>JAIFOV010000475.1:0-2842082 GCA_020654155.1 Novius pumilus
GTCAGGTCTGGTACTATTAGTTCAGGGATCATTTCAGGGACTGATACGAATGTATCACCGTCATTATATCCGACAGGTTTTACTCCCAGACCTAGAAACAAGTTCAATGAATCAAAAATAAAAACGGGAGTTGATCTGTTACTGTGGACAAAATCCTGATGCGGATTTTTTGCTTGTCGTTCCTTGAATTCCCTTGATCCACGTTTATTGAATATTTGAAATTTACGAAAATTTTTCTTTCCGTAATTGGTTGTAGCGGTTGAAATATTTCTGATTAAAAATAAATTAACAGGTAACATTTTGTAATCTATATAAGGTTAACTCATGATACAAAAGAATTACAAGATATATCCTTTAGAAATCCCACTTTCGTTTTGTTCGTACATCACTGACTGACGTCACATCCAGTTGGAGAGGGAACTTCTCGTGGCTGTTCGCAAGCTTTGTTTGGCGTAATCAGAGTCGCAATTTCTCTTTCATGTTGATATTATACAATTATAAAATGCATTAACAACTTGTAAGGGCGACCCGTCCATATAGGCGATTCTGGTTGCCTGAGCGCAAAAAAAAACGTTCTAGCCTCGAAAGTACCAAGCTACCAGATATTCCAATTTTTGACACTTTTTACGATGCACGCTTGAGAAAGGTCTCAATTTATGGGAATTTCGGAAGGGATATCCCTTTTATTCATGACTCCATAAAACTATGGCTCAATTTAAATTAAATTGAAAGTGAACCTGTACACGACGTATTTTTCGTTTCCGCAAAAAAAAACATATACTCCACATCTTATCTCTTGCCTTTATAACTATGCATATGAGTACATAGCGACAGATTGAATGAGAAGGGATAACCCGCTTCCGAAACACCCTATAAATCGAACCTTTCTCAAGCGTACATCGTAAAAGTGTCAAAAATCGAATATCTGGTAGCTCGGGGTACTTTTTCGAGCTAGACGATTTACAGCTCTCATGCAACTTAAATCGCCCATATGGACGGTCGCCCTAAGACTAAGTAGATTTGGCCTTATGATTATTAAACCAAATTTTATCGCTGTGAGATTTCTTTTTAAAAATATACCAAGCATCGAGAATAAAAATACTTGATTGTTTTTGGGATCATCTAAAACTAATTAAAATATGGTTTTTTATCTGAAATGCAAAAAAAAAGCTATTTGCTAGATTTAAGAATATAAAAAAATTTCGTCTAATAGTTTATTTTGAGGAATGTGCCCATTACCAAAAATTGCATTTTCCAACATTGATATTTATCCAAAACCAAGTATTTACTATTCACGAATTTTATAAGATTTCGCGTCGTAGATGAATATCCTATTTTTGATCGAATACTCCAACCAACTATCTTCTTATTTGCATAAAACTTTTGGGCATCCTTTAAGAAACCATGTTTTATGTTGACAACAGTCAACGTTACTTTATCTAAGAAATTGTCAACTCTATTTGAGATAGTTCCATAATTATATAATAGTAGGACTTAAGTAATGTTGTGGGGTTTCGGACATTATTCGGTGTATTATTTTTCTCGAAAATTCGTTTTTCTCGAGAATTATTTGAAGGAAGAATCCGAATAATTAATATCGAAACGTTATTTACTTCATCACTGGTAGAGAGATTCTGATAAAAGATGTGTTTCTTCCTCTTCACGAAATTATCTGATGATATTCAATCGGTGAAAATAAAACGAACAATTACAGTGCGCATTTTATTCATAGATATTATACCTCACTGACTTATTACATCTAGAACATAGTTAAAATCGACCGCAGAGGAAACATCATTTCCAGTTCATTTAAAAACGTGTTAAATCGATTGAATATCGATCATTTATGCGAGTCTGCTCCAGGCAGAATATAAACAGAGTTATTCTGCTTCGGAAAAAACATCTATATTTCACATGCTTGTAAAATCCAGCATCGCAATTAGGAAAACGAATGCAAAATCCTGGCGGATTCCCAAAAGCAGAATAATGCATACGAACGGTCGGTATTTACTTTCGAACTGACTTCCGTAAGTGGGAGGAGCGACTGCGTAAGGAAATATCTTATAATTCTTTGTAATCTATATAAGGTTAACTCGTATGACACAGAAACAGTTATGTTTATAAGTCAGAAAAATCTGAATTTTCTATGACTATGACAACATAACCTTGTTTTAAGGCGGTATCGAAGTAATCACGCTCATTTCAGAATGGGTAATAATGACTACAACTACAAACACCTCAAAGTATTGGAGGCAAACGATCAAATCAAAGAATTACAAACTATCTTACGCGACAAAAATACGACCAGAAGTGACTTCAAATTTTATGCGGACAGATTGATACGTTTGGTGATTGAAGAGAGTCTGAATCAACTGCCGTTCACTGATTGCAAAGTGGTAACACCAACAGGAGCCACATACGAAGGTCTCAAATATAAATCGGGAAATTGCGGTGTATCAATAGTACGATCAGGAGAAGCGATGGAACAAGGACTGAGAGATTGCTGTCGAAGCATAAGAATTGGTAAAATTCTGGTGGAATCGGATGCGGAAACACATGATGCGCGAGTCGTTTACGCTAGATTTCCCGAGGATATTGGACAAAGGCATGTGCTCCTAATGTATCCCATCATGTCAACAGGTAATACAGTCAGTCAAGCAGTTAATGTACTAAAAGAGCATGGAGTCGAAGAGGGAAGCATCATATTAAGCAACCTATTTTGCACACCAGTTGCAGTTGACACGATCACCCAAACGTATCCAAAGTTAAATATATTAACATCAGAGATACATCCGGTTGCTCCAAATCATTTTGGACAAAGATATTTTGGAACTGACTAATTATATATTCAGAAAAATAAGGCTTTTATCCATTGAAAGTGATATTCAAGGTTTTTTTTAATGTTATTTACATTATAAGTAGTGATATTTTTATTTTTTAACATATTCTGTTTTCAGAATAAAATTGTAGATTATCAACTCAACTACTCGTTTTGTCTATTCACATCCAGTCCCGTATATATCGTATCTTAGAGGTATAAGGTTCCACAAAACTGCCTTCAAAAACATGTAATTTCCGAAGATTTCAAAGACAATATTATTTTGGAAGTCTGAGAACTGCCAACGTGATTTTCTGGGAAAATCATGCATCCATATGGAATTACAATGCATCATGTTTCCTAACAATGAGTTAATAGAATTAATACTGAACAAGTTTTCAAAAGCATGAATTTTACTAACATCGATTTCATATTTGTGTCAAAGATATTTTGAGATAGATTCATAATTACACTCATCAAATTTTTTGATTAAATGATTTTTACATTAATGTACATATTAATATTTCTCGCACTTTTGGTATTTTAGAACACCAACAGTTTAATCGTTCAGATTGGGATGATTGGTTAAATAAAAAAAGAGGGAACTTGAAAATATGTAAATGCTAATCGGTTACGTAAATGTACGATGATGGCAGGAAAGCGTACCCTCCTTTTTAGAGCCTCAAAGGTTTTGTCTCTGGAGCATCGGACCACCGATGCAGTATTCTGTGCAGTATTACTTAATCACAGAATATATTCTGTATACTTAACCACAGATGTTTACACGTTCTGTCATTCTGTGTTTAAGTAGCCGGTAGCCGGTGACGTACGACGTAGAATTTGGAGAAGTGAAGTGTTTCTACTGCTTTTTTGACAGTTTTTCTTATCAAATACAAGTAAATATTTGGTTTTTCGCGATAGTGGAAATCTTGTTTCTTAAATAACAGATTAATTCGGTTGATCATCATGTTCAGAAAATATAACCACCGTAGTAACTATGGGGACAATGTAAGTTGAAATATCTTTGATTAATATTTAATTTACGTATTTATTATAATGGATTAGTAGTCAGGGTTTTAAGGTAAGTGATTTTTTGTACTTAGACGTGATACACGTTTTTACTTATACAAGTTTATGGGTTTGATTAAGGGGCTTCCCCCATTATTTCTCTTTTTGGGGCGTTGACAGCTGACATTTGTGATCTGACCATAGTTGACAAAAGTATGAAAAATTCCTATTGCATACATATAACTGAAAATAATTTCAGATAGATGTTTTAAAATGGGAATAATTACCTTCTGCGCAGTTGTTTTCGCTTTTGAATTAATTAAATGATAATTTTATTTTCGATGACTGGAATTGTAAGTTGACTCATCCAAAGTAAGTATTATTTTATTTTTTTTTACATTTGAAAGTTGACACTGTTGCCAGAATTGTGCGGTAATGTCAGTAACTGTAACAACTATGGATTCAAGGTAAATATCTTTCTCTGCAACCATTATTAACACTTGAATTGATGATGTAAAATTGCGAATATTTTACTATAGGTTAGGAAAATCACCAAATTACTGAGGTCAGATTACAAGAATGACATACATTCAACAACATTGATCGAAGATGACAAGAAATTTCCCAGGTAGAAGTACAGCTTCAGATCAGCATGTGGACCATGAGGAGAAGAAGACACTTCCGAAAAAATCAGCCACTCGTGGTAGCAAAACGTTAGAAAACTTTCAACAGATAACGACCTTTTCACCAGAACGAAGCAATGTCTGATTTACAGAAAAGATCTTTGGATTAAAGTTGCTTGATATTATCCGTAGAATTAAATTTGATTATTATTGATATACCTGCAATATGATTCTTGAAAACTTAATCTGACTCTCAGTCAGCGAAGTACGAAATACATGTGTAGATAGATATATAGATAGATAGATAGATAGATACTTTATTCAGTTGCATAGCAATTACGTCACAAACAATCATAAAATATAAAATACAATACTAAAATACACGATGATATATTAACAAATTAAGTACAATCAATATTAAGACCATAAAATTCATCTAAGGTGTAAGGCGGGTTTTCAATAATGACTGTCTTAATTCTCGCTTTAAGTTGACTTTCTGTGAGCTTTCTCCACTGAACAGGTAGTTTGTTGTATAACCTTGTGCCCTCTGCAGCCTTGCTCGTTACCTGAAGCTGAGTTCTTGTAATATGCAGATCTTCTTTGTTTCTTATATTATATCCATGTTGGTCTGTCCTCTTCACATGATCCTTTTTGGATTTTACCACCCCCAAAACGAGTTTGATAATCAGTTCTCTTACAACAGTTGGTATTTTCAGTCTTTTAAAAATTGGTCTACAGTGGGTTCTAGAGCTTACTCCTTCTATGGCCCTGATGGCCTGTTTTTGTGCCAGGAGTACTTCATTTAGGTGACACGAGCTCCCCCATACTTCCAGTCCGTAGGTCATTTTAGAATGAAATAAAGAGTAGTATGTTTGCATGGCTGTTTCCTGATTGATGATCTGTCTCACGCGACGTATTGCGAAGGTAATTATGTGCAATTTTCTTTTAAGTTGCTCACACTGTTCCTTCCAATTCAGTTTAGTATCGAAGGTGATGCCTAGGAAGCCAGCATTATCCACAGGGAGGTCTCTAGCTGTTGTGAACAACATCGTTTTTGATTTTTCTTTATTAAGGCATAGTTTGTTTGATGCAAACCAGTCAGCTGCTTCTTTATTTACACTCTCCGATTTTCTTGATAATTCCTCCAAGTTGCCATCTTTCACTGCCAATGTAGTGTCATCTGTATAAAGTATAGAATGACATCTGACGTTACTTGACAAGTCATTAACATATATGGTAAATAAGAGAGGGCCCAGGATCGAGCCCTGAGGAACTCCCTGGGTTACCGTTGCCACACTACTGATTCCACTGTCCACACTTACAAACTGTTTCCGATCCTCCAAGTATGATGCGAATAAGCTATATGGTACCCCCCTTATTCCATAATTCTCAAGTTTTGATAGGCATATGTCATGAATCATGGAATCGAACACCTTCGATAAATCACAGAAATTCACCGAGACTGTGCAATGCTCCTCTAGGGCATCCAGGATAAATGAGTGTAAGCATTTCATGCCATCAATGGTGGATAGACCTTTTTTAAAGCCGAATTGGGACTTTGTGAAGCATTCATGCTTGTCAAGGAATGATATAAGTTGTTCAGCCATCACCCTCTCCAGTATCTTCGAGAAGATTGTTAGGACTGATATTGGTCTATACTTTTTAACATCAGAGGGATCTCCTTTTTTCAATATTGGACAGATTCTTGCAATTTTCATCTTTTCAGGGAAAACTCCGCTCAGAAGGCATGAGTTGATTATGTTAGTCAACGGAGTCAGAATTGTCCATCCGACCGACCTCACCAGGGTGGCACTGATGCCGTATATGTCCATTGTTGGCTTGGGAGATAATTTCCTAATATATTCCATAACATCACTTTCTGTGATCGGCTTAAAAAATAATGAGTCACAGTGTTTAACTGATACCTTTTCTATGTAACTCATCGGATTAATTCCTTTACTATCAATTTTGCTAGTGATTTGAGGCCCAATGTTATTTATATACGTGTTAAAGGCATCGGCAGATGGCAGATTTTTCGGTGAACGAGATTTTTTTCTGCCTGTTTGTGTGAGTTTTAAGGGGTACATGGCAATTGTATTGAAGACAGAAGGTATCAAGGAATTTGTTGAATTTCTCGTTCACATCATTGGTTGAAAGTATTTCATTCCAATTTTCTTCTGCAAGGCTATTCATAAGTGCATTGATGTTCCCTGAGGTAAATGCTCGGATTTTTCTTGCATAATAATTTGCATTTTGCATGTCGATGTTAATATGTATCACCTGTGCATGGTGGTCAGATATGTTCGATTCATATGTTCCTGCATTATAGTTGATAACAGTATAGTTTGTCAAATTGTTGTGTGAGCTCAACCTGTATAAGCATGTTTTTGTCCTTGATCATATTTAAAGTATTTATCAAACTTCTTTCTTTGTCTAATAAATCATTTAGTTTTCGTTCGTAATTTTCTTCGTTTAAGAATACGTCATTCTCAAAAGTTACGCTGCTCCTTTTCAGGAGCTGCATTTGTTTTGATTGATTGTCAATTATTTCATTTAGGCTGACAATTTGCTTCTGCATTTCTGTGATTTGTTGGTCTTTTTCTTCTTCGATGACTTGTATGTTATTTCTCAATTCACCATTGATTTCTGTTAGTTTCTGCAACTTCTGTTCAATATATTTCTCCTCTTCTTCTTTTCCATTATATTTCTTTACGCAATCCTCTGTGCACAGAAAAGAATGCTCACCAGTTTTTTGTACATATGACAACCTTTCCATGCAGCTGCCATGAAAGACGCTGTGGCAAACCTGACAAAAAAAGTTGGCATGACTTTTATTTCAACAACATTTAAACTTGCCCATCTTAAACCCGACCGAGATTCGAGAATATTATCTTTTCTTTTTTTTTTGTAAGGTTGATAAGCTGCCACCTGCACACTAGATAACGTTTTTTTACACTTTCACGAAATGTTCAATGTAGATTTTAACAACGTTTTACAAAGTTTTAGGGGCGTTCTATATCCCTTACGACTTTATTATTTAATTCATTTCATGAAGAATAATTTTCACTATATTATGATATAAAATTTATTAGTTTATCTCACGTTTTACTATCATAATTTGATTATAACTTGCACTGTTTAATCTGCGATATGATCCGACGAACGATCGCAGACGGAGTATGAAACTCTTTAATGGTCTCCCAAGTTCTGACAGATTTGAGGAATGTGAGACTATTCGAAGCAGAGGTGCGAAGATTTTTGGTGGATGTTGAGCCTTATGACACTAATGAGTTTTATAACTTTTGTGCTGACCGATATTAATCATTATCCAGTGAATTTTGCCTTTAACCTGTTTCTATTTTATCATTGGTTTATATCTGCGATAATTGTTGAAATAAATCAGTGTTATTATTGTTATAATCAAACTGGTCTAGCCAAATAATCTTCGGAATTTTCATATCATTTGGAATGAAAACAAATGATACCTAGTGTTTATTTATTGAAAGAATCCACATTTCTATTGTCTAACTATTTTAGGATGTTTGGTCATATGATCACTATTCTTAAACCTAGTGTACAGACCCTGGATGAAAGTTGAATGCATCTTTAGAAAATTGTGAAAATCGTTAGTTTGTGAACGATTGTGATAATATAAAAATTCGAAAGATTTAAATATTGATGTTTCAAGTGGAAATTCAAAACATCGTACAAAGTTCATTCCCTTTTTCGTTCAATATATTTTACGAATTATCCTTAAATTATTTTAGAGAAACACAAAATTTGTCGTGTCTATCTTTATTGTTAAAATCGCCTATCGTTAAAATGGCTAATCGAAATGTTTTTGTCACATAAATTATTTACATACATACATATTTTTTATTATTTTTTGGCTTGATCTACCCGAAGAATCATCTGTTAATAAATTGGCGTATCCACGCAAAAACGCAGTAGAATAAATGAATTTTTCAGTCAGTTCTTTTAGGCAGAAGAGTTACTATCAATTATTTATTAACTATTCATGAAATAAAATTTTCATGTCGGTAGCCAATATTTCAATCGATGTATGTTAAATTGAAATCAACTTTGCAAAACAGCGAAGCAGAAAATTCACATCTTCGCCGGTTCTTTTAGTTCGGTATATTATGTCAACAATTTTTGTTTAAATCGATGGTTCGTTGCGATTCGCATTGATTTCAAATTAAAATGTTTCAACTTTTTGTACTTCTCATGTTGGTTGAAAATTGTCTCAAACTATATAAGATCCGTGATTTCATTTTGTTTCTTCAAATAGAAAATTGCTATTTTCAATAAAGGAATAAAGGGTGTGAACTTAACACCTCCTTAGATGTCATAACGTCATCTTAGATATGGTGCTCTCCGATTGGCGAATGAGGGGTAAATTAGATGAAACTTACTACGTCAGCTAAGAAGTCACGACGTCAACTTAGTGTATTGGATGTGACTGGCTCCTCTCTAATTTGATTGACGAATTTTGATTCAGATTTATAGCATATTTCTGGGTTTTTTCAATAAACACAGCTGAACAGTTAAAAAAAAAATTATCCAAAATTATGTTGCTTGAGTATTGCAAACAATTTAAAACCCACTGTAACGTTTTTAAAAATATATTTCAATTCTTGAAATAAAGAAATATTATGAGAAGTGAAAATTGAAAATTGACGGAAATACGAACCAATAATATTATTGTACAATAACGGATTTAAACTTGACACGTCACCTTGGACGTTACGTCACCTTTAATGTATTAGGTCATGATCTGCTGCTCTCTGATTGGCTAACGAGTCAATGAGGTGTAGATGGAACGTGCTACGTCACCTTAGAAGTCATGACGTCGCCTCAGTGAATTTGAAAATTCGTGAATATTATAGTTTCAAGTGAAAATTCAAAACATCGTACAAAGTTCATTCTTTTTTTCGTTAGTTCTTTCGTTCAGTATGTTGTAGGAATTATCCTTAAATTATTTGTAAGAAAACAAAATTTGTCGTGTCCATATTTATTGTCAAAATCGCCATTTTGACGAAATGGCGTCATCCTAAGGAATTGGCTAATCGAAATGTTTTTATCACAGGAATTATACATAAATTATTTACATACATACAAATTATTTGTGAGAAAACTACATTTGTCGTGTCTATATTTATTGTTGAATACATACATAAATTAATTTTTTTGAGGTTGATCATCTGTAAATAAATTGGGGTAGCCATGTGAAAACACTAGAGAAAATGAATTCTTCAGTCAGCTTTGTAGGTAGAATCGTCTCTACCAATTATCTCTTGACTATTCGTGAAATATGATTTTTATGATTTTTATTTCAATCGATGTTTCAGTATATTGAAATCAAAGTTGCAGAACAGCGAAGCGGAAAATTCAGATCTTCGTCAGTTGTTTTAATTTTTTTAGTTGTTGTTGAAAGATAATTTTTGTTTTAAAAGATCTCCATATTCATAGCATGGTTCTCGGTTTGGAACACTCAAAGTTAAACGTTTACAAAAAATTATCAAAAATTATCGTGTTCCTTGAGCATTTCAAACAATTTGAGATCCCTTCTAACATTTTTTCAACATATTTTAATTCTTGAAATAAAAAATTACTATAATACTACAATCAGGTATTTCTAATTTGGATGTGAATTTGCCACGTCACTTTAGACGTTACTACGTCACCTTAGATGTAATAGGGCATGATTTGCTGCTCTCGGATTGGCTAACGAGTCAATGAGATGTAATTTGGATATGAACACACCACGTCATCTCAGAAGCCATGACGTCACTGTAGTAGTATTAGGGCGTGACGGGCTGCTCTCTGATTGGCTAACGAACTACCTGCTCTCTGATTGGCTAACGAACTACCGAACAATTAAATAAATACCCAGATTTCTTTAAACATGATCATTCTAGTGTAGAGCGACACAGAATCAAGACGTATTGCATCTTCAAACGAAAAATGTCTAAGCTTTATAGTAACAATAAATTATCTGAAAAGAATGGCATAAGAAAAGTACGAAAACGCCAGCAAAGTCAAAAGCTGAAAGAACGACTAGTGCTGCTATTCGGACCTGATTGCGATAGAGAAGATCGCCAGAAAGTATCTAAGATGAACCGAGGCGAAAAGCTGAGGAAAAAGACGATTGATCTCTTTGGATACGATTCCGACGTAGATTTAAAATTTCCGAAAAAGGATGCAAAGGAAGAGCAATACGTTAAAGTATCCGATCAGAGACAGGAAGAAAAGCGGATTGTAACAGATCCTAAAATGGACGAATTGTTTGAGAGGTGTTTTAAGCACTACGATACGTTCAAAACGTTGAAGAAGAAAAAAGGGGAAATTGAAACGAAAGTTGCACCAGAAAAGGATGCAAAAATGAACGACCTGTTTGATAACCTTTTCAAGCTATGCGAACCGAAATAAATTTCAGAACGTTTTAACTGTGACATGGTCTAATTGGTATGTTGAAAATTTAACGAAATTATTTTGATGGATATTGTTTTACTCGAATTTTATTGACAACAGTTCTTCTAAAGTGTTATACGAGAGATGCGAAGGACAAAAAAAAAATGAAACAAAGAATTCCTGTGGAATTTATTAGGGACACGAAAAAAAGGGTGAAGTAGTAGAAAAAAAATGACGCAAAGAGCAACAACCTCTGGAAAAAAATTTGAACAATCGAAGTACATAAACTTCGAAATATTGAAATTATGACACGATGTACTTATATACCAAGTATAAGTACATCGTGTCATAATTTCAATATTTCGAAGTTTATGTATTTCGATTGTTCAAATTTTTTTCCAGAGGTTGTTGCTCTTTGCGTCATTTTTTTGAACAATCGAAGTACATAAACTTCGAAATATTGAAATTATGACACGATGTAGTTATACTTGGTATATTTAAAATTTGACGAAATTATTTTGATCGATTTTTTTATTCGAAATTTTCTGGCATAAGACGGACAGGAATGACAAAGAAAAGGAAAAGAAATATTTTTTGTAAAATGTATTAAATGTTACGGCGAAATAAGTATGTTCTCATTATTTTTGTTTATTTGAGTATATGAATATTGTTGGTTGATTCTAAGAACACTTTATAGTACAAAGTTAGAATGTATTTTTTAAAATTGACCAAATGTTCAATTGAAGGTAATCAGCATGTCCGTGACAGAGAATCTCCTGAGGTGTCTGAAAGAGGATTTGTACGATGAACTTCATAACGCGTTCCCAGATTATTTGAAACAAAAAAAAAAAAACAAAATGCGTTTGAAAGGTGATGGGTTGGTTTATGTAAGCAATAATCAGGAGAAGTTCTTTCCTACGAATAAGAAAATTGACAAAAAGGAGAAAAGTTTTCCTGATTTCCTATGACATCTATCACTTTTCAAGCGCATTTGGTTTTTCTTTTTGTTTCATATAATCTGCCAAAGGGTTGTCATGTTCACTGCTCAACAACTTTTTGTTTTTGAGAAATTTTACGAGATTTGGACTTCCTTAGTGATATTTTTAATTGAGAGTTCCATCAAAGATAAATATAATGTAATATAATGTATACTTAAAATCAATGAAACAACAATATTAGTATATGAAAAGAAGCATTTGAAGTTTTATGTTTATAACAGTTTGAAGATAAAAAGGCGAAATAGGCTGAAAGTTGGAAAAAAAAATGAACATGTTTGAATTGAAAAGTTTCGATATGACAATTATCTAGAAATTCCGGGAAATTTATTTTCAATTCTAATTGATTTTAATGCTTTCCAGGAGGTGGAGAAATAGAGCTTGTTATTATCAAAGTTTGAAAAGCACATGAAGAACTCTTAGTAAACACTTAGATGAAACATTAAAATAAAATTAAAAACTTGATGAAAATAAAAATCAGAAGTTTGATGATTTGGGAATATTTTATAAGGGTTTGTAAGTTTGCAAAATAGTTTCATATTTCTAGCAAGTTGAATAAAATATAAACATTCGGAAGATTGAAGGAAATTGGAAAAATTCTGTATATATTGTATTGAAGTTTCATCTGAAAATTCATAACATCACGAAAGGTTGAAACATTTCGAAGGGGAAAAAATTGCATGATTTTCAATAATCATAGTATGAACGTTCAAAAAGATTTGATTATCATATTTTTTTGGATATTGTCTCAAACTTTTGGGATACTTTGTTACATTTTTGTTTCTGGATATATTTTAATTCATCAAATAGAGAATTACAGTTCTTCAACATATAGAATTGGTAGCTAAACTGGTGCAATACTGACCTGCTACCCAGAAAAACCGGGTTCGAATACCCTGACATACCGACATACCATCGTGCTTCGGAAGCCCTTGGTCCCGGCTATATGTTCAATATGAAGGTCATGCGAGGGCACTGATGCGACCTGAAAACGCTTGGTACTTGAACTCAGGTCAGTGGGCTAAACGGTCAAAACAGCTTCAATAAAGACAGACATCAATAAAAGATTTGAATTTAGTGTATTAGCGAATTAACGAGGGTTGATAGCAATGGAATTTCCTCAAACAAGATCATTCAGGTGTAGAGTGGCACAAAAACGCGATATATTGCATTGTAAATATCTTCAAAGTTATAACAACTTTCTAGATTTTCAATACGCGAAATCGGACGCTTAAAAAAATTTAAATACCATGTTGCTTGATATTGTCTGAAACAATTGAAGATCCATTATAATTTTTTTAAATATATTTCAATTCTTGAAATGAAGAAATACCATTCTACAATAGCGGATGTCTAATTTGGGTTTGAAATTAACACGGCACTTTAAACGTTAAAGCGCACCTTAGTGTTATTTGTTGATGATATGCTGTTCTCTGATTGGCCAACGTGTCAATGAGGTGGATAGAACGTACTACGTCACCTTATAAGTCACGACGTCACCTTAGTGTATTTGAAAATTCGTGAATATTGAAGTTTCAAGCGGGAATTCGAAACGTCGTACAAGGTTCATTCCTTTTTCGTCAATCCTTTCGATTAGTATATTTTAGGAATTATCCTTATTTTTTGTGAGAAAACAAAATTTGTCGTGTCCATATTCACTGTCAAAATGGCGTCATCCTAAGGAATTGGCTAATCGAAATATTTTTGTCACAAGAATTATACGTGTATTATTTACATACCTACATAAATTAATTTTTTGGGCTTGATCTAGCTGAAGAAACATCTGTAAATAAATTGGCGTGGCCACGTGGAAAAACAATAGGGAAAATGAATTTTGCAGTCAGCTTTGTAGGCAGAATCGTATATATCAATTATTTGTTAACTATACGTGAAATGAATTTTTTACGTTTTTTTGTTTTGCTTAATTGAAATTAACTTTGCAAAACAGCCGAAAATTCAGATCTTCCACGGTTCTTTTAGTTCGGTATATTATGTCAATAATTTTTGTTATGAAAAATCTCCATATTTATAGCATGTTTTCCGGTTATCGAACACTCAGACTTAATTAAACGTTTACTAAAAATTATCAAAAATTTTCTTGTTCCTTGAGCATTTCAAACAATTTGAGATCCCTTCTAACATTGTTTCAACATATTTTAATTCTTGAAATAAAAAATTAATATAATACTACAATCAGGTACAGTGGACTCGGTAATCCGACAAATTTGCAGGAAATGTCGGATTAGCGCATTTGTCAGATTATAAAGTACTGCCTTGGACCCTCTACAGTCGGATTTTTTAGGAAAGAGTACCTTGTAGTCCGACAGATCAATGATAAGATTATACATGTTATATATTTGTATGTAGTCTGAGTAAAAATCATACTTCATTATGTATAAGAGACCATGTCGGATTACATGCCAGATAAGCCAGGGTCCGGATTATCGTCCACTGTATTTCTAATTTGGATGTGAATTTGCCACGTCACCTTAGATGTAATCGGACATGATTTGCTGCTCTCGGATTGGCTAACGAGTCAATGAGGTGTAATTTGGATATGAACGCACCACGTCACCTTAGAAGCCACGACGTCACCTTAGTAGTATTAGGGCATGACAGGCTGCTCTCTGATTGGCTAACGAACTACCGAACAATTAAATAAATACCCAGATTTCTTTAAACGTTATCATTCTAGTGTAGAGCGGCACAGAAACAGGACATATTGCATCTTCAAACGAAAAATGTCTAAGCTTTATAATAACAATAAATTGTCTGAAAAGAATGGCATAAGAAAAGTACGAAAACGCTAGCAAAGTCAAAAGCTGAAAGAACGATTAGTGCTACTTAATGTCGAAGTATATTCACAGGGATAGGACTTTGAAAGAAAAGACTCCTTTATAATTTAGTCAACGTTTCGTCAATATATTCTGACCTCTTCGGGACTGAAACCAGAAAAAGACGTTATGCTCCACACAAACCGCACTACAACAATAACAAATTAGAAGATGTTCCCTCCTTTCCCTTTTTTTTCCCCTTTCCCTTTCCTTACCTAATTACAATAGTCTTCAATGTTTGAATTGTCCTACAGTCATCAAATTTGAGAGAAACCTTGTTCTATTAGTATAAACTAATATAGCAAATGAACTTTCGAAACTTTGGAAACTAACAACTATCCAATATCTCTCATTAGTAAGGTCATCAATGAGTATGTAACCGTCGATAGTGATAGGTCTAATGTAACTCCTTTGAGATGTCGTTCGTACTTCAGGTTCCCGTTCATCCCTGGCTTATCATTGAGGTTGGCTAGGGCTATCAGACAGGCATCGGAAGGAACAGAGATGGTTTTTTATAGTTTAAAAACCGTTGGCTCACTTTTCTCCAAACTCAAGGATAAGACTGATGGTTGTAACCTTTCAAACGTGATTTACAAAATTCCTTGTACAGGGTGCAACAAATGTTACATAGGACAAACTAAACAACTATTAAAAAATAGAATAAGACAGCATAAATACGACTGCCGTGTCAGAGTTGTAACAAAAGAAGGACAGACAGCATTAGCTTCACATCATTTTAATTCTGAACACCTTTTTAATTTTGACGAAATTTCTATACTCGACAGAGAAAACAATTGGACAAAGAGAAATATAAGCGAAATGATTTTCATTAATCTAAATAACGTAGTGAATAATAGGAATGACACCCAAGGCCTGAGTCAAATTTACAGCGGTCTGATCGATCGTTTTAAAAGGAATTTTCCATAATAATATAACAAACACATTTTACAGGTGCGCATAAGATCTCGCGTGCGTTTTGATAACGTTTCAGTTCGTTGATGACTGTGGCGGTATTGCGTTTCGAAAGTTCATTTGATATATTAGTTTATACTAATAGAACAAGGTTGCTCTCAAATTTGATGACTGTAGGACAATTCAAACATTGAAGACTATTGTAATTAGGTAAGGAAAGGGAAAGGGAAAAAAAAAAAAGGAAAGGAGGGAACATCTTCTAATTTGTTATTGTTGTAGTGCGGTTTGTGTGGAGTATAACGTCTTTTTCTGGTTTCAGTCCCGAAGAGGTCAGAATATATTGACGAAACGTTGACTAAATTATAAAGGAGTCTTTTCTTTCAAAGTCCTATCCCTGTGAATATACTTCGACATTAAGAAAATGCAAGGACGTGACAGTAATGCTGACATTAGTGCTACTATTCGGACCTGATTGCGATAGAGAAGATCGCCAGAAAGTATCTAAGATGAACCGAGGCGAAAAGCTGAGGAAAAAGACGATTGATCTCTTTGGATACGATTCCGACGTCCAAATTTCCAAAAAACCATGCAAAGGAAGAGCAATACGTTCAAGTATCCGACCAGAGACAGGAAGAAAAGCAGATTGTGACAGATCCTAAAATGGACGAATTGTTTGAGAGGTGTTTTAAACACTACGATACGTTCAAAACGTTGAAGAAGAAAAAAGGGGAAATTGAAACGAAAGTTGCACCAGAAAAGGATGATCCAAAAATGAACGACCTGTTTGATAAGCTTTTTAAGTTATGCGAATCGAAATAAATTTCAGAACGTTGTAACTGTGACATGGACTAATTGATATGTTTAAAATTTAACGAAATTATTTTGATGGATTTTGTTTTACTCGAATTTTATTGACAACAGTTCTTCTAAAGTGTTATACGAGAGATGCAAAGTACAAAAAAAATGAAGCAAAGAATTCCTGTGGAATTTATTAGGGACACGAAAAAAAGGGTGAAGTGGTAGAAAAAAATGACGCAAAAAGCAACAACCTCTGGTAAAAAATTTAAACAATCGAAGTACATAAACTTCGAAATATTGACATTATGACACGATGTACTTATACTTGGTATATTTAAAATTTGACGAAATTATTTTGATCGATTTTTTTATTCGAAATTTACTGGCATAAGACGGACAGGAATGACAAAGAAAATGAAGAGAAAGATTTTCTGAAAATTATAATAATTATTCAGGCGAAATAAGTCTTCTCTCGTTATTTTTGTTTATTTCAATAGATGAATATTGTTGATTGATTCTAAGAACACTTTATAGTACAAAGTTGAATGTATTTTTTAAAATTGATGAAATCTATCACTTTTCTTTTTGTTTCATATAATCTGCCAAAGGGTTGTGATGTTCACTGCTCAACAACTTTTCGTTTTTGAGAAATTTCACAAGATTCAGACTTCCTTAGTGATATTTTCAATTGAGAATTCCATTAAACATAAATATAATGTATTATAATGTAAACTAAAAATCAATGAAACAACATATATGAAATGAAGCATTTGAAGATTTTTGGTTATGAGAGCTTGAAGATAAAAAGGCGAAATAGTTTGAAAGTTGGAAAGAAATTTGAATTGAATTTAAAAGTTTCGATATGACAATTATCTAGAAATTCCACAAAATTGATTCTGAATTCTTATTGATTTTAATGCTTTCCAGGTGGTGGAGATATAGAGTTTGTTATTATCAAAGTTTGGAAAGTACATGAACACATAGTGAACAGTTATAGCAAAGGTTAAAATAAAATTGAAAAATTGATGAAAATAAAAATCAGAAGTTTGATGATTTCAAGTGGATATTCAAATCATTGCTGATGGTTTGAAAATTTTCTTGAAAAGGGTTCATTAACCCTTTTCTGATTTGACATCGCAAATACATATCTTCTTACATATGAAGAAAGTTTGCTACAAGAGTGACATATGGGCTTCATACAGTTTCTCTTCAAACAATGATAAGATTCTGCTCATCGATTTTCCTTTTTCTCGCATCACTTTTACCAGTTTTTATTTTTTTTTCAAAGGTCTTCCATCCTATGTTGTGTTTCGTGGTTTGATGCCCATTATATATTTTTTCATGTTGTCATATTTGCAAAAACTGCTCTAAACCTGGTATTCAATAGTTATTAACAATGGCCAAAATATGAGATCGCACCTGAAAATTTCGACAAATTTTATTGAAAACTATTCAAAAATTGTTAACAGGTTTGAAGGGGATTTCGAGGAGTTGATTAATTAAATTAGAAATTAACAGTTATGTTTATAAGTCAGAAAAATCTGAATTTTCTATGACTATGACAACATAACCTTGTTTTAAGCGGTATCGAAGTAATCACGCTCATTTCAGAATGTAATAATGACTACAACTACAAACACCTCAAAGTATTGAGGCAAACGATCAAATCAAAGAATTACAAACTATCTTACGCGACAAAAATACGACCAGAAGTGACTTCAAATTTTATGCGGACAGATTGATACGTTTGGTGATTGAAGAGAGTCTGAATCAACTGCCGTTCACTGATTGCAAAGTGGTAACACCAACAGGAGCCACATACGAAGGTCTCAAATATAAATCGGGAAATTGCGGTGTATCAATAGTACGATCAGGAGAAGCGATGGAACAAGGACTGAGAGATTGCTGTCGAAGCAGAATTGGTAAAATTCTTGGAATCGGATGGAAACACATGATTGAGTCGTTTACGCTAGATTTCCGAGGATATTGGACAAAGGCATGTGCTCCTAATGTATCCCATCATGTCAACAGGTAATACAGTCAGTCAAGCAGTTAATGTACTAAAAGAGCATGGAGTCGAAGAGGGAAGCATCATATTAAGCAACCTATTTTGCACACCAGTTGCAGTTGACACGATCACCCAAACGTATCCAAAGTTAAATATATTAACATCAGAGATACATCCGGTTGCTCCAAATCATTTTGGACAAAGATATTTTGGAACTGACTAATTATATATTCAGAAAAATAAGGCTTTTATCCATTGAAAGTGATATTTAAAGTTTTTTAATGTTATTTACATTATAAGTAGTGATATTTTTATTTTTAACATATTCTGTTTTCAGAATAAAATTGTAGATTATCAACTCAACTACTCGTTTTGTCTATTCACATCCAGTCCCGTATATATCGTATCTTAGAGGTATAAGGTTCCACAAAACTGCCTTCAAAACATGTAATTTCGAAGATTTCAAAGACAATATTATTTTGGAAGTCTGAGAACTGCCAACGTGATTTTCTGGGAAAATCATGCATCCATATGGAATTACAATGCATCATGTTTCCTAACAATGAGTTAATAGAATTAATACTGAACAAGTTTTCAAAAGCATGAATTTTACTAACATCGATTTCATATTTGTGTCAAAGATATTTTGAGATAGATTCATAATTACACTCATCAAATTTTTGATTAAATGATTTTTACATTAATGTACATATTAATATTTCTCGCACTTTTGGTATTTTAGAACACCAACAGTTTAATCGTTCAGATTGGGATGATTGGTTAAATAAAAGAGGAACTTGAAAATATGTAAATGCTAATCGGTTACGTAAATGTACGATGATGGCAGGAAAGCGTACCCTCCTTTTAGAGCCTCAAAGGTTTTGTTCTGGAGCATCGGACCACCGATGCAGTATTCTGTGCAGTATTACTTAATCACAGAATATATTCTGTATACTTAACCACAGATGTTTACACGTTCTGTCATTCTGTGTTTAAGTAGCCGGTAGCCGGTGACGTACGACGTAGAATTTGGAGAAGTGAAGTGTTTCTACTGCTTTTGACAGTTTTTCTTATCAAATACAAGTAAATATTTGGTTTTTCGCGATAGTGGAAATCTTGTTTTTAAATAACAGATTAATTCGGTTGATCATCATGTTCAGAAAATATAACCACCGTAGTAACTATGGGGACAATGTGTTGAAATATCTTTGATTAATATTTAATTTACGTATTTATTATAATGGATTAGTAGTCAGGGTTTTAAGGTAAGTGATTTTTGTACTTAGACGTGATACAGTTTTTACTTATACAAGTTTATGGGTTTGATTAAGGGGCTTCCCCATTATTTCTCTTTGGGGCGTTGACAGCTGACATTTGTGATCTGACCATAGTTGACAAAAGTATGAAAATTCCTATTGCATACATATAACTGAAAATAATTTCAGATAGATGTTTTAAAATGAATAATTACCTTCTGCGCAGTTGTTTTCGCTTTTGAATTAATTAAATGATAATTTTATTTTCGATGACTGGAATTGTAAGTTGACTCATCCAAAGTAAGTATTATTTTATTTTTTTACATTTGAAAGTTGACACTGTTGCCAGAATTGTGCGGTAATGTCAGTAACTGTAACAACTATGGATTCAAGGTAAATATCTTTCTCTGCAACCATTATTAACACTTGAATTGATGATGTAAAATTGCGAATATTTTACTATAGGTTAGAAAATCACCAAATTACTGAGGTCAGATTACAAGAATGACATACATTCAACAACATTGATCGAAGATGACAAGAAATTTCCCAGGTAGAAGTACAGCTTCAGATCAGCATGTGACCATGAGGAGAAGAAGACACTTCCGAAAAAATCAGCCACTCGTGGTAGCAAAACGTTAGAGAAAACTTTCAACAGATAACGACCTTTTCACCAGAACGAAGCAATGTCTGATTTACAGAAAAGATCTTTGGATTAAAGTTGCTTGATATTATCCGTAGAATTAAATTTGATTATTATTGATATACCTGCAATATGATTCTTCGAAACTTAATCTGACTCTCAGTCAGCGAAGTACGAAATACATGTGTAGATAGATATATAGATAGATAGATAGATAGGATACTTTATTCAGTTATAGCAATTACGTCACAAACAATCATAAAATATAAAATACAATACTAAAATACACGATGATATATTAACAAATTAAGTACAATCAATATTAAGACCATAAAATTCATCTAAGGTGTAAGGCGGGTTTTCAATAATGACTGTCTTAATTCTCGCTTTAAGTTGACTTTCTGTGAGCTTTCTCCACTGAACAGGTAGTTTGTTGTATAACCTTGTGCCTCTGCAGCCTTGCTCGTTACCTGAAGCTGAGTTCTTGTAATATGCAGATCTTCTTTGTTTCTTATATTATATCCATGTTGGTCTGTCCTCTTCACATGATCCTTTTGGATTTTACCACCCCAAAACGAGTTTGATAATCAGTTCTCTTACAACAGTTGGTATTTTCAGTCTTTTAAAAATTGGTCTACAGTGGGTTCTAGAGCTTACTCCTTCTATGGCCCTGATGGCCTGTTTTTGTGCCAGGAGTACTTCATTTAGGTGACACGAGCTCCCCCATACTTCCAGTCCGTAGGTCATTTTAGAATGAAATAAAGAGTAGTATGTTTGCATGGCTGTTTCCTGATTGATGATCTGTCTCACGCGACGTATTGCGAAGGTAATTATGTGCAATTTTCTTTAAGTTGCTCACACTGTTCCTTCCAATTCAGTTTAGTATCGAAGGTGATGCCTAGGAAGCCAGCATTATCCACAGGGAGGTCTCTAGCTGTTGTGAACAACATCGTTTTTGATTTTTCTTTATTAAGGCATAGTTTGTTTGATGCAAACCAGTCAGCTGCTTCTTTATTTACACTCTCCGATTTTCTTGATAATTCCTCCAAGTTGCCATCTTTCACTGCCAATGTAAGTCATCTGTATAAAGTATAGAATGACATCTGACGTTACTTGACAAGTCATTAACATATATGGTAAATAAGAGAGGGCCCAGGATCGAGCCCTGAGGAACTCCCTGGGTTACCGTTGCCACACTACTGATTCCACTGTCCACACTTACAAACTGTTTCCGATCCTCCAAGTATGATGCGAATAAGCTATATGGTACCCCCCTTATTCCATAATTCTCAAGTTTTGATAGGCATATGTCATGAATCATGGAATCGAACACCTTCGATAAATCACAGAAATTCACCGAGACTGTGCAATGCTCCTCTAGGGCATCCAGGATTAATGAGTAAGCATTTCATGCCATCAATGGTGGATAGACCTTTTAAAGCCGAATTGGGACTTTGTGAAGCATTCATGCTTGTCAAGGAATGATATGTTGTTCAGCCATCACCCTCTCCAGTATCTTCGAGAAGATTAGGACTGATATTGGTCTATACTTTTTAACATCAGAGGGATCTCCTTTTTCAATATTGGACAGATTCTGCAATTTTCATCTTTTCAGGAAAACTCCGCTCAGAAGGCATGAGTTGATTATGTTAGTCAACGGAGTCAGAATTGTCCATCCGACCGACCTCACCAGGGTGGCACTGATGCCGTATATGTCCATTGTTGGTTTGGGAGATAATTTCCTAATATATTCCATAACATCACTTTCTGTGATCGGCTTAAAAATAATGAGTCACAGTGTTTAACTATAATTTTTCTATGTAACTCATCGGATTAATTCTTTACTATCAATTTTTGTAGTGATTTGAGGCCCAATGTTATTTATATACGTGTTAAAGGATCGGCAGATGGCAGATTTTCGGTGAACGATTTTTTTCTGCCTGTTTGTGTGAGTTTTAAGGTACATGGTAAATTGTATTGAAGACAGAAGGTATCAAGGAATTTGTTGAATTTCGTTCACATCATTGGTTGAAAGTATTTCATTCCAATTTTCTTCTGCAAGGCTATTCATAAGTGCATTTGATGTTCCCCTGAGGTAAATGCTCGATTTTTTCTTTATAATAATTTATTTGCATGTCGATGTTAATATGTATCACCTGTGCATGGTGGTCAGATATGTTTGATTCATATGTTCTGCATTATAGTTGATAACAGTATAGTTTGTCAAATTGTTGTGTGAGCTCAACCTGTATAAGCATGTTTTTGTCCTTGATCATATTTAAAGTATTTATCAAACTTCTTTCTTTGTCTAATAAATCATTTAGTTTTCGTTCGTAATTTTTTCGTTTAAGAATACGTCATTCTAAAGTTACGCTGCTCCTTTTCAGGAGCTGCATTTGTTTTGATTGATTGTCAATTATTTCATTTAGGCTGACAATTTGCTTCTGCATTTCTGTGATTTGTTGGTCTTTTCTTCTTCGATGACTTGTATGTTATTTCTCAATTCACCATTGATTTCTGTTAGTTTCTGCAACTTCTGTTCAATATATTTCTCCTCTTCTTCTTTTCCATTATATTTCTTTACGCAATCCTCTGCACAGAAAAGAATGCTCACCAGTTTTTGTACATATGACAACCTTTCCATGCAGCTGCCATGAAAGACGCTGTGGCAAACCTGACAAAAAAGTTGGCATGACTTTTATTTCAACAACATTTAAACTTGCCCATCTTAAACCCGACCGAGATTCGAGAATATTATCTTTTCTTTTTTTTGTAAGGTTGATAATCTGCCACCTGTACACTAGATAACGTTTTTTTACACTTTCACGAAATGTTCAATGTAGATTTTAACAACGTTTTACAAAGTTTTAGGGGCGTTCTATATCCCTTACGACTTTATTATTTAATTCATTTCATGAAGAATAATTTTCACTATATTATGATATAAAATTTATTAGTTTATCTCACGTTTTACTATCATAATTTGATTATAACTTACACTGTTTAATCTGCGATATGATCCGACGAACGATCGCAGACGGAGTATGAAACTCTTTAATGGTCTCCCCAAGTTCCTGACAGATTTGAGGAATGTGAGACTATTCGAAGCAGAGGTGCGAAGATTTTTGGTGGATGTTGAGCCTTATGACACTAATGAGTTTTATAACTTTTGTGCTGACCGATATTAATCATTATCCAGTGAATTTTGCCTTTAACCTGTTTCTATTTTATCATTGGTTTATATCTGCGATAATTGTTGAAATAAATCAGTGTTATTATTGTTATAATCAAACTGGTCTAGCCAAATAATCTTCGGAATTTTTCATATCATTTGGAATGAAAACAAATGATACCTAGTGTTTATTTATTGAAAGAATCCACATTTCTATTGTCTAACTATTTTAGGATGTTTGGTCATATGATCACTATTCTTAAACCTAGTGTACAGACCCTGGATGAAAGTTGAATGCATCTTTAGAAAATTGTGAAAATCGTTAGTTTGTGAACGATTGTGATAATATAAAAATTCGAAAGATTTAAATATTGATGTTTCAAGTGGAAATTCAAAACATCGTACAAAGTTCATTCCCTTTTTCGTTCAATATATTTTACGAATTATCCTTAAATTATTTTAGAGAAACACAAAATTTGTCGTGTCTATCTTTATTGTTAAAATCGCCTATCGTTAAAATGGCTAATCGAAATGTTTTTGTCACATAAATTATTCACATACATGCATATTTTTTATTATTTTTTGGCTTGATCTACCCTAAGAATCATCTGTTAATAAATTAGCGTATCCATGCAAAAACGCAGTAGAATGAATGAATTTTTCAGTCAGTTCTTTTAGGCAGAATAGTTACTATCAATTATTTATTAACTATTCATGAAATAAAATTTTCAGGTCGGTAGCCAATATTTCAATCGATGTATGTTAAATTGAAATCAACTTTGTAAAACAGCGAAGCAGAAAATTCACATCTTCGCCGGTTCTTTTAGTTCGGTATATTATGTCAACAATTTTTGTTTAAATCGATGGTTCGTTGCGATTCGCAATGATTTCAAATTAAAATGTTTCAACTTTTTGTACTTCTCATGTTGGTTGAAAATTGTCTCAAACTATATAAGATCCGTGATTTCATTTTGTTTCTTCAAATAGAAAATTGCTATTTTCAATAAAGGAATAAAGGGTGTGAACTTAACACCTCCTTAGATGTCATAACGTCATCTTAGATATGCTGCTCTCCGATTGGCGAATGAGGGGTAAATTAGATGAAACTTACTACGTCAGCTAAGAAGTCACGACGTCAACTTAGTGTATTGGATGTGACTGGCGGCTCCTCTCTAATTTGATTGACGAATTTTGATTCAGATTTATAGCATATTTCTGGGTTTTTTCAATAAACACAGCTGAACAGTTAAAAAAATTATCCAAAATTATGTTGCTTGAGTATTGCAAACAATTTAAAACCCACTGTAACGTTTTAAAAATATATTTCAATTCTTGAAATAAAGAAATATTATGAGAAGTGAAAATTGAAAATTGACGGAAATACGAACCAATAATATTATTGTACAATAACGGATTTAAACTTGACACGTCACCTTGGACGTTACGTCACCTTTAATGTATTAGGTCATGATCTGCTGCTCTGATTGGCTAACGAGTCAATGAGGTGTAGATGGAACGTGCTACGTCACCTTAGAAGTCATGACGTCGCCTCAGTGAATTTGAAAATTCGTGAATATTATAGTTTCAAGTGAAAATTCAAAACATCGTACAAAGTTCATTCTTTTTCGTTAGTTCTTTCGTTCAGTATGTTGTAGGAATTATCCTTAAATTATTTGTAAGAAAACAAAATTTGTCGTGTCCATATTTATTGTCAAAATCGCCATTTTGACGAAATGGCGTCACCCTAAGGAATTGGCTAATCGAAATGTTTTTATCACAGGAATTTTACATGAATTATTTACATACATACAAATTATTTGTGAGAAAACTACATTTGTCGTGTCTATATTTATTGTTGAATACATACATAAATTAATTTTTTGAGGTTGATCATCTGTAAATAAATTGGGGTAGCCATGAAAACACTAGGGAAAATGAATTCTTCAGTGAGTAGAATCGTCTCTACCAATTATCTCTTAACTATTCGTGAAATATGATTTTTATGATTTTTATTTCAATCGATGTTTCAGTATATTGAAATCAAAGTTGCAGAACAGCGAAGCGGAAAATTCAGATCTTCGTCAGTTGTTTTAATTTTTTAGTTGTTGTTGAAAGATAATTTTTGTTTTAAAAGATCTCCATATTCATAGCATGTTTCTCGGTTTGGAACACTCAAAGTTAAACGTTTACAAAAATTATCAAAAATTATCGTGTTCCTTGAGCATTTCAAACAATTTGAGATCCTTCTAACATTTTTCAACATATTTTAATTCTTGAAATAAAAATTACTATAATACTACAATCAGGTATTTCTAATTTGGATGTGAATTTGCCACGTCACTTTAGACGTTACTACGTCACCTTAGATGTAATAGGGCATGATTTGCTGCTCTCGGATTGGCTAACGAGTCAATGAGATGTAATTTGGATATGAACACACCACGTCATCTCAGAAGCCGACGTCACTGTAGTAGTATAGGCGTGACGGGCTGCTCTCTGATTGGCTAACGAACTACCTGCTCTCTGATTGGCTAACGAACTACCGAACAATTAAATAAATACCCAGATTTCTTTAAACATGATCATTCTAGTGTAGAGCGACACAGAATCAAGACGTATTGCATCTTCAAACGGAAAATGTCTAAGCTTTATAGTAACAATAAATTATCTGAAAAGAATGGCATAAGAAAAGTACGAAAACGCCAGCAAAGTCAAAAGCTGAAAGAACGACTAGTGCTGCTATTCGGACCTGATAGCGCGATAGAAGATCGCCAGAAAGTATCTAAGATGAACCGAGGCGAAAAGCTGAGGAAAACGATGATTGATCTCTTCGGTTACGATTCCGAAGTAGATTTAAAATATCCGAAAAAGGATGCAAAGGAAGAGCAATACGTTAAAGTATCCGATCAGAGACAGGAAGAAAAGCGGATTGTAACAGATCCTAAAATGGACGAATTATTTGAAAGATGTTTCGAACACCTCACGTACGAAACGTGGAAGAAGAAAAAAGGGGAAATTGAAACGAAAGGTGCGCCAGAAAAGGATGCAAAAATGAACGACCTGTTTGATAAGCTTTTCAAGCTATGCGAATCGAAATAAATTTCAGAACGTTTTAACTGTGACATGGTCTAATTGGTATGTTGAAAATTTAACGAAATTATTTTGATGGATATTGTTTTACTCGAATTTTATTGACAACAGTTCTTCTAAAGTGTTATACGAGAGATAGGACAAAAAAATGAAACAAAGAATTCCTGTGGAATTTATTAGGACACGAAAAAGGGTGAAGTAGTAGAAAAAATGACGCAAAGAGCAACAACCTCTGGAATTTGAACAATCGAAGTACATAAACTTCGAAATATTGAAATTATGACACGATGTACTTATATACCAAGTATAAGTACATCGTGTCATAATTTCAATATTTCGAAGTTTATGTATTTCGATTGTTCAAATTTTTTTCCAGAGGTTGTTGCTCTTGCGTCATTTTTTTGAACAATCGAAGTACATAAACTTCGAAATATTGAAATTATGACACGATGTAGTTATACTTGTATATTTAAAATTTGACGAAATTATTTTGATCGATTTTTTTATTCGAAATTTTCTGGCATAAGACGGACAGGAATGACAAAGAAAAGGAAAAGAAATATTTGTAAAATGTATTAAATGTTACGGCGAAATAAGTATGTTCTCATTATTTTTGTTTATTTGAGTATATGAATATTGTTGGTTGATTCTAAGAACACTTTATAGTACAAAGTTAGAATGTATTTTTAAAATTGACCAAATGTTCAATTGAAGGTAATCAGCATGTGCGTGAGAGAATCTCCTGAGGTGTCTGAAAGAGGATTTGTACGATGACCTTCATAACGCGTTCCCAGATTATTATTTGAAACAAAAAAACAAATATGCTTGAAAGGTGATGGGTTGGTTTATGTAAGCAATAATCAGGAGAAGTTCTTTCCTACGAATAAGAAAATTGACAAAGGAGAAAAGTTTTCCTGATTTCTATGACATCTATCACTTTTCAAGCATTTATTTTTTCTTTTGTTTCATATAATCTGCCAAAGGGTTGTCAGGTTCACTGCTCAACAACTTTTTGTTTTTGAGAAATTTTACGAAATTTGGACTCCTTAGTGATATTTTTAATTGAGAGTTCCATCAAAATAAATATAATGTAATATAATGTATACTTAAAATCAATGAAACAACAATATTAGTATATGAAAAGAAGCATTTGAAGTTTTATGTTTATAACAGTTTGAAGATAAAAAGGCGAAATAGGCTGAAAGTTGGAAAAAATGAACATGTTTGAATTGAAAAGTTTCGATATGACAATTATCTAGAAATTCAGGAAATTTATTTTCAATTTAATTGATTTTAATGCTTTCCAGGAGGTGGAGAAATAGAGCTTGTTATTATCAAAGTTTGAAAAGCACATGAAGAACTTTAGTAAACACTTAGATGAAACATTAAAATAAAATTAAAAACTTGATGAAAATAAAACAGAAGTTTGATGATTTGGGAATATTTTATAAGGGTTTGTAAGTTTGCAAAATAGTTTCATATTTCTAGCAAGTTGAATAAAATATAAACATTCGGAAGATTGAAGGAAATTGGAAAAATTCTGTATATATTGTATTGAAGTTTCATCTGAAAATTATAACATCACGAAAGGTTGAAACATTTCGAAGGGGGAAAAATTGCATGATTTTCAATAATCATAGTATGAACGTTCAAAAAAGATTTGATTATCATATTTTTTTTGGATATTGTCTCAAACTTTTGGGATACTTTGTTACATTTTTTGTTTCTGGATATATTTTAATTCATCAAATAGAGAATTACAGTTCTTCAACATATAGAAATTGTAGCTAAACTGGTGCAATACTGACCTGCTACCCAGAAAAACCGGGTTCGAATACCCTGACATACCGACATACCATCGTGCTTCGGAAGCCCTTGGTCCCGGCTATATGTTCAATATGAAGGTCATTAGCACTGATGCGACCTGAAAACGCTTGGTACTTGAACTCAGGTCAGTGGGCTAAACGGTCAAAACAGCTTCAATAAAAGACAGACATCAATAAAAGATTTGAATTTAGTGTATTAGCGAATTAACGAGGGTTGATAGCAATGGAATTTCCTAAACAAGATCATTCAGGTGTAGAGTGGCACAAAACATATTGCAAAAATATATTGCATTGTGAATATCTTCAAAGTTATAACAACTTTCTGGATTTTCAATACGCGCAATCGAACGCTTAAAAAAATTTGAATACCATGTTGCTTGATATTGTCTTAAACAATTGAAGATCCATTGTAATTTTTTTCAAATATATTTCAATTCTTGAAATAAAGAAATACCATTCAACAATAGCGGATTTCTAATTTGGGTTTGAAATTAACACGTCACTTTAAACGTTAAAGCGCACCTTAGAGGTATTAGTTGATGATATGCTGTTCTCTGATTGGCCAACGTGTCAATGAGGTGGATGGAACGTACTACGTCACCTTATAAGTCACGACGTCACCTTAGTGTATTTGAAAATTCGTGAATATTGAAGTTTCAAGTGGGAATTCAAAACGTCGTACAAGGTTCATTCCTTTTTTCGTCAATTCTTTCGATTAGTATATTTTAGGAATTATCCTTATTTTTTGTGAGAAAACAAAATTTGTCGTGTCCATATTTACTGTCAAAATGGCGTCATCCTAAGGAATTGGCTAATCGAAATGTTTTTGTCACAAGAATTGTACATGTATTATTTACATACCTACATAAATTAATTTTGGGCTTGATCTAGCTGAAGAAACATCTGTAAATACATTGGCGTGGCCACGTGGAAAAACAATAGGGAAAATGAATTTTTCAGTCAGCTTTGTAGGCAGAATCGTATATATCAATTATTTGTTAACTATACGTGAAATGAATTTTTTACGTTTTTTTGTTTTGCTAAATTGAAATTAACTTTGCAAAACAGCCGAAAATTCAGATCTTCCACGGTCTTTTAGTTCGGTATATTATGTCAATAATTTTTGTTATAAAAGATCTCCATATTTATAGCATGTTTTCCGGTTATCGAACACTCAGACTTAATTAAACGTTTACTAAAATTATCAAAAATTTTCTTGTTCCTTGAGCATTTCAAACAATTTGAGATCCCTTCTAACATTGTTTCAACATATTCTAATTTTGAAATAAAAAATTAATATAATACTACAATCAGGTACAGTGGATCTTAATCCGACAAACAGTTTGCGAAGTGTCGGATAGCGCATTTGTCGGATTATAAAGTACTGCCTTTGACCTCTACAGTCGGATTTTTTAGGAAAGAGTACCTTGTAGTCCGACAGATCCAATGATAAGATTATACATGTTATATATTTAGTAGTCAAGTAAAAATCATACTTCATTATGTATAAGAGACCATGTCGGATTACATGCGATAAGCCAGTCCGGATTATCGTCCACTGTATTTAATTTGGATGTGAATTTGCCACGTCACTTAGATGTAATCGGACATGATTTGCTGCTCGGATTGGCTAACGAGTCAATGAGGTGTAATTTGGATATGAACGCACCACGTCACCTTAGAAGCCACGACGTCACCTTAGTAGTATTAGGGCATGACAGGCTGCTCTCTGATTGGCTAACGAACTACCGAACAATTAAATAAATACCCAGATTTCTTTAAACGTTATCATTCTAGTGTAGAGCGGCACAGAAACAGGACATATTGCATCTTCAAACGAAAAATGTCTAAGCTTTATAATAACAATAAATTGTCTGAAAAGAATGGCATAAGAAAAGTACGAAAACGCTAGCAAAGTCAAAAGCTGAAAGAACGATTAGTGCTACTTAATGTCGAAGTATATTCACAGGGAGGACTTTGAAAGAAAAGACTCCTTTATAATTTAGTCAACGTTTCGTCAATATATTCTGACCTCTTCGGACTGAAACCAGAAAAGACGTTATGCTCCACACAAACCGCACTACAACAATAACAAATTAGAAGATGTTCCTCCTTTCCCTTTTTTTTCCCTTTCCTTTCCTTACCTAATTACAATAGTCTTCAATGTTTGAATTGTCCTACAGTCATCAAATTTGAGAGAAACCTTGTTCTATTAGTATAAACTAATATAGCAAATGAACTTTCGAAACTTTGAAACTAACAACTATCCAATATCTCTCATTAGTAAGGTCATCAATGAGTATGTAACCGTCGATAGTGATAGGTCTAATGTAACTCCTTTGAGATGTCGTTCGTACTTCAGGTTCCCGTTCATCCCTGGCTTATCATTGAGGTTGGCTAGGCTATCAGACAGGCATCGGAAGGAACAGAGATGGTTTTTATAGTTTAAAACCGTTGGCTCACTTTTCTCCAAACTCAAGGATAAGACTGATGGTTGTAACCTTTCAAACGTGATTTACAAAATTCCTTGTACAGGGTGCAACAAATGTTACATAGGACAAACTAAACAACTATTAAAAAATAGAATAAGACAGCATAAATACGACTGCCGTGTCAGAGTTGTAACAAAAGAAGGACAGACAGCATTAGCTTCACATCATTTTAATTCTGAACACCTTTTTAATTTTGACGAAATTTCTATACTCGACAGAGAAAACAATTGGACAAAGAGAAATATAAGCGAAATGATTTTCATTAATCTAAATAACGTAGTGAATAATAGGAATGACACCCAAGGCCTGAGTCAAATTTACAGCGGTCTGATCGATCGTTTTAAAAGGAATTTTCCATAATAATATAACAAACACATTTTACAGGTGCGCATAAGATCTCGCGTGCGTTTTGATAACGTTTCAGTTCGTTGATGACTGTGGCGGTATTGCGTTTCGAAAGTTCATTTGATATATTAGTTTATACTAATAGAACAAGGTTGCTCTCAAATTTGATGACTGTAGGACAATTCAAACATTGAAGACTATTGTAATTAGGTAAGGAAAGGGAAAGGAAAAAAAAAAAAGGGAAAGGAGGGAACATCTTCTAATTTGTTATTGTTGTAGTGCGGTTTGTGTGGAGTATAACGTCTTTTTCTGGTTTCAGTCCCGAAGAGGTCAGAATATATTGACGAAACGTTGACTAAATTATAAAGGAGTCTTTTCTTTCAAAGTCCTATCCCTGTGAATATACTTCGACATTAAGAAAATGCAAGGACGTGACAGTAATGCTGACATTAGTGCTACTATTCGGACCTGATTGCGATAGAGAAGATCGCCAGAAAGTATCTAAGATGAACCGAGGCGAAAAGCTGAGGAAAAAGACGATTGATCTCTTCGGTTACGATTCCGACGTCCAAATTTCCAAAACCATGCAAAGGAAGAGCAATACGTTCAAGTATCCGACCAGAGACAGGAAGAAAAGCAGATTGTGACAGATCCTAAAATGGACGAATTATTTGAGAGGTGTTTTAAACACTACGATACGTTCAAAACGTTGAAAGAAGAAAAAAGGGGAAATTGAAACGAAAGGTGCGCCAGAAAAGGATGCAAAAATGAACGACCTGTTTGATAAGCTTTTCAAGCTATGCGAATCGAAATAAATTGCAGAACGTTGTAACTGTGACATAGTCTTATTGGTATGTTTAAAACTTAACAAAATTATTTTGATGGATTTTGTTTTACTCGAATTTTATTGGCAACAGTTCTTCTTAAGGGTTCAACGAGAGATGCCAAGGACAAAAAAAAAATGAAGCAAAGAATTCCTGTAAAATTTATTAGGACACGAAAAAGGGTGAAGTGGTAGAAAAAATGACGCAAAAGCAACAACCTCTGGAAAAATTTAAACAATCGAAGTAAACTTGAAATATTGACATTATGACACGATGTACTTATACTTGGTATATTTAAAATTTGACGAAATTATTTTGATCGATTTTTTATTCGAAATTTACTGGACGGTGAATAAAGAAAATGAAGAGAAAGATTTTCTGAAAATCACTGCTTTTCAATTAGCAACACTAGAAGCTATTAAATCAACGGAAACGACTGACGAATTGAAATTTGCCGCTTTCAAAAATCTGTGTTTATTTCACGTGGACGCTCAAAAACTCAACGCGCAGAATGTTCTTCTTGGAGAACGATATTCCACTTGCGAAGTAAACTTGAGGAATGTGTTGGCTAAGCCATTAGCAGACTTCCTAAACGAAAAGATTATTCAGAACTTTGATTGTGAGTTTCCAAATATATGAAAAAATAAAGTTTATTACTGAATATAAAAACGTATCTATTTTATTCCAGTGGATATCGAGCTAAGAAAGAAACTTTTGGGCAACTGGTTGTCGCTCATATTCAACTCCTTGATAGATCTAAATTACTTGGTTCCTTTAATACAGACTTACAATAAGGTTAATTTTGAGTTTAGATTCAAAAGTTTTTCGTTTATTCAGTTTTTTCTTCAGAATTATGAACAATATGGTTCCCTTATCGAGCGGATATTCGAAAGATTATATTCGGGTGATCCAAAGAAAGTCTTTGACATCATTGGCTATGCTTTAACCTCTTTAAGTAAATCAATAATGTTAACCGAAGGAAACATTCCAAGGAATTCAGATATTTATGTAAGAATAATTCAGCTCAAATAATCAAAATGAACTTAGTTATTTCAGTTTTTAGCTGAACGATTGTCGCAGATGAAATATTTGTTATATCCGAATGAACAGCACCATGTCCTAGCATTTTTCCAAAAATCCATCGCATTTGCTGCTAGCGACGTATCGCAGTTTCTACGAATATTGCAAAGTTTCTTGCGTAGAGTACCTGCGCAAACTCTAATGAGGTATACGAAAATTACGTTCACCTCTCTTTGATCTTCATATGTTTCAACTTTTCAGAATGAGAACAATATATCAGGAATTTCCTGCGAATAAAAGATCTGATCCGGAATTTAAATACTTCAAAAAAACGATCGTTCAGTTGGTAAGACTGAGATATGACATATATGAAACTACGCATTTTCTTTATTTTTCAGGTTCTGGAGAAGAAAGCTGCTGGCCTTTTAGAATGAAAAGAAATCATTAAATGAGATGACTTTTATTTATGAATCATCTGGACGAATTCAAATTATTTGGCCTTAACGAATATTGGCGCGAATGGTTTACTATTGTCTTGAATTTGGGGAGATTTGTCCAATATTAGAAGTATTATTAAAGTATTATCGAAATTTCAAAACTTTTTTTGAAGGAAGATCATAGAAAAGTCTTTGAAGTACCAAAATTTCCGAAATTGTACCAATGGGTTTTCCTCTTATACACTGAGCGTCAAAATTATGGAAAAAATTCATTTTCTCAGAAGAGAAATATTTGGCAACAAAAAACTGAAACAGCCCAATTTTTGTTTCGATTTTACCAAATTATTATGCATTTTTTAAGGTTTTTTTGTTGCACCCTGTGCTATCCCCATCAACACTCTAAATTCTTTGAATAGGGAAAGTGGGTCATATGATACTTTTTTGGCAAGGTCTTTGTATCTTTTCATGCGTGCAGAAATTTTCAAGAAAAAAAAAATTTTATGAAAAATTATGGAATAGTGGAATCAAACTCTATAAATATTTCCAAGAACAACTTCGACGAGTTTATGTTCAGTGGATCACAGTGATTTTGGCTCTCTCCTATTTGATGATTTGTACCATTTCGTTATATAAATGGATTCATAGGTTTTTGAACTTCAATCCTTATTCAAATGTCTAATAAAATAAAAAAATTAAAAATTAAAATTTTGGTGTAAATCATATCCATGGATATGAAATTGGATACGGATATAAAAATGATTGTTTTTATTCTTTTCTGATGTATTTGATTATAAAGGGTTAATAAAGATTCAGTAATTCAGATAATATATTATCGACCCTTTTTCACGATATGACAATTTAAATATTTGACAATGTTGTTATAATAAGTTTTCTTAGTAACAATAATCTGACAAATGAAAAACAAAAAAATGGAGACTTGATATGAATTATTTGTTCAGAATAAAGTTGAGCATATTTGATTCAAATTTCAAATAATTTCTGTCATTAATTAGAGTTTTTTTTGATATAAATCATTTCAAGAAATTCTCTTGCATTTCTGTTTTTGTCGTAATCTGAAATCTGTGTTAAAATCAAATGTATGTTTTAATATTTGTTAATGTTTATGTAATGCTGTTTGTACTTTAGAGTATTTATGACCTTTTATTCTTTCTTTCAATTTTTGTTTTGTCTGTCCAATATAAACTCCGTTACAATCTTTACATGAAATTTGGTATACGATGTTAGATTTATCATTTTTTAGTGTTCCCGATTTTAATTTCGTGAAAAGTTGTTTTATCTGAATGTGTGATTTATGAAATTTGGATAAGGTTTGAAAATGTTGGTAATTTTTGCAGAAAGGTTTCATATGTATGGGGTTGGAATATATGCTGGATTCTCTTCTTCTTTCTCAGTATTTGTATTTAACGTGTTCAACCCGAAACGTCGATAATATATTATTTGAATTACTGAATCTTTATTAACTCTTTATAATCAAATACATCAGAAAAGAATGAAAATATATACAAAAAGGGTAAATTTATTTATAATTTGTATTGGTTTTCGACCCACTTCAGGAAATAAAAGTCAAGTCGGAATCCTCAATATTTCGTTTAACATATGAACATCCTCGGGAGGTACTGAAATTACAGAACGTTACATCATATAATACAACAACGGTGGGAAGATCTTATACCAGTTTTTGTGAACTCCTAACGTTTCAGTATTATCCTACTAAGTGATAGTACGAAAATGGCAGATGTTTAGAGATTCAACTAGAGTGAAAGTTCACCGAGTACCAGCCGAATCAATCCGAAGCCAGTTTACGAAATCGGACCAAAATTAAGTAGGTCGAGTGAACCAATCATATGTTCTGTGTTTATCGCAGCTGATTCGCAAATAACCATGCGGTGACGTACGAAGCCTTTTCAAGCTAAATGTTTCCACCGGTTTTATAGAAGTTACATCTTATCACATAGAAGTAAATATTTATTCGATAGTGATTGCGGAACTGTTGTCATTGGGATAGCTGATTCATCTAGTTGATCATCATGTCCAGAAAATATAACCACCGTAACCACCGGGACAAGGTAAGTTGGACAATCCTTTAAATGATATTCAGTTTACATAGTCATGAAGATGGATTTGATGTTTTCGTGATAACGAGTGATATCAGTTTAATTTTACGTTTTTATTTGCACAATATTATGGGTTTGGCTAAGGGACTTCCCCCATTATTTTTCTCTTTGAAGCGTTGCCACTACCACAGCTGACATTCGTTCTCATCATGGTTGCCAAAAGTATAATAAATTCCTAGTACAAGAATAAATGAAAATGTTTTGAAATATTTCCGGAACTCAACTTAATATTTAAAATATTTCACATTTAAAACACTTTATTGAACTACAACTTCAATGTATTGTATGAAAAAAGAACTTGATCTAAATTCTCTAGTCTGTGGACATAAAACTTCACCGATTGGTTGTACGAATTTTAAAGTTTGATTGCACCATTTTAGTATTGTTTCAACGACCAGCAGCAAAAATTATAGAGTTGGAATTCTTTTTGTTTTACACTATTTATGAACAGGCTCAACACTGTACTTTAGATCATAACCAGCCGTAATTTTTGGAACCTAATTTCGATTCTTTCAGAAATTTTTGATGGAAATATGTAAGAATTAGAAAAGGAAACAAGTCGACAGTAAACTGTAACATTATTCAAATGAAAAATATAAAATACGATGTACCGAATGATTCTTGAATTAACTTGAAATTTTCTTGTATTTTCAGCATTCGGTCCCAGAGCACACATTCAAGCACGTCCAAATTTTTTCAAAGGAACCAAAGAAAGAAGACCCGGATTCGTATTACCAGATGACTGAACAGTTTCTTCAAATACCGTGTATCGTAAGTACAACAAAAGTTCTAAAATTCTTTGTATGCTCATCATGCTCAATCTTAAATCGAGTTTTTTCATTCAGCCAAATGCCAAACTTGAAATAAAAGACGATAAAGTCTCCGAAATTCAGAAGATGTTAAGCGAGTTGAAGCCAGCACCAGTCCTTCCATACGAAGAACTTGCAGATAGCCCTTTCAAGTACAGTTTCCTGGAGAAACGAACGTACGACATCGATCAGAAAGTCGATTATTTTATGGAAAAAATGGAGAAGAGGGAGGAAATTGATCAGGAGTTATTCATGATTAACAACGCCAAATTGGAAGATCAGGTCTATTGTAATATGCTAGCCAAACGGAGAATGCTTCCTGTATATGAAAAACGGAACCAGATTCTGAAAACAATTGAGCAGAATCAAGTGATTCTTTTAAGCGGCGACACGGGTTGCGGGAAAACCACCCAAGTGCCTCAATTTCTAATTGACGCGTTCACCAGCGAATATAAAGGTTCACTTTGCAGGATTGTCTGCACACAACCCAGACGGATTAGCGCCATAGCCGTCGCCGACAGAGTGGCGAAAGAACGGGGCGAAGAGCTCGGGATGAGTTGCGGCTACCAAGTTCGTTTGGAAAAGTGAGTAGATGAGTCAATTGTGGTTTGTATTAGAATCTGAATTGTATTATTCAAAGTACAAGTTATTCATTGAGCATAGCTACGTTCAAGTCGCTAATTATAACATTTTGCTCGGTACACTGCAGACATAAGAACCTCCGTAAATATTGATTTATAGAATATAAGTCATTCGCATATGGGACAGATTTTGACAAAAATCAACAGACGTTTTTTTTTGGCAGAAACTTTTTTATGGATTTTTATTATTATTTTTTTTTTTGAAAATGTTTTCTCCCAAATCATGACGAATGAATTTTTAACAATTTCCTTATTCTTGGCATGAAGACTAATTTTAAAAATCTATAACTCCAGTTGTATTAGAGCAAAAAAATTGATTTGAGGTAAAAATAATGAGCATTCATAAAAAAATTCTTTTTAATAGTTTTTTCTTTTGGATTGAGTGCCAGTTGCACTAGTTTAAGAAATGTTCGAGCAGAATTTTAACGAAAAATCAGTCGACAGTACCAAGTACAACCAGTGGTTGGCAACGAGAAGAAATGCTTCACATTTGTTGACGAATTTTCAAACTTCTTGAGAAACGGTTTAAAGTGAGCGATTGATGCGATGCGCAACTTTTTGGACCTGACATTTTTGCGCTAATTAATTTATTTGAAAAAACTGATTCTGTAAGAATGAACTCTTTTAAGTGACATCTTAGGTACTGAAAAAATGCGTTTTATTTCACAAAATCCATTGGAATGACAAAGAATTTCGGAATTTGGCTATTTTTTGAAAGAAGAATTTTATTTCATTTCTATGAACGATTGCAGCATCGGTTTTCTATATCTTCAAATTCATGCTAACCTGAAGGAGAAAAATGTCAATATTTGGAAAAATGGTCTTGTTGTTTACTTTTTTTGAAACCATTTTATTTCTTTTAGAAACTTGCTATGAATTGAGCAGAAATGTTCCAGTTTTTAGTTCAGCGACTGACTCTGAGGTGGCGGTGCAATAGAAAGCACGTTGGGTTAACAAGCGGGAAAAGATGAACAGGAATCAAAACTATTCATTTTGGGACGTTTTCCGCGGTTGACAAATGCCCATTTTTGTTCAGGAATTATTCTTGGACTCCTTATAAATTTTTAATTTTGAATATTTTTGCCTTGGCTTCGAGTTGTACGGCAACTTACAATACAGAACGTGTATCCATGGTAGTCTAACGATAACGTGGTCGGACGTCAGCCTTAATAAAATTATTGCTACATTCTTTTTCATTCAATAAATGAAAGAAAAGAACACCAGAATAACGATCAAGTGACGATGCCCTTTTTTTTCATAGAATGGACAGCTTATAGTCCAGGATACGGTCGCCCTTTTTGCAAACAATTAATATAAGATTGATTTTTCCTGAGCGGCTTCATTTTATCAAGTCCTACAAAGTTTTCCTCTGCGAAAATGTTGGCAAAAGGGGCCTTCGTATTCTAAGCAGTCGCCAAAGATGTCGAGTTAGTGATGAAAAAAAATCGATTAATAGAGGTTTCTTTTTTTCAAAATCCGAAGATAACTTCAGTAGAGATTAGAAATCGTATTTGTCCTACAAAAAATATGGGTCCATCACCTCTGTCCCCCACTTCGAACATGTAGACAAAAGAAAAAAAATAAATTGTAACATATAATGCTGAATTTTTTTTTATAGCTTGCCAAACATAAGCAAAATCCAAATATCACTTTGTCCTACAATTTATTTGGGGCATTCTTTCAGTCCTACATGTCAAAGTTGTTGACTCTACCGAAAAATAATTTTCATTATTATACTTCTAAAATAAGAATCAAATGCTATATTGACATATTCCCGATCAATGTCAATAAATGTCCTACAAAAAAAAAGGGTCCAATTCGCTATTATCGCGTTAGATATACTATCGAATTAGAAGGTGTTGAATATATCTTGTATTTATGCGCGATTTTTCGAATTATTTTTTGGTGCAGTGGTTGTTGCGCAAGGCAGATATGTGAACGTCTTGCGTTCGAGGCTTGAACATGTAATATTTTTTCTGGTATTTTTATAACCTATTCGTTTGTGTACAAAAAAATTCACAGCTTCAGTTTTCAGTTTTTTGCGGAAAAACGGTAAAATACGTCGTTTTCATTTTATATTATATAACTTTTCACAAATACTTTAGGGATTTGGCAGGTGTTTTCTTCTCTACGATGTGGTTCATTTTCTAAATTGGCGATCCCAACTTTTTGTCTTTTTGTGCCAGACACCGATATTACTTTAGTTGTTAGGAATGATTCCGTTATTGATGGGTGTCTTTTGTCAACACTTTTTGTTGTAGAAAAGAAAATCATTGATACGTACAATAGCTGCGCCGAGCAGCCCCATTAACTCTTTTGAAATCATGCCGAATTGAATGTGGGCGTCTTTGAGATCGCCGTATTTGAAAATAATATGCTAAAAGGTAAGATAAAACATTGTATCATACCGATAAAAATACTTGAAAAAAAAGAAAAAAGTCGTACATTTCGGGGATCGAACCAGATGCTTACAGAACCCTATTCCGAGCTCTTTACGCCTTTATTATTAATTTAGATGTGAATATGTTACACTTGACTAGGACAATAATTATATTTTTTTGTAGGACTAACGCAAAGGACCCAATTCTTTTGTAGGACATTGATTGATTTTAGTCACAATTATCTTAATGTCTCATCCAAGATTGGTGTCCTACTTATATTAATGAGGATGATTTTCTCCTGAACTCGACAACTTTGACATGTAGGACTGAAAGAAGGCCCCAAATAAATTGTAGGACAAAGTGAAATTTGGATTTTGCTTATGTTTGGCAAGCTATAAAAAAAAATTCAGCATTATATGTTACAATTTATTTTTTTTCATATGTCTACATGTTCGAAGTGGGGGACAGAGGTGATGGACCCATATTTTTTGTAGGACAAATACGATTTCTAATCTCTACTCAAGTTATCTTCGGATTTTGAAAAAAAGAAACCTCTATTAATCGATTTTTTTTCATCACTAACTCGACATCTTTGGCGACTGCTTAGAATACGAAGGCCCCTTTTGCCAACATTTTCGCAGAGGAAAAATTTGTAGGACTTGATAAAATGAAGCCGCTCAGGAAAAATCAATCTTATATTAATTGTTTGCAAAAAGAGCGACCGTATCCTGGACTATTAGCATCAAAAGATAATATAGAAAGCATAGAGTTTTGTGGAAAATGTGGAAACATTTGTCAAAATTATCAAAAAGAATTTTTATAACGCTTATGACAAATGCCAGCATTTTTGTTAACCGATTCGGAGGTAGTTGAATTTAAATCAGTGTTCTAATAAGTGGTCTATAGTAATTGAATTGGAATGGGGTAAATTAAATAACAACGTTTGGCTATAAAAAAGAAACAATTCATTACTCAAGATTTTCACCAAACCCATACGAGATTATTTTGTAAAAGACTATGTTCTCTAAAAATTAAATAAAAAACCTACCTTAGTCGAAAAGATAAAGAATGAATTTCAAGGATTAGAGTGCACAATGTAATTATTTAAATGTAGCAAACGGATTAGACAACTATCAAAATCGGACTGACCGTATCACAGATAAATAATAATTGCAGCAGTATCACAGATGTTCGCAAAATGAACGAGTGCTGCTCGGCTGTCTTACAAATAATTTATGACCGTTTTTTATTACTCTTGAGATATTTTCCAGTGAGGTTTGCATACACAGGCTGTACCACGATGACATTCGTCGGTTGATATATGGAAAACTGTTCATCCTTAAAATATCAACTTTTAGATAATCATTATGTGTTATAAAAGCAACACAGACAAAATACGTTCAATTGTCTGCTATTTCCGAAACAACGAAAACAACTCCACTTCCTTATTTCAAATGGAACATCCTAAATACACATCGCGCACAAATTAAAGAAACAACAATTTTCAATAGGCTGTATTCAAAATCCAAAAAAAAATTTTCAATTCCACAACAATTATATTTGAAAATTGAAAAAAAGTTTAAAACATTTTTTTTCTCACGATTGAAAAAATTCCGAAAAATTTTCTTCGCAAAAAATCGATTCAGAAAGATTGAAAATATTTTTTCTGGGAAATTTAAAAATGACATAAAACGTGGAGGCCGTTTTTGAATCACCTGGCTGAAGCTCTGGACACACTCAAACAATTGAATAAAATTAAACTTGATTTCTCTGAAGATGCGTTTCACCGGCGCAGGGTAACACGAGTGCCTCTTAATTTTTTAAAATTTTTGAAAAAAAAATTTACAATTTTTCAAAATTCATTTTTTTTTAATTTCTCGAAATTTTTTGAAGAAAATTTTACGCAATTTTTTCAAAAATAATTTGTTTCCTTTTGTACGCTAACATATTGGCACCACATTCCTATCTGATTATTAAAAGATTCCCTGAAATAAATAATTAAAGATTATAATCAAAAATATCTAAATATCCTCGTTCTTTAATCATGTCAGCATTTTGTACTTTCTTCACAAATTTCATAGATTTTAATGAATTCGCATTATTTGATTTTTATTATCAATTATTATTGCCAAAAAATTTAGAAAATTTTTTTGTTCCTTTAATTTTTGCTGAGAACTTTTGAGAAACATATCGAATTTTGAAAGTGTTTCGACAGTTTGGTGCCCCTTGGAAATTCGAGTTAGGGTAGTTCAACTGTAATTACCTTTTTGTCGCAATAGTTGTTGTAAATAATAGAATGATATAAACAATCGACAAAACAGAATGTGTATTCTGGTTCGTAACTGCCGCTGCGTCCCAAATACATCAGCCGGCGACGTAGTGGAAGAAAGATAGATGCGTCACAATAACCAACAGCTGTTATGACGGCCGCACCTTATCGCTTTTTGATTCACTTGAGCGGACGTCGCATGCGGCAAATCCTATGCGTATTGGTGCTCAACTAAATACCCACCTTAGGGAACGTTACGGTATTTCGTCCGTGATCCGGTCTCATCGATTTCAAAACTAAGTAGGGAACATAAGAATCAAATAATGCAAATACATTAAAATGTATAAAATTTATGTAGAAAGTTTCAAAATGAATGTACAAAATGCTGAAATAATTAAAGTACGGGGGTATTTAGATAATTTTGTTCATAATCTTTTGTTATTTATTTCAGGGAATCTATGAATAATCAAATAGGATTGTGGTGCCAATATGTTAGCGTACAAAAGGAAGGAAAATACAGAACCGCGATTGAAATTAATTTGATTTATCTTCGAAATTGGAAAGATTTTTTTTATTTTTTACTCAATTTTGAGTTTCGGAAGATTGATTAAGGAAGAAATATCCAAAAAATTTTTCAAAAATTACGGAAATTTCAACAAAAATTATTCTTGAAAATTGAAAAAAAAAACTTTTCTCACGATTTGAAAAATTCATAAAATTTTCTCGAAAAACAATCGACAAAATCAAAAATGATGAATTTTGAAAAATTATATATTCTTTTGAAAATTTAAAAAAATACATAAAACCAAGAAGCCATTTTTGAATTACCTCGCTGAAGCTATGGACACATTCAAATCTTCATTTTCTTAAAAAAATTGAATAAAATTAAAGCTGATATTCCTACAGGTGCACAAGTGACTCTTGTTTTTTTCTTTAATTTTCAAGAAGAAAGTTTTAAATTTTTCAAGATAAATTTTTTTTGACATTTCTTGAAGAAAACTTTACGGAATTTTTTAATCATAAAAAATGTTTTCCAAATTTTTTTTCCAATTTTCGAAAATAATTTGTTTCCTTTTGTACGCTAACATATTGGCACCACATTCCCATCTGATTATTAAAAGATTCCCTGAAATGAATAATTAAAGATTATAAACAAAAATATCTAAATATCCTCGTTCTTTAATCATGTCAGCATTTTGTACTTTCTTCATAAATTTCATAGATTTTAATGAATTCGCATTATTTGATTTTTGTTATCAATTATTGCCAAAAAATTAAGAAAACTTTTTGTTCCTTTAATTTTTGCTGAGAACTTTTGAGGAACATATTGAATTTTGAAAATGTTTCAACAGTTTGGTGCCCCTTGGAAATTCGAGTTAGGGTAGTTCACCTGTAATTACCTTTTTTGTCGCAATAGTTGTTGTAAATAATAAAATGATATAAACAATCTACAAAACAGAATGTGTATTCTGGTTCGTAACTCCTGCTGCATCCCAAATACATCAGCCGGCGACGTAGTGGAAGAAAGATAGATGCGTCACAATAACCAACAGCTTTTATGACGGACGCACCTTATCGCTTTTTGATTCACTTGAGCGGACGTCGCATGCGGTAAGTCCTATGCGTATTGGTGCTCAACTAAATACCCACCTTAGGGAACGTTACGGTATTTCGTGCGTGATCCGGTCTCATCGATTTTTAAAACTAAATAGCGAATACATTTTCACCAATTTTGAGTTTCGGAAGATTGATTAAGGAAGAAATATCAAAAAATATTTTTCAAAAATTACGGAAATTTCCACAAAAATTATTCTTGAAAATGGAAAAAAAATTTTCTCACGATTGGAAAAATTCCATAAAATTTTCTCCCAAAACAATCGACAAAATCAAAAATGATGAATTTTGAAAAATTATATTTTTTTTGGAAAATTTAAAAAAATACATAAAACCAGGAGGCCATTTTTGAATTACCTCGCTGAAGCTATGGACGCATTCAAACCTTCATTTTCTCAAAAAAAAATTGAATAAACTTAAAACTGATATCCCTAAAGATGCACAAGTGACTCTTGGTTTTTTTAAATTCTCAAGAAAAAAAGTTTTAAATTTTTCAAAAAAAATTTTTTTTGGCATTTCTTGAAGAAAATTTTACGGAATTTTTTAATCATAAAAAAAATGTTTTCCAAATTTTTTTTTCAATTTTCGAAAATAATTTGTTTCCTTTTATACGCTAACATATCGGCATCACATTCCCATCTAATTATTAAAAGATTCCCTGAAATGAATAATTAAAGATTATAAACAAAAATATCTAAATATCCTTGTTCTTTAATCGTGTCAGCATTTTATACTTTCTTCATAAATTTCATAGATTTTAATGAATTCGCATTATTTGATATTTATCATCAATTATTATTGCCAAAAAATTAAGAAAATTTTTTTGTTCCTTTAATTTTTGCTGAGAACTTTTGAGAAACATATTGAATTTTGAAAGTGTTTCGACAGTTTGGTGCCCCTTGGAAATTCGAGTTAGGGGAGTTCAACTGTAATTACCTTTTTTGTCGCAATAGTTATTGTAAATAATAAAATGATATAAACGATCGACAAAACAGAATGTGTATTCTGGTTCGTAACTGCCGCTGCTTCCCAAATACATCAGCCGGCGACGTAGTGGAAGAAAGATAGATGCGTCACAATAACCAACAGCTTTTATGACGGCCGCACCTTATCGCTTTTTGATTCACTTGAGCGGACGTCGCATGCGGCAAGTCCTATGCGTATTGGTGCTCAACTAAATACCCACTTTAGGGAACGTACCGGTATTTCGTGCGTGATCCGGTCTCATCGATTTCAAAACTAAGTAGTTTTTCACTCAATTTTGAGTTTCGGAAGATTGATTAAGGAAGAAATATCCAAAAAATATTTTTCAAAAATTACGGAAATTTCCACAAAAATTATTCTTGAAAATGGAAAAAAAATTTTCTCACGATTGGAAAAATTCCATAAAATTTTCTCCCAAAACAATCGACAAAATCAAAAATGATGAATTTTGAAAAATTATATTTTTTTTGGAAAATTTAAAAAAATACATAAAACCAGGAGGCCATTTTTGAATTACCTCGCTGAAGCTATGGACGCATTCAAACCTTCATTTTCTCAAAAAAAAATTGAATAACCTTAAAACTGATATCCCTAAAGATGCACAAGTGACTCTTGGTTTTTTTAAATTCTCAAGAAAAAAAGTTTTGAATTTTTCAAAATAAATTTTTTTTGGCACTTCTTGAAAAAAATTTTACGGAATTTTTTAATCATAAAAAAATGTTTTCCAAATATTTTTTTCAATTTTCGAAAATAATTTGTTTCCTTTTTACGCTAACATATTTGCACCACATTCCCATCTGATTATTAAAAGATTCCCTGAAATGAATAATTAAAGATTATAAACAAAAATATCTAAATATTCTCGTTCTTTAATCATGTCAGCATTTTATACTTTCTTCATAAATTTCATAGATTTTAATGAATTCGCATTATTTGATATTTATCATCAATTATTACCTATTGCCAAAAAATCAAGAAAATTTTTTTGTTCCTTTAATTTTTGCTGAGAGAAAGTGTTTCGACAGTTTGGTGCCCCTTGGAAATTCTAATTAGGGTAGTTCAACTGTAATTACCTTTTTTGTCGCAATAGTTGTTGTAAATAACAAAATGATATAAACAATCGACAAAACAGAATGTGTATTCTGGTTCGTAACTGCCGCTGCGTCTCAAATACATCAGCCGGCGACGTAGTGGAAGAAAGATAGATGCGTCACCATAACCAAAAGCTTTTATGACGGCCGCACCTTATCGCTTTTTGATTCACTTGAGCGGACGTCGAATGCGGCAAGTCCTATGCGTATTGGTGCTCAACTAAATACCCACGTTAGGGAACGTTACGGTATTTCGTGCGTGATCCGGTCTTATCGATTTATAAGACGTTATCACGTCAATAATCGTATCTTAGAATGAACATTGCCAAAATTAGCAGAAATACTTCAAAAATAACTAAATTAAAATCAGCATTCGAATATCCCACTTGAGATCCAAATCGTGGAAACAGATTTATGAAAGACATTTTTTTATGCATAATAGAAATAATAAGTCACTCCGAAACCTTATGGCTAGTTTGAAATTTCTCCCACATATTTAAGTTTATATTTCTTTCATAATTTGCAGGAAGCTCCCGCGCAAGTATGCCTCGATCTTGTACGTAACCACTGGCATCATTCTGAGGCAGATGGAGAACGATCCCTCGTTGAACAGCGTGTCGCATCTTATCCTCGACGAAATCCACGAACGCGACATACACTGCGATTTTCTGCTCGCTTTGGTTAAGCGACTGATCACCAAACGCAAAGACATCAAAGTGATTTTGATGAGCGCAACGTTAAACGAAGACGTGTTCATGAAGTTTTTCGATAATTGCCCCCACATCCAAATCAACGGTTTGGCACATCCCGTCGAAGAATATCATCTGGAGGATGTCGTCGAAAGATTGAAGTATAGATTTTCCGGTCAGTCGCAAACCGAACGCGACCTAAGGAATATAAAAATATTTGGGGAGCGCGTGATCCCTTACATCAACATGTTGGAACAAGAGGGCCGGTTGTCCTCTTCTGCATGTTGCCAATTGAAATCACCCATTAGCGAAGATCTCAATTTAGATCTTATATTCAAGTTGGCGATGGATATTCATTATAAGGTAAGATTTTTTTTATTAATAAAGAGGATCCATCCCAAACAAAAAAAGCAGAGTTTCAAATTTTAGGTAGTTTATTGTAGGTAAAGAAAGCATAATGGTTTTGATTATCACTAAAGCCCGGACTTTAGGCACTATAAATTCGTTAAAAAAAGGGAGTGAAAAGGCAATAAAAATACTCAAAATAGGCATTTATTATATACTGATAGATAAAAACAGATAAGATAAAACAAAAAAACATTCGATGTGAATACTTATTCTTTATTAAACATAACTACCAATAGTTTTCTCAAATTTTCAAATTTTATACTTTGTCGTCTATCTGATAAAATATGTTTATACAACGAAAAAGATCTCTCCACATCAACAGATGTCAAAGGTGCATACATAAATGAGGATATTTCGGTAGGGTTCAAGAAATTACTGACCCCATCTCCTAATAAAATCGAATTTATTTCGCGCATCTTGACCAAACCACTATTGTTCTGCAACACTTTTTCACATTTTTCTTTCATGAACTCTCCTTTTAATCCAGGCGCAGAATTGATTCTTTCAATTGTTTCTTCCATAATGTTCAATTGCTCTTGTAATTTTAAATTCCTCTCTTCTAGTTTTTGTATTGATGTTGGAATTGAATGAAAATGTGCAAGTATGTATGCTAAATCAGACTGGATATTCTTTTTGACAAAACATCTTTACATATTTTTATTGAAGCTGCATCATTTTCGAGGTGATCCACTATTTCTACAATTTTCTCGAAGTGGGTTGCGTAATAAATGGCAGCCGATATCCATGTACCCCATCTCGTTATTGTAGGTTGAGGTGGTAATGGCAGATCTGGTGCAAGTTCTTTGAAAATTTGCACCTCGATGGAGCTTTTAAAAAACTTTCTTGACGTTTGATATTAACAGATCGACATCGTGAAATAAACTTCGCGCTTCTTCAGCAACTCTATGCAATGCATGAGCTATACACGTCACATGAACCATTTTGGAAATAGAACTTGCAGAACTTTTCCAGCTGCTTTCATGTATGGAGCGGCATCAGAAACAAATAGCAACACTTTGTCATGTTTCACTCCATCTGGCCACAATAATGAGAGCGCACTGGTAAATAATTGGGCTATTGTCGAATTATTGGCTGATTCGAGTACTTCACTTGTTAATAAATACGTGTTAGAGTCCTGGTGAGTTGATTGTAGAGTTCCAATAATTACGTTGGCTACGTAGCGGCCAAGAGCATCGGTTGTTTCGTCAATGGACACCCACAAATTTTTACCTTCCGTTTCTTTTCTAATTTTGTTCATCTTTTCCTGGAACACTACATCAATATAATTTTTCCGGAGGGTGGACTCACTTGGCACGTGTTCTTTGGTGTACTTTTCAAGGAATGCTTTTAGAGAAGGATTTTCCAATTTCCAAAGAGGAATGTTCGCATCCATCTGTGCTTTACATAAATCCAAAGAGAATTGGGATTGTCGATTGGATATAACGCCGAAATGCGGAAGCAGACACGTTTTTTTACTATCGCAATTTTTCGAAGCAGCATTTTTATGTTTCACTGTTGAAAGGTGCTGGGATACAAAATACTTCTTCTCAAAATTCACTTTACAGTCACATATTTTGCAGAATAACACAGAACCGTCACTACTGAAAACGTCTTTACCGAATTCAAGTATTAATTTATTCAATTTTGTTTGCTCGGATGCTCTGACTTTAGGCATATTTGCTGGCGATAAGTTGAACCGAATGGGCGAATGGTGAAAAACAACTCAACGGAAATGGGTATTACGATATATTTATACCTATAGGTATCTGGTTTTAGGTTTTCCCATCAGTAACAGTTGTTGTATCAATTCCTAGAAAAAGGGAACTATCTCTTGTCTATGTACCAATCCTGCCTACCTGAGATCTTAGGGTTTCCCACTTTATACTATCATAAATTGTTCGAAATAGGCGAAATAAGTCATAAAATCCCATTTTAGGCAAAATAGACAGAAAATACGAAAATAGGCATTTTATGGCATTTTGCCTAACATCCGGGCTTTAATTATCACTTAAATATTTTTTCCTACTTTATTGAATTTTTTTCATCAGTAAACATTTGTTGTAAACAGAAAAGCGGTTTGCGACCCACTGAATTTACCATCAGTGGCGGTCCTGGAAAAACTTTTATGTAGTGCGAAATCTCAAACATGCGCCTGATTTTTATTAAAAAGAAAAAGTTTGGGCCTCTTAGTCAATGACATTCTTTTATTAATATGCTGACTTTGTTCGGAAATTCAAAATAATGTTCGAATTTTAACGGAAGCCCAGAAAATTTACGAACTTGAAAGGAACATATTTTTAAATTGTTATTCTTCCCTGCTAAACCCTTGCCGTTTTTTTGAACTTCCAGTGGAATGAAGTTTATATCAAAAGATTAAGAAATTTGAATGATATCTCGAATTTCGGACAGTTTTTTCTCAAAAATAGTGTTTGAAGATTGCAAAAAGTTCATTAACTCTGTACACCACGTAAAGAATTTCTGGAAAGCAAACTATTCTGAAATAACAAAAAAAAAAAGATTCAAGACTAAGTAGAGATCATAAAAATCAAATAATGCGAATACATTAAAATCTACGAAATTTATGAAGAAAATTTCAAAATGAATATACAAAATGCTGAAATAATTAAAGTGTGAGGATATTTAGATAATTTTGCTCATAATCTTCAGTTATTTATTTCGGTGAATCTTTAAATAACCAAATAGCAATGTGGTGCCAATATGTTAGCGTACAAAAGGAAAGACAATACAGAATCGCTATTGAAATTAATTTGATTTATCTTTGAAATTGGAAAGATTTTTTCAACTTTCTACTCAATTTTGGGTTTTTTGAAAAATTGATAAAGAAAAGAATCCAAAATTTTTTTTCCAAAAATTACGGAAATTTCCACAAAAAATATTCTTGAAAATTGAAAAAACATTTTCTCACGATTGGAAAAATTCCATAAGATTTTCTCCAAAAACAATCGAAAAAATCAAAGAAAATGAATTTTGAAAAATATTTTTTTGAAAATTTAAAAAAATACATAAAATCAAGAGGCCATTTTTGATTTACCTCGCTGAAGCTATGGACACATTCAAACCTCCATTTTCTTAAAGAAAAATTGAATAAAATTAAAGTTGATATCCCTACATGCACGAGTGCCTCTTGGTTTTTTTAAATTTTCAAGAAAAAAAAGTTTGAAATTTTTCAAAATAAATGTTTTTGACATTTTTTAGACAATTTTACGGAATTTTTTAATCATGAAATGAAATTTTTTTCAAATTTTTTTTCAATTTTCCACAAAAGAAAGGAAAATATAGAATCGCGATTAAAATTAATTTGATTCATCTTTGAAATTGGAAAGATTTTTTTTATTTTTTAAGCAATTTTGATTTTTGGAAGATTGATTAAGGAAGGAAAATCCAAAAAAATTTTTCGAAAATTACGGAAATTTCCACAAAAATTATTCTTGAAAATTTTAACAAAAATTTTCTCACGATTGGAAAAATTCCATGGATTTTTTTCCAAAAACAATCGAGAAAATCAAAAAAGATGAATTTTGAAAAATTATATTTTTTTGGAAAATGAAAAATACATAAAACCGAGAGGCCATTTTTGAATTACCTCGCTGATGGACACATTCAAATCTTCATTTTCTTAAAAAGAATTGAATAAAATTAAAGTTGATATCCCTACAGATGTACGAGTGACTTTTGGTTTTTTTTTTGAATTTTGAAGAAAAAAAGAATCTTTTTTCGATTGTTTTTGGAGAAAATCTTATGGAATTTTTCCAATCGTGAGAACATTTTTTTTTTCAATTTTCAAGAATATTTTTTGTGGAAATTTCCGTAATTTTTGAAAAAAAAATTTTGGATTTTTTTCTTTATCAATTTTTCAAAAAACCCAAAATTGAGTAGAAAGTTAAAAAAATCTTTCCAATTTCAAAGATAAATCAAATTAATTTCAATAGCGATTCTGTATTGTCTTTCCTTGTGTACGTTAACATATTGGCACCACATTCCTATTTGATTATTCAAAGATTCCCCGAAATAAATAACTAAAGATTATGGACAAAATTATCTAAATATCCTCGTACTTTAATTATTTCAACATTTTGTATATTCATTTTGAAACTTCTTCCAAAAATTTCATAGATTTTGATGTATTCGCATTATTTGATTTTTATAATCCCTACTTAGTATTGAATCTGTTTTTCTTTAACATTGTTATTTCAGAATAGTTTGCTTTCTAGAAAATTGAAAAAATTTGAAAAATTTTATTTCATGATTAAAAAATTCCGTGAAATTGTCTTCAAGAAATGTCAAAAAAATTTATTTTGAAAAATTTTAGACTTTTTTTTCTTGAAAATTTAAAAAAACCAAGAGGCGGCACTCGTGCATGTAGGGATATCAACTTTAATTTTATTCAATTTTTTTAAGAAAATGGAGGTTTGAATGTGTCCATAGCTTCAGCGAGGTAAATCAAAAATGGCCTCTTGATTTTATGTATTTTTTTAAATTTTCCAAAAAAAAATATTTTTCAAAATTCATCTTTTGTGATTTTTTCAATTTTCAAGAATATTTTTTGTGGAAATTTCCGTAATTTTTGAAAAAAATTTTTGGATTTTTTTCTTTATCAATCTCCCAAAAAACCCAAAATTGAGTAGAAAGTTGAAAAAATCTTTCCAATTTCAAAGATAAATCAAATTAATTTCAATCGCGATTCTGTATTGTCTTTCCTTTTGTACGCTAACATATTGGCATTCCTATTTGATTATTGAAAGATTCCCCGAAATAAATAACTAAAGATTATGAACAAAATTATCTAAATATCCCCGTACTTTAATTATTTCAACATTTTGCATATTCATTTTGAAACTTTTTTCAAAAATTTCATAGATTTTAATGTATTCGGATTATTTGGTTTTTATAATTCCTACTTACTTTTGAATCTTTTACTTTGAACATTGTTATTTCAGAATAGTTTGCTTTCCAGAAAATTGAAAAAAAAATTCCGTGAAATTGTCTTCAAGAAATGTCAAAAAAATTTATTTTGAAAAACTTTTTTTTCTTGAAAATTTAAAAAAACCAAGAGGCACTCGTGCATGTAGAGATATCAACTTTAATTTTATTCAATTTTCTTTTAAGAAAATGGAGGTTTGAATGTGTCCATTGCTTCAGCGAGGTAATTCAAAAATGGCCTCTCGGTTTTATGTATTTTTTTAAATTTTCAAAAAAAATATATAATTTTCATCTTTTTTGATTTCTTCCATTGTTTTTGGAGAAAATTTTATTTGAATTTTTCCAATCGTGAGAAAACTTTTTTTTCAATTTCCAAGAATATTTCTTGTGGAAATTTCCGTAATTTTGGCATTTTTTGCTGTTTTCTCAGGTCAACGTTACGAACGGAAACAAATTTTTTTCACTTTCCCATCAAGGCCTGAAAATATCATTCCTGATTGAAAACTGAATGAAATAACTTGCTTATTTATCCATGTCTTCATAATTTCAGGAAGAAGAAGGTGCAATATTGATATTCGTCACTGGATTTGACGATATCAAAAAACTATACGACATGTTCGAGAGGGCCTTGGATGAAGATGAGTACATAATAATCGGTTTGCATTCGCAAATACCCATCGAAGAGCAACGTTGGGTGTTCGAGGAAACGCCACCGGGCGTTAGAAAGATTATAATATCGACGAACATTGCAGAAACTTCGATTACAATAAACGACGTGGTCTATGTGATCGATTCCGGCTGGGCCAAAGTCAAAGTTTACGATGCTCAAACGCGCACGGAGAACTTGGAGTCGCGTTTTATATCGAGAGCGAATGCGGTACAAAGGAAAGGTCGTGCTGGTCGTTTGCGCGATGGGAAATGCTATCGTTTATATACAAAAGCCCGCTTCGAATCGTTTTACGATTTTGGAAAGCCCGAGATACTTCGAGTCCGCTTGGAAGATATCATCATGCAGATGAAGGTTTTGCAGTTGGGGAAGGTGCGCGAGTTCTTTGCAAGACTACTCGATCAGCCCAAGGATTTCATCGTTGATAGGTCTCTCGAATTGTTAATTAGCCTTGGAGCGCTGGATGAGAATGAAGACCTTACACCTTTAGGTATTTCGTCCTTTTGTTCAAAACGATTGAATTTACTTTGCAAGCTGATTATTTGCTTAGTAAATTTAGATAAAGGAACGGAAATTGATGTGAATTGCACAATTACACATCGAAAGTGGAATGTTTCATTTTGAAAATATGCAAATCAAGACTTAATGATAATTTCCCGTTCACGCTTTGATCAAAACAATACAAAGTTCATTAAGCGAACTTTAATGAATTCAGTTTATTCTTACAGGTTACTATCTCGCCAAGCTTCCACTCTCCCCCCAATTGGGAAAAATGCTGCTGTTTGGTGTGATATTCAGATGTTTAGACCCGATAATGAATGTGGTAGTCGGCTTGGACTATAAAAGTCCATTCAAATTAGATATGAGAGGAAAGCAAAATGAGAAATTTTTAGAATTTGCAGAAGGAATGGAAAGCGATCATTTATTGCTGCACAAGGCAATGTATTTATTTCAACTAACCGAAAAAAATAAACGAAGAAGCTTGTGCGATCATTATAATTTGAACTATGACGTTCTTGATATGATGAAAAAATTGAAAAAAGATTTCATGGAAAACCTGTTGGCATTACAATTGGTGAAGGACACGAATTTTCTGATTGCTGAGCTTAACACTTCTTCCAAAAATTTCGAGCTTATCAAATCCCTTATTTGCGCTGCTTTATATCCCAACATTATTATTGCTGGGTAAGGTTTTTTTTAAGATTCAACTTATTAATATGTTCATTTTATTTTCAGTCCACAGGTTCCTCGAATGGTATTTCAAGCATTGAATGGTGGAAGGGTTAATCTTCACAAAAAATCGATTCTTTCGACTCTTCGTTTTTTCCAATGCCCCTTTTTGGCATATTTTATTAAACTGAAAACTAGAATGGACATGGTTCATGACGCAACAGTGTGTTCTCCATTTTCGTTAATTTTCTTTGGGTCAAGTTTTATTGCCCATAAAACCAAGTTTAACTCTAGGCTTGAAGTTGGCACTTTGAGATTTACCTGCGAAAGAAATGTTGGAGAAGTACTGACGGCGTTAAGGGACAGACTTGAGCAATACATTGTAGGTGTATTGACTAATCCCACACAGTTTTTGTCCAACCGGAGGGTAGACGACGCGAGATTTATAAAGTAAATCGACATTTTTTTTTCAATTGGATGAATTTATATATAACTTTCTTGTTTCAGGGTTGTGTCAGATTTATTGGCGAGTCCCCAGGTATAAGTGCGAATATGACATATATAAGAGTTATTTATGTTTTGATAGCTAATGTTCGAATTGTTTTGATATGCATAATGTTAATAACATAATAACATCATCACTTTTTTTAAAATACTATGATTGTGTATATGTGGAAAGACTGAATTTTATAAGGTATTACTCTGAATTTGTAAATAATGACATTTTACCGTAGCCAAATGGACTTTCAGTCTTGTTCTGCATTTTCTTTGTGTTGATACTACTAATCATAGGATATTTTTGTGAGTGAATATGAAAAAGACAAAAGCATTAATAACAAGGAAGAAGGATTTCTTAAATAGACGGTGACCTAGTTTTACAAATCCAAGCAAGCTGTTGCAGTGCGGCCTAGCCGCACGAATAATTTGAAAATATTAGCGGCTTTCATTAAATATTTCATACAACAGTTGAAACAGAAAGTTTGTTGTAAATATTATGGTTTTCAACCCCCCGCCGCCGCCGCCCCTTGAAGAAGACTTGTATATTGTAGTGAAGAATTTTGGAAAATGTTGACAATGTTTTGAAATCCTCAAAAAAATTTGATTTTTTGAATTATACTTCAAATATTTCAGAAATGTGAAATAAAATACAATTTTCTGTGAAAATACGACATTCAAGGACATTTTCAAGTCATATCCGATTTTTACAAGATTTCTTTCAGTATTTCATGGTGATTATACGAGTTTTGCAGGTATTAAATAACATTTCCAAATTTCTTTAAAAAATGGTGATATTTTGTCACCAAATTCCTTCCCAAAACCTAAGAACATTTCTATCTTCAGATTCAAAGGATATTCAAGAAAGCTTTTTGGAAATAGGTAAGTACATACGAAATTAAATAAAAATTTAGCGAAGTTTAATTTTAAATTTCTTGGAGCTTGAATACTTCCAGTTCCAATTTGCTCAAATACTTTGAAAATTTTCATTGACCTTATAAGTTTTCTCAATTATTCATATGTAATAACTTCTCAAAAATTTCTTCAACATGGTAAAGAAGATTTCTTAGAATCCCCAGAAAATTCGGGTCAAGTCAGTAGCTTCTTTTGATCTTCATTACATTATAGAGAAACATACGCAAATTTCGATATATCTTGACTTTTGAATGAAAATCGGTAAATTTATTCCATGATATATGCAGATCTCCCATAAGGTTATATACAGCGTCTTGCACGAAACAGTGGAAAAATTCTTTCTGAATAGATTAGCCACAGCTTTGACGTCATTAACTAACACACCTCCTAGATTCAGTTGTAGTTTGTTCTTTACCTTGATATTATAGGGACCATACAACTATAACGATGCTCCAAACAGAGGATCTTTGATTCAACTGCTTATATTCTATTCTCTTCTTGTGGTGAAGCTGCTTTGCCATATCAATTGCTTGTCTCTATTTTTGAATTCAAAATAGTCAAAATACTCACAATTCTCAAAACTGGTAAGGACCTTTCTCTCGCAGAAAATTATCAACCAAAAGTTTGCTGATTTTGTTTCCGGTCGCAAAGAAATAACCGCCTTAATGTCGTTAATTGTTATAAAATATGAATGAGTAAAAAGTTCTCGTTCGAAGAGTTAAATGGGTCCGCGGCGAATAGAAGAAACCTGTCGATCGAACTGCGATGTGATCTCTTCGCTGGTCCGCTAGATGGGCATGCTGAGGAAAACATGTGGTAAACTTGGCTACTGCACGGCAGATGGCGCGAGCGAGTAACGCTCTCGTTATGCGCCGTTCCCTCGTGGCTTATAAGGTCTCCTGCTCCAATCCATTCCGGGGCTCTCTCCCCCAGCACATATGGTATGGAAATCTCACGTCAACCATACTGATGAATCTTAGCACGTCTGCCCGTGATGCAACGTTGATAGGGAGCTACGTTTTCCAATAACAGCGCGGATGCGTAGTGCCTACAAGTGGTGACCCCGATGTGATCCCTGATCGGTCACAGCATGCGGTGCCCACTTGCTTTGTTTGGTACAGATCAATCGACCGAACGGCACCGTGGCACAGCTCTGTGCAGGTGTGCCGCCGATCACTGGGGATTCACACATATCCTGTCGCCCGATCCATCCATCACCTCGGGGAGGAGTGGTGTGGCTACCTTGGCTACCGCACGGCGGATGGCGCAAGCGAGTAACGCTCTCGTTATGCGCCACTCCGTCGTAGCTTATAAGGTCTCCTGCTCAAGACCCTCCCGGGTCTCTCTCACCCGGCGTATATGGCAGGGCACACGTACATCGGCCATACTGATGATTTCTAGTACGTGTGCCCGGGACGAAACGTTGATAGGGAGCTATGTTTTCCGATAACATCGCGGATGCGTAGTTTTTACAAACATAGCTTTGCGCCAGTGACTAGGTGTCACGAGTAGAACTAACTGAGTTGTTTTACTCGAATGAGAGAAATGCAAGAATTTTCAACGAAAATCATACAGGATATTCTGTCGGCCGTAAATACGCCCTGTTGTTTCGAGAAACTGGTTCAGTTCAGAATAAAAAGCACCACCAACCAGAAACGGTAGTCAACAATGAAGCTACAAAAATTGCTGTTCTGGGACAAGTAGCTTTAATGCCAATCACTCAGTCTTTGAGAAAAATATGTGCAGCTTCTGAAGTGAGCCAATCATCGGTTTCAAAGATTCTCCACAAATTCGACTTTCATCCTTACAAAATGCATTTTGTGCAGGAATTGAACGAAGATGATCCAGATAGACGTCTTCAATACTGTGAACAAATGAGAGATTGTCTGAATATCAACCCACAACTCCTTAACAACATTTGTTTTTTCAGATGAGTATACATTCTCTTTGAATGGTCATGAGAACCGTCACAACTTTCGGTACTGGAGTGATGTTAATCCCTATTTGATGAGGGAAGGTCATACTCAACGTCCAGAAAAACTCAATTTTTGGGCTGGAATTCTTGGAGATCAGATTATCGGTCCATTTTTTCTTCCACAAATCTTGAATGGTGAAGTTTATCTGGAATTGCTTCAGAACTCAATCTACCCCAGAATCTTGGAAAAATTCCAAAATGATGAAAATCTGATTGAAGAAGTATTCTTTCAACAAGATGGAGCACCTGCTGATTATTCAGCACCAGTTCGATTCTTCTTAAGCGTTGGATTGGGCACAGAGGTCCAAGAGTGGCCGGCACGGTCTCCGGATTTGACACCTCTTGATTATTTCCTGTGGGGATACTTGAAATCTGAAGTATTTCAAACTTGCCACATAATTTAGACGACTTGCAGCAGAGAATTATCGAAAAGTGTAATCAGTTGACATCAGAAGTCTTTTCAGATGTTCGCACAAGGTTTGAATCGCGTTTGTTTTGTTGTATGGAAGTGAATGGAGAACAATTCGACCATTTGATTTGAATTTTATTGCTCGATTTCGAACCAAGAAGATCATAAAGAAAATTCGTTTTGTTCGAACATTTTCCATTCAAGGAATAATAAACTATATAGACAGATCAATCAAACTAACGTCACCAATTCACAGACCCACTACTCTCCACTTTACTTTTGAAAAATAATTAGCCCATAATCATTCAAAAACAAAATTATGAAAGAACAAACTATACAACACATTAAATACAAATTCCGAGAAAAAAGAAGAGAATTCAACATATATCCCTTACGGAACCTTTCTGAAAAAATTACCAACATTTTCAAACCTTACCCAAATTTCAGAATAACACATAAACCATACATTCAAATAAAACAACTTTTTACGAAAGTAAAATCGGAAACACTAAAAATTGATAAATCTAACATCGTATACCAAATTTCATGTTAGATTGTAACGGAGTTTATATTGGACAGACAAAACAAAAATTGAAAGAGAGAATAAAAGTGATAAATACTATAAAGTACAAACAAGATTACATAAACATGAACAAACATTAAAACATACATTTGATCTGAACACAGTTAAAATTCTAGATTACGAAAAACACAGAAAAGCAAGAGAATTTCTTGAAATGATGCATATCAAAAGAATTAATGATAGAACAGATATTCGAAATTTGAATCAAATATACGACCTTATTCTGAACAAACAATTCATATCAAGTCTAAATCTTTTTGTTTTCGTTTGTCAGATTGTTGTTACTAAGAAAACTTGTTAGAACAACATTTGTCCAATATTTAAATTGTCATATCTTGAAAAAGGGTTCAACCCGAAACGTCGATGATACATTGTTTGAATTGCTGAATTTCTCTATTAACCCTTTATAATGAATTACATCAAAAAAGAATAAAATGTATACAAAAAGGGTAAATACATCTCTGATACATCTAAAAGCATTAAATCTCTAGAAATAGACCTTCACAAATTGAACAATATTAACAAAACAGATGATACCGCAGTGAATTAAATATTGGAATCACAAGATTTTAGAGTCGAAGTTGCATTCAAACGAACTCAGTTAAAGCAACGAAAAAAGATCAATGAACTCAAGAACAAATAAATACAGTCAATTTCCAACACAGCTAAAATAAACTGGGTCGAAAACCTAACGAATGAAAGTATTCCAGCACACATTCTTGAAACTTTGAATTTAGGACCTAATTTTAGTTATCCTTGTAAAAAAAGCGAACTACCGATCAGAAAAATTATAGCGAATATTGAAACAGGTATGAATAAACTAAATGATGATGAAAAGAATGAAGTCAGACACAATTAAGTCCACAAAATTACCACATTCAGAAATAAACAAGCGCAAAAAGACAGAAACTTACAAATTCTCAATGCAAAAATAAAAAAGACCAAAATATTTCGGGAAGAAAACTCCCAACTCATAGTTCTTAAACCTGATAAGTCTAACAAAACAGTGGTAATGAATAGGGAAGATTACAATAATAAAATAACTAACATGTTAAACTACCCCATAACATAAAAAAAATTTTAAAACGATCCTTCTAACTCATAGCAAAAACAAATCAACAACATCATAAACAACTGGAAAAAGAGAAATTTTATATCAAAAAATACCTCTACTGAACTCAAAGTACATAATGCCTTACCCCCACAAATATATGTACTCCCCAAATTACATGAATTAAATATACCATTACGCCCCATTGTAAGTTGCATGCAAAGTCCAAATTATAAACTATCTAAATACTTGGCTAATTGTATTAAACCAATCTTAGGAAACAACGAATATCATATACATAAAAGATTCATGTGGTTTTAAAAAAATTATAGATAAAATTCAACTAAAACCGAACGAAAAATTAATATCCCTAGATGTAGTCAGCTCATACACCAACGTTCCACTAATCCTAGCGATTCAACTCATAAATGATAATTGATATAAAATAGAACCAAATATTCTTCTTCCTTAGAATGAATTCGTAAAAGCTACAAAAATCTGTTTTGACACTTCGTACTTTCAGTTCGACAAAGAATTCTTTACTCAAATTGATGGCTGGTATGGGAGCACCATTATCTTCTGTAATCGCCGAAGTATTAAAAAATCTAAATTATACACCAACATTTTTCAAAAGATATGTAGACGACTGTTTAATGACTGCTCCTGAGAGTGAATTTTTGTCGATTCTTAATAAATTCAATGCATATCATACGAATCTGAAGTTCACTATGGAAAAAGAGGTAGATAACAAAATTAATTTTTAGGCCTCACTTTGATTGAGAAAACATCAAAAATAGAAACTATCTGGTATACTAAACCCACATGGTCAGGCAGATGTCTTAACTATAATTCCAATTGTCCTCTACAACATAGAAAACATGTTATTGCAGGCATTGCTGCTAGAGCTTTGAAATTAACATCACCCCAATACCGAGCAATTACAATCGATAAGGGTAAGTCTATTATTGTAGAGAATGCATATCCAAGATATCTTATAGAAAAAATTTTCAAAGAAAAAATATATAAACTCTACAACTGCAATAATATCACAAGAATCACAACAGGTTGGAGAACAAATATATCACTCTGCAATATATAAGAAGTTTCTCAGAAACCATGAAAAATCACCTGAAAAAATTCAATATTACAATTGCTCATCAAAGTGACAACAACTTAAACCATTTATATACCAAACTAAAAACGAAACCTCCAAAAGAAAATTGTCAAACGTAGTCTACAAAATCGATTGCAAGGATTGTCCTGGTACATATATTGGACAAAACTCTCAATATATAACCGAAAGAATAAAGGGCCGCCAATACCAAAAAAATTTAACAGTTTTAAAAAAACATCAACAGAATTCGAATCATGAATTTGATTTCGAGAATTTCCAAATACTAGAGAAAAAGAATAACTACAATAAAAGAACTATCCTAGAGATGATACATATTCAAAAAAATAAAGATAGTATGAACGATAGAACAGATATCAGAAAGGACCTTATGCATTTTGGGCCAAGGATTTTTTCCGGTGTTAAAGGTCGCTTTTGAACAACCAATATACCATTCGAAAGAGCATAGTTTAAACCGCCAAAAACCGACAAATGTTTTGAAAATAAAGGATATCTACATACCGATATTCCGCTTACAAAAAAACCATTTGTGGGTAACTTGAACGCTATATCTTGGGCCAGGTGAGCTCGGGATAGTTACAAGTTGGACATATTCTTATAGACCTCAACAAGATCTGTCGAATGGCGTATTATTTGAGATATCCAGCCCTTGTACAAGAACGGATATCCACCAAAAACTAAAATATTGCCTATATTTCAACCATATTCTATAAACCAATTGTGATAAACAGGCTTTGGATAGTTTCATTTTGGATATGTCCTTATATATTATCAGATAATCTGTCGAATGACGTGTCATTTGTTATGTCTAGCCCTTGTACAAGAACCGATATCCACCAAAAACCAAAAATTGCATATATTTTAACCATATTCAAGAGACCAATTGGGTAAAGCAGGCTTTGGATAGTTACAGTTTGGATATATTCTTATATAGTTTAAGATGATCTGTCAAATGACGTGTATTATCTAGCGGTTGTACAAGAACCGATGTTCACCAAAAACTAAAATGTTGCATATATTATAACCATTTTCAACGGACCATTTGGATAAAGCAGGCTTTGGATAATCACAGTTTTCTTTGTAATGTGGACATAGGAAGAGCTTAGCTTGTTTTATTGGCAATCAATGGCAATGAATCGTTTAAATATTGTATTCAGATTCATGCTTAATCTAGTTATACTTATTTCAATATGACACTTTATGAGTTAACCATCAAGTATGGAAAGATAAATTGTAGTTATCATTGAATTACCACTTTGAATTTACAGTATTGTCATTCTCAAAACTCTGAATAGATCAAAGCCCAACTATAAGTGCATTTATACAGTAAACATAAATTAGATAGGTAAGGTGGGACTAGAGTCGAGAAATCTCCTCGTGTTGAGTTCTAGAAATGCGAATTTTGAATAAAAAGTTCATCACATGTGCACCAAAATCATTGTACAAGTGCTAGATATCTCCAATGACACGTCATTTGACAGATCTTGTTGAGATCTATGAGAATATGTTCAATCTGTAACTGTCCAAGGCTTCCTTGACCCAATTGGTCCGTTGAACATGGTTATAATATACAGGCTGACCCCTTTTAATCTATGGACCCAAATTTCTTCTAAACTACGAGGTCTACAAAAAATGGTTCAGACAAAAGTTAGGCAGGACAAAGGGGGCCATTTAATGGTACCATTAGTTTTGACCTTGAAGTCAGTTTTGAAGGTCATTTCAAGGTCAAGATGGTTTTTTCAAATGGTAACCCCTATATTTGAGTGCGGATTTGAAAAGAGCGGGAAATTTTACATCAAATTTGTTTTAAGTGAAAATTGTTTTTGTGACCTTACCAATGCTAAGTAGCTAAACCTGTCAACATTTTGATCAAAAAAGTAGGGTCCAATCAAACACCCATTTACAATTCCGCACCAGACCATGAGGCTCCACCGATTTTGGTGGTCTACAGCTCTGTACCAGTAAGGATTTTCGTACGACCAATCGTGGCAACTGAACAGACATAACTGTCACTATTGGTCGTACGAAAATCATTACTGCTACAGAGCTGTAGACCACCAAAATCGGTGGAGCCTCATGGTCTGGTGCGGAATTGTAAATGGGTATTTGATTGGACCCTACTTTTTTGATCAAAATGTTGACAGGTTTAGCTACTTAGCATTGGTAAGGTCACAAAAACAATTTTCACTTAAGACAAATTTGATGTAAAATTTCTCGCTCTTTTCAAATCCGCACTCAAAAATAGGGGTTACCATTTGAAAAAACCATCTTGACCTTGAAATGACCTTCAAAACTGACTTCAAGGTCAAAAATAATGGTACCATCAAATGGCACCCTTTGTCCTGCCCAACTTTTGTCTGAACCATTTTTTTGTAGACCTCGTAGTTTAGAAGAAATTCGGGTCCATAGATTAAAATGGGTCACCCGGTATGCAACATTTTAGTTTTTGTTACGATAACGTTCAATGTAAGCACCTTTTTGTTTTTCAGTCGTGCAATCATTGCAGAACAAATAACATGTAGAAATCCAAATATTCTTCCGATTTTGTTAATTTCTTATTATAGGTAAGCAGTGGATTAGAAAATTGTTTCCTTGTAAAAGTTATGTAAATTTCGTCTACTCCAGACATCTGAGGAAGGCAAATGCCGAAACACGTAATGTTTTACCAATAAAGACCGACTATCTCGAAATTAGATAAATCGTACCGAAAACTCAAGATTCATCCCTCACAAAAAGGGTAAATACATCAAGAAAGAATAAAGATATATGAATATGAATGAATCGATAAAAAAATTTATTTTGATAAGATTTCCGAGTGGGACTTAAACAACTGGCTCATTGCCGCCCCCTTAACGTGTTGTAATTTTTTCAATAAACTTTTCAATAAAATGAAGAAAGGCCTTTCCAATTACATGTTTTGGATTTTAATGAAAATTTTTTAAGGAGTAAACATTAGTCCTGCGCTGCAGCCGACACATACTTTAACTTCATTTATTTTCACTGCCTGATTTCTGTTCATTTAAGTCTCTGTGATTTTTGTGAATTCAGTTTCAGTTTTCATCCAATTTTGTTCTTATCTTGATTGGTATACTCCTTGTGTTTGTTCTCCTCTTGATTCTTTCTAAATCTTTAATATTTTTATTGAAATACCATCTGAGGATTCAAAGGGTGAGAGCGGTTTTTGTTTTCGTGCGGCGATTGGAGTGATCCAGGGACAATATTTGAGGTAATCGCGGCAACGTCGTCCACAACACACTCACACACGAACAGACACATAGCAGGGCGCACCGCCACGAGACTCCATTCCCATCGTCCCACTTGCTCCGAGAGCCAAGCAGTTCAGTTTCAGTTCGTCAGGACTGAGGTGCGGACGTATTGTGCGTTGACGTGTTGTGCACGTGTTGCGAATCGAACGTGAAGTAACCGATTAATCGCCGTCGTCGTCGTCGTCGCCGTCGCCGTCGTCGCACGGCAGAACATGACAAATGTACTATCGTTGCATTAGTAGTGAAATAAAAAATTACAAACGTGGAGCTTTTTGAAAAATCCGTGCCAGTGTCCAGACCCGACTGCGATGATTATATCAAAAGATCTATTTTTGCTGGGAGACCAAGACTACTTGAGACTCCCGAATAAGGACGAGAAGAGACAACCGAATATGCCAAGACCGCTTCCCAAACAAAGGTAAATTCTGATCTCCATCACCGCCGCCAATTCTGATCTCCTCCACGACTTTCTAACTGATATAAAGAGATGTGCTCTCCGGGTCCCTTTCCATACGTGTTTATGTATGTATACAACTTTCGTTTCGGACACGACCGAACGCGATTATTTAAATAACGCCATAATAGCGGACTAATTTATTTCAACTCGCCTTCAAAACGCCATAGATTACGGGTGAAAAGTGGGAGGAGGAATTCTTTACGTGTTAGCCCATAATCTGGGTCAGTCGGACCACGAAATCACAATTGCCGAAATGTCGTCCACAATCAAAACTGCCAGAAAAAGGACTAAACTCCGCGACCTTGGTCGATAATATCGCAAATAACGAGAAGGCTATTAAAAAAAAGTTTTATATTCTGGATTTCCTTTCGCACTTTTTTTTTTCTTCGAAAAAAAAACCGATCGTTCGGATGATTATTTTCCATACCTCTAGTCAGTTTGTTTTCCGATGTCTGAAAATATTTGCAGACACGAAAGCAAATTTTCAACACACGTTGTTGGGCAAGTATTTGCACGAGATAACTTCCCATTCCACAAACAAAATTCGGTACTAAATATCAGTTTGTAAATGTAATGTAGGAGTGAGTATATATTTGGCAGACGAAATTACATCGTCGGGTTTACCGGTGCAATATTTCACTTGCATTCATTCTCACAGCTGGATGTTGGGCAATAAACAAAACGGTCGATTTGAAGTTTTAACATAATTAGCGTCCCGTGTTCGAAATTTTTGCTAATTGGGAGATACCAATTTAAGAATTGAAAAAAAAAATTCCAACCGGATCAGAAACTTCGTTACGATTTGTGCATTTCATTATTTAATTAGGCGAATGAAATAAAATCCGCCTTCTACCGAAATGTGAGAATAACGCCTCTACTTTTTTGGCAATTTTATTTGTGTCAGATATCAGAGTGTTTATGCAAATTCCTTTTTTCATCATTTCATTTCCAAAAATGATGTTAAAACCTTCAAGAATAAGGAAAATATTATCTTTCACTTTCAAGGATTTCAATTAATTTTCGAATTTCGTTGGACTCTTTTTGTTTTTCTTCACAGCTCGTGGAAACTTCAGATGAAATCAAAGTTGAAAATTTGAAAAAATCATTCTTCATTTAGTTGACTAAGTAGGTATATGATTGCGCTTAGAAATAATCTTAGTATCCTTTATTCCATTAATAATAAAAACTAATTTATTGAATTCTGAATTATCATTAAAATATTTTATTATACAAACAACAGCTTCGATATTCATTATTGCTTCTTTCTTAATTATTTTGTTTCAATTGATAATGAAGAAATTTCTTTATCTTCTCGATTAATTTTTTATTCGAGATTAATCATTAAAATATGGGCTTTCATTTCTGATATCCTGAAATAATTGACTAGACTGAATTCTCTTAATTGGACAAGAAATTGCTGCAATAAATTTACTTAAATATAATTTAAGTTTTATATATATTATTATAATCGTATTAATCTATCTCATTGTAAGAAGAATAAATGAATGAAAATAAACAAGAACAAAACAAATTTTAGCTTTTTCATCTATTGTTAGTTGAATATTGTCTTTGATATTACTAAATCGATTAATTTGACTAATTTATTTCCTTTTTAATACTTTTATAATATTAAGATTAGGTAGTAACAATATATTTTCCATTTTGAAATTAATTTTATCTCATCTCAATTATTTATGTAGAAATCAATTTAAATAATTTTTTTTTCTAATTTTTTTCTTCAAGAGAATTGTGCTAAATGAGTATGTACTGATAAATTCACTAATTCAGTACCAAATATTCTTAATAGTTTTTTCATGGTTCTTTTAGCACTTTGTACTACGTATTAATTTTCATATTCGAATAAAAAACTTTCAAGAATTATAGAACTGCATTAATTGAATTGATGCAGGAAGATGCAAAAATCATGCAAAGAAACTGAAATATGTAGGTAACGAATGTACCGAACGAAAAATCTACAGTTTACATGTCGTTATTTGAATTTGTGGGCATTTTTGAAATTTTCAAAAAGAAATTGTGAATTTGCGAGTTTTCTTCGAGAGGTCTTGATTTCGGATGAAGTGTGATAAATTATTTGGAATTCAAGAACAAAGAGAATGATGGAAAACTGAAGCGACTACTCAAAATTATGGAGAAATAAGAATAAATCATAACAAATAAAATTTAAATATTTTCGATTTTGGGTTTGTGATTCGATTTTGAATGAATTTTTGTTCTATTTTTAATGTTCTCAACACGATTTCTTCGAATTCTGGGGTTTTCTTCTCAGATAATCGTAATAGCCAATAAATGAATGAACTGGTGGAAAAATTTCTGCAAAAACTACTTAAAAGTTGGGGTTGACACATTTCCAAAAAAAAGAGATAATGTAAGAAATCTACAATATCCAATGTTTCTTCTGTAATTCGATATAATAATTGTGTTTTAATATTCGATGATTTTCTCTTTTACTTTTTAAATTTTCAACTTTCCTTGGAATTTTCTTTCCGTTCTCGCAAAAAATCGAAAAAGAATATCACAGAAAATCGGAGAAACTACCACAAATTATGAAAAAAAGTCAAAACTCGGTTTAATCATATTGAAATACGTAACAAACGTACACAATGATTTGCAGTTCGGTATTTGAATTTTCGGTCATTTCTGTGGTGGATTTTATCTTTCATTCTTGGAGATTTTAAAAATATTTTTGAGAGTTTTCGGTTTTTCTTTGTTCTTTCAAAAATTGTGATAATTTTCGAAAACGATACCAATCTGAAATTCAAGTTCAGCAACCGAAATACGAAGAAAATGATGAAACATTCAAGAGACTCGAAATTATGAAAAAATGATATTAATAAATCGTAAAATAACGGAATTCGAACATTTTCGATTTTTCTCTTAATCACGATGGATTTTATCTTTGATTTTCTGATGTTTTCAACACAACTTTTTCGAGTTATGAATTCTTTTCAGATAATTCCAATGATTAGAATTAGCTGGTGAAAAATATGTTACCATAAATTACTTGAAATTATTTAGAAAAAAGCCACTCGTCTTAAATAAACTCAGGAAACGTAAAAACGTACACAGTCAACATTTTGTGATGTTTGGTTTATAGGTAAAAATAATTTTATTTTAATATTGGTGGATTTTCTCTTTCATTTTCAAGGTTGATGGTTCAGAATTTCCTAAATGGTTTTTTTTTGTACCTCTCAAAAATTTTCAGGGAAATCTCTCCATAAATGAAGAATTGAGAAAACTATCACAAATTATGAAAGAAAGCCAGAACTTGCCTTGACCATATTAAAATGAATATATCTACATAACAAACGTACAAAATGGAAACAGATTGTTATTTCAATATTCGGACATTTTTTGAGTTGATATTTTGTCTTTCAATCTTGAACATTCCGAATCATTTTTGTGAATTTTCGATTTTTCTTGTTTTCTTTTCGGAAATAATATGAAAAAAATCAGGAAAACATCATAATAATAAATCGTGCAGAACGAAATTGAAGCGATTTTTGGTTTATGATTCAATTTCTCTTTCAATTTCGAAGGATTTTATCTCCAATTTTTAATGTTTTACTACGAACATTCTGAAAAAATGTATTAAATCAACAATTCACGAGTTTTCGTTTGCAAGTTGAAATTTTATTTTAATACTGAAGTATTATTTTTACTTTTTGTTTTCGAAGTTTTCCACTTGTATCTTCACCGTTTTGAATTTTTCTTCAAATTTTCCTGTAGAAATTTGAATGAATGTTCTTTAAAAATGTAAAAGAATGTCAAGAAACGTTGAAAGTATTCAAAAATCAAGAAAAACATGCGTAACAAAAGTACAAAATCAAAAGATTGCGTTTTACACTTTGGTACATATTTGAATTTTCAATCAGTTTTGAAATTCGAAGGATTCTAACTTTCAATTCTTAAGAGTTTTCGATTTTTCTTTTCGGATATCGTGAAAGTTCTAAAATTCGAAGAAGTCTGAAATTCAATTTGAGCACCCCGAAACGAAAAGATGATAGCAAGATTCAAAAAATCTCTTTTACTTTCGAAATCATCAACTTATATACATATAGGATTATACAGGATGTTTGAAACATCGATAAATATTTAAAAGTAGTGAATTTTCAAATGAAGGAGTGAAAAAAATTGAAAATTTCATGATATGTGTTTGATTTGATGTGATGATTCTCTTAAATATTTTCAAAACTTTGAAGAAGATTTTAATATGTCGAAATGAATAGGAAATACTTATTTTAGAAATCACTTTAACTTGAAGAAAATATATATCAGACATTTCAAGGAAAAAAATTCATGAAAAGCATGTTTTCATAGTAATGAGCGATTTCTTTTCATTTATGATTCTATGAAAGTGACTTTCGAAATTGTTTTCGACAAAGTCGGTTTAAGTTTGAACGCTTGTTGAGTTTTGTTGATTTTGTTCCAATTATATGCGCACTCTTCATCTTCATTCACTGAATCTTAACAATATTTTGGTGATTTAACTGGCATCTATTGTTCTGTGTGAATTTTTTAAAATTTTAAATATGTGTGGTTATTGTTTGAATTCATGAGTTATTTTCGATACGAGGATTCTTTTGATCTTTTAATGTTAGTGTCTCTTGATGAAGGAAAAAACATAATTCTTTCAAAGCTCGAAATGAAGAAAAAAACATGCCATGATTGCTGAGCCTGGTAACTCGGTAAAAAACTTTTGTGCTTCATCCCTGTTATCTTAGATGTTTCTTCAACATGCATTTGTTTGATTGCGAAATGTGATCTGAACATTTCCTAGAATTTCATATTTTCACAGAAAATTCAAATTTAATAGAAATTTTCTACTTTATTCGAAGAAGATAAAGGTTTCTTGGTTCTATTCAGAATTTCAGGGAATTCAAGAAATTTTCGTGAATTCTCTACATGTGCTTGATAAAATGGAATTAACATAATAATAATTATAATTTTCACACAAAAATTGGAGTGTTGTATTGAACCTGTAGACGTTTTCATGTCGATATGAAGGGATCAACACTATTTGAAAAATCAAAAAAGCATTGAAGCGATAAATTGGCATTTTCTTGTTTTCAATGATATCCGTCTATACAGAGTATACGTCATACTAGACCTCGACAAGAAAACAAATACGCAAATAATACCAAAAAATAATTAACTAGGATTCCAGCATTGTAATAAGTAATTTATGAATAATTAACAGCTCCTTTGAAATCGCGCCAAAAATATCGTTCTAGTTGTACTCATCAACTTTTTTTTATTATAATTCAATTATCATCAATTAGTTACGGCTTACAAATTCTCCATTGCCCTAAAGAAAAAAAAGTCCAATTAACAACCACATAAATCACCCGAAAAGAATTTGTATTATTAGACGAGATCATCTCGAAATAACTTCGGTTAACTCCCCAGCGGCGTCGGATTTGTTCTGGAGAATTAACATCCTTTAAGTGGATAATTATTTTTAAGTTTTCTCGTCTATCGCTTTAGACGAGAAAACTAGTGTGATTTATTTTAATACCAGATAAGTGATATTAACGACGTCGCGTAATGATACGGTTACCGTGAACCTTGACTCCCGGACAACCCTCGCGAGCGCGTACCGTCGCAGTACCACCCGAAATTCATTATCTAGGAATTCCTTGAACCAGATTAATTTTTTGTTTTGTTTTTGAAACGAACTTAATGCGGAATTGCAAAGCGATCCATTATGTGCGATTCCATTGTGCACTTGTCGATAATGAAGAAAAAATAGTAAACAGTTCCTAGAACGTTTACCTTCTTTGATTACAAACAACTGGCATCTGATGGGAATAGAATTTTATCGCGGTTAGCGAATCTGATACGATAGTAATTCAATATCTGAATGAGATTTATTATATAACGTGTATAGCTGAATTAAATTCGTAAACTATTCCTGGACAAAAGCCAAGCCTCGAGGATGGTAGTTCAACGATTTCGTTGTTTTCGTTTCGTCTAATCCGATTTATTTCGATGGTATTCGCGATCGCTTCCCGAAAAATCCTCGTGGTGGGTGTTGCGTTTTTTTTTCGGTGTTTCGTTGGTCAAGAAGTCGGCTTTTTAACGTTTGATCGATTTCCCAACGGAGATTATGTTCGGTCATAAGCGCGCATCGTCTTTATAAAGTTGTTGGTGGTTCAGTGGGGTTAGGCAAGGTCATACGAAGAGGTAATTTAATATTTTTAGACCTCCCGAAACACAGTGCCGACTATTTTTGAATTATGTTTGTAACAAGGTCTTTTTTTCAACGGGTCGTACACAGTCAATCTGATCCGACGTCGTTGTTGCTTTTCTACCTGCATACTTTTTGTGTACTGTGTTGTGATTGGTCGTTGGTTTTTTTTCGAGATTAGTGATCTTTAATATTTATCTTATGTCGTTACCTGAACAATTATTGAGAATGACGGACGATTTTTCTGCATTTGGTAATTGGCTGTGTAGTATAAGTATGAGTTTACACTTTAAGGGAAATATAATGCACAATTTATTCTGTTAATGAATTTTTTCAAAAATAGAAGTAAATTTTTGTACATTTTTACAGTCCTTTTATATATTTGTCCGGAATATAGTTGCCTGTTTTAAGTCTTTGAAAACTTCTAAAACTATCTAAGTTACATATGTATGTAACAGAAATCTTTGACATAGTGAAATGGAACAAACGCAGAATAGATGCGTGAACAAATTCAAATTAGACATGCTAAACTTTGATAATGGACGAAATGGATTTAAATAAGGTAGGCAAAGTGAAAAAGCGAAGCACACGATATAGACATGTGATACCTTCAATAGACAATATAGACAACACACAATATAGACGCGCGAAACTTCTAACAAATAGGAGAACGTATACAAAATAGACATGCAGAACCTACAAAATATATAGAAGGAGCGAACGTTTCATGCGATACTCACAAATTTGACATATGAATTAAAGCCGAAGTGGTGTCTCAAATTGTCCAAAAAAAAACACAATACACAAAATAGACACTTCATGGCTTTAAGGGATTGACAAAAGTAATACAAACTTGACAGGCAAACCTACAAAATGTGAAGACGAGATAAAATGAAAATAGGAACGTGACGCCTCTGAAATGGGCAGACCAAAGAAAAAAGGTGGGCAAAATAGATAGGTGAAACTTAAAGAACGAACAGAAGAAAAAAAATCCAATCTAAACACATGCGAAACATCCATAATAGACACCCGAAACAAACTCATTTAAAACAGATGAAATTTCAAAAATGAACACATAATATGGAGAACGATTACGAAATAGACAGACAACGTCTCCATTATAGGCGGATGAATTAAAACCAAAACAGTCACGTGAAATTTCTTGAATAGACAAACGAAACTGACCCCAATAAGATCACTCGTATCGCCTAATATAAACAGCTCAAAATGGGCTCACTATACCCTAAAAGAAAGTACATAGTAGACAGATGCAACAAACCTTTAATGGTCGCGTTATGCCTCCAAAATTAACGGACGAAGCCGGGACCCGGAAAAAAGCCTCCAAATTGCAAAATTAGACAAATGAAACAATCTTAAAATAGATGGTCGAAACTTCTAGAATAAATCGATAAAATGAACACAAATAAGACCCGAGAAACCTCTGAAATAAAGGAACAGAAAACAGAATGTACATCAAAAAAATACAAAATAGACCTGGAGAACCTTCGAAATTTACAGAGGAAACGAATTTAAAATGGACATCTGACACAAAATTTATAGGTTAATCAAAGCCGAAATGCTTTCAAATTCCCCCAACTAGATGAACTCGTAATAGTCCAGGATACGGTCGCTCTTTTTGCAAACAATTAATATAAGATTGATTTTTCCTGAGCGGCTTCATTTCATTAAGTCCTACAAATTTTTCCTCTGCGAAAATGTTGGCAAAAGGGGCCTTCGTATTCTAAGCAGTCGCCAAAGATGTCGAGTTGGTGATGAAAAAAAATCGATTAATAGAGGTTTCTTTTTTTCAAAATCCGAAGATAACTTTAGTAGAGATTAGAAATCGTATTTGTCCTACAAAAAATATGGGTCCATCACCTCTGTCCCCCACTTCGAACATGTAGACTTACGAAAAAAAAATAAATTGTAACATATAATGCTGAATTTTTTTTTATAGCTTGCCAAACATAAGCAAAATCCAAATTTCACTTTGTCCTACAATTTATTTGGGGCCTTCTTTCAGTCCTACATGTCAAAGTTCTCGACTTCAGGAGAAAATCATCCTCATTAATATAAGTAGGACACCAATCTTGGATGAGACATTAAGATAATTGTGACTAAAATCAATCAATGTCCTACAAAAGAATTGGGTCCTTTGCGTTAGTCCTACAAAAAAATATAATTATTGTACTAGTCAAGTGGAACATATCCACATCTAAATTAATAACAAAGGCGTGGCTTAATGGTAAAGAGCTCGGAATAGAGTTCTGTAAGAATCTGGCTCGATCCCCGAAATGTATGACTTTATTCTTTTTTTTTAAGTATTTTTATCGGTATGATACAAATACAATGTTTCATCTTACTTTTTAGCATATTATTTTCAAATACGGCGACCTCAGAGACGCCCACATTCAATTCGGCATGATTTCAAAAGAGTTAATGGGACAGCTTGGCGCAGCTATTGCACGTATCAATGATTTTCTTTTTTACAACAAAAAGTATTGACAAAAGACACCCATCAATAACGGAATCATTCCTAACAACTAAAGTAATATCGGTTTCTAGCACAAAAAGACAAAAATTTGGGATCGCCAATTTAGAAAATGAACCACATCGTAGAGAAGAAAACACTTGCCAAATCCCTAAAGTATTTGTGAAAAGTTATATAATATAAAATGAAAACGACGTATTTTACCGTTTTTCCGCAAAAAACTGAAAACTGAAGCTGTGAATTTTTTTGTACGCAAACGAATAGGTTATAAAAGTACCTGAAAAAATATTACATGTTCAAGCCTCGAACGCAAGACTTTCACATATCTGCCTTAGGCAACAACCACTGCACCAAAAAAAGGTTTGAAAAATCGTGCATAAATACAGGATATATTCAACCCGTTCTAATTCGATAGTATATCAGACGCGATAATAGCTAATTGGACCCTTTTTTTTTGTAGGACATTTATTGACATTGATCGGGAATATGCCAATGTAGCATTTTATTCTTATTTTAGAAGTATATTAATGAAAATTATTTTTCGGTAGAGTCAACAACTTTGACATGTAGGACTGAAAGAAGGCCCCAAATAAATTGTAGGACAAAGTGAAATTTGAATTTTGCTGATGTTTGGCAAGCTATAAAAAAAAATTCAGCATTATATGTTACAATTTATTTTTTTTCATATGTCTACATGTTCGAAGTGGGGGAAAGAGGTGATGGACCCATATTTTTTGTAGGACAAATACGATTTCTAATCTCTACTGAAGTTATCTTCGGATTTTGAAAAAAAGAAACCTCTATTAATCGATTTTTTTTCATCACCAACTCGACATCTTTGGCGACTGCTTAGAATACGAAGGCCCCTTTTGCCAACTTTTTCGCAGAGGAAAAATTTGTAGGACTCGATAAAATGAAGCCGCTCAGGAAAAATCAATATTATATTAATTGTTTGCAAAAAGGGCGACCGTATCCTGGACTATAATAGACGGCCGAAATTTTCTAATTGAACAGATGGACCAAACCCAAACAATAATTATTATTATCATCATCATTATTATTATCGTTATTATTATTATTATCAGCTGCAGCTGCACTTACGCTTTTGTTACGTTTGATATTCACATACACTATAAGGGGGGGTGACAGAGTTATTATTTTCGCTCGAAATAATCAATATTGCAACCATATAGAACGTGAAGTATATTGATCATTAAACTGAAGAAGCATGATGTTCGGGACGGATAAATAATCATTCTGATGGCCACTCTTTCGTAGCGCCTCGATTTACCCTTTGTTTGGCAATCTAAAGACAAAAATGTCAAAAAAAATTGCCGAGTGGAAAAGAGATCGCCGTTTTTCCTTAGATACGCCACTGGTTCATTAATTTTTTTAAAGAACACTACGAGTATCGAGTTGGTCACGATCATCCCAATCATAATAAAAATATCTCCGTTGTTTACATTCTTGCGATGCAGACGGGCGCATAGTGAGGCGGAGGAACCACGAAATGTACAGTTATAACTTTTTAATTACGCTCGCGTCCCGGAGCTCATCGAATTCCGAGCCGAGCAGGGGCTTACGCGTTGCACATTAGGTGGTGCCCACCAAGGTGCGCACAGCTCCGTCTGACTGGCTCATCGGCGTGTCCAAGGTCACAAAAATTCTATTTCGACGTCCACATAGAAAATTCGATGTTTTAGAAACGCACGCACAACAGTGCGTGCATCAACGCATCCGACTATGTAGTAAAGGAGGTCGTCGAACCTCCTACTTTAATAAGGTACCCTAAGTTCGTCGTCGCCTTGGTCTAGTCTAATCAAGTCTGGTTATCGGGATCCGAAGTGGAAACTTTACGAACGATGTCTGTCTAACCGCATTTTAGGGAACTTTTTATCGGACGACGACGGCGACTCGTTCGATTTTCTCCTTGACAGGTCTCCTCTTCACGAAAAACTTAACGACCATCACGCTCCTTCGGGTGACCCGAAAAACGGTGGAGAATGGGGCCAAAGGCCGAACGTTGATCGCACCTGAAGAGAAACGCTCTGCTCGGGCCATTCAGCCCCAACAACCGGCTCCAATAAAAATTCATCGGGCGTTTATAATTTTCGACATAACTGCCGTTATCGATTTCCCCATCCTACCGACGGCGCACAAAAACGACCGGGTCGTTGTCGTCAGTCGGCTGTGCGGAAGTTCGTTATTGAGATTGAGGACTCTGGGTCATAAAGAGGACGCTGCCAAAGTATACGCTCCGAATTTTCCTCGTTATCTTCTTTCAACCACCGCAGACTCACTTGAGGCGGAGCCCAAAGGAAAATTATCATCTGATTAATAAAGAAAGGAAGAGAAAATGATCTTACCGATGTTGTTTTGCAAAAAAATTTCACTGAAATTTTTTCTCCCTTTATTCTATATTGTTCCAGTAAACGGTAGGGATGACTACACTTAAAATGGCTTAACCGTTATCCGGTGAAAACCTGGTTCAATTGTAAAAACTGCTGCAAACAGAGAAAAAAAATTAAGTTCTCTTCAGAAATATTTCAATGTTCATGACCTCAAACTCATCTTACATATGCAATTGAACGAAATACATCGGAAGAGATTTAAAAAATTAGCAATTTATTGATGTTATCACCAAATCTGTTGGTCCAAATATATGTTACAAGTACCAACATTAAATTTGGTAATTAAAGGGTTGCAAAAAAACAACTAATCTACTGAACAAGTAGTTGCGCCTATGCGCCCCGATCACTCTACCCCGTTCTATATACGATCACCTCTTAAGTCACCGTAGGCGTATCAAATTTTTCTTTAATATCAAGAAAAGTGATATCATGTGTCCCATAATTAGACCGACAAACTTCTAGTGGATGTTGTAGACATTATTTTAGGCCGATTCAATTGAAATCACTCCATCCAAAAATGCTTCGTTAAGCAGCTGGAGCCCGTTGAAGATGACGTCCAGTCAAGACTTTTTGTCACATATCTCCATTTATGGATTATATCCATTTTTGGATTATGTAATTTTGGTCGAATCGACCCTAAATAATGTGTAGAATATGCAATAGAATTTTGTCGGTCTAATTATGGGACAGCCTGTATAAGATTTTGAAGTGTGCTGATGATGATTTGCATATTTTTTCAATCAAGTGTTTATATTTTAGAATGTGAAGTAATTTTTTTTCGTTTATGTTTCATGCTACATATTTTTATTCTATTCCATTAAAAAGAAATCTTTTCTTTTTTATGAATTCAGTTTATTTTCATATTTAATTAATTTATTTTTATTTTGGCTGTGCTCAAACCAAAGCGATGATATACGGTTGTAAAGTGTGGTGTGGATGATATAGGATGTTTCTGAAAATACGTTGAATTTCTTTTCAAGTATTTGCCTTGAAAATTTAATTCTTTTTTTATGCTACGAGCAATATTTATTAACGAGTTAGTCTTGTTTCATTAATATTATAAATCCATTAAAAAGAAATGTATTTTCCTTTTATAATTTTTTTGTCCCTATAATATTATTTGTTTCATGAAGGGAATCGAAGATCTGTTAATTTTCCATTTTTGGAATCGTTTTTTTTTAGCCGTTTTGGCTGTGCTTCAACCACAGCGATGATATACGGTTGTAAAGTGTGGATGACTACATTTGGTATTGTCCTATACATTGCTTTAATGTGAAATTATCAAATCTGCGAACGACAAACGACTCAAAATAAAAGAATCAAACTAAATCGTTGCGGTTATGTTAGTGTCAATAAAACTGCTGCATGAACGAAAGATGTTTGTATTTCTCGATGAATCGCAACTACCTTCAACACTACAATAATAATAAAAATAATAATAATAACGTAACATTTATTTTTCCATTGGAGATATTGAAAATACTATTTTCAGGAGGATTGAAAAAAAAAGGCGGCGTCGAGTTTCGAACTCGACATTATTCGATACGCAACCAACAGACGTATCGCCGCGGCTACTGCGACTCATATGTCAAGATGCTCAACTCAACCATACTGAAACAGAAATAATTGTGAATTTTGGACCCGAAATAACGATCCATCCGAACACGATCGATAGGCGAATCTTCAAAATTTATCGTTCTTATTCCGTTGGTACGATCGGCTTGTCGAAATTCCTCGTGAGAGTCCCGAATCCGAATCGAATTTTCCGGTTGTCAACGTTGACCGCCCGAACGAATCATTCGGGAACGTTCGGAAATGGTCGTGCGCACAAGGGGAAATTTACAGAAATATCGTCGATTTTTGTGGATTTTTTCGAAAACGACTATTCCTACGGCCGTACGTTCTTCGGACGATTTGTAGCAAATTTTTTTTCGAATATTTTCGTGTAAGTGGTAATTCGATGGTGGCCTTTATAACGAAGATATTACGAAATCGAAAGTTTTTCGGGCAGGATGTTTCGCTTTTGGAATTTTTGCGGAAAATCGGTAGATTCTACGTCTGCGACGTGTCGAGATGAAATAAAGCCGCATTAATTGCATAGTCGAAATGGGCATTCCGAATTTTTTAGGAGCGAGCTTTACCCGACCAAAATCGATTCGCGGCAACCTATTTTTTTCTATTTCGATTACGAGAGGTCCTAGAGTTTCGCGATCTGCTGGCAAAAGATTGCTCGCATTGTTTTGGAACACCTCTAGAAGATCGTAGCGTCGTCTGACCTATCACCTTGGAGATATAGGCAAAAAGCAAAAAATTTCGCGTTTACGAATTTTTTACTCCAAGAAGGGCGAGAGCTACAGAATCGAACGGCAGGCAAAAAACAAAGAGCTATCCTTGCCCTTTTCGAAAACGTATCTCGTGTCTTCCGATCGTACGTACTTTTTGAGATACATACGAGCTTTTGAAACTTTCTCGAAAATAAGCGATTTTCGGTTTTTCGCAAAAAAATTGAATTAAGTTTGCGGTTCGAGAGCATGAAAAAATACCCGCGATAAAATAACGTTCTTTGCGTACCGTCCGGGTCCCCTTTCGACCCTCTACCTTCCCGACGAACGTCACAAACAATTCGCAAAAAAAACGCGCCGTCTCCGATAACTCAACAACGGCCGAACCGATCGCGGCCGTTTTCAAGCTGATTCAAATAGACGTCGAGATCTAGCGATCCCGATCAAAACGACCCCTTTGTCCTCGAAATTCGGCCCGTTATCGCTCCGACGTCCTTTCGGGTCACGGATATTTTTTTCGCCGCATCGATCTAACACACCGTATATAAACGCCTAACGAAAAAATAAGTTTTCCCCCGATTGGATGCAAATTATTCATCGCAGATTTTAAATTTTCCTCCCCTGTTTTCGATCAACTAACATTTCACATTGGCAACATTTGATGTTGCAAATGAGAGCAATAACAGTTTGAAATTTGAAACTCGCTTCTAATTTCAAACCGAACATTGGCACAATTAGGAGTTTGTAATTTATCGTGCCGATATGATAATCCGAAACGTTATAATCTCGACCATCTGTTTTATCAAAACAAAAAAAATTGCTCATCAAACAGAAAGCGATCATTTCCATAAAAAAAGAGCGATACGGCGATGTCGAACATTTTTCGGGCTTTCGCCAGCACATCAATTATTATATCAGCTGTTTGATTTTCCGTCCGTCCCCCATTATTGTCTACTAATTGTGTTTCAAAAGAGCGAACGATTGTAGCGTTGTTTGTTATTAGACAAGAGGCCATTTCTCCACGTTTATTTTGTGATGTGTGAACATAACAATTGTAATGTAATGATAAAGTGCATTGACCTAATGCCACATGTATGTCAGTTTATCATAATTATATGTTACCACCGGAATCACGAGACTATCTCGGATAGGAAGAAAATTTTTCAACGACGCCTTCATTCGAATGGTTGGTAAACAATTCCAAGATTGACGTTTCGAATATGTACGGAGAAAGCGACGCCGACGGCGTCGCCGGGACGTCGTTTCGTCGAAATTCCAAAACAATTTCGTTTCAGTTTGAAATTACTTGCAATTAAATGTAGGAGTCAATTGCTTCTCAACTAACATCCTGTGATGACACGTGAAATTTCACTTCCAATTTCTTCGTTTGCCAATCTCTTCAAGTATCTTAATGAATTAATTGTGAGTGGCAATTTTTTTTGGAATATGGAGTAAATTATCATTGTTATCAAGTGATAATAATTTTTCCTGTAATGTAGCAAGAATAAACGTTTTATTATCAACCAATTTTAGACTACTGTCTTTAAATGACATATAAGAATAGAATCATCTTTTAGGCGGATAAGTTTCGCCATTGTTTTTTATTGCGGGCACAAGTTGCATTGCCAGTTTTTTGGTTCTCAAGGAAACCGCGGAAAATATTTATTTATTTATTGAAAAACCAGATAATTCACACAAGTAAATCCATCAAAGGTAAACGCAGTTACTTGTTCGTTGGAATCGTCATAAAGAATCAATACAAATTAATCTAACTTACTAAACTTAATATGAACAAATTCACCATTGAAATTTATATTATATTTAATATTGCACATTTACTTTAGTAGTTATGCTACAATTTTACATTTTTGTCCTTTTTTCCTTTCAAATACATATTCCAGTAAAAACATCTGTTCGACAGTTATGTGTGATCCATGCCTTAAATTTGAATATGTTATTCTTTACATTTTTTATATTTTTGTGTGCTAAAATTGTACACAGCAATGTAGACGCTCATTTTTTCATTAACGGAATCGGTGTATGCTTTCCTCCAGTTCTATTTCCAGACTCCAGATATTTATTTTTTGAGTTCTTATAGTGATATATAATAGATTCATATAAAAAAATTGGATCTACACTACGTGCAAAAATTAAAGGAACAAAAAAATTCTCAAAATTGTTTGGCAATTTTCAACAAATTATTTTATTTTATTCTTTTATTTATTTTATTTTTATTCTGTAAAAAACGTATAGGGAATGAAAAAAATATAGCTTTTGAAGCTTTAAGACTCTAGTTTCAGAAATTTTCAGTTAAAATTTTTTTGGAGCACCGGTAGCCATGCAATTCTTATATAAAACAAAAAAACATTTCACAAATTTTTTCCTTTTTTTTCACTCTACGGGCAGAAATATTGATTGGGAGAAAAGGTTAGGTGATATGAAAATTTATCAGTCTAATGTACCCCAAATTTCTTATTCCATCGGTTCAGCGGTTCTCCTGGACCGATTGATTGAAATTTTGAAAAATTGAGGAGATTTTTGTTCCTTAAATGTAACAATCTTTTTAAAAATCAATAATTTCATTTTTACTCAATTTTGGGTTTTCAGAAGATAGATTAAGGGGAAAAAGATCTTTCCAAAAATGTCGAAATTTTCCACAAACATTATTTTTGAAAAAATTTCAAAAAATTTTTTTGTCACGATTGAAAAAATTCCGTTAAATTATAATCAAAAAAATATCGGAAAAACGAAAAAAAATTAACTTGGAAAATTTGAAAAAACCAAGGGGCAGACACTTGCCTTAACCCGCACCGTTTGAACACACCTTCAGGGATATCAACTTTGATTTCATTCAATTTTTTTTTAAGAATATGCAGGTTCGAATGTGTCCATAGCTTCAGCGAGGTAATTCAAAAATGGCTTCTTGGTTTCATATAATTTTTCTGAATTGTTAGAACGAAAATTTCTTAATATTTTCTTTTTTCATTCTTTTGATCTTTTTCCATATTTTCTGAAGAAATTTCACGGAATTTTTTCAATCGTTCAAAAGTTCTTTGCAGAGATTTCAAAAAATTTTGGATTTTGTTTTCCATAATCAGTCTTCCGAAAACTCAAAATTGAATAAAGAGTACAAAAAATTGAACCATTGATTTTTGAAAAGATCGAACCACGTTTAAGGAACTAAAATCTTTTTGCCTGAATTTTTTCGAAACTTCAATCAATCGTTCTAGGAAAACCGCTGGACCGATAGATCCAAAAATTTAGATGAGCATTTGGGGTACATTAGACTAATAAATGTTCTTATAACCTAACCTTTTCGCTCAATATTAATGCACATACAGTCGATCAGAAAAAAAGGGAAAATTGCATTTTTTTGCTCTTTATTCACGTTGACGTTACAGGTGAAGAAAAATTTTTTTCCCAATGAAGCACGACAGATTTTTGAAGGAAATTTTCTGCAAAAAACGAAGCCTCCTATCTGCTCGCTAGGCGACCAATAGTCCCACAGAAAACTGAAGTTGATACTATGGCTGTATCATCAGCATTTGACATTACGAAGTTAACTATTAGATCGTAGATATACGTACAGGATAAATAGGACTATACCTACATATACATATATACAAAATATAAAATCGTAATTAAGATTGATTTCAGTTCTTTCGAAGTCTTTGAAATTTTGAAAACTATTCGTTTAATAGTGAACGCTGTTCAAATTTTTCACCTACAATCTCAACGAGTATTTATTCAAGACTGATACAAAGTTATTGATAATCGAAATTTGGATAGAGAATACATCGAATTCCTTTTGCACTTCAAAAATATTGAAATACTTTATCGAAATAGTGATAACAATTATTAATCAGTGCCCAAATCATTTCCCAGAAAAATTGTTGAAATTCCGAAAATTTGCATTTCTTATCAAAGAGGAATTTCGATTGTCTCCAAAACATTCAATGCGTCATCTGTCGTACTCTTAGGAATTTTCCATCCCTGAACGCGTCATTTTCTTTTCAAATTTCGTTCGAATCCATCTGAACTCAAAAATTTATGTCTCGCATTTTCCACAAATGTGTATATGTATTGAACCTGTCTGACATTCAAAAATGTTTTGATGCCTTCTTTAAACTTTTTAGTTCACAAACTCCAAATTCTTTTTTTATGAGCCTCAAGAATTATCATGGTAAAGTTCTCCAATTGTTCTGAGAAAACAAAAATTGCCTCAGACTCCAGAACTACTTCAAACTTTTCGAGAATTTCTAATTCCCAAAGTAGTTAACTTTAAAACTTTTCTAACTAAGGACTAAAAAAAAGGTTCTCGCTTGTTCCCTTCGGGGGAGACATTCCTTATAGATTTTCGGAATTCAAACATTTTGGGGGGAGGGGGATGCGACACCCTGTATACGCCTACGCCTGTAGTATAGTGCACATGTCTGAGAGTGAAAAAACGTCGATAACAATAATAATAAAAGTGTACACCAACAGAAATTTCCGAGAGTCCTGACGGGCACCGCTAAGAGCCAACCAAGTCGGCACATTCGTACTAATTAGCCCACCAAAATGTTCTCGATTGGAGGTTGGAGGCATATTTGTCGACAGAGACCAAATATGCAAATGCGCACAATTTAAGGACGTACGCATAAATGCGGCTTTTCGGCCATTATATGCGGCTCATGTATAGTGTGCGCAAGACAATTATCGGCCGATAATATTCTTTTTGCGATTTATTCATTAATTTCTCTTTTTTCAGGTACGTGAAGCTAAGTAGTCTGTCATTTCTAAAGGCCGGTGAGTTGATATGATAAGATTGATACTTCTTCAACGATTCAGATTATACAAATGTGTCGTTCAGAGTTTTCCGAAATTTGAAATGAACTAGAGTTGCACTATGTGATGAAATAGTTTTCCAAAAATTAGAGTTAATAATTTGCATATTCAACTTTAAATGGAATCTTAAATGTGTCAAGATTTTCAAACATAGATGAGATGACGGAAATACTCGAAGTACGCAAAATTATTACAATGCATAAAATGATGAAATTGCACAACACTTATTATGGCCTCTATGGCTGTGTCAAAAAAGCTATGAATACTTTCGAACTCCTTCTCAATATGAAGTCTCTCTTCCTCTAGCTCTCCGCAGTGCTCTCACTTTATTTGTATCACTGTCGATGAGAGTATTCATAAAATTCTGAAGTATGTCTTTGCCAAATGTCTGTCAAGGCATTGTCAAGTTGTTGTCATGTCTGTTGACACAGTCTCATTGCATCAAACACTTCGCTCGGTTGCTCTTCGGTAATTGAAGCAAATTTTGTGCTTCAAAGCTCATAATGTGAAACACCAAGACAGCTTCAATGTTTGGTACGAGGCCACAAATGATGAGAAAGATTCAGCTCTTACCCATTTTCTAAGAATTTTCATTCCGATGGGGTTGGACGAGGTTCAAGTTGGAAGATCCTTTGGTTATCGATTATGCGAAACCAGCAACGTACGTTTTAAATGGAAAGGTTTTTTTCTGTGGCTGAAACTGCCTGAAAACCAATTTTGAATTCCCCGTAATTATATTGTGGCCAAAATTTTTGGCTAACTGCACGTTCGGATCTGAGCTTTTCCGGTTTTCGGTAAAACATTTTCATTTTGTACGAGACACAAAGACTGGCTTCCGAGATACTTGGGACTCTTTGGTTTCATTTCTTCTGTGACAGGGTTCTTATCCTTCTGGCTGACCTCAAAAATCTTTCGCAGAGAGCTCAAACGCTGGTCAATGTTGGCTGCCACTGCCTCGTTCTCAAAATTGGATTTGATTGTTAACTGCGAACATATGAAATAACCTCCATGAAATCCGGAAAATTCACAAAGAACGTTCATTCTCACAAATTTGCTTCGAAGTGACATCATTTCATTTAGATTTTTTTGGGAGCCGGGAGTCGAAGACACAGATTGTTGAAGAGCAAATTAGTGACTTATTTGGTTCATGTTCACATAAAGTTTTTTGATTGGATGAAGCAGAAATCATCATGCTTCCATGCAGGCCGAAGTTAGTCAAAAGGTCCTTCATTATGCTCGTCTTGATCATACTAGAAAGTCGTCTGGCTCTAACAAGAACAAAGACTAGATGAGTTATCTTTTCTTCAACTCGGACCCAATGCTATCGATTCGTAGAAGAGGCACGAAATCGCCTTAAAGCAGGATTGACAACGAAGCCTCTTGCTCACTCCGATGAAACACGATTCTGATGAAAGCGATAATAGCACTGACAGAGTGTGTTTTTTTGGATCTGCCTAAATCAGATGCGGATTGCATACATAGTTGTCGGACAATATCTCCAACAATGTATCCTCGTCTATAAAACATATCAAACTTAGAAATTTATCGCTCGCGATCCCAAGAAATTTGTTACATATAAAGTGTGATGCGGCGTGGGTGTGAAGTTGGTAACAGCCCACCACCATAAATCCTGTCGGATCGGATCGAGAAAGCTGCTCAACGACCGTTACACGCGAAAAATACACCTTGTAACATATCGCGTATAACTGCTATGTAACAACTCGACACGTTTCCGTTTGTCCCAATTCGGAAAGCATATCGATCCGATATCCTCGTTTTTAAATGTCGATATTACTATTTCCCCATTTTTGGGATAACGTGCGCGCACGTAATAACACAGGTGGTCCGTCGCCGTCATGTCGTATCTTATCGTCGATAAATTTAAATGTCCCACTTCTTTGGGCTACCGTTACGCCGTCCGGCTAAATGGATTACCGGATCGTCACCGAATCGAATTCTTCTCGGCCACTTCTTTTGGCCGGGTTAACGTTGAGGTCGGCCAGCCAGCCAGCCAGCGTCCGGGTCCGCGACGTCCGGCGCCTCCGTCGCGATTGTCAGATGCGCTCCGCACTCCGTTATATTTGGCCGGTTCAACTGCACCGGCACTCGATGTGTGCCAAGCCGCCGCAGCGAGGAGGAGTGTTGGGGAGGGAGGAATGGTGGGGGTAGACGCAACTCTGGGTCAACGTCCGCTGAAAGTGAAAAGGGAGGAGGAGTTCTGCACAACACACAAGGATGTCGATGCGGCGTTGCCGCGTCGCGACTACTTCCCATCAAAAAAATACTTTTTCGATTTTCGATCGGATTCGAGAACAGGAAACAAATTCTAAAGAAATAGTTCACGTTCAAAGAAATTTCGATGTGTTTTATTAGATACTTTAACGAATAGGAAATTCGCTGCGCGATGACCTTCGATACTACTCTACGTTTAATTGTGGATTTAGATAAGGTCTACTTATTGCTGTAATGGTATGATAATGACAGAGTAGAATTACCTCCACGGTACTTGATTGAAATATTGGCTAATGGTTTGAATGTCACAGCGTTTTTGTTTCCATTATTTCCTCTCGTTCACGACAGTCTATTGACCTACAACTCGATTTCTATTGATGACTCATTTGGTATCTTTTACTCGAAGCGATATCGAAATTTAGAACGCCAAGAAAGGTGGTGGGTCATGTACCAAAACAGTCACCATATGACTTAATGGAGATTACTTGCTTCAGGTTCATAAATTTATTATGAGGAGGGTCTACTATGTGCAACTTGCAATTTTCGGTCGACAAAGTCTTTCCCGTTCATATCACTTATTTTTTTAGATTTTGGAATGAAATTTACAAACAGTGGATACAATATATGTGATATTAGAAGGTGTTATTTCTCACCAACCCGGTGATAGTATAATTTTGAAAATCCTCTGAAAAGTAAGTCACGCGGGACAATCGAAGTAGACCTCCATTTACATGCAAGCTTTCACCATTAAGCTACGACTATGACTTATTTTCAATTTTTTCTGGACTTTGCTTTGATAATCTTGGATTCATCACGAAAGCCATGAGAATCAATTTAATTGAAACGTTCTGCTAATTCAACGTAATCGTGAATTGATTTAGAAGTGTTATTTCTCACAACCGGTGATGAGTATAATTTGAAAAATCCTCTGAAAAGTACTTTCAGAAGATTTTCCACAGATTGTTGAAGAGCAAATTAGTGACTTATTTGGTTCATGTTCACATAAAGTTTTTGATTGGATGAAGCAGAAATCATCATGCTTCCATGCAGGCCGAAGTTAGTCAAAAGGTCCTTCATTATGCTCGTCTTGATCATACTAGAAAGTCGTCTGGCTCTAACAAGAACAAAGACTAGATGAGTTATCTTTTCTTCAACTCGGACCCAATGCTATCGATTCGTAGAAGAGGCACGAAATCGCCTTAAAGCAGGATTGACAACGAAGCCTCTTGCTCACTCCGATGAAACACGATTCTGATGAAAGCGATAATAGCACTGACAGAGTGTGTTTTTGGATCTGCCTAAATCAGATGCGGATTGCATACATAGTTGTCGGACAATATCTCCAACAATGTATCCTCGTCTATAAAACATATCAAACTTAGAAATTTATCGCTCGCGATCCCAAGAAATTTGTTACATATAAAGTGTGATGCGGCGTGGGTGTGAAGTTGGTAACAGCCCACCACCATAAATCCTGTCGGATCGGATCGAGAAAGCTGCTCAACGACCGTTACACGCGAAAAATACACCTTGTAACATATCGCGTATAACTGCTATGTAACAACTCGACACGTTTCCGTTTGTCCCAATTCGGAAAGCATATCGATCCGATATCCTCGTTTTTAAATGTCGATATTACTATTTCCCCATTTTTGGGATAACGTGCGCGCACGTAATAACACAGGTGGTCCGTCGCCGTCATGTCGTATCTTATCGTCGATAAATTTAAATGTCCCACTTCTTTGGGCTACCGTTACGCCGTCCGGCTAAATGGATTACCGGATCGTCACCGAATCGAATTCTTCTCGGCCACTTCTTTTGGCCGGGTTAACGTTGAGGTCGGCCAGCCAGCCAGCCAGCGTCCGGGTCCGCGACGTCCGGCGCCTCCGTCGCGATTGTCAGATGCGCTCCGCACTCCGTTATATTTGGCCGGTTCAACTGCACCGGCACTCGATGTGTGCCAAGCCGCCGCAGCGAGGAGGAGTGTTGGGGAGGGAGGAATGGTGGGGGTAGACGCAACTCTGGGTCAACGTCCGCTGAAAGTGAAAAGGGAGGAGGAGTTCTGCACAACACACAAGGATGTCGATGCGGCGTTGCCGCGTCGCGACTACTTCCCGCCAAAAAAATACTTTTTCGATTTTCGATCGGATTCGAGAACAGGAAACAAATTCGAAAGAAATAGTTCACGTTCAAAGAAAATTCGATGTGTTTTATTAGATACTTTAACGAATAGGAAATTCGCTGCGCGATGACCTTCGATACTACTCTACGTTTAATTGTGGATTTAGATAAGGTCTACTTATTGCTGTAATGGTATGATAATGACAGAGTAGAATTACCTCCACGGTACTTGATTGAAATATTGGCTAATGGTTTGAATGTCACAGCGTTTTTGTTTCCATTATTTCCTCTCGTTCACGACAGTCTATTGACCTACAACTCGATTTCTATTGATGACTCATTTGGTATCTTTTACTCGAAGCGATATCGAAATTTAGAACGCCAAGAAAGGTGGTGGGTCATGTACCAAAACAGTCACCATATGAATAAATGAAGATTACTTGGTTTAGGTTCATAACTTCATTAGGAGGAGGGTCTAGCATGTGCAACTTGAAATTTTCGGTCGACAAACTTGTCTCTCCCGTTCATATCACTTATTCTTTCAGATTTTGGAATGAAATTCACAAACAGTGGATACAATATATGTGATATATTTCAGTGGATTTCTGTATTTTGTTTCATTCGTTATCAATTAGACAATACATATTTAGAAGTTTTAAATAATTGCAAGCAAATAGTAGTAAGAAGCTTCAAAAAAAATCGGTTGTCTGCAACGTTCACGGACGATCATTTAACGTGATAACGTTATGAGAAAACATCGATGAAAAGTTTCATATTTTTCCTAATTGAATCGAATTATCATTATTTTGTAAGACAAAATCAACAAATTTTCATATTTTTCCTATATTTAAGTTTAGTTTTTAGTCGAATTTTTAGTCGAAATGAGAACATACCTTCTCAAAATTGTACTTTCTGATCGATGCTACTTTCTTTTAATAATGAAAGAACAAATATATGAGATTCTGCAACTCATAAGAAATTCGACCGACGGCAATTTCCTCAGTATTTTCCTCACTAACCGCGTGTAGAACGAACACAGAAATAGCAATGAATGTAAAGATAAATAATATTATTCAATAATTGTCTCAAAAGTGAATATTTGTTGTTAATAACGCACATCAAAATATTCATACAGTGTCTCGGGCAATAGAACATAACGATTATTTTCGATGTCGTCAAAACAGGACGTGTACTCCGGTTGTTTACTGCCGCTGTGTCTCCGAAGTCAGACTCGAATGCATCAGCCGGCGACGGAGAGATTAGATGTGTTACAAACTGAACATTCTGATTCAATTAAGACCTTCTCGCATGCGGCAAGCCGCACGCCGCGGGTCTCATGCGTATTGGCACTCAACTGAATACCCAACTTAGAGAACGTTACGGTATGAGTCATGTTTTTTCGCGCAGGCAACCTGTCGTATCGATTTGTAAGACAATATCACGTCAAAAAAAGAACAGTCGAGGAATGACAAAATTTGAAATGAATATATAAGAATTACTTTAAAAATTATATGAAAAAGTGATCCATAAGTTCTCGAAGTGTTGAACAATCGATGGAGAAAATTGTCAAAAAGAAGCTTATGAATAAAATAAATAGAACATAATCTTCTAAAAATCGCGAAATATGGTCAGAAAGTAATCATCAAAGAAATTTCCAGTATACTGAGAGAAAACTCAATTCATTTTGAATTCGGCTGTCGTTTTTCAAATATCTGCAGTAAATCGTATGGATTATCAAACGTTCAAAGCATTTCTTGAACGATTTTATAGAACAAATTCCCGAAATTCCAGAAATTTTGCAAAACATTTGAGAAAGTTCCTTTAAGCTCCTGAAGTGTTCAACGAAATCTGAAAAAAAAATTACCCAGTTTTTAAAGAAGCTGTAAAATATTTATCGATTTCAGAGAAATTTTATGTTGTGATTATGAAGAATTTGAAAGAAATCTTCAAAAAAACGCAATATTCCACACTAAAAAAAGAAATGATATTTTTATATAGAATTTCATAGTGACGTTTTCAAATAATCCTAGAAATATTGGGGTATCATATGAGTTTCAGGAAATCCTTTCAATATACCAGAATATTTTGGGAATTTCAGGAATAGCTCTACAACGCAAGTTTTTTGAATTTGTTGGGACATTCAAAAGTAGTTAGAGATTTTCGAGAAATTTCTCTTGAATGTCCTGAAAAATTCATGAAAAATACAAAACCTCCGAAAGGGTTCCTAAAATTCTTGAAATAGTTAAGACAAACGGAAAAATCACCCAATCTTTATAAAAATCTGAAAAATATTGATGCATTCTTGCAAAATTTTGGTTTATAATAACGAAAGATTCAAAGAAAATCTTTCAAGAATTACGACATATGTTGAGAAGTTTCTGAAAATTCACAAGATTTCACGAAAAAAAAAAACTAAATTCATATTGAAGTCTGTAGTGATTTTTTAACATTTGTACGAATCACAGAGATGTTTTTGTAATTTCATAAATTCTTTTTCAACAAATTTCAATTATATATGAATCATTGAATATTCGAAATGTTCTGGAAAAATGAAGTTTTCACAGTTATCAAATCAATTTTTGTAATTATTCTCAAAATTGACAACAATAAAGAAATTGTCGAAAGTTTCTCAAGTTTTCAAGGAAATCTGAATCAAAATCACCAATTTCATAGAAGAAATCCGATGATTAAAAATTCACTATCAAGAAAATGCACTGAAAATTCGCAATATTTCACAGGAAAACCGAAATATGTATTGAATTTCGTTTATTGTTTGAAAATCGGAAGGCGTATGTTTCGAGCAACCCAGAACACTTTGGGCATTCTGACCATTTTCTAGAAACTTCGAAGGTAAGTCATTGACCAAACGAAAATTATCATCGATATCTTGGACAATTCAAAAATATGTACAAACCTCATAATTTTAGAACGAGCTGCAAATTGTTTGAAAAATTTTCAGAAGTAAGTGATCAAGTAAATATGGAAAAAAAATCACCCCATATTAATAAAAAGTGGCAAATGTTCGGTGAATGACGAATTTCATCTCTTGATTACAAAAAATTGGGGTAATTCATCATTGAAACATTTTTTCTCAAAATTCACAATATTTCACTGAGAAAACATGAAATTTGTATTGAAATTTGCATTAGAGGGATTGTCGAACTTTCAAGGATAATTTTGAATGAAATAAAATTTAAAAAAATAAAGACAAGGCATTGAATCCCTGAAAATTTCATGGATTTCTTGGACCCAAGAGGCAAGGATGGTATTTCAAGCGTTGTTAAATGAGCATTAATTAGGAAAATTTCGATAAGCATTTTCGATACAAATCCACATTTGAAAGAAGCATGAAAAATGCCGAGAGTTCGATGACCTATCTTTAAAATTTCTGATTCTTTGAAAATTCGGGTCAATTCGAGGAGTTCCGTCAATGTTCGATAACCTTTTCAATTCACTTCGAATTTTCAAGAAATCTCTGCAAATGGTTTTGAATATTTATGAAATTTCTTTGATGATATGTATCTAATCATTTTTCGTGAAATTTTATTTCAATTTCTCATATTGAATTTGGAGATAGCAGATCAAAATTTTCGAGTAATTTTGAACAATTTGGAGATTTGATTTCCTTTAAAATTACAATAATTTCGGGAAGATTGTATTACTTTTTAGATACTCTGAAGAGGTCCATCAGAAATTTTTGGAAAATTCTCAATTATACAGGATGTCTCATTAATCACACGTCACAGTGACACTGGAGGTAGACTAGGTTAAGAGGTACCAAACCAACTTAACATGACCCCAGTAAAAATTCTGTTTATTATGAGAAATTTCTTGACGACTTTGTTTTGAAGAAGAAATTTCAAATATAGGACTCGAATTTGCTACGAAGGTTGTAGTTACATCTTGCTATTTTTTGGAAAACTGTTTTCATTTTCACATTATGATGGAGAAATTTCACCGAAATCTATTGATATTTTCCAGTTTTTTTTTGAATAATTGAAATTAGAGTTCCTTATTTTCCTAATCTCCAAAATCGTTCAAAAATTTTGAAACTTTTGTTGACTTCGAATAACAATCGACACAGGGCAACATCTGTTTCCTGTCTGTTGTCTATTTGCTCCAACACAAGTTCTTAGTTACTACCTTACAGGAAGAGAATCTCTCGTTGGTGCGACCTCAAAAAAAAAAAAATAAAACGAAAAAGGGTCGTTTTGATTCGGTGGTTCAATCTAATACACATCATTATGGCAGACTTCCTTTTATACAGCAAGTTCCGATTGCGTCCGATTTTTTTGAAACGGAAGGTAGAAGGAAAAAAAGCGGCAACATTGCTTAAAAGTGAGAGTTATATTAACGACTTACAACACCCAACCTTTCCATTCCGTTCTTGTATCGCGTCGATCGTATTTCTTTCTTTTCGGATATTTTTATTGGGGTTTAAAGAGAGACAAGATTACGTTCAAGATAAACCCGAACGTCGGACGCCTTCTTAGAAAAATATCCGAGACCGGAGGAATCAATCAAAAACTTCCCCGCACAATCCGAATTCCGAACAAATGTTCAACACTCACTCACACTCCGATGATCTCTCCTTTCGTTTCGTTTTATTGGTTATTTTTCGGGATAGCTAATTTCTACCTGGGCTCGTTCTTGTTCGACGTGCTGGAAAATTGAACCCATGTTACAATTTACGAATCGAACATCGAACTGCCGCGCTCTCGAGGGAAATTCGTTTTTTTTAAATGGTTTTTTGGTTTTTTTTTTCGTTGTTGCTGTTTCGGTGGTACCGTGTACGTGGATGCGGCGCGGTCCTCGTTCGAAAGAAACACGAGATGGATCATTAATAAAACACGATCGAATCATGCGGTTCGTTGCGTGTTTTCGATTCGCAATTTCAATTTCGTTTTCATCGCTCGGGGCCGTACCGAAATTTTAGACTTCTTTAAATGGTCCTCGTTTGCCGGGTGGGAATAATTGTAAAATTTCTGCAATTCGATCATCAAGGTTGACGAGATGCAACCAAATTCGAAAAATCGATAAGAATTTCGTTTCTTTCTTTTGTTATTTTTAAATTATGCAAACGCAAGGTTTTTTGATCTGGGTCATGAATTTCATCGAATTTGTGGATATGCGTCAAGAATCAAATCCAAGTTTTCGGCACATTACCTTGGCATACAAATTCTGCCGATAATTAGGCTATTTCATACAAAACATACAAAATGGGGCTAAGATAGATGTCACATGTACGCACTATGCCATATTGGTTACCTAACATGGAGGATAGCAGGGCAGTGAGTCTTCGGCATGGAAGAGTTTGCTTGAAGTTGAATTATTATCATAACCAGCGGTTAAGTCGATGAGGGTCAAGGATTCTTTGAGTCCTCTTTGGAATCCTGCTTCTATGAAGGATGTGGATGCTAAGACTTGGTAACAACTATTTCTTCTTTCCCTAACACCCACTTGCTCTAGAGGAATCCTGCTGTCCAATGTACAGTCAATTCTGGAAAATTAGCCATTCCAGGATTTTGAGGCAAACGTTAGCTAGCTGGGTCAGATGCTAGTTTTCCATTCTTCAGAATATTGGTTCCTTAACATGGAGGATAGCAGGGCAGTGAGTCTTCGGCATGGAAGAGTTTGCTTGAAGTTGAATTATTATCATACCCAGCTGTTAGGTCGATGAGGGTCAAGGATTCTCTGAGTCCTCTTTGGAATCCTGCTTTTATAAAGGATGTGGGTGGTAAGACTTGCTCACAACTATTTCTTCTTCCCCTCACACCAACCTGCTCTAGAGGAATCCTGCTGTCCAATGTACAGTCAATTCTGAAAAATTAGCCATTTCCGGATTTTGAGGCAAACATTAGCTAGCTGGGTCAGATGCTAGTTTTCCAGGCTTCAGAATATTGGTTCCTTAACATGGAGGATAGCAGGGCAATGAGTCTTCGGCATGGAAGAGTTTGCTTGAAGTTGAATTATTATCATACACCGCTGTTAGGTCGATGAGGGTCAAGGATTCTTTGAGTCCTCTTTGGAATTCTGCTTCTATGAAGGATGTGGATGGTAAGACTTGCTCACAACTATTTCTTCTTCCCCTCACACCAACCTGCTCTAGAGGAATCCTGCTGTCCAATGTACAGTCAATTCTGAAAAATTAGCCATTTCCGGATTTTGAGGCAAACATTAGCTAGCAGATGCTAGTTTCCCAGGCTTCAGAATATTGGTTCCTTAACATGGAGGATAGCAGGACAGTGAGTCTTCGGCATGGAAGAGTTTGCTTGAAGTTGAATTATTATCATACCCCGCGGTTAAGCCATAAAATACAAGCTCGAAATCTTTGATTCAATTCAGAAGAGATCGGTTCGACTGGTGGAGGGCTACCGCCCCACGTATCATCTGAATTCGCTTCACCATTGACGGAGAGTGGCCGAAGTCAGTTTATCTTGCAATGGAAATATTTTCTGCAATGATGATTGTTGTGAATCTCTTGAAGGGATTATACAGGGAAACAATCGTCTACTGCGGTTCATTTGGCAACTCCTCGAACAGATTTATATGAAAAATCGTTCTTGTACAGGACAAGCTAGATGAGGAACAGTAATGAGTAAACTAATATCTGTCATCATCTCGGGGCGTTATTTATGCATCAAAAGCATTTACCTCCCCAAGATGCAAGTACAAAAAAAGACAAGATGTACAGTGGGTTGTCATTTAAGTGATTGCAGATTTCTTGCACTCTTTTGTTTTGATAAATATCTTATGGAACGCCTTCTCATCCTTTTTGATATGTTGTGCCATGGAAAATGGATTAAGCGCAAGTTTGGTATTCGATAATGGAGTTGCATCTCTAAGTTTTCTGGAGAAGTGGAGTGAATAAAATCATGATTTACGATTGCGCTGTGCCAAAGTTCTCTCTTTGACTGTTCGTGGTTTTTGAAATGAGATAGCCCAGAGCAGTCACGTGGTTTAGCGACCCTTCCGTCTCTTCATTTCAGCAAGTAATTTAGTCCCTTCTGTATCCCACGGGGTATGTGAAGTGCTGCTACATCAATAATTGTACGACCAAAGCTCTTCTAAGTTCCTAGTTTGGGTGAAATTGATCGAAGATCTTGTACACCAAGGAATGAAATAATCGGATGATGCTGGCTTCGGTGTAAACCTGATAACTTACGGGGGAGACCAGGAGACCAGGAGTGACGGAGACATCGCTAGGAACCTAGTTAAGGGTCTAACCATACTTGCTAGAAGATTGGAACTCTTCTAGGTATAATAACAACCGGGAAAGGGGGTGCTATGCGGAACCCAAGCATTACCGGTACTTGACTTGGAAAGATCTAAGTGCACCTGAGCTCAGGGGTACCAATTCTGAGACCTTATATTAGCTTTGCGAGGCCGGGGGGAGCAGCTACGAGACCCCAGAGGTAATAGGAGACCGTCCGAGGTACAATAAGCCTTTTCAGGCCGCAGCACGAGCCATGCGCTCAACCGGAGTGGACTAAAGGAGAAAAAACCTGCTAACTTAAGTTCTCTTATGGGACAAACGGATATGGTTAGTATTTATTGTTATGAAACAAAGGTTAGGCCAGTTTTTTCCGTACCTTACATAAACTGTGATGACTGAGGTAAACACTTGGTTGCTTCAAGATCATTGGCATCGTTTCGTTTTCAGAAATCAACACATTAAGTCGACAGAGATGATTCCAACATTATTTGACTGCAGCAAGAGTTCTTCAAATGATGATTTTTTGTTCGATAGGGTTATTTATAAAATGACTCATCGGACAAATGGCCCCTACTTTGTGGCGTTTACTTGCTTTGGTGTTATATAAGCATACTTCCATCAAAATTGTCGATGACATGTAGAGGTGGTTTTGGTCTTGTTGACTTCTAACGAAAATAAATCTAATGGTGTTAGATCACAGAATCTAGGAGGCCAATTCTGTTAACCGTAACAATAGTGTACATAAGTTGGATTGTTTAACGTGCTGTGTGGCATGTGGCACTATCATGCCGTCTATATTAATTAATAGCTTGACTCATCCAAAAATTCAGCTCTCCTCTTCTTGTCAACTTTTATCTACCTGGAAAACTAACATCCTAACGACCTGAAGTTATTTCACGTTTAATTCAGTAACTCATTTGAAATGCAGTTGAAACAGCTGAACACCAAGCGACTTCTTGAGCTTGAACTCGAAACGTCGAGGTCGTCGAATCCTGAAATCGGGTAAAATAACGACGCCTTCTCATAGTTCGACAGAAAGATAGAATCGACGTAGTTCGCGTCCAGGGAGCGGTTTCTCCGGCGCTCGTTACCATTTGCTCGGAATATAAACCGTAGGAATATTTTAGCATTTTTACCCGTTTTATCTGAAACGATCGAGGGGAATACGCAAGTTAACCTTGACTCCGGACCGCGTAGGAAATTCTGCACATATTACGATGAAATTCAAAGTGGTCGCGAGCGTCGTTCTCCAACAGGTTCTGTCTCTTTCTCGTACTTTTGATAACCGACTCCGCGTGCTACGGGAAGTACGTAGAAGGATCGCGAACGCAACGAGGGAGGTCACAAACCCATTTTCAATTGCGTATTCGCGGTAACGGTGACACATCCTGATTTCCCGCAGGCACGTCGGGAATAACCTATTTCGCTTAACTGGCTGGACGTGCGCTCCTGAATGACGCATCCTAGAAAATATGCAATTTTTTTCTTGTGACTCATCTCTTGAGCGTGCATCACTCTCACTGATTGATAATGTTCAATGAGCTACAATTTAAGCATTGGGCTATCTTATTTCTACTCTTTCGTGCAATTTTCTACCACCATATGGTCGTAGGATAAAGTATAGAACATCTGGTTCCTTATGAAAATTTGGAAATTTTCTCTTACGTATGACAAACAATTTCACACCGCACAGAATGAACAAGCCATAAGTTTTAAGTATTTAATATACGGTTAACAATAATTTTTATAGTTTGAACACCTATGGGCAGGTTCATAGGAACTTCCTTCAAATGATTTTTTTGCAACCAATCCGTCGTTTTCGGAGTAAGAAAGTTGTTGAGCCGCTTTTTCACCAGGCAGCACACGCTTTTCCAGTTTGGGATGACACAGCTTTCCTACAGATTTAGAATGTGGACCTTGAATGAAGGCATAGGAGAGTAATGAGGACAATGAGGCTTTTTTGAAAACCAAAAGAGGGTGCTCGTTGAAGCCACAAAAATTGACTCTAAAACATGCTCAAAACCCGAAAATTTTCAAAGCAAATACCACTTTTTTTTCATTTATTAATAATCAACAAAAAACAATAGAGTATATGGTTTACAATTTTTTTTAGTTTTGGAGATATTTACATAAATATCTTTGTGATATAGTAATCTGAAATACACTATAAACTTTCATTGGAAGTTTTGACAACTTAAAAGGTGACAATTTAGCAGATAATCGGCAGAATATACTCATCATGGATTCCAATTGAACATCTTTAATTTCCTGATTAACATATCAGAATCATTCTTAACTCCAAAACTCAACAATCTAGATATGAGAAAGTTGGGAAATATTAACCTTATTCTTCGTAGTAGATTAATACTAAATGATGGCATTGGTAGCTCAACAGGCGCAGTATTGACATACTGCCCAGAAAAACCGGGTTCGAATCCCGGTGAATTCCGACTTAATTTGAGAATGCCATCGTGTTTCTGAAGACACGTAAAGCCGTTGGTCCCGGCTATATCTTTAATATATAGTCGTTAGGCATTGCCAGAGCCACTTGAGCGATCTGAAAACTCTGTTACTTGAACCCAGGTTAGTGGGTTATACGATCAGAAAACAATGAGTTTTAGGAGTTTTAGGCCTTTTCTGAAATTATCGAGCAGCGAGGTATCTTGAAATTTTTAACAAATTACGCTACGATAATCTTCGTTCGAGAAAACAATTGACTTCAAATATAAATTGTGATTTTGGTTGTCCAATCATATAAACGAAAAACAGTTGCGTATAGGTGTATAGGGTATCGCACATAAATTGGACTCATTATTAAAAGATTCAAAATATGCCATATATAGGTTATTCAATTTGTACTAAAAAAGTTGGGTTCTGTTTCCGGCATACCGGAAATGGCACAGACTCGAAAAATATTTTGCCTAAAATGAAATTCTTCGGATCCACGGTTTTTATATACGGTTGTATAACCGCTATATTACGGTAGCGTTAGATCGATGCTGCGGAAAAATTTGTGTCGCGCTGATCGATGTAGAGACGTTAGCGGGCCGAATTCAGGGATAGGGAGGGGGGTCGTTATCGAGCTATCGGCGGTCGCACGTTTTTTTTTCGCAAATTTTTTGTGACGTTCGTCAGGGGAACTAGGGGGTCGGAAGGGGGCTCGGGTGGTCCGTGAGGAACGGTATTTTACCGCGGTTATTTTTTCTCGCTCTCGGACGCCGAACTTGATTCGATTTTTCCGCGCAAAACCGATAATTGCTCGTTTTCGCGAAATGTTTAAGAGCCCTTATCTCGAGAAGTACGTACGATCGGAAGACGCGGGGTAGATTTTCGGAAAAGGTAAAGGTTTTTCTTCGTTTTTTGTCTTCCGCTCGATTCCGCAGCTCCCTCCCTTCTTGGAGTAAAAAATTCGTAAACCCAAAAATTTTTCGTTTTTTGCCTATATCTCGGAGGCGGTACGTCGGACGACCCGACGATCTTGTGAAGATGTTCCTCAATTATTGCGGACAATCTTTCGCTAGAAGGTCCCGAAACTGTAGGACCTATCGCAATAGAAATAGAAAAAAGTAGGGTGCCGCGAATCAATTTTGGTCGGGTACAGCTAGCTCCTAAAAAATTTGGAATGCCCGTTTCGAATAGGCAATTAGTATGGCTTCCTTTCCTTTCGAGACGTCGTGGACGTAGAATGTACCGATTTTCCGCAAAAAATTCCAAAACCAAATTGTCCCGCTCGAAAAACGTTTCTTCTCGTAATATCTCCCTTATTACGTCACGTGTCGAATTATCGCTTACACGAAAATATTGGAAAAAAATTAGGTGTGAATCGCCCGAAAAACGTAAGGCCGCAAGTTTTTCAAGGAAAACTTCAGAAAATCGAGAACATTCGAAAAATGCCCCTTGTGTGCCGAAGTTATACGATTGCGCTCCGGAAAGTTCCGAACGGACGCGTCGACAGATCTAAATTAAAGGAGCCGGTTCGGCCTTTGCAGGGTAAATATCGATGAATCTATCGAACGAACTGAATAAAAACTAGAAATTTCGAAGATTCACATACCGATCGTGTCCGAATGGATCGTCGTCGTTATTTCGAGTTCGTTTAATTCGCAATTAGTTTGTTTTAACCCTCAAATTGAGCGCTTCGTTGTACGAGTCCTCGTAGCCGAACTAGTCGAGTGGTCGGTTTCGTAGTGAGTGATCTCACGTTCGAAACCACAACGGCGATAAATTTTTTTTCACCGGCGTAATATTTTTTAATTATCTCCGACGAAAAATAATGAATGCTACGGTATTATTATTATAGCAATCTGTATGTAATCAATCTTTTAAGGAACAATCCTCGGGTACAAAGTAGTTTATCGTTATGAGAGGAAAGAATAAATGTGAAAATTGTAAAAAAATTCGATCCCTAAAAAATATCGTTCGTAGCATAAAAAATAAATAAAACAGAAATTACTTTCAATAGGAATACTTGAAAACAAATTGAAATTTCGAAATGCGTTTTCAATGAAAACTTCGGACATCATCCCAACCATACTTTACAACTGTATATCATCGCTGTGGTTTGAGCACAGACAAATTGACGAAAAAAACACGATTCCAAAAGTAAAAAATTGACTATAAAAAAAATGAAATTATAAGAAAAAAGATGTCTTTTCGATGAAGTAAAGTAAAAGAATATAGCATAAAAAAAATGAAATTATAAGAAAAAAGATGTCTTTTCGATGGAGTAAAGTAAAAGAATATAGCATGAAAAATAAACGGAGAAAAAATCATTTCGCAGTCTAAAATATGTATAACTGAAAAAAAAATTCAGAACGGTATTCGAGTGAGAAAGTCGACATCATCCATACCTCACTTTACAACCGTATACCTCGCTTCGGTTTCAACCAAGCCAAAATAACCAAAAAAAAAATACAAAAAATAAATTCACACCGTGACATTCATATCGACATTCGACCGGATTACAAACAAACGTAACTGTTTTATAGAAAAATTTTATACGCCTATAGTGACCTAAGGGATTGGACGAAAATAAAAGAGAAGTTGGCCGAAGGCCCGGACATTATCGCAATTTTGTCAATGAAGGTAATGGAAAATTAGAAGAAATTACAAAAATTTCCCAATGTAAAAGCTCCACATGAACCTGTTGAATGTCCATGCGCTAATATTGAATTATGCAAATTCTCTCCGAACTTCATCAGAACGAAGTGTTATTTTCTCTCCAATTTACTCAATTCTTCGAGCAGCTCGTAAACACGACTTCTCAATAGACGTTTTCTGTTCATTTCACATTTAATTGGTTCTATTTTCCTTTTCAATTATAGGCAAATTGGTCGCATGTTTACTTGCTTTACATTTCGAATGGGTTTTCTCATTCCCATTTCTTAACGCCGTTTATGAACGTCGAACAATCTCGTTGACAGAAATATCAAGATTTCGTGCCCGTTCTACATTCTCAATAAAAACGAAAACCTGTGAGAGTTTCAGCGATTTTCGTTATCTATTTATGATATGAAATTTTGGAATTTGCGGTGAGAATATTTCTTAGGTATGAAATATTTATCATATTCAAATTTCTTTTGGAAATGTTAATCGCGAGTCATGGTTTATTGAAGTAATGAAAGTCTATCATTACAGTATAGTGATGGTAACATCCGTTTCAAGTATTAGAGAGGTAGTGAAGCGTAATTCGAATGTGTAAAACGAAATTCGATAATGTAGAAGAAACAGTCAAATCCGCAAACTTCCACTCATTCGAGATAGAAAAAAGTTCGCGAACGTTATCGAACCGCTTTTCCACGTCAAGATCTTAATCTCCATTGACGTTTCCTTAATTAAAATCTACGTCGTTGATTGACACCGAAGACTCTTAACCTGAAATGGTTTATCGCGATGACGAATCGTCCATCGCGATAGTTAATGCGAATCCGATTTTCTTATCAATGTATAGAATCAATTGATTGGTCCATGAAAATCAATTTGAAAACTTTGCGCAAAAACGGAACATTTTTATTGTGCGTCAATGTCATAAATCGAACGTCGATTGTGGCTTGGCGGCTCATCGACAGCCTCGCGTGCTGCTGGCGATCGGCGAAATGTGTGTCATTTTTTTTGTTTCGACTTTCGTTTTCCGTTTCGTACGATCGACTACTCGATTATAATAAGGCGCTCTTCCATTGCACGTCGCGACGAGTAATCGCGCGATTCAATCTCCGGATTCGTCCCCGGACTAGACGAGATGGACGTGACAGGAAGCTCGGGACCGTTGCTACCCTTGTACGTTTTAGTTTTCCCACAGAGGAGTAACGGACATGTTTTTTCACGAAATCATTTTCATCATGAACGCAAGTCATTCTTTTAAAGGAAATGCGTCCATTTAGTCCTAATTGTGTCATTGGAAGTCAGTAAAAAATTTGAATTCTGTGGAGAAATGTTTCGTTTCGTACAATCAACCTGAGTTATATCACAATTTTCACGTCATACAAAAACCTCTCCCTCTCAACTATTTTTCTGAACTACACTTTTCATTACTGTTTTTTATTTATCCCTATTTTGATATAAACATTCTGCTTAGCTCTTTTTGACATAATTTCATATGTCTTTTACTCAACATTTCTTCTACGCAAAGGTTATAAATCGATGACATCGTCTGCAGGCACGAAAAAACATGACTCATACGTAACGTTCCTTAAGTCGGGTATTTAGTTGAGTGCCAATACGCATGAGACCCGCGGCGTGCGGCTTGCCGCATGCGAGAAGGTCTAACTTGAATCAGAATGTTCAGTTTGTAACGCATCTATTTCTCCGTCGCCGGCTGATGCATTCTAGTTTAACTTCGGAGACACAGCGCATCGAAAATAACCGAATATTTTTCTGAGGCATGATTTATGTGGCAAGTGAAAAATGATCGTCATTTTCGACTGCTATAGTGGTATTCGATGCGGTTATACAACGAATGCACCAATTATAATCAACTGTCACTTCGTAACTTCTTGATTATCAGTTTCCGCACATGATCGTTATCGGCACGTATAATAAAATAATAACATATTTATTCATCAAGTCAAGGAACCATTGAGTAACAGCGAGAAGACTCAGTTCGAAATAATAATTATGAATGTGCATTGCATTGCAATTTTCCGAAGATTACCCATAACAGTACAGTGAAAATAAAACTTTTAACAAAAAACAAAAGCGACTTCATAAAAACACTATTATAAAACAAATTAATATACACCAAAAATTAAAAAATAATTGTATATTGTTCTGTAAATTGATAATCAACTTACTCACACGGACGTAAATACTCCCCCCGCCCCCCAAATTGGAAACGGTTTGAGATATCAATTTAAAAATTGGCGGGTCAAAATAAACCATAAATTACTGCAATCTGATGTAAAACCGACAGCCTAATGTTGCTAAATGGCGTTTTGAAAAAAAAAAAAACTAAATAGAAAGGGGGATCGTGTGATACCTCGTTTGAAAGGTATTCTCATGTCTAACTTGAACCTGTCACCCTGTCAAAGTTACGGCTTGTAAGTAGCACCACAAATTCTCTTTGGTAGCACACACCCGCTTCTAAACTGAAAACGGTTTAGGACAACGATTTGAAATTTGGATAGTAAAAATGAAACGATCAAATAGCGCACTATAGGTGTGTGCCACCAAAGAAAATTTTTCGTGGTACTTACAAGCCGTAACTTTGACGAGCCGCCATCTTTGTCAGGGTGACAGTAACAATTTCATACTCGAGGTTTGAGTTAGACATGAGAATACCTTTCAAACGAGGTGTCACACGACCTCCCTTTCTATTAAATTTTTTTTCAAAATGGCGTCTCGACGCCATTTTGCAACATTAGGCTATCGGTATTACATCAAATTACAGTAATTTATGGTTTATTTTGACCCCCGAAATTTCAAATTGATATCTTAAACTGTTTCCAATTTAGAGGGGGTCTATTTACGTCCGCACTGTTTGTAACTGTCAAGAAGGTAGGCAAGTATTAAAAAGCAATTCAAATTTAATTTAACACATACATAATAAAAACACATAGCAATAAAAATAATTAATTTTTTTTATATTGCTAAATGAAATGATGACGACTCAATAATTCGACCTGACTTTTTTCTGTGAAATCATTGGATTTCAGATTGAATGCTCTGAAATTTGGAATTCATTGAAGTGGTCGCAAGTGTAATTCGTGGAATGATTTGAAATTTATGCTTATGTTTGAAGTTTATCGAAAACCAGAAGTGCTACTTACGAAATGACCTCAAATGTATGCCAAAAGTGGAAAGGCATTGAATTGCTGCGACTACCGCCAAGCACTGCTGGCTATTTTGAAATAATGGTTTGAAATTTATATTGAAAGTGATTGAAATTATTTTCGATATGCTAGGCCTGCGGTTTTCAAACTATTTGACCCCTAATCTGGTATGTGATTTTAAAAATTTCGCGCTCCATCTTATGAAAATCACTACTATTCCTAGTGACTAACCCGTGTAATAATATGGAACAACGTTTTTACAAATTTTGCCGCGACCCAGAAAAATATTTCTGTGACCCAGTGCCGCTGTGCTAAGTTGAAACTTATACGAAAAGCGAAATTTTGCGACTGCTACTGAGTTTGCCTGAATACTTTAGAAATGTAGGTTCGTTATCTATACCATGAGCAGCAATAATTGAAATCACTATGACTATTGCTGAACTACGCTCGTCTAGTATTGAAATGCTTTAGGTTTTTTGTTAGGATTTGAAATTGTTGAGATAGCTTTCGAGCTTTGCTCAGTTTATTTTCAATTGATAGTTTGAAATTCAAGTTGAGAATTGAAATTCATTTCATGTTGAAAATACTGTTTACAAGACGAGTTGAATTTTGTTATTACTTCAGCTAAGGCTGAGTCAAGTTTGATATTTACGACTGAATTTGAAGTTGATTTGAATTGTTGGTACCGCTTCACACATCTTTTATTCGTATGCATACTCCAAAGGTACGATATGAATTTAATTTTATTGAAATCGTTGCGACTACTTCTAGCTTCACTCGACTGATTTTGAAACGATAGTTTGAAATCTGTAGGTACAGCTGCAATTATTCGAAATTGATGCAACTACCACACAGCTTATTTTGAAATAATAGTCCAAAATTTATTGAAATCGTAATTTTCACCGATCTTTCCTTGGCTAATATTGAAATAAAGACCAATATTGAATGTTTGTGCTTTCCACCGACCTCCGATCGGTTACAGTTGAAATGATTATTCAAATTCATGGTATTAATTGAAATGTATCATAATCGTTTCCGACCATTGCTAGGATGATGTTGAAATTCATCCATAGTTTGCAATGACCACAAATTTGAAGTCATAGTTTGACTTTCATTACATGACTCGAAATTAACTCACATTGAAATCGTTACGTGCACTTTCGAACTTTAACAACTGGTTTTGAAATATTAGTTTGAAATTCATTAGAATCGTTGCACTTACTGCAGAACTTCGCGCGGCCACTATTGCAGTGATGATTTCAAATTTATGGCAGAATTGGAAAATGTTGCAATGCATTGAAAGCTTTCTGTCGAGCTTTCGGCTACTGTTAAAATGACTTCGAAATTTATAAAATGAAGTGGTATTCGTTAGAATCTCTACGATTACTTCCGGGCTTGGTTCGGCTAATTATGAAATGATAGTTTAGAATCAGGTGCTATATTTGAAATTCCCAGAAGTCTCCTTAACGACTCCCAACGTTGGCGTTCCACCAGTTTTGAAATATGAATTGAAATGTATTTGAACTCGCTACAACTACTGTCGAGGTTGAGGTAATTGTGGAATGATAGTTTGAAATTCATCAAAATCATGTCAACTACTATCGGGTTTGGGTCAGGCGTTATTGAAGCGCTAGTTTGAAATGTGTGGCACGTATTGAAATTCATTGAAATTGTTATGTCCTCCGTTGAGCTCAGCTTGTCTGTTAATGAAATGAATATTTGATGATTGAAACATGAAGTCGCTACTTTTACTGCGATTAATTTTGAAATTATAGTTTGAAATTCACTTCCGATCTGATGTGATCGAGTACTAAAATTTTATCACACGAATGAAGCATTATCAGAATTAGTACTACAACTGTCGAGCTTTGTATGGATAGATTTGAAATGTTAGTTTGAAATACATCGGAACTGTAACCATTTTTCGCAAGCATTTCTAATTTACTGAAACAAATAATAAACTATCATTAGAAATTAATTATCAAATCACGATATTAAATTTTGCTTATATTTTAAGGAGATCTGAATCGACATCTCTATCAAACATAAACAATATTTTCCTATACTTGTTGTTTATTTGCAAATGACGACAAAGTTATTTCGTCATTCAATTGCCGAGTTGCAGAAGAACTCCAGCTGAGCAACAGTCAAACATCGAACGATCGTTCATAAGCAATAAAACACTGCGTGCGAAAAAGTCAGACCTTGACATTGAACGTCCTTATGCGATTTTACGCCCAAACATCTCCAACCATGAAAGGAAGCATTAAAATCGTCTTCCGGTAATTTATTTGTGATATGGATTTCGAACGTGAATGTCGAAAGCTTTCCCGGTATCATCCTATCTATGTCATAACCGAAGGTCGCGTTATCAGAGCAATAAAAAAAAGTTTCGAAAGATTCCGAATAATCCCGCGGGACTAGACAGACCCGAATATTTGCATTTCGCACATGGAAACTTACATAGATGACACACTACCACTTATCGTATTATTAATCAGTTTTTGCAATTCGTTGCCTTCTTGCATAAATGATCTGATAAATAAAACTGACCTCAGGTAAGAATATTGCGGAGAAAACTTGTTTTTTGTTGGATTTTATAAAGAGCTCGCTGCAGTTTATTAAAACACCACTCCCAATTAAGGAAGGCGAGTGAATCATTCTACGCGAATGGATATTTTTTCCAGACAATACGGAATTCGAAACGCCGAAGGATTCGAGGAGAGAGTGCGAATTCAATATTTATTATGCGGCAGCTTTCGAGCGATTAACGTTAGAATTTGACGTATCCCGATCGGGAAATGGAAAGAAAATCCGTCACCCGAATTCGGTAGATTAGCCTTAATGAACTGCGATCAGCATAGCGTAATACGTGCCAGGACCGTGCACTTGACATTTTCCCGATACAGACGTTGCTGGAGCGTCCGCCTGTTTTCAACCGCGCTCTTGACATTGATAAGGGTTCATATTCATAACTAAATTAATTACTGTTAGGTCTTATATAAGAGCCTTCATTAACCTTCGGAGTTTCTAACAATAAACCAACAATAACAGAATTTGCCTGTCAATTTCATCTTCGTTAATGGTTCACTTCACTTGGAAGTTTCCACTCGGCTACTTGAAATGAGCAACACTTTGTCGACCAAATATAAATATGAATAAATAATTTGATTTCATGTCAACGATAACCATTTTCACAGCAATTGATGACAGAGAAACAGGTCAATTTTCCATTCAATATCCAAGAGCGCCCACTAATTGTCTATCACAGCAGGCATACTACTCCTGTAAATTGCATAATCCACGCAGTCACACTCAAGAATCAGATCGTAAAGCTCTTGCTCGTAATCGTCTTATCCTGTAAGAGTTGTATTATCCTGGGTAGAGTTATGCAATCTTGAGAGGCTTAAGGGTCTACAAGTAAGGTTTGAGCATTAATATTAGACATCTGATCATATAGACCCACTGTTTGTTTGGTCTAAAATAAGATCCACAACATGACCCGAACTTTATCTTGAATATTATTCTAATAGCGTACAGGTTGAAATGAAGAGAAATACAGAGTCCTCAGAACCTCAGCTCTAACATGATGCCTTAGAACTTTGATAGTATGAATGGCCGAGAACAGCTCATAGGCAGTGAGAAATATCTTTAATGGAAGAGAGTTCCTCATTTAGCTTTGTCTGTACAAAAACGATTCTTTGTAGTGAGCTGTTCCAGGAGTTGTCATATGGACGACGAAATATGGTAGTTATTAGTCTGTCTTATTCCGCAGATAATGGTGTTTTGAGGTATAATTTCCTCAAAAGAGTCAAATCAATCTTCATTGTAATATCGGTAAAATAAACAAAGGTCGGCCACTCTTCGTGTCGATGAAACGACTCCAGATGATCTGTGAGCCAATGGTCCTCCACTAGTCGAATCGCTCTCCTCAATATAGAGTCGAGGATTTCGAGGGAGTGCTTTGGGGACCACTCCAGACCTGTGAACAGTACTCAACACTGGGTCGAACTTGACATTTGTACAGCAGAAGAAGCTGGCAAGGTGGGAAGTACCTTTTTTCCTTGAACAAATAACTCCGCTTCCTGCAAACGGACTAAGCGATATAAGCAACAAGGCTCCCAAGTAATTGCCGAGTTAATCATGACACCCAATAGCTGCAGGTCGTCGGCGCTCGTTTGTCTGGGGTCTTCCTGCTAAAAGTAATAGATAGCGTTCTGGTTGCATTGAATACGACAAAATTTGCACTTCCTCACAGTGCAATTTGGCTCAGGTCGTTATTGACCAAATTTCTTTGGCCGCATTGCTGTTGCTGGAACTGGCATTTTGTGATGGTTGAAACAATAAGGGTGCTCTCGTCAGCAAAACTGAAGATTTCGTTCTCAGTTGGACTCAGCAGATCGTTGACCTGGATAAGGACGGCCGCCAAAGACAATATCAATGCCTGAGGAACATCCTTGAACACACTCCACGACCCACAGAGATTTGCTGACAGGAAAATTTTATCTAGGAGCTAAGCTTTCCATTGCTTTGGAGATGACGTATAGGAGTGCAACAGGACAGTGGCTCTTGCTTTTTTTTGGAAAGGGTTGGGTTCTGGTCGTCTTACAGCAAATGCAGGAGATTTTCTGTCGGTAAGAGATCCTAAACCAACGATAAAGAACCGAATAAATTCACACATTTCATGACCATCGTTGCCATTCCGTTTGGTCCTGCCGTCTTACTATCAATGTTTCTCAGAATTGCTATCACTGTTTTAGGAGGAAATAGGCAATTCAAGCATGTTTGGCTGTACCCTTGGTATTGTGCGTAGTTCGGCAGTCACTGAATCCAAGGTTTAGTTCCTTGCGACCACTTTCGCAAACAGCTCCGCCTTTTCATCGGCGGAAGTTACTACAGTTTGGTCATTCTTCAACAGCGGCCAAAATGACGAGTGCCAAAAGTTGCTTCTCACAGTTTTTGCCATTGACCAGAAGGAGCGGGGACCACTGGGGCATTCGAGGAGTTTCCTGGTTATTCACTCATTGAACTCAGTTTTTACCAATGCAGTGATCCGAGTGCACTCTATTCTTGAGTTTATGTAAGACCTTTTATTTGGTTCAGATGGATTCAACCGCCATTGTCTGAATTGCCGGTTCTTACTTGAGACTGAAGCCTCAGACTCCCTGGTGAAAACCATGAACAAACGTTTGAATGAGTAAGGTATGTGATATTTCATTCCAAAGATTATTACTTTCGTTGCTTATTCTGCACAGTTCTCGGCATTATTCTTAAAACATAAATCGAGCCAAGGGCATGATACATGCAAGTCGCGAAGGTCATCCCAATTACTGTGATGAAACTGCCACACTTTTCTAGGTTGAGAATCCGATTTAGCACTATCATTAGTACTCAAATATTCGACTGATATGAAGGCATTGTTTGAGTTGTCTATTGGCCTTAAACTTCATATTCCTGTTCTTCATGATGTGGTGCCAGAAAGAGGTCCTCGGTACTCGCAAAATGCCCGATTTGGTTTGGAAAGCGAGTTGGATGTTCAATCAGTCGTTTTAGGTTGCAACACCTCGTCGAGTCGTCCAGCCTGTTCTGCCTTCTTCGAGCGTTTTAGCCATGATAAATTATAGACACAAAATTCACCAAAATTTTCAATTTCTGTTGACGGATAGTTGGTTTAATATCAGTTGGTTTGTTGTCGCTTGGAGAACGATAGATGCCACATATGAATTTGATGTTTATTCCAAATCATATGACGTCAAATCTGTCATCGATCCAAGCCTTTCTCTCTTTCGCAAGAAATGTCAGATCGGATAAATGTACATGCTCCGTAATCTGGACATCGAAGGCAGGTGACAAGCAAGTGTGGTCTCGCGTTATGTAAGTGCTGATGTTTACAGGTGAAATTAGGGTTATTATAGCCTAGGTTAGGAATATTGCTGAAGTCAATGATGAAATTATTGACTCTGCGACCAGTCTGTCGTCTGGGTGCTTTGCTTAGGGGGATTATCATGTTATCACATGTATGTTGTGTCTTTTACTGCCGGAATGTGTAATCGAAAAGGGCTTTTTGGAATTTGACATTTATGTTAGTTTTGTTGATCCGGCAGTGTCCGCCTGAAAGAACCTATAGCAGATGTAGCAGATGTTCAGTTCTTATAAGATCTTATCTCAGATCTGTTTTTCGGGTTATTATGAAAATGATGGGATTCAATACACCATTGATTAGTATTATGAAGTAGCTCATCTGCTGTGGAGTGTAAACCCGAACTCTTTTTGCGTGCTTCAAGAAGTGTAGTTTCATCAGCACAGACTGTTCACAAGCTTTCAATTTTTGAGGTAAACTATAGAAGGAAAAGGAGCGGTCTTAAATGTTGCCTTGTGGAACGCCTACAGTAATTTTCCCTCCTGCACTACTTTGGGGCTGCGACTAGTTAAATAGCTCTCAAGAAGTAAAAGTTGGTTATTTCTCACGTTATAAGTTTCGAGCTTCTGGAGTAGCGAGTGCTGTTGAGCGTGGTCAAAAACTAGTCTATAGAGAGTGGCAAGGGTATGGAGCCAGATTGAAGGGAAACGAACACCTTTGCTGTGAATTCGGAAATGGCTATCTGGGTGCTTTTTTCTTTCATTAAACCGTATTGCATGAGCTGGGAAAGTTAAATTTCTTGGAGTTGAGTTTTAGACGACCTACAAGAAGTTTTTACAGATTCCTTGAAGAAAGCTACAAGTGTACTAATAGTGTTGTAGTGATTCATATCAGTTCAGCACTTTTTTGTGAATAGTTTTGATTCTACATAGCAGTTTGGGAGACTTTCTTCAATGAATCAGTTATTGATTATGAAGGACAAGAGCTTCGAAATAAGTTGAATGCATATTTTCAAAACATCTGTTGGGACGCTGTCATCTCTAGCTGAGCACAAAGGTTTCAAAGTCATAGTTTCCATTACTTCATTTGAGGTTATTAGAAAGATGTTGTTTTGTACCTGCATTGTCTTTTGAAGAATTTTTCTTATCGCGCAATAAATGCTGCGGAAGTCAATTAATTCCGATGAAACTTCTTGAAAATGCGGATCTCTTCATAAAACCTTGGATGCGTTCGATGATCAGTTCAATCCGGAAAGTATTTCTAGAGATATTTTGTAGGATCGCGCATCAACGTTATAATGTGTATGATTCCTTGATAGTTAATGGTTATACATGTCGATCTTTAAGGGTAGTCGTACAGTGTCCGGGGTATATATAGGTTCATGAAAATTTGTAAAGTGTAGTATCTAGATATCTTTCCAAGATAGTGCTACACGTTTTCTCACAAAATTGGTCACCTTTCGTCAAATTCGTTACAATGAAGTAGTTTCTGCCTAGAATTTTTTGAGTTGATTAGAGGTTTTGTCAAAGGTTTAGCAGAGATACTATCGAAATTGTTCGTTAGTTTAACCTTGTTTTTGGACGCATAAAGTCTGTTATAATTTATTGTCTATGTGTGTTTAGGTAAGTAGTCAGGCGTTTTGTGGTTTGCATTTATTTCTTGAAGTTCATTTGACTTATTGTAATATTTTTCTCTTCCATTTGTGATCACAGATTCATATTATTTTTCAATTTTTTCAAATGGAACAGGTGAACAGGTTTTTGTTGAAGTAAGATTAAAGCAAGAGCCAATTGTAAACTATAGTGAAGTGATTTTCAAAAAGAGCTTGAAATTTCGCAGAGAAATAGTTTGACATATTGTCAAACTCCATTTTTTCCATTTGACATAGTTCTGCTTCAGATAGACATTCATTAGATGTATTTATTGAAAGTTTTGTATATTTTCTGGTACTTTCATATCGGATAACATAATTTTTTTTATTCAACTTTTTCCTCCTTCGGCTTCTTCTTTATCTCTTCTCGTTTTGTTGGTTCAAAACAGAACCTCATCGGGTCTACTACAGTGCTCTAATGGTAATACCAAGATAATGCAACTAACGGAACGGCACCTTAACAAATGAACTACCATCAGAATGTCAACGTAGTTCTGTGATATATATTCAAGTTTGAACTGATCGGATGCCGACTGTTCAAATCTTGACCTATGATTGGGCTCAACTTTGATTTCTCTCTTTTGACTTTTGATCCGCCAGATTGGCCAACAGAAAAAAATCATGCAGATATATAACACAGCTTGTTTTCTTAAATTAATTTCTTCCCAAGAGCAAAGGTAACAGTTTCACCTTTTAACGAGTGCATTATTATACGCAGTCGGGATCCATATAAATTTCCATAAATTGCAAAGTTATAAAATTAGCAACGGCTAGTTGGCCTTTTATTTATAAAACGTGGCTTGGTCTAACGAAGCCTTTTATGTTCTTAAACCGAATCATATTTTAGAGATTATGGGCAATTTCGTGAAAAATTGGATGTCGGCGCGCACCGTCTGGAACTTATGAATATTCGTCTATTGATTAGATCTCGATGGGGGTTGGTCGGTAGTAATCCGCTTAACGTCTGAACGGCGTTGTAGACAAAACGAATCTAATTGTTTTTCTCTTTTTGTTACAGGTAAATAAGATTTTTGGCGCACATTACTACGTCTCCGTAGAATGGGTAAGATAAGGACCACACATCAATCCACCGCCACGAATTGTGTGTTTGACCAATCCCGCGCGGCGCAATTAAAAAAGTATCATCATACACTTTAAGGAGGCAGAGAGAGGCGGTTGCCGTAATAATAGACCTATTGCACTCTTGAAATTTCTAAAAATAACAGAGTACATTTTTTCGTTCGACAATAATTACATTTTATACCTATATATTTAACGAGCATCTGCGAAAAAAACAGGATGCAGAAATATTGAATTTATTTTCAAAGTCGTCTGGATTACGACCGCGTCGATTTTCGCTTGTACGGATGGAATGGTATTAAAACGGAAACTCAGACTAAATTCAATAAAAAGTTCGCGCTTTGTTTACACACGTGCCGCGTCGTAAAAAGGGAGAAAATCCGCGTTTTCTAATCAATTTCGCCGAAAAACGGCGCCCGGACTCTTTTTAATTTCCGGTTGTTTCGCTTACGTAAACGGCACGGAGAAAGTTCCGCAATCACGGAACAAGAGCAATAGGCGCGATCTTTTGTCGGACTTCATGAAAACGAAAGTTTGATGAGCTTCGACGATGTTGCACCAAGGTAAAGTTCTTGGAGTTCAAACAACTCGTTATATGGAACGCTAATTCGATGGTAAACAGTCGGAATGTTTTCGTATTCGTTTGACCACTGAGCTGCATGGGCGTGTACGCTATTCCATTCGTAGATGCACTATTTGGCTGACGTTTCGTTAAGATTCCAGTTGACGTTTACGTTCAAAATAGAAAGATTATTTCTGGTATCCTCGAAAGGTTGGTATTGGTAGATCAACAGGCGTAGTACTGACCTACCACCCAGAAAAACCGGGTTCGAATCCTGGTGAATTCCACTTAATTTTAGAATGCCATCGTGCTTCGGAAGACACGTAAAGCCCATGGTCCCTGCTATATATTCAATAAAAAGTTGTTACGTCATGCAAGAGGCACTTGTGCCTTTCGAATCAATTTTGAACCCATATGGGAAATGTTGAAAGCTCCGACATGAACTTTGGAAACCTAAATAAAAAGACAACTAAATCAACGCTTGAATAGGCATGTGGTCAACGACAAAAAAATATTGACAGGCACCTCTATACCTAATATTATAAATACTTTTTCCAAAAAAGAAAAAAATTATAGAAAAATCGAGTAACATATTACTGAAAGCTATCGGCAGTTCCACTGACTATGAACTTGATCATTTCTTTTTCCTAAATTGCAGTCAACAATGAAAGAACATTTGAACGTTTCGATCGTTATACAATCATAAACTTGTATTTCTTCAATTAAAAAATTCTTTTCAATACAACTTTTGAGTGGTTTGACAATTTGATGATGTTGATAATGTTGCTTAGATGCAGATCACAGTTTACTGTTTAAAAATAACTTTAAAATATTCCATTATAAATTATACTCAAATTTTCAATATCTGTTCTGAAATTGACAGAGTTTATTCCTTTTTTGATACGTATCATCTCTTTGATTAATCGTTTCTGATAGTTTGATTCCTTATCAAGGATTGTCACATTATTGAAATCAAAATTGTGGTTTAAGTCATGTGAATGTTTACTAAGAGCTGTACATTCATTATTTAATCGTAAAAAGTATTTATGATTATAAATTTTTTTATGTAAATATTGTTTTGTTTGTCCAATATATTGTCCTGGACAATTTATACAAGAAATTTGGTACACTACATTCGTTTGTTCATCTCCATCTGTAGGGTCTTTTAATTTAGTGAAAAACCTATTTAGAATGTTGTATGGTTTATTTGGTAGAATAAAATTATATTTACGTAAAATGTTACTTATTTTTTTGGACAATGCCGGAAGTACCGTACACACTAATATACTTTATATTAGGAGAATCTAATTCATTATGATTATTATTATTATATATTTTGTTTATTCTTTCTTCTATAACGCTATATATTAAAGAAACTGTTTTCTGCTAAAATATGTTTTTCTTCTTTTAATTTCTTCTTGGCGTTTTGTTGGTTCATTTAATTTCACTGTTCTATCTATTAAACCAACAATAACATTCTTGAAACTTTTTGGTACACTTGAATTGAAATTGATACATCTTCCAGAATTGATGTTTTTGGTAAACCATTGTATTTATTTTGTTTTCATCTTTATTATTATCGAGAGTTAGATCTAAAAAGTTTATAGTTCTGATTTCATCCGTTTCTATCGTGAATTTAATTGTACTGTGATAATTATTAAATGCTTGTAATATATTGTCTTCTTCATTGATTGTTATTGAAAGTATTAAATCATCTACAAAACGTTTGTATATTGGTATGTTATATGGAATGGTAGAGTATTTGCTTTAAAATACACAAAAATTGTTGGTATGGGACAATCTTTCATCAAAGATTCTTCGCCTTTCAAAGAATACATCAGCAATAAAAAGGATCCACAAAATTATAGAATTATTTCACTAGATGTGATTTCATTATACACAAATATTCCAGATGAGGTTGCATTAGATATACTTAATTTGAAATGGCATGAATTAGAAGAACATACTACACTAACAAAAGAACAATTTTTAAATGGTACAAAACTTTGTTTGAGTTGTACTTATTTTACATTTGACAAAATTTGCTACAGCCAAATATATGGAATAGCGATGGGATCTTCTTTATCATCTCCCATTGCAAATGTAGTAGTGGAATATGTTGAAGAAAACATTCTATCTACCATTCCATATAACATACCAATATACAAACGTTTTGTAGATTATATAATACTTTCAATACCAATCAATGAAGAAGACAATATATGACAAGCATTTAATAATTATCACAAGACAATTAAATTCACAATAGAAACGGATAACAACAAAACTATAAACTGTTTAGATCTAACTCTCAATTATAATAATGATGAAAACAAAATAAATACAACATGGTTTTCCAAAAACATAAATTCTGGATGATATATCAATTTTAATTCAAGCGTACTAAAAATTTTTAAGGAGAATATTGTTGGTTTAATAGATAGAGCAATGAAATTAGCTGAACCAACAAAACGCAAAGAACAAATCAATAAAGTAGGAAATATTTTAGTAGAAAACAGTTATCCCATTTCTTTAATAAATAGCGTTATAGAAGAAAGAAGAAACAAAATATATAATAATAATAATGATAATGAATTAGATTCTTCTCATATAAAGTATATTATCATATTATCCAAAAAAATAAGTAACATTTTACGTAAATATAATCTTATTTCAACAAATGAACCATACAACACTCTAAATAGATTTTTCACTAAATTAAAAGACCGTACAGATGAAAATAAACAAACGAATATAGTATACAAAATTTTTTGTATAAATTCTCCAGGACAATATATTGGACAATATTTACATAAAAGAATTTATAACCATAAATACTCTTCACGATTAAATAATGAATGTACAGCTCTTAGTAAACATTCACATGACTTAAACCACAATTTTGATTTCAATAATGTGACAATCCTTGATAAAGAATCAAACTATCAGGAACGATTAATCAAAGAGATGATACATATCAAAAAAGAAATAAACTCTGTCAATTTTAGAACAGATATTGAAAATTTAACTATAATTTATAATGGAATATTTTAAAGTTATTGTTAAACACTAAACTGTGGATCTGTGTCTAAGCAACATTATTAACATCATCAAATTGTCAAACCACACTTGTTGTATTGAAAAAAGTATTTTAATTTAACAAATACAATTTTATGATTGTATAACGATCAAAACGTCCTATGAAACGTCCAAATGTTCTTTCATTGTTGACTGCAATTTTGGAAAAAGAAATAATCATATTACTGTAAAAGTGATTTCCTAATTTAACATTCTCATCACTCGTTCTTTGGGTTCCGTGCGAGAAGAATATAACATACATAGAGTCGTCAATGTTTTTTTCGATCATTTGCATCTGGCATTGATCTTATACGTTCTATCGCGCCGTTGCTTATTAACATAATATATCGATTATTAATCAAGGAAAGTAATGAGTGAACAGAGAGTATCGTCTGTACCGAGATAAGTCCCCGCATTTGCTTATCTGAAATATGTTCCAGTAGTAGACATTTAATCGAAAACCATTGAGAAGGAAAGAGACAAATTTAATTATTTTTCGACCAAGGACGTATATTCGGTGTCGACGTTGTATCATATTATTTTACTAGACGATATGTTACGTTAATTTGTCGTCCGAAATACGAGGATTTCCACGAAACTGAAAATTATTGAGCAGATCTGTTTGGTAAAAAAAAAATGAATACAACATTTGGGTTTGGGATATAAATGGGTCAGTCCAATTACCAACCGGCGCGAGAGCATTTCGTACTACAAGTGCATTAGTCATCTTGCTCGAAATAAAGACATGCTATTTGTAAAGCAGTCAGAGGGGGTAAATAATAATTCTACCTGAAGTACAACGAGGCATTATACTATTAGTGGGTATCTGTTTCAATCGACCTCATTCTCATTGAATGTAGAGAAACAACGGACAACAATAATTACCTTTTCTAAGATATGTGGAAAACTGGAAAATTATTTCATTGAGATCGTTCCAAATCATATGGTGATTTAAAACATAAAATTCACTTACAATGGTACAATAACGTTGTCATCGTATAACAAAATTCGAAGACTACTTTAAAAATTACTTACGAAAGTTCCCTTTTTCGGCCTCTCTTTGTTTCCTGATAACTTTTTCAGTTTTAGTAGTGAACTTGGGTTTCGTCAAGTGCACCCCCCTGACAGAAAAGAAAGAACTTGGAAAAATTTTGTTATTAAATACCCGACCACAATAGCAGGGTCGTAAAGTTTTTTGAGTATATGTTGTACATGTTTCGCTTGGCATTGCATTACTTGATACATATTCAAAATTCTATATTTCATATTGCTGTGTCATAGAAATATCAACTATGGACTGCTCATTATATATGGTTCTCCAAAAGGAGCGTGTCAGAATAACTTGCAACCATTGAAAGAGCTAGAGCGTTGTAAAATGTCAGATTCTTTTGAATATTTTGTCCGAATACAGAAAAAAATTAAAATACGTTGGCAATATGTCGTTCGGAAGAGATTGAAAGGAAGTGGATTCTGTCCCTTCAAGACTTTTTAATTTTATCTACATACTGATCATACCGATGAAGATGTGGGAGGAATTTTGTATATTTGTTGAATTACCAAAATCTGCAAGGAAATGTTCCGGAAAAAAATGTTTCTCTGACATTCCCAGTGATCCGAATCACTTCAGTTTTTCCTACATATTTCAAGAAATGTTCGCAGTATGCAACATGTATCTCGAATTTTCAATAATCCTAGGAGAAATTACGTCAAAATCGATCTTTTTGAATTTCTCTGAATAATAATCGCCTTGTTTGCGATTCTAATCCATAATAACTAACTCAATCGCGATTTTCATCCGAAGTATTGAGCTAGCTTTGTAAAACAGAGAAACAAACAAAATTATGGGCGCCGCTGATCACTGCAGTACCTCAGGGGTAAGAGTTTTTTGTTCCGGAAGAAAAAAGAGAAATCTTCCAGTTGATTGTTAATTATATTTTTCTAGAATCAATTGAAATTTTGGATTTCCTTCCGTGATATATTCAAATATTCGAGTGAAACACTGAAAAGTAGAAAAATCCGAACTTAGAATGTTTTGTTATATTTTACGTTTTCGGTTCTTCAAATTACTATTTTATGTTAATATCTTGTCGGATGTTGTTTCTGACTTCGTTCACTTTTTGACGATTTTCAGGTCGTTTCGGAAGATTCTAAGTTGATGTTGTGTAATTCGGCAGTTTTAAGAAATGGTGAATGGCTTTTCTTTATTTTGCTTTTGGAAATCTTTTGAATTTTGCTATTTTGAAGATTTCACAATATTCTATAATGATTCATTTTTTCAGCATATTGTCTTCAAGTTTTCATCAGTTTTGTAATAGTTTCAGAGTTTTAATGGAGTCTAAAAACGTTAAAACTAGATAGAAATTGAACTTTGAAACAAGGAAAATATAATAGCTTCAACTCGTAGTCAATTGATTCATGTCTAAGTAGAACATCTTCGAGTAAATTAAGGTTGTTCGTTCCAGAATTTCCAGATTGGACCTTCTTAGGCGATCGTTTTTTTTTTTTCATAATTTTGATACAATTTTCATTCTTCGACCATTCATCCTACTCTCTTACTTCTGTTATGTTCATAATCTGTTAGTGTTTTCGTGAAATATGGAATACTGACCAAAATTTCTTGTCGAAGGTAAAAACCCATAAACAACAATTTCAAAAAAGGTCTCAGAATCTGGAAGAAACAAAAGTTATATTAGTGGAGAAAAATTTTTGTGCATCAACAAAATTCTTGATCATAGATTCTAATTTCAGTCAATAATCTATTTGAGAGTGCTTACCCCAGACCAATACTTGACAAGAAAAATTGACAAATTTCAAATTTAAATTGAAACCCATAAAATTTAAAAGAACGCATGTACAAATGACTTCATCTAATGATTTTCGAGTGGACCTAATATATTTGGGAAATTAATGACCTCCGTTTCTTTGAAACGTTTTTCCACAATGAATTCACTCAAGTCTAATTGTGTCTTAGATTTTTCTGCAATTCCTTATTTGCACAATATGATACAGTTCCATCGGTTTTCCTTCCGTTTTATATTGAAAACTTCAATTATTTTCCACCCAAGTTTCAAAATTTTTATCAGCCTGTGGTTATTCTTTTCCATTACTATGAATATTTTTTCCCTTCACTTGGAGGAAAAAAATAATATTTCAAACTTTCCATTCATTTTTTCAGATTTATGTATCAATCGTCACAATTCCTCAAATTCAATTCCTCTAATTTCTTTCTCCACAAAATTTTTTTTTGCGTTCGAATTCATTGATATACGATTGTCGTGTTTAGCACTCTTCTCAGTTCAATTTTTTCCTTGTTCCAAATCGTACACTTTTATCGTCATTCTATTCTTTAGGACTATTCTCGAATTTTTTTCACTCATCTTTTTTCCTATATCTTCATATTTTATCAGCCATATTTCTGTATTTTTGCATGTGCGTTCTATGTTTTATCCTCCAGTTTTCTATTTTTTGTATTTTCTTTCTTTGTAATTGTTTTCTGAGTTGTTATATAATTTCAACATGGACACTCTATTCTCCAGTTTGCTGAAGTTTTGAAATATTTTTCGTAGCACAAATTCTTTTAATTCTTCTCATTTTTCATCATTATAAGAAAGAATTTAATCACGGAAGTTCTTTTTTTCGATCATTATTTCTCAAAATCCCCAAATTCGAATTGTTAAATTCGTTTGTCTTCCGTTTTTCACTATTATATATATAAATTCACAAATTCTTCAGTTTTCAATGTTTTCGTATTTAATTTCTCTCATTTCCTCATCCATAAAACTACAACTTCCCTAACTTAAGATTTTTTGTATGTGAGACAAGCTTTACTCACTTGTAAATTTTCGACTATTCTTTCAAACTGTTCTTGAAATATTCTGGATTTGCAATTTACTCTACAATTTTGTTTCAATTTCACTCCGTTCAATGCTTCAAATTTATTTTCAAACTTTTGTTGAACTTTATTCATTCTTTTTTCGCAACTTAAGAGAATAACTTCAAAGTTCACAAATCCTTCGAAAGTTGTTTCAAATGTTCAAGCGGTCTAACTCTTGAATTTTTCTTTTGAAATTTCCTTTTCACTGACTTACACAAATTCGAATTCTCAATATCGTCACTAAAATCCTAATTTTCTCTTAGAAACTTTTTTACGCTTCCAGACATTCAAAAAAACCAAACGATATTGGATTTCGTGAAAAGTTCTCAAATGGCTAATGAAATTTTTTCAAAATTCTGTAAATCTGTGAAAAATACTTTGTTCTAGAAATTTTTGAAAAATGTGAGAATCCAAATCCACCGTAAAATCTTGAAAGTTTTATAACTGGCTTAAAATCCGGCAAACTATTTGCTGGATGAGTTTTGTCAGCTTTGTGCTCAATCATATCTTGACTTTTTCTCTCTTTGATGCGGGCAACAATGGCATCACTTACGATGTATTAATTGCCTGTTTGTCTATAATCATCTTTGTCAAACCTCCCAGTTTCCTCCAAGTTGGCTGAACACCTTTGCTCATTTCATTTAAAAAAAATAATGTCTCCGATGCTCGGCCCATTGCTTTTTCCTCATGTTAATGCAAAACATTCTCTGAACTCTTCTCACTGCTGATATTCTAAAAGGGTGTGGGGGTTGCAATCCGCCGATGACGTTGCAAAATATTTCAGAGTTTCTTCTTTGCTCGCCAAATGCAAAAAACTAAGCGAAAATGTTGAACTAATACTGATACCATTGGACCAGGAAATCGTGTCTGCAGTGAGGCTTCATACTTCAACATCAGGACTCGTTCTCAGAAATCTTGAGGCAGGATCAGACGGAATACCAGCTTTTGTAAATGTCATTTGGTTCTTCGTGGTTTATTCAGGATCGCTTACCAGCAGCAAACTTGCCGCGCTTGCTGGTAGACGGTTAGAATCCAACCATACCCAAAAAAGCAACCAGGGCTCACCTGAAGATAAGCATGCTGTATCCGTCAAGACAAAAGTAATGAAAAAGGCAACGATGAGCACTACTGCATTAGAAGTCGAAAATTGACTGGTGGCATACTCACTTGTAAACGACCATCATGGAGTAACACCAGGAACCTAGGGTGATTGCCCTGGATGTCAAAAGGGTTGTGCTGGGTTTCTGATATACCTCATCTTTCTTGGAACACCACACAGACAGATGGATAGAGAATTTTTTTTGTGTGAATACGAGCAAACAAATTCGTTCAACAACCAGCTGAGCCGAATTACTCTGTGGTCCAGAGACAATTTGATCGAATTTAGCATAAAAAACGCGGACTGCCACCTACACCAGACTCCGTCCATGGTGCCTTCAATCCAAATCGAAGATTGATCCCTTCCATCATACATCTTCATTGATTTCTTCGCTACCTTCACTCCTATGACAGTGCTGTTGCAGATCGTCGTAAGTCAAGCTAGTTGCACCAAGACTCCATACGTCGTATGAACTTGGAAGATTAATTCTTTGATTGATGTTTAGGCATGGATCGAAGTAAAATAGTTCGAAATTGATCAAGCATATCAAATGAATTGTTCGACTTTGAAAACCATCTATTTCTTTCTAATACCCACACGAACCAATGAAACCAAATTAACTCTAGCTTGGACAGTTCGTTAATCTGGTCAGGCCGATTCGGCAATTGTTCAAATACTTTCAATAGTTTTTCTTAAACTGCAGCGAAGACGCTTAATAACCAGAAGGTACGCATCTCGTCGCGCTTATCTCGCCGCTGCATCCGTATTCATCCAATTACGAGACCAATTACCCGATCTAAGTCCTATGGAGACATCAATGGAGAGCGCACGAAGAAGAAGAAGAAGAGTCCGAAGAAGAGACAGTCGGGCGAAGTATGAATGCACCGGAGCGTCGTCGCCGTCGCGTGGGACGCAACGGGGGGGACACAAACCGGGGACAATAGAATTAGTGTGTTCACCCCACGCTGTGCCATGAATGACAATGAGCTTTAGGATAGGTCGGGAGCCTTACGTGAGAGAAATTAGTAATAAATTCGAGAATAAGGTCCCTTCCCCCCCGGGGTCGCTGATACTAGGAAATTCAATTCAAGGTTTTCCTTGTCATTGCCCCGTTCGCGTTTTACATATTTACCGTGTGTGGTAACTATTTCCACTTCTTTTGCATTATTCCCGTCTTTTTCCGTTTCTCGTGTGCATTTAAATAATCTTGATAGGAACGATCAGATTTCTTCGCGGAATGCAAATCAAATCGCCGGTTTGTTTCTTTCGTGCCTTGCAGAGGTCGAATACTTTGGAATTTCGTCGGATTGTTTAATGTTGACGATTTGTTTCTTTCGAATAGAACTGGAAAATGGGTGGAAAAATCTGAAAATCGCTTTTTGGGGGTATTCGCTATTCCTCGTGCGTACTTAATGGTACGAGGCCAAGGCTTCGCCCTTGTTCGCGCGGGTGGTGCCGCGCGGTTAATCCGATTTTTATGGTAGATTTCGCGTATGTATCGCGACTCGTTTACCAGATTTCGAATGTTATGAATAATTTATTATCCGAAATTTATTCCGAGGCCGGTCGATATTTCGCAGGTCAGTTACACAAACTGCAAAACGCGAAATTTTATTAATCGGCCGGAGGTTGACGGGGTGGCCCGAAACTTCGAAGGTAATCGGCGACGAGGTTTTCCAAAAATCGAAATTTCATTTCGTTACTGACCTCATCATCGAGATATGGTGACGGTCAAAGATCGGACGCGACGCCCGGGGCGGAATTCGCACGTACTTGCGAAAACATTCCCAAATTATCTGACCTTGAACTGACCCAGAGAGCCGAATATTGGTCGGTTTTTTTTCCTCTCCACCGTCCGTTCGGAATAATAAAAATCATTATTGCCTAAACAAACCGGTAAATACAGATAATCGCGCCAGTCTGTTTATGCAGTTGGTGCATTTCAAATTCTGTTCCTTTACGATGGGCACTTAAGTTTATTAAACTGGTAGATGTCACGGATATGTGTATATTCCCCTCTGTGACGCGCGCTTAGAAATATGAACAGGGGTCAACGGCTTTTCTAATAATATTCATATCGGCAATCTGCAAGTGTCAGGACACTCCAAATGTTCACTTTTATCTTGTTGCCGATTCCATTCTTTCTTTAACCATAAACCGATGTCGGCTCGGTTTAATAGCGGAAAGGTGTCAAAATGAGATAACGACTAGAATAGGTTCGTGGTTTGTAGATCGACAAACATTAATAAAACGTCGAGTTTATCTGAATCAAAATGACTTTCAATGGGACATGCTCGACGTTTATTTCAATTAGTTATGAAATAATTTGGATTATCGAATACTATTTTAGCTTTTATACATTTATGAAGTATATACTTAGGGTAATGTTTGATTGATCTAGGAGTTATGATACTTGGTAGGAAACATCAATAGGGAAGTGACCTCTGAATGTCTACTGGAGGCAAGGTAGTCGATTGATCAGTTTTTTTTCTTGTACTATAATTCTTTTCTACAATTTTTCTTCAAAACTCGAGGAAATTCAAGAGATTGCGTGAAAAATCAAATGTTCTTTTCATTATTGCAATCCTTCATGCGTTATGCGAGATGCTGTTATTGATGATTTAATATTAATCGATGCATCTAGTGACTTCGTTCACGCTATTTACAATAAAAACCAAGAAGGACCAAGTCTTGATAGGCAACTACGACAGAACTCAATGGGCGCTTTGAATTCCGATATAGAACGTGGCTACGCTGAAAATGGGACAAGGAATTGGTTAAGGAAATCAATACCAGCACTCTGGATGCGTTGTGTGTATGTGCAAAGGTGGGCTTGGATTGTGGAATGGTGTGCCCAAGGGGTAGGAATGATTATCAGTAAATCGCCAAATAAGACGACACACGTAACATGTGGTATCATGGAAGTCGCCTTTTATAAAATTGAGATGATTGAGTCTTAGACTTCTGTAAAGGAAGATGAGGAATGTTGGAAAGTCTGGATAGATCCAAGTGATGAGATGGATGTGAAGTGTTTAAGAGAGTTAAGATACTTTAAGGCGATATGAATCGGCTTAATCGAGGAGTTCTGGGGCCATGGAGTGGAGAAACAACACTAAATGACAACGGTAATCGCATTCTTGACTTCTGTGCTACAAACCAGATGATAGTAGCAAACTCATATTATCCTCACCGACGCATTCATAAAATAACTTTTGAAAATACTCGGTACTCAAGCATCATAGACTACTTTCTAATCCCCAAAGAAATGAAAAGCTGCTGTCTGGATGTCAAAGTTATAAGAGGTGCAGAACTTTCCACTGACCATCACTTACTGATTGCCGACACTAAGTTCAAAAAGGCCAGTCTTAAAAGAAAAACCTGTTACACAAGAATAAAGTGGGAAGGCTTGAGAAATGAGAATAGCAAAAGTGAGTATCAAAATAAACTCGAAGAAAAGCTGAGCGTGCGAGAAGTAGAGGGAGATGTAATAGAAAATAGATGGGTTAGATTGAAAGCTGCAGTCTTACAAGCCTGCGAAAAAGTATGTGGAATAAAACGGGTAAAAGAAGGCATCAAAAGTACTGTGTGGTGGAACCAGGGAGTAAAGCTAGCTGTGGCGGAAAAGAAGGAAGCTTGGAAAATATGGAAAAGGACAAGACTAAGTTCCGATTATGATGAGTACGTTAGAAAACGTAATATAAGCAAATCAACGGTTTATCAAGCAAAACAAAACTCGTGGCAGGAGTTTGGAGAGAAGCTTGAAGAAAACTTTTCGAGAGATAACAAGCAATTTTGGAAAGTAGTGAAAAATTTAAGAGGGAAGTTTGGGTCCCGAGTTAGGAGCATCAGAGACACGAACAACCAACTCAAAGAAACGACTGAGGAAATTCTTACAGTCTGGAGAGATTTTTACGCTGAGAAATTTCAAGAAAACCGTCAGTTGCATCAAGATCGAATTGATCAGAGTGTCAACGAAACAGAAGTGGACAATCATAAGACCGAAGAAGGCATCAGTTTTCACGACGTTGAAGATGCCATTCAAAGGATGAAGAACGGGAAGGCAGCCGGGGAAGATGCGATTGTACCAGAAATGGTTAAGGCAGGTGGCAGGGTCTTAGCTGAAGAAATTAAGGTGCTCTTCCAGGATGTGTGGCAACTCGGTCGGATCCCCAAAGACTGGCAGCTGAACCTTATTGTCCCTCTGTATAAGAAAGGTGACACGACCAAATGCAGTAATTATAGAGCCATTTGTCTCATAGACGTGATAGCAAAAATCTACTCACGAATTCTGGAAAAGAAACTAAGATCACACCTAAAGAATGACCTCGATGAAGAACAAGCCGGCTTTAGACCAGGCAGACAAACACAAGATTTGATTTTCTCAATCCGTTGCATCACAGATAAGTGGATCAACCGGGGTAAAAAGGCCTACCTAGCATTTTTGGATTTGTTGGCCGCTTTCGATGAAATTCCAAGGTGTGAGATTTGGAAAGCCCTGAAAAAGAAAATGACCGCCCCCCACACTTTTTCGAGCCATTCAGTCCTTGTTTGAACAAGTGTAAGGGGTCGTACGACTGGACGGACAGACTTCGGAGAAATTCGACATGAACAAAGGAGTAAGACAAGGGGACAGCCTTTCTCCCCTGCTGTTTATAATATTCATGGATGAAGTGACCAGCACATGTCGACGACGCACGGACAAATCTGTGGTCGGAATGCTCAACCTCCGCCAAATCACCTGCCAAGCTTTAATGTACGCCGATGATATTGTGCTCATAGCTGACTCGGTCGCTAAACTGCAGCAAGCTGTGACAGAGTGGACGGAAACATTGAGAAAAAGAGGTATGACTGTGAACAAAGTTAAAAGTCAAGTGATGGTTGTAGCGAGGACGGAAGAGCAAGTTACCCCAATACAGATTCAGTGCGACGGCCAAACTCTCACTCAAGTGCAGTCTTACCAATATCTTGGAACCACCATCCACCAATCTGGCAAGCTGAAAGAAGAGATTAGAGCCAGAGTACAAAGTGCGACAAAAGCGTACTATGCTTTATGTGGTGTCGTTTTTGGCAAGCAAGAAATAGCTCGAACAACTAAAACACCTGTTTATAAAGCGATCCTAGAGCCCATCCTACTTTATGGAAGTGAGAGCTGGACAGTCTCAAAAAACGAGATCAGCCACGTGAACGCAATCCAAATGAAGTGTCTTCGACGGATCGTCGGTAAAACGCGACGTGACAGAGTGAGGAACGATCGAATAAGGGAAGTTCTCGACATAATGCCGGTTGAAAAAAGAATGGAAAACCGCCAACTGGCCTGGTATGGACATGTTGTTAGAATGGGACCAGAACGAAAACCGAAACAATACTGGGAAGCGCGAGCGCAGGGAAAAAGACCAATTGGAAGACCTCGCAAGACCTGGGAAGAAGTCATTACCCAAATTGCAGTCAAAAGGGGGAAAACTTTGAATCAGTTGCGCACCCTCGCCGGGGACAGACAAAACTTCAAGAAGTGGATCCGAGGACATCCTCCAACGCTGCCATAGCGGCATAATGGGACAGAAGAAGAAGAAGAAGAAGAATGAATCGGCTGATTGGTACAACTATACAGAATTCACACGCAAATTCAACGAGCTTTTTGTTGGTGCTCTCGCCAGCAAAACGTTTATGTGGATAGGAAAGAGCGTCGGCGACAATACCGATCCCTGAGGAACACCACCGTTAACCGGATATAAGCCCGAACATACTCCATCCACCCTAGAATCTACCTAACAGCTAAGATGTTCTTTTAGCCCTGTATGCCATCCGCGATCAAATGCTTTCGAGATATCCAGAATTACTATCCTATAATCCTCCATTGCACATGTCCCCAAGTGCGTCACATTGATGAGCACGCCATCTGTCGATCTTCGACTTCTAAAGCCTTACTGTTAGTTGCTGATGAAGCTGTTAATTCCCAAATACCTGAAAAAATTTAATGTTGATTATCCTTTCCGTTTCTTCAGAGATGCCAGTTTGGAGTGCGATGGGAGGGTAGGTTTTAGGCGAGTTCTTCTTGTCTTTTTAGTATTTGATTGGACAATAACTTTGCCTTGAAATCAATGATGGGGATAGAAAATGAAGGTCAAAAAAAGATTTCTCGCAATAGCGTCCCCGTGGGTCGTCGAGTCTCATCTTTTTCCAGTCTTTTTCGATCTTATGAGCGATTAGAATTGTGGGTGTTGATATCACCCATCATTTGATTGTCCGCTGACGGATTGTCGGTTTGGACCCAGTCAGCCTAGTTGGTCAAGTGTTGGAAGAGTGCCGCCGGTTGGTTGGTGGGTGTTCCAGATGTGTTCCAGATTCAGACCTTCGCGACCCTTATTCACTAAATCATTGTGGTTCGCCTCCTGTTGGAACTTTGTCCTAAATTTTCGTTATCATGTGTGGTTAGCATTTTCAAAGGTATCTTCATCTCTGTTTACCCATGTACAGAGTGTCCCACATTGGATCCGTTTGAACGGTAACTACGTAAAATATCAGGAATAGAGAAAAACGATGTAAGGAGTTACGAGTTCGATTTCGAGAAAAACTTCATTGGTGAAGACAGATTTGAGCTATCGTCTTCTGTTTTTGAGATATTTCGGAATTCTTGATTTTGGTCGATTTCGACTTTTGCTGATAGCTCGGTTAGTATTGAAGTAAAGTGAAAATGGTTTTGACATTCTGAATGCATTTTCTTAAGTGGAATGCAATGGACTCACAATGTTTCTTCTTCGGTTTGGTTCATGAGTTATAAAGTAAACTTTTATTTTTTTTAAATACTATTAGTAACTTTTTTTATGCTCATTCGAAAGAACTAATTTTTCTCCTTCAAAAATATATCGCATGATATGTTTTTTCTCATTTGAACTTTTATCCTGAAAATGTTGATATTTCTTAACTTTTCTTCAATCCCAAACATAGCGGTAGGTCAAAAAATTATTTTCAATAGCACTGTTAGAATGAGTCGTTTCTGCTTTCCGTGCATCTCATTCTAGAATTCAAAACTGTAAAAATTCGTTATGAAAAATGTTTGTGCATTTCGATAACAATGAAAAATTTGACATTTTGGAACTTTTTGTTCAATTCCAATGCAGCAGGAGAAAGTTATTTGAATCGTTTTCCCGAAAAAAGACAAACCCTACTTCAACATTTAAGAGATTGAAACAAAATCTGATTGATTGAATTTGGATCTTTTAACAACGAGCCAAAGTTGTAATATTCCAGACGCCGAAGAAGTCGAAATAGAAATTCTTTGAGCTGTCACCATGGATCCTTCGATTTACTCCTGGCAAAATTCAGGCCGAGACTGGTAATACAAGATCAAAGGCACGACGAATTTCAAAGAAGAACAAATTCAAGTCATAGAAAGCCAGGAAAGCTCAGTTCTTGCGCCCCGAACATGCTCAAAAACTCTGGACGTTTGTGCGTTTTTCTCTGGCAACCCTAAAGAAGACCCAGACTTCCATGAGAAATTCCTAATATATGGACTCTTTAATCGTTTAAACGAACATTTTTGGGCAGATATGAATCCAAACCCTGAATTAAATGTTCAGCATCAAAGCCCGTACGGTTTCAACGTTTAGTGCGACCTACTGGATGATAACGTATAGGATATTCGATCGACATCTGTGTGGCGAACACTGTCTACAAATTGTCAACGAGAAGATCATTGATCACCACACGAGAGCAGTGACGGAATAATCGAATTTAAATTTCGGGGAGAACTGGATGGGAACGAAGGGTCCAGTGAAGTGGCCACCTCGTTCTCCAGATTTGACCCCAATGACTTTTTTCTTTGGGGATACTTTGAAGATTTGTTTTTTAAAAAAAAACGTGCGAATTCACAAGAACTGAAACGTAATTTCATTGATACTTTATTAGAAGTTAGAAATATTAAAATTTTGAACGCTACAAGAAGAAAAGTGCAAGATATAATATTTGTGTTCGAAATAATGGGAATACATTCGAACATTTTAAATGAATGTCCCACAATGGATAAAATCACTTCAGTTGTAAGATTCGTGGTCTTAATTTAAATTTTGTATACCTTCTTGGAATGAACCAATGAAAGATCTACATTCGATCGGGTTTTGTTTCAGTCTATTGAATGTTGATGTATGGGGCTGTCTTCTTTCGGGAAAATGATTCAAACAACTTTATGCTGCTGCATTGGAATGATATCCACTTTGAATAAAACACTCCAAGGTATCGAATTTATTACTATTACCAAAATGCAGAAAGATTTTTCAGAAATGGACTTATTCTGAGAAAGCTATTGAAAATAATTTTTTCGACACACCGCATAAGCCCTCTATGTTTGAGGCTGAAGAAATATTTAAAAATATAAGCATTTTCAGGAAAAAAGGTTCAGATGGGAAAAAGCATACCATGCGATACATTTTTGAACAGAAAAAAATTGGTTCTTTCGAATGAGCATGAAAAGTTTACTGATCGTATGTGAAAAAATACAAGTTTAATTTATACCTCAAGAACTAAACCGAAACAAAAAATTATTGTTAGTCCATTACATTTTACTCAGAAACGTGCCTGTAGAAGGTCAAAATCATTCTCAGTTTACTTTAATAAGAACCGAGATTTCAAAAACAGAAGACGATTGCCCAAATCTGTCTTCACCAATGGAGTTTTCCCCGAAATCGATACATCGTTTTTCTCTGTTCCTGATATTTTACATAGGGTTTGTTCCAACCGACTTTTAAACCAGTTCTGAAGCAGTCAGACGCTTGCGCAGGACGATTCTAGGACCCCTAAAAGCTTAAAGCGCAAGCGTATGACTGATTCGGAACTGGTTTGAGGTCGGTTGAAACAATCATATAGCTACTGTTTGAACGCATCCAATTTGGAACACTCTGTACATCTTTAGTCACGCCTGATGGCCAAACATTTGAAGACGGTTTCAATACAGAGCAGCTTTGACTTTTGAATCACCAATATGTACTTCGTTCCTTTTGCAAGAAATGTCAGATTGGATGAGGAGATCGTATCCTGCATATCGAAGGTTCCAGAAAAGCATGTGTGGTTTTGCTTGGTGTAAGTAACTGCGGATGCATATATCAAAGTTCGTGCTAGTGATGCTTAAGTGGCGAATATTTGTGAAATCTATGACAACGTTATCAGCTCTATTGGATTTTAGCAGCTTTGCTTCGTGGAGTTGTCATCTGTATGTTGTGCTCTTGTTCACAGCACCTTTGGCACAAACTTTATTCTCACGTCCTTGGTATTGAACAATAGATATCGTAGAACCATTAATCGACAGTCATGCCGTAAGATCTCAATGATACAATTTTGACCACTAAGCTGTGAGCATGTTGGCGCTCATAGTCCAACGTATAATATGTATTCCCACTGTTGTGGAATATGTTCATTCGTTACGCATTCGCATTTCGCGCTCAACTATGCGAGGTGTTGAACAAGAATAAATATCCATTCGAAATGATAAACACCATATCCCATCAACCGTTGTAGGTATCCTTCGGACAGCAAATGTGCGACGTTTGCCAACGAATTCTCGCGTGAAGGAACTGTCGTTTAGCGCGCTAGCCACGCTATGCAAAGAATGCGAAATAGTTCCGGACGTTGTTGCGCTGAACGATCACCGCGAGCCGGGACGCGTAAAACGCAACAATGTTAGCCCGGGGTAGTAATTACGTCCGGACGAAATGTAGCGTTTCTTAGAAACGCCCCGAGAATTCGCATTATTCAACAACGACTCTACTAACCCGAAGACATACATCATCGTAATATTCGGCCGTCTACGTCAACAGTTTTATTGCATATGGACCGTTGAAGTCGTAGCAAGGTCGACGGAGCATTTCGGCAATTTTTTTCGCACCTAGGTGCGAATTCCGAGCGGACCAGTTTGCGAATGCGGGGCACAGATTTGCCGCGTCACCGGTCCCGGTATCGGGCTGACTGTACCGGGACTGCCCAGACGGTCAAAGAGGGCAAACCGTCGTCGTCGGCCACGAAACGATGGAAACGTTTTTGCAGTTTGCCGTTTCGAGGTTCATGGATAAGTTCGTTATTTATTCAACGGCGATTGTTAATTATCGCGTGCGCGACGTTGAGTAATTCGCGTTTTTATTTTTCATTTTTTTTTCGTTCCATTTACTTTCGCCGCAACTCGGTTACGGGATGATTGACTTTGACCGAGGCGGAGCGAGGTTCGCGGAAAGACGATTTCTAGACGGGAGGAAATTTGAGGTTTAGACAAACGCCATAATCGATAATTTCGATGTATTATTTAATTAGTACTTGTCGTAAAACGGTCGAGGAATGTATATGTGCTTCACGAACATCAACGTGGTGATATATCGGTACGATGCCAACGCGGTGGCGGGCGCGCGTAAAAATCGCCGCGCAAAAAGGTAAATCTAGGATTAAAAACGTCGATTACCGCTTCCCGCTTGCTATCTGGATCATAAAGACGAACGACCATCCATTCATCTGAAATTACGGTACAAAATGAGATTCGATCTGCGTTTTTATCACCCATTCCCCACTTTACATGTGCCCGTATTTGCATTTGCCTCTTGCAAAACCAATAAACTTTCCTGCGACTTTATTGGGTTAGGCCAGATATGCAGACATTCTATCGGCCTCAAGATGTTTCTCATCCTCGATTTCATCAGGGAACGAACGCTCCCACTCGTATTGTTACGCTGTGCCCGTTCTTGATCAACGTGTAACGGTTATCAAAAGTTATGTGAAGAAAATTTTGAAAAACCTAGAACTCTCTTAATGAAGAGTACCGAGCTCTGCTCATCTCAAAGTCCGGATTTCACGTTTTTCTCAAGTCTTTCTTCATAGTTCAAATGAATTCAATAAGCGGAGCTTTTAGAGGGCGGGAAATTCGTCAAGTTTGGTATCATTATTGAAATTGAGGGGGGGGGTGAAACTGCTGCGCCATCTCGTAGATTTTTTGCGGAATACGCTTTCTGAAGTAGGATCCTATATTCAAGTACGCTATAAAAAAATTGTTCATACAGCAGAAATTCACTAGTGCCATAGTATTATAAAAATATTTCTCCAAGTGCCACTAAGCCCGTCATTCATTATAAAAACCTAAAATTTTGATCCCCATGCCAAATTTCAGACCAGCCCCTCATCGTTATCATAAAATGAAAGCAAAATTTATGAAGCATGCTCCGAAAAAAGCAAAAAGTCATCAGCTTCGCAGGATCATATTTTTCATTTTTGAAGTTTCCAATGAGAAATTCGAAATTTGGGGAAAACAATAAGGAACTCTAAGAATTACCGAATTTCTTCAAGAAAGTCGACGTTCGCATCGAATGGTCTAAAAATCATCGAACAAAAATATGATATTTCCGATTAGAGTTTTTGTGAATTTTGCAGAAATGAACTTCCATTCCGGAAGTTCAATTTTTCGAAATTTTCAACTTTTTTCTCAAGGTTTGTTAATTTTTAATGAGAATTTTCCGAGTTTTCGGCATTTACATGGATTTTGAATAGATATTTTTTTTCGATACCTGGTGGAAATTTCCGAGAAAGGTTACCAAATCTCGAGTCGGAGTTCGAAAAACGAAGAAAGCAATAAAAAATTCGAGTTATCACCGAATCTAATAGGAAAAATTCAATTCTTGCTTCAATATCCCAAGGAGCACAACAAGAAGAAAAAAATCTGATTTGCGGTTTGTAGTTTGGATTTTTTTCTGAATTTTGGGGGAAGTTATCGTTTAATCATGGATTTTTCAACAACACCTGTACGAATTTTCACTTTTAATTTCAAAATAGTTCCTGTTTTCTCCAAATTTTATAGATTTATATTTTTCATTTTTGAATTATTCAACGGAGAAATCGAAGAATTAAGTGAACAACAAAAACTCAAACAATTACTCAATCTCATGAAGAAAGCCGTTGCTCGTATTGAATGAACAAAAATAAAAAATCGATTCACAATGAATTGGAGGAGATTTTGTTTCTGATTTTTGAATTTTTCAACTACACTCTTCATAATGTTCACATTTTCTTTTAGTTCTGTTTGTTTTTTTATATCTTTCATTTTGGAAAATTTCAACGAGGATTTTTTCGTGGAAAATTCTCCAAATTTCTGTTCCTCTTTGACATCTACACATCATTCTCAATTTTTAATTTTTCCTTTTTGGATACCTCATGACAATTTCTTAAGGAGGTCTCTCATCTCCGAATTTCTCTAATTAATTTTTCAAAAGTTCTAGTTTTCTGCAATATGTATTTTTTTTTGAATTTTGGATTATTCCACCCGTTATTTCATAAAATTCCAACAAGATTTGCACGAGTTTTAGCTACCTTTCTCATTTGTAGATTTTTTCTGTTCTTCCTCTCGTGAACTCCTGGAAATTTTGGAAAAAGCTAACTAAACCTTAGAGCTCGGAAAAAGTCTTATCTCGCTTGAATGCCTTGAAAATAATAACAAACAAATAGAAATGTTTTCGTTTTTTTGTGGTCAATTGCGATTGTCTCTAGTCATTTTTAAACGTTTTTAAACGAGATTAACGAGTTTTTGTTTGTCTTTGAATATTGGAGGTTTCTAGCTTTTACTTCGAAGTTTACAACAAGGTTCTTGGCTTTTCCCTGAAATTCTTTTAGATACGGCTGGAAAATTTTTTAAAAAGCTCTCGAGTTCGAAATCAAAAAAAACGAAGAATATAATAGAATTGAACACTCGAATTGATGATCCTGAAAGTTGTTAAGACACATCGAGCGTTTTTGAGTTTGTAATTTGAAAGTTATATGAATGTCTCATATGGTTTTCTCAAAATTTTCTGCTCCCTTGAAGTTCCGATTATTTTCCTTATTATATTCTTGAATTTTCAATTTTTTGAGTTCTCCGAGTTTTGACTTCTTTGCGGCCTTCACAGCTTCTTTCATTTCTTTCAAATACCTCTTAGAAATGTTCGAGGATGCCCTCAAAACTTCGAATTGACAACTGAAAATAAAAAAAAAGAAAAATTCTCAATTTAATCTCATGAAAAATCGGTGAATTTCTCAGACTTATTTCAGACAAAAATGAAAAGAAACACTTTCAATTTATGTATTTGCATTATTGTGAGCTTTCATTTCTTATTTCGGAATTGTTTTATTTACGCAATATTCAGTCTCTCTTTGATATTACTTTTATTTTTGAAATATCGACGACTCTATCTTCGATTTTTGTTTGTATACCTGGCTTGTACTCTGGAATTTTTCATGCATTCTGAAGTATGTAATCTTCCATTTTTGAGTTTTGCAACGTTTTTTTAAATTAAAATTTTGTTTGTTTTTGAGTTTTGGTCGTTTCTATCTTTCATATGCAAAGTTTTTGAACAAGAATTTTCACAATTTTGGTGTCTCACTTACAATTCATAGATTTTCTCTATTTTGTTTTCTTTGGGATTTCGTAAAGCTGAGCAAACTTCGAGTAAGGTCAAAAAACCAAAAATGCTAAAAACGGTAAAGAAATTTAAGGAGTTACCACACGCGTTGACTATTGTGAAAAATCAAAGGGGGGAACCATCTCCAAAACTTCCGGCAAATATGTAAGAAACGTACTTTAAATTTTCAAAGAAAATTTGTTGGAGCTATTCTTTGAAAGTTCGAATATACTTTTGATCTTTCTCAAACGTGCAAGAAATTTTTCAAGAATCCAATAGTTATGTCCTTCCTCATTCCTGTGAGAATATTTGAAAAATTTTATATTTCTAGTTTCATTTCGCCGTTTTTTGAAGAATTTTTTTTCATGCAGATTACCTTTCATTTTCTCATAATAATAAGGCTCAAGTCTGAAATTGGGAAGACATGAACAAAGTCAGCGTTCAATCTTTGACGCTTCAAATTGCATCGATAAATGAGTTTTTGTATCGAATGATGGACTCAAGTGTGCTTGAAGGTTTTTGTCCATTATATCACATTACTGAATTTCAACATTTCCACGAGCTTTGTCGTGTTCGAGAATATTACAGATTTCTACTTCACGAAGCGAACTACGAAAAAAATCTATGAGATGGCGCAGCTGTTCAACTTCAAACTGCACCAAGCTAGATCGATTTGCATAAAAACGTTGACATTCGAAAATATATCCATTTATATAGTAAAATTAATCGATTAAATGCATCAGATTCGGACGGAATAGATATAACTAACGGGTAGCTCAAAATTCTTACAGATTTCATGAATTTTACCTCCTAATTTTCCGCTTATCATTCCACTTTCCACTCAAAACATCAGCACGGACCTTCGTGCGTGGGCTTCTAACATAGAGCGTGTTCGTCGACCTTAATGGTTGCGATAATTCACGACTTAAAGGCAAAGATCGGACGGAATAGAGAAATGCATTCATAAATGGCAGGTTTTTATCATTCGTCGACGACTTCCTAGTCGATGGGCGGTAGTGCATTCAACTATACACCGTTCCTGTTCTACTGACCCGATTTTCTCGTTCATATTTTCAATGTTAATATTCAATTTCCCCTAGATTTCTATGGAGTAGGATGCACGAAACCGATTTTTTTTCTTCTCATTCGAACAGCCGTCTGTTCTCTCCTTTCTACCAGACGAACGTCGTCGTCGCTTTATGGCGAGGAGGAAGTAGGACTACAATTTTTCTCGAATATCGACCAAAGGTGGAAAATGAATGGTAGTATTATGATGATAATAAACGTGTACGGTGGACGCGACGCTTGTTACCAAAACGGATAGACGACGGAGGGAAATTCGGTGAATGCTTTTTTTTTTTCTAGTTGACTAATTTAATTTAAGAATAGACTAGGAGAGCTTCGATAATCCCTTAAAATTGTTTAGTTTGCGAGTCTAAAAATATTCGAAACGTTCAAACGTCTCATTTATCACACTCGTTATTACTTCACATTCTATATTCCATGTTCGAGCTGCCTAATCGATCCGGTTCGTTTTTTAGTTTCAATCATTTATATCACTTTCATATTATTTTTCGTAATGATTTTATAATCACCTAAAAATTCTTCACGTTTATGTTTCACTTGGTTTTCATTTCACCATTAAATCTTTGGAATATGCTCAATTTTTAGTGTCAAGGAGCATTTATTTTTGGCATAATTTGTAGCTGCTAAAATTTGATGGCATTTCTATTTGCAAATCCATACATTCTTGAAAATTGAGCATTTTGTGTCGTTCTCATTTTTTACCATTCACGTGCCGCTGGAAGCAATGAACTTTCCGGAAAATTAAAAATTAGTTATGAATAATAATTTTGAGGGAGAAATTCCTCGAATTTCTCACGATTTAAATTTTTATTACTTCTTGATGTGGAATTTGAATATGTAATATACTTCAGTTAACGAGTAACCCTGCGGAATTCGCGATGACAGTCGGTGTTAATATTTGCTTTAAGACGGTTCATACTTTGTGAAGTTTTTTTACGACTCACCTGGTGAGTTGAAATCTCACAATTTTTTCTTTAATCACTCTATTCCTTAAGACCAAATAAATATGTATGTATTCGAGTCTATAGTGAGTCACTTTCAAAATTGACAGATCTGTCACAACTTTGGCCCTAAAACATTTTTTCAATACGCAGAATGTATTCTGTATTTTGTCAACGATGTTATACATACAATACGGTTGTGCTGTACAACAGATTTGTTGAATATTTTCGACTTGAATCGTTAAATTTGTTCCGAAAAGAAATCGAAAGAGTTATTTTCAATAACCAATAGCATTGAGGTTGATAATTTGTGCATTTAAGTTTTTGATATATCGAAACTTGTATTTGGTTATTATATTCTTTAAATAATGGCCTTGGTAGCTCAACAGGCGTAGTATTGACCTACTACCCAGGAAAACCGGGTTCGAATCCCGGTAAATTCCAACTTAATTTGAGAATGTCATCGTGCTTCGGAAGGCACGTAAAGCCTTTGGTCCCGGCTATATATTCAATATATAGTCGTTAGGTCATGCCAGAGGCACTTGTGCGATCTAAAAATTCTGGCACTTGGACCCACGTCAGTGGGTTATACGATCAAAAAAAGCTAGATTTTACCTGTTGAAAATTAAATGAATGTTTATTATTCTTAAGTGGCTCTCGAAACGACTTCTTGAGGATGACATCACAAGCTGATTCTCCTCGAATTTTATAGAAAGCAACGACCGTCAAAGAAGGTGGTAGAAACTTACCAAAAAAGAAAGGAGTTTCAAAAACTGAATTGCATTGAGGCAGCAAATCGAGCAAAAAAAAAGATCACAGTTGAAGTTTATATATTCGACCACCGCAGTAGCATAATTTGAAAAGTTTTGAAAAAACGCGTGCTATTCAAATAATTTTCAGTTTTATCATAATTTTTAGGTATCCCGGACATTTACCTCTACTATTCGTGGAAATAATTAATTAAACTACGATGAAACAAAAGATTTATCGTTTATGGTTCACCTCTTCAAACAAAGAAAACCTAATTAATTTCCATACGCAATATTGCGTAATTCGGCTGAAGCTTCCAACCACCTTCGAGTTTCCGATTCAATCATATCCTTGATTGTTTTTTTTTCATGTTTTTTTCCTTTCGCGTTTCGGGAAGTCCTTCGACGCTTACGCTCGAAATAAGACATTAAAAGTCGATATAAACCATAAAGAACAATTATTACTTTCAATGGACCGCGTTCAATTAAGACCGAAATATCACGTTTCCTCAATAACGCAAAACCATCATTATCGCGACATGTAAATGAATATTTTATTGAACCATTAATTATTTTTCGTTCCATGTAATGACAATGAAAAACGGGTATGACCGGGCGAAAAACGGATTAATTAGTATGGTTTAAAGCGCTGTTCATTAAGGATAAATTTGTCAGATAGCCGATCCAGTTACATTTTAAGATTAATCGAATTGCAATCGGGCAAAGCGGCTTCGATGCGTTATGTTATGACGCAAATTATAATGAGCACAACGATCACTCGAAGGTGGCTGTCCACTGAACATTGCAGCTAAAGCGACTGCTCCCGTTTTCCCTCTTTTGCCACGTCTGCTCTGGCGCTTTCACGATGGCGATTTGTTTTGAGGTCACTTTTAATCTTTGAAATATTGAGTGAAAATCTTCGATCGATTGGTGTATTATACATACAAGCATATGAAGATGGTTTTCGAGTACCATTCGTCCGATTTGTCATTAGTTCAGGAGGTGTTCGTGTGGAACTGCAATAACCTTCATTAAGCTTGCAGCTGTGACCGAAAGGGAAAAAATTACTGGAAAAAACTCAATCGTTAATTGAAGAACTGAATATAATTTTGAAGACTGAATTTTGTTAATTGATATTGATCAAGAAAAAAGTTGTTAAGGCCATCTGAAAGATAAAAAAATACAAAACAAACACCTGAAAACAGAAATTGAATATATTAGATATGACTCTCTGCTTCAAAAATTCAAACGTCTACAGTAAAACTTTGGTTAGTATGAGTACAGGTAATGAGACTATCCATTTTTTTTTACGAGATTATAGTTGCGTTTTTTCATTGAGAAGCGAATTTACCGCCCCTCAATTACCTTCCTATGAATCCGTCCGCAAATCCCAAAATTACAACAAAAAAATTCGTTAAACTCATTTGTTTCTCACAGATCCTCCATCAAAATTTCTTCAGGAATGTTTAGATATTTCTCTTATCGATCATTTGTTTTTCTAGCGCAATTTTGAGTTCTTTTATGTTTTTTTCATTAGGTTTATCACAGACTATTCGTTCCGACGGAATTGAATTCATCAAGAAAGTGCGTTTCTTCCACTTTCAACTTTCTCCATACAATTTTCTTTGATTTTTCCACAATTTTCCCGATAAGGTGTTCCTCAGTTTTTTTCACAAAATGTCTTGAATTCCTTTGAAATTATTTCTTATAATTCTTCGATGTTTTTTCTTCGGCGTAAAGTATTTTAGCTTTCTCCGGATTTGGTTTTCTCCTAGGTTCATCGACAATTTCTCACGAACTTTTTAGTAGTTTCTACTCGCAAAAAATTGAACAATACACTCAGATTCAGAAAAAATGCATTGTAATATATTTTGTTTCTAATATATTTTCATATGAATTTGTGGTTGGTTGAACGAAATCTTTCGAAACAAAATGTCGAGAAGAATATCTTCGACAGAGTAACAAAACTCATACGAGTGTGGCATAAGAATATTTTTCTGTTTCAGTTTAAACTGCAATTTTTCATTAAATTATAAGGACGCCACGGATTGACTGAATTCCTGAAATGATTTCGTAAATTATTATTGGGTATATCGTTTCATTCGGGACTCGAAAAATTTTGTTTTTATCTATACGAAATTTGGCAGTTATCAAACTTACAATGTCCATAAGTGTTTGTATAATTTTCAGTCACTTATCAAAAAGTATATTGATTTTAATTTCATTTTCTCGATGGATAAACGATAAGATTTTTCCTTGCACGTGTTCTATAGGTAAGACTGTATCTGACCGATCGGCGTTTATTCATTTTTCTGGAAACTTCTTACAAAATTCATTGCGCAATTTCTGAAACATTTGACATTATTGTACGTATGGGGAGCATATTTTTTCGTTATCTTATACTCCATTGAGCCGATCGAACCGAGGATGAAAAATAAGGTGGGTAGATCACATCATGAGACAACATTTCTTCAAAGGAGTAAGGGTGCGAGGAATTTGAAAAATGTGACGAAATATTTTTTTGTAGTACCCATATTTATTGATAAAATGTCCTTTCGGATTTAATATGAATTGCTCTATGTTAAATTTCTCACGCGAAGTATCTGGTTTTGCTATAGGGATGTAGTGGATGCTGTACACATTTTTTGTCCCCATCATCGCTTCATCTCCTCTCCAATATTGCTAAATCTTCGGAGCTTTACTTTCTTCCTTTGACTTTTGTTGCACCACATCAAAATCGCTCCTTGAAATCCAATCTAATTCACCTCTTAATTGTACAATATTTCATCCCATCACTCTTTTGGAATGTCACGAATCTCCTAATGGTCTCATTTTATCTAACTTTTGAGAGATACTGTTCTATGCTGCTGTTGAATCTTTCCATTATTCAATTTGATTTTGGATATGAAGCTGTTTTCCTCGGTCCATGGTTGCCGATGATATTGATTACTGTATGGAACGTTTGTTCAAAATGTCATCCTGTATTTGAGAGTAAATCAAGAATTACTCCAAACCTAGATTTGGTCCACTACAGTTATTCGCGTCCTCATTAGACAGAAGCTTCTGGTCATCTACTGAAGTACTCTATAGCAACTTTCTTATCACTTTGTTATGGTCTTCTTCATCCCAAAATGAGCCTCCTGAAGGTGCCACTGTGATCCTCATTGAGCATCAGCTTTTGTTCTCTATATAAAGAGAACTTCTATTTCATCAAGCCTCTCTCATCTCCTATTGAGTAATCCATTTTCTTCGTTGTACAATCCTTTTTTTTTCATTAGTAGGTCTTCATCCTATTTATTAGCAATTCCATTAGTGGTCCGTTCCCCAAAAAGGTGTTATCGGCATTTCATGTCGAAGTAATACTGCTGTACTCGCTCGATCCTAGGGACTCGGAATCACCCCTAGCATAAGGTTTTTTTTCTTCACACTGAGTGTTTTTAGTTTTTCTGGTCCCTTCTATTGATTGATGAGGCAGGCCCTCCTCTTCCTCTTCCATCCCTTCCTCTTCCACCCCTTCTGTGGTACTTCTGAAACCAAAAGGTTCACTTTGTTATAAACATTGATGAGTCTTTTTAAGAGGTTCAATCCATTCAATGGCCACTTATCCATATGTTATATTTATACTCAAAACGAGATTACCTGCAAACATGAACGTTTTGACTTCTGTCAACACTGTCTCATTCTTGTTATTATATTTATATAATAGTTATATTTATTGAAATTTTATACTGAAGAAATTGTGAAATTTTCTTTCGGAGAACATAAAACAGCTTATCTGAGTCTTAACTACATTTAGATCATGAAAGTTCGGAAGGGGGATGAATGTTTGTCGAAATCTGTTAGTCATGAGCTTCACGAAAGATTCAACAATTCCTCTTCAAAACAATGTGATAATTAAGTTATACGCTTCCTTCATATCTTGATCTTATGAAGGTTTTTGTTTCCGGAGAAGAATTAGAATTAGAGAAGAATTAGTGAATACTGTTGTGACAAATGACGTTTTTTTGGTGGAACGTCTACAAGGATAAAACTTACTTGAGGCAGTGGTGTAGTGACGAGGGAGGGGTTTCGAGTTACAACCCCCTCCTATGAGCATCGAAAGAGGCAGTGACGGGCACTATGTTATTTTATACCCTTTGAAATGATAGGTGAATGAAGGTGAAAACAAAATGACATTAAGAAAGAATTGACATAACCACAGTGAAGACCTCTTTTTTGTTATTGGAAATAGAAATGACAAAACAAAAGAAGTTGAAATTGTCGGGGGAAGACCTTTTTTAGGTTTTTAGGCGCAGTATCTCTAGTAAACTGGTACCCGCCTCATTTCAAAATCCTGGCTACGCCACTGCGTTGCGGAGTTACGCAAAAACTGAAAGTAAAATTAATTGACTAAGCAGAAAAATGTATAAAAATATATAGTTTTCTAGAAAAATGACAGCATACTCTCAAAAATATCGGAAACCTTAAAATGCGTTTAGAAACTGAATGTTTCTTAAGTTGAAATTCCTTAAAATCGAAGGGAAGATGAGACTATAATGAAAAGAGATAAAACCAAAAGCACTGGAAATAGAAAGACAAGAAAAATACACAAAGGATCAAAATTCAAAAGAATTTTGGAGAAATGATGATTCAAAATATGAAACAAAAACATTCAAAAGTAAAAAATGACTAGGACAAATTTTGGAAAACATTCAAAGACAAGAAAATACGAAGAATGAATTCAAATATGAATCTCTGTCAGTGTTCAATTACTTGATGCGATGAGCAAATTTGCAGTGAGATTGATGGACCATTGCAGTAAGAGGAGTGGTCGACAACTACTCTGCCGTTTGCCATGCGTCACTCCGTGACAGTAACACATGCGGAAGAGAATCAAGAAATTTTAGACAAATATAAAAAAAATTTAAAAATTGCTATTAATTACAAGAAATGTTTGAACTTTATAAAGGAAACAGTGTAGTTATTATTTTGATCTCAATTGTTTCCACAAAAGTCCCCTTAAAATTCAAAGTTCAAATCCACCTTAGAATCACTAAACTCTTAAACTTCACTTTGACATTGCGAAAATAATATCGCAACCATGCGGTTGTTAAAGCTTCGCGCTTACCTTGGAAGCGGTTGTCGCATAAATCTTTTAAGTAAGCAAAAGTTTAATTAATCCACACGACGCTTATTATCGAAATGTATTTTCCCGGTTATTACATCGTTCATTATCCTTTTATTGTGTCGTCAATTGTCATCGATCAACAAACAATGATTTTTCTTTAAATTATCAATTCGCTATCGACTTTAACAAGGCGGTTCATGGCTCGCCGCCTAGAAAGGAGGTAAGCGTCGTAGTCTCCGATCGGAATCCGGTCCTGACAAAAATGCTCAGCCGCCTAAACGCGTTTGGCAAGACCGTATCCAACTATATTTACTATTACGTTTTCGATATTTAGCACCTGCGACAAACTACTAAATACCTAATACGTATTCAAATAACCTCACGATTTTCTTGTACCGCAACTAAATGAACTGGCATATCGGAGTCGCGCCGACTAAGGGAAATAATAGAAAATGGATGGTTTTCTCGAAAGAAGACTTTCTCGACAAGGAATTCGCGATCGATAAAACGATTCGCAAACAGTCGTAACGGTCGCTGCTATCCTTTTATCAAAGGTTCATTGAAATAATTACGAAATCGTTTTATGGGTCGTAAAATTTCTGTGTTCTGTTAATTGTGCATAAAAACAGCTGCGAATCGTTTAACGACCGTTTATTATACAAAATAATCTGATTTGAATATCAGTTCCGATGTCGCCGCCGCCGGAAGGATTCGAAAATAACGTTTTCGACATACATATCAATTATTTTATTTACAATCGTATTCTAATATCTAAGGTCATCGATGAGAAGTATTTTAGCATTGACAAGAAATTAACCAATTGAAATCGATAAGACGAAGATGGTCTCAGATATCCAATTATCTTACATTCGGAGAAGATCAAGGTCATAGAGAGAGAGCGATCGAATTTCGTGCGGATGAAAGGAAACGGGATGATGCTCGTGTCGTCTATTCTTTTTTTTTCGGACAGCAGCCCGAGGATGAATAAAAATAAATACCAAATATCTTATCGGTCCTGAACAAATATGCCGTCGTGTTGAGAACGACGATTGATAATGTAGACAAACATCTATCGCCTTCCTAATGAAAATTTCGAATTTCGGAGAGACAAGGCAATCTGAGTTCCCTATCGGACAATTGAAAAATAATAATACGACTCTACGGTAAATATGCGACGGTTTTTTTATATCACGGGATCATCTGAACCGGGTTCAGGGAACTTTGATAATGAAAATGAGCGAATTTCCTTTTATTTTTCCTCAAAATGAATTCAGTTCGTTGTCTTATATCGTATCGGTTGTTCACCTTGATTCAATGATCGTTTCACGTAAGTGCTTTCTGTTATTTATCCTTAAGGTTTTTCCCGCGCGTACGCCACTGTTTTCCTTTTTCATATACGCCGCCGGTGGGTAGGTAGTGTGTGGCGGCTAATGAGTTCACTTAGTGATCCTAATAAAGAGTGGCTTACATGTTATTAGCTTCAACAGGCTGTCCATGAGGGAACCAGTCCTGAAATGTCACCCACCATCTAGTACATCTTTCTTCTACATCATCAATTTATTGCTATGAGGTATATTCGATCTGCGGCATATCCGTTGATGGTTGTGCATTTACTGTGTAACGACTTGGTTATGGTTTCGGATCGAGAGTTACTTTGAGGTGCCTCTTCGAAAAATGTTGAATTTATTACATATTAAGTCGTCTTGGCCTCTTTGCTTGGCCGGGGGCAACCAAAATTGTGTTTATGTGTTATTTTTAAGAAAATAACATTCTTTATAGCATTATTATGGAAATTTTATGGCATCTTTCTGTAGTTATTGGATCCTTTTTACTTTTGGAATCTGTTGTAGAAGGATTTTCTGTTCGAATGAAATTTTGACTCGATTCAATATTCTGTGGTGCATATTTTTCTGTGGATGTACTGGGTCGCTCAGGAATCTCATTTCAAACTGATTGGACATGTCATAATATGGATAGGAGTTTGCATGGGTGGGAATGGATTATGCAACTTTCAACCTATGTTATATTTGATTGGTGAAGTGTGTGGAGTACCTATGAGGGTGGGCAAAATTGAACCGACTCTTGGGATTAACAGAATTTTCAGATGAGATTCGGCATCTTCTCAGATGTATTTATTGAACCTATCTGAGTATAAGAAAAGATTTGTCTTTCACCTTGATGGTTTTATACGCGCAACACGAGAACGACTTCACCGATTTCAGTAGAAACATTCTTTTTCAACTTTGCAAACTCTTTGGAGAAAAAACAAAAATCAAGTCATGATGTGTACTGTTATGAAAAACACGAAAGTTGTTGAGAAAGAAAAATATTGAATAATTAGGTGCCAACCCAAAGCAAATACTTTCAATTACACAACTGAAAACTACTAAGGATACAGAAAAAACACCAAAGAGAAAACAGCACCTTGAGATCATTGGTCAAAAGTGAATTTGACGAAGAGTACAAAAATATATTGAATGCAATTGTCACCTGGAAGGAGACTACTGAACGCGCAGTCGAAAACTTGGTAGAAGAATGAAATCTTGAGCCAAGAATAACTGCAGATGGAACACATTCTTTTCCGGCAATTGACGATACGCATAGAGCAATACTGAAAACTTGACTCTTGCTACTCCTAAACCAGCCACGCGAACACTCAGAAAGGAAGAATGACCGAGAGATCTGATTGAACCAAACGATGAGTGTGGAGTTCCGTGAAAAAACTGCACCGATGGTGCTGATGAATGACGGACCTTGAAAAAGAAAACTCCGATCTACACACTAAACGAACATCCGAAATAGAAAAATTCAAAAACATTTACAGGAAGTTGAAACTAACTTATGCAGAACTAAATTGAATGGGACGAAGTATTTGGAATCAGCAGCGACCACCAAGTGGAACCAAAAGAATTTTCGAAAATCGAAGAATATCTCTGCAATATAGATTGTATAAACGATTAAACGATAAATTTCCTCTGAAATTTGAAAAAACAATAGTGAATTGAATGAAAAACTTTGCCCGATTGTACTGATGATCAGTCGAAAGATGTGAGAAAAGGTGAAAGTGAGGCAAGTGCTCCGGAATCTGAAATTAATTCAGATCCAACAGTATTTCCAAACGCTAAAAAGCCAAACTTGGGAAGCTTGAGACATTTGTTGATGTTGAAATAAATCGGAGTGATTCAAACGTAGAAATGGTCTCTGGAGGTAGGGAGGAGATCGAGTTGAAATATTTAAAATTGGAACAAAGGCAGCATCCCCAATTGATGGATGGATTACATAGAAACATACGAATGTTTGAAGAAGAAAACGAAGGGCAGACGTACCTAAAAAGTGTGGAAATCTGAAGGTTGTACCGATACAGGTACCTGTGTTTGTGTCAAGGTTGGATCCCAATAATAAAACTGAGGCCTCCAATTACTTGAGGAGTTTTGACAGACATGCTACCCGAGGAAATGTCTTTGAAGCATCTCGATGACTTGTCATCTTGAGAGATGGCAATCACTGAAAGGAATGCTAAAGTATCACTGGATACGAGTAGATGACCTCATTGATGAAAGCTTCTTCATTGCTGGCCAAGACAAAGCTAAATACATGATTTCGATTCTTCGAATATTCTCAATCTAACCGAATGCGTGTCTACGGATTTCAATGTCTTTTGTTGTGGCAATATTCAATAGAAATTTGCCATCACTGGGAAATGAAATCGACACATTCACCTACATCTCAAGTACTTGTCAAAAACTGACATATTCTGTGGAACGGAGCGTCAGCTATTCAACGACACTATGAAGAGATGTTTTATAGCAAACTGCAGTGTAGTAAGTTCCTTGTATCGCACCAAATCGCGTCATGGTCACGGCTCATGTTAACAGATGTTCGTCTCCAAACACATGCTCCTCGTTTATCTGATTATACGGCCGAGACTCTCATTCTGCAAGGCAAAGCCGGACACTCTGCGAAAAACGAGCCTTGAAAAGTGTTATTATATTAGACATATTAATGAGAGCTATACCCATCTCATTGAACAAATCAAATATTAAATGATATCAGGATGCTGAAGTCCAATATAACAATTCTCACAAAATTTGAGTGGAACTGTTCGAGTCACATCAACCTGAAAAAAAATTGAAATTAGGAATTAAAATTAAGAAAAGAAATAAGATAGCATAAAAACAATGCTGGAGTATCTAAAGTGCAATCAAACGTAAACATATCATTTCAAAGTCTAATTTACTCCAAAAACTCATGAAGAAACAGGTTATTTTCTCACTTAGAGCAACAAATGCTAAAAAAGAATATCGGTGTAGTTATTAGATTTCAAGAAATAAGGAATTTGGTCTAGAACCAAAGCAGCAGAAAATCAAAGGAGAATGAAGCAAATACAACAGGACTCTGCTAGAGTTAGTGAAGATACATTAGTCCTTTGATGCACCACATGAAATTTTCAAAAATTTGAAAATAGGCAGTCAGGGTTTGATGTTTCTGTATCCAGTTTCAGAGGGCGAAATAGGAAGGCTATCAAAGTCTTTGAAGCTGCGAAATACCAAGAACTGAGGGTTTGAAAGGTAGAAAGTAAGGCGGAAAATCTAAAAGATAAATTAAAATTTCATTTTAAGAATGAAAAAAAGACCAGTAATAAAAAAAATAATAAATTTATTTTTTCGTTTTCATGAATTACACAGCCCGTGGATGTTTCGAAATAACATGAAAGAATACAAGATTTCGGACAGACCGTGCGCAGTAGTACATGCAACTGTGTTTTAATATGGGCCCGTTTTAAAATAAATGGCAAGAATCTTAAATATCTCTATATATTTTTTTGCGGGCGCATCCACCATACATTTCATGTTTTTACGTTTCGAAAAAGCCTTTTATAAAAATTATACTTTTTTAAATTTAAAAAAAAAAATTTTTTTTCACATTGTAGGAGGCTCATTTTAGCAGTATACAAGTTTTAAAATAATAATCACTCTGTTGGAGGTGAATATTTGAGCAATAATTTCTGTAAAAAATATTTTATGTTTGATTCTTGGCAATAGCTCACCACTCGGTTTAAGTGCAATTGAATAGTAATCACTCATAAGAAGGTACCAAAAATAGTTTTGGTGAAAGTTTTAAAGAGCTCTAACGATAAAAAAGGTTCCAATTTTAAAAATTCTCTCTTCAGCCTCTTGAATATGAGAGCGGAAATTTTCAATTTTTAGGACATTTTGAAACAGTAACTTCCTCATTTCACTAATAGGGTTTATTGTTATTCTTCTTATTTTTACCTCAACTTCTACCTCATGAAATTTTTATTCCGTATAACCCATTTTTGTGTCATTGAAATGCAATAAATATTAACACAAATAAACATTTTCAACATACTATTACTTATACTTTGTAAATCATTCTCTTTTTCATCACTTAGCAGTGACTTATCGTCAGTATACATTATCAGTCTCTTCAATATTATTAACGTAGTGAGGAAAGAACACATGGCCCAGAATGCAGCCTTGTTGGAATGGTTTCTATGCATTTCTCTCTCATATACAGCAAAATTCCTTTTGACATAAATTTTACGACCAAGACTCTCTCTTTAAGACTACATCACTCAATTTCTGACTTTCCCAGCTCTTCACATCCTCCATATATCCGTCAACTCCTCTGTCGAGCTGTTCAAAATCGACTTCGATTTTTGGAAGCCATGTTATGTTGACTGAGCTACAGAGTTTAAATTGATGTGAGTGTGCCATTCATGAAAGACCAGTTGAACAAAAATGTCAGGCTCTTCAGAATAAAAAGAGCAATCTGCTCGATTAGATATTTGCCGCCTTTTCACTTTTCAATCTTTTTGATATGTCCGTTGCTCCAAGAGATTTTGGAAAAGTACGTTTTCTATTCATAAACTTCATCTTTTGATACTTGATCTCAAACTTATAAGTTGGAATGTTCAATTATGTTCAAAGAAATCCGCAGAAAAGTTAACTACTCTCCACCCTCCATTATTATTCCCAATAGATTAGATTGCATGATATGATCCCAACTTTTTTATATTGATTTTGGGATTAAGCAATCTTATTTCTGTGATATGTGTGATGATGTTTGAGTGAGATTTCTTGGCAGACCAAGAGTTGCATCCAACTTAGAGTGAAGTTCAGGCCTGCCTCGATGAATCGATGTTTCATAGCAATATATGGTCCCTTGATCTGAAATGTCGTTATCGATCAGATCAGCCTATCCGCTCTAACATTACAACCCAGAAATCATTTTTGGTGAAGAGGGTGGAGCAAAACAGATGAACATATTTCCATTTTGATCACGTGACCAAGTAGTACAAGTGATGAGATGTCGAAATATCAGCGCAATTGGATGGATAGTTTGTTCAAACACTCAACATTATCAGTATAACATTAAAGTATCATTATCATGGCAATAATTTCGCAATATGTTTGTTTTGAGATTGAATGAAAATTTTGTAGAAACAAGATTCCAATTTTCAATTGACGTCATGATATTGAATAATTTCCCAACTTCTGAGCGAATCTATTTTTCTGACTTACAACAGCATGAAGTTTATCAAGCAGTATTTTATTTTATTTGCACTTTATTAATTCATGTCTTTCTTTTTGTTGCAGGTGAGTTTACCTAAATCATCTTTTGATCATCAGCGAATGCAAGATGGGATGGTGACAGATACAGTATCAACCACTTGGTAAAGATATAAAAACAAAAAAAAGTTCTATACAAATGTCCCATAATTAGACCGACAAAGTTCTATTGGATGTTCTAGACATTATTTAAGGTCGATTCGACCAAAATGACATAATCCAAAATTCTTAGTTGAGGAGCTGGTGCCCTCTGAAGATGGCGTCCAGGCAACACTTTTGGACACATATCTCCAAAACGGCTCCATCAAAAGTATTGAGATTTCAAACCATGGCTAATATCAAAAATACGCATCGAATGGCTTGAATGAAATGTTCACATGTCGAGCATAGGCGTATCTTATTAGGGGCGTAAAGGTTATTTTTACTGAAAACTTTTTCACCTTTTATTTTTTTACACGGTATGCATCAACTTCATAAACTATGATATATTTTCTTGCAGAAAGATGCCCTTGTGTCATATAGCCCAGATGCACAGGTTTTGAGAAAAATCTCGGTTTATTACTCTAAAGAATCATAATGATATAAATGAAATATCAATTTCTTGCACTTCTTTTCTGATATTTTATCGAAACTACCTCATAAAACAATTCTTGCGAAGTACGTGACCACCATTATTTTAAATGTGTGAATTAATGCAAATTTTTTATGTAGAAATCATCGTGTTGCCGCAAAGATTGGTGAAAATTTTCCGTGTTAAGTTATCCCGTTAATTAAATTCATTTTATAAGTGTAATAAATTAGTATTTCACCTATTTTATTATGATTCTCTGAACCGAGTATTGAGTAATAAACCGAGAAAAAATTTGAAATCAATTTTTCTCAAAACCAGAGCATCTGGTCGATATCACACAAGAGCACCTTTCTTCAAGAAAAAATATCATAGTTCATGAATTTGATGCAAAACTTGTGAAAAAATGAAAGTTTTCAGTATAATACCCTTAGCCCTCCAAAATGATACGCCTATGCTTGACATAGAAAAAATTCACTCAAACGATTCGATGCGTATTTTTGGAATTAGACAAAATTTACAATTTTAATAGTTTTGGTGAAGCCGTTTAGGAGATATGTGACAAAAAGTCTTGACTGGACGTCATCTTCAACGGGCTCCAGCTGCTTAACGAAGCATTTTTGGATGGACTGATTTCGATTGAATCGGCCTAAAATAACGTCTACAACATCTACTAGAAGTTTGTCGGTCTAATTATTGCCTATATAGGTATAGGCAATATGGTTCAGTTCAATTAGTAGAATATTTCGCACGATATACACCAATCGTCATCTATGGATACCTTTAGTAGTCAACGCAACTATTTGTTGACTTGGTTCTTCATGACGATAATTTCACATGAGTGTGGTATTCTGATTGACAATGGACGCTTAGCCGCTCAATTCAAATAGATGTAAGCGTTTGTATAAAAATAGAACAATCTGGTCGAAGGCGCTTGACGCCCGTCGCAAGTTTAATCCGAACTAACTTTTGCATCTTTTCTTTCTGGTCAGCATACGGTACAACTTTTTCGCAATGTCCTTTGACTTCGAGTCAATTTGTATTATGTTTGTGCTTTATAAACATATATCATTTGTCTGTTGCACTTCTCTTTTTTTATTTTGCTAATCTTGTAACTGATGTTTGAAGCTGACAACTTAGTTCGACTAATTGAATAAAAAGGAGCCATGAAGATTCTGTGGTCCTGTTTAGTGGGTCCGACCGGGGCCTTCAAGCTTCCTGTTGGGTTTCTAGTTCGTTTTTATTATTATTCTTTCGTTTGTAACGTCCAGCGACGCATCGCTCTTCTCTTTGTAAAATAAAGCGTGAAAAACATTTTCTGGTCCTTCGGAAAACTCACAAACACACATCAACGCGACATTTTTGGTCCTTCGGGCCGGATTGTAGTAACCAGTGAACGCTATCGAATTACAACATCATCGAACAACAAAACTTCGCTATTACCGAAAGAAGGAATCATCAACTATCGTATCATCGTATATCAACGGACCACGGCCGGCGGTTTCCAATACAAACAATCGAAGTTTTCACCATACAATCAAGGATCGATCAAAACGAGAATACCAGGGGTGAGTTAGAGATCGAATACATTATCCTAGATTTTCATTTCCTTGTTGACTCGATTTTGTTGAAACGGTGGAAATATGCCTAAAACATTAGTACTCAAACGCTCAAACATAAAAAGCAGATTAACCAGATTTAATGCGTTCGTTGATAAATTCTCAGATTTAGACAATATCGTAGAGCTTCAAAAACGTCTTGAAAAGAACGAATCTTTGATGGACGAATTTGAAAATATTCAATTCGAAATCGAAACACTTACCGATAATATCGAACAAGCTGATGAGAGAAATGATTTTGAGAATGCTTATTATAGAGCTATTTCTAAAGCCCAGTCCGTTATCAATGCGCGAAACGAACTCCAAAAATTGAATTTATGTTCAAATTGTTTGCGATCAAACCATTCGGTAGAAAATTGTACAGCATCTAAATGCAGACGCTGCGGTGGGAAACATAATACAATGCTCCATATCGAAATAACGAAAATACAAAGGAAAATCAAGAAAAATCGAAAGAATCTGAATCATTCCCCGCAGATCATAGTTTAAGCACAAATTGTAACGAGGTAGGGACTTCGACGTCCTTACTTTCAACGGCAATCGTGTATGTCATTGACAGAAACCAACAACGTGTTGCAGCTAGGTGTCTCTTAGACAATGGAAGTCAAAGTAATTTCATAACATCCAAATTGGCGAAAAATTAGGTCTCTCTATCAAAGAGTGCTACCTGCCCATTATGGGTATCGGAAGCTCCCAATCAACGTCATCACAAAAAATCACTGCAACGATACAGTCTGCAACAGAAAATTTCAGTTGCCAATTAAACTTCTTTGTTCTATCCCAAATTACAGGTCCTTTACCAAGAACATCATTTATTCCCAATTTCAGTGTACCAAACAACATCGTCCTCGCTGATGAAAATTTCAGTAAATCACTTCCGATTGACATTTTATTAGGTGTTTCTATATTTTACGACATTCTAAGAAGTGATCAAATAAAATTAGGTCCCGGACGACCCATATTACAAAATACGCGTTTCGGTTGGGTCACCGCAGGACCTATTCAGGCAATGAAATATAAAGAGAGTACTCACTGTCATCTATCCACTCAGGAAATAACAAATTTGGATTTACATAATCAAGTTGAGAAATTTTGGGCCATCGAAGACAACGTTAATACCGTTTCAAAATTACTATCAATCGAAGAGCAATTTTGCGAAGATCATTTTATTAACACGCATCGCTATGACGACTCGGGTAGATTTATCGTTAGTCTTCCATTAAAAGACAACCACGCTGACTTAGGAGCTAATCTCTCGAATGCTCTGCGATGCTTTCACAGGTTGGAAACAAAAATGTCAAAAAATGAAAATTTCAAAGCTGACAACTTAGTTCGACTAATTGAATCGCAGTGAATCGAATTTAAAATGACGAGCCATGAAGATTCTGTATTCGTGGCAAATTAATTCTACAGGATTTGTGGAAATCCAAAATTGGATGGGACGAACCCATCCCCAACACAATTGATGACAAATATCGTCAATTCCTTTCAACTGTCTCGCACGTAGATAAATTAAGAATTTCTCGTCATGCATTATCGTTTAATCCTGTACAAATCGAAATACATGGGTTCGCCGACGCATCAGAAGTAGCATATGGCGCATGTGTTTACTTAAGATCCATAGACACATCGGGTTTAATTTCGTGTCGATTATTATGTGCTAAATCTAAGGTCGCTCCGCTGAAGGTAGTGTCGATACCTAGATTGGAATTATGCGGAACTTTGCTACTTGCACGTTTACTAAAAAAGGTAGTTAGTAGTATAAAAATATCATCGGTACACCAGATTCATCTCTGGACAGATTCGCAAATTGTCCTGGCTTGGCTCGCGCGAGAACCATCGGACTTGAAAACCTTTGTAGCCAACCGCGTCACAGAGATACAAAATTTAACGTCACATACTATATGGCATCACGTGAATTCCGATGATAATCCAGCCGATTTTATATCGAGAGGTTGCTCTGTCGAACAACTATTACAATCAAACTGGTTCAAGGGTCCAAAATTCTTACAGCAAAATCACTTATTCAAACAGTACCTCTACGAAAAGCGAAACACCGTAGTTTGTCAAAATTTACCGGAAATCAAATCACCCAAGATTATCACAAATCTAGTAACTCAATCGGACTTCGATCTTTTCAAAAATATTCATCGCTTACTAAATTATATCGGATAGTTGCGTACTGTATGAGGTTTTATCTCAATTCCAAATCGAAAACCACGTCTCTTTCTGGCGATTTGTCGGTGGAGGAAATAGCTCGAGCTTCGAATCGTCTTATCGCGATTGTTCAAGCATTGACATTCTCGGAAGACATTTCTCGCCTCAAATCGAAGGGTTTGGTCTCAAAGAAAAGTAAATTAGCGTCTCTTAATCCATTTATTGATCATGACAATCTGCTACGCGTAGGGGGACGATTAACAAATTCGAATCTCTCGTACGATCGTAAATTTCCCATTTTACTACCAAAGGAGCACGTCTTTACTCGTTTGGTCATTGAGTATGAGCATAAACGTACCTTACATGGAGGTGTTCAAACCGTCCACGCGTCAATCAGATCAAAATTCTGGATACTCAATGGAAGAACCACAGTACGGAAACATGTTCGCAATTGCATTTCATGCTTTAAGGTTAAACCATCATCCATGCAACCCATCATGGGAAATTTACCTTCGTCGCGGACGACTCTTGTTCGACCATTTTTGACGTGCGGAATCGATTTTACTGGTCCGATTTCCGTAAAGGAGGGAGTCTTACGAAGAAGCAAATTGATCAAAACGTACATCGCTTTGTTCATTTGCTTTGCGACTAAAGCGATACATGTGGAGCTAGTCGGAGATCTATCAACGGATGCATTTTTGAATGCCTTGAAGCGATTTATCGCAAGACGTGGACTTTGTCAAAATATTTACTCCGATAACGCAAAAAACTTTGTAGGGGCAAACAATCATTTAAAAGCGATTTATAAACGTATGTCAAGCGTACTTAGGGATCCATCTGCTCAACATTTTTTAACTGACAACCAAATTAAATGGCACTTCATTCCTCCCCGAGCCCCAAACTTCGGTGGTCTCTGGGAGGCATCCGTAAAGCTTGTAAAAACCCACTTAGTCCGAGTGATCAAAGATACAAAATTATCATATGAATCATTGTACACCGTCTTAACACAAATCGAGTCAATAGTCAACTCTCGCCCTATTTGCCCACTATCCGAAGATCCCTCCGATCTCGAGGCCCTAAGACCAGCGCATTTCATCATTGGCACACGAATGAATGGAATCGTGGAAGAAGAGGTCGGCGCAATAAATATTAATCACATAAAACTATATCGACAAGTAGAACGTATGCGGCAACACTTCTGGACCAGGTGGTCGAAAGAATACATCCACAACCTTCAGCAAAGGTCCAAGTGGAAGTTCGATAACGACTGCAACATCAGTATTGGAGCAATGGTGCTGCTGAAGGAGGATGGTGTTCCTCCACTCGCATCGCTCTTCTCTGTTTAGTGGGGATTCGATCGGTACACAATGAAAAAAAGAAGATAAACATCGCCCCAGAAGAATCGATGCTTTCGGAAATTCTTTCGTGGGTTCTTAACTTGTCCTACGTTCTCCATCAGAACATGTAGAATTAGGACTAGAATTATTCTCTAACACAACACAGAGGTTATGAACAAACTAGCGAGGTTATGTGCATGTAAATCCTTCCATATAACTAAGACTACAATAATGCTAATGCCCATAAGTGGAGGTATCACGGAGAGAGTGAAATGGGAAATTTTTTGTCTTTCTTCCTCGAAGGGGCCGGGATCGTCAAGCGCATGCGTTCCTAAAGCCGCGTACACCGCGTTACTGGGTATTCTAAGAGAACAAACACACGCAGTCCATTTTTATTTACGTTGTCATATAAGAAAAAACTGTATTATTTCGATTTGTCGATTAATATATTTATCTCTATTTTGTTGTAATTGTTGAGTTGAAAATAATGGTATTGAATATATTTAAATTGATAGCTAGAAATTGATAAATAACTTTATAACCTTAAAACTTTCACGATCAGCTGATAGCATCACAATGCCGGAGCCATTCACTTCCTCCATGTGCAAGACCATGGTACAAAAGTAGAGTGTAATTAGGTACCTTCGAGAAGGGACAGACTTATGCAGATTTACATTGCATGATATAGCCATCTCTCAGTGTTAGCGTCCCTTCGGTCTATGCTATTAGCATTATAGTAGTCTTAGTTATATGAATCCTTCAAGTGTGTCCAACCTCAAATCAACATCACTTAACCTCTTTTTAACTTCAGAATCATCTGATTCATAATCTTATGAAACATGTTTTCTATATAGAAAGAGGAGACAATGTCATCGATTTCTTATGAACAGGAAGAAACGAACAATTCCTTTTACAACAAAACTGTTTGGAGAACTGTTTAAAAAGTTACACAACTCTACTGGTTTTACTAATCCTCTCAATCTGCAAGCTGTTAGTGGCTTCGAACTAAAGTGGCTGGAACTTGGCCATTCAGTATCTTCCTCTCATCGTAAATGCAATTATAAGACGCGATCGTCATATTAAGAAGGGTAAATAATCTACATTTCCAAGATGAAATGATCTAATATCAAATGTATCTGTTTGTTTCCACAAAATGATGAACATTCCACATTTGTTCGTCGGTTTACATCGTAGTTAAAGAAAACTCATTAAAGACGCTTATAAATTCAGAAAGTCGATGCGCGAGTACTCCGCGAAAGCAAACAAACCGTAGTGGATCGTGGAAAGCAGAACCTAAGATAACATAACCCGAATTAATACGTATGGCGCCATCGGCAGCGATGTGCCGAAGGATATCTGCCACATTTCACGCCAGCCTTTTAATAACCGAATTGGGTCAGGCCTCTTGAGAAATCATCTACGTTCTAATGTTAATCGAACTCAACCCCTGGCACCAACGAATTTATCGCCCGTCTTATATCAAATTAGCACGACTCCGCGGAAGAGTGGCGAATTTTTTTTATTGACACACGGTGCATCCGAATTAGGGTCAAGTTTAGCATTGTCCGAATTCGATGATGACGTCGTAATAGATTGTTTCCGGAAGGCATCCGTCAAGTGACAGTTTCGCCGAATGCAGTGTGCCCCCGAAGTAGGCCAAAGGAGTCCATAGGGGGCCACATTAATTGTTGCATTACAACCAATTTTTCACTTACGTTTCAAGGACGGGTTATGTGCGAAATTCGTGAGGATGATCTGGGTCCCCAAACTTGAACGGAAGTCAAGGTTGTTCAATGCGATCAAATAGCATTAAGGATGATTTGGTAACGCTCAATCAGCGAAATTGAGATGAAATTCAAAGATTTTCACGCTATTATTAGATGAACGAAAAGATGTTACTTAATCGGTATGGATATGGCCGTAAATGTGAACGGCTTGTCGACGTTTCGACGATATATTTCATTTTGTTGTACGCAGGCCGCGATGTGAAATGTAACGACCAATTTGTCGAGCGGACTAATTGGCGAGAGTTGTTAACATTTACGAATATGAGGGGAGGAGATTCGAACTGAAGAATCCTCTTTCATTTCCTACAATATAGACGTTTCTAATTTATATTTCGATTTGATTACGTTTTTATGATTGTGTAATTACAGTTTTGCGGCTATTAATTTTATTAGAGTCAGTGGCACAAAATAGCAGACAATAATTACTGAGGATACCGCAGAATTGATAAGGAATATTCAAAAATGCGTTGAGAATTTATTTGATCTGTCGTTGACTGGTGTGCCAGTCCGAAATCTGTTGAGACAGTACTTAGTTAATTATCAAGGTGTCACTATAAATGCTTAGACCTACTCACAAAAAATATCGCTTGTCGCTGGTTAACAATGATATTTTCATCAAAAATAGGCCATCTATTTTCGTTGGCTATAAATAGTTTCCGGACTATTCTATCAGGTTGTGGTTGATAACGATTATTTTTTGTAGTTACCTAATAATAATATATCATTTACACTGTTAAGTGGAAATTGCGCTAAAAACAACGAATTTCGGGAGAGTTTGTTTTCATGCAGAAGTTGCACGACTCTCTGTAATTTTCTTAGTCATACGACGCAGTTACGTGGGCATGTAACTGGCAAAAAACTGGAACTGACCTACGGATTTGAGAAAATTTATTTCAATAACCTTCCGTTTCAGAATAATGAACCATATACAAATCTCAAAGTAAATCTAATTATATAGTGATTTTTTTTTCACTTTATAATTTTCTTCTATGCCTATAACAAATAATTTTTTTTTTCGTTTTGAGTGTCTGGTCGAAATGTCTATCCGATTGCTGTAACATTTTGACAGTGCTGGGAAGGACATTTAGACTATTCAAAAAATGAGAACCTGTTCAGCCGTCTTTGCTGTACGTACTAGTTAAAAATGGTTCTTTGAATGTTCTTTTGAAACGGATAGCCTGACTTGACTGACAAGAAAGTTCACACGCATCCAAGAAGTGTCCACTCAAGAAAGTCGACTGAGTTTGCTTTGACTGCCTCACACTCGACCACATGATATCAACATATACTTCCTCTATTGCTTTTATCAACCACCCATGAATTTTGAAGAGAAAATTTGTTTGAAATATCTGCGAAAACTTCTTCGTTAGTCTCCTCTGAATTTCAAGATATGTTGTTTCGGAATATTCGAAAATGTTCTCAAGGTAGTTGACAAAATGTCCTTCGGAAACTCGGATAGTGAAAGGCAATCTTCAAACATTTATATATTTTCCCAAGATCTCATTTTTGACGTGATAAGACCGTCTGAACGAACGAAAAAACATGACTCATACCTTAACGTTCCCTAAGTGGATATTTAGTAGAGCACCAATACGCATACGGTGCGCGGCTTGCCACATGCGATTCAAGCTCAATTGAATGAGAGGAGATGAGGCGCGATCGCCCTTAAGGCGTCTAGTCATTGTGAAGCATTCGTATCTCTTCCATTCCATGCCGGCTGATGCATTCGAGTCCGATATTCGAGACCAAACAACAGGAGTACACATTTTGTTTTGTCGACTCTTTTGACCATCATTTCATCATTTACAACAACAATTGCGACAAAATAAGTAATTAGTTATTGCCTTCTGAGAAGTTAATTGTCAATACGAGTCACAATTCATATGGGCTACGTCGAGTGGCGTTCACTTCTGTGACAGTTATTGTATAATATTTATATTTGAATTTATTGTTATTTCTGTGTTGATTTAGTTTGTTCGACCGGTCGAAACACCGAAGTTATTATATCACGTGGTCAGAGAATATATTCACCTATCTATACACCCCTAACAGATTTTTCATGCATTATAGGAAAGTGACATTTTCTTCCTGTATTGAGGGAAGGAAGGACTGATGTACCTCCCAATCGAAAATGTAACAGTTATTTGTATACCAAGAGAGGAAAGTGCATCATTTCCTCCTGCGGATGAAGTTTGATACATTAGGCATCCAAGGGAGGGAACCGCACTTTACTCCAGAGGCATATGTACGATTTTTCATACGACATAAAAGTTATTATTGTCTCAAACAAAGTTCTTTCATTTCGAAATATCACATTTCAAAATTTCCTCGACTCTCAGGTACGTTTGGATCCCTTGGATGATTGTTGCCTTCGGCAAGCCTCAGACCTCAAACTTCATTCACTGGAGGGAACAAAGCACTTTTTTTATAGGGCTATATTGAATTTCAGAGAAATTTTTTAAATATTCGGAGGAATGCACACAAATCCTTACAATTAAATGAAACTAGTACGACATTTTCTATTTTGTTGAATGCACTTTTTAGATTCAGAAATGTGAACCATGTACGCAGAACTTTCGCGTGGATATTTTTTTTCTTTTTCAGACGGATGTGATAATTGAGAATGTGTGATGCTCTCGTTCGACTAACTAGTCGCGAAATAAAAAAATCAAATGGCTGTTTTCTATTTCGCTCTGAATTGAAAATATTGTTGCACAATCTAAAAAGTCGTGGGGCGCTGCGCAGCATTTGGATTTAATGATAGGCTGTTAGGATTAATAGTCCAAAAGTGACAGATGACCAATGATGGTTGGACGCTCGGAGACTATTAAATGATGGCTTGCTCCAACCGACCCGCAAATCAGTTCCGAATCAGTTAGACGCTTGCGCAGTAACGTTTTAGGGTTCCATAACTCATAAAGCGCAAGCGCCTTACTGATCCCGAAGAGAATGATTAGTTGGCATGGTCGGACGGTAAATGGACTACAGAAAGTCAGCAACCCACGCACGTCTTCAAGTGTTTATCACCCAATTGATTAAAATTAAAGTCGAATCAATCATCCGTAAATGATCAAGAAATGCAAACGAATTCCTGTAAAGCTTTTTCACTTTTAAAATTTTTCTTAAGATATAATCCAAAACCCTTACGATCATCCCTGTTCCTTGATGTGAAAAAATATATTTCCCAATTTGAAATACATTTTAAGGATCACGAAACCACGATGAAGGAACACCCAAATATTATAATTGGGTTTTGTAACGGAATCACACAAACTATCAATCTTAGGTGGTGCACATTTGAGCCTGGGTCCTACTAGGGTCGTTCGCGAACGAATCGTTCAAAACGAACGAATCACTTAATTGAATCAAACATATCAATTCATGAATGGTCACTGAATTGATTCTTCGATGATTCCTTTCTTTAAGTGATTCACCGATTGGTTGGTTCAGTTTAAATTCGACCCGGTCTAAGGAATCGAAACAAATATCATATTCAATGCTAATACTCATGATCTTCAATTTTGTATTACATGATCAGTCTTCATAATATTGATTGTTTGAAACGTGGGACGACAACAAACGGAATGTTATTGTATATGTCCCAAAATAAGATTGCGTTGAAATTTTCTTTTTGTGATTCTAACGAAATTTTGTAGTACTGCAGTTGGAGTTAGAATAACTGTGAAGATATAGAGAAAGGTATTTGTTTTTTAATTACATAAATTAATAAGTACGGAGACGGACTGGTGCAATTCATCGGAAGCGCCGATTGCCGATACGCCTCACGGCTCACGTGCGTGACTGACTCGTTCACCTAATGATTCTTTCGGAGTGAAGCGGTTGAAAGATTTGTTCAAATGAATCATTAACGAACGAATCAGGAGAAATAAATGAATTAATTCACTAAAAAGAAACGAACTTCCCATATCTAGTTCCAACCTACCGTCAAACCAATTCAGAATCAGTTAGATGCTTGCGCTCTAGGATATTCGGCGCCTTTAAATGGTACTGCGCAAGCGTCTGAATAATTCGTCGTCGGTACGTTTGCGCAGTACCGTTTTATAGCAGCGAAGGTCCTAAAGCGCAAGCGTATGACTGATTCGAATTGTTCAAACTGCATTCTGCATCGGACGCCATTGAGACAACTAATAACATGACGTGAATTACATTTAATTACTATGTGATGTATACTAATATACGTGTCACATTTTCGATTAGAAAGCTCACAATGAGCACAGAAACGCGCCTCAAAACAAGTGACCGAAGAGTAATAATCGAAGGAATTGTTCACAATTGATATTTATTCTATCCTGAAAGATTGTATATCCTCTCTGCGCAGTGTTCTGATAAATTTGTTATAGCGATAGAACGTCCCAGGGCGTAGGATAACGCGCGATCGATCGACATCATCACAGTTCACCTCGCCCGAGAGCTTTAAATAAAAAAAAGCTCGAAACTTTCTTTTTCCGTACGCGTCCGACGAGAGGGAAAAAATTGGCCGGATCGTCGACGATAAAAATGTCGTTGAACCGTGCAAAATCGGTGCAGCGAAAACAAAACCAGATGTAAATATCTCGAACTAAAAATTCGACCCAGTTTACGAAATCCCGAATCACACGAGGTCGATAAACTCGTCGAACGCACACACACACACACACACATACAAGGTTTGAATGATGAGAGGACCAAACAGCTGAAAATTCTGCTTATATACGTTTCGATAACGTCGTGGAATCGTTTATTTTTATACGCGACTGTCTTTATTTCTCGATTAAGTAACATGTTTTTTTTCCTTCTTTTTCGGTTTTCATTTAGCGGTTTTTTTCTTATCGTCCGAACCGACCAATATCGTACCGAAGTGGATCGTATAATCTGGTATAACGAGATGATTCAAAGTAAACAGAACGACTCCTAATGCATTTATAATTCGAACGAACGCGAACGTTTCCTTTTACTCTGTCGTCCTTATTTAGCAACATCGTATCAACTTTGGTCGGAGAGGTTTCGAAATCTACGTCAAAGAACTAAATAGCGTAGTCGAAAGGTTTCCGACCGGGTTTATATACATAAAAGCGGTATCTAACGTATAATTTCGAGTTAGATTTTTTTTTGAATCATCGAACAATGAGATACCAAAATACCGTTGCTTTGAATAGTACCGTCGTTGTCGTGCCGAACAATAGTCATCGGAAAAAGAACCGTGTCAAGGCCACGCACCTATCTAAGGTGTGATCTAATAATGTTATTACGATCGACCGAGGTTCAACGAACTTTAAACCGTACTTTATCCATCCGAAATTTCCATGGAACGCCGATAAAAACTCTTTGTTTCGATAGAAAACGAAAATCACCCCACCATTAAACAAATATCAATATCTTTTTAACGTACCAGATGAAAAGGACGCTTCTCCTCCAACAATCGCATTCTTCTCGACAAAACGAAAGAATATAATAATTTGTGTCGTGGTAAAGCTGATTGTGCCGCGCCGGATGAATCCGACGACGAAGAATTCAATTCCGCTCGTTTGTAAGTAAATCGATCTATCATCTTGGGGATTTTCACGTCTTCCTTCGGGATTCGAACGTCCAATTATAATTCCGCGGCTTTTGAGATACAGAAATACACTTGACATTTATAGAAAACCAATTAGCCAGGAACGATTTCGATCCAGACGCATCGGAAAGCAAATTAAGCACCCTGAGTGATTGCAATTTTTTCTCTTATTCTGAAATGAGTCGTTTATATTTGAGGAACTATATTTTCACGAATAACTTCGATTTTTTCCAGTGTTTCTATTGCTCGGTAAGCTTTCTTATCAAACTACTAAAAATTTATCCGACATACAATTAATAATGATAATAATGAATTTATTGTAATTGTGTTACATATAAGGCTATAAATGTTTGGAGTTTTGCCAAGTTGATCTTCCACTCCCCAATATGAACACGAATAAACGAAAACTTAACACAAAAGTAATTATTCGAAAAATCAACAATTTTTCTTTGATGAGAAACTGTGAACTCAATCAAAATTAAATATCTTTTACCGTCCAACTCAAACCAAACCAAAGCTCAACTAAAACTTCCCACTCTTAACCGATTGGCAAAAAGGCAAAAAGCAGAGTACCCAAAATATTGCTCTGAGGAACCCCACAGGGAACCACGACACAGTTGGAGTAGTTATCGTTTACTGAAACTACATGTTCCCGCTCATTCAAATAATATACGGATATTTCATTTGTTCTGTGACAATGCGGGAAGCAAATTAAGCACCTTGAGTGATAGCAATTTTTTTTAATTCTAAAATGAGTCGTTTATATTTGAGGAACTATATCTTCATGAATAACTTCGATTTTTTCAGCTTTTCTATTACTCGGTAATCTTTCTTACCAGAGTACTAAAAATTTATCCCACATACAATTAACAATAATAATAATAATAATAAGTTTATTGTAATTCTCTTACATGTAAGACTATAAATTTTAGGAGTTTAGATAAGCTAATCTTCCACTCCCCAATATGAACAAGAATAAACGAAAACTTAACAAAAAAGTAATTATTCCAAGAAAATCAACAATTTTTCTTCAATGAGAAACTGGACACTCAATCAAAAGTAAATATCTCTTCCAGTCGAACTCAAAACAAACCAAATCTCAGCTAAAACTGGCCACTCTTAATCGATTAGCAAAAAGGCAAAAAGCAGAGTACCTAAAATACTGCTCTGAGGAACCCCACCGGGAACCACGACACACTTTGAGTAGTTTTCGTTCACTACATGTTCCTTCTCATTCAAATGATATACGGATATTTCATTTGTTCTGTGACAATGGGAGAAGCAAATTAAGCACCTTGAGTGATTGCAATTTTTTTTATTCTAAAATGAGTCCTTTATATTTGAGCAACTATATGTTCATGAATAACTTCGATTTTTTCAGCGTTTCTACTGCTCGATAATCTTTCTTATCAGAGTACGAAAAATTTATCCTACATACAATTAACAATAATAATAATAAGTTCATTGTAATTGTCTTACATATAAGACTATAAATTTTAGGATCTTAGTCAAGCTAATCTTCCACTCCCCAATATAAATAAGAATAAACGAAAACTTAACACAAAAGTCATTATTCCAAAAATCAACAATTTTTTTTTCAATGAGAAACTGGAAACCCAATCAAAATTAAATATCTCTTACGGTCGAATTAAAAACAAACCAAAGCTCAACTAAAACTGGCCACTCTTAACCGATTGGCAAAAAAGCAAAAAGCAGAGTACCCAAAATACTGCTCTGAGGAACCCCACAGGGAACCAAGACACCCTTTGAGTAGTTATCGTTTACTGAAACTACTTGTTTCCTTTTATTCAAATAATATATGGATATTTCATTTTTTCTGTGACAATGCGAGAAGCAAATTAAGCACCTTGAGTGATTGCAATTTTATTTTATTCTAAAATGAGTCGTTTATATTTGTGGAACTATATCTTCATGAATAACTTCGATTTTTTCAGCGTTTCTATTGCTGGGTAATCTTTGTACTGTAATCAGAGTACTGAAAATTTATCCTACATACAATTAAAAATAATAATAATAATAATAAGTTTATTGTAATTCTCTTACATATAAGACTATAAATTTTAGGAGTTTAGATAAGCTAATCTTCCACTTCCCAATATGAACAAGAATAAACCAAAACTTAACAAAAAAGTAATTATTCCAAAAACTTTTCGAATTAACCAATTCCTCTGAAGAATTCCGTGAATTCTTTTTCATTGAAACTGACGAAACTAGTTAAATCACGCCATTGCCTTTCGCGGTAGATAGAACCCATCACCTCCTACTACTTCTATAAGCATCTCACGTTACAAACCACTTGCCAAAACAACCTTTCTACAATTCTCCATTCATTCCCATTTTGAGAAAAATTGTTTTTTGTTGTTTTGTAACTCGGTGGTCAAATCTGCTGGTCTTTTATGACTGGTCAAACCGTCCATTCAATTTCGCTGATATATAGACAGTTTGTAAGTTTTTTTGATAATGCATTCTATGAACTCTTTTTTTCTGGTCGTGTAACCCACTAACCTGGGTCTAGCGCAAGAGTTTTCAGATCGCACAAGTGCCTCTGGCATGACCTAACGACTATATATTAAATATATAGCCGGGACCAATGGCTTTACGTGCCTTCCGAAACACGATGGCATTCTCAAATTAAGTTGGAATTACCGGGGTTCGAACCCGGTTTTTCTGGGTAGTAGGTCCGTACTACGCTACTAGTGCCACTATTGTATGAACTGAAATTCTAGGAAACGAAAAATTTCTTTATACCACAGAAATTCACTAGTTGCTTGCCCTAATGCACGTTAGACATCATATTACAGCTAACCATGACATCACCTTCTCTACCTTCTTCAAGTAGCTCATCCATCTTTCGTGAACTTTCTACCCAAATATACCGAAGTTACTAGTCTCGACTCGTCTTTGCAATTTACAGACGACCGTCAAAAAAATTGTGAAACCCCCACATTATTTCAGTTCTTGAAAGAATCCTCAAAAGTGCTCCGCAAAATTTAATATAAATTTGGTTTTGTTCTATGTGAAATGTTGCGAAGTTTCAGAAAATTTCTTCGATTATAGATTTCTACTTGAATTTCACTTTTTTTTCAAGATTTTCATGAATAGTAATTCGAAATATGTTTCTATAAAGATTTTTCTGAGATATTTTTTTCTAAATGTTCAATGGTTCGTCCCAGAAACTTTTAGGAAATGACCAAGAAGTTTTATGAAATCTGAAGAGAATACCGATTCATTCGGAAAATTTCTTCACAATTCGAATTCGAGAATTCTTCCATTTTTCTGAAAATATTCATAGAATTGATTCTAATATCAATATAATATTCGTTTTTCCATGGAATTTTTTGAAATTTCGAAACATTATTTCTTTGGTGATATGTTTTGTAATTCTGAAGATTTTTTCTACTTTCCTTAGATCCTAAAATGAAATGTCGCCAAAATGGATTGACCTCTTTCCCTTCACTCAAAAATTGGGTAATTTTATTCCACGTGTTTTAGGAATTTTAGGACTTTTTTGTGAATTTTCTGAAATTGTAAAATCTGGTTAGTTCCTAACTTTTTTCGAATATTTCATAAATTTTTTAAAATTGACATTTGTTCATATTTACAATTCTTCCAAAAATTTCATTGAAATTTTTGAGTATTGACTTGTTTTTGAAATTTCTGGAAAACAATTGGAGAGTTTCATGAAATCTCCAAACTTCTTTGGTCTATATGAAACTCTCCTTGAGAACGAAAAAAAATTATTGTCAGTCCATTGCAAGTGCCAAAACCATTTTCACTTTACTTCAACAATAACCGAGATATCATCAGAAGTCGAAATCGGCAAAAATCGAGAATACCCAAATCTCTCAAAAACAGAATTTGTGTTCACCTATGGAGTTTTCCCAGTAATCGAACTCGTAACTCCTCATATCGTTTTTCTCTGTTCCTAATATCTCACATAGTTAATCGCATCCAATTTGGTACGATTAGCCCTTTCTACTGAAATCGGCTTGTCATTGTGTTATCACTTCAATGAATTCTTTCATCAATCTATTAAAATATCGACACATAAGTGTCATTGAAATTCAGTTTGACCCACAACATAAATTTTTTGAAAGAATTAGTTGGGGTGGATGCGCTGGGGCGGACTTTCTTCGAAATCTTATAATTCTTTGCGATTTAGGCCTAATATCACACAAATATTTTGATATTCATCAACTTGATACTGCGTTAGCACTGACATGGTCTATACGAGGGCTCCTATACAAGCGAAAAAAGAGATTCGGAAAGGAATCTATGATCTAACACAACCTCCTGGTGACCGTTGAGCAGGTTTTTGTCTAATTTGCTGCTTGTATTATGAATACATAAATGGGTAGCCGTAATGAGCATATAAGCTATTGATCCCGTATACCCCCCTCGTTAGTAATCAAAAGGATCTCTACTGATTTGCAGATTGTCATAAGGATGCCTTCAAAGTTGTTCATTCAACTAATCAATCAAGATTCGGTCACCTCAATAGCTAAATGGTTTCAGAACAAACAAATCGACCAACGACCGTTAAGCAACACCGGCAACGTGAAGGAGTAGAGAGAGGAAGTAAGCAGTCCAACCCTGCAAGGGATCAACGCCCTCAGCTGGTCTCCGGTCCGGAAACTTTCTCTTATACACTTTTCGTCCGCCCGTTCCTCCAACCCCCGCGCTCAGGATTATTTGCCCGACTGCCGCGAGTCTCGGAGATGGGAAACCCTCCATCTCGGCATTTCGGCCGAGGAGCCGCAACTATTCATCGATTTCGCGGCCCGCGGCTCTGCGCGGCTGAAAAGGAACAATCCGGAGCCGACGAAAACGCGGCGCGTCGCGTTTTATTTCCTCGAGAAAACGATCGGACCGCGAAGTCGTACAAGAAGCTTTCTTTCGGTACGAATTTGGGTCAGTCGAAACCTCTATCACAGACGGACGCACACGTGTGAAGTTGCACGACTCCGTTTGACTCGGAGCGAAAAATGACGACAACGTCGTGTCGATATCTGGTCATGGCGAATTTGGTTCGTCTTTTTATTCTTCTTCTCGGAAGAGAACTTTCATCGTCCGAGATCGGATTGAGAAACGCCCACGAGACGCATTCTTTTTAGTTATGTCACAACGAAGAAAAATCCTAGAGGATTAGTTGCATTACGCTTCAGATGGTCAGTCACATCGTCAACTTTTAATTGGCGGATTATTGAATTTTACGTTATAAACCAGAGAACCCGAGACATTTCTCTTCAATCTCTGTTTTATATCTGTAGGATTGCACCCACCTTTGAAGTTATATCCGTCTTCCACTCATAAAAATCTGGGAAAATTGGAAGCAGTATATGGTTGTCGAGATCTAGAATGAAAAAGAGTGAAATAATCATGACTTCATCCATCTTTCGCTTGTATGTGGTATTTTGATATCATAGGTGATATTTTGATATCGCATGTGGTATTTTGATATCGCATGCGATATTTTGATATCGCATGTAATATTTTGATATCACAGGCATGTTCCCATAATTTTTTATCAACTATTCCATCAGTGTATGATGTATTTTTAATCATATCTGTATGCAAATTCGATTTCTGATGATGAATCAATCATCAAATAAAGTCCAATATAAAAAAGATGATTCCTCATCGAATGTAAAATAAATAATGATACCGTTCTATCAATTTTATGGTACTGTATCCTTCAGGGTGTCCAATTTTGGGAGAAATCTATTTTTTAATTACATTTTACAATGAATTGATTCTTGATCAATTATAGAACGACATCCTTAGGTCAGAAGTTCCAAACATTTGCAAGCAGACTGTACATATGGAGGGGGCACGGCTAGCAAAGTGCCACAAAATCCTGATTCAAATGTCGCTTTTTTATTATATTACCATAAGTTTTGTCTGAAACGTTTCGATTGGCGTCATATTCGTTTTCTCTAGAAGTTTCGAAGATTTTCGTCATTCGATATATGAATGATTCTGTAGGGGATTATTTTCTCATTTGACATCATCGGAAAGTGACAGTTTCCCTCTTTGGAAGGAAGAAAAGAGTGCTTTACCTTCCGAAGGATGTAAAGAGAAATACGTGAGGTAAAAGATTTTTTCCTCCCGCTTCAATAACCATTTGAACTGAAAAAAATGACGCAATACGTTATGTGGCGTGGAAATATCAACACGTACTTGATTATCAATTAATATTTGAAATTGGAGATAAAAAACTTTGTCAGAGACAGTAAAAACTGTTATGTCGTATGAACAATTACACATATGCCTCTGGTGTAAAGCGTCGTTCCCTCCCTTGGATGATTAATGCGCGAGGCTTGCCGACTTTCATCCGCCAGAGAGGACGGTGCACTTTCCTTCTTTGGTATACAAATAATAATTTGCCCAATTGATTCAAATATCCTCTTCGATTTGGATTAACAAAAATGCATTTTACATCATATTCTTGAATGAATCAAAATTTGTTTGGAATCTTGACTAACATTTACGAATTTCGAAGATAACTCGATGAATGTCTTAAAAATCTCATAGAATGAACGAAATATTGTAAACAATTCCTGAAGTTATTCAAGGAATCAGAAATGAAATTACCCAATTTCTTCGAAAAGTTGAGAGAAATGGATCCATTTAAGGATCCTACAAAATTTTGAAGAAATCTCCAGAGATTCAAGGGAATTTTGTGGAATTCAACGATATTCCGCAAGAGAAATCGAAATTTTTATCTTTCGAAATGTTTTCTTGTCCCCATGTTTACGGAAAATCGAAGGGGTTCCCAAAATTTCAAGGAGTTTTCCAAATGAAGCAGAATATTCGTAGGATTTCCACTAGTCCGAGATATGAATCATTGAATTGTCGAGAGTTTCTCCAAAAATTCGAAAGTATGAACAGTTTTCGTAGCGATTTTCCGTTAATCTGCTTAGTATTGGACAAATACAAAAAAATCAAGTTTTGAGAGAAAAGTGTAGAGTTTTTATCGGTTCTGGGAAACGTTAAGTTCTGATTTCAGAAAAATTAAAGGGAATCTTTGGAAAATCACAGAATATGTTTGGAAATTCATGATTTAGGAAATGTTACAAAATCTGACATTTCTACACAGTTCGGGAAAATCAGAAATAAAATTACTCAATTCTTAAGGGAACTGGAAAATATTGTTAGATTCTGGCGAAAATTGCATCCTATGTTTACAGAAAAAATCAATAGAAACCTTGAAAAAATCACAGAATTCCACACGGAAAGTGATATGTATGTATACCGGTTTCATATCCGGTTCAGAGAATCGGATGAATTATGAAATTTTCAAGTAATCAACTATGAACATTTTTGACCAATTCCTAGAAGTGTCAAAGGTACGTCATAGAACAATCAAAAATTCCTTGGATTCCTTGCAAAATAACAAAATATGTTCAAATTTTCGAAAAACTTTTGGGTTAATCTCCTCAGAATTTAGGAAATTTAAGTATAACTTATAATGGAATATTTTGAAGTTATTGTCAAACAGTAAGCTGTGATCTGTATCTAAGCCACATTATCAACATCATCAAATCGTCAAACCACACTCAAAAGTTGTATTAAAAAAAAATATTTTTTAATTAAACAAATACAAGTTTATGATCGTATAACGATCGAAACATCGTATGAAACGTCTAAATATCCTTTTATTGTTGACCGCAATTTTGGAAAAACAAATAATTATTAGTTTCAAACTTTTCAACTAAAAAAAAATAGTCATGCTGTATGACTTAATTCTCAAATGAACGTTTTCAATACCAAAATGAAAACTAAGAATTTTTTCCCCTGACAAAATCTGTTCTCAAATATCTGATGGTGCTGTCTGTCAATATTTATCATTGAATATATAAGCACCACCCCGACGCATAATTTATTCTCATTTTACGGTCTATTACACCGACGCTTTTTTACGAACGCGCATTGTAGATGACAATGAACAGATGCTCTCATCGGATCTCCTAACCTATATCCAGGGAAAAGAGCAAGCCGTAATACATCCAACGGAGATCTAAATAAGATAAAGTCACGCCGAAGCGGTGCATATGATTTATTCATAATGGACGGTTATTGAATTTCAAAGTACATCGACTATTAAATTCAATTACAGTAATAGCAAAGTGGCAAACGTTACAGACGTGATTATCGCCTGAATTGTTCCGACACCTACATGCTTCAGGTTAATGCGATGCCTATTTTCAGGAGAAACTTTCCTATTCGAATTTATATATCTAACATTACAATGATTCATTGGAACTTTCGAAGAGATAATACCGAGATTTATTGCTAGTTTATCTGACCGTTATGAAGACATTTTCATCCGTTTCGAATGCTCGTCGTCAATTGACAAAGATTGAGTTTTCAACAGTTGACGCCAGAAAATCTTTCAAAACTACCTTCAACATTATAAATAGGGGAAATGCGCCGAATTCGCACTCGGACTGCGTGGGTTCATCGAAAATATCCCTCGGCACGGTGTCATATATGGCAACCCTATTAGAAAAGGAATAAAAAAATGGAATCTCTCCGGCAGGAGGAGTTCAACGAACGAATGATTGTGGTGGCCGAGAGCGTGTTGCCAAACCAACGCACGGCGTTTTTGCACCAAATGAATTTATCGAATGTCGCTACTTGTTAAACGCTCACACGACGATGGGAACACTTTCGTGTTATGAAGACGGCCGGAAAGTGGGCCGGAGACAATGAACGTCTTTTCGCGACAATTTAAGGCGGCATAACGGCCCCATCGAATTGAGTTTTTGATCATTTTCCAGAACAGTTTCGGGTCGTTTCGACTATAATATGTTGATACACCTACGAGACGCTGTTTCATCCAAGTTGGAGCTGATTTATGGTACTTTGTTTTTGTTTGAACGAATAAAATTTGTGTATTACTGCCGTGTACTTATAATTTAATTCAATAACTTCTTGTTTCGAGAGATTGGCAAAGTTTCATTGGTCACCTGTTACATTGTTGCTTCTCAGTCGGTGCAGCAATATTATCAATTCGTCCAAAGGCTCCAAAACGGCAATCGATCATTCAGTATAGCTTGCAAATATCCGATTGGTGTAAAGACAGTATCAATTTATCCAAAAATCCAAAAAAAAAGGACAACTGTCGCTTCGTTACTATTTTTTCATTACTACGGCGCTATCACTGCATCCCAAGGCCATAGCAGCAGAAATCCACATCAAATTTATCATGTTAAGGGCACGGAGCGCGTTTTCCTAAGCTTGTCGGTTGAAGTGACATTTTCATTCCTTGCATTTGTGGATTAAGTCATGTCTTTTTCATGCTTACATCTCGGAAAAGCTTATGTCTTTAACGTGTCAATAGCACACCCTGGACCATGAAACATTGGTTTACTTTTGACAAACTAAAACAACATTCATGCAGGATATTTATACTTTTGCTCCTTGATTTTTTTTAGAAGAGTTGGCATAGCACCACGCCTAATCACTCTATTTTGGAGAGCAAACTCCCCCAAGCTCAAGATGATGATTTTCTCATACATCAACGACGCTTCTAACTCATCGTCTTGTTGTATTTCATCCCGCAATTCGAAACTATTAAATTGGTCGATTTGGTTGATTTATTCACACAAATCAGCAAGCATCTAAAAAGTCGTAACTCAGCGAAAATTTTGGACAACAGTCGGAAAATCGAGAAACCTAGGCAAATGTGATTGCCTTTTCGGAGGAAATAACGCTTTCAACGTGTTAGTAACGCACAGAGACGACGAAAGATATCAATTCACTCGTTTCTTGAATTGCTGCAAGTTATAGGTACTGAGAAACACCTCTGAGGGGAGTGAGTCCCATATCTGGCTAGCTGTGTACGCAGACGATTTTTTCTATAGAAATCTGCTCGAGGAGTTGCTAATACTCTCTCTAGTTCAACGGTTGATAATAATGCTTCCAGGAATAATTCTCGAAAGACAGTCAGCACAATCTCCATTTTAGCGTCAGCCAGCCTCAGTCGATGGTGAAGGGACTCCAAATGATCTGTTAGCCGATGGTCGTCCACTAGGCGAACCGCTTTCCTCTGCGAATCAAGCGAACACCAGAAATGAACAGTACTGAAGACCTTGCCGCACCTGAGACTCGCAAATCAAGAGGAGTTGGGAAGGTGTGAAGTATCCTGTTGCTTTAAACGAATAACTCAGTTTTCTGGAACTGTAAATATCATATTCTTCCCAAGTGACTGCGAAACTCAAGCAGTTGTAGGCATTCTTTATCAGGGCATTTTCCATATCAATGGAAGACGGGATATTCCTCAGAAATGTGGTACACTGCGTGTTGCTCTTCCACACAGCGCAATTTGGTCAGGTTGTTGTTTCGGGAATTAATTTGGTGGCATTGTTGCTGCTGAGCAATCTATGCTGCATCAGGTTTTCTGTTGGTGCTGCAGGCACCAAAGGTGTTGTCGTCAGCAAATCTGGAGATTTTTCAGTTGAACTCAGGAAATTGTTCATGTTGACAAGGAAAAACGTCGTTGACAATGACGTCATACCGACGTTAACCGGGTTTTTCCCTGAACAAGCACTATCCACTACGACCCTCAAAGATCTGCCAACAAGAAACCTCTCTATCCAGGAGCGAAGACATTTAAACGTGGTCTGACTTGCCTAATGATAGAACTCAATTTTTATGTTCGTCCAAATTTTATTTAAGAAAAAGGTCGACAATATTCGCGAAATGCCCGGGTTGGTCAAACATGCGAGTTCGTTACTCAACCAGTTGTGGTTGTCGCTTGGAGAACGATAATGTCACTTGGCTTTTTGGATGTTCGTTTTGAACAGTATGACGTCAAATATGTTCCTCCCTTCAGCAAGAAATGTCAGATCATGTAAATGAAGATACACCGCCTTTGAAACGAACTCATGTTTGTAGCGTTTCATTTGGAACAAGCAATGTGCTGTGTGAGTGCTGATACTCATGAACAGCATTGAAATTATTACAGCTGAAGCTGTGAATATTGCGGAAGGCAATGGTGGACGATCAACATTGAATTTGTCAAGTATTTGGAAAACGGCAGCCTCATCAACGACTAACAGTACTGTTCGAGAAGTCGAAGATCAACTTGTGACTGATGGGGTACGTGATCCACTTGTGAACGATTGCAATGGAGGAGTACCGAAATGTAAAGCAGTGATTGAAAGCGTTTGATCTCATATGACACGGGATGCTATTGATTCTCCTTCGGACTCTCAAAAAAAACCTAACGTTGGATAGAAGTTTTTTTTGTTTGATGGCAGATCTCTGCGAGTTGCGTTTGTGGAAGGACCCGGTTAATGCAGGTGTTCGTCAAGGCATCGGTATTGTACCCGACGCTCAACACCAAAGCCTGTTGCGGCATTTCACTCGCCAACGTCGATGGGGCCAAATAAATTCCACCAAAAACGACATGAGTCAAATGGCACCTAAAGACCCAATTTGGTCGAATTTAACTCAACAAAAACGCTGTTTACCAACTTTATCAGGACTATCCTATCCATAAGGGCTTCCATTAAAATGAAACGTACCATCATAAAGAATGCGGACAACCTGCCGCATTCTTCCGGTAATTACTTGGGAGGAACATGGTGCTAACATCGCAAGATCTACTTCCAGAAATCTGAATTATTTGTTTTGATCAACATGATACCGCATACCTTTCCAGCTCCTCCTAATCTACAAGCCACAGTTGTGACCCGTTCTTGAGTACTCTTCATATCTGGGAGACTGTACCAAAGCACTCCTCGAATTCCTCGATTCTATTCAGACTAGTGGACGACCATCGGCGCACAAATCATCTGGAGTCCCTCCACCATCAACTGACAGTTTATCTTATCGATGCTACAATGGCGATTGTTGTTACTTTCTTGCGAAGATCATACTAGAGACGTCGTAATCAATCGTTGAACCAGACAGATTCTTAGCTACCGGTATTGAGCGGTCGATCTGACAACTCCTGGAACAGATTTCTTCAAGTTCTTGTACAGAGAAAGCCGAATGTGGGAGTATCTCCCGTCAGAGGTATTTTCCTGTAGCCATAGCTTACAGAAATTCAAGAAACGATCGAACCAATGTCTTCCATCGTCCCGGGACATTTCTAAGCCAAAGCTCTTTCTTTCGATTACGCGTCTTTCCTCAACCTGCATAAAATGATGGAGATCACGACTATTCACGAGCCATTTCCAGTCCGTAGACGTCTTCCATCCGGCTCGCCACAAGTTGATCCAGACAATACTGATCCCATTTATAGTCCATATAAATTGATGCAATTCGAGTGAAGATTTAGTTTTTGACTCTGCCGTCCGAAATCATGTAAGTGGCTCCGGAGCTCCTCATTGCAATCTGTTTGGACCAAGGGCAGAAACGTTTGGAGACCTCGGCGCTAGATACCTGAATTTTCTGAAATTTATGGTATTAGTCAATTGTGTCATTTTGTTCCGCACACTCTCGCTGGTTGTTCAGTTTTTCTACTTGTTCACTTTATCCTGAACAGCGTTTTACAGACCCGCAGTTCGGAGTCATCGTTTTGTTTGGTTGTGTCATGTTTTAGTGTCCAAGTTTCACACTCATATAACAGATGAGATTATATGTAGTATTTGTACTTAGTCTCCTTGGTACCAAAGTTTCTGCTGCCAGTTCAGTAGGAACTTGCTCGCCATAGAGGTTAATGAGATCGACATAAGTTCATTTGTACTAGAAATTGAAGGTGAGGAAACAGGGAAGGGCGATTCTTCACATTTCAATCATGACATGTTACTCAGATGCCAATTGATGGTCATCGATATTGGAACTGAAATGAGAAGAGGACTCAACGGAAAGCAAAGTAGTTCAACAATTTTGCTACAGTAAGTCCGATAAACAATTAAGGTTCCTAATGGATGCCGTTTTATCATGGAGAATATTTCATGCCCGTCCTCTAAAAGAGGAGATCCCAGAAGTTCTGATTCTGCTTCTGGCATGTGTTCTTCATGGCAATACCTGAAGCTATAAACCCACCTGCGGACCATAATGAATTTGTACCTGTTTGATTGCGTACCTAAACAAGTACCAGATGCAATCCCATTGACAACATTTTTGGTCCCAAATGGGACAAGATGGAAGTGAAAATAGAGTTCTAATTTCATAAGTGACAGCCGCAAAATTTGATCGCTTTCAAAGAAAGAATTGAACCACATTAACTGCCAGGACAAGTTACATAGTCGTATCAATAACCCACAGAGAGCCGACCTACTGAAATCCGTGCCGAAACTCGGTCGTAAATCAAAGAGATTCAGTATTCGGATCTCATTGTCAGTCAAATAAGCGCAGCTGCATCGCGTTCGCGATAATTGGGAAGATAGCGAGAAATTCACGATTTCCAACTATGATTCATATCTAAATTCGCGAACCACTTCGTTCCGCCATCGACGAACATAATTTGGCTAACGAGAATTCGTATGAGCCGGTTTCATCATCACGACAGCTGATTGAAAATTTTGCTAGCATTTATGATGCCCTTAGTTATTAGGCAGCAGCGAAGCGACAGAGGTGATTGGGCTCAGCACCCGGTCACGTCGCAACCTTCGAAGAACGGTACTCTCGGACATTCAGAACGCACGAAAGCGGACGGACGGGCCACTATCGAATTACGGACGAATTGTTTTTAGGTTCGTTTTGCGCACCGGCACCGGGGTGAAGGATGTTCACTTTCCATCAATTCACTTTACGTATAAACGTTGGTTTTCTAGAAAGTTCGCCCGTCGATTGGACGCGTGTTTTGTTTCGGAGCTAAGAAAACAAACCGGGCAGATAAATCTTTCGAAACATTCGTTGAATAGGCGTTTTCCTGTAGCAATGATAAAAAAAGTGGGTCTCTTATTGTTGCGTCAATTAACGCTTCAGTAATATTTATCTCGCCCCATTGTTGGTAGCTAATTGATGTATTAATTACGACAAAGAGGCAATTTATCGTGCTACATAATAGACAACTCATTAGTTAGTTACTTGCTTGTTTGTCTGTTCCTTTTTTAGGGTTGCGATCGCTAATAACTTCACCTCATTGACGAGTTGATCGGATTTGCGTTGATAGGCAAACTATGCCCGTTGTTATTCTGAGATTTATCAGTTCAATCTATGCGGAAAATTTTCCTTCAAATAACGTGAATCGGAGTGAACAGCTTAATCACCCCAAGGTGAATAGAATGAGGTTTCAAATACGAAAAAAAGGAAAACTATTGGGTGTTTCAGCTTGAAATTTGTGTTATAAGAGTTTGCGCTTACGCTCTGTCAATCTAAAATATTTTCATTTAAAAGACGCTTCCGGTTGTACCGGATATTGATTCCCACTTCATTTTCTAAATATAATGTAGCTATCTTTTTCCATCGAAAAATAAAGCTACTTTATTCATACAACTCATAGCTGATTCTCAATCGTTTTGAAATTATTTCGACTTTTACAATTTTTTTGGCACTTGGAGAGATTTTTTTAATTTAATGGGGGTTCTAGTTGCCGTCGTCTTGATGGTTAATGTAAACCAATTTATAGTGTACTCTTTACTTCCTCCAGTGACCGGCAAAAGCGGATGAAATTAATAAATCGATACTTAGTTCTTTAAACAAATGAAGATAATAGTCGGCGCTAATTTGAAATCTGCAGAACGCATGAACCATTCGTCCGGCCGAAACACTCTTTATCGAAACCAATATCCACGAGCGCATGGGACGGTTCACCGCACTGAAGTAAATTGACGTCACACAACTGTGGCGCGCTTCTCGAAAAATTCAAATAATGCGGAAACTAAAATTGTCATAACTTCAATACTGCTAAGTCAATTCAGGTGAAACAAAAACGGAGATATTTCTGAAGCTCCGAGGTACGCGGTCAGAAAGTTTCAAATGATTTTTCAGACCCACTGATATTCTCCATTCCCAACGACAAGAACTGGCCATTGCCACTGCAAAAATGAAGTCCGAAGCAATTCGTCGCCCCACCCACAGACGATTCGTTTTCTTTGTGGCCATTCGGTGATAAATCATTTAATAGAGCGGTGCGCCACTGGAAGATCAATACTTATGTAGTTCATTATTTTGTAATGATATAACTCGTACGTCTTTATCACAAAATGTTTTGAACTCTCCAATCGGTTTTCGATAAAACAAATCGAATAAAAAGAGACTATCTTCCCAATATAGTGACGAATATTGACCTCACGCGTCGATAAATCAAAAACTATAATTAAATCAACACAATAATCACGATAACAATAGCAGTCTGTATTATTAATTGCGTTTTTCCTCCGACCGCCACCTGTTCCCTAAATTCCCACTATCCTCGTTACTTCGCCCACTAAAAGGTCGTCAACCCAATCGGACGCCACCCTTGTTGGTTAAAGGAAAACTACCCTCAGAACAAACTCATTCATTTCGTCTAATTTCCGGAAGTGCTCCGCCGAATTAGATATCGTACGTTCGTTTGATTATCGGTCGGTGCGTGTCCGGAGGAAACCAACGAAAATTTAGGTGAAATTTGCGATCGTTAAAGTGAATTTACGTATGTTTACATTAAACTTCGATCGTCCTATTTTCCGTAGTGTGCAATGGAATATATAACTCTTTCAAATGGTCCGCGGCGTTTAACTGCTGCTTATTTTCCCGACAAACATAATTGAATGTCTACGTAAATAGAATGTTGTTTATATAACATCGAATGGATAGGAACAATTTTCACGTATAATGCAACGTTATTATCTTTGTATCACCCCATTATTCCGGATTAACGTTACTATGTGCTATCGGTTGCAGTTAATTGCGAAAAGAGTCTGCATGAAGCACTAAAACTATTTTCATTTTGAATAATACCGCGATTAGCAGGTAATGAAAATTGAATTTATACGACATAAGAATACTTTTTAACTGAAATGAAATAAATTATGGCATTGAGGAAGGATTTTAGACGACATTCGTTTTATTTATTATTATTTTTTTCGAACGTTGGTTCAGAATATAATGGCGCGGATTACTTTTTCTGGTAAACTTTTGAGTGAAGTCTTTCTTTTTCGCATCGGAGACCGTCAAAACATTGCACTGTCCATGAATTCCATTGAAGGCCGAATATGACGACCCAGTGACTTAGTCTTTTTTCACTGAAATAAATAATAAAGACCAAATGCTTATAAACAGAAAATTAGAAATTTTGCAGTAAATTGTATAAAAATTGGAGGAAAGTACTTGAAAAAAGACCATTGTAAAAGAAAAAGATAGCTGTCTGAAGATATAATTGATACCCCGTTAAGTAGAGGAGTACCACAAGGCTGTTTGCTGAATCCCCTGTCGTACTATATTTATACCTCTTGTTTTGAAAACGTTCTGCAGACAAATAAGTCTCAGTAGTAAGCAGACGATACACAAATATTTGTATCATGTCCAGTCGATACTCATAGTAAATATAATGAATTGCTAAATGATGCTTAACCCCAAGAAGTGTGTTGTTAGGATTTTTGATCCAAAAAATTCAATAGATAATTGAAAATGATGTTAAATTAAAAATTAATAATGAATTATCAGAAATTAAAAACATTTTTGAAAACATTGGTATTGTGTCTGAACCATCAATACTGAGATAATAAAGTGGAAGCTGCATTAAAGTCGATGCAACTGCAAAATACAATGGGTGAAAATGAAATTCGAGCTGTCATTAGTGAGCACTTTAATGCTGTTAATCTGTGCACACTGACAAAGATTTTCAATAAGATTCATAGAAATGGTTAATTTCCTAAAACATGATCAAAAGGAACATTAATTTTTCTTCGAGTGCAAAACCATGTAAGAGTATCAGTCTACCCACTTAAATTTTCCTCCGTGTAATCAATCAAAGAACGCAAAAATGTACGACACCCAATTTGAATTCCCAAATTTTCAAAATTCTGAAAGAGAAGGATTTGTCAATCATTTGTTTCCTCAAGATTCTTGACTTGTTTTGATTATTTCGTTTTTTCTACATACTGACTTTTCAGTTGTATTCTGTTTTTTTTTTTTTAGATTCTAATTTCATATAAATTATTCGGATATTCTGTTCATAGGTTTTGGATACTTGTATTTTTTCACTTTCAAGCTTTTTTCTGCAGTTTCAGTTTGTCTGAAATTTTTTCACTTTTCTTTAACATTTTTGTGTTTTTTTTTTTTGAAGATTTTCTTCTATGAATTGAGTCGACGGTATTCTTTGCTGATTGTCTTGGTATCTATCTGTGTCTGCAATTGTCATTGCTTTTCTCAATGAGTTGCAACTAGCAAGAATTTTATGGTGTCTCTTTTTGAATTTGTATCAGAAATTTACAGATGTTTTGACGTAAACTTAAGTTTTTTCTGGAAGTTCTCCTGCGGTTTTTCATAGTTTCGTTAGAGATTCATCAGGAGTTTGAGCGAAAGTATGCGTTATCACTCTATTCTCTATTCTATTATCTACAAACTCTTTCGGCTGGATATATGTGTGTGAAAGCTTAGAAGTGAAGGTTGAATTGAGATTTAGAAGTTTTCATTGAAAAGGAAGGCATATTTGAGTTTATTTTTTATTTCCTTTACAAAACTTCTATCAAAATTATCAAAAAAAAATTGAAAGAGTTTCTGCCCTCAAATTTCAACGCTTTTTCAGTTTTTCTCAACGATTTTTTTATTAGTCACAATTCGACAGAAAAAATCATCGGGAGCAGCTACGCTGAAATACTGCTATTTCTAGCTGTCTGTAGACTCAAGTTTGTCTTCAATTTTTGGGGCGGAGCTCATTTTTTCCTTCAAAATTTTCGAAGTTTGTTTCTGAGTCTCCACTGCGGAAATCTCAGATACATCTTCGTCGTATTGTTTTAGAGCTTTCAAATATTTCGTTCAAATGTAGATTTCTCAAGTTTCCTTGGTATTTTTTCAGAGGTTTTGCAGCATGTAATCGGGGTTTTGTTGGAGACTTATTTAGTGGATGAACACATCCATCCACTCACATTATGACAGGGGAATGTTGTGAAAAAGTTTAGTGCTTTCTTTCAGAGTTTCCTCCAGAAACTACTCTAATGTTTTTCAGCTGACTCCTCGTCCGTTTTCCATATTTTTTCGGAGGGTTTTCCTTCAAATTTCTTCCTTTATTGTTCACAAATTTTTTCAATCAGCGATTTCGGGCGATGTGGTACTTCCACTACATTTTTTGAGGTTTTTCCTACGACTCCTCCTTTGATTTTCTTCTGTGGTATCAATTTTTTTGACGCTCTTTCCTAGTATGTTTTTTCTTCTTGGAGAATTTCCTGTATTGTTTTCTAATATGAAATTTTCCTATTTCGTCGTTATTTTTCCACAGGTTTCGTCAGGTGTTATCGAAGTTTCGTTACTGATTTATTGTTTATTCTGCAAAACATTCAAAAATTTACCCACATCTTTTGCAGAAAGTTTCATACTTCCTTTCAGAATTCAGAAATTTTCGAAAATATTTCACCTATGATTTCTCATCGGTTTTCCTCATTTTTTTTTGTGTAGAATTTCCAGTGTTTTAGATATATTTGTAGAGTTTTATCTTGAATTGTACATAAAATTTTTCAATCAGTGATTTAGCGCGATGGGGTATTTGAAAAATTTGGAATTTTTGTTTTTATATTGCAATTCTTATCGAAATTTTCTCTGCATCCTTTGCAATTTTTGCCTACTATCTCTGTTCTGATTGTCTTGTCTGTTTCTCTTGGAGTTTTTTGACTGTCTTTCTCAGTATTGTTTGGGAATATCAAGCAGTTTATTGGAATGTAGATGCTTCACATTTGCTTGGTGTTTTTTCGGGGGTTTTGCATGATGTAATCGGAGTATCATCACAGCCTTGTCATTGGTTCTGGTTGGCGAAACATGGAAAAATTTACTCATATTCTGACAAAAACATTTTGAGAAGAAATTGGTCCTTTTTTGCGGAATTCCTCCAAGACAATTTCTCAATGTTTTTTTTAACTGATGTCCCAGTGGTTTTCTGCATTGTTTCTGTAGGATTTCCAGCTAGCTAGAAGTTTCATATACACATAAACATTTTAGATTCTCGACAAACTTCCCCTTTGGTGTTGAGTGCAAAATATGAAAAAAAAAAAAAATTTTTTTGATGTGAAAAATCTGAATATTCAGAATATTTCCCATAATATATTGATAAATTCCCGTACAATATAGACACATTTTGTTCAACCGTAAGAAGCCTACAATTTTTCATGGTACAGATCTTATAGAGTTTCTATGATGACAATTTTTTCTTGCGTTTTACAATTTTGAGAGAATACCTTTTTATTTCTTCACAATCATGAAGGGAATTTCGGGAAGATCGTTCTTCACTTTGCGTTTATATATTCAGCATTCAAAAATTAATAAGGATTATATGAACTTGAACCGTCCTAATAAAAAATTCGACCAACAGATTTCAAAAATGAATCAGTCTACTATTGGATTCCAGAATGAAACAAACTTTTTAATACGTTTATTTCAAAAACCTTGTCTGGAAATTTTCCGGGAGACGAGTGCCAGATGGAAATTTTTTTTTACCTCTAGGTAATTGGAAAAAATCCTTCAGGAATTCCATTCGATGTTTGGAATTATTCAAAAACCTTTTCGCAAAGTTAAAAATATGAATAACGAATTTTGTATACCATTTCAACCCATGTATGAAAAATCGCGTAGGCCATAATAAAAATGAAAGATTGAGAAAAATTCCTTTCAACAGTTGGTAGGAAAGAAAGTAAGATCGTATAATCCACTGACCTGGGTTCAAGTGCCAGAGTTTTCAGATCGCACAAGTGCCTCTGGCGTGACCTAACGACTGTATATTAAATATATAGCAGGGACCAAAGGCTTTACGTGCCTTCCGAAGCACAATGGCATTCTCAAATTAAGTTGGAATTTCCCGGGATTCGAACCCGGTTTTTCTGGGTGGTAGGTCAGTACTACGCCTGTGGAGCTACCAAGGTGGTAGTGCACAATACAGAGATTGCAGCGTAAGACAGTTGGATGAAGAAATCAAACGAAGTTTGTCCGAATATTTGTAAATGGAATAGTGAAGAATATTACAAAGTTATGAAAACAATGTGTCACACAGATTGGATAATCGTTAAATTGTTCTGCTTATGTATTTGGCAGTTTTTCTCTTAAAATTTCTAGGCAACAAATTTCATTCTAAAAAACAAATATAGCAAATTTTTCTTGAAATTTCGGAAGAAATGGATGAATTCATCGAGAATGATTAGTTTTGTGAAATTTCTCGAAAATTAACTTAAGAAATTTCTTGAAAGTTCGAAGACACTTTCAATTATTATTCTTTGACTAATAAAAATTAGTATGGAAAATATACATCAAACTACATAAATATATTTATAACAACAAAGCAAGATGAACAATATTAGAAAAAAAATACTCGTTTAGAAATATCAGAACGTGGTGGAAAAAAACTCATCAAAGTGTTAAAACGTTTCATTTATAATCAGTGGACAGAGCCCACTCTTAAAAACCGGAAGGCTTTTAACACTTCGAAGTTCGGCCGGTAACTTATCAAAAATTTTCAAGCCCATGACGAAAATAGAGTTGTGCGTCTTTGCAAGTCTATGGGGCGAATAAGCGAAGAATCATCTGCATATAATGTTAAATGAGACTGTTACTCCCGTGCTAAGTCATTAATATAGAACAGAAAGAGGAGAAAGGGCCGACAATAGAGCCTTGTGGGACCCCTATATTGACATCAATTGATTTTGACCGTACTTATGTTTTAATATTATCTTTAACACAACTAAATGACGTATATTGTGATCTAGCTTCCAGAAAACTTCCATGCCAGTGCTTTATCCCTAACACCATATGCAATTTTCTATACAATATCGCATGTGAAATACAATCGGAAGGCTTGGTGAGGTCGGAAAGTATTTCAGCTGAGCACCGACCATGCTCCAAATCACCCCCGAATACTGAAAAAACCTCTGGAAAATGGGTGATCCATAGGTATTCTACGATGACACTCATTTAATCACATTCAATTTTATTGAAAATATATTTGAAAAATAAGTCATAGTCGGGGTAGCTTAATGGTAGAGCAATAGCGCGTAAAGCTGGAGGTCCGGGTTCGATTCCCGGTCCCGCCGTGACTTACTTTTCAGAGGATTTTCAAAATATATTTTATATTGTGTAAACAATTGAGGAACATTTGAAAAATTTTTGGAATGGTTCTGAATGTTTAGTGGATTTTCTGAATCCATTGGAGCCGTTGGATTGATTGACCATAAAGTTATATAAACAATTGAAGCATAGATTATTTGAAGAATTGTGTCGATTTTATACATTGCTCTCACATTTGAAAAAACGCACTATTCAAAACAGATAACCAGATAAGCCAGACGAGTTAGAAAAGATGGAAAACGGAGGCAGTTGCATACTTGGGAATTGCTAGTGGACTATCAGTATTAGCGTTTGGACAATTGTCGATGGAAAGTGTTCTATTTTTCTTTTCGAATTACAAAAATTTTCTCGTTTCGAGTATTGGCGGTTTTTTGTAACGGTTAAGCTGTAGTCGTAAAAAAAAAGCTTCCGTATGTCGTCGGTTTCTTGTTCCAAATTGCAATCGAATACTCCCTTGCGAAACGAAAGTCCGCAAGCTGTCGTTCGTAATGAGAAAGAACATCATGCGATTTCCCTTTGTTTAAGTGCTTCGGTGGAGAGCAGCAACAGCTGCAAAATATCCGGCCAGGTAAAAATATCCACAAACACAGTCTCACGCAAATAAATCGTTTGTTCCTTCCTTTATCGACAATCAAGAATATGTATATAGGTGGCTGGTGGCCGCTGCGCTCTCGCCGCCGCCACCACCGCTACCGCCACCGCCTTTTGTTTCACCCGATCCGGCTTGCGCTCCGGCGTATTTCGAAGAAGAACGAGTTTCCCATCTGCTCCGCGTGCCCGAATTTTCAATTCGAAATTGAGTTATCGCGCAGGAGGCGCGGACGTCCCCATTCGATGTATTCTCGAAACTACTATCACAATAGGTAATATGCCATTCGATATTCCAAAAATCTCAACTCGGGGGCCGCCTTCATAAATAAATGTCATGGGTATCCTCGGTTCGGTCTATACGCTAACTTTCGCGGGCGGTCAAAGACCTCGCATCGCGGCCCACTTCTCACTCAGTCAGTAAACCGGCGGCGGACGGCGCCATTTTGCGCGCCGCGTTGCCGCCATCGCCCGAAATTCCTCTCCATCATGGATTTTGTAAGTTCTCCTCGAATCTGGTTTATTCGCAGTAGACCTGCAATCTAAATCAGTAAAACCCTGCTGCTGACGTTTCGCAGTGATCGCACGCTGCATCATCAACGATGTCTTCGGCGAAATTTCCTAATGCCATTTTATTCTTCAACGATTTCGTAGCTTGTTTGATGTGCCATCATTTCATGTTGTTCAGCCAGAGATAATTCTGCATATTTAGCCTGGGCCGTGATGTTGTATTGAATTCTCATTATTTCGAATATTTTGATCATCACCTGTACTAGAAATAATTTCGATCCTTAGTTCTTTCGATGTGATGATACTCTCTGTTCGGCGTCAACATTTACTGCATGGCTGTTGGAACTGCGTTTAGAGATGTGTTGTCAACCGTTGGGAAGAAAATGCGTATCGTCTTTTCTATTCAATGCGCCCTGCTTTCGACGAAGCAAAAAAAAAACGTTCTTAATTCGTAACAAAACTTCTGTCGGTATTCGTTCCTTAATGAGCCATCGCCACCCCGAGGCGCTTCTCCAAATTATCAACTCCGTGCGTAATTCGTTTTGGCAGCTCGTTTCGTCGCACGTTGTTGATGTATTTTGATGTTCGTCGACAGTAACAGATCGTCGCGATTTTTCACTCTCGAAGGTATACGGAAAAATGCATCTGTTCTTATGCCAGAACTTCCTGCAATTACCGCACCTGAACGTTTGCGACTAATAACAACGAAACGCGAGCTTCGTTAACTTGACTAATTTTCTCGAATTTCTCGCGTTTTGAGCGATCGTTCACTCAAAGAACAAATTGGCGAATGCGCCAAGCGATAATCGCGAAAAACGAATCGTTCTAATATTTATGGGCCACGGAACAATACCGCAATTAACATATTCAGTAATGATTTTATGATAGGTATGAAATTATGCGAATTGCCACACAGTTCGATATTTCGCCGAGGATAATGTCGTGGATAATTAACCTCGATACATCGAGAAGATGGAATTTTTCCAAAAAAAAAAATTAATTTACAATATGAAATCGTTCTGAATACTTTTTTCCTTGTTGCAGGTATGGAAAAATCGGAGAGTTGCGATATAACAGCCAGACTGATTGGCGCCAAATTTGAACACGATATGTAAGTGATTTCGTTCTTCGTATCGTAGTGCCGCGGCTAATTGCGTAGCCTCTGGTCGTTAGCCAACGCGACGCGTCTTATCAAAGGGTTTCTTTGTAAAACGTTCCATTCGAGCGTTTTGTGTATCATACAACTAAACGTAATTCATACGCCATTAAAATTGCTGCGTAATTCGGTGCGGTTTATTTACATTCCGGCTCTAATTAAATCATAATTTCATCGTAAATCATCTTAGTTAATTGGGGACACGAACGAGAAGATTGCCACAGAATGAGGAATTGTATTAAGATGACGATCGGTTAAAGTATTTGTTGGGAATATTTGTCGACTTCGTATCTTTTATGATTCGAATTTTCAAAATTACAATTTCTTTTCTTAATTTCATAATTTTCCTACAGATTCTCTATATATATTTTACTCATTTGTTTATGTTCTTTGAAAATAGTCATCTAGTAGCAACAGCAGCTATCACGTTTTCAATTCTTCTGATTATTCGTGTTGCAATTGTATAAATTAACTTGATGAAAGTTGACGAGTTTTTTGACATATATTTAAAGCGTTTTGTTTTAAGCATTCGTGAAGGTAAGAATAGGTAGAAATGGCAATAATTCGGCAACGCATTCTTCACAAAAATTGCATAGAGTGCGTCATGTCGCAGTGGCCAATACCAACTTTTTTATTTTAATTGCAAGACTTTCTATATAATCATTCTTTTGTATTCTTCAGAGAATTCTAGACATAACTCATTAACAATATCCTATACCTCCAACTGTGTCGAAAATATAAAATTAACATTAAAAAAAAAGAAAATTTTTTTATCTCACCAAATACACTACTTCGCACTAAAAACCTAATGCATAATAATAATTATTTCTTGAAAATTCTAATGAAGAAAAAAGTGTTTATGTCAATGAAGTGAATATTGATAAAGGAACAATTGAAAACTATCGAATAAAATTCGATCAGAAACCACCAAAATAGTTAGAAATACCAGAAGGAAAATAACAAGTAAAATGATGTTGAAAATATTTTGGAATTGCAAGGAGAAAAGAGAAAATGATATGAAGAAATGGAAACTGAAAAAGAAAAAAAAAACATTTTGAAAGATCTTAATGAGAAGATATGACACTTAAATTCCTCCGGATGGTTCCTCAAGAATCTATCCCGGAAAAACACATCGAAAAGTTTTAATCTTCGAATAAAACTATGGAAAATCGATAAATAAAATTCAGAAGAAAACATTTGAAAATATTGTTTCTCTCAGAAGAAGAACTCGGGAAGTTGTAGAGAAATCATAGAGAATTCCAGAAAAAACTTGGAAGACAATATTTCGGCACATTATTTCCTGTGAAATTGTGGGTATTTTCGCTCACAATTCAAGGCTCATTATTTCGAATATTTTGATCATCACCTGTACTAGAAATAATTTCGATCCTTAGTTCTTTCGATGTGATGATACTCTCTGTTCGGCGTCAACATTTACTGCATGGCTGTTGGAACTGCGTTTAGAGATGTGTTGTCAACCGTTGGGAAGAAAATGCGTATCGTCTTTTCTATTCAATGCGCCCTGCTTTCGACGAAGCAAAAAAAAAACGTTCTTAATTCGTAACAAAACTTCTGTCGGTATTCGTTCCTTAATGAGCCATCGCCACCCCGAGGCGCTTCTCCAAATTATCAACTCCGTGCGTAATTCGTTTTGGCAGCTCGTTTCGTCGCACGTTGTTGATGTATTTTGATGTTCGTCGACAGTAACAGATCGTCGCGATTTTTCACTCTCGAAGGTATACGGAAAAATGCATCTGTTCTTATGCCAGAACTTCCTGCAATTACCGCACCTGAACGTTTGCGACTAATAACAACGAAACGCGAGCTTCGTTAACTTGACTAATTTTCTCGAATTTCTCGCGTTTTGAGCGATCGTTCACTCAAAGAACAAATTGGCGAATGCGCCAAGCGATAATCGCGAAAAACGAATCGTTCTAATATTTATGGGCCACGGAACAATACCGCAATTAACATATTCAGTAATGATTTTATGATAGGTATGAAATTATGCGAATTGCCACACAGTTCGATATTTCGCCGAGGATAATGTCGTGGATAATTAACCTCGATACATCGAGAAGATGGAATTTTTCCAAAAAAAAAAATTAATTTACAATATGAAATCGTTCTGAATACTTTTTTCCTTGTTGCAGGTATGGAAAAATCGGAGAGTTGCGATATAACAGCCAGACTGATTGGCGCCAAATTTGAACACGATATGTAAGTGATTTCGTTCTTCGTATCGTAGTGCCGCGGCTAATTGCGTAGCCTCTGGTCGTTAGCCAACGCGACGCGTCTTATCAAAGGGTTTCTTTGTAAAACGTTCCATTCGAGCGTTTTGTGTATCATACAACTAAACGTAATTCATACGCCATTAAAATTGCTGCGTAATTCGGTGCGGTTTATTTACATTCCGGCTCTAATTAAATCATAATTTCATCGTAAATCATCTTAGTTAATTGGGGACACGAACGAGAAGATTGCCACAGAATGAGGAATTGTATTAAGATGACGATCGGTTAAAGTATTTGTTGGGAATATTTGTCGACTTCGTATCTTTTATGATTCGAATTTTCAAAATTACAATTTCTTTTCTTAATTTCATAATTTTCCTACAGATTCTCTATATATATTTTACTCATTTGTTTATGTTCTTTGAAAATAGTCATCTAGTAGCAACAGCAGCTATCACGTTTTCAATTCTTCTGATTATTCGTGTTGCAATTGTATAAATTAACTTGATGAAAGTTGACGAGTTTTTTGACATATATTTAAAGCGTTTTGTTTTAAGCATTCGTGAAGGTAAGAATAGGTAGAAATGGCAATAATTCGGCAACGCATTCTTCACAAAAAAATTGCATAGAGTGCGTCATGTCGCAGTGGCCAATACCAACTTTTTTATTTTAATTGCAAGACTTTCTATATAATCATTCTTTTGTATTCTTCAGAGAATTCTAGACATAACTCATTAACAATATCCTATACCTCCAACTGTGTCGAAAATATAAAATTAACATTAAAAAAAAGAAATTTTTTTTAATTTCACCAAATTCACTACTTCGCACTAAAAACCTAATGCATAATAATAATTATTTCTTGAAAATTCTAATGAAGAAAAAAGTGTTTATGTCAATGAAGTGAATATTGATAAAGGAACAATTGAAAACTATCGAATAAAATTCGATCAGAAACCACCAAAATAGTTAGAAATACCAGAAGGACAATAACAAGTAAGATGATGTTGAAAATATTTTGGGATTGCAAGGAGAAAAGAGAAAATGATATGAAGAATTGGACAACTTAAAAAGAAAAAGAAACTTTTTGAAAGATATGAGAAGATATGACACTTAAATTCCTCCGGATGGTTCCTCAAGAATCTATCCCGGAAAAACACATCGAAAAGTTTTAATCTTCGAATAAAACTATGGAAAATCGATAAATAAAATTCAGAAGAAAACATTTGAAAATATTGTTTCTCTCAGAAGAAGAACTCGGGAAGTTGTAGAGAAATCATAGAGAATTCCAGAAAAAACTTGGAAGACAATATTTCGGCACATTATTTCCTGTGAAATTGTGGGTATTTTCGCTCACAATTCAAGGACAAAATTCATTAAAAAGCTTCTGATAAATCTGTAATGAAAATTCGAAAAAAAAACTCATGAATCACTAAAAAAAAAAAAATACCTGTAAAAGATATTTCAAAATCTGGTGTGGAAGGTCAACGATGGATTTCCAAACAATCAAGAGGAGGAATATATATTTTTCAAGTCGAAAATAAGAAAGTTGCTCCATGAAGAAATAAAACGCTGAAAAAAAGTCATCAGATTTCTTAATATTAAAATATTAATTCCTTCTTCAATATCATGCATTCACATAGAAACAGTCTGAAGAAACTACGAGGACAAAATTGAAAAATACAGAAACTTTCGAATCAACTATTTTTGTTGTTGTTTGTATACCCACTGACATGGGCTCAAGTGTCAGAGTTTCCAGATCCCACAAGTGCCTCTGGCATGACCTAACGACTATATATTAAATATATAGTCGGGAAAAACGGCTTTAGGTGCCTTCCGAAGCACGATGTCATTCTAAAATGAAGTTGGTTTTACCGGGATTCGAACCCGGTTTTTCTGGGTAGTAGGTACTACGCTCCCAATACCATTGAGAAATTTTTCGTTGTTTTTGTTTCAAGTGTGTGGATTCCTCTAAACTAAAAATCTTCACTGTTTATTATTGAATCTCTTTCTCCTTCTGATTTTTCCTGCCTTTTCTGATTCTTTTTGAGATTTTGTCCTTTCATTATTGATTTGTGAAATATAGAAAGAAAATACATGTCTTGAAAAATCCGAACAAAAATTTTTGTCAAAATCTGAATGATTCCTTCCATTTTACATTTTATGACATATTTGAAGGTGTTTTGCCAATTTTTGAAAACTTCTTTCTTTTGACGCTTTTTTTTTCAGAATTATATCAGGAAATTTCAATGCATTGCTCCGAAATTACAAAAACCTATTCGATGAAAAGATTTCATGGAAAAATTCTACCAACTTCTCCGCAATTTCCATAGTTTGTCTCAACAAGTCCGGATTGGTTCTTTCTTTTTTTTCATTTGCAATTCCTTTGGTGGTCTTTCTTGAAATTGGTGATTCCAACTCATTAAAAGAATTTGAATCAAATTACTCTAGAAATCAGTATCTCAATTTCATTATTTTTAATCAATGCAAATGATTCTTCATTATTCGAGTTTCTGGCAATAGCTTCTTGGAATCGTTTCACACTTTCTTCATAACTTAGTAGTTTTCATCTAGTTTCTTTAAAACTTGAATTCTGTTCGTGTTTGAATGAACTTTTTTGCCGCACTTAACCGGTTTCACGATTTGTTTGAACGTTCAATTTGAATAGTTTTTTCACTTCCGAATTTCATATCGTCACCAGTTCTGTCACGTTATTCCAATTCCATGAGTTTGTGAGGAATGTAATCGGATCGATTCTCACAAGACACTGTTGAAAAACCAATTGATTGAAAAGAGTAGATTTCTGTCAACTATTTTAATTACCAAGTAAACTTCATATTTTCATAAAAATTACGGATAAATGGCTAAAAACTGTATTCTGAAAAAATTAGTTAATGAAAATCTTCAAAGGTTGAATTATTTTTCAGGAAAATGAGGTCGAAGTTTGATAGCTTTTATAATTTATCCTGTATATAGACATAAGAGTTTCCAAATGTGATCGTGCATATTCAGACAATTCTTGTTTCATATCAAATCAATTTCTCAGACTTTTCAAAAGATGAAAGTTCTAAAATAAACGAAATGACTATCAAATTTCTCAGAGAAATTAACGAATGTATCATAGTAGACAGTTCATATTTGTAGAGTTTATGAATGAATAATTGAAACTGTCAAAGACATTCAAGAAATGTCTGAGACATATATTGATTACAAACACAAAAAGTTAGTCTGCAAACTTACACAAAACAGTTCAAGAACCGCAAAAATTTGGTTGAAACAATTTCTGTCTTTATATCCATTGCGAAATGAAATAATGATTTGATGGATCGCAAAATTGGACTGTCTATGAGCCAAAAACAGATCATCGGGATATTCCGCTTGCAATTGCAACATAATCTGTTTACTTAATTTACCATCGTAAAATTCTAAAATAGAATCATCCGGATCAGAAGGAATTATTTCACAAGTCCGAAGGATGATTTAGATTGAGAAATATTAGCTATTTCATAACATTAAAAATAATTTCGATATTTCGAAGACGGATGCAAACTGGTGGATGCGCTTCAAGAAGACCGTTACAAAAAAATTGTGTTCACTTTTGTGTGTGATGATAATTTGAGGATAGCTATTTCAGAAAATTCTTGCTCGATAAAATACATTGCTGAATAAATAATTCTGCTCTAATATCGTAATGGACCGGAATCCGACATTTTATATAAATGATATGTTTCAATTAAGTTTTCCGTTACACTATCGCATCTGTTTAAAATTACATCGTCCGATATGTCAATTCCCCCACGGGCAAGTCACGCATGGTAAATCGTCGAACAACTAACCGATTCTCGTTTCCTTAAAATAGGGCGGAAATTATTGAAATTCGCGTTCGGTTTTAAGTGGTCGATAAATTAGGTAAATAGCCGTTGGCGTTCCTCTCCGTACAGTAATCCAATTTGATAGATCGGCGATCGTCGCGTACGCCGGTTGGTTGGCTCAAAACATCTCTCGCACTTCTCCGTTTGCAAAACAACTCCTCGCCAAGTGGAGTACGGCGTAAATGTGCTTTTTAGATAATAAATCAATTAGAGCATTTTTATTTATAAACAACTAACGGGTTCAATGCGCTCTCCGGTCTTAATGGCGTAATGTTCTTTGAATGTTGCGTACGAACCGGGAGAATCGATGACGACTTGCTGCCATTAATTCCATTAACATTAAACAGTGGGAAGTTCTCATTAAAATTGCGAGTTCCGAAAGAGGCGCCTATTTTAAAATTATGAAATTTACGACACGAACTTCTGCAAATTGTTCCAAATGGAAGAATGAAGCCATGAAAGAATTGTACAACTTCTTCCTTGCCCTGAAGTTCATTTTAGGATGGTTCAATTAATCATGCTTTACGCTGGCCATACACGATCAGTCGCATCGTTCATTTCAGCCGGAAGACCGGCCGGCCGGAGCGTATATGGGGGTTAAAACCTCGGAACATTTCGAAATGAGCGTCCTTTTCTAGCCAGGCCTGCCTTCAAATCGAATGCCGTCCGGCAAATACATGCCGTTGGGCCCGTAAATACGCTCGTTATGTCAATCAACGATAGCAGATAAGCAACTCGAAACGAAAAACGAAAATTCGAATTTTGGCCGGACGATTTAATGGCCCATAAATATTAATATACAAGTAGGCCCTTGACTTCATTCGAGACTCGATTCCTTTGCTACCTGCTTTCTTGAATGGAACAAATGGGAGGATAAATATGAAGACTACAATTGGGATATCTTCGCATTTCCAAATACTTGTGGATAGTTTAACATTTAATTTAAAAAAATTATAAGAGATCCTCAATAAAACTCAATAAAGACGTCATTTTTAAGATACGAAGTGAAAGCGGAAAAAAAGAATACCGTCCCGAAAGGGACACGTGCTCTCGAAAGAGATATAGGACACATACAGAACAAAATTCCAAATTGACGATTTAAAATTTTGTTGACAATCAGTCACGCTATGGCTATCAATATCAACAAAAGTATTTGTAAGCGTAAAAGATTACGTTGAAGAAACCAGAAAGGGAATTAAAATCACAACCAAAAAACCCAAGAACCCAACGGCGAAAGGGAGCGCGAATTATCTACCCCAAAGACTATACAATAGGACCGAAGAAGTTACTAACGTGGGTGCCGTTTTCACCGACACGGAATGTGAAGGGAAGTGCTGTAAAGGGAAGTAAAACGAGAGATGTAAAATATTTTGATCGGCTTGAGCCATCGTCTCTCAAAATCACAGTTTTCTACATCTCATTTGGATAATAATAACCTCAAATCTTTGATAAGTATTCAATAAATTCGTAGCTCATCAAATTAGTGTTGTCCAAAAACTTTCAATACATTTTAAACGAAGGAACACCAGAAGTATTTTCGGGATTTCACGATGGACATTTTGATCCATACGATAACAATATCATCAGGCAGTTATGTCAGTTGCGTTAAAAAAAATTTTAAGAAGTTTTTCCATTAATGATCTAACCAATTTTCTATGTGATTCAAGTGTACTTTTGGCTGCAAGAGATAAACAATGAGAAACCACTTGGTCACATATCGCTTATAAAACATATGCTTATAAAAATGCATCTATATCAAAAAGAGTGCGTGATGCGTCCAGAAATATCTTTTAATGAAAATACACACGCAGGAATGAGATACCGTAAATAGGGATTGTGACTGGTCCCATTCAAGTTTTTGTCACTCCATATTTCAAGTAGCCCTCGCCCCCTTGCCCGCAAAATAGATCCCATTCACTTGGGCCGATCGTTCAAAAATGTTTGGGGCCGGAGCAGCTGCTTTTGCGCAAGATTGAAAATGATAAATATAGTATTAATTTGATACTCTCTAGAAAAAATATTTGCACCACTGTCGTACAGTGTTCGAATGAACTGTCGTTGGCTGTTTTTCTATACTTTTCACCATTTTCAAAAAAAAGTTTGTCACTTTTTCCTAGGTCCGGCGCTGTTTTCACAGTCTAACGTTACGTGTATGGCCTTCTCCGGTCTAACGATAGATCGGACGGCGTATCGAAACCGGCAGTCCTACCTGATCGTGTATGGCCAGCGTAAGAATAATCAGGCGATATATTTTTTTCAATATGGGTTGATTTATTGATATTTATGATTTTCGATTCTTTCATCGCTTTCATTTAGTTCTGGTACATTCAGAGATACAGCAGTACCCCAAATTGACACATAATTGAGAAAAAACCATCTTTGTTCTGTAAAGTAATAGAAAAATCTAAAATGTCATCGCGAAAGTGTTTCCATGCTGATGGAATTTGCTATATTTGTGACCAATTTATTGCAGTTCGAATTTAAGGTAACGTTCTCCGTGAAGCTTAGAAAGCATATTTTGACTACCCTGTTTGGAGTCAAGATAAACTATATATTGAGGGTTGCTCCACACACGCGGTAAAAGTTATCCGTTATCGGCTTCATTTCAACGCAGATAGGAGCACGACCGTTGGCTTATATGGGGAAGGGCACACGGGACGCCGATAACCAATCAATGTCAAAACAACTATTTAAGGCGAATAGAGGCTCGGTCTACGTCATCATACGAGCCCCGATAGGAACAGAGGTCGGGACTTCTTTGACGTACTTTATTGCGTCCCGTGTGCAGTTCCCAATATAAGCCAATGGTCCGCGTTGAAATGACGCCGATAACAAATTACTTTTGCAGCGTGTGTGCAGCGACCCTACATTCTGGTTGCAACGCGAATAAAAGAAGAAGAAGAAATAAAGAGACTGAGAGTCGTAGGATCAAAAGGATCTATAGTATGAGTGAAGAAGTCCGTACGTGAAAAAAAATCATTAGTAGAAAATATTTTTTTGTGTTGGGAATATTTTTAATGAATTAATTCCTTCAATCATTATTAAAAACGAGCGTTTTTTATTCAATCTATCTACATTCTTCATTGAATCAATGTTTGTATATGAAACATATGGTACATTTAGCTTAAGCAAACAATTGGAATCAGTTGCTTCAAACAAAAATGTACAAACACCCGAAATAATGGAAGAAACACCAAGGAAACTCGCAAATTTTCATTTTACATTTCAACTTTTCCCTCATCATCTCATCATCATAATCGTAATCATATGTTCCAGTTTATTTGAATGTTCACTAAAGTCAAATTCTCTTTTTAAAAATTCCTCTAATGCTATATTTTATCATCTGCAAAGTTGATCTTGAAAACCACACTCAAAATCATTGGCAAATCATCAGATTGGTTCGAAATTCCATCTTAAAGTGATATTTGCAACGTCAATTTACAAATACCTACATGATATATAAAATTTAAATATTTGATATCCTTGGCAATTAATGAACCAATGAACCTTATTAACTTTCATTCAGAATCTCACGAATTTTTCTGCCTCTTTGATTTTCGATGTATGTTCAAAGGAGGTAGTGATATGTTATTTCGATGGATTTCAATCCATTCAATAGAAAGTACTGAGGAATATATGAAATATAGGATGCCTGATAGTGAGCAACCGCAACTTCGGAGCTGTCAAGTTCGAGTAGGTATTGTTTTTCAAGTTTAGTGGTGATTTATATTTCTAATGATTCAGATTGAAGCCCTAATCCTAGTGATTAGACAATACCTGGCCCAAAGAAATCAATGACTTATGCCTAGTGTTCAAGCATTAGATAACGCAATTCCTAAGTCTCCTTTATGTTTTGTTGAAAATGTAATGAATTGCAGAAAATCGATTGAAGGAAGTACCAATAATGGAATACGGTGGAAAAATAACAATACATCACGAAAGCTCGAGTATAGAAAAAACTGGTTTTATTGATTGACCTTCTGCTGCATTCCCAAGAACATTGAAATATTATTATCAACCGCAACATTAATTTGATTTATGATAATCTAGTTGATATGAGTTTTGAAAATTCTTAGAGATTTGTGAACACCATATCATCGTGTTGATAATTGGAGATGATAAGAATAAAATAAAAACTGAATTTGACTATCTATCGTTCATTGTGAATGAAAATACAATAGAATAGAATTTGCGAATGAAAATAGAATAACGTTGACGACATGGTGAGCTATCAATTCTAGCAAATGAATAGCGTCGACGTCAAGTTAACGGGTTCACAATACTATTGCGTACTCCGATATCCTTCACTACCGTCATTACGCGCATGCGCAGTTAGCAATCGTCGATGACGGTTTCGTGGTGTCTCCGAGTAATTGATTATTTGATTGATGCCTAAACGCGACCAAAGCAGTTTTTCACACTTTTTGTGTCGATAAACTGCTTTCCTATTCAGATAAATTCGAGAACAATATGAGATCAAGGAGACTATTTTGTGCGGGATGCTATAAATTTCATTGTTGCCAAGGCCAATAACCTGATAAATCATGGTTTGGCCATAATTGAGCTGGGCTAATATAGTGAAACTCAACCAAACCTCCCGTTTCGCTCGAGGTCTTCGTCGGTCTTCGGTCTCTTCCTGGACCCTTTCATCCCCTGCTTCCATTTCATCAAAACCCTTACCGATGTGTTGGGATTTTCCTGTATCATATTGAATTGGAGATATATGCTTGCAATTGAAAAAAGGAAGTGAGAGTAATTTCGCGCTTCTAATGCCATAACGGAAGGTATACGCTTGCCAATAGTCAGAATAACATATCAGATTCGTAAAGACGGTTGCAACTAATACAAATTTCAATTATGGTTCATATTATGATTGCAAAACTGAGCAAATTGGAATTATAATGACAATTAAGGAGTTCCATTTGTTGAAACTGTGCTTTAATTCATCGCATAGGGACTAATATTCGTACTATATGTAAAGTTGCGAAACGTCGCACACGTCATCTGAAAAACAAATGTTTTTATCTCAATATCAAATTATTTCGGACAGAAATTTATAATAACATATTTCGATTGGAAATGCAATGTAGTGAAAGAGATCGAAAGGAATAGAACAACGGGCACGACGAGAATCGATTATTTTTACGTTACTCATTGATTTTCTTGTAAATGGTAGCGCATATCTAAAAACAGCGAGAGAAGCAATTGTTGATAGAATGTCGTTGTAACGTTTGTTGAAAGATAGAAAGCGGTGGGTTTATAAGCAGTTGAGTTATCACTCATCGAAAAAACGATGTTTTCAGAAGGTTTCAAATTTTTTTTTCTCAGAAACGGTTCATTTTAGATAGGAACAGTGAGCGAGGCGATTGTAGCAATGGTAAAAAGACCAAAGCGTTGGTTGTTCCAGAAGTTGAATCTTTGGCATTTTTATGTTTCGATTTGACTTTGCTCCAAAAGGGCAGTTTGTGGCACCTTCGTCAACAAATACAGTCATAATGAAATAAATCAAGAATGTTTTAGTGGAAATTTGGTAGTGTTATCTGTTTGAGAGGGACAATTTTTGAGATTTAGAATTTTTCTTTGAAAATCTGCGGATACTACGTTTTGGCTGTTCCCACGAAAAAGAATCGAATGAATATTTTCTTTGGGATGAAAAAGTTTCGTGTCGCTATCCGAAAGAGTTTTCGAGTTATTCGAGTTAAAAACCAAATTTTTTTTTTCATTTTGTTGATGAAATCTCAACATTTTTGCAGAGTTGTCGTCCCTTTAGTCATTCTACCTGAAGAATACGTTTTTAAGTTTATTTATGCCCAACATCGAACTACTAGCTCTGAAAATAATGTCGCAAAGAATTCCCGAAAATCTTACAGTTTTTCGAGTATATGTGGAGAATTAGCTTTCCAATTGAGATCGAATAAAGAATCACGCCTGGAGACAATTGATGTCCATCTGCTCCTTAAATTTCTTAGTTGTACGTAACGTTCAGCCTGTAGCCTGAACAGAAAGTTCTACCGCGCGCGCGCACACACACACACACACACATACTCGCGGGCTTGCGTGCGCACGCACATACTACCTCGAACACGTAATGAAGGCGAAATAAACGACTTTATGTCCGCTTACTTCGTTCGCTGGGCGAGCGTTTACAATAAGAGGAGTATAGTTTTAAATTCAAATAAAAATCAAAACAATTTCCATGCCATATATCATTTTTTCATTTGATTTTGATCTGAAGCATGACAATTTCATATTCGACAGTCTTGTACAAATTTTGTTTTAAACAGTGTATTTAAAAAAATGAAAGGAAATTTGAATTGAAATGCCTTCTCAGTAAAACTTTTTCGGATGATATAGATAATATGAATTATACAGAAAGAAACTGAAAATATTTCTAAATCGTTTCCATCAAAATTGATCTTCTCCTTCACTAAATCCTACAACGGAGACAAACCGAATGGCGACTTGATTTCAGTCATTTTTAGCAATTTTTCTCAATTCCAAACATTTCCACGTCGCAGCGAATGATCAATCCCTCCGCCTGCGGGCGCTCCTCGGTCCGGTCACAATCTCGTCGAGATTGTAAAACTTAGAAACAAAAGACGAAGTCGACGAGTCTACGCCGTTATTCCTTCGGGGTAAAATCGAAATTCAACGGACGGAATCCCAAATATAGAATGGACGAGAAGTTCAACGATCTCGATCTTTCAGCGCCCGCCTAATTGTCGCGTACTTCGAAATTGCAACGAGCAGCGACATCCCCAAATCGTGTCACAAAGACCCAAAGAGACCCTTAGTGCCAAAGAAAAAGTCCGGTGGAGATTACGTCCGGAATGCAACGAAAAGCGGGAACGACGACTGCTATAAAATGGACGGAACGGTCGAAATAAGAAAAATAGCGATCGCAAATAATAAAAAAATTAAGGGGATCAATGTAGCACGCCACTGGACACATAAGCCAATCCGTGCACATGGGAACTTAATTACATTGCCAAACTCTGCGGACAATACCCTTTGCAAATGTGTTTGTTTAATGGGACCACACGTGCTATATTCATTTATGATTATTCGCGATCGCGTTGACGTCTGTTTCGTACGGACGACGGATTTGTCGCTTTGAAAAGAATTTTTACGGTGCTGTAAAATTCCGGTTGCTGTTCCCAAGAGAGGAAAGCCGACGGCCCAATATCACGATTTACAAGCGCGACATTAGCATAAGTTGATTGAAAAAAAGTTATTAGTCAACCAATTCACACCAAAGAAACGTATTTGTGTACGCATATTATTCATACAAGTACTTTTTTCGTGGAGAAAATTACGGTACTCGATTAATAATATTGAACAATTTCTAATTGGTTATCCAGCTTCATTTCACGTTATTCTGCGTCGCAGAAATTTCCTTCCGATAACATGATATCATTCTTGCACATGTTGAATTATCGCTGAGGTTCCAGTCTGATTATCCGGGTAGGTAGAGACAAATCGCGATAAAATACCGAGCGGAACGTTGATCTGGACGATAAGACGTTTTAGATTTAGAAACGTTTCCCAAATAAGTCAACTGATGACAAAACGCACTTCATCTCCATTCCCTATGCAAATACGAACGAACTTTTTTTTCTCTTTTACGAAAAGGTAAAACGCTGAAAGAATGTCACTTCTGTTAGCCGTAATTGACAAGAAAAGACATTCACATCAGCTTTGCGCATACTACTATCGAGATGAAAGAACAAAGCGACTGGGTCGGAACGACATTCGCAAACTTTCACATTCAGTTTTTCTTGGGGAGTATGCCGCGGTGCACCTTCTATTTACTGCACCATTCTCTGCGATAAAAGAGTTTCGTGACGTTTATTTTGAAGAACAATAAGGGAAAAAATTGATGGAGCACATCGTGTTTATAGACAGCTTTCAAAAAAGACATCTGGTTGTTGACACCAGAAACGGAAGCTTTCTCGATGTCACGGTATTCTTATGATGGGTTAATCATCAGAAATCACGGGTGGTCATCGGTGCGCTGCACGAGCGTGGCTGCGAGCGAGTTGACGCTCGTAGACTGATTTTGTGGCCTCGCGATCGTTTTCCATCGAGCGTTGTTGTCGGAGCGTCAACGATCGCGAGCGTTCGTAGACTTAGCCATACGCAACGCTTTGAACGTCGAACGTATTTACTTTTCATATTCGCATATTAAGTATCTCAAATCAAGTATATTTTCACAGTAGCGTTATTCGCACTCATCGAAATTCAAATATCATAAGTTCTCACATATACATTTCTCCCTCCCAAGATTCTTCCAATAACTTTATGTGAAAAATTTGGAAAATCGGAAAAGTCATTGTTGAAATGGGGATAATAAAATGAATCAAGAGAAATTGATTTCATATTTTTCAATTTTGAACTCTCTGATTCTGAAGTTAAACCACTCAGTTTGAATTTATAAATATGTGTCTATCGTAAAGTTGTCATTCAGACAACTGACAGAATGAATTTCTACTTCTTTCGTTGAAAATAGTTTCCTTCAAATACATAAAATTCGAAAAATGCCTATTATCTCTTTGATTTTTTCTCCTACAATCGTTCGACGTCCACGAGCGTCCCAAAGTTTTAACGCTCGCAAGCATTCGCCTCTTTCCTCTCCTTAGTGCAACCGTAGCTGCGATCGAATAGGGCACAGGTCTCGCGATCATTTTTGATCGAGCGCTCTACTATCCAGCGTTGTTTGTCTGGGCATTTATGTCCGAGCGTCAACGATCGCGAGCGCTCGTGTACTTAGCCATACGCAACGCTTTGAACGTCGAACGTATTTACTTTTCATATTCGCATATTAAGTATCTCAAATCAAATATAATTTCACAGTAGCGTTATTCGCACTAATCGAAATTCTAATATCAAAAGTTCTCACATATACAATTTCGCCTCCCCAAGATTCTTCCAATAACTTCAAGTAAAAAATTTGGAAAATAGGAAAAGTCATTGTTGAAATGCGGATAATAACAAAAAATCAAGAAAGACTGATTTCATACTTTCCAATTTTTGAACTTTTTCATTCTGAAGTTGAACTGCTCAGTTTGAATTCATAAATATGTATGTATCGTAAAGTTTTCATTCTGACAACTGATAGAATGAATTTCTAGTTCTTTCGTTGGAGATAGTTTTCTTCAAACGCATAAAATTCGAAAAATGCCTATTATCTCTTCGATTTTTTCGCTTACGATCGTTCGCCGTCCACGAGCGTCCCAAAGTTCTCACGCTCGCAAGCATTCACCTTTTTCCTCTGCTTAGTGTAACCGTAGCTGTTATCGCGCAGGGCACTGGTCTCGCGATAGTTTCCGATCGAGCGATCTACTATCGAGCGCTGTTTGTCCGGACATTTATGTCCGAGCATCAACGATCGCGAGCGCTCGTGTACTTAGCCATACGCAACGCTTTGAACGTCGAACGTATTTACTTTTCATATTCGCATATTAAGTATCTCAAATCAAATATAATTTCACAGTAGCGTTATTCGCACTAATCGAAATTCAAATATCAAAAGTTCTCACATATACAATTTCGCCTCCCCAAGATTCTTCCAATAACTTTCAGTAAAAAATTTGGAAAGAAGGAAAAGTCATTGTTGAAATGCGGATAATAACAAAAAATCAAGAAAGACTGATTTCATATTTTCCAGTTTTTGAACTTTTTCATTCTAAACTTAAACTGCTCAGTTTGAATTCATAAATATGTATGTATCGTAAGGTTTTCATTCTGACAACTGATAGAATGAATTTCTAGTTCTTTCGTTGGAGATAGTTTTCTTCAAACGCAGAAAATTCGAAAAATGCCTATTATCTTTTCAATTTTTTCGCTTACGATCGTTCGCCGTCCACGAGCGTCCCAAAGTTCTCAAGCTCGCAAGCATTCACGTTTTTCCTCTCCTTAGTGCAACCGTAGCTGCTATCGCGCAGGGCACTGGTCTCGCGATAGTTTTCGATCGAGCGCTGTTTGTCCCAACATTTATGACCGAGCGTCAACGATCGAGAGCGCTCGTGTACTTAGCCATCCGCAACGCTTTGACGTCGAACGTATTTACTTTTCATATTCGCATATTAAGTATCTCAAATCAAATATAATTTTACAATAGCGTTATTCGCACTAATCGAAATTCAAATATCAAAAGTTCTCACATAAACAATTTCGCCTCCCCAAGATTCTTCCAATAACTTTAAGTAAAAAATTTGGAGAAAAGGAAAAGTCATTGTTGAAATGCGGATAATAACAAAAAATCAAGAAAGACTGATTTCATATTTTCCAATTTTTTAACTTTTTCATTCTAAACTTAAACTGCTCAGTTTGAATTCATAAATATGTATGTATCGTAAAGTTTTAATTCTGACAACTGATAGAATGAATTTCTAGTTCTTTCGTTGGAGATAGTTTTCTTCAAACGCAGAAAATTCGAAAAATGCCTATTATCTTTTCAATTTTTTCGCTTACGATCGTTCGCCGTCCACGAGCGTCCCAAAGTTCTCAAGCTCGCAAGCATTCACCTTTTTCCTCTCCTTAGTGCAACCGTAGCTGCTATCGCGCAGGGCACTGGTCTCGCGATAGTTTTCGATCGAGCGCTGTTTGTCCGAACATTTATGACCGAGCGTCAACGATCGAGAGCGCTCGTGTACTTAGCCATCCGCAACGCTTTGACGTCGAACGTATTTACTTTTCATATTCGCATATTAAGTATCTCAAATCAAATATAATTTTACAATAGCGTTATTCGCACTAATCGAAATTCAAATATCAAAAGTTCTCACATAAACAATTTCGCCTCCCCAAGATTCTTCCAATAACTTTCAGTAAAAAATTTGGAAAGAAGGAAAAGTCATTGTTGAAATGCGGATAATAACAAAAAATCAAGAAAGACTGATTTCATATTTTCCAGTTTTTGAACTTTTTCATTCTAAACTCAAACTGCTCAGTTTGAATTCATAAATATGTATGTATCGTAAGGTTTTCATTCTGACAACTGATAGAATGAATTTCTAGTTCTTTCGTTGGAGATAGTTTTCTTCAAACGCAGAAAATTCGAAAAATGCCTATTATCTTTTCAATTTTTTCGCTTACGATCGTTCGCCGTCCACGAGCGTCCCAAAGTTCTCAAGCTCGCAAGCATTCACCTTTTTCCTCTCCTTAGTGCAACCGTAGCTGCTATCGCGCAGGGCACTGGTCTCGCGATAGTTTTCGATCGAGCGCTGTTTGTCCCAACATTTATGACCGAGCGTCAACGATCGAGAGCGCTCGTGTACTTAGCCATCCGCAACGCTTTGACGTCGAACGTATTTACTTTTCATATTCGCATATTAAGTATCTCAAATCAAATATAATTTTACAATAGCGTTATTCGCACTAATCGAAATTCAAATATCAAAAGTTCTCACATAAACAATTTCGCCTCCCCAAGATTCTTCCAATAACTTTAAGTAAAAAATTTGGAAAAAAGGAAAAGTCATTGTTGAAATGCGGATAATAACAAAAAATCAAGAAAGACTGATTTCATATTTTCCAATTTTTTAACTTTTTCATTCTAAACTTAAACTGCTCAGTTTGAATTCATAAATATGTATGTATCGTAAAGTTTTAATTCTGACAACTGATAGAATGAATTTCTAGTTCTTTCGTTGAAGATAGTTTTCTTCAAACACATAAAATTAATACCTCTCAGCATCGTACGAAACGAAATAAAGTCACTTGTGCGGCGGCGCAAGGAGTTGACGAATTTGCTAAAGAATGTCTACGACTTTTTACGAATTTCTGTATTTCCAATAAAGGTACAAATTTTTCAGAATTCATCGACGTATGTCCTACATTTTTAGAAATTTCCTCAAATTAAAAAAAATTCAAGTTGCACGTTTGATAATCCATTTAACCTTGAGTTTTCAGGAAACCTGTCACAAATTCAATATAGATCTCAATTTCTGTTACAAATGTTTTAATGCTCAGGAAATGTCGATGAAAATATATTTTTACCAATTGTTGTGCTTTCTTGAGGAATTTCTGTTTGAATTCTGTTCAGATTACAGTTCGAGGGGAATTCGCGAATTTAAATTCCTACTCGACAGTAGAACATCCATTACGAATTTATCAAAATTTCATTTACGGTCGTCCTCCGACTCCCCGCAGAGTAAAGTTACATTAGTAATTTCAACCGGCCATTAATCGTAGGCAATTTTGGATGCCGTCGGCGGCGGCGGAACGAATCTCCAGGATTCGCAACGTCTGCGAAATTTCGTGTGACGAGTTGATCCTCTCATCAAGCGCCCCATCGCATCGTAGTAGGCGCGACTTCCCGGGTCAAAAAACTGATTCTTTCAACGCGCTCCAATTTCCATCAAGCCAGTTCGTGTGTGTGTGCGCGCGCTCGTTTGTTGCCAAAATTTCCGCAGCCGAATTATAATTATATATTTATAATAATAAAGTTATATAGTCCGGAACGATCAGATTAAATTAGTAGTTGTACGTCATAATTTCGGTTTTGCGACCTGGCATCGCATCGGCTGCGACTTGTTAATGAGACAATTCTAGAACTCGCGCGATTTACTGCGAATTCGGCACGTGCGATTGATCCGATTCGCGTCGCGCGTTATTATTATGTCACCGTAACGAATTTGCAGAAAGGAGCGATTCGATGTGAGAGTTGAAAAGTCGTCCGTTGCACCGCCATTTAAATTAGGTATGTGCAATGATATATCTCGCGTATTATTGTATTAATAAAAAGTTCCTTGACTTTTTCCGCGAGTCAACGTAACCGAATGACAACAATTCCGTCAGAGTGACGCCTCCGGGGTGAAACCGTACAATAAAGTTCGCGAAACACATGCCGAGTTCAACGATCCCTCTCTTGCTGCCTGCTCTTAGTTAATTGTTCAACCGAAATTGCAATGCATAATTTGTGGATCAAATAGTAATTGTGTTCATTCGCTGCGAATTCTCGGAACGAATATAATTTTCGGACGATTTGTCTCTCGTCGCCGCAACTGGGGATTGTTGACATGTTGCGTCAACCACCAGTCGCTCTTTGTTCCGATCTTCATATCAGATGGCTACCAAAATAAACCGCCATCATTATTTTTGTAGATATTGTAAAGAAAAACATCAGGCGCGCCGGCAGTGCCAGCAGTGGTGAAAACTTGAACATTTATGTATATACATTTTTCATTCAGTCAACGATTTTATATAAAAAACATTGCATATTTTGAACATAAAATTAAATCATTTGCTTCAGACGTAAATTAACAAATACCCAAAATATGAAATATGGAATTGGAATGAACATCAATGAAACTCGCGAATTTTCATCCAAATTCCAACAATTTTGCCACCATCAATAATATAATCATATGTTTTATAAAACCAAAATTATAGTTTTATCGCAACTAAAGTAGGAAACCAACAATTTTGATTCGAATCTATTTAAATATTTTGTGAAGCCGACATCAATTATAATTTTATATCCCCTAGTGCTAATCGTTCAATCAAATCAAATTAATGTTACATTTTCATCATTTGCAACGTTGATTTTAAAATTCCCTTTCAAACTTGAAACTTCAATTAACAAATACATACACGAAATATGGAATTTAATTATTTGATATCCTTCGCAATTAATACCAATGAAATTTATGAATTTTCATCCACAATTTCAACAACCCCTCTGACTGTTTCATTCTCGATGAATATTCAAAACAGGCGGTGATATGGCATTTTGATGAAATTGGAAATATTCGACACGAAATAATGAGAAAGATGAAAAATATAGGATGCCTGATCGCAAGCAACCGCTAGGTCGATGCTGCAAGGTTCAAGTAGTGGTATTTTACATTTTCGCTGATTCAATACAACTGAGAATGAAAATGCCTGACTGGCCTACAAAAAATAGTTGCCAATTGGCTTTAGCACGAATTGAATCAATCCTCTATACGGAGTGTTCAACTATTATACCGCAGGTATTGAATATTCTTTATCTTTCGTTGAAAACGAGAATTCCTGAAAATCGATTCACTATTCAAACACAATTAATCATATTCAACTAGGTCAGTTCATGCATTCAATCAAGCAAAATACTGGAAAAAATTATGTACAAAAGGATAGTAAGTGTTGTAAATAAACATCAAATAATAACAGACACATAATTTGGATTTGTAAAAAATAGAGGAACAAAGGATGCGATTTAACCATAACGTAATATGATATCCAGCAACTTACAGAAATATAGCTTTTACTTCTCCTGACTGAAAGCTAAAGCTTTTGATCCTATTAATCCTAATATCGTATTCAAAAAATTGCACAAATGTGATATTACAGCATTGCACTAATAACTGATTACCTTAACATTAGACAACGGCGTGTAAAAGTCAATGGAATCATTGAAGAATATCAGAATGCAGGCCTAGGTGTCCCTCAAGGATGTATACTTGGACCACTCCTCTTTATACTATATATTAATGATCTGATAGTTAACATGCCTTTGAACTCTGTAATATCAAATGCTGATGAGACAGCTATAATATCAACTGATAATACATGAAATGGAGTTGAAACAAAAATGAATAGATAGATATCTTGCTGCTGTAGAAGATTGCTTGTCATTAAACAAGTTGTCTTTGAATTTTGACAAAACAGTTTTGGAAATTATTGTGATAGTGTATCAAATAAACATTATTCTGAAGATAAATGAGACCAAAATAAATGTACGTATTAAGGGATATCAACCCTTTGATTTCAATGTGAGATGAATGATTTGAATATATTGTTGGTAAGACAAAGTACTTGATTTTTATATTGCACAAATTATAAAAATTTATGTTAACCTAGACTTGAAGAATGATATACTATGCCATGTTCCACAGTATTGCCAGCTATGGAATAATAGCATGTGGAGGTGCAGGTAAGAATAATTTGGATATTTTACAAAGACTTCAAAAAAGACTGTTAAAAATAGTTAACAAAGATTATTCCATAGTTTCTTATAGATCAGATATTTATATATGAATCTATCATATATCACTATAATAACTTGAAAAATAAATATCTCGAATGGAAGTAAAAATAGAGGGACACATATACCGATTGCGTCAATGAAGGAAGAAGTTAGCAGAAAAATCAATTCCCACATTTCTGTGTATAACTTTCATAGACTGTCAGAGTTACTAGAAAAAATAAGAAAATGTGATATATAACAAATAAATGTGAAATTGTAGCAAAATTACTAAAATGAATGATTGTGCAATGTTCAATAGAATATAAATTTTAATTGTGAATTTGTATTGTTATATTAAATTTGGTATGTAGGATTATCCTGTATTTATACTTTATGACTAGTTTTGAACCAGTATCCGCGTTTACCTCTGTTCGAGTATTCGTAGAGATTATCTGATTCTTCAATTGATAAAAAATATAATAGATGAAAATCCAGTAGATATGAATTTTTATAGTTATAGATTTACTAACTTCGTCTTATCTTATAGATAATTGGAGATAAGAATTTGAAAAAATATGAATTTGACCTTTTATAGTTTTTCTGTAAATAAGAACGCATAGAAAATAGAGTAACTTTGACGGCTTGGTGAGCTGTTATTCCAACGAATGTATACCGTCAACATCAAGTCATCATGGGATCATTGTGTTGATGAATGATGATTGATGTTAATGTTAATTCTTCAATTCCGATATTCTTTACTCCCGCTACTACGCACATGCGCAGTAAACAAGTGTCGATGACCATTCGGGGGTGTCGCCGATGCATTGGCCAAACGAGTTTCAAGAAGTTTTTATCAAAAAATTAAACTTACGGCTTTTCAGACTTTTATAATGAAGGTAAAGCTGCAAAGGAATGGAAAACAATCGAAACGCGAATTAATAGTTGATTAATAGTTAATAGTTCCCTTCGAAATCTGAAAGAGTTGAGAAATTGTGTTCGATACTGCAAGGTGTTCAGAATAATCGACTAACATTAACAAATTTATGCAAAAGGATTTCGAAGTCTACAATGTACAATTTGATTTAATTTAAATTTTTTCATTCTGGTTCTGTAGGTATATTCGAAAGGTGTTTTTATTTTGCTTTTTGGCCCTTTGATGCTTGATTGCTGCTTTTTTCTCGGTTTTCATCTTTGAAGTTCAATCGTTTCTGATTTTACAGACTCGACTTGTTCGTTCAATTTTTTGGTTTCTATATTCGCATTGACAATACAGTCCAATTGATTCAAGTTCTTTAGGTTCGAAGTTAATTTTTCAACGGTTTACGGTATTCGGGTTTAGATATCCGATCTTCCAATGGTTTCACTTTCGAATGCTTGATTTTCATTCTGCTTCCTATTTCTTGGTTCCTTTTTCGGATGACATCTATATTTTTCTGTTTTGGTGTTTATTTTTGTTTATATTTCGGTTTTTTGGTGTTTTATCGTAATTTTTTCTGGTTTTTCTATTGGATTCTCGATTTTTTTTTGTTCTTAAGATCCGATTATAATTGATTGGTTTCTTTCTTTTCGATACCAATTTCTTGATGTTCTCCCATTTTTAGGTAAGAAATTGTCAGTCTCTTCCTAACCAAATAACACGCAGGCGAAATCATCCGCATAACTGGACCAAGGCGCATGGATACATTGCAAAATATTATTGATTAATAAAGTATAAATATAAAGGGACCCAGCACAGATCCCTGTGAAGTCCTCATACTATTTGTCAGCAGTTCGGAAGATACGTTGACGCTATAAATCTAGTCGAAGTGATTCACCCATGTGTCATTCAATCTATGGTCCGAATGATTCTCCACCTGGTATATACGATACGTTTTATTCACTGGTTGGATTTTTATCATTTAATGCATTTGGGCGGATGCGCGGACTAACACGAATATTTTTAAATACATATTCAAATTCGAAATCTTGTTTTATGCTTGCGGACTGACCGTGCCTGAAATATCTTACTTGAAATATATATCTTGTGATATTTTCGACATTCCAAATAAAATCAAATCTCCTGGAATAGACCGACATTATGTGATATGCGTAGACCTTCCTCAGACTGAACATCGTATCTTTCTTAAATATGTGGTGTCATAACAAACTTGAGGATGGGGGATTGTATTCCAGCATCCATTTCCGGGATATTGTCGCATATTTCTTAACTTGGTGAAACATGACTGAATCTAATGTAAGAATTGTTGAAATCCGATCAAATTGATTATATCTCATTTCTATCCGTGAGGAGGGATTCAGATTTTCTACAATTGCGATATTCACGTACAAAAAAACATCTTGACCAACTTTACGATACCATCAACTGTAAAACAAATTACGGTTGTCCACACTTGAAACGTGAATGAGCTTTTCCTTCTGAAAAAAAGAAAGTCTATCGCCCACTGCATGTCGATAAAATTTCCATCATTTCACATTCACGTCCGTTAACGACACCGCACGCACATATCGACAACGTCAATTTCCCAACGCACTTAGTGCGTACGATTATTTCTTTTTTTTTGAGGACACAAACGCACAACGGAAAAACACCGACATTACATTCTAATGAACCTTTTCGAATTTTCGACTACCTAGAAGGCGATGTGGGTTACCAATTGCGTATTCAGTTTGAATATTCCCTAAACGAAGGTCTTACCAAATTTTTTCGGTCACGTTATACAGTTTTTCGGCAGAAATGAATGGATGGATTGAAATATATGATTCTCTATACGATGGATAGGTTCAATATACTTTGTAATTATCAGGTTAAAACGATTGCGTTGTCCAGTGAAAAGAGTTTGAAGGTTACAAGAAATTTGACATGGTTGCGTGAGGTAACGATTTTATGATTTTATATCGGAAAGTTATGTTGTAATTTGGGATATTATCCTAACCTAATTGACGTCTTTTTCTTTTTATTCATTCGATTGCTTTTCGTACACAGTCAAAAAAGTAAATTCAGTTTTTTTTTTCCAAACAAGCCGATATTATGTTTTGATTCATTGATTCCACATCAGTCCAAGAGTTGGTGACAATTTTGGTGTTTGATCATGAAATACGGAAAATGAAAGTTTCTTGTGCAATATTCGTTGTTTTCTAATGAAACCACTGTATTGAAAAACTAATATAACAACGTATATTATTTCCGGTGTTGTTTCAAATGCCAAGCCCATCAGAAACTTTGTTTGTTGAAATTACATTTTGAATTTCGTATTAACCAGGCACCCTTACCTAACGTTCTCATTGATTTTTGTATTTCTAATCAATTGACGATTATCGTCGGCACGAATTAGCATCCAGGGATTAACTCTCATGTGATATTTTAATACATGGTGTATTCAAATGAACTTGATGACATTTGTAAATTAATGCGAGCTTCCCAACCTTCAGTAACGAAAGATTGTACACAGAAGAAAATAACGATAGTGATTACTATTACAATTTTTTCACACTTCAAAACCATAATAATCAATCTGAACTATTTATGTATGCTTCAAATTTCAATTTCTCATTAAGCAAGACTTTGAGGATATTTTATTGATCAATTTTTCATCTCCTGATTGTTTGAATGCACTAATAAAGATGAATTCATATAAATAATCAACTGAGCGGAAACATTTTCTTGAAATGTATTTCATAATTTTCCGTTCATCATTCGTGAATTATTCGGCAAAAAAAAGAAATTTGTCGCTTTAGCAGTTTTTTTTCAATCCATAGAATCGAAAAAAACAAGTATTCGTGAATTAATGAAAAAAAAAAAAAAAATTGTGGTGTTTGTATATTTCGTTTGGAACATCAGATCGAAATTTCTTCGTCCATTCTAAGAATTATTCGTGGACTTGTCGTTAGTTCTTTTAAAATCAATCTTCTTCCAAGTTTATAGAAATTAATCGTTCATTATTCGGGAATAAAGGCCGTGTCCGTCGTTTTTGTTCGAATCGATATGTAGTAAAAATTATTCGTAATTTATTCCTGGAACAAGAAAATTTTTCGTGTTGTTAATTTTTTAATCGATTTTTCGCTAAGTTGACCCCAACAGAACAAACTCAGATATCAATTTCTTCGCCAGTTTTTTTTTCAGATGAATCTAGAATCTAGAAATTATTCGCAGATTATTGGCGGAAAAACAAAATCTGGCGTGTCTTTGTTTCAAACAGTTTTTTTTAAGTTGACGTCCACTCAGCAAAGCACCAAATCGAATTTTTTCTGTGAGATATACTGTAGGAATTATTCGTTAATTATCGAAAAATACGATAGGAACTTTAGGAATTACTCGAAGAAGACGAAAATTTTCAGTTGTCGTTTATTTGTTTTCATCGATATTTCGCTAAGTTGACGTCGCCACGTGGAGAAAAACCGGAAAATAAATCTTTTCGGCCAGGATTTGTGTCCGAATTTGGGAATTATCCGGGAAAACAAAATTAACAAATCGGACAAAAAAATTTGGTCGAAAAAATTGATTGTTCGCTTTTTTTCGCAACGTAGCGACGTCCACTTAGCGAAACATCGATTCAGAAAAAAACTACTGAAAGGACGAATTTCCTTTCTTTCTCGAATAAATTCTGACTCTAGCCAGAAAAATTGAATGAAAATTTATTTTTGCTTCTTACCCCACGTAGCGACGTCAACATAGCAATTTAAAAAACTAACGCCACGTCAACTTAGCGAAATATTGATTAAAAAAAAAACAACTATAACGACAAATTTTCTTTTTCCTGAATGATTCCTACGATAAATTCACAGGAGAATTGGCTGGAAAATTATTTCCCATCCTTTTTTCTCTTCGTAGAATCGTCAACTTAGCGAAATATCAATGAAAAAAATTACCCAAAACTTAAATTTTCTTGTTTTACGAGTCATTCTCAAAGTAGATATTGTATTTCTCGTTAATTAACGAATTATTCATACTTTTTTTCTTCATTTGGTGATTATGTGAATGGGCGTCAACTAAACGAAATACCGATTTGAACAAAAGCTACTGACGACACAAATTTTTTTTTTGCGAATATTTTCAAGAATACATTCATCTAAAAAAACTGGAAGAAGAAATTGATTTCTGAAGTTGTTTTGTTTTGGTCAACTTAGCGAAAAATCGATTAGAAAAAAAATGATGCCAGGAATTTGTTTTCGACAAATAACTCATGAATACTTCGTAAAGTAGATTTTGCCAAGTTGACGTCAATTCAGCGAAATATTAATTCTAAAGACAAATTTTTCCTTCTCTAATAATTTACGAATAATTGTGAGATACATTTCATCAATATTTGCCATAGTTGTTTCACTGAGTTTATATGCATAATTATTCGAAACAAAAGAAAATTTTCTGTTGTAGTAGCATTCTTTTGATTCAATATTTCGCTAAGTTGGAGTTAACTTACAAAAATATCAAATCGAAAAACCAGTTTTTTCAGCTGAGTCTACTCTAAGAATTATTCGTAGATTATTCGTACAAAACGAAAACTTCTCCTTATTTTTTTTTATTAGACGACGACATCAGGTGGAAAAAAAAGCCGGAAATAAATTTCCCAGTCAATTTTTTTGTTTTGAATCTTCTTTAGCAATTATTCGAGATGAAAGAAAATTGATCAACACTTTCTCTTTCAAATCGACGTTTCGCTAGGTTGACGTCAACTTAGCGAAGCACCAAATAGAAATTTTTTTTCTCTGCGAGATGTAGAACGGTTGGCGTCAACTTAGCGAAACCTCGATTTGAAGAAAACCACTGAAACTATGAATTTTTTTCGGCGAATTATGAGATACATTGCAACAAAATTTTCCACAGTTGTTTCGATGAAATGATTATTCGGGAAAACGAATCTTTTGCCATTTCAGTAGTTCCTCTTTGAATCAGTGTTTCGCTAAGTTGACGTCAACTTAGCGAAACATCGAATTAGTTTTTCAGTTGAATCCATTTCAGGATGAAAATAGTTCGTGGAAAAAGTGAATTTCCCGCCAATTTTTTTCCAATCGATATTTCGCTAAGTTGGTGTCGCCACGTGGAGAGAAAAAACAAAAAATGAATTTTTCAGACAATTTTTGTGTTTGAATTTGCTTTGAAATTTATTCGGGAAAAAAGAAAATTTGTCGTTTCAGTAGCTTTTTGTTTCAAATCGATATTACGCTAAGTTGGCGCCGAATCAGCAAAGCACCAAATCGAAATATTTTTGTGTAGGTTTTTTTTGCGTAAAATATGCCTGAAAAATTTGTAAAGAACGATTCTTCGATTTGATGTTTTAGTAAGTCGAAGATTACTCAGCGAAAGCTCGATAGAAAAAAAAATACTGAAACGACAAATTTTCATTCCTCGAATAATTTACGAATAATTAACGTCAAATTACAAGATAAATTGCACCGAGATTCACCATACTTGTTTCGCTGAGTCGATGAACGGGAAAAAAAGTAAACTTACCATTTCACTTTTTTTTTTTTTTTTTTTTTTTGAAGTAAAACATCAAGTCCAAAAAAACCTTTTTTGCCTGGATCTACCCTAGAATTCGTAAATTATTCGAGAAAAAAGTAGAATTCACGTTAGTTCTTTTTGAATCGATGTTGAATCACTACGTGGAGACGATAAATTTTCCCTTCAATTTTTTTGTTTCAATCTACTCTATGCGTAACTCGGGAAGACTAGAATTTGCTATTTCAACGGCCTTTTCTCAAATTGATATTCCGCCAAGTCGACGTCAACTTGGAAAAGAACCAAATCAATAATTCTTGTGAGTTTTTTTTCGTCTGGATGAACAAATTTTCTATTTCGTGTTTTGGTAAGTCGACGTCCACTGAACAAAGGCTCTGTTTAAATAAAAAAAACTACTGAAACGACAAAAATTTTTTCTTCAAAATAATTTACAAACATATAAAGGCGAGTTATGAAATATATTAAAAACCGCTTCCACAGTTACAAGCTGAGTTGAACTGCATAATAGTTTGGGAGGAAACGTTTTCTTTTTAAATTAATATTTCGCTAAGTTATTTAACTCAGCAAAATATCAAATGAAAAAATGGGTTTTTTTGGCTGAGTGAATTCTAGAAATTTTTCGAGGGCAAATTATCTCTAGTTTTCTTAATCCATGTTTCATGAATTCTTTTGTTTGAATCTACTCTAGCAATGTGTCGGACAGAAAAAGTTTCAAGAGGTTTTTCATTGAATCGTTGTTTCGCTAAGTCGACGTCAACTTATCGAAATACCAAATTGAGAAATCATTTTTTTGTCAGTCTCTTCGTCTGAATCTAGTTGAGGAATTATCAATAGATTTTTCATGGACGAACAGAATTTCAGTTGTCGTTACTTTATCGCAGAGAAGGAAAAATAGTGGAAAATAAATTTGCAGCTGATTGTAATGTGAATTTATTTTAGGAAATATTCGGGCAAAAAGTAATTTTTTTGGATCGATATTTCGCTAAGTTCACGTGGCGTCTGTTTTTTATCGATGTTTCGCTAATTTGACTTCGCCACGTAGAAGGAAAAGCGAAAATTAAATTTCCGTTCAATTGTTCAGCCGGAATTGACGGTTTATTCGTGAAAAAATTAAATTCGTTGTTTCAGCAAATTTTTCAAATCGATGTTTCGCTAAGTCGACGTCAACTCAGCAAATGATCTTCCTTCTTGTTAGTTTTTCCGACTGAATCATTTGTAAAAATCTTACAAAGAACGATTTTTTGATACGGTGTTTTGCCAAGTTCTCAACTCAGCGAAACTTCGATTTGAAAAAGAAATCACTGCACCGACAATTTTTTTTTCTGATTGATTCACGAAAATTAACCAATCAATGAAGACGACAATATACTACAAGCATTTAATAATTATCACAAGACAATTATATTCACAATAGAAACGGATAACAACAAAAACTTTTCAGATGTAACTCTCGATTATAATAATGATGGAAACAAAATAAATACAACATGGATTACGAAAAACATAAATTCTGGAAGATATATCAATTTCAATTCAAGTGTACCAAAAATTTTTAAGAAAAATGTTATTGTTGGTTTAATAGATAGAGCGGTGAAATTAACTGAACCAACAAAACGCAAAGCACAAATTAATAGAGTAAAGAAATATTTTAGTAGAAAACAGTTATCCCATTTCTTTAATAAATAGCGTTATAGAAGGAAGAATAACCAAAATATATAATAATAATAATGGTTGTGAATTAGATTCTTTTAATATAAAACATATTAGTATACCGTATATTCCGGCATTATCCTAAAAATAGGTAACATTTTATGTAAATATAATCTTATTCTACCAAATAAACCATACAACACTCTTAATAGATTTTTCACTAAAGTAAAAAACCCTGCAGATTAAAATAAACAAACGGATGTAGTATACAAAATTCCTTGTATAAATTGTCCAGGGCAATATATTGGACAAACAAAACAATATTTACATAAAAGAATTTACAACCATAAATACTCTTTACGATTAAATAAACATTCACATGATTCAAACCACAATTGTGATTTCAATAATGTGACAATCCTTGATAAAGAATCAAACTATAAGAAACGATTAATCAAACAGATGATACATATCAAAAAATAAATAGATTCTATCAATTTTAGAACAGATATTGAAAATTTAAGTATAATTCATAATGGAATATTTTAAAGCTATTGTTAAACAGTAAGCTGTGATCTGTATCTAAGCAATATTAGTAACATCATCAAATTGTCAAACCACACTCAAAAAAAATTTTTCAATCAAACGAATACAAGTTTATGATCGTTTAACGATCGAAACTTCGTATCAAGCATCCGAATGGTCTTTTATTGTTGACTGCAATTTTTGAAGAAGAAATAGTACAAATCATATAGGTATTTAATTAAGTTAGAGGTGTTGGAACAGTCGACGCATCTCGTTTCTGAGTCGATTTCCAGACGCATAATTATTTGTTTATATCCGTACCCTGGAACCATAACCTCTTGATATTTTATCAACGCTAAAGGAAATATTGTGTTCTTAATACGAATAATTGCAATCTGCTTACAAATATTCCAACCGTAACACCTATATGTATGTAACATGTATATATGTAATCATTTCTTCACATTATCGTATCACATCAAGAATCCCATTGAAAATATGACAACCTCAGGTCATTCTTGGGTTGATGACATAAATCATTCATGATAACTTTTACCTGATGATGTTAACGCATAATTTATAGTTCGTTGACGTCGTGAACCCATAACAGTCATTGTAGTCACATTGGGTAAGACAAAAATTGTCCTGTTACATAGGACTTTTCGTTCAATAAAAGATTGACTCGGGATGTTATAGTCCACGAGAAACGTGTTACGACACACGGAGAAACACCTTTTCGCCTGGCATAAAGCGGAAGGTGTGGCGATTAGAAATTGGAACGGGGAAACAACCGCGATTTTTCGGTCGTACAACTAAACTTATGATTAACGATAGCCGAGCCTCCGACTTTCCGCCTCATTACCGATCATCTCGCGCGCGCCGCGCACGGTACAATCACTTCAATATTTAATTGCATCCGTAATCTTTAAGTTCCATCATATATGTGCGGCCGGGATTAATGACGCACGTTTCAGTCCTTTACGCACAGATTATTGCAAATATAAACAAAACGGTCCAATTGCACAATGATAAAAAGCAGTCATGATAGATCGCGGCGTTGCGTTGCTTACGCAACCATCCGTCCGTACGGTGAAAGTAAATAGACATCGGATCCAACATCGGAATCCCCGTATGGGACACCAGAAATTTCGTAGCGCGTAGCGCTCGCGTGGGCGCGCGCTTTAAGGAACCCAACGCACTCGAGCGGCATTGTACCCGAAATATCGGTTCCGAGGTCTACGAACCCGAGAGCAGCGGGTTACTGGGTTAAACGAATTTGGGACGGACGTTGTGCGGCCGGCCGTTGAAAAATATATAATTCAACCGATCGGATTCTCCTCGCGAGCGCCGGGAAATTTCAGGAAACGTTCACTTTTTTTTTTGCACTTTTCAAACGTTTCTGTACTGTACAGGATCAATCGGACCTGTCATCCATTCGATTCCTCTACAATTCTATTTCAGTTTCAGTTTCGGATAGTTGCGTTACTTTATTTCGCGATAGTCGACTTGGATTGTTCGTTGGATAGTGATTGCCCCCCTAGATGATACTTTACGCGGAGTACTTTACGTGAGTTTCATTGGTTTTTTTTTGGACGTTCACGTATGTTTCGTAACCGTTTCCGGCCGGAGTTGTTCTTTGTCACGTAGGACCAGTTCTTGGTTGCCTAATGGAACCGTTAGGGACCTACATTGCCGCCGTGTGATACCATCGAACGCACTTGGCGTTTTTTCGCTAATATTAATCGTTCGGTTATCGTTTATGCGTAGAGACGCGTGAGATGGAGATTTCGCCGAATTTTTCAACGGTAAAAATTTACCGTTCGGTTATCACATTCGATCTCTTTGGAATTCGTTATTGATGTGTGGACTTGCGTTTCCATCTCCGCTCCCAAGAGACACACTTTCAATGACATTCATTCTCACTGAATTCGATGAAAAAGCAATCGATTATTTATGATTCTCATTTCGGAATTTGAATATCAAATTCGTAGATTACAATACGAACTAATTGAAATGAAATTTTAGATGAATCTCTTCGGTTTCTTTAGCGTTCGCTTAATACATCCCATACAAAACATACCCATCATGTCCTTTCTGTTTGTTGCAAGACCCAACCCGAAAGGCTATACTTACTTCGTTATGCAAGGAGATTCTCAAACAGCCTCCAACATTCTTTCAAATTTTCCGGGACAACCCATCATTACATAACACTTGAGATTATTTCATAACGATTAATAATCGATTTCGTTTATGTTTAATTCATTTTGACGTATTGTATTATGAATACATATGGTCGGTGATCACTCTGAGAAGGTTGCCCTGAACTGAAGTAGAAACCATCTTGGCTATATCTTATCAAGTTGAAACATCTTTATGTGGCATTGGTAGCTCAACGGGCGTGGTAGTAACCAACTACCCAGAAAACCTGGGTTCGAATCCCGGTAAATCCAACTCAATTTTAGAATGCGATCGTGCTTTGGAAGGCACGTAAAGCCGTTTAGAGCATGTCAGAGACACTTGTGCAATATGAAAACTCTGGCACTAGACCCAGTTCAGTGAGTTACACTTTTTTTTACATCTTCATGACGAAAAATCTAAAGATAATGGCCCTTTGAATAGGCAGAGGGTGCAAGGGATACGTCCGCTTGTGTGAGACACCACTTCATCGGATGCAACTGGACAACTGGTTAATGTTTTTGTCGAAATGAAGAGAATGAAATGAACAATGATGACATGTCATTGGTATATGTGAACAAGACAATGAAACTCTCTGCTACTCTGGATAAAATGAATAAATAGATAACCATGTATTGAAGTTATATTATTTATTACACAAAAAAAAAGAAACAAGACAAACTTGGATTCGCCTAAATGTCAGATCGTCTCTTTTTACCTGATCACCAGAGCTCATACTGTTCCTCGACCAAAGAATCCTCAATTGGAAGACCGGTTCTGGTTGTTGAAATGTTGATGGTTCTCAATGATAGATTGATAATAAGCACTGGTTTATATCGATAGGTTTTATTTCAAATCACCACACTTCTTTTATATGTATGTCGTGTTGACTAACTTGATGGTTATTATCAAAGAGCCGGATAGTCATTTGATGGTTTTCACTTGGTTATAGAATAGCTATGATCCACTAACACTCTTACATATCACTTTTTTAGTCATCAATAAACACAAGTATACAATTTGTGAATTACACCTTGAAGATCCAGTTCTCGAGCAGGTTTGACCACTCTTCCTGATGTGGTTTTTTCAGGTATAGTGACTCAGCACTTGAACTTGCTTGTAATGCAGCTTTTGTAGTCATCTGTAGCCTTCTGCATTGAAACTTTCACTTTCATCGATACTACAGTGACCATTCGCATTTTCTCTATGAACTGCTTTAAATTTTCCCAAGATTGCACTGGATAATGGTCCTCCACCAACCTGGTTGTTATATTATCACCCGGTACAACCTTTATTAATCACCTGTCTCTGTACAATTGTCCGCCTTTTTTCAGTTCTTCTCTATGGGCCCTATCTCTCAATTTTTCAATTACAATATCCGGTGTTCAACTTTATTTCATTTTAATTTGTACATATTCAAAGGTATTTCTGACAAATTTTTTACGTTCTTATTATAATACTTTTCTTGTATCTTTCAATTGTATTACCTCGTCCACAATATTGACTCTTCTGGTGTTCTTCTGGTTATAGCAACCGGAGAAATAATTTTTCTTCTTGGAGTTGAAACACTCTTCACCATATGCTGGTTTCTTCCCAACTGTTACATAATCTACGGTAGCTTCTTCTGTTCACTCCATCTATTTCTACATGGTGGTCCTTGGATTGCTTTAATTCCCTGTTTGTAGCTGACAAATGTAAACACCTTATTATTATTATTCAGCTTCAATATGCTTTCTACATCAGTCAAATACGACCAATTGTCTTTGAGATATCGAATTTTGAATGAAAAAATCCTTTTTCACTCAACTGCCGATATCTCTGAAACTACTGATCCCTTAACGAGCGGATAGGATTGTTTCTTGCAGGAAATTTATTTCAAAAATCTGTCATGCTTGATTGGAAAATATTTTTTTCACCTGTGATGTTAAGGTGAAAAAAGAGCAAAAAATGCCATTTTCCTTTTTTTGGTTGATCGGCTGTACGTTCAGCAATTGGGGGAAATGATTACGTTATAAGCAAATTCATTAGTCTAATGTATCCCAAAAATCCGCCTAAATCTTTAGATCTATCGGTTTAGCGGTTTTCCTGGACAGATTGATTGAAATTTTGAAAAAATTGAGGGAACAAAATTTTTGTTCCTTGAACGGGACTCAATTTTTTAAAAAATCAATAATTTTTTTTTCGCTTCTACTCAACCCTACTTGAGTTTTCGGAAGATTGATCAAGGGGAAAAAATCCAACAACTTTCTTTCAAAAATTTCGGAAAATTGAAAAAAAAAAAATTTGATAGAAACTTTTCCTCACGATTGAAAAAATTCCGTGAAATTCTCTTCGAAAAATATCGAAAAAATTAAAGAAAAAAAAAAACTATTTTTCTTTGGAAAATTACATAAAACCATTTTCAAATTACCTTAAGACACATTCAAACCTTTATTTTCTTTAAAAAAAATCGAATAAAATTGAAGGTTATATACCTGAAGGGCGTTTAAACGGTGCAACGTAACAGGAGTGTATCTTGGTCTTTTCAAATCTTCTAAAAAACAAGAATTCAATTTTTCAAAATTATTTTTTCTATTTTTTTCAGTATCGACCTACAGTCGATTAACCAAAAAGAGGGAAAACGGCATTTTTTGCTCTTTTTTCACGTTGACACTACAGGTGGAAAAAATGTTCTTCCCTTGAAGCATGACAGATGCAAAGAACAAAACCTGCTATCCGCTCGCTAGGCGACCATAAGTTTCAGAGATATCGGCAGTTGAGTTAAAAAGCATTCAAAATTCGATATCTCGCAGACAAGTGCTCCTATTTGACTCCCGCAAAAAGCATATTGAAGCTGAATGCACAGGCTATGCGATCTATGTATTGTTTTATGGCGAAAAAAATTTTCATATCAGTAGAGTGAAATGGAATAGGTGAAAATTTTGGAAATTTTGTTCTTCACATTTCCAGGTTACAGATGCTCCAAAAAATTTTTAACTGAAATTTTCTGAAACTAGAGTCTTCAAATTTCAAAAAGTATATTTTTTTATTCCCTGTACGTCTATTTCTCACAGAAATACATATAGCCTGTTGAAAATTGCGAAAGAATTTAGGAAATTTTTTTGGACCTTTAATTATTGTATGTGTATATGCAAGAAAAAGAACTAGACTTATTTTATTGTTTTTTATTTTATTGTGAGATGTTCATGGAAAAATTCAATGACAGGATGAACATATCCATTGGTATGGTTCCATTTTGAATAGAAATTAAATTGATAAACTTTCAAAGATATGGCTCTAACGACACTTTGTTATGTCATTTTTTTTTTCGTTTAATAAAAATCTCAACTGTGGCGATTTCAAAATCGGAAGTCTGTAACAAAGTTTGTCTTGACTCGTGTAATTAATAATAAGATGCGCCCACAAAAAAAAATTCTTATTTGCCATGAGTAGTTTAAATGTTTGAATGTGAACACTTTCTATTTACTCAAATTAAAAAAAAAAAGGACGACACTTGTTGAATCATTGTCAGCGTCGTTTCCTGTTCTTCAAAGAGAATGTAGGAGTGTACCTACACCATATAACACGACTGAAATAAAACTCTTAGTTACCATTACTACTGAGGGCTGAAATTTTATCTTCATATAGTAAGAATGAAAATTAATTTTTTTCCTCGTTTGACGTTGTACAATTCCATAGCTTAACAAATAATTTCCAATATTTCCATTTATTCCACTCATACGAACGTAGAGCAGTCGTTTACATTCCCTAGCGATTCGTTGAAACAACACGTACACGAAAGGTGGAACGGCAAAACTAATTTTGAACGTTCATTTCATTACGTTCGCTACGACCGTTTGTACATATACGTGTCGTGTCGTTTTCTCTCCGCGAACGGGGTTAAAGACACCAGAAGTCCCGCGAGAAAGTGAAGTTATCCCATTCGCAAGTTCCATTGTGCAAGTCGGCGAACCCGCGGGGGTTCGAATTCGCAAATGCACCGCCAGCGGCATTTCCACCCCCGGTACGCTTTGAATAATGAATGAACGAGCGCGCGCGGAGCCTCCGGTGCAAGGTCGTGAACTCGTATGCTCGCTGCTCGCTGCTCGCTCCTCCGGCCGTTGATTAAATCAAACGAAATTACGTAATCTCGCCCCCGCGCGTTCCAGAATAAAGAAAAAAAAACGAACAGCGGCGAGAGAGGAAGAGCATTCGGTGAATTATGCACGTTCGAAATCTCGACGCGTTGAATAATCCACAGGTGCATCCGCGTCGACGGGGTCGCCCGAGTTCGTCGGACGAGTTGTTCACCCCGAATTCCATCACTTTGGGGGCGCCGCGTTACGTACGGATACTCTAATAACGTCCCGAGGGGGTGGCGCTGGTTCGGGTACTCGGAGCTCCCCGGCGATTTCGTAACGAGCGATACTTCGACATTTACATTTGTACGCTGAAAAGTGGAAACCGCACCGGAAAGTTCGCGAGATGTATTTCCGTTAGGTTTTATCGACCGAAATCTGTTCGGATATCGCTACTACTCGACTTTGGCTCTTATGCGACGAATGCTGTTCTCCACCTCTTCGCGAATGCTGATTTTAATGAGGTAACCATTGAAAGAAATTTCTTGACCTTAGCTTTCCTTGAAATTTACGATTTGATTTATAACCTCGTCGTCATCTTTAATGATCGACGTAAATTCATTAGGTTTGTTGGCAATGGACTATAATAGTTTAATTGGATGATTTCACAAAGTGGCGAATGCGCCGGGAATATTGGGTCGCCCTGCATAAACTCTGGCAAACTGAATTAATTTGGGGTAGAAGAGTGAGAACTGGACCCCTTTAGTTTTCAAAACTTGTAATACGAAAATTATCTTCAATTTCCATGAAGATTTAGTTAGGCTTCAGCATAAAATCGGGAAATATTTAGACGATTCAATACATTTTTTTGATTCTATCCTACTATCTGATGTATTGATACTAAGAACGTCGTTTGAGTCTCGATATGATAACAAGATTGACTGTCATTGTAATACTTTCAAATTATTAAAATTTCCGAAAATGTCTGATGTTCCTCAAAACTGATTTCTTTTAATCGTCCGCAAAATTGAATTAATTTTCTGGGAGTGAAAGATTTAATGAGAGCTTTTGAAAAACTTGAGATGCTTTATGTTTCCAAAACTTAGCAAGTATTCTGTATCATGAGAGAAACGTCACTGATTCCTTGAAAGTAATTAGATGCAGCGGATACACAGAAAACATTCTTCAAACATTGTTGATATATCAAAGGAGTTGAGAATTCTGAAAAATTCGCAACGCACAGAAAGATTCTGGAATTGTTAAAATACTTGAATTTTCCTAATTTTAGTTCCATCGAAAACGAGTTGTATCAAATGTTGAGCTAATGACAATCAGAATTTCTTGGGAAATGTTGGACATTGTAATTGTGACCTCAAAATGAAAGTTTTTATTTCGCTTCTTTCTTTACCAAACTTTTTGACATATTTCCGAAAGTTTCGATGGAACCAATAAAAGGTTCAAACTTCCGACGAAAATCTTCCATGTCTTGAAAATTTTAAGAAATTTCCATTGAATGCTGTCCCGAAAATAAATCTCGATTTTCTATGAGATTTTGTGTTGTATCGAGAGAAAATCGGGAAATTTCTCGACGCTTCGAAATTTTTTTTTGACCTATGCACAAATCAAATATGATCCTCAACTGAGCTTTCTCAAAACTGTCCGATTTTCTCAAATTGTCCGGAAAATTAAATGAACTTTCTTGGAATAAAAGATTGGTTCAATGTTTCTGAAAAGCTTGGGACACTCTAAGAAATTTTCGAAAGTTTTTCAGTATTCTGTATTATAAAAAGAAGAGTAATAGATTGCATTGAATACACAAAAACATCTTTTAAACATTATTGACAGATCAAAGAAGTTGATAATTCGGAATATTTCTAAATATGCAAAGAAAAATTCAAGAAAAGTTCTGAAACTTTTGGTATATCAAAATTTTTTAATTTGGGTTCATTGAAAGCGAGTTGTTTAGGTATAGCTAATGACATTTCAAATTTTTCTGGGAAATGTTGAAGATTAAAGTGGAATGTCTTAGAAGTCCCCACTGTTCTCTAAGTTTTCGATGCACGATCTTAAGTTTATTGTTTTTTATTTCGCTTCTATCTTTACTGAACTTTTTGAAATATTTCCCGAAGTTTCGGGACCAATAAAAGGTTGAAACTTCCGACGAATATCTTCCACCTCTCGAAAATTTTGAGAAATTTCCATTAAATTCTGTCACGAAAATAAATATTGATTTTCTATGAAAGAGGGAGAAAATCAGGAAATTTCTCGACGCTTCGAAATTTTTTTTTTCTTTGAACCTATGTACAAATCAAATATGATCCTCAACTGATCTTTCTCAAAACTGCACGACTTTCTTCAATTGTCCGAAAAATTAGATTAATTTTCTTGGAATGAAAGATTTGCTCAATGTTTCTGAAAAACTTGAGACGCTCTACGAAATTTTCGAAACTTTTTAAGTATTCTGTATTATAAAAAAAAAAGCAATAGACTGCATTGAATACACAAGAACATCTTTTGAACATTATTGACAGATCAAAGGAGTAGATAATGCTGAATAACCCTCAATAAGCAGAAAAAAATTCAAGAAAGGTTCTGAAACTTTTGATTCATTAGAATTTTTCTCATTTGGGTTCATTCAGAGCGAGTTGTTTGAGTATAGCTAATGACGTTCTGAATCTTTCTGAGAAATGTGTAAGATTGAAGTGGAATGTCATAGAAGTCCTTAGCGTTCTCTAAGTTTTTGATGATCGATCTTAAGTTTATTATTTTTAGTTCGCTTCTTTCTTCACTGAACTTTTTGGAATATTTCCCGAAGTTTCTATGGAACCAATGGCACGTTCAAACTTCCGACGAAAATCTTCCATCCCTTGAAAATTTTGAGAAATTTCCATAAAATTCTGTCCTGAAAATAAATCTGGAATTTCTATGAGATTTTGTGTGGCCCGGGAGAAAAACGGGAATTTTCTCGACGCGTCGAAATTTTTTTTTTTTTCTGATCTATGCACAAATCAAAAATGATCCTCAAAACTGTGCGATTTTCTTCAAATGTCCGAAAAATTAAATGAACTTTCTTGTAAACAGAGATTTGCTCAATGTTTCTGAAAAACTTGAGACACTTTAAGAAATTTTCGAAACTTTTTCAGTATTCTGTATTATAAGAAGAAAAGTAATTGAGTGCATTGAATACACAAGAACATTTTTTCAACATTATTGACACATCAAAGAAGTTGATGATTCTGAATAATCCTTTATATGCAGAAAAAAATTTAAGAAAGGTTCTGAAACTTTTGATTTATTAGAATTTTTCTAATTTGGGTTCATTCAGAGCGAGTTGTTTAAGTATAGCTAATGACGTTTTAAATCTTTTTGGGAAATGTGGAAGATTGAAGTGGAATGTCATAGAAGTCCTTAGTGTTCTTTAAGTTTTTGATGATCGATCTTAAGTTTATTATTTTTAGTTCGCTTCTTTCTTCAATGAACTTTTTGAAATATTTCCCGAAATTTCGATGGAACCAATGGAAGGTTCAAACTTCCGACGAAAATCTTCCGTCTCTTGAAAATTTTGAGAAATTTCCATAAAATTCTGTCCTAAAAATAAACCTTGATTTTCTATGAGATTTTGTGTGGACCTGGAGAAAATCGGGAAATTTCTCGACGCTTCGAAATTTTTTTTTTTCTTGAACCTATGCACGAATCAAAATATGATCCTCAACTGAGCTTTCTCAAAACTGCCGGATTTTCTTTAATTGTCCGAAAAATTAAATGAACTTTCTTGGAATCAAAGATTTGCTCAATGTTTTTGAAAAACTTGAGATACTCTAAGAAATTTTCAAAACTTTTGGAGTATTCTGTATTATAAGAAGAAAAGTAATTGAGTGCATTGAATACACAAGAACATCTTTTAAACATTATTGACAGATCAAAGAAGTTGATAATTCTGAATAATCCTTAATATGCAAAGAAAATTCAAGAAAAGTTCTGAAACTTTTGATTTATCAGAATTTTTTTAATTTGGGTTCATTCAGAGCGAGTTGTTTAAGTATGGCTAACATTTTAAAACTTTTTGGGAAATGTTTAAGATTAATGTGGAATGTCTTAGAAGTCGTTACTGTTCTCTAAGTTTTTGATGTCCGATCTTAAGTTTATTATTTTTTATTTCGCTTCTTTCTTTACTGAACTTGTTGCGAAATTTGACATATTCGAAATTTCAATGAAACTAATGAAACGTTGAAACATCTCTCGAGAAATTTTGAGGAAGTTCCACAACTTTTTCCTCGAAAATTTTTCTTAATGTTCTTGATGATTTTTGAAGTTCCAGGAGAAAATTTTGAGATTTCTCGATGCTTCAATACAGTTTTTTGGACCTTTTTCGCAAATCTGATAATGATCCAAACGTCGTTTCAGTGTAGTTATGTTTACAAAATTGACCTCTTTTTTCAAAGAAAATTTTTGTCTACGAAATTTTCGAAGCTTTATGAGTATTCTGTATTATAAGAAGAATATCAGGAATTCCTCAAAAGTAATTGGCTGCATCGAATACACAAGAACATTCTTCAAACATTATTCACAGATGGAAGAAGTTGATAATTCGGAAAAATCCTTGATATGGAGAAGAATTCAAGAAAGCTTCTGAAATTTTTGATACATTATAATTCTTCTTATTTTGGCTCCATTGAGAGCGAGTTGTTTTCAAAGCATAGCTAATGACATTTCAGAACTTTTTGGCAAATGTTGAAAGTTTTAGTGCAATCTACTAGAATTCTTGCTGTTGTCTGTTTTTGATAAACGATCTTAGATCCTATATTTTCATTTTGCCCCTTTTTTCCTGAACTTGTTGCTAAATTTGAAATATTTTTCGAAATTGCAATGAAACTAATGAAAAATTCAAGCTTTTCAACCTCTCGTTAATTTTATTCGTTATTGCTCTTCTTTCTTTGTTGAACTTGATTCAAAATTTTGAGTATTTAGCAAAATGTCATTGTAGCCAATTAGAGGTTCTCACTTCTGACGCAAATTTTCCATCTCACAAAAATTCTGAAGAACGGTACCGATTGAACTTCCTCAACATTTGTTCCGGAAATCTTCCAAGCGTTTTCGAGTCAGTTCGCAGTCACTCCGACGCTTGCGCTATTGGAATTGCGGGGCTTTGAAATCGTATTGCGCAAGCATCTGACTGATTTGGAGCTGATTTGCTGATCTTTTGGTTTGTGTATCTGACATCGAAATTCATTCGAATCGTTGCAACTATAACCGAGCTCTGCTTGGCTGATTATGAGATGATTATTTGAAAATCATGGCTAAAGTTCAAAATGCAAACTAGAATTGATTTTTTTCTTCTTTATTTTCAGGACCAATGAAACAGCGATACAGTTTCCATGTTTGATGAACGACCAGCGCCCCCTGCCGGTTCATCTAGCGTTCCGGGGCATAAGCGTCGGTGCGGGCGGTCGTAAGATACTGCACGATGTCGACGGTCTGGTCAGACCCGGTCAGATACTCGCCGTTATGGGACCATCCGGCTGCGGGAAAACGACTCTGTTGAATTGCCTGAGTGGACGTTTAAAATTGGACTGCGGTCAAATTTTCATGAATCGCGACCCGATGACCAAACGATGGAAACGGAAAATATGTTACGTCCTCCAGCAAGATATATTCTTTCCAGATCTCACTCTACGACAAACGTTAGAATACACGGCCAGGCTCAGGTTACCGGATACGGTGAGCCATACGCAGAAAATGCAATACGTCGACCATATCATCGATGTTCTGGAATTGCAACATTGCCAGGACACGATCATCGGAGACTACCTCAAAAGAGGCTTGAGCGGCGGTGAAAAGAAAAGAGCCAATATCGCGTGCGAATTGCTGACCAATCCGTCGCTCATGCTCTTGGACGTAAGTATCAGCCAGAGCCACTGGGAAGTTGCTAACTATTTTATGTTACTAGGAACCTACCTCTGGATTGGATTCCCATGCAGCTCATAGTCTAATGCAAACTCTGAAAAAATATGCTGTGAACGAAGGAAAAACAGTTGTGATCACCTTACATCAACCTTCCTCCCAGATATTTCATTTATGTGATAAACTTCTGCTTCTATGCAACGGCCAGACGGCTTACTTCGGTGATACGTGCAGAGTGGTAGATTTTTTTAGTAGTATTGGAATGAATATTATGCCCCATTATAACCCTGCAGATTTTATACGTAAGTTGCTGCCTTCCCCCTCATGAATCGAATTAACCGATGAATTTCCAGTTGAACAAGTTAAAAGTTCGGCGGAGACCAGACAAAGAATACTGGGAGCTGCCAGAGATCAGAGGAAAAGTAACGATTACCCGCCGGAATTGCGTTGCCATAACTGCGCTTACATAAGCGATAAGTACAACGATCACCACACAAACAAATTAATACCGAACGGACCATATCCAGCTTTAGGACGTAAGTCTTGTTGGGATATGATCTTTGCGCTCAACTCACAATATCCTCTGCAGAAGACCATCTGAACTCGATGGAGCCAACAATGAAACGGCTTTGGCTCGATACTCATTCCCACGCGTCGTCGTCAGCCAGTTCGGACACCAGCGAGTCCGAATGCTATTTCACTTGGCCCACTAGCTTCTGGACGCAGCTGAAGGTGCTCTCGCAGAGAAATTTCCACGAGGCGCGGCCCAGAATGCTATCGAAATTGAACTGGGTTCAAACGATCGGTTTGGGGATTATGGCGGGACTACTTTGGTTTCAGTTGGAGAGGCGGGAGGAGTCTTTGCACGACATTCAAGGGTGGATGTTTTTTTCGACTACTTATTGGATGCTGTTCGCACATTTTGGGGCGCTAAGTTCATGTGAGTTCAACACTTTCTTTCTTGTCATTCTTTTATTAGTAGTCGACAAATAAATTTGTGGTGTTTTGTGGTGACCCGTCTAGCATTAATGACTGAAAACTTTCAATTTGGGACTGAAAATTCTCGATTTCAAAGTGCGAGACGAAATTCTTGGACGACTGATATCTTTGGATCAAGCTTACCCAGTCAATGAGATTTTCAATGTTTCAAGTGGAGTGTTTGAGGTTTTGAGTAGAAACTCGGAATGCTGGTGTGTGAATTTGGGAAGTGAAGCTTAGAGTTTTGTATACTGAAGACTTTGATGACTGGACTGAAAACCTCAAATGTTGGACTGGAGACACTAAATTTTGATCGCGGTTTAGGGTTTTGAATCGAGTCATAAACTGAGTCATTTCAAACTTGATTCAAATCTTTGATTCTTGGAGAGCAAACCTAAAACCAAGCTAAGTTATTCGAGTTGAATATTGATTGAAAACTTTCGAACTTTTGAATTTTTGCACTAGAAAGTTGGACAATTGAACTGAAAAACTTGGATTCTTGGACTGTGAACACTGATTGTCATCGCGAATTAAAACTTTCATGAGAGGAAAAGTTTTGATATCGCTTCGAAACTTCTATTATTGTATGGCAAAAACGTTAAATCCAACAATGAGAAGTTTTTATCTTCTAATGAAAAATATAAATCGGATATTTCTTTAAGAATCACACTAAAAACTCACATTTTTGGACTAAAAACTTTGATGACTTGACTTGAAACATTGTAATTTCTACTGAACACCTGAAATCTATCTTAGACTGAACAATTTGATTTTCAGAATGCGGAATGAGATTTTTGGCTCAAATTTGGAATCATAGACTGAACTTTCGATGAATGAATGAAAAGCGTCCACGCTGGTTTGGAAACCTGAAATGAATGTACTGAATATTCAAAATTTTGAGGCAGAAAACTTGGAAAGCTAGACCGCAGACTTAGAATGTTGAATTGGGAAACAGAAATATTTGACTGAAAACTTTGAATTTTGTCCAAAAGATTTTTTACTTCATAGAGAAAACTGAAAATCTTAGAAATCTTTGAATCAAGAGATATTGAATTAAGATCTCTGGAAGATTGACAGAAAACTTCCGTTGGGTGAATCATAAGTTTGGACATTGACTTGAGATTATGAATATTGAAGCGCGATCCTCAAAAAAAAATTTTTTTATTTTGAACGAGAAGATAAGAATGTTGTGCTGAAAATATTGAAAAACATATTGAAACTCTTAAATTTTGGACAGGGATTTGAACTGAAAACGAAATGATATTGATTGAGAGCTTTGAAGGTTCGACTGGAAATTTTCGATGGTGAAATGAAAAGTTTACGATTGACCCGAAATTTTGAATATTGAAGCGCCAACCTAAAATATGGGACTGAAAATTCTATGTCTTAAATGGAGAGATTCGAATGCTGTATTTCAAATTTTGGAAGATATTTATAATCGTTTGAATTTTTGACTGTACTTGAATATTGGACAGAATTTTGCAATAAAAATATTCAGTTCTGAATCTTTAACTGAAATCTTGTAACCTTTCAATTTTTTTAGAATTGTGGATTTCCTATTTGAAAGTTGAAATTTCGAACGATTGAATTCTTCAACTCAAGCGAAGTGATATTGAATTGAGAGGTTTGAAAGTTTGACTGAAACTTTCTATGGTGGAATGACAAGTTTGAAGATTGGTGATAAACTTTGCATATCAGATATGATCTGAAACTCATTCCCAATTTGAAAATTTCTAATCTCTGTCATGAGAAATTGTTCATTTCCAATTTGGAAACAATGTTTGGTTCTCAATGAATGTGACTATTCCCAATTCTTCATTTACTCTCTAAATGGAGAGAAATGAATATAATTCACATTTAAGCTGTTTGTTTGACGGGTGCTTTTTCTCTTCCTTCAGTTCCACCAGAACGAGAAGTTATCAACAAAGAACGGAGATCGGGAGCTTACCGTTTGTCTGCGTATTATATCGCAAAAATGTTGGGGGAGTTACCATTAACCATAACGTTACCTGCAATATATCATTTTATATCTTATCCGATGTTAGGTAAGTTGTAGTATTGCGAGTAATTTATATCTATTAGTTATATGATTTATTTTAGGTTTTCATTCGCCAGTTGTATTCCTCACGCTGCTGGCGTTTTTACTCTTGAACACTGTGGTCGCGCAAAGCGTCGGCTTCTTTATCGGTGCATGCTGTATGGACATGCAAGTGAGCATAACGGTGAGCGCGTTGTACACATTGGCAACGCAACTATTCGGTGGCTATTTGGCTACCAACATACCAGTATGGCTGACGTGGATGAGATATCTTTCGATGGTGCATTACGCTTACCAGAATATGCAGATAATTGAGTTCAGCGAAGGGCTGCCTATATCGTGAGTTTATGATTTTCTTAAATATGACTTAATCATTACAAAAACAAGAATTCAAATTTGTTGATGATATCCAAAGCAACTGATAGTGCAGTCACACAAAATTATAAATTATGATGAATATATCTATTTTCTATTACAGATGTGCCCATCAGTCAAAATTTCCAATTTGCAATGAATCCGATCACATAACAGTGACGGCGATTCTGGAGGCTCAAGGTACGCATCTGCCGCTCTGGGCGAACACCGTCGTTCTACTGATGTTTTTGATAATTTTCCGTACGTTGGGTTACGTGGTATTGCGCTATTTCAAAAACCCCAAGTAATCACGTACAGAAAAAGCAAATTACATACGGAGTTTTGTGATAATTATAATAGTTTTTAAAAATTGCTGTGTGTGTCCTCCAGATGAATTTCTATATGTCGGATTTTAATAATAATGAAATTTTCAATCATCTGTACGGTGTGTGTTCACGAATTTTTTCCTATTATTATATCTCATCTCGATAAAATGATAGACGGTTAGGACTGCGGTGAATTTTAATTTACAAATAGGCTGTGCTTACGTATGTTATATCAAAATGTAACTCGTCTCACGTTACTTTTTGTTGTATTTTTAAGATAATATTATTTCGTTCATTCCAACTTGTAATAGTTTTTTGTTTTGAAGAATTTTACCGCGTTGCGGCGCGTTCAAAACCTCGCCGCTCCGTACATTCGAACGACATGGAAAAACTACGAGGACGTAAAAAAAAGTCGTCTCTGTTAGCGTACAATTTCGACTCGACTCCAAAGATGGTGGACGCGCCAGATACACACTGGCAAGGAGTACAGAGATAGTATATTTTATTTGTTATTTTTGTTTTATATACAATCTATCTATGTACTCCTTGCTCGAAGGTTAAGGTTTTATTATTTTATTCATCGTAGAGTTTTAGAAGGATTGTGCCTTGGTTTTATGAACTGATGTGCCAAGAATCTGCAACCAGCTACGGCTACTGCCCCACGAGACCGTTTTGTATTATACGAGGAATTTAGGTCGATTTTTCGAGACTTTTTTGGACTTTCGGTGCGCTAAAGATATTATGTCGGAAATTTATGAAATTATATAACGCGGCAGTTTGAAATAGTGTTTCGGAGCTGGCACAACGCGTAACTTTAACCCATAAGACTGTTCCCACAATCATCGTTTCATAAATTTCCAAATACTCACGAAATTATTATTAATTATCATTGTATATTTTTCTTATCGTAATATTAGGTACATCACTATAATAAAAATCACTTCGAAACTTTATGTTATTATTTGTTTTATTTAACGTGTAACGATATGTTCGAGTTTGCCTCAAAACTTGTTTGATTACCAATCAGGTGTTCATACACTCAAGTCAAAGTTGCCCAAAATTTTGAGTCGTTTTTCAATATATACCATATTTTTAGTTTGTATAGAAGTTTATATTTATATTGATGTGGTATTAGTTGAAGACACTGGGCTGTAATATAACCATATAAATAACCACACCGCTGAAAAGTTTGCCTTTTTTATTTATACATCGCATTAATTGTATATAAATTTTTCTCTTGGACCAAATATAAAATTTAATTACGAATCATCTGTTGTTCGCTTTTATTGTTCGCGTCAGGGCTGTGCTCTTTCCTCGAAAATTTCCATCTGTATTGTTTCGTTTTCAAAGGGGCGCCGATTCAAATACGTTTCGGATTTTAATTTGGGGCGTTGACAATTTTTATACGAAAGGGATGGACAATAAAGTAAGGGTTTTGAAAATGTGGGGTTTGAAAGAGACTAGTCTTAGATCTATTCTGGATTGCACGTTAACTACTATTGAACTGAAATATGTAATTAAAACTGCCATTTTACTAGGAAATTTTATGCCAAAATGTTGAATGCTGTTCTGAAAAATTTGGAAATATCGAAATGTTTCATCATATCAAATGTCTATTACTATGTTTCTAATTGTAAACCCATGCATCTTTCAAATACATACTTCCATTTCTATTATATATGTACAAAGACGTAAACTCCCTGTAGATTATTATATGTTACTCCTATGTTTCGTACTAGGAACTATTTATCAATAAATCAAATCTCTATAAGACGACTTTTATTTCAAGTTTCTCACGAGCGGAGGAGGAAGATGAGGAATTTTCATGTTGTATCAGATGATCCAATATACAAAATTTATCGTTCTGTGTATTCAGGTGATTCGGTTCTGATCGAAAATAAAGAAAAATGGCAAAACTAGCTCTTTTATTTGATTAGATCTGTTGACGCGTCCATTCGGAACTTTCCGGAGCGCAATCGTATACCTTCGGTACACAAGGGGAATTTTTCGAATTTTCCTCGAAAACAGCTCTTCCTACGGCCTTGCGTTTCTCAGACGATTCGTAGCTAATTTTTTTTTCGAATATTTTCGTAAAGCGATAATTCGATACGTGACGTAATAAAGGAGATATTACGAGAAAAAACATTTTCCGAGTGGGAGGATTTAGTTTCGGAATTTTTTGCGGAAAATCGGTAAATTCTACGTCTGCGACGTCTTGAGAGGAAAGAAAGCCGTATTAATGACCTATTCGAAACGGGCGTTCAGAATTTTTTGAGAGTTAGCGGTACCCGAACAAAATAGATTCGCGGCACCCTATTTGTTTTATTTCGATTACGAGAGGTCCAACAGTTTCGGGATCTTTTAGCAAAAGATTGCTCGCAATAATTGAGGAACATCTTTATAAGATCGTCGCGTTGTTCTACGTACCGCCTCCGAGATATACGCAAAAGACGAAAAATTTCGCGTTTACGAATTTTTCACTCCAAGAAGGGCGAGAGCTACGGAATTGAGCGGGATGCAAGAAACGAAATACCATCATTGCCTTTTCGGAAAACGTATCCCGCGTCTTCCGATCGTACGCACTTTTCGAGATACCGGCTTTTGAAAATGTCGCGAAAATGAGCGGTGTTCGGTTTTTCGAAAAAACTTGAATCATCTCAGGGTTCGAGAAGCCGTAAAAATATTCGTGATAATAAATCGTTCTGTACGGACCCTCCAAATCTCTTTTCGAGCCTCTAGCTCCTCGATTAACGGCGGAAAAAATTCGCGAAAAAAAAACGCACCGTTGTCGATATCTCGATAAAGGCACGACCGATCGCGCCCGTTTTCAAACGACCCCTATCCCTGAAATTCGGCCCGCTAACACAGCTTTTTGCCCGCCACGTCTATCGAAAGCTAATGGCACCGTAATACAGGGTGGTTATTCGAGACGTCTGCGAATGGCCAAAAGACTTGGACGCGATGTCTGTTGTTACAAAGTAACACGTCTTAGAGACGTCTCTCAAATGTCTTACAGTCGTCTCTTGTCTCTTGTACGTCTTACAGTCGTCTCTTAAACATCTTACAGTCGTCTTATAGACGTCTGATGTTTTTATTCGAAACGTCCCAAAACTAAAACTATCAGTGATGTTTGACGATCTTTGATTTGGAGAGCCGATCTGATGCCCGTCTTATCCATAACTTGATCGATGTCTCCGTTTCTTTTCTATTTACAGCTTTTTGGGCTCTCTCGCTGTGCCTATGAAATGTCAATTCATATCAAAAGTTCATCGGAAGACGCGGGATATGTTTTCCGAAAGAGCAAAGATGGTGCTTCGTTTTTTGCATGCCGCTAAGTTCCGTAGCTCCCGCCCTTCTTGGAGAAAAAAATTCTTTAACGCGAAATTTTTCGTCTTTTGCGTATATCTCGCAGGCGGTACGCGGTACTACGCGACGATTTTGTAAAGATGGTCCTCAATTATTGCCTTCGATCTTTCGCTAGAAGGTCCCGAAACTGTAGGACCTCTCGTAATCGAAATAGAAAAACATAGGGTGCCGCGAATCTATTTTGTTCGGGTACCGCTAACTGTCAAAAAATTCTGAACGCAGGTAATTAATACGGCTTTCTTTCGTCTCAAGACGTCGCGGACGTAGAATCTACCAATTGTCCGCAAAAAATTCCGAAACTAAATCCTCCCACTCGGAAAATCGTTATATCTCCTTTATTATGTCACGTATCGAATTATCGCTTTACGAAAATATTCGAAAAAAAAAATAAGCTACGAAACGTAAGGTCGTAGGAAGAGCCGTTTTCGAGGAAAACGGCAGAAAATCGAGAAAATTCGAAAAATTTCCCTTGTGTGCCGAAGGTATACGATTGCGCTCCGGAAAGTTCCGAATGGACGCGTCAACAGATCTAATGAAATAAAAGAGCTGGTTTCGCCTCTGCCATTTTTCTTTATTTTCGATCAGAACCGAATCACCTGAATACACAGAACGATAAATTTTGTATATTGGATCATCTGATACAACAAATTGACTGTTGTACTAAGCAACGAAAGAGCTTTAAAACGATGTGTCACTTGACCTGTCACGCCATTTAAGATTTTAGGAGTTGTGCTCATTTTGCAAAGTGATGAGCTCGAAACTGAAATCGACGTCTCCGAGCGTTTTTGTCTAGCACCATTTCTATTATACGAACAATGGGTCTTTTCGTTTTCGTTGGCCCAGCCTGTATATAGCGGTTGTACAACCGTATATAAAAAAAGGGAAGTATAGAAGCGGAAAAAAAATTTGTTATATCAGTAGACGGGCTTTAGGATAGCAGAGTCTGTTGGAAAGTGGTGGATGCGCTGTGGTTAATGTTCATTGCGGGTTGGGCTCATCCGCCACATTTTTGATCGGCGGATACAAAACTGTCGTCAAGTGAAGATGAAGACACTCTGTCCATCTACGGACTATAAAAAGTCCTGGAATTGGTTAAATGTATTAGAATATGGGGTTAGTTAGTAAATTCAATCTTGACCAACTGAGATCTGAAAATCTGTAACCGTCAGTCGTAAACTGGTGGAGTCCGCCCTCAGCTGTGATTTCAGAAGCTTTACATAAAGTGTAATTCTTGGTGCGTCAACCTTCAGAGGTCATCGAAAGTTATCACAAATACTACGACAGAAATTCTCAGACAATCGATTACGCAAAGTTTGAATTAGATGCCAATTTTTGAAAGTCTGATTTGATACATCAACTTTCCCAATAGCAAAGGAACCACCTGTAGAACACCTATCAGAATGGATCTATAAAACTTGCCTTATTTCAATTATTATACCGAAAGTATTGATATTTCACGTTAACAATTTCACTCCAATTCAATGCAGCGAGTGGTAAACGAACGAAAGAACTGTTCGCAGGTTCATGGCCATCCGAGTCGCTCTTCACCACCGCTCTTCCATTCCAACTTCAACAGTAACGCGCTTGCCGTCTTCCATTCACAAAGCAACCAACCATCTGTTCATAACGACATGTAGCTGTAGGTGAACGTGTAACATTTGGCTAGTTTTTAGAATCATAACACTTATCGCAGTATGTATTTACAACTTATAGTTCATTATTCTTTTTACAAAGGTTATTTCATTAATTATTTTATTTCGTTAACGAATGGATTACCGATAATCCGACGCACCACAAATTGCAAAAGTGCGTTTCCGCGATATTCAAGGAATTTATCATCGAAGGAATACGTTGAATTTTTATCTAAAGAATATTTATAAATATTGCTATCCCAATCGTTTCGTAATTAACTCGTAGTAATATTGCGAAATGCAATCATGAATGAATTTGTCTCTCCGTTTCAGATGTTACCCAGATTATCGAAAAAAATGACGAGATGTATTCTAACTGTGATTATACTTGTGACTACGTTTGTGATAACCTTTAGAATTAAGGAACGATATTTTTCGACGAAGGAAATGATTCATCCGAAACATATTTACAGGTGAGAATAATTTTTTTAAAATTACAATTAATGTAATGTAAATTTTTAGAATGAATCAAGAGGAGTATGTCGATAGGCAAGGCATAAAAGTCGTGGTTGGTCATTACATCGGAAACGAGGTGAAAAAAATACCCAACGCCACAGACGATATGATCAATAAAAATTGGTTCGATCCGAAACCAGAAGCCGGAAGAAACGGAAATCCCGTATTCCTGCAACCCAAAGACTTGATACGCAGCCAGCAAATGTACAATATCAACAAATTCAATTTGGTAGTCAGCGATAAGATTCCACTCAATAGGAAATTGCCGGACATGAGGAGAAAAAAGTGCGATTACCCACTTTGGAGACTTCTATACACCTTCGTTTTCCAGGTGTAGTCATATCTTCAGATATTGCGAAGACTGTCCAAATACTAGTATTATAATCGTGTTCCATAATGAAGCTTGGTCGACTTTGTTGAGGACCGTTTGGAGCGCTATCAATAGATCACCAAGGGAATTACTCAAAGAAATTATCTTAGTAGATGACGCTAGTCAACGAGGTATGTAACGAGTTTGCATTTACGGTATGCTTGGAAACCGGAAATTCCCATTATATACTAACGGGAAGAATGTGAGAAGATTTCATTCATTATTTGATTCTATTATATGCAATTTTTTGCAATATCATTCACAAGGAAATTGTTTGAGAATGCATCTCTCCTATCAATCATATTTTTGTTTGGTGCTTCAGGGCAAAATAATCGTAGAACGAATTCAAAAACAATAGTCCCATCATGTTCAGGTGTAATGGTCGTCGTTTGTTGGAATTTCTTCCTAACGTTTCGCTTACACGAGTGGCAAACTTCTTCAGACTTCAGTCTTGGTACACTATCGTAGAACCATCATCACCGATCCACTAATCACACTGTCGAAGACACCAGAACCGATGCACAACTTTCCATTGTCACAAAAATACCAGCACTTATGCACTATTAACACTCAGTGTTCATTCACAATACAGTGTCTATAATATTGGAGTTGTTTCTCTTAGAGTAGTCTTACATTTAAAGTTGAAAATTTGAAGAACATTTTCATGATGGAAAATTGCTGATCACATATTGAAGTTTTTTGAGAATTCAATAAGGGAAACTTTGTCAGAATCGATTTAAATTTTTCAAATGAAAATCTGAGGAAATCCACGTGGATTTGGACTGATTTGAACATACTGATTTGAAGATATCTCATGTCGTTTTTGGAAAATTTGTGCGCACCACCACGCACACGGAATTTAATTGTTTTAATATGATATTTCATTACAGAATTCCTGAAAAAACCTCTAGAAGAGTACATAGTACAGCTGCCAGTACCAACACGTCTGCTGCGCACAGGAGAACGAATTGGATTGATAAAAGCCCGTCTGAAGGGGGCATCAGTTGCCAGAGGCGACGTTTTAACGTTCTTGGACGCCCACTGCGAATGCACAATCGGTTGGTTGGAACCTTTACTCAGCGTGATAAGAGACGACCGAACCACCGTCGTTGCACCAATAATTGATATAATAAACGATCAAACGTTCGCCTACGTGAAGAGTTTTGAACTACATTGGGGAGCCTTCAACTGGAATCTTCAATTCAGATGGTACACACTTGGAGGCTCACAACTCGAAAAACGGAGGGTCGATCCTACTCAGCCCTTCGACACACCAGCTATGGCTGGTGGTCTTTTTTCCATCGATCGGACTTACTTTTATGAGATGGGTTCCTATGACGAAGGTATGTCGATATGGGGAGGAGAGAACTTGGAGTTGTCCTTCAGGATATGGATGTGTGGAGGGAAACTTAAAATTGCTCCATGTTCGCGAGTTGGTCATGTCTTTCGTAAATCTTCCCCTACACGTTTCCTGGAGGTATCGGTAAAACACTCTACTCAAATCTCGCCAGGGTTGCTTTAGTTTGGATGGACCAATGGGCTGATTTCTATTTTAAATTCAACGAGCCGCCGAATGCTGTGAAAAATGAACAGAATATAGTCTCACGGGTACGACTGAAACAGGAATTAAACTGCCGAAGTTTCGGTTGGTATTTGGAGAATATTTGGCCCGAGCATTTCTTCCCAACATCTGAACGATTTTTTGGGCAAATTCGACACGTAGCAACAGATTGGTGTTTGATCAGACCTGATACTAAGGGAATCACTAATCAACCGGTCGGTATGGCCACTCTTGAACCCTGTATCAGGAAGAATGTTAGCTTCGAGATGTTTGTAATGACGGACGATGGATTCATAATGACGGATGATTCGATTTGTTTGGACGCCCCAGAGAAGGAACTCAGTATACCAGCGAAGGTTCGAATAATGGCATGTTTTGGTACCACACGACAACAATGGAGTTACAGTCCCGTGGTTTGTATTCGGATCATCTTTACGTGAAAATTTTCAATGAATCTTAATTCGCAGACACGGGAGATACGACACCGGTCGAACCAAAAGTGTTTGGACTTTCCTGACTCTTCAAAAAGTACGACTACGGTTATTATACAAGACTGCAATGACGAGGAATCGCAACAGTGGATTCTAGAACCAGTACCGTGGAATAATCGGCAACATTACTGATGATACTAATTCGTCCTTTAGACATATGCCTATTGAAGTACAATCTAATTAATTTATAGAAACAGTATTTATCAAAATGAAACCGGTATTATCATATGCAATCGATTGTTTTCTTGATAATTTGAAGTCACATGAATTAAAAACTCAAAAGGATTAATATGAATCTACAAAATTCATTTGCGAAGAGAATTAGAAGTGGGTTCTCTACTTGGGAGCTATTGTCACATTTTGAAAAGCAGGAAATATCATTTTCAGTACCTAATGGCCCCAATTAAATTTTCGATTGTTTAAACTCTCAAATTCAATCCTTATGAATAGAAAACTCCCTTTACACCTGAGTGACTCCGCCCTCCATTGATTGGTTAGAGGCGATTGAAAATTTAAAATATATTTCACGAGAAATTCATCCAGCTTGGAAGAAACGTCGTCAATGTTTTGAAGGCTTTTTGTTGAGTTCTCGTGAAACTTGTATCATTCTCAAAGTCTTAACCATATTTGAGTTAATTCTCAATTATTGCTTGCTTGAAAGAGGATCGGAAAAGCATGAGCTACTAATAGCTGGGAACTTTGACGGTAGAATCATTGCTTTTGCAAGTAATCAGTGAAATGTCTGGAAAATGTGGATCTTCTAAAGAATAGATCAGTTCAAAGTAAGAAATATCTGGACAATGGAATGGTGGAGTCATTGCTTTTGCAAGAAATCAGTATAATGTCTGGAAATTGTGGATATTCTAAAGAGTAGATCAGTTCAAAGTGAGAAACATCTGGACAATGGAAAGTTTTTCTTCAAAACTAGACGACTAACGAAAGGATCTAACCAGATTCAATGAATCAATGACGGAGAGGGTTGGTGAGAAAAAGGTATTTCTGGAGCATCATGAAGGAATTGACGATGGAACTCACCCAGTTTGTCAATTGGTGAAGAGTTTGCATGGGCGAAGACAGTCTTCACGCTATTGAAACAATCGTATTAGTAAACTAATGGAGAAAGTTGAACTTTTATGGAATAAGACGGTTTCATGTATGTTGTACCGAATGAGGAATAGGGAATGTTTGTACCTTGTATTGTTAGCGGAAGATGGATGAATTTCTGCTGATGATCTTGGAAGAAAATTTTGTAGAGTGTCTCTCAGAGCTTTTCTTGGAGAAAGAATGCAACAAAATGATGATACGTCAATGAGCATGGACCAAGAATATTACACCAGAGAAATTCTGAAGAAACTTCCAATGACCAAGTCCAATGGGATCCTGATATTGCATTTGCTACGAATGAAGCAGCTCTAACTATGATGAATTCTTCAAATGAAGATTGGAGTCAAGTATTCCCATAAATGGAGAGTTGTTTGTATCTCATGGACAGAAAATTCATATTTTTCTCAAATTTTAGTCGAATCCCGCAACAAGTTCCGTTTACTATTCAAATAGAATTCAATTCCGAATCGCGGCAACACGCGTTTGAATAGAAGATGGTGTGAACGTGGGACGTCCGACCCAATGGTTCTCAATTGAACAATATCTTAATATGTGCATTTTAACTACGGTATTTTAGCTTTAACAAAGCGATATTTTATGCATGTTATAACTATATTAAGTTTATTAGTCTTATTAATATGCTAAGTGATTCCTGGAACATTATTGAGATTTCTCTGCCCACAATTCCAGTGTAGCAATTACAATTCCTCGTACTCTTAATTCTTCTGGTGTTAGAAATTACAAATTAGAACTGGAGGCGGCAAAACAATCATTACTGCTTTCTAGTAGTGGAAGAACTAACACTCATCCCAAATTGAATTATTTCAACATTACCATAAGTTACCATGAGTTCAATTTATCGCATCTGCCCACTTTGTCGCATTCTGTGAATGCTTGCCGATTCGGAATTATCATTCGCGTGTTTTACGAGGGCCCCAGGTGATTTGTTTTCAACTAGCAGTGGGCTAAGGACAATTTCTTGTTTATTGCACGGTCGGTCGTAACGAATTTGCCTAGGAACGGGTTGCTCCATCGCATTCTGGGTCCATCATGATAACCTCAAGGTGCACTTAATGATCATGACGTTCCGAGAAATCAATTGTCTACGAACCGATCTTTCATTACTAGCAACGAGAATTCCATCTGATGAATTACTCATCGTCAACTCTAATCGCTTTATTTACTGCGCTCGAATAAGGAAATGTTTTTTCTTGGGCATCTTGGATATGTAGGATATTCGCTTTTTATCATACGATAGTATGATAATACTGACGGGGTACCCCAATCCATATCACCTTCATTCCTAAAGTAAGTAACGAAATGTTATCAGCGAATTTCATTGAAAAATCATTCGACCTGCTTTTCCTTTCTTTTCATATTTTCTGAACTTTCTGTCTATGACTCATTGGTTTCATATTGAGAAAATCTGCACGGTCGATTTATTTGATGGCCGCGTAAATTTTCGTCAGCCATAAAACTTTCGAAATAGCGTCACCTATTTACATTATGTCTCCATTTCATTACAGATGTACAGCAATTCAAATTTCAAACTTAAAAGATTTCAGTGATTTGAATAATGCACCGAGAAATGAATATTCATCTCATTCCAAACTAGGACTATTACTTCAGTGGCATTCATTTCTCATCAGTTGACAAGGAGAATAATGATTTCACAGTAAGTTTTTATAACATAGCTACCAGTTAGTTAGAAATTGCGGAATCATAACATGGTACTCATAGGTCTCCACCGAGGTTCCACTTTCCTGAAACTTCAAGATATTCAGAATTCTTTACTCGAACTGAGAAACGCGATTATAACAAGATTTTTCACGGCGAGTTACGAAATGAAGAAGCTGTTCGTGGTACATAGTTGACTTCGAGGTTAAGTACAATAAAACCATTAAATCTCTAGCGGAACAATTCGGATTATTTCCCTCGGAAACAGAGTTGTACACTCATGTTTCAGTGCCTTTGACGATCTCAAACAGGAACTCATTACTCCTTTTACACGCTTTGTATCACGTTAGCAATGCTGATTTCCACTCTTTAATAATTTGGGGTCAACTATCTTAAATCCATAACATCCATGTCTTATGCCTTCAAAAGATTGGAGGTCTTTGTTTAATTACTAATAAAAAATAACAGAGTAAGTTTACATGTTAGTCGTTGATCTTAAGTTCGTTGAATTAAGCTTATCACTCGTCAACTCGTGCAAGTTGGAGACAAAGGAAATTACCTTTTCAATCTGCTTTTCCGTAATATTAAAACGGTTTTATTTCGGTCAATGTAACTTCGATATTCGGAATAATTCATCTTACATAAACCTAAATAACATTCCAGTTTTCTGGAAAAGTTGCCTTACCACTAGGCAAGATCAATCAATTCTGACAGGAAAATCCTCCAAGCTCAAGACAGTTGATTTGTTCGATTTATTCACACAATTTCAGCTTTGATATGAGATAAGATGCCTCCATAAAACGTCTATATTGAATTTCTGCCCATTTTATATCATGAACCTCATATAAAGATTACATAATGTGGCATTCGAATCGCTTATAAGACGAGCTAGCAGATATCAGTCGTTAAAAATTCACGTTTATGGAATATGCTTAATGTATTTGTCAAAGCAAAAACCGATAAGCGACGATAACCACAATGAAATTTTTTTCTTCCTGTCCACATTAGTAGTAGTAGTAGTAGTAGTAGCATTTTATTTTCCCAATTATTTTGCAATTCAACACCTCAACAATGAACAATAGACAACAGAAAGAAAATATGTCATATAAAAATGAACTTTCCAACTTAGAAAATGAATATTCTTTTCTCATTACAGAATTTATGAAATTCCTCCAATCATATACATTCACATTCAATCAAAAAATTATAGAGAATCTTCCTGTTCGCCTTTAAATTGTCCATTCTATGAAAGGTTGAAGGAAGCGAGTTTAGAAACTTTATACACATATACCGCTGATTCTTCTCCGTCGTTGGTAATCCGTTCCTTGGAAACAAGTATGGCATCATTTGTCTCTTATTATTCGTGTTTTTCAATTCTATAGAATATTCGGCATGTTCATATATAAACATGACACATCTGTAGATGTAGACTCCGAAGAACGTCATCATGTTGTATTTCTTCAAGATTCCACGACAAGGTTCTCTGGAACCTAACCCAAACATTATACTAATTGCGTGCTTTTGTGTAGTGAAAATTTTTTTCGCCAGTGATCCAGCACCCCAAATTGATATTCCATACTCCATCAGAGACTCGAAATTCGCACAATAAACTAGTCTCAGTACATCAGGAGTAACCTGCAGTCTTAAAACGCGGAGTGTATTATTTACTCTGTTCAGTTTTTGAGCTATATTTTCCGCATGTGCACTCCATTTCAGTAGTCGGTCTAATTTGACGCCTGAGAAATTTGTTGACTGGCTAGTTGTTAATTTTTTCCTTTTTACTTGAAGGGCTGAGATGATTTCTTTTTTGTTTGATGTGCACAAAATTCAATCGCTTCAGTTTTATCCATGTTTGAAACAAGTTCATTTTGGTGACACCTTTTCTGAATTTCCATTATTGTATTATTTGATAGAGTTTCAAATTCTTCCACATTATTTGACTTAAGTATGATGTTAGTGTCATCAGCTTACAATAACACTCTCTGGGATAAGGTGTCACATCTCGTTGGCACGTCATCGATATAAACAACGAACAGCAGAGGCCCCAATATGCTGCCCTGAGGAACCCCCATTTTCAATTTCTGGTCAGTTGATGGGAAAAGCCGTCCATTGCTTTCAACCACAACATGTTGCCTCAGATTGTGCAGGTAGCTTTGATTAACTTTAGCTGCGTATTCCTTCTGCCATAAGATTATAATTCATTGAGCAGTTGTTTGTGCTCTACACAATCGAAGGCCTTTGATAGATCCAGGAATATCCCCAGTGGAATATCCCCCTTTTCTAAGGCTTCTATCACTCCCTCGACTAATTGAGAAATAGCAGTGATTGTGTTTCGTCCTTTAACAAATCCATGTTGTTCTTGGTTTAAGATGTTAAATTTCCTAAGAAACCCGGTTATTCTCTCTGCCAACAATTTCTCGAATAATTTTGAAAAGGCGGTAAGCATGCTAATGGTTCCGTAGTTACTCATGTCATTCTGATCACCTTCCTTAAATATTGGTTTTACTGTTGCTATTTTCATCTTCAGGAAACGCTCCCTCTTCAAATGATTTGTTTATAATAAATTTCATTGGATCAACTATAAGATGTAATGATTTTTCAATTATATTTAAAGGGATTCCATCATGCCCATATGCCTTTTTATTTTTAATCTTATGTACAGTTTTGTAAATTTTTTCTTCAGTCACCTCAAACATGAAAAATGATTGGTTTATTGTTTTAATATTTCTATTTTTATTTAGACTCTTGGTACCATTTAGGGTGGTTTTCATATTAAAGGCTACATCAACGAAAAAACTGTTGAATAAGTTTGCTGTTTCTTCCCGATCTCCTTCTTTCGTTCTATTTAGCTGTGTGGATCTATTTTTAGTTAAACTTTTTATCACGTTCCATACTTCCTTTGACTTATTTTTTGATCTTTCAATTTTGTCCCCATAATAAGATTGTTTAACAAAGATAATTTTCCTATCATACCCTATTTTAGTTTTTTATATATTGGTTTAATTTCGCTATTTCTTTGGAATGTCAAATATAATTTATCTAGTGAATTTTTAAGTGCTTTTATTTTTGGAGAATTTTTATAATTTTTAGAATTATTTTTCTGTGTGACCAATTTGAAGGGAAAATGTTCATCAAAAATAGGTTCATATTTGTTAAAAAATATTTCCACATTTCATTTATTCTATCAAATGGTATTTGATACAATTCTCTAAAATCCATATTGCATTCGAAATTTCAAGAAATTTCGAATTTCTGTTTCTTTCATAGATCTAATTTGAATTTCCTTTGGCTTTTGATCTATATGATTTAATTGAAATGTTAACTTTAATGCGAGATGATCAGAAATGTGTAACTGCAAGAGTTTATAGTTACAAATTGTACCATCAGTAATAGCTATAAGAATCTTCGAGTTTTTTGGTGATCCAGGTTCATTTTAAACAATTTACAATATTAAGGACGTTTCGATAGAGATTCTATATTTGTCAACTATTCAAAATAAAATATTTCAAATATGAAAATCGAAACGAATTTGATATCGAAAATATCTTACCAAAAAGTTCAATGACGTTTAATATTCGTTCAAATGTTCGAAATTATGTGGAACGTATCGTTATAGTACAAAAGAGTATATTGTACTTAGTCTCTTTATATCAGTTTTATCATTCACAACATCTTTTTCGTTTTCCTTTATATGTATCATTCCAAAAATTTCTCTAGATTTAACGTTTTCTTCTGTTGCTAATATACGGACGTTGTAATCAAATTCATGGTTGTTTGGTTTTTTATGCTTGTTTAGTACGGTATTGGCTGTTTTCGAATATTTTTGAGCTTTCATTCCGCCTGTAAGTCGTTGGGAAGTTTGTTAATAGCGGACCCAAAAGAAATAAATGAAATTGTGAATAAGTTTAATAATTATAATTCCACATTACAATTCACTTTAGAAGAAGAAAGACATAACCAAATTAATTTCATGGACATGACAATAATTCGACAAAATAACAAACTTGAGACAAAATGGTTCAGAAAAACTACATCAACAGACAGACTCATGAATTTTCATTCTTCACATCATCAGTCACAAAAAATAAGCATAGCAAAAAATTTAGTAGACACAGCTTACATCTCCCAAATTCCGTACAGAAATTCTTAGTAAAGTAAAACAATATTTACCCTAAACCAATACCCTGATCATATAATAGATAGAATTATCAAAGAACGAACTCATAAATTTTACAATCAAACATCAACTTAATTTTCCTGTCACACAAAAGAAATATATGTCAATTCCTAACATTCCCGTACTAACAAAAAAAAAATTTCAGAAATAATGAAACCATACAATATTCAAATTGCATACCATCGTCAAAATCAGTTAAAACAAATTTATACAAAACTCAAAAGCAAAATTCCAAAAGAAAAACGATCACATGTAGTATAAAAAATTCCTTGTATGAACTGTAACAAATTATACGTCGGACAAACTTCCCAACGACTTACAGACAGAATGAAAGTCCATAAATATTCGAAAACAGCCAATACCGCACTAAACAAGCATAACAAATCAAACAACCATGAATTTGATTACAACAACGTCAGTATATTAGCAACAGAAAAAAACGTTAAATCTAGAGAAATTCTTGAAATGATACATATAAAAGAAAACGAAAAAGATGTTGTAAATGATAAAACTGACATAAAGGGACTAAGTACAATATACTCTTTCGTACTATAACGATCCGTTCCACATAATTTCGAACATTTGAACGAATATTAAAAGTCATTGAGCTTTCTGGTAAGATATTTTCAATATCAAATTCGTTTGCCATTTTCATATGTGTTTTTTTTCATTTTAGATAGTTGACAAAGATAGAATCTCTATCGAAACGTCCTTAATATTGTAAATTGTTTAAAATAAACCTGGATCATCAAAAAACTCGAAGATTCTTACAGGTAATATAAACCAGGTACGAAAATAAAAACGATACACTATTAGTAATAGCATTATCAATGCATGTTTTAGATTGATTTGTTATTAGTGTAGGTTCTCGGATAAGAAATTGTGCATTATAACTTTCCGTGATAGTTTAATACTCGAGCATTCTTACATTGACTGTTCAATAAGTCAACATTAAAGTCTCCTACTATTGAATATGTCATTTTTTTTACTAGCAGATTGTTAGTAGACTCAAAAATTTCTCAGAAAACACATTTGTATCATACAAGGGTGATCTAGACACACAAATGATCAAAAATGTACTGACCTTTAGATGAATTTCAGCAGATGATATTTCAATAAAATATTTTTCACTTAGTTGAACAATATCTAACCTTTCTTTGCACCTTATATCCTTCTGACAAAAAATTGCACTACCACCATGTTCTCCCTCATTTCGGCAAAAGGCACTGCACAATTTTACCCCTTGTATACTGTAACTTTCCAACTGTTCCTTCGTCTTTCAGTGTTCAGCAACAGTTAGACAATCTAGTTTTTCAGTTGTTACTAAATTTTCAAGTTGTAAAGAGGAGTTTACTATTGATTGTACATTCTGCTAGAGCAACTTTGGGTTGGTTTCATTTGTTCTTGACTTCCTGTGTATGGAATCCTTCATAGGGTTATATCCGTTTCTTTGTTATTTGTTCCTGGTCAGAAAGAATAAAAAAGAACCTTTTCCATTGTAGTATCGGTAGAATGCACTTAGGACTTTGCCGGAGGTGATGCGAATCGAGATCTGCCAGCAGTTCAATCGCTCTCCTCTGGATGGAATCAGGAATTTCGAGACAGCGTTTTGGGGCGACGCTCGCTTAGACATGTAAACAGTACGTAGGACCGCGTCGCACATGGGATTTGTAGACTACGAGAAACTAGGAATTTAAAGAGCGTTGTAACCAAATAACTCAGCCTTCGAGAAGTGGACTTTGCAATTTTAGCTATATATTCCTTCCAAACATTTGCCAAATTAATTATGACATCCAAATGCTGAAGGTCGCCGATGCCTTGCTTGAATGGGAGGCACTATGGATGGGATGTTTTTGGTGAAGGTGGTGACAGATTGCCTTTTTGTTGCGCTAAATTCGATCACATTAGCTCTGTCCTACAGCGCAATTTGGCTCAGGTCGTTGTTGACCTAATATCTTTGACCTCATCAACTTCATCCTTGGTACTATGGGTGGATCGACAAAAAACTGCATCCAAGTTCCTTACGAACATTTTCCCAAATAGCTCAACCTTTTTTATTCTAACACTGGTACGTACTAACGTCATATGGAAATTCTGGTACTATTTTCACGCAGTTTGCAAAAGATTTTATAGCTACCTTGAAATCACCTGAATATGTCTTGTTATTATAAGTCTATCCCTCAATACGAATGAGCGACATGAAGAATTATTTCAATTCTAGTACGCCTTACCGTAGTATCGCTTTGGTACTCTTAGTAATAGTCTCCTGCTCAATAGTGCTAATGAGGGTGAGTACCGTAAATCAATCGAATTACACATGAGATCAAATTGACGATGATGAACTCTTTTCAAGCATTTGAACCATCCTCCGAGCATTTCCGCTCAAACGTTCATGTTTGAAGGATTAGCTGTCCAATAACTTGCGCAAATCCTCATGTTGCCTTCAATCAATAAAACTTTCAGCTCAGTGTGCATTGCAAGTGCATATAATAATCCAATTATTCCTGGTAGGTACAACATATCAAACAACTCCCCAACACCTTCGGACGTTCCGACATGTTCTGTCGGATAAAAAAAGAAACGGCCGTGTTCGATCCGCAATCCAGGAAACGTTCGGCGAACGGCCGCAGTTTACCGCACAACGTATGCGAATTTAAAGTAAGCCATCATAAACATGTAGATCCGCACAGATACCAGGAATAACTACCGTCATAAACAATATCGTTCCTACTATCAATTCCACGGATAGGAGCAACGCAAGGAGGATGCGAAAGTCACGAGCGTCCGTAAAATTCGCGGCTACCTTAACAATGCTCGCCTAAATCACATCGGCGGTCATAGAAGAGTATTTTGAAATATGGTTATATCTATGGACGCGGGGCGCACATGCAGCTCGCGCGGCAAGAAGCCTTTCGGTCCGCCAAGATATATCACTCGAGGAACGAGGGCGAATCCCAGGATCGTATCGGCGATTATACGAGATCGAAACGAGATGGTGTTGTCATTTTTATTTGTCTCTTCCGGCAAATTGCCGTCCGGCTTTTTTGCGAAAGTCTCGAGATGAAATGCGCGGACGAGGCGAAATGTTGAAATTTGCTCGCGGCATTCCTCTTTCTTACTATCGTTATTACATCTAATAATAAACAGGTGTTTCCTTTTTTTTCCAATAATCTCGGGGCACTCAAACACGAAGACTGCTGTGACCTGACCCGCGCGTTGCTCCGCCGCAACGAGCGCTGCATCTTCACGGTACCACGCCCAGTAAGGGCTTCCGCAATCCGGTACTATGCCAGGTATGTATTAACGTATGAAACCCAACTGAAATATCCATGTTACAATGTAATCATATGAAATACGGTGCAATATAATACCTGAACTTGAAGGTAAGGGTCCTGATTTTTGGAAGTACCCGTCGCTCGTGATCAAGGAGCGAACATCTGGATCCATTCATGTTTAATTATGGTACACAGAACGGCTATCAAATAAATAAGATATCGATGGTCCAAAAATGGAAGAGAATTCATAGGATTTCTTCGGATTTATGGGTAATAACTTTTTCTCGCAGAAAAATAAAAGATTTACAGCTATCTTCATGGGTCATATTATACCGACCGTTACATTGACCATTTCCCTACAGAGTAGTTAGTTCCTGTTCCTTGGATCTCTGGATCGGATGGGTTTTATTCCGTTTGAAACTGAATTCGTAATTAGCTTTTTTTTCTAACTCAAAACCATAATTATATCAATTTTTATAATGCTTTTTTGTTTCAGGGTGAACCTCCCTTGAGCGAATGGAGTGTGTCTTGGATTGAGTAGTGTATATTAGATAGAGTAGTGTATTCTGAAGAATTAAAGTAGTGGTTGCAGGCATACAAAGCATCTCAGTGTTCACCGTTATCGTTACCGTTATCAGGGATGCTGAGTCATCGCATGACCTTCAGTGCCTTGGCCCATCAACATCCTGATCGGTCACTGCAACCTAATTCAATGAACAAATGGGAAGACGATTATGCTAAGTTAAAAGAAAGTTAAAGAAACAGAAATGGAATGAATAGAAGTGGACTTTAGATGCAATCACTGCCAAATCACTATATCCAAAGTTTGACACATCAGAATGCAACTCATGCCTGAAGAGGCCAAGAAAAACTCGGCTGAAAATTAGCGTACCAAAGAACTTCTGTCCGTCATCACAACATTATTGCAAAGGAAAATCAATATTAAATTGGTCTAGTGTCTACAAATCAACGGCCTAAACGATTCCCCTTGATATCTGGGAAGCATATTGCATACTGCGCTGTTGGAAGAACTCATCTCCTCAGGAGTTCCAGAATATTTCACCTCCTAGATGAAGTAAAGATCGTGTAACTCACTGATCTGGGTCTAGTGCCAGAGTTTTCAGATCGCACTAGTGCCTCTGGCATGACCTAACGACTATATATTATATATACAGCCGGAACCAACGGCTTTATGTGTCTTCCAAAGCACGGTGGCATTCTCAACTTGAGTTTTAATTCACCGGGATTCGAAACCCGGTTTTTCTGGGTCGGGGTGGATGATTACAGTTCCTCAAGGAACAGTAGTTTCTCTGACGCTCTTCCTTATCCATAATTTTCCGGACTCGACTAGAAACAAAATCTTCTGTTTAGCAACCTTATTGCCTTCACAGTAACAGAAGGCTTGGTGGAACATATGTTGCTCACCAAAAACGATGCTTTGAAATAAATCCAATTGACAGCGTCTTGACCAAAATGCGTTGTAGAAAGGAGCAAATTTGGTCAAATTTGACGCAACGACAATAAATGATGGTCTACTGTTCTTAAAATAGTGAAGTTGCCTTCCAGGAAACAGAATTATTTATTTAGAACGAAAAGATACTTTACAGCTACCGAGCTTTTCCTGCTGTACGAATCCCAGATGCGATCCGGTCTTGAGTACTGTTGACAGGTCTGTGGTCGGCCTCCTCAATTTCATTCCGAGGAGAGGGATTCGACTCACAGACCATCTGGAGTCGCTGCACAACCGACCTCAGATCGGAGCAAGTGTTTCCACTCTGATTTTCACAATGAAATTCATATCCCTAATGTTGATCAGTATTTCAATCTATGTATATATATAACGTGTGACATAAAAAAAACGTTTCGAAATTTTAGGTTTAAAATTTCGAAATTTTGGATGTTGAGTTCAAAATTTTGGATTTGTAGTTGGGATATTTAGGTTTTCCCAATTTCAAAATTTGAATTTCAAGCTATTCGGTCTGGTCTTCTCAGGCTCATTCCTTAATTTTTCTTGGTTTGTATCGAAATTCTAAATTTTAGGTTCAAATTTTAGTTCTTAGGCATAAAATTGATATCCACGTTCGAATTCAAGCATTTAGGTTTCATTTTTTCCAAGTTAAAAATTTTTTTTTCGGTTTTCACATTCAAAATTCAAACACTTGCATTCGATTTCTAGATATGGTTCCCCGATCCCGAAATTTCAAGTTTCTCCAAACTTCATAGTTCGATAATTGAGTTTGAAACTTTTTATTTTTTCGTTTTTTTGAATCAATTTTGAGTTCTTCGATTCTTATTTCCGAATGTAGAGCTCTCTTTCAGATTTGAAGTTTGAATATTAAGTTGTCAATTGGTTTTTATTTCAGAGTTGTTTTCGGATTTTGGGGTCTCAAGTTTTCACTTATGAATTTCAGGTTTTTTAGATTTTTTTGATCGATTTTGAGTTTTTTGATTCTTATTTCCGGAAGAAGAGTTCTCTTTCAGCTTTTGAAGTTTGAATATTAGGTGTTCAATGTGTTTTTTTTCAGCTTCGGATGTTGGGGTCTCAAGTTTTCATTTTTGAATTCCGGGTGTTTTCGATTTTTAGGTTCAAGATTTCGTTTCCATTGTTCAAAGCTTCGGTTTTAAGTTCTAAGTTTTGGTTTTCGAATTTCATGTTCGCACCTTCGATGTTAGTTCGAGTTTCAGACTCGGTTTTCGATTTCAAAATTTTCGGTTTTTCAACCCCAAAGTTCAAGTTTTCAGTTTCAAAATTCTTTTTTTTTTCGTTTTCTTTTCATTAAAATTTGGGTTCCCGTTGTTGATACATTCTGAAGTTGTGTTATTCTGTAGGTCTCCAGTTCTGAATTCAAGTTTCAGGCCCCAGGTTCCATGAATCATTGCGGTTTTTGATTTCGGATTTTCAAGTTTTGAGCTTCGAAATATCGTTTTTTTTTTTGCTTTCGAACTCTAGGTTTTTTCGATCTTCAAGTTTGAGAGCTCGGTTTTTCTTTCGGTTTGAGGTTCATGGTTAAGGTACGAAAATTCTTTCCTTTTATTTTCTGATCTTCTACTTTTTTGGTTTCAAGATAACCTCTAAGTTATTTTAGTTTTCAGTTTCAGTTTTAGAGTTTGCGGGTTTTGTGGCTCGAATTTTGATTTTTCACGTTTGGGTTTTATTTCCGAGGTTCGCAATTTGGGTTTGACTGGTTTTTGAGCTTGAAACATTGAGTTTTTAAGTATAAATTGTAGGCTCAATATTTGAAATTTGGGGTCAAATTTCAGGTTTTCAGGTTAGATCTTCAGAGTCTTCAATTTTTCCGTTCGATTTTTGGTTCAAGTTTCATTCTTTCTTGGTATTTGCGTTCGAAATTTCGAAATCAAAATCTCGTGCTCAAGAACCACTCGAGTTTGGAGTAGTCATGGAGATACATTTTGAATTAAATATATTCCATCATTTGAGTATAAGGACAATTGGGTATTCATTAAACAACCAAAACAGCTTCACATTCGATGAGCCATTTAACAGAACTAAGGAGTTGATCTCGAAATTCATAGCGGATCATCAAGGAGAAAGAGGTCCATATTTTTCCAGATCGATTATTATCGAGCATGAATAAATGAGCAAAGACAATGTGTGACAAGCACTTCTGCATTTAACCTGATACTGCATTCTTCTGAAGGTTCCAAATCTCTCCTTGGCAACACCAAGGGAAAATTTACAGAAGAATAATATCAATACTGGTACAAAAATGCAGAGTGAGAACAGGAGGACGAATTGGAGATTCATCCCAATTCGACTGAAGGAAAAATAAAAAAACCGTTTGTTTCGTTGCTGCACTCCCGTGAAATAAGATGAGTTCACCTTGAAGACCATAAGTCATAGAATGATGTTAGAATACCCAAAATGGAAGGAAGTAATTTATAGACCATACCCAAGTTCGAATATTAACCATTCCACAATATGAACACAGAATGCATCAATTTAACATCAAATCGAACCCCCATTCAAGTTTCTACTACGAAACATCAATCAAGAGAAACTAACCAGTTAACTAATCTCATACTCGCTTCGTAATGTCAGCGAACGATAACACTTGACACCGACCATCCAGAAGATAGCTTTTGTGACTTTATAGAACCTAACAACCATATTTTCTAAGCGACCATAAGTGGTCGCTGTCCATCCTAAACTGGTTCAATCTAACTTACCGCATACTTTAAAGCTGCTGAATGAAAAATATGGACGTGAATAAAATGCGGTAAAATTCCGAATGCGTTTTCGTAGAATCGATCGAAACGTTGAAGATGCTCGAGCAAAAAAAGGAAAAATCACAATCACCTTGAGAACGAACATTTGAATCACGTTCGCGGTGTCGCCGCGATCTCTGGTTTTGGAAAACAAGGACGTTCGCTTTTTTCCAATAAAATTCCCGACTCCCGATGTGTAATTAGTAACGATGACATATAGTACCATGTACACGGTCGATATGGAATTTTATCCTTCGACTGCAAAATTTTGCGGAATTTATTATTCAGAAATGTCTGGGTTTGTTCGACGACCATAAAGGGAGTCGAAGTTGTATTGAGAAAATATTTCATTTTGGTGCTGAAATGTTCCCTTCGCCCTGGGGGCGGCGGGGGCAGGTCGTTAGCCCGAACGTATGAACAAGTGGCGGTGGATTAAATATAAGCATGAATCGCCTCTTAATGGTATCGTACCTTGAACGGTAGCCTATGGTAAAGTGGAGTATCTTGTATTCTAAAACCCTAGATGATCTCAGATTGCCGATATGGCTACCGAACGTTGGTCATTTGAATACATTACAATACTGTTACATATTACGGCCCTTATCAGATGAACAGAGATCGAGTTTATGTAACGCCGCTGAAAGCTTTTAGCTTAAATCTATACTCAGTTGAAAGCGAATAGTGTAATAGAAAAATATACGATGAGTCGTTCCCTTATCGTTGATCACTCCCCAACATGAAATTTTTGTGGAAAATTAAACGAATTATTAATTATTGAAACGGATAATCTGCATATACTTCCAGTATATGATGTCTGAAATACCAAAAGTAAGCAAGATTATTACAAGGATACAAATTAGGAAGTTGCACAAAATCGGGGATATTTGTCACCTTTAAGATGGTCTTCCTGCCTACTCCCATTTCAAGGGTCTATCGTCCTCTGGCTCTTCCTAGTAGTCGCACTGTATTGATAAAAGGTAGAGGAACTGCAGCATATTTGGAATACTAGTTTGTTTTTTGAGAATAAATTCAAAGATAAAGGGGATGGGTCAATAAAAAATACATTAAATTATTGGCAAATTATTAAACTTAAATAACAAAAATTATCAAATGTAACAAAAACCAGGAACCCTATCAAAATATCTATTAAACTATAAAACTCCAAAAAGAGATTCGACTTAGGGTGCAGGTAATATGGAATATGATATTCCAAATTATATTCACATTTTCTCTTTGACAATTGCTAACATTTTTTCTTAGAAATTAATAGATTTTTTGACTTTGTAACAGTTTTATAGTTTTTAGTTATCTAGTAATCAATCTTTTTTAAACAAAATATTCTGAAATATCATATAATTATTATGTGATCAGTCACAATAATCACAGTATCACAAATATACACACCAGATTCATAACCATCACAAGCACCGTGAACCCACAATTCGCACATTAAGCACTGTACCCATTCTTCACCGCTTTTATCCTCGCTATATTTTCCATTACAGAAAAAACACTCGGCGTCTTCGTCAGTAGGGACTGCAGCCTCATCTCTCGTTGCAACATCGACCGAAGAGTCTGTGTTATCTCCAGAGATTTCCCTAGGATTCGGATCTCATAAGTCACTGTCTGTCATATTTCTTTTCTTTGCCTTTTTTGTTATTTTCTTCTTGCCATTTCCCTTAATATATTTTTTATGTTTTCTGTTTTCTTTATCAGATGTTTTAAGTTCTCATTCTCAAGATCTTTTCTATAAGGAGAACTTGAGATAATTGCCGATTTGCTGGCTTACGGCCCCTATTACTAGTTATCTTTCCGATTGTGGGCACGGGAGAAATATGAGAGGGAGTAACAAGGGAGTGAATTTCCATCCTACCTGACGGCCCTGGCTCTGTGTTATCAAAATCTACTCATAAAAATGTGCATAACATTTGGAATATTCAAAATTATGTTCACTTTCGGTATTCCAAATTAACAACACACCATTCTTACTTAAAATTACATGTCACATTTTTTATTCTGAATATATTCACAAAATTATAGTTATATCATTAACTAACAAGGTCACTTAACAGTTTAAATAATTACAATGAATATTTAAAGTATTACAGTAAATGATTATCACTGATTGCATTCTTACCGAAAAAGTTTTCAAAACACGCGTCTTCCCTTGGAGCTGGTAGCCGTCCTGTTTTTAACTGATGGCTTTGTGTGTCGTATGATGTTATGTTTACGGCAGAAAAGGCATTTATATTGATTTGGATATCGAAGTATTCCAAGTTACCTGTAGTATCCCAAATATGCTGCAGTCTCTCTATAATTAGCAGTAAGGCAAATTCGCGGTATATGCATATATATGCATGAAAACCATTCTTATGAAAATTCATAAAGCTGAAAATACCTTCGAAGCCACCAGCAAAGAGGAGTGGAGAGCAGAACACTCACGCTAGAAGATGGTTCACAAACACATTTAGGCTCAAATACAATAAAATAGCCTTTGAGCCCGCCTCATCATCATCATCATCATCATTATCATCAGGTTGCTACATCGGAATCGATGCATGAGTAACAGCGGAACCAAATGGTCTTCTTTGTTGGGTTAACGGTTTGAACTCTTCCACTGATTGAATCTCGAGCCATTCCAACACATCACCCCACTACATCCTCCTGGGTCTTCCTTCCACATTTCTTTCCATCACATCGAGCATTAAGCTGCCACTTGACTCACGGATCACCTGTCCTGCAAGTCTCTTATTATGTTCAGCCATTCGAATCTTGTGCTATCTATTATTCTGTCTTATTTTATCTATCCAACTCTTTTCCAGCATTCGACGGTAACATCACTATTCGAAGGATTGTATTTTCTGACTTAGGTTTGGCTTCCTCGTCCAGAACTAGCAACCATATATGTTGAGTACTATCAGTTTAGTGTTACGTAAAACATTTTCAATTGACATATTCTTTGCAGGAACATCTAATCTAAAACGTGGTATGCATAGATTTCGTGGGAAGAACTCGAAATCTCAAAAACTCACGATTTCCCCGAATATTTCACAAATTGCGCCACCCTCGAACATTTGACGCTGTCGAAGTTTCAGTAACGGGTCCTTATTTTCTCGCACTATGATTGTCTCTGTCGGTAAATGTGCTACAAATTGGCCCTTTTGGAACAAAAACAATACAAAACACAAAAATTCCTGAGATTTTTCAAGATTTTCTGATATGACGCAACTCCTAAAACCACGATCACTTTCGGTTTGTCACTACCCAATTACGATCAACTAGGGCTGCAATCGCATCGCCCACTATTTTCGTCTAAAGTGAACCGTCTCTGAGAAAAAATTTTTGAATCCTTCTTAAAACAACGCTTATCGATTAGTGATAGCTCATTTGATAATGATTACACCACTTTCGATTTATCAACAAGCGTTACATCGTACTTTCATGAACAATTGCTTTTCTTATTGTATTCAGCTACGCCCTACCGTTTCCGAGAAAACGAAACGTGGCCATCCGACTCCCTCATCATCCTCATCGTCGTCCCGATCTCGAACGACCGAAAAGCGGAAAGCAATTCGGATAGCGAACTCGTCGAGTACCGAGGCGCCGTCGCCGGTTTATGTTGAGTACTCTCAGTTTAGTGTCACGTAAAACATTTCTTCGTATTATGTCGCTGTTGTTGCAAAAAGGAAAGTGTCAATTGACATATTCTTTGCAGGAACATCTAAAACATGGTATCCATAGATTTCGAGGGAAGAATTCGAAATTTCAAAAATATCTTCGATATTGAGATAAACCTTATATGCAGCATCTTTGGTACGTTTCGTAATTTGACATATGGCAGGAATATCAGTTCTTATCCGATGAATTGAAGTACAATTTCCAAAAATAAAACTTTGTGATTTTAATTATAATTCAAATTTGCCAGTTTTGTCAATCACAATATTGATTGTAATCGAAACTTTCAATAGAGTTACAACCTTTATTACGGATCTGATAAGTTACACTGACCATTTGCAAGCGTATACTTTCCGTTCGTGTAGAAGCAGTGCCAAAGTACTTCTTTTATTCATCTTTTCAATTGAAAGCGTCTATCTCCAAATTAATATGATTTCAGCGGATTCTGGCGATATCACCGGAAAATCCGAATCCATTAGTGATGATTTTGATACAATGGGTCATGGAAGTATTTTAATGTAAATGAAGTGTTCTATCCTTTTATAGTAATCATTCGGTATATATTGATCTGTTTGGTCTTAATTCCTGTAACGACTTTGTTGATATCAAAGGAAAATCCTGTAATGATCAGGGCGCTCTCCAAGGAGAAAAGTATGGTTATTTCAATGTTCGTTAGTTCGTTTGACCCGCCGAAACACCAGAGCGATTATATCACGTCGTTATAGGATATAGTCACGTATTTATATGCAATTCCTAAGGCAAATAGTTGGTTGATATTAGTTCAATTCATTGTGAGTTTTATAATTTCCGAAATTTCTTAATATTATCAAATGGATTCTCCCAAAAATGCCAAATTTATATCGGATTTCGCAGAAATTTTTTTAATTGTGAGGGTTTTTTGACCTGTCAAGTGATTTTTTGAATGAACCAAAATTTTTCCGTTGTATCTATCAATTTCTTACTTTCTTTTTTCAAAACTTTCTAATATAAATCATTGAATTACCCTCATCTTTCATTGGGTCTTGTAATATGTGAAAATTTCCAAGAATTTCTTCACGGATTCCCCAAGAACGTCAGAGAACTTACAAAGCATTCGCAATCTTCTGGAAGTTTCCTGCTGGTTCCACCTGATTTTTCGCTACGAATAAATGGATATGAATCCCCAAAATACTGATAGATATGACAGTGAACTAGTCATCATTCTCAAAATTTGATTTTTAGCGAAAATTCTTCGAATTTCGTTATGATTTCTTGAATATTTGCTGAAAATGGAAAAATTCTTCTAATTTCGCTGCATTTACGAGGAGTTTTATGCAATATTCCACTCATTTCCCAGGAAGTTATATAACTGTTTTCCAATAGATTCCTTTGAAACATGAACAGAAAAAAAATCAGAGCTCTTCTTGAAAATTCAGAAAAATTAGATAATATTACAAGGTCTTTTACGGAATTTGAAATATGCAAGAAAATCGATAGTGAGACTTAAAGTAATGACGCGAATGTGGTGATATTCCTCCCACTACATTAAATGAATGAAAGGAAATTCAGGAAAACCTGTAAATGTTACTAGAAATATATCATCATTAAAATATCTTCAAAAATTATTTCATTTCAACAGAATGTGGGAGATTTATATCGGATTTTGTAAATGCCTTTTTTGGATCAACCAAATTTTTCTAGGAATCTTACCGCTTCCCCATATTTTCATCTTTGAAAAGTTTTAAGAAGTTTACAGTTGATTTGAAGAAATGTGTTAAAAACTCAACGATCTTTTCGATATTCAAGGAATTTCTACAAATCCAGTATAAATCTTGATTATTACGTGAAAATCCACCAGTTTTGAGAAATGAAACGATAATTTATCTCACTTTATGTTTGATGATCGTATTGAATGAAAGGTCATCCCTTCCTACATGTCCATCTCATGGCACGAAATCAATCAATCATTTAATTGGCATTGGTAGCTCAATAGGCGTAGTGCGGACCTACTACCCAGAGAAACCGGGTTCGAACCCCGGCAAATGCCAACTTAATTTTAGAACGCCATCGCGCTTCGGAAGGCAGGTAGAGCCGTTGGTCATGCCAGAGGCACCTGTGCGATCTGAAAACTCTGGACTTGAACCCAAGTCAGTGGGTTATACGATCGAAAAAAAAAAGGAAACTAAGGAAGTATTAGTGTCGAACTCATTTCCATTGCAAAACTTGTATAAGACCAAATGGCACACAAATTCAAGATACCAAAATTGTCATGTGCTAGTGCATTTGTAAGCGAAAATGAAGTTCTTATTTTGAAACGAGACTGAACTACACCAAGAGTCAAGTCTAGACAAGACTAGTTTTTATTGGAGACCATATTAAAACATTCATCTCTATTGATTTTTCGTATATCAATTCTGTATGATTCAAAGTCAAACAAACAGGATTTCAATTTGTGAGCAGTATATTTCGTGGTTCTTTATGTTGAAACATTGGAATTCCAATTAAAACGCACCGAGAATCGAGGGAAATAAAACAGACGGTGCTGCACGAAACCAAAAATGACCACTTGTCCCACTTTTTCAGAAAAATAAAATAATTTGTCATGATTAACCGGCGTGTCCACTTAATGTCTCCATTTTATGGACGGCGGAAACGTGATGTCCACGATTCGGACCTAACAAGACGACCTCCCAATTTCTACTGGTTCACAACATCCTCGAGAGCTTACATTGTTATATTTAAATTGTCGTCGAGCTCACATAATGAACGTATATAAGAAAAAAATCGAGAGAAAACGGAACAAGAAATGAATTTACGTGGCTCACGACATATTACGCGAACGCTTATTACTATCAAAATGTAGAAACAATGAACGAGAACTGTTAGCAATATAGCAATTCAATATATCACGGTATGCAAATCGAACTGCATAATTATACGATTGTAGTGGCGGTGAACTGGCGCAAATACAATGGTTTTGCGGTTCGCAAAGGTTCCACTAATTCATCGCGAGTTATGTTGCAATTAGCAACGTTTTTTACTAGTCGGTTATTGGATGTGGGTTTTAGAGTGTTAATAATTTTTGGGTTAGGTTTCTCGGAATTTAAACGCAGCGTAAAATCTCTTCGTGACATTTATTTCTCGCATTCAATAATTATTAAAACCGCGCATTTTTTAATATCAATACGTCAACATATAAGTGTCATTTAATTATTTTAGGTTATGTCATGGAGTAACTTTATCGATGATTGAGAAGAAGAAAAAAGAATGGATAAGTAAGGGTTGGTTAACAATGTATCGATGCTTATCATAAAATTGATTATAATGGCCCCCTTTCGCTTTTGCCAAAATAATTTCTTTTGTTACCCCGTCCTGTGATCAAAGAATCGATGCGATTCATCACATCTTATCGCCAATTACTTTTGACAATGAAACAGAGAGAAATTGCACTTGTGGCAGTCATCTCGTTTAAATTTCGTTTTATCAGATCCGGGTGTACCAACTACTTTATCTGGTAGTTGCAACGTCATGACTTCTCGGGCATGCATGTTAAAACGATTGACCAATTGACGATATTCGGTACAGATTGGCATTGTACCCTTGAGAACAGGAATCGTGTCGCGAAAGAATTGCAGCTGCTATTGTTGCCGTTTTCCCTATCGAATAACCGAACGCGCGACTGTCGTCACATGGTATCGTGTTATCTATCGGATTTCTATGGCGCAAAGAATAGGAACATCCTTGAAAATATACGCGGCTTAGATTTTGTCACGCAGCGAAGGGTGTTTGAGGAAAAAAATTGAAACAAAACGATGTAAAATTCTCAAGTTATCGGTGAACGATGATAGCACCTCGTCCAACATCACGAAGACGATACTAATTGTGCTAAGTCACCTGGACTTCGATAATGGGACGGCTTCATATAAAAATTGATACTAAGGCTTCTCATAATTTGGCGAAGAATTCCGAAGGATCACACACGTCGTCCCATACGATTTTGGCGATATGAAATTACGCGAATCCGATTGCAAAATATCGTATATCATATGCTCGACGAGTGATTTGGATGATGAGCAGCATGATAGCCGTGTCGCATTACGCCCACCCATGGAATCCAGTCCGGCAGTCAGTCGCTGGTACGGCGACGACGTTGACTCAATCTTGAGGAAGCTGAAAACGAAAATATTACAAGAAATGCCATAAAACATCCAACTAATTGTATACATAACAGAGTGATTTTCTTAAATGTTAAGGCCGAATCACCTTCTATCAATCCGATTAAAAGGAAAAATGGAAGCTTAATAGAGAATCAAGAAACTCATAGTGAATAATATCATATCGAGAAAAGTGTATCACCTTGGCTGAATCTATTGATTCAAATTGCGACACCTACCAGGTCGCAATAAATCCGAACGGAGTAGGTTGTAAGTCAGGCGTACGGCGCGGCACGGCGTGTCTTCGTCGGTCTAGGTCGGTGTTCTACCATTCGGTCTATTCTATTTTTAGGATATTTGTTGATTACCGTCTCAATATATTTATTGTCATCAGAAACGTCATTTTGCGTCTACTCACTGACCGGAGAAAAAAAATCTCCGCCACCAAATTAGTGAAGTCGTCTCATCGAAAACTCAAACTGGCTTGGAAATGCGTGATAATTTTCTTGATTTCAAGCGCGATCGACAAATTAGTGGACTCAATGTCGCATTGAAACCACTTATAGCAGAACAGAATGAATTTTCGAAGACTGTCTTGTGGATTTGATAAATTCTTCGGAGAAATTCGAGTGAAATATTTACGTGATTTTTTTTTGAATTCAATCAATCCTCAAGCGTGAATATTTATTTATTTATTTATTTATTTATTTATTTATTTTATTTTATTTATTTATACATGTAAGACATGATAAATAAATAATCACCGTCAAATAATTACTGTCAACGTCACACTGACAGTAAACGGCGGCTCTCAGGTTTTCCAAGAAAATCAAGGCCTTGGCGTCAGGTGGCAACCGGCCGTAAAACACAGTCAATTTAATACACTAATTATGAGGCAAGTCAATAAAGAGAAGAGATTAAGGGCTAGGGCGTTCCCTTCAAGCGACGGCAATAGTGGATATGTGACAAATACTAAGGCGTCCCCCATAAGCGACGAAAATTCAAAGCGAAGAGACACTGCACCGATGTTGGAACTACGCATAGGCACTTGGAACATTGGTACAATGACTGGACGAAGTGTTGAACTTAGCTCTGTTTTGGAGCGACGTCGCATAAACGTATGTTGTGTGCAGGAAACAAAGTGGAGAGGTGCAAAGTCACGTCAGATCGGGAAGGGTTTTAAGCTGTTATACAATGGAAAGGAGAACACTAAAAATGGCATTGGAATAATCTTGGATCAATATCTGAGTAATAACGTTATTGAAATTAACAGAATAAGTGATCGCATTATGTCAGTTAAACTAGCCTTGGATAAGCAGCCATGCATCAATGTTGTCTCTGTTTATGCACCACAAGTGAACTGTCCAGACACAGAAAAGCTTGAATTCTGGGAGGAACTGCAAAAACATCTAACAACGATACCCTTAGGAGAGCAAAAACTCATATGTGGAGACTTAAATGGTCACGTGGGAATGGATGGGGATGACTTTCAGGGATACCATGGTGGCTTTGGATATGGACAACGGAATGTGGAAGGGGAAACAATCCTGGAGTTTGCAGTCTCCAACAACCTAGCAGTAGTTAACACCTTCTTTCAGAAAAAGAATGACCATTTAATAACTTATAAGAGCGGAAACTCTAAAACACAGATAGACTATGTCCTAATAGATAAAAGGAACCTGAAACAAATTAAAGACTGTAAGGTTACTCCTGGGGAACCACTAATCTCTCAACATAGGCTCCTACTAACTGCCCTAAAACTGAAAAAACCCATCAGGACTAAAATAACTAAAGTCGAAAAGATTAAATGGCATGCATTGAACAGCGAGAAGGGAAGTGTCGTAAGAAATCAGGTTGTAGATTATTTATCCAAAAATCCATGTCTAAATGACAACCCCTCTGCGATATGGAAGGACTTTGAATCCTTCTGCGTGACTACGGCTAAACGTGAACTAGGATTCAGCAAAGGAGCCTTGCACATTGCCAAAGACACTATATGGTGGAACAAGCATACCAGAAATAGTGTAGCTGAGAAGAAACGACTGTTCAAAATCTGGCAAGACTCAGGCTTAGATGAGGATAAAGAGCTGTACAAACAAGCTAAAAAAGCCGCCAGGAAAACAGTAGCAGTTGAAAAGGAGAAGGCTGAATCTGATTACTATCAGCAGCTTGAATCAGCTGCTAGCAATGAAATTTACAAGATAGCGAAACGCAGACATAACAATAGCAAGGACTTTAAAACAACGAAGTATATTAAAAGTAAAGAAGGCATTTTACTCACGAACGACAAAGACATATGTGACAGATGGTATGAGTACTACCAAGTCTTATTAAATAAAAAATTTCCCAGGCAACAAGAAGTAGAACTACCAACAACGAAAGGACCGATTAATGAAATATCTTCGTTAGAAGTTAGAATGCAATCTCAAAAATGAAAAACCATAAAGCAACGGGGCCGGATAATATACCCGTCGAGTTATGGAAATTTCTTAGGACAGATGGAGAGGTTTGGCTATCAAAGCTATTTAACAGGATTGTAGCCAACGGGGAAATGCCGGACGCTTGGAGGAAAAGTATACTAGTCCCGTTTTACAAAATAAAGGTGATGTTAGAGATTGTGGAAATTACCGGGGAATAAAACTTACATCTCATACCCTTAAGATTTGGGAGCGAGTCTTGAGTGAGCGCCTTCGATGTTTAATAGACTTAACAGAAAATCAGTTTGAATTTACTGCCGAGAAGGGGACCACAGATGCAATACAGGCGGTAAGACTCTTAGTGGAAAAAGCTAGAGAAAACAAACAAACACTGTGGATGGTTTTCATAGATCTGGAAAAGACTTTTGATCGGGTACCAAGAACTTTGATATGGCAGGCTTTAAGAGCTCAACACATTCCTGAACGATATATAAAGCTCATAATGGACATGTATCGAGACGTACAAACGAGCGTCCGAAGCCCAGCCGACGTGTCTGAGAACTTCGACATCAAAGTTGGGGTCCATCAAGGAAGCGCTCTTAGCCAATTATTATTTAATATCATAATGAACTACCTAACTGAGAAAATTCAAAAACCCCTACCGTGGAACCTCTTGTATGCTGACGATGTGGTTTTAATATCGGACAGTAAACATGAAGTACAAAAAAGCTTAGAACAGTGGAGGAGATCTCTCGAGTCAAGTGGATTGCGTATTAGCAGAACTAAGACAGAGTATATGGTGTGCAACTTTGGCCCTGATGATTCCGACTCAGAATTGCTGCTCGATGGAAAAACTCTACCGAGAGTAAGCAAGTTTAAGTATCTGGGTTCGGCTATTGCTGATGATGGTACAATTACGGCCGACATAACCCATAGAACAATGTCTGGGTGGAGCAAGTGGCGCGAGTTGACAGGGATCTTATGCGATCCAAAAATGCCAGTAAGAACCAAAGGCAAGGTCTATAGGACTGCTGTTAGACCTGTTCTTCTGTACGGTGCCGAAACATGGGCTACGAAGCAGATACACGAGCAGAAATTGCATACTACTGAAATGCATATGCTTCGTTGGGCAGGTGGAGTTACCCTTAAGGATAGAGTCCGAAATGAGTATGTGCGTGGCAGTTTCGGGGTGCGACCTGTATTGATAAACTTAAAGAGTCCAGGTTAAGATGGTTTGGACATGTTACGCGAAGACCTGACCATCACGTGGTGAAGAAGTGCCTTTCCATAGCTACGCAGAAGAGAGGTAGAGGCAGGCCACCAACTACCTGGCTGAGGAATGTCCAAAGGGACATGAAGGAGTTGGGGTTGTCAAATGACGACGCTTATCAGCGAAATGAATGGTGCCTCAAGATTAGGGAAGCCGACCCCGTATAACGGGAAGGGGCGAGGACAAAGAAGAAGAAAAAATAATTACACGGTTTTAAGGAACTTTATGTATGCGTAAATCGAAACGACCAATATACACTGCTGTTATTTAAACAATGTTACTCCATTCATTCACAGCTCAAAAAATTCTTCTGTATTATAAATTGTCTTATTTAATAACCACTCTTTCACCTGACGGTCAAACTGTGAAAGATTTAGCGACTTATACTCATCAGGGATGTGGTTATATAACTTAACGCAGCTATATTGCGGGCCTTGTTGGGTTTTCTTCAGACGAGCATACGGAATGATGTACTTAATATTTCCTCTTGTATTGTGATTATGGTTATTCTTGTCTTTCTTAAATTTATCCTGTCTTTGATGAATATACTTCAGGGAGGTCAGTATGAATATCGAAACTATGGTAAGTATATTCTCTGTTTTAAAGGTTTCACGGCAGCTGTCCCTTGGATTGATATTAAATAGACATGTTAATGCCTTCTTTTCTGTCAGAAGAACTCTTTGTGTTATATTGCTTCGTCCCCAGAGAATTATACCATACTGAATTTGGCTATGAAAATTGGAATAATATGCAAGTTTGGCTGATTGGGTATCTCATATTTGTTTTATCGTCTTCATTAAGTACGTAGTACTGGATAGCCTGCCACAGAGAGCTTCAATGTAGTCATTCCAGCTCCAACAAGGCTGGAATATGATTCCCAGATATGAGACAGAATTGGTACTATTTTCGTTCGTTGTAAACAGGAGTGAATGTGTTTTTTCAGAGTTCAGAAGAAGCCCATTTCGACCAAACCACTTCTCAGCTTCATCAATTGCTTTCGTCGATTTTTCTTGTAGAATATCTCTATTACTGGAACTATTTGAGACAACTGTATCGTCAGCAAAACCGCACTTGTTATCCGTAGACATACTTGCATATAGGTCATTGGTATAAATTAAAAATAAGATAGGCCCCAACACAGAGCCCTGTGGAACCCCTGTTCTCATTTCTTTTGCCTCTGACCTGAGACCTCTCCAATCGACAACCTGAAATCTACCTTGCAAGTAAAATGAGAATATACGTCATGCTTTTCCTCGTATTCCACAGTAGGAAAGTTTATTTAATAAAACTTCATGGCATACACTGTCAAATGCCTTACTTACGTCAAGGCAAGTAAGTTCCAGCTCTTCACCTTTGTTATATGTTTCTGATATTAATTCGGTTACTCCAATCATCGCTGTTATTGTGGATCTTTGCCTTTTAAAACCATGTTGTGCATCATCAAGATAGCGTCCTCGTTCGATGAAATCTTCTAGACGATTTTTCAGAACCGTCTCAAAGATTTTGGAGATTACTGTCAAAACTGATATTGCTCTAAAACTAGCAGGTTTACTTGATCCTTTATTCTTTGGTATGGGTATTACTTTTGCCACCTTCAGTTCATCTGGGGAATCTTGCATTATGCAGTCATTTAACATTTTACATAAAGGTACGACTAAATACGGTATTATTTGTTTTAAAAGTATAATAGATATACCATATATATCCGTCGATGTTTTGTTTTTAAACTTTCTTGTTATATCCATTATCCCATTTTCTGTTACTGATTTTATATACATGGTATTCGTATTATTGATTTTAAGTTTTTCCAAGTATCTGTATGATTCTAAAGTTGACGGTTGCACCCTATCATTTATGTTCTTCCCAATAAAAGCGAAGAAGTTATTCATTGTTTCTGCTGTCAAATTATCATTAGAGGGGATTATGATATTTTTCTTGCCTATTTCTTTTCGTATTAAGTCCCATATTTTCTTACTCTCATTGGTTGCTGACTGAATTTTTTTGCATTTTTAGATTTTATTTCATTTTTTATAGCTTCCTTTCAGCTTATTTTCCTTACAACTTTGTTGTATACGCTTGCACAGCTCATGAGGTGAGCGGGCATAAAGCCGTATACTTTGCCGTCTTTACGCGATCGAGGTAGTATCTGTGTATGTGTGTTTGTATGTGTGTGCGGCAGAAACGGCGAAACGACGAAATTGTAAAAAAAGAATCTCCAGTTCTCTAGTTCTTCAGGTCTGATTCCTTTTTGCATCGCAATCGGAATACTCCAAATATACTCGAAAAACTGCAAGATTTTTGGGAATTTTTTGCAACTAGGAGTTCGCGATTCGGCACAAATATACCAAAAAATATATTCTTCAAGAAGAATGAGTAGAGGAAGGGTGACTCGGCAAGAATGTTGAGATTTTATCGAAAAACTGATTTTCTCTTTCAGTCAGGATAGCTCAAAAACTGTTCCAGATAGCGATATGAAACTTTTTAGTATCAGGGAAAATCTTTATTGGATTTTTCTTGTGAGAACATCTAAAACGTGGTATCCTTAGATTTTGACTAAATCTCAAAAATTTACAATTTTTCGCCGAATATTTTATGCATAGCATGACAACAGTCAACGCTTCCAAATTTTCACTAAAAGATTTTTATTTTCTTCCACTATGATTGCCTCTGTCGATGAAGGTGCCACAAATTTTCCTTTTAGAGCACAACCAACTAGAAACATAAAAATGCCAAAGATTCTTTAACATTTTTTAGTATAACTGAATTTCTAAAATCACTAACGCTTTGAGTTTTTTACCATTCAATTGTTATCGAATGGGGCTACAATCGCTTTGCTGACTATTCCTGTCTAAAATGAACCGTTTCTGAGAAAAAAATATCCCAATTTTCGTAACAATTTTGGTGATATTAAAGAAAAATTCGATACGCCTATAGTGATTATAGCGAGATCGGATGGAAATGAAAAAGAATGATCTTCTCACACATTTTCGGATATTTTGTTCGTAAAATTTTGAAAAAAAGCAAGAGAAATTTGTGGGAAATTTGGTCACACTTTTATATCAAAGAACTCCTTTCCGTTAAACAAACAGAATTCATCGATTCATTTTCAAAATTTCTGTAGAATGAGTATTCAAATCCTTTTGAATTCTTCATAAATTCATATTGAACGTCCAGTAATCGTTTTGACTTTTCTTGGATTCTCAAAACGCTTCTACGAAATCTTATAGAAATCTTGGTTTCCCTTTGGAAGAAAATGAGGTCTTAAGACATTTTGTCTCAAAAAAAGTGTTTACTAAATTTGCGGTTTTTTGAGCGCTCCATTCTATTTCAACGTGCTCGTTGAAGAATCGATTAATATTTTTGAGCTTTTTTGAAAAATGTAAAGTTTTTTTTGTAGAGTTTTCTAAACCTTTCAACAACTTTTTTCAGTTTCGTTAAAATTTCAGAAAGTCGAGATGAATTCGCGCAGAGGTTCAAGGAATTTGCCCACTTTTCATTTTTTAGCATTTTTTGTGAAATGGTGAAAGGACTACTTGAAGTTCCTAGACAAAATTCATTGTTGTATACGCTTGCCCCTCACGAAGTGAGCGGGCCTAAAGCCGTATACCTTGCCGTCGTTACGCCATCGAGGTAGTATGTGCGTATGTGTGTGTGTGTGTGTGTGTGTGTGTGTGTGTGTGTGTGTGTGTGTGTGTGTTCCTATGTATGTGTGTGCGGCAAAATTTTCTGTTCACGCTACAGGCCAAACGGCGCTACCTAGAACAACGAAATTTTAGGAAAAGATGGACAGTAACGGTCTCCAGGTCTGATTCCTTATTCCATCGCAATCGGATAATTATTTCTTGAAAACTGAAAAATTTTCGGGAATTTTTTGCGACCTTATCTTCAGAGCTACGGCTTCGAGATTCGGCAAAAATGTATCTAAAAATGTATTATTCAGTTAGAATGAGTAAACGAAAGGCGATTTGGCGAGAATTTTGAGATTTGATAAAAAAAGTAGAGAAAAATTGAATTTTTTTTTCTTTTAATCTGGATAACTCAAAAACTATTGCAGATAGCGAAAACTTTTTTATGTCAAAAAAAATTTCAATGAAAGTCTCTTCTGTAGGAACATCTGAAACATTGTGTTCATAGATTTTGAGAAAAAAATTCAAAATCTCAAAAATTTACGATTTTGCCGAATATTTCACCTATAGCATGGCCCCCTCATTAATCAACGCTCCAAAATTTTCAGTAGAAGATTCTTATTTTCAATCACTATGATTGCCTTTGTCGATGAAGGTGCCATTAATAGCTCTTTTGAAGCAAAATCAAATCAAACCATAAAATTGTCAAAGATTTCTTAACATTTTCTAATATAACTCAATTTCTAAAATCACCAACGCTCTAAGATTTTTACCATTCAATTTCTATCAAGTAGGGCTACATTTGCTCCGCTTACTATTGCTACCTAAAATGGACCGTTTCTGAGAAAAAAATTTTGAAACCTTCTGAAAATACCGTTTTTTCGATGAGTGATAACTCGACTGATAATGATTGCACCGCTTTCGAACTTTCACCAAACGTTTTGCCGTAATTTCATGAACAATTGTTTCTCTAATCGTTTTTAGCTTTTGCCTACCGTTTTCAAGAAAATCGATGAGATATGTGAAAAAAATAATCGATTGGGTGCATTTAACTTAGGCACTCTTATGTACGCATTTCCGACCCCGAACGAAACGGGCCGAAGGCCGGTCACGTCGCGAGCGAAGCGAGCGATCCGGTTTAGAGATATTCCCTAGAAATCTTCCAGGAATATTTCAGACCCTTTTGGCCGATTTGCAAATTGTTCTTGAAAATATGGAATCTTGAACCATTTTCAAGTGAAATTATCAAATAAAATTTTCTAGCTTTCATGAAACTTGTCTGAATTTCAAATTTGAAGTTTCTCAGAAATTGGAACTTATAACCTTTCGAGAACTTCTTCAGGCAATGAGGACAGACAATTTCATCATTAGATTTTAAATTTGACAACAAAACTTTTTCATCCATCCAGGAAGCCGAAAAAGAACAACTGTCGAGTTAGAGAAAAGGCAAAAGTTTTGAAAAAGTTTAAAAAAGGACAACGACTACAGCGCGTAGTAGCGCATGGCACCATCATATGAAGTCAGTCCCTTCATTCATTTAAATTGTCTTCATATTATTTAGAATTGTTTCCATATCTTTTAATGACAAAAAACAGGTCATTGGTTTGTAAGGAATAATACTTTTGAAATCGCTTTCGATGTAGGCGAATCCAACAAACTCGCTCTCACTGGTTCATCGCAGCGTTGATGATACGAATTATTGAATAAAGTACTTGAGAAACGTGAACTTGTTTCGATAAAGAAATTTTTGAATACGCGATTCCTCTTGAATGATCAGTGATAAATGATTTGAGAACATTTTTGACCTACAGCACCTCACGAACAATTCGGAAAGAGAAAAGGCAATAAATACTTCATACCATAGGATGAATCGTCTTTTATCAACAATATCACGAAGAGTAATAGAGGTCCTATTCACTTTTGTTTCAATATAAATATACGTTTGGTAATTTACCGATACAATATAAGTAGCAGCGCGTTAAGAAAAGCGATATTATAATAATCCATACATCATCGAAGTCGTGATGAACATTCGACAAGATGCTATAAGTGATTCAATCTTACTAAAGGCAACTCGTGCCTTATGGTATATGATTCACGTTCATTATAAAGCCGAAAGTTGGGCCACGGGGTATATATAAAATTTTCAAATTGCCCAACTTACACGCCCGGCTCATCTATTCGCTTTTTTTTATATCCACGTAGTTGATGTAATTGACCCGTAAGATAAACATTAAATTCATTAGCTGATACATAAGAAATGAATCCGTTGAATAATTCACCTCCAGATGTCAGTTAATCCATTCTTAGTATGAAAACAATGGTACCAATCACCTCACAACGCTCACCACACTTCCAACGTAATTAGGCAGCATCTGAATAATTAAATGCATTGCTCTCTAACGATTCGACGAGTTGTTTACTCGCGGAAACAAAGATGACAGCTAAACGGAACTACGTTCTTCATAAATCATCTTTGAATATCTCAAGTTTGCGAAATGTAACATATATCAACATAGCTTCGCATGCATATTACATTGCCTTTCTGGCAACGATAGATTTATCATGAGGTGTCAATTTAAATAAGTCTTGCCGGTCCGTATATGGCTCGGCACATCATCGTGGGCATTCTAATATATATAAGCCGATATTTTTGCAAGTCGATATGTTACGCGAAGCCCCTCATGTTAGTTACTGTCGGGATTTGCAGGGGTGTGGTTTGACTGGTATGCCACCCACTCGCACCCGTCCAACACCAGCTGCTTTATGGATTATTGGAGCAAATTGTGCACAACACTTTATTTTATTAAGGGTGTATTTTATGGTATGTTTATTCGCATCGACGAGTCGAATGGAACTTATCGCGGCCGTAAATTCGAACGAGCCCGATTTGCAAACCAGTGGAAGTCACTGCTTCAAACGATTAGAAACTGAAAATTCTGCTCATGAAAATTTTAAAAATCGATATGTCTTCAACGATTACCAGTAAAAATTGACTGGAATGAATACCTACCACACATACAGGGTGTCCAAACGAAAACTGTACGGGGCGAATTACAAGAAAACGAGACAAATGAATAAAAAAATCCGGAACACGTAAACTTTTGTTTGAAGGGGGACACATTCTGGTAAGGTCGGTCGCATCCTAGTTATCATCCCTCGAGAAGGGGTAGCAACCCGTTCAAAATCTTAATAGGGTATATGGGTCAAACACTTTTTTATTTTCAAGGTGGTATCAGTGAGTGAGCCGAGGTATGATTTTTTCGCGAAAATAAATGCGCCGTTACGATCTACAGGCTGTTTAAACGGCAAATTTGTTGTGGACATTACTGCGACAGAAAAAAATTTGATCGCTAAAAAAATCGAAGTTATTCAATGTTCAACAATAAAAACCATCTCTCGGTCCCTCTTCAAATCACTGAAGGATGACACGCCCCTATCAATTTTAAAAAAACCGACAAAAATTGAAAATTTCTCCTTACTTTCCATTATTAACTCTTGACAGAAATGATTGGAATTTTACATACGAACCCGTTCGTATGTTATTTCAGATATCAGTTTACGAGATGGAAAACGACTGTTTCAATAACATCTGGATGTATTGCCTTTTTTTCAAGCTGATGATAAGAATGAGGTAAATGAAAGAAACAAACATATTTCACTTGTTCTCAATTTCTTGCAACTGATAATTCAGGCAGTGTTTCAGTAGTTTTCTCATTTTCATTAAAGTTGATTGAGGAGAAAATGGTTTATACAATTCCTGAACGGGTGGAATTAGTGCGTTTGTTTTTTCAGAACGACGAATCCTACGAAGCTGCAGCTGCGCTCTTTAATTTGGCTCATCCTGATAGCAATGTTCGAAGAAATTACGTAAAAGACCTCATTCTCAAATTTAATGAAACAGGATCAGTGGGTAATCGCAAACATCGCCCCGAAAGACCAGTCAGAAACGAAGCAACGGAAGTAGCAGTTTTGGGCCATTTCGAAGTGAATAAACGACACAGTCTGCGTCAGGCATCTGAAGAATTAGCGGTTCCGAGATCAACTATCCATTCTATTCTGAAATCCCATAAATATCACCCTTATAAGTTTGAGCTGGTGCATGAATTAAATGAAGATGACGGCGACCGAAGACTACAGTTTCGTGAAGATATGCACCAGCGTCTAAATGACAATCCAAATTTATTGTACAATATCTGTTTCTCTGATGAATGTACGTTTTACTTGAATGGTACAGTGAATAGACACAACTGCAGAATTTGGAGCGATGAAAATCCCCACGAATTTAGAGAAACCCACTCACAATATCCCCAGAAAACAAACGTTTGGGCTGGAACATTTGGTGATCATGTTGTTGGGCCATATTTCCTTCCAGACAATTTAACTGGAGATATTTATCTCCACCTTCTTCAAACCACAATTGACCCTACTCTCACGCACTTGATTGAGAATTATGGAACTTTCAATGAAGATGACATTCATTTTCAACAAGACGGCGCTCCCTCACACTATGCTGCAACCGTGAGACATTTCCTGGACGAACGTTTCCCTGGTCAGTGGTTCGGAAGAAGGGGTCCCATTGAATGGCCGGCTAGATCACCAGATTTGAACCCTCTAGATTTTTTCCTTTGGGGCCACCTCAAAACTGTATGTTATGCCACTCCACCGGCTTCCGTAGAAGATTTGCAGCAAAGAATTGAGGCTGAATGCAGGCGTATTACACCAGAAATGCTGCAAAATGTTAGACGCTTCTTCGAAGCAAGACTGTATTATTGCATGGAAGTTGACGGAAAACAGTTTGAACATTTACTGAAATGAAAATAATTTCTGTTCATCGTCATTAAAAGTTTTCCCACGAAATTATGAATGTTATTGTTGTTGTCTGTACCAATTCATGTAGACTTTTTTTTGTGAGGGAGCACATCTTGGCGTTTCCATGGATATCAATTGTTTTTCCAAACCTTCTACCACAAAACCAATAAATTAATTGGAAAATACTCAATCTTTGTGCATCGTTGATAATTTTCTAGGGGCGTGTCACCTCGCTTCCACTCAAGGAGGGCGCGAGAGATGGTTTCTTATTGTTGAAAATTGAATAAATTCGATTTTTCCAGCGATTACTTTTTTTTGTCCTAGTTCTGTCACATGGTGTCCAAAACAAATTTGCCGTTTAAACAGCCTGTAGATCGTATCGGCGCATTCATTTTCGCGAAAAAATCATACCTCGGTTCACTCACTGATACCACCTTGAAAATAAAAAAGTGTTTGACCCATATACCCTATTAAGATTTTGAACGGGTTGCTATCCCTTCTCGAGGGATGATAACTAGGATGCGACTGACCTTACCAGAATGTGTCCCCCTTCAAACAAAAGTTTACGTGTTCCGGATTTTTTTATTCATTTGTCTCGTTTTCTTGTAATTCGCACCGTACAGTTTTCGTTTGGACAGCCTGTATACATTCTGAAGTAGCTGATGCACATACTTAATTCCTGATTCGACTGATAATAAATTTTTAATGGCATTGGTAGGTCAACAGGCGTAGTACTGCCCAGAAAAACCAGGTTCGAATCCTGGTGCATTCCATTTAATTTTAGAATGCCATAAAACGGAACGTATTCCCGGCTATATATTTAATATACAGAGTGTCCCTTTCAAAAGGATACATGTCAAATAACGCAAAAACCAAAAACCAACTACAAAAATGCAGAGAAGTGAATTTTGTTTTCAAGGGGAACGCATGTTAGTCTAAAAAATTTTCCCAGAAATTCATCCTTCTTGAAAGGGTGTCAACCCTTCACATTTGCAAGATAAGGAAACACCATCAAGGAGGGTATTATTTGAAACTTAATTTCAATACCTACATGATCCTATTTGAAATTTTTTATTTTCTTGCAAAATTACGGAGTTATTATCATTGTTATTAGTAGAGATAATGCATTGTTCATTCTTCAAAAGAAATATCGTTCATCGATTTTTCCATTCAGAAACGACGAAACAGGTGAATTTCGGTGAATTTTTTTTATTCGATGCATTTTCCACACAGAGGTGGCTACACTTCCTTCGATTTTGATGAAAAATATTATCTCATCTGTCAGATTTTCAAGAAGACGGAGCTCCCCAACACTACGCTGCCCCTGTTACAGCTTTTTTGAATGATCATTTTCCAGTTCAATGGATAGGCAGAAGGGTCCCATAGAATGGCCAGCCCGTTCACCCGACCTCAATCCGTCAGACGTTTTCTTGTGGGGTCACCTTGAAAATGTGTGTTTCGCAACTGCACCAAGAACAGCTGAAGAACTGTTCCAAAGAATAGAGAATGAATATGTCCAGAAATGTTCCAGAACATAGGGGAAGGTTTCGAGTCGAGACTGTATCACTGCATGCAGAAAAATGGGAGCCAGTTTGAACATTCACTTCACTAGTTCATTTTAGATATACGGAAGGCACGTAAAGCCGTTGGTCCCGGCTATATACTCAATATATAGTCAGTAGCTCATGCCAGAGGCACTTGTGTGATCTGCACACTCTGGCACTTGAACCCAAGTCAGTGGGTCAAGAAAAATAAATCCTTATGAATCAAGGGAAGTGGAAAGGTTTCAAAAGCAAAAGGAAGTATTTTCTTGAGTTTTTACTCCAACTGTATTGATATATAGAAAATGAAAAAAATTAAGGTTACTGCTCATTAAAAGCAAAAGGCGCTATCAGGTCATCCAAAACCAAATGAGTTGTGTCTTTCTGTTCATTTTTCTATTCCGAATCAGTATTTCAATGGAAAAACCAGATTTTTGATAGAAAAAGTTGATTGACTATTTTCATAAAATGTTACTTGTTGATTGATGTGTGGAAAAAATGTATAAAATTTTGGGAGGTATGATGAATTTCGAAAAAATTGTTTGAGGAATTTTGAAGACTTTGAACATGCTAGCTGTTGTACTCATTTTCGGTACAATAAAACAACAAAAATAAAAAAAAAAAATAAACAAAACTTCTCAATGGTACTATACAATGCTGTCAGAAATGAAAAAAACCACAAAAAGGAAAAACTCTTTCTGATCACCTAGGGAAACATTCAAACGCATTTGATTTTTGATTATAAAATCATAAAATTATATATAATAAAATTTATCAAAAAAAAAAAACATTATTGAAAAATGCCTTTTCTCGCCCTTGAAACACCTTCCTTGAATTTTCCAATTATGGCATCAGATTCGGGATCCAGATACGAGTGTTATTAATTCTTTTTATTCTGCAAATTTTTGATTCGAAATTTTGTCCTTGGGTGCTGTGAGCGCCTTATGATACTCTAATCGGACGGAATATTCCATGAACCGACAATTGGCATAGGCGACGCGTCGTTTGATGTTCGAGTTTAGCGGCCGTCGTTCTTTGGAATTACTTCCTGGCATTGCGATGGTACGAATGCCGAGCTTCTTTAAAGTTCCCAACATCTTCGATGCATCGAGTCTGCAGAGTGCATGGCAGATGTCGAGACCTCTGAAGAGGTTCGCCACTCACACCAGGTCAGCGCCAGGAGGTAACTCCAAACAATTACGGTCACTGCACGCGAAGAAATTATGTTCAACACTCCATGACCAGTTACAGTTCAGATTCGATATAGCAAATACTTCATTTTGTGATGTGAAGCAAAGTTGCCAGAGCCAGAAACTGAGAGAAGGGGTCAGCTATGTCCTGAGGTGAGACAATGTTGTATGTCTACATTGCCTTGTCTCTATGGCCTCCACAACACTGATAATTCCTACTGTAATGGCACCAGTAGGATAGCGCCTGGATCCTTCTCGAGATTCCTTTGATTACCAAAAGTCCACCCGAGTCTCCGTCGTAGTAAGATCAAAGTTGGTTCTCAACCTTACTTCTAATTGCAGATAACATCTTTTCTGTTTGAACCTTCTAATTTTTAAAGAGAACCATCCACCGTGCAAAACCAAACTCTTCCAGTATGCGCATGATGTTCTGGTGCCAGTAGTGTGCCACTTCAGGCCATACTTCTTTCTTCATCAAATCTTCGCTTCATTGATCATCAATGGTTGGTCAAAATGATTTTTTGAGATAAAAATTCTTCGGTAAGATCTTCTTGATACGACATGCAATTCATTTTAACCCATATTTTCACAGTAGCTTGCCACTTGTCCTTTTGATTCTTCGAATTCCAACAGTTGTTCCAGGACAATAGGATTAGTTTTTATAACAAACTTTCCTCAAGTAAATTGCCTTAGGTGGTGGAGAAGTGTCATTGTTGCATAAGACAGAAATTTATTTTTGGTGGTGAAAACGATATACGTTAGAATGATGGTTTAGGAGCAGTAAACATATCTCCGAATCGGATAGGTAACTCGTCGAGTCCTGATTCAGGGGTTATTATACAGCTTTCGATCTTTTTCAGTTCATCGTACTTCCGATTTCAAATGCAGAATTCTTCAGTTGTTCGACGGAAAAGTTGAATAACTCACCGATGACCCATGAAGAAGGCCAGTCTGATCTCGAGCAAAGCGATCTCGTTTTTCAGAGTCAATTTCCAGTCCAAGTTTTGTCATGGAATTCGTGATGTTTGTTCACATATCATCAATGCACTGTGGCTGCGTCCTCTCCACATTCAGTTTATTATTGTCCATGTCTTCTTCATACTGATCTTTTGCTCTTCAGCTGCGTGGACTCAATCTATTTTGTCAGACGATTGTCTGACAGAGGAAACTGAATTCTAAAGTTAAGTTCTGAGTCTAATGTGACACCTAGGTTCCTTGCAGATTCTACCCCGGAAATGATGGAATCGTTCATTGACAATAAAGCCGAAGCCAGATCAATCCCGTCAATAACACATCTGCTTCCAATCAGCATCGCCCTTGACTTCAAAGTATTCTCCTGTAAACCATTATTCTTAAGCCAAACATTCAGATTATGAAGATCTTCATTAATCAAAGCTAAAATTCTCGAGAAATTCTCTACTACACAATTTATATATAACTGTATATCAACTGCGTAAAAATGCAAAAAATCAGTACTTCAGGACTTGGGGCAGGTCAAAAGCATAAATTGAAAACAATAAAGGTCCCAATATACTACCCTGCGGAACACCAACATAGACGTTGATCTCATACTGTTTCATGCGCTTCTACACTATTTCTACATCTGCGTCAAAATCTCCAAGTCGCTTCTCCGACATTTCTGATGTAAGTACGCAGATCTGAGTTACCTAGATGCTAATAGGTTGTCAGTTCAATTTGATCATCATCAACAACATTGTGTATGTTTCAGAAGGTTACTGGTACAAAGGTTTCACATTTCTTGTTTCATTGACGGAATTTTTGCTCTTCGAATGTTGTGTTGGCTCTTATCATAGGGATTTTGCATGCTGAGGTGCAAGGGGGTCCTATGGGCTGTGCTTCTCTCCTGCCATATCTTGGTTTCGTTGCTCGTGAACAGTAACTTAACCTGCCGAAATGTTTACTATCACGATTTCAACTTTACTAAGAATGTTCAGACCTTTATGCAATGACTTCCTGTTGCCCAATGCAATATATGTCACCATAGCAACCGCAGCAGCTGAGAATCAGAACTTTTAATGAAAAAAGTACAAATGAAAATCTATATTATCCAGTTTATTCCTCGTTTTCTCCTACAGCTTACATCTAAACTTCCAAACTGAGCATGCAAAAACAATAATAAGAGAGCTCTTCCTACGGGAGGGCTTTATCAGGAGGCTGTATTGGTTAACCGAAGCCAATATTACGGCGCTCATACGGTAACCAATATTACATTAGGAGAAGCTTGGTTAGGAAAACAATTTTATTTAAAGGTGGGCACTTCTGGGAGGAGTGGATGTCTTATCGAGGTCCCATAGACCATGTGTGCCGTTGTAAAGTTGGAGTCCGTCTTTAGCGAAGCTCGAATACCTAACAGCACTGTTGGCAGAGTGTCTGTCCATTTTACAGAATTATGCGCTCGTATGGCTGCTTTAATTGTGCGGTGTTGCCGTTCTATTTTCCCGTTGCATTGCGGATGATAAGCCGTAGTGTGGCATAGTTTCACTCCACAAAGGGACGTAAGGTGATGAAAAAGAGAGGAAGTAAATTGGCTTCCTCTATCGGTAATAACACATGATGGTGCTCCGAATCTCGTAATCCAATTTTGGTAAAATGCACGAGCAACTGTTTCTGCAGATATGTCATGTAAGGGAATTGCCTCAATCCAATTCGTATACCGATCAATACATGTCAAAATGTATGTTTTTCCATCTGATACGGGTAAAGGTCCAACAAGATCTATGTGAATTGTTGAAAATCGTTCATCTGGTTCAGAGAACTTGGCTACTTCGGATTTCGTATGTTTGGAAATTTTATTCTTTTGGCAATTCATGCAGGATCGCGTCCATTTTCTGACATCTTCTTTCATACCCGGCCAGACAAATCTGGCAGACATGTTTTTCACCGTGGCTTTCACCCCTTGATGTGCACAACTATGAATGTGATCAAAAATTGATTTACGAAATTTTTTTGGAATGTACGGCCTAATGCGATCTGTTGAGATGTCACACCATAAAACTATTCCAGATTGAAGTTGGTGTTGTTTGAACTGTAAGGCAGTGTCGCTCTTTTTCAATTCCAAAAATTCGGTGTCACTACTTTGTGCCTCTGCGATTTTTTCGAAATCAATTGCTTCAATGCTATCAATCCGAGACAACGCATCTGCAACGATGTTATCGTTGCCACTGATGTGTTGTATATTTGTAGTAAATTCTGATATATATTGTAGCTGTCGCAATTGCCTAGCATTGGCTTTCTCATTCTTTTGGCGGAATGCGAAAGTTAGAGGTTTATGATCCGTATATACACTAAAATCTCTACCTTGAAGTAAGTCCTTGAACTGCTTAATCGCCAAATATACACCTAAAAGTTCACGGTCATACGTACTATAAACCTTTTGAGCCGGATTTAATTTTTTCGAAAAAAATGCGAGAGGTTTCCACTCTGATCCATCAAACTGCTGCAAGGCTGCGCCAACTGCACAATCTGATGCATCCCTATGTAGTGCTATTGGCAGATTTGGATCAGGAATGGTTAATAATGCTGCATTGGCAAGATCCGATTTGCATTTTTCAAAATCTTCTTCTAATTTTGAAGTCCAAATAATTGGTCTGGTGTCTTTTTTACACGCGCCTTTCAATAATTCATTTAAGCCAGCTTGCGTTTGTGCTGCATTTTTAATATAAGGCCTATAAAAATTTATTATTCCTGAAAATTGTTTCAATTCATGAATTGTTTTTGGACGCTTTAAATCAAGAATTGTTTGCACTTTACTAGGAAGCGGTTTTGATCCTTCCGGAGTTATAAAATATCCTAAAAATTCAATCTCTCGGAGGCCAAACTGTGATTTTGAAACATTAATTCTGAGACCGAATTTTAAAAACCTGTCAAACACTAATTTAAAATGATCGATATGCACTTCTTCATTAGAACATGCTATAAGGATATCGTCAATATATGAAAATACAAATTCTAAATCTCTCACAACTTCATGAATAAACCGTTGAAAACTAGAGGGAGCATTGCGTAGTCCGAATGGCATAACAGTAAATTCAAATAATCCGAAAGGAGTTGTGATAGCAGTTTTGTGTCGATCTTCCTCGGCTATCGGAATGTGGATATATGCTTTATGAAGGTCAATTTTTGAAAAATATTGTTTTTTACCCAAAATATGATTGAAATCTTCGATCCGAGGAATAGGATATCGGTCAGGAAGAGTTCTTTCGTTTAATCGCCTATAGTCTCCACATGGACGCCAGGAGCCGTCTTTCTTTTGAACCAAATGCAAAGGACTAGCCCATTGAGACTTGGATGGCTGAATAATACCATTATCTAACATAAATTGAAATACTTGTTTAGCGATTGTTAGTTTCTGTTTATCAAGGCGTCTAGGTTTACAATACACTGGTTGTCCTGTTGTAACGATATGGTGTTGTACATTGTGATTAATGTTGTTAGGAAGAAAATTTGGTCTCGTTAACTCAGAATAATTGTTCAAAGGTACATTGAATTTATTAATACTTTCACTGAATACGGTACTCACTATGTCTTTTGATGAGACGGGCATCAATTCCCCTTTTTTCCGTAATTTCGTGTCACCATCTACCAACTGTTGCCTCTTCAGGTCGATGAATAGCTTGAATTTCCTGAGGAAACCGGCACCCAGAATACCTCTTGATGTTTTGGCGATGATGAAAGGCCATTTGAATTCATGTCTCAGACCTAGGTCAATTTCCAGTAATTTGGTACCAAAGGTGGTTATTCGAGTACCATTAGCAGCAAATATATGAAAATCATCATCGGGTTTTACTTTTGCTACAGGTTTGTGATTATAAGGCACAATTGATACATCTGCACCACTGTCGACCAAAAATTGTAATCCCGTGTTCCTGTCTACCATGAATAAACGAGAGTTGCAGCAGGGGACAGAGTCAGTAGCAGAATTTCCTGCACTCTCCACTACTGACTGGAGTTTTCCGAATTCTTCCAAGCACAGGGGACAGTACATTTTTCAGGGTGGCATCTTTTTCCATATCGAAAGTGGAAATAGCAAAATTTTCCATCTGGGTTGTACCTACGCCTGGATGCTGACCTCTCTCGACTTCCACTAGGGTTTGACTACGCCTAGTAGGTCGTTCTCCATTCTTGACGCTCATCTGCTTAATTGCTTTACTTAGAGCCGCAACTTCTGATTTCAATTCGTCGAGTTCACTAGGGGCACTTTTCGTTGAATTGGAGCGGTTTACAGCATATAATTCATTCGGAGGGTTCATTTCATATATTTTATCAGCCATATTTGCCAAACGATCAAGGTAAATATAACTTCCAGCTGTCTTGGAGGTACCCTGCGACGAGTGCTGGTTAGATTGAATAGTGTATAGCCCGTCTAAAAAATTGAGCCCATAGAATCGCTGGTAAAAATTCAATGGTTGCACTCCTTGATTCCGTGGAAAATAATGTTTATTAGATATGATACAGGAATCATTAAGTCGTGAATTCAACCTACGATAATTTAATTATCATCAACAGAACATTAAATCCCAATTCCCACGAAACTGTCACCTATAAATCTATCTGGTCCTCCAGTTGCGTTGGATTTTAATTTATCACCCAGATCGCCTTTCCAATTTTCGGCGTTCCTCCGACGATTTATTGGCAGCTACTTACTTTCATCTATCCCCGATCGTGTAGGTGTCACTGCAATGACCGAAACAACTTTTACTCGTCCAATTCCGTAATTTTTGGGCGACTCGCTCGCACACATTTATAATATACGAGTAGTTCATTATCCAAACGTTTGTTTATCTGTCGCGTCGTTCTCGATTAAAGGACAACATTCACTTGATACGGGCAAAAAGTTACTTTTCCTTTTCGGCGTCGTATCACGAGGAATTTCATTTGTAAAATTTTAATGGAAACGCGCGCGGCTCAGATGAAAGTGGATAAGCCAGATTTATCGGGCAGATTAATTGGTTTATAGTTTATGCGACGATTATTCAATAAATTAAAGTCGATTAATTGATTTCCCTGATCGACGACCAAAAAAAAAACAGTTGTACCTTCAAGTTTTATTAAAGTTACAGGAATCGTAAAATACAGATTAAATATTACGTTTTTCGACTTTTTCGATATATTCACATTTCCATTATATACAGTTTTCATTTAAATACATGACTACGAAGTAGGAGTTCCCATATTCTCCGAAAGTTTGGTAACCATATTTGACTAAAAGAGCTAGTAAACAATTTTATATTATGGCGCGTATTTTCGTTCCTTTTTTTACAAATTGTACATTCGCGTAATAATTTACAAAAAAAAAACAATCTTAACGATAATAAGGTAACTTAACGAACAATTGCACTGAGGCATAGAAATTAAATACACAGCAATTCTACGTTTTATAATTGACAGTTATTAACGTCACTTAAAAGTATGTTAGTTACGGTGCGAGTCAATCTATTTCGTGTCCTTAAAAAATAGGATAAAAAGGCAGTGGCCTGGAGATGAGCTGAATAAAAAAGAGAAAAACATAATAATCAGTACATGAGATATGTGGATAGTTGGGAGAATCATCGACAATACTGATACGCCATTTTAATCAACGTTATTTCAGTTCGAATTCGTTCGTTTCCTCTTTCCTGTTACGATGAAAACAATAAAACGCCCAATTGTCGATTTTGCATTTCTATTGTTACGAACAATTTTCTGCACGGGGTCGTAAAACGATTTTTGCGACGCGTTTTGTTTGAAAATGCAAATAGTCGCCATAAGGAAATGGCCATTACATTCACGCCTACTACGAATAGACTATACATGGACAGCATGTCCGACTAGACGTATACCAGATTTATCTTTATGGTATCAGTTTTTGCAACGGCTTTAGATGTCGGAATGATACCATGTTTAGTGAAAACGGCCGTTTCGTACTTCTGACTGCCAGATTGCGCCTATCTTGGAAATAACGTTTCAATTAACTCGAAAAAGGTTCGAACGTACCCTCCGAGCTACCCCAAGTACCACTGCCGCAGGCGCATGAGCCGTTCGGGTGGCGGCGTCGTTAGCTTTGATGTTTTTTCGTGTTTGACCTTCCTATCTGATTAGGTCGCTTTGAGGCGCTTCGTTTCAACACTTTTCTGTAATATTCATCGCGTTACCATGCGTGAAGTTTTTATGTTACGAATTTGAAGATGTCGATCAGTTAAGCGACTGTTGTGTTTGACGAGGAGATCGTATCTTTTTGTCGGCGCTTCCGTAGCCGACGGCTCGTGTAGGTGATGATGAGAAAAAATTGTTCGCGTTTTTCGGAATCGTCGCATGACCGGACTGACAACGTAGAATTAAATTTTTCTCGATAGCGAGGCAGAAGAGGTCAGCATCGGAGTCGAAATCGTGAAACACCAAAGGCGGAATTACGAACAAAGTTGTTTTAGAACGAATCAAATGACATAAATAATAATTCTTACTGTTATTTAACTTTGTCTATTTGGTTATTGATTTTTTATTCATTCGTTTCATTTCCATCTTCAGTCTGATCTGCATAAAGTTCATTGCTAGAAAATTTATGGATTTGTAGTTTCCCGTTGTCCCTAAGATGATTCAGTCCATTTCAAGAAGGATCAAACACTTCTTACGATTCGATGTTGTCAAAAGTTGGTAAATATCCCTTCGTAGTCTGAGAATAAAATGTTCGATCTCACCGGCAGATCTTGAAATGATTAGGTCTGTTCCAACTGGCGTTGTGAACGAATACCGTCACGATTCTGCGCTGTACATAAAATGAAGCTAATTTTGGGGACAGCGCAGAATCGTGACAGTACATTGACGGTTCACAACGCGAGTTGGAAGGAACCAGTATTACCAAACACCATGCATATATTTCCGAAAAACTTTTGGTGCTTTCGATATTTGTTCCTCAAATTTCATTGTTGATACACCATTTACTCTCTAGATTGGTTTTCAGTCAAAAAAATCTGGGGAATTCAGAAAGGATAGTAAAAAGTCACCAAAGCAGCCTTTTCAAATTATTCTTTCTTGGTTTGATATTATTTTTGAATGGAGGTTTTGTATAATTCTGCATTTTTCAAAATTTGTATCCCAAAGTTCACAAAGTTTGTTTTAAATTCAATTGGCAACTGGTTTTTCTTTTTCGCATAACTCTGTTACAAGTTCTTCAATTTTTCTGGATGCGAAACACAAGAAAGAAATGCTCACATTTCGTTTGCTACTCTTTTCGAAATTATTTTCAGAAGAAGCTGATTTATTTTTTTGGTTTCTTCAGCGATGCTCGTATTGAAATTCAAGAATTCTTCTTCATTTTCCACAAACTATTTTGTTTTGTTTGCGAAAATATTCATAAAGTTCGGCAAAAAAAGTCAGCAAGAAGGCGTTTTTGAATCTCTGATAGTGTTTTGATCTCTCACAAACATTTAAGGAATTTTCGTGAAGGCAATATAAAATCTCGAATTTCTCGGAAGAATTCGTAGAATCTCTGGAAATTCCTATGATGAAATATTTCAATTGAACCAGATTTTTCATATCTTGTAGGACTTTCGAAAATATGGGTTGATTTTCAATGACTTTTTCGTGAATCTCTTGCGTATTACAGAAAATATATAATAAATTTGGATGATTTTGAAATTTCTGGGAGAATCAGAAACGAAATTTTCATCATCATGAGAATGTAATGAAATTTAAAAAAAAGTGCAACGAACTTCACAACTGCCATTTTTGAATCAACCAGAAATTTGTTGTATTCTTTAGAAAACTTTCTATTAATTTTCCGGGGATTTAAAATCAAAATCATTGAACTAACAAAAATTTCCATTCATTTCCTGGTTATCTCAATTTCTTTTCAAGAAGAAATTTGCCGTTTCCGGTTGAATGGAAGGAAATTCCCAGAAAACTGCTAAATATGACAAAAATATAAAAGAAAGAAATATAAATTATTAGTATGAATATGAACAAAAAACAATTTTCCAAGTAAGATTTTTCGAATTTCATGAATGTTCGTATGAATGGTGCATTCTTGAAACTGCTCAAAATTTTTGGGGAGTTGCATGCAGGCAGCATTCAGACTATTCTCTATAAATTTCTGCGTTCTAAATGAATTTTCATGGATCTCTCTCAAATGAGAACAAAAAAAAAGGATCTCCTCGGAAACTCAGAAAAGTTATACAATATTCGGAATATTCTTGCACAAATCTGTCGAATGCACTTTAAATTATAAATCAAATCTGTTGAATTTCCTTTGATTACAGGAAATTGGTGGAACTTCTGACAAATCGTGAAACACGATTCAAAATATATCATCATTGAAATTTCCTCAAAACTCTTAGATTTTGACAGATTGATCATTTGTAATAAGGTTAGAAAAAAAACTTACATTCCAAGCTTTTCACATCCAGTGGATTGTAGAAATGATAGTGTGTCGTACCGCTCATTGTTTTTGTGATAGAAAAATGTAGTTTTAATTTTTGCTTCTGTTTTCCTTATCTACCCGATGAGCAATAATCAAAATCGTTCTTCTTAAAAACTTCATGCCCATTCGAAAACTTTGAGAGCAAAATTTTTTCTAGTCACATCACAACTAATATACAATAATTTTGTGACTGATATTATAAATATTGATAAATCGGTCGTGATATGATTAGATGAAATAAATATTTTTAGTTGTTGAACGATTCCTAGTTCAACAGGAAGGCAGGACAAAGTGAGCAAGCGCCCGCGCATGCGTGTGGCGCGGTGGACACCTGGATTACAGTGATATTCAAGTGCTTCTAACTTGATTACGTGTGAAAGAATTTTTTTCTCTGATAATAATAGTTGAGCATATAAAGAAGAGTTTTTAATTAGTACTAGTCAATTGAATTGGCAAATTTTTTATTATAAAATGCATTTTTTTTGAATAAATCTTTTTTAGTCTATGTACGAAAACAAACAGCCAATTCTTCTTCGACTCCTTTTGTTACCTAATTGGCATGCAACAAGTGTGAAAACAACCCCAGCCGCCGCATAGATGATTCGACAACATTGTCTCGAAATGATCATGTCGGTAATTTCAAGAAGCCACGTTAACGAAGTGCTTCAGGTATCACGCCCACCCTCGCGGCTCTCAACCTGAACCAGTTAACGAATTACCATCGCATAGTTTCGAAAGAACGATTGCGAAATCGTCTATTATTCGTACCGCGTCATAATTTTCATCTGTCGCTGGTCGTCATTTCCCTTCGATTTCGAATATATTGCGACAAAACCGATGAAAACGTCGTCGTATAATCGAACCCGTTCGTACCGCAGCAGTGAGTCGTTGCATTACCATAAATAAGGCGAAATATCTGGGTTAATTTTTCGTTTTTACGTTTCTCACGCGTAATAAACGGAATCGTCTCTTCCTCTTCTTGAATCTTCGTAACCGTCGTCGTGAAAAGTTTCTCGTCGTAAATCTACGTCACGTCCACTCGTTTAATTATACCCAGAGTTCAATTAGCATATTTTTAAACATCCATGAAATTGTACGAAATTCAGGAATTCGTTTTTTTATATACATTTCGGCGAGGTGGGTGATTAATTAAAGTTTCAGGTTTGTTTGGATCCGTTGACACTTTCGGTTGATATATTGACGTGCTACCGGTTTTCGGTGTTGCCAAGTCGTAAGTGCTAATTGTGAAACCGTCGTCGGCGATTACATAATTTTTTTAATTGCTTCGAATTTTCATTCGGGTATCTTCCACGATGATCGGCGTTTTTATTCCAAGCACCGGTTTGTTGTATGGGAATTGTCATCACCGCAAACGTGGATTGGAGGGATAATCTATAATATGCATCATCATCCAAATGACTTATAAATTATACCTTACGTGAGCATTATACTAAACAAATTAAGCGTGTGTTCATACATGGGTAGAACGAAACCAAATCCAGAATTAATCACTTTATTCAGGTGGCTACTTTTTCACCTCGTTCCTCTATGCAGCATCATTTCGAATTTGTTTCGTTACGGCTCGTTAATTGGATCCTCAAAAAATTGATTGAATGGAATCTCACGCTTGCTCATTTACCTATCGGCGAAAATTTACGTGGAAAGTTATGACCATTGTGGTATGTAGTATGTGGGACGAATCCCATGATATGCTGAATTAAAAATTCGAGATGTGACTCAAACTACTATTTTAAAAACGTTCGTCGTTTCTTCTTAATCAGAGCATGAAATTCGTTTTATGATCCGAGATGAGTTTTCCCGAAATAATTTGCCTACTGTCAAAAGAGAAAATTATTCGATCGTCAGAAAACAAGACCTCAACTGAATTATGCAAGTTTGCAACGCGAAATTTAGTACTTTTTGTTTCGTTCCTAATATGGAAATTTCGTCAAAGTATATACATGTAGTTGGCTCGGTATAAAGTTTACAACGCTACAAGTATGGGTTAATCAAAAGTGTCGTTGCCCTTGGGCAAACTCTTTTCCTAAATGAATTTATTTACCGTTGAAAAATTCAGTAATTGCAGCGAAATAATGCGAGTCCGAATGAACCAACTAGTACGTCCCGAAATGCCACTGATCTATACCAGCCGACAACAACGAAAGCAAGGAAAATCCGGTATTAGATAAAGGACGCAATTGAAAAGAGATCTGGGCAGCAGATAATTGAGCATGGAGTTTGAGAATGTTCTTCTTTGTTGTGCGCTTGGCCGCAATTTAGTTGTCTCAAACGTGTTTTTATTGTTGCATCAAAATTGATTTTAATTTATCTTAATAAATGACGGAAAATATGATATGATGATATGAGATTGCAAAGGAGAATAATGAAAAGATCGGATATATGAGAAGTGAAATGAGATGTGATGAAAGAGGAATACAAAAGATCAGTAAGTAAGACAAATTAAAGAGAGTGAAGAGGAGGAAAATATATAGAAATGGTTGCAGAATTCAGAAAATATTAAATACAACTAACAACAGGTGATAGAAAATCAGTCTGAAAATTGGGAATAAAAAAACAAATAGTAAAAATATTTAATTTTGATCCCCGAATAAAACCAATTCGAACAAAGATGAAAGAAGAACCAGAGCAGAGTGCTAAAAGTGCAGAGAAATGAGTCCAAAGGGAAAAAAAAACAGAAGGATAGAAAATATACATTGAATTGGAGAAAAAAATTTATCAGTGGCGGGGTGCGCACCCTCCCCTAGAGCTTGAAAATCTTATTATAACCATTACGTTCACATCTGGGCAATCGTTTCATTTTTTTGAATATTCTTATATATTTTCCAGTTCTTTTTATTGCCAATTCCTTACTTTTATGCTTACAGTTTAAAGCACTCTTTTTATTTGTACTTGTGTTTTCTTTCTTCATTCTTTCTTTTTTTCTTATGATTCCAACCAGTACGTGCTGTACACCATTTGATCTCGCTGTTCAGAATTTCAATTTGTTGTTTCTGTCGTGTTTACCTTTCTTTCTGTTCTGCCACAAATAGTCTTTTTCGCCAAAGCGGTCAGTAGAAATTGACAAACTTGAAAACACTACCGTACTTTCACCACAGACGGACTGACACCTTTTTACAACCTTACAGCCTGTACAGATCACCTAAAGAAATTCTGAACAAAAAGAAGAAACAACAAGACTGGATGATTCATAATATGTGAGCCACTGAGAAATAGATGTGCTTCAATGAATGAAACGATTGGCTGCACCTATAAGTTAAAAGTGAAGCCCAAGAAGAGATTAAAGTCGGGGAGAATGAATGGTGAAAGGAAGAAGATGAAGAAATGCAATGTTTGGTTGACTTTTCTGGCTCAAGTTTTTTTTGCAGCAGCAGTGAAATGTATGTGTGATGAAGAAACAGGATGGAACTTGAGCGGAAGACTTCAAACTGCTGCACAAATAATTCAGAGGCCTACTCGATTTGTAAAAGAAGAGAAGTGATCGAAAATCCAAAGATTAACAGGGCTCGTGAAGAAGATCGAACTCCAGTTGAGCTGCCTTACTACAGCAATAAGCCAGTTAGTTTGCCAAATTAGAAAGTACCAACTGGAGGAAGTTATGGTTCGAAAGAATCACTACTTTAATTATCAGAAAAGCGGAACCTTTGAAGAAGAAATAAGAAAAAATCGACAGTCCAATGATACTTCCTCTGCCGCAAAGCTCACTCACCTATGGGCGTTGTGCAACCATTAAGGCAAATCTATATTCACTTTAGTGAGCTACCAAATAGACTTTCTACTTGATGTACGTACTTTCCGAAACACCGCTGAACTAGGAGGTGGTTTACTTTCGAGCAGGATGATACGGAGAAACACAGAAAAAAATTATCAATAGAATGAATGTGTCAGAAATGAAGGTGGAAGCTATGCAAAAACCAACAATTTTTTTGTAGACACAAAAACAACTTGGAGTTAACCTGAGAAAACATTAAAGATGAGGTGACAAAAGAACTCCATTCGTTACGCATAACGCTGATGAGTATCCTAAATACCCCAATGACCAATTCATTGGATATGAAATTTGAGGAAATTAACAAGAGTAAAGGGAATTTGTGGATGACCAAGATGCACGTTTGGTTTCCATTAACGACAGGTTGCCTGCACAAAGGTACTTTGTTTGATTTTGCAAGGCGTATCATACTTTTATGAGCAGTTGTGACCCTAACTGATGTAATGTCAAGTCTTTCATTCTCCAGACAGTATTGAATAAGGACATCAAGAAGTATGAGAAAACCTCGAGAAAAACTATTCAATTGATAAAACATCGAAAATTTTTTAGAAAATCAAGTTTTAGAACGAACAGAGGTGAAGAAAGGCAAAAGAAGATCCAAGATCATGAAGATATGATAATTGAAGAAGCATTGTGAAAAAAAATGGATGATTAAAAAGAGTAAAAAGCAGGAGTGGCAAGAATTAAGAGGTGCTTGAGATAAAGACAGATGGAAAGTGTGGTACAGAATACAGAATACAACTTGAAACATAGTGTCATAAAAGATTCGCAAGAAAAAAAAGCACAAATAAAGAAGAGAAAATACAGAAAGAATAAAGTAACCATGGGACCATTTAGACTTCGAAACAAAGAAGGATAGACACCAAAGAAAAAAAAGCGATTCTTTGGAATTGAATACTCCAAAAATTATAAAACGGAATAATTTGAATTATTCTAAATGATAATATGAAAAGAAGAGGCAAGTTTGAACTGATTTGTGAAGAGAAAAAGGAATAACAAAAAAAAATTATAATCAGAGGTAGTGAAATCCTGAATCTACAATATACCGAAGTTGGAGAAAGAGGAATTATAAGGGAATACAAACTGAAGAAGCATGCAAGCCATATGTCGATTGCCAATTCGTTAAAGAAAGCAGTGGCTTAGAGGGGGAAACTGGCAATGCGAGAAAAGAATATACAAAAGCAGTACAAATTAGAGAAAGTTTTAAAAACTGAGGAAACTTTCATTCGAGAAGAAGAATTGTAGATCAGGGGCTAGAGCAACACAGGTTGCACATCATCGTTTGAGAAAAGAAGAGTGAGAAATTCCAAGGAAAATTAAAAGCGATTACAGATTGAAGAACGGTCCGAAAGATAATTGGAATATCAGTTCGTGAGAGGAAAGAATGGTGGTGAGCATTGAAGCATGGAAATGAAGGAGCAAAAAGTGGAAGAATGTTAGAGATAAGAAATAAAGTAAAAGAATAAGCGAAAACATTTTAAAGAATCGTGTAACGGGACAATATTTTGAAGTTGAAGGAAGAATAAAGAGTGTTGAAAGAAAAATTATGAGCGATAATAGATTGGAGAATCGTGTGAAGAATAATTTGAGTTCCAATTTATAAGAAAAAAGCAGAATCGAGCAAATATTGAGAATAACTGGTAAAAAAAGAAGAAGAAATAACAAATATGAGTCAAGCGATAGTTTGAAAAAAATTGAAAATTTGTAGTAGGAAGGTCATGAGAGTGGTTGAAAAGTGAGAATTAAACGTGAACAGCCTTTGGAAATCTGAACAAACATAACAAAAGAAGAGAATTTTTGGGATGAAGTGGAAATGTAAGAATATTCGAAGCGATTTGCGAGGAAAAGAAACAAGAAAGGAATGCTTAACAGTAAATGCTATTGAAAAAAAAAAGAACTGACGCACGAAGAAATTGAAAAAATGAGAATCGTCGCACAAATAACTTGATCGCGTCCAGTTGATTCTTCGAATGCGTTTGATTCGAGTAGCAATCCTCACAGTCTCATCATCAGGCTTCATCGAAACCCTATTGTAACTGAGTGTTAGAGGTTGTTCATCACAGAACATCAGTTATCCAAGACCTTTGTACTCTGGAATATTCTGAATCTTCGATCTAATAATTTTGAAATGAATGAAAAAATCTTCTTCCCTTTATCCATACCTCATTCTTCTCTGGATTTTCCAGGAACTGGTACAGTTTTACAATTGATGAACTAGTAGAATACTTGAAAAGATGTATAATTCTCGAAAAAATTTAAAAAAAATGATTTCGTGAAAAAAAGACAGGATGAGGTGGTCATAAGTGCAGGAAGGCATGTAAAGAAGAAGAAGACAAGTGAGGGAATATTTTGAATCTTCAAGTACTGACAGTGAAGACAGAAAGTATTTTTCAGCACCGGAGCAACAGAAGAGAAAAGAGTCATCAATTAGAAGCATAGGAATATTGAGTCTATAAAGTTTGTTTTCTATCACTTTTTCCATTCTTCTCACTTTAGCAAACTTGAGGAATTATTCCTTCCTGTTGCTATTCGAAGAGAAAAATGAAAGTGAAAAAGGTTTGATTGCCTGACACGCTCTCCAAGTGAAAAAGAAGAAGAGGCGAAATGGAGAAAGATGAACTTAGTTAATATAAAATATCTCCACTGTGTGAGAAGTGAGGTTAGGGTGACTCAAATTGGTAAAGAAGATCCAAGAATTGAAGGCAGTTATCAAATTCACTTCGAAGTTTTATTAGATGGTAAGCGAAAATTAAAGAAGTTTGGGTGAACTCCAACAACAAAGTACTATAAATTATATACAAAAGAGCAGAATTGAAGGTTAAGAAGCGTTTGAGGTCTCTGGGAATAGCAGATCAGTCAGCTGTTCTAGAAATACCATCCAATGCCAAACATTTTGAGGTTACACACAACCAATGAAAACACATCACACCCAACCAAGCTCTGGCCTCACACAGGATCTTAACCTACAAAAAGTTTGTTTTGCTGATTTTGCGTTGTAATTGAGAACTGAGTATTTGAACTCGTATCTTCTTCGGTCGTTTAAATTTTTAATTGTCATTGTTGTGATAACGATGACCCGATTCACTAAGAAGGATCTTAAATAGATTTTCCAAACCCACTTTCGATTTCACTAACACACGTAACAGCGGCCAGCTCAAACAAATCACTGATTTCTGCTTAGGTTTGAAAAACTTTACATTGGATCACCAACAGATATTCCGTAATAAAAAGCGAGAGCAATCTAAGTTTTCATTAGGACAATTCGGGAAAATCTCCACAACATCTGAGTAACTGAAATAAATCACTCAAGAAAGTGACTACATTAACCGGTCAACATTTTACAACGCATTTTTTTTCTCATTACAATTCATGCACCGATTAATTAAGATTACACATGTTACACAAACAGAATATCCGAAGGTCGACTAGCAAAGTGAACTGACAATGAAGCTAAACTAATAATCTCGAAGTTTTTGCGGAAATCGTTCGAGCTCCCGACCGGCATTTCTTTTATGATGAATCACGAATGTTATTATAAACATGTTTAAAGATGAATCGATCGAGCTCTCGGCACAATAGGGAAGCTTCAGTACGAAATGAACGTGAAAAAAAAAATAATGACACGTTATTATAGTCGCTAAGCCATTGATTATAGGTACGTCGCGCGATGAAACGCAATACTTAAGCGGGGTACGATAACTTAAAACTGAAGGAAAAACATTTTGAGGAAAATATATGAGAATCGCTTTCGAAATGCTTGTTCATTGTCGTTTTTACTGTCCATTCATATAATAAACAAACCATTGTGTTCTGGTATCCCACATCGACGTGGAAAAATTCGCGATTGAATATGTAGATTTTTCATTCATAAAACTTCCAATGGAGCCGTAAAAATGCCAATGCAAGTTGAATTAAGTCCGAGCGTCGCCTTCTAGGTGTCAGTTATTACACTGACACTTAATCGGATTGGAAATTGCCGGCGTAATTTCTGTTTTGCTATCGAATTAACCTTGCATTCTCATTTTTCCTCATTCCTTTATGATTATTCGCCTAGTTTCGAGACGATCGGAGCGAGCATATCCCATTGATATTATCTTTAAATTTAATAATCGCGAAATTATGAGGATTTGTCAAGAGTTGGGAGCTGGAAATGCGCGGACATTGTAGCGGACCCTAAGGCACTAATGCAGTTAGATCCACCCACTTCCTTCTTGTCGGTGAAACTGGACCAGTTTGACTTTTATAGCTTTACCAGAGGCACCCGAGACTGACCTCTGGGCGCTCACGCCGTTTCCTAGACTCTACCTAATACCGTATGGTATAGTGGTTCCTTTTTTTTTCTGGTTGGTGTTACACAAAAATCTACCGGTAATTTAGAATTACCTGAAGGATAACATAGACAATTAATTATCTACATTGGACGTTTGTGGAACATCCTTTCTATATCATCATTACTAACACAATAAATACTCGAACATCTTTATTACTAGTCGGGAATTTTATAACTCGTGCAACACTAACCTGAATTACCTACAATTGGAAATCGGTAGCGATTACTGGTTGAAACATTTTTCGGTTATCCTATCATTATTATTTTGAAAAAAATCCTTGTGTATTCACCGTAACCACTCGCGGCTATTTATTTTCTCTATATTAGTGTAACGTCAACTCGACCGACAGATACAACTGCTAATTAAAACGTATTTGACGATTTAATCGGGCAGACGAGTCGCTAAACAACTCTCGGAACCAAGTTTTCGTTCTTAGGTCACTTTCTCGTCTAAACCTTGGAGGATAAATTGATCTAGTTTCGAACCTACCCAAAGAACGACAAATTATCGAAAGGAAAGTGGTCTAAAATAGTGAAGATGTGACCGAAGTGAAAGGACGATACAGGAAATCTTTAAAATCGGCAATTAGAAGTTTTTTCTCTACGTCTTCAGAGTTTTTGGGGGGAACATTCAACAGCAATGTTAATTACAGCGTTCTTACTCTAAGGGGAATTGATGGCTAATTTTCTGTTTAATTCGTCATGATATTTCTGATGCAAGCGCTAGATGGCAACTGACCTCTCGGTCTGTAACGATTGGGGCGCATACAGAGGTCAAGGGTGGGGCATTCGGTTTCTTTATCTCTAGAAATAGATGTTTGCCTGTTTAGGTGTTTTTGTTTCACCCTCTTGCTCACAAATGAGAATTTTAATTTTATGCTCAAATGGATAGACCGATCTGGTAGAGACTAACATTTTTTATACCAAAAATAGTATATTCCAGAAAACCGATCGAGATTTTTATGCTGCAGCCTCATTAAATTTGGGTTGGCACCATGTAATAGAGTTAGTATGAGGTAAGTGGCCAGGAAAAATGATTGACATTTGAAAGTACAAAAAAAAATTGAGTGGGAAAAAAAACCAGTTGAGACAGCAAAAAAATCATTGCATAACAAACAGAAACCGATTTGTTCGATGATCAATAGCGATTTAGGTAAAAACAAACTTACAATCGGTCATGAGAGTGGAACGGAAATAATAAGAGACAAAAAGCTAATTGCAGATATTTTTCTTAATCATCGTTTCTCCATAACCTCTAAAAAATTGCAGGACTTTCGAGATATAGGTCAATGACTTGCTCTATCACTAATAGTCCGATTGTAAATAGTTTTTTCTTTGAGCCGGGTTTAGGGCAAGAGGTAATAAATACTTTCAAGAATACTGATAGTACTAAGATTGACAACATTCCTATTAAAGTAGTTAAATATTGAAGGCGGAATTGGTTAAACCAATAGCATTTCTTACTAATATTGCATTTGCTGCTAGCAAGTTCCCGACAGGATTGAAAACGGGAGTGGTCATTCCTGGTTTTAAAAGATTTGACAGTAAGTCTGTTCCAAATTTTAGACTAGTGATCCTGTAAAACGTAATTGATAAGATAATTGAAAAACTGTTGTATACTAGAAAAGTTGGCTTTTTTAATAGAATTGGTATATTTACGGGTTGTAAATATGGTTTCCATGCTGGCAGATCAAGTGAAACCGCAACGTGAGCACTCTTTCATGAGGTTTATTAGAGACTCAATGATGGACTCTCTCTGCTGGGGATATTTTTTGATCTCTCAGTGGTGTTTGATAGTCTTCAAACACATTTCATATTGACAAAGGTCAATTCCTATGGACTTAGGGGCCATATTCCCATCTGGTGCCGAATCAGTGTAATGGTTAGTAATCGATTATCTGAAGATGATGGGGTACCCCAGGGGTCGATTTTGGGTCTACTCGTATTTTCAATTTTCGTGAACTTCATCAAGGGTAATATGATGGTGAGATACGCCCATGAAACTTCTTTTGTGGTCCCGGATCCGACCCTTGAAGGACTACAGGCAAACCTTCACTTGTTGTTTGATCACTTTGAATGGTAGTGCTCACAAAATATCTTTATTCTCAACGAGCACGAAACGGAACTTGTAAATTTGAGAATTTCATAATCCGGCGAGAAACGGCATTACAACCGTGAATCTTATCAGAATTCATTGGAAATTAGATTGAACTTCTCTTCAAACTTTCAAAATCAGAAACTTCCTTCAAATTTGTGAATTTTTCACGTCATTTGAACTTTTGTTTAATATCATATGAGGTTACATACTTTTATATGATTTCGAAAATTTGCAGTGAAATTTTCAGTTTTGTAAATATCAAATAATTATTTTGCAAAAACTAAAGTTTGAATTCTGGACTAAATTTGTTTTTAAGTGCGAAAAACAAATTCTTTCATTTTCCATTCCTTCGCGAAACTTTGAAATCTTCTCAATCTTCTTTGCAAACTTCAAAATTTCTGCCTATAACATAATGTTCTGAATACTCTTCAGATTAACATATTAATTGAAATCTCCTTTTAATATCAATAATTCCCTACAATTTTTTGACCCATTTGTTCCATTTGAAATTTTCAGTATTTGAGAACCGTCTTTGAATTTTTGAACTGTTTTGGGCCTTCCAAACTCAAAATTCTTGAAACTTGGAACAAACATACCATAAATTTCGATCTTTCATTTCAATGTCTCTTCTCATTCAAAATTTGCCATTAATTTCCCTTAATTTGAATTTGAATTAATTCACATCCAAATTGAGAAACAGTTTGTAAACTTGTGTGATAATACGAATTTTTGGTTGAATCTTTGAAAATGAACAATTTCGTTCCAGATTTTTCATTTTTCTGCTCGTTTCAATATTTTGTTTAATATCCCTCAATTTTTTCAAATTTTCAAACTGTTGTAGTGAAATAATTGGATTTTTCACTTTCTGACCGAGTGGTTATTTCGAACACCAATGAAAAAATTTCAGCTTTGTATAGTTTTTTTAAAAACTCGGTCAAATACCTTTTTGTCGATTCTTTTCAATGATTTTCGAATTGGTTTCAGGAAATCTCCAAAATCACTGTTTGATCATAATTTAGTTATGAAATTAAATGCTTCAACTACTTTATAGCAAAGATCAAAAATTTTCATTTCACCTTCATTCGCTTAATCGAAAAAATGTATGAATTATGAGTTCCGAAATTTCGTTCTTGATTAGGTGTCCACGAACTTCATAGCCGAACTCAATGTCTGGAACGGTACCGTTTGATTGGCGGTAATGTTGAAAGAATTTTTTTGACCGCAATTACTATTTATCATTGAAAATGACAACTCCGAAAAGCGTGAGAGTTGGATTGGAGGAAGGGCTCTACATACAAGATGGCCACCGGGATCTCCAGATTCATCCTCACTTGACTTTTTCTGCATGCTCGATGTATATTATTGAACTATGCCGCCAAATGACGTCGAAAATGCTACGATATCTTACGTCTCATTTGAACAGAATTTGTATTTTTATATGGAAAAGGCTCTACGCAGTTTGAACCTTTAGGTGACACTTATAATTTCTTTTTCCTTTTTTTTTGGTCGTATAATCCACCGATCTGAGTTCAAGTACAAGAGTTTTCAGATCGCACACGTGCCTCTGGCATGACCCGACGACTATATATTGAATATATAGCCGGGACCAACAGCTTCACCTGCCTTCCGAAGTGCGATGGCTCTCCCAAATTAAGTTGGAATTTACCGGGATTCGAACCCGGTTTTTCTGGGTAGTAGATCAGTACTACCACTGTTGAGCTACCAATGCCATATATAATTATTTCGACAGTTGCTATATCAGATATTATTTTTATTGTTTGGATGGATAAGATATGCCAAACGTTTGAATAACTTCTGCTGTATGGCTTGATTTTAAGAAGGAAATTTCTAGTGAGGTGCCATTCATCAAATGTTGCTATTTAGGCATACAAGGGTGGCGGTCACAACTCTGAACTCATATGAAATATCAAATTGAACGGGACCGTGTGGATTTCTCGTCTGCTTTTAATGACTTTGATTCGAATTGATTCTAAGCTTTTTAATGATATTTATTTCTAGGAAACCTCGGACCTCGAAGTTTTGTGATAAAATATTCTTTTTCACTTTTCGGAACAGATATATATGGCAGTCCATACTAAACACCATAATTTTTTCCTTCGATCCAAGAAAAGTTTCCAATACTGTTTCTCCGAAATTTTATGAAACTATAAATTCTCTTGATTTTTTGTCAGCAATCGTTCGCAAAAAATCATTGCAGTCGATTCAACCTCGGTCACTTTCTCACCCGATCGTCGAGGACGATAACAAAAGCATTCGGAATCGCGATCGGCTTCAAGTTCCAATCGATCCTAACAATCTTGTCGGCATCTAATGGCTAGTCCGTTCGGTGAAATAGGAAGTATCTGCCCGGGATGTAAAAAGTAGAGTAACGCATGACCGTATGAGGAATTAATAAATTTAAAGTGTTAAGAAACCGCTCTGCTAATTAACGATATTACCATCGGAAATTAAATGTCCTTAGACCGTTCACATGTGCCGTAATGTGCCTAATTACAGCTAATATTCGATTACAAATTGTATCGATTTAACTTCTGCGAACGACCACCAGAACTTGATGGGAATCAGAATATTTTTTGTAATGAAATTTTTACTTTTTGGTTAATTGGTCGGACGAATATGCTGTCAACTTGAATTATTTTATATTCATAGTAGAGGTCAGAATTAGATTAGAATTTTAGTGCCGGAGCAAACTATTTCACTACTAATTTCATCTTACACACTAATAATACTTTACATACTAATACTATTTTACAAATTAATTTTAGTGGGAGCAAACCCCTTAGTTGTTCCCATTAGCATCCAGAGGGCGATCGAGCTGAAACTTGCTAGACATACTTTACTGATCACCGGAAGTAGGAAAAATCACAGGCCAAAGTGCGCATGCGCAGAAATTATTTGTTACTGTCGACTTCCTGCAAATGCATTTGTGTCAATTGTTATTCTTTTAACTAATAATTTATTGAAAATAGTGATAATTTATCAAACATAAATTGATGGCGAAGATGTGCCCGTCACGATAAAGAGATGAGATCACAGGGTGGCCGACAGTTAGTTAGGTTATGGCAGGTTACGTTAGCTTAGGTTAGGTCTAGGCTTCGATTGCACGTGATTCGGTTCGGTTTTATATCGTATTTCTGCTAAAAAAATTTGTAAAAATTTCTGAGCATGCGCATAATGGGACCTTTTTTTTGCTTGGTAAGGATATTATGCATGAAGTTTCACCTCGATTCCTCACCTGATGCTAATCGGAACATTGTCCCATTTCGTCGAAGACAGTCAAGAATACCGGAGGGTATGGGATCGAGCTCACACTTCCCTTTCAACAGGCAATTAAATTTTATCGTCTTGGACATAATTTGTTGATAACTGATTCAGCTTGGATTCAGACAAAGTACTCGTCTGATGAAAAAATCAAAAAATTGAGTTTGAGAAGTGAACTAAAGATTGAGCCTTCAGAATAGGTCGTACGAGTAACAAAAACGCACAAATGTCATTTCCACATAATTTCATCCACCATCATTATGCAGTTTTATTAACTATCGTTTAGGCAAGCCTGCCGAAGGCACGATGACGCAATCAAGCAATAAATCACACGATATTACGTTAAATAATTGGATTGTTCTTCTGTTCGGTCCTACCGACGTCGTTCCATCACAATAAAACTCGCCGTAAACGCGTAAATAAATCGCGGTGCAAAAATACGTTCCACTTCTCTCGATAAAAACGAGTTATTGGCAAGAAGTTTATGCACCGTATGCTACTGGAAAGATGCGTATCTCGGTTGGGAACGGATGTCAAAGATACTTCACAATGTACTTGACTCACTATGAGTTAGTGGCGCTCGATTTTTTACAGACAAAATCCATACAACGTCCAAACATAAATTCGCGACAATGGGAAACGGCCGAGAACGTTATTTCCATTTTCCCCGCGACCTAATGTGGGATTTCCTTGATAACGCGAAAACTGTATCGGTCGCCGAGGAATAGTGACCTCCATACAAGATACCTAATGACGTGGAAAAACAAAGGATATATAAATTAATAACCGACTCGCGAAGAATTATGATAATTCAAGATACATTCTCCAGTTTGTTTCCTCTTAATAATATAATAATATGGATTTATCGACGAAGAAATGGGTATTTATAATATAACGATTGACATTGGTTAAGAAAAATAAATATCTGGAACAAGGAAAACGGATCTATTACCATCGGAAAGACAATGAACGGAAAATATCGAAAAATAACAGATTGAAAAATTTTAAAAGCGAATTTCTTTTCGACATTTTCTCCATCCGGCCGATAACGAACTCTCCTCCCCAGTATTCAATCTGCGATCAATCATCGTCCACGTGAATCCCGTTAATCAGTACTACACGCAATCAATTTCTGATAGTTGGCGACTTCCTCCACATAAATTTCAATGTACCACTTTATTACGTACGAAAAATTTTACATCATCGCTCCGATCGTAAATACGTGTGGGAATCGATTGGCCTATCGATCGTTTTGTAGTGCTCGAAAAATGGAAACTTGAATTGGACGGAACTGACGACCTTGATTATGGCAAGAAAATGAACTAGTTCGACTGTTGAGGAAACGGAGGCCTTATCGATGAACTTGAGTTTGAGTTAAATGCTTTTGTCCTTTCGTTTTTTGAAGTGCAACATCAACTAAATAATTGCCAGAACTTTAAATTTTAGTTATTTTGGTTATTTTCATGTCTCTCATTGTACCACGTATACTTTTTTCCTTTTTTTCTTTTTTTTTCGTATTTATGTGCGGTTTCAGAACAGTTCATGTTCGTAAATTTCTCAAAAACATTTTTGATATTTTTAATTCATGAATATATTGATCATCGTAGAGGAACTCAGAATGTCAGTTGAATGGCGTATAAATCGAACTTCTTCCAAGCAGAAAGTCAGAATCGAGGAAACATATCAAGTCTGAAGACTTCGGAAAAGTATCAATCGATCCTGTTTGAATACATTTTGAAATTAGAAAAAAAAAAGAAAAATTTTGAAAGTTCAAAAAATTTCTAAATTTATTATTGTTTGAAAGATTGTCAAAATGTTTAAAATGCAATGGGTTTCAAATAACACGTTTTCAATTCATTATTTCTCTTCAGTTTGAAAATGTTCGTATCCAATTTGAAATTATTGGTTCTCATTCTAAAATTGTAAATTCATATTTTTCATTTTGCAAAATTCTCCCAGTTTGAAAATGACTAATCCCAATTGGGAGTTGACAAGAAATAGAAATAGATCATCATGAGAGGAGCTGATTGCGACGTTCTCTCATATTGTGTGGTAGATGTAATAATTCAAGAGGAAAACCAACGGAATGCAGAGAAGAATAGTGAATTATTAAATGAAAGAATGAAAAATGAAAAATGAATATTTTGCAATGTGTTCTGATGGAATTCAGAGAAATAGAACTTTTGAAATGAAAATATTCATTCCTAGAAAACAATTACCTCTCTCCACATTCAATTTAATGATTTGGTAAACTAATTGAGTGAAGAAAACCATAATGATGAAACTGAAGAACACGAGAACTTTGCTCACATAATATTGAACTTTGTAGGTCAAGTGTTTCATGAAATGGAAAGAAAAGGGTAATATGGTACTATATGATGAAAATGGTGAAACTTGTTTTTTGTTTCACAAAAATTGATTCTCTCGAATATTTTCACTTCTGAAAAAACTGATTCATTTCAAATTTTCAAGATTTCAATATAATGACAATTTTTAAAACCATTTTTGTTTCAATTTTCATTCCATACATTCTAGATTTATATTCGTCCCAACTTTTTAATTTTCTTCTCGGGTTTCTCTCTTCATGAAATCGTTCTGCAAGATGTCACTGTAATTCAACGTCGGTACCATCATTTTATTTCATAGTTAGTTGTATATAGATAATCTACAAATTATCAATTTCGGTTGATATTTGGTTCTTTAAGAGGTTGATTCATTGAATTCAATTATTCTCATGTCATTATATGTATGTCTCCGCCAAAAGGTAATAATGAAAAATATTGTATTTGTTCAAAGAAAAAATGTGCCACAATTGGCCATAAATTGAGCTTCAATCGATGAAAACATCATAAAACTGTTATTGACATTGGTAGCTCAACAGGCGTAGCACAAATCTACTACCCAGAAAAACCGGGTTCGAATCCCGGTAAATACTAAATTTAGGAATGCCATCGTGCTTCGGAAGGCACCTGAAGTCGGTGGTACCGGCTATATATTCAATATATATAGTTGTTCGATCATGAAAGGCACGTGCGCTCTGAAAACTCTGGCACTTGAACCAGGTCAGTGGGTTTATACGATAAGAAGAAAAATAAAACTATGATATCAACATTAAATTACAATGCCATCCTGCAGAATTCAAAACGATTTCATGGCGGAAGAAACTCGGAAAGTTGGAAGAACAAAGCGATGAAAATTGAAGATTGAAATAAACATGAATAACAAATAAAATAAATGAACAGAAAAAATTCAAAAAAAAAAAAAAAATAAGAGTTACGAAAAATGATAATTATCTGGTCCTGTTGTTTTAGAGGTGGAAATATTGGGAAAAAACAATTTTTGGGTAGAAAAGTGTTCTTTAACATTCTACCATTCGGTGAAATTTCCATTTTTCGGTAATTTGAAGGTTATCATAGAAAAAAAAATATTTCACAAAAAATTGGCAGTTGCCTAAGTTTACTATGAAGTTTATAAATTATTATTTCCCCATCTACAGCTCTTATATATAAGAAGAACGTTACTGAGTTCCATTTAATCAGATGGAATTGATTTTGACAAAAAAAAATTTCTTTTGATTTTCACTTTTTTTGTCAATTATCTAGGAAACTATAAGAGATATAAGCCTGGAACTTGCACTATTCACATCTTCAGATATCTTTTTGAAGCCAGATCGCTATGCTCATTGTCGTTTCAAATGATTGGAAAAAATTGAAGTGGAGAAGCGATAGGAGTTGAAGATGAGAGATGGAAGAAGGATTAAGAAAGAAAAGTGAATGCAACCTGATTTCAGTTTGGAAAACGGTGGTTTTAGTAGGAATATTTGAAGATATTGGAGAACAAGTGACAAATTAACACTTTGGAGTGACCTCGATCTATATATATTTATATACATTTATGCAGCTTTCTCTACCAAGACTTGCAACCATGTACTTTGATTTCCTTTCGATGTGTTCACAGCTAGAGAAGAAAGAGATAGAAAAGGGACTCTGCTGATACCAGAACGAGAAGGGTACGCATGAAAATTTAAACAAATAAATGAGAAGAAAAAAGAGAAAGAAGAAGAGGAGTGAATGTGGAAGCTGAAAATGAAGAATGAAATGAAAAAATTATAGTTTTTTAATAGGTAATGCATCAAGCATTCTGAAGAAAGAGAGGAAGTGGTTATATGATCCAAATCAAAGGAATATATTCAGTGTTAGAGATAAGAAAAGAGTCAACAAAGTCACTTCAATGGGGATCAACTTTTCTCCTTATTTTGTCCATCGAAAGGAAGCATCGTCATTGGCCACAAGTCCATTCACTTACTGCTTTTTCTCTTTATTTGAAATAATATACAGTTCACCAGCAATCGTGCGAACGAGTTTTGGTCCTTCGAGCCAGTTCCAAACAAAGAAATTCAACATGATGTTAGTGCGAAAAATGTGAGTTTCAGTAGGTGTATTCAGCAATATTGAAGAACGAAAGACCAATGAACATTTCGGAGCGGCCCGATCAGTATACACTTCTATTGCGATCATTTCATGCAACTTGATTTACCTTCTTTAACATTTCTCCCAGTAAAAGTCGCACCGATGTATGTTGATTTCTTTTCGATGTCTTAAAATTCGATCTGATACAACCATATCGAAGATACGCTCTAGATGTAGTGAAAGTGGAAAAATAGCGAAAGCGAAAGAGATAGAAAATGAGTTTTACTGATAGAATAAATAAATTATGGAATATTGGAACTTTGAATAAAATCTGAAAACAAATTGAGGAGAAATGAACGAAGTGAACGTGGAAGCCGAAAGTGAAGAAGGAAATAAGAAAATATTGTTATTCAAGAGCTAATGCACCAAGCGTTCTGAAGAAAAACAAGAAAGTGATCAACTGCTAGTGATGAAATCACTGCAATCGGTTTCTTTTTCATGTTTTTTCCTTATTTCTTTCATCGGTAGAGAGCATCGTCATGGGCCATCACAGGTTCTTTCGATTATTGCTTTTTTTGTTCATTCTCAAACATGAAGATGAATCTGAAACGCGAAATTAGGAAGAATGCACGAAGTGAACTTGAAAGCTGAAAATTAAGAATGAAAAAAAAACTTTTATTTAATAGTTAATGCTTCAAATGTTCTGAAGAAGAAAAAAGAAAGGTGTTAAGTATTCCAGATCAAAGAAATACATTCGGTGCTTGAGCTAACAAAAGAGTTCCTGAAATCACTTCAATGGTTTTCCTTTTCAATTTTGCCGCTTATTTTTTCTACCGATAGGGAGCGTCGTCGTTGGCCATTTCAGATCCATTGGGTTATTGTTTTTTATATATTTGGAATGATACACAGTTCGAAAGCAATTGTGTGGTCCTTCGAGCCAGATTAAAAAAAGTGAATTCAACATGATGTGAGTTTGGCAATATTGAAGAACGATTGACCAATAAACATTTTGGAGAGGACCGATCGGTATATGCCTTTTTTGAGGATAGATCATTTCATGCAGCTTGATAAAACTTCATTATAGTTCTTCCCATCAAAACCTGAGATAATATATTTTACTTTCAATATCTTCAAAGTCGATCTGATTATACCCGCTAAAGAGAAAGAGGGGAAAAGAGAGGAAACGAAAAAGAAATGAGCTACTCAGGGAGAGGAATTAAGATGAATAAATCGGAGGGATTATGACATATTCTTACATGAAAATGGAATCTGAAACGCGAAAAAGAAATGAAGAAAGAGAATGTGAAAGCTGAAAATTAAGAATCAAATAAAAAATGTAGTTATTTGAGAGCAAATACAGCAAGCGTTCCAAAGAAGAAGAAGAAGAAAGTGCTCAACTGATCCAAATGAAAGGAATATATTCGAAGTAGAAAAAAATTACATGAAATCAACTGTCGACTGTTTTCCTTATTTTGCCAACCTATAGTGCATCGTGCAATGTTTTTGGTCCTTCGAGCCAGCTTTAAATTTTGATCATACTATATGATTTTTCAATTAAACGCTGGTTTTGATCCCACAAAATCTTTCGCAAATTTTTTTGCACAAGGTCACGAACGCATCCTTTGTTTTCACTGAGTAAGCAACAATTTCAATGGTGACCTTGTATCTCAAAAGTTTTGTACTTTTTCTCTTATCGACTAACCACAGGGATATATGAACGAATTCAAACTGAAATAGAAATCTTCCCTATCACTTACCGATTCTCCTCAACTTCCACTCGATATTTAAAAAAAAAACAATAAATTAATTAAACACCATAAACGCATCAAGTGTTATTATTTTTATCGTTGCCGATTTGATCGCTTTGATATTTTTCCTCGCTGCTTCTATCTTCGCTCTTCGACGTTTGCTCCTCATCCTTTATCGACGGCGAATCTGATCCGCTCGACGATCGCGACGAAAAATTATCCTTATCCGAAAAATAGGAAGAATCGCGTTTCGTTTCGTCGGGCGATTGGGCGTTGTCTTCCGATTTCGCGTTGAACATACTCTTCGGAGGTAGATTGAGGGGAAATCCGGAAAACTTACTGCCGGGTTGCATATGTTGCAATAATCGGCCGTCCGTTACTTTTCCCATAAACGATCGTATCTCCTCGAAGCAAGATTCGTCGCTCAAGTTTCGATTCAACTGCCTCCTCTGTAAGTTTCGTTCGTCGAGTATGGTCGGTCCGTCCGCTTCGTGTTTCTTCAGATGTCGATCCAGGTTCGTTTGTTGTCCGAAACACCGTTCGCACAACGGACATTTGAATGGTTTTTCCTTGTTATGGATATTTCGTACGTGCCGTTGGAGATTGCTCGATATGCTGAATGATCGTTCGCAGTATCGACATTTGTAGGGTTGTTCGCCGGTGTGAGTTCGGAGGTGTCTGGTTAAGTTGGCCGATCTTGGGAACACCTTACCGCAAAATTTACAAGCGTATCTATCTTTAAGCTTACCGCCGGTCGTGTCGAACACTTTCGGTGCTTGAGGTGTTTGAGTATTTCTCATCAGATCGAAAGGAACTTGGTTGACTGGTGGACTCAACATTGAGGGACTCAAAAATGGGTATCGTTGTGGGTACCCTGGTGGGGAGTTTGGGTATGGTAATGAGAGTCTGGGTAGTTTATCACCGCCTTGTACTCGGTACATGGCCTCCAGCATCATTGGGTGTATGGGTTGCGGCGGGAATAACATCCCTGGATACCCTGGTATTTGAGGGTTGAAAGACTTGGGTATACTGTTCGGTAAAGGACTTTTTCGTTCTTCAATCACAACTTCTTCTTTTTCACTATTTACACTCGGCGTTGGTGAGATCAAATTTCTGTTTTCATCTTCAACTTGCCTTCGCATCAACATGAGACTTTTCTTGTGGTCCATACGGAGGTCCAAGGGTTGCTCTTCGTTTTCTTGCGGTCCCGGTGGTGGTCTACCGGCTGGGGACATGTGAGGACCCGGCGATCTCGTGTTCCTGGATAAATCGAATGGCATGTCGTCGCCTTGCGGTACCCTCACCGACAAGGGGTAAGTGGCTGCCTGTTTCGGCGAGCTGTGTCCTCCAGACGCCACCAACATCTTTCTGGGTGACGAGTCCTTCTCCCTCATTGTCGGAAACGATAACGGTAGCGGCGGCAAGTACCTGAGCCAAGGGAGGCCCGTTTCTACCAAACTCATGGGCGTACCAGAAAAAAGACCTGAAAAGAAGAAATCAACAATGTAATTTTGTTCCACTCGTAACATCAACGTAATTCATGTTGAAAAAGTCCACCAGTTTAGATAAATGGAACCGATAAAATCCGCTTATTCATCATTTACGTACAAGGAAGTCACTGATGGATCTCGAGGTGGAAGAAGAACAAAAACCGAAACGCTCGTTCTGTAAGATAGAACATCTAGGAGCGCATCAAATCGAACTGCAAATTAACGATTTGGACGTGAGGCGAGATGTTTTCTAACATAACCGTTTTGAGATAATTAAATTCTAAGCGCCTCCGATTCTTTTTCTTCGTCGAACTTATAACATTGATAACAATATCGTAAACCAGATAATAAAAGATCGTTTGTAATCCGCGATCGGCGTTCGTTGCCGTTTTTATGAAAGATTGACGATTGTCGAGTCGCGATGATCGTAAAATCGTTGCGATATGTTCTTGACTGGAAAACGTTCGAAAACCGAGTGCGATATGTTGTACGAGTCGTGTACATCTTCACCACAAGCTACATCAAAAAACGACAATTAGAAGGCGTAACATCGCTTATTGGTTCTTCTTCTAGATTTACAAGTTCGATTCGTGCGCCTGAAATGGAGACGATGGGTTGTTGAAAGTTCTTTTAAGGATCGAACGTCAATTAGAGGATATAATCTACGACGCGACACGTATAATCCGTGTATACGCGATGGTATTCGAACAGTCGTTGAAATTAGAATGAAGATTCTTGCATCGTTTCAATTTTTAGAACGCATATTTCACAGAGCCGGATTGGAAACGAGTGGGATTGATGCCCCTCAAAGGTCTAACCATATGAGCTGGATTTCCGTCAAGAAACACGTTTGAAACTTCACTTATTTGTAGTTCGCACTGAACTAAGATCAGTCGCATAACTCAATTTTTGCGCATGCGCATATTTACTTTCTTATGAGTTAGTGTCTAATTTTATGTCATCTACATTGTGTTTCAATGATAAATTGAGGTAAATTTATTCAAATTAGTTGAAATAATGGAAGATGAGGATCTTGCCAAAAAGTGGGTCATTAAACAGGGCCTGGTAAAGACGCAACGACAGTGCAAGAAGCACAAGCATGCCACAATATCGACGGATAGTCCTTTTTTTTGTATTGAATAAATATTCTTTGTAATGACATTCAAGTAACTCAATAAGAAATTGAAAATAATTATAAAATGGCTAATTTTATAGTTTACATCAGCTTAATTTAGGTTAGGTTAGGTAAGGTTCACTCTAGAGCGGCCGTAGATCTTACTGATTCCAATTTTTTAAATATTCGGCGCATGCGCAACTTTTCACTAATTTTTCATTTTATAGTTTAGGTTACCCAAATTTAGGTTAGGTCAGATCCAGTTACGTTAGGTTAGGTTAGGTTTACTCTATAGCCGCCTGTAAACTTTGATGATTCCAACGTTGAAAAATTTGTGCGCATGCGCTTTTTTTTCACTAATTCTTAATTTCATAGATTAGGTTAGCTAAATTTAGGTTAGGTCAGATCCGGTTAGATTAGTTTATTTTCACTGTATAGCGGCCTGAGGTTTTACTAATTCCAATGTTTAAAAACATTTCGCGCATGCGAAACTTTTCACTAATTTTTTTGGTTATCTTACGCCTTGAGGCGGAAATCCGTCCTCCATTTGATCTGAATACGATTTTGCGAATTACATAAATATTCTTCGACTTTTCCAAGTTGATTTTGAAAAAGAGTAAACAATTTACTAAAACTCCTACAGATTTTCTGAGAATTCAATAATCTTCAATAAGTATAAAAGAATTCTCGACAGAATCTCCACTTTCGAAATGTTGATATTCAAGATGAGTTGTTTGAAAAGGACTTAGCAAAAATCGTTTAATTTGTTCGAGTCTTCTGTAACTTCCCTTAAATAATTCAAAAATTTACGAAATATTCTGAGTGTTTTGTAACATTCTAGAAATTTTCTAGATATCAAGTAGAAGAAATTTCTCAGAAGTCGATCGAAAAATTCAGTGAAGCATTGAAAATGCGTTGAATGGAAACCTTTCTAATTTCCTTGAAACTTTGTTATATTCAAGAAGCTCCTAAGCATGCGATGATTTTTTTGATCTTCAGCAGATATGGAAGAACTATTTCTGAAATTCGATATCAATCATGAATATTCCGCGAACATTTACACATTTCAAGTGAATTTTTTGATAATCAATTTTGAATTATATTTGGAAATGATTATCTACGATTTAAATTTTCTTTCATTCGTTGAAGAATTGAGGGAACTTTCGTTTTTATTTTCGGAAATACTTCGGAATTTTGAATTCTTTTCGGATTTTTTATGATATTTTTGGGATTATATGTTTTTTTGTAATTCGAATATAACTCAGATTTCTGAAAAGTCAACGAAAATTTCAGAAGACTCAATGACTCATCCTTGAAATCTCTAAAAAATTGGCATTGAAATTTCTCTGCATCCCTCGAAGTTTATGAAAAATTCAAAAATAAATTGGAAAAAGAACGATTCCACGAATATTGAAAAAACACTTGGCAAAATTATTTAAATTCCTGAATTTTTCCTGTCAATTTATGGATTGCCCAAAATTCACTTTTCCAAGAAAACTTAGAATCGTTTTGAAAATTTTGGAATATCCTGAAGAATCATGTCATGTTTGACGTGTCATAAATTAAAGTAACAAATCGGGAAATCCAAAATTCCTCAAAACTTCTCAATTTCTCAAATATTTCTTGAGGAACTTTCTGAATTCTATGAATATGCCAGAGATTGGAAAATCTAAGGGAAAACAGGCTAACACTGGAAAATATAATATTCGGTTTTATAATTGTCCTTGATGTTCTTTGAGTCATTTTTTCAATTTCATCTTTTGGTCGTAAATTTTCGTTCGTTGACAATGTGTTAAAGTGAGTGAGTTCCGAAAAGTTCTGAGAACATCTTATTTTTCTTCGAATTTTTTGTTCCGAGATTCAATTAGACTCCTGTAAATTTTTTGCATAGCTTTGTACAATCAAAATGATCATCATCCGTTTAAAGAAAACAGGAACTCAAAAAGTGCTGAATATCTTAACATTATATTTCGATTATTTTCAATTTTTGACATTTCCGATATTTTTTGGCGTTTCAAATTCTTGAGTATTCTTGCTTGTCGAGCAATTTCTCAATTACCTACGGGTGTATGAAGAGAATTTCTGAATCTTTCACACAATTAAACGATTTTTTTGATTTTTTAGTGATATTTTCGGGGTTTTGGCATATTTTGAATCAATTCTTTCCATGCTTTTTGCTTTTGTGCAACCTATTTTTTGGTTTCTTCTGTATTTATTTTCACTCCTTTTCATATTCATCTCAATACGGATCATAAGTATATCAGAATATTTCGAGATTATTTATTGGATTTTCTATTGCTTCCTTCGAGTTTTGTGTTTTCTGCTGTGATGTTTTTTTGAGTACCTATTTCCTTTGGAAAACTAGACATAACTAGGAAGCAAAGAATTTTCAAAAAATAGTATTATGGGTATTGTTACTCATGTAGATTTTGACAAACGTTTCATAAATTGTTACCAGATAAATAAGAAATTACAACAAAAAATCTAAATAACTGAAGAAATATTCGGGGAGACAAAAATTTAATTTTCCCGTCCTCGAAGGTTTCTTATATCTATTATTGTGATTCCTTCCTATTTCATTCGAATTTTGATTTCTTTCTGGTTATATATTTTTCGTTGAATTTTTGCAGTTCAATTCGATTTTTTGAGAATAACTTAGTTGACAAGTATTTTGAAACCATTTTTGCGTTTTTTCTCAATAGTTCACTGGTTTTCTTATAATTTCTGATACCTTTGCAGTCAATAGAGAATAGTTTCATGAAACTTCTCCATAATTATGTTGAACTTGGTGAATGTCTCCCCTATATCTCGCCGTCCGGTACAAATGCCCACATGCCTCCTCTGACATACAATTGGGTTGGTCTCGAGGAAATGTGGGTGCGACGGTGAAAAATAGGATTTGGTACCTCGGAGGTTCGAATGTTTCATAAGAATATAAACGAGGGCGTGCACTGATCGTTAGTGTTCGATATTTTTTCATTTATTAAATTTGGGAAATGTGATTTTTCTCATATAATCCATAAGCTGATGATTATGCTTATTCCAAAATTCAAATGAAATGACTAGCAATAGCCTGCGTTTCCTTTCGAATCGACTGACTGGCTTCAACAAGCGGTCTTTTGCGGTTCTATAAAAATGGGTTAGTTTCAATAACACGCTCATTATTCTCTCTTTATTCTCTTTATTTGTGCTCGGCTACTAATGGCCATGTACACAATTTCCGTTTATTATCTTCGTCAGATTTCATAAATATTACCCACCACCGCAGACACATACAAATATCCATACCGAAGCGGGATTCGAACCCGCGACCTGGTAGGTACAAGTAGACTCAGTGTACCTCCCGACCACCAGACGGGTCATTGACAATCCTTCTGATTACAGTTAGAGATTTTCTTAGAGGTTTGAATAGGAGATACTTTCAGTAACTTCTGTCCTCCTTCGGCAATACTTAGCGACTATTTTCTCGTTTCTCGTTGTAGGTACGAATGGGGTTGTTTTGATTACAATTTTCCTTCATTTCTCGCATCTCTTCACAAATAACGGGAACGTCGGGTATTTTTGTTTCAACGTAAAACAGCGCAAACCAGGTGAAATTTGATCAATGATCGTCTGTTTTAATGATATTGAATTTGAGCTTTTCGCAAATATTCAGTTAACAATATTCATCTTGAACTAAGAAGCATTCAATACGAGCTAAATTCAAACAATGAGTAAAGTTGCAAATGACCCGTGCCAAGCATATATCTTCCCCATGTTAAATCCGAAACATCGTGCCCAATATCTTAGCGCCGCCAAGCCGTCGTGGTTGATCGACCTTATATGAGGAAACGTTCTGATCGACAATCGATAAACGCGATCGTTTCCAATTACTGCTGTCGGTTCGGGAGTAGATCGTCGAAAAAAGAATGATCGCAATGGTTCGAAAAAGCACGACAAGAAAATTAACGCCAGGCAAACCGCGCCTTCGCTTCGACCTTTTCGTGACGCAATAATAAATCGTCAATTTTTCGAGCACGCTTTTCGGAAGCAAGCACAACGTCGATTATAACATCGATCGTCGGTTCGTGTTGATGGATTTCAAGAACTTACTTTCGCGTAGTCCGCGCTTCTGTTTTTATGAAAGAAAATTTCGTGGTTTTATATCTACGGGATAGATAAATTGGGGGCGTCCCACTGGTAATTACTTCGACGGTAGTTTTTATGGTTAATAATAATGATAAAATCTTAATTAAATGTGAAGCAAAGTGGTATAAATAAGAACATGAAGTCACGGGGTGATCATTATGGTTATTATTTTCCGACATAACGGGCATCATATCACTTCAACCTACAATAAACACTTATATATTAATTTTCGTGATTCATCCAGCTGCGGAACGTTCGGCAAATTGATAGTTTAAAGCTAATCTCGCATCGGACGCGAACGATCAAACTATCGCGGAGGATTTTGAATTGAAACGATCTGCTCGTTGTTGTAAACTGAAGCTTCAATATTCACCCTGTGAACGTTCAGTAATATGGATTTACTTTCGTTAACGATCGCACGCATTCGAACGCCGAAGCGTGCGTTCGGTAGTCGGCGCTACAGAAAAAGTTCGGTGGTCGATGCTTCCGGCTGTTTATTTGGTAGGAATTCGTTCGTTAAATGTAGACGTCCGTTGCCGTTCGTTAGGTGAATACCTAATTCGAGAACTCAAATCATCTCGAGCACCTTCGGGTAAAATATAAATTAGATGTATGCCATAAATAAAAATCGAAAATCCCGCCGACATGACCCGACGACTGTAACAAATCGGTTAGTTTAAAACAAACAAAGGAATGAATATTGAAAGAAACTACATCTGTATCATGAATTCCATTATAGCATTAGATAAATCCAAAGAAGACGTTCAAAAAAATAGAATATAATGAGTTGCTCGTCCGTTGAACTGATTTATAACTACGTATCGAAACCAATGATGAAAAGGAGTAAAATTCATGATATATGGATTCGAAGTATATTTCAGGGAACATGAAGAAAACTTCGAGATCCATTCCGAACCATGCTCATCAAAACAAATATTAGATTTACACAGAGTTTACGACGGATATGGAAAACTCTGTATCCATGAAATTTCAACTTTTGGATGTTCATTATATTTTATGAAAGCAAGTCAAAATATTTTTGAGTCTTTGTCAGTTTCAGAAGACCGGCAACAGGAATCAACTTTTTTTATTTCAAATCAAATATTTATTTTGATTCTTCAAATAATCAAAAGTTCAATTTATGTACTCACCTATAATGGTTTTTGAGCTATTAAAATTTTTTTTGGAAAATTTATACACCAAAAGAGGGCGCTACAATACAATTTTTTGGAAAACCGAAACCACAATCGATATGTGAAGTTAATTTTTCTCTTAAACCAAGATTGGTCCATATTATTTCTTCAAAAATAATATGATATTGGTAGCTCAACAGGCGTAGACTGAGCTACTACCCAGAAAAACCGGGTTCGAATCCCGGTAAATTCCAACTTGGTCCCGGCTATATACTCAATATATAGTCTTTAGGTCATGCCAGAGGCACTTGTGCGATCTGAAAACTCTGGCACTTAGAACCAGGTCAGTGGGTTATACGATAAAAAAAAAAAGAATTTTAAGATGTCTTATATAAGTTGGTAGTTAAAGCCACTCTGAAATTGGTTTCGACAAAGATCCGAAAACCGAAAATTTTAAATATTCAGTTTTTCATCTACGATAAAAAACAACGTTTTCCACGTTCCCTATGTCTAAATATTATAGTTTTGGAGATATTTATTAAAATATGTTCATTCAGACATTAATTCAGATTTTTCATGGTCTTTTGATCCCGTTCAATGGAATTTGGTGCTGACATTTATAACGAATATAAACTCCAATGATCTCAGAAAATTCTTTCGAGTGAATAATTAATAAAAAGGGAAAATTCTCAACTTATACATTAGAGTGGAACATAAACTTCATGAATAGCCAACAAGCAATTGTTCAAGGATGTCACCATATCTCAGCCAATAATGATGTTTGTATGCAGCTTTCCGAATCCGAAGTTTGGGGGATAAATGTAGAAATGCATCTTCCACTCTTTCCTTGCAATATTCGGCATTTGTTAAACACATTGTCAATTAACTTTGTCTTTAATTGTACCCCATATTGAAAATTCTAGAGGCGTCAGGTCTGGAGAACCAGAGGGCCCCCGCGTAGTGAACCAGCGATCATAAAATTCATTTGTTAAACAATTCTGTACTGATTGATTTCTGAGGTGGAGCATCGTCATGCTGATACCAAATGCTATTAAGAATGTTGAGTGGACAATTGTCTGTGTAATTCAATAAATCTTCCCAAAAGATTTCCTTCCGTTGAAATTTGAGTCTTCTCTTATATCACATACAGAACTGATCAAGAAATTTTATGAGAATTCTCTAATTCTGAGAGAAAGTTGCAGTACAATCAAGCCAGGGAAATTTTCTGAATTGAAAAGAATATGAATATTGAAAAAATCCATTTCTTATTTTGTCGGCATTTTATATTCAAAACCCGTTCTTAAATTTTATTGAGAATCAAAAAAGAAATATGAACGACAAACACTGAAAATTAGTGAGGAACTTCAACGACCTTGAAAATCAGAATAATCAATCGTCTTACGTACCTCAAAAAGGAAACCATAGAAATGATTTGGAACGAAAGTTTCAGACTTTTCCTTGCGAATGAGACCAACACCAACCTAAATCACTAGAACATTAAGTGACAGATTTCAAATGACACTCTGATGATATTGCGGAATAACGCCAAAAGATTTGGAAACACTAAATAAAGCACGAAAATTGTTAAAAACCGAAAATCAGAAAACATAAAAATATCAGAATCCATCTTTTCGACGACATTTTTTTCATCGTAATCCCAGTATCTTAAAAAAAAAAAAAAATTTACAATCCGCCAGAGAAGTTCAATGAGACAATAAAGTTCAAAACTAAACATAACTGTTAAGTGTGATAAGTGAGGAAGTACGCAAATATTGAAACCGTCTTCTATTAAGTTTTTTATTAGAATTTAGTTCCTGATATTCAAGATTGGAAAACGACTTGAAGGGTTCGTGAATAATATGAAATAAAATACAGAGAAATAAAGTTGAAAACTACTGGAAATTCCCAGGAAAAAAAATCGATCCATGGAATAGCCGTCGTCTATCAGAAATTTCTACTCGATATTTCGAAATTGGATAATGATCCGAATGTTCTATTAGAGACAGCGCGATACCAAAAAGGACGAAGCGTTCAACGGCAGTAACTAGATATGTCAAACAAAAACGAAAACGAAATCATTTGATGCTGGTGATTCTAATGTCGTTTCATTATACTCAAATCATGAGGTGTATATCGAAATTGATTTGAAGTTGTTTTGTGCGATTATCTGGATGACAACTGGCACATGGGTTAAGATTAAGGCTACATCTTCATGTCGAACAACATGGATTTGTCAATGGAAAGTCAACCATGACTAATTTGTTACAGTGTCCAAGCAAATGGACTTCCGCCGTCCACTAGACGTAGTTTACGTTGATTTTGCCAAAGCGTTTGACCCAATGTGTAAGCGACGCCTTCTTCATAAACTAAATCATTTAGGCATTAGGAGATACGTACTTCGGTGGTTCGACAATTCTGTGTCAAACAGAAGTTTTTGTTTTCATGTTGGGGACCACTCATCGTCCTGTGGTCTAGTATTAAGTGGTGTTCCTCAAGGGTCTGTTCTAGGACCCCTCCTTTTCTTTTTTTTCGATGTTTAAGGCGTTGTTGCCGTTTGGCATGACGAAAATGATCCAGAAATCTTTTATTCGAATAATATTCTTCGATAAAATTTCTTTATTACACATTTTGGGATGGTGAAAAAATGTCAGACTTTCAATTGCCTCCAATGAAAACAGATATGCAGTTCAGTAGTTGGCTTGCGATTCACATATTAGTTACCGTCAGGCATGACCGTCGTAGGAGCAGCCATTTATCACTCATTCTATTGAGCACTTTCCAAACACTGGCAATGAAAATGCGTGAAGGAGTTTCGTCGGATTCGTGGGTGCAACGCCTATCTCCACTTTCCATCGCTACCAACAAAGAAGCGTATTTTCTTCCTTTCGCAAATGTGGCGGATGTCACCTGTGTACGAATGACGGTTAAGGCATATAAAAGCGCTGTACGAAAGACACCATAGTGTTGTTATCTCTTCACATTATGTCCGTCTTGTCACGTAGAAAAGATATGTTTGCAGTATGACACTTTATATTATCCCTATGCCGACTCTCTCAAGCCTTTCGACGAAGTCCGTATGAGAACAACAATCGCCGAGATAATATTTTATTGCCTTTTTGTTTTCGTTTTCACTCGCTCGATAAATGCGGAGTTATTCCGAATTCTATTAACATACGAATTTTTCTTGTGATGGGTCGTAAATTAACGCGAGCGGGCGTTATTTTTTCAACGTTCCGTCGGCATTACATTACATCTTAATCCGGCGTTTCACCTCATCATCTATAATGTTATGCTCGAAATTCAGCAAACGGTAAATGTTACTTATTACGTTACAATATCAGTGGTCAGTAAAACATCGGCGGTATTACACGGTAACATTGTTCTTGACTCTGACCGGTCACAGAACTCTTCAATTAAGTAGAAGCTGTAATTACAGAGGCCAGAAGGCATTGATCCATTATTATTGCCTAGACTTGCGAGAGAAGAGGAGGTACCCTGATAAGAAAGAAGCTCACTGTCGTACCGGGAACCTTAAGAACCATAAATTATTTCATACAGTTCACGATGATGATAAACACACGTTACGAAGGAGATGTGGAACCCGAACGAACCACCTGTACCACCGGTACGCCGAAGGAGCAAAACGAAATAATTTCGTCATTTACCTATTATTCCAATTGCATAAAAATTCTCCCGGCAGTCTCGTCGTAGCTCAACGACGATGCCGCTACGCTCGGCTCGTATCCGAATGGGTTTGACTTCGGGCAAAGAAAGCAATGCCATTCTAACGATTATGCGATGATAAAGTATGATTTCGATCACTGTAATAATGACATCTCTTATATAGAGCTCATTCCACGTGCCTCCGACTAGAAATCCGTAGGCGGCCCTCTTGTACACGCTTTTCACTCTTGCCTTTTTGAGAAATTGCGCTAACGACAAAGATGCAGATAAACGCGCGCCGCTTTCCTGAATTACGAGCCGCCCGGATCTGGATCGGAGCACACTTCGAAACGAGATCTACGTTTTCCATCTCCGAGTGACGAAAGAAACGGATCACGAATGTAAGGCCACTTACGGACGTTTAGACGAACAATATCAGCCGTCGAAAAAGGTTCCTACCCATCACAAAATGGTTCTAAAATGATTGTTTGTAATTAATTTGGGAGACAAATGCCTATTGTATAAAAAAATGTCCATTCAAATTATTCTTGTATTGGTCAAAGCGTTGACATCAGATGATGTTGGTCATACTGATGAAATTACAACTGGCGCATGCGCCGCGCGATCTTAACGATCTCATTCCGGAGGATATTTGTTCATGTCACTGCTAAAATAATTTGAAATGTAATTAACTCAATTGAATTCAAGTCCATCAACATAATCATCATGCACCATAGTGTGATCCAATATTCATCATTGCTCATGGATTACTTTTTGGAATGCTGTGGATAGTTTTTTTTTCCATTTCAATAAGACTCCATTCAACAATTAAAAGTGTGATCCTTGTCCTTTTCTTTCATTCTTGATATTGGGGTTTTGAAAATATTGTCTAGCCAAATATTTCGGTCTTGTTTAATTATTGCAAGACCATTTTCAAGCTACGAATACAACGAGGTGTTAGTTGTGATCATTTATAAACTAACACCCCTCTGTATTTGTAGCCTGAAGATGGTTTTTAATAATCAAACAAGATCGAAACATATTGTGACAATATGCCAGACGATATCCTTTTAAAACCCCAATATTCATTCAATAAAATTTGAAAATTTTTAATCCATATTTTTCACCGAATATGCTACCATATCTTATTGTGAACGTTTGTCACATTCAATCTTTTCGTTTTCAAAATCTTTTGTCGAGAAAACAAGACAAATCCCGCAAGGAAGTCTTCATCGAAGAAAGTCACGTTGAACATGTCATAAACGTGTAACCACTGACCTGAGTTCAAGTGCCAGAGTTTTCAGATCGCACAAGTGCCTCTTGCATGCCCTAAAGACTATATGATGAATAAATAGTCGGGACCAACGGCCTTACGTGGCTTCCGAAGCTCCAATTTAGTTGGAATTCACTGAGATTCGAGCCCAGTTTTTCTGGGTACTAGGTCAGTACTACATTTGTTGAGCTACCAATGCCATATTTCTGAATTACACCATTACGAGCCAAAAAAATGGGGAATATATCAAGTTTTTCATTTGAGTTAAAGCCCCAAATATTCATCCATCTTCTTTTACGTTCATGCATCCACCACAAAATCGGCATGAGTGAATATTAACATTGTTATTTCTATATCACGACAAATATTTCGAATGATTTGAAACTGATAAGATGAAAGGATTCTTTATTCAATCACTTAGTACAATACAACAGTGACTGTCTTGCCATTGCTTTCATTCTCAAAAATACTAGGAATTTTCTGCAGGAGTTAGAATAAATAGAATAAATTTGACGAAATCACAATGATGAAATATTTATTCATTGTGTTAAAAGAAATTCCACCAGGTCAACTTATCCAAATCTATTTGATTTTTTCTCCTGATTTTCTTCAATGCTTCAATTCATCTCAAAAATTTGCTGTGAGTTTTCTGAATTTTCTAGGTAACTCCTGATATTCCTGTTTCAAACGTTCAAACATATTTTGAAATTTGTGGGAAGGAAAACCAAAATATTTAATGACACTCCAAAAGAATTCTGTGTTTCCAAATCCACAAGGAATCCACAGGAAATTTCGTAGAAATCTCAGAAGATTTTTAGAAAGTGCCAAGTTAAAGCAAATTTTAGGAATTTTGATGATATATTTGAAATTCCTCGAAGATAGTAAAAAAATTTAAAGATATCCCAAATAAAATTATATCAACTCAATTATCAATTCTCTCGAGAACTTCAGAATCATTCGATTGCTATATAATTTTCACGAAAAGTTTGAAATAGGTACGTTTTAAACGAAATTATTTTCATGGGAAAAAGTCTTTCCACATGACTCCATCATGTAATGACTTGATTTGCCAGTAACAATGATGTCAGCCGGAGTAATCACTTGCTGGCTCACTCCTTACAAACCAATGGCAAATTATTCAAGTAGACAATTAACAACAGTGGCCCCAGAACACTGCCGTGAGGAATTCCCGAGCTGCAATAGGATTCGACTGACATATAATTCATACAATTATTGTTTACAATTACCTATCTCTGACGATCAAATATACAAGATTCACCGATCCTCAGTCTCATCTCGAGTAGACGTAAAAAAAAAAAAACAAAAACCATTATAACATCGGAATATTGTCAAATAACCTGGCTGAAATTGAAAAGGAAACCTTTAGATTTTCAAGGGTAAAAAACTGTTTTTTCGAATTGCTGGTCGATATTCTATTCACTCAAGAACTTTTAAATGAAGAAGTGTTGCCAAATGAAGGGATCTACAACAATATTTTTGTATTCACTTTTTTCTTTGACAACAGTATGAAATTTGAATCAAAACATTTCTCAAAGTATATACGGAGCACTACTTCTACTTTTCTCGGTCAGAAATATTCAGATTATTGGTTTATTTCATTACTAATATCTACTGTCTGATAACATATTAGATATTGGGTACACTAATTTGAACTTGAATAGGACATTAAAAATCTGCATGAAATTGGATGAGCATGTTTCATGTTGAATGTGACTATAAATGCCAGAATTATACTTTTTTGTTAACTAAATTACCCATTCAATTTAAAAATTCATTAATTCCTGTTTATATTGTTATTTCTTATGCAATTAGATCAAATATAAAATGACTCCACTGATCGTCAATAATTGCATTCAATAATAATAGTTATTCAACCATAAAAGGAATTTAGATTACCACAAAAAAATCATTTTTTCTTATTTTATAATTTTCCACCATTATTATAAATTTTTTTTTCGAAAAAGATACACATCATTCATTAAAATAGTACGTGAAACGATCAATTTTGTCAAAATACATATCAATAGAAGAAGTAGTTTGAAGAAAAATTGCGGTTGAAATTAACGTAACATCCTTTACCTCACTAATTTTATTTTTGGACGAATTTTTTTCGAGATATAACTTTTTTTTATTGAGAAGAAACTCAAAAATTAGTTTTTTGTTAACTTCATCTCCTACCCCAACCGAGAAAAACTGCGTACCTTCCATGACCTACTTATTTTCTCGAAAAGTATCAGAAATATTTTCAGTTGTTTTCTTTCAAATAATTCATAATGTCAAAAATTTATGACGGAATTATTTTTACAAAATATCACATTGAACCACCAATTCAATTCGATTTTTTTGTGTTGTATTATGGTCTCAACAAGACTTCTCGACTTCTCGACACGAGACCGAGACGAGACCAAAACGGACTGAAAGTTGGTATCATCTCGAACGTCCAGATGAGACCAGTATCGAGTCTCGCGGTGTCATTAATTGGATAATGTACACGAGACCGGAAAGAAGTCGAAACAACACCAAAAGAGACCAGAGGGAAAGAGAGACAAGTCGAGACCAGTATCGAGTCTCTAATGAGCCAAATTCGATATATTGCTATGAATTAGAGGTTTTAGTGAATCTATCAACGACATCCATATTTCTAGTGTCTAGTCCAGTTTCTAGTTTCTAGTTTCTAGTTGTCTGACCTGTTTGAGGTCACTGGACATCCAATTACAAAAGAATACTCTTCTTGTCTCGTCCATTTGGGTACTTTATTTGTCATTTCGTCGATAATTGTTTGTTAATGATTATTACACTATGCTTACTTGGGCCATACGATAAATAAAATCACTGAACATATATTTGAGAAAATGTGAAAAAATATGCAACTGAGTGCAGCAGCACTTGTTCCACAAGTCAATAATCAGAGGTTCTCATAACATCAATAGAATCGTGATATCGCCCATATCTAATAAATAATATCACACGTTTGATCATAGTTCATTGAAGGGGCACAACAACAAAAATATTTTGTTATGCAGTCTCTGAGGGAACACTTGTAACTTCAACGATGGGTTAAGCGCGAAGCTCATCTCACAATATATTTGATTTCAAACATTTTTCTTCCTTTTATTTCTTTGAACCGTATGCAAAACTAGTAAAAACGACCGGAAGGGTGTAGTTCTCTATTCATTATCAATATCGGATGTCGTCTTCGTTCAACAAGGAATAGATTAGCGCAAATTTTTTTGCGCCGCCGGCGTTACCTAATAGAAACAATCGACGACGCATTCGTAGTTACATTTTCTTATGGTTCGTATCAGCGAACATCGTACGGCTATTAGCATGTTAGTTCTATTTAGCGTGTTATCTACGGATCGGAGCACAGAGAGTACGTGCTCCTAACGGGCCACGGACAATTTGTCTATGTAGGTCTGGCCTGGTCACGACTTCTCTATCGGCTGTTCCAGCCACCAGCACTGGGTGTGGGTGCTTGACAGGACAATTTATCCGCTACTTCCGCGTCTCGGCGCAACCGCATCTCCTTTGATCCCGCCCGATGATGTTCCCGAACACCTGGCGGGGCCCGAACGCCGGAGACGATTTCGTCGTCGGACCGAATAACTAATCGGTCCGTTTCAAAGAAAGCCACTCGGAAAAGCAAAGTTGTTTAGACAACAATCGTATTCTTCTGACAGGTTGTATAACACACCGATACCGAACAAAGCGTTCTACTCGGAAAGTTATGAATTGGGCGCAATTAATCACGCTAACTCTCCGCGGCCGGCTATCGTTGAGAATGTCCGACTTAATTTCAGTCATTTTTATTGTGGACGCGTGGGTGTACGTGGAGAAACACCGACATAGGGAAATTTCGATAAACGACCTTCTTTAGCATCGTTACTAATTAATAACGAGCGTTCGCTCCTTATCTCCGTTGGGCATCTATCGGCATTAGACACGCATTGTTTTGGGATTTTTTATTATTCCACCCGGCGGCGTCTATTCCCTTTATAATTGCGATAGATTCGTCTTGGAAAATAATGAATGAAAATTCTTAATAAATATTATGGTTCTAACAGTATTTTTTGGTCGAAATAAATAACGATCACATTGTTGAAATTGTCACACGCACGTTTTTTTTTGTGGTACACATAATTTTTCCCACGCCTAATTCGTCGCCTCGTTGACAAATTCGAACCGAGAAAGCTCAAACATATAATTCATTTATCACACGAATCCAGTTCGATTCAAAGTCATCGTTGCCCAACGCAACGTTCGATCGTCGAAATATCACCACGCACATGCCAATCAATAGATCGTTTTACCAATTAAAGAATTTCCGAAGTCGGCGCGCCCTGTCACGTGACGCCTGCCTCTCCGCCGTTAAGCTGCTGGAAGACGATCGCGTAAATCTTCGATCGTCGATCGTTTCTGACGTAAGTGTATCACTTTCACGGCTTAATTGCCTGATTGAGTCATGCTGTAGATTGGCGGATTCGACGGTTGTTAGACCGATTTTGAATGTGTTTTTGGGCGTTTCGGATGCGATGTGTTCGTATTCGCTTTCTTATTTTCTCTTTTTTTGGGCGGCCGGTCGATGGATTTTCTATGATCGAGATTGATTGATGCGTAGATTTGGGGCTATTACGAAGCGGTCTTATCAAATTGGTAGCAATGTTTCGATCAACATGTACCAGCGGTTAGTGTTGTCCCTAGACGAAACGAGATCGATTCGCACTCTCGTATCAGGGCAGTTCACTCTCGTCTCGTCTCGAGTGATCTCGTCTCAAAATATGAAAAATGAGGAGATACGAAATGAGACGAGACCGCCCTCAAGTCTCGTCTCGTCTGATCTCGAGTGGTCTCGTCTCAAAATATGAGAAAATGACGAGATATGAAATGAGACGAGATCGCCCTCAAGTCTCGTCTCGAAAATTCGATACGAGACCGATCCGCAGTCTCGTATCAGGGCAGTTCAGTCTGGTCTCGTCTCGTCGCGAATGGTCTCGTCTCAAAGTATGAAAAATGTTTCACGAAGGTAAATACTGCAACGAATTTTATAATCATCATTGATACTAGTCAGTATAATCATATCAATAGGTACCATGTTCATTAAATTGATTAACGTGTTGAAAATAACGAGGACTGAGTTCACATGTTTTGTCACCACAGGCAACGGTAATATTGACAAGAAATTCGGAATAATGTTTTATAAGAAATAGAAGAATGGAAGGTAAGTAAAAAATCATATATGAAGAAAAAGGGTATCTATACGAAATCGATGAAAGTCTCGCGACGTCACTAGTTGAAGCACACAACAATAAATTTCCCGATCATATTTCCACACATTCAGTGCTCAATTATCTATACGAATAGCTTATCGGGAATAAACGCATGAAACTCAAAACCTCAAACCATATATTAGTCGGCGGATCGAAGTATGAACGATGGTTTGAAATGTTCCAAAAGTTTTTAAATTGAAAATATTTCCATTTTTTTCTCAAGAAAAAAATCGGCAAAATCGTTCGGTTTGTTTTGAATAAGGTTTAAAAAAATCATATTTCTATTTAGCGATGATATTCAGCTTACACTGAGAACTGTAAATACGAAGGACGTATGCAGGAAATTCTTAGAAAACCAGATTAAAAAAATGGGCTATATTTGCTATCGATATCGATAGCCTGTATTAGACGTAGCAGAAAAAAAATTATACCATTATAACATCGGAATATTGTCAAATAACGTGGCTAAAACTGAAAACGAAAACCTTAAGATTTTCGAAAGTAAAAAACTGCTTGTCGATATTGCATGCAGTCAAAAATATTTGAATGAAAAAGTGTTGCAAAATGAAGGGATCTGCAACACTATTTTTGTATTTACTTTTTTCTTTGGTAAAAGTATGAAATTTGAATCAAAAAATTCCTCAATGTATATATGGAGCGCCATTTATACTTTTTCGGTCAGAAATATTCAGATTATTGGTTTATTTCAGTATCACTATCTACTGTGTGATAACATATTAGATATTGGGTACACTAATTGGAATTTTAATAGGACATAAAAAATCTGCATGAAATGGGATGCGTGTTTTTCATCTTGAATTTAACTATAGTAGTGGAAAGTCAGAAGATTGGAAAAATTATACTTTTCTTTTAACTAAATGACCAACTCAATTTGAAAATTCATTAATTCATGTTCATATTGCTATTTTCAATGCAATTATATCAAATATCAAATGAGTTCAGTGATTATCAATTATTGCATTTAATAATAATAATTAATCAACCATAAATAGGAGTTTATATTACCACCAAAAGCTCGTTTTTTCCAATTTTATAATCCTCCACTATTTATATCATTTCTTTTTCGAAAAAGGTACACTTTTTCCACCATTTATTAAAATAATATCCATAGAAAAAGTAGTTTGAAGAAAAATTTCGGTTGAAATTAACGTAACATTTTTTATCTAACTTATTCTATTTTTGGACGAAATTTTTGCGTGATATGTTTTTTTTATTAAGAAGAAACTCGAAAATTATTTTGTTAACTTCATCTTCCCCCCAGCCGAGAAAATCTGCGGACCTTCCATTACCCATTTATTTTCTTGAAGAGTATTAGAAATATTTTTAGTTGTTTCTTTCAAATAATTCCAAAAGTCAAAAATGTATGACGGAATTATTTTCACAAAATATCACATCGAAGCAGCATTTCAATTCGATTTTTTGTCTGTTGTACTATGGTCTCGACTTCTCGAAACGAGACCGAGTCGAGACCGAGACGAGACCAGACCAGTCTCGAGTCTGGCGGCATCACCATTTCCATGAAGTGCCTTTCGTAAAAAATCTGTGATTTGAGGAACTAGTTCTGTTGTACTATGGTCTCATCGAGATTCCTCAATATCTCGAAACGAGACCGAGACGAGACCGTGACGAGACTGAAGATTGGTCTCGTCTCGAAAGTCGAGAGGAGAGTCGAGTCTTACGGCATTATTTTTACAAAATATCGCATTGAACCAGCATTTTGATTCGATTTTCTGTCGGTTGTATTATGTTCTAAATGAGACTTCTGGACTTCTCGAGACGAGACATAGACGAGACCGTGACTAGACTGAAGGTCTCGAGTCTCACGGCATCACTATTTTCAGTTTCAGGTACCCTGTACAGATGATTATTTATCTCTAGTTTGTCAATATAAACCCGAAGAAATGAAAGAGTAAATGAATACAGCTTGTTCCACGACTTTTCAATTATCAATTATCAATAATGTGTAGTTCATCAAATAGTCACACAGTGATAGATGATCACATGTTCATTTATCGGTACTTGACTCTTGGGCAAGTAATCAATAGCGCATAGATTAAAAAGCAGCGGCTGTCGATCGAGCGAATATTAACAGGTTTTCAATTAATGGAGACAATCATTCGTTTAATAAAAGGACAAGAAATGAACACATAGGCTCACTAGACAACACATATATTTTTGTAATGGGTATCAAAATTTTCAATAAGCTACCAATTGAGTTAAGTAGCGTTGATTTGATTTAATCCTATAACCCTGACCTGGTTTCAAGTGCCAGAGTTTTCAGATCGCACAAGTACCTCTGGCCTGACCTAACGACTATATATTGAATATATATCACATTTTGCATTTCTTTTGTTGATGTTTACAGCGTTGGTTGGTTTGCTGGCTGTTACGTGTTTTGTAAAGGTAGTACCTGGATGGCCGAGCTTCGCTTGTTTATCGTTATCTGTATTTACAGTACAGTCAGGGTATAAAATACCATATTTTTATAGCAGAGTAGAAAAATGCTTGAATTTGGTTGGAACAGAGAGTTGAAGAAAAGATCAGTAGACGTATTTTAATTTATTTCAAAAGAAAGAGGCATATTCACGTCAGTTTTTGCTTATCAGGTCAGTAGAAATAGAATTTGTAACGTCTATTTAGATACAACATGTTCTCTCAGAGGCGTTGTTATTTCATGAAGTTTCATTGAATTAACTGTGCAACTGGCATTGAAAAGATAGGAGGAACTCTAACTATTCAAAAGGGGAAGCATTAATTATGCGTTCCAAATTGCTTTTGAAAAATAGAGATCTAGCTCACATCTCGTATCAAACATTTGTTACGCTACTCTCTACGAGATGGCGCAACTATTCTCAACCTCTTATCACCCCATTATCACCCCAATGCGATTTTTTCAGGGATGAGACTTAGTCCATCCAATTTCTATTACCAAAAAGGCTTCAATTACCGAATTTCGTAAAAATCGGCAGAGCCGTTCTCGAGATCCGTGTACAAAAATATATACATATATACATTACATATTATTCGTAAGATAAGATGAGATATTTTTTATTTCACATGATCTTGACGATTTGCTTATATTTGTATGCACGATCTGAGGAAATAAAACCGATTAATATTATTATTATATATAGCGGTTATATCGCTATATTACGGTAGCGTGAGATCGATCGGGCGAAAAAACCGATGTAGAGAGGTTAGCGGGCCGAATTTTAGGGATAGGGGGTTCATTTTTGTAGCGATCGGTAGATATTGACATTCTTTTGAACGAGTTCGAAAACGGACGTGATCGGTCTGTCCGTTATCGATTTATCGACGGTCGCGCGTTTTTTTTTCGTGAATTTTTTGTGACATTCGTCGGGGGACTAGGCGATCGGAAGGGGGCTCGCACAGTCCGCGAAGAATGGTATTTTATCGCGGATATTTTACCTAGCTCTCGAACCCGATACTTAATACGATTTTTTTGCGAAAAACCGAAAATCGCCCATTTTCGCGAAATTTTTAAAAGCTCCTATCTCGAGAAGTATGTACGATTGGAAGACGCGAGATACGTTTTCGAAAAGGGCAAAGATAGTTCTTTGTTTTTCGTCTGCCGTTCGATTTTGCAGCTCCCTCCCTTCTTGGAGTAAAAAAAGTCGAAATTTTTCGTTTTTTGCTTATATCTCGGAGGCGGTACGTCGGACGACGCATGATCTTTTAAAGATGTTCCTCAATTATTGCGAGCAATCTTTCGCTAGAAGGTTCCGAACCTGTAAGACTTATCGTAAGAGAAATAGAAAAAAGTAGGGTGCCGCGAATCGATTTTCATCGGGTACAGCTAGCTCTTACAAAATTTTGGGATGCCTGTTTCGAATAGATAATTAACACGGCTTTCTTTCTTCTCGAGGCGTCACGGACGTAGAATTTACCGATTCTCCGCAAAAAATTACAAAACTAAACCGTCCGCATCAAAAACGTTTCTTCTGGTAATATCTCCTTTATTACGTCACGTATCGAATTATCGCTCACACGAAAATATTCGAAAAAAAATTAGATACGAATCGTCCGAGAAACGTAAGGCTGTAGGAATAGCCGTTTTCGAGGAAAACGGCAGAAAATTTCGAAAATTCGAAAAATTTCTCTTATGTGCCGAAGGTATACGATTGTGCTGCGGAAAGTTCCGAACGGACGCGTTGACAGACGTGAATTATAGGAGCCGGTTTGGCCTTTGCAATGCAAATATCGAAGTACCTATCGAACGAACTGAATAAAAACTATAAATTCCGAAGATTCGCCTACCGATCGTGTCCGGATGGAGTCTCGTCGTTATTTCGAATTCGTTTAATTCGCAATGAGTTTGTTTTAATCCTTAAATTGGACAACTTTATGTACGGCTTGTGGTAGCCGTGGTGTTCGAGTGGTAGGATACATAGTGAGTGATCTCAGGCTCGAAACCGCGACGGTGAAGATTTTTTTTTCATCGACGTAACATTTTTTAATTATCTCCGATGGAAAAAAATAAATGCTATGTTATTATTATTATTATTATAGCCATCTGTATGTATTCAATGTTTTAACGAAAATCCTTGGTTACAAAGAAGTTTATCGTTATGAAAGGAAAGAACGAGAAATCGATTATCTGCTCCGTCTATGTCTTCTGTCTATGGTAACGTAACATAACCTCGATGATTGATTTCAGTCATCTTCGGTTGTTTATCTGTTCCAGAGTTGTTTCTTTCATTGAAATGGAACAAATAATGTAAGGTGCAAAGCTGAAATTGAATATTGGAAAGATGCCTAGATATAAAAAAATGGAATGGTATTCACCTTCAACAAATTTTGCTCGCCCACTATTGGGAACGAATTTTTCACATCACAAAACAATAAGGTGTAAACGACAGAAAAGCAGATGAGAGTGTAAAAGTTGAACTGCAAAGTGAAACACTATGATATCCACTTGTGAAAAAAGTACGCAAAACAACAACATTGTGGAAGCTGTAATAACATTTTGGTAAATTTAAATTTCTTCAATAATTCCAACATATATGACATTTATTCCATTTCAGAATAACTGTTCACAGTGAGTTCATGAAATTAAAACACCTAAACAAAAGGAGAAAACGAGCTAATAAAAATGAAGACACACAAATACGTTATTTTCCAGTTATGTATTTCAAACATTTATCCAGTAATTTACAACCGTATCTCCTATTTTATCACTATATGTCATGGACCAATTATTAATTGAATGTATTCCAAAATTATCTTTTTCTGTTCCTTTATGTAAAAAATTCGTAGATGATCTAATATTGGCTATTCCTAGAAATTGTGAAGAAGAATTACTTGAAGTTTTTCAATCGTTCCATGAAAGAATTAAGTTCACAATAGAGAAAGAAAAAGACAATTCTTTATCGTTCCTTGATATGAAGGTGATACGGAGTAATCAAAGACTGAAAATAGATTGGTATATAAAACCAACTTCTGCCAATCGTTACATTCATTACAATTCTGACCATTCTTTTAACATCAAAATTAATACAATACTAAATTTGAAGAACAGAATCTTAAAATTATCGGATCAAGAGTTTGTGGACAAAAATTTGGAAATTTTAAAAAACATTATGCTTCAAAATGGATATCCTTCAAAATTATTGAACAAAATTATATTTAGGACACCCATCACACGAACGTCATCGCAAACAAATTTATTACCTAATGGAAACATTACGTTCATATTACCCAAATTAACAGGATTGTCGGATAAACTTACGAAATTATTGAAACAGGATGACATTAGATTCGTTTATAACTACACCAATAAATCGAAGAACCTCTTCACCAAACTCAAAGACAAAGTTCCTACAACCAGAAAGTCATGTGTAGTTTACGAGATTCCTTGCCTTCATTGTGACCAAGTTTACATTGGAGAAACGAAGAGGACATTAAGTAAAAGATTAACATCTCATCGTAGTGACATCAATCGTAGAGTTAATTCTTGTGCCCTCAGTAAACATTATTTGGATACAGGTCATAAACCTAATTTCGACAATGTGAAAGTTTTAGAAGTGGAAGGACATACACAAACAAGAAAATTTTTGGAATTATTTAAAATTAAACAGAATAACTCGACGATGAATTCCAAAAAAGATGTGGAAGGTATCAGCGCCACATATGCCCACTTGATTAATATGGATAAATCGTTTCAATCGTGACAGGAAGGAAAATAACTGACATCGTACTTCAACTTTTTAAAATTAGTTATCATCGACATTTCAAACTCGCATGTTCGTATTTTATAACATCTTTTCATTGAACATCTTTAAATCTGTAAGTAATCTTTCATTGTATCACTGTATCGTATTCATTCTCAAAATTTGTAGCTCTCCTGATGAAGAAACAAAACCAAAAAACGTTTAGAAAGCTTGAGTTGTAGATTAAATAGTTCAAAAGATCCGAAGTTTTGCTGAAATCCCAATAAAAGAGAATATATATACATATATACTATTTACGTCCACGAAACAAATAGTTGTCATACGTTTGTCAGTTCTTTCGATTTCAGCTTGAGAATGATAGATGTTATTCTATCGAAACGTTGCAAATAAGCAAATAAATATACGAAACTCTAACATGGTTTTGATATTTTAACACGGATGGAATCCGAACATATATACATTACATATTATTCGTAAGATAAGATGAGATATTTTTTATTTCACATGATCTTGACGATTTGCTTATATTTGTATGCACGATCTGAGGAAATAAAACCGATTAATATTATTATTATATATAGCGGTTATATCGCTATATTACGGTAGCGTGAGATCGATCGGGCGAAAAAACCGATGTAGAGAGGTTAGCGGGCCGAATTTTAGGGATAGGGGGTTCATTTTTGTAGCGATCGGTAGATATTGACATTCTTTTGAACGAGTTCGAAAACGGACGTGATCGGTCTGTCCGTTATCGATTTATCGACGGTCGCGCGTTTTTTTTTCGTGAATTTTTTGTGACATTCGTCGGGGGACTAGGCGATCGGAAGGGGGCTCGCACAGTCCGCGAAGAATGGTATTTTATCGCGGATATTTTACCTAGCTCTCGAACCCGATACTTAATACGATTTTTTTGCGAAAAACCGAAAATCGCCCATTTTCGCGAAATTTTTAAAAGCTCCTATCTCGAGAAGTATGTACGATTGGAAGACGCGAGATACGTTTTCGAAAAGGGCAAAGATAGTTCTTTGTTTTTCGTCTGCCGTTCGATTTTGCAGCTCCCTCCCTTCTTGGAGTAAAAAAAAAGTCGAAATTTTTCGTTTTTGCTTATATCTCGGAGGCGGTACGTCGGACGACGCATGATCTTTTAAAGATGTTCCTCAATTATTGCGAGCAATCTTTCGCTAGAAGGTTCCGAACCTGTAAGACTTATCGTAAGAGAAATAGAAAAAAGTAGGGTGCCGCGAATCGATTTTCATCGGGTACAGCTAGCTCTTACAAAATTTTGGGATGCCTGTTTCGAATAGATAATTAACACGGCTTTCTTTCTTCTCGAGGCGTCACGGACGTAGAATTTACCGATTCTCCGCAAAAAATTACAAAACTAAACCGTCCGCATCAAAAACGTTTCTTCTGGTAATATCTCCTTTATTACGTCACGTATCGAATTATCGCTCACACGAAAATATTCGAAAAAAAATTAGATACGAATCGTCCGAGAAACGTAAGGCTGTAGGAATAGCCGTTTTCGAGGAAAACGGCAGAAAATTTCGAAAATTCGAAAAATTTCTCTTATGTGCCGAAGGTATACGATTGTGCTGCGGAAAGTTCCGAACGGACGCGTTGACAGACGTGAATTATAGGAGCCGGTTTGGCCTTTGCAATGCAAATATCGAAGTACCTATCGAACGAACTGAATAAAACTATAAATTCCGAAGATTCGCCTACCGATCGTGTCCGGATGGAGTCTCGTCGTTATTTCGAATTCGTTTAATTCGCAATGAGTTTGTTTTAATCCTTAAATTGGACAACTTTATGTACGGCTTGTGGTAGCCGTGGTGTTCGAGTGGTAGGATACATAGTGAGTGATCTCAGGCTCGAAACCGCGACGGTGAAGATTTTTTTTTCATCGACGTAACATTTTTTAATTATCTCCGATGGAAAAAAATAAATGCTATGTTATTATTATTATTATTATAGCCATCTGTATGTATTCAATGTTTTAACGAAAAATCCTTGGTTACAAAGAAGTTTATCGTTATGAAAGGAAAGAACGAGAAATCGATTATCTGCTCCGTCTATGTCTTCTGTCTATGGTAACGTAACATAACCTCGATGATTGATTTCAGTCATCTTCGGTTGTTTATCTGTTCCAGAGTTGTTTCTTTCATTGAAATGGAACAAATAATGTAAGGTGCAAAGCTGAAATTGAATATTGGAAAGATGCCTAGATATAAAAAAAATGGAATGGTATTCACCTTCAACAAATTTTGCTCGCCCACTATTGGGAACGAATTTTTCACATCACAAAACAATAAGGTGTAAACGACAGAAAAGCAGATGAGAGTGTAAAAGTTGAACTGCAAAGTGAAACACTATGATATCCACTTGTGAAAAAAAAGTACGCAAAACAACAACATTGTGGAAGCTGTAATAACATTTTGGTAAATTTAAATTTCTTCAATAATTCCAACATATATGACATTTATTCCATTTCAGAATAACTGTTCACAGTGAGTTCATGAAATTAAAACACCTAAACAAAAGGAGAAAACGAGCTAATAAAAAATGAAGACACACAAATACGTTATTTTCCAGTTATGTATTTCAAACATTTATCCAGTAATTTACAACCGTATATCATCGCTGTGGTTTTAGCACAGCCAAGATGACAAAAAAAAATTGACTCTCAAAAATACAAATTTACAACTATTCGATTCCATTTATAAAAAATGAAAACTAATATTGCATGTAGAAAAACAGAGCAGAAAACAATAATTTTTTTCTTGATAGAGTGTCAATATCGATTGAAAAGATTGAATCCCCAAAAAAATATAGTTCGTAGCATACTAAATAAATGAAACAGAATATACTTTCAATATAAATTGTACTTGAAAACTAATTGGAATTTCGAAACGCTTCTTCGATTAAAACATCAGATATCATATCCACACCATACTTTACAACCGCTTTATCGTCGCTGTGGTTTCAATCACAGCCAAAATGACAAAGAAAATAAACTTCCCAGAAAATAATAAATTTACAACTAATTTCTTCGATTCCTTTTATATAAAACGAAGAAGAAATTACTTCACACTCTTCAATATGAATACTTGAAAAACAAATGAAAATCATCATCCGCGCACTTCAAAATCTTTTCATCCCGTGACATTCATATCGAAAATCGACCGCATTACAACCGTATATTCTCTCAATTTTCCTAACGATTTTCGTGGTATTCATGAAAAATTTGATACGCCTACGGTGACCCAAGAGCTGATGTTATATAGAGCGGAGCGCACATAGTGATCTGCCCCTAGAGTGATCGGGGCGCATAGGCGCAGGACTTGTTATTATCTGAATGAATATTATTATTATCGATATATCAAAAAATTGTCAAATGTCGAAAAAATTTTATCAATTACTCATATTGAATCAGGATAACTCATCCCGTTTTTTCTGTTGTGGATAATAATTCGCTTCAGTAAATACACGTACAATTACATCTCGAGTTGAACTTCGTAACGAGTTATTTCCGTAGTTATTCCCACACCTGACTTGATAGATTTACCTTCTCCGTTTAGTGCGAAATATAATTCGCTCTTTTATGGCGGCGAGTTCAATTTGGTCGTACCTATTCAGTATGGAAGAAGCTATCGATGGGGCACACGAATAAACGAGGGAGCGAGTCGATTCCACGGTCTTCCAGTTAACAAAGCTGAATTCGATTATTATTCAACCCGTAATAACACAGTAAAGATACGCTCATTTCATTATTGATTTCATGTCGGTATGCCGGTTTTTATCAAAGCTGAAATCATGAATACCCAGGAGACGGGAGCGCGGATCGCAAGCACGACGCGACGACATCGTCCACATAGTTCTCCTTTCTCTGAAATAATAACATTTAACAGTTGGATTCCCGAATTTTAATTAACTACTTCTCGGAGATCGCCGTCGAAGACGTTCGACGCTGATGCGAACGCGATCTCGTTCTGGCCGTGCGATGCCGGGAATATTTTCGCATGGCGCTCCGGCGACGGAAAAAATGGAGAGAACAAGACATCATACAACGATACGGCCCCGCGGATCGAATTAATTCGCCGTTTCGTCCGATCTGGCGGACGACGAATTTCGTCGCTTACTTTGATTCCGGCGATTTCGTATACGAATCAGGCGTATGGTCGGTTAACGAACAACGTAAAAACATTTTCGAACGGATTAAGGGATCGTGTGAGCGGCATGACAAGCGACAATCGTTCCTGCGATCAATGCTCGCCTTTTTTTTTCAATTTGGTGGATAAACGCGGAAACGTTGCGCGATTTTCTCCTTTGCATCGGCGATTTTTCCGATCGATCGGTCGCGCTGATTGCGCACAGAACCGAATACGCATTGCTCTAATAGCTCCACTTTCTCATTGTTGAAATATAGATGGATCTACAACATATGAGATGCCACTATTTGATGTAAATCGATCGACTTTCTCCACGTGTAACAAGTGCCCAAGTTGACCATTAGCTGGTACTGCCAGCTTGTGATTTGTTACATGGGAACGTTTCGCATTGCTAGCTGTCTCTTCACATTCACAATAGGCGCTAGGATTCTTGCTCGACTTTTTTCTAATCAACAGTTCATTATGGACGAATGGACGACATCTTCAACCGGATTCTTGCTGTACCATCCTCGAATAATTCAGATCTCTCGCCGGTTTTTTCTTTTTTGGATCCTTAAGAATTTTTCTTGTGATTGCTTTCATATTGATCATCTGATCACACATTTCAACGAATTCGGTTACGAAACAGGATTTCTAATCTACTATTCTTGAATTTTCCGCAGAATTTCTCTATTTGACCTAGGATTTGGGAAATTTGTGGGCGTTTTAAGGGAAAGAAGTGTATGAAATCAAAAGATCCAACTCGGATATCTTCTGGCGAAAAGTTGGATAATTCCGAAAACTTATGAATTTTCATGAACCATTTCAAAAATGCTTCAACCTGTTTGACTCCCGATCGATTGACATTCATCATTTATACGAAAACATATAATGAGAAATAAGAAAAACATAGGGTGCCTTATAGCAAGCAACCGCACCTTCGGAGCTGTCAGGTCCTCTATACTGAATTAAAATGAGATTTTCGTAAACGAAACTGTAGTAGATAGTTCGTCATCGCGTCAAAGTAAATAAATATCATTCGTACATCTTAATTTTGTAGAGATAAGTTCCGCGAAATGTTGAAGTACATATTTGCAAACTCATCTTATTACATTCAGAATCAAAAGAATAAAACAATATATGAATTTGGCGCCATAGAAAATAGACTAACATTGACGAAAGGGTGAGATCTTAGTTCCAATGAATGAATACCTTCGACGTCAAGTCAACGCGTTCACGATGCCAATGCGTTATTTCTTTTTCCAAAATTGCAGTTAACAATGAAAGAACATTTATAATAATGATGAAAACGAAATAAATACAACATGGTTTACCAAAAACATGAATTCTGGAAGATATGTCAATTTCTATTCAAGTGCATCAAATTTTAAGAAGAATGTTATTGTTTGTTTAATAGATAGAGCAGTGAAATTAACTGAACCAACAAAACGTGAAGAACAAATTAATAAAGTAGAAAATTTTTTAGTAAAAAACGGTTATCCCATTTCTTTAATAAATAGCGTCAAAGAAGAAAGAATAAATAAAATATATAGTAATAATAATGGTAATGAATTAGATTCTTCTAATATAAAATATAGTAGTATATCGTATATTCCGGCATAACCAAAAAAAATAGGTAACATTTTACGTAAATATAATCTTATTCTAACAAATAAACACTTTAAATAGATTATTCACTAAATTAAAAGATGAAAATAAACGAATGTAGTATACGAAATTTCGTGTATAAATTGTCCAGGACAATATATTGAACAAACAAAACAATATTCACATGAAAGAATTTACAACCATAAACGCTCTTTACGATCAAATAATGAATGTACAGCTCTTAGTAAACATTCACATTACTTGAACCACAATTTTGATTTCAATAATGTGACAATCATTGATAAAGAATCAAAGTATCAGAAACGATTAATTAGAAGAGATGATACATAACAAAAAAGAAAGAAAGTCTGTCAATTTTAGAACAGATATTGAAAATTCAAGTATAATTTATAATGGAATATTTTAAAGTTATTGTTGGATATTAAGCTGTGATCTGTATCTAAGCAACATTACTAACATTATCAAATTGTCAAATCACACTCAAAAGTTGTATTGAAAAAAATTTTTATTAAACAAATACAAGTTTATGATCGTATAACGATCGAAACATCGTATGAAACATCCAAATGTTCTTTTATTGTTGATTGCAATTTTGGAAAAATCAGTCGAAATGCCGATAATGCCATTGCTTTGATTCCAATATCATTCACTCTCCTCAATATGCACTTGCGCAGTGAGCAAGTGTCTATGACGATTTCGTGGCGTCGCCAAGCAAAACGCGCCTCAAGAAGTTTATACTTCAAAATTTGTTTACAAATAAATTTTGGTGCGAAATTGAACTGAGCACAACCGAACAAACAACAAATGAAAATATATTCGCAAAATGGGCGTTCGATCAATTTTTTCCTGAAATTATTTCCTTTTGAACTTTTCAGGCGTTAAAGCCCGAACTTATGCTCAAGACGTTCAAGAAGTTTCGTGGTTGCAATTTATATTTGTAGATTCAAGATTCAGGTTTTCAAAATTTTTGAAGTTCTTTGTACGCATCTTGACTTTCCTGGCTTACCTCGGTTTTCGGACAGGAAAGTTCATTTTTTCAGTTGGAATTTAGCTTCAAGGTTCGCTCGTCAGGTTTGATTTTTGAGTCTTGTTCGAAATTCGATGCTTTTCATTTCGATTTTCATAACTTCAGATTCGGAATTAAATTTTTTTCTGAATTCATGAGTCATATATATATATAACGTGAAATTCTAATACTGAAAGTAAAAACCGAAATCTCGAACTCACATGTTTGATAATAATTTCAAATATGTGCGTTGCAACCTGAAATTCGAATTTAAACTGAAAAGAAGGAAATCTTCTCTTTTCAATTTTATGCTGTTCGGTTACGTTTCTAGTTTTTTTCGGATTTATTCGAGCTTCAAATGTTTTTCAGGAAACATTTCATAGAGTTTGAAAGACTGTCAGAGGTTAAAAGTGACACACAAGTTGTGTGGAAAATTGATACAAAATAGTAATTTAAAAGATGAAGAAGCTCTCTAAACGTTGAGACAAGGTGAAATGTCTCGGAGCAAACTGAGGAGAGTTCAAAAATTCATGAATATAAAGAATTTTGGGATTTAAAAAATTATTGAAAACGCTTTTCGATTTTCGAATTTTGAGGCTCCGGAAAGAGCTTTTTCAATTCGAGAGTGCAACTTCAGGTGCAAACTTCCGGGAAATACACCTTTTGTGGTTTTACTTTCAAACTTGTGCTCGGAGTACACCGTATGAACTTTAACTTTCCAAGATATTCTGCAGGTGCGCGTATTGGACTATAGCATCCGAATACATTTCCGAATATACATTTGATAAAATTTTGAAGTTTTATTAAGTTTATCATCTTGAGATTAAAAAACTCTAAAACTAATTAAAAACCTTTGAAAGTCGAAACTGAGACATAGTTGAGAATAGTTTGGAAAATTTCAGTTCATAACCATCAGAAAATCGAGGAAGAAGGAAATGAAGATGAAATCTGCCAAAACTTTGAGCTTCATTGACATCTTTTGATCCACAAGTTTAGAAAATGAGATCACCTGTATTTTCAGTAAACCGATTGATGGGACCAAGATTGAAAAATCCAATTTTCCGTGAGCGTTCCGGTTCCTATGCTTAGAGGATATTTGTTGAGGTTCAGAATTTCCTGAAATATCAGGAATATGCAAAAAAATATTTGTTGTAGAAGAGTTTCAGGCAATTCCTCAAGTATTCGGAATCTTACTCAACGATATTTTAGAGGAATCGTAATATACTTCAACTCCTTGGAATCATTTGGTTCACTTGAATTTTCAAAGATAGAAAAGTAGTATAAAATAACAAATCAATAACAATTGAGTTTCGGGACAACTCCATAGTTTCATGAAAATCTCATCCCACCGATTGTGATCGAAGTACTTGCAACTGTTAGTACAATCCAGGGCGAACCCAGTTCACTTCCTTGGGGAACACCTGTGTCAATGGATTTTGCTTCTTCATCAATTTTTTTTGCAAAAGCCTGATGTCAAAATGAACCTCGTCGAAGTTCATTGAAACGAATCTGAATGAAATATGAATATTAATCATTCCAGCAGTAGTATACTCAACGATTATGTGATCTACCCACGTCGCCCGACCGACGCCTCCGCCAAATATTGATCATCCATCATAGTAGCGATAGAACGTTTAAAGGTTAACGTTCAATCGATATACGAAAATCAATCCATCGATGGCGAAAGGTCATAAAACGTCTTAGGTCGTCAATTGATTTTCCGTCGCCCACACGAAAACGATACACATATTACGTGATAAACGCCGTGAATTATGGCATCAGCATGACGGAAAACGAGACGAATCGCATTATCCCATCCGAACATTATTAATTTCGCCGAAGTACCGCCGCGATCTTCGGTGGGTGTTTGATTAAGCTCGATTATCTTCCTGGATCAATAAATTCGTACGCGAATCGTTAGATTCAATTCACGTCCAGGTTTCGCTCATCGCATTATAAAACGACCGTATTTTCAGCCTTAACGGGGCAAGTCTGAAACTTCCGAGACAACCGGCCAATCTAATTGGTCTGCCGGGTTATCGTAGCGACGTTCAAGTGAGCATAAAGTAGGTTGACAAGTTAAAAACAGGAAATAATTACCTATGCAACATAGATCTTCGATGCTGAGCGTCTTATTAACTTTTCTATTACTTTATTTGCGACGATTTTCTACCGCATACACTTATATGGTCCGCCGAATGTTGTAATGAGTCCTGTCATCGTAACCTGATTCCACATTATCTCGATTCCTTTCCATTCACGGTACGGTTTTTTCTTGACGATCCGTGGCAGTTCTAGGTGCGACAGCACGCCAAAATTGTATACGCGATCGAATAGGAAACCCCTTAAACGCCCCATCTCGTTCGGTACTCGTAATTTTATAGGTACCACCTACCGGTACGGTATGCGGGAAATTCACCTTTACGAGCCGTTACGAGACAATTCAACGACCGTACTCGGAAAATAAAACGTTTCGTCGATTGGCGCGCAAAAATCGTTTCGAAACGAAAGTACCGCACACGGACGGACGCGGACGCCGCTCAGGGCGTATTCCGATCCGTTCATTGTTACGGGAAACTGCGCATATATTTCATAAAACGCTCTTCGATTTCTATTATCTGTCGGCCGTTTATAATCCGCAAATAGAGGAAACAATTGCACACACGGACTATTTCAACACACGTTCTGACGATTTTTCAGTTTCGAAAACGTACCCATACACAATCCACGATTGTACCGCCCACATGTCGGGTGACATTTGGCAAAGCGCGACGCAGATCGTTGTCGCGTGCTCTATATGGAAATCTTTCCATTTATCTGAATTCCGCGACGTACCGATTTTTTTTCCCGAGCGCGAAAAACGCGATGCCGCAACCGAAAACGTAAAATGTCGAATGGTAATCTTTGGAATGCGTTCCGAATTGATTTTATATATATATACATGTTCAGTGGATACTAAACCACATCGAGCCGTCGTTGATCTATCGAATATTAAAATGGTTTTGTTGTCACTTTTCTACAATGAAAAAAACATTTTTCTCTAAGAGGTGTCATTTTTGAAACATGAGAGAGAATTTACACAATTTGAGCATGACTTCAATATTGCCGAACTAAATTTTTTTTTTCCATATTTAGAAGTGAAATCACTCCTCATTACCCTATAGTTACTATCACGTTACAATCACCTATGAATAGTTTACATATTCTTGCAGTGAGGTATGATACATTAAATTCAGATAATAATCACGTAAGTATTGTAAGTACTGTAATTAAATTTACCTGTAGTCTATATGCTATGGACCCATTACGTCTCAAATGAAGCACAGCATGATAATAAGTGATGTGTTTACCTGAAATAAAATAATAGAATTAGTCGATCAAATTCGATATATAAATGCCGTTAAATTAATCAATTTCGTAATTGAGACTAATGTAAAAAATTAATATGCGACCCGCCGAACGAGTGATACTAGGTCTATTATAGATCCTGTAATATTAGATCTGAATCATCAGGTAAATAGTCATCTGTAAAAATCAAAGAAAACAATTTCTTAGATCACGACCGGCTCTGCATGAAATTCGAATATCGAATAAACATCTCCAAAAAAGTAACATATGAATTCAAAGAAATTGTCCATCCAAAAATTAAAAACTATTCAAATACAAAGTAGAAAACGCAAACATTGCATAATTTCAAAAATTGTCTGAGCTTATTTCAAAATGAAAGTAAGAATCTGAACCAGTGCACTGCACGAGCGTCGCTGCGAGCGAGTTGACGCTCGCTGACTGATTTTGTGGATCGATCGCGAGCGCTCGAGCGCTACTACCGAGCGTTGATTGTCCGGACATCTATGCCCGAGCTTCAACGATCGCGAGCGCTCGTGGACTTAGCCATACGCACGAACATATCTCAAATCAAGTATAATTTCACAGTAGCGTTATTCGCACTCATCGAAATTCGAATATCAAAAGTTCTCACATACACAATTTCGCCCTCCCAAGATTCTTCCAATAACTTTATTTAAAAAATTTGGAAAATAGGAAAAGTCATGCGGATAATAAAAATAAGTCAAGAGAGATTGATTTCATATTTTTCAATTTTGGAACTCTTCGATTCTGAAGTTACAGTTCAGTTTAAATTAATAAATATGTATGTATCGCAAAGTTTTCATTTAGACAACTGATAGAATGAATTTCTAGTTCCTTCGTTGGAGATTGTTTTCATCAAACACATAAAATTCCAAAAATGCCTATTATCCCTCCGATTTTTTCGCCTACGATGGTTCGACGTCCACGAGCGTTCCACGAGTCTCCGCGCTCGCGAGCGTTTTAAAATGTAAAAAAACGAATGTAAACTAGGGGTCCATGTGAAACAAAATGCCGAATGAATAATAAAGTGAAGAATTTTAAAAATCAATTTGAAGAGAATGGGATGAATCCGGTGGTAGTTTGTGCAAACAATGGAAAATGATTAATAGTTTTATTCACAATGAACCTTGCAAACAAGAAATTGTTTATGTTACATGTAATTTGTATTATTTCTTTTTCCAAAACTGCAGTCAACCATAAAAGATTTGGATGTTTCATACGACGTTTCAATCGTTATACGATCATAAACTTGTATTTGTTCAATTCAAAAATTTTTCACGTTCTAGATTTCAATTTCTGAAATTTGCTTTATGAATCCAAAAAAAATTTAATTCCGAATAAATTTTGAAAATCGAAATTGAAAGCATTTAATTTCGAACAAGAAAAAATCAAACCTGACGAGCGAACCTTAAAGCCAAATTCCATTTACCGAGATAAACCAGGAATGTCGAGATGCGTACAATGAATTCAAAAGTTTGAACACCTGAATTTTGAATCTACAAATATGAATTGCGAACACGTAAATACTTGAACCTCTTGAGCGTAAAATCCCGAAGTTCGAGCTTTAACACCTGAAAAGATCAAAAGGAAATATTTCCAGGAAGAAATTGATCGAACGCGGATTTTGCGAAAATATGTTCATCTGTTGTCTGTTCGATTGTGTTCAGTTCAATTTTGGACCAAAATTCATTTGTAAACAATTCTTGAAGTAGAAACTTCTCAAGGCGCGTTTTGCTTAGCGACGCCACGAAATCGTCATAGATACTTGCTCATTGCGCATGTGCATAGTGGCGAGAGTGAATGATATTGGAATTAACACAATGACATCTATCGGCATTTCGACCGATTATGAACTTGTATCACTTCTTTTTTCAGAATTTCAATCAAAAATAAAAGATCATTTGGATGTTTCATACGACGTTTCGATCATAAACTTATTTGCTTGATAACAATTTTTTTCAATAAAACTTTTGTGTGGTTTGACAATTCGGTGATGTTAATAATGTTGCTTAGATACAGATCACAGCTTACTGTTTAATAATAACTTTAAAATATTCCATCGTAAATTATACTTAAATTTTCCATATCTGTTCTAAAATTGACAGATTTCATTTCTTTTTTGACATTTATCATCTCTTTGATTAACCGTTTCTGATTGTTTGATTTTTTACCAAAGAGTGTCACATTATTGAAATCAAAATTGTGATTTAAGTCATGTGAATGTTTACTGAGAGCTGTACATTCATTATCTAAGCATAACAAATTTCTTGTATATTTCTTGTATAAATTGGCGAGGACAATATATTGGACAAAGGAAACAATATTTACACAAAAGAATTTACAACCATAAATACTCTTTACGATTAAATAATGAATGTACAGCTCTTAGAAAATGTTCACATGACTTAAACCACAATTTCGATTTCAATAATGTGACAATCCTTGATAAAGAATCAGAAACGATTAATCAAAGAGATGATACATATCAGAGAAGAAATAAACTTTGTCAATTTTAGAACAGATATTGAAAATTCAAGTATAATTTATAATGGAATATTTTAAAGTTATTGTTAAACAGTAAGCTGTTATCTGTATCTAAGCAAGATTATTAACATCATCAAATTGTCAAACCGCAATCAAGAGTTGTATTGAAAAAAATTTTTTAATTAAACAGATGGAATTTTATGATCGTATAACGATTGAAACGTTGTATGACACGTCCAAATGTTCTGTTATTGTTGACTGCAATTTTGGAAAAAGAAATAATACAAGCTCATTATTACATGTAATGAGATTGGCATCAGGGATCCCAACCTATTCGTGAATAAAACAAATGATTCAAACAGTGGGTAGTACAATAGTAGACATGATCGATTCCGAGGTTCATACTAAAAATATTTCACCACAATTCGATAAAATTTATATCTCTGGATCCATGTACCTATAAGAAAGTAACGAAAAAGAAGGTAATGAAATTATATGCAGTTTAAAAAGACATTTACCACTTGAAAATCGCCAGTGTATCCCCCGTTTTTACGTCCAACTCAGCACATGAACTTTAGACCAACAAGTGTCAGTTGTGTATTTTCAAAAATAAAAGAAAAAATAATCAACAAAACAATGGATATCCTTAATGAATCGTTTATCAAATTTGGTGGATTTCAATATGGCTTCCAATGCCAAAGCAGTACACTAAGTCCTATATTGGATTTTACAAATTCAATATCAGAGGATTTGGATAGGGGGGATATCGTCGTGATACTATTCATAATAAAGATCTTTGACGTGGTGACTCTAAATACACTAACGAGATGGGTTTCAGGAGTACCATTCGCAAATTGCTAGAGTCATATTTATCTAATAGGCAACACTACGTAAAAACTGGATACAATTGTAGTAGCAGATTAGTTAAAAAGTCAGAAATCCCGCAAGGGTCGTTTCTTGGCCCCTTGCTGTACGCTCTCTACGTACTAAGCCAAAGAGCAGCCGAAATGAAGGCAATATATTTTATCTTTGCCGACGATACGATCTTAGTATATAGCACGAGCGAGTAGACAGAACTGCAAGAAAAAATAAATGACGACTTTGAATTATATATATTATATATTGAATATTTACTACATAATAAGTTGAAAATTAATACAAATAAAATAAAATACATGTTATTCAAACAAAAAACAAACTGATTCACGATCTAGACATCTCAATTGACAATATAGCCCTTGAAAAAAAGTTGTTGATCTCTATATTGACGAAAGATTCAGTTGAGATTGCATATTTATCATATTTCGAATAAAATGTTCAAACTTGTAAACGCAAGGTATAGGTGCCGAATTTATTTGAATAAAAAGAATAAAATGTTCTTCTTGATGCCACAGTTTAGGTATCTGATAACAATAGTAAATTCATATGTTCCCACAAAATTTGAGACGGATCTTCTAAACGTCATAACAAGTTTCATGGTAATAGAAAAAATCGGTCATTTGTCACTTCCATATTAACCTGTCTCCGGAACTAACGAACCGTTTTATAAACTCCAAGATGTTCATTACTCAACAACAAGGACAACTTTCGATGATGATCAATGAACGTGTCTGGATTCAGAAACAATTGTACCCGCTTTTCTGTGTTTGAATGGCAGAACGATTGTAAGAACGCATTATAGTCAACATAATTGAGGTTAGGTCTCCAACTACCTAATTGACGGTTTTATCCCTTCTTAGGCGGTGAAACTTTTCAACAAAAATTTCTTGATTTACCGTTTTTATACTTCCTGCCACCTTCAAACATAGTTCTTCAACTGATATTCCGTTTGCTTCAGTGATGTCAATAACAGGTATCCTATTCATTTCTAGGATGCACTATAATGAATCCTGTACTTTTTGAAATCTTATATAATCGATCCGACCTGCTGCACGCACGAAAAACATGACTCATACCGTAACGTTCCCTAAGGTATGTATTCAGGTGAGCACCAATGCGCATAAGGCGAGAAGAGAAAGCAAAGAAGGGAAGCGCATGCGGCTTGCCGTTCTGGAAGCCATCTGATCTGATCTTCACCGTTCTTCCACGCCGACGCCTCCTACTAATGCGCTTGAGTTCGGGTAACGAAAAACCACGAAAGTATCGCTTATGGGTTATGTCTAGTGACGAGTGAAAAACTTGTTTTCGATCAACAATATTCGATGCGATTATACAACGAATGAACTTTTTTCATTCTGTATGATTATTTTGACGGTTTTTGATAAAAACAAATATTCGCTTCAGTGACAGTATTAAACAATATTTTTATTTACATGTAGCACTTTCTCTAAATGTGCACAATAAACAGTGTGTGCCAATTGTTCTTTGCGGTGACTTAAAAATAAACTTCAAAAATGGTGACACATTCCTCGAATATATGAGAAATACGTGCAAAATGAAATGGGTATGAGGCGTAAATGAGTCCTACTCTTCCTGTCATCGTTTTATTCTTAACAACATAACGTAGATTGAAGCTTCTTAAACATTACACATCTATACTTGTTATTTGCACAGCGCTACTTGTAATTGATCGGTATAACACACTTGAAATTTTTTTCACTTAACGAGTGTAAATAAATGTTTAACGAAAAGCTTCTACGTGATAGACAAAATAATGATAACTCGATGGTTATAATGAAGGTATGTAATTCTTCATCAATTTTTTTTTTATAACAACTAACTTTTTTCTACAGATTGTCACCACTGACTTCTGCCAGCTGTGCAGTGTTAGTTTCCGATCAATATGATCACAAAACGAGGCATACAACTGTTTTGTACCTGATTATAAAATCAGGTTGAATATGCGACTCTCCTCAAGATCCCACAATATTTTTCATCTGGTTCACTTGTTTATGGAGTTATGGAGTGTAACCGAGGTCAAAATTTGGTTAGTAATGTGGTGATGAATAAAATCTTCAAACATATCGGCGTGGCCGCCATCGCCGCATCGGAGATGGCGGTTCGGTCGAGTGAACTCGCGGAATTCGCGACTGAGTCGATTCGTGATTAGGCCTGGGCGGACATCGTTCTATCGGCTGCTCGCCTTCCCGTCATGTGCAACCGTTCCTCCGCTTTATTAGAGTCGTAAGTCCTGCCGAGTCCACAAGGTCAGATGCTAACAAATCACGCTTCTCACTTCCGCTTGCAATTCGTTTATCTGTTACAACATTTCCATATTACGACTTCGATGATCGAGTAACGGAGCGAACGAGCCTAATCGGCGCGGCGGACAGGATATCGGCCCCCGCCCGCACCGTTTCCAATGTAGCGGAATCGTCCAGGGATTCGACGTTTCCAAGGTTTCGAATAAAAGTAAATTTCTAAATGTTAATCAAGTTATTCCGGTAATCGTTCTTTCCGAACATGAACAGAATTAATATCGACGTTAAAATTAGATTGCAATATTGCACGACCGGGAGGAACGGATTGAGTACCGCCGCCGGCGCCCATGTGCGAACTACCCAACGCAACGGTTTCCAGTCCGAGTACATCTGAAAAATTATAATTAACTCGACCGTAAAAGGTCGTGATTCCCGACCGCCGCCACGTCCAGAATCAGAAGTGTTCGGGACAACCCCGTATTTAGAATTAAATCGCCATCGTGTACGCAGGATGCAATTAATTCGGAATTTTTAACGAGTCTAATGGAATTCCTGCACGTGTGGCGAACGAAAAGTGCGCGAGCAACGTGTACCGTAAAATCGGGAAATGAAATTTTGCGCCGGCATTTCAAACATCGTCGTATGCCTTCCGGACGAATTTTTTGCGCCTCAACCATCTCCGTGCGAAATTATGTAAAACATCGGAACAATTTCACGGTTGCGTACACAATCTGAACGAACGCGAGCAGTTAACGCGCGATTTCATCAAACCGAAAAACAATAAAACGAAACGATTCTAAAACGTCGTCGTCTTTGCGACGAAAAATAAACTAAAATCAATCGAAAGCTGTTTTCACCGCAAACGCGACTGTCACCGCATCTTATCTACGCAAGAAATATTCAATCTCGACGTTTCTTTTTCCCCATCTCGTTCCGATACAGTTAGCCGCACATATACAGGAGGCACCTTCCGCCTGCCGGACTAACGATCTCGTTTCTGTCTTTTTCCGCGGCCGCGTTCACGGCCCAAGTTGAACAGAAACGGCCGCGCAATAAATACGCTGTACGGATAGAGCGAACTAGATCATAGATTTTGTATCTGGTTACGGTGGACAAGTGAACAGGCCATCCGAGTCGGTTTCTCTTTCGTTAGAAATGCGACCGGGATGCGTAAGAAAATGAATGTGACCGAAAGTGGAGCGGTCGGTTCCCTCGCACACATATTTCCGCGTACCAGCGATTCCGCCATTTTGTTGGGGTACACCATCATTTGACTGTAGCACTTTTGCAATTCGCGGAAATTGTGTTCAAGCTATAAAGTGGGGCACAAAAAAAGAAAATTTGTATTGTACATCATTTTCAGATTTTTTTTGGAAGTTTCAGGATAAATTAAAGAAATTTTTCCATTGATTAAACATAGGCTTATGAGCCTATAAAGATCAGAACCTGCTATAACACAATTAAACGTTTTCACATTCATCCTGTTGACTGCAATTTTCAAGAAAAACTTGAAGATATTCGTTCATCAGTCGAAATGGCAACAGTTTCTGCAGAATTGCGAATGAAGGTCTTCACGAAGAACTATCAATTGAAATCAACTGCTTCAAACGTGAATTCACAAATACCTCGAATTCGAAAATCATCTCATATCGAGTAAATATTCAATAAAATAAGCACCAATTAAAGTCACTATTTCTTATCCAAGAACCTACATGGGTAACAAACCAATCTAAAACATGCATTGATAATGCTATTACTAATGGTACAATTTGTGACTATAAAGTCTTTCAGTCGCACATTTCTGATCATCTCGCATTAAAATTGATATTTCGAATAAATTATATAAATCAAAAGTCAAGAAAAATTCAAATTGGATCTATGAAAGAAACGGAAATCCGAAATTTCTTGAAAGATCTTAGCAATATAGATTTTAGAGAATTGTACCAAATACCATTTGATAAAATAAATGAAATGTGGAGATATTTTTTTAACAAATCTAAATCTACGTTTAATGGACATTTTCCCCTCAAATTGGTCACGCAGATGATGAAAATGATATGAATAACTACAGACCCATTAGCATGCTTACCGCCTTCTCAAAATTATTTGAGAAACTGTTGGCACAGAGAATAACCGGGTTTCTTAGGAAATTTAACATCTTAAATCGGGAACGACACGGATTTGTTAAAAGACGAAACACAATCACTGCAATTTCTCAATTAGTTGAGGGAGTGCTAGAAGCCTTGGAAAAGGGGGATATTCCACTGGGGATATTCCTGAATCTATCAAAGGCCTTCGATTGTGTAGAGCACGAACAACTGCTCAACAAATTAGAATCTTATGGCATAAGAAATACGCAGCTAAAGTTAACCAAAAGCTACCTGCACAATCGGAGGCAACATGTTGTGGTTTAAAGCAATGGACGGCTTTTCCCATCAACTGACGAAAAATTGAAAAAGGGGGTTCCTCAGGGCAGCATATTGGGGCCTCTGCTGTTCGTTGTTTATAACAATGACTTGCCAACGAGATGTCATAACTTAACTTAGAGAGTGTTATTGTACGCTGATGACATTAACATCATACTCAAGTCAAATGATATAGAAAAACTTGAAACTCTATTGAATAATAAAATAATGGTAACTCAGAAATTTTTCTTTTTGTTGTCTATTGTTCATTTTTGAGGTGCTAAATTGTACAATGATTGGGAAAATAAAATGCTACTACTACTACTGATTTTAACTCGAAATTCCTACAATTCGTCATCATTATCATGATCTTTACATCCCAAAACCGAAACTAGAGCAATAGGAAACTATGTTAGTACCATTAGTAACAGGAAACAAATAATTTGTATTCAAATTTATTCAAATATTTTCCAAAGCCGCGATCAATTGTGTTTTATATCTCGTTGTGCTAAGAGAGCAATCATTCCTAAATGTTGAATCACATTCTCTACTCGAGTATTCAGTTCATAAGAAATTTTTATCTTTCGCAAAATTGATTTCAAACTTCTCACTCATTATTATTGGAAAATTATCAAATCGCTTCCAAATTTTATATTGAATTGTCAATTTACAACCAGTGAAACAAATTTTCATCCGTAGTTTCAACAATTCGTTCATTTGTTTTTTCTCGATGAATCTTCGAGAGACAGAAAATAATGAAGAATATAAAAAATATTGGATGCCTGATCATAAGCAACCACAACTTCGGAGCTGCCAATTTGTTTTTTTTTTCGATTTCAGTGATGATTCATATTTCTTATGATTCAAATTGAAACCTAAATGTTACTGACTTCAAACATACCTGATTGTCCTACTTTTTTTTTTTTTGATCGTATAACCCACCGATCTGAGTCTAGTGACAGAGTTTTCAGGTTGCACAAGTACCTCTGACATGAACTAACGACTATATATCAAATACTCACTTTTTCCTTTCCGAGGGGAGACATTCTTTATGAATTTCCGGAATTCAAAAATTTCGGGGGAGGGGGCGGGGATATACGATACTCATATTCCCTACTTGTATACGCCTATGTTGATGAATGATCACTGTTGTCTCCGAGTCCAATATCCTTCAATCGCGCCAATATGCGCATGCGCAGTAAACAAGTGTAGCTGAGTGAATGCTCTTTACAAATGCGAAAGCGTGCCTGAAGAAGTTTTTATTTAAAGAAAACTAAAGCTCCGAATACAAAATTTCTACATATATTATAGAGAAATGAATAGCATTTCGTTTTCAGCGATATTCTTTCATTACAGATGGAATTAGAAATTTGAATTTGGCAACTCTAAAAGTGATTTTTTAGACATCACGATTAGAAATTCGAATTACCTAAGGCCTGTTCTAAAGGAACAATATTAAAGGCGCCCAGTTGAATCGATGTTTCACCCTGAAAATGCATGCTAAATTTGATCGATAATGTTGGAGTAGTTTCCGACATTCCAAACATATCAGCGGCCTCCAGTCGCACTCAGTTTGGAAGCTCAGATCACTGTATAGTAAAGAAATACTGCAACCAACTTCCAGATGATAAAAAAATTTCAAACATTTCTTCAACGGACAATTTCATGTTGAAAATTCAGGTATTAACCTGATATATTATAATAAAATGGGCGATCATTGTTTAGAATATTGTTATATAACAATTCTATTAAAGATAATAACTTTTCCTCAACTCTCTGAATAATAATGGCGCACTTGCGTTAAAGTTCAAAAAATCGTTCAGTTCTGACTATTTTTCCAATTTTACAGCATTTTCCAAAATCGGCATTAACATTTTCGTCTGTAGATTTTTTTAGATTGCCCGTTACAAAAATATAACTAGGAATCATGTCATTGGGACACAAGGTTCAAAAAATCATTTCTGAGAATGAGGCTGATACAAGAATCGATTTCGTTGAGTCTCCTAGTCAAATCGATCCATGCGTTTCAGCACATTGACCCTTTTTGGCAATGAAATGAAGGCAGGAAAACTTGAAGCAATTCATTTCAGATATTCAATAATATTCTTGCAATCTTAAATAATGGGCTATCGGGTCAACGGTTCCAACAAACAGACTTGACAACCAAGTGACACCCTTCTACATTTTTTGAATACAAATACTCAACGATCCAAATGTAATCGAAATTTCCTATCTGTTCGAATAACTCATTTAAAACAGTTACGGCGGCGACGATAAAACTTAAATTTTTAGATGAGAATTTGATGTTTTTCCACCGCTACAAATACTTCAAGACCAAAAATAGCCAAATTGACAGAACAAGTCTCGCGTCTCAGCATGACTAATGAACAACAATTTCCTTGAATATATATAGATGAAAGATGCGCGCGTGGTTTGCTAGCCGAAAAAATAAAAATAAAAGGAACTAATGAAAATTTTGTACAAAGCTCCGCGCTAACTCTGTTCTAGGCTGAGTTTCCAGTAGTGATGGGCGGCTCGAGCTGATTAGCTCGAACAACTCGAGCCACAGTTTGACCGAACCGGCTCGAGCTTTTTTTCCGACAACTCGAGCCAGCTCGATTCGTTCGTGACTTCGTCTAAACGCTTTTTATTCGACACTTGAGCAAATTCGTTGAGTCAGGCTCGCAACGCAAGAACACTGACGCGATGCGATAAGCTCGATCCAAGTCCGCATTCGTCGGCTTGATCCGTTGGGCTCGCTTAGCTCGATCCGCGATCAAGGACAACTCGACAACGCGTACGAGCGTGCGGCTCGAGCCAGCTCGAGTTTCGGCTCGAGCTGATGTTGGTTTCGGCTGGAGTTGTTCGAGCCGAAAAATTATCGAGCCGGCTCATCACTAGTTTCCAGTAAGATGGTCATCGCTATACCTAAGAGGTGGAATTTCATTACATTCTGGAAGAAACAACAGCATGAATGGCACAGAAATAGAAGGAACGTCCAAAAATGTTTCGATCATGCGCACGACGACTTAAGACAGACGCATGCGCTTTCCAATTTTCGGGGACCTGAAACCCCATTGCGCAATGATCGATTCCGAAGTAACATTGAAAAAAGGGTATAAAAGTTGAGCCAAATATGGCCAAATGTTAACCAGTGAACTCAATATATTCAGGAACATTCTCTCGTAGTATTTTCCTACCTTTAAAACATCTTCTGAATTTCCGAGAATATTTCAATAGCAAAATCGTTTAAGTCGTTATGAAAAGGAAAATAACTTCTAAAAAGTTCACGTTCCGCTAAACTCGCAGTAGGAGTATAAGTGTTTTCAACGATAATTCAGTGTACAAAAGCACACGTTGTAACAAACTTCGTTTACATTCAACAATATGTTGAATGGTAGCAGCAAATTATCAAATAATATTTGAAGCACAACATTGGAACCATTAAATCACAAAGGTAATATTTTCACGATGTACAATACAGTCTCTGACATTGAGTCCTTCAATTTTGCGTCTTTTCAAAGCGAATATATTTCGATTGAACTAATTCGCCAATGAGTCAAAAAACCGGAAAGTGAAAAAGGCCTAAAAATCAAACCTAGAAACATTTTTTCCGGTGTTTTTGACGCATGTTCTTGTATGATCGCTTCGTAGGCCGCATTTAGTCGAATAAATTTGTAATTTGTATGAAAGCTGATTATCCTGGTGAACAATTCATTTATTTGAACAGCTCGTCACAGTTTCACTTGATACAATTGAATCGGATCGCGATCGATGAGAAGTCGCCATTTGGTGCGTTGGATAACGGAACCCAGAAAACGAGAGAAGCTACAAGCGGCGACAAGGTACTTTTCGGGTGATTTCGAATGAAACTGGAGAAGCGAGTTGCGGGCATTGAGACAATTGGCCGCAGCGGAAGTACTAATGACTTACTTCAAAGAAGGACTGAAACGATTCTTGTGCCATTTGTGCGATTCTCGTTCAGGAATCGCAATATTGCCGTTCTGCCTTGTGTTAAATCGGTCGTTCGCTGATTGATCAAATTAGTAATGTCAAATTAAAGAATATCAGGAAGCGGATGAGGAATTTACGTAAGAAAATTCGGTCGTAAAAACGATGCCACTCCGCCAATTACACGCGCAGTGATTTGAAATTTGACGTTTCGCAAACCGCCGACCAATTTAAAGTATCCGAGAATTCGTTAATTGGACTCATTAGGCCAAGTACCAGACGTGATTGTTTTGCAATTAAAATTGGAGCAGATTCCGACGATTTACACGGGGAAATCATTAATAACATTATTATATAATGATTAATTGCGGTGCAACTATCGAATATCGATGCAGAGTTCGAGAGCGAGATTTCTCTAACGATTTTTTTCGGAGCGAGAATTCCTGAAGCCGGCGGAACGTATCAATCAAATCGGTGGCGATATTTAGTGGTATAACAGTTTCGCGGCACAAATATTCTCTTCCGTATAATCTTCGCCAAACAAATTCCCGATTAAATCGTTAGTTCGATACGAATCGATTACGTGTGAAAGATGTCCGTCAGATCGGACTAATTTCAAGCCACGCCACGCCGCACCATCGACAGTTATTACAAGAAACTTTTCTCCGTAGTCACTGCGTCAACTTCGCGCTATGTAATTTCAGCTAATAGATCAAAGAATCTTCGTCGTCGGATGAAAAATCGTAGGCCGCGCGGACGGAAAATATTTATTAGCGTATGTAAATGGTAAAAGCGGGGCAGCACGAAAGATATCGTGTATCTTGTCGCATTTCATAGATATCCAATAAAACATGTTCGGCATGAATATAGTTTCGCATAACCGACGAACGCAGTGGATCTGCATTCATCTCACACTAGCAAAATGTAATTGAGATATTCAATTGGAAATATCACGACGTCATAAAGTATGGCATGGACAGATATCAGATTGCGACCGAAATCGTAAAAATCTCATCTGAATTAATCTCATTCAAGACACGCAGCGCAGCTTTTCTATCTTGGAGTTTGCTTATTAAGCTAATGGCCTATAAAAGTCGTTAAAGCAGCCGGCCCCGGATAATATAGGTGGTAGCGGCGGTAAATCCGTTCCAGTGGTTCGATATATTTACGAGGCTGATTGGCACCTCGCGGACCACTCTTGTTGATGAACTATCCCGATCGACTTGATGTTTAGAACTTTCCCCGCACTATGTTTCCTTAGAACGATACGCTTGTTTGATTGTGCCAACTAAGGCAACGACAATTGTACCATTTAAATCAGCCGCGTCCGCGCGAATTGCCTACAAAACGCGAACGCAACCGTAATTCCGACTCGAATTTTCCGGATCGACCGTTCTACAATTGCGCAATGTTAAAATGTATTTTTTTGTGCGCTTGGTCGTTTTGTTCTTGTCTTTTAATCAGCGAATTCATCGAGATACTTTTTTTCTGTCGTCAAAACAATTATAATTGTATCAGATTCTGATATGGGATCTGGAGTCAACTTTATTTGAAAGCCTCGTAAAAAATATAACAAACAAAGTTCCGTTGATTGTTCATCGCCAAACCGTGTTTCACCAATATCTCACGAAGCGTTCGTCAAATCATCTGCCGTTCACAAATTCGGTAGAGATGTCCCCCTTTCGTCCGTTGCAAACAACAACTGCGCCGCCGTAAACGACACCATGTCATCCTGTATACTTACATACGCACATACATCCCCCGACCGATCGGGCGGACCCATAATATACTGTGTTTACTGAAGCCGATGCGCTTAAGTACAATATCAACTGCTTCTTTGAAGTACGTTCCTCATTTTTATTCTGTGTTTCGACATTCCATCTTACATTTAAGAAATTCGAGAATAACTGAACATCATTTTGAAGTTCCGTAAATTTTGGAAACATTTTTGAGGAATTCTATATTAATCATATATATTTTGAGAACATTTTGATTATGAACATTTTCAGAGCGTATTATCGAATTGCTCTCAAGAATTTCCATTCATGTTTTTCGTCAAATAAAGGAATGTATTTTTGACTACGCAAATACTCAAGAAGTTTTTTGAATTTCTACCAATAGTAAGATTTTCACAGTTATGAGTTCGTTTGAAATTTGGACATAATTTCGAAGTTTACCTCCGGCTAATGGGAACTTTGGGGAATTCAACAACTCAACCTTGGAATTCCTGAAAAATAGAAACAGAAATTTTTCGAATCCCTCAAAATGCACTTCAAAAACTCAAAATCCTTCTGATTGTCTATTGAAGAAATCACTTCAAAATTCGAAACAAATCTTGAATTTTCTGTGAAAATTCATGCATTTCTTAAAATTCATCATTCTGCAAAAATTGAAGATATATTTTGCAATTTTATTTCATGATGACGATATAAGTTTCGTCAAAATCTACTGAAAATTTGAGAGCGCTTCGAAAAATTGGAAAATATCTGACAAAGTAACTTTTAACATGTCATTAGCAAGCGTAAAAAATTGAAAAACACAACAATTCTAAATACTGACAAATTTTTAATTCAGAGAGTGCCAAAGATTAAAAAAATTCACGCGAAAACAAGCAAGCCATGGAAAATATAAAATTAGTAATTTTTTATTAATTCCATTTCCTCCTCTAAAAGTCGGCATAGTTTTCTAATTCTTTTCTGTTTTCTCAGATAGATCGACAAGCATTATCAAGAAATTTGAAGAACAAAACATTCACCTTCAAATTTAATCTTAAACAGTCAAGATCCAACAAAAGTGTTCAAGCACTCCTTTCAATATTTTGAATTTTGATCTTCCTATTTCCTTTGAATTTTCATATGTTATGTAATATTTCTTTGACTTTCGTTGTTCTATGATTGATATTTTCAAGTCCATTCAATTTTATTGATTTTTCAACCTGTAATGTGGAGTGAGTTTTGAATGTTTCGGAAATTTTTAGAATCTCCAATTCTTCTTCGATTTTTGGGTTTTTTCATTGAATTTCCGTTCGTCTGTTTTGTCTCAAATTCCCAGAAGTTCTTGCTGCAATAAAAATGGTCACTGGAAAACTAACAAATTAAAAAAAGTCGGCAATTTAAGAAATTCTGAATTTTTATGAATGTTGCAACTATACCGTTTGTTCTTTGTTATAAATCATTGCCATTTTGCGACATTTTTCGCGTTTCAAACTTCCAAATATTCAAGTTTCATTCTGCTTTCAGACTCATGGTTTTACATATTTCAGGTATTCTGCAATATTTCGGAGTAATTCTTCGCATGTTTCTTGTTTTCGTGTGTTTGCAATATTTTTCGTTGATTTTGTGCATATTCATATTCATATTCATATTCCATACTTTGTATTATCATTTCTTTCGAATTCATTCGAGTTCTGGTGTTTTGTATATTCACCTTTGTTTATTCATGTAATTTTATCGTTTTTAATTCGATTATTTACTCTGTTTTATTCATGAGGACTTCCGAAATGTGCCGAAGCTATATGTGGAATTCTCGATGGGTTTTTGGATATTCTGTTATCTTCTTCAAATTGTATATCTTCAGATGTGTTTTCCAAATGGTTCCCTATTTGTTTCTTTTTAATTGTCTGAGAAACAATAAATCCTATAGTGTGAAAAAGGCAAAAATTTTGAATTGTCAGAAATTTATATAAGAAATTTCATTCCTCACAAAGATTTTGGAAAACTACGCATGACTTTTCAACAAGCAATCCAAAAATTTTAACGAAAAATCTAAAGAAATCCCACAAATTCGGAAAATATAATAATTTAACTATAAAAAGATCGAGAATTCTATGTATGATCTTTATAAAATTTGCTTGATTTTCCTTTGTATATTTCTTTCATCTTCATTCCCGTCAATACACTTTTTTGATACATTGTGGTCTTTGGAATCATCAAACTAGTTCTCGAAGAGTTGTTGAGTTACGTCGGGATTTGCAACGAAATTGTGTATATATATTGTATCGAATTTTTGATTCTGATCCTTCGTCTATATTTCCGCTTGACAGTATTTGTCAAAATATTCTCGATTGTTTTATTTCTAGCAATATCAATTTCTCCATCGCCGAGGGTTTTTTAATATTCTGTGTTGACATTTCTTCCTGTTTTGCTCAAATTGTGGTATGTTATTGAAACTCTATTTTACTGATTTTATAGTTTTGGTTGCGTTTCTATATTCCAATTCAACTCTTTGAAGTTACGAACCTCATTGCAATTTTGAAACGATACTTAATTTTTCTACTCTTAATAAATATTCCAATTTATATTTTTAATATCTTAGCAATTGATGGATACTGGTTGAAAAAATTGCATGAAACTCCCCCAAAACTAGGAACTTGTGGACTGTCTCCGGAAATAGATTTCGGTGTTTCCCAAAATTCAATCACAATTTTGATTTTTTGTGAATATCCATAAATTTCCAGTAATTTTTGCAAATTTTTCGAGGATTTCATTGCATTTTCTTTTAATTTCGAGAATCATTGGATGCACACTTGACGAGGTCTGTAGACTCAAAATTATTTCGGTTGAAACATCATAATTGTCAACTCATATTCAATTTATTCCGAATTGGTAAAGTTTAATGAACTTTCGTGTTCTTTTTTTTCAGAATTTTGATGCAATTTTAATTTTTTTACCATTCAACATAGATTTTGTTTCTTCCTCATACTGTTCCTAATTCAATAACTTGTTAAGGAGACGAAAATATCAAAGATGTCTCCAAAAAGTTTGTAAAACTGAATTGTCGCTGTCTCCAAATTGCTTGGGAAAGCTACTTTTTTTGTTTAAAGATGCAATATATGTTTCTTTGAGTCTGAATACTGTGTTCAATGTATTGGATTTAATCGACTACCAAAAGTGACTAATAGATTGTAGGTAAATTTACCTGTCTTCTCTAGGTTCTGGAGCCATAACCTCATAAAATAACACAGAGCATACTCGGACCACACTTCGAGTGCTTACCTGGAACAAAATAAATTCATTAGTCGATTGAATCTATACATAATATGATTTATATTTCGTATAAGTTTGAATATGCTGTTTGAGCATAGATTTCGCAATACAGACGATAGGGTGCGGAATTGTCGATAATCGACTCTTGCATCCCAACTTAAACATCTAATACACGATTGCCAATAGCGTCAATTAGACGACGATTGACAATTAAAGCATCGATCGACAAATGTCACCGGAGTATCCCCTCGTGACACGTTTTTAGGGCTGTATCACACCTCGGCATTGTTATTAAATAAGAATAACAACATATTATATGTTAATGGGATTCGTAGTGCGTTCGAAATGTGACATCCTAGACTGTTTAAATTAACATTTGATTTAGGCGTCGACTCGATTATGGGCTGAACGAAAATCATTGTTCATATGATAATAACGCGCCATTATGTAATTTCGATTTTTTCATCGACGGAACTGTACTAGGAAATTAGATGCGAAAAAGTGTCGTCAAGGTGGATGCGGTATTGAAAGGTAAATGGTTAATGGCGGTTATTTGCAGAATGTACCATTGAACTCTAGACGAAAAATGGTCGTAATGGGGCAAGAGTGACATTGCGTGGGTCGATCGCGACCTTACCTACCACTCGGCGACGAACAATTCGGGATGGTTTTCGGGACGAAATAAAGCAATATTTCAAAGAGCACTTAACCGGCAGTCATCACTTTAGTTGTCCATTAACGACAACGTAACCGCAGGGCACGCGGAGCCGTTCCTAAAACCAACTTACCATACATAATTCATCGTGTGTCAAATATAATAAGGATGGTATGTAAAATTCAAATTGAAGCGGCCTACTATCTCCCATTGTGTATGTAAATAATAGTGAGCTTTCCATGTTTGAGAACACTTTTATTATCATTTTAATAACGAGAGCGAACTAGGAGCGCATCCACTTGGTGATATCTACGAATGGATCGTTTCTTTATCAAATTACAATGTTACGTCTCGAGATTGGACGTTTGTTAGATAATTGTGTGGTGGAACCCACGGTTTCGAATCGAAATATCTTCGTTAGCGATTTTTTGAATTGCCTTATCTGTCGCGCGGGAGACATGATAGATGTAAGCTGTCCTTTTCAATATTTCTATAGTTATAGAGCGCGATAAAAATTTCGAAACAATGTATCATATTGGCGAGCGTCAATTTCCGCGTAAACAAATATGGACATAGAATAATTATATTGAAGCGAATGTTTCTATGGAATAGAAAATTTTGCGTGCGAAGCGACGAAACTTCTAGAGTCGATAATATAAATTCTAGAACTGCGTTTCGTGAAAACCGTAACGAACGTTTCGTCATTTTCCAACACCTTACATGGCCGGCCACTATTTTACAAGGTGCGAAAACCATCATATAGCCTACGTTACGTCATTAATTCGGTCCAAGCGATCTGACAATTAAAATCGCGCTTGATTGAGATTTATTTTGCACGTCGATTCGTTTAGCTGTTTGTTTCGACACGTGATACGAATGCCCAGTTTTTTTCGGATTGATTAGTTATCAATTATCACGTTTAATCGCTTTGAAAGTTCGTTGTCTGGATCATAGACTGGATAACATTGAGGAGAATGACCGTTTTATTTGTTCGGTCAACGATATCAAAAGTTTCAAGAGAAAAAAAATTGGTTGCCTGTAAAGTCGTTTTGAAGATAATAATTTCACGTGATAACATTGATGAAAAATTGGGCATTGACAATTCACTTAAATTTCCTCTTTTTCATTAAATATGTAGTGAACCAAATCAATACATGATTCATAAAATTTCCTCTGTCAAAATTGGAACTATTATTACTGTACTCGCTGATGGATGCTACTTTGTTTCAATAATAAAAGAACAAATATATAACATGCAACTAATAAGAAATTGGACCAATAAAAATCTAATTTTTTTTTTCAGTAACCGTGTACAGAAAAAAAATATTTTATGACAATGTCACATAATGTTTTGGGTGTTTCGGCAGGTCGAACAAACTAACTGAACACATAAATAACAAAAGATATGAATGTAAATATTATTCAATAACTGTTGCAGAAGTGAATATATATTTTTATCGACAAACGTCAAAATATTGATATTGGCCAAAAAACAGTTCATTATAAATAAGTGGTACCTTCGTTATATAATCGCATCGAATACTACTCGAGCAATGGAATATAACGAATATTTTTCACTCGCCACTCGATGTAACCCATAAGAATCAGTTATTTCTGATACTTCTGTGATATTACTTGAGATCATTTCGCTAATCCTCCTTACAATGCAGTTGTCGCAATTTTGTTGTGAATAATAAAATGATAAAAACAGTGGCCAAACAGAACTTGTATCACGCTTTTGTACGGCCGCTGCCTCTCGAAAGTCTCGACGCCAAATCGACAGGCGACGGAGTGGAAGAGAGATAGATGCGTCACAATAGCCAAACACGATGGGCTTATGGATGATTGTTCCTCTCTATCGCTTGTTCAGAGCTCTCGCTTCGCGGAACCTTACGGTGTGAGGTGGTTCCATCCATTTCTAAAACCTTATCACTAAAAAAACTTAAAAAACCATAGTTTCACTGTGATTCCGGTACCGCAGTAGCAAGACTACGATGAAACAAAAGACCACTGCTGGTGATATTGTCAACGTAATAATGAGAATTATGAAAAACTGTCAAAATTTAAGTTTCATAATGTTTAAAATGAAGAATTCTTGATATACCGTTCGTGGTTGGAATCATTTTTAGGTTTTCAAACCTTTTATTATTTCCGAAATTTTCAAACATGATTTTAACTAATTCTCGGCTTACAACTGTAACTTTTTATTGTACGATTTTCAGCGAAAATTTGAGAAAATTTGAGTGTAACACAAAAAAAAACATTTCGATGTCCAACAGACTACCCATACATCATAAAAAAAGCAAAACCTGCTTCGACAATCCTATTAATCGGCAAAAATGTGCAAAAATGAAAAATGTACGAGTTCCGATTTTCTCAATTTCCGTATTCTTCTCTAAATTTTTTTTCATTTCTCAGATTTAGTCCATGAATTTGTCAAAAATTTCCAAGATAGTGTCAATAATGAACAAAATTTAAAATAAATTAGGTAAGTACTTGAAAGTATGAAAGAATATCAGGAATCCCAATTCAACATAAGTATAAAATCAGGAATTACCGATTTTTGCAACATTATTTTCTCTTTTTAATTTCGAAGAACATTCATGTTTGAACTTTTCAACGTGGTGTTTGAGGATTTTCGATCTTCTTCTGGAATTTTTCACTGTTCCCTGAATATCACAGTGAAAAATTCTCTGAGACGCTCCAAATATTCAAGTTGAGAACAAAGAAAAAACTGAGACAATCCCAAAAAAATTCAAGAAACCTATCGAAATTATGAAGGAAATACAATTCAAAATGGCAGATAATTCTCAAAGTTATGAGAGATACACGAAACCGCACTTAAAAATACATGAAATCAAAGATTCCTGATATTTGGTTTGCGATTAGAATTTTGTAGAATTTTTGGAAATCTTTCTCTGTTATTATATTTATCAAATTTTCAACATGAATTTTACGCTTTTTTTCTCCTTTTCTCTGAATTCTACAATTCAATCCTAACAAAATAGTCCAAAAATCTAGGAAACAAAAGAGGAAAAGAAGAAAGAACTAAAAAAAATTGGGGGCCTGTTTCACTCCCTCCGGATTAAGGGTTATCCGTCAGATAGCCAGAATGATTCAATGGAAGTATTCAATTTATCTGACAGATAAACTTTATCTGAAGATAGTGAAATATATCCTAAAGATGCTGCGTTATTCTCTGTTATTCATTAGATATAATAGAAATCATAACAAATTTGCAAAATGAAGAATGTATAATTTTCGATTTATTATGTAAATTCTTGTCCAATTTGGGACGATTTGATCTTACGTTCTTGAAGTTCTTAACGTAATTTTTGTTTTAAGTTCCTTTTTTGGTTTGACCGAAGATCTCTCGAACAAATTATTTAAAAATCAAGTGGGAAACCTATATAACATCTGAAAAATTATGCAGACAAACCTACAATTCGACAAAAGTATAAAATCAGAAATTACCTATTTCGGGATAATTGTGGTCTTCTTTTTAATTTCGGTGACATTTCTCTCCTATTTTTGAATTGTCAACGTGAATTTCAGGTTTTCCGAACTTCCGACATTTTCCCTGTTCTTTTTGGATTTTCAATTGAAATTCTTCATGGAATTCTCGAAAAAAGTGAGTTAAGAGCCAAAAACAAAAAAAGGACAAATTTCACTTTCAAGACTATAAAAAACGGTTGTACCTGCATTAAACCTCGCTGTGGTTGAACGGAATAGAAAGTTTTCGATTTGGTGTCAATTTTTTTCAGTAATGTTGAATAAGTTTCCCTTTTATTTTTGAATTCAGACGAACTTCTTGCGTTTTTATTTGCCTCCTTTCATTCTCGATGTTAGGCAGGGATTTCTGAAAAAGCTCTCCAAAAAAATTAAAAACATGAAAAATTGACAGAAGAATGAAGAATAACCAAAAATCCAATTGAACAAACGCAAAATTGGAAAATTTTTCGATATTGTTTTTCATTCGGGTTTTTCGAATTTTGAAGAACTTTGTCATCCCATTGATTTCATATGTGAGTTTTTCTCAGTTTTACGAAAGAACTTTTCATGGGGCTCTTCAGAATTGAATTTTCGAGGCAGAATAACATGATAATCAATCGTTCATTGAAAAATATTTCAGGAAACTCGACTGGAGGCCGAAAAACTTCATTCCAAAATCGAATCTTAAACACAGAACTTGAAAGGCAATGTCGCTCGCATTTCATGTTCAATTGTTTTGTTCATATTGCAACTTTTCATTTCTTTCTATTTCGTTATATTATTAGTTTATTATCACTTTTTCATTTTTTTATTGTTAAAAAGTTTGTAGGAATTTCAAAGCGATGTTACTGAAAGTCTGATCAGTCTCAGGGATTTTTGGAAATTTTAAAGTCCCCATGTTTCCAGGAAATGTCTCGAAATATCACAACATATTGTTCGCAATATTTCGTCCGGCGAATGTTCTGAAAATTGATTGAGGTTTAAAAAATTTCTAAATCGCGTAATATAATATGTCAGTTCAGAAATTTTATAAAATTTTTATTATATATTATTATTATTATATGTAATATTATTATTATATATCAAGTTGTACCTCACAATGAATGATTTTCACAAGGAAACGAAAGCTATTATGTTATCAAATGATCCAGCAAAGTCGATGGTTTTTCGGGAATTCTTGCATATTTGAGTGAAATCACGAAACACTTCGCTCTTCTCTCGATCTCAGGAAATTTACAAAACTTTCAAAAATCTTCTGCAAGTTCTTTCAGTGTTCAATGAAATGAGGATTCAAACTCGCAATTTTTTAATCCCACTTAGGCTCAAGGAAAATGGAATGGAATTCAAGATTTGTATTGAGTGTTACAGAGATTTCTCGAGAATCTCCAGACGCCTTCTGTCAATATGGATAAAACATGAATAGTTGGAACATAGAAACAGCATTGGAGCTTTGAATTGGCAGCTTCTCTATTTTATATAGAAGTGAATACATCAGTGATTCAAAGCGATGGGAATATGAATCAACTGAAGTGACTGATCAACTGCATTCCGATTAAAATTCACATATTTTGGCTCATCAAAATATGTTGACATTGGACGGTGCCTCGCTTCAGTGACGTTATGTTTGAGTAATCTGACCAAAATGCTCATCATTATTCATGACAATTTTGTATTTGATACAAGCTCATGATTGATTAACTTCATTTCAAACAGAGGTTATGATCAAATAGTGAGGTTATGTCGAGAAAGGAGACAGATTTTCAGAAAGAAGCGGTGCTCGCTCTTCTTAGACCGCAGGCAATGTTCTACAAATTCCTCTTCAATTATGAGCCGAGCAATACGTTCTCCCGACATTCCCTGGTCCTTGTTCGGGAGCCATGTAAGGTGTTAGAGGCACGATCCCATTTAATGCTATCGCTATTCCATTACAGTTTCATTACATTTACATATACCACCCAAGTGGTCTAGGAAACTTATTTGGAGTTAATTTACAATCAATCTCATCGGAACCATTAGCTTTGGTCGGTAATGAGACGTTATAGGCCACGATACAAATCCAATTGACAATTATCTGGAAACGGTAGCAGATGACCATCTGCTCCTCTTCGCTTCCTTAATTAATGGTACCTGCATTTTCATGCGGCTAGATGAGCGTTCGGAATCCCCATCTCAATATGTTTTGAGATAATAGGAATTCGTCGTCGCGACCACGACGACGTTGTTCCACGAACCAAACGATCGGTTCGTTAGGAAATCTCCCCGAATAAAATTGAACAATCTAATTTCACGAATAACGCGCGGCGTTATATAATCATCCCGTAAACTGCTAAGGCAACGGAGCGGATGATTAATGATTATGGCTCTATTAGTGAGAAGATTCATCATTCGAGTTGTAGTTTTGGAATACGGGAAGTGCTCCGATTCGAAGCATTTTTCTCACCGTTCCGTTCTGCTGCGAAAGGAGCTTGGCCGAATTTTTTCGACGCCAGAACTCGTGGAATTTTGCAACGCGTCGAAATATAAGAAATTTCTACTTTCCTATGGGAAAACGTTGATGATTTTCAAGTGGAAGATCGTGCAGATCGATCGCCGAACCAGTAACCGACCAGTCTTAGTTTGACGGGTTTAAACTCATCACTCACTCATTTTTTTTATCTGTTTTCGAGATCTGAATGGGATGGAAGCTGGAATATACATGAGCGATTTGATCGATGGATATTCTACGAATTCTACAGGTGATGTCATTCAGTTTGTTGTCGGTTATTAATGATTGTAGATCAACTTGATTCTCCTCGGTGTCGTCTTTGATGTTGCATAACACACTTTTCAAAAACATGGTTACAGCAGGGAGAAATTGGTCGTCCTGGAAAATTACAGAATTCTACGTCATAAAACGCAGTAGAGAAAAATCTACGAGATGGCGCAACGGTTGCCGAGATTCCAAACATATAAAGATATACAATAACGGCTTGTTCAAGTATATAAGACCTAATATTTATAACAGCTTTTCGCACTAATAACATCTGAAATTCAGTGTAGTCTTCAATTAAATCGGCCGATGCACGACGCCGTCAATCTTCACATACACTCTCATAAATTCCAGCAAATATGCGCTTTTAAGCGGATCAATTCAATCCGCTCGTTTCACACCCAGATGAACGACGAACGCACCGGATGGATATTTAATTAAGTCGAATTAAAGTATCAATTAGGGTCGAAATTAACTTAGTATTCATAGACTCGGCCTAATAGCGTCTTGCGAAATTGCTTATCTCGATGCGTTCATCTATCGGAACAGAACATTCCGATCGGCCTGAAATCCGTTCGATTTTTCGTTAAGTAGATGACTAGACCGAATTCAAATTTTTCTATTCACAATGGGGTAGGCGGCCGGCGGTGGTTTGTAAATTCACGAAACGCCGTACGATTGAAAATGCGTCATCCCATCCTCACATATTCATGAAGATCGTCGTAACACAATCAAATATTTGTTTGTTCGGGGAGTGCATGCATTGTAAATGTTTCATTGAAAACTATTCCTAGTCATTGAGTGGACGTAGGAAGAAGTTCCGAAAGCGACAGCGGAACGATTGATTCAATTTCGTTGTTGAGTATTTCACTCATTGATCAGATCCTCCTTTTTGCAACAGGTGATGTTACGTATACGCGATTACTTTGTATCATTAGCATTTGTGTGTTGTGTCTGCGTATGAATTGCAATTTCATGGGTTTCAGCTAGGTTTGTCTGCTATGACCTTTACGGCGGAGATTCAGAATTCTCAACAAATTCATTCGGTATAATTAGTCGAGAAGTTCAGATCAAGAATTTTCTTCAAATATTTTATAATTGTCGTGGTCAGTGGGCTACATATTGGTCAAGTTATAGGCGGTACATACTAGTGATGAAACGAGTATCAATATTTAGGCATGCGAATATCTGCTGTTGATATTCGCGAATGCAAATGCGAATGCGAATATCCAATTTTGAATTTGGCGCCATTTGTCTATAGCTTTAGTTTGGCAGCTTACTCGTCGCGCAAGTCCGATGCACACATTTGTCATTGTCGTTTGCTTCTCCGAGTATTGTCGAGTCGATCCGAACAAGGCCGATTGATGTTGTGTTTACTTTACAAAAGATCGTTAACAGAAATACGAAGGATTTGAGGTTAGCGCGAGTTTAATGGTTTTTTGAGTAAATCAGTTTCTAGTGAAATATGGACTTATTTTACGATTTGCGATACTGCACGAGCTAGATGCAAGATCTGTAACAATGAATATTTTCAAAAAGGAAGAACTACAACGGCTACGAGAAATCGACTGAAGTCAATTCATAAGATTTTTTGAATTAGAAGGTTTGAGATTTTGTGATAAATACTAACAGATTATCACTTCAAACTAAGTCAGCCGAAGCTTCAAACATCTGAATCATATCCAATTTTAGTCATAAATCTGGATTCTAGATTCTGATATTTTCGTAGCGAAACTTGGTATTAGCAAGAACTTTTGCGAATCGAAATTTCGAATCATTTAATCTTCAGTTATAAACCATCTCAAGACTCGCCAAGTGACACTCGACAGCCTACTCTACAATTTGAATGAGTTTCGATATTTTCTATCACTTCGCAACTTTCCGTTCAACAGTGGTTGGGCAAAGCTTGATAGTATTAATAAAAGTTTCGATGATTTCAACCTTACTTTCAGGCTTTCATTTCAAAATTAGCCGAGCTCAACAAAAATCTTGATGTTAGTTTCAATAACAAACCATTGTTTCAGTGTAAGCTGAGCGAAGCCCAAGAACTCATAATGAATATTATCGCGGAAACGTTCACTACAAATTGGAACCTGATATTTCAGGTTGAATATTCAATTTGCACACCAAGCCAACCCGGGCACCGTGGATATCTTTCTGGCTTCGCTGAAGATGAGGACGGAACTCAAATCATTCCGTCAAATCTGTTAAATGATCGAGTTATAATAATGAAGCTTAATCGAATTCCAGTAGTGAGAAGTTTGTGAAATCATCGCACCATTGATGAGTTGCGTGACTTCTATGCAGCATTTCCTCGTTTCGATGTCGGCTTTAAAAAACCCAGTGCTGATAATTGCGCACAATCGGTGGGATGCAATCTTACTCGTTCTCATATTTTAAACGTTTGCTTATTGAAAATCTAGGTCCACAAAGAATTGTGAATCGTAAATAAGAACCAATACTTCAGAAAATTGCAGTAAAACCCATCTGAATCAACTAAAATCAACTCTAGAGATACGTTTACTCAGAGAGTCGCCTTCGCTCTTCTGGTTTCTGCTTTTCGCTTCTTCTGGTCGACACCAAAGACTCTGAGCAACATTTTCTATCACTCATCGTTTTCGTCGATGTAGAAGGATAGCGGAACTTTGATAACGTCAGCTAGCGCAAAAGGCTGTGCAAGATGTTGGATGCAGTGACTGCAATAATACCAGTTGTCATACGAGTGAGATTATACCAGCGGCACTTGCAAACATTCCTCAGGTTGACTTCCATCCAAAAATAGTATAACGTGTTCTCAGAAACTCTGCGGAATACATAACATTGTTTTCGAAATATATTTTGCCGAACTGAGTCCAGTTCTTAGTTATTTATCAAGAATCTCTCGCCTACAGGAACTTTGCCGGTCATAACCCAACCCAAGGCAAAAAACGCTGCTCAAGCATCATCTAAGAAGCAATGAAAAACACTTTCAATTTTGAATTGGTCAAATAACTGGAAACCAATGGTCTCTTCTACGATCAACAGTTGGAGAAAAAGATCAACCAAAGACAAGCTTTGGTATGTGATGCATTTGTTGACGGTTACAATGAAGAAGCACACAGAGTTGGGGGGAGTTGAACTCAACAGATCAAGCGCCTATGATTGTGTATAGCTTGCCGTGTGGTTGAAAAATTTTACCTCCTTCGGATTTCTTCCTTTTCTGATTGACAGAACTCTCTGGAACTTGGTGGATCCACATCGGTCTAATGTTATTTGATGGATTACAAAATTTTCTGAGCTGAATTGAGAGTTGATCGCAACACCCCCACTGACTCCACCACGAGCTAAAAATTGTATAGCAGCGTATATCGCTCACCATGCAAGCAACGTCAACATTTTGCTCGAGCGGCGGCGGCAAGGGTATTCAACCAAAGACATCCTCAAGGTAGCATTCGCCATGAGGACATGATGGAATTGATTTCAAAATTTGTTGAGACGGTTTCAGTAAAGAATAAAAAAAAGGACACCCATTGGAATTAAGAATGATGAAGAGCAGCTGCGGCAGTATTGGGACATGTCCAACTTCTGCAAAAAGCGAAATCCGTGCGACAACTTTCTGAAGCTTCCGGAATTAACGAATCTAATATTTTCAGGATACATAAACACAAGTTCCATCCTTACAAATTGCATGAATGAAATGATGGCGACTCACATTCAACATCTGGAAAAGCTGAACGTTTGGGAGACCACGTACTTGGTCCTCCGTTTATTCCTGGTAAGTCAAATGGTAAAATTTTTCTTGCAATGCTAGCAGATGTGATCAATTTGTTACTAAATTACTAAGCCATCTTCTGCTACTTGAACAACAATTGCATTTTCAATAAGACAGAGTTGCTCCTCATAATGCCGCTCCAGTTCGCCAACATCTCAATTTGCAATACCCTGGTCGTTGGAAGAAGTCCTATGGAGTGGCCTGCTTGATCTCCTGACCTGAATCCGCTGGACTAATTCTGGTGCGGACAACTTAAGTCCAAGATTTTGGTGACTCAGCCTGAAAATTCGGAGGAACTGCGTCAATTAGTGTCGTCAGATTATAGCAATTATGCTGAACCATGTTAGTCAATGAAGAAAAATTTGGACACTTGATGCATTAATTTTTCAATTTTTTCTATTGTAGGCATGATAAAACAATTTTTTGAAAAGATTTTTCAAATTTGTAGGAAGATCTTGATAAAAATGGGCTTGTACATTGTAAAAATAACCAAAAATGGCTCATTTGAGCTAAAAATTGGTTTTTGGCAAAAACACTTAATCATCAGGTATTTCCTACAATGTTATGACGGGCATCTCAAGATCTTTCAAATGAAGTACCACCCTGTTCCCTATTCGGTTTTGAGGGGTTGAAGCGCCCCTTCCTAAGGTTGCTGGCTCAAGCCTCAAATGTTCAGCAAATGATGTCTCCCAAAAAAAAATTTCGACTTGTTTCGGGAAACTTTCCAGTCACTATGGGATAAGCAATATGCGGGCTGGCTCGTCCGAGGTGGAAAAGGCTATGCACTTTGGTTCCTCAAAGGTTGCAAATAGTCTGTGTATGAAATCCGCTGTGTAATGTTCACTCTGCAAAACATGACGTGTCGAATTGTAAACAACCAGAAATATCTATAGGAAGACAAACTGGTCTGAGGTATGGTACTGCACGAAGAAAACTAGGTTCCGGATGGTACTGCTGATAGGAAAAGAAAACGTATTCTTCAGTGGATTGATTCGCCATGTTTCGAATCCCAATTGTTTTTGTTCATACTCGCACAATAAAAATCAGTATATCGATTGTATGTGTGCAGTACTACGAGTATAACGTAGCAAGTACTTGAGTACTCCTGTCACGGAATTCGCGAACGGATTAAAAATGGCTCGGTCGCGGTCGGGTCGTGAGTTGAGTAATACTGTTTCTAATAAAGACTTAAATAAATCTAAATAAAGATGGTGCAAGTTGGGTACGTAGCGGCGCGCGAACACGGTACCAGTACACCCATCTTTGAGTTGCGCGCGTGTCTGTTCATTAGGACCGTCACGTGCGACCTCTGATCCCCAGTCGAATGCCTTGCGGTATTATACCCTTCGCCCGATGGTGTTCTCCTGTACGACCAGAAAGGCCGATCGCGGTACCGCTATTGTTCTTGACTACGTGTCGTCATCGCGATCACGTGTTACGTTTGTCGGTAGAAAAATTTCCAACATCCCCTTTCCGAAGATTCTTACGGAACGCTTTCGCTAATTCCACGGTTCGAACGGAGTGAATTATTTCGCCAAGCGATCGAATGTCAACGTGTAATTATTTAGAAAGTGCGGTAACTGCGACAGTTTTTTTTTCTTATACATCGAACAGTTTGTGGACAAAACCGCCATTATTTCGAGCGTATATAATTCAATTATAGCGGTCGCTTGGAAAATCACTTTTACCCGTTGCATATTCATCGAATCCGACAACCCACATATATTTAAATACAGTGTAGAAAATTCGCGAAAGGCTATTTACTTTTATTTAATGATACAGGAAACGACGAATGTGTATCTTCACAATGGCAGAAAGAAAACCGTAATCATTCCGATTTAATGAACGTTTTAATGTCGAGATCGGTTTTGTTACGGTACTGGATCGATGAATCGAAACAGTCACCTGAACTAAAACCTTTGGTACTGTTATAGCGAGTGGAGCAAAAAAAAATTGGGACGGTTTGCATAAGCAACACTTAATCATCACGACCACCATTCAACCGTCTTCCCGCAATTGTTGAATTCAAACTGTTGGTAGCGTAATACCAACAGTTGATGGTATTAACCAATTTGTTAAATCGTCAACCGGTTAAGGTGGTGACACACTACCGGTTTTTAATCCGATTATATATAAATCTTTTTCTTTCTCATCGAAAATCGTTTTCAAATATCGGAAATTTCGACGCTCTACCAAAATTAATATAACGATTTTATAGCGAATTCGACACTTTTCACGATCAACAATCGTTAAGTGTATGCCACCTCAAGACGAGAGTTTTTTTTTATCGGATGTTTTAGAGCAAGGCTAATTAACACAACGTCGTCCTCAGGGTCGGCAAGGCGTATTCTTGTCGTCTGTATGTTTTCTCGGCACGCTACAGCTACTCATTGTTACGAAATAAATCGTCGTCTTCTCCGGCAGATGGCCTTACCATTCGTGGAGTTGCCGTTGATCTAGTTCCAGATCTAGACAGCGGCAACCGGAATCGATCTTTTTATTAAATGATCCCAGAGAAGGTACTTGATCAACGTCTATTAAACGAGTCGGAAATTTTGATTTTTTGATGAGAATCACAATTTATTTTCACGGAAATAATTTATTCACCGATGTACACAAAAAGCTTCCAAAGCTGACAAACTAAAACACCCTTCCGCAAGAGCACGCGGCGCATACGCCAATTGTTAATTGTTTTATTGAGGTGCGTGTAAAATTCTATGCAACCCACAATGCACTCTGAAGGCAAAAGCGATGTTGATTGCACGTGATTTCAAGACTCTTCCGAATATTTTGTACGAAAAGAAAATTGAAATACCTCGTCGATTCCGATCTGTGAATCTAGAACAAAGTGATACAATAAAAATTTGTTACCCTTCAAATTTTTTTTGGACTTTATTAACATCCTGAATAGGATGTTAATAAAGGATTCTGCGCAGTTTTTGTGACAGATGATTGAGAAATCTACTCGAAAATGGTGAAAAGCTGTAACATGAAACGAATAAAGTTTTTTTTGTCTTATTCCTTTTATTTCGTCATTTTGTTTTGAATTTCGTTTGTGTATTTCGTAGTTCATCTGCAAGTACACAAATTTCCAAAGAGTTGGAAAAATCTTGGTTGAAAGTTTTTTGGGGATTCCGAAAATCTGTAAGAATATTGTGACCTAATGAATTTGAAGTCGCATTTCTGATTTTATTGAAGATTAATTGTTTTCCACATTGATAGAAGGGATTCTTGCAGATATTATCCAGATTGTTGAGTTTCTCCAAACGATGGAAAAGTTTCGCTACAGCCCTTCTCATATTTTAGAGTGTTTTGTAACTTGAAATTTTGAGAAAGTTACTAAAGAATATTTTAAAAATTTCTGCTCATTTCTGAAGTTTTTATGAGTTGAGTGAAGATTCTAAGAGATTCAAAGACTTATTTTCGAAATTCCTGAAAAATTTCGAGCACTTCGTTTTAAAATTTTCAAAAATTTGGTTATTTGGTCGAAAATTTCTAAGATATATGAGGAAATTCTAAGAAAAATGAAAATATCCCTTGAGATTCCCAAAAAGCTTCCATTATAGCCGGGTTAATTTGATTTTTTTGATCTTACGCAAATAGTTAAAAAGATTCAGAATACCCTCCTACTTCAGATGAAATTTATATAATAAATTTTTAGTTATCATTTGTGATTCATCGTGAATTTCTACGTATCGTTGAAAAATTCAATCAGAGATTTTGGAGCTTCTATGAGTTTCTATGAATATCCACAACAATCGTTATGATTTTTGAATGATTATTCAAGGGATCTCTACAAAAGGGAATATTGAGTTCTATCTAAGTTCTGAATTCTTTGTAGAATTTGGTTTGATTGGACTGATATTTTCGAGTTTCCGAAAATAGGTCAGAACTTTTTCCTTTCACTCTTCTCAAATAATTCGAGAATTTAACACATTTGCTATGAATATTTACAATTTTTGAGGAGATTAGAGAGATAAAATTGTGAACTTTCTGAATGTTGCGTGACTTTTCTGGAATTCGGACGACCCATGGAGAGTTCCTCAGAAAGTTGCACATATTTTTTTTGAAGTTCACTGTGAATGAATAAATATTTCAGGAAGTCCGACGATTCTTTTATGGAATTTTTGGAAATGAATTGCAGGAAATAGTGAAAAACTTGAGAAATTTGAGCTTCTAAAAATATTAGAGAAATATAAGCAGAAGATGCTTCAAATTTTCGATTTAGAAGAAATTTGTAAGTTCCATTTTACATTCCCCTGCGAATATTTTTCGAGTTTCTCTTATTGATCAAATGAAAGGAGAATCTTGAACTTGGCAGGAATTTTGAGGATACATCTGAAGGTTTTGTAACTTTTTGACAGTTGCGGCAATCTTTGAAGTTCTTAGGGAATCATTGAGAATTTCCAAGAGTTCATTGATTTAATTTTTGGATTTATGGCAATTTTTCAGGGAAACTTTATAGGCAATCTCTAACGCGAATAAAGTGAAGTTGGAGGAAATCGAAGCCAGTGAGTATTTGTGTTAAACTGTGAAGAGATTTAAAGTGAACGTGCATGAAGTCTGCAGTCCCTTTTTCTTATTTCATGATGGATGTAACAATAGTAGATTCTGAGTGGATTGATCCTTTGAAGTGGATATCGTTAGAGGAAACGATAGAGCTTATGAAATTCAGTCACAATTTTTTTTTAAACCACGCTTAGTTGAATCCCATAATACATTTTTTGATTACAGCGTAGATAAATTTGGTATGCCTGATAGGAAGAATCAGCATCGGTGGAATCATTGAGGATTTTCAAGAATTCATTTTAATTTCGCATTTCTCGAAATTCCTCGGGGAACACTTCGAAGAAGTCTTTGAAATCTCTAGGTTTGACCGCAAGATCTTGAAAAGTACCAGAAAAAATTCGCGAAAAATTAACTAAATTGGCTGAAATCTCTCATTTGAGTCAAGAAAAGTTGGGGATCCGTCCGATCCTTCGATTTCGAATTCTGAGGAAATTCATAGGAGGATACTTCTTTATGAAACAATGAACGAAATTTCGTCCGAACGAGGAGTCGAGAAACTTTCGAGCATGTCATAACTTTCATTGAATTCTGACGGTATCCATTCAAAGTCTAGAGGCAATTTAAATAACTTGTTGGAAGTTTTCTGAATTTAACGAACAATATGAACTATCTGGAAAATGAATAGAATAATTCTCTAGTCCTTTTAAAGAAATTTGATTTATCCGAACATTCTTCCCAAAAATTACTCTCTGAAAGATTCAATAATAATTGTGATTTCTCCCAAGAAATCTGGAAATTTTTGGTAGAATCATATTCTTCATTTTGTTCGAAAAAATTGAACAATTTTCTGCTCAATTTGTACGAATAGTTCAAATCCCAATATTTTCTGTAAATATATGTATGTAAATGTTCTGAAACTTCTAATAAAATGATGACTATTCCAATTATTGTATACAGAAAAACGAAATTTTAGGAAAAGATGGACATCAATAGTCCCCAGGGCTGAGTCCTTATTCCATCGCAATAGGAAGATATAATTGAAAAATTAATCAAGTGGATATTTGGAATTTACACAACTCTTCACTTGATTAATTGAACATTGATTCACATCAAGTATCGGCCCCTCAATCATTACTTATTTATGCTCGAAAAACTGCAAAATTTTCGGAAATTTTTTGCGACCTTATTTTCAGAGCTGCGAGTTCGAGATTCGGCACAATGTAGCTGAAAATGTTTTCTTTGTGTACAATGAGTAAAAGAAGGGCGACCTTGCAGGAGTGTTGATATTTCATCAAAAAAAGTGAACAAAAATGAATCTGAATCACTCGAAAACTACTTTACTTCTTCATACCAGAGAAAATCTCAATTGGCATCTTTTTGTGAGAACATTTGGAACGTGGTATTCATAAATTTTCGGAAAAAAATCTCGAAAATTCACAATTTGGCAGAATTTTTTGCGTATAACAGTCAACGCTTCCAAATTCCCAATAAAATATTATTAGTGCCTTTTGGAGCAAAACAATCAAAACATAAAAAGGCCAAAGATTTTTTAACATTTACTGATAGAATTCAACTTTTAAAACCACCAACGCTTCAGAATTTTCACCGTTCAATTGCTATAAATTGGACTGTAAGCGCCTTGCTTACTATTGCTGTCTAAAATAAACCGTTTCTAAGAAGAAAATTTTGGAAACTTTCTGCAAGCACCATTTCTCCGATAAGTGATAACTCGACTACTAATAATTCCACCGCTTTCGGTCTTTCAACAAACGTTGGAGAGATATTTCGTAAACAATCTCTTCTGGCGTTGTCTTTAACTATGCCCTACCGTTTTCAAGAAAATCAATGAGATACCGAAAAATAATCGATTCAGTGCATTTAAGTTAGGCATTCAGTCAAGATCCTCGTCGTTGTCCAGAACTGGAACGATCAAAAAGGGGAAAGCATTTCGGATAGAAAACTCGCCAATTTTTTTAGTCACAATTTCAATCATGATCGGAATTTATAATAGTTGAACTTTCATTACGCGTATGATATGTTACACTGACCATTTGCAAGTGTACACCTCCCGTTCTGGTATTAGCAGAAGCATATAACTCTTTCTTTCTCTTTTCTATTGCAAGCGTATATACTCAATTCAATATGATTTCAACGAACTCTGACGATGTCACAGAAAAATCCAGACACATCGGTACAGATTCTGATCAAATGGGAGAAAGGAAAAAGGTAGCCGAATGCTCCACAGGGGGGCTGGAGGCCCCCCTCAGTCTAGTTGTTATTAAAACTTATTCAAGAAAATGAAAGTGAACTTTTCTTAGGTAGTTTTTAACTCTCGAACCAATTCGCCTATTTTAACTCTTTTCAAGCGTTAGTTCGTAATTTAACAAAATAATGGAAGTTAACAAGATTTTAAATTCCCAGTCTCTGAAAACATATGACAATTGAAAATTTTCCGCACGCAACCTGTGACGCAATGGATAAATGACATTATGTTGCTCATTTGGGTATTAAATTGAGGAAATCCTTCTAAAAGAGGAAGCATATTCAAGGTGGTACAAATCTCCAAAAATGCGAACGATCACGAGAAACGGCAGAACAGTACTCTGTGATTAATATTTCCTGGGAATTTGAATTTCTTTATTCCGTTTTCATTGTGTTGAAGCAATGTCATTTCCAGTTTAGGAATCTGAATTTCGGGAAAATAGGGAAGACATTTTTTAATATTCTAGGAGAATCAATTAAATTAGCTTTGATAATATAATAAAAAGTTTGAAGAACTTGATTTTCAAGAAGTTTAAAAAAATAATGATAATTTGGAAGAGTTTTTTTATTCCTCCGAATTTTCATTGAGAACAAACAGACATGTGCAAAATGACTCAAAGGTGCGAAAACAGGAAAATTTTATGCCGAAATTCTAGCAGATAGGACAAAAATGCTAAGAAACCTTGAACTTTGGAGGATTAAGAATAAATCACTTCATTTCCCTCATGGTCATATTCACTTTCATTCTCAACTATCAACAAACTTTCCCACAGAGTATTTCAATACTAAATATAGAAGAATGAGATGACATATTTCGAACCCAATTCAATAATTGAATGAAGATGCGAGAAAACTACCAATTGTCATTAAGAAGCGAACATTTCAGAATTGGCGCTTTCTGTGTCGCGAAAACATTCAACAATTTTTCAAAGAAACAAATCAATTACTCCATTTTCGTCATGGGAAAGATGCGCGACGTAGAAATTCTCGGAGTGATTCGAATAACGCAGCGCGTTTTTCCCGATCGAGAAGATTTTAATCTACGCTTCGGAATAATTGGAGGATCGTTTTCTGCGTTCTCAACCCAACTTAAATCGGATATTTCGATCGAATTGGTAGGTTACATCATTTTTAATTGATTCAAAAACCGTCGTCACCGGTAATCCCATTACACGTTTCGAACGGATCGATGTCAAAGTTCGCGTGCCATAAAAATCTCGCGTTAATTCCATCGGATGCGATGCGACATTTGAACGGATTGAAAAAAGCGAACAAAGCTTTCGAAGTAAACAAAAGCTCGAAGTATAATATTGTTCGCCGTTCCATACCCTGTAATTATCGTCGAAGGAACATAATGAAGCCGATATTCGTTGATTGAACGACTTCATTCATTATTTTCGAGTGCCTTTTTCGTAAGGAGGCCGTGCACGATTTTTTCCGATTCGATATTTTAAAACGATGACACAACAATACGATGATGAGTATTATGATCGCTTGAATTGGAAGTAATGCGGCGCGGCGCGCGGATAACCGACGATGACGAAAGTTTTCGATTAAATTAATGAACTCAGCGAAATCGCGCCCATATTCAGACGCAAAACGATACTCAATTTTATTAAGACAAAACGGATAATTGGGAAAATTTTCGATTTCTTTTACGAAATCGGACGACAGCTATTAAGATAACATTATTACGTTTGCTAATTTTTCACGTCGGCTCTTATCTCTTCGCATTCTAATTGTATGCACGTTTGTTGTTTGTGTACAAATTTGCTTAAACGCGTTATTACAGACGAGTCTGAGAATATGACGAGAAAAAAAACAACGAATTACTTAACGTCTTGGGAATTGGAGTGACGTCTTCTATTGTCGCGCGACGTGTTCTAAGCGATCGCAATTTCATTCAAACGATTTGAGGGCATTCGGGTCAGGATTAAGATCTCCAAGTGTACAGGGTGTCCCAAATTGGACGGTGACTGTGAAATATTAGGAGTAGAGAAAAACGATGTGAGGAACTATGAGTTCGATTTCGGGGAAAACTCCATTGGTGAACACAGATTTGAGCTATCGTCTTTTGTGTTCGGGATATTTCATCAATTCTTAATTTGAACCTTATACTAAACCTTCTTAGGAATGAAAAGTTAGTGTGGAAAAATTTTTTTGATACGTCTCATAGTTTCCGAGATATTTGCTCTTTAATTAGGCGAAAACGGTCGTTGTGACGTCACTATACATCAGCAGCGGTTCGCCGCCTTTGCGTTCGTCTCAACGTCAACGTCGCGTCGGGTCTGCGTCTAAATACACTCCAATGCCAGACGGCGGCAAATATTATCGGAAAGAATATTTAGATGTGACGGTGATCATCAAACCGCGAATTATGAATGATCAACACTGAAAAACCGATGTTGAATAACTGAATTTAATTAGGTTTCTAGCTGCCGTCTTGGCGGTTAATGCATATTAATTCATACTGTACTCTTTACTGCTTTCAGTGACCGGCAAAAGAAGATGAAACTAATAGATCGATACTTAGTTCTTTAAACAAATGAAGATAATAGTCGGCGTTATCGACGGCGCTAATCTGAAATCTGCAGTTCGGTGAATTAAATCTCATTGACAAGTCACATTTAGACTAAATTAGTAGTACTTACTTCTGCATTTTCACTCCCCGCATCACGGCGGCTGAAAATTCCGAATTATTTGAAAAATACTTAGCGACCATCAACTCGTCAATGTAAGGCAAGTTATCAGATTGTCCTTTCTCATAAACATCATCCATTCGATAAAATATTACAAGATTATAATCTGTTATTTACGAAAACACCTCTGCAACGAACGTTTTATTTGGTTGACTGTATGAAACAGTCGTCCGGCCGAAACACTCGATATCGAAACAAATATCTGCGCGCGCACGGGGCGGTTCACCGCAGTGAAGTAAATTGACGTCACACGACTGTCGCGCTTCTCGAAAAATTAAAATAATGCGCAACCTAAAATTGTCATAACTCCAATACTATTGAGTCAATTCAGATGAAACTGATATATTTCTGAAGCTACGAGCTACGCGATCAGAAAGTTTCAAATGATTTTTCAGACCCACTGACACTCTCCATTCTTCATTTTGCTTTCTCATGCTGCATTGAACTCATATCCATTATTATCGAAATGCACAAACATTTTTCGAAACGAATTTTTACACTTTTGAATTTTAGAATCAGATGCACTGAAAGCAGAAATGACCTATGCTAACAGTGTTATTGAAAATAATTCTTTGACATACCGCGTAAGACTGAAGAAAAATTTAGAAATATCAAAAATTTCAGGAAAAAAGTTCAAATGAGAAAAAACATATCATGCTATACATTTTTGAACAGGAAAAAATTAGTGCTTTCGAATGAGCATAAAATAATCGTATTTAGAAAATTACAAGTTGACTTTCAAACTCAAGAACCAAACCGAACACAAAATTATTGTTAGTACATTGCATTGTGCTCAAAAAAGTGCCTGTAGAATGTCGAAACTCTTATCACTTTCCTTCAATAATAACCGAGATATCAGCAAATCGGCGAAAATCAAAAATTCCGAAATGTCTCAAAAATAGAAGACGATAATAGCTCAAATCTGTCTTCCCCGAAATCAAACTCGTAATTCCTCACATCGTTTCTCTTTTCCCAATATTTCACATAGTCACCGTTCAAACGCATCCAATTTGGGACACCCTGTACTTTGTTCTTTTTTCGTCGTCGTACGACATGGCGAACGAAGACGAAACGACGAGCGCGGGCCTAGGAATCTACATAATTTGGTCAGTGTCTGGTCCGAATTCGAGATAAAATTCCTTTATATCACAATTAGGGAGCTCTAAACGTCGAGTCGTGAGCGACGTAGGTGGTTTAATTTAATTTGTGGAAAGAGTTTTATAGCAGCATCTAGGGTTATATCTTTTCGAGCTAGATCATGACATTTGATTGTTGCAGACAAGGAATATGTTTTTAATATGAAATATTCTTTCACGAATAGAGGAGCATAAAGTGGAATAATTTTTCATCAAATTGAAACTGAAATAAACGGATTTCTTTGCTTTACTCTACTTCAAAGTGTCGCACTATTGGAGCTCTCAACATTCTCCAACATTCGAGGAGTTTTCCACGAGGATATATAAATATGCTCCGAGGAGCATATTATACGAGACAAAATGGTGAATTCTCAAGAAAGCTGCAACTAGAACTCATTCATCATGGATATTCAAGAATCTGAGGATTATTGCGAATTTTACCACAATTTCTTCGTTATTCGCGGAAGATTAAAAGAAATCCAGATGATTTATAGTGTCAGAAATTGGTTTAAATCTTTGTATTTCAGAGGAATGTTGAAGCAACTGTTTTTCGTCCCTTATAAAAATCTCAAGAAAAGTTTTGAATCTGAAAAATAATTTTCAATGACTAAAAAAATTTGAAGAAAATCCCGCATCAAAATTGAAAAAAATTGAAATTTTCTATTGATATGTAGGTTTGCACAGGAAATTGAATCCTGCAGATATTTTTTGACTATTCACAGAATATTGAGACAATTATCTCACTTTCGAGGATTAGATTCACCTCATGGACATTTTAATTCCTCTGTGCATAGAAATTTTGAAAAAGTTACCAAACATTTGGGAATTCGTCAAGATTTTTTGCAAAATATGAAACAAAGAGAATCAGAAGTTTCCAGTTTCGAAGAAATTTTTGTCCTTTTTCCAAAATTCTCAAATACGTTATCAATCTCTCAACTATTATTTCAAATATGTTTGATGGTTTCGCTGAAGAATGTTTTCAATGGAATCAATTCTGGAAACATTTCACTAACTGGAATGAAAAAATTTGATGGGTTTGTAGAATGAAGCTAAATTTCATTGTCATAGATTTTTCCTAAGAATTTGGAAATTTGAGTCTTTAACATAGAATTCAGAGGACTATTCTTCAGTATTTGAGATTTTGTACTGTGTGGATTACCAAAATTTTGATTTATTCCGCAGAATTTTCTGAGCTGTGTGAACGACACCAAGCACAAATTTCTATTAGTTCTTTGAAATTGTCGAAAAAAATATACAAATCTCCAAATTTTTCGCCTGGACTTTCGGAGAATTTCTCGAATTTTTCGGAAGAATTTGATGAAAAATTCCCTTTTTCAATTAATACGGACAAAAATGTGAAAGTTTTGCTTCTATCCATTTTTTTCCGAATTTCCAAAAGGCGTTTAGATTTCTGAAATATTCTTTGTGAGTATCAATATTTCAGAGGAATCGCAGGACATTTCAAAATTTGCCGAAAGTCTTTGATCGAATGAGAGAAGGAAACTATTCCAATGAACCAGAATTTTTTCCAAATAGAGAGGAATTTCCTTTTGCTCTTCCAAAAATACGAAATATGATATTCGCATCTTCACAATATGTTTGATTACTTCTTAAATTTCTTGATATTCTCCGAAATGTTATAAAACTTTTCGAAAATTTTTCCGATCGCGGAAAGTGAACGGAAGTTCCTCAGTTATTTCGAAGGTATTCAAGAAACTCAACCGATTCAGAATAGACTCGTTATCATGAAATCAAAAAAAATCAATACCATGAACCAACCTTGCCTGAACGAATTTTTTTCTATATTTATCAAATCTAGATTATCGTGCTTTCAATTCTTTTCGTTATTTATTTTACATGAAACTTTGAATATGTTTAACTATCTTTCAACAGCATATCATGAAAATAGATTTCAACAGAAAATTCGCAACTGATATGAAATTCTGTAGATATATATCGTAAAAGCTGTGTTTTCAAATTAACCCGAACTTCCTACGAATTCCAGGAATTTCAAATACCAAGAATTTTCAAGAAAAATCCACTGAATTAAGTAACTACTTTCCAATGTAAACGTAGTTCAGTGATTCAGATTATGTAAAAATTTCAGTCATATCAATTTTAGCTCTTGCTAAATCACTGAGAACTAGGAAACATTTTTTGAATATCTGTTACATTTTTTTAATTCCTAGTATACTAATAAACAATTTTGCAAAAGAAGAAGCTTGAGCAAGTTTACAGATTCCAATGAAGATTTCGGAAGAACAAAGTAATTTTCTTGAGCTTCTCAAAGTATTCACAAATTTCTTTTCCCTCTTCATCAACCGTAGATATCCTTTTGATAATTGTTATCCACTTCATTCTTGATAACTTATCAATATGTCTATTCACCTCAACTTTTGAAGAATATTTCTGTGACTCAAGACATATTCGATGAATTCATTTATGAGATCTCGAATCCCTCTTTTCAAAAAAATCGACGCAATGTTTCAAAAGTTCTTAGAATTTTGGATGATGATAAATCCAAAACTGAATAGTCATCTTCGTTTCTCAGATTATTCAACAACTCCCTTGAAATTGTATGATTTTCCTGTTTATTCCAATCATTTGCGAGTATTTTTTTAGGGAATAGTACCTGCTTCAATGATCCAATAGAGTGTGGGCTCTATGATCGCCATTCTATTTCAGAAATCATTTTAATCCAGAACAATTTTTGGGGAAAGAATATTTTTCAAAAGGGATTTTTTTGTCATTCCCACAGTCGATCAATTGTGATGAAACGAGCGATTTTTGCTCCTGATATTCATCAATGTTCTCAGAGATGGCGCCTGAAGTTACTTCCAACGACAGTCGGCGAGATTATGATCGAATGATCGATTTGTCAATTTTATATGAGATGCCGTTTCTAATTGTTTTGAATCGCTTCCAGTTTTCAGAGGCGTTGAGTTTTAATCATTACTTTCCAAATTTCTGCTCAATATTTTAAATTGCGATCTTCTGAACAGCCTTATATGATATCGATGAAATGCCAAGTGAAATTGCGATTCATTTTTTCACATCTAGAAAAAACTGCGCATTCAGACATTTGCAGTCCATATGATTTTTACCTGAATACCCGAATTTCTAAAATTCACTTCACACTTTTTTATCAGGAAAACATCTAATTTAGAGGAAAACTTGTTATTCCCATATTTTCGCATATATTTGAATTAGTCATTATCATATTGTAATATAGCGATGGAAAATGATAGAATCAAATACAATGATAGGTGATTGTGATAAAAAAGGGTGGAACGTCTCAATAACTTGAACTCTCTTGTTTTTGTCGAACGAATATTTCGGCATAGTCAATTAACTGATTAAAAAAGAATTTTATTTTTTTTTTCAATTTTGAAAGTATTCAGATTAGAAAAACGACAATCATAGCTGGAGCACAATATCCAATTTTTTCCGAATTGTTGAATATAATGTCTAATATATTCGACATGCCATGATCGATTTGTTTCAAATGTACTGTGACAATAACTGATTAAATATATCAAAAATTCAGAATTCATCAAACCAGACAAACAATTTTTAATATCATTCAAGGAAGAATGACTGCCAATTGATTCAGATAAAACATATGTAACGCATTTTATTCTAGAATAGGACTTATTTTGCTCAAGTCAAAGTGCGAATATAAAGAATTTTTAAAAATACGAAATTTATTCCAATCAAAAAACTCATAAATTTTATACGAATTCCAACCTGAAAATGGAAATTAATAATAAATTTTCATATTTTCGCAGCAAAATTAAAAATTTTCGGAATATGATTCAAATTATCGTGATGGACAATATGTTGATTCTTCCATTTCTCATGAGAACGATTACGGAATAAAATTCTTATACTTAATTGAGGAAACTCATAGAAAATGAAATATTCCGAAGTAATGAAAACGAAATTCTAATATGATCACCTGACTATCCCATTGAAGTCTAAAATGAATCCTCCAATGAAATATCGCTCATTTGAATTTCCAAACTATAGATTGAAAAAAAGTGAATTGTAAAATCCAACTAGATATAACTGGATCAATGAAAGTACCACTGGTGATCTAGAAAAATATCGATTCGAGACGAACGAACCGTGAAATAAGTTTGTTCAACTAAGTCGCGAAATAATTTTTCCGATTGGAAGAAAGTGAAGGAATCTCCGATTTAGTTCCTCGATTCCAGTAGGAATCGAAAGTTTACTGCCAGATAGATAGAATCTGAGGTTTTTGCTAATTTGCAACTGGTAACTCGACGCGCCGAGTCGTTCCTCATATATTTTTGCGGTTTCGTTAGTCGGAAAAAGCGATGATTTCTACGGAATCGTGTGTTGCGGTCAACAACTCACCTGATTTTTTATTCTCGCCCTTTCTAATCGCTCCTCCCTTCGATTTTCATTCGAACAATGATTTCTTGGACGTTCGTCGGTTGAAGGTGGACCGTTTCGAACAACATCGGTCAATAATCCACTGTTTGTTTAACGAACATCTAATTGAAGCACTTATGTCAAAATGTGTCTTCCTTTAACGGTCTCGTTTAGGTGGCACTAAAAGAGTTCTTTTACGGGCGTTGAATTATCCGTTAACAAGTTCACAACCACGCCTCGACGCGGTTTATCTTCGTTTCACTTTGATTTGACGAGTGTTAGGGGTGAAACGCGCACTGTGGACGATCGCGCCGCCGGAGACTTAAACGTCGCGTTGAGCGCGAAACTCGAGCGGTTTAAAATGTTCAAATAAAAGTGTATCGAAATGTTACGTGAGTAACGCACGTGAACTTGTCGAGTTGAGTTGGTGGAGAGCGTGCGTTCACCGCAGCGGTCGAAATGCAACTGATGAACACCGCCTCAGAGTACGCAAGATACTGCTCCAGATCTGACGTTTTAGAGATCGAAAGTGTTTTGCGGATGGACCCGAGCTGATACCGTTTAGGTTTTATTTCGCCATGTAGCGGTGATCGAGTTGGCGGGGCTGTGGTCAGTTCCTGGTTAGACGGACGACGGACATGTCCTGCTCGTCGGATTTTCGATCGAGCTCCGCGTCCACGCGGACCTGCTACGGAACCACCAACAAACAGCAGGATTTGCGAGGCGGCAAATTTATTCTAATATTCTAATTTTATTGTTCGCGTCGATCACTGATTGTTATTATCTCTCTCTCGGGCCGGTCTGGTTATTAATTTATGCGATCGTTCCTCGGACCTTGCTCGAGATCCTTGATTGGGCGTATGCCGAAGATCCGGAAGCTCGTTTATCCTTGTTTGTTATCAGCATTGTCCGATTATGTCTACCCACTTGCTGCGGAATTCTTGCGACGTGAGTAGAGAAAAAAAACTGAAACAGATTTTTCCTCTAAATCACTTTAGTCATCACGTCCTACAGAACAAGGATAAGGATGCCCGAACCAAATCCGTGACGCCTGTCTAAGCGTGAAACATCAAATGGAATGACAGTTGTCTTTTTTTTCCCGGCTACCGGATTTCGTCGGACGAATTTCCAGAACGCGATCAATAAAATCAAGGATGTCGTCACGGACAAGACGGAATCGATATAAATCATCTGCAAATAAAATTATAAATCAGTCATCGATTTAATTCCGATTTACAATGTTTCGTGCAAGTCTGAATAAATGCATGAATTCTGTAGTATATGAGCCGGTTGCAACTGTGAATTTTCCTGGTACCGATACCATATTGATGAACAATTAAACACGTGCGGGATTCAGACGGATTGTGCATTTGAAATTAACAATGATCATCAACCAGGATAATATCAATCCCAGAGGAAATTGATTCAATTATTGCAACAACTGAGGTCATTCGAGGACGCTAATTAAATCCCACAACACAGCTAACCAAAATTCGGTAGTTTCTTATTTAAAAAATAATTAGTAATTTGGAGTAGAAAAACGAATTTAGGTCGTTATTGAATATGCCTCCTCAAAATTAATCCTCATTTGTTGCTTATCATGATCATCAGATATGCAACATGAATACCATTTTATAGAGTTCACGGAAAAATAAAACGACAAATGTCGCTGTCGACGTTACAGATGGACTCGCTTTTTTAGATGGAATTCAAATCAGATGCAGTTTGATGATATGTAGGTTTAGAAAAAATACTTTTCTAGATGAAAAGAATCTGTGTAACAAACTCGTGGAAAGGACACGAAAAACAATTCAGCCGAACTTAAATCGATCTAAAAGATCAAATAAAAATCTCCATATGCAAATATATGGACAGAGTTCATTAATAAATGATTTGGAAATAGGCAGTTCGGAGAATGTCATCTCTTTGAAGTTCAATGTATATGGCATTGGTAGCTCAACGGGCGTAGTACTGACCTACTGCCCGGAAAAACCGGGTTCGAATCCCGGCAAATTCCAGCTTAATTTTAGAATGCCATCGTGCGTCGGAAGGCACGTAAAGCCGTTGAAAGCTCTGGCACTGCAGACAAATATTATGTTCGTAATGAAAAGCGAAGGAATTTGGTTGCCAATAAATTGAACAATTTATAATCAACTATCAAGTCTATTTGAGTAGAGTTGTTTACTAATGATTGATACTCTTCGGAAAGATGACAGTAGAAAATTGTTTATGGAATTTTATTAATTCTGAGATGGTTGAAAACAGCAGTACACAGACTAATATTAAGTTTATATTGATCCTCATATAGTAGCCAATAAAATTAATTATCAAGTGAAGATTTGAGATTTACAGAAATTTAGTTTTAAAAAACGTACGATCGAAGTTGTGAGCTGCTCACTCTTTGTCAAGTACAACAGTACAACGATTCTGAATACAGAGTGTTCTATTTCGAGTTACATAATAAAAAAAGAAATGAAGATCCGGCATAAGAAGAGAGATATTTGTAATGTTTATGTCAAGTAAATCCACTCCGAAATATCGTTTAGACACTACACAATAGAATATTTTTGATTCAAATACGAAGAAAAAGGTTGACGAAACAATTCCTAAGAAATGTATAAAACAAACAAACAACATGACGACTTGATACATTTAAAACTAAAGAACGAAATTCAGAAAATAGAATTTTCCAACCACCAATTCTATGATAGATTTGTAAACTTTTCTAACGCCAAATGCACTAACCAAGAAAAAAACTTAAGGAAATATTATTGCGTGGCATTAGTAGGTCAACAGGCGTAGTACTAACTTACTACCCGGAATAACCGGGTTCGAATCCCAGTAAATTTCAACTTAATTTGAGAATGCCATCGTGCTTCGGAAGGCAAGTTAAGTCGTTGGTTCCGACTATATATTCAATATATGGTCGTTCGGTGATGCTAGAGGCACTTGTGCGATTTGAAAACTCTGGCACTTGAACCTAGGTCAGTGGGTTATATGATCAAAAAAAAACCCAAATATTTGAACAACTTGGTATAGATTGTGAAATTTTATTGAAAAAAGTACCTAATGACTTGAAACTGAAATATCAGGTTTCAGTGATCATTAGAAAAGAACACAAAATACATGAAACAGACAATAAACCGCTCACAATAGTTGAAGGAATAATAACTAGAGCAAAAGAAGAAAAATTAATTTTAACAAAAGCAAACAAAGGTGGTACAATGGAAGCATTGAATAAAAATGAATATGTAGAAAAAAGAATAGACTTTCTAAAAACCAGAAAATATCAAATCCTGATTAAAGACCCTACGGGTAAATTTCAATCTAAACTCAAACAATCAATAATTCAGGCAAAATCCCTCATTAATGATAACGAGACATACAAATTAGTTCTAAGAAATCCACAACTGCCAAAACTATATTCATTAGTAAAACTTCACAAAAATGGATACCCAATTAGACCAGTTGTCCGACGTTTAAAGTTTCTCAATTTCTGGTGAATTTCATCTAATCTCAAATCAACTTCAAACCCAAATGTGCCATAAAAAATTCCAAAAATCTGATAGATAAAATCAAAAACATCGAATTACCTTAAGCGCCAACCTATTGTCATTTGATGCTGAATAGAAAAAGGGCACCGTCGCTGAGTGGACGTGCCACGCTTTGTGTTCTTTTGTTCTAAGTAAAGAAGTCAAGTTAATCGACCGAACTCTTTGTTTTATTAAGACGATCCCGACAAAACAATAAAATTGGTAAATAATTTATTGTAAAATAAAGTCAACCCAATAATCAAGTCGTACTCAATCAATATTTTAGAACTCTGCTTTGTACAAAATTATTTCAATTTCAATGAAGATATATATCTGAGTAAAAAAGCATTGATGAAGGGTAACTCATTAAGTCCACTATTAGCAGATATCTTCATGGACAAAATAGAAAACACCATTCACGAAGATAAATTATATAGACGATGTTTTTGTATGTTTCAATGAAACTGTTGGACAAATACGAGTATTAGAACAATATATGAACAGGATTCATTCCAGTATAAAATTTATTATATAATTAGGAATAGACAAGTCCATAAACTCCTCACTATAAAGAGAAATAATAATAAACATGATTTTTCCATTTTTCACAAACCATCACATATATATATCACTATCCATCCATTTCAACAAAAAATAGCTTCTTATAGGACAACGGTTAAGCGCTTATTGGTTACTCCACTATCAGAAGAAAATTACAAGAAAGAACGTAATATAATGAAACAAATAGCGACCAATAATAGCTACAATCCACAGTTAAATGATTCTATGATCAAAGATAAAGATTATTAAAATGCAATTGAACAAGTGTAGCCGTCAGTGGAAGAGTGCACAAAGAATTTTTTTCTTTCAACATATGATGGGAAAGGCACTATCAAAGTTGCATCAAGTTTATCTGATTTGAATTATAAGTTTGCGTTTAAGACAAATAACAATTTATGGAATTTTATCAAGAACAATAAACCTAATCAGGAATAAATTAAATTGTGGTACCTGCAATGAATTTTACATTGGAAAACCGAACAGAAATTTCAAAACATGCATCGCAGCACACAAATATTGCTTTTTATCAAATGAACAGATGTCAAACAACTCCAATCACCTATTAGAAGAAAATCATTCGTTTAAAGAGAATTTTGAAGTTAGCAAAAAGAAAATATGAAATAGATTACTATGAATTTTCAGAAATGAATAAACAAAAGCATTCAGGAAATTTATTGAATTGTCAAACAGATGTTAACCCAAGCCCTAGGTTAAACGTTTTCACAACAAGAAGAAGTTCGGACGGGACTACCCAAAATTATTCATTTTTTCCCATGATATGACCCCCACAGCAGAAAATTTATTACTTTACAGCCCCCTTTTCGTTTCCCTCTCACTACATTTTTCATTATATAACACGAAATAGAACACTCTGTATCCAGAATCGTTATACTTGGCAAAGACTGAATAGCTCGAAACTGCTGTCGTATGTTTTTTAAAAATGAATTGGTGTAAATCTCAAATCTTCATTTGATAATGGAAAATAACAGTGGTTCTGAAAAATCATTTGCAACTTTCTGACCGCGTAGCTCGTAGCTTCAGAAATATGTAAGTTTGTGTTTCATTTCAATTGACTCAGTAGTATTGAAGTTATGGAAGTTATGACAATTTTAGTTTCAGCATGATTTGAATTTTTCGAGAAGCATTGACGTCGTGTGACGTCAATTTACTTCACTGCGCCCGTGGATATTCGTTTCGATATCGAGTGTTTCGGCCGGACGAGTGTTTCATACGTTCAACCAGATAAAATGTTCTTCGCAGAAGTGTTTTCGATAGTTGAGACGAGCGCAAAGGCGGCGAACTGTTACTGCTGTATAGTGACGTCACAACGACCGTTTTCGCTTCGTCGTCGGATGCCTAATTTAACAGCAAATATCTCGGAAACTATGAGACAAATCCTGAAAAATTTTCGCACTGAATTATTTATTAAGAATTGATGATATTCTATATTGAATATGAAATGAATAAACAGAAAAAGAATCATTCTCATAAATATAATATCGACGATCGATCGTCCATTTGAATAAATGATGACCCCCTCATACATCTCATTACCAGGCAAATATGAAATACGGCAAGTCCGAGCAATAACGATGATAAATCGGCATCGATCGTAGAAATCTCAATATTATTTATACGCGTATCAATTTTGCAATTATGCAAAAGATATTCCTCTCGTTCGAAGTGCTCCAGTTAGACGGAGCTGCGTAGTAGTCAAGCAGGAACTGGTCGACGGGATTATGTTCACCCACAACGAGGGTATAGGTGAACGATTTATTACGAACTTGTTTCGATTAGCTACCAGTGGCGTACGTTCCGAATATTAAGTGAAATAAAAAAGGTGAATTTATCTATACGCTACGTTCGTATCGAGAAGGAATTCGAGAAAACGCCGAAGAGAATAAGGAAATTACCGCCGGACAAAAAAAAACAACGGAGAATTCTTCGGGATGTCCTTCCGTATTCGTCACTGCCCGCAGCCGTTAGCTGCGGCTTTTCGAAGAATTCGCGTGCCGCTGTCGATTAAGCCGAAGCTGTCGTAATTTCCGAGATAAAGTATCTAAGGCAAGTCGATGGCGTTTTGTTGGTCGACTGAGCACACGTACCATACTCAAAAGAATACTAGGAGATAGCGAAAGAGCCGTACACGCCCAAGATTTGTTTACGAATGTCATTTCAATGGAACCGTGAGCACGGGTTTTTCAGATATATGGATTTTTTTTCGTTTCAAGTCTATCGGCTTATCGCGCGGCGAATTTCTCTGTTCGAAACGTTGCGGAATACAAGAACCGAAGCAGACGATCCGAGGTTTTCAATCCATGTGGATTATTGACATTCGATAATAATTTCTTCATTTCGTATATTTCTTATTAGTATCTACGGAAAAAGAGGAAAATTCAAGCAATTCAGTGGAAGAGTTGAAGGTTCTAACATATACATCCATCAAAATCGAGTCACAACTTAGAAACGGTAATTTTTTCGAAAAGTTTTGTCATTTCCTTCAATTTTGAAGCGTTTCGAAATAAATTCGTATAATTGATTACCTGACCTTTGTTCCCCCTACTACCAACACGGCTTTAAGAAAACTTTCTCAGAACAAAATTTTGAAAGCGAGTTACAAATTTTGAAAATTTTGGGAATGGAATGAAATAGCTAACCTCAATTTTTTTTTGGCAATTCTGTTTCTTATGCGTTTTCCAAATATTTCCTGTTGATATTCAAAATAACAAGAAATATTAAAAATTTCAAATTGAAAGTTGAAGATTTGGAAATAGTACAACCTCCAAGATTCGAAAAATTTCAACTAACGCACTTAAGAACCGAAAATTTTGACGAAGTTTTTGAAACTTCGTTCAATTTTCTGCTGTGTCTGGTGAACTTTCCAAAAACTTTCCATAAGAGAACGAACAAAAATTCTGAAGGCAAGCTACCTACAAGGACATCCGAATGGTGTACTAAACCTCAAATATTTCTTCATGTTTCTCGTTCCAATTCTTTACTGTTTTATTAGAATTCCGATCATTCAAATTATTTTTCGTGTTTGTTCATCGTTTTCCTCCTTTTTTTTTTGTTTCAGCAATTCGTTTTCTGGAGCGGTTTAAAGATATTTCCTATTGGTATTCAAGGAAATGAAAAAAATGAAAAATTTCAAATTGAAAGTACAAGATTTCAATCCTGCAAGATTAGAAAAATTTCAAATAACAAAGTTGGGAACCGCAAATTTGTGGGAAGTTTTCGAAACTCAATTTTCTGCTGTTGATGAAAAACCTTTTTTTTACCTTATTTTCAGAAGTAAGAGTTCGAGATCCAGCACAAATATAGCTTTTTCATCCCGAAGATAATTGATAATTAATTAATTAATTGTCAATCTTTTTTGTAGGGTTTCGCCCCTCATGATTGCCTTTGTTGATGATGGTGTTTTAAATTGCCCTTTTGGGGCAAAACCAAATCGAAACATTTTTTAATTGACTCAACTTCTTAAAACACCAAAGCTTTGGATTTTTGCCATTCAATTGTTATTAAATGAGTTACAATCACTCATTCTTCATGACTAAAATGAAATCTTTTTGGAAGAAAAAAATTTGAAACCTTCTGAAAGCACCGTTTTTCCGACAAGTGATAACTCGGCTTGCACTCCTTTCGATCTTTGAACAAGCGTGACATTGTTATTTCATGAACAGTTTCTTCTTTAACTATTTTCAGCTCTTTCCTATCGTTTTAAAGAAAATCTATGAGATAACTAAAAACACTCGATCCGGTGCATTTTTATTCACACATTTCCTAACGAAACGTCCGAATCAATTACCATCCTCATCGTTGACCCAAATTTCAACGATCAAAAAGCGGGAAACATTTCGGATAGTAATCTCGTCGAGACCAGAGGTGCTTCGATCTCCGATGAGTTTAAGCACATTTTCGCTTCTTGATTTTTATTATAATTTCAATTTGCAAATTTTTTCAGTCACAATGTGAATCATGATTACCTTTGTTGATGATGGTGTTTCAAATTGCCCTTTTGGGGCAAAACCAAATCAAAACGTGAAAACGTCAAAGACTCTCTAACATTTTCTAATTGACCGAAGTTCTAAAAACACCAAAGCTTTGGGATTTTCTCCATTCAATTGCTATCGAAGTGGTCTACAATCACTTCGCTCGCTTTTCTTGTGTAGAATGAAATCTTTGGGAAAAAAAAATTTTGAAACCTTCTGAAAGCACCGTTTTTTCGATGAGTGATAACTTGGTTGCTAATAATTGCACCGCTTTGCGTTACATCATAATTTCATGAACAGTTTCTTCTTTAACTATTTACAGCTGTTTTCTATCGTTTTGAAGAAAATCTATGAGAAAACTAAAAACACTCGATTCGGTGCATTCTTATGCACACATTTCCGAACGAAACATGACCGAATTAGCAACCATCCTCATCGTTGTCCCGAAGTCGAACCACCGAAAAGCGGGAAACTTTTCGGATAGTAATCTCGTCGAGACCATGGCGCTACCGCCTGTTGTCCTTTTCCTTTCGATCTCTATCACTACACTACTTTCACTGTAATTTCATAAACAATTGCTTCTTTCGCTGTTTCTTGCTATGCCTTACCATTTTTAAAAAAATCGATGAGATACATGAAAATAATCGATATGGTGCATTTATCTCATTCATTTTCAGACACGTATTTTGGACCTCGAACGGAACAGGACGTCCGAATCAGTCGCCATCCTCGTCGTTGTCCTGAACTCGAACGAACGAAAAAAGCATTTCGGATAGTAAACTCGTCGAGTCCAGAGGCGCTACTGAATAGAAAAGATGACGAAGAAGGCTGAAAGCTGATTTCCTGCTTCATTGATTACCTGACCTTTTTTTCCAACAATTTCCAAACCAGTTTTTGGGGAATTTCTCGAAAAATTTCCAACGATTACCGCATAAGAAAACAAATGAAAAGCTCGAAATTGAGTTGGAAATGCTGCGAAATTCTCGAGACAACTTAATAAAATCTGAAAACTCATATATTTTTCTTAATTTTTCCGTACTTCCTCTAATTTTTCGCTGTTTCAATCGAATTTTCATCATTCAGCTTTTTTCATGCCGATTTGTGACTCCTCTTCTTTCTGTCTCGATTTTTTCGAGACGATACTGAAGAAATAGAGAATAATTCAAAAATTTACATTCTTTAAAATTGGGTAGAATTCAAATAACAAAATAAGAAATCTCATATTTTCAGACATTCTCATGTAGACGTCTCTAATAATAAAGAGGAAGTCACCTTGAAATTCATTCTGAATTCCTCAAAAATACTTCCCCTATCGACCATCAAGTCGTTTTAGATTTGCCATACGAAAAATAAGCAACCTTGCTCGGTGGAAATAAAATTGAATAAAACGACATAATAAAAGTTAAAACATCGAAGATTCTCATATCTTAAAATTCCTCCGTGTCTGTTCCTACCTGAAATTAATATTATAGAAGATCAAAAACGTTTTATCTTAAAACATACCTAAGGACGCTCCGTCCCATTAATTATCCCACTCAATAACTATGCAAATATTTGCAGATTTCGTTCGAGATTCGCTGAGACACTTTTCAAAATTTCGCGCTAATCTCAATTTTTCGAAGGATATTTCGGAGCCGATATAAACAAAAAAAAAACCTAATGTTCCCCGAAAACAAACATTCGTTTATCGAAAATTTACGACCATCTGGAATTGATTCTCATTTGCATTAATCGGCTGTATTTATTAATTGATAGTTAGTTTCGAATGATTAGTAACGTGGAAGTGATAGTAACAGTAGCAGGTTTTGAAAATATGTATTTTTCTGGTCGACCGTCCGAGTGGAACACGGCTAATCATATTTACTTTTATAATTGGGATAATTACACGATCTATTTCAGCATCGAGTGGACGCGTAACCGTTAATAAGCCGAATAAAATTGGAAACCCGCGAGGTTTCCTGCATTGATTGTAAACGATGATTGTTAATAGCTTCCCGATAACGAAAATTCCATTTTAATACCCGCGAATTTCATAACGTCGTATAATTTTCGCGTTGCATAAAAAGATTATCGATATTTTTTTCACAACTAGGAACATAAAAATGTAATTTTAAGTATTCGACGATGGGATGGCGATAAAATATCTTCGCAGGTAATAAAATATTCCGTTTCGGATGGAAAAAAATCGTTAAAATATGATTTTCGAATGTCACCGAAATGGAATTAATTGATCTGGGTCAGATGGACTGGTTCATTAAATGTTACTGAACGACATACAAAAAGCGACGGTTGGTATTACACGTTTAAATGTACTAGTGAAGGGAATGAAAAAAAATTGAAAATCGATGTGAAATGGAACGAGCAGTTCGTTCGCGAATTATATTCAAATATGCGCGTTGGAAAATTCGTTTTTCTCATGTGAGAAATTTTCAACAATGTAGCACCGAATTTCTATAACATGTCGAATTATTTTCGTCGAGTTATTTGAGATAAAAAACTGCTTTGGTGTCCTAAGTAATACTTATTTGAATACGTCGGGACAGCGATGCCGCGCCCTGATTTTTACTCTTATATATTATGAACATTTATATCAGCAGCTTTTTCTGACTCATAAAATGACAAAAGTTAACACAAAATTATATGGAATTTCATTTCTTATATTAAAGAATTCAAGAGAATTCATTTTTGAGAATAAGTTAAGGATATTTTCTATATTTTTCACGTTGCTGTGAAATTTTTGTGCTGTTAAATCATTCAGAATTGCCAATATTGACCTCGCTTTCTGTTAATTTCCCTTCCAGTCAATGTCATCATTGATTCAAATTTTGTGCCTTGGTCAAATTCTTTGAGAGTTTCTAAGGACATTTGCGCTTTGTCCGGAAGTTTCTAGTCTTGTTGCTTGGAAAAATTTTATTTGTATTATTATGATCATATTTTCAAGTGATTCCTCGGTTTCCTCAAAAACGTACAAGGAGTCGACTCTTCCACCCACTCATTTTGAAGGGGAGATGTTTTTATATTTTTGTTCTGTTCTGATGTATTTGATTATAAAGGGTTAATAGAGAGATTCAGTAATTCAAACAATATATTATCTACGTTTCGGGTTGAACCCTTTTTCAAGATATGACAATTGAAATATTTGACAAACGTTGTTACAACGAGTTTTCTTAGTAACAATAATCTGACAAACAAAAACAAAAAGATGGAGACTTGATATGAACTGTTTGTTCAGAATAGGGTTGAGTATATTTGATTCTTTCGAATATCTATTCTGTCATTAATTGCGTCAGAGTTTCTTTTAATATGAAGCATTTCAAGAAATTCTCTTGCTTCTCTGTTTTTTCCGTAATCTAGAATTTTCACTGTGTTAAAATCAAATGTATCTTATAATGTTTGTTCATGCTTATGTAATTCTGTTTGTACTTTAGAGTATTTATGATCTCTCATTCTCTCTTTCAATTTTTGTTCTGTCTGTCCAATATAAAATCCGTTACAATCTTTACATGAAATTTGGTATACGATGTTAGATTTATCATTTTTTAGTGTTTCCGATTTGAATTTCGTGAGAAGTTGTTTTATTTGAATGTGTGGTTTATGTGCTATTGTGAAATTTGGATAAGGTTTAAAAATGTTGGTAATTTTTTCAGAAAGGTTCCGTATGTATGGGATTGGAATATATGTTGAACTCTCTTCTTTTTTCTCAGTATTTGTATTTAACTTGTTGTATAGTTTGTGTATACGTTCTTTCATGATTTTGTTTACGAATGATATGGGATAATCATTTTTTAAAAGTAATGATTTTATGGAGTGTAAAATAGCGTGTCTGGAAATTGGTGAGGTTAGTTTGATTGATCTGTCTATATAGTTTATTATGATGGCTTTTTTTTGTTTTATGTGAAGCGTAGTGTCAAAATCAAGAATCTTATTTGTATAAGTTTCCTTTTATAACAATTTTGTTGTGAGTTTATTTCCGTCTCTATTAATGGTTATATCCAAGAAATTGAAGCAATTTTCCGAATTAGTTTCGAGAGTGAATTTAATTTTCTCATAGAAATTATTGAGATTATTCAATATCGTTAGTATATTATCTTCAGAAGTGGTTATAAGACAATCATCAATATACCTTTTGAAATAGGTTATATCGTTAATATGATTTTTTTTTCTTTTTTTCTTCGAAATTTTCCATTACAAATTGAGCTGGTGCTGGGAATGGGGGATCTCATTGCCACACCAAATGTTTGTTGATTAAATTTTTCACCAGATTGAAAATAACAGGATCCTAAAGTTAATTGAACTGTTTCAATGAAATCTTTTTTTGTAATAAAAGTGTGTGTTGATTGCCAATTTTCTTCGATTATATTTGTTATTACAGATGTGGGAATGTTTGTGTATATTGATGTGACATCTAATGAGAAGAGTCGATGATCTGAAGGAATTATTAATTTGTTAAGTTCGTTTTTGAGTGTGAAACAATGAAAAATGATAAATCTAACATCGTATACCAAATTTCATGCAAAGATTTTAATGGAGTTTATATTGGACAGACAAAACAGAAATTGAAATAGAAAATGAAAGGTCATAAATACTCTAAAGTGAAAACAGCATTACATAAATAAACATGAACAAATATTAAAACATACATTGGATTCTAACACAGTGAAAATTTTAGATTACGAAAAAAATAAGAAATCAAGAGAATTTCTTGAAATGATTCATATCAAAAGAAACTCTGACGCAATTAATGACAGAACAGATATTCGAAATTTGAATCAAATATACTCAACCTTATTCTGACCAAACAGTTCATATCAAGTCTCTTTTTGTTTTTGTTTGTCAGATAATTGTTACTGAGAAAACTTATTATAACAACATTATCAAATATTTAAATTGTCATATCTTGAAAAAGGGTTCAACCCGAAACGTCGATAATATATTGTTTGAATGACTGAATCTCTCTATTAACCCTTCATAATCAAATCAAATACAGAAAAGAATAAAAATATATACAAAAAGGGTAAATACATCAAAAAAGAAGATGTTTTCATATACATTATTGGACTGATAATTTGAATATTTGAATTCCTTAGATTTTTCTGAAAATTTCGGTTTCATTTAATTTTATTCAATTTTATTTTATACAGGAAATAGGGGTCATTTGAAATTATGAAATTTTAAACGAATCAAAAAAATGTTAGGAAATCCCCGATGTTTCTAGCATGTGGTGAAATAATTTTGTATCAATCAGTCGATTATTAGAAGAAATCCGACATGTATTTGTTGCCTAAAAATTGGCATATTACTTGTGCTGGTTTCGAGAAATTATTGATTTTTCAGGATATAATTTCAATTTTTCAGATATTTTTTCAATATCTTCTCGTTTTTACTATATTTTTGAGAGGAGAAACAATTTGTCATGAACATGTCAAAAGTTTTGTTGAATTTTTCGGAAAGTCCAAAGATATCGGAAGATTTTTTGCAAATTCTTGTGAATATCTCCAGAGAAACCACGAAAATACGAGTTTTGTTTGTGATATTTTAAAGTATTCCTGGAAATCACATAAAATTGCCTATCCCTCTGATTTCAATATTCAAACGACATTCGGTCATAAAATTATATTCAACAGCGATAAAATTTCGATAAATGAAAATGAGTATGAATGTTCGAGGTAAGTAATATCACAGCCTACTCTCTGAAATAAATCTTGTATATGCAATTTTTTAATTTGTGCTTCTTCAACTGACTTTTTCTCTTTTTCAATACGTTCAATTTCTTTGTTCAATTGTTTTTGGTAGCTTTTTTCTTTATCAAGTATTGTAATATGTACCCTTGAAATCAATGCTTTAGATCATGTGGATGTTTAATAAGGTTGTACTCTCGTTATTTAATTATAAATAGTATTTATGTGTGTTTTCTTCTTTGTCTAATATATTGTTCGTTCTGGATAGTCTAAATAAGAACTTTCAAATAGAGCAGCAGTTTAGTTCAATAAAAAATTTGTTCAACTTTTTGTATGGTTTATCTGCTCGAATAAGATTATATTTACGCAAAATTTTTTTCTATTTTTTCAGATAGTTGTGGAATACTGGTCAACTTATGCAGAATTTTCTGGGATTTTTCGCGACTATCTAGAACATGGTGTCCATAGATTTCGATAAACCAATTCTGAATCTCAAAATTTTAAGATTTTGCCGATTATGTCACCTATAGCATGCCTCCTAGAACAGTCATCGCTCCTGAATTGTCAGTGAAAGATTCGTTTTTTTTCCACTATGATTGCCTTTGTCAGTCAAGGAGAGAGATAGACAAAAGGCGGCTAAAGGGAGAAGTCTGGTTTATTTTTCCTTCATGACATTGTTTATGAAAGAGAGATCACTAAATATTTATGGTGAACCATTTTGTATATATGTTGTTTATTTTAATAATATATTCAATATTTTTATATGGCCTCGTTAAACACTACATTTTACGTGTAGGTGATATTGAGAAAAAGATGATTTTCAAATTCAATACTAATACTGTTATTACCAAACGAACTTTTAAACATTTCTTCTTGATTTAGTTAAGTGATGCCGCAAGTGATCGTAAATATTTTTGTTCCATTATAGTTTTGATTTTCTGAATTCACTCTTGTTTGTACACTAGAGTCTCTTGTTTTATTTATCAGTATTAGTTACAATAATCCGGGAATGATTTTTCGTAAAGCGTCCAGTTGGTTTCAGATTATTTTGCATAAATTTATCAAATTTCGTGGTATTTTTATTTTTGTTTTTATTATAATTCGTTATCTTGTTTTTCTACTTCATTGTTTTTATTTCATCATGTGGGTTTCTTATTCCAAGTTCCAATCTTGTGATGATATTTTTTATAAGAGTATTTTTATAAGGAATGGCAATATTTGTGTCTGGTAATTATGTATATTTTACATTTTTTGGTGAGAATACCTGCTTTTCCTATTAAAAAAGAAACAAAATACCAGAAGTGATTGAAAAAAAATTCTTTCAGTTTCAGGAGACATTTTGAAGATTTAAGTATTAGATACTAACAACGCCAAATCTCTTCTTAAAAATCCAGAATGGTTCTGAAAAATTCCGAAGAAAAATTCCCGGAGTTTTTGAATCGTAGGAAAAATTTTACAACCTTCAAAATTTGGCAAAATTATTGAACGAAAAATTATTTTCAGATGGAAATATTCATATCAGATTTTGAATATTTGGAAAAGATCAGATGTAGTGTGATGAAAACAAGGAATTGAATAATAAATCTAATGCCGCAGTGAAGATAAATTGAATCAAAGTTTAACAAGAGAATAGGAGCCTAATCCTCTCTTATTTCAATCCAATCGCTGACTTATTTGTGATAATGATTTATTCACACCTCGAAAGGAATGGTATCTATCATAAGGATTGCAGCAACTTGCCAAACAAAATCTATTTTGGGGATGGAAGTAATGTTCGTGAAAACGAGAGGTGTTTGCCGAAAGGATACGAGGAAATAAACATCAAATAAGCAATCTCCCATCCGTCACAAGGTGTCTAACGATTACAATGAGCGTTGTTCAACTTTCTATTTTCATAGTTCGTACCTCTAATGATTTGATTGGTCTATTCGGAGTTAAGCATCGCGTATGGTACACAGTGGGGGAGACTTCATAGGTGCCTGCATTCGCTAAATGTTAAACGTGTGTGGGAGGCATCAATTTCAACTTGGAATGGTAGGGAAGACGATATCGGTGTATGACACAACGACGCGTCGTTAGAATGCATTTCGAGAGATACGAACGGTGGACCAGACGCGAAACCCCCGACATGTTAGGTGACGTTCAACAGTCGCGTTAAATCGCGAAACGAAAATAAAATAAATCCAAACGACTAGACGTATAACGCGATTCGGATCTCCATAGCCTTAAGGAAAAACTGGAGCACACGTATGCCGTCGTAAACCTTTCAGTGGACGTTTCTGTCGACGTTGTTTCTAAGAACATCCTCAATTAAAGTCGCGGCGAAAGAGATCTCGTAAATTATCACTATTTATTGTGAGTCCGAGGGGATAGTACGTATAAACGGCAATAGTAATAACTGAATTGATAAGCGACAGTACCGACGGGCAGATTACATAATACCCTAATTGGTATATTAGTCAATCCCAGTTTCAGTTGTACCGTCCGAGGGAGCTTTATATAAGGCCCAATTAATCATAATTGTTTCTTGTTAACGTGTTCTACACATATGGAGGGCTCTAATTGCTTCGAAAGGCGGTAATTAGTTCCGTAGGTGTTTTTCAAGACGTCCCGGTGAAAATAACCGCCTATTTTCACCGCTACCATCTCGCCGTACCGTAAATAGACGATTGTTCCTGTTACCGATACTGTTTGTTGCGTTTTTTTAAAATGAGTGGACGTTAGCCGTCGGGTTGACTGCAATCAGACCGTTTGATGCCACAGGGTTTCCGTTTCGATGATCGAACGAGGATTTCGCAAATCGACGTCCTGTTACTAACTCGCCCGATTGATTGATGCGTTTCCGACGCGCACTTTTCACATTTCAAATGACGAAATCAGTTGACTATCACCTTCACTTTGAATCCGGAATAGGTGTAGCTGCTCTAAAAGAAATTGACCACGCGTCAAATTGTTATATACTGCACTAAAGAGATTAGGTGCCGTCACAACCTGATTGGTATTTCCTTGCGATTTTTACGTAAACGACACCACTTCACCATCTACCGGCGTTGAGGATGGTGGCTCCCAAGAATGACATTATGACGCATGCTCTTGTTGAACCTGTAGTGTCTAAATCGGGAGATATGCGTTTATTCAACACCCTCAGGATAAGTGAAATGTATTGAATCATTTGCAGTGACGAATTTAGGCTTACTGCCGCCCTAGGCCCCGTTCGATGTGCCGCCCTTTTTAAAAAATGAATTTCATTGATTTTCATCCAATATTTTTATTTAAAAATAACTTTATTTATTGAAATAAACTTTTTTAATATAACTCATAACGAATAAATAACTCATTAGAAATAAATAAATTATAAACTTGAGACCGATAAATAATAAATATTTTTTTTAATATTAGTCAATTTGAAAATTTCTTTTTCCTGGCTTTGGTCCGGGCAAAAACGTCGATTATATCATCATAACTGATTCCTTGGACTAGTTGAGCTTCAATGGACAGTAATGCAAGAGCATTAAGTCTCTCTTGGCCCATGCTTGCACGTAAATAGGTTTTAACCCTTTTGAGAGTAGAAAAAGATCTTTCTCCTGAACAGTTCGTAGCCGGAATACTCAAAAAAATACGGAGAGCAATGTCTACATTAGGATAAACATCTCGAAGACTCCTTGAATGCAATACATTGCATATTTTTTGTGCAGAGCGCACATCTTCTGTATTTGCTAAGGAATCTCCGAGTTGATAATGTAAATGAATACATTCATTGTCTAATGTCTCTTCCAAATCTTCAGGATACTTGCTGACTAATTTATTGGCCAGGTTTTTCAATTCATTTGTATCTATTCCAGATAAATTGTCAAAAAAATTGAAATTTCTGTAGAGCTTTTCATATGCACTTTTACGCCTGGCCAATTGCATACTCAGGGTATCTAGAATAGGGTAATAAATATTAGTCCGGAAATTTTCTTGTCCAGAAACAGGTGTTCTTTCATGTACCCGTGACTCATCTGGCTGAATTTTTCTGGTTTTTTTGCGACGAGTATCATAACGATAATAATCTTGAACTCCGGATAGTGCTTTGGCTTTCTCTTCATATTCAGTAAATTGTCTATCTCTCATGTCTTGAAGAAAGAGAGCCAGAGAACTATAGATTGGAACAACGGATGATAAATCAGCTTGAGATTCTTGAAGCTTTTTATTCGCAGCATTAAAACGATCTAAAATTACATTCCAAACTATGACTAGGATTGATGTTTCTAAATACTGTAATTTTGCTGCAATCCTGTAGCTTCTGATCGCGTAGCTGGTTTCTCGTCTCTGCTTTCAGCAATAAATTCCAGTGCATCAATTATTGCAGACCACTCTTTTTCTAACGCGTAACATGCATCATGTCGAGCACACCAACGAGTTTGAGAAAGACTCTTAACTCTTAAATTTGTATGCTGCACCAAGATCTTCCAACGATGTGTAGATATAGTAAAGAAATTGTAGAGTTCTTGCAAAGTAGAAAAGAAGTCGACTGCTTCTGTTACTGATTCAACTGCACATGATCCTACCAAATTTAAAGAATGGGCGGCACAAGGAACATAATCTGCTAAAGGATCAATTGTTTTGATTCGTGTCTGAAGGCCTGAATATATGCCTGACATATTGCTCGCATTATCATAAGATTGACCACGACAGTTCATTATGTCCAAACCATTATTTTCTAGAGATTTTAACAAAGCATCCCCAATATCTTCAGCTTTATGGCCGATATTTGGTAGAAATTCTAGAAACCTTTCAACAATTTCACCGTTGTCACGTACATATCTGATAATTATAGTAAGTTGATCGACATGTGCAATATCAGGCGTAGAGTCTACAATTATACCAAAATACTTAGCAGATTGCACTTCACTGGAAATTTGTTGTAGTACTTTATATTCTGAATCAACAATATAATTCCTTCATAGACTGTTTTAGACAAATACGACGTATTTCCACTACCAGGGTGCGCATACAATTTTAAATGTTCAGATAAAAATGGATCAAATTCAGCAAAAAGCTCTACTGTTCCTAAAAAATTTCCATTATGGAGATCTCCTATTCGTTCTGAATTTCCTCGGAATGGCAACCCTCTTATTGCTAGTGATTTAATAATTGTAATTACTCGGTGTAAAATTTTTTTCCAATACGCTATTTCCTCATCGAGCTGTTTTATTAGACGTTGATCAATACGCCCGTGAACTACTGCTCGAGCTTTAAAATGACTGACGTTAGTTTTTTGAAAATCAGAATTTTCATAACTTTCAATGCGTGCTTTTGAGTTTTTCCAGTCACGAAATCCTTCACCAGTAAAAGCATTCACTTCACCAATTTCACCAAATAATAAGCATGGAGCACAAAATACCGATCCTTTTGATTCTGAATAAATTAACCACTCACGGTGTTGAATCTCTCCGTTTTTTAAAGTACGTTGAAATAAACTTTTGGTACAATACCTCATTTTATCACTATAAACATTTCTGGAATTTTTAAAGTCCGCATTATCATTTCGTGGTATACCGTTTATAGTTATGAAATCCCGTGTTTCTTCATTCAAATTCCATAAAAAGGGATCAGTATTAAGTTTTAAAATATCAGTTGTTGACTGAATTTCTTCAGTATCTTGTGATAAAGGGAAATTTGACGGCGTCTCGTTCGTATCTTGTGATAGAGAAGGATGTGACTGTACTTGTACTTCTTCGATATCTTGTTCTGAAGTTTCTTCTCATTCCGGCTAGAAAAAAAAAATCAATTTTAACAACTGGCATTTATTTAATGATTATCGCGACTCACGTTATATTTAAAAAAAAAGTTATTAGCAATCATAAAAAGATACTTACGACCGATGAACATGATGGTTGTTGGTCATTTTTAGAAGACTTACTTGAGCTTGTCATAAAACTAGATATTTTTGGAATTTTTTTAAGTAAATTATCGATTTTCGTAGATTCTTCTACTTTTCTTTTACGATACTCTGCACCACTAAATTTTTTTCGATGGCCACTCATATTTAGTTAAAAAATGAAATCAAAACTACCACAAATTATAAAAAAAACCAGTGCTTAATTAAAAGTTATCAATCAATTATTTTTTTAGTGTTAAGAAACAGAATAAAATAAATCGAGACTTGTTCACATGAAGAGCATTCGTAAAACTAAAATGATGAGTGCTGTGACTTTTCCACAGTGCGATGTTTAGTTGTGTACATTAAACAAAACAAAGTCAAACGCGTGAATAACTATCAAGTGTAGTGCTCTTGTTCCCTGTAAACATATGAAATACAATCACCCGAACTGCTTACAAGTTTCAATAATGCACAATACTCCCGCTTCACTCAAGTTATTGAGATGACGATCACATAAATAAAACACTTGGATAATAAATAAAATTCTTGAAATATTTCATTTATATTTATAATAAGCACATAAATGCAACTCTATCATAAGTCGACCGCTTTAATATATATCAACTTACATACTTTAATTTGAAAAAATTACGAAATTATTACTCTCGGATTCTCAGAAATTATTGAAATTTGTAAAAGTGATTGAAGATTTTTGCCAATATGAAGAATATCGAATGATTTTTTTTTATTTTAAATAAAAATTTCAGTTTTTATTCTTGTACCAATTATTTTCATGATTCAATAAATTTAATATGGAAAAAACGCGATTTATTTATCATGAAAAATTATTTTTATGAATAAAAAATGTGCTGACACTTTTAAATGAGTATCAAAATGATATTCAATATATGCAAGTCTACGGTATTATAATTTCACACTAAAAACAAATCGAGAAGTTATTCAGATTTAGTAGTTTCAAAGCGCTTCATACACGTGAGATTAATCTCACTAAAGGAACAGAAAGTAAAGAACAGTACTCGATAAACACTATAATTAATCTGCTAAAAAATTAACATCTTACCTATACAAATTGAGGAGTGAATTAATTGATTGAATTATAATATATTCTATGGGAAATTTTTTATAAAAACTAATGTGGACAAATTTTTAAAATTGATTGTCTTTACTTTTTGTTGCCTCTAAAATTTTGGCGTTTCAAAAATTTTGCCGCCCTTCAAATTTTGCCGCCCTAGGCCCGGGCCTCACGGCCTCACTGATCATTTGTGTACGAACGGAAGATAATGAAAGGGTTTAGGCGGGTAAGGTGTCGTTTTCAGAGTCGAAACCAAAGTTGTTTTTTTTGTTCCCGATGATGCTCCATGATAAACAAAACGGTCTAAACAATTTTTCAGCGTTCCCAACTCTCGATCCAGTTTACAAAGCTGAAAAACCCCCGACTAATTTTTTTTCGATATCTCGCGAACCGTTCGACCAATTAGGCTGAGATTTGGCACAAAAATTGGTACTCCGCGAAGCAATGGATGAGAGTATAAAACTTCTCTTCGCGATCCCTAGTTTCTCTGAAAAACATTTTTTTTCTACTACTGTAGAAATTTCAGCCAAATCGATTTAATTTTAAGTAAAAATTTTTGCTTGTATTTATATTACAGGAGAGAGATGAACTCAAATCAATCATGCAGTTTTCTATACTATCGGTCTGAAAAACGAAGGAAAAAAATCCAGAAAATGTTAGATGACTAACATTCAATGGAATATGTAAAGAATCAATAATATGAAAAATACTTGCGGAATCGATAATCGGCACGAACATGATGATCTAGTTTTCCAGAATGTATCTGGGGACGTAACCTCTAATAATTGCAAATTCCTCCAAGTTGTTATAATTCCTCACCCACTTTTCAACCTATATTATTTATTTCTCCACACTATTCAAGGTTCAATTGCAATTTTAAATATCACAAAGGAAACAATTTCGCAATTCACCCCATCAACCACTTGACTTCTTGGCTAATCGATCGGCGCTCATTATTTATCGTTTATAATCGACCTGGCTGCGAGAGTTTTTCGCGCAGGATAGAAGCTTGTTATTTCCATTAACAAAACGGCAAATCATAATCAATAATCGGTATTTACGGTATCGTAAATCACGCTTGAGTCTTATATAACCTCACATGCCGATGTTATAATTTTTATTATTCGTGCGCAAGATTCAGCCGGTGCGGCATAATGGAACATAATAAATCGGAATAACTACGGAATTGATAAGGGCCCCACCCTTACGTGCGGGGCGATGCAGAGGAAAAGGCCGGTAGGCATTCGCGAAAGGTCAAATATTTTCTCATTTCGCTATTATTCAGCGCGCGTTCTCGAGAATACGTGGAAATTAATCTGATCTAATCTTCTTCTCGTTCGGTTCGAGGAGGCGCTCGGAGGAAGATCGCTCTCGCCCCGGAGCGCCGGTCTCCGTTATTCGCCATCTTCGCCGGCACGCACGGTGAATCCCCGATTTTTCGGCACGTGCGTCCGGCAAAAACCGTCGTGGCGCTTTCTAAATTCGGAACGTTTTTCGCCGCCATCGTCACCGACCGACGTGACGAAATTCGAACGAATGCCCGAAGACAAATTTCAAAGATCGTTTCCTCATCTTACCGCAACGAAAAAAAATGCGATTAGTTTAAATAGATCCCGAAACGCGGACGAACGCCCGAAATTTCATCCGATTCGCTCTGATAACCAGAAGTACTTTCGACACCTGGTTTCAGATTTCTCTGATGGTCCCCAAAATAACGCTTCCGTTTAATTATTGATGAAGCTAATGAAGAAAACGAACGTTTATGTGCGAGCATTATCTTTGAATTAGACATTCGAATGCCAGGTAATGACAAATTACATGTTTATCCTATTCAGGCCGCGACATTTATGTTTCAATCGAAACGGCGACACTTTGTTCGAGCACAGAAAACATATTTCATGCGATTTTTAGAATCGATACACGTACATTATCCTTGATATTCCCAGGTGAATTAGCAAAATTCTCGGCCGTTTTCCTGATTTGTTTTCTTATTTGATTTCGCGTTTGTATAAATATCAGCGATATGTTGATTTATACCTTCATTTCTCGATGGCGTGGTGTGAAAAAGCGGAATGGCCGGCAGCACCGTCTCTATTTTATAATAGCGATTCTTAACACCCCGTGAAGACCGGACCGCTCTTGATGGATGTTGATTACAAGTTTCGCCGCATTTGATATGTATGTAGACATATCTTTTCCGTTTTCTGGAATTTCAACACATCGTTTGCTGTTGGCCGGATAATAAGAATATAATATATACAGCGCGGGTAACCACTTTCATTATTCGATAGCGAATTGCATCGTCATCTTGCGTATCCATAAGACATCGGTGACTCCTTTTGCCAAAGGGAAATTGATAATTGCTCGAGTGCTTCGCGCTTAACTCACCGTTGAAGTCTCTCCGAGACTAACTTCGGCGCTGCTGTTGCAGGAATGAAAAATTCAGTTGCATATGGATTTTATAACTCACTTATGATTAGTATAGAGAGGCTTATGGAAATTTAAAGCGTAGATAACTCAATAGCAGTTAAATAGATTTGATATACGACCACATGACGTTATAACATTTAATCCAATACTATTCAACTAAATTCAATATGTGGTCAATTCACTCAGAAGTCCCGTGCAGCGCAATTCCTTCGTTCAAATTAAAGAACTGATAGGTGGTACATCTGGAGATCGCTCGCCCCGGTGAGGTACCTCCTCACCCGTTATAGGTTCCGTAAAGTTCTCCTTAATTACGTTTCGGAAACTGGCAGATGTTGCCGGGTCGACATAACTAGCAACAATAAACGCTCAGAAATAATGTCGCCTTTGTAAATACAGTTGCCAGAAGTCGAAAGATCTTCCCTTCGGAGCGCGGCACAACATGCATAACTTGCTTGTCCTTAGTGGAATGCAAATCGCTGCATCCACAGATCATACCTTTCTTCGATATACAGAGTATAAAAAAAAAGTGAGATCGTGTGACCCACTGACCTGGGTCTAGTGCCAGAGTTTTCAGATCGCAAAAAGTGCCTCTAGCATGACCTAACGAATATGTATCGAATATATAGACCGGACCAACGGCTTTACCTGCCTTCCGAAGCACGATGGCATTCTCAAATTAAGTTGGAATTCACTGGGATTCGAACCCGGTTTTTCGGGGTAGTAGGTCAGTACTACACCTGTTGAGCTACCAATGGCAATACAGAGTACAAACCACATACACGATTTCGTTTCAGAATCGGCGAATATGCATTCACATGCTCTGACATTTCTTATCAAAGGGAAGAGCGCTTGGACGTCATTATGATCGTGTTGAACATTGTCTTTATGTGATGTTTACTCATTATTCTACTCACACTATCGGTGACTTTGGGGTTGAAAGGGAGATATGCATCTGTTGTAGTTTCGTCTCTATTTCTTCTCGATCTTGATGACCTTATGTCTCTGTTGTTTCCATTCTTACTATATCCATTTTCCTGAGAAACCTTTTTTGAGAGGTTTAGTCCTTTTTGGAGACTGTTGTGTTTAAATATTCTTCAGCATCCTTCAACCCGTGTTTTTATGGTGCTTCGTTACTAGTGAGAAGGGCTATTCCATGAATCATAGAAGTATTTGTCCATGTGTGTTGGACTCCGGTAAACTGTGTGGCCACCAGGACTTTCAGAATGGGTTCTCTCCTCCATAGTGATATTAAAATTTCAGGTGTCCAAATGACCGAGAGACTTCTCCAGCTCTTCCTTGTCATCACTTTTCTAGCCAGAAATGAGGAGTCATAAAAACACTGGTTAGACGACCCCAAGAAATCCGTGATTCCAACAGTTTCCAGAGAGAACCAAACCACCTTAAAAAGGTACCGGGTCAATGGGCATCAGATCGAAAGAACTCCAAGCAAGCTGCCGCTAGGAGGAGAATGGATAATCAGCTGTTGCCAAGCAAGCGCTAGGTGATGCAGGACATAAAATCCTTTTCAAATGTGCCAGACTCATCTCTTCAAATACAGGATATCACAGTTGGATGATCTGGAAAAAAATCGAAATTGACAAATATATAGAAAATTTCAACAGGTAGGAGGAAATATTGAAACTCAACCTTATTTGAAATCCTGTGCTGAGGAACATGAGAACAGTTCCATCAAACACTGACTACACCGAAACGAAGGTAAGATCAGAACAACCACGTCAATTATCCGGAGAGACACCACCTTATCAGAAATCATGAGTAAGAAGAACCTCCGAACGGTAGTAAGTTAGTAAGTTAGGTAATAATTCGAAACAAGAACAGCAACTGCGTCCGAAGAAAGTGTGGTCAACGTCAAACCACTGCTACGAATGCCTAAACCAATTCATAAAAACCATTGTTGTCCAGAACCCAATCTATTCCAAAAAAGAAACAAAATACGTCTCACAAGTAATGAAAAGGACAATCATCAAATTGGTCAAGTATCTGAGAAACAACAGCCTCATCAACGACCTTCAAAAGACTTCAAAAGTCGAGAATCGACCGGTGATATGCTCTACTTTATGAGGCACTTGTGGATGAGTGCAATGCAGAAGAGAAGGGAATCTTGGGCAGTAGCTCTGAATATCTCAGAAACATTTGTTCACGCATGGTACGTTGCGCTGCAGAAGATCGTACGAAGTTGCAAAAAACAGCGATTTTCTGAGTTGAAAAGAAAACATGAACGACGATTTTGCTAACGACAGCACCCTTGTTATGTCCACCACCAACAAAAACATGTTGTGGCATTTGTCGCTCACCTACAACGATGCAACCAATCCAAATAAATTCGCTCAATAACGATCTGAGACAAACTGTGCTGCGAGGCAGAGCTTATTTGGTGTAATTTAACGCAAGAAACGCCATCCATCTCCATTTATAGTGCCTTCAATTCAGATGAAAAATACCGTCATAGAGAACATCAATTGCAGATACTGGGTGTCACCATTAATACAGTAATAACATCGCAAAGAAGGCTTCCAAAACGTTGAGTTATTTGTTTGGAGAAGAAAGGTACTTCTCACCTTTCCAGCTACTACTACTCAATAAGGTCCAAGTGGGAACCCACTACTGGTAACATGTCGGCGGTTGGCAAAACCAAACCATTCTGCCGCCCATCTGACAATTCTTCGAACAGATTTCTTTAAAGAATCGTTTTTGTCCAGAGCAATCCATATGTGGAATTCCATTCCGTCAGAGGTATTTCCAAGTTCCAAGAACTAGAAGCAATTCAAGAAGAGATTGAATCAATATCTTTCATTCTCTCCCATAACCTTCGCCCTAGATGCAATCATGAAAAAAAAATTGTTCCGCATACGAGTTTTGTTGATCACCATGATTATCTTTGACTTTGATCATGTGGAGCCTTGTTCCAGTATACCATACCACCTGTCGCGTCTTAACAATACATTTAAGTATTGAATCCAATTTCAAATTCCAATGTTGATTAGATGGGTAGAACAGGCAAAACCAGAGAAATTGACCGGCAGGAACCCTTCTTTCATCTGTGATGTGTGACAACTTGTCATTCATTGTCAGCTCTTGATTGCATGCTTTAAACTGTTATAGGGATTGATTTGGCGAATTGTGAAGTTGCCTCATTGAGATAATGTTTCTGGGAGTTATATACTTCCCCTCTCCTGAAGTTTTAGGTGTTGTCTCACAGATAGCTTTTGATGACTTAGGTTTACATTTAGTGAGATACAAGGCACCTTATATCCTCACTTTTGTAAGTTGAATGGTGAGGTGAATGGTAAGCTGTTGATGGTTGTGGTAGGGAACTGTTGAAGCTACTTGGAGAATGGGACGACCAAATAACCTCTACTTCTTGAAGCAGAGGTTCCCTTCATCTGATACTTTATGTTAGTAGTACTTTCGAGAAACCGTGAATAACGGTATCGCCTATTTGATGACTGTTTGTCATACCTTCGATTTAATGTTGTGACCTAATGATCTAAACCAAGTCATCGGGATCGATACTCAAGTTTGGTTTCGGTGTTGAAGCTCCGTTACAGATATCATTTCTTTAGCACGTTGGCGTTGTACCGATACAAGGCACCTTATATCCTCACTTTTGTAAGGTGAATGGTAAGCTGTTGATGGTTGTTCTAGGGAACTGTTGGAGCTACTTGGAGAATGAGACGACGAAATAACCTCTACTTCTCGAAGCAGAGGTACCCTTCATTTGATACTTTATGTTAGTAGTACTTTCGAACAACCGTGAATAACCGTATCGCCTATTTGATGACTGTTTGTCATACCTTTGGTTTAATGTTGTGACCTAATGATCTAAACCAAGTGGTCGGGATCGATACCCAAGTTTAGTTTCGTTGTTGAAGCTCCGTTACAGATATCATTTCTTTAGCACGTTGCCGTTGTACCGATACAAGGCACCATATATCCTCACTTTTGGAATAGTAAGGTGAATGATAATCTGTTGATGGTTGTTGTAGGGAACTGTTGGAGCTACTTGGAGAATTAGACGACCAAATAACCCCTACTTCTTGGAGCAGTGGTACCCTTCATCTGATACTTTATGTTAGTGGTACTTTCAAAAAACCGTGAATAACCGTATTGCATATTTGATGATTGTTTGTCATACCTTTGATTTAATGTTCTGAATTGTGTTTCAAATTGTATCTTGAGATCGTTTGTGCGAAGCTGATCTCTCTTGTTGACATATTGAATCTGCATCCGTTCGGATGTTAATTTGATTTGAATTTTCTGATTTTTTTCATTTTACGTCAAGAATAGATTCATTTCCAGTGTTAAAAGTAGTAGTCACCTGAATTCTCTGTTCATACCAGTTATCTAAGAACTTTGCGCTCTAGTTTTGGCCACCGAACTCAATAATAATGTGAAGGATCGAATTTGTTGTTACATGTTCCTTTCCCCTGGAATTGTTCAAAGTGCGTGGAGCCTAACCTTTTGCGCCATTTTTTTATTTCTTCCGGAACACAACAAAATTCCAACCCTGAGGTGCAGCGGTGACCATCTAACCAGAAGTGGCCGCACATTTTCATTCCACATCTGCTCTATAGAGCTCTACAGAGCGGCACTGTTGATTGAAATCGTGCGATGAACTTTTTTTTTGGTTTTCAATTCGCAAATCTACGTAATCCACTCAATGGTCGAGCAATTTCTTCAACATCTCTAGAGCTCAGTGACACTTAATTGTGTTAATTGTGATTGTGGATGAATATCAGTCATTTTTTCCATGGAGTGTTGAATATTTCCTTCAGGTTCATGTTTAATACCTGCTGGCAATTCGTTGGTTGTTCCCTTCATCTTCTGAATTGTTGTCCTATTATAATTTTGAAAATAAGTGAAAAAATGATAAATGCTTCGTCACTCTTTCGGTCCAAACCTACTTCAAAACGGACGCCAACTAAATTAGAAAGCTGCTACGCTGCTGTATGCTCGAAAATTTAGGAAAGAACGATTGCACGCACCTGTTTCCTTCAAGCTACCTCTTCAGTCGTCTGATTCGAATCTCTGATATGTGCTTTTATTTTCACTTCAAAAATATACGACGTGCACTGCATGAAATTTCATTTCGCGCCAAATCCATTCTCTTAACCTCTACTGACTTACGCTCATTGACAGTTGTCTTCTTCTTCTAGGTACATTATCGTGACTACTCGTACTCACAGAGAATATACCTTCAAGTTCAATATGAGTAGTGACTTCTTCTCCAAAATTATTGTATATTCAGAAAATGCCTCATCATATTATGATTTCTCCAAGGACTTTCATTTATTTAAATATTTCCGCCACAATTAATTTGAATAGTTAAGATTCTTCAGAGAATTGGTGAATTCTATCTTTGAGTTCCTTGTCTCTCGGAAAATCTGTTTTCTTTGCGACTTCTTCAAAATTTTGAAGACATTCACTAGGAGTTCCTAAGGAATTTTTGGAAGATGTTCCGAGAGTTTTTATGATTTCCTGAATAATCATGAATAGTTCGAACAATTCCTTGATATCCACTTTCCTCATTGATTTTTCGCGAATGCTGTAGAAATTTCCAAGTAATGGTTAAATTGTTTTTTCCAAAGAAATTAGGAAGTCAAGAAGCATGATACGGTAAAGTTCATTTCCGCACTATTTTCTTCGCCGCCACTCACCTCACAAGTCACATAAACACTTCTGTTTGACGGTAATCGATTGCAATTGTGCGTGTGTCGGGCGGCAAAAATTCCTTTCAAATATTGTTTGTCATTTATACGGCCGTAATTACGGCGCGACAATTTGAAGGAAATATTGCTCGCCGGATAGAGTTATAAATCGAAAGTTTTTTTTCGTTTACCGGCAAAGTTTACGCATAAGTAGTTCGATTGAATGAAACGATTCGATCACAATGCATGATAAACGAGCGATAATCTAGTGTTTCATTGAAAACGTCCCCGATTGATAAACTCGTATTCTTCGCGACGGCGTTCAGTTATGAGAAGGAAATCGTGTAAAGTCACTCAAAAATTTACCGCTTTGATTTATTCGCGATCGATTTAGCGCACAATCGAGTACAAGGATCGGCTGATTAGTCCGTCGAATGATAAATCTCAATCTATTTATTAATCCGTTCTCGATGGACCCGTTTTAATAACACGATTATTATAAGACACAAAACGGCCAATTTCGTTCGATCGCGAAGATTTGCATAGCAGGAAGTATCATTCCTGAATAATTACACACTTAGATCCGCATCGGGTTTCTGCAATCTTCAATTGCTGACGTTTGATGAGTGTTCCTTACCATCTGATCACTCTTATCCGAGTTCGCGAAGATTTACCGCGTGATCGGTACGATCGATTCGTTTTTTTCTTCTTATTTTTCGATGCCTGGATGCGAAGGATGAAATTTTATTTCGACGTTAACCTTTTCGTAAGTGTGTTTCTGGGACCGAGTACATCTTTTAATTTCCATGGGCGTTGCAAGATTCACATAAACGTTGCATAAATCCGACGCAATAACGATCGTGTTATCCGTGAATGAACGGAAAGACCATCGCACTTATTTGACGCCCACGATCAATGTATTTGTCATTATTTCGTATAATCGTATAATTTTATTGTGCCCTTGTCTTGTTTTCTGTGTGGCTGACACCTACGCGATCATAAATCGAAACGTGGCCGTTGAAAAAAGTGGCGGTAGATGATTTCGGTTGATAAAGTCGACAAGGATGATTACAGTATCAAATTAAAAACGAAACATTCGGCTCTGACAAACGACAAATTTCAGTCCAACAAAAAAGCATAGTTGCCGAAAAAATCAAAACTCAAAAGTAACAAAAAGGCAAAGCAACAGAAGACATTGGCAATACAAAATGCAATGGTAGCTCAACTAACACAATGCTGACCTGTCACCCAGAAAAACCGGGTTCGAAACCCGGTGGATTCTCAATTTAATTTAATCGGGCCATCATGCTTCTAAGGGCACGTAGAGCCGTTGGTCCCGAATATACGTTCAATATGTTTAATACAGAGTCATCAGGTCATGCCAGGGGCACTTGTGCGATCTGAGAACTCTTGGCACTTAAACCCAGGTCAATGGGTTAAACGATCATTGTACAATTATATTGTTTTTCATTCCCTCATTATTTTTCTTTTACTTTTCGAGGCGAAGGAACCGAATTCTTAGAGAATAATATATTTTTCGAATGAAAGTACGCAATAATATCACGTATTCTATCGAATACGTAACATCATTACTGCGACAATAATTGGGTGAAGTCAAATAAATCTGATAATATTCATGTTTAGCATTGGTATAAGTCAATGTGAGCGTTAACGATTTTCTGTTCACGCTACTTAGAACGACGGAAAAGATGTCCAGATCTGATTCCTTCAATTTTTAATTCTCCAGATGTACTCAAAAAACTTGATCTGCTGGAACTTTTCCCGACCTTACAATCACAACTTAATTCGATATTAGGCGCAAATATACTTATGAATGTACTTTTCTGAGCAGATATGCGAAAATTTTGTGATTTGAGCAAAGAATTGAAACAAAATTCAGAAAAATTTCTTAATATGAATCACTTGAAAACCATTGTGGATAGCAACAAGCAACCTTTCAATTCCAATGAAAATCTTCTTCAGAAGCACCTAAAACATGGTATGCAGAAATAAAGAAAAATCTAAATCTCAAAAATTCACGATTTTCTCGAATACTTTCTGCATAACATTCAAACAGTTGACACTCTCAAATTTACACTAGAAGTTTCTTATTCCCTTTCACTATGATTATATTTACGGATTGAGATGCTAAAAATTGCCATTTGGGAGCAAAAACATAAAGATGCCAAACATTCTTCAACATTTTCTGACATAACTCAACTTCCAAAATCACCACCGCTTACCGTTTTTCACCACTCAATTAACTATCAAATAGAGTTACAATCGTCTTGAAATTTCATGAACAATTCATCTTCGTTTCTAGCTACGACCTACCGTTTTCGAGAAAATCGATGAGATACGTAACAATAGTCAATTCGGTGTATTTGTCTTATAGGTAAGACGAAACGTGTGCCGACCGTCCAAATGCTTAAATAGGGCTACAATCTTTTCAATCAATGTTTCTGTACATGTTGAACCATTTCTGAAGAAAAAATTTTCTGAAACCGTTTGAGGGTTGTAACTCGGCTATTAAGGGTTTCATCGCTTTCAGTCGATTAACAAACAATGCATTGCAATTTTTTAAACCATTGATTATCTCACTATTTTCAGTTACGACTTACCATTTCCGAGAATATCGACTAGAGAATTTACAATCGCGGACATCCGACCAGGACTTCGAGCCTATTTTTGTCCAGAATAATTAGATGTTATGATAACCATCCCAATTCAGATATTTGATGTGAAAGTCTTTCTCTAAAGTCACCCGAGTTGCAGAAATATAATAGATTTTTGAATAAAATATAATATAACTCAACTTCTGAAACAGCATTCGCTTTCAGTTTTTCCCTAGTCAATTGCTATCAAATAAGGGTAGAATCGTTTCGATCAATATTTCTGTGCATATTGAACCGTTTCTGAGGAAAAAAATTTTTGCAACCTTTTGAGATTTAGAATTCGGATACTAATAGTTTCATCGCCTTCAGTCGATTAGCAAACAATGCATTGCAATTTCATAAACAATTATTTTTCTCACTGTTTTCATCTACGACTCACCATTTCCGAGAAAATTGAATAGAGACTTAACAATCGCAGACGTCTGGTTTAAGAGATTGTTTTTGTTGTGAACTAAAGTGAATTTATTTAAAATTCAATTTTTACTCTAAATTCATGACAATCTATATATACCGCATTTGTACAGTTTTTTTGGTCTGGGACTTAGAAAGTGATAACTATTGATATTTATAATAGTTGCAATGTCAGTGTCGGAATTAAAAATAATCTTATTAGTAATCTAAAAGGTATGGTTTACCAAAATTATATGAACAAATTATTCCAAAAAGGCCAATAACTAGCTCAATCAATAGACCACTGTACAACTTTCTCAAAAACTGAAGTTGTTGGTACGAAACTATCTTCTATCAAAGATTCTTGGAATTTCGAAGAAAATGGCATTTCAGCAAAAATAATGTTCCACAAAATTATTGATTCATTCCACTGGAAGCAGATTCATCGTATACAAATATTCCGATTGAAGTTATGTTAGATGTACTAAATTTGAAATGAATCAAGAGAACATACTACACTTCAAAAAAAACCATTTTGAAATGGTTAAAACTTTTGTTTAAGTTGTACTTATTTCACATTTAACAAAATGTACTTAAATCAAATATGTGGAAAAGCGATAAAATCTCCTTTACTATTTCCCACAGCAAATTAAGTTGTTGAGGAGATTATTCTGTCTCCTATTTCATAAAGCAAACATTACACTTATCATACAAACATTTTATTGGTGATATAATACTTTTCGTATCAATTGCCAAAAAGGTAATATATTCTAATCGTTAACTATGATGTTATAATTCAATTTACAATAAATAGATAATAACAGAACGACAAACTTTTTGGAACTAACTCTTTATTATAATAATGACGAGAACAAAATGAATACAAAATGATTTACTAAAAACGAAATCAATTTTAATTCAAATTCACCAAAACATTTAAGAAGAATATTTCACAATTTACAGAACAGTAAAAGTAACCGAACCTACACAACGCTAAGAGAAAATTATCATTGAAGTAAAAAATATTTATCTCTTTAATAAATGACGTTACAGAAGAAAGAATAAACTAAATATATAAGAATAATAACGACGCTTTATCAAATAAAAATATGTTATATAATTTACCGTATATTCCAGCATTATCCTAAATGTTTTACGTAAATATAATCTCATTACAAAACAGAAACCATACAGCACATTAAATAAATTTTTCATCAAACGGGACTCCATAGATAAAAATGAACATACTGACGTTGTATACAATATTTATTGTATGAATTCCCTGGGACAAACAAAAAATACTTAAATTCAAAGATTTTTAATCATACATACCCTTCATAATGAATTGAGCAATGCACGCTTACTCTAATCTTAAGCTCGATTTCAATAGTATTGCAATGCTTGACGGAGATTCAAATGATCAGAAATGAATGAACAAAGAAATTATTCATATGAAAAAAAAAACCAAATGTGTCAATTTTACGACAGATTTTGAAAATTTTAGCATAATTCGTGAAGTTGTTTTTTATGAGAAGTTTGATGATTCTTTTGTTAAGAAAAAAAGAAATTCCTACATCACTATAATATTGTCACTTTTAAAGTGAAAAATTTTCTCTAACTTCGACGCTCAGATTCCAGAAAAATGTGAAAGTCAGATTTTCCATTTAAATCATTTTGTAGTAAAGCATGTCGCCTTGTAGGAAAAAGGAACATAGGTCCGAGTAGCTTTGCATAATACAAACATTACATCATATGAAAGTCATTAATTACCTTTTAAATATTTCGAAATGAATCATTGTGCTCAGTTTTGGATTGAAGAATTCGTTACTATGCTTCATCAATGCGAATGCGATGAGCGACAATACGACGTATCTCTCACAGAACAATCTGTTTCATTTGTATTTCTGCAGTTAAGATTTGTGCTAATTAAATTCACATGCGTTTTATTTAGCAGTGAAATTGCTGAGTAACACATTACCATGAAAACAAAGAGAATTTCTCTATGAAAATGAACAATTTTCCTGCAATTAAGTGATTTCTTTTTCATCCATGGATGATTACTGAAGACAGAAAAACTTCAAATCCAGAACAGCAATTAAGATCACCCCTGGAATTAAAGTCCCCGTGCAATAATTCGTTCTGCGTCTTTCACTCTCGATCCATTCCAGAAAGTCAGGACGACGTGGCATCAGGAAGGGATCAAAGAATCATTGGCAATTAATTACGTGTAACCAATTAGCTCAATGAGGTTGAGCAAAATCCACATGTATTATTATGAAATCATTCCCATTATTTCATCTTATCTTTTTCTTCCGCCCAATCAGATTCTGAACAGAGAACTACTAGATGATATGATTTGGTTTCCAAAAACCAGTTTGCGTTTTTCATCCAATACTATTAACTTAACAAACTTTCTCTGTTGATTGATTCCCATGTTACACGTCGGTGACTTCTAGCCAGACAAAAATATTCTCGTTGCCCTTTTTTTTCTAATTTATCTCTACTTCCTCAAATAAGGAATAACTTATGTCGAAAGTTCATTATCGTTTCCCATTATCATAAACAGAGAAAACGGTACCGGTAGATTGTTTTTCCCGATACATGACGTATTAATAATAGCATCCGAACCGTAGTCAAGTCGTCACCTCAGTTAACACGTCACGATTTCAACGTGCGGCGATATCATCTCTCGAGACGTTCTAGCATGATCCCGGCAATGTTCGGATAAAGTAGTCGTCGTACTACTTAAAATTCCACAGACGCAATTATTAGGTAGTTATTCGCAATAAGATTATATTATAGACGAACCTGTGATAAAGACTGGTTTGATAGTTCCGAATCGCCGTTCGAGGAGGCGATACTGCTTGCATGTTCTTGTCGTGAGCGTGCATGAAACAATTTAATATTTACCACCAACGACTGAAATGAAAGGAATTTTTTCAACTATGAGTTGACATTGCTCTTAATACTTCTGCAGGAAAAATTGTTAATAAAAAATGGTACAACCCTTTTACGTCCACGTTCAAAAAATATCTTTTTTCACGTTGTTAAGGAATTCTTTCGTGGAATAATCTTTGTAAATCTTAAATGAACATGACTTAGCGTAAGTTTCATTACACGCTATTTACAAAGTTAAATGTAACTCATAACATAAGTATGGAATCAAGTAAATATTTTTTGAACGACAATAATACTATTTATGAAATTTTGCAGGATAGTGCAATGAAATTTGTTAATTTGTTAATGACATACCTCCAGTTCAAACTGAAATGTCATCAACTTCTTTAATTTAAATGGGAAACCCTATATGTTTCTGCAGCTTTTGAAAGAGCTTGTTATTTTGAAATTGTTCAGCGAAAATAATCTGTAAAAATACGAAATAACTCACTGTTAGTTGTATAATAGGTGTACATTCACTTGCTTTAGAGTAACGAGAAAGAAAATTACTTTAAATGTTTAAAATGCTCGCCGTTCACTTGTTGACAATACGCCATCCTGATGACAAATTCTTGAGTCACTCTTTTCAAGACTTCTTCACGTATTAGTTCACATTGGTCAATAAGTCTTTGTCTCAACTTCTGTGAGCATGTTGGTCTTCCAACGTAAACACGTGATTTTAGATAACCTCAAAGAAAACAATCTGACGGGTTAAGATCCGGAGAACGAGCAGGCCATTCTATGCATCCTCTACGTCCAATCCATCGATTTGGAAAATTCACATCCATAAAATTCCTAACCGATCTAGCATAGTGGGGAGGTACACCATTCAAGTTTTCGTTGATAAAAATGGGCCCATAAGCCTATTTTTGACAATTCCGATATAAACATTCAACTTCTGTGGATGCTGGGTATGTGGTTCATGAATCCAATGAGGATTCTCATTTGACCAGTATCTTGAATTATGGCGATTAACTGTTACATTTAGACAAAAAGTTGCCTCATCAGAAAAAACTATTTTTAAAACGAACAATGTATGTACACCCAGGTGGTAAGTATTGTTATTAGTATGCCCAAAGTAGTTACGGCTTCCTCTGGAATAAATCCAAACTTCTGGAAATAGAGCCACGGATAATTTTTCCATAATCAATGATCAGACACATACTCTACAACTGCAAATCAAGAAACTTCTCAACCAAATCACAAGATATTGTCTGTAGTTTCTCTTCCTCAAAATTTTATGACTGGCTATTTCTAAACATGAATTTGGACCCACTGAAAAATTTGGAAAACTTACTTGCACAGTGAAACTTCTTAGATCGCACATTATTTTTATTACTAGATCTTGGTTAAAACCGACCACTCGATGAAATTTTAAATGGATTAATTCTTTATTCGTTTATTGATATTATCAAAGTTGGAGTCATTTAACGAAAGTTTTGACTTGAAAATCGTCCGAACTGTTTTTTGAAATATGATAAATCTTTGAAGATGTTTTTTGTGAATGGTTCGGAAGTTTGATATTTTCAACGGAATAAGTTTTCCTCTGAATAATCGATGAAATTGTTGACATTTGATTTAGTTTGCAAGCGTTTTAGACTTTATGAAGCTCGAATTTATAAGGAATTAATTGAAGAAAAATATCAAGGATAAGTTTGAAATTCTGAATATTTCAATGAGAATTATTCGTAACACAATAAAATACAACTAAATATTCGTTATAAAATAAAATTTTTGGCCGCTTATTAAAAAGAAAACACATTTTCATACAATATCATCGGAAAGTGATACTTTCCTTCCTCTTTTGAGGTAAGAAAGGAGTGCTGTAACTCCGAAAGGAGGTAAAGTGAAATGCGGGAGGCACTAATTATTTGTATACTAAGGGAGGAAAGTGCTCCCTCCCGCAGATGAAATTTGATGCCCGATGCTTTCCGAGGGCATTAATCATTCAACGGAGGGAACCGCGCTTTACTCCAGAGGTATATTATACAGGCTATGCCATAATTTGACCGACCAACTTCTATTGGATGTTCTAGACATTATTTAAGGTCGATTCGACCAAAATTACATAATCCAGAAATGCTTAGTGGAGGGGCTGGTGTCCTCTGAAGATGACGTCCGATCAACACTTTTGGACAGATATCTCCAAAACGGCTCCATCAAAATTATTGAAATTTCAAACCAAGGCTAATATCAAAAATACGCATCGAATGGTTTGAAGCATAGGCGTATCTTATTGGGGGAGGTGGTAAAGGTTATTTTTACTGAAAACTTTTTAACCTTTTATTTTTTTACACGGTATGCATCAAATTCATAAACTATGATATGTTTTCTTGCAGAAAGGTGCCCTCGAGTCATATAGCACAGATGCACAGGTTTTGAGAAAAATCGATTTGAAATTTTCTCTCGGTTTATTACTCAATACTCGTTATCTAAAGAATCATAATGATGTAAATGAAATATCAATTTCTTACACTTCTCTTCTGATATTTTATCGAAACTTTACCTCATAAAACAATTTATGCGAAATACGTGACCACCATTTTTCTAAATGCGCGAATTAATGCAAATTTTATATGTAGAAATCATCGTGTTGCCGCAAAGATTAGTGAAAATTTTCCGTGTTAAGTTATCCCATTAATTAAATGACGGTGATATTATTGACTGAAAAATTTATGTTCAGGTAATTAAATTCATTTTAAAAGTGTCATAAATTAAAATTTCACCTACTTTATTATGATTCTTTAAAAACCGAGTATTGAGAAATAAACCAAGAGAAAATTTGAAATCAATTTTCCTCAAAACCAGAGCATCTGGGCGATATGACACAAGATCACCTTTCTTCAAGAAAAAATATCATAGTTTATGAAGTTGATGCAAAAATTGTGAAAAAAATGAAAGGTCAAAAAGTTTTCAGTAAAAATACCCTTGGCCCCTCCAAAGTTATACGCCTATGCTTGACATAGAAAAAATTCACTCAAACGATTCGATGCGTATTTTTTGAATTAGCCAAAATCTACAATTTCAATAGTTTTGGTGAAGCCGTTTAGGAGATATGTGACGAAAATAATGTCTACAACATTCACTAGAAGTTTGTCGGTCTAATTATGGGACAGCCTGTATATAAGAGTTTTCGTACGAGTTGTTATTTATTATCTCTGATAAATTTTTTTCATTCCGAAATATACGTCGATAATTAAGCACATGTTGATATTTTCATGTCACATAACGCGTAACGTCATTTACATCTCGTATTTCACATTCCCTCCTTTGGGAGGTACAACACTCCTTTCTTCTTTCAAAAAAGGGGGGAAAGTGTCATTTTCCGATGCTGTCGTAGGAAATAGTTATTTGTATACCAAGGAAAGAAAGCGAGCCGTTCCCCTCCGCGGATGAAATTTGATGCCCGAGGCTTGCCGAAGATGTTACTCATCCAAGGGCGGGAACGGCGCTTTATTCCGGAGACACATATATGATTCTTCATACGACATAACAGTTGTTATTATTTCTGATAAAATTTTTAGGGACTTGTTCCTACGTCGTTATCATAATTGAATGAAAATAAAATAGGATATTTATTTATTTATTAATTCATTAACCCCATTAGGTCCATCCTCATTTAATTCAGGAACACTTAGACGGATGAAGTCCTCCCAAAAGGACAACTTCATTTCTCACCAATATATAAACTTCTCAATTTTCTCTGATTTTGAGTTTTACGAGAATCTGTTATTCTTCAATCTTTAATGACCCATAACTAAAGCCCGGACTTTAGGCACTATAAATTCGTTAAAAAAAGGCAGTGAAAAGGCAATAAAAATACTCAAAATAGGCACTTAAAATAGGCATTTATTATATACTGATAGATAAAAACAGATAAGATAAAACAAAAAAACATTCGATGTGAATACTTATTCTTTATTAAACATAACTACCAATAGTTTTCTCAAATTTTCAAATTTTATACTTTGTCGTCTATCTGATAAAATATGTTTATACAACGAAAAAGATCTCTCCACATCAACAGATGTCAAAGGTGCATACATAAATGAGGATATTTCGGTAGGGTTCAAGAAATTACTGACCCCATCTCCTAATAAAATCGAATTTATTTCGCGCATCTTGACCAAACCACTATTGTTCTGCAACACTTTTTCACATTTTTCTTTCACGAACTCTCCTTTTAATCCAGGCGCAGAATTGATTCTTTCAATTGTTTCATCCATAATGTTCAATTGCTCTTGTAATTTTAAATTCTTCTCTTCTAGTTTTTGTATTGATGTTGGAATTGAATGAAAATGTGCAAGTATGTATGCTAAATCAGACTGGATATTCTTTTTGGACAAAACATCTTTACATATTTTTATTGAAGCTGCATCATTTTCGAGGTGATCCACTATTTCTACAATTTTCTCGAAATGGGTTGCGTAATAAATGGCAGCCGATATCCATGTACCCCATCTCGTTATTGTAGGTTGAGGTGGTAATGGCAGATCTGGTGCAAGTTCTTTGAAAATTTGCACCCTCGATGGAGCTTTTAAAAAAACTTTCTTGACGTTTGATATTAACAGATCGACATCGTGAAATAAACTTTGCGCTTCTTCAGCAACTCTATGCAATGCATGAGCTATACACGTCACATGAACCATTTTTGGAAATAGAACTTGCAGAACTTTTCCAGCTGCTTTCATGTATGGAGCGGCATCAGAAACAAATAGCAACACTTTGTCATGTTTCACTCCATCTGGCCACAATAATGAGAGCGCACTGGTAAATAATTGGGCTATTGTCGAATTATTGGCTGATTCGAGTACTTCACTTGTTAATAAATACGTGTTAGAGTCCTGGTGAGTTGATTGTAGAGTTCCAATAATTACGTTGGCTACGTAGCGGCCAAGAGCATCGGTTGTTTCGTCAATGGACACCCACAAATTTTTACCTTCCGTTTCTTTTCTAATTTTGTTCATCTTTTCCTGGAACACTACATCAATATAATTTTTCCGGAGGGTGGACTCACTTGGCACGTGTTCCTTGGTGTACTTTTCAAGGAATGCTTTTAGAGAAGGATTTTCCAATTTCCAAAGAGGAATGTTCGCATCCATCAGTGCTTTACATAAATCCAAAGAGAGTTGGGATTGTCGATTGGATATAACGCCGAAATTCGGAAGCAGACACGTTTTTTTACTATCGCAATTTTTCGAAGCAGCATTTTTATGTTTCACTGTTGTAAGGTGCTGGGATACAAAATACTTCTTCTCAAAATTCACTTTACAGTCACATATTTTGCAAAATAACACAGAACCGTCACTACTGAAAACGTCTTTACCGAATTCAAGTATTAATTTATTGAATTTTGTTTGCTCGGATGCTCTGACTTTAGGCATATTGGCTGGCGATAAGTTGAACCGAATGGGCGAATGGTGAAAAACAACTGAACGGAAATGGGTATTACGATATATTTATACCTATAGGTATCTGGTTTTAGGTTTTCCCATCAGTAACAGTTGTTGTATCAATTCCTAGAAAAAGGGAACTATCTCTTGTCTATGTACCAATCCTGCCTACCTGAGATCTTAGGGTTTCCCACTTTATACTATCATAAATTGTTCGAAATAGGCGAAATAAGTCATAAAATCCCATTTTAGGCAAAATAGACAGAAAATACGAAAATAGGCATTTTATGGCATTTTATGGCATTTTGCCTAACATCCGGGCTTTACCCATAACTAACCGAAATACGAAATCGATTATCCAGCAACCTCAAGGGAATCATTCACTTGTCTATATAGGGTGAGTAATTGAGGCAAATATGCAATTTCTATGAAATTACTGAGTAGTAGGTGCAATGAATAATATCATTCATACTGGGTATTTATTTCAATCTTACACAAAGATTTCAACAGAATTTTGAGATCGTTTTGTGACCAATAAAATCGAAGTTCAAACTATATTAAACCCGATTAACCCACCATCAGATACCAATGTAGGTAAATTTCGAACCACCAGTTTCCATTAACTCGGGGCGTAGACCAATCTTTTACGTTTACGCCGCCCAAGCGCCGCACCGGGTGCCCGTGCGGCAAAATCGATCGCCAACGAATTAGCGGCGGCGTCGAACCTTGGCCGCTTATCTAAACCCCGATATCTTCTCCACATCTGCTCCATAATTAAAATCTATTATAATAATGCAAATAAAACGCGAAATCGTGATCGGCACAAGAGCCGGAGGCGCAGCCCACGGCGCGGCGCAACAACCGTGCCGGGGATTTAGAATTGAATTTTTTCTCGAAATCGAAACACAATATACCGCATCGGGTGGAAAAGAAAAATATTAAGAAACGTAATCAGTTCGAAGGCTATTGTATTAAGTGGTAGCACAAGCTACGTTACAATGGTAGGTAGCGATCGGCGATCGCCGATCCAAAGAGGTAACAAGTAGTTATTGCGTAGGTTGTTCGCGCGGCCTCGCCCGTTTCTTAGAAAGCAAATCTTGTCCAACAGGGGGGTTGAACGCGGCGGCCGAAGCGTATCAGTCATTGTTTTTGCCACGGGACCACCACACTTGCCTTAAACTGCCTCTAATAAAGCTCCGAGCGTCGTATATTTACGGATATCGTGACCATACACGCCATAATTATGACCTTATTTGCATTTGTTTCCCGGACCAGCTTCTGGGTTTCCTGAAACATGCTTGCTTTTGTTTCCAATTTTTTTTTTTTTGTTAGAAATGGGTGTTGAAATTTAAGAACGAAGGCAAAAGTTATCAGCAACACGTCTTCGCGGTGGTGTCTATGGTCGTTTCGCAACGCGATTAGACTGGAGTGTGTGGGATGATGATGTGCCCTAGTTGATGATCCATAGGCGCGTATCCTCTTAGACCGTTTCCGAACCCCATAACGCAGCTAAATTCCACGATATTCCATTCTCCGCTTTGTTATTTATCACTTTGACCATCTTCCTGTCGGTAAACGTAAATTTCCGGGTCGACCTTCGGGTGCAATTAAGTTGTGGCAAACGAGCCGCCACTGATTAGCATAGAGATGGAATGACCACGCCCGACTACCGACCTACAAGTTCTGCGATTTTTGCCAAGGAACTAGATTTAAAGCGACATTGCGGATATCAGTAACGTGTTCATACTCTCAGGCAATCACTTTCAATTCTATTATTGCTGCCCACCATTGCGCAAACTAAGAGCGCTGTTTTCGTCATCCACCTCGACGTTGTCCCTTTTTATCTCAAGACGCCGCGATAGAAAAAAAGGGAACGCGTGTCGACCGGACCCAATCATCATCACCTTGAGGTTCCCTCAAAAAACGAATGATGACTCACGGTCGATTAGAAATTTTTCACGAAAAACCTCATTACGTTTCTTGTCGATGGAGCTGATGAAAAAGCCAGTATCGGCGATTCGATTAGATCGTTCGTAGGGAACTTTGCGGACAGCTGTACGTAAGAACAGTTGCACCATCGCATATTAGTATGCAATATCAATCTATAACGGCCAGCAATGAGGAAACAGGCGAGGCGTTTCTGTAATCAAATTTTTTGCGCATGGTTTAGCACAATCGACAGTACGGAATTAAGGACAGCCAGGGAAGACGTACGCAATGAAGCGAACCTATTTGTCGTTTACTTCCATGACGAAATTCGCCGGCAAACGATGCAATTTTGGAATAATAATGTGTTCCGGATGCTTTAAGATATACTCATTGAAAAATATTAGGAGGAGCTCACAATTTGTTTCATGGTTCATAATAACTTCAACCTTGAAACTGCTATTTTCGTTTTCAAGTGAAGTATTACACAAAACTTTGGAACTGCTTAATCTCTACTTTCCTTGTCCTACTTTAGTACTTTCCTTGGAGTAGATGATGGAAATAACAACTACCACTTCATGTCATTCCCAAAATTTCAAATTTCCGACTAAGTGAAATATCTCATAGTTTGCGCGCCGAAATAATTATAACTACTTCAACCACGATCTCAACCAGAAGTACTGCGCCACCTCTGCGAGGAGAGGAAGAAAATCAAATAAGTCCATTTACAAAGTAGAAAAACTATTACAGAAAATAAGCGAAATACAATCAAATGCAGAATTCAAACCAAAATTAAACCAGATCGCTCGCTTCGCTCGCGACCTGACCGGCTTCCGGCCGGGTAGGGGGGGCCCTTCGGCCCCTCCGGCGGCCATCAGCCGCCTTTTTTTATTTCCATCCTTTAGGTCACTATAGGCGTAACGAATTTTTCTGGAGTATCGCCAAAATCGTTACGAAAATTGAGAGAATATTTGGTTGCAATGCGGTCGATTTTCGATGTGAATGTTACGGGATGAAGAAACTGTTTTTCATTTATGCTATGGTCGGAGTGTAGGGATAATATAAGATTTTGAAGTGTGCTGATGATGATTTTCATTTGTTTTGCAAGTAATCATATTGAAGAGTGTGAAGTAATTTCTTCTTCGTTATGTTATGTTATGCTATATTTTTTTATTCTAGGCTATTGAAAAGGATATTTTTTTCTTATATAAGTTTATTTTCATAGTAGTAGCCGAACATCTGTGAATTTATTTTTCGAACTTTTATTTTATTTTTCATTTCGGCTTTGATCAAACCAAAGCGAGGCTATACGATTTTAAAGTGAGTTATGGATCAAAGACGAGAGTGATTTTGCTCTGCTAATACCAGAACGGGAAGTATACGCTTGAAAATGGTCAGTGTATAACATATCAGAAGTTTGCAACTATTACAAATTTCAATCATGATTCATTTTGTGACTGAAAAAATTGGCAAATTGGATTTATAATGAAAACTAAGAAGTTCCAGTGAGAATATGTTGGATCTCCCGAGTAAAAATTTCGAAGTAACGCCACAGTTCCGCACGTAGCACGCACAAGTGCAATAAAACTGTTACCCACAGTTCCGCACCTAGCACGCATAGCGAACCGGCCGTTCCCCACATAGTACCCACAGTTCCGCACCAGTTCCCCACGAGACGTTTTCGATCTCTTTGGGTAACAGCCGATTCGGTCCCTAGTTTATGGCCTCCAGACCCCAATAAAATAGGACTGCACCAGGCACGCACCTATTCCCCACATAGATGAAATAGGAACGCACTTTTGGAATGTGGTTCATAGAATCACGCGTAATAAAACAATACATATTAATTTGTATAATTTTATTAATTTTTCAATTAATTAACAATTTAATGATGAAAAATCATATATATTTACGTTAAGAATAAGGTGAACCTGGTTATAGGATTTTTGATAATAGTAATTAGAACGTTGTGGAAGATGAGTTAGAATAGTTTCCAAAAATACAGATATTGATCCTGTTGACCGTAGAGGTGTCGCTGGATTGGAAAACGATAGACCGCTGATGTAACAGATGTGAAAATGGACATCCAATTGCTGATGACGTTTCGACGATGTTGCAGCTGGGCAAAAAATAAAAATATTAATATGTATATCTGTCGTACAAAAAGGAAAATATATCATCGATATGGGAAAACTATAACACGACAAATTAATATTTGACAGAGTTTGTCGATATAAATCTCGATCAAAATATTTTCAGAAATATTACACTTTGAGCTATAAATTATCGCATTCTTGAACGTCTCATCCAAACTTTTCATTCCTATTGCTTATATGCACTCTTAGAAGATTAGGACCAGTCAGATGAAGTTGCTTCAAAGAGAAAGTTACAGATATTTATTTCGTAATTTACCTTTATTTGTCAATTCTTGCACTTTTTTGACCATCGTTCAAGAATGGTTCCCTGATTGCAGTAAGTTGGAGTGAACCTAGAATAAAACATTTTTTTCAATAATCATCGATTTGTCAAACTGACGGGTTTAACTTACTCTGATATAGTTGCTACTTTGAGATGTACCTTCCTTGTTTTTGATTCCTTTATGAAGCAACAAAATAGTCTAGCTTTGGTGAAATCTCAAACACGACTAACTATGAAATAAAGTGAAACTTCAATACAGCAGATGGTTTGTCGGAGACCTGAAGATCCCAATAAAATTCAGGCAAATTTTGAAAGTATACTGCGGGGTAGAATTCTCCGAATTTTTATGGTACGACAGTAAAATCGAAACTACTCCGTGTCGGAATAGGTGCGGAACTGGTGCGTTCTTTCCTATTCCGTGTCGTTACTGTGGATCCGTTCAAAAGTTCGTGTCGTTCGTGGTGCGTGCTTGTGGGTTCCTAGTGCGTGCCTTTTATTGCGGGTGCGTGCTAGGTGGGGAACTGTGTCGTACTACCAAATTTTTACTCGGGCTCGAAACTTAAAAATGAAATATCGAATTTAAAGAAGGAAATATCGAACCTAGAAGTCAAAAATTCGAAAGAGAATACTGTATAAAAACTCAAAATCTAAGAACTTTGGTCAGTGTCAGCAGTTGACAAATGAAATCCGAACCTAAAATCCGTGAAAGAAACCATAGATTCACCCTGAAAACCTGATATTCAAATGTGAAACACCAAAATAGGACAAGCCGACAATCAAAGAACAAACTAGAGAAAGAAATAAGCTCATACTGAAAACTTGAATTTCGAACTCAAAAATACAACAAAACTTGAAAATTCAAAGATGAAAATCCAAAGACACCTAGGACAATAAAATCTGAATTTTGCACCTACGAAACAGATGAAAATTGAGCCTCAAAGTCGAACCACCAAACCTAAAATTTGATTTCAGAAATAGTTAAAATCAAGAAACATTGAAATTAAATACAAAACTAAAATGCGAATTTATATTTCGAATGTAAAACCCAAAATTTTGACCTAAAATCCAGAATCTTCCATTTGAACCAAGGAACCGAAAAATTTTAAGCATTAGCTATAACAAGAAAAGCCTAATGAAAACTTTTTGTCTAAAGAATTACATGAATTCAGCGTGAGTTTTATCAAAAAACTGGGGGAGAAGCATGAAACTCCGTGAAAATTCTCGAAAAATTATAGAAATTCCGTCTGTTGAGAACGTTGAAAAGTTTGAAATCCATTTCGAGATAGCAAAATGTCGTGCAAGCTTGAAGCGAATTGGAAACATCTTAAAAAGTCTCTGTGTTAAAGATGTGAAAAGTTGGGAAAAACTCAAAGAAAATAGTTTCAATGCTATGAAAAAACAAATTGTGAATAGTTTGAGAGAAGTTTTAAGAAGTTCAGAAGATATGGAACTATGTGAATATAATGTAAAGAGAATTGGCAAACTACAATTTCGAAAGATAGTTTAGAAGTTTCGAGACGAGTTCGCGAATATTTGATAACATCTCGAAACGGTCTCAATTTCGAGGTCCGGATGGGACAAAGAAAAAAATCCTAATAGAATTTAACAAATTTTGTATATAACTTCCCCTTAAAATCGTCAGGAAATATCTCAAGAAATTTGTTGAAATTTTCCTGAAATTCAATACTGTTTCGAATTTTTCGCATGATAATTCCAAAATTCATTCAGGGAATTCGACACGCTGTTTGATTGCAGTTGACTTTTTTTCCATTCAACAAGATTCTAAAATCCTTACGAATTCGAATTCTTATTAAGTTTTGGATTTTTTAGGAGCTATTTGCAACGTTGTTGAAGAAAGTTGAGATTTATTTGTGATTTTCAATGAATTACTATTCTTCTATGCAATGAGTTTCGGCGATCTGATTTTCGATGGTCTAACTTCTTGAGCCCTATGTGGGTTTCTTCTTTAAATATTATGTAATTATTCAGTTTCTTATTATTTATGTCGAGTGTATGATTTTTCACTCTTCTTCAAACTTCTCGATTATTCCTCAAATATTTTATTATTCTCTACAAACTTTGTGTTTTCAGATTTAAATTCTGTATAATATATGTTCTTTCGTTTTTAATAAATATTTTTGAAAAACATTTAGTGAATTTTCAAGAGGTATGAAAAACATCAATTAACTCAGTATTGATAAAATAATTGCGGAGCGAACAACGCAACCGCTCCGCGTCTATCACGTAGTCCCGAAACGACAAATGATCATGTGATCATCAGTCGTCGCACGACTAGTCCATGCGCCCAGCTATAATAAAATAACGCCTGATATGATTGAGGAAGATCGAAAACTTAGATAAAATTTTCCACTAGATTAACATTTTCAAATTCAAATCACACTTCGGGTATGATTGAGCAAGTATTAGTTAACAGCATGAAATTACTCTTTAACTTATATTCAAATCATTTCCGACGTTCTAATCCGAAGATGATTTATTCCGATTCGCTATCTGACTGCAAAAAGTTAATACACTTACAAGTTAATTTTCACGTTGTTACCAGTGATACGGATGACTGGCTCTTTCCTTATTCATATCGGTTTTTTTTTGGTTCTCCTCACCTCGTACACGAAGTGACGTAAAAAGAAAATACCACCAAATGATGGGGGAAAATGTCAGTTGATGATAGATCGCAATAAAATATGATATATCGATGATAAATATGGAGAATGCGATCACAGTTATTCCGTTTATTGATCTACGATCCGTTCGGAACGATTAATATCTCATTGTGTCTCGAATGCTTAAATGATTTTTTTTATTCGGTTTCGCAAAGTTCAAAGTATTAATTGTAGGCCGCTCTAGGCAAGGTCGTGGCAGTTTTTTCTTTATCGATTGAACGTATTTCATGCGCTGGCGCCTCTTTTGGAACCACCCATTTATGTAAAAATTTTTCCCACGGGACTAATATGTACCTATTATAATCGTTACAATTATTTGCCGTAGCAGAACAACGAAATAATTGCAGGTTGACAAGAAAGCACTGCGAATAATGTGAAGATTATGCAGCACTTAATCTATTTTATGTTAATGATTTTGTGAAATAAACAATAACCGACATCGATTGGAAAAAACGGCGCGAGTTATTTTAATAAGTTTCCCAGTCTGTGCAATATAATTTCTTTATTATTTTCAAGACAATTTGTCAGATGATTGAGATTGAAATTTTTGACAACGCAATTATCTTCTATGAAACAATGATTTTGAGCCCGGAACCTAATAGGGAATCATCGAAATAATATCAAATGGGAATTGAATATGAAACTGTTGATGTTAATTTTTCAAGAGATCGTGGCATTACAGGAATCCATGAAATGGCCTCAACATTTTGTATGCCTAGAAAAAAGACGAAGAAAAGTTAAAGCTGGCGGCCAATACTGAGACCATCTGACACTCTGAAACTCGTATCCTAGTTGTTATTGTTCCATTAGCGTTTGCCACTGAACGAAAACGTTTATCCCAATGGGATGATCATGGTTCATAGTTCACTATGCGCTTCGTCCCGGGCGCACGTACTGGACTCATCAGTATGCCTGATGTACGTGTGCCCTGCCAAATACGCTATGGGAGAGCTTTAGGATGGAATGGAGCACGAGACGGTTATAAGCTACGTCGGACGGCTGATAAACGAGAGCGTTACTCTTGCGCGCCATCTGCCTTGCAGTAGCCGAAGTTCCCACAGACAAAATAAGAAACCTTTGATATATACAGATTTTTACAGAAAATTCAAAATTAGTTTCAGAAGATGAGTATTTGATATCAAGAATCAATTCAAAGTATAAACTTAAAAATTTGATGCAATACATTCAACTAATTTCTTTAAGAATTTCAACACAATTATACAATCTTTTGAAAACTAAGAACTTCAAACGTTCGAAATGCCACTGAAAATTAAAAAAATTTGAACTGTTGACAATAACAAAAACAGAATATTCCCAAGAGAAAATCAACATGACCTAGAATTTATAATTTTTCGTTTATTATCAATTTTTCCATTTTCCGTTGTTATATGTCTCTTTTCAAAGACTAATATACAGTCTTCGAAAATCTATTTTAAGAATAAAATTTTTAATATAAATATTTCTTTCCTTTAAATTTCCGCTGGTTTTACATTTTAGGATCTTGTTACGTCGTCGAGAAGTTGTGCAAAAACCTTTGAGAAAAGAAGTAAAATCACATCTGAAAGAAAATTCGAGAGGAAAATCAACATGATTTAGCATTTTTTGTTTGATGTAAAATTTTTTTGATGTCCCAAATTTTTGGATTTTCTGTTGTAATATGCAGGTCACTCCTCAGAAACTAATAGACAGTCTCTAAAATCTATTTCAAAGATAAGACTTATAATAACAAATAAATAATAGAATAATAATTCTATAACATTCATGACTAGTATTGAAATTCTCAAAGGTTTCTTCAAGATTCACGCGGTGTTAGAATTCTCACACAAATTAGGGCTTATGGATGATCTGCGGATAGCATCTTATTTATCAAACAGATTTCAGACTGCTTTTCATAACAACAGCTGATCTTCAAAGGAGCCAGTTGAGATTGGCGTTCCTCAAGGATCCGTTTTGGGTCTTTTTCTATTTCTAGTTTTCATTAATGATTTAACAAGTTTTCTGGGAAGATTCCAAACCATTTTATTGGCCGATGGGACTACAGTCTCCGCAGCGCCCAGTGGGCAGATTGATGCGCTAGTCGCAGGTAACATGGCAACATTAATGGCTTCGAATTGGTTTACCTCAAACAAATTAGTTGTTGGGGGTTGTATTAGATTCGACTCTCCGATGGAGTGCCCACACGGATTCGTTAGCTTCTAAACGGTGTGTGAAAATGTTTTCCTGTTGAAGTCATTGGCTAGTTCATTCTCACCTTATGTAGTGAGGGCTGCATATTTTGCATTGGTGGAGTGCTTGATTTGTTATGCCATGTTAACTTGGGGCTTCTGGTGTCAGAATTTTTAGGATTCAAAGAAGAGGTTATCGATAAGATTCCACGACAGCCTTGATTAAATTCAAAATTTCAACGTTTCCTAGTTTATATATTCTGGAACCCCTTAAGTTTGCACATATCAATAGACTCTCATACGAAGAGACGGCAGTACTCATGCACGGTTGTCATCTGCGAACTGACCTGTGCAGGCTCAGGATTACTCAAAAGGGACCTTTTACGTGTCTGAAAAATTGTTCGATAAACTTCGGATTGAGTCTATTCTGATCCAGTCAGCATTATATGATATGAGTGAATTTCTTGAGTACAATTTTTGAAACTTTTGTGGTTGTAGTTTGTTAAGTATATAGTTATTTTCATTTATTTTTAAAGGCTGCATAGAATTTTTGGAGTTTACTCCTTGAGAATCGTTTTTTGTATATAAGGGAGTATTTTGTATATAAGATGACGAATGATCTCGGTACGTTGTTTGTGCGCACCCATGGTGCGCAACTTTCTAATTTGGTTGTGAGTGTACTACGACGTACATAGGTTATGCTGCAAGGCGACTTCACCTATATGTGATTGGGCTTCTTTGTTTCTGTCAGTGTCGATGTACTTATATTGCTGTTTTTGTTATAAATATCAATAATTAATATTTTTATTGTGCACTTACAATTATTTTCATTATATTTCGCTAGAGTGAACTGGAAGTATTTTGAAATAACTATGGCAAAAAGGGGTGTAGATAATATTGCCGCAACATCTAACAAAACACGTGGGTGCAAGGGTACGTTATATTTCATGTATTATATGCGATTTGTATTTATTAAATATTTGATAATTATCGATGTAGTTCATATAACTACATATTTGAGAAAAACACTTAAAATAAGATATTTAATCCTATATAAATTATCAAGCGCATCTACGCAAAATAAACAATTTTTAACCTAACCTAAAATTAATTTTTTTTTCGATGTCTGTAAATTCCTCCAGGTTATTATGATTTATTCCATGGATACTTTCTAAATATAAATAGTTCAAGTCAATAATTCGATAATATTATCTGAAGAATCAACAATATTTTTTCAATATAATAATGTTTTTCAAATTTTTTTCGGAAAGTTTTTTTTAGCAAACTTAGATGATTTTCATGTATTATTTATTATTGTACGTAAAAGATTTAGTGACATAACCATCTTTTTTTCTCATTAATTTGTTAGTTTATCCTTTCGTATGGTATTAATCTTTTTTCAGTCAAATAAACTCTTTTTGCGTATGTTTAGACAATCGTACTCTAGTCGTGCGTCGGAGCTGACACGCAATTTTTTTGTATATTGACGAGTGCAAACAATTTTATATATTTTTGCAAAGCATGAAATAAATATTACTATTACTATAGCTTTTTCTTTATACATCTGCTGAGATTAAAAGTGTTCTGCTAAAAGGAGAGCGTTCTTTATTCTTATTCATTTGGTTCCTAATCCTCAGCAGCGTAGAGGACGAGCAAAACATGGCATGAAATCACTCAGCCGGAAGTATAATAATCTCACGAATAAACGGTCACGCACCATTATGACTAATCAAACTGCAACATCAAAGTGACCATTTTTCTTCTTTCTCAATGAACCACACGCAACTTAACAAGCATTAGCAGTGCTATGGACCACGATGGTGAAATTCTATATTCAATGAATTGAACTAATAAGTAGGTGACAATAAATTGTCACGCCTAATGCGATTACATTGTCGACAAATTCAACAACGATTCGAAGTAGCTTATGAATCATTACCAAAGAAGGCTCATAAATAATCCACAAAGCGAAATCTTGGGCAATCATTTCTATGATACCGGTAAACGCGTATTGTCCATTATTTCGTGCTTTTAAAAATCGACCATTGCTAATATTCTGTTTTTGGTATACTGACGGCAGTTAACCAGGTGTCCGGCTCATTGTTTCTCGGAGAAAATGAAATCGTTTTGAAAATTTTCAATCGGCTTTATTTGGAAGCGCTTTGTTCAATTCCGCTAGCCATTGTTATATAGAACGGAGGTTGCTGCGTAATTGATATATATGACAAAAAAAGAAGTGCTCCAATATTATGAAAGTCGCGTTTTAACGATCGAAAAAAGCCGAAGATTAATCATTAGATTGTATCGAAATCCTAATCGATTTCAGCCTTCAATTACATGATAATCTACCTCGGTGTCCTGTTATTACAATGATACACAATTAATTATATTTAATAACGTAAATAGACGTATTGTAAAACTTGTATACATCGGAGTTTAATCTGAATCAGGTGCTATGGGTTGTGTAATAAAGTCGCACTCCAGTAACTGGTAAACTTTTATCATTTCCTAAGGGCACGTAACAATTAGGTGAATTCTCATCCTCAACCGTGTCATTACATTTACGATCCCCCCCGAGATAATGTGCAACAACGTATTCAGTAAACCATGGAAGAGAGTACTCGTAAATCATCATAGAAAACGGCCGTTTTCGATTTTTTGCAGCCACCAGAGGTGATCCTTATCCCGTATTTACCGTAACGAGTCAAGTGTATTGGAAGTTCTTGCGCCAATCGATACGAAAACCGACAAAAAACCGAATGATTTCCGATCGAATTATCGATAGACGCGATATTTTATTCTGTCCGACTATTACGTCTTCAAGAACTATCTGGGAACGTCGCGAATAAGGCGAAACAATCCCGGATATATATATGACAACTGAACGGCGACAGTTCCAACGGTTCCCCATTTAATAATAACTACGAAACAGATGACAATATCCCTAATAGGTCATTATTACCTAACGAGAGCACATAAATAACGCGAATATCAAACGCACTTGTCTTCATGCAAATCGTCATTCCGGACGAGTATTGCGCAATCGTTTCTTCGGCCGGTCGTCGAACATTCGTCCGAAAATGGACTTGGCGATGATTATTTATCGTTTGCGACTAACACTCCCATAATCAGATGTCTAGATTTATCGTACGAGATCTGGATCGTAGTTTTGAATATTTGATCGTGCGCGACATTCCGTACCGCGTCGCGGCTGAAAAAAAGTCGACGCGGAACAAAAGGAATACGCTCCGGATCTGACAGGACATAATTCATAGAGTTGTCCCGGAGAAGAAGAGAAAAAAATGCGCCCATCAGGAAAATTAGTTATAGCACGGGCAAGGTTGGCGACAGTGTACAATGGGAGGACGGATATAAAGCGTGGATAATTGCAACTTATGAGACGTATATATTGCAATCTTTCCTACCCACGTGTTTTATAGTCTGTCTTCCCTGCCTACGACGCCTCGGCACTATTAGAACAGAACGATTCCCGGAGATTTTGGACGAAACCGCTGAAATGTGGAGCTGGACTTCATTGGTACGAGGCAACGGACAAGTTTTCGATGCGAGTGATAAAAGAATTCGTTGCCAGTAGCAGTATATACCAATAGATAACTCTAAAAAGACATATCATTTCATGGTCAATAATATACCTCTATAAGCATAGGTTTGTTCTAATTAGAGTTGTGAACCGTCGATGTTCTCTCACGATCCTGCGCTGTTCACAAAATGTGCTTCATTTTATGAACAGCGCAGAATCGTGACGATTCGGTGATCATCCACAAGGCGAGTTCACTCAAATGTATTATTTCACTTCTATTAATAAGTAATATCACAACAATAAAATATTAACCAGACAGATCAATATATACCAATAGATAACTCTAAAAGTAGATACCATTTCATGGTCAATAATATACCTCTATAACTATAGGTATATTCCAATAAGCGTTGTGAACCGTCAATGTTCTGTTACGATTCTGCGCTGTTCACAAATTGTACTTCATTTTATGAACAGCGCAGAATCGTGACGATTCGGTGATCATCCACAAGGCGAGTTCACTCAAATTAATTATTTCACTTCTATTAAGTGACGATTCGGTGATCATCCACAAGGCAAGTTCACTCAACTGAACTATTTCACTTCTATTAATAACAAATATCACAATAATATAATAATAACCAGACAGATCAATATATACCAATAGATAACTCTAAAAGGAGATATCATTTCATGGTCAATAATATCACCAGACAGATCAATATATACCAATAGATAACTCTAAAAGGAGATATCATTTCATGGTCAATAATATACCTCTATACCTATAGGTTTATTCCAATTAGCGTTGTGAACCGTCAATGTTCTGTTACGATTCTGCGCTGTTCACAAATTGTACTTCATTTTATGAACAGCGCAGAATCGTGACGATTCGGTGATCATCCACAAGGCGAGTTCACTCAAATGAATTATTTCACTTCTATTAATGACTAATATCACAATAATATAATAATAACTAGACTGATCAATATATACCAATAGATAACTCTAAAGGGATATATCATTTCATGGTCAATAATATACCTCTATAACTATAGGTTTTGTCTCAACTAGCGTTGTGGACCGTCAATGTTCTGTTACGATTCTGCGCTGTTCACAAAAGGTGCTTCATTTTATGAACAGCGCAGAATCGTGACGATTCGGTGATCATCCACAGGGCGAGTTCACTGAAATGAATTATTTCACTTCTATTAATAACTAATATCACCATAATACGATGATAACCAGACAGATCAATATATACCAATAGATAGCTCTAAAAGGAGATATCATTTCATGGTCAATAATATACTTCTATAGCTATAAGTTTGTTCCAACTAGCGTTGTGAACCGTCAATGTACTGTTACGATTGTGCCCTGTTCACAAAAGGGTTCACAACGGTGGCAGTAAATGAAAACAAAAGAAATGTCACTTAAACGTGACACCAACAGAGCAAAACGTCGATTGAAGCAAACAATTTTTTCACGAATAAAGCGTGATGAATGCGATTTATTCGTATTTTGTGAATTTATTTGTCATTCATTTTTTCTATTGAACAATTCCTATTGCAGTTCAAACCACCGAAAATTAACAAAAAGGAGACAACTCCCACTCAATGAGATTGTCGGAAATGTATTAAGTTAAAAGACCATTTGACATTGAAAAGAAAAAGATATTAATTTCGCTCTACTAATAACAGAACGGTAGTTATACGCTTGCAGATGGCCAGTGTAACATATTCAGACAACAATATTACAAATTTCAATCATGATGCATGGGAATCATGAAAAGAAACGTGGCGGACGTCATCTGCAAAACATATGTGCCAAAGATGCTGCATATAAAGTTTATATGTATTGTTTGTTAATGGACTGAAAGCCAAGTTTTAACTGATCCGAAAAATGGTGTTTTCAGAAATTTTGCAAATTTTTTTCTCTCAGAGACGATGATGACAGAAATATTAATCGAAACGATTGAAGTTCCAATTGATAGCAATTGAATAGTGAAAAATCGAAAGCGATGGTAGTTTTAGAAGTTGAGTTATATTATTAAGTTTTTAAGAATCTTTGGCATTTTTGCAACATGCGTCTGCTCGACTCTCATTTCAAAAAACTGAAAGGTAACATTCATCATAACATCAAATTATTCTGGACAAAAATGATACTTTATTTGATTTTCAAAAATTTTTTTTAGTTTTCGAATGCTTTCGGCTTCTAGGACCGAGACGCGGACAAGAATGATGGCGGAATGCGCCACTCATTCATAGGTTAAATGCTTTTACGTATCTCATCGATTGACTCGAAAATGGTACCTCGTAGCTGAAAACAATGCGGGAAACAATTTTCAAATTACGATGCAGATTTTCTGAAAAACAGAAAGCGGTGGAATCATTGGCATCGTTTCCTTAGAAACGATACGTTTCAGGATGGAATAGTAATCGAGACGATTATGACCCCATTCAATAGAAATTGAGTGGTGAACAACCGAAAGCGATAGTGGCTTCAGAAGTTAAGTTATATTTGAGAATGTTGAAAAATGTTTGACAATTTTTGTGTTTCATTTATTATCCCTCCAAAACGCCCATTTGTGGTTTCTCCATCGGCAAAGACAGCCATAGTGAAAGAAAATAAAAATCTTTCAGTGAAAATTTAGGAGCGCAAACTGTTTAGGGGACCATGCTCTGTGTAAAATGTTCGGGGAAATCGTGAATTTTTGAAATTTAGAAGATCTATGCATACCACGTTCTGAATTTTCTTTCAGAACGATTCCAATTAATATTTTCTTCTCATAATACATTCGATGAAACCCAGAAACGTACTCGTATATTCATTATAATGAAATTTTTTTTATCATTAATACCAAAAACAGACATATATGGTGATCGAAATTTCCAGACAAAACTGAAAATTTGCATTAGCGAAAAAATTTTAAAAAGTCTCTTGATGAATAACAGGAAACATACTCAAAATTCAACCGAAAAACGCATATAAGTTCCTCGTGAATTTCAAAGAGTTTTCAGGAAAATTCGAGGACCTCTTTGCCTATTTCCTAAAAATTTCAAAAATCAGTCATTCAGCTGTCAAGTTTCCCTCGCATTTTTGGAAACTTGGAAAGAATTATCAACTCGAAAGAATTGTGTTTTGATTGAATTCAATGAAACTCACAAACATTTATCGATTTTGAGAGAGATGTATCAAAACTTATAAGGAATTCTGAAATAATTTCATAAATTTTTGGGAGAGATCGAAAGTACCCTTTGAAATCTCACGAGACTGGTTCAATATTTTTCCAAGGAAATTCTCTGCTTATTTTTCAGAATCGCTCTGGATTTGAATGGCTAAAGAATATATTTCAATGGATTTCTCATTGATTTATTCTTGATCAGGACGTGATCTACCTGGAGTATATCGCGTCCAATTTTTTTAATAGAGAGAATTCGTCTACCATCACTCAAAATACGAAAAAAATCATACAAAATGTGATTTCTACATTGTTGATTCAGTTCTAAAGGTACACATCAGCAAAATTGAAGAAAATAAGTATAACGGTTCGTGAATTCAACTTTATGTTTTATGTAATAAAGTCCCAAGATGGGATAACCTAACACTCAAGTGTTACAATATCTTTAAGAGCAGAGGAGGAGAACCTAACCTAACTTAACCTAACTTAACCTAACCTAACCTTCCAATCAAGTCTTATAATATCTTTAGAAAGAGAGGAGGAGAAAAGTGGGAACGGAATTTTAAATCCCGGTTTCCACATTCCATTAAAACGAATAGGAGAAACCGATAGTTTTGAAACCGGAGTTTCCCGATACTAAAACGCAATTGCTTTTCATATTTGTCCACGAGTCAGATGTAATTTGGTGGGAAACATCCCATCCTCTCAAAGTTTTTGAACGCTTGAATGATGTAGTTTACGTCAGCAAAACGTTTCCGATCCTTTTCTAGCATTAAGTATACTTCAGAAATACCGTCGCATTTCAGCAAAAGCCACTTGATTACTTCATTCGCAATCTCGAGAAGGAAATTCTTAATGTGCCCTGACACTGTTCCAGATACATCAAGAAGATATACAACCTTATGACATTTCGCATATTTTAGAAACCACGAACTTAAATATACACCCACATAAAATGTTATCCTAGAAAAAAACACACAGTCAACTAAATATTCATGAAGACAGAAACATTGGATTAACTCAACAATCTTGACACTCATCTCACTTCATAACAGTTCTGAAGATAGTGAATATTGAAATGTTGAAATGATAAATGAAGAATTTCCTCTAAAAGTTTCCGCCTACTCATCTTCGCTCGTTGTTTAGTGATTTACTGGTAGAAACAGATGCAACCGGCCGTAGAATAACTTTCAGAGAAATAAGATAAACGCGATCAGTTTTTTTTTTGAGCCACGTGAAAGATATTATATTTAAATGAACGCTATTTAGCATAATCGTAAAAATACCCATATCAATCAGATGGTTATTTGTTATGTAACGATTTTGACGTACCTGTATTGATTTACATAATTGGGACGATTTTGAATATATGATTTAATTGAGATTGCGAATTCATCATAGATTCGTAAGTCTACCGGCATCCAACAAATACGTTCCTGCGTTACAGTTCTTGGCATTTATGCAAATCCTGACAGGTAGGCAATGAAAAATCATCTCACGCAGCATCAGCAACGTCCGTAGCGATTTGAACTAGCTGGCGACGGTTATTTACTCGTGGCATCCTTCAAAGTAATTACTGTGGACGTGTGTGTGTCAGAAGTTTACTTATGATACATTGAATTAACAGGGTGGATATACGTGAGATCACCTTTCGCATTGCTCATCGAGAAGAACGTCTTTTAATAAAATTCGACCTCCGGCTACTCGTCCAATAATTCTTGGCCAATTGACCTTTGACCGTTAGCAGCCTTGGCACTGATTTGGGCAACGCCCAAACTCTTGCGAACGAACGAGTCCAAGCAATAATTGATAAAGAGTTGCATCCTCGTAAAAAAAACGAGTCTTCGTCCGTTTCTCTTCTTCTCTCATCATCATCCTCACGAACGTCGGAATCGAATTCCGCAGTCTCGTGTTCCGTTAAGCGAAACGATAGGAACGTTCATAAACACGCACGTACAATCGTACAAATGCATAGACAATTCTGATCTTGTTGTGTAACGGTGAAAGGAAGGGCAGCATCTCCTCGCGGACCCCGCCCTGGCCCCAGGCGGCGGCCCCCGCAGAGTGCTACCAGAAGCTCCCCCGGCCCCACCGGACCATGGCGATTCCAAACGTTAAACTATATTGAATCGTTTCGTTTACGAGCAACTCTCACCTATTAAGGTGTAACGGCGATGTTTCAGTTCTTGAACGACTTCTTCGATCGATGTGCGTAAACTGGAGCAACGCATTTCTAATACTTCGCTTATTTCGATAGACGGAACGATTTTTCATTGGTTTTAACATCGAATTACTTTCATTTTTCAGAGTAATAGGAAAGTGGTTTTGTCGAGTCGATTGAGCTTCTCCGGTAGCTTGACCTTAGAATTATATAACAGTTGACAAACTGACCAAAAACTCTACCTTCTCCTCCTTACCATGCTGTCAGCTAACGAAGATTAGTGATTAGAATTCTAGACATCACAACTACAAAACTATACACCTGACCCATCTTCCGGTGTTTCGCAGCCAAAAATTTCAACTTCTTCCAACCCTTCATTATCAACATGGCATCCCTCATAACTTGTCCAATCATTGATGTCAATGAGGAGTTCAAGAAAGGAAAGCATCTTTTTAGTAAATATTATTTGCTTCCATTGCATCCGCAGCATGAGTCTGTACATGTACATCTGAAGTTTCATTTCGGTGGACACACCAGAATCTAGCATCTGATCCTCATTCGATGCTCTGACCCTGTCTCAGGTCTCGCCCCCCTCCTCTGCTAAAGATCACATTGGCTATTCAATTGACTAATATTTGAATATCCACTTGTTGTTTCTCCTCAATTGGCCATCTATGTTTTTTGTTGTTGATAAAAACGCCATGTTCATCACTACAATTAACATTAACGTCTGTCATAACATGTAGATCCTCTACATTATCTGGCAGGTAATCTTATCTTATCTTGAACAAATATGTAGTTAACGCATTTTAGAAATTTTTCTGAAGCTTTCATTTGGTTATCTAGCATCGAGCTCAAGATAATGCATTTTTGACATTTTCGAAATTTGACATTTGGACTTGGGTCGTTGGTCCCAATTTATTGTACAACGAACTCATAGAAAGTTTCTCAAAATTATGAAATTCTGTGACATTGCATTGCATTGCATTCATAGTGTGAGAAAGAGAAAAAATATTTTTTTGAATTTATATCGTTGATCTCGACATATAGAAAATGTCATTCTCCGGATCATGATTATATTTTAAAAGAAAAATATTTTTCTGTAGTTAACACTACAGAGATCTATCTTACCTAAATCTCAAAATAATGCATTTTTGATAGTGTCAAAAATTGACGTTTGTGCCGAAACCGTTAACCCAATTTCCATGTCCAACAAACTACTTGAAGGGCTCCCATGGTTTTACGATTCCACGAAATTTCATTAGAATCAATCAACTTTCAGGCAGTTGTCGTGGAACATAGACCCACTTCCTATGAGTTCAGGGGGTCCAAAACCTGTTGCTGACCCAAACTCAATAGATACTTCAACTTTGACTTGCCTGCTGTCTGTAGGATAAGCAACTGACTTTATTTGTTCGAATATTTCTTGGTTTTTTCAATTCATCTGAGTCTATAGGTTTCCTCAATTTTTGGTGACGGGTGTTCGTGTAATGTTTGATTTTTAAGCAAAATATGATCGCCATTAGCCTCCAAGGTACAAAATATAACTCACCAGTGAACGAGTTATAATTGAAGTAAGTTTCAACAACAGTACCTAAGATAAAGTGAAGACATCAAAAAGGACATTCAGTTCTGCTAACATTCCTTCTCCTCTAATGCAACTGTTGGTACTTAAAGGTAGCTTCTAGCTGACAGCCACAACTATTGAAGTAGAGAGTTGAAAAGTTTTCTAGCATATACTATCTCACAAAGAAATGATTAGGTCTCATGTGTTTCATTCTTTGGTGTATCTCGTTTGTAGCAATCTCATTGCAGATCAGATTAATAGGCATGTCACCTTTCTGGTGACTTCTGTGGCTGCTACTATTTGAGCGTCAGTGGATTAAACAGCAACAGATAAGTCACGCCTACTTTGTCACACTATAACTTCTTCTTATGAAAGCATGTCATTCCGTAACCAGGATGGCCATTGCCATTATTCTTATCTGCTTCGAACAGTAGATTATGGAAAAGGCTTTATCCTGTACACCATCAGCTTAGGTTGTGTTCCTACGGCTTGCCTGTATAGGAAACTCTGAGAGTATCATTGTCGTCTCTATTTGCTTCGCTGTTCTGGAATATCAAGATTGCCAAATCTATGGCGTATTCTTTGAACAGAGCTTTATTGACCAATATTTATTTGCCCATGGCCTCTTCTTTTGACCGCAATATTTCATGGGCGTCTAGTCCCGAAATTCCCTTCGAGTCGTCGTTGAGCATGAGAGTTGTCCCTCCTGATCCGGAGGTAGCGATCAGTGGCGTTTCGTGGTGTACCTAATTTTCAATGTTAAAAAAATTTAGTGAGCTAAATCCCAAGTTTCACTTTCAAATCAATAATGATTCATGTAAACTATCAGACTTTATATAATACAAATCCGACTAACTGAAGCCCGTGGAGGAAAATTACGAAGAAATTTGCTTTTACGATGACATATGTCAAAACCCTACTGAAACACATACCGACGAACAATTTGTGAACAAATTTTATTTTGGTATATCTTCAGCATTTTTCGCATCAGGTTATTGCTACGGAGGAATCAAGATGGAGGGTATGTTCAGATGTGTTTGTTTCTTATAACGATAGGTTTTCAACTCAAAAGAGGTCATCTTAATCGAATATATTCATCTCTTCCTATTCACAAATAGAACGATTTTTGGGAATTAATTTTTTGCAACATATATATACATATACGTATTCGGTGGAATGTAACAATAATTATGAAAATGATTGTCTATAAATTGCATTCCCTTATGGGACGTAAGCAACAGACATATCTTCTGTTATACACCAATCAACGATTATTGGAACCTTGGGCTACACCCTCATTACAATCAAGTTGTTCATTTGCATCAGATAATGCATAAATTACGAATCTTCAAATATAACGTTTATACCAAATGAGGTAGCGGTATCTTGAAATCCCTATAAACTTGTAGTAAATCGAGTAAATTGCTACAAGTTACTTGATGAAATCAACGTCGTTATTTACTTCTCGTATTGATTAGAACCCATTACAAAAACAATTATTCGCGCTATTAAAGATACGTTTGTTGGCATCGACAATTCACTGCGTAATAAAATGTCGAAGAAAAAAAAAGACCAATTAATTCCATTATTGTTTCAATGTGTTCCCCGTCGTTGGTAGGATACGAAGTAAGGATGTTATTGTTCTTCCTCGAAAAAATATTTCGCAGAAAAAAAATTCATCCTAATTGCACCAATGTAGCGGCGCGTGAAAATTTCTTTCGACTCACAAACGCCAATTACCGTACGGTGCGATATAAGTTCGCGTAAATTACGGCGTGGGAATTGGCACCTAATTAATAATAACATATCGTTTTCCTCGTTCGACATTATTATCATTATTAAGACGTTAGGGATATGGGAAGTTCATTCGAATTGAGCAGTTCTCGAAACTTCTTGTGGTGCAAGAACGCCCGTAACGAGTACGACTCAAATCGACGTTTTGCATGACGATTTTTCTGATTTAACGACAGCCTGTTGCAGAACTTCTTGGAATTCATTCAATATTAGCGGTCTCTGGTCGCACGCTGTGCCGCCGCCCCGATCACTATATGAAAACGATTTTCGGTATTGCGTCTATACAAATGGACTTAAATCTGCGAAAATTTGGTGAGAAATGTAAAACAACCATTCCAATCGTCCTGAAATTGTTATCAATTATATAAATAACTGATGAATTGTTTTTTTCAATTCGAAAACTTTGTTCAAATGGTTTATAGGATCTAATCCTTCTTTTATAACCATTTTCTGTGTATCAAAATATTTTTTCAATTGATGAGATGAGACCACCGTTTCATGATATCCGGTATGAAGAAATTGTGCTAAAGAGCAAAGAGCTTTCACACTTTACTGAATCAGTTTGTATCATTCTATAATATATTTCATCCAAAAGCTCGGTACTTGTGTGAAAAATTCGGAACTACCAGCTGAGCGCTTGAAAAAACATGACTCATACCATAACGTTCCCTCAGGTGGGCATTTACTTGAGTACCAATACGCATGAGGCGAATAGAGGAAACGAATTTCGTCCGCAGTATGCGGCAAGCCGTTCGCGAGTTGTGCTCACCTGAAAAAGACTATTCGTATCAGAGTGCGGAACAAGCGATGAGCGACGGCCGTACTAGAAGTGTTTGGTTATCGTGAAGCAATAAGCAACTCCGTCGCCGGCTGATGCATTCGAATCCGACTTCCGAGACGCAGTGGCTGTAAACAATTGAACGTGTACTCTGGGTACACATTCTTTTTCTTCGATTGTTTGTATTGTCATTTTATCATTTCAAACAACAATTGCTGCAGGAAAGGTAATTAGTTCTTACATTTTGGGAAGTTGATGGGCGATATAATATCACAAGACCATCGAAAATAACCGAATACCTTTCCGAGTCACGATTCGTATATAAAGTATGAAACAAATAGTATATTCAGTTACTGTTTGGTGTTCGACGTGATTATACAACGAATAAACCAATTTTATAAAACTATCAGCTTTATTGTATATCAATATTCTGACAATTGTCGATAAAAGCAAATATTCCGTTCTGTGACAGTTATTGAACAATATTTATGTCTACATCCATTGTTATTTCTGTGTTCATTCACTACGTTCGACCCAACGAAACTCCAAAGTAGTTATATGACGTCGTCAGAAAATATATTCACTTGTCTGTATACGTTTATTGAGCAAATTACTCAAATATTATTAGTCCAATTTCCTATGAGTTGTGTAATTTTATATATTTATTTTTTGATTATTAAAACAAAGAAGCCTCGATCAGCAAGTGGAGTTACAATATTTCCATTTCCATTTTGACTCAAGTCCCTAAATCGACTTTAGAGTTCCTTCTCAACTTCTATATTAGGCATATAACATTTTTCATATACTATACCGCCACCTTCTGAAATGTTCCCCTTCCATCCTTCTACACCCTTATCTGTATTACACCGGCTGTTACATTTGGTCACCAGTCAAGTCAAATTGAGTTTTTTCAATTTGAGGGTTTTGTAAATTCTAACCACTATATAAGTCTCTTTGCTTCACATTCATTTTTAAATTCGATCGCAACATTAAGAAAAACATAGTGCAGTATATGAATTTCTGCCTGTAATCTCGGAAAATGCGTTTGAAATATTTGAAATATATTGAAGGAAAAAATCTCAATGTATTTGCAGGGCTGCGGCACCACATATTTTCACGTACCAAGGATTACGTCAGGGTCACCAATATAGAAATCATGCGTCAGCGGTGTTGTCGGATTTCATCACGCGCTATGTGCATTTCAATACTTGAGCATTCTACTCTGAAAACAACATGGAATCATCTCCTCTAAGCTCCTCTGAAAAACCACGCTTTTTTTTAATTTCAATTGAAACAAGTTTTCCTCTCTAGAAATTAAAATGTATTTTATCATGATAACGTTGTGAACGCAAGTTTTAGGTCCACAGGAAATTCTCCATATATTCCTTTTCTCTATAGTCAGTCAATGAAGGGTTTTAAGTTGATAGCGGTCATGATATAATCACAGAGTCAAAGTAGTTTAATGGCAAGTTTGTGACGACAATAAACATTTATTCAGAAAAATGACACATTAGTACGTAGGAGTTCGTCATCCCTGCACTAGTGCGACCAGGAAATCTGGCACCTGTAACCCTAGGTCGGAACACTTCAATATTCTATGACTGTTGATGACGAAATACGTTTTTATCCTTTGCACAATCATTTTTGAAGTAGAAACTTTAGGCGTTTTGGCATTGGTAAAAACCAAGAAGTCCGCGACACCATGAAATCTTCATCGACAATTGCGCACTGCGCATGTGCCTAGTGGCTGGAGTGACGGCTATAGGAATTAGAGAATTGCTTCTCCTTCTTCTCATTCATCAACGCGATAGTATCGTAGACTTGATGTCAATTGTGTTCAATTGATGGAAATAACAGATCACACAAAGAAAGATGAAAAGTCATAACTATAACTACAACAATTTCTCAAAGCAACGAATTTTTCTTTGATGCGACGATGGAGGATCGACCACACTTTCGATTCCGATCTTCGCATAATAATTCAGTATAGAAGAGCTACTGACAGCTTTTTAAGTGTAAGCACTCAGATCGTAGATAATGATAAGCATAAAAATTAGAGAACACTTTCTCTATCAAAATTGACAGATCATTCCAAAAATTTCTGCAAACGTGTTCCACATTCACAACGTTTCGTCCTGCAGATTTGAGTATTGTTACACATTGCGTAATTCGAAAACGAGCATGTTTAATCGAAATTTGACTGAATACGTTAATTTTCTTTGTTGATTAGGATCAATTGTGTTTGAATAGTGAATCGATTTTGAACAAATAGGGGATATTCAAGAACTACGTTGATACTTGTTTAAAGCTTCCATTTGAATCATCAGATATGTAAATCGCTACTGAAAGTGAACCTGACAACTACGAAATTGCGGTTGCTTACGATCAGGCATCCTATACTTTTTATTCCTCATTGTTTCCTGTCGAATAATTTTAATTTCATCAAAATACCATCAGTTTTTTTGAACATCCATCGACAATCCAACATATGACCGTGTTGTTGAAATCGTGGATGAAAATTCACAAGTTTCGTTTCGCGAGGAATATCAAATTATTGAATTTCATATTTCATATTTGTAGGGATTTGATGATTTAACAATGATTTTGAATGGGGGTTTCAACGTTAACTTTGCAGATGATGAAAATATATCTTGAAATAATTCTTCAAACAAAGAATTTGATTTAACGATCAGCGATGATTGCAATCTGAGCACAACGAGACATAGAACTACAATTATTGGCAGCTTACAAAATATTTGAATAAATTCAACGCAAAATTGTTTCTTTGCTACTTTAGTTGAATGAAACTATAGTCTCGGTTTAGAAATATGATAACTATAATGATGATGAAAGAATTGTTGAAACTGTGGATGAAAAATCGAAAGTAAGTTTCTGGATATTCATTTCAATGAATATGGAATTATAAAATTTCATATTTTATATATTATTAAATTTACGTTTCAAACAATTGATATCAATTTTTCCATTAAACCAAATATGCATTATTTTTAATATATAATCTTTGATTGAATGGAAACAAGTTGATTCAAATTTTGCAACAGAAAAAAATGTGTTCTGAAGATTAAAAAAGAATATTCACATATATGTTCAAGTTTTAATTTCCGTTGGTATTCCCGAAGTGCCTGATTTTTTTTGTTTTGTTTTTTTTCTTTGATTACAGATAAATTACCCAAAATCGAATATCGTAGGAAAAATTTCGCTATGTTTAATGATCTTTTATTGACGAACGAGAAAGAGAAGTCACTATTACTTTCACTTTTTTTTTGTCCCAAACTTTTTGCATTCTCTATCAATTCAAGAAGTTCATTTTACGAGGGTCACTCAGCGACTGTTCGACTTGTTGATTGACTAGTCGCGAAGTGACAAATGACCACACAATACTCGCGTTTGTTCTATTACACTCACTTGAAAAAAAAGTATTGACTGGATTCGTGCTGGCAGCACCGTAGTGTCAAGGGATTAACTGACTTTGCCAAGTAGTGGGGGCAAGCACGCAGGTTTGGCGCGCACGGGTGAAGGATGACAGTTTCGTCACTATCATATCGAGGCGCGCGCATATTATGACCAAATGTCAGGTGATGAATTGCGCGCATGTCCATATACAGTAGTGTCAAAACTGTGTCGGTGGCAAATGTCACCAGTACGCACCCAGCCTTAGTTGCACCACCGATTGGAGATAAAAAGAACGACTGTTATAATTTGAAGAGGATTTATTCAAAATTTCAGTTGAAATGGAACAGAATACCCAAATAGGAAGCGCACTATTCGTTTCTTGGAATGATATTACACACATATTCTGGTAGATATTCGGTCAGCTATTTGCTGATAGAAGAACAGAAGTGACACCAACAGTTCAAATGAATGCACCAAAACTGATCCATAAAAACTCTCAATTATCGCAGTACTGGTAATATTGAGACACAATAGATACTTAAACTAAAACCGAGACCATTCATCTTCTTCGCTATCAACCGACAACACTATGTTAATATAGTGTTCATTTTTTAAAGTTTCTTTCGAAGGCGCGGTGGAAGAAAGTTATAATTAAGGTGAAATCTTCCTTTGAACCTGCAACTACAAAGGAATGGCGTCGTCATAAAAACTAGCCTTTTATCAAAGACCATTTTTCCTCGTGCATATCATAAAGATGTTACGTAGCTTCATAAAACGTCACGTTCCGAAAACAGATCAACACCTCTCCAATTGTAAGGTGATGAAAATGTATCATTTGCCGCGAGTCAAATCCACGTCGGAATGCGAATGCGACGAAGGCGATGAGCCAACGAGAGACATAGGTGACCGTGGGTGGTCCGAAATGAGAAGAGGCCGCAAGCACTGCAGGAAGCTAATCAGGGGCATCATCAAATGATTAATTACTCGTGAAGTGGAAAAGAATAATCCGGTAGAAACGTTCACGTCTATGTCTATAATCCCATTTCGCCAATGGATGGTTGAATTTCGCTGCGAGCTCCATTTCATTTAAACTGTCCGTTCATTAGGATTCTAGATCGAGGAAAGAATTCCTTTGAAGTCTTTGCATACTTCGATTTTTTTATGCATATTCAAATTTAGATTATTTTCAACGTCCAAAAAAAAGGAAGATTATTTCGGTCGCAGTTCCCACAGAAGCAGTCACCGTTGACATTTTGGCGAGATCCTGTTTTTCGCTGTTTTATGTATCATGAAGAAGAGCAGGTAACATTTTCGAGTGATCTACCGCCATAGATAGCGTGAACTTACGGCAGGCGCATTCCGCCGTGTTGATTTTAATTAGATTTTTTCGAAACAAAGGACCGAAACATAAATCGACCGTTTTATTATCGGGTCGCTAATTGTCTTTTGATGCAATTTTTTGCATACCTCTGTCCGGCTAATTCCGTTTTTTGGGATGAATTCTGGTGGTTGCGGGGTGATTAATTCGTTACCGATGGCGTCTAGGATAAAGGCCAACTGGTTGGTCCGCCGCAAAAACAGGAAACTAATCGAGTTCGTTTTGCATAATTTGATGACCAAGAAGAACGTGTGACATTATAATCTATTTATGTAAGTAGAGCGTTTGAATACATTGGAAACCAGATAAAAACCCATCAACTACTAACCTTCATCTAATTTGTAGTTACGCCTCTCTGTTTCAAAATAAATTATAAGTTTGTTTTGCCGATGCATAATTTTTCGATTTTTCGGGAACTGGTTTTTCCGCATAACGAATCAATCTTGGCTGATGCCTGCGACGCCGATCGCGAATTTCGCAAAACGACACATTACACCGGGTACGAAGGACGATTCCAGTCGCAGTATATAATGCGAATCGAGTATCATCTTACCTTCTTCCTTCGAGATTCATATTTACATGATGGAAACAAACATTACGTAATCGTTGTTCGCCCGGAGGTATCGGTTTCACCCGTCTCTCCGATCCAGTTCTGGTAATACAAACTATCCTTATACGCCGTTTGAAATCGAAAGTAAGAAAACTAGATCGTTTACCAGATGAGGAACGGGCGAAATTACGAACACGATTCGTCCTGACGAAGCGAAAATACAATGTTGCGTTTTGAGTTATTGAATGAGTTGCTCACGTGGAATTGCTGTTTCGTTACAGTTAATGAAATTTATTCGATCATTTGATACAGAATGGCGTGAATCAAAACATGAAATTAATAGGATGGTTTGAATTCCTAGAAAGTAGTCTTGTTCATTCATCCTTCCCAGTTCAGGATTTATAACATTTCTCGTTCATCCCTCAGTTTTTGTTCCAACCGAACAGCAACTCAGTTTCCCATGGTCAGATGCGGTGCCCTTATACCGTAGTGTGCAAGCGTTGTCATTTGAGAGCGTTGCTTTTGAGTCGCGTGCGGTAATCGCCCACAGGGGTTCCGCAGAGGTGTGTATTGGATCCCCTAGTATACCTAATTTATGTCTTTAACTCATATAGATCTGTTGAAAAGATTGGAATCAGAACATTGGCTAATGATCTCAGCTTTATTTTTCGTTTGATTCGGATCACATACAAGAAGCAAAACTATGTTATGAAGGATCACCTGAGATCGGTCTTCAAACTTTTTCAGAGGCATAACTTGAAGCTCAATGCCATTAGGTCCAGCGCTCTCGTGTTTGCTACCGAAAGAACCTTTCAACTTCAAATAAACAATGATTCTTTACAGGACACCACTTTTAATAAAAGCTTGAGGCCTTTATCCGACTGTAGATTGGGATGCAAAAGTCATGTCTGGCTGACTGTTATTATTTTGCTCTATCGCAGTCGTTATGTACTGGTGCGAGCCCAACAAGTTGTCTTCTGTAGAAGGTGGGCTATTTTCTGTGATGCTTTCGCATCTGATGTTATCCTACGTCCTAGGTAGGTAAATGCCATTACATTACCTAAAGCTGTTCCAACAATTTCAAATTGCGTTCTTATTTCTCCAGTGCTGATGACTTTGGTCTTAATTGAGTTGATATCGATGTGATATCTAGTTATAATAGCCTTTATTTCTCTTAGAGCATCTGGTAGTTCGGCATCGGAACTCCCTAACAAGGCTACATCTTCAGAATGCCTTACCACCTTTTCTTCATGTAACCTTATTTCTCTAGTATCCCTCAGGGTTTCTTCCATTTCCTCTAGGTCATGTTGTATAGAGATTGTCGAAGACTGATAACGAACGACTGCCCCAATTTGTGCCTCCCCTATGCGTCTGGCAACCTCTCCCTCTTGTCTTTATAGCGCCCATGAAATCTGTCTTCCTTTAAAGCAAAGTCCGACTAATTGCATCACTTCAGCAAGGCTTTCCCGCAGTTGAAAAATTCATTCTATGTGTCTTTTCCCTTCCCCAGTCTCTCCTTTTTGAGTAGTTGCAGTGCCAGTATTGCTTTTCCTGTTCCCATTCCTTTCCTGAAGCCACAGTGGTCATTCGTTAGGCAGTTCTTTATCAGAGGTTCTATTCGGCGATATCATGCCTAAGGTTCTGTGTTGTTCATATTTCATAATTCTCTCTCTCTCTTCTGGGACCATGAAGACTCCTCAATCATTTAAACGAACTCATCTTCACATTTTTCGTCTTTCAGTTTTGAAGACTGTTCTGCCCCTCATCACTGACTTCACATTGATTTTTTATGGGTTCAAGTCCTCTTCCTCTGTATACGAAGTATCAAATCATTTTTTCCATCCTCAAAGAATGACACAACTTGTGCATATTCTTCTTCAATATTTCCTCTGATGCTATATTGTCCAATTGTTTCTGATACTGTTTTTTTTTTGCGATTTTCCTCTCACGATTATTTTTGTCGCAGAATTTCATATAGGGATGTATAATTTGTTTGCTTTTCCTGCCTTCATCTTTTCCATGAATTGCGGGGGTTATTTGCTGAACCAATCGCTCTTGGCCTGAAGCACTTTCCTACGTACAGTCTCTTTTGCTGTTACCAAGAGTTTTTCTTTTATACTACTCCACTTCTCGTCCATGGTTGCAGTGTCTGCCTGCATTAGAATTGCATCTGTTTTCTGTTTTTATTTGTATATTTTAGCTTGTTGTTTTAGGTTTTAAAGATCCCACTTGTTGTATTCTGTTCCTTGTTAAGCTTTTTTCAGCTTCAATGTACATTTAGCGACAACCATGTTATGGTCACTGTCAATGTCAGGTGTTGAACAACTTCTGCAGCACTTGAGGTGGTTTCCGGTCCGTTGTAGAATGAGCATGTAGTTCAAATGTAGTGAAATTTTATGGAAACTTTCAGGTAAACCTACACCTTGTGAGGTGTTGAAATATCGTAGTTGCTACTACAAGGTTATATTTGGTGCAAAAACTTTTTGGTTTGTTTCCTTTATCATTTTTTGTGCAGAGTCAAAAATATCCCACATGTCTTTTTTCTTTCCATTCTCCAACGGCATCCTTAAAATCTCCCCTAATCTCTTGATTCTTTCGACCTTTTTGACAAGCTATTATATAGATGCACACACTGTATCAATTACATCTCCGCTATGTCTGCTAGTTGACATGTATTCTCGGATAAGGACCAACTTTCTATTTCGACTAGTAGGATTCTTTCATCGTATTTTACACATCCCTTGATTCGTTTCGCCCAGTGCTTAATGAGTCCAGTTCCGGTTTCACCTTCTCTATTGTTCCAGTATGGATGACAACCATACTCCCAGAAGTCTCCAGCAATTGGTTCATATTCGTCATTTCCCCCAATAAATTGTAGAACCTGCTGTTTTGTTGCAGTTTCTCTACACCTCATCTCGTCGAACTCCCGGCTTTATGTTTCTTCATCTTGATTAATTCTTCTTTCTTTCTCCTAGACCTTCCTCTTGATGGATTCTTGTTAAATCTTTACATTGTACAACCTCTCTGTCGCCCCATGCTCGTTCATTCATATGACCAAATCATCTAAGAACACTTCTTTCTCAATTTTTACAAGGCTTTTTTCACAACACACTTTTTCCCAACTTCGTTTCTCAGATTTTCTTACTCGCGCTTCTTAAAAATCTCATTCATACCGCATTCACGTATATTGTTTTTGCGATACCGGAGTTCCAGCCCCATATAAAACTTTGGACCCAAATAAATTACGGTTAATAACCATTTCCGCGTTCATCTGTTCCAGGTTGTTCCCTCATTCTCCCACTAACATGCCACCTATTGAAGTACGCGTCTGTTGTCTGCGAAAATCGTGGAACTTTCTGCTTCATTTTCAATATGGAAAAAGAATGAATTTTGATTTGATTTTTTCACCTCTTCTGGTTGGATTCTTCATCTTTCAAACTGAGTAGAGTTTGTATATGTAAATTCATTTTTTAAGCTATAAAATATCTATTTTACCTCCGAATGCAGAATTTACATGACCAACATCGGCTCAAATTACTTTACTGAAGGAAACGCACAACTTTTATCCTCAAATTTTTCGCAATAACATTAATTGCTGTCAAGATATTCAAGAAAAATTAGTTTTTTCACTTTTGAGCGCGTTGTAATACAAAAAAAACCGGAAAAATCTTATTCACTTTAGCCGAATGTTGCTTCCTTTCTACTTCAGTTATTAGTGGGCCATTCAGATCTTCATTGTTGCCTCCTTCTTTCGTGGATCTGATGTCCTAGAAAAGAGTTTCAATTTGCCTCTTGTAGATCATATTTTGGCAACCGCCTAATCTTGGTACAGTCGTTTATAATGTGCTAGTTTTGGTTGGTCCTGAATATTTCATTTCCTCGGTACCACTCAAATATGAGAGGCTCCGCTCTAATTTGCCATCTGTGGGGTGCCCTGGGATATAATGTGATAAAATAGTTCTTTGATTTGTGTCATTAAATCTTAAATCGATACATAAGGAAAGCTAGAAACAGTGAGTCGAATAGCTGATAACATTTTATCAAGGGTAGTAAGTCCTCTGAACACTGACAGCAAGGATTACCATGAAAATTAGAGCATTTCAGAAGAGAAATTAATAATGTCCATCTAATTAATATCATCCAATGGAAAGTGATAAAAATTTTGGAACCCTCTCACACTCAACGTCATTGCAAATCTGGCATCCTTTATTTCTCTGAATCATCAGAACGTCAAGTCAAATACTCACGTAACGAAGAATAATTAAACCTGTCACTATGAGCTGACGGTGAGTAGCAGAAAAATGATAAACCATAAATCAAGCAATTAAAAATTCATAATAATTATGCATCGAATCGATGTCGGAAAAATAAATCCCACAAACGCATAGTCATAGAAAAAAAAAAGGTGGGCGCGTCGAGCGCCACACATTTCCAAACCGTGGAAGAGCGGCATTTCCGTTTTGGTTGAGCATTGAATGTCAGTCGACAATTTTCAAGGCGATTTTGTCGAGCGAAATAACCACTTTTTCTAAGGTCTCACCTATTATGCGAATCTAGCCGATCATATAGACATGTAATATGTGTATATCTGCGGTTCCCACAGATCATAACGGGACGTAAAATGTATGCGACCGGTACAGTCTGTAATTGATCCGTTTTGATTTATATCAATTTTTTCTCATTAAACCCGCGACGCGACCTTGCGATTGATATCGTTTGAGGATCAATCCAGAAATGGTCGAGTTTTCAATCATCTTCGCGCATAAAATTGACAAATTGTGGACAAAAAAAGGACTTAATTGGGCGTTAACTGTCAACGATAATTTTCGTACGATATTTCGTGCTTGTAATTGCACGGTATCATTGAAAGTTTAAATGAAACCTGTCCCGGCGACATTGGATATCAAAACAAAAGATGAGCGATAATTGAAAAGTCTCGGCAATTTCGTTGGAACCGGTCAACGGCGAAACCAGAAGTTATTGACAACTTATCGGTCGTATTTACGAAATTCAGGTATAAGTCGAGATTGTTAAATGGTATATCGACATTAATTAAGCAATGCGGATTATAAATTATTTATATATTGTCGCCGAGTCGACACAGGTTTGGATCATTAACTCCGCGACAAGGTATTAATTTGCATATCCGGAAGATGCGGGGAAATTGACTTGGACGGGGATGAATTCGTACGGTTTACTTGCCAAGTGGGCGATAGAGAAAGTACGATTGATCGATATAATATTTATAACAATCATGACTTGTCGTTCACATCTTCTCCGAAGTTCCAAAAGGGTATTCAGCATCACCTCTTTTAGCATATAATCGACCATCAACCAGAGCACAGTTACCTAACGGTCCATTAAAAATAATTAGTCCTTTCTTCGGCACGCGCCAATTCAGAAAAAACGAACGATCAGGGAGGCTGTACATGGTGAAAGTCAAATATACGACTAGATACGTTCGTTCGTTTTGTATATATAGCCACGTACGTTGTCAGATTGTCTGTACTTTTTTGTGCAGGCCCCATTTAGGCAAATGTTGCGATAGTTTTTTTATCCCAACGGATAATAATCCATTAGATCGGTATGTAAATCATAATCGTTTATGAGGCACGAGGGAAGTAAAAGTACGATTTCGAAATTTTTAATCGATGAATGTGGTTAACGATATTATCTGATTGAAAACCAGCATCTGGTTAGGAAATGATGGCCAGTCGGATAAAATATTAGTTGAATACCAGTTTGTCGAACGTGAACTATATTGAATTCGTTTAATTTGTCATCGAAGTTTTCGGAATATCTCTGAATTTTATCTCGAAAATATTTTCGTTGCTTGATGGGAAGCGTTTCATCTTGTGGATTATGATGCGTCAACCTTAAATTGACATAAAAAAATTGAAAATTTTTCTAAATAAGAACTTTAAAAACTTCGAATAGATATTTTCTTGTTGTAATAATTTGAATGAAAATATCGATCTTCAGGGAGAGACCGAAGGAGCTATCTCGAATTAAAGGCGTATCTTAGGCCTAGCGCCGACATGCGATTTTCAGTCTTTCAACTGATTTGTGTCCTATGCGTTTATACGAGAGCGCGCCGACATACGATTCGAGCGGTTTAGCGATTATAAAGTTTGTGACCTGACACAAATTTTAAATCCTTCAATCGGTTTGTGTCACACGTAATCAGATGTGTCCGCGCCGACATGGGCTTGAAACTTTTTAGTTTATTTCCCTTCGCTAATAAATAACTCATTTAAAATGAAATGAAATAATTTTTATTCGAAAATTCTCTTATTCAAATTTGATATTGGAAGTGTATCTCTCCTTGTCCTGAAAGTAATACTTTTCTAATTCCTCAAATTCAAAAATTGACAATATATGAGCCAATAATTCCCCTCATTAATTCTTATATGGATGTCAAAACGGTTTTACGATCAAACAATAAATTGATCTAACTTAAAAGGGACCTTTCATGAAGAATGAAACTCATCGTATAACTCGGATTCGATTGAAAATGCTGCGGCGGTTCTTTTTCAAGATTGAATTGACGAAATATTACGAATGAACGTGCTTAGATTTCTACGTTCCAAAGACACAATAAACAATTTCTTCCGCGGTCATAGGAATTGAATATGTATCGATGGCGATCGAAGTCGAAGAGACAATTTATTATTCCTTGTTTACAGTTCGTAAAAAGGCAGACGTGTGAAATATTTTGTTTTCACAAAAGGGAAATGATACAATAAAATCACGTCTCAATATATTCTACGTATTCATAAATAGCCAAAACTTGCAACATTCATCCGATAATAAATAAAAAGCTTTTCTGGATAATTTGTCCTTTGAATTTACGTTGGGGAGTGATGGAATGCATCTAAAGTTTTTTCCAATTCTTATTCGTCTCCAAATTACTACGTTCTATTGGTTCCAGAACGAAAACAGAACAAAGAATGTGGGTCTTTTGTTGTGTTCGCATTAAAAAATTGGCGGTACTCCTTATCGCGAAAACAAATAACAAATTGAAAGTTCCTAGTCGGCGCGCCCGTCGATGCAAAACGATTTGGTTTCTCATGTCGGCGCGCTTTCGCGAAAAAAAACCAAACTATCGCCAAATCAAAAAGTTCCATTTCGGCGCTAAGCCTTAAGGTTTTTCTTGAGAACTGCAGTCAACATAATAAATGAAGAACAATTGAACGTCTTGTTCGAGGTTCTATACGGAAACACTATTGAAAACTGGTCGTCCATTAGGTCGGTGGAGCGGTGAGCGCGGCGCGGCGCCGGAATATCCGTTTGGAAGTTTCAGTAGAAACTTATGGGAGTCCGTCGACTAGGTCGGTATCGCAGAGCGGCGCAGGGCGGTCGAAAAATCTCCGCGCGAGATCTTTCGAGACTTCTCGAGCGCGGCGCGGCTCGCCGCCGTTCCGCTCTACCGACCCAGTGGACGGACGACGGAGCGGAATTATCGCAAATTTGGTCGTTCTTGACGTCATCTGTTTAGTCTAGACATGAAGATATTTGTCGAAATGCGTGCACAATTCTTTATTCCAATAGATTCCTCCCTCTGTTCACTTGCATTTAATCTCGCGATGTTTTTTCTATTGATATGGACACGCAGAATAAGGGTCCGCTTCACGAAATTGTGTAGTTTGCCTTTCAATTTCAGGCCTTAATAGTTGCCAAAGTTTAAAAAACATGTCTGGAGACATCCTGAAGTATTTAAAAAATTTTTTTTCGTCTTTAAGCAAATCATCGAAAAGGTGGTGAAATTTGCCAAATTCTTTCCTTTTCATATTAATGTCATGAACCCATTTCCTCTTTTTTCGAACTTTTTCTTCTTCTTCAGCATCCGCCAAAGTAGCAAATAGAAAAACTTCTTCGTAATGCGAACAACGATTCAACGATAACTGACGCGATAATTCGGTATATCGTTTTACCGACCTGGCCGCCCGCCCCACAATGGACGAACCTACACTTTTTGGCGGCGCGCCGCGCCGCGCCGACCCACCGACCTAATGGACGGCCAGCTTAATGAATCAATAAACTTTCTGATCTCTTGCGAATATTGAAGGAATTCCTACGAAATTTACTAAATTTTAGGAGGTTTTTGCAACAATCATTTTTGAAAATTCATCTCGAAAATTAAATTGAGACTTATCTTCAAGTGTTTATTGAAGATTGTAGTCAGCAGGGTAAATGAAAGAACATGAAAGAACGTTTCGGTGCATAAACAATACTGAACGTGTATTTGATGAATTAATAAATTTTCTGACCTTTTGCAAATATTTAAAAAAATTCCTACAAAAGTTGCTACAAGTAAGGAGTTTTCTGCAAAAATCACTTCTAGAAATTTTCATTCATTTTCTTTGAAAATAGGATTCAATCAGTTGCTACTTCATTTATGTAAGGACGACCTTCATGTTTTTCTTGAAAATTGCAATCAACATGATAAATGGAGAACGTTTGGATGTCTTACACGAGGTTTGTATGGATATCGGATTGAAAACTTGTATATAATAAATCAATACCTTTTCCGACCTCTTGCAAATCTCCAAGAAATTCCTACAGAATTTGCTAAATTTTGGGAGTTTTTTTGGAGAAATCGTTTTTGAAAATTCATTTCGAACATTGAATTGAGTGAGACTTATCTTCAGGTTTCTCTTCAAGATGGCAGTCAACAGTTGAATGTCTTATACAACGTTTCGGTGCATAAACGATCTTGAACTTGTATTTGATGAATCAATGAATTTTCTGACATTCTGCAAATATTCAAAAAATTCCTACAAAAGTTGCTCTAAGTTAGGAGTTTCCTGCAAAAATCACTTCTGAAAATTTTCATCCGTTTTCTTTGAAAATATAATTCAATCACTTGCTGTTTCATTTCGAAAATACAATTATGTAAGGCCTATCTTTAGGTTTTTCTTGAAGATTGCAATCAATACAATAAATGAAGAACGTTTGAATGTCTTATACGAGGTTTGTACGCAAATTGGATTTTGAGAACTTGTATCTAATGAATCAATAACCTTTCTGATCTCTTGCAAATCTTCAAGAAAATCCTACAAAATTTGCCAAATTTTAGGAGTTTTTTAGAGAAATCGTTTTTGAAAATTCATTTCAATCATTCCATTGAGTGAGACTTATCTTCATGTTTGTCTTCAAGATTGCAGTCAACAGTTAAATGTCTTACACAAAGTTTCGGTGCATAAACGATCCTAAACTTGTATTTGATAAATCAATGAATTTTCTGACCTTCTACAAATATTCAAAAAATTCCTACAAAAGTTGCTATAAGTCAGGAGTTTCCTGCAAATATCACTTTTGAAAAGTTTCATCCATTTTCTTTGAGAATAGAATTCGATCAGTTGCTAATTCATTTCGAAAATACAATTGCGCAATTAACATAATGAATGAAGAACTTTTGAACGTCATATACGAGGTTTGTATGAATATTGGATTGAAAACTTGTATTCGATGAATCAATAACCTTTCTGATCTCTTGCAAATCTTCAAGAAATTCCTACAAAATTTGCTAAATTTTAGAAGTTTTTTGGAGAAATCATTTTTTAAAGTTCGTTTCGAAAATTAAATTGCGTAAGACTTATCTTCAGGTTTTGCTTGACGATTGCAATCAAAAGTGTTATATAACGTTTCGGTGCATAAACAATCCAAAACTCGTATTTCAATGAATAAGTTTTCTGACCTTTTCATTAAAAATATTTCTACAAAAGTTGCTTTAAGGTAGAAGTTTCCTGCAAAAATCACTTCTGAAAATTTTCTTTCACTTTTTTGGAATATAGGATTCAATCAGTTGCTAATTCACTTCGGAAATACAATTTTTTTTTCAGGTTTTCCTTCAAAATCGCAATCGATATATTAAATGGAGAAGTTTGCATGTCTTATACGAGGTTTTTATGGATATTCGAATAAAAACTTGTATTTAATAAATGAATAACCTTTCTGATCTCTTGCAAATATTCAAGGAATTCCTATAACATATATTAGGAGTTCCCTGCAAAAATCTATTTTGGAAAATTTCTTCCGTTTTCTTCGAAAATAATATTGAATCAGTTGATGATAATTCATTTCGAAAATACAATTGTGCAAGGCTTATGTTCAGATTTTTCTTGAAAATTGTTGTTAACAAGATAAAAGAACTTTGGTCTCTTGGACTGTCCTAAACGAGGTTTCGATGGATAGACGGTTATTGAAATGCATTTCATAAATAATGATTGTAAATAATAAATAAATTCTTTTCTAATTGACTCAAATTGTTTCAATTACGTTTTTCGAGAAAATTCTCCTGAACTTTCCGCGGAAAACCCAGAAATACCACGAAATGACCATAAATTCCCAATCAAAATTTGTTAAATTTCGAAAATCATATTGGAAGAATTGAAAATATCCCAAAGTTGAAAAAAATTAAAAAGGAAAAAAAACGAAAAATCTGAGAACATTTTTGAGAGTTTGCTGAATTGTATTTCACTTGCTTCGAACTTTGTGCTTTCAAAATTTTCTCTAATTGTCCAACATCCAATTCGGTCTGGTTTGGAGTTGATTTAGCTCATGATGAAAAATTTTTCTCAACTATTTTCGAAAAAACCTCAGAAAATGTGGGCAATACTGAATAAGATAAAAGTATCTCAAATAACGCACCAGGATTCTGAAGTTAGATTAAAATTTCTGGTCTTCAATTTTTCAAATTCTTTGTATTCAGATTCATTTCCTGGGTGATGATTGATTCTTCTCTATTTCTAATTTCTTTTAATTGATTTTTAGGGAATTTTTGAAAGAAAAATAAACGGAACATCCATGGAAACAAAACAAGATATGAAAAAAGAAGACAACTGATTCCTGATTGGAATTCCTGTAAAGTTCAAAAAAATTTCAAATGGAGAATTGCAAAATCAAAATACTCCAAAATCTTGATTAGTTTCCTCAATTTATTCACGTGCATTCAAAGTAATTTTAAAAGCTTTCGGTGTTTTATTTCCTTTTGTTTGGTCTGGAGTTCCAAATTTCGTTGTGCGACTTCTATGCAAAGTCTATCTAATGAGAAAGGAAACATACCGCAGAAAATTGTAAGAGAAACTGTTCGAACATCATGGTTTCAACTACGCATATGGAAGGCTCCTCTAAATTAAAATGACAACATAATCAGAAATCGGGATTGTGGAAAACATAATCACAATATGCTACAGAAATCATGATCCTACCCTGGAGCTGAGATTGAATAAAAAAAACCCCTAGAGAAGTTTGAACTAAAATTAAAGAAATTGAAAAGTACAACCAAAAAAGAACCTTGAAAAGCTTGGAAGGAAAATAACAAATCGAGTCCGTAAAAAGAATGAGTAGCTTAATGACGAAAACAATGATCATGGAAATGAGACAAATATGGAAAAATTGAGTTGTACACGAGATTGGAGAGGAGTACTTGACAAAAAAAAAGACAAGTGTTGGAAGATCATAAGAAGATAAGAAGAAGGATGAACGACTGAAGAAACAAATTGATGAAGGAAAAGATGTGGAGAAATGAGAAGATTAGGAATTTTTGAGAATAAACAATATGTCTCATTTATATTTTGTCGTGAATGGAGTTGACATTTTTCAAATGTGTTCGACCACGGACCTTCGGTATAGATCTCATGGGCCCCTATGGGGTCCATGGACCACTCTTAAGAAATCTTGGTCTGATGATTCACCTATTCAAAATCTTCCTTTGTATAATTCATCGAAGAGTCAAGAACAATTATACCTTGCTTACACATGATCTTTGATACAAGTTTCGTATACTGCATTCGATACGCAGATGAAGCCGTTATTGTTGTAACAAGCCATGCAGACGTCCAAAAGTTCATCTGTAAATTTGATCAAATTGGGAAAAACTATGAGTGAATGTTATGAAAACAAAATGAATCTGCTTGGACGAATAGATCCTAAATAATGAAGAAATCGAAACAAGCATATTGGAAACGTTGGTACTTTGGTACTAAAATGAAAGAGCAAGGTGGATACTGCAGAGCTGATTTTGGGAAAGTGGAAAATTACTCAACGTCAAGCTCTGTTTTTATACCTATTCCATATTACTTTATAGAATCGAGGCAACAACCTCAAACAAAGAGAATATAAGTACATTCGCAGCAATGAAAATGTTGCATCGGAGAATGCTCGAAATTTCATGTAGAGAGTAACACTAAGACTTAAGACTTATGATAGGTGAACAGATGTAGATCAGAGAAACTAGATATTTCGGATATTCAGCATGAGAAAGAAAGAGCGAATTACTAAAGCAGCTGCAAGGAGAGATGAAGAGTAGGAAAGGACCAAGACGAAGACAGACAGTATGATAGGACAATATTAAACTGGGTACTGGAATCTTATTTATCGAACATGAATTTCTCAAAAAGGGAAGCTCAAGTGATGCTATATCACGTCCAGAAATGGATATGATACAATAAAGAAGCAAAAAATTGACGTGATCACAGAAATTGCAGAAAACCTTCAGGGTATTTCACAGAATGGATACATTCACCAAAACAAAGTATCACATGAAATTGAACAAGAAGGAGAAAAAAACGACAGAAGTTCCAAAAACAAAAAAGAAAGACGTACGAACTAGAATATTGATAGCATCTGAAAAGCTTCGAAGTGCCGAGTGGTTACCTTATGGAACTAAGTAAGTAACATCGTGTAACCCACTGACCTGTGTCAGTGCCAGAGGTTTCAGGTCGTACAAATACCTGTCGCATGACCTAACAACCAACGGCTTTACGTGCCTTCCGAAGCACGATGGAATTCTTAAATTGAGATGGAATTTACCGGGGTTCGAACCCCGTTTTTCTGGGTAGTAGGTCAGTACTACGCCGATTGAGCTACCTTATGGAAGTGAGGCATTAACGATAAGGAAGTTTGAAGAGAAGCAGCTGTTGGTTTTTGACGAAAAAGTGGGGCGAATTGCGGAAAAGCTGCACTTATAAGGCATTTACTCAGAGACGAGACGCCAATAACCAAAGTTATAGGAAGAATGATAGAAGGGAAGAATGCGCCGAAGTACTTGAAATAACTTCCTCGATCTTAACAAAAGAATGAAAAAAAAAGAAACCCCAGCAAATCAGCTGGACTTTTGATAATTAATGGAAAAGAAGAAGTATACTCATCTGGTGATACATATCGTTGACACTGTGATTCTTCCTAAAAGTATTTATCCGATTCCAATTTAAGCCTTGGAAATCGCTCCTCCTCGAACAGAACTATGCTTAAATGAGTAATAAAAAACGAAGATTCAGTTGTTACTCTTAACTACTTTGTTTTTATGCATTGTACTGTTAGAATGCTCAGGGTGCCAGGACGGAAGAGTAGCCCATAGCGCGACGAAACACAATGCGCTGCATTGTAGCTTGAGAGTCGCACAGCTGCTAAGAGCTTAATGAACATCAGCGTCTTCTGTTTTACATCTTAAGCTTTCTGTTGCAAGACGAATCAATTTTGCATCATCTTCTGCGTTTCGAACTGTAATCACAACAAACCATGAAGTACTATTATACCCAACTCTGAAGTTGAATCACCTTTACTGTTTGTGTCCGATTGATTGCAAATCAAGACGCAGGTGGTTTGGTGTACAAAAATTTGGATCGAATTCAAATTTTTCCACATTTCAATACGAAACAACCAAGAAACCGTCTGTTGTCATCTTCCACGCGCCCAAGGTCCATGACACTCTTCACTAATGATCCCAATCAACGACTTCCGATCACTTTCTACGCAATCTTGCGTGTCCGAACGGTCGCGTGGTGTTTCATTTTTGCTAGGAACGTTAGAGATCGGAATTCTGCTTCATGGTGTGTTCGGATAAATCCGTTAGTTTGTCGATTTTTCATGCACGAATCTATCGGATTATCAATTTCATCACGGTGAAATCGAACAATAATACGGTGGGGGTTTTCGGTAATTGTTCAATTACTATAGAAAGTCGTCCGGGTCTCGAATCGGTAAACTGTTTTAATTGACATTGTCTTATCGTTCGTACGGTGAACGGGCGGAAATCTTTAGCAGGAAATGAGGTTTTCGTTGGTGTCCGACGCGACGACGACCGTTTCGGAGGAATGAATTTATCAGATCCCAATCGAGCGAGAATAAAAAAAAGGTATTCCTAAGTGGAGGTTTCACTTTCTGATAATAACGGAGATAAATAATACGAGCGACCGCCGTAACATTGTCTGCGTAGTTCTCATGTCCATCGGATTTGACAGGTCAATAATAAGTCGGTTGAGTTTTATCATATCATCGAATGCCTTCGAGGTCTCGAGTATTTTATGATACGATACGTTTGATTCTTTAATTGTTGTTACATGTGAACATTTTTTGGACGCATAATTTCAAATCTTCTTTCTTTTTTTGCATGAGAATAGATCTAGATTATTGAAGCGATAAATGACACCGTATAATCAAAATGGAATGAATTTGGTTTTTGGATCATTACAGGTGGAACTGAAATTAGAAATTAGCCTCCGAGACATAAACGCTGCCTGGAGCTGATAGCATTGTACATATTTTTCTTAAACTTATCTGCTTCGATCAGATTTTAAAACAACCTTGTAACCATTATAAGATTTTTTACTCGATAATAGTTATTAGTTCTATATTGAATTCGTTCATTTTAAAGCAACAGATATTTGAATATTCTCATATCAAGATAGAGTACGAATGTGTAGTTCATTATTCCGCACCCAAGTCTTTCAGAAATATTGACTGAAATGTGTAAGCCGATGTCAAGTCCGGAAATACTTAATTGATTTCTTTATACAAATGGAAAGTATTGTTTGATCGTTCGTCTGATTCGGAAGTCAGTTTCTGGTTTGATTATCAATCCGTTTGAAGGCTCAATTTGCACACTCTCTGATTCAGCCTGATCAATCAGTATGATATGTGATTTGAGAAATTAGAATTTAACCAGACACTCGAAAAGAGTACCTACCCATGGGCCGCCAATGATGATTACTTGTTTGGTGATGATCCACTCAACAAATTTTAACCAACTAATTCCTCAAAACACAGATTTTTGACAAAAGGAACTTCAGGAAAATAGTGATGCCGCGAGACTCGAGACTGGTCTCGTCTCGTCTCGGTTTCATTTCGACTTTCGAGAGGAAACCAACTGTCAGTCTCGTCTCGGTCTCATCTCTGTCTCGTCTCTGCCTCGTCTCGGTCTCGTCTCGGTCTTGGTCTCAGTCTCGCATCGGTCTCGTCTCGGTCTCGTCTCGATCTCGTCTCGGTCTCATCTCGGTCTCGTCTCGGTTTCGTCTCGGTCTCGTCTCGCTCTCGTCTCGAGAAGTCGAGAAGTCTCATTGGGGTCGTACAACAGACAAAAAATCGAATTGAAATGCTAGTTCAATGTGATATTTTGTAAAAACAATTCCCTCATACGTTTTTGACATTATGAATCATTTGAAAGAGAACCAATGAAAATATTTCTGATACTTTTCAAGAAAATAAATAAGTAATGGAAGGTCCGCAGTTTTGCTTTGTTGAGGTGGAAGAAGAAGTTAACAAAAAAACTAGTTTTCGAGTTTCTTCTCAATAAAAAAAACTATATCACGCAAAAATTCCGTCCAGAAATAAAATTAGTAAGGTAAAAGATATTCCGTTAATTTCAACCACAATTTTCCTTCAAACCACGTCTTCTATTAATATGTATTCTAACAAAATTGATCGTTTCACGTATTAATGTAATGAACGTTGGAAAAAGTAAACCTTTTTCTGAAAAAGAAGTGATATAAATAGTGAAGAATTATGAAATTGGAAGAAATGGTTTTTTGGTTGTAATATAAATTCCTATTTATGTTATTTCTTTTTCCAAAATTGCAGTCAAGAATGAAAGAACATTTGGACGTTTCATACGACGTTTCGATCGTTAAACGATCATAAACTTTTATTTGTTTGATTAGAGAAATTTTTTCAATACAACTTTCGAGTGTGGTTTGACAATTTGATGATGTTGATAATGTTGCTTAGATACAGATCACAGCTTACTGTTTAACAATAACTTTAAAATATTCCGTTATAAGTTATACTTAAATTTTCAATATCTGTTCTAAAATTGACAGAGTTTATTTCTTTTTTGATATGTGTCATCTATTATTATGATTATTAGTTCCTGATAGTTTGATTCTTTATCATGGATTGTCACATTATTGAAATCAAAATTTGTGGTTTAAATCATGTGAATGTTTACTAACAGCTGTACATTCATTATTTAATCGTTAAGAGTATTTATGGTTGTAAATTGTTTTATATAAATATTGTTCCGTTTTCCGAATATATTGTCCTGGACAATTTATATAAGAAATTTTGTATACTATAATCGTTTGTGTATTTTCATCTGTAGGGTCTTTTAATTTAGTGAAAAATCTATTTAGAATGTTGTATGGAATAAGATTATATACCTAAAATGTTACCTATTTTTTTTGGATAATGCCGAAATATACGCTATACTAATATACTTCATATTAGAAGAATCTAATTCATTATCATTATTATTATATATTTTGTTTATTCTTTCTTCTATAACGCTATTTATTAAAGAAATAGGATAACTGTTTTCTACCAAAATATTTTTTAATTCATCAATTTGTTGTTTGCGTTTTGTTGGTTCAGTTAATTACACTAGTCTATCTATTCTCAATAATAATCAATGTTTTCTTGTCGTTTTCTTTTTCTTTCTTTTTCTTTACTGTCGTTATTAATTAAGTTATTTTTAATTTAGTTATATTTAACTGAAGCGTTGTGAAATAATATCATTTTTAAGCAAGGTTACAGATGTACTCTTCTTTTTTTTGGCGGAGTGGAAGATTAGCCGTGCTAAACTCCTACCATTTGTAAACCTGTGTAAGGTATTTGCAATAAACTTATAAACTTAACTTAACTATTAAACCAACAATAACATTCTTTTTAAAAATTCTTGGTTCACTCGAATTGAAATTTATGTTTTTGGTGAACCATGTTGTATTTATTTTGTTTTCGTCATTATTATATACAGATGAAAAAAAAAAACGAATGTAGTATACAAAATTTCTTGTGAAAATTGTCCAGGACAATATATTGGACGAACAAAACAATATTTACATGAAAGAGTTTACAACCATAAATACTCTTTTCGATTAAATAATGAATGTACAGCTCTTAGGAAACATTCACATTACTTAAACTACAATTTTGATTTCAATAATGTGACAATCCTTGATAGAGAATTAAACTGTCAGTAACGGTCAAGCAAAGAGATGATACAACATAACATATCAAAAAAGAAATAAACTCTGTCAATTTTAAAACAGATATTGAAAATTTAAGTATGATTCAAAGTGAAATATTTTAAAGTTATTGTTAACCAGTAAGCTATGATCTGTATCTCACCAACATTATTAACATCATGAAATTGTCAAACCACACTCAAAAGTTGTATTGAAGAAAATTTTTTAATTAAACAAATACAAGTTTATGATCGTGTAGCGAGCGAAACGTCATATGAAACGTCTAAATATTCTGTTATTGTTGACTGCAATTTTGGAAAGAGAAATAATACAAGTTCATAATCAGTCGAAATGCCGATAGCTTACTGTTTATGGCTGAATGATTTTTATTAGTAAATTCAATTATTGATAATCAACGGACTCATTTTATATTTGATATAATTGCATTAAAAATAACAAAATAAACAGGAATCAATGAAGTTCAACATTTTTCTTCATATAAGTTTTTTCACTTACCTTCCATTCTTCTATCTCTTATAAAATATCGCTCTGAATTTCTTGTCAATATTACCGTTGTCTGTGGTGACAAAACATGTGAATTTTCAACACGTTAATCCATATAATGAAATGGTACCTATTGATATTATTATATTGACTAGCATCAATAATAATTATAAACTTCGTTACAGTATTTACCTTTCTTGCTGAAAAATTTTTCATAGATCGAGACAAAACGAGACGAGACCACTCGAAACGAGACGAGACGAGACGAGACAAGACGAGACTAGACGAGACGAGACTGAACTGCCCTGAGATGAGACTGAGGATCGGTCTCGTCTCGAATGATCGAGACGAGACGAGACCGGCCTTAAGTCTCGTCTCGTCTCGTCTCGGGGCAACACTACACGAAAATATCAAATTTCTCTGAATTTTTTCATGACACAATTGTACCAATTCATCATCAATGATCAATTGATTTGAAACATGTATTTTTCGGCAATTGAAAATTGATTTCTATACATCCGCTATGTCTATGTAAAACGTCCAGATTAATTTCGAGATCGTGGATTTCTTCTTGCGCGTACGCGAAGGCGGAACGTGTGCCGATCAATTATCCGCACGACCTATCCCAACATCCAGCGATTCGTGTAGCCATTGATCAAAGTCATCGGAATCCAATATGTACATCTTCAACTATGTAACGATCTCCTATGAAATCGCGATCGTTCGACGAAAGTTCCCTTTATCATACCGGAGATCCGATCAATCGAAGATACCAATGAAAATCAATCGTGCATCTCGCGGACTTGTTACGACGATGTTCATATGTTGTTAGTGTCTTCGTGGTAACGGCTGATGGGATTAAAACAAAAGACCACCCACGCGACGACCTGTGATATGAGCCCCGGATCGAAGGGCTATCAATTAGAAAATGAAGATGAGGAACGATGGTACCGGCGACTAGGCGCGACCAACGCGCCCGCTCGTCGGTATCTCGATCGATAACCACCGAATGGCATTGAGCTGAGAAGCAAAAAAAAACAATCAGTCACTTATTAGAAATCATGGTGTAACCGCAAAAGGTGCGAAAGTAAATTATTTCAATTTTTATATCATAATTACGGAATAATGATTGTAATAACAGAAGATATAGGTTTGTGTTACTATTTGGCAAACGCTCTTTTCGGTCCAACTGCTCGTTGAGAAATCGGTCCGAAGGTGATTCCAAAAAAAATGTATCCAATCGCTTCTTTCTGGCGTACGCGATCTAGGCGCAAAACGAAAAAAAGTCCCTTTTAAAGTGTTCCGGTACCGATGTATTATTCCGTTTGACGAGCCGTCGCTCTAACTGAAGATCGGTCGGAAGGCGACCTTGCAAGAGGAAAGTTAGTCAGCTAGTGCCCCAGGCCACGGCGTGGCAGGCAATCAGGCCTTGGATACCGTTACCGGTGTTGCCGCACCGTACTACTAGTACTCTTATGATATTAGCGGTCCGAAGTTAGTCAATCGTAATTGGTGATTTCGGATATGGGGATGACGAAATGAAAGACGTCAAGGAGTAGCACCATTTAAAAAAAATTTTGAACTTAAAAGTATTCGTTTCTTTACATCCTTCTCTGATTTCAATTGACATAGGGTTTATTGTTTTCCTTCAATACAAAAATTTTTATAAACTCTGTGTTGCATGAAATTGTACAACGAATTCTCTTTGATTTCCAATAGACTCTTATATCGTTCTCAAATGAGTTCACGATTAAGTGAAATGGTGGTTCAATCAGTTCTGAAGCCGGTGGAAAGTTTTTCTTGCTGAACAAAAATACGAAGTTGGTACTTCTTCCGATCAATACCTCACCAAGTACTTCAAGATCTTGAATAGTTGCGCTATCAATCTGTAGAAGCTCACTTTTCATGACCTGTTGAGGTGGTTCCAACGGCTGTTTTCCACATTTTCTCCCCATTCCTTTGTCCTATTTCTTGCCCATCTCAGTACTAACTGAGCTTTGGAAGTTTGCTGCAAGCTTGGCTACCTCTTCTTTTTCCATTGCTATATGTTTTTGAGACGTCTTCCGTAGTCAACCCTCAGGTTCTACTGCTAGGACTGTCTTCTGCTGCCGCGACCAGATTGCCCGTGGCTTGTGGCGTTTTCTAACTCCTTTTCTTTCCTTCATGTATTAAAGAAGAGCGACGTCGGTGATTAGTTCTTTCCACATATTGAACGCTTCATCCTTTTTCGAGCTAGTTTCCGTTTGCACTGCGGAGCAAGATGGCGTTTTGTGTCCATGTGAAGACAGCTCTTGCTTCACCAATTCGGCATCTTATCTCTGAGGCGCTTTTCCAATTTTTAGTCAATTTACCGCCAAGGTAAGTTGCTTGGTGCACACTTTTTTGTTTTTGAGAAGTTTTTCTGATTTCTGATCTCATTGGCGACACTTACTGTAACATTCTTGGTGGTACCAGCAAAACTGGTGTAATCTTCAGCGAAACTGAAAAGACTGTTTTGAATCGAACTCAGAAAATCGTTGATATGGACAAGGATGAGGATGAGGATAAGGTATCCCTCAATTAATCATATTCCTGTGCACACATCATCGATCACAACTTGCAAAGGTATATTCCGATTGGTGGATTCAGGTAAACTCCTATGGTGAACGCCTCTGCAAGTCGTCTGATATCTGTTTGTTCGTGCATCGGAGCTATTCGTATTGAGATTGGAACTGATGACTCATTTGAACTCAATCAATTTCATCGGTCTGAAAGAACGTTTCATTCTGTTGATCATTTAGGGATCGAAGGAGAATTAGGTAGTTGTCCCCAGAGCGAGGAGAAAAGTTAACACTCAACCAAGTAAGGAACCCAGTGCTGAGGAAAGAAAAAATAGGTTCATCAAACAATTATGACACCAGAATAAGGTCTGATGTCAGAACAGCTACCTCATCGGCACTACGTCACCTAAAATCTTGCAGTAATACGACCTTCCAGAAATCGTTAAGTCTGCAGATCTTTGAAGAAACTCGCCTGGGGCGTCGAGAATTGAATCCAGATAACGCAACCAACCAACCCGAAGAAAGAGTGCTTCATCTCCAAAGAGTCCTTCAATTTCCCTGTGCTTTTCTCTGTCCTGTTCATGAACGAACTCAACTGTTTTGACCAAATAAGGAGCTGCCGCTCTTAATTCTGACTTTCCGAAGAATATCCTGCTCCAATCTGCTTTCTTATGTTCCCGAAAATCTCCATACATATCCAAAAATTCTATGGAAACAACACCATTGTCATCGTGAGTTTGCGCGGAGGAATCAGGCACTGCCCTGAAATCCTTGGTTTTGTGATCAGAGAAGTAGGGGCTCTCAAACTTCTTCTCAACTAATTCATTGAGTCGATCAATTCGATGTAACGCTCTACACTAGCCAGTTCTTAAACGACATATTGCATCACAGACGCGATTAATTTCCCATGCAGTTGCTCGATAAGCTCATTTCCGAAGTAAACATTCAATTCTTCATTCAAACCTACAATGGTTCCAAATTGCGAATCGATCCTATTCATGTTTTCCGAGAGCTGAAGGTGTCCTCGTGTCCCGGATTTCTCTCAACGACAGTCCTTCACTCCTTGAGGCCCTAAGCATTTCCTTTAGAAAAGTTTGGTGCTAATCCAAACTGAGTCACTTCATCATTGTCAAGGGATCGTCATCTCATTTTGCCGATACTGACTCTTCCCTTCATGTTACAGAAAACTACAAGCGCCAGTTTACATCTTTTGCCATTCCTTTAAGATGTTGGTATTTTCGATTGGTCATCACCAAGGCTGTGTAACGACCCTCTGTCTTCAGTTCTCAGTTCTGTATCGAAATCAGACCCAGATCCCCTTCGATATCCAATGACCTCTTCGTTTACCCTGGATATTATAATACTTGAATGGTTTTTCCATATCACAGCCATTTCGTGCGAGAGGGGTCGTACTATATTTAATATTTCTGTTGAGATTGGTGGATCGAATTTAAAGATTACTTTTGATTTTTTATTATTTTTTATTCTGCCTCAGCACACATATATATTACCAACCAACATACAACGCTTTTCTTAATATACCGCAATAGATGGCGCCACTTGTTGCTTTTGCAAACTTACATGATAATAAATTTACTTATTTACAACACGCCTCCTTAAATTTATAATCCCATAACCCTGTATACCCATATAACTAAATTAATCTTAACTCTAACTTATTTTTCAAGAACGCTGTCTTATTCAGACTTTTGGTTAACATATCTGCCAAGTTACATTTAGTATCAATTTTTACAATATCAATAGTTTTATTTTGGTAGTTCTCATTTATGTAATGATACTGCACTTCAATGTGCTTTGAATTTTTTGTAAAGTTACCATACTTAGCTATTGCAATTGCACCTGAATTGTCTACATATAATTTTGTTGGATCAAGTTTTACATCAAATGATTCGCTAAGCATGTTTCTAATAAAAAGCACTTCTGTCACTGCCTCTGACATAGCAGTATACTCTGCAAAAGTAGAACATTTAGTCACTGTATTTTGTTTACGTGTCTTCCAAAAAATTAAGTTTCCATACAATCTAATAACAAAACCAGTGGTAGACTTTCTATCCACATTATCACCTGCAAAATCAGAATCCACCATACAATCTAAAGTGTCAGTAATTACATTGTCAGAGTATGTTAACTTGAGATCCTTAGTGTTATACAAATATTTTAATACTCTCATAGCATATTTGTAATGTGTTTGATTATAACAGCTTTGGTATCTACTTAAATAATTTACACTATATGCTATATCTGGCCTTGTGCCTGTACTGATATACAATAATTCACCTATTATATTTCTGTACTTTATACTTTCATCTACTTCTCTAGCTTGTTCTAGTTTTAAATTTGTTTCCATTGGAGTATCATACAACTTAGTATTATTCAGATCATATTTTGCAGCCAAAGATTCAATATATTTTGTTTGGTTTAGAGTCATTATATTTTTATCATCGTTAAAATCAATATCTATCCCAATATAGCTTTTAATTTTTTCTAAGTCTTTCATTGCAAATCTTTTCATCAGACTAGTTTTTACCTCTTTTATTTTATTTTTATCTTTGCAACAAATCAAAAAATCATCAACAAATATTAATATATATATATTGGATCTTTGCTTGCTCTATTTACATACAAACAGTAATCATAGCTACTTCTAACAAAATTCAGTGTTACAACAAATTCATCAAAACACTCATACCATACTCTAGGGCTTTCTTTGAGACCATAGAGAGCTTTTTTCAGTTTATAAACTTCATCATCACCAGTTTCATAACCTTTAGGTTGATTTACATACACTTCTGATTTTACATTTGCATTTAAAAAAGCTGTTTCTACATCCATCTGTTCTACAAATAAATTATTTTTACAACTGTATGACAATAAAATTTTCAAAGTTTGCATTTTTCCTACTGGTGAATAAGCATTTTCAATGTATTCATTTTGTTGAAACCCCTTTGCAACTAATCTAGCTTTATAATCATTATTGCTTTTCTTTCTAAAACCCACTTTATATCTATAACTTTTCTATCTTTTGGTCTTTCAACAATTTGCCAAGTATTATTTTTATTTAAGCTATTCATTTCAGAATCCATTGCCATCTTCCATTTTTTAGACTCATTGGAGTTAATAGCCTCCTCAAAAGTATTTGGTACATTTGCATCAACATAGTTAACATATATAAAATGTGAAACTGGATTACCATATCTGGAAACTTGAACTCTCTCTCTTTTATGTGACCCTACTATACCCCTTTTCATGTTATCATTTACAAGATCTTTCATAGCATCATTAGGAATCTCATCTGCATCTGCAAAATTTTCATCACTATCATCATCAGTTTTAGCTGTAACATCTGAGGTTTGTTCAATTTCTAAATCTTTATCTTTCTTATCATCTATTTTTTCTAAGCAAATCAGTTCAGTATTTTCTTCAACTACCTGTACATGTCTAGCATTAATAATTCTATTATTTAATAGAACCCTATAACTATTCTCATTATAACCCACTAAGACTCCTTCTTGTGCTTTATCATCCCATTTAGTTTTTCTTAAGACTTCAGGAACCCTAACAAAAACTCTACTTCCATAAATTTTTAAATGCTCAACATTTGGTTTTACTCCGAAAAATATCTCATATGGAGTTTTATTTTCTAGTGTATTTGCAATAGTTCGATTTTTTAAATATGCTGCTGTTTTTATTACTTCAGGCCAATATCTTCTATGAATTTTAGCTTCTCTCATTAAACACCTACCTATGTCCATAGCAGATCTATTATATCTTTCCGCTACCCCATTTAATTCATGTACGTATGCTGGACATGGTAACAACTGTATACCCTTCTGCCTTACAAAGTTATGAATATCCTTATTTAAATATTCCCTGCCATTATCACATTGAATCTTCTTAATTTTTTTGTTAAATTTATTTTCTACTAAATTTACAAATTCAATCAAACAACTAGCAACCTCAGACTTACTTTTAATACAAAATATTCTTGTGCATTTGCTATAGTCATCAATAAATGTGAGGAAATATTTTTCTCCACCAAAACCAGTTGTGTTTTGTGGACCATTCAAATCAGTATGTATTAATTCTAAAATTTCAGTGGTTCTTGTTCTATTATTTCCAAAAGGTACATTACTCATCTTACTTTGAATACAATTTGCGCATTTCATGTCTGTCCCTTCAATCTTATCAGGCAAACCGTTTACTAATTTATTATTTATCAATTTATTTAAATACTGAAAGTTTACATGACCAAGTGCCCTATGCCATTTCTCTTTTTGAGTTAATCCGACTGAATGTGCATATATTTCATTTTTAGAGACAAAACCCCTTAAGCAATACAAATTATTTATTTTATCAGCCACAGCAATTAATTCTCTTACTCCATTATAAATTTTCGCATTATCATTTTTAGCTACTATTGTGCAACTTTTAGTTATCTTTGAAAAACTTAACAAATTTTGCTCAATACCTTCAACATAATAAACATTCTTCAAATCTACATATTTTTGGTTGTAATATGTCCTAAAAAGAACCTTTACTGTACCTATTTTGGTAGCTTTTAACACTTTGCCATCTGGCAGTTTTACATTGACAGGGTTTTTCAAAACTTCTGAATTATAAAAATATGTATCATTTTTTATTATATGGTCAGTACACCCACTGTCCAAAAGCCAATTAATTTCACTTTCGTTACATTCATCTGTTTCAATATTAAATACCTGACTCGTTTCCGGATTACATACTTGAGCTGTCCATGTCTCCGATGAGAAGTTGTTTGAATATTCACCGCTGGACTGACCTTGACTTCTGCCACGTGTATGACCTCTGAAATTGTTTTGTCCTCTTCCCCGACTTTGACCTCTGTAGGCTCCACCTCTATTGTAACTCCTCTGATGTCCCCGTTGACCTCCAACGCTTGAATGACCTTCATTATATCTCTTGCCATGCCAGCAGTCCTTCTTGAGATGACCAGTCTTTCCACAGATAAAGCATTGAGCTAACGATCTGGTTGCAAATGTACTCACATTGTTTTTCTTGTCGGTGTCACTTGTGACCATATTTTTCTCTTTTATTTTAGAACATACATAATCAACTGTTCTTTGTTCTTCTGGAATCACATCAAGAAAATCTCCAATATAACTGTAGTTTGGTGGTAGCGCTCTGAGTAGATATCTTAACTTTTCAGGTTCATCTATCTTTCCTCCGGCCAATTTGAACTCATTTATTGTTTTTCAAAATCAACAAAAAATCTTCCACTGTGCTGTAATTGTTTAATTTTATCTCTTCAATTTTTCCTCTACATATAATTTGCATAGCTGTAGACTGAGTTAGATACATTTTGTCAAACTTCTGTATCATTTCATATGCTGTTTTGCATTCAGTAATATACTCCAGTTGTTTATCTGAGATTGTACTCATTATTATCGTTCTTGCTTTTAGATCCTTCTTTTTCCACTCGGCGCCTTGAGTTTCATTTTTAACAACCGCGGCCTCGTTGCACTCTTTGTATTCCAACAATGTTAATAACCTAAATTTTCAACTTGAATAGTTTGCACCATCAAAAATAGGTATCATTATATCTTCCACCTTTGTTTGTTTAGCCATTTTGCCGACGATGATGATTTATTAGAGTAAATTTATGTATTTTTACTATAATTTCTATCGATGCACGCGTAACTATATAACCTCAAAGTTTTTTTCTACGTATATTTTTTATTCATTGCACCTTTTATATTAATTTTTCACTTCTCACTCCAGTTTTCTTCTAACCACGCTCTGCTACCATGTTGAGATTGGTGGATCGAATTTAAAGATTACTTTTGATTTTTTATTATTTTTTATTCTGCCTCAGCACACATATATATTACCAACCAACATACAACGCTTTTCTTAATATACCGCAATAGATGGCGCCACTTGTTGCTTTTGCAAACTTACATGATAATAAATTTACTTATTTACAACAATTTCACCAACTGATTTTCTTAAAGATTTCCTAATATGAAGTGTAGGCGACTAAACAAAACCCTAATGGAGGGGAGTCATGACGGTACTTCATGATATATACATGAATTAGTGTCGCTGCGTGATCGAGGGGTAGCTTGGTTGCTACAATATATGCATGTGTCCGCTTATGCGGCAAGCTTAGTGGATATAAAATAGTAGTTGGAGATTATGGAAGAAACTTGGACATGTCTTCCTTACACATCGTATAGTCAATCTTTGTTTTCACTTCTCCTTTCGATATGTGGGAGAACAACACGATCCCTGCTCCTAATGAATTAACTAAAGTAATTTAACCAAACCAATATTTGTAGATAAAATTGAAAGCCCGGACGATAAATATGAAATTGATATTCTGAGAAATGAGTACGATCCCGGCGTTGGTATAAGAAGAAGTTGAATTGATCGTTGAGGGCTTCAACGTAAAAGACCGTCACTAAAATGTAGACTAACCTGACCTAACCATATTAACCTAACCTCAAACCCAACCTTTATCTAACCAAACCAACCTGGAATTTCAGGAAACTATCATGACCCCCACGACAGAAAAATCATCCATAGAAGTAGCACGACTCACACGTACGAAAGAATTGGATAGAAAATCTCATGGAAATTAGGTTAACAAACCGGACTAACCTAACCTAACTTATTACGACATTTATTTCTATATAATGAGTTGAGGTGCTTCAGATTAGGTGAACAAATTTCATTCATATATCATACAAAAAATAGAATCTTTTTATGCGTATTCATTTTATGTGTTAAAAATCAATTGAAAGTGAAATTTGGAACATACTCTTGCCTTTTATGTCCATGTTGTATTTGTATAACACCAAAGTAGAAAGTTGAAGAATCATCTGATGAAACGATCAGTAGTAGTTAATATCTTTCAATTCCTCATACATTAACATGCAAATTAATGATTATCCTTCTCGAATTTCAGCGGTGCATTATCTTGATTAATTCTCAACTCAAATTTTCCATTTTAGATCTTATCGCGTTGTAATGGCGAATAAACAGGTAGTGCAGTTAGTCGAATTCACGTTGCAATTATTCCTTTTGACGTTGGCAAATCGAGATGATGAAAAGTAGTACTGCAGTTCCAACGTATGATTAAATGTGTTTATTTATTATTGTTCGCGCCAGTGGGAAAAATTAAGGAGGTGTATAATGGAACGCGAACTTTTTTCTTCCGGAATTTTCAATGAGCAATTAACGGTTTTCCAGTATTTTGGCGCGTCATAATAATCACTTAAGCCGGCTTGAATTGCCGTTCATAACTCATTTTATTCGTGCGAAATAAAAATGCACGATCAAAGCGTTCCCCAGAGTGTTGTTTTCACACCTGTGTGTTTAATAAATGGTCTTTCAATGCCTCCTTTATACCTTCAAGATTGATGGTTTTCTTTTTCGCAACGCGCTCGGGTTGCAGTGGTGTCGAGCGTTAAAAATAAGAGATTTCGTTTATTTTTTTGAGGCCACTACTCAATTTGAGACGAGCTTGAGGGTAAGGGTTCGTGTTTTCATAATATCGCACGCCCATGAAGGTAACCGTCGCAATGAGGACGGAAAAAAAACCATCAACGCATCACTTTGACATTCCGAATATTGGCCAGTCGGAAAAAGTAGGACACGTTGACACGGGAAGACAAGATAAATAAATCCGGCACGGAAAGTCATCATCACGTATGTCTGAAACCTTGACAAATATGCAATTACCCTTTTATCTCTCAAGGGAAACCCATCGCAGGCGATTACCATAACGAAAAAACAACTTGAAATTTCATTCGATCACCGTCGATATTTCGGTTATTCGGAAGAGAAAGTACCACCTGTTTAGACCAAAATATCGATTAGAAGATCCGATCGATCTCTGCGTGTCAGAGATCAGCTCCGGTAACGAACTCCTTGTCCGGTGAGGCCATTGTTTTTTCCGACACGTAGTCTCTTGAAAATAAACACATTTCTCGTGTATTTCGAACCATATTTAACTTCTAACCGCGCTCGAGACGATCCCGATTGCACCATTTTCGGTAAACGTACTTATTCAAAAGACCAGTTCTCCACCGGGCTAATTGGCCGATCTGGTCTATAACGCCTTTTTTGTTGTTTTTGTCGCTTTATTTTGCGAAAAACTTCCTGAATAATGGTGATTGAACGTCCGACTTGGGAGTATTTATGCGGCGATCCGAACAGATTGACTTTTAGCTGGTGCGGTCGTCGATCGTCGTCGTCGTCGTAGTCGTACCCGTCGGAGGAGGAATTACGTAACTATCTGCCCAATGAATTATTTAAGTGGTGAGTGGTTGGTGGCTTGAATTGGGTCGTTAGTTTGATCGAGTTGAACGGATTTATATTTGGAAAGTTCACTGCATGATAACGAGATAAAATCGTATCAACGTTTGACATCATCGAGAATATTGAATTTGGGGCAAAAGTGAGCTAAGCTGCTCATTCGAAGAAATGAAAATTCCTTATTATGGTGCATCTCCATACCTTCTCTGCCCTTGAAAGTTTCAGTTTTTGATTATAAACCGAGCAAGTAGGAGCAATCAAAACTAATTGACGCCCGCTGGGGGTAGTACGACCTTAAAATTTAGCCAAAAGTAGTACTTGTCAAAACATTTTTTTTCCGTATTCAATAATCTCGACTATACTTCGACTATAAACCGAACAAGCAGGAGCCGTAAAACCTAATTGACGCCCGATGGGGGTAGTACTACCTTAAAATTTAGTCAAAAGTAATCCTTGTCAAAACATTTTTTTTCCGTATTCAATAACCTCGACTATACCCCGACTATAAACCGAACAAGTAGGAGCAATCAAATCAAATTAACGCCCGATGGGGGTAGTAATAACTTAAAATTCAGGCAAAAGTAATCCTTGTCAGAAGATTTTTTTTTCCGTATTCAATAACCTCGATTATACCTCGACTATAAACCGAACAAGTAGGAGCAATCAAACCTAATTGACGCCCGATGGGGGAAGTACTACCTCAAATTTTAGCCAAAAGTAATCCTTGTCAAAAGATTTTCTTCCGTATTCAATAACCTCGACTATATCTCGACTATAAACCGAACAAGCAGAAGCAGTCAAGCCTAATTGACGCCTGATGGGGGTAGTACTACCTTAAAATTTAGCCAAAAGTAAACCTTGTCAAAAGATTTTTTTGCCGTATTCAATAACCTCGACTACCCACGTGCAGAACCTACGAATAGCAAGTGGAAGATACGAATATCAATGGAACCGTAGGTGGCTGCTGCGATACGGTTATTGCCCTAACACGCTCGAGGCTACCAACGTAACCTACGCCACCGTACGATATTTTTAACGTCGTTCATCAACACTCGCCGAGCTCAGGACGGGGTACTTCGCTTCCAATCATCCGACCACCGGATAATGAATGAAAAATCGAATGTAAAGATGATTCGCCAAACAGCCGACAGTTTCGTATCGTCAGATGAAGGTACGATATCAAGCGTGATCCGACAGGCGGACAATCCCGTTTCCTCGATTTTAATTGCGTCGAATGGCGTGCAGTTCGCGACCGGGACCAAAGAGTTTATCTATTGCCCAAGCGGTCGCCTAGTGCAAGACTTATAGGATGGTCGTACCGCTGAGACGACGCCGGTCTGAATATGAATTATTGCCCCATTCTTCGTAGTTGGTATGCATTGCGCTCGAAAACCCACCATCTACATACGCCTGGTCAGGACCGTAAGTACTTCGAATTAATTTGCCGGTACTACATTTTCAAAATTATAGTTTTAACATCCATCACTCGTTATGGTTGGCACGAAAAAACCGCAAACGCTCGACTTCCTTCAAGTGACTCATTCGTGGACAAGCGAACGTTTCAGTACAACCCTGATGAATCGGTTCTTATGCACCTATCGCTAATGGGATTATCTCCGAACTGATTATATTTACATCTGCGGAACAGCGCATTCCTATTCAAGGCGACTCCTGCTAAGATGTCCTATCTATGTAGATATTTCCGCAGATCTGCGAATTGAACGGTTTCTCTACTCTGTTAGTCGTTTGATTATACAGGATGTTGCATCGTTAATCTCTTGAGGATGATCTCACTATTTCGATACAAAATTTGTCTATCTTTGCATTTGGTTCACTAAATTTTTCCCCGATTGAAAGACTCGTTACTTCCGTTTCTCTACTGAACGCTGTCTGACTGTGTATTGAACTGTGTGCAAAAACGAGAAACTCAACAAATTTGTCAGATGAACGTCAAAAGTATGAGCCTCATCAGACTCTCAAGGAAGAATCAAAAGAGTCTTGGTTTTAACGGCAGAAACTGACAAAGATACTCCAGGTGATCTGTAAGATGATCTCCTTTGCATAGCGCCGAATCAATGCTTTGGAGCTGAGTGCCTGAATTCAAGACTGCCACACCTAGGAATTGTCGAGCAAAGAGAGCCGAGATAAGATAAGAGCTTTTTACTCTTACGCGTTGAGTTCTCCTGGAAGTATACTTTTGCAAATTTAGCTACGCAATAATCTCAAGTATTGCCAAATGACTTGTGATGGCGCAGGTAGACGGCTTTCTGTGTGGTGAAGTACTACCTTTGAGTCAGGTTCTTCCTGGTGAATCTGTTCCTGGTGAACAATTTGGCTCTGGTCGTTTCTGAGCGAATTCATTGTATCTGATTGCTATGAGTTAACGAATCGATGCGACATTTCATGGGTGGTGCGAGTAGAAAGGAAATTAAAAATTCTGGTACCGAAATCATGAAAATCCATTTACGTTAATGTTTAACTTGAAACATCGAATTAGTACTTGTATTATGTACATAATATTCGGTTATTCGGTTTTCCGTTGTATATTTTTGGTAGTACCAAGCATTCTGTTCATCAGTGAATTAACGTCCTTACTTAGGATCAACTAACGAATAGGAGGCTGCAATCTACTGTAGATACAGCATCGGCAGGATATATGAGCAAGCCGCTCGAATAGTTCAAACCTTCAAAAACTGAGATATAATATGTGATGTTAGATATGTATTGAGATATTGAGTGGTGTTCGACAATGAATTGAGTATCCACAATTTTGCTGAATATTGAATGTGACTGTTTTAATACTCAAAAAATCGAAGTACTGACAACCATCAAGATTCTAGAATAAAGGGAACAAAAACATCACTCTACCAGCTTGCACATTAATTAGTGGTTCTAGCTTTCAAAAACTAAGTAGTACCATTGAGAAGTCTAGCAATTTACACCTTGAAATTCAAATCCGTATTTGTTACTCAGTAAAACATCTTTACTGATGACAATATCACCATATCTACGGAGCTAAATTTTTATTTCGTATTCCCAAACCTTTAGCACGAAACCTCTTAAATGGCACAATGAATTGCTGAAAACATTTCAACAGCGCATACTCGGAAGTGCCCTGAAAATCAGTTGGCAAAACTAGATTGAAAGTACAGAGTTCATGCAAACATCAAGAGCATCGAATATTATATGGTCAAATCACAGGTACGTTTGACCTCAAATCTGAATTTTGTCTCTGGAAAAAACGATCTAAAACTAGGTATTTTCCCCTCTGATTTTTCCTCTGCCAGTGATATTAATGGATATCAACGAAGTTAAACTCACACATAATCTACACCAGGAACATTTACTTTGAGAAAATTCATGAAGATTTCAGAACCATTCAATCTCTTCAATCACGGAAATAACCACCAGTCGATCGATCATGAGCTTTCTTGGTCTTTGTCAAAGAATCCCACGTAACGATGGCTCAGATAATAATATTGAGTATCGAATCCCGGTAAATTTCAACTTGTTTTGAGAATGCCATCATTGGGAAGGCACGTAGAGCTGTTGGTTTCGGCTATATATTCAATATATAGTCGTTAGGTCATGCCAGAGGCATTTGTGCGATTTGAAAACTCTGGCACTAGACCCAGGTCAGTGGGTTACACGATCTTTACTTTACTTTTCACGTTTCAAATTATGATGGCTAGTAATAATTGAAGTCAGAAATGTTATTTGATGACGAATGAACTACATTACAACCCGAAGGAAGCGAGAATGGACACAAGGCCGTACTGACGGCAACTAACATCAAATTATAACTGCACAAAGACAAAAGCATCTTCTCCTGAAAAAAAGGTGATGCAACAACTGATCACATTGATATTCGTTGTTCTTTATCAGGAAAGCATCTGGTGATGATGATGGATCAGCATCTGACATGGAGGCATCAGATCAGTGCCAGATGAGGACCATTACGTACTCAAGATGAAAATTTTCTTGAGCTGATATAAAATGATAATGTATCAATTCAAGAATCACTTCGACAAGATAAAAAAAATTACTATGACATAAAGGATGGAGAAAATGAAGGAGATCTTAATAAATAAATAATCTTACGCGTTAAACCAAATTACGAAAAGTTCCTGTAACTTATAAACCCCATTACACTGACAATAGCAATTTAGATTCCAATTTAGATGAGCAACTCATGCTAATGATCTCCTTTTGTTTGTTTAAGACGTTACATTAGCACCTGCTATCTTCGTTTTCGAGTAGAAAAAGCATACTGAACGAAATCGTGATGCGAACGACGGCGAGATAAAGTGGGTCTCGTTTATATTTTTCATTGGAATAAATTACTCATCCATCATTTATTTCAGACGATTGCTTTATATGGTTGGCCGCAGTTACGCGAACACAGAAAATCGAAACGAAAACGATTCGAACGTGTAAAATAATCGATCGGGAATTAAAAAGATGCCGCTCGCAGATAAATGCGACGTGCGTATCGTCGTCCAGTGCTAAATAAGACGTCATCCCGTGGAAAAACACAATTCTATAGTGCATAATTTTCTTTTCTACTTGACGTGCGCGCCTCCTTTGTACATCCGAGCATTGATTATTCCATTCTGCGGCAAGAATGAAGATAGAAACGCTAACCATAAAATCGTTCCTATCGACATGTCGATTTTCGAAAGAGTTATGCAGTATCGTATTCTATAGGGATAGGAGCCGGCAACTACTTTCCGATACACAAAAATTCATCATTTTCTCTTTTATCGGCGACGGCGGCTCGCGACCTTGACTAGACCGCGCGCGCGGATTCTTTCATAATTAATTGATTGTGCTAATAATGACTCGTTATATTTCGTATATATGCGCTGTCACATATTTGGCTCGGGTGTGGCAAATTTCAAGATGTGGAAGATAATTAAAGATTACACGTTCAGACCTTCACCGTCTCCTATCTCCTTGATATATAAGGAAGACCTTTGAAGATACTGTTTCACGTCCGACTCAAATGTATTCGTAATTTTTTTTTTTAACTTTATTCTTACCTTTGATGCTAATTACGAATGGATCGCAGCGTGATTATCGATTTATTTCCCGATTTCGAGAGTTTATCGACAAGATAAACGAGACTTGAAGGGGAATAGAATTGTAATAGCTGTTATGGAGTCGTCATGTGAGCTGCGGCGACAAGTAGGAACGATGTGATATTTTCATTCAATTAGTTTCATCCCGATTTGTATTATCCCTGAGTGGATAATAAATTGGTGTATGAAAGCAGTACCATGGATTGGACCGAAGTCTATCTGCATGATGATCTAACAGAAGCCACGGTATTACTAAAAAGGGCTATAGGTGAAGCTACTACAACTAAAAAAATTGAACAGCAGAAAAGGGACAAAAACAATTTGAAAAAAATATCGAAGACAATAAAAAATTGTGACAACTGATAAATATTAACATATATAAACAAAGCAATAATAATTACGAAAAGTTTCTGTAACTTGTAAACCCCATCAAACTGACAATAGCAATATGAACAAAAACAATTTCAGAAAAATTTCAAAGACAATAAAGAAATGAACAAAATGAAATGATAATTTTCCAAAATACTTAATAGATGAGAATAATACTAAAATTGATAGTATGAAAGATATTGTTTGTTGTTTCAATGAGTCTTTCTGTAATATTATTACAGAGTTTGCCAGCAAAATTCGAAGAACGGGACGCAAACAATTTAATTCTCAACAAAAAACAGCAACTCCATCTTCTTACATCCAACATCTCAAGAAGAAATAGTAAACATTGTTTTAAACATAAAAGACAAAGCAAGAGGAGTTAATGATATAAATTTCAAAGCACTAAAACATATAATACATACAGTAAGTACCCCACTGCAGTATATTTTCAACTTCTCAATCGAAACACTTCTCAATTGAAAAAACCGCCTGGCCTACGCCCTTAATAAGTGCTGAGATTGTACCAGTGTACTAATCAGGAGACAAATACAAAGCTAATTAAAGATTATCTGCTTTTCTAGAGTAGCAAAAACTGATATCTAAAATGCAGTTTCAGGAAAAAGGGAAGTACTAATGCTGCATTAGCCTACATTTCCAAACATATACATCAACTTGGATATCACTACACCAATATTTGCAGCTTTCTTGGGTCTTTCAAAAGCATTTGTTACAGTTGATTCTGAAATACTTTTACGAAAACTTGATGATTATGGCGTAAGAGGTGAATCGCACGGCTAACCTCTAATTTGAAAAATAGAACACAAGTAGTTAAGATCACTAATTTCAAAAGCTCGTCTTTGCCTGTAAACATGGGTGTGCCTCAGGGGACCATACTGGGACCTCTACTTTTCATACTCTGCATCAATAATCTATTAAAGATTCTTCCAGAAGGTATAATCGTATCATATGCTGATGATACTGTTGTACGACCGCAGGACGAGAATGCGATGACCCGTCCAAATTCTCATCTTTTTCTTCCCACAAACACATGGTTTATTTTATATTCCTCTGAAGCAACATAAAATATAATCCATTGGGAACAGTATGAACTCGAACTAATTCCTAAATTGTTGTTCATAAAGCCACTGTGATGTTTTAAAGAAAAAAATGCAACTCGCGTTCAAAAAGTGGTGGAAGATTACATGAGAAGTCAAGCCCTTTATTCCAATGCTCAGTTCCATTTGCGAGGAAATGGAATTTCTGAAGATGAAAATAAACCATCTGAAGCTATTTGTTTGTGGGAAAAATGTACCTTATTTTCAATGTTGTGAAAAATAGTCTTTTCCGCATTTCCTAGTCTGAAACTTTCCAGCAGAGTAAAATATGGGTCTTCAGCTATAATAATCAATAAAAGAAAATTGAAAAACATTTCCGACAACTAGCACGTTCTGTCGTGAAAGAGGCACTTTTCTATAAACAAATTGTTACATGTCGTGAATGATGAATGTAATAATTTTTTTTTTTCGATTCAGTTTGATTGTATGCTATAAAAGCTTCCTTTTAAAGTTATAAAAAATATCGAAAAAAATAGGCGTCGTAAATATCACGTTTGCAAAAAAACACCTATTTTGAGAAGTTTTTTGCAATTTTCTTGTTAACCGTCAACCCAAATGGAACAAATCTAAATTCAGATTGAAGGTATTTCTATTATCTAAAACTTTTGGTTGAAGACATTTCCGAGAAAATCCACAGTTGAAAAACTAGAAGCGAAAAGGCGTGATTTCGAAACTTTGTACTGCACCCCCACCCCCTAGGACGCTCGATAACAGTCCTTATGGAAACCTCATATTATACTCACAACTCTGAACAATTTTCACTGGGTTACCTGTAATTAATTTTTTCCATGAAATTTCTCCATTGACTGGACTATGAGTGAAACCAGACCTATGTGCAGGTAACTTAATTTACCTTTTTAGACTGCGAGTTCGTCAGATGTATGTTCTTATATTTGATTGTAACTTAATCTTAATGTATTACTTTGGTTAATAAATAATAATAATAATGATATTTTCAGACGACCACGTAGGAAAGTGGTATATATCGCCACGCCTACCTATCGTAGAAAGTTGACAGTTACAGGCAACTGTGCGGGAATGTTTTTTCCGCACGGGTAAAACCAGTTTGATCCGTGCGGGAAAGTGGTGACATCGAAATGAAATCACGCCAAGTAGATAGAAGTTAATGAAAATTTTAATTCGTATATCTCATTTAATATTGATAACGCTAGTGAGTTACCAGAACATATCATATCATTAACGAAGAGCTTAACTTGACTCGATTCGCGTTTATAACATGCAAAGTGAAAAATATCATCCCAGAAATATTAAACTCGTGGGAGTTATTGCTGACAAATCTGAAAAGTACGGAATAACATAAACAAATAAAGTTATCTATTATTTTCGCTACAACGCCATCTATAAGCTGAAGATTGCATTATTCTGTTCTACTTGGGTTGAAATCTTCATTATGCGTTCTCAAAGTTATTATCGTATAATGCCATCTTTGTGGTCGACTGAAAATGTCGTTCATTACTTGTGGAAACTCAGTTTTCATTGCTGGTGTCTAGCCTCACTCGGCTCAGCTTCGCTCCGCCTCGTTCGTCAAACTGACACTCGTATGAAATTATCGACTTTCCGCACTCGTTATGCAATATACTATTATATGATCATGTGATTCAAGTAGTTCAAATATTTCGAATCATCTAAATTTGTACGCGAATAGATACTTGAAGCCCCAATACAACGCTCATCGACATTCTTTAGTTGAATGAAGAACGGCACTATCTCAACATGAGGTTGCACCGGCGAGGAAATTCGCCGCAATACCAGTTAAGTTATGCATGATTAGATTACGAAATGGTACCTAGACTCAAACAGAGCACCATCGGTGACCACACCCAGGGAAAGTACCGGAATTATCATCGTTATAAAGTCCTGTGCCGCAGGTCCGACGTTTTTTTTTTCTTTTTTTACTTCCAACAAGATTACGTAAAAGTGACGACTAATTTTCCGTTTTTTTTATCGAGTCGTTCCACGCAATTCCGTATGGTCCCATCGGTCAAGTTATTTTATTAACGCGCTTCGTCCGATAATTCCGCGATTCCATTTCGTATAATGGGAAGTATTTCGTGCGGACGCTAAGAGCATCCGAACGGAGGAACCTCCTTTTTAATCTTGTCTACACTTTAAATGTAGCTACACGCCATTATCCCGTTCGCAGGTCGACCATACACATCCGTAATTTGATAGTTCGCGAAGTAATGCTAAACTTGCGTCCGATTATTCCGTGGCAATGCCGAAGAGTGTCATTTGTATAAGAGATAATCCGGCGTGAAATAACTGTGCTTCACCAATATGGAGATCGGGATTGGCGATTCGAAACGAGAAAATGGTACTACAGGTTCTTAACCCGCGAATACGATCGAAAAAAATTGTGCGATAAATCCGGCAAAGAGCATCGTATTCAATAGATTAAGTTACAAAACCATTATTTAGGGACATGTCTTCGGGTCTTCAGGTAATTTGAAGCTTTCAAGAAAACCCGAGTCACATTTATCAGTTGAAGAGATAAGTGAAATCTTCAACGAATTTCATTACTTTTTTTTAATCATCATTTACGTAGACCCAGTTAATCCGTAGCATCCAACCAACGATGCAGATCACAGAGTTTTCACATTATGTTTGATGGATTGGAGTAGTTGCAACCATTTTCTTGTTGATTTTTCTCCATTCTGCTTTGTCCCATCACCGGGCACAACTTGTTCATGTTGGAAAACCCGCTATGATTGAGTCTAACCTCAACCTATGTAAAAGAGCAGATTGTAGGCTGACTGTTCCAATTATTTCTATAATAATGTTAGTGCTCACTCATAGAATTCAAATGAAGGATGAAAACAAACCAAGCAACCAGTGGCACTTTGGTTCATTTCAATGTTAATGCTCATGGATTATTTTTCTTCCCGATGATTCTTGGAACTAAAAAAAAATCTTCTGGATGAAAGGCTTCTTGACCATATGAGCTCCGCACCAAGGGTGCGTGAGGTTTTCTCCTTCGCGAATACTCTTAATTGAGGTAATCATATCGATGGAGCGTAATAGAGCTGCATATGATGATCTCCCCTCTATGATCAGCAAAAATATTTGAATCCTTGTGAACCTTCCTCACTAAGCTGTTAATTCTGTATATCAGAGATAAAAATTCCTCAGGAGCTGGAAGTGCTCAAATATGGGCTCATAAATCAAAAGGCAAGAACGTGAACTATTGAGAAACTAGAAATCTATTTCATTTAGTCATGTGGTTCTCACAATTTTTGCAAGATTTTTGTGATCCTAACCTGTTGGCTCAATTGGAAAAAACAACCTATTCGCTGACCACCCTTTTGGTTTCCGCAGTGGAGAAACACTGCGAGCATTGTTCCTAAATTTCCAGATTGCACGTAAGAAAGTTTTGAGTTTGATAATTATTCTTAAATATTTTTCCTACACATCTCCAGGCCTTTGGACTCCTTGGAATATACCTATTTCCGCATAAGCTGGCAGCCTACATATGCTCCAAGAAGTATTGTGACAGGTGTTAACATTCGGCCGGTAAATGAGAGTCGAGGACAATGATACAGTCTGGAGTTGGAGTTCCACAGGTTCCGTTTTGGGACCAGCTTAGTTCCTACCTCCATAAATGATTTATTTTGCAGACAAAATCACCACCTCCGATGCATCGAAATCTTGGACCGAAGCGTCGGCGAGGACGGGGTGACTTAGGAAGTGGGCTCGGATCATTGATATTGACAGTATCCTGAGGCTGATATCTCATTTAATATCATGTTGCATTGACTGTATTGAACTATTTTGTCTTTATCACTGTTTGTTTTCATCCTTGACTTGTCCAATTCCATCTTCCATTCGTTCGGGTTGCTCCATGAATAACTTACTGCTTGAGTTTCATTCCTATTTGAACAGCCGAGAATAATGAAATCCATATGGCTTCAAAATTACACAACAGGACTTCGGAGTTGATTCCTCGTTTCTTTGGTATTGCTCTAACTTTCAAGGGACTGCTTTTGCAACTTTCTTAGGTTAATCGCTACTTGTCTTTAGGTTAAAATATGCAAACTTCAATTTTCATCATGTTGACATGTTTGGGATGGATTTCGGTGTCGAGGTGAGAGGATTTTTCGTAGAAGTTTCATCACGGTGGGTCCACCCTACGTATTGTAATCTTTGTCCAATTTTCGAAAACACGCAACATTAGTCGCGCAACATTAGTCGATTTTTCAATTTTTATCGGATTGACATGTTTGAGATAGATTTCGGTGTCATATCTATGTGAGAATTTTTCATGAAAATTTCATCATGGTGCGGCCACCCCGCGAGTTGTAATCGCTGTCCAATTTTTCTGAAACAGGCAAAAAGAGCGCAAAAATTTGAGATTTTTTAATTTTCATCGGATTGACATGTTTGAGATGGGTTTCGGAATCTGATCTATAAGAGAATTTTTCTTGAAAGTTTCATCGTGGTGTGGCCACCCTACCTGTTGTAAAAGGTGTCCAATTTTTCTTAAACACGCAAAAAGCGCAACATTAGTCGATTTTTCAATGTTCATCGGACTGACATGTTTGGGATATCTGATATATATATGTTATATCTGATATATATATATGTATATCTGATATATATATGTTTTCGATATCTGATCTATAAGAGAATTTTTCTTGAAAGTTTCATCATCCCTACGTGTTGTAATAGTTGTCCAATTTTTCTTAAACACGCAAAAAGCGCAACATCAGTCGATTTTTCAATTTTCATCGGACTGACATGTTTGGGATAGGTTTCGGTATCTGATCAATAGTAGAATTTTTCATGAAAGGTGCGGCCGCCCTGGGAGTTGTAATTGCTGTCCAATTTTCGAAAACACGCAAAAAAGCGCAACATTAGTCGATTTTTCAATTCTTATCGGATTGACATGTTTGAGATAGATTTCGGTGTCATATCTATGAGAGAATTTTTCATGAAAGTTCCATCATGGTGCGGCCACCCCGCGAGTTGTAATCGCTGTCCAATTTTTCTGAAACAGGCAAAAAGAGCGCAAAAATTTGAGAATTTTTAATTTTCATCGGACTGACATGTTTGGGATAGGTTTCGGAATCTGATCTATAAGAGAATTTTTCTTGAAAGTTTCATCATGGTGCGGCCACCCTACGTGTTGTGATAGGTGTCCAATTTTTCTTAAACACGCAAAAAGCGCAACATCAGTCAATTTTTCAATTTTCATTGGATTGACATGTTTGGGATAGATTTCGGTGTCGCATCTATAAGAGAATTTTTCTTGAAAGTTTCATCGTGGTGCGGCCACCCTACGTGTTGTAAAAGGTGTCCAATTTTTCTTAAACACGCAAAACGCGCAACATTAGTCGATTTTTCAATGTTCATCGGACTGACATGTTTGGGATAGGTTTCGATATCTGATCTATAAGAGAATTTTTCTTGAAAGTTTCATCATGGTGCGGCCACCCTACGTGTTGTAATAGGTGTCCAATTTTTCTTAAACACGCAAAAAGCGCAACATCAGTCGATTTTTCAATTTTCATCGGATTGACATGTTTGGGATAGGTTTCGGTGTCGCATCTATAAGAGAATTTTTCATGAAAGTGTCATCATGGTGCGGTCACCCTACAACTTATAATCGCTGCCCAATCTTTCTTAAAGACGCAAAAAAGCGCAACATCATTCAATTTTTCAATTTTCATCGGATTGATATGTTTGGGATATATTTCGATGTCGCATCTATGAGATGATTTTTCGCGAAAGTTTCGTTATGATGCGGCCACCCTACGAGTTTAAATCGCCGTCCAATTTTTCTGAAACAGGCAAAAAGAGCGCAAAAATTTGAGATTTTCTAATTTTCATCGGACTGACATGTTTGGGATAGGTTTCGGTATCTGATCAATAGTAGAATTTTTCATGAAAGGTGCGGCCACCCTGGGAGTTGTAATTGCTGTCCAATTTTTTAGAAAAACGCAAAAAAGCGCAACATTATCCGATTTTCCAATTTCCATCAGATTGACATGTTTGGGATAGGTTTTGGTTTCGCATCTTTAAGAGAATTTTTCTTGAAAATTCCATCTTGGTGCGGCTACACGCAAAAAAGCGCAAAAATCTGAGATTTTTTAATTTTCATCCGCTAAAGCGGCATTCTGAAAAAGATCGTCATATTTTCGGGATCAGAAAGAAAAATGGGATCGAATGATAGTATTTTCATTACACTTAATGTTGAATATTTGATATTTTCAGCTTTCGAAGTTTCAAACTTTAAAGCCCCCTAACTTCGTTATTACACATTTCATAAGTTTGAAAATGATAGTTTTGAAAAGCCGACGAAACAGAATACGGAAAGGTAGAAAATTTTCCAAAAAAAATATGACCGCGAAGGCTCAACTTTGCCGAAGGAGGAAAGTGTCACTTTCTGATGAACCTAGAAAATCGTATGAAAAGTTGTGAGAATCCATGAAAAATATTGGGCGTTAATATCTGAAAATCTCAGGAAATGAGTAAAAGATCTACGTTGGATATTCAAAAAGTACAATTATTTGCAACAACTCTTGAGGTTTGAAATTTGAAATATAGGTTTAACGCTTTTTTCGTAACAAATTTTAATTTGAGTTTTCATGTTTTTTGTTCAGTATGAACTTTGGTTCAATCTTTCTCAATTATTTTGTAAATCTAGCTTCCAATTATTACAGCCGCTTTTATTTCAATCTTTCAATTTTTCCTCGAATTCCATTGGAATCTGTTTCAGACATTTAGAACGTTTCCAAATAACTTTTCAAGTTGAGCTATCCGACCCCAAAACCTCAAGTTACTATCGAATTCTTTCGGAAGCAAATTTCGTGAAAATGTTCTTCATTTATTTCAAAAACTCTACAAAAATGCGCCGCACATTTCCAAAAAGTAAGAAAATTCCTACAAGTTCATTTATTCTACTGATGTAATTCGAGTGTTTAACTGAGGTTATTGTTTAAAACATATAAACTCAGATTCAAGGAAATCTTCCGATAAATCGGTTTGATCATTGAAAGTGACTAATATTCTGATTGATAATTTTTTCCCCATCGTTAGTGTTCTTTATCATCAACAGAGCGACGGAGTTGAAAAAATGAGGAAAATGTGTTAGAAGAGGGAGAATAATATAAAACAAAAATGCAACACAAGAAGTAATCGAAACAGAAGAATATTGAGTAAAGATAAGTTTTTTTGTTTATGCATTTTTTATGATCATGAAGAGAAACGTGTGCCTCACAGGTTGTATTCGAATGGAGTTTTATGATCTTGTCCTGGTCGAATTTATTTTCGTGTTCCACTCAGATTTTTCGTCGACAATGCAATTTTAAGAGTGAAAAACTGATGGGAATTTGAAAAGCAAATTTTATTACTTATCTATTGGGAATAGGAAAATATTCATAATATTCAGAAGACAAAGAAATTACGAAACAGCGAATAATTATGCAGTGTCATGGAGGAAATTTCTGGTACAAAGTTTTCGTGCACAGCAAAATGATAATAATAAAGCACTAATAGTGCTTTGGGCAACTAATATTCAATCGTCCCTTGACATTAACAAATTAATTCCTTGACCAGCCTACACCCACAATCGAACGAATATTTGATATCAAAATAAAATGCAATTTGAATGATTGTCCTTGCCACGGCCTCAATTCTAGGGCGTTACCGTTGGAGCTATAATTGCAACTAGGATTTCGACGGTCGTTCTATGATTCCCGATATTTCGTTCACGACTAGCCAATAAATCTTTATCAGCCTATACCATCTAATTATCATCGCCTTGATCCGATTTTGTCATTGTTTCGCTACTATTGCACCGGGGAACAATGCAACGCGCGGCGAATTAAATCGTTTTTTGTCTCGGCAACGATCTTGATCCAGTTTCCGCGTCCGAAATCATTCCTGAAAAATCGTCGGAAATCGACGATTGCGACAAAATTTCGATTAGCCACGCCAGTCAGCTATCTATTTATAAATAGCGTGAAGTGTACGCGCTCTGTTCTTCGGGTCTGTGGTAGTAACCTCGTAAACTAGTTTCTAATAATAATTGGATGGTTTGCAATCGCCGTTTCTTCTCATTTCTCATTGCCATCGAGATGAAGCGGGCGCTGCCATCTTTTTCCAATAGAATGATGCCTACTCCACCCATCTGACGTCCTCATCGCCACGGCGAACCGCTTTTTCCGTTTCGGATGGATTAGGTTATATCAAATTTGGAAATATCGATTAATCTTTCTATTCGTGTATCGATCTGTGGAACGTGGAAATGTTTTCCATACGCCTACTCGGCATACAATGTATTCGAGTTTTTCTTTCATAATAGACGTAATTAATCGTCGAGATTCTAAAAATGATCTAAGTTGAAACGTTGCGCTCTGCACACGACCACACCCAGATCTTCGAGCTGTTCAGCTACAGTTATTTGCATCGGCGACCTCGAATATTCACCTGACGGGTACAAACTGAAAGTAAAACTGATACGAAAAATCGTTTCGCCTTCTGATGATCACTCGACGTGACGCTTCATATTTCGGATCAACGATTGCGAAACGTCTAGAAATCAAGGACGGGATTACTGAAAAGAAAACGTTATTTTTTCAGTTTTTTTCTTTCGTTTCCGAAAGATAATATCGCATTCTTGAGTTATAAAATTTCATTTCGCACGATTTCCTAGTGACCGGCCGCGGTCCTTTCTGTCTCTCATTAGATTGCCAATAAATTATTGAACGGTCCTGGTCTCTTTAATTTGCATGATCGAAGCGAACCGCTAAATCTGGATATTTCATTCCTTGCAGTGGATGTAATGTGAATTCTTGGAGTGCCTCGAGTTGAGAATGAGAAAAGAGTGGTTTTCACCGAAAATATTTGGAATGTTCTCATCGTTCGGACCACAGTTAGGCAACGGATAACTACATGGGTTGGACCTACACAATGGGATAAAACATCAATATATAAATCTTTTTGGCTAATTGAAGTGCTACTAACCGGAACTCATTGTTTTACGTCCCTTTTAAGATATTTTTTTAATATTTTTATATATTTTTCAAACATAATATTGAAACATAAATTAATTACCTAGATTAGTTATCGTGAACGTGTTCTACAAAAAGCTCATTTTCATCGTTATTGTTACATTTCCTTCATCATTTTCTATTTCATATTGATTTTTTCCGCAACATATTTGTCTGCATTAACTTGTATGTTGCTTGACATTATCCTGCTGATAACTAAGAAATTAAGTCTATCAAAGCAACTTTCATGAACTTCCAATGAGACAATAAATTTTTAGAAGAATTTTCTTGAATCCATTCACATCGATTCTACGCACGAACATCAATCAAATATAAAGAATATTTCCTAAGAGTCAATGAAATTCATGCAAAAAATATAACGGAGAATCCAAAAATTTTACGGACAGAATTTTCGTACGAGACAAAAAAACATATATGCACAAAATTTCAAACTTGTTTTGTCATGCGCAAACAATTATCTGGTGCCTCGTTAGTACTCACTTAAGGCTGGCGTCCGGCCAAGTGGTCGTTAAACCACCAGTGATACACGTCCTGTATTGGAAGTTGCCGTACAACTTGAATATTCAGAATTATGAATTTATAGCAAGTTGACGTATAATCCTTGAAATATTTAGTTTTGATGTCTGTACATTGTTCCTCGCTTCGAGTCGATATTTGAATGAAAAACTGGAACATTTCAGGTCAGCTCATAGGAAATTTTCGAAATTTTTGACAGGAATAAACTAGGAATATTTGTATCCACATCAGGACTCAATATGTTTCAAAACTTGAAGTGAACGAAAAGAGAACTTTCTTTCAAATATTGAATTTTTTTCATCAGCATGAATTGAATGTAATGAAGAAATGGCGTTGTAGTCATAGTAAATGAATGGAATTTTTGTTTCGAAAAGTTTGGTGCACAAAAACATTGCCAAATTTCGAAACTAGATATGTAATTCCAAGGGATTTTGTGAAACCAAGAGCAATTTTTTGAAAAATAGCTCATTCTTAGAGATTTCGTATTTGAAATAAATTAATTAGTCTCAGGCCCAGAATTTTGTCGATTTTGCTCATTGCATCAGACGCCCAACTTAAGATCATTCAAAAACAGAACTAATGGTATTGAAGAACTGAAAATATGATAATGCAAAAATTTGAAACGAATGTGAATCAATTTTTCCGGGATCAACAAACTTGCATAGAAAACGTTGTTATGTATTAAAAAATAGGAGTGAAATAAAATGATAAATACGATATAGAATGTCATACAGTGTATTTCTTTCACCATTTTGTAACGAATTGGAATAGTATATTTCCTAACGAGTGCCAAAAGTCGATTATTTCAATATTTCATCCAAGTGTCGATTTGAAGAACGAGGCGAAGAGAAGCGATGAAATCTTACTTCTCACGAGTAATGAATGGCATTGGTCAGGCGATCACAAAAATGGAATTAAATGAAGAATCATTTATTTACATCAAATAATTGCGAATTTTCCCTCATGTTTGAATTGTTTACATGACAGCTATAATTTACTACATTTTCTGCTACTATTTTTGTTACTATTATTCTTGTACAGATTCCTCAAAGTAATAAATAAAGCCCGGACTTTAGGCACTATAAATTCGTTAAAAAAAGGCAGTGAAAAGGCAATAAAAATACTCAAAATAGGCACTTAAAATAGGCATTTATTATATACTGATAGATAAAAACAGATAAGATAAAACAAAAAAACATTCGATGTGAATACTTATTCTTTATTAAACATAACTACCAATAGTTTTCTCAAATTTTCAAATTTTATACTTTGTCGTCTATCTGATAAAATATGTTTATACAACGAAAAAGATCTCTCCACATCAACAGATGTCAAAGGTGCATACATAAATGAGGATATTTCGGTAGGGTTCAAGAAATTACTGACCCCATCTCCTAATAAAATCGAATTTATTTCGCGCATCTTGACCAAACCACTATTGTTCTGCAACACTTTTTCACATTTTTCTTTCATGAACTCTCCTTTTAATCCAGGCGCAGAATTGATTCTTTCAATTGTTTCATCCATAATGTTCAATTGCTCTTGTAATTTTAAATTCCTCTCTTCTAGTTTTTGTATTGATGTTGGAATTGAATGAAAATGTGCAAGTATGTATGCTAAATCAGACTGGATATTCTTTTTGGACAAAACATCTTTACATATTTTTATAGAAGCTGCATCATTTTCGAGGTGATCCACTATTTCTACAATTTTCTCGAAATGGGTTGCCTAATAAATGGCAGCCGATATCCATGTACCCCATCTCGTTATTGTAGGTTGAGGTGGTAATGGCAGATCTGGTGCAAGTTCTTTGAAAATTTGCACCCTCGATGGAGCTTTTAAAAAAACTTTCTTGACGTTTGATATTAACAGATCGACATCGTGAAATAAACTTCGCGCTTCTTCAGCAACTCTATGCAATGCATGAGCTATACACGTCACATGAACCATTTTTGGAAATAGAACTTGCAGAACTTTTCCAGCTGCTTTCATGTATGGAGCGGCATCAGAAACAAATAGCAACACTTTGTCATGTTTCACTCCATCTGGCCACAATAATGAGAGCGCACTGGTAAATAATTGGGCTATTGTCGAATTATTGGCTGATTCGAGTACTTCACTTGTTAATAAATACGTGTTAGAGTCCTGGTGAGTTGATTGTAGAGTTCCAATAATTACGTTGGCTACGTAGCGGCCAAGAGCATCGGTTGTTTCGTCAATGGACACCCACAAATTTTTACCTTCCGTTTCTTTTCTAATTTTGTTCATCTTTTCCTGGAACACTACATCAATATAATTTTTCCGGAGGGTGGACTCACTTGGCACGTGTTCTTTGGTGTACTTTTCAAGGAATGCTTTTAGAGAAGGATTTTCCAATTTCCAAAGAGGAATGTTCGCATCCATCAGTGCTTTACATAAATCCAAAGAGAATTGGGATTGTCGATTGGATATAACGCCGAAATTCGGAAGCAGACACGTTTTTACTATCGCAATTTTTCGAAGCAGCATTTTTATGTTTCACTGTTGAAAGGTGCTGGGATACAAAATACTTCTTCTCAAAATTCACTTTACAGTCACATATTTTGCAGAATAACACAGAACCGTCACTACTGAAAACGTCTTTACCGAATTCAAGTATTAATTTATTCAATTTTGTTTGCTCGGATGCTCTGACTTTAGGCATATTGGCTGGCGATAAGTTGAACCGAATGGGCGAATGGTGAAAAACAACTGAACGGAAATGGGTATTACGATATATTTATACCTATAGGTATCTGGTTTTAGGTTTTCCCATCAGTAACAGTTGTTGTATCAATTCCTAGAAAAAGGGAACTATCTCTTGTCTATGTACCAATCCTGCCTACCTGAGATCTTAGGGTTTCCCACTTTATACTATCATAAATTGTTCGAAATAGGCGAAATAAGTCATAAAATCCCATTTTAGGCAAAATAGACAGAAAATACGAAAATAGGCATTTTATGGCATTTTATGGCATTTTATGGAATTTTGCCTAACATCCGGGCTTTAGTAATAAAAATTCAAAGATCGATGATTGCAGTAATGACGAATTCAACCACTCTGATTGTTTCGTTATTGAAGTAGACCTATTGATAGCTTTTCTGAAGATCATTCACTTATTCAATATTTGATATAAGATATAAGAACTAAATTTCTTATTATACCATACTCATCTACTTGGCGTAGATTGTATGTCGATGAGAACACTTTCCCGTACGGTTCAAACCGGTTTCATCCGTTCAGGAAAGACATTTCCGCACAGTTGCATGCAATCGGTAACTTTGTACACAAGGTAAGCGAGGCGATATGTAAAAAAAAATTACATGAGTTTCTTCCACTTAAGATGAAAAAATTGTGTTAGACACGAAGAAGTTACACAGGTCTCAAAAATAATTGGAACCACGTCAAGATCATGAAACTCATCCGTTGAACAATTATATGAAAATGTAGAAATTTGCGGTCTGCATCTCATGCGGTACACGTCGCTTCTCATGTGCCAAAGTTATGCTGGTTTGCGATATGTATTCGAAAGAAAAACTTACAATAACTTATATTTCTTCTCGTTTCTTCTCTTGTGTAATTTTTGCAAATAGTAAGTGAAAGTTCGTCAATTTGAAGAAAATTTGAAATAAAAATAGATTGGTAAAAGTTTGAGAATTGAATGGATGTCACTAGAGTTTGAGAATTTAGGAACTTTGGCAGTTTGAGAACGTTTTGAGTATCTTGAATAGATCAGGAAAGTATTTTCCACAGAATAGAAAGATTGAAATGGACATCAGACAAATAAGAGTTCCTACAAAAAAAAAAATGAAAGTTCGAAGGGAATAAAATGTAATTGGTAGAAGAAGAACTAGGGAAAAAATTTTTACGTAATAGTTGAAATATTCAGAATTTTAACACCTCGGATGGACGAAAAATTTTCAAAATAAACGCAGTTTCTGACAAATTATTCGAAAATTAAGTCAAATTACCCAATTTTATCTTTCTATCAAAGCAAGATGTTAAAAAAACCTAAAATGGCCAAAACTGTCTGAAATAGCCCAAAATTGTCCAAAATAGCCCAAAATGGCTAGAATGACCTAAAATATCCTTAAATGGCCGAAATTGCCTAAAACAACCTACAATGGTCCAAAATTCGCGTAAATTGCCCAAAATAGCCGAAGTTGCCTAAAATAAACTGAGATTGCCTGAAAAAGCTGAAATTGCCTAAGATAACCTAAAATTGTCGAAAATTACCCCAAATTGCCGAAATTGCCTAAGCTAACCTAAAATAGCACAAAATTGTCGGAAATCGCCTAATATAGCCAAAATTTTCCAAAATACCTTAAAATCACTCAAAGCAGCCGAAATTGCAAAAAATAGCCCAAAATTGCCGAAAATGGCCCAAAGTTGTCGAAAATGTCCCAAAATATCCAAAATTGCCTAAAATAACCTGGAATAGCCTAGAATTGTCAAAATTGCTTAAAATAAACGAAAATTGTCCAAAATTACCCAAAATAGGCAAGAAGTGGCGAAATTGCCCAAAATAGCCTATAATGACCGAAATTTGCAAAATAGCCTAAAATAGCTGAGATTCCTTAAAATAATCTGTAGCAACCCAAAATTGTCGAAAATAGCCCAATAAATATGAAATCACCTAAAATAACCTGAAACAGCCAAAAATTGTCGCCAATAGCCCGAAATTGTCGAAAGTTGTCCAAAATTGTCGAAAATTGCCTAAAACAACCGAAATTGCCGCAAATAACCCAATATAGCCCAAGATCGTTGGAAATTGCCCAAAAAGTCGGAATTGTCTAAAACCCAAGTAACCCTAAGGAAACCTAAGTTGACCTGAGACAATTTTTGTCGACGATTTGCTCAACAATTCTTCAATCCCTGCAGTTATTTCCTGAATTTGCATTTCACGAACTTTCAAGAAACATTTAGCATTTCAAAACTTTTGAACACATTGTTGAAATTTCCTCTTTTCATATTCAAAGATAGAATGAAGAAATTAGGAAAAAATAAATTTTTCGAAATTTTGCTAGGAAAAACAATTTATATCTGATGCCACAAATCGCCGCTTTGGGCAAAAACAAGTTGAAACACAAAAATGCCACAAATTTTCTAACATATTTGGCGATCGATGTAATCGACAACGCCTCCGCGAGTTCAGAGGTTTGGACTTGGATGAAGACGGACACTTAGAAAAAATTAAGCAGGTGAACGAAATGAGCAAATATGATCGAATATCGGTATGTAACATTTTGGGTATAAACACCGACGACGATGACGCTGAGATCAACGAATATATTGTGCGTGCATTATCGAATATCCAGTTACTGCAACCGACAAATGAAGACGAGGACGACGATATCAATTTCTGCAATGTGAACACCGATAAACGAAAGAACGATGACGACCAAACAAAGAATACCTTGAACGACGAAATAGAACAACTCCGTTTATTAAGACGCGAATTGGAACGAGACAGATTGCTACTCGCGAAGAAGATGGACCAGTATCAGCGAAAAGAAGATAATGACGTAGGTAGTCCATTCAATTACACCCAGACGCCACAAAAGTTCACGCTGAACTACAAAGACGTCGCCGACACCTTGAAACAATTCGACGGCAGCGACAGTTCGTCGATCAACAAATGGATTAACGATTTTGAAGAAGCGTCAAGTGTATTCGGATGGGACAATACACAGAAGTTAGTATTTGCGAAAAACTGTCTCTCTGGCGTCGCCAAGAAGTTTGTGCTCAGCGAATCGGGTATTTACTCCTGGCCGCAGTTAGCGAAAGCGTTAAGCGAAGAATTTGGCACTCGCGTAAACAGTGCTCAGATTCACAAACTACTGAGTTCACGAAAAAAGAAAAAGGAAGAATCAACGTACGAATATTACTTAACGTTAAGGGAGATAGCTGCGCGTGGTTCCGTCGACGATGATGCTCTGTTTGACTACGTTATAGAAGGCATCGATGATTATCCCAGCAACAAATCCATCTTGTACGGCGCGAAGAGTCACGCAACCTTCAAAGAAAAACTGAAGACATACGAAAAAATCCGTGAGGCGAACAAACAAACGACGACGAAAGCTGACGGCAAATCGAGGTACCTTGACGCCAAGAAGCACAATCAAGCAGATAAGAAGCCGGAGTCAAAACATTCATCGGAACAACGTTGCTACAATTGCGGACGTGTTGGTCACTTATCGAGCGATTGTAAATCACGAGGTTTGGGTTCCAAATGTTTTAATTGTAATGAATTTGGTCATATCTCGCGCAATTGTAAAAACAAAAAGAAACCGAACGACGATGACGCGAAAAAAGTTTATTCAATTGATCCAACGCCCGCGAACGAGGGTTATAAAAATATCAAAGTCGCTAACGTCGAAATCAATGCGCTTGTTGATACCGGTAGTACGCCTAGTTTATTACGCGAAGATTTCTTTAAGAATCTGATACCGAAGCGAACTTTGATTAACAATGAGAAAATTGTTCTTGACGGTTTCGGTCGAGGAAAGTCATCAATACTCGGATTTTGCGAATTCGACGTTACGATTGATAATGAGATATACTTTTTGAAATTTTATGTAGTACCGGTTAACGCTATGCCAATGAAATGTGTCATAGGACGCAACATTCTAACTCATGCCGATCTCGTTGTGAAGAAAAATCATGTCGAATTTATAAAATGTAACGAAAACGTATTTTTGTCAAGTATCGCGTATGAAAATGAAACCGCGATAAATATTGGCTCCGTCAATGACGATATCCGCGAAGAAGTCGAGAAGTTAGTCAATAACTATAAACCTTGTAAAACAAAAGAGACGAACATCGAGCTTAATGTAGTTTTAAAAGACGAAAAACCGATCTATCAAGGACCGCGACGATTACCAGTACCGGAACGCGAAATTGTTTCCAATCAAATCGATGAATGGATAAAAGACGGTATTATCGAACCTTGCTCTTCCGAATATGCAAGCCCGATAGTAGTAGTTCGCAAAAAGGATGGGTCGCCGCGAATATGTATTGATTACCGCCGTCTGAACGACGTCTGCGAAAATGATCGTTTTCCAATTCCGCTAATTGAGGATCAAATCGATAGTTTGAAAGATTCAAATATTTTTAGTACGATTGATCTCAAAAACGGTTTCTTCCACGTAAGCATTAATCCAAACAGTCGAAAATATCTTGCCTTTGTGACTCACGATGGTCAATATCAGTTTTTGAAAGCGCCATTTGGTTTTAAGGGATCTCCAGGTGTGTTTCAGCGTTTTATTAATTGTGTTTTTCGTCCCTTAATCATTAATAAAATCGTATCTGTGTATTTCGATGACGTGATTATTTTGGCCAAGTGCGAATCCGAAGCTTTTGATAACCTGAAAACTGTATTCGAACAAGCGAGTCAATACGGACTTGTTATCAATTTCAAAAAATGTCAATTCTTACAAAAGCGTATAGAATTTTTGGGTCAAATTATCGAAAATGGTCGAATCTATCCGTCACCGAGAAAAATCGAAGCTGTCCAAAATTTTCCAGGTTTAAAATCTACGAAAGATGTTCAAAGTTTCTTAGGTTTGGCCGGCTATTTTAGAAAGTTCATAAATCGTTACTCGCTAGTCGCAAAACCGTTGAGCGACTTATTAAAAAATGATCGCGAATTTTATTTTGGCGAAAATGAGAAACGCGCTTTTATCGAATTGAAAGAAAGTTTGGTAAGATCGCCGGTGCTGAAGTTTTTCGATCGTTCGCACCAAACCGAACTTCATACGGACGCTTGTAAGGTGGGTTTAGCGGCAATCTTGTTACAACGCGATCCCGTGGATGATAAGCTTCATCCTACTCACTATTGGAGTTACAAGAATAACGCTACCGAACAAAACTATTGCAGCTACGAGCTTGAGATGTTGGCTGTAGTCAAAGCCGTGAAAAAATTTCGGGTATATCTTTTAGGTATGTCATTCAAAATAATTACCGATTGTGCAGCCTTTGCACAAACCCTTAAGAAGGCCGACGTTTCGAGTAAGATTTGGAGATGGATAGACGGGCTGCAAGAATATGAATATGTAGTAGAACATCGTGCCGGTTCGCGAATGAAACATGTCGATTCGTTAAGTCGAAATCCGGTAATGTTAGTACACGAGGACGATCTAATTGCTCGTATAAAAAGAGCGCAGAGAGAAGACGATCAGGTTCGCGAAATCATTGAAAATTTAACGGACGATTCGGAATACATACTTCGAAACGACGTGTTATTTAGATTTGATCAAGGACGTGAATTACTGTTTATACCGAAATCTATGGAAAACGAAATAATAAAATATTATCATCAGAGGGGACATTTTGCTTCGGTCAAAACAGCTGAATTAATAAAGCGACAATACTTTATTCCGAAATTAAACGACAAAATTAACGATGTTATAGCGAATTGTGTTTTATGCATTGTCGGAAATAAGAAGCAAGGAGGCAGGAAGCATTTCTCCATCCGATAAATAAAACAGACGTGCCCTTACATACTTATCATGTTGATCATCTTGGTCCACTCGAATCAACCAGTAAGTTGTATAGTCATATTTTGGCCGTGATCGATGGATTTTCCAAATTTGTATGGTTGTACCCTACTAGATCAACGGCTAATATATCTCCATCATCGCTTTCTTTTTATCACCTTTCAATCACTATTAAATAGGGCTACAATCGCTTCGCTACTATACTTGCCAAAAATGAACCGTTTCCGAGAAAAAAAGTTTTGAAACCTTCGATAGGTTATAACTCGGGCGCAAATAATTTCACCGCTTCCGGTCTTCCAACACACATTTCATCATAGCTTCAGAAACAAATGCTTCTCTCATTGTTTTTAGCTATGGTTAACTTTCGAGAAAATCACTGAGAAGCGTAAAAAGCTTCGATTCTGTGCATTTAACTTATTGATAAAACGCGCATTTCCGACCTCGAACGAAACCCGCCGACGACCAAGAAGCAAAAAGCATATGAAGACTAAAAACAATTGTGGAGAATCGAGTAGAATAGTATTTTTATCTGGATTACTTTGGTGTTATGATAAACGTCACATCTTTCTTATAAGAAATAGAAGTCAGTTTTTAAGTTGACCGAGGTTCCAAGAATGCCAAAAAAATCGTCATCGCTTTCGGTTTCTCACCATTCAATTATTATCAAATAGGCCTACAATCGTTTCAATCCAGATTTTTGCCAACATTCAACTGTTTCTGAGAAAAAAAATTTTTGAAACCTCCTGAAAATACTGTTTTTTCAGGACTAATAGTTTCAACGCTTTGCAATTTCGTTAAAAATTGCTTCTCTCACTCTTTTGAGGTAGGACTTATTATTTTCGAGAAAATCGAATAGATTCGTCAAAATATCGTTTGCGGGTATTTATTATATGGACTGTGAATATTTTCATGTCGGATAGTAAACTCGTCGAGTCTCGAGGCGCCATCGCCGGTCGTTCTATCCCTTTCGATCTCTTTCGCTATATTGCATACCTGATGCGGAAGCAGAACTGTTCCCTTGCTCTACGAAGGAACCGATTTAATTATCAATTTTTTTGTCCTACTTGATTCGATATTAACATAAACCCTTTACGCATCATCTACTGTACGTATGTTTTTCAGATGTCGTGAGCCACATTTCGTAATTTTGAACATGGTAGGAATATCAGAATCTATCCGATAGATTTAAGAACAGTAATTTTTATCATAATGTCAGTTTGCCAATTTTTTTAATCACATTATGAGTCGTGATTGAAATTCGTAATAGCTACAACCTTCATTACGCATCTGAACATTTGCAAGCGTATACCGCCCGTTCTGGTATTCGCGGAACCAAATTACCCTTTTTTTTCTCTTTTCAATTGTAAGCGTATATATCTCATTGAATATAATTTTAGCATACTCCGACGATACCAAGAGGACAGTCTAAACACGTGCGGGTTTTGATGCGACGGTTCGTATTTATAGAGGCCTATTAATGTACAAGAATTGATGTTTCTGGTTTAATTTTCTAATACCGAAGGAGAAAAAACTGCGTGAAAATGAAAAATTTACTCACGCCAAGGTCATAGAACTCATCTCTTAAAAAATAATATTTATGTTAACGTCAAGCTCTGTACTTGGAACGCAACCCAAGAGGCACACATTGTTGCATTGTTAGTTGGATACAGCGAATAATCGTCAGCGTTGAGTGAATGAAAAAAAATTCATATACCAATATTTTCTCGTTTCAATTTTTCCATTCACAATTTTCTGTTTCACATTGACTTTCCTCACGTTCCCGACACAATGTTATTACTTGACTACGTTAATTTTTCCTGTTAAAGACGTGAACTGTGGAGTACGATAAAATCATTTTGTACATCTCAATTGAACATATACGGCATTGGTTGCTCAATAGGCGTAGTGCTGACCTACTACCCAGAAAAACCGGGTTCGAATCCCGGTAATTCAAACTTAATTTAAGGATGCCGTCGTGCTTCGGAAGGCACGTAAAGCCGTTGGTCCCGAGTATAGATTCAATATATAGTCGTTAGGTCATGCCAGGGGCACTTGATCAGATCAAATCAAATAGGATCAAAAATTTTCGGGAAATTCACGAATGGAGTTGTAAAAGAAAACAAGATCGATGATTGAATCTAGATTTCAGGTAGTATGAAGTGTCTCGACAAGTATCCCGATTGTGGCCTCCGATATTAAGAGATATCGATCCTGATAATGATATTATGATTGCGTTGATGCAACAGCGCCCGTCTTGTGCAACGGGGTCAAGTGTAGACGAACGAGCGCAAAAAAAAGAATCACATTGTTAATTCCTCAAAGCCGCCCTGGGCGATATTTCTTCGAATCAATGATTATTCCTGATGGCAATCAAAACATTAATATCGATGCGTAATTGAGTCGTGAATTAGCGGGTTATCGTAACAACCATTCGATAGATCGTACTAACCATTATATGATCGCCTAAAAAAAAAGAAAAACCATTATGTAACAGTTGCTTAATCGGTCAGTAGTGCGATGAATGAAATAAGATACTAGAAGATTTTTTTAATGTCAATATACAATTAGTATAGGTGATGATGTGCGATCAGACAAAAAGAGTGTGTGTCTTGTAGACGGATTGAACTTTTGGTTGCAGTTAAATGACTTTTTTCCTTTTACGGACTGACACCTTGATATTTGCAGAAATATATATTCAATTCTCACATATTGTTGTGACATACTTCATGTAATCCTTAGTGCCAGTTCGATAAATGGATATTTATCGTTTCTGGTTTTTATCGATGAGTCACTGCATGGGGGTCGTCGCCGTCGCAGCAGTCGCGAACGACCAGGAAGTCGTGGCGTCGCGTCAAAGAAAACGATTCGACCATCGACCATCGAGGATCGCGATCCTGATCCAGACCTGGTCCGGTTGCTCGTGCTATACCACGGTTAAGTGGTAGCAAAAACGGGGTCACCTCGCGCGACCACACCTTTCAGATGTAATCCGAATCGACTTGCGAGGAACGATGAGGCAACCGAACCGAACTCTCCGTCCGAATAATTGACGGAGTATCGAACGGACGTGGAGGATTTGTACGGACCCGACGGCTTCCCGACTTTTCGACCTGCCGCGATATGTCAAACGTCCGCCGCTTTGACACTTTCGATGGATCATTTCTTCGGGAAGAGATCGCATCGTCGCGACTGATCGTCGGTTATCAGATAGTGTCTCGGAGCAGCGCTCGATTAGGTCGGAGTACATTGTCTGAATCACGAACTGGAATTACAAAATATTTCGCAACTCTTCGGGTTTCATCTTCACGCAATTAATCAGTCGTTACTCTACTGCGAAGGTTTCGATTCTTTTATAGCAATAACGAGAGTCATAATGTTCATCAATTTGAAAGCCTCCCATCTCTTAACTAAGTACTATCGAAAGTTTCATAAAAATTCAAGAAAAAAGAACCCAAAGCGGAACAAAATATCAGCAATCTCCATATTTAATTGGAGATTCGGTTGTAAACGAAATTTACTCTGTAATAATCTGCTGGTAGCGAGAACACGACCTCAGCAAGACGGAAATTGACCGCGAAACCACGTTTTGTCCCCCCGTGAACCCATTTTATGAAATCCCGCGAATTTTCGAAGTGATTTGTGGGTGCTTCGGCTACCGCACGGCGGATGGCGCGCACGAGTAAGGCTCTCATTTATCAGCCGTCCGTCGTAGCTTATAACCGTCCCCTGCTTCATTCAATCCGGAGACGCCTATGGCAGGGCGCACGTACATCAGCCATACTGATGAGTCCAGTACGTGTGCCCGACTATGACGCGGATCCATATAGTTCCTATAGATTCATATAAAAAACATTCAACATGTAATAAGTAACAAAACAGACATTAAAGTTATCATCGCCATCTTATTCTAAAGAAAATATTACTGTTAAATTGTCTAGACAACCAATTATTATTTAATCATCATTGTCAAATTTTTCCATCAACAATCCATCTGGTAAGATATATTCATTTTCATAATTGTATGTATTGGTTAATAGCTAATTCCATTTCGTCCTACTGATGAAGTTGTGAATCTTTCATCCAAACGTTCAAAGTTAACCATTTAAAGATCAAATAATTCTATTTTACCCAGAAATCAATATTCTAATTTTCAATGATCCCATAAATGCCGTAAAACTTTGTTAATTCCAATGAAATTTCCTAGGATGGTAGAACTGTAAAAAGCCTTTTGTGAGTTCGTTGGATATTGAAATTGGAGCAACGGTTTCGGCAGAAACGCCAATTTCATGAAATTTACGTAACTTCAGAAAAATATTTTTTGTATTATGCTATCATGATCCGGTAGAAAATGAATTTTGTTCTCGCATTGAGATATGAATTTTGAAAACACAATTGTGTACACATAATAATACCAAAAAAGTTGATTGATTTCATTGAAACTTCGTACAATGTTGATATTGATAAATTCTCGGATGAGTTTGTTCATCAGTTCAATCCAGAGATATTTTGTAGGATCACGTATCAACACTACAGCGTGTATGGAAACCCTTATATAATATAATGGTTATAAGTTTCGACCTTTAACGGAAGTCGTAGAGTGTTGGCAGTAAATATCAATTCACCAAAATTTACAAAATGCATTATCTAGATAGCGCCACAAATGTTTTCCTAAAATTGTTCATTTTTTTCTTTACATTTGCTACGATGAAGCAGTTCCTGGGTATGAAGTTCTTTTCTCATTAATTTAGGCATTTTTTCAATTTTTTTCTTTTCTGGTTTAGATTCTGAAATTTTGAATTTTGAATTTAAAGATTTATGTCGAAAAAACGTGTTAGAATTAAAGGAGCAACTCAAAGAGAGGCAAAAAAATCAACAAAATCTCAGTGACATTTTCAAAAATAGAAGGAAGACTTCTCGAACACTTGAGAAAATTTTCAAATAAAAAATCGGGAATGTTGTACGTTTATAACGATATTAAACGCCAGTTTTAGTTCTTTCACATATTTCTCAGTAATAATTTTTTTCAAATTTTCCTTTGTCCACTTGATTCCACTTGTGTAATTTGAAGAAAAAAAAAACAATGAGAAATGGGAATCGAAAATCACAGATCACTAAAGACACGGAAACTTTCAAAAATTATAATGAATGAAAAAAATTAAAGTATGATCCAAAAATCTGTTATCCCTTGAATTGGTACTTGAGTTTCCGTTTTCCGTTTTTGTTGGTTTCCAACCGTAATCTGAATAACTTTGTCAAAAAATTTTGAGGGGAATCTGTAGGAGACGACACCTCAAAAATAGCACAATTTCGGCAGAATAACAAATTTGCGCAAATACAAGGAAATTTGAATTACTAACTGATAATCGAAAATATTTTCATTACATTTGTAACGGCGTCCTGGATGTTTAACCGCAGGCTAGAGCTTTTTTATATTTCTTTCTTTTTTTAAGTTTTCATTCTCAAGTCTTATTTTCTGAGAATTTCGTCAAAGATATATTGAAAAATTCAATGAAAATGCAAAGAAATCATGAAAACCGCAATGTAAATTCAATGAATAACAAAAAAAGTTCTGCCAAAATCTAGAAAAATTTTAAATCGAAAACCACATATCAGGAATTTCTTATTCACCTTTGGTTCAGGGCAGACATTATGAATCTGGAAATTAGGAATATCTGATTGAACATCAGATATCATTGATATCTGATCTTATTGAACATCAGTTTTGGCTGTTTTCTAGACTTTGACTGTTTTTTCAAATATCCTATATTTGCTCAGTGTTGTTGTTTCCTTACTCGAATTAAATAACTTTTCAAAAAAATTTTAAGCGAATTTAAAAAAAAACTTTGAAGGGAAGCAAAGTACATTGAAAACGCAAACAATGGAAGAAAATTCGAAAAAGTTTAATATCGAAAATTTTCTACTGTTCTCTCCTTTACTTATTTCTGTACCGAATTTAAACAAGATGGTTGAGACCCATACTTGATATCATTCCATGTTGAATTAATCAAATATATTTGAGATGTACACTTTGTGTAAATCTCAAATATATATCTGAATAATTGAACCGAAGTTTTAGAGATATTTGCAAAATATTGTATTCTGAAATAAAGAACCGTTGAAAAATCTCAAGAAAGAGGCGAAAATTCTTGAAAACTCGTGTTGTAAATTTTAGAAATATGTAATGAGAAAGTCCCCAAAAATTGAATGAAATTCAAATCACACATTACATTTGGATCTTTCAATTTCGTACATTTTTTCCACTATATTTTAGGCTGTTCATGTTTTTTTTCTAGTTGTTCAACCAGATTTCAATCAAAATTCTTGTGTTAAATTCGGCAAAAAAGAAAATGGCGAAGAAATACCCAAAATCTGGTTGCATGATGTTAGAAATTAAAAGAAGAAGAAAATCTTCATGAACTCGAGACAAATTTAGAGGTTCAATTCAGAATTCTTCATTTTCTCTGCTTGTTTCAATTTTTAGAATATGGAAGTTCAGCTCTTTTTCATTGTTTTGAGTAATTTTTTCAAAATGTAATTTTTTTTGGATTCTGCTTCTCAACTCAATTTTTTCGGATAGTTTCAGCCGAAATTCTATTTTTATATCCAAATAAACAACTAAGAATTCCGGAGAAAGGTCAAAAGTATTGTGAAAAAATACTAAACAAAATGAAAAAAGCAGATTAGTGTCCCAAGTTCAGTGATTTCTGATTTTGAATCTTCGTCTTGACTGGTTGTCAAACTTTCAAAATTTTTTGTATTTCTTCAGTTATGTTGATTTTTCACTCGATCTTTTTTTTGGAAAAGTTTGGGTTAAATCAAGAAAACAGGGAAATTTAAAAGAGATTTTGATGTTGGGGAGTAAGATACATACTTCCAAAAAATAAAATACCGAATTTTTCAAATTTTGACTTGAAATTCGAATACTAAACTAAATATCATAAAATGTCCATATTATTCTTTCCGATTTCGATTTTTTTGAAAATTGTGATGTAAAAAGAAAGAGAATAGAACTAAAACCGGAACAAGAATGAAGAAAATTCTTGAAAATGATATATCAAACATTTGATTGAGTTTGACGTACGTTAAAATCTGCTCAAACTTGTGCGAATAAATACTCGTTTTTCATTTATCAGATAAAAACCAAAATGAACTTTTTACGTAAGGCAACGTATCGTTTTACATCGTCACGTAATACTTGAACGCCTACTATCGTGTCGATAATATAGAATGAACTGATTAAAGTTTAAGTTGAGCATTTTTTATTATTAAGTTTCGAAAAGTTTTATACGAAACTGAAATCGCAACAAATTACGAATAGGTTGTCGTACGCCATCTCTCGATCACAGATTCCTGTCCCGGAGCAACAATTTCGAATTCAAATCCTTTTCCTATCTAACCGGTGATATAATTGATAACAGTTATGTCCACGGTGACAGGTTATCACTTTCACGCACAAATCGAGATTAAGGCGACGACTTCACTTTCGTTCTTCGGACCCTTTTTTGTCGTTTTGCCGTTTGCTAATTAATATTAAATGAGAAAGTCCGCGCGCGAGGAAATCAAAAAGAAAATTTCCCGTAGGAATGCTCGCGTATGTGCGCGATATTTTTACGACCGTTCTAAATTTAATTATGACCCTAGGGGGACGCCGATTTTTGATCTTCCGATCATCAATTATCATCAACGTTCCATTCCACATAAAGATTTGATTTACTATCACTTCAACGTCAGCCACCTAATCGCAGCCGTTTACGAATCGCATCCATAAACGTACAATTAACGAAGTCTAATTAACGAACGTTATAATTTAGCGTCGATTCACAATGGGACAAAGAAACCCAACTGCGCATTCAATGTTTGAAATTAACGACTGTTATTAGAACATTTGATGATTACTAGTAGGTAGGTACCTGTTGTACCCGAGGTGTTTGGAATTTCTCCAACGTAACACGTCGTTTGGCGTATCCGGGCGTGAATCTCATTCTCTGAAAGATGCATGGAACGACGAGAGTGAAGGGGTTACAATGTGGGTCAGGTGGCGGCGGCGGCGGCAGCGGCGGTGGCACGCGAACCCCGCGAGCACGAGCCACGCGAATCCGACGACATGCTCGAAAAAATCACGATGTTATTCAATAGTTTTGAAACGGCACGAATCGGAATGTGATCGAAGAAATTGAACTTGCAACATTCTACGTTAACGAACGGGTAGAAACGAACGATCAAGATTGATAACTTCCTAAACGTCAGGCTCATTGTTAAATAATGTAGAATGAAATCTTTGTTCCCGCAGTTTGACTATTTGAATGATAACTTTTTGAAACTCATGTTGCAAGAATCAATTTTACATGCAGCGTTTCTACTGTTTTTCAGTAGATACAATGTATGATGTAGATTTTAATCAAATTTTCATCATTTATCGTCAATTATAGAATACAGATTATTAAGTTAGACGTTCTGATGGTACAACATGTTATGATTGGAAAGAATGGAAGAAAATCTCTTAAATTCGTTTGAGGTATTAGGAATTAATCATTGACAACATTTTCTGAAATACGAAAATATTTCACAGAAAAAAACGAATGTTATATTAAATTTTACAACGATTCTGAAAATCTTGCAGAAACTCACATACAATATTAAAATTTCCGGAAATATTTATGTACAACAAAATATTTAGAAAATTTCATTACACTTTTGTCCATTTTCAACAAATTCTAAAGATGATTCAGCCAATTCCACGATGATTATCAAAAATCTATACATATTACCGAAAAAATCTTCTTAAATTTCAGAAAAGTTACAAAACGTACAAAAAAATTTCTAAAATTCTTAAAATTTATTTTTAGAAACTATGAAGAAGTTCAAGAAAATATTGATCAATTTTGAATTTCAATTTATAATGGAGGAAAAATTGAAAAATCTGAAAAAAATATATAATTGAGAATTCATCATTGAAGAAATTTTCAAAAAAACAAACTCACAGTATTTCACAGGAAAACCGGAAGTTGAGTTTTATTCCAGACTCCTCCAAGAATTTCCTGGAAATTAAAAAAACGGGATAATGAATAACCAAAAATTATCATGCATTTCTTCTAGAATTAAAAAATATGTTTCAAGTTTTGAGAAACTATTTTTTCAGTCCTCTGGCATTTTGGACAATCCACAAATCATTCAGAAATTTCTCTAGATTTTCTGAGAAAATATAGAAGCAAAATTACACATTCCGAAGAAAAAAAACTGGAAAATGTGAATCGATATCTTATGATTGCAAAAAACAAAATAAAGTCTTGGAAGAACGGAAAAATATGACAAAAAATTCGTCGTCGAAGAAATTGCATAAAAATTCGCAATATTCCACTGGAATTTGGGCGAGAAGTATCGAATTCTCAAAGATTGGTTCGAATGAACTAAATTCCTTTGAGGATTTCAAGAATATTTTGGGCCATCTTTCAAAAACCCCGAAAATGAGTCGTTTTGATGGATTTAGTGGATATGCAAGGCATTTGAACGGGGCAATGTTAAGAATGTTTTAAGACCATCCTCGTTCAATAGAAAAATTTTGGGATTTCTATTCTGTCAGTTTTTTCGAGTCACCACAAATTATGAGTTTTATTAAAATTTTTAATTAAATTTAAGTTTTTTAAATGATTCAATGCCATTTCCTTATATTGAATCTTGAGAGGGTAGATCAGTATTCTCGAGCCACTCTAAAGAATTGGAAGATTTTCTTTTTGATTCCTTTGAACACTCCAATAATTCTGCGAGCATTTCTGTGAATCGTATAGAGATCCTTGAACAATTTATACGGAATTCTATATATACAGGGTGTCCGGGAAAATGTGGGAGATCTGTCGGATTCAGGTAGAACTTTGAAAAATAAGAGGACAAGTTCCCATAAATTTCTTTCCTAGCGGCCCTCCCTACGGAGGTCGGCCTCCTAAAGGACGCCACTGGTAATCAGTTTTTTTCACTTTTAAACTGCATTTTTTTAAACCTTGTAATTTTATCGGATTAAACAACCCAAACTGAAACGTTTCTCTTCATTGAATGTCTTTCGTAACACACTTTGCTGCAGACAAAAAAATTTGAAATCATGGTTTCTCTTTAATAAAAATAAAACATTCATTCTTTTAATTTTTTTTCTCGAAAACGGTTGATTTTATCGACAATGAACAAGAGTACCTTTTCTTCAGCTTAAAGTTCAAAGTATTCAAATTTATTTTTTTTAACTCCTTATATACAAGGTGTTAAAACTGTAAGCAATAAAAGGTACAACCTAGTCCGCCCCTGATAAACTAAACAAGCTAATTATGTTTTAAGGGCAGTATTTTAAGAGGTCCTTACTACTGTTTATCGTATTAAATTTTCTTGGAATTATCTTGGGTAGTTTAAAAGTTATTCAAGAAAAATTGATTACCAGTGGCGTCCTTTAGGAGGTCGTACCTCCGTAGGGAGGGCCGCTAGGAAAAAAATTGATGGGAACTTGTCATCTTATTTTTTAATGTTCTATCTGAATCCGAGAGATCTCCCACATTTTCCCGGACACCCTGTATATGCATAACTTTTTCGTGGGAATGATCGAAAGAATTCTTCAACATTTCCTGGAGTCAAGTATTGCTTTTGATTATTTGAAAATTTCTAAGGAATCTTTGTAAAATTCGATGTGAATCTCGAATTCTCAATTCTCACAAAGGAAACAAACGTTCCTCTCAATCACCTTTCTCTGGTTACTGAATCTACTTATTCTCTTTATCCAATTATCATTGTGAAATTTGCAAAATTAACAAATCATGAATAACTGAATTGGTGATTCCGGATTTGAAAGGAGCTGAAAGAATGAATGAACAAGGAACGTTTGATGCCTCATATAATCACTTCAAGTTCATTTCACCATTTCGCCTCAACTTGATGAAACAGACCATGAACATACCATAAAGTCCAACGTATAAACCAACGACCAGCAGACGACACATAGTTCTCGAGACAATGTAACAATAATAATCCATCGGCGAGCTGGTAAATGAATGAAGTCGCTCTGTGATGAAACAGCCGACGGTATCTAGAGTGCTGGGCGTGATAGTCGGTTGTCCTTGATGACGCAACTGGAGCACTCTGCTACTGCAGTGAAAGTAACTACACCCACCCCGCCCGCAGTCGCTGCCACTGCACCGTCTTTCGGCCGCGCGACTGATTCAAATCGAAACAGGGTTGAACTGGACCGATCGCCAAGGCGAACGACCAATTGTTTTTGAAGCGAAACGAGTGATCGTGATTACGGTGCTGCGTCGATCGCGGGATTTGTGGAACAATGGAATTCTAATTCATTATTTTCGTTTCGTCAACTTTCGTTGTAACAAGTTCGTTCGCTCCATCGATACTTTATTATCAATTATAATTGATAGCCGGTTACAACATTTTTTTTGCGGTTAATTGAGACGTGATCAGGTACCAGTTGGATAATGACTTTTTTCGTTACACAATTTAAAGTTCAGCTTCTTTTAATGCACTTCAGTTAATTTTGATAACATTCTAATTGAAATCATTAAGAAATTTACAGGTTCAAGGGAAAATATTTCGTGAATAACTAAGCTAACCATAAATTCATTCAGTGTTATTTAGAGAATGGAATGGAAATGCAAAAGGGTGGAGGAGCTGGGATGACCGTTTCTGTTTATAGTTTCCAATAAATGCATTGAAGAACGACGACATATTATACTTTTGCTTACTATATAAAAGTATAATTAACAAGAAAAAGAGATTATATGAAAGTATTGAGCCATAGAAAAAAATATTCTAATGCAAACTTTAGTGCTTTATAACATAACTCCTATGATTTATAAAGTTACACACTCACAAATGATTGACGTTTATTGAAACATTCAAGTGATTTCAAAGAAACAATTATGAATTTATAATGAAAAAAGAATTTCATCCGTTTGAGAGGATCAAGGAAGCGTTCCCAAAACACACGCTCCGTTTCCTTTTTGTGTGGCTAGGCTTATTTGTCAACCACGCTTCTGTCAACTTTGCCACAACGTCAATAAATTCTTAACCTCAACATATTTTCATTTAAGAATCGTAAATGTAACAACAGTTGAAAATTCCTACATTCCTTCATTTTTTGATTCATATATCTTGAAACCAAAAACTTTGTTGACAAATGGAACCAATTTTTATGACATCTACAAATAACCTCGAATTTTTAAGGATATATTGCTCTCTTACTTGATTACATTTCAGAGAAATGGGGGTCCATAAATTATATATCTATAAGTAGATCAAACGAATCTTACCTCTACATGTGAAGTGTGTAGTCAGAAGACATTTAAACAAAAGATCTAAGTTAATTGACAGCTTACCTCGAAGAAGTGTTCTGGAAAATGCAAGAAGAAAACCGTGAGGGCACTCTTCAAAAATAGTATCACCAGAGCATTTTTTCAATCTCAAAGCAAATGATAATCTCAAATCGTAAGAAATACTCCATTGTGGTCGCAGAAAGACCTTCTGGAAACTACTGATGGGAAGAAGGGGATCTTCAATTTGCAACGTAAATGAAAAATGTTATAGTTCCACTGCTCTTCTTATTGATTTTAGTTCAATTGGAATACGCAGAATATTAGCCTTCTTGCTTTTCTTTCTTTTCTACATCTAATTGATAAGCTGGTCAATATGATGTTGAACTCTCACTCCGATGAGCTGGTGTCTGCTTTTTCAGAATAATCATTGCAAGAATGGTGCAAAAGTGCAATAAGAATCGGGATGGAATTGTTGTCAGCGTAATAAGGGAATCGAGGGTTTTTATTTGAGATCAAGATGAAAGGATTTACTTGGCAACACAAAGGAAGAATGTTCTTCATGGCTTTCGGTACTTCCCTCACGTACCATTGGCATCCAGAATTTCGATAGGTCGTCAACGACTGTAAATATGCCTCCTTCATCCTTGCGTCTGTGGAGAAACGGATGACGAAATTCGACTTAGATGCCAAAATATTCTAGGAAGATCCTTTCGCTTCTATCAAATTAATGAGCTGATTTAACGTTCCTCATTCACCGCTCGTACTCCAAGTACCCTTGGAGCAAGTGCATTATCACTTTGTGGCGATTTGAAAACTTGTTTAGCTTGGGACGTTAAATGTTCTGACAGAATAGGCAAATCTTATAACCATATATTTATAAAAGAAGCCGGTTTTGGAGAAAATCGGGAGATTTAGAGATTTGGATAATGACTTAATCTTCACAACCTTTGGAGCAGAATCGTCCAAGCCTTGAGCTTTATCCATAATCTTGGCAAACTCATGATGCACTAGACTGAGGTCAAGTCAGAACACTGCACTTTCGATGTCAAAGAATTGGGCTAGCCGTTCAACGTGGATTTACTATTTCTATGATAAGAATTTTCATCAATCAAGATTCTTTTCCTCAAATTTTCTATATTTTAGGATAATTTTAAATTCAGCTTCGATGTACACTGCAGTCTCGTCATAAACTGCCAGATCTGTCCAAGTCTTTACACACCAGCAAAAATGTTCTGAACGCAAAGAACAAAAAACCAGCAAGCAAGGATAGATTATTGAGAATACTGGACTATCTAAAACGAAGTTTCAGTCTGGATAGCGAGAACCCAATCTAAAACAAGAACAGACTTGAACGCCTGAATGATGAAAAAATTTGAAGAAATACAAGAGGTTTTTCGGTTCTTCCGATGCGAGGTCACTGGTCCTGTAACAAATGAAGTTACAGGACTTATAGATGTTGTTGGATCACATAGTTCACTAAGCGTTTTTTCCCGGGCACACGTACTGGCCTCAGCAGTATGGCTGATATACGTGCGCCCTGCCATATACGCTGAGGTTGAAATGGAGCATGGCACGGTTATAAGCCACAACGGACGGCTGATAAACGAGAGCGTTACTCGTGCGCGCCATCTGACGTGCGGTAGCCGAAGTCCCCACATCACTCCCCCACCAGTACTCAATAGATTTCTAATAGTAGATTATCAATCCACTACCAGAGTATGAGAGAATTACTTCAATACCTACTCCATATTGACGGGGAGTATAAATCGAAGTACCAAAATAAGAAATGAAGGGGAACATGGGGGAGTCCAAGCAAATGTACGACGAATAATAAATCCCATCTGGCAAATGAATGTACGAGACGGATCCTAGAAAACCCTACCGCAATATTCGGAAAAACGACTGCCAAAATTATTTGACAACATTTGGTACAAAAATTTTATCCCAACTAACTTCAGCATTTGTAATAACAATGTTTTGTATTGGAGTAGAAGGTTGCAACAGCTTCATGGAAATCTCCTGGATGTAGCAATGGCAATGTCTTCGTTTCAATTCCAGTGGAGTTGACCTAAACCATTCGCTAACATCATCAACCTTCGCTATACTAATACTTCACTTAGTGTTGTTGCAATAACAACAAAAACAGAAGGTTTTTTTGCAGAAGCCGGTGTGAAGCAAGGGAGTGTGTAAGTCCCAACTTTAATTATATCTTGCTTGTATGAAGGCAAGAATAACATAGGATGAAGAATCAAAAAGTATCGATTCTAGTAAAAAATAGATGAAAGTAAAAATTGTAGGAAGTTGGATTTCGAACAGAATAAAGAAGTTGTTAATCAAACTAAAATTTATCTGTTCCCTTAACAAAAAAAATTGGCGAGATTAACTGAAACAGATAATTCTGGTACCCAGTGGATGTTGAATTTTCAGGAAATTTATATCATGGTGCATTCCTTCACCCTTTGGAAGGATTTCTTTTATATTTATATAATAACGATGAGCAAATTCCACTCATCTTCAGGACAAACCGAAGATAAACACATATAACAAATGACTTTTTTTTCTCTCTTCGGATTTCGTCAACGCCGAGTCTCGCCCATTCTTCACAAGTGTGCTCGTGCGATCGCTATTATAGATCGACCCCGTTTTCCTACTTCTTTTGACGGCTTGATGTACGTTAACAAATGAGCAACAAATTGGAAGCGATTTCTTCACGATTGTCAACAATACAAAAGTATAATTTGGTAATCCTTTGTGAAAATTACGTTGGCAAACGGTCGGCGTATTGTACTGTTAATAGATCAATGACGGCAACGAAAATATTCCGATTCCTTCCTTCGGGAGGAGAAAGGAACTATGATGATATCTCTATCGATAATTCTCAAGATATTGCACCGAAACATACCAATATTGAAACATGAAGACATATATTTCTTGTGTAGGAATTTATGAGTTTCTGAACGCGTTTAGAAGATCGTCGATAAACGCCGTATTTTAATTAAGAGCTCATTTTTACGATCTAACATTCCATACCTATCTGACGTACGGATATATCATTATTATCAAATTATAAGGTGGCATAATTTATTGTTCTGTTCTTTTTGTTTTCAAGGATATGTCGTGATCGCCGAGCTGCCTCTCTTTCGCAAAAGATTTCACGAAACGCCCGCCGATAGAATCTCGATTTGGAAATTTTGCCTTATTAATTTAAATCTTTGGCAAGTACAAGTTCGTAATCATTATTGATTGCTTTTTTTGCTGATTTTTTATGCTTATTACAATCCTTATACTACCAATGAGGCGAGTTCAATATTTGCATCTATGGGTAGATTCTCAACAATTGTCCTGCATGAAATTTTTTTATGATTTCTCACAATTCTTTCACCCTTGGATTAGAATCCAAGTACTTTCTGAAGATCCGCTGATATTGTCGATTTTTTTGCTTCTGTTAATGTTTTCCGATTATTTTGTATCTTCTTCAAAATATTTATGCATTCGGTTGCCCCCATAAGACCGTGGAAAATGTGTTCGGAATTTGAATAATACAATACCCTCAAAACTAACAAAATAACGTATCCGTATCAGTGGAATTAGATAAGTGAGTTACATTTCAAGATATTTGTTAATTTTAATCTGTTGCCAGTATGCAATTGATTCATCTGTACGTAATTTTACTTGGCAATTTCTGAAAAATTCGAATGTAAATTCAGTTTTCCTTCAACACTGACAATAAATTTGAAATGTCTCATCTATAGATGAGAAATTATGTTTTTAGTTCCTATAGGAACTAAAAACATAATTTGTAACGAATTAGAATAAAATTTCCAAATATGTAATACCGATCAGGATAAAGATACTTTTAAGATTCATGTTAAAAAATTTCAAATCAAGCTGTAACTCATATATCGTGTTTATAGATCACAATTACATGTTCTTAAAATCTTCACCCTTTAAAAAAATGCTATTCTGTTCATTCGATGCAAGATTTTTACATCATTGTGAAGTTTGAACATATTTCGATTCCTAAATTAACAATCATCATATACATATATACTGTATACAACAACTCACAAATTAGCAAAACTAGACAAAATATTTTCCATACTTGCATCTTAGTAGGAACAAATTTTAATTCAACAGAATTTTAACTTTGAAGGATGATGAAACAAAATACATGAATTCGTCTGCAGATAATTGTAATAAATTTATTGATTTTCACAGTGATACCCTATAATTATTAATATTTATAATTCAATGGCAACTCAAAATATCAAATAACAAACTATTGCCTAAATAGATCAAAATACATAAAATACATCAATTTGGTTTTTTTTACAGAAAACATATAAATAACTTTGGCTGAGAATAATATAATTGATTATAATAAAATATCGCATGAGCATAAACAATCGTTGAAAACTAAAGTTTCCCGATAAACGGTGTCGATTGCCTTAGTATTAAATACACCAATGTTCTCTACTACTTTTTTTTACAATCCCGTGGATACATTTATATACAATGTGTAAATTTCAAGAGCGATGCAATATTACTGTACAATTTCGTTCGATTATATTACAAAAAAAAAAGAGAGAAACGCAATCTCAATACTTGGATCAATGTACTTTAAATCAAGTGCTGCAACGGAATTACTTACAATATAAAGGACGTGCAGAGAAGGATTCAATATACTCGACGTGTAGGAACTTGGAAAATTTGAACAGTTGTTTTTTACATTTGATTGATATAATAATCAGCGTGGAATGTTTACATGCGATTAATACAATGAAAGGATCACCTTAAGTTGTAAGTTCGATGGTTTGTTCGTTATTATTATCACGTTTCACTTTCAAGTCATAATCCACTCTGTTATCCGTATAAACCTCAACGGCAGTCTCTTCCGAAAGACTTTCCGAATCCTCGTCGTCCTTCCCAACCACGTCGATGATATTATTTGAGGGCGGGGAGAAAATTCTCGTCTGGTTGAACGACTCGCTTCCCGAATACGTAACTTTCCCCATGAAACTACGGATTTCGTCGAAATACGCATCCTCTCGTTCGTTGTCGTTGCTGCTTCCCGGCGAATCAGCAACCACCACACCCCCGCTGCCGTCGTCAGCTTCGTGTTTCTTCAGATGTCTATCCAAATTTGTTTGTTGTCCGAAACAACGCTCGCACAACGGACATTTGAACGGTTTTTCCTTGTTGTGGATGTTTCTCACGTGCCTTTGTAAATTGCTCGATATACTGAACGACCGCTCACAATATCGGCATTTGTAAGGCTGCTCGCCCGTGTGAGTTCTCAGATGTCTAGTCAAGTTTGCAGATCTGGGAAATACTTTTCCGCAGAATTTACACGCGTATCGATCTTTGATTTTCCCTTGCACTTGTTGTTGCATCACCTCGTGGAACGGTTTCACGTTGGCGAAACTCTGGAGGCCAGGTCTGGGAATGTCAAAGTTTCGCTGAAGCTGTAGGCCGTTCAAGAAAGGAAAACGGTGAGCACCAAATGATGAAGCAAGTAACCGCTCGTTACTTGGAGGCGAGGTAAAATTTGGGAACCTTGGGCTGTACATATCCAAAAGCATAGGATGAATCGGTCTTGGGTATGCCATTGTTGGTGTTGTTGGTACTTTGTCGAACGGTCTTTTTTCTTCGTCGATTGTTATGACGTCGATTTTTTCTTCAACTTGTTTTGGGGGTGTGCGTTGTTCACGTTTCGGTGATGGTAATCGCTTGGGTTCTTCTGGGGATTCACGGATTTTCTTCCAAGTCCTGAGATCCAAGGGTTGCTCGCCGTCTTCGCTGCTGGTCGATTGCGATCGTTTAGGTGATCGCAACCTGAAGTTATCTGGACTGAGTGGAGGTGCTTTCTCGATCTTGTTTGGCATCACTGTTGGTTTAGCTGGTGATTGAGTTAGATTAGCTTCCTCCGCAGTCGGCGGGCTGACTTTCATATTCGACGGGAGGACTCGAGGAGGTGTCATCCGTTCTCTTTTCGGCGACGGCAAATCGACGGGTTCATCTTTCTTCAATTTCGGGAACTGGTTGAATAATATGGGATTTATGAAACCCGTGGGAGGTGCAGCCGGGTGGAAGATTTGATGGTAAGGTGGGAAATGTGGTGGAAAGAAGGGCATGTGACAAGGCGGGCGATAGAGGGGAAATGGGTTATTACTGCCCATCGAGTTCAGCTGTAGTGGCGGCGCTGTCCCCAAAGTCGAGGACTGGGCGCCGGAATCACAGAAGCGTTTGTGTTTCGAGAGCGAGGTGACTGTTGAGAATGATTGGCCGCACTTCACGCACTTGATCTGCATCCGGCAATCCGCGTGCATGCGTTTGTGGCGGCACAGATTCGAGAATTGCGTGTAAGCCTGGAACGCAAAAAAAGGACCAGCTTCATATATATTCATACAAAACATTAACATAAATTATTTTGATTAATTGTTAGAGGAGTGCTCGTCAAGAATGGACAACAATCAAAAAGTATAATTTCGACTGAAATTTCAGCTCAACTGAATTATTTCCAATTATTTCCAATTATTTCCATTTGCAATGAAAAAACGTTTTCTTCGTGAAGTTTGCATGCTCCATTTCTAAGAGATAAAATATTTGTTATTTTATATATATTTCATAGATTTTTGTCTTCAAAGCAATTCTCTGAAGGAACGCTACCTGTGGAAAACAAACATTTTGGAAGTTTTTGAGCTATTACCTTACCTTTAAGGAGGTATTGTGAATATCCAAAAATTGAAACGAATTGAAAATGAGATGAGTGCCTCTATCTACGAAAGAACGGATTCATAGAGAAATTCGAGAGTTAAAACAAAAAGGAAGAACAAAGTTTGTTAGAAAATTCTGAAGAAATTTCAAGAGCAAAAAATTGGGGGTTCTGAGGAAATTTGGAGCGATTTGCGTTCAAAAAATTCAAAATATTCAACATACCTACATTCTTACAAAATGAAAATGTTGGATTGGAATCGAAAATACTTCAATGAATATCCTGAATATTCAATTTTGGGATAGACTCACGTGAAATTTTCTTTCAGTACATATTCAACATTTGATTATATTTTGAATTACACACTGAAATTATTCGTTTTCAAGATGTACAGCATTTAGATTTGAGCTAATAATTCTTAACCGCATTCGTACCAAAAATACACTTTTGAATTCCCAATTTGTTCGAATTTAAACGTAATTGACATCAAATTAAAATTAAAATTGTCCATTTCTATTATTCATTCAACATTGGCAACAACATAAGTGGAAATTTAACGTTAATGTTAACTTTTTCATAAGATCGAATAGTCTTCATTGGGCCTCTTGCCCTTTTTGGTTTCTGACTTGAAATTTGGAGAATTTCCTTGAAACTTTCCAAAAATTATCAAAAAAAGAAAGGAGAACTTTTAAATATCAAATAACAACCAAAACTTGGAGAAAATATTCCGCAGAGCTGGAATCCATTGAAATTAAGAAACGAATGAAATTCCAGGAGTAAGCAAATCCAAAAATTGGGAAAAGAATAACTGATTGAAAATATTGAAAACGAAGTACAAAATCCTCCGAAATTCAAAAATTCCAGATTACAGTCCCAAAAGTGAAAATTCTTAATTTTTGTTCATTGTACTTTTGGAACATTGAAAGCGACGATTGAGAATTATTCTCCAAATTTGTTATTATTTTCTCCATTTTTCGATTTCTAATTCCAAGTTTGGAAAACTTCTTCGACAACTCTCATCGAGTTATCCACAATAAAAACGGCAAAACATAAAAATCAAAAAAATGCTAGAACTTCGAAAAATCCAGTGAAGAGCTTCAGAAATGAAAAATAAAATCCGTTGGATTTAGAAAACGAGACAGAATTTAAATAACCTCAGCAGATTGAAAATATTCTATTTTGGATTTTGTGTGATTAACGTAGCTTTCTTTCTCATAATTGCGAATAAGATTTGTAAATTTTCTAGAGTGAATCGTTTTTTAGTTTTGGACTTCACGTGGCAAGAAAAAACTAAGTAAAATGTTCTACAGTTGAATTTTCAATTTTGCTAAATAAATTGAATTTCTTCCTTAATTTTTCAAAATTAAGAAGTTTCCATGATTGAAATTACTCAAGGCTTATCTGACATCCTTTTAAACCTCTCTAGAGACTTTTCCAAAACCACTAGATTTGTATACAAAAGCTTTCAATTTCCTGAACATCAAACAATTTTTTGCATTTTGCCTTAGTTTTTCCATAGAAAATGTTGATAATTTGAGAACTACGTTCATTATTTTTGCAAATATACGAATCCTTTCGGAACTTTTTCTTAATATTATAGTTTACTCTTCTTCAATTTATTTCGAACCTCGAAACCTTCGACTTTCTCGTCTTGTCAACTTGTAGCAAACTTGCAAACTTTCATCAAAAACTCCGAAACTTATCCACAAAAACTTTCAATATCTCGAATATCAAAGTTTTATCCCAGTTCCTCCACCATTTTCTCGATTTTATTCAAGACTTTTTAGAAAACGCTTTCTCAATATTTCCGACCTTCATTCTTCCTCAAAAATACAAACTTTTACCAAAATTTTCGAAAAGTTTCCTATTTCCTCCAAAGTTGGGAAACTTCGGAAACATTTCCGCATGAAACATTTGAAATCAACAACCATTCCATTTTTTCTGTTTGATTGATACTTCAAATATATTTTCAAATTATCATAATCTTATAGCATCTTCTTTTACAAACGTCTTTTCATATTTCAACTTCAGTAATCAAATCTAAAACATTTTGAAATGTTCATGTTAATTTGAGATTTCGGAAATATTGTCAAAAATTTTCATTTTTGTCCATGAAACATATCCAATTGTTGAAAAACCAAGGAAGAGTTTCAACTTTTTTCATAGTTTTTTCAAAAATCGAAGACAATTCCTGTACTGTTCCTAATTCCTTAAAACTTGTTACAACAACCTCTTTTCAGTCTTTATAAGGAAGTGAAAGGGAATCTCCAAAAATTCGCATAACGTAAGTTGGAAATCTTCTGAAATTTCAAATTCTCTCAATAAATCCGAAAGGTATATTTAAGTCGACTCTAAATTATCAAGGTTTTCTATAAATGCCGAAAAATTCTTCCATCTTGCTCCAAAAGCGTTTTGGTTGGTCACAATGATTTATTGAAAGATAGCAAAAATGTGTTAAAAATAAGTTAAAAGTTGAATCCCTTGAGAATTGTAGGAAGTTTGCACACCATTTTCTCAGAAATTCCGGTAAAACTTTTTGCAGATCCGCTAGAAATCGCAAAACTGTGTAAAAATTTTCAAGAAATTGCCACACTATTTCCGAAATTCCAAAAAAGTTTCGAAATTTCTTGGAAACTATAAAAGGGAAATGAAGAATGAAACGCGCAATCATGTCTGAAAGAAATGCTTCTATGTTCAAGGGGAATTCGACTATGGATTTGAGGGTTGTATCGAATTGGATCATATTGAAAACTGCTTTTCATCGATATGAATCAATATTTGGACAATCACAACAGCGTTGAGGGGAAAACCTGGTAGTTTGTTCTTCTTTCTGAAATAGTAGAGGCGTCGTTTGTGATTGAGAGTCTTGCAAATATTATTAACCTGAAACGCTAATTTATCAACAGGAATGGTTACATTTTTTTCGTTATTTGGATCATAGAAAAGGGTGGAAGGATAATTGATTCGACATCTCCGAGATTATTGAACTACGTTGACATTGGACGGTAGTAGTTCACTTGTCCAATATGTCGCAGAGTAATGCCACCAAAATTAAATGACTGTCGCGTATAATCATCATTCAGGAAAAACTTCTGTTTGTTATAAAACACAATCCCACGATAAGTTTTTTGGTCTACTTGAGAGAAGACTGTATTCAAAATAGTAGTTTTATGTCAAGGAAATTAGACTTCAGTAGATTTTCATCGTTAAAAAACCTAAGGAGATGAAATATGGAAATATCTCAAAAAATTAATGAAATTGAAGGTTGAGTAAATAAGCAACACAAAATATTAGGCAAAATATGCTATCACGATACAAATCGGTGCAATAATTCAAAATTCGAAAAATAACTGGAAGTATAGGACAAATATTCAAGTTCGAAAGACTTTAATCGGTGTTTTGAATTATAAACGCTTTGAGGCAAGCGATAACAACCTTCCGCCCAACTTATTAATAACTCAAAACATGTTTCATTAGCGTTTTTCGCCTTCCTAATGAAAGTTGATTGTGGAGTAACTTTTTAAGAAACAAATCAATTCGTTAACCTGCTTTATCTTATCTTATTAAACGAGCTAGTGAACGTATATATGTATATATACTTTGAAACGATTATTTTTCTCTGTCCAATATTAATGTTTCGAAACGTCTGTAACCAAAAATAAAGTTGATTTTCTGATTTTCTGAAAAGGTCAAACTTAAGATCTCACATGTACGATTTTTACGAAATTTGTTAATTGAAGCCTTTCTGGTAATAGAAATTGGATGGACCAAGTCTCATCCCTGGAAAAAATCGCGTTGGGATGATAATTGCGTGATAAGAGGTTGAAAATAGTAACGCCATCTCGTAGAGAGTAGCGCAAACAATGTTTGATAGGAGACGTAAGGTAGATTTCTACTTTTCAAAAGCAATTCGGAAAACATAATGAATGTTTCCCCTTCTGAGTAGTTGAAGTTCCTTTCTATTTTTCAATGCCAGTTGCACAGTTAATTCAATGAAACTTCATGAAACGACAACAACTTGTGTTTCATCTACAAACACAAATTGTCACAAATTGTATTTCTATAGCACTGATATATAATAAATCAAAATACGGCTACTACTCCTTGCTTTAACTCTCTGCTTCAAGCATATTTCTACTTTGCTACAAAAATATGGTATTTTATACTCTGGCTGTACTGTAGATACAGATAACGATCAACGAGCGAAGCTCAGTCATCCAGATACTTCAAATATAAAGAATGAAAACAATTTGAAAACAATATATGGAGTTCTAAATTTTCAAAAAATATTCTTCGTTATCTTAATCAGAGAGAAACTCGACTTAAAATTAACTAATTCGCTTAGAGTAATGGCGAACTCGTGGATGCGAAAAAAAAATTACCTTGAAGCAAACTTCGCACTGAAAAGGCTTGACCGACGAATGGATATGGGTGTGCTGTTTCAGTCCGGAAGAGGTGGCGAATGTTTTTCCGCACTCAGGACATGCGTGCGACCGGGCGCCAACGTGATGAGTCCTTATATGCCTCTGCAAATTGCTGGGGTCGGTAAAAACCTGCAACACGATACGCGAACGTTTCGATAAAAACGGTACTCAACTTGGTCGTTTTTACGGAGACGTACAAGAAAGCAATCTTACTCACCTTCGGACAATTTTCGCAATGGTATTTTCGGTGTTCGCCGTGGACGATCGCCCGGTGCTTGATCAGGCAGGGTCGGTGGCTGTACGCTTTTGGACAATAATCGCACTTGAACTCGTCCTTTCGGTAATTGTGTTTTTGTATTAGATGCTCGTCCAATCTGGCGGAAAGAAGGAAAGGTGGCGCATTAATTTCGTCGGGGATGCATATGCATGTGTATGTACTCCGCTAGCGTCGCGTCGGGTGATTCCGTTTTTATTACACCCAGTCACGCGAATATTGTCATTTCCTCCGTAATTGCTAAGATGGGAAACAATTTGATATTGTTGGAAAATTTTGATTGATCATCATCTTCACTCACGCCTAATCCAGCGATTAATGAATAATTTATATTTAAGTACTTCACGCCACGAACGAACGGAACACCTGGTTAGTTCACAAGGAAATCGTTGTTTTTCCGACTCGGAACCGGTGAATGAAATATCGAAAAAAAAAAAATACTGACCGATGTTTCCGTGAGCTACCCCTACTACTCATCGACGGCGATATCTGGAAATCGGGTGGCATTGGTCGGTCAATAAGCATTGTAACCTTATCGACAGTTTTCATCTTCGTTAAATGTATGTATTTATTTCGGTGCGCTATGCGTGACTTTATTCCCAACTCCACTTAATTTATTATTTATATTACGATTGCACAGGAATATTCGTTTAATTTGTTTGGATTGTTGTCGGCTCGATTTTTAATCATCGTATAGAAGTAAAAGTTAAACACCAAAAAAAAAAGACTCACTTGTCTACATCCGTGAAGGGTTGCTCACACACGTAACATCTCGTCTCGGACTCGTCTTCGTCATCGTCCTCGTGATCGTCGACGGTTCCACTGTGTTGCGAAGCTGCAACAACAATCGAAAATTTTTTCACAAAAAAAATCCAACCGGCTGCGCCGGTATGCTACAGGTTACTTGACGAACTGAGTGTAATCAAATAAACAAGTCACTACTCCCATATTGTTCTTCACCTGCCACTATTGGAGGGTTGAAGTCGTAATTTAACCCCCGTCTCTGTCTATCCTCAGCGGAAAGAACGATGCGTGTGACGAAGACATCGAAACGGGGGTGGAACGTCAACCGTCGATGATATGATTTTGTTAACCCCGATTCGTGGTCTTTTCACGGCGAAAAGGAGCAGGGGTGGATTTCGAGGGCACGCGGAAAATTTTCTCATGTTTTATTAATTTGCCCGTTGGCAGAGCTAATGTGTATGTTTTACCGAGAAACTCATTACGGAACATGAGCGTATCGATTTGGTGTTTGCATGACGAAAAAATGTGGTGTTTTCCACGGAACTTGCGTCGTTACGATACTGGAGAAAGTAAATCGGTCAGCGATTTCCGTTTTTACCATATAATCCGCTACCCTTCCATTTGACCCCTAACCGATTTTGATTGATAAGTGATTCAATTTTGTTCAACGGTTTTTCAATATGTCGATAGACGATTAACAAACATGCGCCGGGAAAACGCGTCTCAATTTAATAATTGCCGATTTTTTCTTCTAATGCGATAAATAATAGACGCGTTCTCACGCTTAATTCAATAATAACGTTCTTTTGGTCTGTTGGTCGTGCTCTATGGGCACCGATGGTACCGTACCGTCTCTCGTCGTCTCGCTAGGGCAGTTACAAGTAAACACCTGTTTTAAGCGTTTTGGACTCCCTGACGCGTGAATTTGGTGCACTTATCTTATGGGAAGAGTTAACATCTGGTCGTGTAGGTTGTATTCGGCGAAAGCTCAAAATTTGAATAGCTTCGTGCCTTATGGCAGTTTTCACCGTGAGAAAATTACTTATGATCTCTTATTAATAAAAAAAATCGTTTGTTTCGCTACTCGAATTTGTGGTCGCAGTATCATATTTTTTTTGATGATCAAATACTAGTTTGAAATTGATTCATCAACTAATGAATCGTCAAAACGAAACAGCTTGTTGCTACTGGATGAAGGTATCAATGGACGGATGTTATTAATCATCATTTACATCAAAAATTTTACCTGCGTGGAAAAAAATTAATGAAAAATTAAAGTGGCAGCTTAGTTTGAAAGCTATTCGGTTTGAATATTCATGATTTCGAATCTGTCGTCCGATCGATTAGGAATGATTCCACAATTATACGGAAAACTAGTTTTCGTCTTGTCTTTCGGATGTTCAACAATCACATTTTGCGGTCGACGCGTTTCAAAATTTGTCGCTTACGTTTTGTAAGATGTTTACTCCTAATATCAGTGAATTCCTGCGTCATTTTTCATCATCGCGGTTTAATAGTTTATCGAGCCCGTACGAACTGTTAACGATCATATATAACCCCATTCGTTATTATCGTTAATGTTTGCCTAATCAACTCTAACGGAAAGGGGATAAACTAATGATGCAAAAAATTAAGTCAGAATTGATTCTATTCGAAAAATTGGGAAATCTCATCATTGATTTCCTGAAGTATGCAAAAACTTCAGAATATCAGGTTTTATATCTGGGGGGTACAAGAATTCGATGACAATTTTCCGAACATCGGTCGATTATCCAACAGTTTAACCACGAACTTTGATGGCCATTTTCCGAGTTTCCGTCTTCACTGTCATATTATCGAATTCTGGGATGTTTCTCAAAATGCAACTTTATTCAAACAAAAATATTTACTGAATCTTCGTAGGAAACGTAATAACCATTTCTTATTAATGTTTGATACGAAACTCTTATTCAGTATTCCTGACCATCTTACGAAAATTTTCAGGTTTCTTTCAAATTTTTTTGTGACAACGCATGAAAATGTGATGGAAAAATGGGCCGGATTTTCGAAAAACGTCCATCAAAAAACATGTTTGAAACTTCACACTGAACTAAGATCAGTGGGCGCAACTCATTTTTTGCGCATGCGCATATTTGCGTTTTTTCTTGGTCATTTGAATATGTTTCTATAATAAAATGATGAGGCATTTATTCAACTTAGTCGAAATAATGAGAGGATGTTGCCAAGGAGTGGGCCATTAACCAGGGATTGGTCAAGCATGAGCAAGCCACAACATGGTTTGAATACATATTCTTTAAAGTGGCATTTAATTCACTGAATAAGAATTTAACAATAATTATAGCTTGGTTAAATTAGCTTAATGCAGGTCAGGTCGGATCAGGTTACGTTAGGTTCACTCTAGAGCGGCAGATAGAGCTTACTTATACTAACTTTTAAAAAATTCTGCGCATGCTCAACTTTTCCCTAACTTTCTTTGATCGTCTTAAGCCTTGAGAAACATCCTGAATAAGTTTCAAATCTTTCTGTTAATGGGCGTTACTCGGAAGTCCTCCGAAAAATGGACTTGAAAGTCAGATAATCGAAGGAATTGTGACAAATTCGATGACCTCCAAAAACATTTTGAAATACTCAAAACTCGTGTTTAACATACAAAAAACGTGATGAACCAGAAAATAGATCATTTTTCATTATTTGATCAATATTTTAAATTTTGGACAAATGAGAAATTTTTGACTAGATTTCCTTCGGATTTACAAGGAATCGATGAAAATTTTGGTTCGTTAGTTGACAGTTTTCCAATTTTCTTTTTCGTTAATATTTTAGATTTTTTTCTCTCTGTACCACGCGAAAATTTCAAAATTCAAGTTGAAATTTGATAACTTACGTTAAATTATGGAAAAAAAGCTCTTTCAACATATTAATAATTATAACGAATGTACGAAACCAAATCAACAATTTCTTATATTTGTCCCAATATCGGAGTATCCTCTTCTTTCTGATTTTAAAAAGTCGTGGAAATGAAAAAATTGATTGAAGAACTAAATACCGAAAAAACTGTAAAAATCAAAAAACTACCAGAAGTTATGAAAAAGAGAAAAAGGCAAAGTCAAAAGGCGTTTACTATAGAAAAAAGTTATAAACCGATAAAATAGAATAATTTTGATTCTTGCTTAGATATGTGGGTTGAATATCTTCGAAAAGATTTCTGAATTGTTCGTACATTCGATTGAAATTAACAAAAAATCAATGCGAATATTTCCAATTTTAGTTCGTTATTTCGTATTTTTCCGATTCTTTTCTGACAATTTTATGCTTTTTTCCTCTTTACTTCGCGAAAATTCCACGAGGAACCTTTCAACGTATTTGACATCTTTTTTTTGCATTCTGTATAATGTCCTATTTTCTAGTTATCAATGGCCTTTTTCAGAGCTTTCCTTCTTTCTGCGACATTTCTGGAATTTTTTTTTTCTTCTCTCTATATCTAATGAAAAATTCAGAACAAAAACTTTCGAAATTTATGCAATCCCAAAAAACGTATTATTTCGTAAAAAATTCTAGAAAACAACGAAAATAACAAAAAAAAAACAAAAACACACAAAACACTCATTGAAAATCCTAAAGAACATGAAAAATTTGAAATCAAGCATTTCTGATGTGGTTGATGATTCATCATTATTTTTCAATATCGAAGGATAACCTTTGAAGCTTTATACTCTCCTTTGAACTTTATGAGTTTTCATTTGTGTCATGTGATTTTTAGAGAAAAAAACCCAGTTCCAAAAACAAAAAAATCAGAAAACCAGTGAAAAAAACAGAAAGGAGTTGAAAGTTGTGTTTGACGATATTCGATCAGTCATGAGAATATTCCGATTTGCGTTTCGTTACTTGACGACTTCGAGTTTTAAGAGGATTTCCCGGGTTCCTTGAGACACTCAGTGGAAGTTTCAGAGAACGCTTTTCAGAATTCAATTGAAATCCAAGAAGCGAAAGTTTCTCTATGGTACTACTTACAAAAAAAGGAGCCAAAACTCTACAGAATAAATAATAAATAAAAAACAAATAATAATAATAATAAATTATCTACATTTTGCTTCTCTGTCCTTTGTAGACTTCGAAGAAGCTCACCAAATTTCAAGTGAGGAACTGAAAGACGGAGAGGACAATGAAAAAGCGAAATAATTGTCCAATATCCTAAAAAAAAATCAACACTCGCTTTAAATTTGCAGAAAAACTAAAAAAAAATGATAATTTTGGGGTTCAATTGAGAATTTCTTTACATCGTTGAAGCATGTTACCCTTCAATTGCAAATGTCAAATGTCACAATTGGATTTTTTCCGAAATTTCTTTACGTGTCTTGCATGCCGAAGGATTAAATCTTTTTTCTATTCAAATTTGCAAAGATATCGTTCCGAATTTCTGAAAAACTCGTGTTAATTGCCAAAGAAGTTGAGTTAGGAACCGAAAAAAGAAAAGAATAATAGAAAATTCGAGAATTTGATGAAATAGAAAAATTCCAACTCGTGGAGAATGTCCGAGAATTAAGAACAGAAATCTTGAATTTCTGATTCTTGGTTGGACTTTCGTATGAAACGTACATAATTTCTAGTTAGAATATTAAGTTGGAAAACGAAAAATAAAGAAAACAGGATTTTCCAGGATTTTGAAATTCTGTTTGTGTTGGTCAATTTTGTTGACTTCTATCTTTAATTTCTGAACTTTGCAAAGACCGTTTTCCAAGTTTTGGCTTTTTGTTGATTCTTCTAATTCCTTATCTACTCTTAATGTGAAGCTTAGTGAGAAAACGAAAAAAACGGAGGAAACTTTAAAACAACTCAATGAAAGTACCCAATTTCATGGAAAAACTAAACATTCTGATTTTCGGTCGTTTATTTGAAATTTTTTGTGGATTTTGAAGGGCCTAAGCTTTCGCTTTTAATTTTGGAGGATTTGTTCACTTATTTTCCATGTTTACAACGATATTTTTTTCAGGTTCCTGATTTTTCTTTGACGTTTTGTACGTTCTTTTCTCTTCTTTCTTGAGATCTCGTGGAAATTCATGAATGTCGGCAAACTGAATGAATAGAAAACTGAAGAGGGTACCATAAAATCATATGAACAAAATCATAATGAACATGAATTCAAACAAAAATCCGATTTTTGATAATTTGAAGTTTGTATCATTCTAGAACTTTCGGCTTTCATTCGAATTTCCATTTTTGAAGATGACAACGAGATTTTCGAGAGTTTTGGCTACTTTGGAGATTATTTTGAGTAATTCAAAAAGTAGAGACATCTTTTTGAATTACTCAAAATAATGTTCAAAGGAAAAGCGCACAAACTTCGACAAAGACACCGTAGGACATATAAAAAAAAACGGATTATACAATTTTATATGATAAATGTACACTCCCAATGTTCAAAGCATCACAATGAAGTTTTGAACTTTGAAGGAATAAATCTTCCATTTCGTATTTGTCTTGTCGAAAACTTTGGACTTCCGCCATCCCAAAGTTTCCCCAAAAAGTCTCCCAAAATATAAGTTGAAAAAAAGAAATCGATGTAAAATTCATCATAGGAATCGGAAAAATTCCTCAAACATCGGAAAATTCAATGAATTTTTAGGAATTTTTTCCAATTAACAAAATTTTGCATCTTTTCCATTTAATCAGAAGAATTTCACCGAAATGAATTAGAATTGCAAAATATTATTCAAAAAATTTTCTTCGACAAAGACACCGTAGGACACATAACAAAAAAGAACGAATTAAACAATTTTATATGATAGATGTACACTCCCATTGAATGTTCCAAGAATCACAATGAAGTTTTGAACTTTGAAGGAATAAATCTTCCATTTCGTATTTATGCTATCGAAAACTTTAGGACTTTCGTCGTCCCAAAGTTTCCCCAAAAAGTCTCCCAAAATATAAGTTAAAAAAAAGAAATCAATGTAAAATTTATTATCGGAATCGGGAAAATTTCTTAAACATCGGAAAATTCGATAAATTCTTAGGAATTTTTTCCAATTAACGAAATTTTGCATTTTTTCCATTTAATTAGAACAATTTTGTTGATCGAAAAATGTCATAAAATAGATGTATAATTATAGAAAAAATTCAAAAAGGTATGAAAAGCTGTGTGTTGAAGATTATGAAATGAAAGAATGATTAATTAAAAAGAAAAAATAAAGGAGGAAGGCTAAAATCATCTGAAACTTGAAAGACACCGTAGAAATATAATTTACTAGACTAGATCTTTCGTTCGATAGCCGACGTCTCATCCTTCTCCCTGCCTTTGGAGCAGCCCGATCTCTATATACCTATGTTTTTATTTTATCATCAAAACCGAAATGGATGGAACTTCTCAAAGCAGGACGCTTATGAGTCATCTAATTTCAAGTACGTTTTGACTCTTAAATATCAATCATTCGTCAAGAACGCTTAATTGATGCTACTTCACGTCTATGAAATATTGCGACGCATAAAAATTTGAAGAATAACAGAAGGAGAGAAGCAAGCGCAGCTTGACCGCCCAGTTGTCAGAATGATATCGAGTAAAAGAGTCAAATAAACTGAGAATATTTGTGCAGTTAGTGATGTTAACCTGTTGAGTTAAGTTTAAGTGGAACTCTCAATTCCAATCGAATCAGTCAGAGGATTTCCCCACATTGCGTGACGCTCGCGGTGGTCAACCATAATTAATTGGCAGCAATTGAAAAGTGTCCAAATTGAAACATGCTTTTGCCAAAATGCAATACAACCACTTGGAATTGAAATAGTTTTCACTGATTATTGCGACATAAATTTCAATTCCACCACGAACGTTGTTATCGATGAAGTACCTACCCCAATTTTAACATCACGAAAAAGGTATATACATTGTATCGCGTGTACCGAATTATTATCCGGTTTGATTCGTCGATCATCAAAACAATCACGCACGCCATCGATGGTAATTATTCGGAATTTCTGTTTCGCCGGATGACGTTGACCATATCCGGCATATGGCGACGTGTCCGCTTGTCTCGAACTTTTGACTTCACTTGACACGGTAATTGTCAGAAAATCCGGAGGGGGTGATTTATTCGTCCGACAGAACGTAAAAATTCGTTGTACGAGAGCAAAAACGACGGATAATTCGCCGACAAGAACCATTAGCGAAGATTTAAGCCCGAGAGCAAACAACAAGAACATCAATCAAACGGTTACCGCCCAAACATAATGACAGAACCCCTAATACACACGTTTATCTATATTATAACGCAAACAGGCGCGTATAATGACAAAAATCCATGACTTTTCGCATCTGTCCGCGTCTTAATATTGTACGCAAGGGGGGTGAGCAGCACCGTATCGTCTATTTCTTACGCAACCCCATATGACGTCCACGTTTGCCAACCAACCCCATCGTCGCACGGTCCTGGACCGTCGACAGCCCGGGATCAGCGTCGACGTTACTCATAATAAATACGAAATAATCATAAATAACATCCCCCTGTCCCCCGGTTTGCGACCCGGTCTGACAACTCTATCGGAAAGGGTTCGGGGATCCCACAATGGCCGTGGTAATCCAGGGAAGGCGTCGCACGTACCCTATCACGTGACTATTATGCGTGATAGTCAATTGTTCGCCGTCTAAACGGCACGCGACCGTTTCGATGCAGAAAACCTCGATTGAGCTATTTGTCTCAGGTTTTGGGATTAAGGATGAAATTGGTTCTATATTAATCCTTTCGAAAATTAAAGACATAGGCGTACAATTCTCACGTGTACGCTGTTGAAATTCATCAACCTTTTCGTAACATGTTATTATTGTTTTGTTAATTTTTATTTTTTTTTCACAACGTCCAAACGATCTGTCATAAACATTCTTAGCAAAGGTTGCCTTCAATGTATTGTCAAATTTTCCGACTTGGCAATACATACCCCCTGATAGCACAGTACGTACAATGTACGTCCGTTTTATGCCCGGTACGTCCTAGAGGTACGCAAAGCCTGTACGTCCATTGTACGTACATACATAACGCATATAGAACGTACAATGAATACATCCATCGGACATACATATTGTACTCCTTCGGAAAGAAGACTGAAGTATAATTAAAAGTAACCCAATTGAAGAGAAGCAATGGTCATTTCATTATTTTTCAGAAGAAAAAATTTTAACCAAGTATATCGAGTTATGCTTTGTGCACATATTTATACGTAACAAGTTATGCAGAAGTACAGAATGACTCGGCGACGCCACGACATCATAATCGGCACTTGCTTGCTGCGCATGTGCGTAGTGGCGGGAGTGAAGAATATCGCAATCGTGCGTCAAAGTTAGTCATTCGTTGGAACGGCTCACCTTGTCAAGTTTATTATATTTTTTGTGCCTTTTTAGTCACAAAGAACTATAAGAGGTCAAATTTACTTTATCTTATTCTTAATAATTCCTATTATCGATAGGATAAGATGGAGTTTACAAATCTACTGCCAAAGCTCATCTCCACTAGATTAGCACACAAATGAAATGTATTTCTTTTGACGCGACGACGAACAATCTACAATACTCTCGATTACGAGAACCTCATAAGAATTTAGTAGATAGGAACTACTGATAGCTTTTCAAGCATAACCACTTAGATCATAGATAATACATACAAAAAAAAAGTAGCCGAAATCAACACAGCATTTCCAAAATAGTTTCAAACGTGTTTCACATTTGCAAAGTTTCTACCCGGATATTTGAGTAATGTCAAAACTGTCCAACTCGAAAATAGGCGTGTTTAACAAAAACTGGAATGAGTGAATGAACTGAGTTGGTTGAATAGGACAATTGTGCTTGAATAGTCGAAATTTCATAACTCTTTCAATAGAAGATAAAAGATATTAATGAACTGCGTTATATAATACTTCAACATAATTGATTTTAATTTGCACTGAGGCACTTTGGCCACCGTGTTGAGTAGGTTTCTGATGTGCTACTTTTAATTTAAGGTACGGTTTGAAAATGTTGGTAATTTTTTCAGAAAGGTTTCGAATCTATTCAATTCAGGTTATGTTGATACAACATATTAATTCTGAGAAAGAACAATTCACCATATATCCCAATCCAATACATTCGAAACCTTTCTGAGAAAATTATCAACATTTTTAGACCAAACCCAAATTTTAAAATATCACATAAAGCACCAGCTATCGGTATTTCGACTGATTATGAACTTGTATTATTTCTTTTTCTAAAATTGCTGTCAACAATAAAAAACATTTGGACGTTTCATACGATGTTCCGCTCGTTATACGATCATAAACTTGTATTTGTTTAATCAAAAAAAAAATTTTCTTTTCAATAAAATATTTGATGATGTTGCTTAGATACAGATCACAGCTTACTGTTTAACAATAATTTTAAAATATTCCATTATGAATTATACTTGAATTTTCAATATCTGTTCTAAAATTGACAGAGTTTATTTCTTTTTTGATATGTATCATCTCTTTGATTAATCGTTTCTGATAGTTTAATTCTTTATCAAGGATTGTCACATTATTAAAATCAAAATTGACGTTTAAATTAAGTCATGTGAATGTTTACTAAGAGCTGTACATTCATTATTTAATCGTAAAGAGTATTTATGGTTGTAAATCCTTTTATGAAAATATTGTTTTGTTTTTTCAATTAACTGTCCTGGACAATTTATACAAGAAATTTTGTATACTACATTCGTTTGTTTATTTTCATCTGTAGGGTCTTTTATTTTAGTGAAAAATCTATTTATAATGTTGTAAGATTTTACGTAAATCGTATTCTAACAAATAAACCAGACAACACTCTAAATAAATTTTTCACTAAATTAAAAGACCCTACAGATGAAAATAAACAAACGAATGTATATTATACAAAATTTCTTGTATAAATTGTCCAGGACAAGATATTGGAAAAACAAAACAATATTTACATGAAAGAATTTACAACCATAAATACTCATCACGATGAAGTAATCAATGTACAGCTTTTAATAAATTATAAGAATCTTCGAGTTTTTTGGTGATCCAGGTTTATTTTAAATAATTTACAATATTAAGGACGTTTCGATAGATATTCTATCTTTGTAAACTATTTAAAATAAAATAATTCACACATAAAAATGTAAAACGAATTTGAAATTGAAAATATCTCACCAGAAAGTTCAACGACGTTTGATATTCGTTCAAATGTTCGAAATTATGTGGAACGTATCGTTATAGTACAAGAGATTATATTGTACTTAGTCCTTTTATGTCAGTTTTATCATTTACAACATCTTTTTCCTTTTCTTTTATATGTATCATTTCAAGAATTTCTCTAGATTTGACGTTTTTTTCTGTTGCTAATATACTGACGTTGTTGTAATCAAATTCATGGTTCTTTGATTTTTTATGCTTGTTTAGTGCGGTTTTGGCTGTTTTCGAATATTTATGGGCTTTCATTCTGTCTGTAAGTCGTTGGGAAGTTTGTCCGATGTATAATTTGTTACAGTTCATACAAGGAATTTTAAATACTACATGTGATCGTTTTTCTTTAGGAATTTTGCTTCTGAGTTTTGTATGAATTTGTTTTATCTGATTTTGAGGATGGTATGCAATTTGAATATTGTATGTTTTAATTATTTTTGAAATTTTTTCTGTTAGTACGGGAATGTAAGGAATTGAAATATATTTGTTTTGTGTGAGAGAAAAATTAGTTGATGTTTGATTGTAAAATTTATAAGTTCGTTCTTTGATGATTCCATTTATTATATGATCAGAGTAATCGTTTTGGGTAAATATTATTTTAACTTTATTTAGAATTTCTGTACCTAATTTGGGAGATGTAGCGCTATTGCTCTGTCTACTAAATTTTTTGCTATGCTTATTTTTTGTGACTGATGATGTGAAGAATGAAAATTTATAAGTCTGTCTGCTGACAATTTTATTTATTCATTTTGGGTCGGCTATTAAACAGTCGTCAACGAATCTCTTGTAAAGTGTTATTGTGAAATTACCTTCACTTAAAATTATTTCTTCGAGATGTTCCATAACGACTTGACCTATTACACTCGAAATCGCACTACCCGTTGCAACTCTGTCGATTTATTGGTAAAATTGGTCTTGATATTGAAAGTAATTAGTGTTAAGCAAATAAAGTAAGGATTCGATGAAGTCTTTTTGCGGTATCATTGTGAAATTTTGAGGTTGCGTCCATTTTTCTTTTATAATATCAGCTGCGACCTTGCTTGGAATATTTGTATAATAAACATTAACATAGGTCAAACCACAATTTTGATTTTAATAATATGACAATCCTTGATGAAGAATCAAACTATCAGAAGCGATTAATCAAAGAGATGATACATATCAAAAAAGAAATAAACTCTGTCAATTTTAGAACAGATATTGAAAATTTAAGTATAATTTGTAATCGAATATTTAAAAGTTATTGTTGAACAATAAGCTGTAATCTGTATCATTGATGATGTTCATCAAATAGTCAAACCACACTCAAAAGTTGTATTGAAAAATTTTTTTAATTTAACAAATACAAGTTTATGATTGTATAACGATCGAAACGTCGTATAAAACGTCCAAATGTTCTTTTATTGTTGACTGCAATTTTGGAAAAAGAAATAATAAAGCACACACTAAAAAAAACTACTTTCCACAAATTTGAAATCAGAAATTTTAAATATGATAGATCCAACATCGTATTATACCAAATTCTATGTACAAATGTAACGACATTCATATTAAACAAACGAAACTAAAATTGAAATTCATCATTAATACTTGAAAATAGAAACAGCTTTATACAAACATGAACAAACATTGAAAAAAAAAACATTTGATTTTAACACAGTGAAAATTTTATATAACGAAAAGAACAAAAAAGCATATTACGTATTGACTATTAAAATAGTCAACTAATTTGTAATTTGTATTTATGCCACACGGACGTGAATAGCCCCCAAATTGGAAACGGTTTGAGATATCAATTTGAAATTTGGAGGGTCAAAAGAAACCATGAATTACTGCAAATTGATGTAAAATCGACAGTCTAATATTGCAAAATGGCGACGGGACGCCATTTTGCAAAAAAATTGAATAGAAAGGGAGGTCGTGTGATACCTCGTTTGAAAGATATTCTCACGTCTATCTTAAACCTCGAGTATGAAATTGTTACTGTCACCCTGTCAAATATGGCTACTCGTCAAGTTACGGCTTGTAAGTAGCACTAAAAATTCTCTTTGGTAGCAAACACCCGCTTCTAAACTGTAAACGGTTTAGGACATCGATTTGAAATTTGGACAGTAAAAATTAATTTATTTATGGGTGTGAGCTACCAAAGAGAATTTTTCGTGTTACTTACAAGCCGTAACTTTGACGAGCCGCCATCTTTGACAGGGTGACAGCAACAATTTCATACTCGAGGTTTAAGTTAGACATGAGAATAACTTTCAAACGAGGACCCCCCCTTTCTATTATTTTTTTTTTAAACGGCGTCCCGTCGCGATTTTGCAACATAGGGCTGTCGGTTTCACTGTCCAAATTTCAAATTCATATCTCAAACCGTCACCAATTTAGAGGAGGAGGAGGGGGATTATTTACGTCCGCAGTGTATAATACGCGTCAGATTTTCCCGTGGACGTTTATGGATGCCATTAAGATTCTCATAACCTGCGAAAACTGTTCTGTTACTTCTTCTTGATCTTCATTACGTTCGAACGACCTTCGAGAAGAATTCTTAGCAGAGTTTGCTTTTAATGTTCTCTCAGACAAGATTATGATATCACCTAACCTCAAACTTTCGCACATACCGCAGAGTAAGCAATCAATCGATGGGATTTGGATTATAAATTATCTTTCATACTACATATTGAGTGTGAAAACAGTTTACGGCAGTATTCAGATAGTTAATCAACTTGTAATCAGTTCACGTGTTAAGGGTGTCCCTACCATGCGATTGAAGAGAAATTAATTCAAAGTGGGAAAAAACCTTTTCCACCCACGCACGCGCGCATCAAGAGCGCGTAGCGTCGCATTAATTCAAAGTCAGAACACCCAAGTGAAATGATTGATTGTTATAGTCAGTCTAATTAATCGACCGACAAATGTACCGAAATAAAAATCCTTCCACAATCGTGCGGTTTATTTATTGGGAAGGAAATGGCCTGAAATTATGTACCACTAGTGCGAGAATATTAATCGCCATTATTTTCTACCGATTATTTTCTGCCGATTATTACACATACCACACGACAAGCTAATTCAACGATTCTAACGGAGTTGTCTTGTTTCCAACGATGAACTGACTGACGGCGGTATTCCGTCCGAGCGCGCGTGCAGCTTCATCATCGCGGAAATCTCCGGAACAAAACGAGAAAAATAAAATAATAGAACGATATAAAAGAACGAACGGTAACCGTTCTTGCGGCACCGGCCGTTCATCTGCTTCCTGTCGTCGGGGTCGGGGTACCTACATACATTAAAAAATCGCGACCGTTCCCGAGATAGCCGTGATAGCCGGTACGGTATGCGCCATATGGTGTTCTTTTGTTTTAATCGAAATCATTTCCCCGTCGAATCGGGCGGCGACGACGACTCTGTGACGGTTTCACCGACGCCGATGATGAATATTCAAAAATTAGGGGGTTGGTGGACGTGCGCTTGACACGGAGACAGATGTTTAAACGAGGTCAAATTCAACTCCACCTGACTTTTCACGCGCGACGAACTGATTTTTCAGCGGTAATTACACGTTTCCGATCATGTGCAACACTACGACGCATCGATCAACGTTTGCGGGGGTGCAATTATGTCACTTTTAATACGATTTGTCGAATTGTGGGCGGTTTTCAGGAAGAAAACTTCCGACTATGCCATGAATAATCAGTTCTAATGACGAAAATGTGTACATATGTTCATACAAGTGTTCCACCTATATGTTGTATGAAGTCGAAGAAATTTATTTGTATCGTTTTTTTTTATTTTTATTTTTTTAGTCATGTGGAATATATTTTCAATTAGTTGGGTTACTGATTACACAAATATAAACTCAGTATTTCGTTAATCTTGAATTCTATCATAAATAGAATAGAGAGTACAAGAATAGAGAAACGCAATTTTAACCCCAAAAAGTGGAATACAACGTGAGTATACCTACATGTTGGTTTTTTGGTTTGTAAAGAACTTTTGCATGGCGTATTTTTTCTTAACTGTAGAGCCGGATTTATCTTGCGCATTCAATTACATTCGTCTCTATGAAATCAGTAGCTTTCTCGAAAGGAATGTGAAGACAGCAACAAATTTTTGAAAATCATTTTTGATATTTATCACTCATGAAGTTGTTGAATAAGAATTTGACTAAGTAGAGGTTATAGAATGTTGCAAACATGCCACTCATTCACATCAGATTTACCCTAAGGGAAGTTTTCATTGAAACTTTTAAATATTTTGCAAGAAATCAGGGTCGATTCTGGAGGAATGGAAGATTTCTTGTTATTTCCAAAACTTTGATGATCTCCAATAAACATACAAAAACTGAAACAATCTAACAACTTTCATATAAGATTCATCAAAAACTTTTGGTCCAAGAATTTGCATGGTTTTCCACATTTTTCCCTTAGGTTTCATCAGAAAGTATTCCAAAATCCAATCTCAAAACATGAACCACGAAGCATTTTCAATAAATCTCTTATATCTCTTATATCTCTTATATTGATTTTTTTTCAAAGTTCAAATGCCACACATAAGTTTAAGGAATCCTTAACATTGCTGTCTTTTAATATCAACTTTTGACATGTTTCGATCTCTTTTGAATTTCGAATTATTTTTCAGCTACTTTCGGAGATTCAAAACGGAATTCCGAGTTTTACTGTGTGTTTAGAGTCATCTGAATTTTTGTATAATCTTTTTTCAGATTTTTTAAAATCATTTCTTCCTATATTTTCCGTTTTGTTTTCTATATTTTTTCCGGTTATCTATCTTAGCGCATCTTCATGTAATTTTTTTCATAATTTGTTTTGTCGTTGTTTCTAAATTAATCTGAATTGTTACATAGTTCTGAGAGTTTTCTGTTGTTTCCTTCAAATAAATTTTTGAAAATCATTTTTGATATTTATCACTCATGAAGTTGTTGAATAAGAATTTGACTAAGTAGAGGTTATAGAATGTTGCAAACATGCCACTCATTCACATCAGATTTACCCTAAGGGAAGTTTTCATTGAAACTTTTAAATATTTTGCAAGAAATCAGGGTCGATTCTGGAGGAATGGAAGATTTCTTGTTATTTCCAAAACTTTGATGATCTCCAATAAACATACAAAAACTGAAACAATCTAACAACTTTCATATAAGATTCATCAAAAACTTTTGTCATGATATTTTCTTTATGACTTGTACTGTCGTTGTTTCTAAATCCATCTAAATTATTCTCGAGGATTTCATCTTGTTTCATAATGTTCCAAAGCTAGTTCTGAGAGTTTTCTGCTGTTTTCTCCAAATTCTGGGTTTTGAGAATTCCTCGTACATTCAAATTCACTATGCTATTTTATATATTTTTTTGTTTGTAATATGTGCTGAATTTTCTAACGACATAATCAAACCACTTTCCACACATTTTTAACGACAAACGCAAAAAATGAAAACGAAAAATCTCAATCATTCGAAAACATTGGGAAAATCGAATTTTATCGTATTTATAATTCTATTTCTTGAATTGATTTTCTTTATATTTTTATGGTCAAAGATGTTTTTCAAAATGCTTTCAAATATTTCACTTCTAGCAACATCAATCTTTCCACTTTGGAGGTTTTTTTTATTTGATATTTTCAGTTTCATTTGATCTTGTACAAATTTTTGGTTGCGTATTGATATTTTGTCAATTTTTCTGGTTTTACAAATTTTTGCGTTTTTTGGAGCCCCATTCGATTTTCTGGATTTATGAACCTGGTTTAGAAAGATTTTGAAACGATTCTTGGATTTACTTTCCCTAATCGTCCTCCGGATTTCTCATTATTCTTAATAAGCAATAAATAGAAAAGGGACAAGAAAATTTCATGAAATTCCCACAAATTAGGAGTTTTTCTGAGGATTTCATCCAATTTCCTCAGAAGACTGCAACTTGAGATTAGTTCAGATCAATTTTTATTTTGTCAGTCAATTTTTAGGTAAAACATGTTCGAATTATTTCCGATTGATTTTTTCAGAAATTGAAGGATACTAATAATTTTTAACTTGAATTTTGAGAAAATTTTCATGGGTTGGAACTAAAAAATTAAGAGAAAAATTGAAATCTATCGAAATGTTGAAAGAATAGGAAATTTCCCAAAATGTAGAGAATTTTCATAGATTTCATCTGCATTTGGAAGATTTGTTATGAAAATTTGTCGGAGCTCCAACACATTAATTGTTTCTTTTCAGGCAAGGAATATGAAAAAAAAGAAAGTTTTAAAACCTCTACGGATGTCACTGATGCCAAACCTCGAAAAAGTGTCCTTGCGAATTTCAAATATAGAATTCTACAACTCATGAAATGTTCTTTCGCTTTCCAATTTTTTAAATCAAAGATTGGCGACATATTTCGAAAATGTTTACAAATTATCCACAGAAAAGAGAGTGACAATCTACAAATGCAAATCCATTAAGTCAAAAAAAGTAATTTCTCGGTTTATAAGATTTTTGCTTCTCATTCCGTTATTTTCACTATTCTCTTCAAGTTTTCTGCTATGTGCTGAACTTTACTATTGGAAGATCCATGAGGCGAAAAGAAAATGGAGGAAAACTAAAATGTTTCGAACGTCGGAAATAAGTTCAAAAATAAAAAAAATCTGCCAAAATTAAAGAAAAATTATTGATTTTGTATGTTTGTTACGTTTTTGGGACTTAATGCAAATGATATGGCATTGGTAGCTCAACAGGCGTTGTACTGACCTACTACCCAGAAAAACCGGGTTCGATTCCCGGTAAATTCCAACTTAATTTGGGAATGCCATCGTGCTTCGCAAGGCACGTAAATCCGTTGGTTCCGGCTATATATTTAATACGTTAGGTCGTTAGGTCATGCCAGAGGCACTTGTGCGATCTGACAACTCTGGCACTTGGACCCAGGTCAGTGGGTTATACGATCAAAAAAAAATGCAAATTGCACATTTTCAGATAGTTTCTTGAATTCATACTGTTCTTAAAGTTTTTGGGATTTCAACTTAAGATTTCTAGAAGCTTTCTTCCTAAAAATTTTCAAAAGGTACCAAAAAAAACGAAGAAAAACAGTTAAAAATTTCGAGGGGGAGTTGAGAACTATGAAAAACTGGTATTGAAATAGAACTATAATATTCAAAGGAAAAAGCCGGATGACGAGCCGGTTTTTTTGTAATTTTTCGTTTATTTTCTGCAAATTTCAAAAATTTGTAAAAAAGTTTTCTAGTCCATTTCTGATTTTTGCTGTACCCAAATACTGGATCTCAATTATTTTCTTTAAAGAGATTTCTCGAACATCTGCGGAAAATCACGAGAATCAGACAAATTATTGACCAACCTCATTGACCTATCAAACTTACCAATGGCTTTCTTGAGAATTTTAGCGATAAAAACAATTCTTTGAGAAATTCCTTGTCGTTCTTCTCTTGATTTCATGCCAGTTTCTAGAGATCTTGGCACTTCCCCAAGTGTTTTGAAGTATTGGAGGGAACCAAAAACGAAATTTCACCTTATCTCTATGAGATGAGAGGAAATACTCAAAGAAAAAAAACTGAACGAAAATTTCGAAGGTGACTGAAAAGCAATTGACAGAGTTGAATTAACTACAACAATGCGAGATTTCAAATACCAAAGCGGAGTAGATTGAAAGAAATTCGATGCATCTCTATGATTATCATAAAAATTCCAAAAGTATGTATGAGCCTTTAAAAATTGAAATGCAATGTCATATTGAACGCATTGAAATTCTTCGGAAAAACCTAGAGTACAATTTACCTAATTTTCAAGAAAAAGAAGATAAAATCGTATCGAACCATCGCCAAATGATTGTCAACATATGATATAATGAAACAAATTGTCGAATATTTTCAGTAGAAAGGAGAAAGCTCGAATTTCAAAGGAATAAGTTTGGAATCTGACCAAAAAATAATTTAAATGCTCGTTTTAATCCGAATTAAAAATCTATACATTTCAACGGTGTGCTGACGCGAGATGAAAATTGGCGGAGGATCTACACCCACAACACAACAAACGTTCGATCGCTCGCATTCATCCAAATAAAACTTTGCTTTTCGGTGGTCGATTTTTCAAGAGGCGTCGCCGCGTCAGCTGTCGGTTTTGCGGGGTAAATACGCGATTAAAATCTGATCTCAACGACCGGAAACGTCAGTCGGGGTTAAAACAAACCTCAGGATCTAATCTAGGGATGACATCTTTCAATTTCAAATGACTCGGAATAAGTCTATGTCGGAGTCGAGTGATCCCTGAAACCCCCTCGCGCACACAATAAGCCACGGTCCCGTTATAGAAAAGGGGGTTGCGCCTCTTTCAATTCCACTACTTTTTTAAGGGTTGCGTGATATCAGTTTAAAATGTTTGCAAAATGCACAGCTGGAATTGATCGGATTTATTTTGCGGGGGAATATTTTTATTATGTACGCGACATCGTCGCCCATTGTCGTAGTTTCATGTGCGTTAGGTCTCGATGACATATTTATCCCTTTGTCGTTAATGGTCCTGTATATGTGTGTAAATTACACATGTTAGAGGCGTGTGTGCGTTAAATTTTATACGGTTTTATGGGAGGAGTGACATAACGTCTTTATTACGATTTTTCGATTGCATTTTTTTTCTGTGCTAACCTGTTTCTCTATCCGAACGCTCGTCGGCCGATGTTGAATCGCCGAACATGTCCTGCAAGTTTAGGTGCTCCTTGGGGCCGAGTACCAGTTCGGCGCCGCTCGGAATATCGGTGCACGTCTCGTACCATAACTGAAACAAATCGTCGTTTTAATAATATCGATATGATGGAGACCATTGAATACTAATGGGGAAAAAAGGAAGTTTCAGGGAAAACAAGTAAAAAGCTTTTACTTTCAACGAAATGCTAATGATAGTTATTATGTTTTGTTGGTCGATATCAATTCCGAAAGATCTATTCGGTATATGTGGGACACAAAGGGCTCTTCGCGTTAAATGATAATTCATAATTTATCGCATTGACGAGCTTGCATATGAAAATACGAGCCTTCGCGCGTTGCAGGTCGAGCGTGCCCCGTCCAATCAATGAATAATAAAGCGATTCACCGCCGTATTATACTTTTCATAAAAACACTTGACGGATATATCGTGTCATCAAAATCTCATTTCACATATTCCAGACGTAAATTAATAATTGCGTTGTTAACCCCGCCGCCCGCGGGCGTATATTTCAGTTAAAGGGGACACCCCACGGTGGGATAACTACAAAAAGTATATTGAAACAGATTGATCAGAAATGACCATAGAATTTAGTTGGAAATGGGTTTATTCAAAATTTATCAATAACAAATGATAATTGAAAATACTACAATTTTCATTTATTATAAGCATTCTCGGTTTCACTCAACGTTAGTTTCCAATTTTCCAACGCAAAATCAGGATGGTTGACTATTTAAATTTTCCGCCTTTGTCAACACGTGAACGTTGTAAACCCAAAGTGTGGGTCGCAGCAAAATTCAGTTGGGTCGCTAAAAAAATTGCAAAAATACAATTTTTATCTTATTACATTGATCAGTCACTAGAATTTTCTTTTTTCTTAAGGTAGATAGTGAAAAATTTCAAAATCTCGTACCGCGATCAAAAAGTTTGGAAAACGCTGTTGTAATTTTGTGAATTTGGTTTTGAAACATGTTTTGTTATCTTGTTCCTGAGATTAGTTGAGATTGAAGTGAAGTACTTCGTGAATATATAGCGCCCGCACCCTATTAGGAAATTCGACTGGGGTCGAAAGAGTATTTGCAAGTAATCAATATATACTAAACAGTCATATACTTTGAATTTTTTCGAAGTTTCACACTTTCGGTTGCGAGAATTTTTTGTTGATTCGGTATAGAGGAGCTACTCAATAATTAAAAAACGAACATGTCGAATTGAAATTTGGATCAACGCATGAATTGAATTCGTTGAAGAGGATCAATTTATTTAAATCGAATTTCAGAAATTAATTACTTTCTCAACAGAAAATAAAGAATATTCAATAACTGCGTTTTATAATATTTGAACCCTACGTACACATGATTGATTTAATTCGTGATAAGTCATCTTTTTTGTCATGAGTACGATTTAGACTTCAATTTGAATCATTCGAAATATAAATCACCACTAAAATTGGAAGATCTTCGAAGTTGCAGTTGCTTGCGATCAGGCAACCTTTATTTTTTGTTCGTATTATTTCCTGTCGAATAGTTTCGCTTTCATGAAAATAACATTTATTTACAATCAAACAGATGGAAGGATGATTGAAATTTTGACTAAAAATTCATGAATTTCGTTGGTATTGATAGAGAAAGGTAGCAAATAATAAAATTCTATATTTCATGTATTAACTAGTAAATTAACGTTTTAAGCATAACTTCAAAATTGAATTCGTGAGTTTCCTTGCTATTCATTTCAATACCCATTCTACGTATCTTTAAAATTACGTTTTAAACAAAACATTCCAATTTTTATATGGAAAACATGCCTTATATTTCATATACGATCGTTGATTAAACAGAAAGTGTAGTAACATTTTTGAAGCGGTTGTTCATAGTAATGAATGAAAGAATCACTTGATCTTGAGGATTGTCAACGCATAAAAATATTTTCTAACGATTAAAAAGGTATACATAAATATTAAGTTTTCACTTATGTCGACAGTTTGTTGTTGTTTTCTATGTCAGAGTAATTGTATCCAATCAGTTTAAAAATATATATGTGAAATTAATTAAAAGTAATATTAATTTTTTTTATTATCTTAAAGCAGAATGTTCATTCACCAATCTCTTCTCCAAAAAATTATGTTAATAATAATTCTTATTCAAATATAACTTTTCATATCATAATTATACAATCAATAGATTTCATAAAATATTCTGATATATCAGGAACAATTTTCGTCAATCTACTAGAAATAATGTCTTCTCACATGTCTGTCTTAAAAAACATTCACGTTACTGGCGCATTCGCCTTTTATTTCCAAGTAACCAAATACCGAGCTGTTGTAATTAGAGATTCGAGTGACAACTCCAAAGTTACAGAATAACATGGAGATTATGTGATTTTATGGAATGAACCATAAACGAAGGTGTGAATCCTTAAGGATGACGAGGGATGGAATAAAATGGCTTCGTCTAGTTTGTGCTTTTTGTCAGATTGAAATATGTGAGCGTCATTTCAGTTAACGTTAGTAATAGTTATTTGCGAAAGAAATCCGATAACGCTAAGAATCCTTAGGATCTCATCACCTGAAATTCAGCGAGATTCTACATACGAAACAAACATTTTTGTCAGGTTTTTTGTACTCGCAAAACTTACAGAAATTTCAAAACAATATTAAAAAATCCGCTGTGAATCTTTATGGAATGTCATTGAAGAGGAAATATTTTTTTTTCAATTCAAAGCAACATCTAAACTAAACAAATCTAAAGAAAGATTAAGAAATACGACTGAAAGTCACAGAAACTTTCTGAAAATTAATTGATTTACAATTGTTTATTGAATAAACTTCTCACAAGCTTCAGGAAAGCAACAAACCGTCCAAAAATTTCACATAAGTTTTCGTAACGTTGAGAAAAATGATTCTTCAAATAATGAATATGTGAATATGAATGAATTTGAATTTCAATTAAATCAACCGAAAATCACGAATAACTCTTAAAACATGAGTCGTCGCAAAAGACGTTCAAGAAAAAGTTGTTGGTAATCGAATTTCACATGTAAGAATATTATTTGATTATCCAGTTTTTTGAAACATCTCTCCGGAAAATTGGAAAAACCGTAATATATTTCAATTTTTAGACGGAATAGGCTGAATAACTTTCGAAATATGCGTTTTATCGGAAAATTCTGCAAATTCTACAAGTTCATAATTTTGAATATCGATGACTTTCTTTCGAGTAGTACGGCAACTCACAATACAGGACGTGTATCATTGATAGTCTGACGATAACGTGACCAGACGCCAGGCTCAAGCCTACAAATTTTATATTTTTGTTATTATTGGTGCCTGTTTCAAAGTTAATTTCATTGTGATAGTTATAAAACGCTTCCAATATACAGCATGTCCCATAATTAGACCGACAAACTTCTAGTGGATATTATAAATATTATTTTAGGCCGATTCAATCGAAATCGCTCCATCCAAAAATGCTTCATTAAGCAGCTGGAGCCCGTTGAAGATGACGTTCAGTCAAGACTTTTTGTCACATATCTCTTAAACGGCTTCACCAAAACTATTGAAATTGTAGATTTTGGCTAATTCCAAAAATACGCATCGAATCGTTTGAGTGAATTTCTTCTATGCCAAGCATAGGCGTATCATTTTGGAGTAGCTAAGGGTCTTTTACTGAAAACTTTCATTTTTTCACAAGTTTGGCATCAAATTCATAAACTATGATATTTTTTCTTGAAGAAAGGTGCTCTTGTGTAATATCGCCCAGATGCTCTGGTTTTGAGAAAAATTGATTTCAAATTTTTTCTCGGTTTATTACTCAATATTCGGGTTTTAAAGAATCATAATGAAGTAGGTGAAATATTAATTTATTGCACTTTTAAAATGAATTTAATTATTGGGGTAACTTGACACGGAAAATTTTCTCTAATCTTTGCGGCAACAAGATGATTTCTACATAAAAAATTTGCATTAAATCACACATTTAAAATAATGGTGGTCACGTATTTCGCAAAAATTGTTTTATGAGGTAAAGTGGCATGACCTAACGACTATATATTAAATATATAGCCGGGACCAACGGCTTTACGTGCCTTCCGAAGCACGATGGCATTGTCAAATTAAGTTGGAATTGCCGGGATTCGAACCCGGTTCTTCTGGGTAGTACGTCAGCACTACGCCGCTACCAATGCTATTATTATATAGCAGTTGTATCGCTATATTACGGTAGCGTGAGATCGATCGGGCGAAAAAATGTGCGTCGCACGAATCTATGTAGAGAGGTTAGCGGGCCGAATTTTAAGGATAGGGAGTTCATTTTTGTAGCGATCGGTAGATCGTAGATCTTGACATTCTTTTGAACGAGTTCGAAAACGGACGTGATCGGTCTGTCCGTTATCGATTTATTGGCGGTCGCGCGTTTTTTTTTTCGTGAATTTTTTGTGACATTCGTCGGGGGACTAGGGGATCGGAAGGGGGCTCGGACGGTCCGCGAAGAATGGTATTTTATTGTGGGTATTTTACCTTGCTCTCGAACCCGATACTTAATACGATTTTTTTGCGAAAAATCGAAAATCGCCCATTTTCGCGAAATTTTTAAAAGCTCCTATCTCGAGAAGTACGTACGATTGGAAGACGCGAGATACGTTTTCGAAAAGGGCAAAGATAGTTCTTTGTTTTCGTCTGCCGTTCGATTCTGCAGCTCCCTCCCTTCTTGGAGTAAAAAATTCGTAAAGTCGAAATTTTTCGTTTTTTGCTTATATGTCGGAGGCGGTACGTCGGACGACGCGATGATCTTCTAAAGATGTTCCTCAATTATTGCGAGCAATCTTTCGCTAGAAGGTTCCGAAACTGTAAGACCTATCCTAAGAGAAATAGAAAAAAGTAGGGTGCCGCGAATCGATTTTCGTCGGGTACAGCTAGCTCTTAAAAAATTTGGGATGCCTGTTTCGAATAGATAATTAATACGGCTTTCTTTCTTCCCCAGACGTCGCGGACGTAGAATTTTCCGATTCTCCGCAAAAAATTACAAAACTAAACCGTCCGCTCCAAAACCGTTTCTTCTGGTAATATCTCCTTTATTACGTCACGTATCGAATTATCGCTCACACGAAAATATTCGAAAAAAAATTAGATACGAATCGTCCGAGAAACGTAAGGCCGTAGGAAAACGGCAGAAAATTTCGAAAATTCGAAAATTTTCTCTTATGTGCCGAACGTATACGATTGCGCTCCGGAAAGTTCCGAACAGACGCGTTGACAGACGTGAATTATGGGAGCCGATTTGGCCTTTGTAATGCAAATATCGATGTACCTATCGAACGAACTGAATAAAAACTATAAATTCCGAAGATTCGCCTACCGATCGTGTCCGGAAGGAGTCTCGTCGTTATTTCGAATTCGTTTAATTCGCAATGAGTTTGTTTTAATCCTTAAATTGGACAACTTTATGTACGGATTGTAGCCGTGGTGTTCGAGTGGTAGAATACATAGTGAGTGACCTCAGGCTCGAAACCGCGACGGTGAAGATTTTTTTTTCATCGACGTAACATTTTTTAGTTATCTCCGATGGAAAAAAATTAATGCTACGTTATTATTATTATTATTATAGCCATCTGTATGTATTCAATGTTTTAACGAAAAATTCTTGGTTACAAAGAAGTTTATCGTTATGAAAGGAAAGAACGAGAAATCGATTATCTGCTCCGTCTATGTCTTCTGTCTATGGTAACGTAACATAACCTCGACGATTTATTTCAATCATCTTCGGGAGTTTATCCAGAGGTTCCAGAGTTGTTTCTTTCATTGAAATGGAACAAATAATGTAAGGTGCAAAACTGAAATTGAATATTGGAAAGATGCCTTGATATAAAAAAAATGGAATGGTATTCACCTTCAACAAATTTTGCTCGCCCACCATTGGGAACGAATTTTTCACCTCACAAAACAATAAGGTGTAAACGACAGAAAAGCAGATAAGATTGTAAAAGTTGAACTACAAAGTGAAACACTATGATATCTCCACTTGTGAAAAAAAAGTACGCAGAACAACAACATTGTGGAAACTGTAATAACATTTTGGTAAATTTAAATTTCTTCAATAATTCCAACATATATGACATTTATTCCATTTCAGAATAACTGTTCACACTAAATTCATGAAATTTAAACACCTAAACAAAAGAAGAAAACGAGTTAATAAAAAATGAAGACACACAAATACGTTATTTTCCAGTTATGTATTTCAAACATTTATCCAGTAATTTAAAACCGTATATCATCGCTGTGGTTTTAGCACAGCCAAGATGACAAAAAAAAATTGACTCTCAAAAATACAAATTTACAACTATTCGATTCCATTTATAAAAAATGGAAACTAATATTACATGTAGAAAAACAGAGCAGAAAACAATAATTTTTTTCTTGATAGAGTGTCAATATCGATTGAAAAGATTGAATCCCCAAAAAAATATAGTTTGTAGCATACTAAATAAATGAAACAGAATATACTTTCAATATAAATTGTACTCGAAAACTAATTGGAATTTCGAAACGCTTCTTCGACTAAAACATCAGATATCATATCCACACCATACTTTACAACCGCTATATCGTCGCTGTGGTTTCTAGCACAGCCAAAATGACAAAGAAAATAAACTTCCCAGAAAATAATAAATTTACAACTAATTTCTTCGATTCCTTTTATATAAAACGAAGAAGAAATTACTTCACTCTCTTCAATATGAATACCTGAAAAACAAATGAAAATCATCATCCGCGCACTTCAAAATCTTTTCATCCCGTGACATTCATATCGAAAATCGACCGCATTACAACCGTATATTCTCTCAACTTTCCTAACGACTTTCGTGATATTTAAGAAAAATTTGATACGCCTACGGTGACCCAAGAGCTGATCTTATATAGAGCGGAGCCCCTAGAGTGATCGGGGCGCATAGAGGGATCGGGGCGCATAGGCGCAGGAGGGGCCGAAGGCCCCGACTTGTTGGTTTTCTGCATTAAGTTTGCAGTGAATAAAACAAACATTGAAGCTATAGAAAAACTTGAAAGATTAGCGGAGAAAATTGAAATGAAAATGATATAACTGCAATAGTGCAGGACTTTTTCTGAAATTATTCATGAAACTCCAAAAATAGAATGATATTGGTCATTTGAAAGCATGTGAGTTTGGATATAAGACAAAAATGAAATGTTCGTTGCGGTGGGTGTCCCCTTTATCCCGTCGCGAAGGCGGGTACACGCGATTCCCGCTGCGACGCGTTATCAATTTTTCAAACTGTCTTCTGGGCATTAATTATCGACTCCCGTTTATAAGCGACGTTCTGTTTGTTCGTCTCGGGTACAAAAAAAGAAATGCCGTCTAGTTTCGACCACGTCCAGGGGATACGCACGACAGTTGAATTATTTCGTCCGTATCCAATGAACGAGGGGGCGATGATCGGGTGGGTTTTTACCCCTCTGCAGTACATGTACTGCTACATGTCGAAAATTACCTGTCCGCTCTGCAGATAATAACGTACGTTGGAAGTCGACCTCTCCGACGAGCATTTAATCATCTTCAGCCAGTTTTGGTGTTCCATGGAGCCGTCGAGCCAGCCCCGCACCCCCGACCCGGCAACGACCTGAAACGCAGAAAAGAATACATGATAAGCTGTCGTCGTCGTCGTCGACGTCGCTTTTCTCGTGCGTATCGAGCATCCAGAAGCGTCGACAATTAAAGTTTTGGTCATGTTAAGGGTGAAACAAGGGCGTGCGGTTGAGGCGAGGGTGAACCGGAGGTGCCCTCTAATTGTAGGAAACAGCCGCCCTCGACCCTTAATGGCTCGATCCTTAATCCTGTCATTATATATCCAGCGAGAGGACTTGAAAGGCGAAGGCGACAACACAGAAAACGCTCCATTATCGAATCGGCGACGCCGGCGTCGCGCTGACGTGGAAAAACGACCGACAGAGAGAAAAATAAACGCCGATGTCGCAATCGGAGAAAGTAAACCGACGAATTTTAAAAAAATTATAATTAACGTCCGTTAATCGTTATCATTGCTGTACTTCGTGAACGACTTTCGCTCTCAATTTCACCGTTTCCGAAATTGGCCGGCGATAAGACAATTCCGGAGGTAAGCGTTGCGCAAAAATTTCCAATCCCAAATTATTCCGAGGATGTTCGCGGTCCTAATCAATTTTTTCTTGTCCTGACGTACGTATCTGTTGTGATGTATAAACGATAAAACCTTTCGACCGCAGGTTGCGTTGCGAAGTTTTCTGAGTATAGATCACGACGGCAGTGCCGGTTTACATTCTAAATTCAAACATTTTTTTATTCGGAAAGTAAAATTGGCGATTTAAATATTTTGAGTACATAACATTGAATATCCATGTGTCACGAGGTACAAATTAGTCAAATGTCCATCGTCAATTATAAGAAACCGTTTAATAGAAAATAGATATGCAATGGGGTGGGTTATGGTCCGGCACTGGACACAGGAAAGAAAACTATCGCTTCTTTATCAGTATGAGACTTCGTGTGGTCGTCTATGCTCTTATCTGCGAACCTCGAAACCGATCTCCGATAATTCGTTAAACGGTCACTTCGTTAATAGCCGATGATTTTTATTTAATTCACGAGGTACGAATTAACTGAAATAATTTTATTTCATTTGAATGTAGTTTCCGACGTGATGCGCATTTTTCATAAATTCTATAAGGGGTCAAAATTTAGAAAATTGTTGTCTCAATTTGTTAAGACCCTAAATTTCGTCAACTATCAGAAAAACTATTCTGATAATGTTTCTTGCACATTCGGAATAGTCGCTTCAAAATAGTTCAAAACTATTGACATATTTCACTTTCTTCTTCAAAGTTAGTCGAGTTGCGAAGTTAAAAAAAAATTGGCCAATTTCTGTACTTCTCAAAATACGGCCAACTATCGAGGATAAAAAGTATAATTCGCGTTTTTCTATAAATATTCAAGGAAACCACAAAACTTATGTCAAAAAATTCCGATTCTCAAAAAGTTCAGGAAAATAGGTAAGAAATGTTGTTAAATTCTACAATTAGGAAATTTCATAAAACTTCTGACCGAGAATTGTTCTTGATTTTTGAAGACCAGAAAAAGTCGAGATGAATATTGAAAGTTTGAACTGACAAAATTTGACAATTGTTTGGGAATAAAAGTAATATCAGATTTCAATGGAAACAGCGTTTCAGCATTTGAAATTGAGATTAGATAAGGTGGATTTAAGTTTTCAATAAAAAATTTCGAATTTAGGTTCAGATTATTCCGCAAGCATTTCGGAAGTTAAAAATTAAAAAAAGTTTTTTAAATTTCGAAAGAAGAGAAAACGAACCTTGGATCGTGAAAAAGTCACAAAATTTTCGGTACAAGATTCAAAACAGTTTTAAGATTCACAAATCGAAAAAGCTACGAATTTAAAGTTCTAAGAATAGTTTCAGCCCAGAAATGGAAAATTGAGAAAATTTCAAATAGTTTGGGATGTCGAAAACATTTCTAGCATAGAAAGAAATTTTCAAAACATAACAGATAAACATAGACTTGGAAAAACTCCAACTCGCAGAATTAAATGAAAGTTCGTATTATAGTTCAAAAGAATAGACAAAAATTGAAGGGGAAAAACTGTGTGAAAAACCGAAACATTTTCGAAGAAAAATTGCACAATTCCGAAGATTCGATTTTTATAAACTCATAAATTAAACGCTCAGGAGTAATTTCAAATTCCTTATAACTCAGTACCAAACGAAATTTAGTCTGAACAACTTATTCATATTTTGTTTAGTTATTCATTATTTTTTATCACTATTAGTATTCCTGTCACGGTCTTGCATTCTTTTAATTATCAAACCACAATCACATGAGAAGGACTGCGATTGAAAAAAACTGCTTTGTGATCAAGTCAACAATTCGTCAAAATATTTTGACTTTTTCAGAACTGATAAAAAAAGGCATTAGAAAGCAGCAGCCACAATACCATGCATTATCCAAGTATGGTATTTAGGCTGCTGCTTTTTGATGTTATTTCTCTTTTTCAGTTCTGAAAAAATCGAAATATATTGACGAAAGATTGACTTAATCACAAAGAAGCTTTTTTCTATTCGCAATTCTACCCCTGCGATCGTGGTTTAATAATTCCGTATTACTTTTGAAGATTTTTCGGTATACTTTGTACACTTCAGAAATTTCCCGAATGATTGTTGGGTTCTGAACATCATGAGAATGAAACTCAAAACAACATTGAATGTTTCTGGAAGGAAAGCATCAAAAGTATTCGTGAATAGATTGAAAGAAATTAAGGAATTGAAAGTGAGACAAATTGACAGATGAGACAAAACTTTGAAATTTCAAAGTTTTTCTTGTGAAGGAAAGCAACGTGAAAACTTTTCTGCAGATGAAGTAAAACCCTTCGAAAGTTGAAGAGTACATGAATATAAGAAACTGTGTTAACATTATTTCCGAATCAGGCATTCGACACTCATCGATAAAGTTACTCAAGGCTTCGACATTATTTCGTTGAAATTTTCTTTTTGTCAGAGAAATTGTAGAAATTTCCATTGGAAACGGAGAAAATTTGACATAAATTGGATAATTTGACAACATTTTATGACCTTGGAAGTTACAGTACAATTTGAAAACATTTTAATTGTCCGCAAAATTTCCGAAAATAACTTGGAGAATTCGAAATATTGAAGAGAAACAGTAATTACAATTGGAGGAATTGAAGGAATTGACCAATTTGTACAAAAATTGACAAAAGTTCGTGTTGCAGAAAAATATTTGAACGAGATTTAGAGGGAACGCGGATAGCCGGAAAATTCAGAAATATCGAAACTTTTAAATATGCAAAATTTATAGATTCAACGTTTCCTTATTTTTTGATAGTTTTTTTTTCAACCAAAAGAAATCATTTTCAAATTTCACGACTTTTCTGAAAAATGATTCAAAAATTATGTTCAATATTTAAATACTCAATGAAAATTAATCATTTCCGTGAAATAATTCGAGAAATTTCGGAAGAATTAAAACAACATATTTAGATTGCTCGAAATATAAATTCTCTGAATTTCAGCTAAGTCCCGCATAATCAAAATTTTATAGTAAATTGAGTTAATTTCTCAAATCTTAAAGAAGATTACAACATCGTCTGAAAATGGTTCGAATATTAAAAATTTTAATAATCAAATTTCATTACTACTTTAATTGTCTGAAAATAAAAAGTTGATAGGAACATCAAGATTTCAGATAGTTTTGAAAGTTTGGTAATTTGAGAAGATTTTGCATAATTTGCGAGCTTTGACTTAAAAAACGTTTCAAAAATATTTTGTCTCTATAGGAAACTTCCAACATCAGCTTAAAATAGAATTCACAACAGACTAGAAAAGTTGAAAATAAGATAAAAGTACATGCGTATAATTTGAGAAGTAGAACTACAATTTGTGGAAAATTTGGTGTAGTTCGTATTAGATAGAGAAATTCCAAGAAACAGAGCGAAATATCGTAAAATTGAAGGAATAATGTAAATTCATAAATTGAAAAATTCATGAAATGTTCAAAATTACACTAATATTGTCAAAAAGTTAATTTGTATCTTGATTACTTGAGAAGCTCCAATCAAAATTCATTCACGTTCTCACAAATCAATATGAATTAAAGGAAATTTCCAGTGAATGTTTTGGATCTGTCAAAAAGTTATCTTAATTTTATTGCCAGTTCATAGAGGAAGAATCTTTTTTTTTCGCAATAAAAGAAAAATTGGAGACTTAGAAAGCCTAAGATTCAACAAAAACCTTTGTATTCTCTGATAATATTAAAAAATGATTAAGTAATTCGCGTTATCTCCAGGAAAGCTCAAAGATGAAGTGAAACACATAATACCAAACTTGATTGTAATACAAAAAAAGAATTAAAAAAATGCCAAAAATTTCTATCGAGGAAACACTGTTCTTTCAGAATTGTCTGGATAAGATAATTAAAACATGGTGGGGGGCAAAACTCCAAAAAAGAATGAAATTTTATGTTTCTCCACAAAAGTAGCGAACATAAAACAAAAAATTTCAAAGCCGAAAGAATGTTTGAGGATATTTAGGTCTTACGATGATATACCAAAATCATCGTTTGAAGATGAATTCAACGATTTATTTTTTGGACCGATTTATCGGAATTTCGTAAAAGTGAAGAATACCGGAACCCATAGCATAACTGACGGAAAACACATGGGGTTTCGACAAAAATTATCGAACTTCCGTGATTTTCGTAAATTTTCAGTGAAATTTCTCACTTGGATGAAGAATATGTCCAATCCTGTGAGTTGAGAGTCGTTTAGTTTTCTAGAAAGAGAGGATAGTGAGATTCAGAATACAATAATCCATAGATTTGAATGTTGAAGATTTTGAATCTGAATCTTTTTGAAAGAAGGGTTTAGGCGTAGGGAATTTCGAGAGCAGATTGAAGGAATTTGAGGTTATGGAAGAAAAATTGAAGGTTATAGAAACAATTCACAGAAGGGAGAATCTCCGTCGACAAAAGTACTATTAGGCACATCTTAATTGAAAATAGTTTCAATGAATTTGAAACTTATAAAGTTTCAAGCTTCTGTTCAATTAAAAGAGTGTCGAGAATAGATTTCGCATTGCTTAATCATGATTTCGTCTAATTCCATTTATGGAATCGCGTGTAACATCGTCCACTATCAGATCGCCGACATCACCGCTGGTGATGATAATTCATGATTTTTCATTCGGAATTGAATCTCGTCTGATGTTTGTGGTTGCTTTTCTCCAAGATACTGAGAATCTATAAATATTCGTAACATATTACACATAACCAGCTACTTCGTTCGACGAAAAAAAAACTGATTTTCTACCCACATGACCACAATGGCAATTGAATAAATTCAATTCTTATCTTTTTTTTTATCCTATAACCCACTGACTTGGGTTCAAGTGTCAGAGTTTTCAGATCGCACAAGTGCCTCTGGCATGACCTAAGGACTATATATATTGATTATATGGAACCGATGGCTTTAAGTACCTTCCGAAGCATGATAGCATTCTCAAATTAAGTTGGAATTTACCGGGATTGGAACCCCGTTTTTCTGGGTAGTAGGTCAGTACTACACAATTACTCTACATTTTCTCAAGAACATCTCATACCTTGAGATCTGAATAATCGATCATATCTGATCACAAAGAGAAAGTTGGTTCTGTTGAACTCGCATTTGGACCTCTTCTGATAAGCACGTTTCACCAGTGTGGTTTAGGTCTGGTTTGAATTTAAAGCGTCCCGATTGGTTACTTAAGTCCAGCTTAAGAAAATCGAGAACAAATACTTCAAATTTCTTTCATAAGTCAATAATTAGTTTTTAGATTTAGGTATTGTAGAAATACCGTAGGACGGTATTCTGGTATTCCGACAGCTTGACAATTCGATACTAGAATTTGAATATTCTCAACATTTTTGAGTACGAAAAATTGTTATTCTTGAGTTCAGCTGGAGGGCCGACTTAGAAGTTGAGAATATTTTCGTTGCCTGACATATTCAGCCACATCACAATTCCAATACATGCTTGACAATTTAATTTAATTAAGAGTATCCTTAAAATTGGAGAAGAATTTATGGTTGCATAGGCGTCCGAAAAAGGTTCGACACTTAACCTAAGCCTGGCTTAAGGTTATTCGGTGAGACGGGAACATTGATTAAGCGTTACTTAAAAATAAGTGGCACTTAGTTCGGCCATAAATGGCACAACGCCTCCTATGACAAAGGGCATTCATTGATTACCGTTTCGGTTGGTTCAATTTGGTCATGAGAATAATCTTTCTCAGATCATAGCTCTTTTTCTCAAGTAAAAAATATGTTGGGCTGAATGGGGGGCATCGTAGCCCCGCCAATGATAAATTGATAATACGACAGCCACCGAAGTTCAAGTTGATTCACTTTTTGTGTAATGGTGACGAGCTGTTTCCCCTTGAACGATCACCCACCCGTTGAGGGGGAGGGGGGGTTGAACGTTCTCAAATAGCTGCGCGAAAAGTGATAGCGCTGCGGCCATCTACACGTGGCGCCCCGAAACGAGAAACGTGTGCAGTTCACCTGCGCTACCCAAATCAACAGGTAAACAGAAAGTTATTGTTTAACGTTCACTTTTCGCCGATCGGTAGTGCTAGAGGGCGCGTCGTACGGAAATACCCAAATTCATTAATCTCCGACGCGTAAGATTTAAATTCCATTCCTATTCGAAAGACAAATTCTCTATACTATTCGCATCGACATAACAAAGAACTAGAAGCACGCATAAGCCTACGCGATAGAGCTTTAACATGTTAACGTCACTTCAGGACGCAACGGGCGGCCCCTTTTTGGAGGTGTCAACCATCATCCCGTGTGATCACTTATTTTCATCCCCCGTGCACGCTGAGACTGCGTACGATTATCGTCGACCCGGAGATCGTGCGGTCACATTCCGAACGGTCCTTTAGTTAAAACGGTAGCATCTTTATTCTCTTTGGTATCTTGCCGAAATTTTGGTCGTAAATAAAGCCGTATGCGTCCCGTCCGTCGCCCCGTTATTGTTGTCGACAATTCGAAATGAAAAGATGCACGTGATTTATTATATTGTTCGTCGGAATCGATGCGCTTCGGCTTCTACGAAAACCGATTCCACGGGGTTTATTAGTGGGGTTTAATGTCGGGTATTACGTGTGTGAAATGCGCCCCTGGAACTGGATGGACGATGATGTTGGGGAGAGAGAGCAAACTCCTTCGGATCCGTTCACGAATAATTAATAAAGTTTTCGTTTCGCCATCGGGTTTGGGTGGCTGTTTGGAAAAAGGGCGACCAAGTTGCGGCGGACGTTCGTCGATTAAATATTGAAAATGTACATAAAAGAAAGTTTCTTGCGCTTTGAGAAAAAAACGGGAACAGAATTCAACCGGGGGACACTCGCGCTGAACTTTTGCGGGTTTACCGCCAAACATTCATCAATCCCATTCTGGATACGACATGGCAAACTTTCCAAATTAAGATCGGAGTCGATTCCAGAAAAAAAAAGAACCAGAATCAACATCTTTCAATAAGAATTATGTTAATATACCATACATTCCGTCATTATCTGAAATCATAGATAAAACTTGACATAAATAGGATCTCAAAAAAATCAAAATTTGTATCGAATTTCGTCAAGACTTTCAAAACTTCTAAAAAATGTTCATTGAACTCTTGAGTAATTCTTGAATTCCACCATAATTTTCTGAGAATTCAAAGAAACTTCTTTGGCCATTTTCAGACTTTCCAAAGATTGGTCATTGCATATATTATGTAAACAAGAGAAACCCTCGTAGATCTACTAAGAATTCCAAAAAACTTTTAAAATATTGTCGAAGTACTTAATCAAATAAAAAAAATCTCCAATTTCCATGACTTCGTCGAATCAACCAAACATTCCGAAAACTCATTGTTTCCGCAATGATTATTTCTGCATTTTTCATGTTTAGTAAAATTTCAAGAAATTCAGTTGACTATTTTTATGAAAATTTTCTTTATACTCCTTGGAAAATTGCGGACAATCACTTCACATTTTGATGCGTAAGTACTGTAGACTTATAAACTGGGAAAGTTTCAGACAAATTGTTCCATTCCTTAAAACGTTGCTGAAAAATTCTCAAAAAGTCGATAATACTTTTGTTAATTCACCAAAATTTATGAAAATTTGTTACTTTAGTGTACATATCCACTTATAATTTGTATTTCGATGATAAAATTTATTCCATTATCATATTATTATAATTTTCTGACTTAAAAAAATCTTGTTTAGCCATTTTCAGACGGTCCAAAGATGGGTCATTTGCATATGTGCAAACAAAAGATATACTCATTGATCTAATCACATTTTTAAGTATTTCATGAAATAAAAAACAAAATTTTTCAATTTCCAGGACAAATTCGAAAATAATGGTCTCATTTTTATTTACAGGAGAGAAAGGAATTATAAAAATCCTGTTGAATATATTTGGTAAAAATTTTGAGAAATTTTTAACCAAAATGTGTTTTATAAATAGCATTTTGATTGGTAAGTTTTGTAGACTTATAATTATACACTCAGGAAATTTCAGCCAAACGGTTCCACATTTTGGAATTCGATAATACGTTCGAAAATTCACCAAATGTTCTGAAAATTTGGTAATTTTTGTGCACATTCACTTTTAGTTGCTTTGTATTTTATGGATGAAATTCGTATTGTTCCAATAAAGTTTTGCTTAGCAATTTAACGATTAAAAACTGTTTATCTGTGGAGTGTGTTTAGTTGACAGTTTTTCCAGTAAAATTGCTAAAGGACACACATTTGAATTTGAGTGCATAAAATAAATTATAGCATTTTATTTTTTTATACACCATTTGTATTTCTAAGAAATTCGTATAAATTGTTGAATACTTGATTTCTCAACAGATCATCACTTTATTTTGCTCTTTGATAAAATATTTTTACAGTTTCTTGAAACTTCCAGCAAATTTATTTTTTCTGTTCATTTGTCCGTTTTTCTGGATAATCTTCTATTTTTTTATGAACCTAAAAACCGATTTCCAGCATCTCACTATTTCTATGTAATTTCTATAGAAACATAAAAAATTGGTGAACTTTACAAAGAGAGCTGAAAAATTTTCAGGGAAATCGTTCAATTCTTCAAATTTCGAATAAAATTTCTCAAAAATCCCATATGTTCTAAAGTATTTTGAATTTTCTTAAGATCCGTCATCATTTCTTCACAAAAGTGAAAACCAAAATTTGCGTGAAATTTGCGTAAGAGTTTTTTGGAGATTTCAAAAAATGTACTGTTTCCTCAAAATTTCAAAAATAATGAAACAGACTCTATTCCAATTTCGATTAGTCAAATTTGGAAACTCAAATAACTGAAAAGTTTCCAGGGTTAACGTTTCATTCTTTGAAAATTTGCAGCAAGTAAAAAATGGCATCAAAAATAAGTTTGAAAATTGGCTGAAGTTTCTGAAAATTCGACCTTTCTATATTCTCTAGGAAAAGCTAGAAACGGAGTGTCCTGTAAAATTTTATGAATTTCTATGAAAATCCTCACTATTTTGTGCGTTTCTATCAATTTCGCAAAGTTCTTTGTATTCTCGCAATTTTTTCAAACTTCCCCGAAATTCATTCGCAAAGTTAATTCTTTTTATTCAACCAAATTTTTTCTAACTTCCCCGATTGGTTTTTGTTATAACATCTTTTGAGACAATCTTTCCAATACATTAGTTAATCAATTGATAATTGAATTAATTAAGTGGAACCGTGAAGAAATTGATTGATTTTTCAAATTGAAAAATTAGAAAGAAATTTAAAATATCGTTTCATTCTGCAGAATTCGGTGAAAAGACAGAAAACTGATCGAAAGTGCGACCATGCCCTTAAAAATCCGGCGAATATTGTGAAAATTTTATATTTTCATGTTATTTCAGGAAATTTCTTCAAATAATTCAAAATTTGAGTTTCTTCAATATTTCCGAAAAAATTATAAAATCCCTTCAATGGGATCATTGCTGCTCTTCAGTTCAATTTTTCCAAAATTCGTTCTTTCATAATACCTATTTTATATACTTTTCATTTCATGGGACAATCAAACATAACAGAAGTTAGGCAGAATCTTCCAGAAGGTGCACTGAAAACAAATTCAGATATCATTGAACTCCTGGAAGTTTTATGGAGAGTCCAAAAATGTCTCCAAATATCGTTCGAAAAATTTCGTGCAGTCTGTCGAAAAAGTAATGAATTTTTTCGATTTTCCAAAAAACTGAAAGTTCGTTGTTTATCTTGATACATTTTTTCTTTGTTGTAATAGGACTTGGTTATTTGAATGGAGTTAAAACGTTACGAGAGCAAAGATAATATTTCCATCAGAATATTATGAAGTTCAAGGTTATTAAAGTACTCATTTTCATAAAAGTAAAAGTAAAACCAAGCACTTTTGATTTGTTTTTCACGTTTTTGTGAATGAGCTGTTTTTATAGTGAAACTTGATGAGAAGCTACACATATTTTTTGTTATGGTGTAATTTTCAAATAAATATAAAATTACAGATGTTGAGAAATATCGTTATAACAACCTTCTTGATGGAGTACCTCAAGGCCCCATTCTAGGACCAATCTTGTTCTTGGTTTATATAAATGACATCTGCATTATAAAATTCGAAAAAAGAATTTTGTTGTTTGCAGATGACGCTGTGCGGTTTATTATTCAAGGAACATCAATGACAATTTGAGCCATGAGATAGATTGCGGTGAATATGATTTAAGAACTAAACGAAAGCAAACGTTAGTCTAGGCTTTTTTAAAGTAAGAGACATGAAATAAAATTCTGTTATATAAAATAGACATACGATCCACGGTGAACAAATTGAACACCACATGGAAAAGCAAATATCGAAGCTTAGCTGTAATATTTTCCATTTATTATGAAAAGATCTGCAGATCTCATTAATATTCATTCCGATTTCATCAGTTTTCGTTTATTTCAAAATTGTTTACTTCTCATAGATATTTGCACGTTTGGCAGGTATTGGACATACTTCAAAAATCATATAATAAAGAAAAAGGGATACAGACTTATGGACGCATACAATATGACGGCCAATTCTCGGCCATTTTTAAAGAATTTTAGTTGGTAAAAATTTGCCAGCAGACAGACTTTGACTTCGATAGAAGGAAAAATTTTACCCCGGAGTCTTTGCGAACTCATTTTAAAGGATTTACACTTTTCTATGAACCACAAGTGCCGTAAAATTTGATTGATCTCAATAAAATTTCCTGTGATTACTGAACTATGGAAGGTATTTGTAGAGTTCGTCGGACATTCAAATCACATCAACGGTCCAAGCGGAAACGTCAATTTTCGAAAATGTCAGAAATGCAGAATACCTCAATGAAAACTGCAGAAAACCTTTTTTTGAACTATAAATCAAGATTTGAAAAGAGAAGAATTTTTTCACAGCTCGGAAAGATATGAATTTTTTTCGAAACTTGTTTACGCTCTTTGTTGCGTCGATTAATTTTGATGAAACTTCGTGAAAATGTTGGTTTTGATAAATCCTGGTTTCTAGAGATATACTCTGGGATCGCGCATAAACTCTATAACGTGTATGGAGTCCTTTATAGCTGACATTTATAAGCTTGGATCTTTAACAGAAATCGTAGAGGATTCGCTGTAAATAAAAATTCACGAAAATGTTTAACATGCATTATTTAGAAATCTGTAACTTATAACGTTACTAATTTTTTCCCAAACTCTGGTACGATAAAGCAGTTCCGTTTATAGTTTTAGCAATATAATATACATTATTTTCTATCTATATCAAAGTTAACAGCAAAAGAATTAATCATAAAATCTTGGAATGGCTTGACACAATAAAAAAACTGCTCAGAGAGTCCTGGAACAGATCACGTATCAAAAAAAGGAAATGAGAGAAAAAGATGATTAGAATTTGAAAATGAGCTTTTTGATTTGCTGTTAATCCTCCGCCGCCTGGGGAAATTATTATGAAAATAAAAAATAAAAACGAAAAAATAGGAACAAGTTGAAAGAATAAAATTAGAAAGAATAGAAAAACAAATAAATAAAAGAAAGACCATGAAAAAATCGAAAAAGAGCGACAAGAAGGAAAAAATATAGATATAATACAAAAATATCCAATTCTGGTAGCAAATAACGAATTTAAGAAAGAAATTGTAACGGAGATCAAGGTATTAAGGATGTGATCAACTAATTTCTTAAGTAGAGCAACTGGATTACCTAAAAATGAGAAATGAGCCATTTAAATATAGATTTTTTGATAAATTTTCCACATAAAAAGACTCATTTTAATTAGTTGTTCTCCTCTTAAGTTTAACGTTCGAATGTAGATACTTCATTATTACAAATTACTGATCGAGAACTGGCAACAATACAGTTTTTTAAAGTTGTTATTCATTTTCATCAAAATAGATTGTAAGGAGAATAATTCATTTGCCGGAATTGCTTCCAAAAATTGACAATTGATAATAAAGTGGCGTATTGACCCTAATAAGCCGACAGATATCTGAGCGCTACTGCAAGGTCTACCGATAACTCCAGTAGGATCTTTTTAAAAATGACACAAAAGAAGAGAATAACATCGTGTTCAGTCTTCACACCCCCCGAGTGACATCGGTTTAACGCGTTTGAAAGAGATACCAACGATAATCATCTTTCATACCTCGACGGTCGGTGCAATGGTCAGAAATTTCGACATATCCATCCCTTGGGCCCGGCGCATAAATGGACCAGGAATTCCGAAGTGACATTGTGAAAAATCTTATACACCCCGAGATGTGTTGTTTGAAGTGCTCACGTCTGACAATGGGTGAATGCATCTTTTTGCCGTTTCTGCCTGTGTGACAGTTTTCTTAGCACGTATCTATCGACGTATAAACAATTTCGGTCGTTTATCTTCGCCTGGCGCGTTGATGGTTATCCATCCACGATTCATCGATCAAGTGGATGGTCGTAAATACCGTACTTTCGTTTATTCGTATCTTGGTCATTTTCAGGTTTGTTTGTGTATTAAATATTTCAATACAGAATTTGGATGTCACGTCGCGTCGCAGTAAATGGACTGTCAAGTGTCACCTCGTATAATAAATGTTCCCACTTATTACAGAGATATCAAAAAACCGTCCGATCGGAAAAAGTTTCCGTCCCCTGTTTTCCCCCGATTACATCTTTATTTAATATAAGACAAATCGTCTAAAGGAAGCGATCCAATTTGTAACAGGCCACGCACAGCCATAACTCATCAATGTTCAGAGATGCTTATGAGAAAGTCAGCTGCAAATTTATCGCTCGATTTCTTCGGTGCCGCGGATTTTCATACAGATCCGGATTTTGCGGTTCTCGTTTTCGGCGATGATAAACTCGATGAACAACTGATGCAACGGCCAAATGATCTCATTAATAATGTTGATGGCCTTTCGAGATGTTACAACGCGGGGATCGTTTTTATCAACCCTTTTCGACCCCTCGGTCGCGCGCGAGCGCTGCACGTTTTTATGATGTGCCGACGAAATGAGCCTCATCAATCGGAACGGCGCGAAAAAAACGCACATCCGAATATTTAGTCGGTGAAAATGCGCCCCGTAATCCCCATTCCCCCTTCATTTCGCGGAACACGGAATATCGGTGCGCGCTAAATTCCTTCTGAAAAGAGACACAGAAAAATCAATCAGTGTCTCCATTTGGGTCACTTTTGTTGCACGGATGAACAGATGCATCACTTCAGCTGTCAATGATCCAGTCGGCCAATTATTTAACGTGGAAAAAAGCGGGCGACGGGTTCGGTGGTACGGTCGGTCGGTCGGGCCTGACACCTTCCGAGGATATTCTTTTTTTTTGAATGTGAGAATCGATCAATAACGGCAAAGAGCTTCCGATATGGAAGCGTTCGTCTGCAAATAACCCGATTACTCGTCGATACCTTTTTCACGATTCCGAAAAAATTTTGCCAGTTCAGGTAAACTACCGGGTTTTTATTGTGGGGCGCGAGGTGTGAAATAGGGTTTCCAATTATGCCATCCAGTGAGAGATAACTAAATCCTCCGGTTACGTCATTTCATTCAGAAAGATAATCAATTTGTTGACTATATTGAGAAACGATTGCAATCATAAATTCTATTATGTAATTCCATTTAGTCCCACACCAGACACGAATGGCGCCGACGAAAAAAAAGCCGATCAGTGGAACCCTTGGGAAAAAATAATTTTCATAACCGATCGCTTGTTCTCGACTCTCATCAAACGTCCCGATCGCTCAACAGTATCAATTTCTTTTCTACCATCATTCCATGTTGTTTTCAGAATTACATTGTTCATAATGATAGTATCATAGAGCCGATTCTTCGAGCTAAAAATTTGATTCCTTCCTGTATTGACGGATGTTAACAAAAAATTCGATAGCGTTTGAATTCCACGAACCTTATCAGAACCCACTAGGTATTAGGAGAAATTTATTTATTCAGTTATACAAAGATTTTCGTTATCCTATGTATGAAGTGCTCCAAACGCTTCTTCTGAGAATCATAAGATTATCCGATTGCAAATAAAAATCGTTGTCAGTTGTAGATGCCATCGATTCCTGGAGATAATGAAAATGCGAATCGAGCTAGAAAACAACGTTTTCACTTGAATTGAGCAAATATATATCAATGTAAATAATAAATATTTCATTTCCAAGCAGCATGGCTATGTTTAGACAGGAATCTGTTGGTACATTTTGATAGTTTTAAGAATCCGCCATTGCACTAGACCAGTGACATTCCAAGAATTTTTTTCATATAGGTATAAGAAGATTTGTGCCTGGTTAATTTGTTTGGTCATTTGACCGAGATTTTGACTGAATTTGATCAAGATACAATTGGTCAAAATCTCAATAAACACCACTTCAGTATCAAACTGAATGCAGTTGACAAGGCCAAACAGACAAATGTATCAGTTATTGTTTTGGCCTGATTATGTGCCTTAAACTTTAAAACCGCTTATAACTGGAAGTTTTGGATTGCATTTTTTAAAATATGTAGTGTTCTCAAAACAGGTGACACATCATTTTTGGATATTTAACCATGTTTACTATTATAAATTTTGGTATTTTTTTTACAATATACTACTGCTTCTTCAAAATTAACAAAAAATTCAGCATACACGCGTTTCAGCCTGAAACTAACGAATACGAAGTCCAAATTTTCAGGAAAGGCCTATTTTTTTCACAAAAAAATGATTAAAATTGTACCTCAAAGTCACAGTATTTCATATCAATATTTCACTTAATGTTCCATTTCTCGTATTGAAATCTACTTGTGAGAAAGCTTGACATTATTTATAATCTTTCTTGATGTAGTTACTCTTATTGTATATGTTTTTATTCTTTTCTGATGTATTTGTTTATAAAGGGTTAATAAAGATTCAGTAATTCAAACAATATATTATCGACGTTTCGGGTTGAACCCTTTCTCAAGATATGACAATTTAAATAGTTGACAATGTTGTTATAATAAATTTTCTTAGTAACAATAATTTGACAAATGAAAAACAGAAAGATGGAGACTTGATATGAATTATTTGTTCCGAATAAAGTTGAGTATATTTTATTCAAATTTCGAATATCTGTTCTGTCATTAATTGCTTCAGAGTTTCTTTCGATATGAATCATTTGAAGAAATTCTCTAGCTTTTATGTTTTTTCGTAATCTAGAATTTGCACTGTGTTAAAATCAAATGTATGTTTTAATGTTTGCTCATGTTTATGTAATGCTGTTTGTACTTTAGAGTATTTATGACCTTTTATTCTTTCTTCCAAGTTTTGTTTTGTCTGTCCAATATAAACTCCTTTACAATCTTCACATGAAATTTGGTATAAGATGTTAGATTTATCATTTTTTAGTGTTTCCGATTTTAATTTCGTAAAAAGTTGTTTTATTTGAATGTGTGGCTTATGTGCTATTTTGAAATTTGGATAAGGTTTGAAAATGGTAATTTTTTCAGAAAGGTTTCGTATGTATGGAATTGGAATATATGTTGAATTCTCTTCTTTTTTCTCGGTATTTGTATTTAACGTGTTATATAGTTTGTGTTTACGTTCTTCATGATTTTTTTTACGAATGTTATGGGATAATTATTTTTTAAAATTAATGATTTTATGGAGTGTAGAATGGGGGGTCTATGAATTGGTGAGGTTAGTTTGCTTGATCTGTCTATATAGTTTATTAAGATGGCTTTTTTTTTGTTTTATGTGATGTGTTGTGTTAAAATCGAGAATCCTATTTGTATTAGTTTCCTTCCTAAATCATTTTGTTGTGAGTTTATTTTCGTCTCTAATAATGGTCATATCCAAGAAATTTAAGCAATTTTTCGATTCAGTTTCGAGAGTGAATTTAATTTTCTCATGGAAATTATTGAGATTATTTAATATCGTTTGTATTTTAACTTCAGAAGTGATAATAAGACAAACATCAACGTACCTTTTGGAAATGGTTATATCATTGATATGATTTTTGAAATAAACTCGACTTTATTCTGAACAAATAATTCATATGAAGTCTCCATCTTTTTGTTTTTCATTTGTCATATTATTGTTACTAAGAAAACTTATCATAACAACATTGTCAAATAATTAAATTCTGTATTGTGTATAGAGAAGTAATTCATTCAATAAATATTCAACAAAAATTATAATATAGCAAATTTTATAGCTCAGGTTAGCTTAATTAAGGTTAGTTTAGGTTAGGTTAGCTTAGGTTAGGTATGGTTAATTTAGGTTCACCCGGCCCGTAGGAAGACTTTACCAATTCCAATGTAAAAAAAAATTTCATAATTTTTTTAGTCATCTTACGCCTTGAGGATCATCCTGAGTAAGTCTCACACCTTTCTGCTAATAAACGTTATCCCTCCAAGATCGGTCCTGAATGTAATACACCATGTTCCTTTTCAGAAAATAGAGGTGCCTGTTATTGTCCCGTTTCAACATCATATTTTTGCTTTATTAATTATGGGTTCAGATTATAAAGATTCGAAATATTAAAAGTTTTATTCTTCAAGTACGATTTTCATTTTGACGTGTATGGACCGCTTTATATTTGATCCACTTCAATTAATTTAACCTAGAAATAAATTATTCAGAAATAGTCCTCTTTTGCTCAGCATGATGGGATTAATTGAGAAAAAACAACGAGTTTCCCAAGAAAACATTTCAAAGATTCAATCGAAGTATGTTTCTGGTCAGTTAAATGATAAGTGCAATATTGTTGTGAAAAGGAGCGACTTTGAGGTGAAATCTTCATAAATTTTCTGTAAAAAAAAACTAGAGCTTTCCTGGAAATTTGGACTTCATATTCCTTGGTTTCAGGCTGAAACGCATGTATGGTGAATTTTTCGTTAATGTTGGAGAACAGTAGTATATTGTAAAAGAATTTCTTAATTTTTTTTATTATCTAGAGCCTTTTCTAATGGAACTGAGGAATTTGACAAGTCATTTGACCGTAAAAGATTTTGACTTTCAAAATCCCAACTCTGATAAAAGATTATCCAATTGCCACTACAAATTGTTCAGTTGTAGATGAGATTCATTCCTTGAGCTAATGAAAATTCGGATCGGGCTAGAAAATAAAGATTTCACTTGGAGAATATTTGAAACAGAAAAGTTCTTCTTATGTCAACATTCGAACGTTACATAAGGAAAAATTTCAGAAGAGAATAAATATTTGAAATACTTTTTTGTATGAAAAATTACTCAAAAATATCCATATTTAAATGGCTCATTTTTTATTTTTGGACTTTCATCAATGACTGCCACAGGAAGACGCCGAAATAGGATAAATCCTCTGTTCATTTTTCATACCAAATAAAAATTAATAATTTTGAAATGTAACTTCGAAGCGAAAAATGCGAAGACAAATTTTATCGTAACTATAATTTCTTTTTGCGTTCTTTGCGAAACGTTGAGAACTACTAATTTGGAAAAAAAAGAAAAAGTTGGATACAGAACAGAAAAAAATTGCAATCATCGAACATTCCTCAACTTCTCAATTTATTGAGACGACGATTCTAGTACACGCTTGAAATAATGAACAAAATGTTAAAACGAGAAAACATTTGGAACTTCGTTGTCAGGTTTTTCAAGAGCAATATTAAAAACATAAAATTAATGAATTACTGGATACAAAACTACATAAATAATATGAACAAAAATTTCAATGAAAATATCATATTTGCTTTCTTTTCATAATGTAATATTTAAAGAACAACAAAAATAAATGAAAACAATGCGAATTCATCATTGAACACAAAGGGTACATTTTCTAAATTTTTTGGATTTTGTCCTTGAATAGAGTTCCTATCCTCGAATACATTCACAAAGGAAATTTTTCAATAATCATAATGCATTTGTTTATTGAAATAATCAAACCGCAATATAAAGAAATATGTTTACATAGATTTGCCAAAAAAAAAATAATAAAACAAAATCGCGAAATGTGAAAAAATCTAAATGAAATATTTGTTTTTCATTATAAGAACTCTAAAATTGTTGATCAAAAAATGCGAAATTGAATATTTTCAATCCATCCAAAAGCTTTTTAGAATGAATCCAAGAGAAAGAATGTTAGGATTTTTAGTGTGGAAATTATCCAAAATTTTAAATGAGTGATAAGTATATCAATTAATATGCATCAGTGTCTGCAAAAAGCAACAGTTATTAGGAAATGATGAAAAAATTATCACTCACGGAAATTGATGTATTAATTCCTTAAAAAATGTTGGATATAGAAGTTGCGTAATTAGACAATTCATGAATGACATGCAATAATAATTAAAATCCGGTGGTAGATTTTGGTAGTTTTTAGAGTCCACCTGTGACGTTTCAAAAATTTTTTCATTTACATATTAAATTATTCGATTACAAATAGGAATCGACCTAGAAAACAACGTTTTCGCATGGAGGATATTTGAAACCAGCAAATATTCGATTTTTTTTTGTCTATAACCCACTGACATGGGTTTAAGTGCCAGGGTTTTTAGATCGCACAAGTGCCTCTGGCATGACCTAACGACCATATATAGCCGGAACCAACCGCTTTACGTGCCTTACAAAGAACGCTGACATTCTCAAATTAAGTTGGAATTCACCGGGATTCGAACCCGGTTTTTCTCGGTAGTATGTCAGCACTACGCCAGTTAAGCTACCAATGCCATAAATATTCGATGAAACATATATTTCATTTCCAAACAGCATATGACCAGATTTAGTTAGTAGAAAAACATTTTCTAGTAGATTTTCCGCATTTTCATGAAATACGTACACTTTCTGTCTAAATTCTTTCAGGTACAATTATGATAAGAAGAAATACGTTTCCGAGCCGATTTTAATTCCGTTACCACACCAAATGGGCACCCAAAACCGCCCAAACTTAGGACAATGGGGTTATAATCTCGGAAAGAGATTCAGCACAACCCCTGTCTGTCGATTTCGTGTCGAATTTCGCGCTTTATCTCCTCGCTAATAACGCAGCTCACAAACAGATGAATACATTTCCCAAATATAACCAATTTCACACCCCTAAAGAGAACGGGATTACTTTCTAACACCCCTCCCCCCCTTTATCCGCGCGCACATAATGCTCGTCCTACGGACAAACATCGGCAATTCGCACCCCTAAAATTGAAAATAACGTCGCATTTATAGAAACCGTAAACGCGCACTTTCCCGACACAATTCCTTGTTTTTATTCTTGTTCTCGGTATCGGTCTTCGCGAAAGATGACACTCGACGAGGGGTGCGCAACAAACGTCGAATAAATACTTCGGGTGGGTAATCGTTGCAAGTGGTTCCTCATTCGTTTTTCCTTTCCATCACCTACTTGTCAATGAATAAATTCGTGTATACATACTTCGCGAACGGGCGAGGGGTCGCTCCGGCATCTGTATATCCTCCCTTTCTTACAATAGACATCACGTCAAGTAATTATCAAGTACAAAGTTCAGCTTCGGAGGGTAGCAATTTTGGCGGCGGCTCAAGGAAGAAGGGGTGGGCGTCGGTAATAATCAAAGTGTCGCGGCGGTTATTAGCTCGTATATCAACTGACAGCTGCCAATGATGGCAGTTGACCCGCGCGCTCGTCTCCTTCGGCAGCGATTCCGCGTCCCAGGGGTGGCTCGGATCCGATATGGGGGTTAATTTGATTTTGGACACGACAGATTTCAAATGACACACTTAAGAAATTTAATATAATTATAAAGTTTCCTGTAAACAATGTATTTATATAACTGTGATAATCTGAGATAATTTGATGCCTAGTGAGGTAAAACGAAATACAACACTTTTTTGGGCGCGTTTTGGCTTGGCTGGAACCCATTGACCACAACAAAATCGTCGACTTAACGCGCTTGCGCGTTGTGGCGGGAGTGAAGGCTATCGCAATTCTTTCATCAATGTTGGTCTATCTGCTATGCCATTTGATTTACAAAAAACGATAAAAATTCAAATTCACGTTTCATTATCATTATCATTTATATTATTTATTATTATTATTATTTTTATTACCTCGAATTATCAAGATGACATTGTCACACAAAAATTCTGGTAAGAAACAGCGTGCAGTAATCCAAAAAAATACCAGCCAGTAGATTTTCAGTCGAATTTAATATCTCACTTAATCTAAACCCTAAATTATTAAGTGCAGATACTATGAGAAAAAGCATGAAAAAAACTCAAACTATGACATCCTAGAGTCGAAAACCAAATTAACTAAAATTATTCGAGGGACCTCTTTTCCCATTTCCATCTTCCTCAAAATTAATTGATAATCCTTTGTCATTGGCATGAACACAAATGTATTTGGAAGTTTGACTAAAAATTCAAAAAAGCCAATTGTTTTGTATCATTATTTTTCAGTTGTTTCATTCTCAAAAAATTCTGACAACTGAAATATTTTACATATTCTAAATGAGAAAATATCAATGAATAGGTAGGAATGACAGGATCTTCTAAATACTGTTTGAACAATTGAAGGAGAAAAGGTTTACAAAGCTACTTAGGATTGCATCAAAATGGAAGAAAATCTTCAGAAATTGCCAAAATATTGTCACACAAGAATGGGTTCCCTTAATAATAGTGAAATGGTGCGCCGAATGCCAGGCCACCAAATAAACATCTCGTCCCAATTTGGGAAAATTCATTCACCTTGTCCATCGAAATAAGAAACGTCCGGCGGATGCCAAGAATTCTAGGCGTATATGAAGCATCGTTATACGCGGCTTACGTGCCGAAAACTGCAATCTAAACAGAATTCGTGGAAATGTACCGTCAGCCCACCGGAAAATCAAGGGAAGGGAACCGACGTTTCCTCGGTACCAAATAGGTTTCGCTCCGCAGTCCTGTAAGAGATCATCCCTAAACGCTCTCCATTTGCGCCAGTATTTGTAATACTTGGAAAATATTCCAAGTTACAAAAGGCGCATTATTAGTAGAATAAGATCGTGTAACCCACTGACCTAGGTCTAGTGCCAGAGTTTTGAGATCGCACAAGTGCCTCTGGCATGACCTAACGAATTTCTCCAGATTTTTTCTGTTGCTAATATACTGACGTTGTTGTAATCAAATTCATGGTTGTTTAATTTTTATGCTTGTTTAGTGCGGTATTGGCTGTTTTCGAATATTCATGGGCTTTCATTCTGTCTGTAAGTCGTTGGGAAGTTTGTCCGATGTATAATTTATTACAGTTTATACAAGGAATTTTGTGCACTACATGTGATCGTTTTTCTTTGGGAATTTTGCTTTTGAGTTTTGTATGAATTTGTTTCATCCGATTTTGAGGATGGTATGCAATGTGAATATTGTATGGTTTCATTATTTTTGAAATTTTTTCTGTTAGTAGGGGAATGTAAGGAATTGAAATATATTTCTTTTGTGTGACAGGAAAATTAGTTGATGTTTGATTGTAAAATTTATGACTTCGTTCTTTGATAATTTTATTTATGATCAGGGTAATCGTTTTGGGTAAATATTATCTTTACTTTACTAAAAATGTTTGTACGGAATTTGGGAGATGTTTTCTAAATTTTTTGCTATGCTTATTTTTTGTGACTGATGATGTGAAGAATGAAAATTTATAAGTCTGTCTGTTGATGTTTTTTTTCTGAACCATTTTGTCTCAAGTTTGTTATTTTGTCGAATCATTGTCATGTCCATGAAATTAATTTTATTATCTTTTTCTTCTTCTAAACGTTATATTACATTGAATATATAACCGGGACCAACGGCTTTACCTGCCTTCCGAAACACGATGGCATTCTCAAATTAAATTGAAATTTGACGGGATTCGAACCGCGTCTTTCTGGGTAGTAGGTCAATATTACGCCTGTTGAGCTACCGATGCCAATGTAATTTTTCGTATTTTATATCTTTAAATCTCGTTCCGATATCTGTGTGTGAACGTTCCGATGTTGGGGGCGATTGGGTTACTTACTATCTTTTCATTTGGGGTGAGTCAATATATCTTTTGTTTCCGCATATCTTTGCATTTTACTCGACGAGCAACAACGAATTGCGCTATCCTGAGTAAAAAACTCCGCGCCAACTACGATAAACGGAAATCTAGTTGACAATATGGTTAGGAATAAGTAATCAAAGGAGTATTTCCTGAAAATTGAGAGTTTCGCAAGAAGTGGTTTCTCAAATATTTGCGGAAAATTATAGAGAATATGTCACGTTGAAGGAATTTTTTGAATGAACTGAATCATTTTTGGAATTTTATGAGACTTTTTGATGACTTTCCAAGAGTTCCTTGAAAAATCAAAAAAATCTTCTAGATTTTGAAGAATTTTCTGGCAAATTCCTTCACAAATAAAGAAATTTGAGAGATTTTCCAATGTCTAAAGCTATCAAGTAAATTCACAAATAAAATCACAGACTGCGTCAAAAATGGCGGAATGTTCATCAATTATAGAGAAATCCCAACTTTATCTTATTATTATAAAAAGAAGAAAACCTTCAGAACGCTCGAAATATGATCATTAATAAGCTCATCATAAAGGAAACTTGCTGATTAAATTTTAGACAGACAATGAAAAAATCAATTTTACATTGTTTCTCAAATATTGGCAAGAATTAAAGTGACTTCAAGGAATGTTACTTAAACCAGAATGTTGCATAAACCAAAATCTTCTGGCTATTATCTAGAAATTTCAAAAAGAATTCATTGAATAACCATAAATTTTTATATTTTTCTCGGAAATATACAAAAGTTTCACATTTCCTAAAAAGTCGCAAAAATGGAAGAAAATCTTGAGAAATTGCCGAAATATTGTCACACAAGAATGGATAATGGTGAAACGTTGCGCATCAACGAAAGATGAACGATATCCAAAAACTGCGTTATATAACACTTAGGCACTCCGTATACACGATTGATTCATTGATTCAGATCCATTGGCGGCCGTCAGGTTTCTGTCATGAGTAGCATTTTGACTTCAATTTGTATCATTAGAAAGATAAAGCGACACTTAAATTGAAAAACAAAGAAAATACCTGCTTGAACCTGGTAGCTCCGAAGTGGCGGTTGCTTGCGATCAGGCATCTCATATTTGTTATATTCCTCATTATTTCCTATCGAATGGTTATAATTTCGTCAAACCACCTTTATCGAACATTCATGTTTTGATTAATAAGGATTTTTTCCTATAAAAAAGTTTAATACGTTTGAAGTTTTGTATCCGAAATTAAATTTGACCACACCCTGTTCGGATGAGCGATCGTGAATATTTCTCACGTTGCTATTCACAATTAGCTTTAGTTATCCCGATGCAAATTTCGATTCATGTCGTTCCCGACAGTTCAATAATTGATTGACAGGTCCTCCCGGCGGGCCTCCCGAAGCCGATAATTCGTTTTGAATACACGACCCGAATATCTGTCCGACCGAAATTCGTCGTAGAAAAATTTCGGTTATGTACCGAAAAAACTGGATCGGACTTTTTATTTTCACGCAACAACGATCTCCCTCGTATAAGACGACGGACAGGTCAGACTTTCTATAGGGCGACTTCGTATAATCTTCATTATATTCATAATTGGAAGCATAATGCTCGTCAAAAAGATGTCACCTAGACGGCTCGGCTGGAGCGTAAAAGAGAGGTGTTTATCGAAAACCGGACGCGCGAGATCTTTTGGGGTAGTCATCCCCCGGCGATTCCCGTATCGGGGAAAATGAGGGATCTCAACAGATGTCACATGGTCGGGGACGGCGAATAACATTTGTAGTCGCTATCACATAAAGGTCAAGTCCATATTGTTTCGAATTTGATTTATTCCTATTGCCCTTTGTTCGAGACGGAAGCAACTGTTCCGGATAATCTCGCGGAACGATATTTGCTCATGTATTTACGACTGATTCCGCCGGACAATAATGATCATACTCTCGGTTTTTACGATTCGGCTTTTTCCAACCAGTCCAACTTGGGTATATGGGTATACCTACCGGGAAATTCAATTAGAAAATCCCGAAACTCGTAATCGACGTGGAACATAAAGACCTGACCGTTCAATCTCGACTTATCTAAACGTTATTTCCTAAATGTCAAAACAAGAAGCAGATAATTGATCATATATATACTGGCGGAAGACGGGGCGCAGACGTGCAACCCTTAGCTGCACAGGAGTGGCTCCGGAGATCGCATATCGAAATTTTGAACGATTTCAAGACGAAAAAACGCGAAGAAATACAAATTTTGCGAACTTCTTCCCAACGTTTCGTGTAATTTTCCAAAATTGCACTTTTGAAATAGTTTGCATTTTCCTTCGGAACCTGAAATGATTACTACATATTGAACATATTCAATTATGGAGCTTATAGTCTATTAGTACACTCCTCAAATTAAAACCTTAATTCTGAAACTTATTCAACAGTGTCAGGCGGAAGATAAAGTGAAAAACTTTCCAAAAAAGGGATTTCGGAACCTGAAATGATTACTACATATTGAAAATATTCAATTATAGAGCTTCTAGTCTATTCGTACACTCCTTGAATCAAAACCGTAATTCTGAAACTTATTCAACAGTGTCAGGCGGAAGATGAAGTGAAAAACTTTCCAAAAAAGGGATGATTAATGGCAAGTGGATTTTTGCGGTACCCAGATTTACTCTCTCGGGAGAACAAAGAAGTTTACTCAAAATATCAGAATAAAATATTGGCTTGATATCGATTAAAATCACTGGTTTACAGTAGCAGCTCAGCAGGCGTAGTACTGACCTACTACCCAGAAAAACCGGGTTCGAATCCCGGTAAATTCAAACTTAATTTTGAGAATGCCATCGTGCTTTGGTAGGCACGAAAAGATGTTTGTCCCGGCGATAAATTTGATATATATAGTCGTTAGGTCATGCCAGTGGCACTTGTGCGATCTGAAAACTCTGGCACTAGACCCAGGTCAAAGGGTTACACTATCTTACTTTTTATAAACCGAAGACTTGTTTTTTGATGTTTCTTTTAATTTTTTTAGATTTTTATTACCTAAAGAATGATGACAAATTCTCATAAGACGATTTTACAAATTATATATCAAATTAGTCTTAGTAGAATCGGATGATTCCAGAAGCTGTTGGTTTTATAAACCAATCTACGATTTCATTTATGGTCATCGTATCGAGAAATAGAAAAGTTCTATTTTCATCTTCTTGTTGTAACGTGAACTCTATGATATATAATTTGAAAAACCGTATCACGAGAATTTGTCCTCATTCATTATTCAATAAAAATCTAGAAAAATTAGAATAAATATTGAAGAAAAATTCTTATTTGACTAAATTAATCAGAAAATATGGCATTGGTAGCTCAACAGGCGTAGTACTGACCTACTACTCAGAAAAACCGGGTTCGAATCCAGGTTAATTTCAACTTTATTCAAGAATGCCATCGTGCACGTACAGCCGTTGGTCCTATATTCAATATATAATCGTTAGATCATGCCAGAGGTACTTGTGCGATCTGAAATCTGTGGCACTTGAACCCAGGTGAGCGGGTTATACGATCAAAAAATTAGAAAATGCTTTTTTCACACTAATACCAACAATAATATGGTACAAAATCGTACGAATAATTATTATTCAACGGTTGATAATATACAATTTTGTTCACTCCCACAAATCAATGGTTCAACAGAAAAAAGTAGGAGATAATTAAAAAGTGCGAGAAGACAAAATATCCAGGAAAGTAAGACATATCTTTCCCAGATCTAAAGAAAAAATTAACAATGTTGTTTATTCGATACCTTGTTCCACCTGTGATAAAATCTATGTGGAACAAACGTCCTAACTACTTAAACAAAGAATCACTAAACATGAAATGAAAGTGATGGAAGAATAGGAAGAAAAACGTTTTCCTGTATAAATATTGTAGAAAAATAATCATACCGTGGATTGATACATCGAAAATTATAAGAATAGGACCATCACGTAAAAAAAAAAAAGAAATATATCATATCAGAAAGCAATAACACTAACAACAGACATGAAATTCAAAATTCCAGTGGAATTTATTCTTCTTTATCAATTCAGACCAGCAACGAAAAAAAACAAAGAATCCAAGAAATAAAATTTCACATAATCATCTTGTCTTCTCATAAAATTAACCATGTTGTCATTTGAGTGTTTCCATAACCACACTCAAAGTCATATTGAAAAGTTTCAAGAAAATTCCAACAATCGCATTGTCAAAACAAAAATTTAAATTTTATACTGCTTTTCGATTTATGTATGTCTGTCGTAAAACGACCACTGTTTCTTCGGGTGTATTGCCCGTCGTTGTTTGGAATCACTTCCTAACGTTTCGCTGGCGCGAGTGGCGAGCTTCTTCACCTTTACCTAACCAAAGTTACGGTAACCTAAACTAACCTGAATCTAACCTAACCTAACATAATCTGACCTAAACTTGAATTAGGCTGACCTAAGAATAGAATTGAAAATTAGTGAAAAGTTGGGCATACGCAGTTTTTTTTAAATTTGAATTAGTGGGGTTTACGGGACGCTCTAGTGTGAACCTAACCTAATCTAACCTAACCAAACCTAACGTAACCTAATCTTGCCTAATCAAAGTTAAACCAACCTTAACTATAAAATTAACTATATTATAATTATTGTCAAATTTTTATTGAATTAATGAGAACAAAGAATATTTATGCATTGCTTGTCTCGCGATAATCCGGATAATGCTATCTAGTAGTGTTTCAAACGACCAAGGCAACAAACTAAACACTACCTAATAAAAACGTAAATATGCGCATGCGCAAAAAACGAGTTGCGCCACTGTTCTCAGTTTAATGCGTAAAATAAATAAATGAAGTTTCAAACCGGTATCTTGATGGACGTTTTCTGGAAGTCCAGCCAATACTCACGATTCATGTTCTGAAGTATGAGGAGAGAACTATCATATGTTGCCAATGATTTTAGCAGCAGATTTCAACTGTAGTTTCATGCCCGAAGATGGACAATTCTTAGAAAAGTTTCTAAAAGATGAATAATAACGTAAAATTTGAATTGAAGATATCTAATGTTCTCTGTGAACTTCATAGCATATTTTGATGACCGTATTCGGAATCAAGACAAATTTTGAACTTCACATTCCGTTTAAAACTGTAGTTCTTGTTGGTTCACAAATTAAACAAATTTTCGACAATGAAACATTTCCGGAATTGCTGATTCGTACCTACTCTAGAAGCAGTTTTAAAGCAGTCCGTTCAATTTAGGGGAAAAATACAACGAAGATCTCGCTGACGACATGTTTAAAAAAAATTCCAAGACGATGGGGTGCAGAACGTCAATGAAAAAACTACACATCATATGTTGCACGTTCAGTTGAATAAATTCGAAAACAATATGAGAAGAATGAGCGCATCAACTTCAAAAATTGTTAGGATCAATACAATGCAAATATGATGTCAGATGTTTGGAACTTATTCAATTTGAAAGAAAAAGTAAAAGCATCCATCTTTGTTCAACTTTTTTGAGTTCATTCTACAAAGAAAATTAAAGTTCAACTCACCTCCCATGCAAAGTTCGCATTCCTTGGAACTTCCGCCCATTTGCCTTGGAACGGTCCATAACGCGTTCCCTTCGGAACGATAACTCTAGCGTGCACTCCTTTTTCTCTCAACTCCAACTCGCTCGGCACCACGGCGTTCGCAAGCAGAATCTCTCTAGCTCGCTGATAAATCAGATCCATCGACTCGCTCACATACTTCAGCACGCAGTTCGTTCGAATGTTCTCCATGGACTTGAGGGATGCAATTGCGAAATTGTTGCACTGAGTGAGTGACGTCGTCTCGTCGAAGTGATGCTTCAAGTTGTTGTTGGAGTATTCGACTCGTTTGAAAAAATCTTCGGGGGTTTCAAGGCGAGGAGGAACCATCATTACTTTGTCCATGGGCAGATCTTCGTGGTGGGTGATACGACTGGATGCTTCTACTTCATCTTCGCTACCTTCTGCAAAACAGAAATAGTTTTGAGTAAAAATTTTGATCTTAACAAGTTTATCTTGATTGATCACTGAATCTAGTTACTCTACACGTTAAGTGATTTGCACAATCCAATTGAAGGGATGTTGAAAATTCAAAAAAGCAATTTGGGTCCGTTGAAGAACGTAAAACTGAATAAAAAGTAATTGGAGATCGAGCATTTGTAGCAAAATAATAAGAAGAATACATTAGAAATACATAAAGCAATGTGGGCAACCTAAATTACGAAGGGCCGAAAAGCAGCGGGACCAGATGACATCTATGACGAATTCCTCAAGATTTTGAAGTTGTAACAACAACAATATCCAATACGTCATTCGAAAGGTTTTTTCATGTACTTCAATTTCAATTCTGAACGCAAGTACTAAATCGTTGTCTTAAGAAAATAATAGCCCAATAATGCAAAAAATGGCGGCGCGATTATGTGATTTGTAATTTTTTTTTGGCAGGGTGGATGGCTAATATTTAAGCTTCTTAAGGCCGTGTCAGATAAAAAATTTTGGATGTGCCGATTGCACTTGACGAAAAGATATCGAAACAATAAACGTATCTGAGCCTTTGCAGACCCGAAACCGCTCTGTTTGTCTAGGATTATAGTTTGAGTCTAACGATGCCGCAATTCTCATGTTTCCGCCATTCTGCGCCCTGATTTTGTTTGGCAGATAGCCACACAGATATCTATTTTCCGTTTTTACGACTCCCTTTCGTCGCGCGAAATGAATGGGGATTATTGTGCGACCACGTCGTCGCGCGTTTCGGATTTCGCGGCAGCCAAGTTTCTTAAAATTTTTCTCTATTTTTCTTCATTATTATTCGTCGCCTTGAAAGGAGGATGTGCGAGGATTGCGAAACAATGCCGTTTTTCAAATGTTCCGAGGATTGAAAGGCCGCGCGACAATGAAAATTCGATTTCGCCTTTAGAGAGTGTGCTAATGTCTCAGCATTGTTAGACAATTCTCAAAAGAAGATATGAATGACAATCATCGGTAAGATACGGCGAAGTCAATCACGGAACGGGCGAGACCTCACGTTTGCGACGGTCTTTTGTGTTTCGCGCGAGACGCAAAAGTTTGCCGGAATTAATTGGCGGGTCTCGTGGAACTACCATTGAAAAACATTTTTACGATGCAATAAGGGGAATGCGGTCGTGCAGGATGATAATGAGACCTGGTAAAGTCTAAATAAGAACGTAATCCCAACACTAATTAGGTAGGGAATAATAATAATATTCATCAAAGCGGATATCCTATTAGATCGCGTTAACAGTGTCGTATCTTCAATTCGTGGTTAAGTCGATGATAACTCCATTCAACGAAAACCGCAGATCTATTTTTACTAATTACTTCTGTTGGATTTCAATCGACGATTGTTCCTTTTCTTAACTGAATTCGTCGACGATAATAATGAACGGAACGCGGGAGAAAAGAAAACGTGGAACTGGAAACCGATAACACACTTCAATGAACTCATTAGTTTCATTTTTCCGATATTCCAATGATTACGACACGATTAGTTCGCATTTCGCGAATAGATAATCGTTTCCTCAATTCCGACAATATTTCATTTCCGATTTTTGTGATTCGTCGTTCTGGATATTTTATTTAATTCCAAAAATATAAAATTATCACTAGAACTTGACAGGGTACCAAGACAAATCATTGAAAAGAACGCCACCTACGTTATGTCATCACGATTTTGTAAACCACCGTCCAATGTTAACGCATGTATATTATCTATGGTCAAGAAAGTATCGTCACATCAACAAGTTTTATAGGGTTCGCTCTATTTCATGATTATCTACTCATTTACTATTAGATATTTACTAATAGATTAAGTATGTGACATATTTTTGACGGTGACATAATTCAACATAAAAATATTCAGTTTCCCCATTTGTTTAATTACGAAAGAATGGACGTAATAGCGCACCACCCGAACCAACAAAAAAAAGTAAGATTCCTCGAATGTTTATTCGAAAAAAGAATAGAAGTCCGAAACGATAAACTTGGCCTCGCATTGTTATCTGAAAAGTACGACGACCCTTTCTCTCTTGTTGCAACTCAAGAAGCGAGCGTGCTCGCTATTAAAAATCACTAAAAAATTAATACATCGCCACGATATTCGGTTACAACGTCAACAAAACCATCTCCCGCGATAATGTCCATCGCAATTCCGCGTAAGCGCGATGCTAAATCGCCAAAAAATAATATCTATGTTTATCATCATCGAGATACAAGCGAGTTTCAATTGATATGTATTGATGTAGACAAAACATATCAAATTTGTTATATTTTGGGAATATCTGCTTACAAGTCACGCACAAATTATGGGCCTACAAAATATTGCCACCAAAAAATATGAAATACATTTATTAACATTACGTTGATTGAATTCAGTTTTAAATTAGTCTAGTTTAAGTCAGCTGAGTTTGTTTTTTCATAATACATGGGGCAATAGCGTAGGGTTGCCATCCAAGAATGTTATCCCGGCTTTATCTTAGTTCAGAAGACGTCGAGCGGAATCTTCATACTTCAGATAAAATATCAAATGAAGTAATCAAGTTGTTGCTCGTTGAAAATATCAAATGCAAAATTATCGAACAAAAAGACTAGTCATGAATAACCAATTTCAGTTTGTACGAGAATTGTTAATTTTTTGCATAGTTTTGAGTTCATTTAGTTTCATATACAGGTTTCCCAAAAGTCAACGTCCACAACGTTTAACAAAGTAAGTCATGATAGTTATCAGAAAAATAAAAAAAATCCATGTAATGTATCCAAAAAATAAGGGTCGTTTAAAAAAAAATTGAGACACTCTTTTCACTTTTGTTACTACTAATATTATCTTTTTTTTTTTTAGTTATGTAACCTCGAACATTTCGTCTCTCGTCTCTAGACCACAATTTATGGATTTATGGCAACTGCTCCAGGTAAAAAGTACCTAAATGCAATTTATTGCCCATCCAAAGATTCAAAATTGATACTTTGTCCAGTTTCAACTGACCAAGCTGAAAAAAAAAAAGTTTTACGCAAGTTTGACAACTTGTAAGTTGGCACAGTGAATGGGGTTTCCAAAATGGTATAACATTTGCTAATTTATTTTTTAAAAGTTTGGTGTTTTTTTATTTTTTCAGTACGAAACTTTCAAACCTATAAAAAGATGGTATTTTGCATTATCAAAAAAATATGTTCGAATTTCATTTGTCGATCGGTTACGACCGATATATAAACGAGTGTTCCTAATATTGGCAATATTTTTTTAAATTTGGATAATATGTTTATAAGATGAAAAATGTTGTATTTTTATATTGTGAGAACTATATTTCTAATCTCTTCATTGGCAAAATACTTGTTAGATATAAATATCAAACCCGATTTATGCAAATATTTTTTGAAATTATGTTTCAATAATAAATTATGATACCTAACCTAAACCATATATATTGTCACCTACTCAGGAACGTAATAAAAATTTGGTGCGTTATTTTAAATTTGCACAAGGGCGCTAAAAACGTTGTAGGTGATGATACATCCTTGAGTTAAAGTTCGAACGGTGTACTTCGGACTTTAAAAAATGTATTTCGTACACATATTCGAGCGTTTTGAATTAGAAGAAGAGAACTCTCTATGACCAGACATTGAATTTCCAAAAAAATTTTATGGAAGTTTCTAGAAACTTCAAAATTATGTCAAAATTTCAAACGAACTCATATGTCCAGAATTTTACAAAAACGCCGGAGGAGTCTTAAAAGTATTGAAGTATTTCAGAAATCGAAAACAAATTATTTTAATTCTTCAAATAAGAAAATTGAGGAAAATTATTGAAAAAAAAATCTAAATTAAGCTCGAAATTGAATGTCACAGAAATTTCGTTCAACTATGGGAATTTCCACAGAATTCTTCAAAGATTTCTGCAATATTTGTGGAACATCGAAAAGTTCATCGCATTTCAACGAATTTTCCGAAGCTAATGTAATTTTCAGAATTTGAAGAAGCTTTCATTCGAAAGTAAATGAAGAGAAATTCTTCAAGAATAAGTCATGGAATTACCTTTTTTGTGGAATTCTTGGAAATTTGAAGACTATGTCAAAATTTCAAACGAACTTATAATTCCGAAAATTTTGCAAAAACCACGGAGAAGGCCCACAAATGTTGAAGTTTTTCGGAAATCAAAAACGAATTCTTATAATTCTTCAATTAAGGAAAGAAAATTGAGGAAAATTGTTGAAAAAAAATCAAAATATAACTCGAAATTGAATGTCACAGAAATTCCGTACAACTGTGCGAATTTCCACAGAATTTCTCAGAGATTTCTTCCATATTTGAAGAACTTAATCGCATTTCAACGAATTTTTAGAATCTAACATAATTTTCATGATTTGAAGAAGTTTTCGTTTCGAAGAAAATACCTCAAGGATAAGTCATCGAATTTCCTGAGATTTTTGTGCAAGTTCTTGGAAATTTCAAGTCTATGTCGAAATTTCAAACGAACTCATGATCTCGAAAATTTTACAAGAACCACGGATAAGTCCTAACAGTTTTGAAGTATGTATTTCAGAAATCAAAAACAAATTCTTTTAATTCTTCAGTTAAGGAAAAAAATTGAAGAAAATTATTGAAGAAGAAATTCAAAATATAACTCGAAATTGAGTGTCACAGGAATTTTTTACCACTATGCGAATGTCAACAGAATTTCTCAGAGATTTCTCCAACATTTGGGGAACATCCAAAAGTTTATCGCATTTCAACGAATTTTTCGAATCTAACGTAATTTTCATGATTTGAAGAAGTTTTCGTTTTGAAGTAAACAAAGAGAAATTCCTCAAGGATAAGACATGGCACTTCCTGAGATTTTTGTGCAAGTTCTTGGAAATTTCAAGATTATGTCAAAATTTCAAACGAACTCATGATTTTGAAAATTTTACAAAAGCCCCGGAAAAGTCCCAAAAGTTTTGAAGTTTTTCGTAAAACAAAAACAAATCTTTTTCATTATTCAATTAAGAAAAGAAAATTGAGGAAAATTGTTGAAAAAAATTCGAAATATAACTTCAAATTGAATGTCACAGAAATTTTGTAAGACTGTGCGAGTTTCCACAGAATTTCTCAGAGATTTCTTCAATATTTGAGGAACATCAAAAAATGTATCGCATTTCTAGGAATTTTTCGAATCTAACGTTATTTTCAGGATTTGAAGAAGTTTTCGTTTAAAAGCAGATAAAGAGAAATTCCTAAAGGATAAGTCATGGAATTTATTAAGATTTTTATGCAAGCTCTTGGAAATTTCAAGATTATGTCAAAATTTCAAACGAACTTATAATTTCCAAAATTTCACAAAAACCTCGAGAAGTCCCGCAAGTTTTGAAGTATTTCGGAAATCAAGAACAAATTCTTTTGATTCTTCAGTTACGATGAGAAAATTGATGGAAACTATTGAAAAAAAATCCAAAATATAATTCGAAATTGAATGTCAAAGAAATTTCTTACAACTATGAATTTCCACAGAATTTCTCAAAGATTTCTTCAATATTTGCGGAGCATCGAAAAATTTATCGCATTACTAGGAATTTTTTGAATCTAACTTCATTTTCAGGATTTGAAGAAGTTTTCGCTTTGAAGTAAATAAAGAGAACTTCCTCAAAGGTAAGTCATGGAATTTCCCAAAATTTTTCTGCAAGTTTTTGGAAATCTCAAGATTATGTCAGAGTTTCAAACGAACTAAATTTCTAAAATGTCACAAAAACCACGGAGAACTCCCAAAAGTTTTGAGGTATTTCGGAAATCAAAAACATATTCTTCTAATTCTTCAATTACGATAAGAAAATTGATGAAAATTATTGAAAGAAAAATTCAAAACTAAACTCGAAATTGAATGTCGCAGAAATTTCGTGAAACTGTGTGAATTTCAATAATATTTGCGGAACACCGAAAAGTTTATCGCATTTCTAAGAATTTTTCGAATTTAATGTCACTTTTTTTGAAATACTTAATTTCATAGACTTACTCCTTCAGAAGACCTCCAAATTTTCTAAGAAGGTACAAAACATTCGAAATGTTTCGGAAATTTTTATGCAGCATTCAAGAAAAGCGATAGAAAACCCAAACAAGTTGAATATTGCGAAATCCTTTTCAGGGAACTCGTGGTGGTTGTACTGTTTGAGGCAATTAAGGACCGAATCCCTCAATTTTTCGAAGAAAATATTAATCCATGGTGTCAAAACCTCCATTACCATTCAAAACAATGAGAGAAAATCACCAAAAAAAAGCATGATGTCTCGAGTGATGTACGATAATGAAATTTTTTTCGAAGTTTGTAGATTTTTCGAGAAAGTGCTCGTTTACACGTTTTGTAGGAACTCATTATTACTGATTTTTTCAGAATGTTTTAAAAGATTTTGCGGGTTCGCTATGAATCTTCTCAGAAAGTTTGTGAATTGTCGAACGTTTACGAAATCTGTACAGACATTCTAGAAATTTCAGGAATTTGTCACTCTCCCCGAGTTTGAAATTTTAAAAAATATTTAAAAATCAAAAATAAATTCCCCTTCGATATTGAGTGTGGTAAATTCGCAGTTTGTCCCCTCGTTTCAGATTTATAGATTCAAATGATACTAGTGAAAGTCAATTGTTGTTAAATAGTCTAACTCGAAACAGTAGAGGATCCTTCCCGAAAATAATACAATTTTCAACGCTGAATGGTTTGCGGTGAAATATAATTTCAGAGTTGGCACTCAAAACCCAAAATTTTCTCTGAAAATCAATATTGGTGGTGATGTAATCAAGCGATTGGTATATTCTGATCGCATAAAATGCGGCCGAACTATAAAATTTTGAACACTAAATGGAAATCGCAAAGCGGACATCTAACATAGCGCCGGCAATAGTTTCTACAATTGAAGGCTACTTTCAATAACACACATTTTTTTCTTTATTCTATCCACTATTGGAAAGCAATCTAGAATGAGTTGACATATTTGGGGCAATAAGAAAAAGAATTCTCAGTTGAATTTCAACTTAAACCGAAAAAACATAATAATTATGAAGATCATCCCGTTGTCTATTCTCACTATTATTTCCAAAAAAGTAGCACTCGTTGAGAGGGAAGTTTTTTTGTATAATGGTACCATCCACAGAAAAAAAATGAATCGATCGATTGAAAAAAAGCAGAAAACTCACCTGTCATAATTTTAACCAACATGAATAATTAAAACGTTCGCCCACTAATCGCGCAATCCAAAAACGAACCACCGGGCAACAAAAAAAAGAAGTGTCCTCGCAACAAAATTCACCACTTAACAGGTGTTCGTCTCGGGCAAGAATGACAAACGTCTCCTCTATTATGTCATCAATTCGAAACGAACCACAGCACAAATGAAATCGAATCAGAGGTTCTCTATGATGAGATAAGGGATATCGTACCGGGGGTACGTCATCGCTCGGGCCCGGTACAATACTAGCGAGCGCCGTTCGGGAGATGAACCGGGAACATCGGGACTCCCCTTGGTAGGGCGTGTTCGAGGTGGGGCGAAATGGGACGGGCCGATCCCACGGGATTATCCCCACCAACGTCCGTCCGGCGACGTCGTCGGCGCCGAATTATCATCGTCGGAGAGCCGAGACAATATTTTCGTTCGGTGCAAGATATCGAGCGTCGAAATTTCATAACGACGCATCCGAAGGCGACGCATAATAAATGTTGTCATAAATAACGTCGCGCGAAAGGTTAATATATGAAATGTAATGTACACACGTTAAACAAACCCTAGCCAGCCCTATTCCCTATTCCCTATTCGAACAACATATGCAGCATGAAGGGATACATTCGTAATATTCATACGTACGATTTTTCTTACGTTTCTTTCGCCATATGAAGATATATTGCCGAAACAGTACAGGCTTCGGGTCTCTAAAGAGGGATGAAAACGAACAATACCAATGACATTATTGTTACAGATCGTTTTTTAAAATGTCCATTTGAATAATACGAATTTGCATAGCAAACATCCGCAGGTACCTACCGCGCAGATAACTTTAACAACCAGTTTGGGAAAAAGTCGAAAGGAAATTCGATATTTTCTAGGGGTACGAAAGAAGTTTTTACGATCCAAAAAAACGAGTATCATGTAAATTCGCAATAACTGACTTTTATTATTATCGTTATTCGTATTCGTTTCGAGGGAACAAAACGAAATTTAGCCTCATCATCATCGAAAATATCAAGAAACCCCTTACCGATATACCGCGGAATGACATTTCAATTGTACCCGTTACCGTAAAACCGACAAAAATCGTGGATTTCACACGGTCAACCCCTTAAATACAAGGGTTAATTTTTGGGTGGTTCTACCCTTTTTTTCGCATCGACCCATTGATAACTCGTTAAAAACGCATGAATTTCCGAGGTAACCAACCTTTTACCACCGGTTAGTGTGATAATAGACCGCTTCTTTCGGTGATGGGACGTTGACGAAGAAACCCTTTGAGGAGCGCGCGGCGTCAGGTACGACAGCGACAGGTAAATTTGTGAATTTCACCCCTTCCGGCAAAAAAATACTAACGTTTTTACGACTACCTCTCAATTAGCATCCCATTGTCCGGTAATTGTCGTGCACCCAACACGGATAGTGGCTTTCTTGAGGTACTATAGGTTGGTACGATTGAAAAAGGGATGAAAAAATTATGTTCAATTGGAAGAGTTGAGAAAAAGTTACATCGTATTCGAATAGGTAATATCTAACGATGGGTTTTTTTGGTTTCTCTGATTAACAGTTGTAGATCATCATTTATAACGGATGATTTCCATCTGCCCCGGGCAGCAATAGAGAATAGCATCAATTCTTAATTTTCACCATATACCAAACCTCATTACGAATGAAAAGTTAGTGTAAAAAAATAGTTTCCGAGATATTTGCTCTTTAATTAGGCGTCCGACGACGAAGCGAAAACGGTCGTTGTGACGTCACTACACATCAGCAACGGCTGAAGTGAATTGACGTCACACGACTGTGGCGCGATTCTTGAAAAATTCAAATAATGCGGAAACTGAAATTGTCATAACTTCAATACATAATTCAATTCAGATGAAACAAAACCTGAAGTATTTTTGAAGTTTCAAATGATTTTTGAGACCCACTGATATTCTCCATTATTGTTTCATTTTATTCATCGAATAAAATAGCACTTTTTATTGCAATACTTCAAGATCGTTCATTAAATATGAGTACCTCGACTTATGAATAGTTTTTATAAATATGATGAGTACCTAGTAAAAGTGAGGTGGAAACAGCGAAACTGCATTTTCGCAAATGTTTCAAAAACTTTTTCGATATTTATAACTCATGAAATCATTAAATAAAAATCAATCGCCTCTTGAGCGTTTTGTCCATTTTTCTATACATCTGATTTCGAGCAAATATAGAAGGAGTGCAAATTTTCGAGTATTTTTGAGTATCAAACTCAATTCTGGAAAAAAGTGAAAAATCTTCCCAGAAGTCCCGGAGATTTTTGAAAAGTATGATAATCTTCAATAAATATAGAAAAATTATCGTCAGAATCAATCTATACTTTTTGATTTCTTTAAAATTGAATCAATTCGTTTCTGAATGTTGCGAAATTTCTGAGGAGAGGAATTATTAGTAAAATTCTTGGGAAACGGGGAAAAAAATGCTGTAAAATTTGACAGAAAAATTTCATTTGTCCGAGAAATCTTTTTGGAAAATCGATAATCTGCTTGATCATTTCCTACAAAAAACGATATAAATTGCCAACTTTATGCGAAAATGTACAAAAGAAATCTTCGTCATGCTGTTAAAATATTTTTGATATTCTCTCTGAGCTTTCTCTCTTTGGTTGCCTTAAACAGTATAAAAACTTTGAGAAGTTCTCCGGATGTATTGTATTTCCTCCGAAATGTGGAGATGCACAAGTTCCTTTAAAAGGATTTGGCGAGAGTCGTTTCATTTGTTCAAGTTCTCTGTCGTTTTCCTCAAAGACTCCAGAAACTATCCGAAATATTACGAATATTTTGTAATTTTCTAGCAATTTCGAATAATTGATAAGGAATTTACCACTGTTTTAAAATCCTCAGAGAGGAATTGAAAATATGAAGAGTTCGATGAGCAACCTTTGAAATTTCTAAAAACTCAAAACTCAACTAAAACTTGTTGAATTCGAGAATTTTTTTGAATATTATTTTTAATATTCCGCGAATTCAATATCATTCATGAATATTCTGTGAAGATTCATACATTTTCAGGAAAACTTTATGCTAAATCAAATTTGAATTATATATTTTGAAATTTCTACAACAATTCTCCTTAATGTTCTTTTACTGATTGTAGAATTGAGAGAATGTTTCTCAAATATCAAAACTTTTGGAGTTTTTCCAAATTCCTTTGAAGTTTGGGCATAATTTTGAAATTTCAAAGAACTCGATGAATATTCAACGATTCTGGAAAATAGTAGAAAAAAATTCTCGAAATCCTTCTAAATTTATAGTTCACTTGATAAATCATTAAAAAAAAGGCATGTCTTCCCGATCTATCACATATATTGAAGAAATGTTTGAAGAATTCAAATTAATTTTCATAAAAATCTAACAATGTCTAAAAGTTTATTTTTCTGAGAAACTTATAGTCACACTTTGCAATTTTCTTTGATGAATTTGCTTTCATTCTATCATGATGATGAGAGAAGATTGTACTGAAAATTTGAGTTTGCAAAAAAAAAGGTAGGAAATTCCGAAAAGAAAACGAGAAATATTTCATAATGAATTGTGCCGAAAAATGTTTGAATTCAAGAAATAAGCCAAAGATTAAAAAATCAACAAGAAAGCAAGCAAAGTATGAAAAATATAAAGTTTGATTTTATGATTGTTTTTGATAATTTTTATGTGAGTCTTTATTAATATAATTTCTTTTTCCAAGAATTTTCAGTTTTCCAAGTTTTTTTAGTTTTTCCAGATGGATCCAAGAACCCTATTAAAAAATTGAGGAACAAAACATTCATTTTGAATTTCATTGTCGAAACATGAATAGGTAACGAATAAGAATGTCAAATTTTCTCAAGTTCAGCGCGTTTTTGGTATTTCGAATTTTTGTTCTTTAAGATGAATTTTTTTCTATTTTCATTTTACATTTCGCGTTTTCAAGTCTATTCAATCAAATGGATTTTCAACATATTTCAGAACTTCTAATACTACCATCAGTTCCTGGTTTTTTACCATTTAATTGCTATCAAGTAGGGGTAAAATCCTTTCGAATACTATTTCTGTCTGCAATGAGGCGTTACTGAATTTTAAAACCATCTGATAATACCGTTTTTTCGGTGTTTTATAGATCCGCTGCCAATAGATCCACCACTTTCGGTCTTTGCAATTTCATAAGCAATTGCTTTTCTTGCTCAAGTTTATAAGCTAGAATAATCGTTCAGGAGCATTTAATATGTGGACTATGATTATCTGAGTATCCAATAGTACATTAGTAAAGTCGGACGGGCCACCGCTGATTGTTCTGTTCCTTTCGATCTCTTTCACTACACTGCATTTCCGATGCGAAAGCAGAACAGTTCGTTTGCTCGACGGAAAAATCGGAATAATTATCAATTTTTGCCCGAAATGATTCGATATCGCGATAAACCTGATATGCAGTATCTCTGGCACAGATGGCATGCGACATGTTTCGTAATAAATGTAGAACGACAGTCCTTAACTGATGATTCAAAGTACAGTTGTAACAAGTTTTATTCACGAAAAACTATGGAAAACGCCTGTTTCTGATTTTCTTTCCGGACCTAGCTCGAAGACAAGTCTTGATGTGTCTCGACGTGTTCTATTCAACTTTTCGAAAACGCTGTAATTCACCCGACCGAATACCACCCCTCCTGGTATTAACAGAGCCAAATTACTCCCTGTTCAATTGCAAGCGTATATCTCCGATTCAATATTATTTCAACGGACTCTGACGATACCACAGGAAAAACCAAACACATTGATGCCGGTTGTGACGAAATGGGTATTAGAGGTATATTAACGTTCATGAAGTGCTCTATCGTTTTAGAGTGATCTATAGTATATATTGATCAGGGCGATCCAAAGGGGAAGGAAGGGAGGAGGCCGAGTTCGGTGCCAAATTTTGACATTGATCATTGAAACATTTCACTAAAAGATGGTAAAATGATTCAAGATGAAGCTTATGGTCCTACGATAGTTTCTCAACTGAGAGGAGAGTTTTGACCCATTTTTTTTACTTGAAAAAACATGATGAGGGAATTGTTTCCGAAAGATTACTGAAAATTTTTGAACCTAGGATTCACAACTTAAATGAATATTATATTAAAATTCGTGAGAGAAGAAAAATTATTGATAAATAAAAAAACGATTATTTTTGCTCATTCTTGAAAATTTTCTCAGCACCGACAACTCTGAATTCATTCAATTTTTCCCACGCCAATCAATATGTTTTCTGTAACATAATTCCAATTTTTTTTTAATCGTAAAAACCCGGTTTTTTGATATTTCCGAATTTTTTAGGTTGATTTTGACATCGATTGGGCGTGAAAATGAAACGCTGTTTCTTGTGTTCTTTCTTCGATATCAACATTTTTGTTATGTGATAACAATTTTGTCTAATTTACAAAGCCGTTGTAGCTTGTTTACCAATTGGAGGATGCGCTGGACAATAGTCAAGTAAATGCTTACGGCAATAATCTCTACAATAGGAGGTCATATTCATTTATTAGTTTATGAACATTCATAAGGGATAACCCGATGAAGAAAGCACACTTGTAACTAAATCGTATTAGCAGATTGAGACCATGAAAACTTGTTATCTGAAAGAACAACAAAACCCAATAAAAACAAACTGAAAGTAGAATGTAAAATCGCAACACTAGAGAAAATATTGAATAAATGTTGTTGTTTTCGGAACATGGTTTTCAATTTGTCCACGTGCAGCCGAAAATTAATGTCACATACACTTCTTCGATATGAGTCGGATGTGTGAAACGCGAAAACAAATATTTTTTGATGATGAATCGCTAAATATATTTTATCAATCGCAATCATCGAATTCTAGTTATACTTCATTTAACATGACGTCATAACATCGCATCTGCGCCAGAAGTTTTGCAGGTGAACCCTTCGTACACCCAACACGAAAACCGTGAGAATGAAATCCTTTTTCTCTGGGGGTGCGGGCGTTGGCGATCGTGGGGAAGATCGATGACGTCGATTGATAAAATCGTTTAAATGACCGAATTTAAATGCAATGGTTTCTACTTTAAAGCGCATTTAGATAAGACATGGCCGTCTCCACGAATCCCATTTCTATTGTTGAATTCGGACGAGGTGAAGAATTCGTCATTCCCGGAACCTTTTGTGGGGGATGAAAACGGATGGCGCGCGCGGACGGGAGAGTGTGGCTACTCGTACGTATTTTCCGTTCTTTCATTCCGTCGAGGAGGAAAAAAAAAACACGAAATTGATCGTGGCGATAGCGCCGAAATCGAAAAGGGAGCAATTACGGGAGCATCTGACGATAGAGAGGAGGAGAGCGCGCGAAAAATCCGTTGGCAATTTCGGGGTATATAATGAGTAGTTTCGCCCTTTGGTAAACGTTCATTGTGCACATTCTCTCAGACAGCTTCTTGTACATTGTCGTACAAGGCCGCAACTATATGACTCCGTGATCTGATCGCATTCAGTTCCGTTTTCTCCATAATATAAAAGACTTCCGCGCACCTTTATGCCTCCGATTCATCAAGGGAGGCCACTAATAATATGTTATACTGCTCGATCGTACTGCGCCTACTGTGCATTGTCTCGGGACTTCGATCCTTAAAGGGACGTGGAGGACTGCAAAGACGGTTTACTGTTTAACGTATTGATGTCCCTCTTCACTACATAACGATATGATTTCTAGCCTCTTGATTTTGAATTGGCGATGAGAGAGCAACCGTTTTTTCGACACTCCGAACCCGGAAACCGGTTCGTTTTTATTCTCATTATGTCCTTTTCAGAGATCGAACCGTTTTTATTAATCATCTAACGACTTACGACTTATATGATAATGAAGAGGGATGCATAATGATTATGTTTCCATGAAAACAGCAAGATCAAAATTTTCAAATTGCTCCAATTTCTGTGATAACTGTAGAAGTAAGACAACAAGAGTTTGGAAAAATTTATCTGTGAATGAATAATAGTCGCCCCTAGTGTTGCCGTGGGATGAGACGAGAAAAGACCGGCCTCAGTTTCGTCTCAGGGCAGTTCAGTCTCGTCTCGTTTCGTTTCGAGTGGTCTCGTCTCAAAATATGAAAAAATATAAGACCTGCACGTGAAAGAGGCTCAATGAGTTACCAAAATAGAGAATACCTCTCAGAGTACGAAAAAGAAATGCGAGCGAGTGTAACTTTGATACAAGCCTCTCGCAATGATGCTTCCACGTAGAGGTCTTTCCAGGGAGAGCCCCAAAAAGGAAATACATTGTTCTCTCTTCACAACGAAGCCATCACAACAGATGCTGATATCTGATATGTTAGCTTGAGGATTATGAAATAACATGTATTTCGTTTTAGAGGCGTTCAAATGTAGAGAGTTTGATCCAAACCACTCAATCAATTTACTCAAATCCACATTACATCCTTTCTCAACCAGATCCAGAGTGTCACCAGCCTGAATAAGCGAATAATCATCTGCATATAATATTAAATGAGACTGTGACTCCTGTGTTAAGTCATTAATATAAACAAGAAAGAGGAAAGGGCCAACAATAGAGCCTTGTGGAACCCCTATATTGACATTTATTGATTTTGATCGTACTTCTGTTTTAATATAATCTTTAACACAACTGAATAACGTATATTGTGATCCAGCTTCCAAAAGTTTTTTAATTGAAAATATTTCCATTTTTTTCTCAAGAAAGAAATCGGCAAAATCGTTCGGTTCGTTTTGAAGAAGTTAAAAAAAATTTATACGGCGGCTATTCTTAAATAATCATATTTCTATCTAGCGATGATATTTAGCTTACAGTGAGAATTATAGATACGTTGAATAACATAGAAAGATTCAAGCCCAAAAAAATTGGCTATATTTGATACCGATATCGATAGCCTGAATTAGGCGTGAACAAAAAAAAGTCATATTGTCAAATAACCTGGGTAAAACTGAAAAGGAAAACCTTCAGATTTTTAAGGGTAAAACAAAGTTTCTTAGAATTGCTGGTCGATATTGCAAAAACATTTGAATGAAAAAATGTTGCGAAATGAAGTGATCTACAACACACTTTTTTATTCATTTCTTTCTTTGGCAAAAGTATGAAATTTGAATCAAAACATTTCTCAAGGTATATATGAAGCACTATAAGAATCTTCCAGTTTTTTGGTGATCCAGGTTTATTTTAAACAATTTACAATATTAAGGACGTTTCGATAGAGATTCTATCTTTGTCAACTATCTAAAATAAAATAATCCACATATGAAAATGGAAATGAATTTGATATTGAAAATATCTTACCAGAAAGTTCAATGACGTTTAATATTCGTTCAAATGTTCGACATTATGTTGAACGTATCGTTATAGTACGAAAGAGTATACATACTGTAATTAGTCCCTTTATGTCAATTTTATCATTTACATCTTTTTCGTGTTCTTTTATTTGTATCATTTCAAGAATCTCTCTAGATTTAACGTTTTTTTCCGTTGCTAATATACTGACGTTGTTTTAATCAAATTCATGGTTGTTTGATTTTTTATGCTTTTTTAGTGTGGTATTGGCTGTTTTCGAATATTTATGGGCTTTCATTCTGTCTGTAAGTCGTTGGGAAGTTGGTCCGATGTATAATTTGTTACAGTTCATACAAGGAATTTTGTATACTACATGTGATCGTTTTTCTTTAGGAATTTTGCTTTTGAGTTTTGTATAAATTTGTTTTATCTGATTTTGAGGATGCAACTTGAATATTGTATGGTTTCATTATTTTTGAAATTTTTTCTGTTAGTACGGAATGTAAGGAGTTGAAATATATTTCTTTTGTGTGACAAGAAAATTAGTTGATGTTTGATTGTAAAATTTATGAGTTCGTTCTTTTATGATTTTATTTATTATATGATCAAGGTAATCGTTTCGGGTAAATATTATTTTCACTTAACTAAGAATTTTTGTACGGAATTTGGGAGATGTAAGCGCTATTGCTCTGTCTACTAAATTTTTTGCTATGCTTGTTTTTTGTGACTGATGATGTGACGAATGAAAATTTATAAGTCTGTCTGTTGATGTATTTTTTCTGAACCATTTTGTTTCAAGTTTGTTATTTTGTCGAATTATTTTCATGTTCAAGAAATTAATTTGGTTATCTTTTTCTTCTTCTGAAGTGAATTGTAATTTGGAATTATAATTATTAAAATTATTTGTAATTTTATTCATTTCTTTTGGGTCAGCTATTAATAAACAGTCGTCAACGAATATCTTGTATAGTGTTATTGTGAAATTACCTTGACTTAAAATTTTTCCTTTGAGATGTTCCATAAAGACTTGAGCTATTATACTCTAAATCGGACTACCCATTGCAACTCCGTCGATTTGTTGGTAAAATTGGTCTTGATATTGAAAGTAATTAGTGTTAAGTGAATAATGTAAGGATTCGATGAAGTCTTTTTTCGGTATCATTGTGAAATTTTGAAGTTACGTCCATTTTTCTTTTATAATATTAGCTACGACCTTGTCTGGAATATTTGTATAAAGCGAAATTACGTCTAGGGAAAATAAGTCATAAGTTTCTGGGATCAAAATTTCGTTTAATTCTTTTTTTAGTTGTTGAGAATTTTTTATATGAAACATGTTTTTGTTTGTTATATTTGAGATAATTTTTCCACTATTTATACTATTTTTGGTCAGAAATATTCAGATTATTGGTTAATTCCATTATTACTATTTACTGTTTGATAACGTATTAGATATTGGGTAAACTACTTTGAATTAGAATAGGATATAAGAATCTGCATGAAATGGGATGCGCATTCTTCACTCATGTTGAATTTGACTATAATAATGGAAGGTCGATGATTGCAAAAATTATGCTTTTTTGTTAACTAAATGCCCAATTCCATTTAAAAATTCATGAATTCGTGTTTATATTGTTATTTTTAATGCAATTATATGATATATAGAATGAGTCCATTGCTTATCAATAAATGCATTTACTAATAATATTTATTCAACCATAGTGATTTATATTACCACCAAAAAATCATTTTTTTCAATTTTATATCATTTTTCTTTTCGAAAAAAGGACACCTTTTCCACCATTCATCAAAATAGTACAACTATCAGCATTTCGACTGATTATAAAGTTGTATTATTTCTTTTTCCAAAATTGCAGTCAACAATAAAGAAACATTTGGACGTTTCATACGACGTTTCGATCGTTATACGATCATGAACTTGTATTTGTTTAATTAAAAAAATTTTTTCAATACAACTTTTGGGTGTGGTTAGACAATTTGATGATGTTAATAATGTTGCTTAGATACAGATCACAGCTTACTTTTTAACATTGTCTTCTTCATTGATTGGGATTGAAAGTATTATATCATCTACAAAATGTTTGTATATTGGTACATATGTTATATGGAATGGTAGATCGAATATTTTCTTCGCAATATTTCATTACTACATTTGCAATTGGATATGATAAAGAAGATCCGATCGCTATTCCATATATTTGGCTGTAGGAAATTTTGTCAAATAAAACGTCGTATGAAATGTTCTTTTATTGGTGACTGCAATTTTGGGAAAAGAAATAATTAAAATACTACGTGAAACGATCAATTTTGTCAAAATACATATCAATTGAAGACATAGTTTGAAGAAAAATTGCGGTTGAAATTAACATAACATCTTTTATCTTGATATTTTCGTTTTTGGACGGAATTTTTGCGTAATATAGATTTTTTTATTTAGAAGAAACTAAAAATTAGTTTTTTTCTGTTAACTTCATTTCCCACCCCAACCGAGAAAAACTGCGGACCTTCCATTACCTATTTATTTTCATTTGTTTTCTTTAAAATAATTCATAATATCAAAAATGTATGACGGAATTTTTCTCACAAAATATCACATTAAAGCAGCATTTTAATAAGATTTTTTGTCTGTTGGTCTCAGCGAAACTTCTCGAGTTCTCGAGACGAGACTGAGACGAGACCGAGACGAGACGAGACCAGTCGCGAGTCTCGTGGCATAACTGCCACAGACAATCACAATTCTCAAATTGCCCCAATTTCTGGGATAATTGAAAAAGTAAGAACAAAAGTTTTGGAGAAAATTTATCTGTGAATGAATAATAATCGCCCCTAAAATTTTCGAGAGATATTTTTTAAATTAAACGAAAACGCGAAATTATTTTATTATCCTAGAATGGAATTTATAATCCGACATGGAAATTTATTCTTAATCAAATCAACGACATATACCATCAGAGGAACGTTACGCGGAGACGTTTCCCATCAATATATCGGATGCGTTATGAATAATAAATGTTGCGGAACCGCCCGAACAAGATTTTCAAATCGCATAATTTGTCGCCGATACAATACACTTCTAATCGAAATCATAACCGATATGAAATATTAATAAAGTGTTTACCGCTGCGGGGCGGAGGCAGCTGGAATCAATATAATATGCGAACGACACTTTCTTCCGTTCTTTCTTTTCTTCGTCGCGTGAATAATTTCGAGCTTCGTCATCGACGGCGTTCGCTTCGAATTCAGGGGGTTGTTTTCATAGACAACTACGATCGTATCTAAATTAGCGGGCGAGGGTTCCCTTGTTGAAGTTAATCAGCGGTTACGGGGTTGATTGTAGACATTCCCGCGGTTCGAAACATACTAGACTAGAACGTCGATATATTTCTGCATGTTGACGTAGGGTGCTAGTCTGTACCTAACGATTTAACTTGAGGGTGTGATGCCAAACTAAAGATGATTGTTACTTCAGTATTTTGTTCACCAAATAGTTGAAGCAATTCGATGACATGAAGATGTTGTAGAATTAATAAACAAAAATGTGATTTTCTACAAATGATTATAATAAGACATAAAACTTCCCCACATCTTCATTGACTGCTTGAAAATTTCATGAATATGTGCAAATATTGTACACCTTCCCAAATTCAATTTTGGGAAAAGTAAGAGGAATTTAGGAAATAGTAAAAGCTAATTCGGAAAATTGAACTCATTTCCGAAAATAGTAGAATAAATTTCACACAGGGATCTAACAATCTTTAATTTAACTTTCTCGCTCAGTTCATACCTAAACTTGTAAAGCCCCTTTAGCTTCATATAACTGCATTTCGTAATATGCGACACCTGATGTCGAAAGGACAGTTCTTCATCACACCATACCCCAAGGTTTTTAACAACAGAATCCCAAGCCACCTCAGCTCCTTCGATTGTTATTTTAGAAAAGTAATCAGCCCTTGCCAAGAGAGACCTGTGACCAAATAAGATCGCTTTGGATTTCGAAGCATTCAGTCCTACTCCGTTACAAAAACACCAGTTAGACAGCAACGAAAGCTCATCATTTATACACGGTAGATGAAACATCGCACACCTTAAATGATTGGCAAACCTGAATATCGTCTGCATATACAGGGTGTCCAAACGAAAACTGTACGGGGCGAATTACAAGAAAACGAGACAAATGAATAAAAAAATCCGGAACACGTAAACTTTTGTTTGAAGGGGGACACATTCTGGTAAGGTCGGTCGCATCCTAGTTATCATCCCTCGAGAAGGGGTAGCAACCCGTTCAAAATCTTAATAGGGTATATGAGTCAAACACTTTTTTATTTTCAAGGTGGTATCAGTGAGTGAGCCGAGGTATGATTTTTTCGCGAAAATAAATGCGCCGTTACGATCTACAGGCTGTTTGAACGGCAAATTTGTTTTGGACACCATGTGACAGAACTAGGACAAAAAAAAGTAATCGCTGGAAAAATCGAATTTATCCAATTTTCAACAATAAGAAACCATCTCTCGCGCCCTCCTTGAGTGGAAGCGAGGTGACACGCCCCTAGAAAATTATCAACGACGCACAAAGATAGAGTATTTTCCAGTTAATTTACTGGTTTTGTGGTAGAAGGTTTGGAAAAAACAATTGATATCCATGGAAACGCCAAGATGTGCTCCCTCACAAAAAAAAAGTCTACATGAATTGGTACAGACAACAACAATAAAATTCATAATTTTGTGGGAAAACTTTTAATGACGATGAACAGAAATTATTTTCATTTCAGTAAATGTTCAAATTGTTTTCCGTCAACTTCCATGCAATAATACAGTCTTGCTTCGAAGGAGCGTCTAACATTTTGCAACATTTCTAGTGTAATACGCCTTCATTCAGCCTCAATTCTTTGCTGCAAATCTTCTACGTAAGCCGGTGGAGTGGCATAACATACAGTTTTGAGGTGGCCCCAAAGGAAAAAATCTAGAGGGTTCAAATCTGGTGATCTAGCCGGCCATTCAATGGGACCCCGTCTTCCGATCCACTGACCAGGGAAACGTTCGTCCAGGAAATGTCTCACGGTTGCAGCATAGTGTAGGGGAGCGCCGTCTTGTTGAAAATGAATGTCATCTTCATTGAAAGTTCCATAATTCTCAATCAAGTGCGTGAGAGTAGGGTCAATTGTGGTTTGAAGAAGGTGGAGATAAATATCTCCAGTTAAATTGTCTGGAAGGAAATATGGCCCAACAACATGATCACCAAATGTTCCAGCCCAAACGTTTGTTTTCTGGGGATATTGTGAGTGGGTTTCTCTAAATTCGTGGGGATTTTCATCGCTCCAAATTCTGCAGTTGTGTCTATTCACTGTACCATTCAAGTAAAACGTACATTCATCAGAGAAACAGATATTCTACAATAAATTTGGATTGTCATTTAGGCGCTGGTGCATATCTTCACAAAACTGTAGTCTTCGGTCGCCGTCATCTTCATTTAATTCATGCACCAGCTTAAACTTATAAGGGTGATATTTATGGGATTTCAGAATAGAATGGATAGTTGATCTCGGAACCGCCAATTCTTCAGATGCCTGACGCAGACTGTGTCGTTTATTCACTTCGAAATGGCCCAAAACTGCTACTTCCGTTGCTTCGTTTCTGACTGGTCTTTCGGGGCGATGTTTGCGATTACCCACTGATCCTGTTTCATTTAATTTGAGAATGAGGTCTTTTACGTAATTTCTTCGAACATTGCTATCAGGATGAGCCATATTAAGAAGCGCAGCCGCAGCTTCGTAGGATTCGTCGTTCTGAAAAAACAAACGCACTAATTCCACCCGTTCAGGAATTGTATAAACCATTTTCTTCTCAATCAACTTTAATGAAAATGAGAAAACTACTGAAACACTGCCCGAATTATCAGTTGCAAGAAATTGAGAACAAGTGAAATATGTTTGTTTCTTTCATTTACCTCATTCTTATCATCAGCTTGAAAAAAAGGCAATACATCCAGATGTTATTGAAACAGTCGTTTTCCATCTCGTAAACTGATATCTGATTCGTATGTAAAATTCCAATCATTTCTGTCAAGAGTTAATAATGGAAAGTAAGGAGAAATTTTCAATTTTTGTCGGTTTTTTTAAAATTGATAGGGGAGTGTCATCCGTCAGTGATTCGAAGAGGGACCGAGAGATGGTTTTTATTGTTGAACATTGAATAACTTCGATTTTTTTAGCGATCGAATTTTTTTCTGTCGCAGTAATGTCCACAACAAATTTGCCGTTTAAACAGCCTGTAGATCGTAACGGCGCCTTTATTTTCGCGAAAAAATCATATCTCGGCTCACTCACTGATACCACCTTGAAAATAAAAAAGTGTTTGACCCATATACCCTATTAAGATTTTTGCTACCCCTTCTCGAGGGATGATAACTAGGATGCGACCGACCTTACCAGAATGTGTCCCCTTCAAACAAAAGTTTACGTGTTCCGGATTTTTTTATTCATTTGTCTCGTTTTCTTGTAATTCGCCCCGTACAGTTTTCGTTTGGACACCCTGTATATGTAGATTGCTTGAAGAGAAAAGACTGGGTATGTCAGTTGAAAAGAGTGCGAATTGTAGTGGGCCAAATATACTGTCCTGAGGCACTCCACGTGGAACCACGACAGCACCCGAGACAGTGTCATTTTTTTTCGGCTAAATCAAAAGCCTGTCTCTAATATTCTGTATTAGGAAGAAATAGAATATCATTATTTTCAACCCCTCGAAATTCGACATGGATTAATTCTTTCCCCCGACTTTGTGCTTATATAAATGTGATTGAATCGAAAGTATGAATTGATCTGTTCTTCCTTTCGACCTATTAAGCGCTCAAAACGCCGCCCTTCAATTAGGAAATGATCCTCACGAATTCGCGATCTATCCGTTTCCATTCATGCGATCGGTATTAAAAACAATCGTCTATTGGAATACCACCCAACATCTGCGTGTGACCTCCTTTCAAAACCGGGAAACATAATTGCGATTCAACAACGACGCTGGCTACTCGAACGAATCCACAATACTTACAAACGCATAGAACAAACGTGCATGTGTATCGAAACATAATCGACGGAAACAATCGCACGCGTCGCGACAGATGCATACATATCGAAAAATAAAGTTTTGTTTCAATCCGACGAAACGTGAAGTGAAAGTGGAGACGCGGCTTAAATTACTCCGTTCGCGTTCTACTTTAAGTTTCGATTAACCGAAATTGAAAAGTCGTAATAGCGCCTCGGCGGAGGCCTGACAGTCGGTCCCCCGGCTTCAGAAACAGTCGATCCACCCCATCCCCGACCCCGTCCCCGTGCGAAAGAAGCGATTATGAAAACCCCCTGGATGCCGAAGCATCAAAGTGTTAGAAAATACACATCGCAAATTCAATTTCGCATTAAAATGGCGCTTTGTAGACGTGGCATCGCACTGGGCGCCTCCCGTAATTCGAATGTTTCCAGGGCCAACTTCCAATTTTAAAGGGATCCTAATACAAAGGCGCGCCCGCTTTTCCACTGTCACTTGTTTCTGACAGGGCGCGCCGCTTCATATATCTCGGCAACGCGACGAGATATTATAGGAAATTTCATTATTATTATTAAATAAACCTGTGTGGCCCTCTGTACTTTTGTATTTTCGCGAAATCGTCGGAGGCGAAGCGAAGCACAGCCTGTGTGTTATGTTTCTTTGATTTCGGTAGCTGATGAGCGAATGAATTTTCACCCCATTCTTGGATTAATTAAAATTTGAGCGACGTCTGACAAAGCATAATTGTCCGACCTCCAATCTAGCATGAATTGTAATTTACAATTACGATTCGAACCTGAGAAGAAAGACAAGCTTTTTGACGTTTCGCCGGGATCATACCGAGCATCTTCTGAGATGTTTTCGCTGCATTATACCTGTAGATCACTCTAAAAAGATAGAGTACTTCATGTCACTAATATATTTGTATAACTATAACCCATCTCGTCAGAACCTCATTTGTTCGGATTTTCGCGTGTTTTTTTTTATTGATCGTATAACCCGAACGATCGTCGTATAGAAAAAGCTCAGTTAAGATCTGTAGGTTTTTTCTTGATTCCCAATATAATTTTGAAATTTTTGTTTGTACAAAATTCGATGAAAACGATTGAAATTACTAAAAATTTCTGGCGAATTTCCAAATTTTTGGTCGGTTTTTATTCAAAACTTTCAATCCTTCCCCAAGATTATCGGCTTCCTCTTTGTTTTTTAGATACGGCGTGTCAATTTTTGACAATTTTCTTGAATAGATTAGATTAGATTCAGATTAAATTAGATTTATTCGTGTATTTTTATACTACCCATATATAATTTTTATTTATTATATATTATACAATAATTGAGTTCGAAAACTAAAGTGGAAATCAAACAAAATGATTAATCATCCGATCAACAAATATTTTTCTATTTGCAATATCTGGTTCGTTTTTCAAATTGTTATTTATTTTGCAGAAGTGTCAAATTTTCTTTGAATTGTTTTATGTTCTTTTCGTTTTTTTTTTGATATTTCACAAAGCCTTTTGAAAAATTCCTCCAATAACTAAGTTCAAAATAAAAACACAAATTGAATGGAATGAGTAAACTTCTTCGAAAAAATTTAGAAAACTCAAAAAATTATATAGGAAATTGTAAAAATTTCAGGTAATTTACGATCCGAATATCGTCGTCTGAATTTTGAAGAGTTTCCATTAACTTCCAAAACAATTGTTTGGAGTTTTCCATCTGGTATTAAAATTTGAAGATTTCCGTTTCTACAAAATTCCATAAAATTACAAAAAATTCCCCACATTCTCTTTCATTTCTAGATATTTCGCGTGAGTTTTTGACAATTTCTTCCAAAACTGAACTCAAAACAAAAACAAAACCAACAATATGCTTGAAGTTTTTAATGTCTTTTTCATTATTATGATTCAATTTTCATTTTCCTTGAGTCCAAAAAATTACTGAAAATTTGGAGACAATTTCCAAATTTTTGGTTCATCATTCTGCAGAGTTTTCCCTCAAGATTGTCAGTATTTACTTTGTTTTTTTTTCTAAATTTGTCTTGGGAATTTTCAATAACTTTCTTTAATAACTGAGTTTAAAATCGTAACGGGGTTCGGTACTCCATTTTTTTTATTTTTTAGAAATGACGATGAAAAATATTTGATATAAAAAACAAATTTGAATTTTCAAAATCCGGTGAAAGATAAATATGAAATAGCTGATGAATTTTGAAGGAATTTTCAAATATTAGATCGTCGTTTATATTTGGTGGATTGCCCTAGTTTCCAATTAATTTTGAAACCTTCAAAATTATTTTGAAGGTGAAGAAATTTATCGTATTATAATAATTTATTCTCTTTGAACTGCCAAGTGGAATTTTCCAACGATTTATTTGTAAGAATATGATGTGAAGCATTTGAAAACATTTTTTTTATCTTATAAACCACTGATCTGGGTTCAAGTGCCAGAGTTTTCAGATCGCACAAGTGCCTCTAGCATGACCTAACGACTAAATATTGAATATATAGCCGGGACCTTTCGAAGCACGATGGCATTCTCAAATTAAGTTGGAATTTACCGGGATTTGCACCCGGTTTTTCTATGTAGTAGATCAGTACGTGATATCAGAGTCCGTTGAAATCATATTGTAAAAGCTCTAACTGAATTTTGTTGGCAGACCAAAGACAACGCGGGAAATACGAAAATATACCTACAATATTGAATTGGAGATATACGCTTGCCATTGAAAAGAGCTAATACCAGAACGGGAGGTATACGCTTGCAAATGATGAATGCGACATATGACATCAATCAATGTTGCAACTATTACAAATTTCATCACGATTCACATTTGATTGAAAATATTGGCAAATTGGAATTATAATACAAATTGAAAAGTTCCATTCGTGAAAACCGTACTTACATTCATCGGTTAGGGACTGACCATATGAGAAATTATGGAACGTAGCGCACGTCATCTGAAAATCATATATGCCGAAAACGCTGCATGGTTTATCTCAATAACGAACAAAAACTGCTAATTAAATAGATTTTTCCATCGAACAAACGAACAATTCTGCTTTCGCATCGGAAATGCAATGTAGTGAAAGAGATCGAACGGAATAGAACAACCTATAATCGCATATTAAATGCTTCTGAACGATGTTTTAACGGATCTATTCGATTTTCTCTGACATAATGAGTCGTAACTCATAATTTCAACAATTCTTACATCATCATAATTATAATATTTGTATTCCAAAACCAAAACTATAGTTTCATTGTAACTTAGTAGGAAAGAAACAATTTTGATTCTTATATGTATATTAAAATATTCTTCAAATCTGGCATCAACTATAGTTTTATATTCCGTTGTGCTGGATTGGAGTTATTGCTATTGATTAAAACAAGAGCTTTTTAAAGTTGACTTTCAAATCCCTACTGAAAATCATTGGATAATCCAAATCGCATCGACATTTGATACTTGAAACGTAAATTGACAGATACATACATAAAATGTGGAATTTAATCATTCCATATCCTTCTCAAATAATACCAATGAAAACTATGAATTTTCATGAACAATTTCAAGAATCCTTTCAGCTGGGAGGATTGATAAACGTTCGAAAAAAGTGCTGATACGTTATACTGATCAAATTGAATCTATTCGACAAGAAATAATGAGGAATATAAAACATGTAGAATGCCTGATCGCAAGCAACCGCAACTTCGGAGCCGCCAGCTTCAAGCAGTGGTTATTTATATTTCTAATGATTCAAAGTGAAGACTCAATCCTATTGATGATAAGAATACCTGATTGACCTCGAAAAACGGCTGTCAATAAGCGTTAGCACAAATTAAATCAATCACACATACGGAATGTTCAAGTATTATCGTATGAGTGCTGTGATTGGCGTATATTTTTTATATTTTCTATATTAACGTAGTGAGCAGTCTCATCAAATGCAGAATTTGCAAAACATTTTCCTCATCCTCATCATTAATTGATACGCAATCGATAAAACATCCAAATGAAATCACCATTTGTGAATGCACGTAAAAAAGTCAGAGTATGTAAGCGTCAGAGTATATATTAAGTGAAAAAAAAATTAGAATTTCATCATAAGTTCAAAAAAAGAAACTATAGTTTGTGAACACTCATCAATTTAAAATAAACGATTACAATCAATCTACTAGGGAAAACTACGGAAATTTGTGAATGAAGTTTAGGAAAATATCGTATTCGAAATAGTTTTATATATCTTTTCTAGATTATCATCATTCTTCATTTTGTAGGTTTTTTGTTCTTCCCTTGGTCTTTCAGAATTTGATCCTTTTCTACGGAAGTTTTCAATAGTAGGGGTTCTAAATGTTTAATACCAATTTACGAAATATCGTAGATTACAGCGGAAATTCTCCCAGCTCTATGTGAAAATGATGGGAAATTTTTTAAAGAGAATCGAATTAAGCGCTCTATTGATGAAAAATTTAACGCCAACTCCCATTGGTGATTAAAAAATAAGTTGTCGCTTTCTATTTTCTATTACGGAATAATTATGCGATTAGAACTGAGTAAATCCTCATCGCGAAATTATTGTCAACATATCGCATCACAGTCGTCTCGCGCGAAACACTGTCGGTCGGCGGGACGATTGGAAGTGGCATTAAGTTGGGTCAATGATGGCTCGATTTGGAAACACATTAGCTGAACAGTTTTGAAGGAATTGGCGGTTGATCATACTAATGACTTAGAGACATGCATATTTTCACAAATGGCAATAATGTCTTCAATATTGATGGAGGATCGACAAGGAAATTCTACTTGCAGGTTAAACCCTCATTTTCCAAAAACATCACAGATGAACTTTCAGAATATTATGTGAAGGTGTGGGTTGAGTGACTGGAGCTTGTAATTAAGGAATCCAAATGACACCAACTTATTCAATGAAATTAAACGTTTCGTTATCGCTGGAGGAAAAATCTCCAACAACCCCACCCTGTATAAATAATATGGCGATCGTTCGAGGGCACGATATCAAAGCCAGTAAACTCGTAGGGCAGCAGCGTTCATTTGTCTGCCGTTCAAAGGGCACTTGATGCATACTCATCTAACCGCGCGCAATTACACGAGTGGATCACAAATTGTTAATAATTGAGGGAGTTTTCGCGCATAGAACTTGCGAGCAGCGAGCGCTGGGGTCTCGAGCGTCCCACCCCAGGCGGATGTTTTAAAACCGACGGCACGGGGGGGTTCGCGAATAAGATTTCGCTCACTCGATCACGCGTCGGTTGGTTCAATTAAAAAAAAAGCGAAAAGTTCCGAGTCCGCATCGTCGCAAGAATCGTCATATCGCAGGAAACGCTTCGATAAACGCAAGGGTGTATTTCTCCTCGAGTCCCCATCGAGCGTTTAATCTGATTTATTAAACATATGTCGCCTTGGAATTTGGCTCCCAATTTAAGGCCGTTTGTTATCTGTTCGGGGATGGAGCCGACGTTTGACGTCGGGGTGCGAATGACTACGAGGGCATCATTGGCTATTATGATATTTGCGCGATAACGCTAATGGATTTCTATCATTTGTCTCCCCGTCGTTGACAGCTCGACCGTCGACTCGATCTTCTCCTGACGTGACGTGGACGATGCTGATTTTTTTTTCCCGGAATTTCCGTCACAACCCCGAAAACGCAATCACTGCGAAATGTCAATGTTGATGTTATGATGGTAGATACCGTGTACGTATGTGTACCCTGCGAGCACGGGGTGAAACCGGCTCACCCCGAGGGTAATTGAATAATGATAACGCTCACAATATGCTCCTTTGTTTGCCGTGTTACGTTGCATTATTAACCAGTATTACAAAATTAGTTTACCGAAACGGGTGTATCGTTCTAGTTTAATTATTTCTGTAGTATCGGGGTCGGGTGGCATCAATTTATTGTTTCCTCCGAGTTGGGTTTCAACTATGAAAACATTTCCGTTACGATCATGATATTCGTATTGGTTTTAAGAAAATGCTGCTTTTGTTTGCGAGCTAAATTTTACGCAAAATTTTAGAACAATCTTTATTAAAAGTCTAATCGATGGGGCATATCTGCTACATCAGAAGGAATGAGTTTTGCTTCAACGAAAATTCCCTCAATAGGTACATCACGAAGAAAATCATCTTTTTCGAATTTGTCGCACGATAAATGCCACGAAAATTAGAGTATTGGTTTTGGTTTGGTAAATGTGCTCGATAATCACTTCAATCCAGAAAGTATTTTCAAAGATATTTTGTAGGATCGTACATCAAAACTATAACGTGTATGTAGACCTTTATAGCTAATGTTTGTATTGGGTGAGGAAACCCCGGAAATTTTCTGAGAATTAGTCATAATAAAAGAAAGGTCATGTCCGTAATAACTTTGAACGAAGAATCCAACGGTGACCTTGCATTTGACCTTGAAACTCAATTTCAAGGTTATTTCAAGGTCAACTCAGTTTTTTTTTTAAGAAAACCCCTTTTTCTTATACCTGAATCGAAAAGAGCGGAGAATTTTACGTTCAGTTACCTCACCTCAGTTTTTCATTGAAGTCTGGCGAGATTAGTTGCTTAAAAAAAAACAAAGGTCACGTCCCTAGTAACTTTGAATGAGCACCCCAAAAGTAAGAGGCAAGGTGAACTCACTCCAAAAAGCACCCCGAAAGAGAGAGGAATAAGGACTCGAAAAAGCACAAATTCAAATTCAAAATTCATCAGTTTAATTTTTCTAGCATCTTCGCAATGTCTATATCACGGTGTTTCTGAACAATTTAGAAAGAATATTAACGGCAGAATACAAATCTGAAATTTTTTTTGATCAATATTTAGGGACTTTTCGAAATACAACGTTTTTACCGAAAATTTCAAAATCCACGGAAATTCATCAGTTTTATTGTTTTTCAGCGCATTTGCGATGTTCATACAAGCATGTTGCGGTACAAAATGGAACTAATAATAAAGGTAAGAGTACAAATCTAAATTATTTTCGATCAAAAATTGGGGACTTCTCGAAATGCAAAGTTGTTGACAAAAATTTCAAAATTCATCAATCTTATTTTTCTACCACCTTTGAAATATCTTTACCTTGGTGTTCCTGAAAAATTTAGAAAGAATATGAACGGCAAAATATAAATCAAAATTTTTTTTGATCAATATTTGGAGATTTTTCGAAATACAACGTTTTCACCGAAAATTTCAAAATCCACAGAAATTCATTAGTTTTATTGTTTTTCAGCACATTTGCGATGTTTATACATGCGTGTTGTGGTACGACATAAAAATAATAATGAAGGTAGAGAAAAAATTTAAACTATTTTCGATCAAAATTTGGGCACTGTTCGAAATATACAGTTTTTGACAAAAATTTTAAAATTCATCAGTTTTATTTTTCTAGGACCTTTGCAATGTCTATATCACGGTGTTTCTGAACAATTTACAAAGAATATTAACGGCAGAATACAAATCTGCAATTTTTCTGATCAATATTCAGGGAATTTTCGAAAAACAACGTTTTTACCAAAAATTTCAAAATCCACGGAAATTCAGTTTTATTGTTTTTCAGCATATTTGTGATGTTTAAGCAAGCGTGTTGTGGTACGACATGAAAATAATAATGAAGGTAGAGAAAAAATCTTAATTATTTTCGAATTACAAAATTTTTGACAAAAATTTCAAAATTCATCAGTTTTATTTTTCTAGCATCTTTACGATGTCTGTGTCACGGTGTTCCTGATCAATTTAGAAAGAATATTAACGACAGAACACAAATCTGAAATTTTTTTGATCAATATTTAGGGACTTTTCGAAATACAACGTTTTTACCAAAAATTCCAAAATCCACGGAAATTCATCAGTTTTATTGTTTTTCAGCACATTTGCCATGTTTATACAAGCGTGTTGTGGTACAACATGGAACTAAGAATAAAGGTAAGAGTACAAATCTGAATTATTTTCGATCAAAAATTGGGGACTTCTCGAAATGCAAAGTTGTTAACAAAAATTTCAATTCATCAGTCTTATCTTTCTAGCACCTTTGCAATATCTTTACCTTGGTGTTCCTGAAAAATTTAGAAAGAATATCAACGGCAAAATACAAATCAAAATTTTTTTTGATCAATATTTAGGGATTTTTCGAAATACAACGTTTTTACCGAAAATTTCAAAATCCACGGAAATTCATCAGTTTTATTGTTTTTCAACACATTTGCGATGTTTATACAAGCGTGTTGTGGTACGACATAAAAAAATAATAAAGGTAAAGAAAATCTAATTTATTTTCGATCCAAAAACTGGAGACTGTTCGAAATACAAAGTTTTTGACAAAAATTTCAAAATTCATCAGTTTTATTTTTCTAGCACCTTGCAACGTCTATACCACGTTGTTTCTGAACAATTTAGAAAGAATATTACCGGCAGAATACAAATCTGACATTTTTTTGATCAATATTCAGGTAATTTTCGAAATACAACGGTTTTACCGAAAATTTCAAAATCCACTGAAATTCATCAGTTTTATTGTTTTTCAGCACATTTGCGATGTTTATACAAGCGTGTTGTGGTACGACATAAAAAAATAATAAAGGTAGAGAAAATCTAATTTATTTTCGATCCAAAAACTGGAGACTGTTCGAAATACAAAGTTTTTGACAAAAATTTCAAAATTCATCAGTTTCATTTTTCTAGCACCTTGCAACGTCTATACCACGTTGTTTCTGAACAATTTAGAAAGAATATTAACGGCAGAATACAAATCTGACATTTTTTTGATCAATATTCAGGTAATTTTCGAAATACAACGGTTTTACCGAAAATTTCAAAATCCACTGAAATTCATCAGTTTTATTGTTTTTCAGCACATTTGCGATGTTTATACAAGCGTGTTGTTGTACAAAATGGAAATAATGATAAAGGTAGAGTACAAATCTGAATTATTTCCGATCAAAAATTGGAGACTGTTCGAAATGCAAAGTTTTGACAAAAATTTCAAAATTCATCAGTTCTATTTTTCTAGCACCTTTGCGATGTCTATACCGCGGCGTTCCCAAAAAAAATTTAGAAAAGCATATTAACGGCAGAATACAAATTTTTCTCACACAAAGGTGGAATATAAATATGGAACTTGTTCGATCAATAAATAGAGTCTTTTCGAAAAACGATTGGAATATCAGGTTTGGAGCCGATGAATATATAATAGGTGATATGAATACGTATTCCCAAACTTCAGAGAGTTCAAATGGAAAATAATCCATCTAGTTCTGATGCAATGGCTTCGGGGAGGTCAACACGAAAAACATTTCAATCCATTCCAAATATTTAGTACATTAAATATAATCACGCATTCAGAAATAGGAACATAAACAGAATCGAGAAAGGACAGTCAGTCAAAACTGAAGGTACATAAATTTCTGACAATTGATCAATAAATGTTCGTAACCCAACACCAGATGTGTCGCATTATTCCACTCGAATTTCAAACAAATAACACCAGAAACGAAGAATGCTGGCCGGAGTCACGGTCCGGGATCGATGAATGGATTGAACGAGTTAAAAGTTATGACTTTGTCTCGAATTTATGAGACGTTGCGGTACTCGGAAAATGAAATGTCCTCCAACCTCGACGGTTCTAGTCGAGAAATGAAAACGTGTCCCAAAGTTACAAATACCAATTAAAATTGATATAATTCGTAATTTTCAATTCTCCCGACGTCGATAACGGATGAATGTTCTTCCTGTTCGGTTTCTGGAACACTTCTTCCTATCGTCGCCACGTACACCTACTTCGTTCCTATCGCCGTACACGGATAAGATATTTTTAACGAATACACCTTTCGCTTCCCGTACGAACGATTGAATTATCGGACTTCTTTATATTCATTGTTCGAAATTATCGTAAATCCCCCATGAATTCGCACGGTACGAAGATTCGGTTTCCCTTCGATTCGGTCACGAAATAGTTATCTGCGACTGCGAATACGTCGTTAAATCCCGAAATCGCGGCGGGACGGGCATAATAAAGGCGTCAAACGCAGAATTGACAGTTAATCTCATCTATCTGCTTCCTTCTTTTTTCCACGCACGCCACCGATCCATGCAGCCGTCTCTACGTCTCCCTTAATTCGGCAGATGTTATTCGAATCTATTCTTCCGGAAATTTATCGAGGAACACGCGTGCTACGGCTTAAATGGTATCTGTTCAATGGTAAATGCGATGACCAGGTCATCGGATGATACAAGTGAAAGAGTAACTTCATTCAATTGCTTATTAGGATTCGTAAAGGTTAAGGCATCCAGATATGCACACAGAATATACAAACCTATTTCATACGCGAGGCCTTACAACTTCCTTGTTTATAGATTACAACTATTATTTCGTAATTAGTCACACATGTAGTTGTAATATTATAATAGTTGAAATAAAATAACGCAAATGAATTAATAACGCCCGCGTACCTCAAACCAGTTCATCAATAGTGGAATGATTTACAATTAACTATTGGTTATCACACAAAAAAGTAAGAAAAAAAAGAAATACACCAAATGTGATAGACTCGTTTTTGGCGTGCATCAAAGCCATTGACTCGGCGACACCACGAAATCATCGACACTTGCTCACTGCGCATGCGTGTAGTGGCGGGAGTGAAAGATAACGCAATGGTATCGTTCGTCGACGGTATTCATTCATTGGAGATAACAGCTCACCGTGTCGTCAATTTTAATCTTTTCTATGCCTTTTTATTCACAAAGAATGATAAAAATTCTTATTTGATGATGACGTCGGCGGTAGTCACTCGTTGGAAATAATCTGTGCGATAAAAAGTGACATTGAGATTTTATTAACCTTGTTTCAACGCACAGCCAGGATTAACTGACAAATAATTCAACACTCGGCGCGGAAACCGAAGAGTAGTCAAAATTCGTTCATAGAAACAAAAATAATATGCAACGATTCGGAAAAATTTGGGCGATGACCGTTTTTTTTCTGGTCACGCATCCTGACAACTGCCCCCGAAAGTAAATCCTGGCTGTGCGTTCAAACAAGGTTAAAAATCTCAATGTTACTTTCTATCGCACAGATTATTTTCAACGAGTGACTACCGCCGACGTCAAACATCAAATACGAATTTCACTTTTTATCGTTCTTTGTGAATAAAAAGACATAGAAAAGATTAAAATTGACGACACGGTGAGCTGTTATCCCCAATGAATGAATACCGTCGACGCACGATACCATTGTTTTGTTATCTTTCACTCCCCCAACTACGCGCATGCGCAGTGAGCAAAGGTCATCGCCGAAATTTTTCTGAATCGTTGCATATTATTCTTGTTTCTATGAACGAATTTTGACTACTCTTCGGTTCCCACGCCGAGTGTTGAATTACTTGTCACTTATCTTCTAGTTACTTATTTCTGGGAGAGAAGCAACTATCTCGCTCTTCCCCCCCTCCCCTCCTTATATTCGCCACTGACTATAACAATTTCCAAAGCTCATTTCTACTAGATTAACATACAGAAACGAAATAAATTGCTGTCGACGCGACGACAAACGCTCTACCGTACGTTTGATTGCAAGAATCGCATATTAAATCAGTATAGATGAGCTAATGGCAGCTTTTTAATTATAACTAACTATAACTTTTTCCTGGGCTTCTTCATTTCATTAAGTCCTACAAATTTTTCCTTTGCGAAAATGTTGGCAAAAGGGGCCTTCGTATTCTAAGCAGTCGCCAAAGATGTCGAGTTGGTGATGAAAAGAAATCGATTAATAGAGGTTTCTTTTTTTCAAAATCCGAAGATAACTTTAGTAGAGATTAGAAATCGTATTTGTCCTACGAAAAATATGGGTCCATCACCTCTGTCCCCCACTTCGAACATGTAGACATACGAAAAAAAATAAATTGTAATATATAATGCTGAATTTTTTTTTATAGCTTGGCAAACATAAGCAAAATCCAAATTTCACTTTGTCCTACAATTTATTTGGGGCGTTCTTTCAGTCCTACATGTCAAAGTTGTCGACTTCAGGAGAAAATCATCCTCATTAATATAAGTAGGACACCAATCTTGGATGAGACATTAAGATAATTGTGACTAAAATCAATCAATGTCCTACAAAAGAATTGGGTCCTTTGCGTTAGTCCTACAAAAAAATATAATTAGTGTACTAGTCAATTGGAACATATCCACATCGAAATTAATAATAAAGGCGTGGCTTAATGGTAAAGAGCTCGGAATAGAGTTCTGTAAGCATCTGGTTCGATCCCCGAAATGTATGACTTTTCTCTTTTTTTTAAGTATTTTTATCGGTATGATACAAATACAATGTTTTATCTTACTTTTTAGCATATTGTTTTCAAATACGGCGATCTTAAAGACGCCCACATTCAATTCGGCATGATTTCAAAAAAGTTAATGAGGCTGCTCGGCGCAGCTATTGCACGTATCAATGATTTTCTTTTTTACAACAAAAAGTGTTGACAAAAGACGCCCATCAATAACGGAATCATTCCTAACAACTAAAGTATTATCGGTTTCTGGCACAAAAAGACAAAAATTTGGGATCGCCAATTTAGAAAATGAACCACATCGCAGAGAAGAAAACACTTGCCAAATCCCTAAAGTATTTGTGAAAAGTTATATAATATAAAATGAAAACGACGTTTGTTACCGTTTTTCCGCAAAAAACTGAAAACTGAAGCTGTGAATTTTTTTGTAGGTTATAAAAGTACCTGAAAAAATATTACATGTTCAAGCCTCGAACGCAGGACTTTCACATATCTGCCTTAGGCAACAACCACTGCACCAAAAAAAGATTTGAAAAATCGCGCATAAATACAAGATATATTCAACACGTTTTAATTCGATAGTATATCAGACGCGATAATAGCTAATTGGACCCTTTTTTTTGTAGGACATTTATTGACATTGATCGGGAATATGCCAATATAGCATTTTATTCTTATTTTAGAAGTATATTAATGAAAATTATTTTTCGGTAGAGTCAACAACTTTGACATGTAGGACTGAAAGAAGGCCCCAAATAAATTGTAGGACAAAGTGAAATTTGAATTTTGCTGATGTTTGGCAAGCTATAAAAAAAAATTCAGCCTTATATGTTACAATTTATTTTTTTTCATATGTCTACATGTTCGAAGTGGGGGACAGAGGTGATGGACCCATATTTTTGGTAGGACAAATACGATTTATAATCTCTACTGAAGTTATCTTCGGATTTAAAAAAAAGAAATCTCTATTAATCGATTTTTTTTCATCACTAACTCGACATCTTTGGCGACTGCTTAGAATACGAAGGCCCCTTTTGCCAACATTTTCGCAGAGGAAAAATTTGTAGGTCTTGATAAAATGAAGCCGCTCAGGAAAAATCAATCTTATATTAATTGTTTGCAAAAAGGGCGACCGTATCCTGGACTAAACCACTTAGATCTTAGATAACAGATGTGCATGAAAATTAGAGCACACTTTCCTTATGAAAATGGATACATCATTTGCAAAATAGTTTGCAAATAGTTTTTTCCCGGAGATTTGAGTGTTGTCAATTTATATAATTCGAAAACAAGTATGTTAATTGGAACTGGAATGAATACATCAACAGACTTGGTTGAATAGGATGAATTGTGCTTGAATAGTAAAACGATCTTCGAAAATTCATTGCCTTTTCAACAAAAGATTGAGGGCATTCAAGAGCTGCGTTGTACCTATAATGAACAATGTTGAGGTACATTTGAATGGTTGATAGGCTACAATTAACAATTTTGCAGGTTATTAGACCATACAATTTTCAACAGGGGCAAAAAGTGCTAATTTACCCCAGCTAATTGTTTTTTATACCTACTATAGTGACTTATTTTTCCTCCTTATATCTTATATTTCCAGTACAAATTTTATTACGAATTTATCGAATATTCGCCTTTTTAATTCTGAAAAGAAAAAATTAACAAATTAACCCTCTAAATAATTGATTGGAACACATAAGGCAGATAACTGTTTTAATATCCCAAACACCAAGAAGATACTGACGCCTCTTGACATTCCACGAAAAACGTCACGTTTATACATGCACGGTTCTTATCGTGTAGATATCACAACAAACACTTCTTCATCTCAAGTAGGCGAAGGAGCGTCACCAGAAGACGACATCGGCAACAGGCCCGTCGAATAAATTGTTTCCCACACTTGCTCCGCGACTGTCAATTATCGGTGTGCTACAAATAAAATATGTCGCTCAGAGGTTTCTGTTCAGTTTATCTTCTTTATTGGTCTGGTTGCCCGCGGCTCTGACCTTCGTTTTTCGACGGCTGATCGATCCGCGATCGAGGGGGGTTGGTGTGGCGGGATGCCGCCCCCGACGTTCGTTACAGCCGTCAAACAATTTTGGCATCCTGTGTGAAATGACGGGAAGTAAAGTCGCCGGGGCAACGCGACCGAGCCGCCACGCGACCTCATTCTCCAAATTACCGCCGGCTCGTGTCTAAATTGTCTTGTGCCAGAATCATGTGGTCGTCGGTGAAAAATTATCTTTTCTGAGTCGGTTGCGGAATTATGTAGTAGAAAATCGATATAACTCTTGTACATTCACATGATCCTGATTTCTGACACGGCGTTACGAACTTTTTATGCAAATGTAGGCGTTTGTTCAACATACACAGGCTGTGTATTTAGAATGTTTTAGGTGATTCTATTCTGAGTTGAGATATAGATCCTAGAGAAAAAAGCAAATTTATTGCGTTTTTTCTTCAATTTCAAGATATTCATTTGCCGGAATAAGACGTACTCTTTGATATCTCTGTCCGTTACACCTCAGAAGCAACTTATGACATTGCGTACTACTGACCTACTACCCAGAAAAACCGGGTTCGAATCCCGGTAAATTCCAACTTTTTTGAGAATGCCATCGTGCTTCGCAAGGCACGTAAAGCCGTTGGTCCCGGCTATATATTTAATATATAGTCGATAGGTCATGCCAGAGGCACTTGTGCGATCTGAAAACACTGGCACTTGAACCTGGGTCAGTGGGTTATACGATCAAAAAAAGGTGACTCTTCAAAAAGATTACAGAATTTGATCGGAAAGTCATTATTATAGAAATTTTCCAAAAATTATTCTCTCGGAAATTTGGGGTTCATAATGAATTTTTCGGATTTCTTGAATATTTGGACGAAATTATCGAATTTATTCTCTTGAACTCAGAATTCCAAAAATTCGGAAGGTCTTGATGTAAGTGGTCATGAAAATCAAAGGAAAAGTCTTTAAGTTATTCGTATATATAAAACATGCTGGCGGAATTCCTTTCATGATAATGTGAAAATGAAAGCAATGCGCAAAAAAAATTGGAAAACTCAAATGTCATTTTATATTAGACATTTCCTGGAAATTTACTGATTCTCGTAGCGAATTCGGGTTTTACATTGGAAGTCTCAGATTTTTTCGTACTGAAACATTAGGAAGGAATTTCTTGAAAAAAATTAAATTTTTTTGGGAATTTCAAATAATTTTTGGGACATTTCTCAGATATTTAACAGATATCATTGAATTGAGAGAACTTTTCATAGGTTAAATTTGACGAGTATGTTCACATTTCTAGAAAATTTACTGTTATCCTTAGAATTTAAGGGATGCTACAATGTATTCAAGAGATCTTTCAAAGTTTTAAACTATTCAAGGAAATCTGAATCGAAATTTTCCTATTCTTCAAGGTGTTCTGGGGGAATTAATTTTATAATGTGAAGGAAATGAAGGTAATTTCTGAAAAATCTTGAATTCATTTTGAAGTTCGGTGTTATGAAAATGTTCTTCAAACTTATTCTTGACATTTTGGACTCATAATGAATTTTTTAAATTGATCTACACTGGAATTTTCTTAGAAATTTCAGAAATATATGAGCATTTTCAAGAAATTTCGCTTCAACTCAGAATATGCAAGTGTTAGAATAAATTCGGATGCGCTTAGGATAATCTAAAAAATGTTTCCCAAATTACACGACAATATTGTTCATGCAAAGCAAAACAAATGGCAGAATTCAATTGGTCTTTCGCCATATCAAACATGTCCGGTCATTTACTGATTTTTTTTAGAGAATTGAATTTCCATATTGGAATCAGACATTCCTTCAATGTTTGTGAAAGAATGAGGATGCATTTCTCAAAAAAACACAATTTTTTGAGAATTTCAAACAATTTTAGGAACACTTCTCAAATATTTAAGAGATGCCATTGAATACCCGAATATTCCATAGATTTCTCGAAAATTCGAAAATTGTTTGTTTTAATCTTCAGAGTCCCAGAAAATTTACGAAATATTCGGGAAATTTTAATTTTTTTAAGAATTTGAAACAATGTTCTATTTTTCAAAGGAACGCTCTCTTTATCAAAACAAGAAAACGAAAGTAATTCCTTGGAAATTGCACAATTTAATCATAAATTTATCATTTCAAAAAATTTCAAAAATTAATTTGAATTAAGTTTGGAGTGTTAAAGTTTTGCGGAATTTTTTGAATATTGGTTCAAAATGTGACTATTGAACTGACAATAAGTTGAAATGGATTTCGAAAAAAACTTCCCATGCATCTCTTGGAAATTTGAGAAATATGCCAGAATTTTCAAAAAATTCCTTTTGAAGTGAAGGAACGATTCGGAAGTTTTCTTGAACTTCTTGATATGTTTTGAGAAATAAAGAAAAACACATTATTCGGAGTCACACGAAAATGTTCATCGATTTTGGCGGAATGCTCTTGATAATGAGAGAATGAATAGGAATGGTCAAAAGAATTTCACATTTTAATGTAACTGTCATATTCAGAGTTTTCTTGAAATTTATTGATTTTTAACAAAGATTCGATCTCTATATTGGCCATCTTCAGATTTTTCTTTGACGCTTGCTGAAGATAAGGAAGAAAGAAGTTTTAACGATTTTCGAAATATTAAAGTGAAGTGAGTTCGCACTCACGAAATTTTTCGATAAATTTCTTCAAAATTTACAAGATACGCATCAATTTCCTGAACATTTTCTTTGGAAATTTTTGTTATTTCAAAAAAGTTTTCAGATAATCATGAATTTTAAAAAATGTAAATAGTCAATAAAATTTCAACGAGGGTTTCAAATATTTTGATCACGAAAATAAAAATGGGAATATACCTTAGAAATCGTAGAATTTGTATTGAATCTCAAGGGAACGCGCCTTTTTTCGTTCTCCTTTTGGAACGCCTGGATCACTATATATGCATCGAATTTTCCTTTTTTATAACCAAAGTCGGCATGGAAATTAAGATCAGCCATATCAATTTTTACATATTACTGAGTCTAAATGGATAGATTACCCCATGTATATTAATATACCACTATAAAAATAACCCATTTCATCAAAACCCGCACCGCTGTGTTTCGATTTTCCTCTTATATCATCAGAGTTCGTTGAACTCATATTGAGTTGCAGATATATGCTTGCAATTGAAAAGAGGAAGAAAGACAGTAATTAGGCTCTGCTAATACCAGAATGGGAGGTATACGCTCAATGTAATGAAGGTGGCAAATATTACAAATTTCAATCAAGATTTATATTGTGGCAATTTGCAACTATAACAAAAATTAATAAGTCTCATTTATTGAAATTGTACTTAAATTCATTGGATATGATTATTGGATATAAAATGACGAAACGTGGCGCACCTCATCTGAAAAACATATGTGCCGAAGATACTGTATATAAGGTTTACCTCAATATCGGATTGATTCGGACAAAAATTGGTACGTAAATCGTCGGACAAACGAGCAATGCTGCTTTCGCATCGGAAATGCAATGTAGTGAAAGAGATCGAAAAGACTAAAACGAATGGCGATGGCGCCTCGGGACTCGACGAGTTTACTATCCGATTCCGTGATGGTCACAGCCCATATGTTAAATGCTTTCAAACGATATTCTAACGAATCTATTCGACTTTCTCGGAAATGGTAAGTCGTAGCTTAAAACAGTCAGGAAAGCAATTGTTCATGAAATTGCGATGCATTGTTTCTTAATTGATAGAGGTTGGTGGAACTATTAGTAGCCGAGTTGTATCGAAAAAACGATATTTTCAAAAGATTTGAAAATTTTTTTTGTCTTTGTGTTGACAAAAATATTAATGGAAACGATTGTAGCTCTATTTGTCAGCAACTGAATCGCAAGCTATGGAAGTTTTAGAAGTTGAGTTATATTATATAATTTTCAAAAATCAAGCAAGCCGGTCAATTTGAAAAACAACTTTTATATCAAATTACTGATATGTGCCTCATGCGCCTTAAAAGGTTCGTTTTAGGCAAAAATAAAAATCGACGCGATTATTGTAATTGAGTTATATTAGGAAATGTTAGAAAATCTTTGGCATTTTTGTGTTTTGATTTAATTTTCTCGGCTCTCGTCATGAATATTATTGGTGCTCGACTGAACCAACTGTTACGCCATCGTTACAGTATGAGTCATGTTTTTCTGCGCATGTATCATCGATTTGTAAGATGTTATCACATTAAATATGGCAATCTATTATCACAGCGATTTTATTGAAATTTGTGTTCGATGACAAATAAGAATTCGTAATGAATTTTATGGATGTATGTAAGTCAAAACTGTCAAACTTTCAAAGAATTCTTGGTCAATATTGTTTGGAAATATGCAAAATGATCATCGAATTTTTATAAATTTTTCGAAATAACATATAAATATTGCTCCTCCTGGCAACACCCAAAGCTGTGCCCTCGGTACTTTGTATATTAATATAATATTAATATATAATATAATTATTATATTAATATAATATTAATAATATTAATATACTTTGTATATTCGTCACTGCCTTCAATCACAAGGTTCTTATGATCACAACAACGATAATAAATTTAAAGTCAAATGAACCGATCAAATAATATCTTTGCTATTGTAGTCGCACTACTACCTTTTGTGGTACAACATATGAGATTCCGCAAAGACAGTATCTCAAAGATCACAAAACATTGAAGTTGCGGTTCAGCTTCAGCGCATGCGCACCAGTTCAAAAGTCATTAGAGGCGATTGAGGTGCAGTTATGTCGTGCAAATAAACTTTGAGCCGTGTGGCTGTGTGGATTGTAATGCAGTTTGTGTAATTTCAAGAACATGAAGAGTTTTATAGATAGGCTGCCTCTATAACGCTTATTACTTAGGTTATTTATGATGTTTTAGATGTCAGAGCAGCATTGTGGATTAACGAATGCAATGACTAAAGTAGTCATTGAAGAGAATCAACTTTTCCATATTATAGGGCTGAACAAATCATTTATTGACATAATTTGGACTAGCTAACCAAAATTCGATGTAATTGAACTTACGTCTCGTTGCATCTGCTCGAATCGAGGACAAATCGTAACGGTAATAAAGTAAACGCCCATCTGTTTGTTCGGAAGATTCGGCGAAGACGCGTGCCTCCTGGACAGACAGACAGGCAGACGCCTTTTCCGGCTCCCGACATTCCCATTTCCGGTGCATGTCCTTATCCTCGCGGCCGGGTGTTTATCGAGCAGCACGAGAATCGTTTTTCACGTACCCGCCGATCGACGAACACAATGACCTTATATAATAATCAATTCAAATCGAAAGATGTTGTGTTGACGACAAGTACGCGAGCACTGACAAAAAGAAAAGAACAAAAAAAAAGAAGGAAATGAATCCTTCCCGAGTAGTATTGTAAATGACTAATGGCAGATAAATTTTAAGACAATGGAGGAAATCAGTTTCCACCTATTATTCAGGTTATCGATTTAGATACGAGAATCGAAGGGGAATCGCGAAACCGATGGTGACAGGCAGAGTGACCGATGCGAAGACAATACAATGAATAAATTTCTATGCGACGGTAGTCAGCTAGTCATATAGTAGAGACATCATCATAAGCCGTATATTATGTTGTACAAATCTGACAACACACATCGAGGGGCTGGATCCACCGAGGTTATCTTGCGTCACAATTCATCCCCAACACCTGGCCGCCCCACGAACACAATCGGAACGCACCCGTGTCAACCGGGGGACAGGGATGACTTTATACGCTTCGTCGAACGTTTAAACGATTTAGGACCGAAATTAGGCGGTAGTTATTGTTCGCCTCGTTTTCGACTTTTCATTAGCGCATAATGAAAATGAATCACGCGATAAGTTGTGACTATTAATGAAAAATTGTATTGAAAAAAATATCATTTCAATATGTAAAGAAGATTTATTAATGAGTATCTAAGAGGATCTAGAAAAGGGATTCTTGCGAAGGCAATTAGTCATCATTTAGTATTGTGAAGTAAAAATTTGAAAGTATTAGCCCTCACTTGATGAGGATCCGTTTGAACGATAAAGAAACAAAAAATTTCGTTTAGTTGTCGATCTTGATGACCAACCGAAATTTTTTGTTTCTTTATTGTGAAATAAACATTTCATTTCATTCTTTGGATATTTATGTCTAAAAGGCAGCAAATTAACACTTTTTCCGCCAATAGAAAATAGTGTTCTCTGATTACCGGCAAAATTTCAAATTCGTACATTGCATTCAAGTGTATCTTGTACTTTAAAAGAAAGTAGGAAATCTTTCATCTTGTGGAAACTTCGGCTACCGCACGGCGGATGGCGCGCACGAATAACGTTCTTGTTTATCAGCCGTCCGTTGTAGCTTATAACCGTCCCCTGCTCCACCCCAGCGTATATGGCACACGTACATCAACCATACTGATGAGTCCAGTATGTGTGAACATGGCGGATCCTTAGTTCCTATAATCTTATCGAATTTTACGGGAATTGACAAATTTTTGAAAAATCTTGTAAAGATATCTGGATAATGGATTTTACAACTTTTCATGAATTGTTATTAAGTGCCAACACTCTACGGCTTCCGTTAAAGGTCGACGCATGTAAACATTAATGAATGTTTTCCAAAATCTATGTGAGAAATAAACCCTACAATGAAAATTTTTGACAATTTTTATATACGTATTCAAATTTCTGTCTTTTTCACATTCCAAGATTTCTAGTTCCTCAAAGACTTTCCACAGAGAAAATAATAATGAACCAATCAGAAATCCCACCAGAAAACACAAAATCCGAAGAAAATAGCAAAGAATTAGAAAAAAACGATCGGAAGCTTCAAAAGTAGATTTGAAATAATCAGAAGTGCGTTGAAATCCTCAAGAATCGGATATCATATGAATATTGAATCGAAAATGGTAGAAGTACAAACACTAATAAAGATGAAATGGTGACATTTTTTAGAGAAACCCTCTCTCTAGGACATATGATGAGAAGTAAAAATTGAACATTGACGGAAATACGAACCAAACATTTTTAGGTAAGAGACTAGAATCAGAGACAAAATCTTATTTGTCATCTTTCTAGCTACCCACTGGTTACGTTCCAGTCTCTTACCTAAAAATGTTTGGTTCGTATTTCCGTCCATTTTCAATTTTCACTTCTTACTAATAGAGATAAATACACGAAACACTAGTATTAATTTGGAACGAATAATACACACAAAAACAGCTGAGAAATATAGAAGACGCAAAAAAACGAAGAACATAGGAAGAATTCATTCAAAATATAGCAAAACATCTAAAACATACAACTCCATACGAAGGGTCTGATTATTCTAAAAACTGTGTACGCAGGAACTGCTTCATTGTAGAGAATTTTACGAAAATTGACAATTTTTAGGGAAAAGTTTGTAGTACTATCTTGTATAAATAATTAACTAATGTATTTTACAAATTTTCGTGCATTGATATTTACTGCTAACACGACTTCCGTTAAACGTTGACACATCTAAACATTTGCTATAAAGGTCTCCATACACGTTATAGTGTTGATGCGCTCTCCTACAATATATCTCCAGAAATACTTTTCGTATTGACCGAACTCAGCCGAGGAGTTATCAAAACGAATATTTCCACGAAGAGAATAAAAAATTTGAAAGAAATGTATATATTTTGTTCCGATCTATAAAACAAGTCCTTTTTTTCTAAATCATGATTTTATGGCACAGAGAAAGTTTTTCTGAAGTTTTCATTAAGCTATCTTGCATAGATGAGATGAGTCATTTTTGACAATTTCGAAAATTGACGTTTCCGCCGAAACCGTTGATCCGATTTCATTGTGTACTCATTAAAGGCCTTTGATACTTCTACGATACTGAGAAATTCAGTTGGAATCAATGAAATTCACAGACTCAAAATGATTTCAAGGAGTGCCAAAACGTGTTTCGGCTGTGAATTGTTTTACTTAGCAAAACACGCTGAGAAATCCTCGATGAAATTGATATCACTAGAAATGAAGTATTCGAAAACATTGCGAGAAATAACTTGAACCAAAGAAATATAAAAAGAATCGATCGTAAAAGAGAAAGAATTGAAAATATACTGATTGTGCTAAAAATCCAGATATGACTATGAAAATATTCGAAAAACTTCCAAAATTTAGAAATACAAAACACCAAAAGGTATCAAAAAAGCGTCAACAGTTGCATTCTTACATAATGAAGAATTTACATTTTTTATGTTTATGTAAAATAAATTTTATCCCTTATGAAATTTTTTGACAGTTTTTCAAATTTCCGTTTTCTTTACATTTCAAGATTTCTAGCTATGTCGTTGAAAATTTCCGCGAAGATTAAAAAAAAAAAGAAAATGAACCAGTCGGAAATCACATTTGAAACCACGTAACTTGAAGAAAACAAGACACAATTCAAAAAACCATAAAAAATATCAATACTAGATTTGGAACCTTTGACAGCCGAAATCCTCAAGAATAGAATGGAATATAAAAATTGAATAAACAACGGCGAAACAACGGAAATTAATAAATGAAAATATACACAACACTAGCATGAATTTGAAGTCAATGACAATGAACACAAAAACAACCGAAGGGTATGAAGATCCCCGTGTCATCTGCAAATATAAATAACTGGCTGACATAATAAAGTTTAGCATATCGTTGATAAAGATTGAAAAAGGAGAGGCCCAATGAACTACCTTGTTGGATACCATAAGCAAGGTGGCATAGCGTAGATTTGTCGTCACCGTGAAACAAAAAAAAATACGAAGAGTTGGTTCAAAATATCGCATATCTGAAACATGTAACACTATAGAAGAACCCTGATGACACTAGAAACAGTAAAAAACTCAAGATATCGATTGATTGTGTGAATGAGTCAGAAATCCTTCCTGAATCTCAGAAAGTAAGAGAAAATTTTCTTTAGAGGCAAGAATTCTCAAGGATTCGAAATAACAGAACATATCGGAAAATGCCAGAAACAGACATATCGCCACTGAACAAATGAATCACCGACCATTGTCAACGTATGAAGTTCACTGATCCAAGAAGAGCTCAAATTTAAATTGCTCTTATGTCTGACCGAAATTTTGAAAGAAATGTAGCCAATTTCGATAATCATTCTCATACTTCTAAACCATACTTTTTTGAAAAAGACAAGAACTGAGGTTAATTTATATCGACAAAAAAAATTTTTTGGTTAACCTCACTTATACATATAATTTTATTGAAATCATTCCACTTTGACTTTCGAATTTTTCGAACTTATTCAGGAAATTTGGTTCAAGTTATAATTTGCGTCTATTAACACATCCAAGTACACCTTCATATCGAATAAATCGCACATAAAACCAAATGACTTCAGACACGATTCAGGGTTATCTTGTATCACCCAAGGAAAAATTCGAGACCTACAAAGAATGTGTGACAAATCGATAAGACCAAAATCTCACGATTCGTTGTTAACGACTGAAAAACCAATTTAGCGTGATTCGGGAATAGCGATATCTCGGATTACGGAGTGCTAATCCACTCTACACGTGTAGACGGCCGCTCCCTTTGGCGGCACCGTTCAAAATCGTGTTTTACAATATTTAACGGAGCTATTACAACCCACGAAACCGCAAGCGGTATCCAGTTTCGGCAGCCCCAAACACTCGCCGTCTTCCAGCTAACGAGTGATGAAAAAAAAAAGAAACGAGCGCTGTTAACATCGTCCTTAATTGATAACAGGAAACCCTTCGATGCCCTCTGGATGTTACACAATTTCCGCGTCGACTGTCAAAGCCTCCTCGATGATTAGATCCTTTCAGAAGGAATCATTGTTTGAGTCTTCGATCATTCAAGCAACAAAGAAGCGACCCAGTTGTCATTAAATCCTGTCCACCCACCACCACGAACTTCACCCCCATCGAATCCGGCGTCGCAACGTTTCACAATCAAATTCTAATTACGCCGGTGTGTTGTATCAGAAGCCACACGACTCTGTTACGCAACTTTGATCCCGTTGAGCGATTGTATGGGGTTAAATTTAACTTGACTAGTGTAATGGAATTATTCAATATTTTAGCTAAAGCGCGTTCGGGAAATATTGACAATATTCCAACCGCACTGAAAAATCGGTTAATCGATTTATTTTATATTTTTATTGAAACTCGCTCCACTTTCTTTTTGGGAGGGGGAAGTGTAGCTGCTGCGCCATCTCTTATATTTATTTCGTCGTGCGTTTTCTGAAGTAGAAATCTGTAATTTCTTTCATGTGAAATGCATGAGCATGTTCTTTCAAAAGAAAGTTCTGCTCGTATAATAATAATTCTTTTCTCAATTCAATCTCTTGTTTATTTCGAACATATTTAATCCCAATAGCTACGCGAGTTGTCGATCAACTCAGATGTTGTGAAGACATCATCATTTGATCATCTGTCGCGTCGTTACTTTTCGATCACTCTGATCAGAATATAATTACACTGAAGATTACCTGACGGTAGTTTATATTATTATCGTCGTTTTATCATGACTGATACCCTTGTTTTTTTAACATTCCACTTTATATTACGAAAACAATATCGGAATAGGAATTGTTATTGTTGATAACAACAATCAAAAGCGAAAACAGGGACAACGGTCCCTTCAATAGGCTGCCTGCCATACAACGTAACGCACGGGTTTGAAAGGCTCAAAGCGTTGCGGGTGGGTTCCCCCATGTCACAAACAGGGTTACCAACCGTAGCCGGACAAAGCGCGAAGTTGGCTGTGCATATACTCATTCAACTATCGTCCAATGGTCAGTTCATAACTTTGAATTGACTGTCATATTGTTGGAACTTTATTCAGCGTCGAGATATGGACCAAATTGGGTTTATCACTGAATTTGACGTTGCCCGCGCGCGATGAATGCCTCTCGGTTTTTAGGGATTCGAATTACACACCCCTTCGCGGCGGGCACCGACGACGCGCCCCGACGGCTCGTAATGTATATACACGAAATTTGTATTTATGGTTTGTGTAACGTCGCATTACGACGCTGATTATAATGGATTTCCGAATGCAACGGCTCGAATCATAGCTGTTGCGACCATTCAAATTTCGTTAAATGGCAACGCGAATTTCGGAATGCAATAACGGCGGTTTTCCGGGAACGGAACAATGGCGTCGCATGTTACTCGACTAAATGATGTAGGACGGCGGAACCTGGAAAAAATGCGATATATAAAAGTACGGTTGATAATAATGAATGAACATCACACGAAGCATTTTCTCTAATTTTATATCTTTGAAGATTTGAAAAGATTTTATGATAATTGGTTATTACAATCTGCGTAACCGATTTGCTTTCTGTTTCAAAAGAAACTGTCAGAATTGTATTCCCCAATTAAGAAATACGATAATAATTATTCACTCTGTATCGTTATAGTTAAGTTGCAAATCGTTACTATTATCACATTCAGTGTCATCTGCTTATATAAATAACTGGCTGACGTAAATTAAGTTCAGTAGATCGTTGATAAAGATTAGAAAATAGAAAGGGCCCAGCTGACTACCTTGCTGGATACCACAAAGCAAAGCGGCATAGCTTCGATTTATCGTCACATATTATAACTTTGAAATTGAGATGTCATATCGACTTATGAAATAAAATGCACGCGTCAAGTCAAACGGTAAGGTAACCACACAAACCAACACTTTTTCTTCACTTACTTTTCATCAAGAATGGAGCGGAGAGACTTTAAAGGACTGACCTCTTTCCATGCATTAAAGTTGTATACAGGTTGGTCCCTCTAACTGGAATAAATTCCGCAACTCAAGGGGGTGGAATTCAAAAAAATTATCTTCATACACATTCATTGTAACTTTTTCGAAGCTTCATTCTGAGGGTAACTATTTTTCCATATACCAACCCCCTAGGGGTGAAACCACCCCTAACTTTTTTCTGAATATAAGGGTAGGTCAAGTGAAAAGCTTATGTGAAAAGGAATACGACACACTATTTATTTGGTGAAAAATTCCGAACATATCTTATTAAAATCAACTTTTAAGATAATAAACAAATAAACTTATTTTCTTGACAAAGAAAGTTTCATTTCCCAAATTTTTGGAAAGTAACCGACAATTTAATTATTTTTTTTTCAAAAAGAGGATATGCTAATGGGGTACACTCCTATTCTAACGAATATGTTCAAAATGATGCCCATTTCTTTCTTGGCAAAGAGCCAATCTGTCATAAAACTCATTTCTAACGTTTCGAAATACTTCGTGTGAAATATATCTAACTTCAAGGGTAATTCTGTCCCTCAAATCCTGAAGATTGGTTGGTGGTGTAACATAAACCTTGTTTTTTAAATATCCCCACAAGAAAAAGTCCATAGGATTGAGATCCGGGGATCTTGGAGGCCATTCAAATGCACCTCTTCGATCAATCCACCTATTTTGAAAAATTTGATCTAAGTAGTTGCGAACTCATAGTCCGCTGGAGCGCCATCTTGTTGGTACCAAATTCTGTTGTCAAATTCATTTTGATTTGCGATTGGAAATCGATGACGCAAATGTGGGACGAGCTTATCCCGGAGCAGTGAAAGATATGATGGCCCATCAAGATTATTATCTATAAAAAAAGGTCCGACAACTTGGTCTCCAATAATCCCAGCCCATAGATTTAATTTTTGTGGACGTTGGGTGTGGGTTTCTCGCATCCAATGGGGTTGTTATCAAACCAATAACGGCAGTTATGATGATTCACTTCACGATGAAAAGTAAACGTGCATTCATCCGAAAAGAGTATCCAGTTCAGTTGCATCTGATCGCGGTCAATGAAGTCCATCATTTGCTCACAAAACTCATTTCGGCGACTGGATCTTCATCAGTCAACTCTTGAAGAATCTGCATCTTGTTAGGGTGCATCTTTGCAGTTTTCAAAATCTTTAAAACTGTTTGATGACTGATGTCGTTATCGCGAGCCAATTGCCGAGCTGGAGTTAGGGGTTTTCTTGGAGAGCCAACAAAACGTTAAGTTCTGTATTGTCGTCCACTACAGGTGCTCTTTCTCTTGGCACGTCCCTTACAGAACGCAGTATTTTACCACGGGAAGGTTGTGCTGCCCAGAGGCAGACCACGATCTAGTCTGCCAGACAGTTGTGGATTGAGGGGTTATAATCAGCGCAATTTCTTTTTACATTTTTTCTTATAACAGTATGAATTTTAACGAGGAGCATTAATGAAATGACAATAATTTCAATGATACACCACAACTTGGAGATATCAATTCCAGCACTTTATCGGAATATATGTATACGTTAACAAGTTGAAATTTTAGTAACTCACTCGAATCGCCCTAACAATTTTCGATCACGCTATCCGGATTTTCCGGGTGCATACTCCGTAATCCACCCTTCCGCTTCGTATCTAAACCGGGTGCATTATTCGCATCGGCCGGGTACAACCTAGAGTCATCTCATTCCGGATGTCTACCATCACGTGATCGCGTGTTCCACCCTCGTTCGGCGACTTGAAGAACTAATTACGGAACAAGTTCAATCTGGCCGGGAGCAATTTTCACTAATTTAATATCTATTTCACCCGAATCTGTTAATTCCCTCTCCATGTTGCCGACAGAATTATCGGGCAATCTGAATCGTCCTCTTTGCACGAAGGGATAATTTCCAAAGCGTCGATGGGTTAAACAACTCGGTTTAGATCGAAATCATAATCGCTATCTGGAATCTGAATTCCTTTCTGCGATTATTCATTTGACTAATTTAAATAAATCAGAACTCCATCTGCATCGCATAACTCTGTTTATAAGTATAGTTGCTGTAGTAATCAATTTTTACTATCAGGTTTATTGTAATTTATTATTATATGTAATTCTATTTCTTTCTCCTGTTCGTGACGAGAGGAAAGTTCCAAATTGAAATGGTAGACATAATGATTCCTGACAGACATCCTCGAATCGGTCTGCGCGTTGTGGTTAGTCGCCGGCGGCGCCGCCGCCAACTTGTCCACCAAAAATAGTTCGAAGTTCTATTCGTAAGGAAAAATCCCGGTTGGCTTCTTATCGATCGTCTCCGCGCGAAAACGATGCGAACGACGACCTCGGCATGTGCGAAAAATCGCGCGCGCTATAAATAGCGAGCGAACCGATCCCGATTCATCTCCCGATTTTCCACGCTCGATCGCGAAGACGGGATTGTTATGTTTTCAGGAAACCATCTCGTTTCATCGCGAGCTCGTTTTGTCCTGAAGCACGACCGTTAAATTGAATATGCGCAAAACGTACGAATTGAAAATAGAAATGGTCGAAAATAGAATGGATTGTTGATGATTGGAATCGTTTCGCCGATTTTCAATTCCAATTGTTTGTCTTTAAATTGGTTCGATTTAACATAGTTCATCATTCAGAAATACTAAAAATGTAAAACAATATTATAATGTATTAGTATTATGTATTATTATTACTTATGTAAATTTTACATAAATACTCACAACTAGACTTTATAGATATTGAAGAGACGAACAACATGTTCAACTAACAATTCTTCTCTAAAAATTATTCTCATACCAAAATTGGTACCAATTTTAGGCTTTCAAGCCAAATTCCTCTCAAAAATCTTCTATCAGGTTTGAATACTACTGTATTTTATTCTATTTTCATTTTAAACCAAATAAAACAAAGCAACGTATCGATATTTGAGCAGCCTGACCTTGTCGAATTCTTTCCTTGAAATATCGACGACAGTTCTAAACAAGATAAAATTAGAACACCGATGACGGAACTTTCGCAATTATTGAATCACAATCTTATTGTTTGGAATCAATTCAATCGAAGGAAACATTTGTTTATCATTGACACCCATACGAAATTACGAATAAATCCTGTTTCACGTGTCGGGAAATGATAACGTTCTCAAGTACGTCAATGCGGAAATACATGAATCGATTTTTCTTTATTCTCTGTAAACGCGCGCTGATCAGCACGACAAACGCAACGTCCAGGACCGTACCGATTTACCGAATCGAATTTGCGAGAAAATAAAATTATCTTACAAGCGGAAAAATGAGCGGTATGTCGAGGGTGAAGTGGGTGAATGGCGACTCCTAAATCACACGACACGCCACACGATAATCTTATCGGTGACACGGAGGACAATATGCGGCAGGACTCGCGTGCGATGGCCAGATTGCGTGTCCGAAGACGGACTAGAAGTTTTCTTCGAAGTTACCGACGGCAAAGCTCGCTCGGTCCTCTTGTGCTTTTCACGCCCGCAAACTGCTAACTCGTATATAATGGCGATGGAAAGGGTCGAACTCCGGTCAGTTGCAACTTTTCTTGACCACTGTTGAAATTTGCACATTCGACGATATGATCATGTTTAAAACCATATTATCAACACATTAAGATCTTTACACAACTCGTAATGAATGAGACAAGATAATATATCACATCCCATAACGACGTGATATCCCTTTCATGTTTCGCCGGGTCCAATGAACTAGCGAACATAGAAATACCAATATAATTGTAAATATTATTCGATATCTATCACAAAAGTGGATATTTGTATGGTCAAACGTCAAAATATCAATACAGAATGAAAATACAAATTTATTATATTTGATTCATTCTTTGTACAGTCGTAGTGAATATCATTCGAGCAATAGAAAATGAAGACTATTCTTCATTTGTCACCGGATGTAATCTATTAAATAAAATTTGTTGAAAAGAAATAAAGTTTCAATTTCAATATTTTAACTTAAAAAGCTATGTTCCAATGGATTAGGGATTAATAATCAAATCAGTTCTCTCTCTGATATGATATATTTGCATCGTTTGTGAGTTTTGTCATGTACCAAAATTTTCACCCCAATCTTGAGTGATTGCAGATTGTCCAATTATAAATTGTTATCAGTCATCCGTCACACACTTTTTAAGCGAATTCCAAAAATGTACTTCCACTCTGTTGAAATATTCCCAAAGATCCAAGAAGGTAATATATCAAACTTTTGGTGGTTGTGACTTTTCAGATGAATCACCTTATTTTCAAGGCAATTTTGATCTGATTCATCTCATTAGTTCCGTTTTCGCAACTGAACTACATATCGATCGTGAACGCCGCTTTAACTGCAACTAACCAATAATAAAACTGATAAGAATTTAATGATCTCCCGAATGAAAACATTATACTGTACCGAAATATAATGACCCATTGTTAAATGTGATTTATCCTTAATTGACTTTTTCCGCGCTCTCGACGAATGCGCAGGCTGGTTATCGTGTCTTCGGGAAGTTTATTAACCCTTAAAGCACCGAAAAAATTAAAAGGTTTTATCTAACCATAAGTACTCAAAACGTTGTCATAATTACCGATTAGTCGTTTCGTTAGTAATGTGTTCTTTGTATTCTTCCTGATATTATGTGGTACTTATTGAGCATACGAAACGACTGCATTGGCAGATATATGGGGATTATCAATTAAATGCTTCAGTAGAAACACCATTTCGGATGTGGTGATTAAAATATAGGAAACTCAATAGAATCGCAGATATAATTTTCGGTAAGAAAGCAAACATTGTACGTATCACGTACTCTTTGAAGAAACTGATGGGAAATTGAGTTGTTTTCTAATCGAAATTCAACGGTTATTTTATTTACATTTTTTTTTTTTCTTCATCTATTTTGAATTTTTTAAAATTTTTTTAAATTTAATTAGTTATTTATTCACCGTTCATTCATTTTCAATGGAAAAATTGCTCAAAGGGGATCTCCAGAATGTTTTGACAGTAAGACTAGTTAAAAGTTGTTTCAAGATAGAAGTAATAATGAAACTACTGATGAGTTTGGAAAACGCAATAGAAAAGGTAGATACTAAAATCAATATTAAAGTATGTGTGAATTGTGATGAATCTCTCCATAACGCTAGTTCAAACTCATAGTGACGAGAAATATCAATAAAAATTGTGGAAAACGAGGGTCCCTTAAAGTATCCTTGAGGAACTTCTTAAGTTACCTCATATTCGGTTGAGAATTTTTCCTTGACAGAGACAATTTGACGTCTACCTTAAAGATAAGAATGAACTATACTGAGACTCCCATCAATCTGGGACAGGATCAGGTTGGAGGTCCTACTGAGTCGATGCAAATTGGAAGAGAACCGACTCTTCTATCAATTTTGCAGGAAACTACACCAATAAAAGCTATCATAATGTAGGAGCTTCGAATTTTCTTTCATTCCTTGTCATTGTTTTGACTGAATTTTGTGAATTTTCAACTCGACTTATTGAAAATTTCCTGAACAATTTCAAAAAGCAGTGTGAAGAACAGAAAAAATGCGGAGAAGACCTAACGTCCTGAAGAGTGTCATTCGGATTGCGAAAAACTTCGCAGAACTCTTTAAAAATTGATTTACAACGGGAAATATCACATCGGAAAACAAAGAATTCGAAAAGAGACAGGAAAATTTGAAAATTATCGCTTAGTATTTCTCTGGAATAAATTGTTGATCCTCGAACATTGAATGGAATCGAGAATATTGAAAAAACCTGCGAAACAGAGGCAAACTGGAAAAATATCCAAAATATTAGACTGAAATTCGAACGGAAGGAGATTTAGAATACAGAAAGAACATTCGAAATGAGGGAACTCAAATTTGCTTTTAGAATTACATGCATATATTTTATAAGAAAATTTACAGAAATTTCTCTAAAGTATGGAAATACAGTAGAAATGATTTAAAATATTATCACAGCAAGGTAATTTGGAGATTTTATATTTTCTGAAATATATTCTTTTTGTGTCGAATACGTTTCAATTTTCAAAATTTCTCAATTTTGTTGGCCTATCAATGACAAGTCTCATCCCATTTTTATCGGGATTTTCGGGAATTCTACAATTTTTCAGAATTTTTCGAAATTTGTTCTATCAATAACAATATGATTTGGGTTCAATTCCGAAGGGATTTCTCAAATAATAATTGGAGATCAATAACATCCTTGGACTTTTGAGTAACTTCACCTTTCAAAACTTTTGCCGCTTGATCAACCACATAAAACTTTCTGAATTATTCATGAGAGTCTTTTAAGAGAGCTCTACAAACTTTAAAACAACTGTAAAAGGATGGATAATCGAATAACTGTGGGAATTTATCAAGAACTTTTCCTCCTCGAGTTGCTCGAATTCAGTTTCATCTCGTTGACCCGAAAGATTACCAAATTTCTTCTGAGAAACCGCAAAATGACAAAAAGGACAGACTTTTCGGAAATCATGGATGAAAATTTTGAACTTTTTTATATATTATTGATGCTTCAAATTTAGTTTGCACAAATTCTCTTGTTTCTATTTGAAATTGTTGATCTGTGTCCTGTCATTTTAGATGTAAAAATTCTCGCAAAACTCCGAAAAAAATGGGAGCAACGAACGGATACCAAACTATCAAATATGAACACACAAAATTCAAAGAGGAATAGAAACATGGAAGATAACAAAAAATAAAAAAATAACAGCATAAAATTGAGAGAAATGGGCATGAGAAATGGAAAATGTTTTGTATTTTCAGATTTGTTTTTATGATGAATTCTTCATTTCAGTTTTTAATTAAAATATTTCAATGAAGTATCTAGAAAAACCAACAGAAAATTCGAAAAAGTATGATCTAAACAAATCATATCAAAAATAATTTTCAAAATCATAGACATATTAAGAGAATCAAGAGTAATTGTACATTTCATACAGTTTCTCTGTACGACATTTCGAGAAAGTTCAATATTTTTAATTCGTTCAATACTTTATGCTCATCCATAACATGGCTAATGCAATTTTTCACAAGAATTTCCCAATTTCTCGGGCGGAAAATCTACTTGTTTCTCACGAAATTTCTCTCGTCATTAGGATAAAATGAAAGTGTGTTCCAAAATATCTAGGCATTTCGATAGTAAATCCATTAATAAGGTTGAATTGGCATGAATTATGCAATCTTTGTGCAGAAATTTCGAAGAACTTTTTGTTTATTTTCCAAAACTTTCAGAGTCGAGTCGTGAGGCTACCTTCGACTCTTTTAATTTATTGAATATTCAAGAATATAATAATAATATAAGAATGATAATAATAAGGTTTATTGAGTAGGATACCCTTATATAAACAAAGTTTTCTATTATCTACAATAAACCATATTATGTCAGGAAAATAATAATTGAACTTAAATATATACAGAAATATAATTCAAAACAAAACATTAAAGATCATTAGTTCAAGCGGATATAGGAACTTAAACAATTTTTCTCATCAAATGGCAATCAACAAAACAAAACCGTTCACATACAAAGAAAATGAAATTGGTCGCCGGACACTGCCCTGCGGGACGCCATTATTAACTTCCGTTGTCTCAGATAATCGATCAGAAAATCTAACTGTCTGTTTACGGTTAGAAAGGTAGTCCCGAAACCAAGTCAAAACATTTCCCCTAAAGCAAGATACACAAGGCATACTATGGAGCTGTTTCACACGAAAATCCACATCCAAAACCTGACTGATTTGGTATCAATATATTATTTGTCCCAATCGAATCAACTACTTTTTTATAAACAGCCAACCATGTTTGAATTTGTTCTTTCAGTCACCCTATATACTCAAAAAGTGCCACATTGACATAAAATTATATTTACTTAAGATCTTGAGAGTGAATTATTATACAGAAGCTCTGAGTTAGGATAAAATGTGGCATGAAAATGAAAATATGGAGTAGTTTTTTTTGTGTGTTGTTGGATTTAGAACGGATGAAATGAGGGAATTGTAAAGTGGAATGTCAATATAGAATATTGTTCACGTTAGACCAAAAGGCAAGCCGTTATATTGATTTTTGTATCAATTTCTTTGGAATTTAAGCACAGGCACAATTGACACATGGGTCGTAGGTGCAACTGGCGATAAGATTATTGCACTCATTTAATTATATCATGTATGATCTTACTTTTCTGTCTTCTTTTTATTCTACGTATTTGGTTATTGAAGGAAACATCGATGACTGCAATTTCTTTAATAACTAATTTTCAACGAACCCCAAATCCGAAGGAATAATAACTTTTCCTCATCCAACTCAACCGAGATAAACGACAATAATGCAAAATGTTTTCAACAAGTTCACATAACATAAAGCCATCGCTCGAGATAATTTTTTTTCTCACCAAATTATACTTAAAGGTACTCGTATCTGTGAAATAAATGAATCGACGTTTTCTCTCATAAATTGCCATTCTTAAACCAGGATACACTCCATTTGTCATCAAACAATCATCAACTTGAATTATTCATCCCGGCGAAGTTCCGAACTGGATGTCGCCCGTTCATTTCCCAGCGACGACGTCGAGATTAAAATCTCCGGAATTTACTAGACCCATAAAATAATAACATGGAGCCATTGTGACAGTTAACAGTTCCAGACGGGCGTTGATAAAGATATTTAAGACATCGAAGAGGGAATAGAGAGGGCGTCGCGTCGTCTCGGATCACGACCGGCTTAATTAACTCGAAATTGTATCACAAGAAATTTCGGCTAATTAAAATTAGTCGAAGATATGGCGCCCCGTTATTTGTCAAATATATTAATTTTTACGCAACCGTCATATTTCGAACGGGCGTTGTCAGATGGTTCCAATGGAATTTACTTGACAGTTCTAGTTAATTTCGTTCCGAAATCGTTCAGTAATTCATATTATTTGAAGTGATTATCTCACGAACCATTCCTCTTCGCTAAGTAGGAATAGATGGAGGTTAATCATATCACTTTTATCGTTTACAAGATGTTCCCTGTTGAGATAGCAGCGCTGCCACTTAACACCCCGTCGATAATGGATGAAACTCCGAGTGCACCCTCGCTTTAATAACAGATAGTTTTGGGGCAACGATCCTAAAGACACGTCCTTACGAAGGAATAGTAGTTACGACCCGAAATCGTTTTATTAATGACCTTCCGAAAGTGAATGAGGATCATTTCGCGAAGAATCGGGAATTGCTTTTTATGTTTTTGTTATTAAATAGGGGGATTATATGGATTAGATTCAGAGTATTATGAGAACGATTCGATTTTTCCTTCGGCAAACCAGAATCAAATGAAGAATAGTGTAAAGATGAAGACTAGTGTAAAAATGAAGAATAGTGTAAATGACAAGACGAATTTTCAGTCAATGTCTTCAAACCTTCTGTTTAAGACAGGACAGCCTACTGTTTATGAAAAAATAAAAATAGCCTACAGTTTAGGATAATTTCTAAAGTGAAAACAACTCTACACGCAGGAACTGCTTCATCGTAGCGAATTTTAGGAAACAATTTGTAGCGCCTCAGGTGCAACCAGGCAGTCAGTATAATCCGGAGGGTCCCCACCCCCCAACCAACAGCTTCAGACAGGGGAGAAATCGATTGCCTACTTTTTTTCTATTAGTCACCATGATGGGTTGAAGAGTGAAGTGAACACTTTTGTTTTAGTATCAGTGATATTTGATCATCAAATTAGGATCGGGTACCACCCTAGGAAACAATCCTGATTGTACCATTTTGTAGCTCTGTCTTATTAAATATCTAGATAATGCATTTCACAAATTTTTGTCGATTGATATTTGCGAACACTCTATGAGTTCTGTTGAATGTCGGCGCATCTTCCTGAATTTGATCGTATAACCCACTGACCTGGGTTCAAGTGCCAGAGTTTTAAGATCGCACAAGGCATGACCTAACTACTATTTATTAAGTATATATCCGGTCCAATAGCTTTACGTGCCTTCCGAAGCACGATGGCATTCTAAAATTAATTTGGAATTTACCGGGATTCGAACCCGGTTTTCCTGGGTACTAGGTCAGTGCTAGGCCTGTTGAGCTATACACGCTGTAGTGTTGATGCGCGATCTAACTCATCCAAGTTATATAGTGTTATATAGTGTTATTGTGAAATTACCTTCACTTAAAATTTTTTCTTCGAGATGTTCCATAACGACTTGAGCTATTACACTCGAAATCGGACTACGCATTGCAACTCCGTCGATTTGTTGGTAAAATTGGTCTTGATATTGAAAGTAATTAGTGTTAAGTGAATAAAGTTCGATGAAGTCTTTTTTCGGTATCATTGTGAAATTTTGAAGTTGCGTCCATTCTTCTTTTATAATATCAGCTACGACCTTGTTTGGAATATTTGTATAAAGCGAAATTACGTCTTTAACTTTAGTTTTAGGTGTTTCACTTTTGAGTTTAGTGAAGAATGTTTTTGTATACTTTTTACTTTTATATGCTGTATTTATGTTGTAATTTTTTGTTCACAATGGCAATGCAATCGTCCACATATCGTTGGTAGAATTTGAAAGGGGAATTGAAAATGCTTCATATCGTTTTCTTCTAGTTTCTCCATAACTCTTCGAGCTCATACACTTGAAACTGGGGATTCCTTTGCAAATCCGTCCATTTGTTTATAAAACTGATATGTATAATATAATAAAAATAATTGGTAATCTATATTTTCCGATTCCATTCCATTTTCCTTCTATGATGTTTTTAACTGAAATTATCATTGTATGACATCCAACGAAATCATTATTCCGGCTCTATCTCTCTCGATTTTTATTGTGTTGTTGATGTATTTTTCATTTTTGGAAGCTATATTTTTAAGAATGTTCGATAGGAATCCATTAAAAGGTTGATTATGAGGAATAATTGGAAAATTTACTTTGTGAATTTTCAATAATCTATACATTTTGGGAGGTTGGGGATTATGTGTTATGGGAAACTGTTGTTCTTCTTTAGTTAAGAAACATTCATTTTTGCATTGTCTCTTCAGATTGTTGTTCATTCTTTGTGTTTTTTAGTTAAATTTTTGTTGATTTTTTCGTGAAGTTGTTTTTCATTCATATGTTCTTCCAGTTTATTGTCATATATTTGTCTATCTATTAGAATTGTTTTATTGCTTTTGTCGGCACTAGTAACGTCAGTTTGGGGGGTATCAGAATTTTTTCACCTTCTTCATTTATTTTTCTAATATGATTAAATCATGCGATTTCCTTTCAATTTTATATATTCTATTTTGAATGATATGCGACACCTTGTGGCGAATTTCATTTGCTTTCTTTTTCTCGAAAGTTTTAATACCTAGCCCAATATTTGTCTATTGGAAATTGCTTTTGAGTTTGTAACGGAATAGCAAATTTCGTTTTTATTGATAATATCTCTATTACTTCTTTGGGGATTTCTACATTTGTAAGATTTCCTGACCAGATTGAACTTTCTTCTTGTTTGATAGTATTTGAGTGTTTTATGAGTCAATTATTTACTTTGCTTATGTTGCGCATTTTAGCTTTCTGGAATAAATTTTCTTATCTCAAATTTTGGAAATGTATATAGTCTATCTAAATTTTTACTAAGTAAAATTCGCTAAAAACTAAAATTTGGAATCTCGAACAATTTTCAAACAGTTTCCCGCGCATGCCCACTTGTCCCTTCTTTGACAATAATTTTAACATGATTTCAACTAAATTTTAGTATTTTTCCCCACCACCCCCGACACCGACTGAAACTCCTACTTGTCGATTACAATAATAGAAAAGTTCATATTATTCAATAAGTGCTTTCCTGAAAATGGTCGTAATTCTTTAGATCTAAGGAAAAGGCATTTTTTTCGTATTCGGGTTTGGGTTACGTGGCGGTCGGCGTCGTTCGAGGTTCGGGTTAATAACTCGTCGGTGGCGGCATTCGGAACGGGGCATTCAATTCGATGAAAAAGCAGGATATCCATTCAGCGCTGAAAGAAACCTCTATTTAAGTATAGACAAACGGAGAATCTCGAATATCTAGGGAAAATAATGAGACGAGAGATCGGGCAAATGAAAGAAAGCGAGGGAGGATGCGTATATCTGTTTTGATCTGGGAGGGGCCGCGCGGGTGGACACCGGAAACGTGCGAACTAACTGACAAACGGGCGGATTGTTTATACCGGATGAGTCGGCCGAGATTTTATTCTTCGCTTTTTGTTTCGCCATCAAAGACGAGCAGAACGTGTTCTATGACTCAAACAGATCGAATGGGAATAACGAACTATTCACATATGGGGAATGTCGGAAAATAGAATAGATGCGAAGGATCCCAGCGCATTCGCCTATTTGCAATGTCTATACTTTATAATGGCTCCGGAAAAATGTATAAATATGTGCATTATCACTGTATTGAATGTTGAAGGACGACGACGGTTAAAAGACGTGATCAATTAAAATTTTAACGATTTGCGTGCATTGTTTTTCCATCTATTCATCTCGCGTCGATTCGCCGATGGCTGAATAATAAAGATAAAAATTAACTGCTCAAGATAAAGCGATGGATGTGGTAGTGCGATATTCACGATTTTACAGCGAATCCGCTTCAAGGACAATTTTATACTGCTTGCGGATAGTGGAAGATTTACAGATTCATGGTTATGTCGTTTGGCTCCGAATAAATTGCAATCATATTGTGAATAATAATGGTTAATGTATGATTCCAAGTGGGAGCTTATGGAGTTTATATTCAGACAAATCGTTCAGGAGTTTCATTACATTTAGCTCAAACTCATCCTGATTTTTTGGACGCAATATTGAAAATAATTGCAAGCTGATTCATTCGAAATTTCTGAGGTATATTGGCACCTATTTTCGTGTTCATATTACACGTATTTTAACTAAGACCACAAAAGGATTTTTTTTACGATTCATATGAAGCATTCATGTTGCTTTTTTCTAGAGCCGTATATCTAAACTTGGAAGAAGGAGACGAAGTGCGAATTTATTACATCCAACTTTGCGAAAATCTGGAAGGAGTCTCTTTGAAATTTTTTAAATATTATTTGAAAATGCAAGACATCGAGGTCAATTCTTGCGAAAAATAAGAAAATCGCCAGAATTCCCAGGGATTTCGTGAAAGTTTGATAATCTCCAATAAGAAAAGGAGAACTTCCGTGAGGATCATTTTGAACTTTTTGGTTTCTCTGAAATATTGAATGAATCCGTTTCTTATTTTCTAGCTAAAACTACTCGAAAACTGCTTGAATGGAAATCTACACGTGTTTTAAAGCATCGTGAATGGTTCAATTATGATTGAAACTTCTAGAAAACGGGTAAAATAATTCTCTGAAATTCAACAAAAAAATTTGCGTTTCATGGAGAATTCTTTTTAAAATATTGATAATCTCCCTAACATTCGATGAATTTTTGCTAACTACGATATACATTGCCAAATTTTGTGAAAATCGATACATTTTAGAGGAATTTTCATGATAGTTCATAACTAGAGACATTTTGTTATTGTTATTGTTAGGCACACTTTGCAATTTTCTGTGGAACCTCAGTCGATTTTCTCACGAAGACGAGTGTAGCCAGAATCTACTGAATAGGTACCTGAAGTTGATTAAATAAATTTGGAATTTTTTAAGGAATAAGAGTTTATTCTGTGAGAATTCACATATTCAATAGAAAATTTCTTGATTATCAATTTTAAAACATTCCATTTACGTCTTTTTGTTGATCGAATAATTGGCAGAGATTTGTTCTTGATTTCCGCAAATATTTGAAAACATTTGGCACTTTCCTGCATTTTTTGGAAGATTTTGAAAATTGTGAGTTCAGTTGGAATTTAAGCATAACTCTGAAACTTCCAACAACGCAGTGAAAATTTTCTTGGAAAATAGGAAAACTTTTCTCGAAATCAACCGAAATTTGTGCATTTTGCAAAAACTTCAAATTAAATCTTAAATTTTTTGTAAAATTTATGTATTTATTTTTCAATTCACTTTGCTATTTTCTTCATCGAATTTCGGTTCATTTTCTCATGGAGACAAAAAGAGTCGTGTCAGAAGTTGCTTCAAAGAATTTGGATGTCTTTGAAGAAAATCATGTAAAACTTGTCAGAAATAGGTGAGCATTAGGAAATGTTGAAATACTAATTCCGAGAAGTATCTATGAGAAAACAAGCAAAACGCGGAAAATCCATTTTTCTGTTATTTTTTTATTAATTTCATTTTTCTCCAATAATTTGCATAGTTTTACATTTTTTCTTTGCTTTTCTCAGATAGATCCAAAAATTGCTAAATTGAAAATAAAATATTCATCCTGAAACCCAATTTAGCAACTTGAAGAACGAATACAAATGTGAATTTTTCAAAGTCTTAAATTCTTCTCATTTTCTACGAATTTCAGTTTTTTATGTTGATATTTTCTTGATGGTAATTGTATCATAATCGATATTTACACTCTGTTCAGTTTCATTGGATTTTCAGTGAATTTCAAAATATTTTAAAGTGAGTCTTCAATATTTCGAACAGTTTTGAGTTTCTCCTATTATTCTACAGATTTCCCTTTTAAAATTCAATTTCAGTTCTTCAGTTTTGTCTAGTTTCCTGGAACTTTCTTGGAGTGCTTTGCCTAATGAGAATGACTATGGAAAACCAATAATTTCATACAGAAGAGAGACATTAAAGGAATACAGAATTAAAATGGATACTGAAATAATATTTTCTTTATTATCAACTCTTTACATTTTTCGATATCTTCTGGTGTTTCGAATGTTTCAGTATTCTTGCATTTCGAACAACTTTTCAGTTACTTTCGAAGATTGAAGCAGAATTTCAAAACTCATTTATCGACTTAGCCGATGTATCGAATTTTATTTAATTTTTAGAGTCATAAACCTTTTTGTACGGTTTTATATGTTTCGGAAATTTTGAGATATTCCAAACAAATCCTTCGAATGTTTCTTGTTTTTTGGGCGGTTTCCATATTTGTTTGGTTGTTTTTGTACGTTGTTATGATCTCTTGTATCGTCATTTCTTCCAAGTTCGTCCAAATTCTAGTACATATTACATCAATGTTCATTGATTGCTGTAATTCTACCATTCTTTATTAAATTTTTATATTCCGCTCGATCTATGTCAGAATGTTCCGAAGGTGTTTTTGAGATTTATATATATTTCTTAAGTTAACCAACATTTCCTTCGAATTTTATGCATTCAGATGTCAGGTTTGGTTAGTTCACTTCTTCTTGAAAAATGTTTGCAAAAATTTTAAATGAGATACCAGAAACCCTGAAATTTTCAAAAAGGAGGCAATTTGAATTTAAACAAATTGCAAAAAATTCAAGTTATAGATTTGATTCCGCACATTGATTCAATGAAGAATACGAAAATTTCAACGTAAAATTTAAATAACTCGAAGAAAAGCCGAAATCAAAAGATTTAACAATAAATTCGTGATTCTATATTATATTATTTCTCACTTATTTTATTTTTCTTTGTTAATTTCTTTTTTCTTCAATTTTTGAAACTTTTTTAATACGTTGTGGTGTTTGAAATTCTTAAATTCCTAAGTTTTGGAAGAGTTATTTTATTTTTTTACTAATGCAGAAAAATAAGCATCTGGTGCAGTGATAGATAATCATAGAACTATGAACTTAAACACTATAACGTTAAATACTTTCTCTTCATTAAAGGATATATGAACTAATATTTCCTTAATCATGCAGAATATTCTACTTTCCTCTTAGAGTATCTCAATTTGATGTAAATAATAATAACCAAAAAATAGTTCCTTTTCGGTTTAACTGTCCCCTGCTAGAAACCAATTGTTCGCCAAAAAATCCGGCTAAACCGTTAACGAGTCAACTTCTAAGCAAACATTTCCATCAAGTAAAACGCACAAAGTACCGAAGCATTTATCCTTTGTATCTAGCTAACGAATGTATTTTGTTTTGACAAAAACCTCACCGTTTAGGTAATTTAACGTTAAAAATTTAACTTTCACTAAATAGAGGCTTGGTTATGATAAAGATTGAACCGAAAAAAGGAAATTGCACTGAGATGTAAGCTCAAGTTTTTAGTTCGTATGCTTTTTTATTTGCGAAATAATAAGGTTATGTCACTCATTAAAATTCCTCCACACCATCTATTTTACTTTCTCGCCTCGAAGTAACTATGTAATGAGTTATTATCCTTACTCAAAGTAATTTAACCCTCTTCTATTTTCTAGACACCTATTGTTGTTGCTAATTCATTCTCTGAAAGTGTATAACAGTTGTAGTCAATTTGCCGAAGGCGCAAGTATTCTCGTCTCCTGATAGATAGCGCGTAAAAAATTTTCCAAAAAGAAAACACTTACCTTGGGCGGTAAGTCTCCTAGCGATCGATTTCGACCTCATGTTCCCCCGGGAGTCGCGGTCGCGATTTCTCCCCGTTCTCGTTTTAATCAAATGGTGGTGTCGGCTCGGTACACGAAACCCCGGACTGTTCCTTTCATGTCAACAACAACTAAACGGCGCACATCCGCGGCGGCAGTTCGGCAGTTCGGCGCGCGAAGAAGAAATCGTCCGCCGTCGCCGTCGTCGACACGGACGAGGACAATAAGAATCGCGATCGTCTTTTTTCAATCGCGTCCCCCGCCAATCACCGCCGTCCATTCGCTGTCATGTTTTGTCACTCTGTGTGTTCCGTAATTTTTGATGCGGTCCGCGGGCGGCGTGTGTCGCAATAACCGACGCCGCGATCCTCTTTTGTTTCTCTCCTTCGGTTTTACCTGTCGCCGATCGCGTAGGTCGCGGTCGCTTCTTCGGCCCTTGCGCAACGGTACGCGCATCGCTCCGCCCACCCCGATGCCACGCCAACGGTATGCTAGATAAGAGCATCGGGACGCGACGACGAGGACGACGACGGTCGATACTCCGGGATAGTCCGGTGCCCTCTCCGGAACCTGCGGATCCGGTTGAACTGTCTTCCCATCCGATGGAAGGGGCGATACCGCCATTTTTTCCTCGATATTATTACTCTCCCAACCTAACCTCCTCGCGGCCAATAACAAAAAATGCTCCTCCATGATCATAATCTTCAAAACGCATTTCGTCATGTAACCATCTTCTTGAGCAGCTGAAAAAAAGCGAAAATCTATTATTTGCAATTTTTAACCTGTCCGTCTTTCGTGTGAATATGATTAGGTGTAAAATTGCATATTGAATTCAATGAATTATGTAAATAGATAAAGGTTTCCAACAAATCATCAACAAGGTAATAAAGGGAGGCCATAATTAAAAGTTTTGCTAGGGTCGATGTTTTTGCGTTCCTTTGGAAATTCGAATAATATTGTAAGGTTCCAAACAAACTCCTGTGAAGAAACAGATAAAGCAATCAACTCCAGATTTGCTCCAAAAACTGAAAGTTTAAAAATCAAAAGGTGTCTTATTTACAAGTTCTAATAAATGCACCGAATAGATTATGTTTGCGTAGCACATCGATTTTATCGAAATTGGTAGGGCGTAGCTAAAACTATTGATAGAAGTAATTTTTTATGAAATTACAATGCAATGTTCGCTGAAACACCAAAAGCGGTGATCGACAAACGGCCGTTTCAAAAGGTCTGACAATTTCTTTCCCCAAAAAAACGATTCACCTCAGGCAGCAATAGTAATCGAGGCGATTATGTATCTATTGGACAACAACTAAAAGTTGAACCCGCCGCCGTTTAATCTGTCAAACGTCAGACATCATCAACGCGCGCGCACACACACACTTGCGCGCGCACATACTACCTCGATCTACACCGCCGTTCTACACTAAGGGCAAGGATGAAAACGAAAGAATGAATTATAATTTGAAACATTTTATGATCAGTTCAATGACAATTCGAACTAAAAAGCAGAAAATAGTTTATATCTATTGATATTCCGTTAAACAGTCCTACAAAGGTACCTAACTCATTAAATTTCAATCATTCTTAATAATTATGAAATAAAATAAAAGGACATTATAGAAAGAAAGAAGGCAAAAACTAAACTTGTTACGCAAATGCCAAGAATCCGATTTACAAACCAAATAGGCAATCTGCGGGTAGCAACCTTCGAGGAAGCAACTAATTCAACAAATTAATCGTTCCAAGGAAATCCGGGAAGATTAATGCACGAAAGATTTGCGATAAGTGCGGTAAGGGAAGGGAATTATTAACGCTTACATTAACATATTGTACATAACTAAAGCACAACGACCGTTAGCACTTGAAGACGTGGCAAACGGCTTCCCGTTCCCGTGCAGGCCGTGAAACAAAGGAAACTCAAGACAAATGGAAGCGGATAACAAAAACAAGTCAACGTCAAATCTATTATGGCGCGCCAGACGCTCTAGACACGAGCGTTCATTAGGACGAGATGTTTTCGGTTTCGCCAGAGCCGTGCGAGAAAAATCCGACAATCGAATCGGTTTTTAGGGGGACGAATCAAAGATAACCTGGCTGGTACTTGACAATCAAGTGCCGGTAATAAAAGTTGGAACGACGCGTCGGAATAGTTTCGATAAAGTGAATAGAGTATAGAGCGATAGTAGCCACCCTTAAATCAAAACGATTCTTGGAACGTCATAAAACCTGAACTCATTCTTTCCTTCCGCACCGTTATCGTCTTATCGGCACGATTGTGTCCAGTGTCCGCAACCGCCGCCGCCGCCCCCACTGGGGGGTTGGTAAAGGAAGATGGCCGACGATAAGCACGCGTCTCAGGTATCGTGCATCATATTTCTGTCCCGATTTTTAATTGACCGGATTTACATAACAGATTATACGTGCCGCGTTCTGAATTGTCGTCCTATCGTAACGTTGCCAGATGTTCCAGTCACTGACAATTACGCCATTTTTTCGGACCATAAAACATCATTACAAAGAGATTTATCCGCGACGGTCAGTTCGATGGTTACTTTCGAATATTTCTCGGTTCGTCGATGTTCAGGGGGTGAACGATTCAATTTAGCGATCATGTTCGAACGGCAACCCCGCCGGCTATCCCCTGTCCTCACAACACAATTGGGTCAACAGTTCATAATGTATACAACGTCGTCGGCGTCGTCGTCGACGTGGATAGCGTGAATTATTGTTTAGGGGAGAGAACGCACCCCAAAAACGATTACGTCAACCTAATGAAGGAAGATCATAAAGATCGTCTTATCTTCACACAATTACGGTTAATTCACTTTAATGACTTCGGTTCGAAGGTGACTTACAGTTTCGTGGGAAATGGATACTTAATTTTTGCATCGATCGTTTTTATACATAGTCTATACTGTGAACTATATCAGTGACAATTTCAAGGGTCCTGCTCCTAACTCTCCTATCTTTTGAGGTTAGATCATTTCTTCCGATATGACACCAGTCCCTGATGTTTCTTCTCGGTGAAACTCATCCTGCTGTGTAAGATGCCCTAGATAGCCAGCTTTTCTGGGATTTTACCTTATATAAATGTATATAAGAGGGTATAATGAGCACTCACTATCTCCTGAATAAGATCGAACTATCTTATTTTGCTTAACAACCTCTTCATCATCCAATTAATCTACTCCACAACAACCTGTCACCATATCAACGTGTAGTGAACTCCAAAAGCGCGATCTCAGTTGAAACAACGCAAACAACAACAAGATGGAATCCCGTGAAGAGGAAGACGAGGCACAGGAGTTGAAGACAATTAAGGGTTGTGAAGTTCAGACGATCGGTTTGGGAGAGTGTGAAACCTTCCGGAAGACACTAGCACTCGCTCAGAAGACAGACGATGTTCATTTGTTAGAAAGTCAAGGAAAAATAAAGCTTCTTAGAGAGAGCACTGGAATAAGACCATTCACCATTGGAGGCGTATAGATAGAAGATGTGCGGGTAGGCTGATAAGGTCTAACCAATGTCGGCTAAGATAATGTTCAGATAAAGCCCCAGTTTTACCCTACCCACCGTTTTTTTACCACAAGCCCAGGTTCGGATGGTGTCCCAGTGGTTTTTGTGCGAAGGTGCTCTGATTCTCTGGCTTATTCATTGGCGGAGGCAATGAAGGAATTGCTTGAGGGTGGTACGTTGCCCGAGAGTTGGAAGACGATGTTGTCCCGATCTTCAAGAAAGGAGATAGACTGGACCCCAAGAACTATAGGCAGATTAGCTTGGCATGCACTCTTGCGAAAATCATGGAAAAGATCATCGCCATGGAAGTTACATCGCATCTCATGAATAACAACTTGTCATCCGACCATCAGCATGGATTCCTCAGGGGACGTTCGACGGTAAGCAATATGCTCTGCTGCTTGGCAGATTGGACGAGGTACATGGACGACATTATTTACCTGGACTTCAGGAGTGCTTTAGACAGGGTGCCTTTTGAGAGAGCCATCATCACGTTGGAACACTCCGGTATCAGGGGTCAACTGCTGACGTGCATGGAAACTCACCTGAAAAATAGAACATTCAGAGTGGGTGCAACAGTTTTACTCTCGAACCAGGGGGTCACAAGTGGGGTTCCACAAGGATCTGTGTTGGGTCCGCTGGTGTTTTCGATGTATATAAATTCGCTTATCACCTTGTTGAGGTCCGAAATGGCTACCTACGCAGATGATATAAAAATTTACAGCAATCCCATAACACAATACAACATCATATGTGAAGATCTTGCAGTGGTCGAGAAGTGAGTCAACGCATGGCAACTGTCATTAAACGCAGCAAAATGTACAGTACTCCACGTTGGGAAAAATAACCCGAAACATTTATATCAGGTCGAGGGGGTTGACATTCTGCCAGTTGAGGAACAGAGTGACTTGGGGAGTTTAATAAGGAATGATTTAAAGTGGGAAGCCCATGTCGCCAAGATAACTAAAAGAGCAAACACATTGATATATCTTGTAAACCGGACATTCAAAATGTTGACAGTGGAAATGGCATTGAGGATGTACAGGGCGTTTATCAGACCGGTAGTGGAGTATGCTCAATCTGTCTGGAGTCCTTACTTTGTCGGAGATATTGGGATGATCGAGGGGATGCAGAGAAAATTCACGAAGATTCCATTTGAGACTAGACACTTTACTTATGAGGGGAGACTGCAAGCTTTACGGATTCCCACACTGGCGGATCGTCGAAGGAGAGGTGACCTTATTGAGGTCTACAAAATCCTTTACAATCACTACACTGTACACTTGGGTTTCTTCCAGAGACCGCATCACTCTTCTCTTAGGGGACACAGCCTTAAACTTCTTAAAGGGAAATCAACGACTCTACTAAGGAAGAACCTCTTCTACAATCAGTGGAACTCCCAGGGTGAAGCAACAGTGATGGCGCCCACAATTAACAACTTTGAGAATAAACTGGACAGGGGATGGATAGCTTGAAGAACCTTTGGTACACTATGTGTGATGGGTCTGTGATATGTTTCTCACTGGGTACTTTTATTAGTAAGAGGAAGAGTTACTTATTTTTTGTTATATATAAATTGCTAAAATTTTATTTATGTATAAAATGATGTCAGTTTCAACGGCCAAGCCTCCTACTGATTGTTACCATAATAATAATAATAATAATGATTGTTGCTAATGGTAAGTTTGAAAGGTTCAAGTCAGCGCTTTCATCGACACATTGAGCTGAGTATCATCAGCATACAGATAGGCAATCATAATGCTTGGCAGTTTCGTGCAAATCCAGTTTGTGAAGAAAAAAAAACGATGGGTTCATTACAGACCCCTGGGGGACCCCGCTTCCATAAGTTTTGTCCACTTCCTTACATATACCCAGAAAAAGAATAAACCAATCCTTCCCAGAACGCTTAGAAATGGTACTGCCACCTCAATCTACAATTACTATTATTAAATTTTTTCAGATTGAGCCTTGAGTCTGGACCACGAAACTAAGGTTAGATCATAATTATATCAAACAGTTGTTTCATCCAAAAACATGGGGAGACGTATTCAGGAAGAAAAATCTACATATCATATTAATGTATTCCATAGCCTACTTACAATAAGTCAGTACGTCTATTTTATATATTTTTCTTCAACAAACGTCAGTCGATAATTTTTTTCCTCATAAAGAAAACTATGTCAATTCTTTCTAACGTAACCAAATCGACAGAAGACGATAAGAACATAAATTACGAAGACGGGATAAAAATATGGCGCGAACCGATGTACCAGAAATACGTCGGAAATTTCCTCCACTCCAACATGCATGGTACTGGATTTTATTACGTTCTACATGAAAAATCCTCATCATTCTACAGCGGCCAACTCTACAACAATAAGTTTCAGGGTTACGGCAAAATATTTTACCAACAAGGTACCTGCTACGAAGGAATGTTCAAGGATAGCAAAAGATTTGGCCCTGGCATCGTTTCCTACCCGGACACCTCCCAAGATGTAGGTTTTTGGAACGGCAACTCCTTAATTCGTTTAACCTACACGATGCGAAAAAAGTACGTACCAATGATGTGCCCTACACCTCAAAGTAAACTCAAACTGATAAGATACCGGAAAGTCATTCCAGTCATGACGGAGCCCCAATCGCCGATCACCAATCCACACGTCCGAAACGAGCATTCTTTGTTCTTCGACAGGCAATTATACGATTCCATCCAAAACACCACCATCGAAGTTATCGAAGACGTGGAATCTCTTCAACCGGAAGGTAGCGTCGAGGAAGAAGTGCACGACGAAGCGGAACTACTAACACCACAACAGCCACAGGAGGAAATAACAGAAGGAAGCTTCGAGGAACAAGTACACAACAAAGCGAAACTTGAAGCTTTACAACAGCAACGGGAAGAAATCTCGATTCAGTTGAAGGCAATTGAGGAAATACGAACTCAATACCAAGAAGAGATTGGTAGGTGCATTAAATGTTGCTCTTACGGCGAGAATTCTTCCAACGAAAGTTTAGGAATGCTCGATCACCCTTGTCACTGCACAGAACCTGCTTTCTCGTATTCTAACTTTGAGGAATCCATAAATCATGAACGATTCCTCCAGAACGTCGTCGCCTTACTAGATGACTTAATCGCCAAGGAATGTCAAACACCACGGCATACGATATACAAAACTGTTAAAATGGACGTGCAACATCTGTTAGCGTGGAATAACGAAAACATAATCACTAAAATTTTACTGCTTTGTTTTAAGCATCGCGAGTCGGAGGATGTGGTCAATTTCAATGTCAAATCTTTACTAGTGGGTGATCGGAATTCCTTTGGTGACCCCGGATCAATTGAGGAAAAATCCGTTGATTTTCTTCTGCATTGCTCGGAAAACGAGATGGAGGAAGTTCGTAAGGATTTATATTTTCGTAAAGTAAACCCGAGTTTGAGTGATGGCAGAGGTAATTCCGGTGTACATTTTGCCATCGCCTTTGACAGCGTTGACGCTGTGAAGGTGTTGGCCAACGCAGGTGCCAATTTAAATGCATTAAACGACGAATGCTTAACACCACTCGTGTTGGCGTTGTTGCGTTACATCGCCAAGCTGAACGGAATCGAGGGCAGTTGGGAAAACGTGTTCCTTCAGGAAACTGTATTGAACGAAGAGGAGATGAAGGAAGTAACGCAATGGCGTCCGCACGAATCGTTTGAAAATTTACGAGCAATTGCATCGTCACACGCTTCCGACTCACCCAAAATCATGAAGCGGACTAGTAAGAGCAGTAGGAAAGGTAAAGGTGATGATTTGACGGAAGGAAAAGTTCTCAAAGACGAGTTCGTGCTAGCGACAACGTTCGAGGAGAGGAAAGGTCCGGAACAGCAACCGGATCCGGCTTTGTTGGAGAAAATTCGAGATACCGTCGATACTCTTTTGTTTTATGGCGCCAACGCGAATCTCGGGCAAGTGCCTTTGCCTCCTATCTTGTTGGCAGTTTTTACAGATGATTTGGAGATCGTGGGTAATTTATTAAAACATGGAGCTAACCCTAATCTGACCAACGATGACCTCTTAACACCTCTTCACGTTGTTGCCTCTCGTCCTTTTTCGACGGTAAACGCGCAAATTGCTGAGAAGCTACTGTATTATGGTGCAGATCCAAACCCACGCACCTGTATTAAGTTTTGGTCGGAACAGGATGAGGCACTAATCGGTGATTATGAGGGAACTGGTGTACAAGTCGGAAAGACACCGTTGCATATGATCACTTTGAGGACAAACCCGGCAAAAGTGGCTCGTCAATGTGAGTTGGTTCAAGTTTTCCTAAATAATGGTGCCTCACCGGATGCCTATTTTCTAGGACACACACCTGTGTCCATTGCTGTGCTCAAAGGTAACTTGCGACTGATCGAAACGTTTCGACCGTACATAAGTATGAACCAGCAACTAGGTGAAGATATGGGTAATCTGCTCACCATCTTTGGTCTTCGGCGTTTCCCGTCACCATCAATTGATGACACGTGTCGTACTCAAACCATGGATCTTTTGGTGAAACTCGGTGCGAATCCATTCGAACCCGTTTATCACCACGCGAACATCTACGAGTTCTTCGAACACGAGTGGGGACATAATGAAGGAAAAAGGATCTTTGAGGAGAAGAACGAATTTCGTTTCAATCGTACCTACGTTAAAAGTCAACACTCGAAAAAGAAAAAGAAAGTTACTAAATGTGCCGAACCGAACAAACAGACTGTCTTTTACTCGAAGCAAATTGGTAGAGATATATTAAGCATCATGTATCAAAATAAAATCATGAATCACCTTCATTTCTTTGCTGAGAACGACTTGCTTTTCCATAGATGCATGGAAAAAATGGCCAGATTTTTCACTATCGACGAAGCTTTAAACCATATTCGTATTTTAATCGGCAAAGGAATGAAGTTCACAGACAAATTAGTTCTTCGCATCTTATTCCTAATCAATAATTGGACACCTCGTAAGGCTAGGATGCCCTTGATTAAATTGAAGCAGAAGATTGAAGAACTACGCGATGACCTTTCTGTATCAAATGATTTGACCCGTTACATCTTCGATTCAGAACCAAACAAGTATCACGTTTGTTTCCATTGCCTGAAGGCTACAGATGTAGATTTGATAACCTGCCCTTGTTGCGGAGCCGTTCAATTTTGTTCGCAAAATTGCAACCTCTACAACAATAAACTGATAACTCGCCACACATGCGGTACAATATTTTACGACAGCGTTATTCAAAAATCGCAAAATTACGCATCGATTGGTTTACCAGCCCCACGAGGTATCCAGTTTCTAGTCGAAGATTCCAGGCTGATGAAAGATACTCGTGAACAAGAAAAGAGAGCCCAGTTACTCAGGACTAGGTCAAGGAGCAAGGAGAAATTAAAGATACTGAAGTTAAAGAAGAAACAATTACTCAGCAAATTGACTTGTGGTTTTCACTGTGGTCACCTTATCCCCAATATCAAACTGGACGACGAAGGGAATATCATACGCGAACAACAATTTTGTGACTGTTACCCGTTAAGCCAAAGACTGACGGAGCCACCCTCGCCCAAACCCGAAACTGAAGAGGATACTTTCAACAGAGAGGTAAAAGAACTGTCGGAACTTGTCAATGCGCTAAAACAGAAAAAAGGATACGGAAAACCATTTGCGGTATTCTTCGGCGACCTCAGTGAAACAGCCAAGCATCCTCGTGAGCCGAAACTTAAAAAGGAAAAGAAGGCAAAAGCCCCCCGTGACAAGAAGAAGAAGGTGATATCAACGAAAATGAAGCGAAAAGGAAAGGAATGGGAGAAAAATTTGAGTAACAGATTAAAAAAACTAAGGGGCGTTCCAACAACAGCTTCATCATTAGCAAGTAGAAAGAAGGAGAAAGGCAGAAAAAAAATGGACAAGGACTACGACAAATTGACCAAAGGAAAGAGGGACAAACAAAGAAAAGACAAAGAAGCAGAAGAAGATAAGCGTAAGAAAAAGAAAAAAGGCGCGAAGGATGATGAAAGTGATGATGGAACGAAAGGCAAGGGTAAAAAGAAGTCGAAAGCAAAGAAGGGGAAGGATCGCGAATCTCGAAAACGAAAGAGAGACGATTCGAAGGACAAGAAGAAGAGGGGCAAGTCCAAAGAAGGGAAAAGAAGCAAATCTAGAGATAGAGAAAAGAAACGAAGCAAGTCGAGGGGAAAGGAAAGAGATGGATCTAAACGCAGGAAGGGATTGAAATCAACGGGAAAGTCGAAACGAAGCAAATCCAGAGATAAAAAGCGGGCGGGAGTATCGGGGGAACGAAAGAAGGGCGAATCAAGATTAAGGGGGAAGGATGGTCTGAAAGGATATAAGACAGGAGCAGCGACAACGGAATCTCAAGAAAGGCTTCGCCGATTGGATTCCAAAGGACGACTTGCCGATATGATTGGTTTTCGGGGACCATCGACGCAAACTGATCGAATAACACGAACTTATGCGTACTTTTTAGAATTGCTTGCGAAATATTTCCCGGATTTCGATTTCAACTGCTTGTTTATGCCGTTCGCTTGCTTTATTGATGGACAATTGTACTACAAATTCACAGACGGAGCGCCCTATTATTGTAGAACTTATAGTAGCATATAATATGACTGAGATATATGGCTATCAAATTGTCAATCGTCGTTTAGTGATCAACGTGGTTGATAAATAAAACTTGTTTTAGATCATTTTCTATCGAATGTTTCCATCTCGTGGTTCTCCCTTCTTTGAAATAGTCATTTACACAATAATAGGTGCCTATAACACCACAAGGAAACCCTGAGATGATGAAACGTGTCTGTTGACTTCCCGTAACAAATCAGCTGAGAAATCAAAGCAACTTGTATGAGTTGCTGGCAAGTGGACGATCTACCAGACTGCTAATTTTGTGGTTGATGACCGTACTTCCTGGAGTAATGTCTGCAATGTAGTTCAGACAGTCTCCATGATGATATTCGCAGAGAAGTATTAGGTAGCCACGTTCCGTCAATGGCAGTGCGACTCGAGGTGATCTGCCACCTTATCACTATCTTCTGCATGGAAGATTCCCAGACACGATTTGGGGTTGATCCCAAGACATAAGAGCATAAGAATGCCCAGGAAATAGAGAACGGGAGGAGCTGGGATGAGGTGAAAACAAAATTTCATTCTAAGTAGTTGCCAAAATAATTGTAGCACCTAATAGCTGCAGGTGGTCGACTCTCTGTAATGTGTTGATTTCTTTTTGAATGGATGGAGTCTTCCTGGTGAAGGGGACAGAAGGATCAATTTATCCCATGTGTCACCACTATGGCACCGCCTCATCTACCTCATGCTTCCATGAATACCAGAGCATCAGCAGAGTTGGATGAAAGGAAGAAACACGACAAACATCAAATTCAATATGGAAGATTTCCTTTTTGTGGCATTACCTTTCTTTATCATTGCTTCCAGCCTAATTGAGGAAACCGGGTATCTCTGAGCTCTCTAATACTTAGACCAAATACTATCCTGGACAAGACAAAGGAGAAATGCTGCAATCGTAAGAGGAACTTCACCAAATCAAATAGGACTGGACGAAATTTATTTACTATAACCATTTCGTACTGATGAATGGTTAATTATTAATAACCTCAGCGAGAAATAATGGGAAATATTGAATGGACGTTGAGCAAGGAAAGGGCAATCCGGCTATCTGTCAGCGGTGGGAGTTCTCGAGGAGGGAAAATCGAGCCGCAGGGCCCGGGCTTCTTTCGTCCGGGACGTCGGCGATGGCCCGAGACAACTCTTCTGCCTCCGGTTGCCATGACGATCAGCTCGTCGACGTCTGCCGTCGTGACGTCACGGGGACATCGATTGCAGTTTTTCGTGCTGGAAGCGACTCTCTCCTGGCCGCGGCGCCGGAAACGCGATGCTCTTTCAACGGGCACGTCGGATATTCCGTAATGCGTCGGTCGGATCGACCGAGAAACCGTCCGAAAAATTAATTAAGTCAATAAAATAGAAACGTACCGCAACAAACGACAAATAGACACGTATATACGTGTTTCCTTCGCCTTCCAATTAAAATCCCATCAATGAATTATGCAAACGATTACCAAGGGCAGGATCATCGTTGGTAACTTAACGATCCCCGCGTTAGTAACGTTTAAACTGATTACCTTGTTTGTTTGGCAACACGTTAAACAAAAATATCGGCAGCCACCGTTTGTTCCGGTCAAACGACAATCGATTGCCAGAAGTGATAAATGTTTTCCTTATTTTCGTCGCTCGGGGGAATCGATGCCGACCGGAATCATTCGTGTCGCAGTTGGGGGGGGGTTGAAACAATTCATCCAACAAAAAACACCCTCCCGTCGATCGATTAGTTTTTCTTCTTCCTGCCGAAGATCGGTCGAGTTGTGAATTATATTGGCACCCGGATGAAACAAGCGACACATTTTGTTACGGTATTTAGTCCTGCAGCTGGATGGAGCGTATCGAAACACATCCATGTCACATATGCGACTTTTCATACCATTGATGGTGTTACATACGTCGGTTTCGTTTGTTAAAATTGATTTCTGTTCATTTCACTATGTACTTCGTACGTTACTATTGTCTTTCTTCTTTTAATCATTTGTACTTTGCTGTGTAAGGCCCTGTGTTATAAAAGTTATCGTTTGAAAACCGACAGATGATTTTGAAGTAGAGATCGAAAACTTCTCCAAACCGATTTTTTCAACCGGTAGTTTTATAATACCGAGAATGTTAGTTAACTATCAATCACCTTTAAACTGTCAGTTGACACAGCTTTATGATCGACCCTAAGTGTCTTGAAGATATAGGAACTATGGATCCGCGATGTTGTTGGATCACATAGCTCACTATGCGTTTCGTCCCGGCACGCCTACTGGACTCATCAGTATGGCTGATGTACTTGTGCCCTGCCATGTACACTGGGGAGAGTCCCAGGATGAAATGGAGCAGGGGCGGTTATAAGCTAAAACGGACGGCTCATAAACGAGAGCATTACTTGAACGCGCCATCTGGCGTGCGGTAGCCGAAGTCTACACTAAGTATATATAATGTTTTGATAAATATTTTCACGGACGGGATAATGTGATGATTCATTGGTAAACCGGGTATACGTCCGTTCTTGTAAGTTGGTACGCTGAAAAGGAAAAGATACGTGGCTACGTTTCGTCGAGATCGCACTCAACATCCTCAGGTCGTCTTGAAGTTTTCGTTCGTTGACGGAAACTGATCGAGATTTCCATGGTTACAGTTATTTAATGCCTACTTCGAAGATTGTAACGATGGGTATGTTCTTGTATGGACTGATCTAATTGCAAGACAAGACAAGACTTATAAGGGAGGCGATTGAGATTGAGAAACAGGGAGAATTGAACAAAAGAGATGATGCCCATTATCTGTCTGCTACATGGAAGTCGATAATAAAAAAACGCACAACCACGCAAAACCAACCAAGTGACGCGAATGCCCCCCAAGACATACACATGCAACAAAGTACAGAAATCATTTCGACACAGCAATTAGATCAGTCCATACAAGAACATACCCATCGTTACAATCTTCGAAGTAGGCATTAAATAACTGTAACCATGGAAATCTCGATCAGTTTCCGTCAACGAACGAAAACTTCAAGACGACCTGAGGATGTTGAGTGCGATCTCGACGAAACGTAGCCACGTATCTTTTCCTTTTCAGCGTACCAACTTACAAGAACGGACGTATACCCGGTTTACCAATGAATCATCATAAGTATATATAATATATAATATATTTTCATTCTTTTCTTATGTATTTGATTATACAGGGTTAATAAAGATTCAGTAATTCAAACAACATATTATCGACGATTGGGGTTAAACCCTTATCAACATATGACAATTTAAATATTTGACAATGTTGTTATAGTAAGTTTTCTTAGTAATAATAATCTGACAAATAAAAAAAAAACAAAGAGATATGGACTTGATATGAATTATTTGTTCAGAATAAAGTTGAGTATATTTGATTCAAATTTCGAACATCTGTTCTGTCATTATTTTGCTTCAGAGTTTCTTTTGATATAAATCATTTCAATACATTCTCTTGCTTTTCTGTTTTTTTCGTAATCTAGAATTTTCGCTGTGTTAAAATCAAATTTATGTTTTAATGTTTGTTCGTGTTTATGTAATGTTGTTTGTACTTTGGAGTATTTATGACATTTTATTTTTTTTTTCAATTTTTGTTTTGTCTGTCCAATATAAACTTCGTTACAATCTTGACATGAAATTTGGTATACGATGTTAGATTTATCATTTTTTAGTGTTTCCAATTTTAACTTCGTAAAAAGTTGTTTTATTTGAATGTGTGGTTTTTGTGCTATTTTGAAATTTGGATAAGTTTTGAAAATGTTGGTCATTTTTTCAGAAAGGTTTCGTATGTATGGGATTGGAATATATGTTGAATTCTCTTCTTTTTTCTCGGTACTTGTATTTAACGTGTTGTATAGTTTGTGTATACGTTCTTTCATGATTCTATTTACGAATGATATGGGATAATTATTTTTCAAAAGTAATGATTTTATGGAGTGTAGAATAGCGGATCTGTGAATTGGTGAGGTTAGTTTGATTGATCTGTCTATATAGTTTATTATGATGGGTTTTTTTTTTGTTTTAGGTGATGTGTTGTGTTAAAATCGAGAATCCTATTTGTATTAGTTTCCTTCCTAAACCATTTTGTTGTAAGTTTATTTCCGTCTCTAATAATGGTCATAACCAAGAAATTTAAGCAATATTTCGATTCAGTTTCGAGAGTGAATTTAATTTTCTCATGGAAATTATTGAAATTTGTTAATATCGTTTGTATTTTATCTTCAGAAGTGATAATAAGACAATCATCAACGTACCTTTTGAAAATGGTTATATCATTGATATGATTTTTGAATATTTTTTCTTCCAAATTTTCCATTACAAGTTGAGCTATGGTGCTGGAAATGGGGGACCCCATTGCCACACCAAATGTTTGTTGATAAAATTTTTCACCAAACTGAAAATAACAGGATCCTAAAGTAAATTGAACTGCTTCAATGAAATCTTTTTTTGAAATAAAACTGTGTGTTGAGATTGATTACCAATTTTCTTCAATTATATTGGGTATAACAGATGTGTCAATGTTTGTGTATAATAATGATGTGACGTCTAATGAGAAGGGTTTATGATTTGAAGGAAAAATCAATTTGTAGAGTTCGTTTTTGAGTGTGAAAGAATTTTTTGTGTAATATTGATTTTTGTTTATGATGTTAGAAAAAATCTGGGATAAATATTTTGATAGACTGTAGAAAAGAGATTGTGACTATGAAACAATGGGTCTGAGAGGTATGTTGTTTTTAGGAATTTTTGGTAATCCATAAAATTTTGGTGGTAAACTGTTATGAATGTATAATGATTTTGCTATTTCTGGTGATATCTAATTTGATTTTTCCCATTTTTTTATGATCGCGTTATTTTTTTCTGTAAAGTATTCGTGTGGTCCCTTTATATTTGTTTTTAAGTGGGTGTGTCTTCCAGTAAGTTGTTCATCTTTTCATTATACGTAGATCTGTTAAGGATGATGGTTGAATTTCCCTTGTCTCCTTAATACAAAAAAAAGCCATCATAATAAACTAATCAATCAAACTTACCTGACCAATTAACAGACCCGCTATTCTACACTCCATAAAATCATTACTTTTAAAAATAATTATCCCATATCATTCGTCAACAAAATCATGAAAGAACGAATACACAAATTATACAACACGTTAAATACAAATACCGAGAAAAAAGAAGAGAATTCAACATATATTCCAATCCCATACATACGAAACCTTTCTGAAAAAATTAATAACATTTTCAAACCTTATCCAAATTTCAAAATAGCACATAAACCACACATTCAAATAAAACAACATTTTAAGAAATTAAAATCGGAAACACTAAAAAATGATAAATCTAATATCGTATACCAAATGTGATGTAGAGATTGTAACGGAGTTTATATTGGACAGACAAAACAAAAATTAAAAGAAAGAATAAAATGTCATAAATACTCTAAAGAACAAACAGCATTACATAAACATGAACAAACATTAAAACATACATTTGATTTCAACACACTGAAAATTCTAGATTACGACAAAAACAGAAAAGTAAGAGAATTTTTCGAAATGATTCATATCAAAAGAAACTCTGAAGCAATTAATGACAGAACAGCTATTCAAAATTTGAATCAAATATACTCAACTTTATTCTGAACAAATAATTCATATCAAGTCTCCATCTTTTTGTTTTTCATTTGTCAGATCATTGTTACTAAGAAAACTCATTATAACAACATTGTCAAATATTTAAATTATCATATCTTGAAAAAGGGTTCAACCCAAAACATCGATAATATATTGTTTGAATTACTGAATCATTATTAAGCCTTTATAATCAAATACGTCAGAACAGAATGAAAATATATACAAAAAGGGTAAATACATCAAGAAAGAATATATATTATAGGTACAGGATATCACCAACCTACTCAAAATTATACAAAGTAGATCACCTGGAATTTTCAAATTCATAATCGTGAAACCAAATGAGTATTTTGTTGGACGAAGGGATATTAAATTTATTTACTAGTTGTGCAAAAAACATAACGTAGAATTAATGAGAATTTTGTAAGTAACGCTCATTTCTACAAATGTATTCCATTGTATTTCGGCCCAGTTCGTTAATCACCCTCATCAGTAACCATGTCGTAAGCCATTAACGTACATAATTTCTATAATATCCAAAAAAAAAGGTAGCCTCGTTCCTTGATCGTTGCGATATTTTCGTGAGGGTGGAACGCGGGCCTATCGATGGTCGCGATGTCGTGAGATTGTCACGGCAAAGGGCGTGGAAGGCGGTCATCAGTCATCTATGCCGAAGTCGTTCCCGCTTTTTTTTTATATCTGGATATACTTCGCGTGTCTTTCTATCTCACCCGAAATTATACACATTGTTTACGGGTCAACTGTTATTTGTCATATGTCCGTGATTTCATAACGCATTACCCGTTAGCTACCCCCTCGAACACCCTTAATGACTGCCGCCCCGCTCGTCCATGGAATATACATATTTATAAACGGGGGATTAGTTTATATGTCGCGATATCAGATCGACCGCTGCGAGGTCCTCGAGGCCGGGGAAATTAACCGGAATGGGGATTTATTGCAACGGTGTTGGATAATTTCAATTACTGATCGCAGGTTTTAATTGTTTTTTCAATACATTCCATAGGAAAATGAAATTCTTTCGACAATGATTGTCAAGACTTAACAGCAACACTACAAAAAGAAAACAACACTACAAAAGTGGGGAAAAAAAAATATCACCATTATCACCAAATACAAAACAACGCTTGAACAAAATTCTCCGTTAAGACCTATATTAAGCTACACCCAATCACCCTTATACAAATTATCTTTTATCAAATCTTGTGAAAAATGTCTTCCCACATTCATCGACATCATGCACAAAAAACTATTAACTCAAAATTTTTATCCCTAAAATATCAGAAATAAAATCATCAAAAAACGATTGAACAAATTGTTCGATGGTCAACAAACATTATGGATTTACATTAGTCTGTCATTTACCTGTGGGTACTTCGGCTACCGCACGGCGGATGGCGCGCATGAGTAACGCTCTCGTTTATCAGCCGTCCGTCGTAGCTTATAACCATCCCCTGCTCCATTCTATCCTAGCGCTCTCCACCAACGTACCTCAGCCATACTGATGAGTCCAGTACGTGTGCCCGGGAAGAAACGCACAGGAAACTATGTGATCCGACAACATCGCGGATCTAGAGTCCCTATATACCTATTACCATAGTTTCACATAAAATACAACAAAATTTTAAAACCATATGACATTAAAATCGCCCGCAATGCTCTAAATCAAGTCGAAAACAGATATTCCAAATTGAATATTTTTGTGTCATCGGCATATAAAGCATATTGTGAGGGAAATAAGCAGTATACAAAATAAGTCCTAGAACAGACCCTTGCGGAACACCAGATAGATGTCAGGGGATCATTTAGCTTATGAAATATCTAATGATCACCTTTGATAAGCAACAGTTCCAATCACTGAGTACGAAGTTATAGTGTCTATGTAAAATTGAATGAATTGATCTCCCATTTTTAAGGATTATTTTTTGTTGAGTTTAAGTTGGCCAGATGGATGTTATGTTAACTTAAACTTATGCAATACGGCGAGTATCCACTGTTCCTTCCGAATATCAGGACGTCAAATTTTAGATGCGGTTTTTCGTTTCTTTATCAACCATCTGTTTTGTGAATAGAAATGAGAGTAAAGTAACGCCAAACATATTAAGTATGCATCGAATTCGCTGTTTTCAGCGCACACTCCTCGCCTGAGGCGACCAAAGGATCGCAGCGATGTTGCGGATTTTTAGTCGCTTCAGGCTCGGGATGAACTGAGGGAAATGTTTATTCACATAAATAATTCATTAACTCTGAAATGAATAGAATTTGGAATGTTTCTAACAACTTGATGGGGGTTTATGATCATCTCTTGTTTCTCCGCTGAAGGCATCACATATTGTTTTTTTGCGAATATTTGCGAGGCTTTTTCATTTGAAAGCCTGAAAACACGAGTTTGACAAAAATCATGATATAAAGCTTTTACATAGTAGGGGAAGAGATGTATGAAATAAAGGAGAATTTAAAACAGGGTGGGAATAAGTTTCTAAATACACAAGGTGAAGTTGATCTCTCATATCGTCCAATCTTTGAAAATTTCTTATAACAAAAAATAACGTAAAAAGAAGAAGTTCGACTACAGAAGGTTTCTACTTTAATTTCTATCATATATATGATTTATTTTCGCGTGAACAGTAGGTACTTTATCTTATTCTATGTTCCGTCTAACCTCATTCTATCTCGTATTGAACTTAATTAATTCAACTTCTAACTCGATCATTTACTACTTAATCCTTTTTCAATTTTCCTCATAATTAATTTGTAAGTGTAAGTAATCTTCCAGAAACTCCTGAAGATGCCCATGGGGCGAAAATAGTCGAGTTGTTTTTACAATAAATATCCAGAGAGTACAATCTTGTCTTTCCTTCGATCATGAACCTGGATAATGGCTTTATCTCCAATCAAATTTAGTTATTTAGTGTCGAAAAATTGGTAAAAAAGAGTATTTCGTGAAATTTTTCTAAAGAATGCTGCAAAAATTTTGCAAACGTGTGGAAATTCTCCAATTTCCAAATTTCAATTTATCAATAAAAGAAAAACATGACATATAAAAAGCAAGTTATTTTAGTATCACGAATTTTGTTCAAAACAAATATGTCTCCCAAGTTTGTTTATAATCCCAAGTTTATATAACCTGCCGTAACGATCAAGAACGAATTCCCGCCATTCGAAACTCTATTGTAGGCGTGCCGCTCCCCGACTATCTCTACTCATCCTATCCGAACTTTTATTCATTCCGTTGTCTTCGGCTGACCAATCGTCGATGACATAAACAGACAACACATGCGCTGCTCATCCTCGTGTCATCGTCGCGTGTTGGCGATGATGCGCGCCCGTTTTATCTGATGTCCCTCTATTCCTATTCGCGAAGATAGTCGCGTTGCGCGCAGATCGTATTCGAGGACAATATGCGCCCACGCGCGTATCATCTTCGCGGATCTTCAGCTCCCGGGAATTTCGAGCCGGTCGACCGCCATATTCGATTTCTCAGCGGCTACACCAGACCGTTTTATGGGCAACGTTGCGCACATGGCGCTCCTTCTATTGCGGTCGTAAATCGTCCAACTTTCCACCGGGATCGGAATAACTGTTGTCCCGGATAAAATACGGGATAGCATATACCGGGCTCGTATGACATTGGTCGCTTGGATATGTCTAATAAAAAATATTATCTAAGTTTTTAGACTGATATTTCATGTCGCAGGTTAACGGAGATTTATGGACGGCTGGGGGCTCTAACATATCTTTCATAACGAGACGACCGTCTTTTTGTACTTTGTAGCTGTCCTACTTTTATTGTTATAGTTATATGGTATTAGATATTGGCCATAATTAGATAAACAACTACTTATGCACCTTGAGATTCATCATAATTGTAGATATCCCATAGCGTTTCTAATAAACATAGAGCAGAAACTATTTGTATGTCTATGCTGCTTGCCGCTGATGCTTGATAATCCTATGGACGCTACACTACTCGCGAAGTTCCTCGGCGAAGTACTTGGCAAAGTCCGAAGTGCGACACTACACACTCGTTCAACTTCACGATGAGCTCATTCGCTCTACGGTCTCGATAGCGTGCACTTTGACTCGGTTGCAAAAACCGACAACAAATCGAAGTCGCCCGAGGCGAGGTAAAGTTCGATGAGGTAAGCCGAAGTGCCAATCTGGACTATCGTATTCGTCTAACATCGTTCAACTTCGCGAGTAGTGTAGAGGAGACATTACACTACTCGCGAAGTTCCTCGGCGAAGTACTTGGCAAAGTGCGACACTAAACACTCGTTCAACTTCGCGATGAGCTCATTCGCTTTACGGTCTCGATAGCGTGCACTTTGATTCGGTCGCAAAAACCGACAACGAATCGAAGTCGCCCGAGGCGAGGTAAAGTTTGACGAGATAAGCCGAAGTGCCCATCTACACTATCGTATTCGTCTAACATCGTTCAACTTCGCGAGTAGTGTAGAGTAAACATTACATTACTCGCGAAGTTCCTCGGCGAAGTGCTTGGCAAAGTCCGAAGTGCGACACTACACACTCGTTCATCTTCGCTCTACGGTCTCGATAACGTGCACTTTGACTCCGCCGCAAAAACCGACAACAAATGAAAGTCGCCTGGGGCGAACTGAACTTTCTCACTTTTTTCAATATCACAGCGTAGGTCGTTTGACGCAATCCAATCTAGAGCCTCCGACGAACCACCCAAAGAAGTTCCTGCGTCGCATCTAAGTCACGTTGCTTACAGTCAAACAAGTATTGTCTGTCCAGAGCAAGTGGTACAGAGGAAATCATTTACATAGGTAATAAACAACAGAGGTCCCAATATGGAGCCTTTTGGTACTCCGACACCTGATATTTTTTCATCGGACCATTCACGATTGACAAACATCCTCTGCTTCTATAATAGAAATATGACCTGAGGAGTTCAATACCTCCATGGATAAACCATCCCGCAGTAGTTTATCAGAGAGAACTTCGCTAGATGCAGTCAAATGCTTTGCTCATGTCTAAAAAGACCGAAAGCGAGTACAGATATAGGCCCGTAATTGGCAGTGCCTGACTTGCCCCTTTCGATATTTGCAGACAATCGGGAAGTACTCTGGAATTTAAATATCTATTGATTGAAAATAAGATTAATATTGTTCTTTAACAAAATAACAATCTCAATCTTGATTGGGGTTTCTACGTCAGCAGGCTTCCTACTGTCGTAAATGTTTTGACTATTAGATTTGGAATATATATATTTGTTGCGGTTCATTTTCATTGAGACATCCTGTAGAATCGTAGCCACGCTAAAGTACATCTTCCATTCTGCGCATTTTGCCGTATTGATTATCGTTCTCTCTCTCGAATTCATATGCAACTGGCGCGCGATCTCCTTTTTCACGTGGCTCGTTGGCGGAATTAAAAGAACGACACATAAATTGGGTACGTGCCGTATTGGCGATCGTCGAGTCACATTGCGGAACGGAGACCACGGAGTCGTCCCGACGTGTTTATTTTCTTCGCGCTCCGACAATTCGATCTGAACGTGCCTCAACCCGAGATATCTTTCAACCTCACACGTTTTGGTCATCGAACTCATCCGCGAGACCTCTTTCGGACTGACCGATAATTACACAACAACTCGTCTTACATTCGGTGCTATGATGACGAAACGGCCACCCAAGTTACCCCATCTGAAGGTTCTGTTGCTCTTTATCATATCTAAGTAGTACTTCATAACTGTAATTCTATGCTCTCTGCTGATACGTGAACGTCATTAGTCATAATTTTTTCTTTTTTGACATATGACTTTACAATAGTTTAAAAAGTCTACTATTAGGCAAAAATAAGGAGTAGTATCTATTCTATGCTCTTTTCTAATGCGTCAACGTCATTAGTCATAATCTTTTTCTTTTTTGACATATGACTTTACAATAGTTTAAAAAGTCTATTATTAGGCAAAGGTCAGGCGTAGTACATATTATTCTTTCTTGATGTATTTACCCTTTTTGTATATATTTTTATTCTTTTCTGATGTATTTGATGGTAAAGAGTTAATAAAGATTCAGTAATTCAAACAATATATTATCGATGTGTCGGATTGAACCCTTTTTGAAGATATGACAATTTAAATATTTGACAATGTTGTTATAATAAGTTTTCTTAGTAACAATAATCTGACAAATGAAAAACAATAAGATGGAGACTTGATATGAATTATTTGTTCAGAATAAAGTTGAGTATATTTGATTCAAATCTCGAATATCTGTTCTGTCATTAATTGCTTCAGAGTTTCTTTTGATATGAATCATTTCTAGAAATTCTCTTTTCTGTTTTTTTTGTGATCTGAAATTTTCACTGTGTTAAAATCAAAGGTATGACTTAATGTTTGTTCATGTTTATGTAATGCTGTTTATACTTTAGAGTATTTATGACCTTTTATTCTTTCTTTCAATTTTTGTTTTGTCTGTCCAATATAAACTCCGTTACAATATTTACATAAAATTTGGTATACGATGTTAGATTTATCATTTTTCAGTGTTTCCGATTTTAATTTCGTGAAAAGATGTCTTATTTGAATGTGTGGTTCATGTGCTATTTTGAAATTTGGATAAGGTTTGAAAATGTTGTTAATTTTTTCACAAAAAGTTTCGTATGTATGGGATTGAAATATATGTTGAATTCTCTTCTTTCTTCTCGGTCTTTGTATTTAACGTGTTGTATAGTTTGTGTATACGTTCTTTCATGATTTTGTTTACGAATGATATGGGATAATTATTTTTTAAATGTAATTATTTTATGGAGTGTAGAATAGCGGGTGTGTGAATTGGTGAGGTTAGTTTGATTGATCTGTCCATATAGTTTATTATGATGTTTTTTTTGTTTTATGTGATGTGTTGTGTCAACTTGTAATGGAAAATTTGGAAGAAAAAATACTAAAAAATCATATTAATAATATAACCATTTTCAAAAGGTACGATCATACGCGATCATAAAAAAATGGGAAAAATCAAATTATATATCACCAGAAATAGCAGAATCATTATACATACAAAACAGTTTACCACCAAAAATTTATGGATTACCAAAAATTCATAAAAACAACATACCTCTCAGACCCATTGTTTCATATTCACAATCTCCTTTCTACAGTTTATCAAAACATTTATCCAAGATTATTTCTAACATCATAAACAAAAATCAATATTACACAAAAAATTCTTTCACACTCAAAAACGAACTCAACAAATTATTTATTTCTTTAAATCATAAACTCTACTCATTAGACGTCACATCATTATACACAGACATTGCCACATCTGTAATACCAAATATAATTGAAGAAAATTAGCAATCAATCTCAACACACACTTTTATTCCAAAAAAATATTTCATTGAAACAGTTCAATTAACTTTAGGATCTAGTTATTTTCAATTTGGTGAAAAATGTTATCAACAAACATTTGGTGTGACAATGGGATCCCCCATTTCCAGCACCATAGCTCAACTTCTAATGGAAAATTTGGAAGAAAAAATACTAAAAAATCATGTTAATGATATAATCATTTTCAAAAGGTACGTTGATGATTGTCTTATTATCACTTTTGAAGATAAAATACAAACGATATTAAATAATCTCAATAATTTCCATGAGAAAATTAAATTCGCTCTCGAAACTGAATCGAAAAATTGCTTAAATCTCTTGGATATGACCATTATTAGAGACGGAAATAAACTCACAACAAAATGGTTTGGGAAGGAAACTAATACAAATAGCATTCTCGATTTTAACACAACACATCACATAAAACAAAAAAAAAGCCATCATAATAAAATATATAGACAGATCAATCAAACTAACCTCACCAATTCACAGACCCGCTATTCTACACTTCATAAAATCATTACTTTTAAAAAATAAATATTCCATATCATTCGTTAAAAAAATAATGAAAGAACGTAAACACAAACTATACAACACGTTAAATACAAATACCGAGAAAAAAGAAGAGAATTCAACATGTATTCCAATCCCATACATACGAAACCTTTGTGAAAAAATTACCAACATTTTCAAACCTTATACAAATTTTAAAATAGCACATAAACTACACATTCAAATAAAACAACTTTTTACGAAATTAAAATTGGAAACACTAAAAAATGATAAATCTAACATCGTATACTAAATTTTATGTAAAGATTGTAACGGAGTTTGTATTGGACAGGTAAAACAAAAATTGAAAGAAACAATAAAAGGTCATAAATACTCTAAAGTACAAATAGCATTACATAAAAATGAACAAACATTGAAACATACATTTGATTTTAACACAGTGAAAATTCTAGATTACGAAAAATACCGAAAAGCAAGAGAATTTTTTTAAATGATTCATATCAAAAGAAACTCTGAAGCAATTAATGGCAGAACAGATATTCGAAATTTGAATCAAATATACTCAACTTTATTCTGAACAAATAATTCATATCAAGTCTCCATCTTTTGTTTTTCATTTGTCAGATTATTGTTACTAACAAAACTTATTATAACAACATTATCAAATGTTTGAATTGTCATATCTTGAAAAAGGGTTCAACCCGAAACGTCGATAATATATTGTTTGAATTACTGAATCTTTATTAACCCTTTATAATCAAATACATCAGAAAAGAATAAAAAGTACCTATTACTATTCCAATTGTAAGTATAATGTCTTCACGTGTTGAAACAAGACATTTCAATCGTTTAATAGCCCCAGCCGATCGGCCAGACTACGGTGCCACTTACGAAGGAGAATGTAATGTCCCTTTCAATTCTTGTTCTAGAATGAATGGTTAATGAAACGTGCACAAGCCATATAAACTTTATGTCTTCCGATAGATATGCAAGTACTTATATTTCATATCTCCCCGAATACGAGAGCGCGAGTTAATGGATCGGCTCCAGTTGATATTCCATTGTTCCCCAGAGCCAAGTTACGATTCCTCGAAACGCCATACCCGCAAAGGTAATTTTACCATCCGACGAAACGACGAGACGCGTCCAATCGATTCCGGGAAGATAAATGAACGAAAATCCGGGCACAAAAAAAGCGCAACCGTTTCGGAAGCGGCCCTAGAATAGAATTACCATCGATTCTCTGGTGTTCGTGAGATAACGGGCCTCTTTCGCTAAAGCTTCTGTCGGTTCACGTTAGCCGAGGCTTATCTTGGAAAAGCGCACGAACCGCGTCCGAGGTCATTGAAAACCGGGCATGAAAATGTCGCTGATTTATTGGATGTTGGCGTTCCTTTGCCTATTTCCGCTGTCGAAGAACGTGCGTTTGTTTTACAAGTGAAAATGGGGGAAATTTCGTTCGCACGCTGCCGCCGCGTTATCGCGGAGACAACAAAGGGGCTGATTTTCTTTGCGGAAAAGGCGCGAGGATTATGCGGATATTGAAATGTTACGGTGGGATTAGCGATTGGCTTTGGAGTGTGAAAGATCTGTTGCTGCGACCCTCAGGGTTGCTTTTTGGACATCTGTTTCGCGTCTCTTTGTCGGTGCGTACGCTTCGTTTGAATCGCTCGAAATCAGATTGAGCGGAAAATTTTATTAGTGTTAGAAAAGTCACAAAACCTGCATTAGACAGCGGCAAACTTCGTTTGAAATATATTTGCAGTAAGACAAAATGGAACAAATACAACGATTGGTTTGGGGACCAAACAACTGCGCCATCATTTAGCTATTTTTCGTAGTGCGCTTTTTGAAGCAGAAATCGGTTATCTTCCAGGATACGCAAAATTTTTCCAAGCTCTTTGAAGCTTTTCATTCTATATGAAAACCCATTGATTATCAATACGTGTTCAGGTATCACCTCCCTCCCGAATTTCAGATCTAGCTCTTATCGTTATGAAGAAATTAAAGATTAATTTTTTCTTATTGTTTTGTACATTCAATGCAGGTTTTTGCAATTTGGAAACAATTTATCGATTTTGACAAAACTAATTTTTATCTAGATAGGAAAATAATCAGAAACGAAATTGACCGCTTTCTTCAGATTTGGAAATTTCAAAAGTGTAAATAATAAATAATTCACTCTATTTCCCCTTGGAAAATTTCATGTGCAATAACAACTAAAACAATATTAAAAACATAAACTACATAAATTAGTTTAATAGTGTATGGTTTTTATTTTCGTAACTGGTGTATATTAACTATAAGAATCTTCGAGTTTTTTGGTGATCCAGGTTTATTTTAAACTATGTACAATATTAAGGACGTTTCGATAGAGATTCGATCTTTGTCAACTAACTAAAATGAAATAATTCACATATGAAAATGGAAAACGAATTTGATATTGAAAATATCTTACCAGAAAGTTCAATGAGGTTTAATATTCGTTCAAATGTTCGAAATTATGTGGAACGTATCGTTATAGTACAAAAGAGTATATTGTACTTAGTCCCTTTTAGGTCAGTTTTATCATTTACAACATCTTTTTCGTTTTATTTTATACGTAACATTTCAAGAATTTCTCTAGATTTAACGTCTTTTTCTGTTGCTAATATACTGACGTTGTTGTAATCAAATTCATGGTTGTTTGATTTTTTATGCTTGTTTAGTGCGGTATTGGCTGCTTTCGAATATTTATGGGCTTTCATTCTGTCTGTAAGTCGTTGGGAAGTTTGTCCGATGTATAATTTGTTACAGTTCATACAAGAAATTTTGTATACTACATGTAATCGTTTTTCTTTAGGAATTTTGCTTCCGAGTTTTGTATAAATTTGTTTTATCTGATTTTGAGGATGGTATGCAATTTGAATATTGTATGGTTTTATTATTTTTGACATTTTTTCTGTTAGTAAGAGAACGTCAGGAATTGAAATATATTTCTTTTGTGTATTAGTTGATATTTGATTGTAAAATTTATGACTTCGTTCTTTGATAATTTTGTTCATTATATGATCAGGGTAATCGTTTTGGGTAAATATTATTTTTACTTTACTAAGAATTTCTGTACGGAATTTGGGAGATGTAAGCGCTATTGCTCTGTCTACTACATTTTTTGCTATACTTTTTTTCGTGACTGATGATGTAAAGAATGAAAATTTATAAGTCTGTCTGTTGATGTATTTTTTCTGAATCATTTTGTCTCAAGTTTGTTATTTTGTCGAATTATTGTCATGTCCATGAAATTTATTTGGTTATCTTTTTCTTCTTCTAAAAGGAATTGTAATTTGGAATTATAATTATTAAAACTATTTACAATTTTTTTTATTTCTTTTGGGTCAGCTATTAACAAAAAGTCGTCAACGAATCTCTTGTATAGTGTTATTGTGGAATTACCTTCATTTAAAATTTTTTCTTCAAGATGTTCCATAACCACTTGAGCTATTACACTCGAAATCGGTCTACCCATTGCAACTCCGTCAATTTGTTGGTAAAATTGGTCTTAATATTGAAAGTAATTAGTGCTAAGTGAATAAAGTAAGAAGTCTTTTTCCGGTATCTTTGTGAAATTTTGAAGTTGCGTCCATTTTTCTTACCAATATCAGCTACGACTTTGTTTGGAATATTTGTATAAAGCGAAATTACGTCTAAGGAAAATAATTTATGAGTTTCTGGGATCAAAATTTCGTTTAATTCTTTTTTTAGTCGTTGAGAATTTTTTATATAAAACATGTTTTTGTTTGTTATATTTGAGATAATTTTCCAAGGTTCTTCGAAATATTGTAAAGAGGAGATTGGTTATAAGAAACTGTAGGACGAAAAAGCATGTTTTCTTTATGAATTTTAGGTTTAGGCTTTCGCGGCTGTCCTTTGATGTAGAACACTGTTTCTTCGGGTTGATCGACAGCCTTTGTTTGGAATCACTTCCTAACGTTTCGCTGGCGCGAGTGGCAAGTTTCTTCAGAGGTCTCGACATCTTCGTAGCACTCTGTTGACTCAACAGTTAAATTCAACAAAATTGAAGAGCACTCGACAACTAGGAAAATGTTGAAAACTTCAGGAATAAAATTCACTATCCGTCGAAATTCGAAAAAAAACGTAAATTGTAATCCAATACGAATCAAAAATTCCCTAATTTATAGGTTTATTATTTAAGTATTTTTTATTTTATTATCATTATTTTATTTTATTTATATTTATTTATCCATTTTATTTATTTTATTTTTTTTATATTATTATTTTATTATTTATTTATTATTCCATTTTATTATTTAAGTATTTAAGGTTTTTAACCCGACATGGGGCTTCATTTTCCCGTTTGTTGGTGTCTAGCTTCAGTTTTTTCGGAAATTTATACGATGTGATATAAAGTAAACACAAAAAACGAAGAAATATTAAAAAAAGTCGATAATTCTAGAATATCAGGTTAAAAATTCAAAAATGAAATAAAAAATCATCCAACATAGTAAAAAGTGTAAAATGCACCATAAATCGCAAATCGAAGATTTTCTACATACATTCATTACGTTCAAGCGTAAGTTTTGACTCCTCTAAAATTTCGAGTAGTTCTCGAATTTTTCACTACATATTTTATTCGTTATTCTGTATTTTCATTTGATTTTTGGAAAGCTCTTTCGGAACTCTTTACCAGGTGTAAAAAGGAGCAATGAAAAATCCAAAGATATTGAAGAAAAGTTCATAGCTTAGCGGTATCTCGTTGAACACTCAAAAAAAAAATTCTTCGAAATTGAAACACTAACGGACGAATATTTAGATTGAATCAAAATCAATATATCTCATGGTTATTCAACCTTTGTCTTTTATTTATTATTTTCAAAATATCCTTGAATTTTCCACCGTTCTCTCGTTCTTTGTTGTTGAGTTTTTCCTAGAAATTTGCAGGAAGGGATAAATAAAATTATGGCAGAAAGTCAAAAATTTCAAAAAGAAGCTGAAAATTCTTAACTAATACTTGAACTTCAAAAATGAACGTTGAAAGAAAATTTGATTTTTGGATAGGAACTTGAATTTTGGGAAACTTTTTTTAAATATTCCACGAAGTGTAAGATAATCAAAATTAAATCAAAAACCACAGAGAAAAATGGATAACACTTAAAAAATCAAAGTTAGAATCGTTGAAATCGAACGATTTTTCAATATGGCTTTTGGCCCCTTTCAAAATTCTGGCAACTTTTTTCAATTCCCATTGTTTGTTTCTTTCTTTCGATGTCAGACATCAGTTTTCCCTGAGTGAAGAAATTAATTTTGCCTGAAATTTGCACCTGAAGACAAAAATTCCAAAAAAGGGTCGAATGTTCTGAAATATCAGGTCGAAAACTTCAGAAAGAATGAAAAAAATCGTCAACAGTGAGAGTGAACCGTAAATCGGAAATTCCATGTTAATTGAGTGTTCAAGGATGTCTAACATGAGCTTCTGTTTTTTTTTTCAAAATTAAAATTCTCTTTTTAATTTATTTATTTCTACTTGAATTTTGGGAGTTTCCCCTAAAACCTTCACGAGATATAGTTAAAAACCAAAAAAAATTTGAAACTATTAGAGAAGAGTGTGCAATTCGGAATCTCGTTATATATTTCAAAAACAAACAAAATCTTTCGGAATTAAAAAACGAACATTGAAGTTTAATGAAAATGAAAAAAGTTTCTATTTTGTATATTCTTTATTACGTTTCAGCCATTTTTGAACAATATTGGCTTCGTTTCATGATTTTGAACATTTCATCGTCGGTTCGGTTTTTCGGTCTATGACGGTCTATGATGCAGGAGGTGCCAAAAAACAAAGACAGAAAATTCATTAAAATGAAGGTTGGTGCGGCTGCTACGAGCAGGTTGAAGTTAAGATTGAAATCTTATCAACGCATATGTCTCGAAACACATGCACAATGTACAAAATTCACGAAAATCAAGAGAACTTGATGTTTCGTGGGTGTTCTGTATACCGTGACCGTACAATTATGTTGAATCGTTTATAACCTTGCGAAAGGATTTCGACGGTTTTTCTGATAGCTTTAGGCTCGTTTACACGATTCCCATGAATATTCAGCTCAATCCGATTTCAACGTAATTCACTATGTTTATACAAATATAAAATTTGAAGTTTCATGGGTGTTCTGTATACCGTGACCGTACAGCTCTATTTGTGCGAATAGATATGTACAACAACTAGTTTTAAACGTTAGTCACATATTTCCAAGTGAATGTATCTTGAAAACAAATAGGACCGTCAGGATCATTGGACATTTCTTATATTAGAAAGCAATATCAGATTTACTCATTTTTTTTTGTGACCAAGACAAATCAAGCTTAATGACAACACATTGGTAAAATCCAGTCTTCTTTACACTTGTTAAAATGATTTTCTATTCCAGATTTTTCAGAGGGTTCTCAAGATTAAAACAAAACTTGATAAATTCGAAAACTTTTCGAAATAGACAAAAATAGAAAAATGTTAGTAACAAATTTGAAATGATAAAATGAATGTGATTTTGTTGAGAAATGAAATGGCTTGAAAATGTAACCGTTTTAATTAAAATCATTCGGAGGAAACGATCCGTTGTCGTCTGGAACGCGGATGGCGGAGCTCATAACCGAAACGAAATAGTCCAAGTGAAAAATGTCGTAATGCGATTTCCACCGCGAAACGACATCAAGCTAGTGGAAATCCGCATCACGCACAGTGAAGTGAGGACGGAAGGAAAAACTAGGGTGCTAGAGTTGAACTGATGGCGGCAGAGAATACCCCATGAGTGGATAAGTGGTTTAAATGCACTGAGCGCTCCGCTGAGCCCGGCTCGTGTCTACAAAGGAAAACCAGCGGACCAACTTCGTTTGTTCCTATCCCATCCCGAATTTCCCGTTGGCTTTCACTTTCGCTACATCGCTGTACGGCTACCTTACCGAGGGACTGAAATATTGGAGCGTATTTTTAATGTCATGTTTTATGATGGCAAAGTTATGATGTCAAAAGGTTTCGTTTTATTACTAAACTCGTCTGTGCGGCTCTCGTATTTCCCCCTAGACGAAACGATTTCAGATGGATGCCATAACGCCCCCGCCGCCGCGCACGGTCTCGCCTCTAAATATTATCTCACCATAAAATTTGAATTATTAGTCTTGTCTAATTAGAAAATTGTTTTTATTGCCGTCCGTTTCCAGAAATACGCGCTCTCGTAAATATTCCTCTTTTTGTAAACTAAAACCGTTCAGAATGTGATTGACGAGGTGAGAACTTCTTTTTCCTTTTTTGGTTCAAGTGAGTTATCGGCCGATCTTGTGATGTTAACGATCGAGGCAATGATCGAAACTGAAACTGAAGTACGATTATTAAAAAAAACACATTGCTGAAATATGTTGATGTATCTAATTGTCAAAATAATAATCAACAAAATTATCGTCTTCTGATGCTTTCAAGAAGATTAAATCCTTTTTTTCGCTATTTATCAATTTATTTAATTGTTTACTTAGAAAGTTCGATTTTGGAATACAATGTTTCAAACAAAAGATCGAGGAATTCATCCATTTTAAATTATGCAAACTGAAAGAAAAATGTGTCCCAATATGTCAACAAATATTTAATGCACTGGTGTTATTTGGGTTGCCTATCTACTCATCAATTGGTTTCGTGAACTACTAACATACAAAAAGGTGGCGGCGCTGGGTGCCCATCCATTTGTCATTATTTGTGATATACATTCCATTTTTTTTAATGGAAGACATTTAGGCATGGATTTAATATCTATGACTAAAATTACTCATCATTGAAGATCTGGAATCATTATCATCCTCATCTTTTTGCTGGTTGTATTCAAAATATCTTCCATTTGAGGTCGGAGCTAGCAAGTTTGACGTCATATCACGAATGAAGTTTACAATATTCAAGTAATTAATCGACCAAACTTTTCAGAAACATAACCATCACAAATATTTGCGATTTTTTTCAAAACTTTTTGAATTTCGAAAGTTCCAAAAAATATCTTTTGAATATTCCAAACATTCTATAAAGAATCTCAATAAATACGAAAAAATATTAGAAAAGCCTATTTTCAAGAGAGTAACTATCTTTCAAGATTGTACTAAAATGTTGAGATTTTATCAAAAAAATGAAAAAACTTGAATTTGACACAAAACTTTTTCATCTCAAAGAAAATATTGATTGGCATCTTTTCTGTAGGAACATACAAAGATTTTGAGAAATCTCAAAAATTCACGATGGCCCCTTCTCAACAGTTAACCCTGCGGAATTTTCACTAGAGGATTCTTATTTTCTCTCACTATGATTGCCTTGGTCGATGAGGGCGTCACAAATTGCCCCTTTGGACTGAAACCAAATCAAAACTCAAAAATGTCAAAGATTTTTCAACAGGTTCTAATATAGCTCAACTTCTATAACCACCAACGCTTTGGATTTTTCACCATTCAATTGCTATCAAATAGGACTACAATTGCCTCGATTACTATTCGTGTCTAAAATGATCCCTCTCTGAGATAATTCCAGCACTCTCGGTCTCGGTCGAAACAAACGTTACATCGTAATTTCATGAACAATTGCTTCTCTCACTGTTTTTAGCTACGCCAGCGTTTCCCAAAAGTGTGGGTCGCGACCCGGCAGAAAAATTCACTTGGTTGCGGAAAAATATGCAAAATAAAGTTTGCTTCATATACTAAACTTTTACATAAAGATGACGTACGCTTTTTCAATCTGTTTTTGTTATATAGGGTGAGGAGAAAATATGGAAACCCCAAAAATGCCTGGGAATTAGTCATAATCAAAAAAAAAACAAAGGTCGCGTCCCTAACAACTTTGAAACAGGGACCCAATGGTGACCTTGTATTTAACCTTGAACCTCAATTTAAAGGTTAGTCCAAGGTCAACTCAATTTTTCTAAATAAAAACTCTAATTTTTTATAACGGAATCAAAAAGAACGCAGAATTTTACGCTCGGACATTTTTTCAGATTGGAGCTTAACGCAACTCCTGGAAGTGAAATGACGGTCAAAGTATGCCACCTCGGTATTTCATTGAAATCTGTCGAGATTAGTTCTTTTTTTCGCTTAACCAAGGAACAACGACATGGAAGTTAAGATTTCTGTATCCTTCGGAGTGCTTTCAGGAGTGAGTTCCTCTTGGCTTTCACTTTCGAGGTGCTCGTTCAAAGTTACTAGGGACGTGACCATCGTTTCCTTTTAAGCAACAAATCTCGACAGATTTCAATAAAATACTGAGGTTGCATATTTTGACCTTCATTTGACCTCTAAGGATCGCATTTGCCTCAAATCTGAGAATATGTCCGAACGTAAAATTCCCCGCTCTTTTCGATGATGGTATAAAAATGGGGGTTTCAATTCAACAATTGAGTTTACCTTCTAATAACCTTGAAATTGAAGTTCAAGGTGAAATCCAAGGTCACCATTGCGTCCCTCGTTCAAGGTTACTAGGGATGTGACCTCTGTTTTTTTATTATGACTAATTCTCAGAAATTGTTCGGGGTTTCCATATTTTTTCCTCACCCTGTATAATTATTTTGCCATTTTTGTGAATCAAACAATCAAACAACAACGAAAAATAATATTCATTACGCGAAATTTCTCAATCTTGATTCGTTATTCAAGATTATATTGTATTCTTCAACATTTTTTCATGTTTTTTTACATTTTTAATTTTCTAAAATAATGTGCCAACCACATAAAATGGAAGAAATCTCAGAATCTTTAAAAAAAATATTCCGACTAGACGAAATGCCATGGGAATAATAGATTATTGAAGAAAGTACCAAAGATCATAGGAGAATTTTTGATTTGTTTTAAATTTTACGAGATTTCCAACACCCCGAGCGTGATTTTTAAAAACTTGATTATTGCGATGAATATTTATTGGATTTTGCTTTATTTTAGTTGATATTTCGTTGAAATTCCTGTCTAAATCTGCCGAAATCGAAAACAAAAAACGAAGAAAAAACCAATCATCTCTCAAAAACGTATCTGTATTCAGATGTTTGGAGGATTTGAGGAAATGTCCACAATATTTTCGCATTTTTCTTTGCTTCTGTGGCTATCTCATGAGTTAGAACAAAGCAAAATGAAAAAAAATCTCCAATCAACTTCGAAACGTCATTTCTAAAAACTGCCAATCTTTGTTCACGATTTTTTGACTTTTCAATATTTTTCTGGTATCGAAACCTAAAACACAACGTTAACTTATTAATCATTCAAAATACGAACCTTGATACACAAAATTCGGAGAATTCTAGGAAATTCCGATTCTTGATTCGTTATTCAAGATAACATTGCAGCGTTTCACAAATTCAGCTGGGTCGCTGCAATTTTGCATATTTGTGCAAAATAAAGTTAACTTCATTTCTTTAAAAAATTTAAAACAACTTTTGTGTATCAAAGATTCAAACAATAAATAATTTAATTTTTCAAATGAACGTTTTTCTATCATAACGTGGGTTGCGAAATATTTTAAAATCGTAGAACGGAGCGCGGTCAAAAAAGTTTGCGAAATGCTGAGCTACGCCATACCGTTTTCGAGAAAATCGATGGGATACGTAAAAGTAATCGGTTTGGTGCATCTAACTCATGGTTAAGACACGAATTTTCGACATCGACCAATCCTCGTCGACGTCCCGATCTCGAACAAACGAAAAGCGTTCTTTCCATTTCTTTCTTTTTAGTTTTTATTATAATTCCAATTTGCCGACTTTTTCAATCACAATATGAATCATGATTGAAATTTGCTATGGCAAATTCATTACGCATCTGACATGTTACACTGACCATTTGCAAGCGTATACCTCCCGTTCTCGTATTAGCAGAGCCAAATTACTTTTTTCTTCCTCTCTTCAATTGCAAGCCTATATCTTGAATTTAATATGATTTCTACTACTCTGACGATCTCACAGGGAAATCCAAACACATTCGGTGCGGGTACATTTGCTTTCGCCTATCGTCTCAAGTATCTGTTTCCAAAAATCGTATGCGACATACGGTAGTAAAAATGAACATAATAGATGAGAAATAAAAAGAAACTGAAATATATTTTCACCTTTCTTTTTGCTCGTTTTTTCTTTGGAATTCATGAATTTTTGCAAACAAAGCTCCTCTTCAAAGTTAATTTTTCAATTTTTTATTTTTGAAATCATCCTTATAAGATAATCTTTCCATCAACATTTTTGTGAAAAACCTATTCGCGTTCCGTGCAAATACCCGTAATATACGTAATATTCATGCTCGAACGGCATGAAGGGAATTCCAATTCATTCGAGCCCATACACACACAAAATGGCTGCATTAATATTCGTTCGTGATAGTGACCAAGATCAATCAGGAGGCGAACTAAGCAGGCTAACATCAAATAGCTTCGGGGACACGCAACTGCTTTGCAACTTTATCGAATAATTCACCCACTTATGATTTTCTTTTTATTAAAAATAAAAGCGCCTCGAATCTAGATCTAATGATACATTATGGGCAACTGGCAGTTTCGTTCATATAATGGCTAATGGTAAAAACTTATGACAGGCCGACCGGAATGAATTGCTTTAAGGGAACCGCGATCCTTATGGTAATCGTGCAGCTTTTCTGTACGTCTGGAATATGCATATTTACGCGATATCACTCTTACCTTGACAAGGAATTCGTTTTTCAGTTGATGCATTGCCTTTTGTTTGCCAAGATTCATCTTTGCTTTCTCTTTAACACTAATAAAGTATGGATATCTGAAGGAGGCGTTGGCCTTGGAACATTAAAACTGTCATCTGGAATTTGAAAATCAATAGCTTCAACTTACATAATGGGTAAAAAGAAACCGACAAAGGCTGTACCACCAGAAGGATTAGTGTTGTCTCCGCTCGACTATACCATAGATGTGAAGAAACTAGCCTTCGAATTAGAATCATTCTTTTACAAAGGACGGAAATGCGAAATCGTCAACACCCGGCTACCCCATACCATCAACCAAAACACATGCAAGCTATACGAACCATCACCAGAGTGCACCTCGCTGGTATCCGAGCAAAACCGTAAATTGCAAGCGGAGGACTTTACCTGGAATAATGCAGATCATGCACCCACGCTAACCGATAGTTGCGTGGCAATCCTGGCTAGGCATTTCGAACAATTAAAACTGTTGGAGGAGCTGCCTTGTGAAAATCTTACATATCTATTAGAAATAATACCAACCGACGCTGCTTTAGAAGTCTGCGTTCCGCTGATCGATTCCGAATTTTATTGGGAACGAAGATTCCAAGACGAGTTCGGAGTCGTCACGTACCCCAAACGAGACGATTGGAATTGGAAACGGCTGTATTTGGAACGGTATTTCAGGAAACTAGTGGAATTGGCCAAACCGCAAGACAATGACGAGTTCGAAATGGACGACAAGATCGCTCTTCTGGATCCTTACGTGAGGACATTAAGAGTTGCCCAATTGCAATACTGGACCAAACCCTCAACGTTGGGAGACGATGAAGTTCCCGATGTCTATCCGGACGATCATATCGATCTGAGTCAGATATTGAAGAAATGTTCGCAAATCGACGAACTCGATATTGTTTACGGTATGGAACATGTTGGAGAGTCGTTCGAATGGAAGATGTTCAAGGTGTCAATTGACGATTGCGTAAGATTAGGTATTTCCAATAATACAATTTGTTTTTATTTCATCGATTCTTTTTATACAGGTCACGCTATTCGTGATATGAAAACGTTGAAGATTTTGAGGCTCCATCGATCAGCCATCGAGGACTACCACTGCCAGGCCTTGGCTCAAGGACTGGACCTCAATAAGACGCTTATCGAATTGGATTTATCGCATTGCAAAATAGCCGACCACGGCGCTTTATGTATTGCAAAAGTGTTGCAGTCCCATCCGACATTGCAGATATTGAACCTTTGTAATAACCGAATCGGTGGTATCGGAGGAGAAGGAATAGGTTTCGCTTTGAATACGGAAAATTGTTGTCCGTTAACTTATCTCGATATACGTTTCAATCCTCTAGGACACCAGGGCTCGATGGGTATTATGAGATGTATAGCCAGAGGAGCTAAACTGACGAACGTCAATTTGGCCAGCTGCGGTTTCTCGGAAGCGACGTCTTACATTTTTGGTGCTCTATTGAAACTTGACACCAAGTTAACTTGGATCGATGTGAGTAATAATTGGTTCGGCTCCTTTGGTGGAGAAAATTTGGTCGATGGTTTGAATCAAAATACCAGAGTCAAATGGTTAGACGTGAGGGAAACCAATATAACGCCCAAGCAAAGAGCTATAGTAAGAGCGCTAATAAAAAGAAACAACAACGAAGAAGTAGAAGAGGAAGAGGAAGAAGAGGTGGAAGAAGAAGGGGAGGAGGAAGCAGAAGAGGAGATGGAAGAAGAGGAGGCATCAGAGGTGGAGGACGCCGAGAAGGGTTGGAAGGAATTGGAAGCGTACGACGACGACGAAGACGACGTTGATGATATCGATGAGGAAAAAGAAATTGAGGGTGACCTTTTCATACCAGAAGAGCTCGAAGAAATGGAACCAGAAATAGTTTTCATAAAACCACCCAATCAAATTGCTGCTCAGGAAGCAAAGAGGAGAACGGAAAAGGTTGCATTTGAAGAACAAAAAACGGATTGAACGTCCTGTATGTGATTAAAATGTATTCTTAAATCGTTCAAGGCACACGTGTTAATTTGTTGTTCCAAGAACTATCCCTATTTGCATTTTAGGTTGCGTGTATCACGTACAAAAGGGCATGAGATAAAAGCCCGACCTTCGCGCACCAATGCAATTTTCCATATCTATATGGGTAAGTATTGCAGATATTTATTAATTGGTTCGAAGAATATTTGGATAATTCAATTTATTCATTTGAGAATATGATTCGACGTTTCATCTTAATTATGGAAGCAAATATATTACAGACGAATAATAAGTTGTATATTTTTATATTTTGATGAATCCTTACTTCGATTTTTCATCATCATATTCGAAATGATTATAGTATCATGAAATTGTTTTCGATAATTCATAAAATACAGGTTGAGGAAAAAATATGGAAACCCCGGAAATTTTTCATGATAAAAAAAAACAAAGGTCACGTCCCTAGTAACTTTGAACAAGGGACCCAGTGGTGACCTTGGATTTGACATTGAACCTCAAAATTTCAAAGTCGTTTCAAGGTCAACTCAATTTTTTCAAATGGGAACCCTTATTTTTTTACCGGAATCGAAGAGTGCAGTATTTTACGTCCGGAAATCTTCTCAGGTTAACGCAACCTCTAGAGGTCAAATGATAGTCAAAGTATGCCACCTCAGCATTTCATTGAAATCTGGTGAGATCAGTTCTTTTAGCTCAAAGCAGGAACAACGACGTGGACGTTGAAGATTTCTGTTCCCTTCGGGGTGCTTTGTGGAGTGAGTCCCCCTTTCGGGGTGTTCGTTCAAAGTTAATAGGGCCTTTGGTTTTTTTACACTACTAATCTAATCTCACCAGATTTCAATGAAATACTGAGGTGGCACACTTTGACCCTCATTTGACCTCTAGGTTTCGAGTGACCTTCAAATCTGAGAAGATATCCGAATGTAAAATTCTCCGCTCTCAAAAAGTGACGAGAGGCTAGAATAATTGATTGATATTGAATTTTAAATGGATTTTTTGAATATTTTCAGAAGAGAATAGAACTTTCAAGAAATTTTTTGTATTACCCAAAATTTTCTGTAAAATCCAAGTAATTTTTTTAGCTTATTTTCTTGATTCTCATTAGGAATTTCAATGGATTACGATGAAATTTCTCTTGGATCATGGAGAATCGATCATTTTTTCACAACTTTTGAACCGTTTAAGGAAAGCAAAAACAAAATTTCCTAAATTGCCATTCAATCTCGATTTCTGAAAAAAAATTCAACATGTTAATCGATTTCTATCAAACCCATTCGATCATTAAGAGTAAACAAAAGGAGGACATCTTCGAAAATCACTTGAGTGATCATAACAGAAGTTAGAAATAGCAGATTTCTTGAATATTTGCGAAGATGAAAGTGATTTTCAAACATTTAAGGAATATGAAGAAATTTTTTGCCTCTTTCCCAAAGCACTCATTGAAACGCCGAAAGTTTTTATGAATTACTAGAAATTTCTCTTGGACCTTCGGACAATATAAAACATTCAGATTTCTAACAGAAATTATAAAACGCTTGAAGAAATAAGGAAATTTTCTTACTTTTTAAAGAAGTTCCCAAATGTTCATCCGCTTGGAGTTCCGTTCATTAAGACGAAACGAAGGGACATCCTCAAAAATTGCAATATTTTATTTTTATGAAACTAGGAAATGTTAAACCATTAGGTGAATTTCATCTCATTATTTTGAGACAATTCAAGAAATTATACAACAAAACCGAAAAGCTTTTTAAGTAGGAGCAAAAGTACAAAATATTGAGAACCTTCCTCAAATTTTTTAGGTCTTCAAAAAAATCAGCATTATACTTCCAGACACTTTCTAAGAAACTAAGAAATGGTAATCACCGCGAACGAAATTTCTCGTTTGTATTATAAGAAAATGTGACAAATTGCCGCCTTTATGTAAAAAATCTGCTTGATGCAAAATGTAAATTCTCGATAGCCACCCAGCTGTATAGGGATACCTCCAAAATTATGGAAAAATTCTTTGGATCTTATTCAAGATAAAAAAATACAACACTGGTGAATTAAATAACGCACTTTTGTAAAAAAATTCGAAACCAATACCGAGGGTTTAATTAAAAATAAAATCAAATACCAGAAACTTGTTTAGAAGTTCCTATTGATAGGAGGGGTTGGATAATTGGAAATCCTAGTCTTCAAAGTCTAGTTCAAGAAGGGAAAATAATCAATTGCGAATATTTTTCCATTTATAGATTTATTCATCGAAAGAATCACAAGAGATTTAAGAGAAATTTACATTTTTCTCCCTCATGTCTCAAATTGTCTACCGACATTCATTGTTAAATAAATATTAAGTTCAATTAAATAAAAACATCTACATACAGTCAATAGGATGGATTCATATTCCATCATGAACGAGTTAACAGTTCATCCATTTTTAACATATATCTCTGGCGGGTATTGAATACCCAAAAGTTCGCTGCATATAACGAATGAAATCTGTTTTTTAGCGAATTTCTTGGAGGTTCCTGAAATAAAACACAATATTTAAAATAGTGTTATCAAACAAATAGTCACAAAATGGAATATTTGAATGTTAATACATGTACGCCTTCACAAAACCTCCTATTTGTAATGTTTCAAACAGGAGAATCATGCTCGAGCTTTAATTTTCCACATGTTGTAAAGTCGTCAATTATAGAGACAAAGCCGACACTGCTACATGTGGTGAGGAAGATCGAACGATTTAAATTTGGCGCGCTCGTCGTTGATTACCACTCGGTTTCCTGGGGGCGCTTTTTACGCTTCAAATCAAACCTTCTAAACAACACGGTATTTTGAAATGCTAAATGAATTAATAACCAACTTTTCGTCTTGTTCTTGTGTAAGACTTTTGAATGTTTCAAAAATTAATTTCAGATTTCAAATTACTTTTCAATTTGTACACTTGGCTAAGACCACTATAAAGTCACGTGTCAAAATAATGATGACGACGTAACTTGTAATTCACAGAATTGGATCATTTTTTTTTTGTGGGACCACTTTCATCTTGATTACACGAGTGATATGCAAAGATTCGAATCTCGTTTTTAAATGGAAAAACAGTTTGTGTTCAAAAGATAAAATGATTACCTGAACCAAAATACTCCTTTCCGTCAATCGTACACTTCAGGCTAAAAAGCATGTTTGGAGGCGTTCCAGTTCTGGACAATTCCACGAAATGGGCGTTTGGATAAAACTGATGGACGACCATGACCGGATTCATTGCGGCCGCGTTGTCTGGTAATTTCTTCGCGGGCTTCTGTTCGTTCACCGGCGGTGCTACATCGTCCTTCTGCTTAAAACTGTTATTATAACGGACTGCTTTCTTATGCAAATAACAATATCTCACCACCGTTGGTATTGAATCACCCCACGACGATAGTAATTTGTGGATTGCGAATGAAGCGATCTGCTCCCACAAAACCCCCGTTTCGTTCGGTGTCTCATTTTCGCTAGTGTCCATCTGATCTTCGCTCTTTGCGGCCGACAAGGCGGTCCGACGACGGAACAAACTTTTCAGGGCGTTCTCGGACGCATCGTTTTTGGCTGCCGGTTTGTTCCTCCCTAAAAGTTAACATTATGAAACACAACATATATGTAGTTGACAATGTCAATGTTAGCTCCAACACCATGATCGACATTCAGAAGAGGAATATCAAATCAACTCTCAGAGGAGCACGGTTCAGTTTTTGCAAAACCGGAACTTCTAAAACAGTCGTTCAGGCATGCTCCAACAAAACCCTTAATTTTCCACTCGCGTAACGCTAAGCAAACAATTAGAACGTTTTCGCTCCGCTGACTTTCGAGTGGTTTCAAACAGATTATTGTGATATTGTGAAATCGAACTAACCATATCCGACGTAGTCTACGCCGTTTACGTTCACCGTTGCTTTATACGTGCAGTCTAGGTTCATCTCATCAGGAATCTTGTCCAATACAAATTCGAGATTGCGCTGTAGTTCGTTGAGGACCATTAAGGCTCCTTTAGGTTGGAGGACCTTCGATAAACGTTTGTCGCGTTTCTTGCGGATTTCGCTTTTGGGTATATTACCTGAAAAACAAGGAAGATTAATTATCTTCAAACGTGGTTCCAAATATTGAAATATTAGGTGTTTAATATGGAAAACAACTTTTGATTCATAGTAGAAGGAAAAGAAGAGAAAGATGACACTTAATCATTTCAATTTGTCAACGTGTAATTATTAATCGAACGTGGACGAATTTGATTTAGAAATATCTTTAAGTGATCAAACCTACGTTGAATCCATTTCTTTTTAGGTGGATCTGTCCCATCCTTTACTTCCATTGATGTATCTTCTTTGGGTGCTGGCGGTGGCTCTGGAGCATAAGCAGGCGGAGCTTGTTCTTGTTTCAGGCCTAGTTTAACCGGTGTTTGAACAGGTGGGACGGGCTGTGGGGTTGCTTGAGCCTGCTGCGCTGGTTTCGCCTGCTGCGCTAGTTTCGTCTGTGGCGACGGTGGTGGTTGCTGCGTTGTCGATTTTGCCTGTGGCGATTGTTGCTGTTGCTGCGGTGCCTGTGTTAGTACCGAAAAATTCATCAACGAATTACCAAACGAATTGCCGAATGTATACCTGCTGTTGTTTCGGAATTTGCACTGTCTTCTGTTGTTGATTGGATTGCGGACCACCCTTAGGGTTCGCCAACTGTGTATGGACGAATTTAATTGCCGTTAATAACCAAATAACGGATCTTATTATCTTCACGGTTTAATTTAACGTGGTACCCGAAACTGTTGATAGTACCCATAAATTACACCATCAAGATAAAAAAATATTCATCAGGGAATGTACGTAAAGTTAATACTGATCTCATACGCTTTTCCCGCGATCGTTGCTCGATACGGATTCGGAAAAAGTCGTTCAACGAATAACGTTACGAACATATCATAGGTGAACATTATCCCAAACGACAATCAAATAGTAGTACCAGAAGACGCGGCCCTTCGGACGCCCTCCAACGTTATATGGCGCCCCTAGTTTAATAAACACAATTAGATGGCGCAATTGGTGACGCTAACTGCTAAAGTACAAGCAGGTTTTTTTAAATACAATTACTCAAGTCAAAGATTACCACTTTGAAACCTATAACGTGGCAAATTTATGTTCTTAATTCGAGTTGGAAAAAAGTATTACATAAAGTTAGTGGTATTCTCCACTTTTGTAGGAATCATTCAATTCTGACAGGGTGTATGGTATTGAAAGCGTAATGAAAGGATATTCTTTAGTATATGTCCTTCTGAATTTCGGCTTGACCGATTTATGGCAGATAGAACACTATTAGAGGAGTACATATGTGAAATCCTAAGTGTCGAGAGTGAATATTTTCCGAGATATTAATATTTAAAGTTTGCATTAAAACGTACACAAAACGGACGGAAACCATAACGGCGCATGCGTACAATGGATATCCACGATAGGCAACCCGAGATGCGTTTCAATACACCAGTGGCTATAATGACGATGACCACCCTAACGGTCAACGAGTTGAGTAAACTACCTCTTGCGTGACTTGGAAACGTTTACATTGACGATTGGCCTCACTGACAGGAGACGCCACTGCCCTATAGAAACTTAAATATTTCAAGAAATACTCTTCCGTGAGGTCCATCTAGCGGATCACTAAAGAAGTTGCATCGAGGTTTAGTATTACAGTTTCCGTCTTCGATTTATCCAAAGATGACCAAATATGCGCATGCGCCGTTGTGGTTTCCGTCCGTTTTGTGTACGTTTTAATGCAAACTTTAAATATTAATATCTCGGAAAATATTCACTCTCGACACTTAGAATTTCACATATGTACTCCTCTAATAGTGTTCTATCTGCCATAAATCGGTCGAGCCGAAATTCAGAACGACATATACTAAAGTATACCCATTCTTTCAACTGATGGTGATGGCGTCTGTGAACATATTTCATGCTTGAATGGTCAACAAATTAATGTAACAAGAACTTGAAAAAACGTGAAGAGTTTTTTTTCATAATCAATAGTCAGTTGAATATTGAGAAAATTTGCAAAAAGGAAACGTTTGCGCTAAAATACAAATTTGGATAACTTCAAACTAACAAAATGGCCGCCTCCTTCATATCGCTTACCAGTGACACAATCTTGAATTGAAATATTGAAATAAAAATTGATTTTCACTCACTTGACCGGAAGGAACGAAGTTGTTCCCGTACGATGGCCGCCGATTTCCCACGTTATCCACCCTCACGGCAGATTTATTTCCTCCACCTATACATGAAATTCGGTTTATAAATTAATACACCGGGCGTGATTTGCTTATGTTAAATCTGACGTCAAAATGAAATTACAAACCCAAGTACTCACCTCTCTGCGGTTTGTTGTTGTAACCCCACATTTCAATGCAACTTGCAAATTAATCTCAGAGTCAGCAACGATATTTACAATCGTTTTACGATAACAACGCCGTCCACCTTGCTAATGCTAACCTGCACAGAACAAGGAAGACACAGAGCATAATATGACACGATAGAATTACAGCTCTATGACAGAAAATCAATCAAGTAGTTTAAACGTACTAATTTCCATCTAATAGTATCGAACTTTGAAACCATGACTCGCTACAAAGTTAATCTGATGTATCTTTTGTCTCATCATATACCGAATGTCCTAATGAAAAGGAGCCTCCCTAATATTTTTCCTTTCACAATAATTAGCAGAAATTGAAAGTGTTTACAAATGTTCGTAGGGGAACACATTCTGTTGCACACTGGATACTTTAAAATGCAACTCCTGATAAGAGGGCGATACAACCCCAAAAATTTGAATAGTGAAAAAGGGCCAACTGACACCTCCTGTTTTTCATTTTTATTCATTAAAAGTACATAAGCAGACATTTATGAAATTCAAATGGTCAAATTGATAGCCATTTGCTTGGGGTCGTAGCGCGTTCTTATTAAGGGTTGCGTTTTTAAATATTCACTGTACAGCAAAATGGGCCCCCTTACGAACATTTATAAATGCATTGATTTAATTTCTGCTAATCATAGTAGTATGAGAAATATCGGGGGTGTCTCCTTTTCATTGGGACATTCTGTATACAAGATGTTCCATCTCATTGGACACCCCCCCCCCGTATATTCCTTATCCCATAGCGATTGGAAAAATTCCACGAGACACGTCGGATGATTTTTTGGGGCATCACTTGACGTATATTTCGGTCTTGAACAAGCACTCCCCTAACAGGGAGCGCTTCAGCTCCTCAAAACTGAATAGGGGAGGGGATTGAGTGACACTTCATTTGAAAGGTCCCTACAACATTCAACCCAAATTTCTTGTACAACGCTCGGTTTTTTGACAGATGCACTTTTTCACTTAATAGAGACGTTAATCCACATAAGTGTAGATTTTGGAGCGATACAAATTCTCACGTATTTCAATTAACTCACACTCAACATCCGGAAAAACTAAACGTTTGAGTATGATAACCAACTATCAACTATCTAAAATAAAATAATTCACTTTTGAAAATGGAAAACGAATTTGATATTGAAAATATCCCACCAGACAGTTCAATATTTATGGGCTTTCATTGTGTCTTTAAGTCGTTGGGAAGTGTGTCCGATGTATAATTTGTTACAGTTCATACAAGGAATTTTCTATACTACATGTGATCGTTTTTCTTTAGGAATTTTGCTTTAAAGTTTTGTATAAATTTGTTTTATCTGATTTTGAGGATGGTATGCAATTTGAATATTGTATGGTTTCATTATTTTTGAAATTTTTTCTGTTAGTACGGGAATGTAAGGAATTTAAATACATATATTTCTTTTGTGTGACAGGAAAATTAGTTGATGTTTGATTGTAAAATTTATGAGTTCGTTCTTTGATAATTTTATTTATTATATGATCAGGGTAATCGTTTTGGGTAAATATTATTTTTACTTTACTAAGAACTTCTGTACGGAATTTGGGAGATGTAAGCGCTATTGCTCTGTCTACTAAATTTTTTGCTATGCTTATTTTTTGTGACTGATGATGCGAAGAATGAAAATTTATAAGTCTGTCTGTTGATGTATTTTTTCTGAACCATTTTGTCTCAAGTTTGTTATTTTGTCGAATTATTGTCATGTCCACGAAATTAATTTGGTTATCTTTTTCTTCTTCTAAAGTGAATTGTAATTTGAAACTATAATTATTAAAACTATTTACAATTTTATTTATTTCTTTTGGGTCAGCTATTAACAAACAGTCGTCAACGAATCTCTTGTATAGTGTTATTGTGAAATTACCTTCACTTAAAATTTTTTCTTCGAGATGTTCCATAACGACTTGAGCTGTTACACTCTAAATCGGACTACCCATTGCAACTCCGTCGATTTTTTGGTAAAACTGGTCTTGATATTGAAAGTAATTGGTGTTAAGTGACTAAAATAAGGATTCGACGAAGTCTTTTTTCGGTATCATTGTGAAATTTTGAAATTGCGTCCATTTTTCTTTTATAATATCAGCTACGACCTTGTTTGGAATATTTGTATAAAGCGAAATTACGTCTAGGGAAAATAATTTATGAATTTCTTGGATCAAAATTTCGTTCAATTCTTTTTTTAGTTGTTGAGAATCTTTTATATAAAACATGTTTTTGTTTGTTATATTTGAGATAATTTTTCCAAGGTGTTTCGAAATATTGTAAAGAGGAGATTGGTTATAAGAAACTATAGGACGAAAAGGCATGTTTTCTTTATGAATTTTGGGAAGGCCGTATATTCTTGGAGGTATGCTGTTATGTATAATTAATTGTTTGTATAAATTGTCAGAAATGAAATTTTTGGATTTCCATTTTTTGACCAAATTGTTATGTTCTTTTTCAATAGTGGCTGTTAGATCCTTTTTAATTTTTTTGTAAGTGTTAGGGTCTCCTAGGATTTCATTCATTTTTTCGATGTATTGTTCTTTGTCGATAATTACAGTCTTATTTCCTTTGTCGACTTTTGTGACGATGATATTTGGATTTTCTTTTGAAAATTTTTTTTATTTTGGAAAAAATTCCTAATAAAAATTAGGAGATTTTTTGTTTTCGTTCTTTTGACTTTTTGTTTGATTTGGTGTCTAGTTATGTTTATATTGTGGGCAAGTTGAGCTCTGATCTTATTTTGTTTCTTAATTGGAATTTGTGGAAGATTAGCTTCTACCTGAGAGATAATTTGTTTGACAGGTAGTTCTTTTTCGTTATGTATTTCTATGGCAAATTTTGGGTCTAGATTGAGTATTTCTTTGACGTATTCTGGTAAAGTGATGTATTCAGAAGATGATTAGTATTCTTTATGTTGACTTGTATGGTGTTGTGTCGTTATTATGTTTTTTTTATGTAGTTGTAGTTTTTTCAGGTGCTTTGCTTTATTTGGATAGTACCTTTTAGATTGTTCTGAAATTTCTCTTTGGTTGAATTCGAATAGAACTTCCTCTGGAAGATCATTTTTAATTTTGTTCATTATACGTATAATTTGGGATGATAGACTATGAATTTGTTTAGTTGTGTCTGTTATTAAAAGATCAATTATTTTTTTATTGAAAAATGTAACAGACTTATAGAACTTTCTGCTAAGATACTCACATTGAAATTTTATGTGTTCCATATCAAATTGCAGGAACACAGGACAAAGTTCGTATTCTTTACATTTCAAAAGAAAAATTCTTCTAGATTTCAGGTTTGTTAACCGATTGTTCAATTTTACTATATTCTTCAATTTTTTTGTAATACTCATTCCATAATTTCTCCGAATTTCTGTATACCAACCCATTTTTATCGTTCTTGATTGTAACATTCACTAAGATTTTTCGATGCAATTCCGTGTATCTTCACACACTTTTTCAACCTGTGTGATTTAATAGTGTATGGTTTTTATTTTCGTACCTGGTTCATATAAACTAGAAGAATCTTCGAGCTTTTTGCTGATGCAGGTTTATTTTATTTTTGGAAATGTTACATGTCTATATTATAATTGTTTTGTCCATTCCTTAATCATGTGTTCCATTTGTTTATTTTTGAAGTTTTACATGTCTTATTTGTGTTTGTTTTGTCTGTCTATTATGCAGGTTTAGCGTCTTTTATTTTGGGTTTGCATCGCCTTTCAATTCTTAAAGCTTCGTTCAACTATTTTGCCGTTGTTTGGTGTATTCATTTTGGGAATATTGCGTCTTTGTTTTGGTTTTGATTCATCTGTCTATTTTGTAGGTATGGTGTGTCTATCTCCAGTTTATGTCGTCTATATATTTTGGAGGTTCACACGTCTATTTTGTATTTGTTTCGTCTATTCCTTAAAGGTATGCCGTGTCTATTTTGTGGGTTGGGGTTTTATTTTGGATGATTTATGTGACTGATTTACGAGTTTCGCCAGTTTATATTTTGTTTATTTCGTTTGATCAGTTGAAGGAATTTGAGGCTCTATTTCGGCTTTAATTTATCAATAAATTTCATAGATATCACATGTCTATGTCAAGTTCGTCTCGTCTGTGTTTTGAAGGTAAAGTCTATTCTGTAATTGTTTCGCGTAACACCTCTCCTTTGACTCTGGCCAATGCCACAATCTCACCGGCCATATGCACTAATGTACGAGTTTTCTTAAGAACTATTTTTTCGCTTGCTCGAGTTTATGGTACCATATTGCGCAGGCGCATTCACAACTTGCGACATCAGCACTGCAATAAGGCATTTCCAAACTTTCTTCGAGAAACCACGCTCTGCTACTGTGTAACTGTAAATTAATTAATATCGCTAACGTATTTAGTGGAATAATTACAATTTACTATTGGTTAACAAGAAGAAAGATAAAAAAGTGTAATCAACTGCAATGTATGAGAGGAGTTGACAAAGGATGAATGATTTTTTTTTAGTTGTCCTAAACGTTATAGCCCTCTATGTAACGATGTTCATCAATTATTATAGGAGAGAAATAAAATATACCTTGTTGACCGAGAATATTGGAGGATTGCATTAACATAATTTGGTAGAAACTTCTTCGGAAACAATGGATTTTTAAACGTTCGTAGGTTAAAATAGCAACAGAAACTGTGATTCAAGTTTTCGTGACAATATAAAATATTTCCATTCGTCATGAAAAAACAATTTTTTTTCAAGATAAAGAGAACTGAAATGAGAAATAAGAAAAGGATCTAAGTTTATATGTCTATCATACTATTCCACATTTATATTCGTCAAATTTTATGGATTAGTTAGAGTTATTTAGCAACACTCAGATAAAAATATTTGAGTACTCGAAGCGAAAATGGAAGCAATATGCTACCATTTCCGTAATAACAATAGAAATACCTCTTATCATTCTATTTGATTTGTCTCGAACCTTCAATCACCGTAGTGGCTTTTAGCAGTTTTTGAGTAGGTTGTAGGTAATTATCGACACGTTCCTGATGGAGTATAGAGACGAATACAAGCAATTACCTGATTGGTTGTCGATTTCAACGTTGACGTCCCAATCGAGGAAATGGTATCATTTCACCTGACGAAAATTCCTATAAAAGTCCGAGGCGATTGCAGCTTTCGCATCAGTCGAATTTCATTTCACTTGAAAAGATGTTCACTACCCTCGTTTTCGTTGCCGTCTCTCTTATAGTGTACAATTCGTCTGCCATCCCTTATCCAAACAACGGGGTAAGAATCGATTTTACTATTTGAAATTTTAAAGAATTTTTCGATTTAACGAAATAATATTTTCAAAAATGTTTTGGGCGTGTTCTTTTTATTTATATATTTATTGTATGGTTGAAAACTTCACATTCGAATATTTAACATGTTCTGATTATTTAAAATTGAAATATGTTTTTGTTTTACACCTTGCAACTATACTTAATTAAAACATTTTTTCATTCATTTCATCATTTATAATGGTTAAGGAAATATTTGTGTTAAATATAATATCAACAACTAAAAAGAAATATTGAATAATATTTATATTTGTCACTCGATAGTTTATTTACTTCCAAGAAAAAAATATTGTCAAATGAAATCGGATGTGAAAATCGAAATCGATTTTGTATCACATAACTTAACAACTAAATTCGTTGGCTAATAAGAAAATCCACGCAATGGCGTAATCGAAATGTAACTCGATATCTCTCAATTCCAATTTGATTTATTTGCTTGCAGGACTACCTTCGGGATCTCGGTATTTACAGTAAGTTTCTCGAATTTCTAATTTTTTTTTCTTCGTCGCTTCTTACAATTGTCCCTGTCTCCGCTACCGAACGTGGGTGTCCGATTTGTGATATAAATGTTTGCTTTTCATACTATTCGAAAATTAATCGACAGGAAATCCACAAACTAATAACGAAATCAATTGGGACGATTTGGAAGAGATACGGATACGTTTGCCGAAAGTTGTGAATCGTAACGAAAACGGCTTTTTGTACAAAAGAAATGAAGATGATTTAGATAAAAGGGCTGATGAGGGGTCGATTCAAAGACGAGCTTTCGACAAACGAACTCTGGATAGTATCGGTGGAGGAGCATTGATCGGTAAAAGAACTTTGGATAGCATCGGGGGCGGTGGTTTGATTGGTAAAAGGACTTTGGACAAAATCGGTGGTGCGGCTTTGATAGGAAAAAGAACATTGGATCGAATCGGAGGGGGCGCCTTAATCGGGAAACGGTCATCTAACGTCGTCGATGAGGATTCTTCTTGGATGAAATAATTTATGCATGCTTTTGGAAATAAACTTTGAGAATTATTTTGAGTATTAAATTATAGCAACGATTTAAAAGTGTGTGTTCGCGAAACAATTTAATCACTATTTTCCGAATTCTAGGAAGAAGGCACGATAACTCGGTAGGTTTTTGCTGTTTGAGAAAATATTCAGCAGTTTTATTAGGAATAATGTAGATCAAAATTGTAGAAAGTAAAAAGTTCGCGGGTGTTCCGTTTACCGTGACCGCAAAATCTAATCCTTTAAATTTTTTCTATTCTTTCAAAATTTGTTGTTATTTGGAAACTATTTTAGAATTTACAAACTCATATCATACTTTGGAATATTTTGAGCCTTCTAAAATTCAAAACTGTCAATATGTCGAATATTCAAGTTTTCTAACGTTGCTCTTATACTCTCTAAACGTTTTCTACTAGTAAGACTTATCTGAATTTTTGAACTTTATTTACCTTTTTCGAACCTTCAGGGAGATAGTTGAAAAACCTGAAAAGTTGCAATTTTTTCACAAATATTCTAGAACTTTTGCGTCTTCTTCAAATTTCCAACTAAATAGCACGATTTCCCAAGTTTATTATTGAACTTGCAAAACTTTCATTACATCAAACATTCCAGTTCTTTAGTTTTTATCTTACGATTATCTGATTCTAGAAACGGTTTTTCAAACCATCCAAACTCTTATTAATTCTGGATCATTTTCAAGAGTTTCACATTATTTATTCGCTTTCAAATATTCAAGTTCTTTTATGAAACTTTTCATTTTTTCGATTCTTCAAAATTTCTTTATCCTCAGTCAAAATTCAAAAATTCATAACATACATTAAAATATTCTGGATTTTTCAAGTTTTCAAACTGTCAAAATCGCAAGTATTTAAGGTTTCTAACGTTGGCCTCTTTTCATTCTCTCAAAAGTTTTCTACCACTCAAACTCATGTCAATTCTTTTAAATAGTCATTTTTATCAAGTTTGTGAATTTTGTTAACTATTTCACAGTTTGCAAGTTCCTGAAGCTTCTATTAAAATTTCTCCAAATTTTCATTTTTTGGAGTTTCGAAAATTTTTATGAATTTTTGGAACTTATTTCAAACTTCAAAATTGTAATTTTTTTTCGAATATTTTTCAATAGATCGCGAGATTTGTTACCGAGCTTGTAAACTTCCATTTTATGAAACTTTCCAGTTTCTGGTCTTAGGTTCTTTATACTCTGGAAATGTTTTTTTCAGTAACCAAATTTTTATTAGTTCCTTTGAAAACAAATTCTGCTTCAAACTCAAATAACGATTCTGATTAATTTTCGAAATTTATTAACACTTTTCGAACTTTTAGACATTTTAATATTTCTTGGAATTTTGAAAATTTTGAATTTTTGAAAATATTTTAGAGTTCATTTCACAATTCAAAATTGCAATTCTTCATCAAACATATTTGAATAGGGCGTCAGATTTTTTTTATAGAATTTTTGAACATTCATTCAACCTATCAAATTCTTATTAGTTCCTTTAAGAACATGTTACATTCTTTTTGGGTTTTCAAATATTTTTTGAAATATTCATGATCAGAAATTTAAAATTTTTTCTTGAGTTTTGAAGATTTTCTTTAACTTTTTAAAGTATTTCAGGATTCTAAGATTTATTTTTGTCAAGTTTCTTATTTGACCGTGTCTCTTAAAAAGTTGTGAAACTTTTTATGTAACTATTCTAAACTGAAGATTTATTACTAGATAAGATCTGAAACGAGTTTGTATGACTGACAAAAATTATAGAGTATGAGATAAATAAGAGAAAAATCGAGACCCTTGAAATATTTGATATATCAAAAGACAAACAAAATATTTCAAAATTGGAAAAGGATTAAAAAAATTTTTGGAAATATCTGAAAAAAAGTGAAAATGTCTCTGAGAATTTCTTGTAAACTAATAGCAATTTTCATATAAATCATGTTTTCTTTATTTGCTTGTTGAGGTCCAAAAGATTTTCGAGTCCTCTGATGGAACCTTAATTTTGATAAAAAAATTTTCCGTAGAAATTTTCTAGTTTGAAGAGGAAATACAACAATTTCCCGAACCTTAACTAAATTTATTCATTTTTTTATTCAAATTGCGTTCCATACAATGTTTTTGAAAGCTCTACTTATTCCATTGTAGAACTGTAAGAAAAGTTTATATTTATTATAAATGTTTTAATTGCTCAAATTCCACTTGGAAAATAAATGGAAATCAATTTCGCGATATTTTTACATATGTACATTGTTACCTGGAAACTTTAATACATACTTTACAACTCAATTTACCTCTAATTCGAGCGAAATCAGATTTGGAAAAGGAAAACCTGATGAACAAACGGACCTACGGTTCTCTGAACCTCGGCGGACCTTATGGTTCTGTAAAAAGAAGAGAAACCAGGTAATTACCCTCCTGAAAATTTCGATAACATTTTTGTCAATTGATATCAGTAGCTTACTTAGATTGGGAACGAGTTTTGGCAGAACATCAAGAAGCCGCCCAAGGTAACAGAGTTCTGTTTGGAAAAAAAAAATATTTCAATGATTATTTCTTTTCGTACAGTGGCGAGGAAGAATTTTCAAACCGATACGATCAATTCTTAAGACATTATTTAAGAGATAAAAGATTAATAGGGTAAGATTAAGTCAAGTAACAACGGTTCAATCAAGCTTTTCTTCTAGGCTATTGTTGAGTAATATTTCTGGGAAAACTATTGGCGGAGATGGGAAACCTGTGAATCAACTACAAAGTGAGTCGGACGATTCTAATCAAGAGGAATGAAAAAAATTGCAATTAAAAGTCCTGTCTACATATTTACGACGAAATAAAAATTGTTCCTGAAATAGGTGTTCCACCCTTATCATCCTTATCGGAATTAGTCAAAGTTCTTCTCTATTACAAATTGATAATTGCTTTTTTTCGATTAATATACTTGAATGAACGACTGCAGGTCTGCAGCTAAGAGCACTGCAAGATTGTGCTATTTTGCTTGTATGTAATGAAGATATCTTTAACACTTAGAAATTATAACTCTTCCCAAAGATTAATTGAATTAATTGCCATACGAAACAATCAACTGCCTGAAAGTTTGTTATTTGATTGGGATAAATCTTTTATCTTTAATTTATATTACGGGTTGCCTACCTTATTTCAACATCAGTTTTTGAATATTCGAGGATAACAGCACACTACTCTGTGGTAGTCAATAATTCTATGTTATGCAAAGTTAACCCTAGTTTTGAAGTAACTAAAAAAATATTATAGTTCGAATTTTCTTTTATGTTTACATTTATACGTTTAAGAAAATTCAAGGTATTATCACAGTCTGCGTGTAAAATGTCATACAATTTAAGAAAACCAAATGCATCACCTCCAGAAAATAAGGCGGACTTAATGAAGTTCAAAGCCACAAAAAAGTCCAAATTGAAAAGCACATCACCTAAAATCAAAAAGGAACCGTTGTCTCCCGAAATCGAAGATGTGAAACCTTTAATTCCCGAATTAACGGTTAAAACTGAAAACGACATTGAAGATATAGTTGTAAAAAAAGAGGACAACAAGCCTTTACATTGGGAGCAGGTTTTATGTAATTTAAAGGAGATGCGTAAGAATTTCGACGCGCCTGTTGATTCAATGGGATGCCACATGTGCCACGATGATTTCGCGACTCCTGAGGTGACTTGAGTGAATCTCCTTCGATTTTTTTACGAATTATAAATTGTAGGTTAAAAGGTATCAGAACTTACTTTCTTTGATGTTGAGCAGTCAAACAAAGGACCAGGTGACGTTCGCAGCTATGCAGAGGCTCAGGGATCACGGTTGTACGGTAGATAATATCTTGGAAACTTCGGATGAGGATTTAGGGAAGTTGATATACCCTGTAGGATTTTGGAAGGTAAGATCTTGATTGATGGACCAAGTCTGTAAAATTATTAAAACATTAATCTTCATCCTTTATGATTTGATTTTTGCACAATTTAAATATTTATTATAGTATAACTCTTATATTGTTTGCTGAGAAACAAGTTTTGTTTGATTGTAGAGTAAAGTTAAATACATCAAAAACACCACGAAAATACTTAAGGATGAATACAACTCGGATATTCCCAATACTGTAGCAGGACTTTGCAAGTTACCAGGTGTTGGTCCGAAAATGGCTCACATCTGTATGATGACTGCTTGGGGAGAAGTAACAGGAATCGGTTAATATATTTAATTATTATAATATATTTGACTGATTTGTTTTTATTTAGGTGTCGATACACATGTGCATCGAATATCAAACAGATTGGGTTGGGTGAAAAGTAAGACACCAGAAGAAACTAGAAAGGCTTTGGAAAATTGGCTACCGCACGAATTGTGGAAAGAAGTCAATCATTTATTGGTGGGTTTTGGTCAACAAATTTGTCAGCCAGTCAAACCACAATGTTCCACTTGTCTAAATAATAAATTATGTCCTTACGGTAATAAAAATGTGAAAAATGAAGTTGGATCACCTAAGAAAAAAAAAGTTGAGTAATTAATTGTTGAATGTTTTTTTAAAAATTTTTTTGATTTTGTATTTTTGGAATAAATCATCATGAAAAATGGTGCCATTAACTAATTTACGCATGGAAAAATATTGAAGAAGGAAATTACACACATAATAATGTTATATAATCATTCGAAAGCATTTTTATAAATTCATCAAGAATAACAATTGTGTATTTTGTATAAGACACATAGGCAGTAAACTCTAAACATGAAAAATCACAACTTCCATAGAACAATATGTAAAAATGTCACCAAAATATTTTAATAAATTTGTTGTATTGTAATATTATCACAAATGTGAAACACTCCGTCACTCTTAAAGAGCTATGAAGAATATTTAAAAATAAGAGACGGACAACACTAATATCACAGTCAAACACGGTTGACTATTAATTTTTACAAAGAAATGGAATGGAAGTATATAATTTGGACAAAATAATATTCATATTATTGAGAATAATTAATACTAAGGTACTCAGTATGAGTAATCCGTTTAAAATAATTCTCTAATAAAAAACTGGGTTGCCTGTCTTAAATAGATTGCCTGAATTCATTCCACTGGCTGTTGTAGCAATCTGAACATAATCTATATAATAAAGAATTAATAATCACGTGAAAAACAGTAACAGCAATATTAAGTAGGCACGATAAGGCTGCTAATTATGTGCATGGAGGTAAATATTGAAGTACAATGTGCTAAAAGCATCTTCGCCTTTACCGTTTAAACGTCCACCGTTACATTTTTTCTTTGGCTGTAACATCTTCGTACCGCGGAGGAGGAGCGCTAGGTGAGGGCGCTAATTCTCCGAAACCCAAACTTGGTCCTTTACCAGTATCACCAGTTGGATAGGGATAACCGGTACTCGTTGATTGCCCAGGATAAGGATAACCCGAATACCCATTATTCAAAGGTGGAGCTGTGCTGACAGCTGCGGTCGTAGAGCTATCCACGTGACCGATCTTAACTTCGGCGATCACGAGATTGAGTTTTCTGTTGCAACCCGATGTGGTACCGTCGACTTCGACACGATGAATCGCTTCCAACAATTGGCAATGGGAAAGATTTGGCACCGGCATGTCATAAGGAATGTGCAGATCTACGTCGTAACTCTGTGAATAAATATATTCATGAGTTTATACGCTTTACGTTTGATGCAACTGTTCATCATATTTCTAATTATGAAGAAATGGGAAATAAAAATTGTATTATGGAATGTATTTTTAACTGAGTATTAAGCATAATCGGACTTCAAATGTTCAGTTGTATTGGCATGTTTGATAGTGATACCTTCTCGCTGTTAGCTTTTAGGCCTGGAAGGCATTGCTTGATTAAATCCTCGTTAATGAATCGAAAATCCTCTCTGGGTTCGGTCGATCGAGCTGCTAAACATCGAACCAACTTAACGGTCACGGCGGACACTTCGTCACTAGAGAAATTGCGCAGTTCAATGCTCAGTCGGATTGGTTCACCCGGTATGAACACCAATTTATTAATTTGAGCGACAAGTCGCACCGGATCCGTATTATAAAACAAACAACAACCCATCATCGCTTCGTCCGCCTTTTGAAACGGTCGCTGAAAATTAATCGGAAACGAGGCGACATCCGAAATCGCAACAACATGAAGATCGATCCGCTCTCTCGGATCTATTTCGAGAGGAATGTCGACGATTCCCTTCACGCTAAATCGCGTATAACCGTACGGAAATTCGAAGGTCGACGGTAGCGCTTCTGGAAGAGGAAAACGGAACGGATAAACGTAAGACCCGGCCTCGATTGTAGATCCCACTGGTTCGAACAATTTGGTTTCCATTTGAAAAAAATAATGGGTTCCCCAATAGGTGGGATTGTTTTTCCCACCGCCGCGCCATTCGCTATGCTCCTTGCCGTAGAAACGTATCTTAATCGATCTGATGTTCGTGTTGCGACGGAACACGCACGACACTTTTCCGGTCAGCACCGTTCCCGGATAAATTGGGGCTTTATTGTCTAAAATAACTTTGATCGACATTAAGAACGCCGGCGATTCAACGAGGCGACTGCGATTTTCCTGTTTGTTGCGCACTATTCACAATGAATCGGATCTAAGGTCATCAATAAACAGAGTCGACATTCTTGCCATCTATGAGGCGGAATTTGGAAAGCGTATATTGGAAAAGAGATTCCACCAAATATCCAAGCTGGATAAGGCCTTCGATTGTTGCGTTCCACCAAAACGGTGTTGTGGTGATACATGGCACTGAATCAATTCCTTAATTGATTTTCCTCAGAAAAGAAATTTACATCGAAGATTTGAATTTTGAAAGTATTCAGAACGTTTAATGAATGTTTGAAAAAATTTAATTTTAATTTCCACATTAAAAGAAACTCCTGCAGTAGCACGACCGTTGACAGGATTTGAACTCGATGGGGACGGAAAAGCACCTTTGCGTATGCCAATATTTGAAAGAAATAAGGTAAAAGAAATTTGATTCAGTTCGTAGTATGCAACCAACATTACAATATGAACTGCGGCATTAGACTTAACGGTTGCATGCCAAACCACAGAGTTCTACGATTTTCAAGAGTTCTAACCAGGTGTACGACACTCCATAGCCAAGATCGGGCCGTTATTTGGACCTGGGTTCGTTGGTATTGCCAACCTCATAAAGTTAAAAAATATTAAATTTTCAAGTCTATGCCAACCTCATAACGTTAAAATGTATTAAATTGTAAAGCCTGTGTTATTCGTAGAACCACAAATATAAGAATAAAACGTCCACCGTCAACTCCAATTCTAAATTGACGCCGTTGTAAAAGACGTTGATTATTTGAAGTGGATATTTTTTGGATTACAAAACTTACAATTAGATGTGTTTCTATTAATTGATCGTTTATAGATAATTTTGAAGTGGTATTTTGGTATAAAGTGCTCATTGTAGTAAAATGTTAAACGAATTCGTGGAAGATTGAGTGATTAGAGACTATTGAATTATTCGATCAATGGTTTTCAAAATGGAGCAGAAAAAAAAGGGTCGTCGTCGATGTGCGGTAATTACATGTTTAAACCGGGAGTCCAACTGCAGTGAAACGTTTTCTAGAAGCTCATTCTGGTGGAATAATGTAGCACTAAACACTTAACATAAAAAATAACTGTTTTGTATTCAGTTTTTGATAAATAGAATGATATCTCAGTTTCCGTTTACAATTTCTGCTAGCCAGTAGCCTAAAAAAGCGAAGCAAATCAATTGAACAGGAAGAGAATCTTTTATTATTTGAGGTTATGTGCATATTTTGTAATCGAAGTTTTCGTAGCAAATCACCAATATGGATATAAAATATAATGAATCCTCACTTTTTGAAGCTATTATGAAAAATCTGAGCTCAAATATACGTTATTAAGTGAGAATGGGGACAAAAAAGTTATTCAGAAGCTTCAGTTCAACCAACCTAACGAAAAATAATTAGTTAATATATTCCGAATTTCGCGAGTTATGTGCGTAACATTAATCAATAGCACTCGGGTATATTAGTTTCTGACTGTATTAGAACGTAAAAAGAGCACTAAATGCCGAATAACGTAATTATCACTTTCACGAATTATTAAATTTTGTCATATTGGCAAGACAGATATACCCAGCTTTTAACTGTCAAATTCGTGTTCTGTGCGTACCAAAATAAGGGAACGACGATTTGTATAGGAGTGCCGCTTCTTTTCAATTATATGTTCTGTGGTTCTAACTATATAAAGTTCTAGCAATATTAGTAGTTAAAGCAACTCTTAGTTAATCGGATCAATAGTCATTTTTCACAGAAACTGCTGTTTAATCACGTCAGTATTCAGCGGGTCGAACGAACTAACGAACACAGAACCACAGAAGTGGCTGTTTGTTTGTATCAACAACTGTCAAAATATTCACAGAGAATAAAAATAACTATTCATTATAACGGATTAGCTCATTGTATAATCTCATCACCACATTCTCTCTCAATCTCAAATCACATTCATCATATTGAATTATTTCCCATTTAATTAATATCAAAAGAAGCAAATGAATTTCAAATAAAGTAATGTACACAAATTGAAGTTCTTATAAAAACTAGTTTACTTAAACATTTTCAAATTCAACTCACCTGTTCCCTTCCTCCTCGAACACCCCTCAACTTCATCTTAACTAAATCCTCATTAATAAATCTGACATCTTGCCTAGGAGTTTGTGAATGTGCGACTAAGCTCCTCATAAGTTTCACCGTCACCTCTTCAACATTATCATTCGATGTGTTTTGCAATTCGAACCTCACTTTGATCGTCTCCCCAGGAATGTAAGCACGTTTCTCAATTTGGGCAATCATTTTAACTGGATCTGTATCATAGCACCAACAACATCCCATCATAGCTTCATCAGTCGGACGAAAAGGTGCCCTTAATTCGGCAGGAACACCGGCGGAGTCCAGAACGGAAACAACTAGTAGATCAACCCGATCCCTAGGGTCAATCGCAATTGGTATATCTATGATACCTTTTAAACTGAAACGAGTATAACCGTATGGAAATTCGAATGTCGATGGTACGTTCTGAGGTAATAGAAAAGTGAATGGATATTCATATTGGCCTTTTTGTACGACTCCATTAGGTGGTTCAAGAAGTTTCGTTTCCATTTGAAAGAAGTGGTGGGTGCCCCAATAAGTCGTTTTATGTTTTCCTTGCGTTCGCCATTCTGTATGTTCTTTTCCATAAAATCGTATTTTTATTGCACGAACATCGGTACTCGATGAAAAATTGCAGATTACTTTCCCTTGTAATAAAGTACCGGGATAAATAGGTCCTTGATTATCCAATATTACTTTGATAGACATCTTTAATGATTGAGGACTTATCAAGACTCGAGTGGAAAACAACCTAATTATATTGTTAAATGCGTTCTAACTTTTGCCTAATTAAAATAGACTTCGACCTTCTAATATTTTGACTAGCCTAGCCTAATAAATGAAAAAGACGATTGAACTATTAGTCGTTCGGTCTACTCCAATATTAACTGACGTAAACACCTAAGATCGCCATACAAGTAAATTCGTTTACATTCGCTGTTACTGATATTCAGTTATCAGCATTTATATAATGTTTTATTTATAACTAATCTAATATTAACTCGTAAAACATGACACAGGTTAGAGGAACTTTTTCATTGGATAAGACGGAATTAAATTTCAAATAAAACATTTGTATTTCTACAAAAGAAATAAATAAATAAAGAGGCAATAAAACAAAAAAGTAAATACAACATTATCAAAATATAAGAAAATCAAGGATCAATAGTAAAAAACTATATACTTGAAATAAAAGTTCATGAAGCAACATTATTCACAAAATCATCTCAAACATTTCAAATCCACATGTCGTCATATCAAATTTGTTCGAAACAATAAGATGAAAACCTGGATTAAAACGTTATTGATTATTATCTTCATTTATAACAACAATATTAAGTAAGTTATCCAAGAATCAATCTGCGTGATAAAAAAAATTAAAAAAAAATATTGCAAAAAAGTTTCACCTGAATTAATGTAACGTAAAACATCAATTGATACGCAAACCTTAAGTCAGAAAATAAAACTTATTCAAAAACAACAAGCTAACTTAAATGTTATGCTGAAAAAAAAACTAACATAAGGAAACATTCCACTGATGCTTGCATTTCATAATCAGAATGCTGATCATAATCTTTTTTTATATCACCTTAACAAAATACCGCTTAGTTTCAACTCGGGTATAAAATCAATAGTTTTCCTTAAATCATCAACATCGCACGCATAAATGTATCCCTGCGTTATATTCCTAACTTTAAACTTGATCCAATCAAGTTTATCCAAAATATCTGTGCAATAAATAGTTAGATCGGTCTGTTTTAGATATGGATTATTCGTACTGACAAAAGCAACACCTTTTCGGCTGCTTGGTTCATAAACTACTTTCCAAAATATTTCAGGAATCGGTATTCCTTTTTTTTCACCGTCGATATACAAATATAGTTCAATGTTCGATAACTTTAATTTTCCATAAGTACCTGTAAATATTTGAAGATCTTTACTTTTTTGTGTAACGAACGTTCTTATGCTTGATTCGAGAGTGTTCCACGATCTGGAATTTATAATTGCCCACTGTGGGGCCGAATTGACATAATAAAATGTAGCGTTTTGTTGGACGGCATAAAAGAAGTCTGCCTTAGGCGCGAGATGACCTCTCGACAGGAAGAAAGATTGTCCATCGTTAATAAATTGTTTTGAGTCACTAGATAGGTTTAATTGTTTGTTGATTGTTGCTCGTTGATTCGGTCTGTCATACAGTTTATATAGGTTCTGCCCCGACAAGTTATAAAATGATCCTTCGTTAAAATAAGGCCTTTTGTTTAGAAACTCATGATTTTTTATGAAGTTTGTTAATGTATGTTGGGAGTAAAGAACCGCTTGATCGTTGGGGTCAAAGCATATGCGTAACTGTTCAATAAATTTGTCCCCTAAATTGAAGCCAACAATAATTTCTTTACCGTTTCTTGCACATGCCTTTTTTGTATATTTTGCGACACTTTTAACTTCGTTTTTACAATAGACTGATGAGATATCAGTGTTACCTTCAACAGTTAAAAATGCCTTATCTGTGATGCATTTTGCTTCTGTGTAAACATTTCCAATGTTTAGTTTTGATCCTGGACATCCAAGATTTATAGTTTGGTCCCTGTATAAGGTGAGTTCCTCTTTTTCACTTGAATATATGAATTTCGTTTCATTATCAACGAAAGCGAATAAAATTGGTGAGTTTGGAGGATTTTGTAGTTTCAATTCGCAATCTGGAAATGTTATAGTCAACGACTAAGGATTCAATCAAGTGCAAACATTACTTACGGTCATGAAAGCAACAATTACCAGTAACTATTAAGGCTACGAGCGTTGTTAGAGTTAATACAACAAGTACGATTACAATTATATATGTTCGTCTAGTCACCATGATAATTGGTGGTGGCACAGGTGACAATAGCTTCAAATTAAATCACATTAACATTCAGTGATAACGTGAATCAAATGTAATAATCAAAAACCGCATTATGATAACTCAAATGATGACCCAGGTTAATGCAATGAAAAATGTGTTCTTGTTTACTTCACACCTTAATCTACCTGCAGGAATTTTGAACTACGCATTATGTCAAAGATGTCCAAGTTATAGAAATAATAAAGGTGTTCACACCGAAAAGGATATGAAAACCATAGCGAATTCAATTGTGAAAACATTTTTTCTTTTTTTAAAACACTCAAGGAAATATTTTGGAACCAATAAATTTATTTTAAATTTGAAAGCTGTACTTTTCAAATGAGAGATTACCAAACTCTTTATGTATGGTGCAAATATATACTTTTGTTTATCTATGTTTAGTTTGTTTGCTAATAAATATTGGTTTGATATAATTGTATTGATTTATTTTGTTCTGAAGAAAAGCATGGTGATTGAATACACCGTTTTGACAATCTGCAAAATAGAAAAAACTTATTCATTTCAATATAGAACAACGGATTCTACCTTAAGAAACAGTTCCAAATTAACCAAGAAGAACGGTCCTACGGTGAGTGCCAAAGGTTTTCTTGATCTCATCATCATCATCATATATAATTGTCTAGTTTTCAGATTAGTTTCATTCCAATTGCTTTGCATTATAGACATTGGCACAGTTTCACTCTAAAATATTTTGTATTAGACGCAATTCACAAATTTGTAGAACCAACTTCGTCTATTAAAATTTGCCCATGCCAATAAACGACGAAAAGTTGAAAGAAAACAAATGTACCACAGGCGATAGTAAAAACATTTTCAATAGTTAACAACGATTTGCTCTGTAAATAGATATTTTAGTACAGAAACGGTTAGGATAATAATTGATAAGTACTGCTAGAACTGAAACAACAAACCCAGCAATCTGCGTAGAATGGAATAGAAAGTCGCATAAAATCAAATAACTGATTATGGAATTAAACTTCTTCAAATCCCTGAAATCTGTTTAATGATAAAACTGCTATACCAAACTATACTAACCCTATGATCGTTTGATGATCTTCAACACATTTCCTGATAACGCAATGAAAATTATCTTCGAAACTCAGTTCAGGTTCAAATAATATATTCGGATGTTGCAGCAGAAATTTCAACGTTTTCAACCTGCATATAAAATGAAGAATCGGAGCTAAAACCATAAGATCGTACGTAATTACGATAACACCAATCATAACGTGCAACGACTCCAGGTAAACGTTTGCAAAAACGTAGTATTTTTTCTTATCGAAAGGTACCCAGCACGGTAAAAGTAACGGCCGCTCGCAACTATTTTCGTCGCACGGTGCGTCGTTGTATTTATATATCAAAAAACTTGTTATACAAACATTGGACATCAAAGCACAAACTATTGTCATCATATAAACATTAACGATCGTTCTCGGTTTTTCAGTATTTTCCAAATACTTATTCTTTATTTCAATCTCATCACCGTTTGCTAGTTTTTCTTCGATCCGAAACATTTCGCTCAATAACGCTTGAAATTGTTTCGTCTTCGAAATTGCTATTTTCAGTATTGTCACCATTAAAGTTAATAGTGCGCCGAAATTGAAACCGAATTTTTGCAAACCCTCCTTTAAAGTATTGCCGGTTTCCAATCCGAAACTGAGGGTGAAGTAAACGCAACATAAAATAACGAAGTAACTGTAAATTTCGAAAACAATATTCGGTTTTGAATGCCATAAACCGACGACGAAAAATAATTTTCGAAAACTTTCGAATAACTTCGAAATCGCCATTTCGACGAGGCGGTTGTTGGAAAACTGTTGGAATTATAGTGTGGAAAAAGTTTTTCACTCTTCGATGATTATTAATGCATTCGAAAAGAAAGTTTGGTACGATATATGAAAGTATGAAATTTTTATGCCTTATACTTGTTCAATTATTTGGGAGATTTCAAGGAATTTGAACTATTTATTATATTTTAAGACTTTTTTACATTTTTTTCATTGCCAAATCCTCACAAGGGCAGTAAGGTCTATCATAACTATCATATAAAAAAAATAAGATAATATTCTATAATATGTTAGAGCCGCTGTTATCACAGTTTTTTCAAACAATCCGCTAGTATCGATAATTCATTCGTGATATTACCAACTAGAGCTTCAACTTGCGGTTTCGAATTCAATACCTCAATACTTTGAGTGTAGGCATTGTATCTTACCCCAAAGTTTCTTGGGATATTTGTTGCGTATTTACTAAAACCATATAAATATTAAAAATAAATTCAATGATAAACAAGTAACTCACATTAACTTCTCCTTGGCATCATCAAACGAATCTGCCACATAATAAACAGGTTGATATTCAGTGATGGGATATTTTTGTACACCAGTTTTTTCAGGTTCAAAAGGTCTTATTTCTGCCTTGCCCTCTAAAGCATATTGCAGTTCTCCGTAGGATGATAACAACCCAGCCCCATATGCTTTCAACTCGCCATCTTCTCTGCATAATCCATATTCCACGGTGAACCAAAAGCACTAAAACATAAATTATGACAACTCATTTTGAATAAGTTGAATAAGATGATTAGTCTCACCGTTGCTAATTTTTCGATGTAATCATCAGGAGCACCAAGAGACGCCAAACCAATCTCTTGGGAGAATTGGGCGAAAGAAGGATCGGCAAACAGAGGAACGTGACCCAACAACTCATGGCAGACGTCAGGTTCTGGTGTGTAAAATGGTTTGCTAGGATGACGGATGTATTGGGTGGAATGAAACACCCTAAACGCTAATCCGGCGAGGAAATCTCTGGAGGATAAAAGACCAGCGACTGGGCGCAACCGAAACCCTGTACAATCTGAAAAATTCTGGCATGTAAAGCAAACTTGCAGAAATTCAAACTTACCCATTAAAAAATTAGAAATATCTTCAAGCTGGGGTATGTTGTCTGGGCGGTAACCACAGTTTTGTACCAGCAAGGGGAAAACGTGGTTGTGCTCCTTGCAAGCGTGAGTTGGGTAAAGGGCGGTCAATTGTCTAAATACTTTTCCCCACGTTGCCGTTTCCTCTTCGGTATATTCAACTCTGGGCAGTGGTTGTCCGTGTTTGTAATTGTAGGCGATGTCGGCGAAATATTTTCGTCGGTTTCTGTAAACCGGATCTGTGAATCCAGGGTGATCGGCGTCCAGTTCCGAACCATAAGACAATATTTGATTGGCGAATTTGTCGAGATCGCGAAGTCGTCTGGGGAACCAAGGCGTGCTTTCTGCGAAAAAGCAGATTACTCAATAAGTAAGTTCAATAAAACTTTTTACAATCTTTAGATTTTAAACTATAACTAATTTTTATTCTTTACTCAGAACCGCTAATGAACAATTCTTCGAAGATTCCATTGAACCCTGCATATCCAAGCTTTCCCCATAAAGTTTTTCAGGAATTGAAAGCATTCTATTGATTTTTCTTTTGAATAGTGCTGGCACGTTTTTAGAGGAAACAGCATCCTTCAAATTTCATTTCATTTAACTCAATTTAATGAACACCAGATTGCAAGACACGCATTGGCGACTCCTGTGGAATTCCTGTTTGTTTTAGATAAGTTGTCTATTTTGCAGAAGCAGAAAGTTCTTGGTGTTTTGATTATAGATAAAATATTTGAAAATTCCATACAATTAAAGTTCCGTGGGTGTTCTGTATGCCGTGACGGAAAATTCAATTGGGTCCGTTTTGAGAAGGAAATTCTATGATTTTTATGGCTGTTAACTGAGTTCGCATGAGTCTATATGTAATTCCAGCGCCTGATGACTTCATGAATCGTGTTTAGGTGAATATGTGTTGTAACATGTGAATACTTGCTCTTTTAATTGACTAGTGCCAAACTTTAACTATTCTTCTTCTTCATCATCAGCCTTCTCTCATCCACTCCTGGACATAGGCCTCTCCATACATCATCCAATTTTGGCGATTTTGGGCTTTGTGATACCAGTCACTGCCAACGGCGGTCTTAATGTCGTCTAGCCATCTTCTTTGTGGTCGGCCTCTACTCCTTGTAGTTACTGTTGGTCGCCAGTGAGTGACTCTGGATGTCCATCTGCTGCTGCTCTGTCTCGCGACATGCCCCACCCAGCTCCACTTCAGTCGTGCCACTCGTTCTGCCACGTCCGTAATTTTTTATCTTTCTCGAATTTACTCCTTTCTTATTCTATCTCATAATGAGATTCCGAGCATTGTGCGTTCCATGGCTCTTTGCGTTGTTCTCAATCTTTTTACACTCTTTTTTTTTAACTATACTTCTTTGTAATAGTGTCAAAATTGAACTCATTTGTGTATAATGGAGTGAAATTTGCAGAATTTGTATGCCAAAAGTTTCGTGGGTGTTCTGTATGCCGTGTCCGAAAATTCAATTCAGTCTATTAAAATTCTGCGAAGGGAATTCTATGAGGTTTATGGCAAGTAATAATGAGTTTACCAAGTATAGTTCAGGCGCTTCATAAACTCATTAATCGTGTTAAGGTATATATCTGGTGTAACATGTGAATTAAGCTTTTCCACTTCTCTTTTAATTGAAAAAACTTCCTTCAACTAGTGTCAAACTTGCTCATTTGTATAAAATGGAGTGAAATTTGCAGAATTTGGATACCAAAAGTTTCGTGGGTGTTCTGTATGCCGTGACCGAAAATTCAATTGAGTCTGTTAAAATTCTGCGAAGGGAATTCTATGAGGTTTATGGCAAGTAATAATGAGTTTACCAGGTATAGTTCAGGCGCTTCATAAACTCATTAATCGTGTTTAGGTATATATCTGGTGTAACATGTGAATGAAGATTTCCCCTTCTGTTTCAATTTCCTTCAATTAGTGTCAAACTTGAACTCATTCGTATATAATGACGTGAAATCTGCAGAATTTGTATACCAAAAGTTTCGTGGGTGTTCTGTATGCCGTGTCCGAAAATTCAATTCAGTCTATTATACTTCTGCGAAGGGAATTCTACGAGGTTTATGGCAAGTAATAATGAGTTTACCAAATATAGTTCATGCGCTTCATAAACTCATTAATCGTGTTTAGGTATATATCTGGTGTAACATGTGAATGAAGCTTTTCCACTTCTCTTTTAATTGAAAAAACTTCCTTCAACTAGTGTCAAACCTGACTCATTTGTATAAAATGGAGTGAAATTTGCAGAATTTGAATACCAAAAGTTTCGTGGGTGTTCTGTATGCCGTGACCGAAAATTCAATTGAGTCTGTTAAAATTCTGCGAAGGGAATTCTATAAGGTCTATGGCAAGTAATAATGAGTTTACCAAGTATAGTTCAGGCGCTTCATAAACTCATTAATCGTGTTTAGGTATATATCTGGTGTAACATGTGAATGAAGCTTTTCCACTTCTCTTTTAATTGAAAAAACTTCCTTGAACTAGTGTCAAACTTGCTCATTTGTATAAAATGGAGTGAAATTTGCAGAATTTGGATACCAAAAGTTTCGTGGGTGTTCTGTATGCCGTGACCGAAGATTCAATTGAGTGTGTTAAAATTCTGCGAAGGGAATTCTATGAGGTTTATGGCAAGTAATAATGAGTTTACCAAGTTTAGTTCAGGCGCTTCATAAACTCATTAATCGTGTTTAGGTATATATCTGGTGTAAAATGTGAATGAAGCTTTTCCACTTCTCTTTTAATTGAAAAAACTTCCTTCAACTAGTGTCAAACTTGCTCATTTGTATAAAATGGAGTGAAATTTGCAGAATTTGGATACCAAAAGTTTCGTGGGTGTTCTGTATGCCGTGTCCGAAAATTCAATTCAGTCTATTAAAATTCTGCGAAGGGAATTCTATGAGGTTTATGGCAAGTAATAATGAGTTTACCAAGTATAGTTCAGGCGCTTCATAAACTCATTAATCGTGTTTAGGTATATATCTGCTGTAACATGTGAATGAAGATTTCCACTTCTCTTTCAATTGAACAAACTTTCCTTCAATTAGTGTCAAACTTGAACTCATTTGTATATAATGGCGTGAAATCTGCAGAATTTGTATAGCAAAAGTTTCGTGGGGGTTCTGTATGCCGTGTCCGAAAATTCAATTGAGTGTGTAAAAATTCTGCGAAGGGAATTCTACGAGGTTTATCGCAACTAATAATGAGTTCTGCAAATATAGTTCATGCGCCTCATAAACTCATTAACCGTGTTTAGGTATATATCTGCTGTAACATGTGAACGAAGATTTCCACTTCCCTTTTAATTGAAAAAACTTCCTTCAACTAGTGTCAAACTTGAACTCATTTGTATATAATGGAGTGAGATCTGCAGAATTTGGATACCAAAAGTTTCGTGGGTGTTCTGTATGCCGTGACCGAAAATTCAATAGAGTCTGTCAAAATTATCAAATCAAATGGAGCTCTAAAAAAGGCAATTTCTACATTTTGTCAGTCCGTTCTGTCTTATCATTTCGGTGATTTCGCGTGTTATATTCGAAAAGAATAAATTGTTATCTGTTTTTCCAAACACCTTTTCTATTGAATTGAAACTGAGACTTTGAAAGAGGCGATTAATGATGAGCCACATTGGCTGCATATTGGGCGGTAGCTTTATTGTTTAGTGATGATATAATACAACCAAAAATATATGACTGTTGAGTATTATGACTTATGACAATCTTTGATTGTAAATGAAACACAAACCTGTGATAATGTGACATATTTTATTTAGACAAGGGCCCAGCTCATGTAGTGAGGTTATGTTGAAAAAATAGTCTATTTTAGATAAAATATTGAAAAGTGTCTCAAAAAATAAAGGAAACATTTTGTCATAATAAAGTATGCAAAAGATTCTCAAGGTGAAGTTTTGTTTATTTTGAATCATTCTCTTTTTGTTTACATCGTTTCAGTATCCTTGAAGACCCGTTGCTCTTAGAAATTTAATTGAGATCAAGTTAATCTCAATCAAGTTTTGTTTTTTCTCCTTTTGAAAATTCGGAATTTTGAAACCATAATCCAAAATAGATTTGTTGTTAATTTTGAACTTATTATTTAAAATTTTATCGATTAATTAGTTAATCGTTTGTAAGTTAATTGGGCATTTGAAATTAAATATCATTAAAGGTTTTTATTTTCGTTCACAAGAGAAACAATGATTTTAGAATTTCTATTTTGTGAAGGCAATACACTGATAATAAATTTCATAAACTGAATAAATTGGACTTTCAGTATTTTTTGTACTTTTTGAACCAAATACGTCTCGGTACTGCGCAAGAAAAGTTTCTATGGTAATCATAAGGTATAGTATCGAAATATTTAAACAAAAACACTTTTTTATGCCCCGAAAGAATAATATCTTGATTATTATGATTTCGAATCTCACCTTTATTGTCACGATAATCCCTCGAAATGATATTCAAATAATGACTCAAATCCTTGATGTCCAAAATAGCGGAGGCAATATTTCCAGTCGGTGCACATTCCACCATGAATTCGTAATGTCCGGGCTGCCGTGTGGAAGGTCTCGACTCGATATGAAGTAGATTGACATCGTTTTTCATGAAAATTTTCAGGAATTTCGCCAGGATACCACATTCGTCCTCTCGCGGTTCGAAAATTAAACAAGTACTCTTCAACGAATCCCTTCCGGTTCTGATGTAGTTGCCACCGGGCATGAGCCTTGGCTGAAATTAAAGATGAAAAACTGTCTTGAAAATTGAAAAATTTCACTCACTTTTTTTTTTAATAAAGAACGTTCGTCGCGTTTACTGTTCCACATGATTAATGTCGAATAGCGATCCGCGAGGAAGCGAAAGGTATCAAACAAGTCGGTTTTTTCGCAAATTAAATCTGAATAACTAAGTTACTGTAAATAACAGTTGCCCCTGGTTTTTCCCCTTTGGGTTCTGCGGAAGGAATTCGTTGCTCAAGGATGAATTTTTACGGAATTGCAATGGCCTATTAGGTTTCATCATATTTCAAACGAATCGTTTATTTCAATCGAAGGAAGATGATACGTTTCACCTGAGCGCAATTATTGTCGGTGATTTGACTTTAATGAATAATTCATGCGAAGTGATTACTTTTCTAATTGAATATTTTGCTTTTTAACAAAATTATTACTTTGAAAAAATACTCACACAGTCAGGTGGGCTCGGGCAGGGGTTATCGTGAAACCCATTTTTCAAATTTGTTATCGCTCGCGGTTCAGACATTTGTACGCGGTAGCGCCAAAAACGGATTGAACGATTTTGTACAACTTTCGAATAGGTGAGAACCGGTCAGACCAAGAACTCGACAAAACTAAACTGGAAAGTTCTAAATTTATTCTTCTCTTCAGCACGATGAAGAAACATGGTATCAACAAGCTAATTACTCAATAATTTTGGATATCGAAATTCCCCTTTTTTTTGTTTTCATTTTGATAAACCTTTATCGTTTGTTTTTGTTTTTCGCAACTTCAAATTCGATCTTAGGAAATCGCGAAGCCGTCATTCGCGCCATCTACTGTCTTTCTGTTTTTCTTTAAGGTCTGTAGGTATGAAAAGCAATTAGCGGACGCAACTAATTTTCTATTTATTTATCGTAGGCAATAAAGCGATAAACTCGCGTATTTTGCATATCGTAATGTTAACAACCGGAAAGTAGACCACTGATTATGTTAAGAGCGATTTTCAGTGTGTCTTACGACTTTGACAAATCGGTCGACGTTTTCAACCCTCTGTGTCGAAGCACCCCCGGATCGATAGACGAGTCGACGCAGGAAATTTCAAGCGAAACCGCGGAAATATGTGCACCCCGAATTGCAAAAGCGGATCGCAGCGACGTTGAAAGTATGTGATTATCCTATAGTCGGATATTCGACGATAATTTCAGTTTTTCTTCGTTTCGAATTAATTCCTGGTGAGTTTCGTTTTTTTTTAAATCCCTCGATTCTATTTCGATTCGAAGATTTAATTTCATCGTTTGTAAAAATCATTCATTTCAGTCATTTCCTTAACGATTATATTCAAATGAGGAAAATGTTTTGTGTTCAAGGAAAATAGTGAGTTTTCGGTTTGTTCCAAACATATCGACGTTTTACAAGCAACGGCGTAATGAAAATTCTTGAAGCGTTAAGGAATCCAATAACATCGTAGATTGAAGGTTATCGAAATATTAATTTCGAGAGGAAGTTTACGTGATTGACATTTTGAACGAAATTCGACAAAACTAAAAGCCAACAGTCGGACGGATAATATATTTTTCCGAACTACTGTTATAAAAATCTTATACGATAGTAAAACTTGTTCATGAATGCTGTAATAAAAATAACGACTACATCAGCCTGTCTTCGATTCAATTGGTTATAATTTTCAAACTGAAAGGAAATGAACGAATTGCAATAACTCTTCATAAAAAGTCGACGCAGATTTTCATCAATTCAAACCAGTTTTGCGGAAACAGAGATTGATGTTTCCTATTTCTTCTTGTCGATACAATCGAATATTCGGTCTGAAGAATTGTAATGGGTTATAGTGAGGACTCTGGTGCTTTTTTCTGTGAAGAAACAGCTAATATGCTAAGATGATGAATTTGATACGGCCAGACTTACGCAGTCTACAGTTAATATAAATGAAAATCCGAAAAAATAAGTTCCGGGGATGTTCTGTTTACCGTGACCGAAAATTCAATTGAGTCACTTAAATTTATGCAAAGGGAATGTTACAAATTTTATGGCAGATTACATTTTATGACGTTTGCCCAATGAGTTTATATTTAGATCAAGCGCCTCGTAACCTCATTAATTGTATTTAAGTAAAAATCTGGTGTAACGTGTGATTAAAGATTTTCGGCTTCTCTTTTAATTGAACAATCTTTTCTTCCACTAGTTCTAAAATTCAACCCACTTGTATGTAATGTAGTGAAATTCGCGATAAATTGTGAAATTTGGATACCCAATTTATTTAAGATTCAACGTCCTTTGCAGAAAACTTTATATTAACGAATTATTATATCTGTTTTGAAAAAAATCAAACCACTTTCGTACAAACATAGGTGTAATAAACATAGCGGCATTTGAGATTAATACTTCCTTCTTCTTAGTATTTTGGATTTTTTGATACAATCGAATATTGCGTCTGAATAATTGTATCTTCAAGTTATAGTCTAGATTATGTTGCTTTTTCCTGTGAAGAATATACATGCACATCACAACATGATGAATTTGATACGGCCAGACTTACGTAGTCTACAGTTAATATAAATGAAAATTCGAGAAAATAAGTTCCGGGGTGTTCTGTATACCGTGACCGAAAAATCAATGGAGTCGTTTAAAATTCTGCGAAAGGAATGTTGCAAATTTTATGGCAGTATACATTTTATGGCGTTTGCCCAATGAGTTTATAATTAGGCCAAGCGCCTCATAACCTCATTAATCCTATTTAAGTAAATATCTGGTGTAACGTGTGATTAAAGATTTTCGGCTTCTTTTTTAATTGAACAACTTTTTCATGCACTAAAATTTAACTCACTTGTTTGTAATCGATTGAAATTCACGATAAATTGTGAAATTTGGATACCGAATTTTTTTAAGATTCAGCGTCCTTTGCAAAAAACTTTATATCAATGAATCATTATATCTTTTTTGAAAAAAAATCAAACCACTTTCTTAAAAACAAAGGTAGAGTGAACGTAGCGGCATTTGAGATTAATACTTCCTTCTTCTTAGTATTTTGGATTTGTCGATACAATCAAATATTCCGTCTGAAGAATTGTATCTTCAAGTTAAAGTCTAGATTATGTTGCTTTTTCCTGCGAAAGGAATCTTACAAATTTTATGGCAGTACACGTTTTATGGCGTTTGCCCAATGAGTTTATACTTAGGTTAAGCGCCTCATAATGATTTTAATGATTAAAGATTTTCGGTCTCTCTTTTAATTGAACAATCTTTTCTTCAACTAATGCCAAAATTTAACCCACTTGTTTGTAATGGAGTGAAATTCGCGATAAATTGTGAATTTTGGATACCGAATTTTTTTAAGATTCAACGTCCTTTGCAGAAAACTTTAGAATAACGAATTATTATATCTCTTTAAAAAAAAAGGAAACCACTTTCGTAAAAACATAGGTGGAGTGAACGTAGCGGCAATAAGATTCTATTTTGAGACAAATTTCATTAGGTGCCATTGTCTCATAGTAAATGAGACATGACAAAGCGCACATACTAAAAACCTCCTTGAACTAAATAATTTTTCACAAAAAAATTTTGTTTCTCAAACATTTCTGCACGCCTGTGAAGAAAATACCTCACCAAAAAATACCGCATGACGCACTTTCCCTCTTCAAAAAATTTAGAGGGTTCTTGGGAATGGCACAGGGTGCAACAAAAAACCTTCAAAAATGCATAAGAATTTGCTAAAATTGAAACAAAAATTGGCCTGTTTCGGGATTTCGGTGCCAAATATTTTCCTTCTGAGAAAAATGAATTTGTTCCATAATTTTGAAGCGCACTCTAGATTGAAACTCGACGAAATAAGTTCCGCGTGTGTTCTGTTTACCGTGACCGTAAATTGAGTTGAGTCAATTCAAATTCTTCAGAGGGAATGAGTATATTTAGGTCACGCGCATCAGAATCTTATTAATCTCGTTGAGGTGTAACTTCAGGATGTAGATTTTCTACTTTTCTTTTAATCGAACAAACGTTTCTCCAACTACTTCCACTACACGTACTTACAGTATAGCGAATTTCGCGAAAAATTGCATGATTCGAATATGTACTGAAATTTTTAAAGATTTAATCACTTTCTCTTTTTATAAAAATGTGATGCCCATTTTTATAACTTCAAACAATTTTATACCGAAATCATAGGTGGAGTGAATATAGTAGCAACATGATTGAGATTAATATTTTTTGTTTCTTCATTGTATTTTCTATTTGTCGATGCAATAGAATATTCGGTCTGAAGAATTGTACCTCCAGGCTATAGTGAAGATTATCTTGTTTTTTGCTTTGAAGAAACCGCTAATACGCACTCGCATGACAACATGACGAATTTGATACGACCAGACTTTCGCAGTCCAAAGTTAGAAAATTTGAAGACTTTTTTGAAAATCCCATAAGTGCATCGTATCTATTCATGTTCTACTTATTCCTTTTCTCGGTGAAAATTTGTTTCATTATTAATGAATAGAGAAAAGTTCTACAAACTTTGCGAAAATTTCTTCTGTTTCAATGCTCTAGTACTGAATAGATAATATATGTACGGGTTAAAATTTGTTTGGAAAGTATTTCTGCGTTTTCTACAATTCAGGAGATATTGCCCAGTATCAACCAGAGTAAATTGTACAGAAAAATGGGTTGGAGGTGGATATACTAAATCGAGAAAAGGGGGATAAATTTGAAAAATCCAATATTTTCAAATCCAAGAAAAACCTGCAAACTGTGTAATAACCGCCCCGTTTTGCAAAGTCCTTAGAGAGTGTGTAAATATGTTTTTAATTTTCAAGATATCGAAATTAATTCTTGAAAAGCGAACAGAAATTTCATGGAATTTCCAGAGTCCCGAGAAATTTCCTGAATCAATCATTTTTTTGAAACATAGAAAAATTTTTGTCGGATCAATCTATACTTTTGGGTTCCTCCGAAATGCGCATGTGCATGCGCATGTGTATACGCATTTCCAAGAACAGGGTGTTGTACAGAATCTTGTAACTTTCTCAAATATATGAGACTAATTCTCTTCTGCCAAACTCACTTTCAACCTTATTTAGAAACTCTTCTGTAAATGAGAGTCGAACAGCAGTAAAGCATTAAATTAAACTTGCACTTGATTAAAGATATATTTTATTATGATTCAAAGGATCTCAAACATTGGCGATATGTATTCTGAATCATGCTCAGGAAGCCTACAAATTTTCATGAGAAATATTTTATAGTTTTTACAGAATAAAGATTTTCAAAAAAGAAGTATTTGTTCTTGCTCCAAGCTCTAGCTCATGGAAGCTCATATCATCAAGATAGAATGTGGTTTGCCATCTATATCATGCAGAAGGGATGCTCTTAGTCAGTCGCGTTGATGAGTCTGGGTCTCATTCTTCATATGTTTCAAGATGATTTACTCATACCAATTTTCTTCCTTTCCAGTTTCAATCCAAGATATGCCGCTGGGGGATTTAATTCGCCGCGCATCAACTTACATATTAGGAAGTGACGAAGTCGAAGGCAAGTTACAGCAGTACGAAGACAACGAAATCATATTCTGCAAAAATAACGTTTGCGTTCACCCACCAGCGGTAATCAGACAAGAAACTGACATTCTCCACCATCCCGGATACCTGACCATAACCACAAAAGTTTTCGTCGATCAATACACGGAAACCAAACGACCCACTCTCTTCCTAACATGGCTCCCTAATACCACCCTCGCCAAATGCTCAACACTAAAAAACAATTACAACAAACGTAACAGTCTGGAAAGCTTGAGCTCGAACGAAAGCTACCCAGATCGAGAACCAGCAATAACAGAATTCAAAAACACAAATCCATTTTTGGACGCCGAATACGTGAGCGATGCCAGTTCGTCGGATGACGAGAAACACACTATCATCAGTATAAACGTAGACATAGCGAGTCCAGAAATTGAAATAATAACCACACCTGATTGCGAAAAATTCGCAAATGATCATTTGGATAAATTCGTTTTTTCCCGTTCGGAATCGATCACGTCAACGGAGAGCCAATTCACCAATTGGGCCACGACGCCCGAATTCCTCGCGCAAAAGCACAACCTGACATTCCCTGATAGCAGTAGCTCGTCACCGATCTTGACGAACAAGCAGCCGCACAAATGTAGAAGATTTAGCGTCGATTTGAGCCAAATGAGATCTCTCAGGTTATTCTTTAACGATCAAGCTTGTACTTGCGGGCAGTTGGTGGTAGCATCCAGAGAGTCACAGTACAAAATTCTGCACTTCCATCACGGTGGTTTGGATCATCTGGCGCAAGCGTTGCATCAGTGGCACTCCTTACTCCACAGCATCAAAATTGCTAAAGGTTACTCTCCACCAATTATAAGTAATTAATAATCGATTTTCCAACTTCTTCCAGGTTGCGATGAGAACTTGCCATATCGCCATTTCATGGTTTGTCGACCGGAAGTTTCTGATCTCGAATTACATCCCGAAGAAGGGCAAGTTCCAAAATTGACCGAACAACTGTTCCAAACTTTGTTGACCAAAAGCGGGCAGTTGGAAGACGACCTCTTCGTTCGGAAGTCAGTTTTCTTCGCCGGCATGGATCGCAATTTGAGAAAACAAGTTTGGCCCTTCCTGTTGCACGTTTTCCCTTATCAAAGTACATACGAGGAGCGTAATCAGATTATGGAAATACGAAAACAGGAATACGAGGAGATAACGCGACGAAGGATGGATTTGAGCGAGAACCGTTTGCATCAGTTCAAACGGAACGTGCAAAGCATCGTGGAGAAGGACGTGATCAGGACGGATCGGTGTAATCCGTTTTTCGCTGGCGATGATAACCCCAACTTGGAAACGATGAAAAATATTTTACTGAATTATTCCATATTCAATCCGGGATTGGGGTTCGTACTACCACTTCGATGGAGTTGAATGAGCAATTGTTGACGTTTCAGATACACACAAGGAATGAGCGATTTATTGGCACCGGTGCTATGCGAGCTGAAGGATGAAGTCCTGGCTTTTTGGTGTTTTGTGGGATTGATGCAAAGGGCAGTGTTCGTGGCCACACCGACCGATCGCGACATGGACATATCTTTGAAGTATTTGAGGGAGCTCATCCGAGTTATTGTGCCGAAATTTTACGAGCATCTACAGAAGCACAAGGATGCCATGGAATTGCTGTTCTGCCATAGATGGATTTTGTTGTTAGTATATACTTTTTCTTCCAAGTTTTTATCAGAGCTAGAGAACTTCAAATCGTTTCGCGTAACCTTCATTATAACTGCACACAAAAGGTGTACCATATTTCTATTGTTCTGGTGGACATTACCGATTATCTTTGCTGATTAGTACAAAAGCATACTATTTGACAAACACAGTCCAAGCAATGCAAATCCACAAACCAAGGAATTTCTGGTTCTTATGGAGGTTTACAAAAATAATAGCATAAGATCTGCTATAATACTAATAATAATTTATTTTAAATAAATAACGGTTGCTCTTATATAAGTACTTGGTGTCAATGATTTACCAACCATAGTTGGCACCAAATCCAGAGAAAGTCAAGTGAGACACAGCGATAGCTGGGGAGTAGGCAACGGCAGCTTTGGCAACTACTGGAGCGGCAGCCAAGGGAGCAGCCAAAGGTGCAGCGTAGGAAGCAGTCAAAGGTGCAGCGTAGGAAGCAGCCAAGGGTGCGGCAGCGTACGAAGTGACTACGGGAGCGGCAGCGTGAGCGTAGATGGGGAGAGCATTGTTGGTGATTCTGGTGTCGTATTTCCTGACGCTCGAGAAAGCGCTGTCTACGGCTTTGCTGTAGGTGGAGATAGCTTGGTTACCACCGTACGATCTGTACACATTTTGTTCGCTAGCTCCAATAGCCGGGGCGTGGATGGCCACAGGGGCGGCAGCCAGAGGGGCAGCGATGGCTGGTTGGGAGATGTAGGCATGACTGACGGCAGCAGCCGGCGAGTAAGCCACTGGGGCAGCTGGCAAGATAGCACCAGCGTTGGCGCAAGCCAAAGCGGCACAGAAGATAACGAACTGAAAATATAATAAAATCGCGAATTGTTCTCGCAACGATTAGTCGATAACTTACTCTAGAAGCCATTTCGGTAACTAGTCGATCAGTTTTGCGAATGATGCTGTGAATGAGAATCGGGCGTGTTTTATACCCGAATCGAATATGATATAACTTTGCCTCCGGGGTGGCCCACTTTCGGTTACGCGCTCCTCCGCCAAGGTCTGGGTTAAAGAAAGATATCCACCTGAAAACGACTGAATTGGATTAATTGAAAGGAGTGTGGGGTCAAAATCAAGGTGGACTAAATTGTTAATTAACGAGGACGATAGAGGCTTACATTTTTTGAAGGCAACCATGTATTCATGCAAACGCATCATTGATTTATCCGATAACAAATATTGATTTTGTTTTTGATCTTTCAATTATAAAAATGACCTGCTGCATAGATGATAGATGATCTTGTTACGTTTTTGTGTGATATTTCAATTTTTCGAAAATATCTGAAATTTGACCTGCTTCTTAATAAGCAAATCCAATTCAATCTTACAGTTTTTACATAAACCCTGTTCGTTTAAAAAAGGTCAATTACTTTTACGAGACACCACCCAGATGACCATGATTCGACGACACCTTCTTTTCGCAACGTCTCGCAATCGTTCCGTCTCTTAAAGAACTTTCGCGCAATCAATATTGATCGTAATTTTTTTTTGCGTTCCAGATGCTTCAAAAGGGAATTCACGGAAGGAGTCGCCCTAAGGATGTGGGAAGCTTGTTGGGCGAACTATCTGACCGATTATTTCCATTTGTTTCTTTGTCTGGCCATAATCTGCGTGTATGCCGATGATGTGATCGCTCAGGATCTGAGAGCCGACGAGATGCTTCTACATTTCAGTTCTTTGGGTATGATAAAGGTTTTAAAAAATTCGAGGCTGATTGGAAAATTTTTTTTTCCAGCAATGTATATGGATGGAGTTTTGATTATAAGAAAGGCTCGCGGATTGTTGCACCAATTCAGGCAATTGCGAGAGATTCCCTGTACCTTGGCAGGCTTGTGTACCCGCTGTGGTCCTGGAATATGGGATAGTTCTCACAGCCCGCGCGTTTACTGCTCCGGGCACGAAAAAGGGAATCTTTGTAATATATGTATCAATTGAGCGTTCAAAATATTTATAAAAGTTGCAATGTACTTCAGTTACTGTTATCTTTGATCAGAAGAAATGCAATAAAAGTTGCGCTGAATAATCAGCCTCCCTGAAGAGCAATATTGCTCTGCTATACCTTTCGTTAACTGTCCTTGTGCGACCATTGGATAGGAGCAATGATATTATCAATTCATGCATAGGCTGCGAAGCGACAAACGCGTACTGGGTCATCTGCCGCTTCGCGGCTAGTCATTCAACTGGCTTAGTCGCGGAGCAACCAAACAAAGTTACAAAGCGACCAAGGTTCATTTCATCATCTATCGTTTGGCGACGGTGAAATATGGAAGTACCACAGGGCTCTGTTCTGTCCTCTATGTTTTTCTTTCTTTAAATGAATCGGTTTGCCTATGAAAGTAATTTACAAGACATAAGTGGAGATGTGCTACAACACTTATCGAGAAAAGCTAGAAGTGTACCAAATTTCAGTAATCTTTAATATATTTGGGAGGAGTGATTGTTAAGAATTATCTCTGCTTTTATCCTTGCTATATGTTGTTGTTGGAAAAATCTGCTTAGAACAAAGACTCTTATGAGACTACATGCTTTCAGTTTCATTTTTAGATGGTAGCTAAATCGACTTAATTATTATAAAAATACCTGGTCGCGGAATGATAGCACAACAGATGTTTTCATTCTTTTCTGATGTATTTGATTATGAAGGGTTAATAAAGATCCAGTAATTCAAACAATATATTATCGACGTTTCGGGTTGAACCCTTTTTCAAGATATGACAATTTGAATATTTGACAATGTTGTTATAATAAGTTTTCTTAGTAACAATAATCTGACAAATAAAAAACAAAAAGATGGAGACTTGATATGAATTATTTGTTCAGAATAAAGTTGAGTATATTCGATTCAAATTTCGAATATCTGTTCTGTCATTAATTGCTTCCGAGTTTTTTTTATATGAATCATTTCAAGAAATTCTCTTGCTTTTCTGTTTTTTTCGTAATCTAGAATTTTCACTGTGTTAGAATTAAATGTATGTTTTAATGTTTGTTCATGTTTATGTATGCTGTTTGTTCTTTAGAGTATTTATGACCTTTCATTCTTTCTTTCAATTTTTGTTTTGTCTGTCCAATATAAACTCCGTTACAATCTTTACATGCAATTTGGTATACGATGTTAGATTTATCATTTTTTAGTGTTTCCGATTTTAATTTCGTAAAAAGTTATTTTATTTGAATGTGTGGTTTATGTGCTATTTTGAAATTTGGATAAGGTTTGAAAATGTTGGTAATTTTTTCTGAAAGGTTTCGTATTTATGGGATTGGAATATATGTCGAATTCTCTTCTTTTTTCTCGGTATTTGTATTTAACGTGTTGTATAGTTTGTGTATACGTTCCTTCATGATTTTCTTTACGAATGATATGGGATAATTATTTTTTAAAAGTAATGATTTCATGGAGTGTAGAATAGCGGGTCTGTGAATTGGTGAGGTTAGTTTGATTGATTTGTCTATATAGTTTATTATGATGGCTTTTTTTTGTTTTATGTGATGTGTTGTGTTAAAATCGAGAATCCTATTTGTATAAGTTTCCTTCCTAAACCATTTTGTGGGAGTTTATTTCCGACTCTAATAATGTTCATATCCAAGAAATTTAAGCAACTTTTCGATTCAGTTTCGAGAGTGAATTTATAATTTTCTCATGGAAATTATTGATATTATTTAATATCGTTCTTATTTTATCTTCAGAAGTGATAATGAGACAATCATCAACGTACCTTTTCAAAATGGTTATATCATTAATATGATTTTTTAGTATTTTTTCTTCCAAATTTTCCATTACAAGTTGAGCTATGGTGCTGGAAATGGGGGATCTCATTACCACACCAAATATTTGTTGATAAAATTTTTCACCAAATTGAAAATAACAGGATCCTAAAGTTAATTGAACTGTTTCAATGAAATCTTTTTTTGGAATAAGAGTGTGTGTTGAGATTGATTGCCAATTTTCTTCAATTATATTTGGTATTACAGATGTGGGAATGTTTGTGTATAATGATGTGACGTCTAAAGAGAAGAGTTTATGATTTGAAGGAATAATTAATTTGTCGAGTTCATTTTTGAGTGTGAAAAAATTTTTTGTGTAATATTGATTTTTGTTTATGATGTTTGAAAGAATCTTGGATAAATGTTTTGATAGACTGTAGAAAGGAGATTGTGAATATGAAACAATGAAATATGAAAGAACGTATACACAAACTATACAACACGTTAAATACAAATACCGCGAAAAAAGAAGAGAATTCAGCATATATTCCAAACCATACATACGACACCTTTCTGAAAAAATTACCAACATTTTCAAACATTATCTAAATTTCAAAATAGCACATAAACCACACATTCAAATAAAACAACTTTTTACGAAATTAAAATCGGAAACACTAAAAAATGATAAATCTAACACCGCATACCAAATTTCATGTAGAGATTGTAACGAAGTTTACATTGGACAGACAAAACAAAAATTGAAAGAAAGAATAAAAGGTCATAAATACTCTAAAGTACAAACAGCATTACATAAACATGAACAAACATTAAATCATACATTTGATTTTAACACAGTGAAAATTCTAGATTAAGAAAAAAACAGAGAAGCAAGAGGATTTCTTGAAATGATTCATATAAAAAAAAAACTCAGAAGCAATTTATGACAGAACAGATATTCGAAATTTGAATCAAATATATTCAACTTTATTCTCAACAAATAGTTCCTATCAAGTCTCCATCTTTTCGTTTTTCATTTGTCAGAATATTGTTATTAAGACAACTTATTATAACAACATTGTCAAATATTTAAATTACCATATCTTGAAAAAGGGTTCAAACCGAAAAGTCGATAATATATTGTTTGAATTACTGAATCTTTATTGACCCTTTATAATCAAATACATCAGAAAAGAATAAAAATATATATAAAAAGGGTAAATACATAAAGAAACAATAGATATTAATTCATCGTTGAATCAATATGATTGATTACGTAAAAACCCACGTGAAATAAAAAACTTAAAGATCATATGCTTTGGAGAAAGTATTTATAAAATGTCCATGAGACTAATCAACAGTAGATAACTTTCTCCAGCTTTAACATCGATTTTCAATAGTACAACTCTTTAGTCAATTTCTCCCCAAAAATTTCAAGATTGTTCATGAAATTATTAGATTATGAGTAAATACACCAACTTCAAATTTCTTCCAAATGAACAGTTTTCCAATCAATTGCAGCAATGTAGAGGTGTACTGAATTCGGTCAATTCTGACATTTTGATTGGAAGGAATGAAAAGCAATATATGCTCAACATCGGATGCAGAATGTGGCTACGATTGGAAAAAAATATATGAATTCACTTTGCGCTTAGGAATGAATTACAAATGGCAAGAATATCACAAGTGAAAAGAATACAGAAATATTTGATAATGAAAAAGTATCGTACATTCGACGATAGTCGTCGAAAACGACTATAGCAAAAATTTGTAAACATGTTTTTTGATATTCATGAAAATGAATTTTAATCGATTTACGCTAGGGTATCCAAAAAAATAAATTACCAGTGGCGTCGTTCATATTTTACATCAATATAAGGAAGGAGCAGGAAAAATTTTCCATAGGGACTGGTCATCTTCTTCTATCTGGATTTTCATTGTCTGTACTTTGTCGTAATACACGGATGTGCGAGGTTGACCACAAATAGTCTAGCATCCTGTCGGAACCTAAGTCGATCTTGTGTTATTAACGGTTAGTGTGAGTGGTTGAAATGATTATATTTCTCCTATTTTTTAGGTAAATTCATTAAACGCTTTCACTTTTGAATTATTTTTTTTTAAATAATTTCAGTTTCTCATGCGCAGACGCGCAGATTGAAAAACAAAATTTGAAAAGAATAAAAAACAGCAATGAAACAACTTGCATCACTACGGACGTATTCCCAATAGTTTTCGACGATATGGACAACAACGAATATAAAAGTAAATAAAAGTACTGTAATGAAAACAAGTTTCAACAAATTATATCTTTGTAGCTTACTACGAAAATATAATGGAAAAAACACCATTCGTATGCAATTTAGGGGAAGATGAATTTTGCGATTCGTGGTGGAAGAAAAATCGAAATTGGACGACGAAAACTGCAATCGAAATGAATATAAACGAACTGATAACAGACGAACGTTGGCATTGTCAGTGTTTCCGTTCGAATATGAAATTTTGATAACGAATTGATATTTTTAAGATTTACCACTGATCAGTAAGTCATCTCGTGTTGAAAAAATTCTTGACGTTCCGGAAAAGCTTGAATTACCGTTTTCATTGAAAATTTCTATGGGACAGGTAACTCTTCATCTGTGTTCGGAAACCGAACTACATGCCGTAAATAATAAATGTTTGAGAATTTACATTACGTCCACCTTGATCCATTTAGGAGAGTGCCTGGGTGACGGAACTGAATGTATTCGTACTAGGGTAAGCATGACAAGTGAGGAGAAGAATTTGAATGAAATATTAGGAAAATTTCCGTCCAGAGTATTTGCAAATATTTTTAAATTATAAAGTTCAAACGTTTAAACAAATATAATATAATATAATTGCTCTACACAGAGAGTTAGCCACTATTTAAACCTCACAAAATGGAATGGACTAATTCTTCGAAAAAGTGACAGAATAAGGATATCGAATGTCATAAGAAAGGACAATAACGACACTTTGGAAAATATGTTATACGATTACGCCACCCAGGAATTGAATATGTTTAAGCTGAAATATATGTTCTCTAGTATTTTAGGCGGAGGATTTCTAAAAATACATAATTGCAAGTAGAAAACTGATCACTTTCGGATGTGACTTATCATTATTTCCAGATAAATTTTTATCTACCACAGAACCAGGGTTCTATGAGATGGGAAAGCCATTTTTGATAATACCGAGGAACCTCTGCTTCATTTTATTCGCTAACATGTGCAAAAATTGCAAAATGGAATTGAAGATGGCTGGTAAGACGATAGCAAACTTCAGTTTCGCTGACGAGGTTCACATACCACCCTCTTCTTACCAAAATTTCATCAGCTTTTTTTTCAGCACAAATGGCGAAGAATACAAGTAAACATTAATACTCATCAGCTGTTTCAATTTGATAATCAGATGTACGTGAAAACAATAGGAAACGAGTTTTGGAAGCAAAACAATTTTTGGGCCTTAGATTTGATAAGTGGCTGCGGAGGTAAATATCAAATCAATTTATGTGGTCGTGTTTGATTGATAAATTACATATTTAAGATCAAACGATTTCATCGCCTAAGAACAGAGAATGCGAGTACGTGCTACCAACCTCTAATTATGCCACACTAAAATTTTCCCCCGACTTGTATCAGGCTGAAGTTAGTGAGTAATATATAATATTAGATTAACTAAAAAGTAACTTCTGGTTGAAATTCCTGAACTACAAAAGAGTTACAGTTTCTGGCAAATATCTGCAAACTTTGCACAAATCTTTGCTACCTTTTGCAGAGTATTCTTGATTTTATTTATCAAATATAGAAAAATTTTCATTTTTGTCTGTTATATTTCGACAGATTCTCAAAATCAATGAAAAATTTTTCTACCCTTCCATCAAAATTATTTATTGCAGACGAATGAAAATCTGAGATGTTTATGAAGTTCTGTAAAATTTGTTCAAATTTTGCAGAATCCTACAGTTCTCGCTGCGTAGTTTGACGTTTCCAAAAATCATTTTATCCAGAAAAAGAAAAAGAAATACGAGAGAAACTTGCTGATTTTCTCCATTTCTCAAAGATTTTCTCGCACTGAAAAAATGTTTTCCACAATTCTGTCGAAAGTATTCATCGAAAAATTCATGGATGTAGTGTTTTTTTGTATGACTATATTTGCTTAAACTTTCGCAGAATCCTCTGAATTTTCTGTCATTGTCCAATTATTATTTTCGATTAGTTTATTCTGATCATAGTTTCACTGAAAGAAGTTATGAATTTTGCACCAATGATGATGATTTCCCCGCCATTAAATTATTCATTAATCATTTAAAAAAATATGTATGTAGAATACCTGTAAATTATAGTGAATGTCTACAAAATTTTTTCGAACTTTCCTTGAATCTTTCAAATTTTCTATCCTTTTTTTTTGCATAATTTCAATGAATAACTCTGATTATTTCATTCTGGTAACAGTTCTATTGCGAAGACCATTGAAAATAGTTATAAATACAAAATATCTTTGAGTTTTTCACAAATCTCATTAAATTTTGCACGGGGATTTGCAAAATTTCGCAGGATGTTATTGATTTTTTTTTTGCTGAATATTGTTCGATCTGGTAAAATATAGCAACAAAATTAGAATTCATGTAAAAGTATAACGTTGCCTGGAATTCCCCCATTAAGAAAAAAAGAATATTGAAGAAGTTTTTTGATTTACAAATTCTTGAACTTTATAATATTTTTTCCACAATGGAGAATATCAGTGGGTCTGGAAAATCATTTGAAATTTTCTCACCGCGTAGCTCGTAGCTTCAAAAATATATCAGGTTTCGTTTCATCTGAATTGACTTAGTAATATTGAAGTTATGACAATTTTAGTTTCCGCATTATTTGAATTTTTCAAGAAGCGCGCCACAGACCTGTGACGTCAATTCACTTCATGCGCTCGTGGATATTCGTTTCGATATCGAATGTTTCGGCCGGACAAGTGTTTCATACGTTCAACCAAACCGCAGATTTGACGATCACCTGTATCACCTATCTAAATATTCTTTTCGATAATATTTGCCGCCGTCTAACGGCGCCTAGCTCCCGTCTTGATGAGATATGAGAACAACCCGGTAAAAAATTCATTGGACTGTATGGAGACGCAGAACTGACGCTGCTGATGTGTAGTGACGTCACAACGACGGTTTTCCGTTCGTCGTCAGACGCCTAATTGAAAAGCAAATATCTGGGAAACTATGAGGCGTATCAAAAAAATTTTTCCACACTAACTTTTCTTTCGTAATGATGTTTAGTATAAGGTGAAAATTAAGAATTGATGATATCCTCTATTTCATTATGAAATATCTCCTAAGTTGTGCGGAATAAGCGTAAATTTTACTGAATCCTACGAATCTCTCAGAGTTAAAAAGAAATAATAGTAAAACAGAAATATGAATATCGCTGTTTTCAGAAAATCGTCTGGTGAACTATAAAGAGTTTTTGATCAACATTGTCTCAATAACGGATAAAGAAATCCAACTAAGTTGGATTTCATTGAATGATCAATATGGCGTTCCATCAACATTTGAAGCCTTTTTACAATGTGGTACGTTTTTGTGGAATATGGCAAAAAACGTTACTGGAAAATGGGATATATGTCGTTTCGCGATCAAATATTCCTGTGTCCAAGTACCACTGATGGGGGAACATTGCAGACTTACCGGCCAGGTTTACATCGGAAAAGTTTGTTGGGGTCAAAAACAGAAATTATTTCTTTCCAGGTGTACAACGTAGGATTCGACTACAAGTTTGAAGCCATTCCGAGCGAACGTGAGTTACTTTTTGTTCGAATTTTACATAGAAATTTGAAAACGTAATCTGTTCACATCTATTTTCTTCAAGAAAATGGAAAAACGTAGAAAACATCGTTTATCATAAAAAATGTACTATTGCACTATTGTTACAATCTTCTTAATTTCAGACTTCGATGCAAATCTGTTATTAAACGTTCTACACTCTACTTCCGCAAATACGATAGAAGTGGAAGTGACTCACCCTTCGTACATATCTGGCTTCAAAGGATTCGAAATTACTTACACAAGAAACAAATATCGACAGAAGCATTTAAACATGTTTGGTTCCACATTTCTTTTCGATAATAAGACTTGGTCGTCGCTTCGACAATATAAACTGAAAATGGTTAGTGGACCTCAATATACCGATTACAACGAAATTAACAATTTTTTTCTTAACTTTGAAGGATATTACCGGCTACGAACCATGCGAAGAATATTTCGTACATGTTCGTGCAATAACCAGCATCGGTCCAGGTTACGCCACTATTATGAGTAATGACTCTCCACCTTCATTACCAAATTATCTCAAAATAGTTTTGGTAACCGCTTTTCCAAAAACCGCAATTTTTACCATAACCGCCCCAGATTCATATTGTCGCACACGCGACAATATAAAATTTTACAGTTTTTTGTATGTCGTATTGTCGCACAACTTGACGACTCACAATGCTGGACAAAGAGTGTATTCAAACCGGTACCTAGGCAAATATTTCACAAATAATTCAGAAATCGTGTACGGGTTCGATTTGCTATCATTCAAAAACAACGTCACCTTGCAATTCATCCTGGGAGATGGAAAGAAGGTACAGGCACACGATTTGCCTATTTTGGAGAACAAACCGTTGCAAGAAAATGTACCATACCAAGTGACCTTTGTTGCTGTCAATACACAGGGTCGTTTATTGAAACATTATTTCTACAATTTTAGTCTAGACAGCAATCGGAGAGGAAATGAAAGCGATGGGGAATGTGGAACCTTCTTGTGGATATTGCTGGCCTCTAACGTTATTTCGTTGATTGGAATCAGGTAACATAAATTTTCATTAATATTTTTGACGATGTGAAAATTTTCAGCTTTTGTTTGATGAAGTCCTTTAAATATCGACAAGTGCTTACTAGGTTCAAATTGAAGAATTCATCAGAAGAAGAGATTTCGGGTGAGTAGTATGATTGTAACCAATTAAGTTGCGCTACTATTTTTATTTTCAGTCAAAGAACGCTATGTATCAAAAAAGGCGGAAAAAGAAAATCTTCTGCCATTGGAAGTAATGGTAGGTTGTAATGTTACACAATATACTACTTACATTCTGGTTGGAAATATCTAATGATGAGTTCACAAATCAGTCGAAACGACCTTATAGACCCCCCAGTACGCCACTGGATGAAGTAAACATTAATAAAAAAGAACAACCAGAAAAGTCGGAAAACAAACCCTCACAAGTGTTTGTTAGCAAACTCGAAGCAAGCTTTTTTTAGTCACATACCATTGATAACTCTTGAGTATTAATATGTTGACTTATTGATGAAATAATTTTTTTTAATTTTTTTTCATATCGATGACTGAATCATCATCTGATCATGTGGTTCAAACCGAACGGCGCATATTTTTCTTCTACAAATTTTTGTATTATGCATCTTTTCCCCTCATTAAATCCCTAAACATTACGAACTATTCGGTCGAATACCGAATATTGAAGAAAGGGGCCGATTAGTCGAATACCGAATAGCGAATCACATTTTGGCGACTTATGTAGTTTTACCTTCGTTTATATTCCAGATACATTTATATATCACAACTTTCATCTGTTCTGTTTCGGATGGTTTATTCTAAGTTTATTTTGAAATTGCAGAACACAAAAATAATATTCAATAAGCGTAGTAATGTGGCCAAATATAATGCACAGGACCTCCATTATAAGCAAATACAGCACATAATATAGACACGCGACACCTTCAAGAGAGAGACCACAAATAACCCGAAATAGGCAAACAGAACAATCCTAAAATGGGCACGTTATACCTCCGAAATAGATGAATTAACACCAAAAATGTATACTACAATTTCTAATTAGACTAATAAAACATTACAGTGGGAACCTGAGTTCAAGTGCCAAAGTTTTTAAATCGCACAAGTGCCTCTGGCATGACCTAATGAGCATATATTGAATATATATCTGGGACGCCTTGTGAGCTACCAATGCGACACCCATAAAATTGACAAATGAATTAAAACTGAAAATTACTTCCAAATTTTCCGAAACAAACACCAAATAGACGGGCTTCTAAATTAGGGCCCGAAGAAACCCAAATAGAACGTGGAAAATCTTCAAAATAAATAAACACAACACACAATATAGAAAAATAAAGAACAATATCAAACAAATCTCCAAAATATACAGAGGACATAAAGCGAAGATAGACACGCGACAACTCTTATATAAACAGGAGTTCGAAAGACGGAAAATCTACAAAAAAAAACAATTGAAACAAATGCAAACTTAACAGAAGGGACTTCTAGAAGGGAAGAAGCGAAATACGTCCAATTAAGACATGCAAAACACACAAAATCAACGAACAGAATAACCTATTCAAAAAACTGTAACTTTTAAGGAATACATAGACCGAACAAAATACATAGAAATCTCAAAAATGTTTAGACGAAACAAACCCAATATAGACACACCATACATCAAAAATAAACAAACGAATTATGTGAATACAGAATAAACGTGCGCTTCAAATTAGACAGTGAAATCAGAGCCAAAATACAGACGTAAATTGCGCAATGTTCACCAAAAGCACACAAGGAATCGATAAAAAAATTGGGACAGAGAGACGAAACAAATCCAAATAAAACACCTGGAACTGCCATAATAGACAAAAGAAAGGAGCCCTAGTAAGAAATGCATTAACCTGCAAAAAAAAACAATCAAAACAAACAATATAGACAAAACATACGTTTGAGGATTCAGAATAGACATTAACATTCCAAAATAGACAGATAGGACAATCCCGAAATGGGCACGCTCTACTTTCGAAGAGTCCAAAATAGACAGATGGTATGCACACAGAACAGACGGGCAAAACGTCAAACGTTCAAAATATTGTCAAAAAATACGAATATAGAATATTTATAAAAAATGGATGAAATGAATATAAAATCGACGAAATGAACTCAAAATAATGGACAGATTTATTAAAGCCGAAATAGAAGACGAATACTTTGAGTCGGATAGACGTAACAAACCCAAAAAAGACATATAAAATCCCCAAAAAAAACAAAAACGACACGTAATGAAGGAACGTCATACTTTTAAGGTATTGATGAAAAAACTTAGAATAGATATGAAAATTTCCAAAATATTCAGACGACGTAAAGCGAAAATAAAGACGCGATACTTCAAGAATACCATTCTAAGCCAAAATTAGGACAAAAAATGTACAAAAGAAACAAACGAAACAAACGCAAAATAGGCAAGCAAAACAAATCCAAATAAGGCACGCACAACCTCGAAAAAAATGAACAGAACAACCATTACTAATATACAATAACTTTAAGAAATTTTGGTAGAGAGAAGAAATGCATGGTTAACATGCAAAACTTCCAAAATATTCAGACGAAACAAACCTGAAATAGACACGTCCAAACATACGAGTTATGTGAACACAAAACAGACGTGCGGCACCTTCAAAATAGACAGTGCTATCAAAGTCAAAATGGTGGTGTAGGACGCCCTAAATAGACCAATGACGGACAAAAAGTTTGGGACAGAGGGAAGGAGCAAACCCAAACAAGATTCGCAAAGCGTCCATAACCACTAGACGAAGCAAACGCAAATAAAACATGCGAAACTTCCCTAATAGACAAAAGAACCGGTCAAATAAGATATGCAGAACCCCCAAAATAAACGAACAAAGCATACAATATAGACACGCCAAAACTTTGTGAAGGAGACCATAAAGAAAGCAAAATAGATGTGAAATTTCCAAAACAGACGGATAGAACAATCCTTAAATGAGATTTACCTACGAAGTAGACAAATAGATACACGGATGGGAAAAATGTGAAACTCCCAAAATAAAAGAACAAAACAGAGAAAATATATACCCACGCTATACTTGTGGGAAATAGACGAAGTAAATAAAAAAAGGCTCGCGCCACGCCAAAATTGACATATGAATTGAAGCCAAAATAGGGTCCAAATTCCCCAAATTAACCGGCGACATTTCTAAATTGCACAGACGTAACAAACCCATGTAAAACATGTTAAGTATCCAAAATAAATAAACACAACATGAAATGAAGACAAGAAGGAATACAAAATACACATGCATATATCCAAAATATACAGAAGATCTGAAGCGAAAATAGACACGCGACAACTACAAAATAGACAGAACTTTCAAAGGTAAAACAAAGGCGAAAAACTGCGTCGCAACATATTTATACTTGCAAAACTTACAAAATACACAAACAGAACAATCAATTCAAGCACCTGATACCCCTTATAAGTTCATAGACGAAACGAATACGCAATAGACATATAAATATATGATATAAAATAAATATAAATATATAATTTCGAAATATTCAGACGGAAAAAACCAAAATAAACAAACGAATTATGTGAATAATGCCCCCGAAGAAAAAAAACTATAGGTGTAAAGTCGGGTGGATCAGCAGGCCATTCAATCGATTGAGCAAGATACTGCAACGCACCTCACCGTTGACGCAATTATAGACATATTTCATATGACAGTAAGATCAGTATTTCATGTTCTCAAACAATTACGTACATATAATTATAATTACATATAATCGATTATAAATACGACAATATTGGTATAATAAGTTACAGAAAATGGATTTTTTTTCACAGCATGATACTCCCTCATATCAAAGTTTCATACCAAACCACTTCTGTGATGTCGACTCAAAACCTATCAGAGTCACGGAATTCGAAAAATACTGCAAACGTGCACTATCCTCAAACGAGTTTGAGAAGCAATTCAACGTGAGTTCCTAACCATTCCAATTAAGTTCAATCCTCATTAATTATAATTGTAGGGTTTACCAAAAGACCCTGTGAAACCCTGTGAGGTTGGGCTTTTGCCATGTAACAAACCGAAGAATCGTTTCAACAATATAATCCCATGTAATGTCCACGATTGGTACTTCTTTCAAGATTCATTTGAAATTTTATTTTCCAGATGACGAATCCAGAGTGAAACTAGGTGGTTCAGAAACAAATGATGAAACTTCATATATAAACGCCAGCTATATTGCGGTTGACAATTTTAATCATTTCTATCAATAACGAAATGAAATTTTGATTAACTTTGTAGGGTTATCCAAGAGGAATAGCTTATATCGCCACCCAAGGTCCCAAATCTTTAACAATCAACGATTTCTGGCAAATGGTTTGGGAGAATAACGTGAAAAATATTGTGATGCTCGTTAATTTGGAGGAAAACGGTCAGAGAAAGGTTGAAAAGTATTGGCCAGATCAACGAGAGGATTTTCAATTCGGACAATGTCATGTTTTTTATGACAGCGAAGAATTGCAGGCCGATTACGAAGTTCACGTTTTACGTTTGGTTCGCGATGGTATTGAGCGAAAAGTGAGGCACTTTCATTTCCTGCGATGGCCCGATCAAGGAGCTCCGCTTCATTTCCAAATTTTGATACCTTTCGTTCGTAGAATTTTGGAGATATCATCTAAGACTCCGATGGTAGTGCATTGTTGGTGAGTAAAGTTCATTTACTTCTGTTTAAATACATTTTTATTACAGTTCTGGTACGGCTGCGACTGGTGTTTTTATTATGTGCCATATCTGTTTGAAAAAAGCCAGTGGTACTGGTACTCTTGATTTATTGAAAGTGGCGCACGAGCTGCGCCAGCAAAGGATGAAAATGATCGATAATTTGCTGCAGTATAAGTTGGCACATTTGGTCGTCATGGAGTGTTTGATAGGTCTTCAAACCGTTGTGACACGCTCGGACGACTTGGACAAATTCTTTGTTGCGTTGACTGATCCAGACGAACTCAGATTGCAGATGAGGTACTTGAACGCAACTGACTGGCAGAATAGAGTTTTGTCATCGCAGAATATGAATGCAGAAACTTTCGTGGTTGTAGCAAAAAAGAATAAAGTAGACGATATTTGCCCCGGTGAGCATAGGATTAAAAAGGATCTTTGTTGCTTTATTTCTTTGTTCGTTAGACGCCTCTAGCGCTATTCACTTGACCAAGTATCCTCCATCAGATGCCACTTCTGGTTATATAAACGCTGTTAAAGTGGATGGATATCGTTATCCCGAGCGATATCTCGTTACTCAACAGCCATTACCAAATACTTTAAACGACTTCTGGAGAATGATCGTCTTGAGGAACGTGGAAGCAATGATTTCATTACATGAGATCAATTTAACCGATAAGGTGACTAATGCGACCTCAGACTTGACCACTGTTTTATCCATATTTCTTCTAGAAATCCTGTTTTTTTTGGCCAACAGAAGAGAACCCCGAAATCTCTCCAGTAGATTTCATAATATTGAAACACTATTCAACATTTAAGTACGAAGATATTGAGAAAACCACAGTTCATGTATTTGTTGAAGGCAAAGAAGTTGTGCAACAAAACAGTTCATACACAAAATAATAAAATTTTTTTCAGAAAACAATGTTGAAAGTTACGATTTTGTCCTTGAACGGGTGGAAATCTCACGAACCAAGACCTACTGATATTTCATCTCTATTGAAATTACATGGCTTGGCCGAAAAGGAATTCAGATGTTCACCGGAAATTGTAGTAACGTGCTAGTACTGAATCTGCAAATTGTTTCAACAGTTGTCATCAACTTTTTTATTCATTTAAGTGATGGCAACCTGGCGTGCGGCGTCTACTTGGTCACTTCCTTCATCACGGAAAAAATTAAGTTGGAAAAATCTTTTGATATTTGCGAAGCAGTTAAAATTATTCGAAGGAATAGAAAGCAATTCATAGTTGATGAGGTAACTGCTGTTTCCTAAGTAGTTACCGAACCTTCTGCTCGAACTCTAAAGTCAATATGCAATGCTTAGTCATGAAATTTTTTGTATTGATATTCATCATCATCATCATCATCATCATCATCATCATCATCATCATCATCATCATCATCATCATCATCATCATCATAATCTTCATGTTCTTCCTCTCTCCTTCTTCTTCTTCTCCTTTGTCTTCTACTTCATATCATATCCATATTTGAACGTCGACATCACATCATTTCTAGCATGAATTCAGCTGTCCTTCTTGTAATAGATGCTTTAGAAATTGTATTCCAGTGCGTACATCACAGCATTTTTGTTGTATAACGTTTACAGCAACTTGTGCTTCACGTCTACCTGACCCTGCTTGGAATCCAAATTGGATATGAGAAAGATGAAACTTGCACTTGTCTTTGATCCTTCTATCAATTAAATGTAGAAAGATCTTGGGTAATCGACTCCTCAAACACATAGTTCTATAATCCTCACAGGATGAATTTTGACGCCATTTGTGTTAATATTACTAAGAAGTATCGACAAAGTGACTTTGGATTTTGCGCATAAATTCGCTTTCTAACATTTTTATTCAATGCATAGCACCACTAAAAACATTCTTTTCGTTACAGAAACAATTGGGTCTTCTATATGAAATAGCAGTCACTTATTTCAAGGGATTTGAGGGTTATGCCAACTTCGCACAAGAACAAATTGCCAATTTTAACATTTATGATTACATCGATTGAATAAGTTACACTAAAAATGATAAAATCTGATATTCGTTGAATAGTGGACAATTATTTCATACGTAGCGTAACCCACCTCTTGGTTTATTCATAAAAGCGGTATCATGGAAGCTGGATATTTGCCTCAATAATTTGGAGCTGATTTTAATTTCTTATGATCCATTGAAGAGAAGCCTTAAAATCAACAGTAACTTAACCATTAGTCGTTTCTCCATCATCTCTCAGTTCTGACATCACTCATTTACCTGGTACTCTGCGGCAGTTTATCCTAATGAATTGGTTTAGGCTTTCGCGGCCGTCGTTTGATGAAAAACATAGTTTCTTCGAGTGTATTGACCGTCGTTGTTTGAAATTACTTCCTAACGTTTCGCTGTCGCGAGTGGCGAATTTGTCCAGGTGTCTGGACATCTTCGATGGACTCTCTTTTGACTGGTCAACATAGTGCATATAAGACGTCCAGACCTCTGAAGAAGCTCGCCTTAATCCATCTCAAACAGTTCTTAATGCACCACATGAAACTTTTCTCAAAGTCGGAATTTAAGTGCCGAATAGTCAACCTATAACGTACTCTACTAGACACATAGAGGTGCGCAAGTTCAGAGCGTAACAAATAAACAAAGATGGACCCAGAAGCTTCCCTGGTGGACACCCCGGACAACTCGTCGGTTTCCCTTTCGTATGTCGGCATTTTTTTTTTTTTTTTTGAAAACGTATGGAGCACTAGTTGTACTTGCGGGACACTAATTTAATAAATGCGCCATGCGTCGTCGTATATACATATTTTTTAGGTTAAGTTCACAGATGCAGTCACATAGTAATGTTGAACTAATTAAACTACTCTTGATAATAGTCTGCTACCAAAGCGGGAAATCTCTGTTCAAGTGATTGCTAATTTAGATATAGATGATATTCTGAAGGATCTTGCTAAAAATTGATAAAATGCGTCATATTTAACGACTGCGTGTCAGAAAAGAATTCGGCGGGACATCTTGAACGAATGTCCGCGTTTCAGGATTCTCTGTATGAATTGATGGATGGTTTTTTAAGGGATGCATCCATATTACGTTTCCAAATACTTACTCAGACTTCAGTAACTTATGAAACTTTATTAAATTTTTATTGAATTAAAACGAAAGGTACTAGATACAGTGCATTTTGCATATCTATGTAGGGAATAGTTTCCAAATACTTACTCAGACTTCAGTAACTTATGAAACTTTATTAAATTTTTATTGAATTAAAACGAAAGGTACTAGATACAGTGCATTTTGCATATCTATGTAGGGAATAGCCGATGGAAACTTTTTTCAGGAATTGGTCATCTTCTTATCAAGAAAATGATAAGTCTGAAGTTATTTTGTCGACGTATGTGGTTATACGAGCTTGACCACAATTTGGCTGCATCTAACGCGATTTTATATCATTCATAGTCATTATAAATAACAGATATGATCGAACTCCTCCTATTTATTATTAGGTAAGTTCATTACACTATTAAATTTCTGAATTATTCATAGGAAACATTTAAGCACCTTACACGTTGACGCGCAAATTGGGGATCCTAGTTTTAACAAAACAAAAAACAACAATGAAAACACTTGTATAACTAGTGAAACATTTCCAATAATTTTCCAAGATATGAATGTCAGCGATTATAAAAGTAAACTGAAGTGAGGTAATGAAGAAAATTTCTGGAAATTTTTACTTTGTAGCTTACTACCAACATCCGACAACACATTTCGTATGTAATTTAGGGGAAGACGAATTTTGTGATTCCTGGTGGAGGAAAAATCAGAATTGGACGACAAAAACTGCAGTTGAGATGAATATAAACGAACTGATAACAGACGAACGCTGGCACTGCGAGTATTTCTATTCAATAATAAGATTTTGAAAACGAATCTATATTTTCTAGATTTACCAATTATGAGTGAGGAATCCGGTGTTCAGAAACTTCTAGACGTACCGCAAGAGCTAGAGTTGCCGTTTTCACTAAGAATACTTCCGTTGGGCAAGGTGACTTTTTTCTTGTGTTCGGAATCTGAGCTAGATGCCAAAAATAATAAATGTCTAGGAATTTATATGTATAACCAAATGATCTATCTAGCAGAGTGCTTGCGGAAGGGCAATGATTGTATCCAAAGTAAGGTAAGCATACTGTTTGATTTGAATAAGAAATAGGCATCAACAGTATGATCAATCCTTATGTTTCATATATATATTTGTAAACATATGGTTGACATGCAATTATCGTTATATACAGTAAAGCGATCACTACTGTACCGGATAGCGGGTCTAAACACGATGCGTGGCATGAAAACCAGGGGAGGGGGGGTTAAAAGCGGTGGCTCAGCAAATAATTGTTATAGTGGGGATGCGCGATCGAGTTGCGCCTCACCAACGGGCCGAGAGGCTCGGCCTTTCTCATCTACTCTCGCCTTAGCGGCGGTCAATCCAGTGTACTATGCGCCGATGTATATACACATCGAAGCATGCAATGGATGATGTGATTTTGATAGATCGACCAAATACATAGGTACACACTTTCTCCGCAGTTCGCTTTCCACTCTTTGAACCTCAAAAGATGGAATGGATTCATCCTTCACAAAAGTGACAAAATACGGATATCACATGTGATAACAAAAGACGACTACAGCGCTTTGGAAAACAATTTATACGAGTACGTCACCCATTTGAATATGTCCGAGATGAAATACATGTTTTCTGTAATTGAAGGAGAAGGATTTCTCAAAATACACAACTGCAAGTAGACAATTCCGATTATTTTCTGAAGATACGTGTCAACTTTTGCAGATAAATTGTTATCAACCACAGAACCAGGATTTTATGAAATGGGAAAACCGTTTCAGACAATATCAAATGACCTATGCTTCAATATATACGTGAACATGTGCAAAAATTGCAAAATGGAGTTGAAGATGCTTGGTACGACAATTGCAAACGTTAGTTTTGCGGACGAGGTGCAGGTAACATATTTTCGTTAGGAAAATATCATCAAAATTTTTTCAGCGAAAATGGCGGAGAATTCAAGTAAGCATCGAAACTCATTCACTATCCCGATTAGAAAACCAAATGTACGTGAAAACGATCGGAAATGAGTTTTGGAAGCAAAACAATTTTTGGGCTTTGGATTTTCTGACTGGTTGCGAAGGTATGATTGAAATAAATTTTGCTATCGCATTTTATCGATGAATTACTTCTTGAAGATCAAGTCATTTCATCACCTCAGGAAAAGGAATGTGAGTACGTGTGGCCAACATCTAATTACGCTACACTCAAATTTTTTCCCAATTTTCATAATACTGATTTTGGTAAGTAGAGTATTGAACCAACTTTTGCTTTGAGCAGAATAAACCGAACTCCAAATATGAAAACATAAAATTTGTAGAAAATTTCTAAAATTCTCAAAATCGAATGGGAAACAAAATCGAAGAAAACACAAAAACTAATAATACAAGAACTAACATTGCAAAGAATAAAAGAACTCGAAAAAGAAAATTGACGAATAAATTCTGGAAAATAATCAGAGAAAAAACAATAGAAACCAATATACAGAATAAATTCGAAGTTATGAAAAAATTTGTGAAAAATAATATTTAAAAATGCGAAATTCATAAAAAAATTGAAAAAAACAAAAATTGACAATATATCAACGAAAAATTCACATAATCTCTAGAATCAACAAATTTTCTATTTTTGATTTCAAAAATTCATTTGATTTTGTTGCAAATTTTTAGAAATATGTACGAATTCTATGCGATGAACTAAAAAATTGGGAAAAACGGTAAAGAACTAGCTGAAAAATAAAACAGAATTGAATGCTCTGAATATGCACATCTTAAATTTTCGTATTCCGTTCAAACTAGTCTGTTTTCGGACTATCCTTCTAAAAATCTAAAAACCTGCTGAAAATTGGAGAACGGAAAGCATATATTAAAATACGGAAACTATTGTTTAGATCTCCTTGCAATAAACTGAAAATTTCCTAAATTTAAAGTCAGTGATAGGAAACAAAAACTGACCAGCTTTTAATCAAAATACTGAAATTCGAACAAACTGAAAAAAAATCGATAGTGGAAATATAAAAACAAAATCAAAAATGATACATATTCTTCCTGTTTGAATGTATCCGGAAGAAACAAGAGAAGTCCAAGACAAGACAAGACAAGAGAAAATTGTCGAATAAAAATGGACTACAACAAAAATCAAAAAAAGAATAATTTTGAAATCATCGAGAAGATAATTACAAATATTAAATCAAAAATTGAAAACTCTCTATTTAATGAGGGTGACTGAGGTACTTTTTTCCTAAAATTTCCGCTCTTTAGTTTGTTCTCTCTCTTTCGAACTTTTTCACGCCTTGAAATTTTTCAGAAAAGCTCTAAAATTTGCATAATCATTTTAAAGATAATGACATCTTCCAAAAATTAAAAAACATAGACAGCTACAAAAGTCTGCATGGAAATTCTTTAAATTTCATATTTGCAGCGAAAATCAGAGGTAACTCATAGAAATATGCCAACTATTTCAGGGGGAGTTTTTAAAATGTTCAAAGAGGCTAAAAACCAATCCATCTAATTTCTCCAAAAAAACTCGATAATATGAATCTAAAAAAATTTGTCTACTACAAACAATCGCAAATCTCGAGAAATGTTTTGGTTCATCTCAAGAATACTTCTCCATGAATTTGAAAAATATGCACTCAACAAATTACTGTTCATCCATTTTCAGGTCCCCCTCTCATTAACAATATACAGCTCATTATCGATGTTGTATCAATAACGGATAAAGAAATCCAACTTCGTTGGAAAAAATCGAGTGATACTTATAAAATTCCATCAACATTCGATGCCTTGTTACGGTGTGGTATGTTTTTTTTAAACATGGAAAAAAATGTCTCTGTAAGATGGAAAACCTGCCGTTATGCGATTATATATCACTGTGTCCAAATACCTTTGACCGACATGACGGGACATTGCAGACTCACAGGCCAGGTTTTTCTGCGGAAAATTTGTTGGGACCAAAACAATCCTGTATTTCGTTTCAGGTATACAACCTAACATTCGATTACAGTTTTGAAGCCATTTTGAGCGAATGTAAGTTGCTTATATTTCTTGTTTTTTATAGAAAAGTGAAATAGCAATATGCATTGATTATGTGTTTAAAAGAGACACAAGAGAAAAACTTTTCAAACATATGTTAATAATTATATGAATGTGTCCTGCACATTTCTTTCAAGATAAATGTGAATTTTCGGTGAGTTGCTAGTTAAAGAGGTAACAAGATTTGTATTTACAAACTTCGTGAATAGCTACTACACAGGCAGTTGTTCATAGTTGTAAATATACATTTCCATATCGGAATTAACAATAACGTGCGTGAAGCGTTCTTAATTAGTTATGGGGATAAATTTTGAAATGCATCTTTCAAAATAAAAAAAAATTGTGTTTTCGTTTAAAATTTTGAAGCGTTGGCTTTTTTGGAAATCAATTTTGTTGCGGTTTTAGCGACCAATCCGTATAAGCCATATTGAAAATCTTGATGAAATGAAACAATAAAACAGGTCAATCTTTTTTGAAGAGTTGAAAAGAGAAATATCGATTGCGATTTTGGCATATCAAAAAAACCGTATTGTCGCAACCTCTTCAAATTTCCGAAAAAGTGTATTTACTCAAAAACGCTTATAGGTACGTATGTGTGCATGTGAGCGCGCGTATGTGTGTGCGTGTGCGTACGATTGCGCGCTCGCATGCGTGTGCATGCGATTGCGCGTGCGTGTGCGGTTGCGTATGGGGGCGCGCGAGTGTGTGTGTGTTTGCGTTTGTGTGTGCGTGTGTGTTTAATTCATAATGAAAGTTCCGGAAAATTTGTTCAGAATTTTTATCTTCCTCAAGAATATTTTCCAAAAAGAAAAAGAAAAACACCGTTTCTTCGTATCAACCCGCTGCACTCATCTCATCGATACATCAGTTATTTTAAATAATTAGAAAGTCCGATATTTACAATTTTTTGTATGCGCCATTATGTACATACTTCATTTTAGCCTCTGATTCACCTCGGCTGCTAGACGTTGTTCACTATCCTAGCGCAAATGTCGTGCAAGTGGAACTAATTCACCCTTCGTACACATATGATGAATTCAAAGGAGTCGAAATCACTTACACAAGGAGCAAATATCGCCAGAAGCATTTAAATATGTTTGATTCTACATTTATTTTCGATGATAATAATTAGTCACAGCTTCGCCAATATAAACTGGAAACGGTTATTAAGTCTCAATATCCCGACTGTAACAGTACTAACAATTTTTTTCAACTTTGTAGGTTATAACCGGCTATGAACCATGCGCAACATATTTCGTACATGTCCGCGCAATAAACACCCTTGGTCCAGGTTACGCCACTGTGACTACTGATCACTTTCCACCGTCGTTACCAAATTATCTGAAAATAGTTTTGGTCACAGCTTCTCCAAAAACTGCAGTTTTCACCATAACTGCCCAGGATACACACTGTCACACACACAGCAATATACAATTTTTCAGCTTTTTGTACGTATTATTGTCGAATAAATTGAAGAACGACACTGCTGTACAAAGAAAATTCTCACCTCTATATCTAGGCGAATATTTAAAAAAAAATTCAGAAATCGTTTACGAGTTCGATTTGATATCATTCAAGAACAACGCCACGTTGCAATTCGTTCTGGGAGATGGAAAAAAAATAAAGGCGCAGGACATGTCGATTTTGGAAAACAAACCGTTGCAGGAAAATGTACCTTACGAAGTTACATTCGTTGCTGTCAATACACTTGGCTATTTATTGAAACGTTTTTCCTACAATTTCACTCTAGATAGCGATCGCAGGGAGAATGGCAGCCTTGAGGAATATTTATTTGGAACATTTTTTTGGATATTGCTGGCGTTCAACGTTATTTCACTGATTCCGATCAGGTAACACAAATATTTATGAAAGTTTTCATCTACGAAAAAAAGTTTCAGCTTTTGTACAGTCAAGTACTTCGAATATCGCCAGATTCGTAGTAGATTCAAACTGAAATATCCGTCAGAAGAACAATTTTCAGGTGAGGAGTATGAGTTCAATGAATTAAGGCGCGTTCTTATCTGTATTTGCAGTCGAGATACGACATGTGGCAAAGAAGGGGGATAAAGAGTATCTTATACCATTGGAAGTGACGGTAGGTTGAAATATTAAGCAACCCAATGAGGCTCTGTAGTTATTACAGAGCCAGTATATTTAAGTTCAGTGTACTGAAACATCTCCCGTCCGTATGACATAATCTTATGCCTGTTTGCACCGTCTAATACTTATAAGTGGCGTAAGTTGGGATCCGTTCATAAGATGAGTCACTGTTTCGTTGCACCGCAAGAGTATAAGTTAGGCATCAAATAGTTTAGCCAAAAGAGGAAGTTTTCAAGAAGCGCATGCTCAAAGCTCGACGATATCGAGTACTTGACTTTAGGATGCAGTTTCGGTGACGAGGCGGCAAAAATCTTCGGGTTAAGTTTCGACCGATACATATCATGTCTTGTGTTGTGGTGCAAACCGGCATCACAAATCTCAAACGAAAACTATTCACTATTCACTATTCACTCCCATAAAACTAGTACGACCCAATTAGACAAATACTCAACTTTATTGATAACCCCAGGTTCTTCTATAATGAATTTAACCTTTTTAAATGTGATTGTCTAGATTGACATGTTTTTGTGTAAGCCAGGTAGGAAGATCAGGTTTTGGAGGTATATATAAAGGTGATGAGGCTCATGTTTAAAGATGTTCAAGTTGATAAATGTTAAGCCACATTAAGCGGCACGTTTAATTATGTTTCAGCATGCTTCCGAAGTGAAGTTGGCTGCGCGCATGATTAATGCGCAAGGTTGATAATATAGTGAGTTGCTGATTTACGTTAAGTGAGCCTTAAACAGATGAAAAGCTTTATTTGAATTGTGTGAATTTCAATTATTTTTTGAGCTCGAAGTGACTAAGCTGTTGATGAATTATTGATACGATCATCGATTGCTGACTGATTTGACTTCATTGAGAGGTGTTTCATTACCACAAAATTAACTATGTTGAGGCAGCTCTTTCCCAGAAGAAGTGAAGATCTTTTATTATTTTTTTTGTTTTCTGTTATCGCCACCCCCTCACCCCCCTCACCCGAAAACAAATCTTCGCTGCGCATAGTAAAAACTTTAATTGACATAATAACCAATACTTCGACATTATATTAGTAAACGGATCAGCAGCAAAAATTTAACTCGAGAAAGTTCGAGAAATTTGAATGACACAAGCAAACACTGAGGAGCTAGCGTATCTAAAGCGGCTGGTAATAGTAAACATGACAGAAAGAGAACTAACGGAGAGACTCAAAGAAGGTAATTTTGACATTACTCCACGCTGTGTTCCTGGAGAAAGCAGCCATAAAAGATCTATTCATTGATGAGGATGAAGGTTTCCGGTTCCAGACTACCCAAATCATTCATAAACAAACCTGTAGACAACATGCCGAAAGAACAAAGAACATGCTTAAAGAGACTCAAAAAAGACGTCATCCTACATGCCAACAGAGGTAACGCCACTCATCTGATGAAGACAGAAGATTACAATTAAAAATTAGGGTCTGCCACCCATAGACCTCAGAAAAATTATCCTACTCGGGCCAAACTAAGAGGAGTCAACGATTTGATCAAAACATTCTCACTCACACAGGACAGTCAGAAAAGGTTTTGGAGAATGGAAGCCGTGCCACCAAGACTTTATGACCTTGGGCAGGATCATGAAAATGATGTTCCACCTAAAATCTGGCAAATCATCTTGCCTTACTTGGCCACATCGGAAATAGTAACAGTCTCATCAAGGATTGGAACCATTTCATCAGGAAAACTCAAGGTCTAAAATCCATCCTGACATACTGGTTAGCTTCGATCTTGAGTCTCTTTTCACGGATTGCCTTTCACTAGTTTCACGAATCTTTATGGAGGATACCACCAAATATTCCACCTCTATGTGACGTCTTACTACACCTTGTAGAAGGGTAGTCTCTACGAATAAACAGACGGAATTGCCATGGGAAGCCAACCCATTCCATTGATATTGAATTTTTATGGAATATATTGAACAGGAAGCTGTCGTTGGGGTTATACCCGCCTTCATAATTCGAATAGACTTATACATGCCCATTGTAGAACACAAAGATTATCTACAAGTATTATATTTATATCGGATTGCTCATTCCGAATTAATTCTGACATTGTACAACAAGCCCTTAAGTGATATCTGGAAAACAATATTCGGTGAGCATTTAAGACAGAATGGCTGAAATATTAATCGAAAGTCTTCCCAAAAAATTGCACTTATCGCTTTCATAAAAATCAGCAAATTGGGTGACACTCTATTAAATAGTATCTGCAGAAATATCTTTTATGGCATTGGTAGCTCAATAGGCGTAGTACTGACCTACTACCCAGAAAAACCGGGTTCGAATCCCGGTAAATTCCAACTCAATTTGAGAATGCCCGTGCTTCGGAAGGCACGTAAAGCCGTTGGTGTCGGCTATGTATTTAATGAATAGTCGTTAGGTCATGCCAGAGGCACTTGTGCGATCTGAAAGCTCTGGCACTAAACCCGGGTCAGTGGGTTACACGATCTTACTTTTTTTAAGAATATCTTCTATGCCTTTGCGAATTTTATGGTCTGTATTTTAAATGTTGCAAAACAAAAAAAAAAAAATAGGAGTATTAAGTCGTGTTGGAAGACAGCCCATCGATCCTTGAATCGTTTAAAGCAAGATGATCCAGTGCAAATAGCACGATCAGTATTTCACGTGATAGGCACTCTAACGCTTCAATTTGAGAGGATCCACAATTCATTATGAAATCTGAAGCTATATTGTTTGACCAACATGCTTATACTTATTGGAGGCAACTGAAGATCAGTTGAATACTTGATGTATTTGATGTAAATTTTTTATAGCGGGATACTTCTTCATATCAAAGTTTCGTACCAAACCACTTTTGTGATGTCGACTCAAAACCCATTAGAGTCACGGAATTCGAAAAATACTGCAAACGTGCCTTATCTTCGGACGAATTCGAAAAGCAATTCAACGTGAGTTGTTAAGGATTTTGATTGAGTAAATCCTTATTGCTGTCATTGTAGGATTTACCAAAGGACCCAGTGAAACCCTGTGAAATAGGGCTTTTGCCATGTAACAAACCGAAGAATCGTTTCAACAATATAGTTCCATGTAATCTTCAATGTTGTGAACTTTTTTGAAATGTATTTGAAATTCTATTTTTCCAGATGATGAATCCAGAGTGAAACTAGGTGATTCAGAAGCAAATGATGAAACTTCTTATATAAACGCTAGTTATATTGCGGTTAATAATTTTAATTATGTCTACCAATAGTAAGATAAAATTTGGATCAATATTTCAGGGTTACCCAAGGGGAATCGCTTATATCGCCACCCAAGGCCCCAAATCCTTAACAATCAACGACTTCTGGCAAATGGTTTGGGAAAATAACGTAAAAAATATTGTGATGTTAATTAATTTGGAGGAACAAGGCCAGAGGAAGGTTGAAAAGTACTGGCCAGATCAAAGGGAGGATTTTCAATTCGGAAAATGTCACGTTTTTTATGACAGCGAAGAGTTGCAGGCTGACTACGAAGTTCACGTCGTACGTTTGGTTCGCGATGGTTTTGAGAAGAAAGTGCGGCATTTCCATTTCCTCCGATGGCCCGATCAGGGAGCTCCGCTTCATTTTCAAATGTTGATACCTTTTGTTCGTAGAACTTTGGAGATATCGTCCAAAAGTCCCATGGTGGTGCATTGTTGGTGAGTGAGCCTCATTTACTTCCTGTTTAATAATATTTTCATGGCAGTTCTGGTACGGCTGCGACTGGTGTTTTCATCTTGTCTCACATCTGCCTAAAGAAAGCCTGCGGCACTGGTACTCTTGACCTATTGAGAGTGGCTCACGAGCTGCGCCAACAAAGAATGAAAATGATTGATAATTTGTTGCAATATAAATTGGCGCATTTGATCGTGATGGAGTGTTTAACAGGCCTTCAAACAGTTGTGACGGGCACAGACGACTTGGACAAATTCTTTGTTACGCTGACTGATCCAGACGAGCTTAGATCGCAGATGAGATACTTGAACGAAACTGATTGGCAGAACAGAGTTTTGTCGTCACAGAATATGAATGCAGAAGCGTTTGAGGTTGTTCCAAGCAAGAATAAAGCAAAAGACATTTTCCCGGGTAGGTATGGCGTTACTGAGTATTTATATTACTTTTTTCTTTATTTGTTAGATGCGGCTAGCGCTATTCACTTAACGAAATATCCACCATCGGATGTCACTTCTGGTTATATAAACGCTATTAAAGTGGATGGGTATCGTTGTCCTGAGCGATATCTCATTACGCAACAACCGCTACCAAACACTTCAAACGACTTCTGGAGAATGATGGTCTTGAGGAACGTGGAAGCTTTGATTTCGTTGAATGAGATCAGTTTAAACGACAAGGTGACCTATGTTACTTAAAGAGTTACTCTATTTCATCTATATTTCTCTCAGAAATCCTGTTTCTTCTGGCCAACCGAAGAGAACCCCGAAATCTCTCCAGTAGATTTCATAATATTGAAGCACTATTCTACATTTAAGTACGGAGATATAGAGAAAACTACTGTTCATGTCTTTGTTGAAGGCAAAGAAGTAGATATCAAAACAGTTCATACACAAAATGACAATGTTTTTTCAGAAGAAAACGCTGAAGGTAACTATTTTGTCCTTGAGCGGATGGAAAGCTCACGAAACGATTCCCACTGACATTTCATCCCTTTTGAAACTACATGGTTTGGCAGAGAAGGAATTCAGATATTCACCAGAAATTGTCGTTACGTGCTAGTAAGGAAGCTCTAAATTCTTCCAAATCATATATTAATTCTCTTATGCATTTAAGTGACGGGAATTTGGCGTGCGGTGTTTACTTGGTCACTTCCTTTGTCACGGAGAAAATTAAATTGGAAAAATCGTTCGATATTTGCGAAGCAGTGAAAATTATACGCAGGAACAGAAAGCAATTCATAGTTGATGAGGTAAAAACTCTTAGAATTCACCAAATTTTTACTCGAAATTCAAAGTCAATAAGCAATTTTCATGAAGTTGGGTTTTTTAAGTACCGAAGTCTAAGTTTTCTGCCACCACCCAGTCAAGGTAAAGTTTGTCGTTCTGTGAATCGTGCACAAAAGCAGAAAGTCCCCAATCGGTCAAGATTTGAATCATCGCTATTACCATTCGTTTTTGACATTTACAAATTTGATTATTTGTCATCATTTGAAAGATATATCTCAAATCGTTCTATGATTTGTGCTTTCGATTTTGGATTTCACACAGAAATTCGGTTTGTGAAATTATCATTTACTGCATATCGCAATTGTAAAAACCCTTTCTGTTACAGAAACAATTGTCTCTTCTTTATGAGATTGCAGTTACTTATTTCAAGGGATTTGAAGGTTATGCCAACTTCGCACAAGAGGAAATTTCTAATTTCAATATTTATGATTACATCGATTAAGTTTCAATAAAAAAGAAAATAATCATTGAATTGATATATTGCATAGAGTTTTCTACTTAACAAACGATATATAAGGAGCTATATGTGGTGGGAAAATAATATGCGTTGTAAAATCGTTTCGTGTGTGTTATAGTAGGTTGGGTATTCATTTGAGCACGAACTCGCATGAGGCACGGAACAAGGGCGTGAAATTGGAGGGAGGCGTGCCTGCGGCGATTCAAGCACCGTCAGACGGATGTATGTGGAGAGCGTTTGTCGCTAGCGCCATTTTTTATTTCAGCAACTACTGCCATTCAGCCTTGTTGCGGAAAATAAAAATATTTCAAACAACCAAAAACATGACAAAAATAAAAGCCTGGGATGAAATTGTACTGAAGTGTGTTTTTTTGTTCTAACCTTATTTTTGGAAACCAAATGTAGTTTTCATGATCAAGAAAACATACCGCATTCAGTCGATAAAGTCATTTCTTATGGTCAACGAAAGCAAAAACATATTTCTTCGATGACGATTCAGAAAAATATATATTTTAATATAATGTATGGTTTTTATTTTCGTACCTGGTTTATATTAACTATAGGCATCTTCGAGTTTTTTGGTGATTCAGGTTTATTTTAAACAATTTACAATATTAAGGACGTTTTGATAGATATTTTATCTTTGTCAACTATTTAAAATAAAATAATTCACATATGAAAATGAAAGCGAATTAGATATTGAAAATATCTTACCAGAAAGTTCAATGACGTTTAATATTCGTTCAAATGTTCGAAATTATATGGAACGTATCGTTATAGTACAAAAGAGTATATTGTACTTAGTCCCTTTATGTCAGGTTTATCATTTACAACATCTTTTTCGTTTTCTTTTATATGTATCATTTCAAGAATTTCTCTAGATTTAACGTTTTTTTCTGTTGCTAATATACTGACGTTGTTGTAATCGAATTCATGGTTGTTTGTTTTTTTTGCTTCTTTAGTGCGGTATTGGCTGTTTATGGGCTTTCATTCTGTCTGTAAGTCGTTGGGAAGTTTGTCCGATGTATAATTTGTTACAAAATTTTTTGTATACTACATGGGATCGCTTTTCTTTAGGAATTTTGCTTTTGAATTTTGTATAAATTTGTTTTATCTGATTTTGAGGATGGTATTCAATTTGAATATTGTATAGTTTCATTGTTTTTGAGTTCTTTCTTTGATAATTTTATTTATTATATGGTCAGGGTAATCGTTTTGGGTAAATATTATTTTTAATTTACTAAGAATTTCTGTACGGAATTTGGGAGATGTAAGCGCTATTGCTCTGTTCATTAAATTTTTTGCTATGCTTATTTTTTGTGACTGATGATGTGAAGAATGAAAATTTATAAGTGTGTCTGTTGATGTATTTTTTCTGAACCATTTTGTCTCAAGCTTGTTATTTTGTCGAATTATTGTCATGTCCATGAAATTTATTTGGTTATCTTTTTCTTCTTCTAAAGTGAATTGTAATTTGGAATTATAATATTTAAAACTATGTACAATTTTATTTATTTATTTTGGGTCTGCTATTAACAAACAGTCGTCAACGAATCTCTTGTATAGTGTTATTGTGAAATTACCTTCACTTAAATTTTTTTCTTCGAGATGTTCCATAACCACTTGAGCTACCCATTGCAACTCCGTCGATTTGTTGGTAAAATTGGTCTTGATATTGACAGTAATTAGTGTTAAGTGAATAAAGTAAGGATTCGATGAAGTCTTTTTTTGGTATCATTGTGAAATTTTGAAGTTGCGTCCATTTTTCTGTTATAATATCAGCTACGACCTTGTTTGGAATATTTGTATAAAGCGAAATTACGTCTAGGGAAAATAATTTATGAGTTTTTGGGATCAAAATTTCGTTTAATTCTTTTTTTAGTTGTTAAGAATTTTTTATATAAAACATGTTTTTGTTTGTTATATTTGAGATAATTTTCCCAAGGTGTTTCGAAATATTGTAAAGAGGAGATTTGTTATAAGAAACTATAGGACGAAAAGGCATGTTTTCTTCATGAATTTTGGGAAGGCCGTATATTCTTAGAGATATGCTGTTATGTATAATTAATTGATTGTATAAATTGTCAGAAATGAAATTTTTGGATTTTCATTTTTTGACCAAATTGTTATTTTCTTTTTCAATAGTGGCTGTTAGATCCTTTTTAATTTTATTATAAGTGTTAGTGCCTCCTAGAATTTCATTCATTTATTCGATGTGTTTTTCTTCGTCGATAATTACGGTCTTATTTCCTTTATCGGCTTTCGTGACAATGATATTTTGATTTTCTTTTAAAAAATTTTATTGTATTTTGAAATCCTATTAGAAGTTTTTTTGTTTTCGTTCTTTCGACTTTTTGTTTGATTTGGTGTCTAGTTATGTTTATATTGTGGGCAAGTTAAGCTCTGATCTTATTTCGTTCCTTAATTAGAATTTGTGGAGTATTAGCTCCTATCTGAGAGATAATTTGTTTGACAGGTAGTTCTTTTTCGTTATGTATTTCTATGGCAAATTTTGGGTCTAGATTAAGTTTTTCTTTGACGTACTCTGGTAAAGTGATATTGGTTGTATTCAGAAGATGCTTAGTATTCTTAATGTTGACTTGTGTGGTTGTGTGGTGGTATTATGTTTTTTTCGATATAGTTGTTGCAGTTTTTTCAAGTGTTTTGCTTTACCTTTTAGATTGTTCTGAAATTTCTCTTTGGTTGAATTCGAATAGAACTTCCTCTGGAAGATTATTTTTAATTTTGTTCATTATACGTATAATTTGGGATGATAGACTATGAATTTGTTTAGTTGTGTCTGTTATTAAAAGATCAATTATTTTTTTATTGAAAAATGTAACAGACTTATTGAACTTTCTGCTAAGATACTCACATTCAAATTTTATGTGTTCCATATCAAATTGCAGGAACACAGGACAAAGTTCGTATTCTTTACATTTCAAAAGAAAAATTCTTCTACATTTCAGGTTTGTTAACCGATTGTTCAATTTTGCTATATTCTTCAATTTTTTTGTAATACTCATTCCATAATTTCTCCGAATTTCTGTATAGCAACCCATTGTTATCGTTCTTGATTGTAACATTCACTGAGATTTTTCGATGTAATTCCGTTCAACTTTACACACTTTTTCAACCTGTGTGATTTAATAGTGTATGGTTTTTATTTTCGTACGTGGTTTATATTAACTATAAGAATCTTCGAGTTATATATATATATAGGTATCCCGATTTATTCTGTAAAATTCTGTTATGTTTCTATGGGAACTTCGGCTACCGCACGGCGGATGGCGCGCACGAGTAACGCTCTCGTTTGGCAGCCGTCCGTCGTAGCTTATAACCGTCCCCTGCTCCATTCCATCGTGGGGCTCTCCCCAGCGTATATGGCAGGGCTAACGTACATCAGCCATACTGATGAGTCCAGTGATCCGACAGCATCGCGGATCCATTGTTCCTATATTTCGATCAGTGTTTTTACCCTTATTTGCATTGCAATAAGATGCCGAATCTATGCTATATAGCATTTATATTTTGACTTAAGAAAACACTCACTATTCGACCCAGTCTCCACTGACGCGGGGTAGATTGTCATCCCGCAGTGTAACCATGGTGCCCACTTGAATGTTCTCCACGGCGCAATTTCTCCATTTGGAACGAACGTGGAGTTGGTTCAGATAGTCTTTGGACCACCGCTTCCAGAAGTATTGTTTGGCTCGTTGTACGGATTCCCATGCTGATAAACGGTTTGTGGCGACGGCAGTCACATCCAGTTCGGGTAAGCTTCCAAATTCGCTTCCGATAAGAAAGTGCGCGGGGGTGAGGGCTCGCAAATCGTTGGGATCATCGGATACAGGGGATATGGGACGGGAATTGAGGACTGCCTCTATTTCATTCACATATGTCAAAAGCTCTTCGTAGGTATATAGTCTGTCACCCACGGCCTTAAAAAGAAGCGTTTTAAAAGATTTGACCGCGGCCTCCCATAACCCTCCAAAATGTGGCGAATTCGGCGGAGAGAAATGCCATTCGACCCCTTTTCCCGCCAAGAAACTATCCAATGCCGTGCGACTCTTGTCTGATTCTAAAGATTTTTTGAAAAGTTCAAATTCATTTTTGGCTCCGCGGAAATTTGTAGCGTTGTCCGAATAGATCCTAGATGACACACCTCGTCGTACAAAGAACCTGCGCAAGCCGCCAACAAACGACTCCGTGGTCAAATCCGAAATTAGTTCGATGTGGACGGCTTTGGAAGAGAAGCACGCGAAGATACAGGCGTAAACTTTAACCTTTCCACGATTTCGAACTACAGATTGCTTCATGAAGAACGGTCCGCAGTAATCGACACCCGTATTCAGAAATGGTCTGTTTGGCGTAACGCGGTCTACCGGTAACTCGCCCATGAAATAGGGAACTTTATTTGGAGATGCTCTAGAGCAGGTCACGCATTCACGAATTACCGATTTCGTCATGACTTTACCATTTATAGGCCAATAGGATGATCGGACTGAATTGAGTGTGGCTTGAACTCCACTATGATAATTTAAAGCGTGCGCTTGACGAATGATTAGTTTAGCCACGTGATGGTTTTTTGGCAGTATGATAGGATATTTAGATGAATACGATAAATCGGACTTTCGTAGTCGACCACCCACTCTGAGTATACCATATTCGTCTAAAAAGGGATTTAAATCACGTAAGTTTCCCCTACCGTGAGTATATTTATTTTTCAAAAGAGCTTTTCTTTCTTGTTCGAAGCTCTCTTTCTGGACGACTTTAATTATAACCCGTTGCGCCTTTCTTAGCTCCGAAACACCTAAGTTGCCCAGATCTTTATTTCCTTTCCTACGACCATTATTGTAAAACCTGAATATATAGGCCACAATGCGTTGAAGTTTGGAAATATTCGAATACCTCTCTAGAAGAAGTAATTCTCGATGGTTACAATTTAACGTCTTGACCACTTTTAATTCAGTTAAAGGGACCTTCTCGAAATTATTGGTCGGCCAGTTGGCCTCTTCCAAATATAACCACTGTGGGCCAGATTTCCATCTGGAATTATTCAAAAATCGACCGGTAATTGTCCGCGTGATAAAAAGTCGGCTACGTTCTCATGTGTCGGCACATGTCTCCAAGATAAAGAAGCTATAGTATCGTTTATTTCGACAACCCGATTTGCTACGAACGTTTTTAACCTGCTTGGATGAGTGTTGATCCACTGTAAAACTATCGATGAGTCGGTCCATAAAACAACTCGATCAATAGGTCGTACTAGTGCCTTCATTACTAATTTAACTAAACGGGCCAGAACAAGAGCTCCACATAATTCCAATTTGGGGATCGTAAGTGATTTAACTGGTGCTACCCGATTTTTCGAACATAGTAAATTTACAAATGACTGCCCTTCTTGGTTTATTGAACGTAAATATACACAGGCGCCATAAGCTCTTTCGCTTGCGTCACAAAACCCATGCAGCTCAACCCGTATGGCTTCCTGTATTATGGTTTTGCGGTTGAATCGCAAACTGTTCAACAATTCCAATTGGTTCTTTAACGTTAACCACGAAGTATGCAAATTTTGCGGCAAAGATTCGTCCCAATTTAAATTACGTTTCCACAACTCCTGCATTAATACTTTTGCTACCACGGCTACTGGCCCTGTTAATCCCATCGGATCGTAAAGTTTAGCTATGCTTGACAGCACATTTCTCTTTGTTATAGGGGCATCGAAATTTTTCGGATCAACTTTATAACAAATTTCATCCGCATCTTTATCCCATTTTATGCCTAGTGCTTTTGCTTTGGTGTTGTTTTCTTTAATATTCCAAAATTTTGTCAGGTATTTTTGGGTCGAATCTACTGCTAACATGCACCGCCTTGCAGGAGCCCTATTATTAACCGATTCAACTCGTCCTGCAACTATCCAGCCTAATTTCGTTTTCTGCAATTTCACTTGCCGGTCATTGATCGCGATTTGACCGACACAGAGCAGATCGTAAAACAATTCAACACCGAGTAACGCATCGATCGTTCGCGGTTTTTGAAATTCTGGATCCGCGAGTTGCAAATTCGGAGGAATACTGAGATCTGTACGATTGATAAATTCATTCGGAATAAGATCACAAATTTGTTCAATAACTAAGAACTCTGCCGTAGATTTATAACCTTCGTTAGTCGAGTGTAGTTGTGTCCTAACCGCATGCTTTACTCTGGTCTCTAAAGCGCTCAAACTGGCAACCGGTATGTTAACCGATCGTAGATTTAGTTTTAATTTTTGCGCGAACTTTTTAGTCATAAAGTTTGATTGTGATCCGTTGTCTAATAATACGCGCGCGGGGATAAATTGACCATCACGGGATCTAAAATTCACAATGGCTGTTGAAAGAATAACCTGGGACCCTACGAATGAACTAAAAACTTTCGATTTTTCCTCAAATTCTTCCGACGTAGATGCGGAATCGGGTAGTTTGCCGTGATTCATTTTTATGGTGTCCCTTTTTTCGTTATAATGTAAAAGCGTATTGTGCTTTTTATTGCACTTTCTACAGTTCGACCCTTTGCATTGGTCGTTTCGGTGACCTGCCCGGAAACAATTGAAACACAACTGGTTTGTTCTGACAACTTCTACCCGCTCCTTTGTATTCATTTTCAAGAAATTTTCGCACTGTCGTAAAGGATGTGATTTCTTGCAGATGACACAGCTTCCTTCGAAACTGGTTGTTGAAAACGCATGCCGTTTGGGCATTGTCCCGTCGGAAGTTTTCGGAAATTGTGACGTAGTCTTATTGATATTCATGGCTGTGATTTCTAATATTTGACAACGATCTTCCACAAACGAAAAAAGCTTTTCTAATTTAGGCATATCTCGACCCGTAATTGTTTTTTCCCATTCTTTATGAGTGTTGCGATCTAATTTTGACGTAACTGTATAAATTAGTAAAGTGTCCCACTTATCGACTGGTTCACCTAAAGATTCGAGAGCACGTAAATGCGATTGGATGGTGTCGATTAATTTGCGCATTTCAGTAGCTGATTCTTTGTGTAATGCTGGTAAAACACATTGTTCTAATTGCGTAACGTTTTATTGTAACATTTTAGTTTTTTATCTTCATTAAATCAGAAAAGAAATTTCCTTTCGAACAAGTTACAATTTTGCGCTCGATGTGTGATAACTTTTATTCGTAGATTCTCTTATATAATGAAAACAAACTGTACGGATAGGAAATACAATCTCGGATTGGATGATAAATAAATTGACTGTGATAGAACCCAAACAAGCACTCTACGAATTAAAGGGCGAGCTTATGGCTTCGCCACGGAAGAACGTCATTTACGATGAGTCGTGACGCGGCGATTAGCGCACTGGTTATTTTCGTTCTTCCGTTTGTTCTAATCAACTGTTGTATTTATCACAAAGTCCGTTTGTGAGTAATTTTTTCAGAATACAAATTATCTCCTTAAAACTAATCGCAATAGGGAGCAGTTTTACGGAACCCGTCATATTGCCGCCGTCGTCCTGGCTAGAGGTGGATCTAAAGGCATACCGTTGAAAAATGTTGCGAAAATCGGCAATGAAACGTTAATCGGACGAGTGCTTGAGGTGATTAAACTCACGAGTTTCGATTCGATTTGGGTTTCTACTGACCATTCGACGATATTTGACGTTGCGAATAATCGTAAGTTGATTATTTAAACTTTTTTTTTCAAGGTTTAAAAGTTTTGTCATCGCAGATATTCAAAATATTCACTGGCGATCTGCGAGTACAGCGTCGGACGAAGCATCTTCAATAACGGCCGCTCAGGAATTTTTAAATCTCCACAGGGAAATTGACCATTTAGCTTTGGTTCAGTGTACATCCCCCTTCATCGAAAAATCGTTCTTGCAAAAAGCAATCGATTACACGCGCGAGGGAAAAAATTGTGCTTTTTCAGTTACAAGGTGCGTCAACCATCACAAACTAATCTTGAAGATATTAGCAAATGGTTTACAGATCATTCAAATTACGATGGTTTGCTAAACCAAGTGTAGTTGTTCCTATAAATTTCAACCCGAAACTACGTCCTCGGCGGCAAGATTGGTCAGGAGAATTGATTGAGAATGGAATGTTTTATTTCGCGAGCAGAAAGTTAATTGAAAAAGGACTATTGCAAGATGAAACGTATGTAATACATAGCATCAAATGAGAAGACGTGAGAAATTTCTAAGAAAATCGCAAAATGTTATTAAAAATTTTCCTCAAATTATCTGAAAGAGGTATGTTAATCTATGACGTACTGTAAAATCCTCTGATTTTGACCAAAAAATGGGGAATACTAGAAAAACTTGATAATTTTCTCCGAAGTTTTGAAGAATTACGAGATCAATAATGAATTTTTCGTCTATTGTCTTAAAAATACTCAAGGAAATAAATTTGCGAAAATTTTTCAGATAAGTATGTACTCGTGTCGATATCTACATCAATCAGTTGTAAGGCGCATGCGCGAAGTACCCGTCAGTACCGTTGGTTCAAGACAATGTTAGGTTAGATGTAAAAAATCGTGACATTTTCAAGTAAGATCGTGACGAAATCGCATTTTAAATAATGTAAATGACGAAATATTCTCGAGCGAACGTAGACAGTAAAGTAATAACCGCGTGAAAAAAAAACCATCACTGTAATAGTACCTTCTTTTTCAGATGCGCTATAATCGAAGTACCAAAGAAAAACAGTTTGGAAATCGACGATCCAGTCGATTTGTTTGTCGCGAATAAGTTGGTGGATTATTTCGAATCTATAAATAAAACATAATGACCACGTTATTTGCTGAAGGTAACATTCCATTATTTCATTATCTTTATATGCGATCTCTACGTTGTTGTTTCAGGTTCTATTCCTTCTTTATACAGAGAAATATTTGATATTTGTTCGAATAATGGAGACCCGATACACAGGGACGTTTACGAATGTCTTTTAAAACAATGCCATTTGGAAGTGGATCAACTGAAATTGATATGGAACTTGGCCGGGCCCCCGCAGGGTGCGATTTCCAGGACGAGTTTGTACAAGACGCTAGCGCTCGTAGCATGGGCGCAGCAAGGAAAAACATTATCCGATAAATTATTGGAAAATTTCTCCGGGAGAGGTTGCTGTAAGTCAAATTAATGAACGAGTACTAACAAAGTATATTTTAGAGTACCCAACACCGAACATATCAGATTTGACGCCTGTTAAGAACTTAAAATATCAAATACGTTTGAAGTTGAATCCGGCCAATTTGGGACTATCATATTTTGACATAACACAGTTGGATCATATAACAGTGGAATTGGTACCTGAAAAGAAAGGATTGTTTTTGAAATATTCGGAATATTTAGTTAGTTCGAGACGCTTCAATTCTGTGGTTACGAGAAGATACAATGATTTCGTCGTTTTGAATGAGCTACTCCTGAACCGATTTCCTTACAGGTACTCGAGTTTTCGTGTAACTGCTATCTTTAAAAATTTATTTTTTAGAATCATCCCAAGGTTGCCTCCAAAAAGGATCGTTCTGGACGCAGATTTTCTTGAAATTCGCAGACGAGCACTGCAACGATGGTTAACTTTGATTTGCAGACATCCGACTGTTTGTCACGACGCTGTTATATCATTTTTCCTCACCGATCAAACGGTTGATTTACAGAATCGGATAAGAGATATTTTCAAACGTGCACCAGATGAGTTTATGACATCCGATATTGCGGCAACATCAAAGGTGACTTTTCTAATTTTAAAAAGGTTTTAAAAACTTCGATTTTTTAGAGTTTACTACCAGCGGACTATACAGACGTAACCAATAGAGATAACATTCGGATGTTAATCCAAGTTGTAGGACGATTGGAATTTCTCGCCAAGGAAGCCATCAATAGACAGAATATGAACGCTAGGGATTCCGAGGAATTGTCGACATTGTTTAAAAGTTTGAGCGTTTTGGCTCTGGATAATGGTTGTGTAAATAATTGGACCACAATGCGACAAGGTTTCGATATGGTGTCACAGTAAGTTTTTTCTCATACAGGCTGTCCCAAAAGTCCGGGTACGGCCTGATAACTTTTGAACAGTTGCAGGTAAAAGGATACAACTTGGGGTATGTTTCTCACACAAAAGGGACTACCTTTTGGGGGGGTCAAATTGTTTGACCCCCCTCTGTGGGGATGCCCATCCCCCCCAACTTTTTTTTTTTCAAATGGTGGGGATGCCCATCCCCCCAACTTTTTTTTTTTTCAAATGGTAACCCCCATCTTGTGATACACCATTGTAAAGGGAACAAAAAAAGAAGACATTTCACTCAAACCGGAGGTCTTCATCTTAGTTTGTTCAAAAGTTATGGCCCAAGAAAGATGTTTTCTGATCCGCTGCGCTCATTTTCAAAAAATCGCTTGGGATCTCGGAAAAATAAAAAGGGCACCTGAACAATCGTTTACTCCCCGCCAAAGATGTAGAAATTGTAATGGCTAAGCCACAAAAGATTGTAAAAAACGGTTTTCAATAATTTAATAGATGAGCAGATTATTTTAAAAATAGCATGTAGTTCACTAAGACTGGCTAGGTGCTTACTTGATTAAAGCAAGTGCTCAAACTGAAGACCTCCTTGAACTTCGCAGTGCCCTAAGCGAACGTAAGCAGCTTCTCGTACGTTTTGCAACATTTCCGGAGTGATTTGTGCGATTTCGTTCCTAATGCTGGTTTTCAATTCTTCAATTGTCGTCGGTTTGCACTTGTATACTCTATCTTTTAAAAAAACCCCAAAGAAAGAAGTCTAAGGGGTTCAAATCAGGGGACCGCGGCGGCCATGCGATTGATAACGGAACTCTAATGCCTCTGCCAATCCAACGATTCTGAAACGTGATGTCTAAGTAATTTCTCACGATGAGACCGTAATGAGGGGGGGCACCGTCCTGCTGAAACCACACGTTGTGAAAATCTCCTGTAGACAAATTTTCAATCGCGGGAACAATATCATTTTGGAGGAGTGCGAGGTAGCGTTCACTGTTGAGATTACCGTCAATAAAAAATGGTCCTATGATATTTCCTAGAATACCACACCAAACGTTCACCTTCTGAGGAGTTTGCGTGTGCGTTTCTTGAATCCAGAAGGGATTTTCATCCGTCCAAAATCTATCATTGTGTTTATTAACCGCGCCGTTTAAAAAAAATGTCGCCTCGTCAGTAAAAGTAACCTTGGAGAGAAAATTTGGCTGTGCGTCAACCTTATTCCGAATTTTTTCACAATACTGGATACGTTTTTCAACATCACCCTCTTTCAGTTCTTGAAGACTGTGGCACTTGTATGCAAAATAATTAAAAGATTTTAAAATACGATGCACAGAATTCTTCCCAATGTCAGTAATTGCGCCAGCCTTCCGAGTAAAGGTACGCGGAGTGTCAACGTATGTTAGCAACACTTCCTCGACTTTTTCCGGTGATGTACTCGATTTGGGCCTACCACTTCTAGGTTTGTCTTTAACGGATCCTGTTTCTAAAAATCTAACGACGGTATTTTTAACAGCATTTTTTGAGATGGGTGATCGCTCATGAAATGTATTGTTAAAAACTGCCCGCACTTCATCGTAAGACCGTTGCCTGTCGCCAAAACCACGGATCATTAACAATGTGATCCTTTCTTTCTCGCTTAACTTCACGTTAGCCATGGAAAAAGAAAAATGTGAGTGTGAGGAGTCAATTAAGAAAGAGCGCCGTGAAAATTACTAGAAATACCCACGCCAAAACGCTAATTTTCAAGAATGAAATTGGAAGATAACAGGGAAAAACGTTGAGATAATAACAGCCACCTGCGATGTGGATCTGAGATGTGTTTATCATAACAAACACGAAATCGTCAAATAATCACTCCGGAAATGTTGCAAAACTTACGAGAAGCTGCTTACGTTCGCTTAGGGCACTGCGAAGTTCCAGGAGGTCTTCAGTTTGAGCACTTGCTTTAATCAAATAAGCACCTAGCCAATCTTAGTGAACTACATGCTATTTTTAAAATAATCTGCTCATCTATTAAATTATTGAAAACCGTTTTTTACAATCTTTTGTGGCTTAGCCATTACAATTTCTACATCTTTGGCAGGGGAGTAAACGATTGTTCAGGTGCCCTATTTATTTTTCCGAGATCCCAAGCGATTTTTTGAAAATGAGCGCAGCGGATCAAAAAACATCTTTCTTGGGCCATAACTTTTGAACAAACTAAGATAAAGACCTCCGATTTGCGTGAAATGTCTTCTTTTTTTGTGCCCTTTACAATGGTGTATCACAAGATGGGGGTTATCATTTGAAAAAAAAAGTTGGGGGGGATGGGCATCCCCACAGAGGGGGGTCAAACAATTTGACCCCCCCAAAAGGTAGTCCCTTTTGTGTCAGAAACATACCCCAAGTTGTATCCTTTTACCTGCAACCGTTCAAAAGTTATCAGGCCGTACCCGGACTTTTGGGACACTCTGTATATTTTTGAACACTGTCAAAATGATATCACCATAGAGAACTTCATGTGGTGGCAAATAAAAGTCAACAGCACGCTAGTTTCGAGCAGATCTCTGTTTGTGAACGCTTAAGCCTCCTTTTTGACGCTTTGTATTCGCACAAAGATCTTTGCGAGAGGTTGGAAAAGGGTTTGGTGAACGATCACCAAGCGGCTCTCTCGAAAATGTCGTCGCTAAAAAAGCGGAAATTTCAAGGAGCGATTAGAGGAGTAGATGTGAGTATTAAGAAAGAAATATGGAAAATGAATAAAGAACTTTCACTAGACGGAAAGCGTTGGTCGTTTGGAGGAGAAGATGTTAGCTCAAGAAAATATCATCACTAATATGGAGTTACGTTCCGATTTCAGTTTGTATTGTCTCTACATGGAAACGCAGTTGGTTTACGCGTATGTGGGAACGTTATCGTCGATTTTCAATAGTCTAGTGACTTTGAAAATGAGGTCACATTCTGAGGTAAATTTATTTAATGAAGTTCCTCAAGTTTAAATACGAGTTTCAGCTTGCCAAAATCTGGGAACAAATTATGCCGGATATCCATCAATACCTTCCACATGATAGCAATAACGTAAATGGATCCACATAATTTGTTAGTTCGAAATAGCACTCAAGTTGAGTATAATGGATTTGTGATATGTCATCTGTATATATTTTGTATATTCAATTTTTATTACGAAAGTTTGTACCTTGATAATATATAAATCATTTAATGAACGTTACCTGAATGTTGTCGTCAATTTCATATAACCCCCCTCCCCCCATTATAAAGTAAAAAAGAAAAGCTGAAAAACTTTTAGTTGTTGCACCTGATTCTAACGACAAACAAGGAAGGGTTTCCATCTGTAAGTCAATAACATTCGTTTATATGTTGAATGTGTTCTAAAGAAGGTGGAGGGCAGCTGCACCCCTGCCTGGAAAACCATTAGTACATGTAGATTCCTTTTTTTTACTGCGTAAGGACAATTAGTCCTAAACCCCCCACCTAGATCAGAAGCTGGTTGTACGCATGCGCATGATGCCTGACGTATTGAATTGTCACAAGGCAACTAGTTTCTTTGTGGTTCCAAAGTTACAAGCGGAGCCATGAGAGGAAGCATAAACTGCAGTGACAATAAAGGTAATAAAATGAAAACACGCGTAATTAAAAATCAATATTTAGATAAAATTAAGACAATCTGACAAATAATGATAATTCGATGACACAAATATTTCAGTCTAAATAACACTAAATTTACACAGAATTATAAAAACTTAAAAATATTATCCGATTTCATTGAGCAAGATCATTCGAATGGCCCATTGCACGATCTGAAAACTAATAGTAAAAAGAATTTAAAAATGATCGATTTTAACGGCGACGCTGTTGGCCGCGTGATTACTCGGCAACAGAATATTATCCCAATCGGTGTGAACGTCTTGTTCGGAATCCGTCGCTTTCAAACTGATCCCGAGACTTGGAAGTGTGTTCGCGTAATGCGGAATGTTCAAGATCACAGGTTTGAGGAATTCCGTGCCTGAGAATAATTGATTAATCGAACGTCTTATTATGTTTTACTGTTTTATTTACCTTGAGGTCCACACATTACCAATGGTGACAACATCGTTTCACCTGCAAAATAAATAAAAATACATCATTTCTGTAATCAGTAAGTGAACCAGCTATTCTAAAACATGCAATTGTGCTTGATGCGCGCCGGTCTTAATCAAAGCGAAAGCAAGCCGTTCCGTCTCAAAGAAAACCTTTTTACCATTTTCCAAATCCAGTGGAGGCACGTTGTCGCATAGTCGCGGATCGGAGACAACAAAGTAGATTTCTTTTTTGGTCCCTTTCGTAATCGCACCTTCCGGTACCTCAAGCGTCACACCCCAGTACTCGTTGACCAGAGTACCACCCCGATGATCCACAAACGCGCTGGTCACGTCCCGTTTGCTAGGTCGTGAGAAATCTGGTCGTTCAGTCTCCGACGACAATTTCTTGTCCGTCGCCTTCGTGGGTGTCGCGGAAGCGACTGGTGAGGAGGTGACGTCGCGACTTTTGAACGACAGCTTCCGCAACAGTCTCGGACCGAAACCTTCGGATTTCGGCATTTTGAACGATTGCGCTTTGGTTAGTTTAGGCTTTATTTTCGGCGAGTTTGTTAGTTTTTGCGCGATGTTAGGCTGCGAGCCGAACGGGCCGGAGGACGAGGCCGCGCCTTCCGCGCCCCTTGAACAATCCAAAAACAATGCCAAGTTAGTCAGGTGCGCCACGGAATGCTTTCGCTTTAGATCGTCCGCCTTATCTATGGTTTTTAATTCACCTTTCAGAAAAAGGAGAAATAAACTCTACCCCATATCGAGGAAGCACAGGTGGGAAGAAAGAGTGGAACACTGTTTCTTCGAATGTACTGGCGGTTGTGCTTGAGCAAACGTCAGGAAGTCATTCCAAACAAGGACGACCAAGCACACGCAAAGAAAGTGCCTCCCACTTCGACAGAAACAGATGAAATTAAAAACGAACACATTCCACACAAACGATTCCAAAATGAAAGCATCCTCCCCTTACCCGGTGCAAATTAGTACTTAAAAGGCCAAAACCGAAGCAACAGAATGATTCTCACCTTAAATTATGATGAACGGGTTTTCTGTACAACTCGAAAGCAGAACCTCTTTGCTCCCTCGAACCTTGTAAATCCACTATCGGTCTGTCGAATTGTCGTTGCCCGACTGCCTCCTCGCTGTAAAGTTGATGCGAGTTTTCCATGGCAGAAATCGGTTGAATTTCGCTGCGGGACGCGTACGATATTCCCGGATGTCTTCGGGAATCGTATGGGGGCGTCATGTCGTAGTGACCGTGGGGCGAGCTGTAGCGACCGTTGTCTTGTTGTTGCCACGAATTTCCATTGGTCGAGACGTTGTAGTAGTAGCCGTGACCCGGTGGGTAATTCTGCCCTCGATCCTAATGGAAGCAAAAAAAGTTGCTGATCATACTTTCCTTTCAAACAAAGACTGCTCTTTTGAAGAATTTTTTCAACATTTTCTTTTAAGACAATTTGAATGTTGCACAATTGAGTTCTTAAATATTTGTTAGTACTACTGTATCTGTCCGAGTACAGCAAACCAAAAATTTTTATTAGTGACAAGCGGAAAGCGACTCATCAGTTCTGGTAGTAGCATAGCCAACTTTCTTTTCAATTGCAAGCGTATATCCCCAATTCAATATAATTCCGATGGACTCAGACAATATCGCAGGAAAATCCAAAAACATCTTGCGGGTTTTGATTGAATCGGTTATAGTTATAGAGGTATATTAATACATGAAGTGATACGCATTTTCCACATATTAATATCAGAACGATGAGTGGACATGTATTACCGAAATTTGCCTTCACGTTGGGGTAATAAAATCAATTTTGAGAAATTACAAATAACATTTGCAATAGTACCCTAAGTTCCATAGGTAGCAATGCAGTTAGAATTTCACCAATTTAGAAACCGATACTTACTATTGGATTGCTATGACTCTTGCCGTGTTGATATGCGGGAGGCGGTGGTTGCATCATCATCCCATCGCCGTTACCGTTGTAAGGCGGTTTGTAATTCTTCGGTTTTGGTGGTGGTACCGGTTTATAAGAGGTAGGAGGCGGTTGATGTCTCGCCGGCGGAGGATCATACCCATTATTGGACGGCATCTTCATCGGTGACAGGTGGTGATTAGATGGCAAAGTACTAAGATGCGCCTGTGACAAATCTTGGTGCGAACTCCTGGAGACAAGAAAATAAATTTAAGAAACAAAAATAAAAAATATTTCATTTCATGAAAGTCACAAACATCATGAAAGCTTTTAACATTGATAACCAAGTTAGTTTTGCTTACCGATATTTTCCATAATCCGTTTTGGTTTCGATATGACTTCTGGGAGACATTGATTGTTTGGCAATAGCTCTTGAGTACCTGAAAAGTAAAGCCACTTGATATAGTGAATATGCTCACTAGAGCATGTCTTATGATCATGCATGTTTGTTATGTTTGCAATCATTTTAGCTAACACAAATCATGAAGGAATGAAACGTTTCATGAATCAGAAGGATTGAAAACAAGGTTTTAATATCGGTTATTATAAAAAATAATGAAAAAACGCAAGCATACTTGAACATATCTTTCTCGTGGGAGGCCCGCATGTTGGTCAACTCAACAACATTCCCATCTTTGTCCATTTCGCGCGAATTCCTTGGACTGTTCTCCATCGCCTGATGTTGATCATTCACCATGGGTAGTCCATATTTTAAATCCATTTTTGAGCCGTAACGGTGCGGGCTTTGATCCCATCGCGGACCTGGAGGTGGATGGTACTTGGAGGGACTGTTCGTCGGTGGATGGTGGTCGATTTTCGACAAAGTAGTTTTCAAATCGTCGTGAGCGTTCGGTCCCAGACGCGAATTCGATTGCTTGTTGAAGGAGTCGTAACTCGAAAGGGAATCCTTGATGAAGACGGGGGATTAGTAGGAAAACTATTTTTAGTTAAATCGTAAACGTACCGATTTTGAGTTTTGGCTTCGTTCTAAAGATCCTAATTTGGGAACATGATTTCCATCTGTGCTGTTTGGTTGATCTATGGCATCGGACGCTTGTTGAGGTTTTGTTCCGAATAATCTTTCATGGGCGGATCGACTGAAATATTTTTGTCTGTATTGAAATTACGAAAATATAAGTTGACAAGTTACCCGTTAGGTATTTTACTGGGTGACGCTAGAATTCCCATGGGTTTCGCTCCTCTATCCACCCTTGGTGGTAAGTCTGGTATATGTCCGTACAGTCCCTCTTTGGATGGGGTTCGCACAGGCGAATGAGGCTCCCCGGAACTTTTTTCCTGGTAATGTCCTCCAACCATGGTACTCTGCTGTCTTCGATGCCTCAAGTTTAAATCACCCAATTTTCCATTTTCGTTGAATTCATCTCGTATTTCACCCATCCTTTCTTGCCCGTACTCATCCCTGCCATCCTCCTTTTGATATTGCTGATAACCACCCTTAACGAAGGCATTCTGATCCATGGAACCGCTTAAATCCTGCGTGGACACGCTGAAATTGGAGTCCTTCACTGTGGTCGGAGTCTCCGGTTCGTTTTGAGCGCCGAAACCGTAGCGACTGTCATAGCTCGGTTGGTAGGGTGGCAGAACGTCGGTGGTGCTGTTATCGGCCATCACGACGCTCGGATCGGAACTCGCTTTCGTTAGACGACCAGGTACCACCACGGAACTGGAACCGCCACCACCGGAATTCGCGCCCGGTGGCCCAGGGCTGTGTTCGAGATCACTTTCGGGAGAGCTCGCGTACGAAAGTCTCAGGGACGACATGGGGAAAAGGAAATCGTCTGACAGAGATTCTTCAGGCTGAAAATGAGTTAATCACATTTATGGAGAGCAAATAATGAGTTATTTAACACACGCACACACATGGAGCAAACAAGTTAAAGGTATTCAAACACAATTGCATTAAACAAGATTGTAAAGGAATAAACACAAAAGAAGGAGGGGATGTAACACACGAAGAAAGCAGCTTTTGGCACACTTTAACTTTAAGTATTCTTAACTATAACTAAAATCTGATATACGAAACAATGACATTTGGTGGACAAGAGAAAAAATTTTATATTGAAACTGCTTTGCCAAAAGGTTCTGAGAAGATATCTTGACGATAAAAAGAATCTACAAATTATAAGCGTTAACCAATGAACTACGTCATTGGCATTGCATAAGAAGAAGCCAGAGAGGCTGGCCGAGCCACAAATTCTTTCCAATTTTCTGTATGTATTAAAGATATATAAAGAAGTAATTTATAAGGAATTCCCATCAAGAAAACAAAACAGCTTATATTTCACCTAAACTTTCCTCCTCAGCAATCGTCGTGCAACTTTTCATCAATCGATCCGTCTGGATGATGTTACGAAAGGAAATCGCAGGCTGCTCGTAATAAGAGTTATCAATCGCATCTGAATTGCCACACCATGCATCATCAACGAATTCTAAACGATCATTAGGTTGAACACAAAACTCGTTACGATCATGTGGTGAAAATCTACTTGCGTAATGAAATTGATCAGTTCGGGAATCGTAACTGCCCAACGTGCTCTGGGAGTAACGACGGGACGAATAATCGAAACGATCGTTAGCAATCAAAGGTACATTGTACATGGAAAGGGGAGCTCCGCGACGTTTTCGGTCGATGATTTTATGCGTGTAATACGAAGGTAACGAATTGCTGCTCCTTGTGGATTGCACGACAACGGGTATGGGGGTTATCGGTATGCATAGATTGTCGAAGAACTCCATCGGGAACTGCAACTTTTTGGACCTGAAACGAGCCTCCGGTGACGGAGAGACGGGTACTCACCTTGTTCTCGCTCATCCACAACGCACCGCTTTGTTGTTTATCGATGACGTCGCGCACTTTGCGGTACCAATTGTCTGTGTTGTCGTTCAAGGTAATTGTGGCGCTGAAAACGTGACTCCAAACTTTGTCCAGCTTCTGGCACTGCTCGAGAAGTTTTTTGGAACTTTTATGTGCGGATCTGAAGAAAAGAAAACAATTATCAGGTGCCACTAGAGGAAGTGCAGCAGTTCCTTTCATGGTTCACTATATGTATGGGCTCTAGAAAGACCCACAAACAACAACCAAATGGTGTAACTGATAATCAAATAGATTGTGGTCTGATAGATACCTAGCATTAATGTGGAGCAGACCAACACTTGGTTTTAGTCAGTCTTTGGTGGAAAATGAAAACAATTTCAAGTATTGGCAATCCCAAGAATTAAATGGGCTGGAACAATATGCCAAAAAACATGCAGAAACGTGTGGACCGAAGCAAAGGACGAACATTTGATCATTTGATGAAGAGTCCAAAGTAAAAGTATTACAGAGAAGGAAAACAAAGGAAGCATCGTTTTGTGAAAAACGAGCAGGAAATAGAGAATAATACAAAATGCTCTCAAGGTAAACAGTGAAAACACTTAGGAGGAAAATGAAGGACAGGACAGAACACAAAATAATAATAGGGACTTCCATTGAGCAAAAAGATTTTTTTGAGAGAGATACAACCGATTGCCAATTGGGATTACACATGAGCTCCGCGACTACAAACATGGTAACTCTTAGCATAAGGAAAATTTTGCGCGAATCTTAATCTTACATCACTTCCAAGCACTTCAAAAACGACAAACAATTGCACAAGTGTTCTATGACACTCTGGGCTTCCAATGCAACCAATTGGACACATGGTCCGCTTTACATGGTGTTGATTGTTGCTTATCCAAAACATTGCATATATATATTTTCAAACACTCTTTTTCATTTTTCATTCGTGCTATTCCTCAGGAGTTCTGGTTGACTCCATTCAACTTCACTTACTTAGGTAATCCCTGTCGCAATTGTTTCACCACCAACTTTGTCTCCGCCTTGAAAAATACAACAATCGGATACATCTGAGCGTAGTTCAATCTTTCCACGGCATTGGGTGTTATATCCAAAAGTGCATGTTTTCCAGTGGATATTACTTCTCTTATCGCGGACAATCGTATGATATTCGACGAATTTTTTTGGGATTTGTGATCCTCAACACCGGTGTCTTGTTCTGAAACCAAATACTCTTCGATAAGATCTTAATAGCCGTGGTGTAACCCAACAGCTTACGTGGCGATATGTACTTGTCCGGGAAATCCTTCAGTAATTTTTCACGAGCAACATCTGCTATAGGTCCAAACATTATAACCGGTCGAGTGAAACCTGGATGTTTAAGGAACACACGTTCGTAGGCCGGGAATTTTGAAACTGTGTCCGAAAACAGAATGTCGTCCCAATGTTCCTTGCCTAAACTCTTCGAACGACGATTAGAGCTTCTTCTTCTTTTGAAGAAGCTGCCTCGCGATTCATTCGTGGACATTTCCTTTTTGGTCGCGTTAAATTGAGCCGTCGCCAGTTCTTCCGCTCGAGATTTGTTTGGAATTATGCCTTTTTGCAGTTCTTGATTGTTACGTCCTAAAAAACCGAATATTTCTTCTTTTTCTTTAATAACGAATACAATTTATGCTTACCTATCTTGAAAACTTGCCAACAACCTACCACGCCGTTGTATAAAGTATCAATAACGTGAAAAATATCTCCACTTCGAAACGACATTTCGCCTTTCGCCGGATCGTCGTAATGATAATGAGTTTTTATATAAAAACTATCCCCTTTCTGAGAGGCAACGATTCCATCGTATTCTTCTTTGCAAAATTGCACAATCAACTCGATCCGATCTTGCAAGCTCAACAAAAACAAAACCGCTTCTTCCCTTGTCACCCCCGTCATGTCCATGTCGTTCACCTTCAAAATTTTATCACCAGGTTGCAAACCTTGGAGGGATGCTGGACTGCCGGGTTGCACGGCTGTCACGAAAATTCCAACGGCGTTTCCGCCGGTCAATCTGATCCCAACCGATCCTTCTTTATGGAATGTAATGAATCTTGCGTCGGGGCTGAAATCATTCATCATATTGATTCGTGATGATGAGGCAGATGATGAGTCTTACATTGGTTGTTTAATTTTTTGTATAATTGGATCGCTATCGTATATTTGTCGTCTTGGGCCACCATAGAAATCTATAGAAAAATACAATCGTTACAATTAATCAATTGATTTATAGAAGTGCTAACCGTCATTTCTCGGTGGTGGTGGTCGGGGTGGTTCCTCTCTCGTTTTAGCTTTGCCGTAACTTCTATTCTCCAGGTGATTCAAGTTTTGTTCCGTCAACGGGCCCCTCGACCTTCCTCCTCGGGGTGCCAGATTGCTTTTGTCGTCCAGTAAAGAACTTGGACCGCTGTTATTCAAATCTAATTTATCGTCATAGCTTGTGCTTAAATTTGGATTTCTAGTTGGTGGTTGAACGTATAGATTTTGATTCGAGTAACTTTGACTAGAGGTAAGAAAATCGTCGCCTTTGTAGAAGTTATTGACGGCACCGGTGGTGCTGATTGAGCTTTGTGCTTGATGCAAACCGCCGTTCAGATGTTGACTGATATCTCGAGCGACGGTTACATGTAGTTTATCTTTCGTCCCATCAATGATCTTCTTGGCCTCTTTCAGGGACATCAGATCGTGGCAGTTGGTGTTATTTAATTTGGTGACGAAGTCACCTTCTGACAACACCTGGTTGGTGTTTAGGAGTTGATCTCGGGCCTTCGAGGATATCTCCTTGATGAATAGTTTGCACCCTAAGACGATACCGAAATCTGAAATGGGTGATGGTGAGCTCATATTGGTAAAAAGAGAGACGCGTTTACCTTCTTTTTTAGAATTTTTAGTCAGTGTTACTTTCGAGGGTAACGTACTGAAACCTGTGGGGCTTAGTGAGGGTGGTCCAGTGTAGGAATTACTCAGGGCGCTGAGGCTATGTTGGTGATTGTGAAGTTGGGGTACACGTCGCTTTATCACAAGACTGACCGTATCACCGGAGTCTCGTAAAACTTGAACAGCCGTTTGGTAGTCGACATTTTGCAACGAGATCCCGTTCACCGAAATAATCCTGTCGTTGACTCTGAGAAATAATAAGATGTGAAATTATTTTCCAACATTCCTCAGGAAATTACTCACTGTAAAATACGTTCAGCCGGTCCCGAGGCTAAAACATCGCTAACAGCTATACTTGGGTCACCTGAAGCGAAATGGGGGTTGTCCCTTCCGCCAGAAACCGCAATGCCAAAACCATAACCTGGTACTCGAGTCACGTTGATCTGTTTGTACTCCCATCCTCTGTCCTGAAATAAATTTTATTTTACTCTCTTGTTTGAAATTTTGGAGTATTTAAAAGTTTGGGAAATATTTTAAAATTTGAAGTTGAACTGAAAATGAATATTTCGAAAGTTTGAAAAAACTTGTGATAGAAAACTGAATTTTAAAACGGATTTTTAAAGAAATTTATGAATAAGTTGAAATGAAATGAAAAAAATAATTGAATTTTGAAAACAACTCGCAGGTTTAAAGACAGTGAAAACGAAATTGGGAATCGTGAAAAATTGATAAAGTCACAATCTGAATTTGGAAAACAAAATATAAAATTAGAGTTCAAAAAACTAATTCGAAAGAAGTGAAAACATTTCGAAACGTGGAAAAGATTTAAAATTTCATCAATCAAAGTTTAACTTCAAAAAGAGAATGACAATATAACATAACTTCAAAAGTTGAAAATTGAATGAAACACGAAAAACAACAATTTTAGAAGAAATTTCGACAGACACTTGAAAGAAAAACGAAAAAACAATAGAAACGTTAAAAAAATCTTTTGCCGGGTGTTACACCAAAAATATGAATGGTGAAAAGTTAACAAAGAGACATTGAGATGTTGAAAAATTTGAAAATATTTTAAAGAGCCTTTGAACATTACAAAGAAGAAACTATCATCCAATGTCCAAAGGCTCTTTAAAACTTCAAAAGTTGAAACTTGAACGAAACACGAAAAACAACAATTTTAGAAGAAATTTCGAAAGGCACTTGAAAATAGATTGAAAGGAAAATGAAAAAATAATAGAAACGTTAAAAAACCTTTTGACGGTTTAAAGGGTTTTACACCAAAAATATGAATGGTGAAAAGTTAACAAAGAGACATTGAGAAAACTCAAAGCATTGTGGAGTTTCAAAAGCCGAAAATAGTTTGGCAGATGGGACACATTTAAAACTGTGTTAATCAAAAAGGTTTCATTATTTTATAATACGAAAAATCTTCAAAGTTTCCAGGAAGTTCTTGGAAAATTCGATTCATTTTTCATGTTTTCTAGAAATCGGAGATGAAATTTAGAAATTCAAGAACCTAATTTGTAGTTTCTATAAATTCAATAATTTTAATAGAACTTTAAGACGACAATGTGAAAAAGATTCGAAAGTTAAAAATTCAATAAAACACAAAAATTAACAATTTCAAAGATAAATTTCGGAAGGACTTTGAAAAGAGATTGATGTCAAATTGGGACAAAAAATTGAAACATTGTGAAAAGACTTTGAAGATTTAAAGAAAATTTAACCAAAAATAAGAATGGTGAAAAATTAATAAAGCGCATATTAACAATTTCTGAATTCAGAAAATGTGCTCAAGTTGAAAAAAAGGTAAACTAAAAATGAAAATTTCGGAAAATCGAAAGAAAATTGAAATTTTGTTAATATTAAAGTTTGAGATGGGAATTCAAAACATTGAGGAGTTTAATGAATTTACTCAAAAGAAGTTAAAAATAGATTTGAAAAAGTGTCAATAATGAGTTCAGAAAAGTGCTTCAATTTTTATAACACGATAATTCTTTTAAGTTTCCAGAAAATTATTAGGAAATTCGACACTTTTTAAGAATTTGGAAGATAATTTTCAGCAATCCAAAAGCTCGATTCCTATTTTCTAAAAACTGATTTTAACAAGAGTATGACAACAGAAGAAAGCTCCAAATGTTGAAAATTCCAAAAGAAATTTCGAAGAAGTTTGAAATAAAATAGAAAAAACATTTGAAACATTGAGGAAAATTTTTGAACGTTTGAAAGAAAATAAAAACAAAATGCGAATGGTGATAAGTTAATAAAGTATTCAGGTGTTTAAAGAAGTCGAAAAGTTCTACAAACGTTTGAAAATTTAGGAAATGTTCTAAAACTTGAAGATCAAAATCGATCGAAATGAAATTGAAAAAACCATCGAAATATTAAGGAAAACTTTTGAAGGTATAAAATCAAAAAAATTGACAAATTTCGATAGAACTTGGAAAAAAAAACAACATAAAATGGTTTCAAACGTCGAAAATTTAATGAAAATCATGAAAATAGATTGAAATGCAATTGAAAAAACAATTAAAAATTTGAGAGAACTTTTTGAAGGTATAAAGGGAATGAAACCAAAAATGGAAATGGTGAAAAATTGATTCAATTATAGTTTATGTGTTTAAAGACTTGGAAAAGTTTTGAAAGCGTTTGAAAATTTAGGAAATGTTTTCAAATTTGAAGACAATTAGACAAAAAATAAAAATTTCGGATCGTCGAAGGAAACTTGGAAATCGGTGAATATCAAAGTTTCCAAACTCGAAACATTGATTAGTTTAGTAACTTTATTTAAAGCTTAAAATACTTTGTAAGATCTAAGATGGAAAGTGTGTAAATCAATAAGTTTAAAAAAGTGTTTCAATATTTTATAAAACAATAATTCTCTTCCAGATTCCAGTTTGCCAGATTATCAGATAATTCAACTTTCATATTTGTAAATAATTTTTAGAAATTCAAACTAGTTCTTATTTTACAAAACCTTTCGATGAAACTTTGAGAAGAAAATAAAAACATAAAAAATTTCAAGAGTTAAAAATACAATAAAACACAAAAATCAACACTTTTAACAGATATTTCTAAAGAAGTTTATTTTTCGCACTGAACTAAGATCAGTGACGCAACTCATTTTGTGCGCATGCGCATATTTACGTTATAATAACCTAGTGTTTAGTTTTTTGCCTTGGTCATTTACATTCTATTGCAATAATAAAATGGAGTGGAATTTATTCAAATTCTTTGAAATAGTGAAATATGAGGACCTTGCCATGAAGTGGGCCATTAACCAGGGCATGGTAAAGAGGCAACGATGGTGCGATAAGCACAAGCAAACCACAACATGGATGGATGGTTCTCTTTTTGGACTGAATAAATATTTTCTGTAATCGCATTTAATTCATTCAATAAAAATTCGAAAACAATTATAATATTGTTAATTTTATAGTTCAGGTTAGGTTAATTTAGGTTAGGTCAGATCAGGTTAGGTTAGGTTCACTCTAGTAGACCTACTAATTCCAATTTTAAAAAATTCTGCGCATGCGCAACTTTTCACTAATATTTAATTATTTGAAGAATGTTGAATTAAAGTTACAACTTTCGGAAGATCGAAGGAAATGCTATTCCAAAAAGGAATGCGAAATATTGTGTGGTTGAAAAGAGTATGAAATTTAAATATGTAATAAGATACATTGATTTTCCGTCGAGGATAACGAATAATTTTCTGCGTGGTCGGAAATGATTGAAACACTTCCCACCACAACTCAACACACCTGTTTCGATCGCGCAATAATTGCAAAGTTTCATTTTTGTCCTACAAATCAGCGACCAAGGAAAATTAACATACCTGGCGACTATCACTTTTCCTATAATTGTTATAATAAATATCGGATCTCCGACGTCTATCGACCGTGCAATCGCATTTTCAAATCAGAATAAATAACCGGTTCTTAACGAATTCCTGACTCGACCGTCGTTCAGCGCAATTTTCAAATTTTTCGCCAAAGCGAAGGAAAATAATTTCCTTGGTATTAAAACAAAAAAAACCTGCTATATGTACAAGACAAAGCGTTAATTAAACGATTACATCATTACAAGCGTCATCTCATCTCGTCTTTATGTGAACGTTCCCACAAGAACAGGAAGTGGGTTTCTGTTTTCGACAAGAGCGTCATTAAATGCGTCTCAATCCGATTGAATTGCTTCGCCGCACATCTTGACAGTCACTATCTTTTATCTTGCAAAGCAAGTGATTTTGTTGAAGAGATTTCGCAGAAAGCGAACGCGCGCTCACTTGGCGACACTATCGTGTTTTTACAGGAAGTCATGACGTATCTATTTCTGTCAAGTCGGTTCATTATTAGATGCCCCTATAATCTCGGCCCGCGTTTTGTCACACGGTCGACGTCGTCGAGATTTCATTTTCATCCCGCTTCGTAACACGAAAATAAATTACGGTTGACCGACCAGTTTCTGGCTTTGTTCCCAAGCAAGAATTAAGAAACTGGGTACAGGCAACTGACAAATTGATTTTCAATTAACATTCAGCAGCCTGCACCGAACGAAGCTTGGCAGTGATTACAAAAATTTGCAGACAATCTCATAAAGATTCCAAAATTTATTGAAAGACCCCGAACGAAGCTTGGCAGCAGTCGGCAGGGAATTGAAGAAAAATTCCTTCTGGCTTAGAGTTTTTGACGCCATTTACACAGTGACTGAACGAAGCTCAGACAGTATTCATAAAAGTTTGGACACAACTTGACTCCTATGATAAATATTGCAAGTATTATTGAAAGAGCCGAGTGAAGTTCCGCTTGTGAAGTACTTAAAACCAATTTGGTCATAATAAGTTTGTAACATCATCCAGAGTGGCCAAGCAAAGTAACTCCAACAAAATTTGATTCTTGCTTTAGAAACCGTAATATCATTTGAAAGAAAATTTACTTCTGCCATTTGACACTATTCACAAAATGGCCCATCGAAACTTAGCAGTGATCACAAAATTTTCAACACAATTTGACTTCTGTGATAAAGATTTCGAAAATTACTGAAAGATCAGGGCGAAGCTGGGCAGTGGTCACCGGAATTTAAAAAAAATATATTTCTGCCACAAAGTGTTTGACACCACTCACAAAGTGTCCCAGCTAAACTCGGCGGTGATCACGATTTGATTTTTGCCATGAAGATTTCAAGAATTATGGAAAGCACCGAACAAAGCTCACCACCAAGCAGCCGAGCGAAGCTTGACAATGATCAAAAAAGTTTCAATACACTTTGACTTCATTGATTAAGATTTTAAGAATTATTGAAAGAGAAGATGGACCGGAATCATGAGAGTTTAACAGAAATACTTTTGCTATAAAGTTTTTGACATCACGTGGAAAATGGCCGAGCGTAATGATCACAAACACTTGAACATAATTTGACTAATGTCATAAAGATTTCAAGAATTATTAAAGATCTCCTGCAGAAACTTGAATTTAAAAAAAAAATACTTCTACCGTAAAGTTCTTGACACCATACACTAAGTGGTCGAGCGATGCTTTGACAGTAACTTCGAAAATTTCAACACAATTTGACTCCTATGATAAAGATTTCAAGTATTACCAGAAGATCAGAGCGAAGCCGGGGAGTAGTTGCTGGAATCTAAAAAAAAATTTGCTTTTGCCGCGAAGTGTTTGACGCATCTCATCACAAAGTGTCCGAGTCAAGCACAGCAGTAATCACAAAGGTTTAAGCACAATTTAAGTCTTGGCATCAATATTTTAAGAACTACTGAAAGAGCCGAGCGAAGCTCAGCAGCAATCACGGGAATTTAAGAAAAAACTTACTTCTGCCATAAAATGTTTGAGAACATACACAAAGTTCCGACAGTAATCACAGAAATTTCAACACAATGTGACTTCTGAGATTAAGATTTCAAGAATTATTGAAAGAGCAAGGATAAACTGGCAGCAGTCACGAGAATTAAAAAAAAAACACTTCTGCTATAAAGTTTGTGACACCCCTTAGAAAATCACAAAAGTTCAACACAATTTGACACGTATCGTAAATACTTCAAGAATTATTGAAAAAGCGAGCTAAGCTCGCTAGCAGGGACGTGAATGTCAAAAAAATTACTTCTGCCATAAAGTTCTTGATACCATACACAAAGTAGTCGAGTGAGGCTCCGGCAGTAGCACCAAGAATTTCAACCCAGTTTGACTCGTGTGATAAAGAATTCATGCTTTAATGAAGGATCAGAGCAAAGCTGGGTCGCAATCCCCGGAATTTCTACTTTTGGAACAAAGTTTTTGACACACCTCATCACAAAGTGTCAAGGCCAAGATCGGCAGTGATCACAAATATTTCAACACAATTTAAGTCTTGCCATCAATACTTTTAAAATTACTGTCGAATAAAGTCGAGCGAAGCTCAGCAGCAATCACGGAAATCTAAAAAACCAACTTACTTCTGCCATAAAGCTTTTGACACCATAACCAAAGTGGCTCAGCGAAGTTTCGACAGTAATCACAGAAATTTCAACACAATGTGATTTTTGCGATTGAGATTTCAAGAATTATTGAAAGAACAAGACTAAGTTGTACATCAGTCACGGGAGTTTTAAAAAACTACTTCTGCTCGAAAGTTTTTGACACCCCTTGGAAAGTGATCACAAAAACTTCAAGACAACTTCAAGAATTATCGAAAAAATCGAGCTAAGCTCACCAGCAGGAACTGGAATTTCAAAAAAAATTACTTCTGCCAGTTCTTGACACATAGTCTAGTGAAGCTTCGACAGTAACACCAAAAATTTCAACGCAATTTGACTCCTTTGATAAAGATTTCATGCTTTAATGAAAGATCAGGGCCAACCTGGACCGCAGTAGCCGGAATTTAAAAGAATATTTACTTCTGCCACAAATTTTTTGGCACCAGTCATCACAAAGTGTCCGAGCCAAGCTCTGCAGTGATCACAGAGATTTCAACAGAATTTGAGTCTTGGCATCAATATTTTAGGAGTTTAGGAGGAGTCTTTTTGAACACTTCAAAACTTGCCCGTTTTTTGAGGGCATTTTCTGATTTTCGCATAATGAAAGGGAGAAATTATCCATGATCCACTAATCAGGATCATTTCTATAACAGTAAATCTTTTGATATTATTTGGCAGGAATATTAGAGTTCAACGGTTTCAGGAAAATGAATGAAAAATTTTTCAAATGTTCAAAAATAAAGAGATTCTTTGTAAGTTCGATTCTTAACATATATTCAAGAATAATCTTCAAAAGTTCTTGAAAATCTTTGAATTTTTTGGAAATTCCTATGATGACTGTCATATTATTGTGATAATGAGAGCAAGTTGAACTCTTTCAACTTACTTTTGACAGTTTTGTTGAAAAATACTTTGAATCTTTGAAAAATATCGTCGAACATTTGGAAATTGAAAGAAATCAACAAACAATAAATATCATAAATGTTTATAATTCATTTAAATTTTTCAGCAGATCTACAATTTTAAAATAAAAAGGTGTGAACCAGGAAAGTAATATTTTTCCAAATGTCTGGAAACTATTTTTTATGGTTGGTATTTGTGGAATCCAAGCTGATTTTTTTTTCAAATATTCGAAAAACTTCTTTTCCGCTTCGACTTCGAATACGCAGGTAGTGATTAACATCAATTTCATAACCACTATTAACGAGATTATTATTTTCCGGCTTAATGCACCGCTAACTTGTTATCAATTTAGCTAAACATTGGTTTGGAGAATAGAAAAAATAAACCTATATGCTAGATTTATTTTCTCATGATTAATTCCCAGCTTAATTAACGTCTAATAAAGAAGTTATCCCAAATGAAATTATGAATAATCTTTATGAATTCCTAATTTATTTGTGATGATTCAATTTATTTCCTGTATTGAGGCAATTTATATATATATTTCTCATTTTTCCCGGTTTTTAAGTTTTTTTTTCTAACTTCTAATGATGCTCTTTCAATAATTTATAATTTATTCAAATTGTTTGGCTATGCGGGCGCCACGATCACCATACACAGAAAATAAATACATTTCTCATTGAAATGCCATGGTCTGACGAACTGTTTACAAGTTCTACGACTGAGTTGAAAGAAAAAAGAACCCACCCTACACAAGCTACACAAGCACAAACAATCTAAGATGTACATAAAGAGCAGATCGTTTCGATAAATAATCATCACCAGTAGTAGAGATGTCGGGAGGTGCGACCAGTTTACATTCTCTTGAATATCAACTAAGCTCCGCTTGATATTGCGATACTTTTTACAGTCACATTGTCCTTCGCTTTATAAAGTTTTTTATCATGAACAGTTAATCAATAAACAGTTAATTTTAAATTGCGTAAAAAGATTTGTAGCAGAAACGATATAGTGTTCACATAATCTATATTATGCAAATACAATTCAGAAAATACCCATAAAAGGAGATTCGAAGTGAAAGTATGAAACGATGTCACTTTCGAACCGTTTAGGCTGGTACAATCAACATGTAAAAATGATAAATATTGATTGATTACCATCGAAAAAACATATTAACATGAATCGAGGACAACCGGTATTTTAAATTATACAATGATTATGACAGGTAGATGGTAATTAATCAAAAACTGCATGAAAACGTGAAGATATTTAACCGAGGATACGACAATATTGATTGGAGTAATATTTTGATGGGTCCGGCGGTCAGTGGTTTTACACCGTGTTAAAAACTCGTCGGAAACATTCAACGAATTTTTAAAAGCATTAACATTAAAATGCGAGGCGCGTTTTTGAAGACGTCAATATTTTTATCACTTTTTCTATTATATACGTTTTTTTTAATGGCCGATGCTGGAATGGAATCATAAAGATATCATTTCTTATTTTCAATTTCATAATGATATGACATTAAAGTTAATGTTTTGAACCTGAGGTGGAATTCTATTGGAAATTGTTTGAAAAACGCCGTTTCGAATAATTTTCAAGGTTTGTGTAGATTCAACTATGTGAATAGGTTTTTTTAAATAGAATAAAGAAAAATCTAATGGAATTTCCTCCTTTGTGAACAATAAAATAATTTCATTCTGAAAAAAAAAACATATAATCCATTTGATTTGATCGTATAACCCACTGACCTGGCTTCAAGTGCCAGAGTTTTCAGATTGCACAAGTGCCTCTGGCATGACCTAACGATTACGTGCCTTCTGAAGCACGATGGCATTCTCAAATTAAGTTGGAATTTACCGGGATTCGAACCCGGTTTTTCTGGGTAGTAGATCAGTACTACGCCTATTGAGCTAGCAATGCCTAATATATGATGGGACGATGTTCATTGTTGATCTTAATGTCATTAGTTCTATCAATCATTACTTCGTCTACGAAATGATTCAATTCAAATGTTGCAATCTACTAAAGATACTTATTATTGCGTAATTATACATTTCATTTTGAGATTACTGAAATTCAAACGAATCCTAAACAAATGTTATTCAATATACGAATATGAATTCGCTCAGCTCACTTTTTTTTGTGTTTTGCACACGGCTATTTTGAAAACACTAAGATAATGAAGCTAGCTATGAGATTAGTTACAGTTGTGCAAATATTGTAAGCGGCAAAATAATTTTGTTCATTATCATCGTTCAGGAAAAAAGTGTACAGTTGTATGTTGAATATTACCAAACGGGATACAAATTAGCCATGAAGTGGTAATTAAGTAAAATACGTTACATGGAAGGTTTTCCTCTCATATGAAATTAGTGGTTAATCTTTATGTCATTAGTTCGAACGTTTTCTACAAGTGATAACATTTTCAATCCGGTCAAGGAAAATTATGTGGAAAATTACTACATCTGTCATGTTTATGTCAAATGGTGTAATTTATTATAATCATTTTTACGTATACGTTTTATATTTACTAATGACGAAATCGGTTTGGTAGACATAACTTTCCCAACCATACAAAAACTCATCACATTTTTTTTCTGATATACTGTTTGGACAATGACATCTAGGTTCAGAACTAAATAAGGCCGATGTTATATCGAGCAGACGTCCAAAAAATGAAAAAATAATAATCTTTCCTGATCGACTTACTGTCATAATGAAAAAAAGTATGGACCAAAAATTAAATAAAAATTAATCAATATGCAAATATGGCATTGGTAGCTCAACAGGCGTAGTACTGACCTACTACCCAGAAAAAACTGGGTTCGGATCCCGGTTAACTCTAACTAGATTTGAGAATGCCATCGTGCTTCGGAAGGCACGTAAAGCCTTTGGTCGTTAGGTCATGCTAGAGGCACAAGCTCACCAGCAGGAACTGGAATTTCAAAAAATTACTTCTGCCAGTTCTTGACACATAGTCTAGTGAAGCTTCGACAGTAACACCAAAAATTTCAACGCAATTTGACTCCTTTGATAAAGATTTCATGCTTTAATGAAAGATCAGGGCCAACCTGGACCGCAGTAGCCGGAATTTAAAAGAATATTTACTTCTGCCACAAATTTTTGGCACCAGTCATCACAAAGTGTCGAGCCAAGCTCTGCAGTGATCACAGAGATTTCAACAGAATTTGAGTCTTGGCATCAATATTTTAGGAGTTTAGGAGGAGTCTTTTTGAACACTTCAAAACTTGCCCGTTTTTTGAGGGCATTTTCTGATTTTCGCATAATGAAAGGGAGAAATTATCCATGATCCACTAATCAGGATCATTTCTATAACAGTAAATCTTTTGATATTATTTGGCAGGAATATTAGAGTTCAACGGTTTCAGGAAAATGAATGAAAAATTTTTCAAATGTTCAAAAATAAAGAGATTCTTTGTAAGTTCGATTCTTAACATATATTCAAGAATAATCTTCAAAAGTTCTTGAAAATCTTTGAATTTTTTGGAAATTCCTATGATGACTGTCATATTATTGTGATAATGAGAGCAAGTTGAACTCTTTCAACTTACTTTTGACAGTTTTGTTGAAAAATACTTTGAATCTTTGAAAATATCGTCGAACATTTGGAAATTGAAAGAAATCAACAAACAATAAATATCATAAATGTTTATAATTCATTTAAATTTTTCAGCAGATCTACAATTTTAAAATAAAAAGGTGTGAACCAGGAAAGTAATATTTTTCCAAATGTCTGGAAACTATTTTTTATGGTTGGTATTTGTGGAATCCAAGCTGATTTTTTTTTCAAATATTCGAAAAACTTCTTTTCCGCTTCGACTTCGAATACGCAGGTAGTGATTAACATCAATTTCATAACCACTATTAACGAGATTATTATTTTCCGGCTTAATGCACCGCTAACTTGTTATCAATTTAGCTAAACATTGGTTTGGAGAATAGAAAAAATAAACCTATATGCTAGATTTATTTTCTCATGATTAATTCCCAGCTTAATTAACGTCTAATAAAGAAGTTATCCCAAATGAAATTATGAATAATCTTTATGAATTCCTAATTTATTTGTGATGATTCAATTTATTTCCTGTATTGAGGCAATTTATATATATATTTCTCATTTTTCCCGGTTTTTAAGTTGTTTTTTTTTCTAACTTCTAATGATGCTCTTTCAATAATTTATAATTTATTCAAATTGTTTGGCTATGCGGGCGCCACGATCACCATACACAGAAAATAAATACATTTCTCATTGAAATGCCATGGTCTGACGAACTGTTTACAAGTTCTACGACTGAGTTGAAAGAAAAAAGAACCCACCCTACACAAGCTACACAAGCACAAACAATCTAAGATGTACATAAAGAGCAGATCGTTTCGATAAATAATCATCACCAGTAGTAGAGATGTCGGGAGGTGCGACCAGTTTACATTCTCTTGAATATCAACTAAGCTCCGCTTGATATTGCGATACTTTTTACAGTCACATTGTCCTTCGCTTTATAAAGTTTTTTATCATGAACAGTTAATCAATAAACAGTTAATTTTAAATTGCGTAAAAAGATTTGTAGCAGAAACGATATAGTGTTCACATAATCTATATTATGCAAATAAAATTCAGAAAATACCCATAAAAGGAGATTCGAAGTGAAAGTATGAAACGATGTCACTTTCGAACCGTTTAGGCTGGTACAATCAACATGTAAAAATGATAAATAATGATTGATTACCATCGAAAAAACATATTAACATGAATCGAGGACAACCGGTATTTTAAATTATACAATGATTATGACAGGTAAATGGTAATTAATCAAAAACTGCATGAAAACGTGAAGATATTTAACCGAGGATACGACAATATTGATTGGAGTAATATTTAGATGGGTCCGGCGGTCAGTGGTTTTACACCGTGTTAAAAACTCGTCGGAAACATTCAACGAATTTTTAACGCATTAACATTAAAATGCGAGGCGCGTTTTTGAAGACGTCAATATTTTTATCACTTTTTCTATTATATACGTTTTTTTTTAATGGCCGACGCTGGAATGGAATCATAAAGATATCATTTCTTATTTACAATTTCATAATGATATGACATTAAAGTTAATGTTTTGAACCTGAGGTGGAATTCTATTGGAAATTGTATGAAAAACGCCGCTTCGAATAATTTTCAAGGTTTGTGTAGATTCAACTATGTGAATAGGTTTTTTTAAATAGAATAAAGAAAAATCTAATGGAATATCCTCCTTTGTGAACAATAAAATAATTTCATTCTGAAAAAAAACATATAATCCATTTGATTTGATCGTATAACCCACTGACCTGGCTTCAAGTGCCAGAGTTTTCAGATTGCACAAGTGCCTCTGGCATGACCTAACGATTACGTGCCTTCTGAAGCACAATGGCATTCTCAAATTAAGTTGGAATTTATAGGGATTCGAACCCGGTTTTTCTGGGTAGTAGATCAGTACTACGCCTATTGAGCTAGCAATGCCTAATATATGATGGGACGATGTTCATTGTTGATCTTAATGTCATTAGTTCTATCAATCATTACTTCGTCTACGAAATGATTCAATTCAAATGTTGCAATCTACTAAAGATACTTATTATTGCGTAATTATATATTTCATTTTGAGATTACTGAAATTCAAACGAATCCTAAACAAATGTTATTCAATATACGAATATGAATTCGCTCAGCTCACTTTTTTTGTGTTTTGCACACAGCTATTTTGAAAACACTAAGATAATGAAGCTAGCTATGAGGTTAGTTACAGTTGTGCAAATATTGTAAGCGGCAAAATAATTTTGTTCATTATCATCGTTCAGGAAAAAAGTGTACAGTTGTATGTTGAATATTACCAAACGGGATACAAATTAGCCATGAAGTGGTAATTAAGTAAAATACGTTACATGGAAGGTTTTCCTCTCATATGAAATTAGTGGTTAATCTTTATGTCATTAGTTCGAACGTTTTCTACAAGTGATAACATTTTCAATCCGGTCAAGGAAAATTATGTGGAAAATTACTACATCTGTCAAATGTTTATGTCAAATGGTGTAATTTACTATCCTCATTTTTACGTATACGTTTTATATTTACTAATGACGAAATCGGTTTGGTAGACATAACTTTACCTACCATACAAAAACTGATCACATTTTTTTCTGATATGCTGTCTGGATAATGACAACTAGGTCTAGAACTGAATTAGGTCGATGTTATATCGAGCAGACGTCCAAAAAATGAAAAATAATAATCTTTCCTGATCGACTTACTGTCATAATGAAAAAAAGTATGGACCAAAAATTAAATAAAAATTAATCAATATGCAAATATGGCATTGGTAGCTCAACAGGCGTAGTACTGACCTACTACCCAGAAAAAACTGGGTTCGGATCCCGGTTAACTCTAACTAGATTTGAGAATGCCATCGTGCTTCGGAAGGCACGTAAAGCCTTTGGTCGTTAGGTCATGCTAGAGGCACGTGTGCGATCAGAAAACTCAGGTACTAGACCCAGGTCAGTGGGTTACACGATCTTACTTGCTTAATAAACAAATATTCTCAAAAAGTGTTTCACAAAAAATTCTATATTTGTATGAAATTTTGCAGATATTTCTTCGAAAATTATAGATTCAAGCTATTATCGAACTTCCAGGGAAATTTCACGAAACTTCAGTGTTGCCATTAAAATCCGGAGAATGTTTACGAATGTGGTGCAAATTTCAAAAAATGTTCAGATTTTCCTGGAAATTTCTTCTCCTCAAAGTCAACTAGCAAAATATTCGGAAAATTTTCAAACAATTTGTAACTGACCGAAATTCTGGGGAAATTTTCGAGAAATTCCTCGGAAATATGTACGAATTTTTTATTTGGTCAAGATATCTATAATTTTCGGGTCTTCAATGGCTTTTCATTGAAATTTATAGAAAAGTTTGATGGAATCCCAAAAATTTTCTGATTCATTTGAAAGTTTTCGCGATCTACTAGACTCAATACATATTCTGATTTTCTTTTCACATCCTGTAAATGTTTAGAAAATATGCATGATGATGAATTGCTAAACATATTTGGTAATTTTTTGATGGTTTTTTTCTAATTTACTTACATAGCATAACACGAAATTCCGCCAGAATCGATTAATATTTTCTAGTTTATTTAAAAATTGGGTGATCTTATTTCCGATTTCATGCAACTGTTCGAAATTTCAAGTAATTTTCTGAATGTTTTGTCACTTTTCTCAAGAATTGTTAAATTTCAATGAATATTTTGCGATTTTTTGAAAATTTCCTTCGACTTTTTTGTCGAAATTTGTTTTTTGTTTGAAATTTCTGGTTCATTAGAAAATTTTCTTGAAAGCTATATAACAAATCAAATTTTCTTCGAATATATAGAAAAGTTACTGCGAAATCCAATATAAAAATATTGTTTTTTGTTGTAGAACACTGTGAATCTTGAGAAAATTTCTCTGGTGTTCTGTCGAAGATTTTCTTTAAATTTTTTATAATCACAAGACAGAATTTTCTATTTTCTTTAAAAATTTGTTTCCGATTTCTTTAATCTTAAGGAACTTTTACGACTTGTAACTTTTCTGAAATTCTAAGGAAATTCAATAGAAATTTCTCGAAGACCTCCACATATTTTTGTAACTTTCCGGATTTCTACTCCACTTTAAGAACTTTACAAATTTTTTCAAATAATTTGTGGTTTCTCTATTCTAAGGAGATTCACGGAAAACTGATACGAAAACAGTGCATATTTTCCAATTCTCCAAAAAATTGCGTATAATGTTTAGGTGTTCAGAGATGAGTCATTTCTGAAATTTGTAGAAAGCATTCATGAAATCCAAAAACTATTGTGGTTCATTCGAAAAATTCTTAGAAAGTTCTGATTTTCTGCAAATATTCAACAAATGCTTTCGAAATTTAATATACGATAAATTTCCTTTCTTTTAAAAACACTGTAAAATTTCGAAGAATTTCATAGATGAATTTCTAATAATATTTCGTAACTCTTTAAAGACTTCCTTCGATCTTTTTACAATCTCAAAATGAAACTGCGCAAGAATGGATCAACATTTTTATTTTTTTGGTAATTTAATTTGATAATTTTGTTTCTGATTTCCTTAACTGATCCAGAAATTTGTAATTTTTGTGATTTTTCTGGAATTCTCAGAAGTCACAAGGAATTTATCAGAAAGCTGTATCTAGTCTTTGAAGAGAACAAGACATTCGGGTATCTTTCAACATACCCAAGAAGTTTCATAAAATTCCGAAATATTCAATTAATTGGAAATATTTCTTGAAAGATTGATAATACCTCAAATTTCCATCAAATATTTAAAAAACTTACAGCGAAATTCAATATAAAAATATCCTTTTTTCTGTGGAATTTTGTGAATTTCCTTAAATGATGAAATTTCTTTCGAATCGATCAACATTTTTCAGTGCCTTTAATAATTGGGTAATTTTGTTTTCGATTTCGGAATTTTAGGAACTTTTCCGTTTTGTAACTTTTCTGAAATTCTGATGGAATTCAACAGAAATTTCTCGAAAATGCCTAAATGATAACATTTCCCGAGTTTTCCGAGTGTTCCACGACTTATGGGGATTTAAAGGAAACGGCCATAAAATTCAATGAAATTCATAAAATATTCTGGTTCCAGGGACGTGCCTTACGGGCCCGCAGGGCCCGCGGTGCGGGGGGGCCCCGGACTATTAGGGGCCCCCAATTTCCTAATAAGGTAACCTATTTGGACGGGGGTAGGGGCCCCAAAATTTTTTTTGTGGGGGAGCCCTCAAGAAACTTGGCACGCCTCTGTCTGGTTCACTGGAAATATTTCTTAAAAGCTTGATAATTTTTCCAATATTCTGCAAGAATTTCTAAAAATCAGAGGAAAATTCTATATAAAATACGTTTTTTTCTGTGGAATATTCTGAATTTTCAAGAAATTATCTTCATGATTAATCTCTAATTATATCACGCGATTTTTTGCTTTCAATCGTTCGATGGAATTTCGCCAGAATCAACTAAAATTTTCCAGTTTGTTGTAGAATTTTCTTAACTTTGTTCCGAACTCTTTGATCGCTTTACAAAACTTTTGGAAATTTTTCGACTTTGCCTTTTCCAAAATTCTGAGAAGATTCAAGAGAAACTTCTCGGAGATCTATACATATTCTTGATATTTCTAAGGAATCCATCCAAATTTTTGGGTATTTAATGACTTACATTTGAGATTTCTAGAAAATTTCGTTAAATCTCCAAAATATTCTGGCTTAAACGAAACATTCCTAAGTGCCGGATCCAGGACTTTCCAGAGGGGGGCGAAGTGCTCATTTGCCACCCCCTTCATACACAGAAAATGCTGTTTAAATAAGTGGGACCCGACTTGACCCGTCCCCGCCTGACATTTCTGTGGAATTTATTGAGAAAATCAATGTATCATATTTGTGTTTTTTAGGAATATTCTGAATTTTTTGAAATGATGAGATTTTAGTAGCATTGATGAATATTTTACTGTTAATTTTAAAAATTGTGTGATTTTATTTATTTTCGTGTTTAATTAAAAAGTTAATTAACGAATATTTTAAAATTTGTCTGAAATTCTTGGAATTTCGACATTTTTTTTTCAAAATCTATACATACATATTTTTTTTAACTTTCAAATAAATCCATGAAAACTATCGCGCATTTTTCCGAAGTTTTCAAAAAATTAACAGTTTTATGAAATTCCCAAAATTTTTTGGCTCCTTCGAAAAAATTGTTGAACTTTCAGTAATCTCTACGATTTTCTGAAAATATTTGAAATAAGTCGAAGCCAAATTCGATGAAAATTGAGTTTTTTCTGTCAGATACTCTAAATTTTCAAAAAATTTTTCGGATGACTTTTTAAACATAGTTCGCATTTTTTTGAACATTTGTAATGAGTTTTTTGTTATTATTACTTCCTTATTTATAGTTTTATATTTGGATTGTACAAAACTTTTTCAGAAGCTTACATTGGATTTACTTTCCGTACAATATGAACAACAAATTTATTCAATTTTGTCAAAATTTTTTTCAGTTTTTGAAAATAAAACTACTGAAAAATACGGTATAAATCGAAAGGATTCATTAAATTTGAGAGAAAACTCAAGAATAAGTTTCAAAAAGCATTTTTGTTAATCTGAATCACAGAAGGTTGTCTAAATTATATGCGTATGGTTTTACAGAAATTTTTTAGAACATATAACGTACTCTCTAATTGAAGAGGAATGATATTGAAATCTACCATAAATTGCTGAATTTCATTCCAAAATTTACTGAAATAATAGATGTCTACCAAAAATGATCATACTGGGCGCACCCCTAAAAGTTTTCCTAAAGCCACAGCGCCTTCTGAATAAATATTTTTAAAAAATCAATACAATAAAAATGGGACTATCCAGAAAATTCAACTGAAGTCAAGTGTGTTTCGTCAACTACAAAAGTCGCAACGGATAATAAACACACCAGAAACGTCGTCGAGGTTTTTGACATTCAACATCTGCTTGCGAACCTTGATTGACTAGAGCAGAACTATTAAAACGCTGATGAGCGAAGCCTTGCATCGCATCGGATGCACAACAGAAGAAATGTGATCCGATTCTAAACTCAATCCTGTTCGCAGATCAGTAATTCCCCGCATAACACAAATCAGGTTTCGATCATTTGACGACCGATTCTTCCATTCGACTCGCGTCTAACTTTCAGTCGAGGTATTGGAATTCCTCAAAAAAAAAAGAAATTTCGTAACTATTTCATTCCTTATGTATATAATAAAACGAGATCGTAATATCGAGGAAAACTGTGTACGTCGCAGCTGAACAGTTCCACAATACGAATCATAATTGCAACCAGCATCGTAATAATTAAGTTAAATGGACTTTCGCAGTACTAATAGGTACGTGGTGCGGTTTTATTTTGATGAATAACTCGAAGGAATGTTATAAAATAGATTTTCCGCGCGTCTTAAGACCCGAGCGCACCTGCATACTCGGGTACCACTACCTGTTATAAGTAGGTAGTACCTGCGATTAAACACCCTTCCGATTTATCAGGTTTTGTCAGTCGGCAAATCTTACCTCGTTCGTCACGTTATTATTCGCCACATTATCCATATTTAATCCATAATATAACGACACAATAATATCACAAAATGTCTGTCGGCGGCGGCGGACACGTCGCGATCAACCGTAGGTACACGCGGTACGAAACATTCAAAACTGCGACCATTTAAATCGGATACATTGCACGGCCCGCTCAAAATCGACTGGTTTGGTTCCGAAGCGCGAGACCGACCCTCCCGCATTCGAAACTTGTAAAGCGATGACCATAGAGGTCGTTTGGGCCGATTTTGCCGTCGGTCCGCGTTTCGAAAGGCACAAAAGAATCTCGGTCGTCGTCGGCGGCGGCGTAGCGTGTCGTTAGATGTTGCCTTCTACGAGTCGCTGCCATAGTGCCATCGCACTCCGGTACCCGTGTGGATTGAATTCCGAAAGTTTGCGTCAACCCAAAGACCTGTCGCCGTCTTTGTTGAGCGCTGCTTAAGCTTGTCTCCTTTCCTTTTCTTCCTACCGAAGTTACCTTTTTAGATAGCTACGCTGCCTGACGGAAACATTGGCGACCAGCCAGATCGCTGCACGGCGCGGTATTTCACTTTCGGTCTTTTAAAAAAAACACGATGCAAAACACCGGAAGAACGTGATACTTTTTTAGATATGAAACCTTTGATGCGAAGTGAACATATTTTTATCTGCTTTGACACTTAATATACATATTTTATTAGCTTAGGGTTGCCATCCATCCGGGTGACTCTAATTACCGCCATTTTTATTTTCCCAATTTGTCATGAAAGATTGAAGGGAAGGGAAAAAAGATCGTCAATTGTCACAATAAATCACAATTCTGGTTGATTATTGAAAATAATCAAGTAATGAAATACGAATTTTATCGGTGGACCTATTATCATGCAATGAAAACTTTCTAGTCTTGTGGATCCATGTTGTGAAGATTTTCTTTTTATTTCCTCATAACGTTAAGAAAATTTACGCCATTCCATTTTTACACCACACACTCACGTTACTTCTTCATTGCGAATTCTGTCTTAGAGTCTCTGAACACACGCTCCTCAAAAACCTCCACTTCGTTTGAGTGTTGGCATACCCAAGTTTCACTTCCTTATAACACTATGGGCACAAATATGCTATAGTTAAAAGCCACTCTGGCATCCATGGTTATACGCTTGAACAATGACACCCGGTTCCACATTCACTCATCACATGATTTCCACATTTTTCCCCAAAATAAGTAAACTGATCTACTTGTTCTACAGTCTGGCCATCTAGCATTAATCATCACTCTTTTTCAACCTTCAAAATTTGCAGGGTCAAACATCTTTACTTTTGTTTTACTTTTTCTTTATATAGAATATAAATGTATCGAAAACACTTTGTGTAGTTTGATAATATAGTCATTGCCATCTGAGGTTCTGTCTTAAACAATTCATCCATAGTCATTAGAGCCAAATCTTTAAAACCCGCTTTTTCGGCCCACCTTTGGGAAGCAGGTGATAAAAAAAACGTAACGGAACCTTGAACATTGAGGTATTGACTTAGAGGTCTCCTGTGAAAAAGAAAACCAAGAATGCAGGTGTGTCACTCTGAGTAAATTATCCTCAGAATCGATTTATATTTTCGTTAGTTTTCTATTTTTCCACCACACACTTACTTTACTTCTTCTTTGCGAATTCTATCATTCAGGGTATTTAAACACGCGCTTCTCAAAAGCCTCCACTTCGTTCAAATGTTGACAAGTGTTGATGTTGGCATACCCAAGTTTCACTTCCATATAACACTATGGGCACAAATATGCCATAGTAAACAACCACTCTGGCATTCATGCTTATAGGCATGACCAATGAGACCCGTTCCCACATTCATTCATCACATGATTTCCACATTTCTCCCCAAATAAATAAACTCATCTACGTGTTCTACAGTCTGGCCATCTAGCATTAATCATCACTCTTTTTCAACCTTCAGAATTTGCAGGGTTAAACATCTTTACTTTTGTTTTAGTTTTTCTTTATATAGAATATAAATGTATCGAAAACTCTTTGTGTAGTTTGATAATATAGTCATTACCATCTGAAGTTCTGTCTTAAACAATTCATCCATAGTCATTAGAGCCAAATCTTTAAAACCCGCTTTTTCGGCCGACCTTTGGGAAGCAGGTGATGAAAAAAACGTAACGGAACCTTGAACATTGAGGTATTGACTTAGAGGTCTCCTGTGAAAAAGAAAACCAAGAATGCAGGTGTGTCACTCTGAGTAAATTATCCTCACAATCGATTTATATTTTCGTTAGTTTTCCATTTTTCCACCACACACTTACTTTACTTCTTCTTTGCGAATTCTATTATTCAGAGTATTTAAACACGCGCCTCTCAAAAGCCTCCACTTCGTTCAAATGTTGACAAGTGTTGATGTTGGCATACCCAAGTTTCATTTCCATATAACACTATGGGCACAAATATGCCATAGTAAACAACCACTCTGTCATTCATGCTTATAGGCATGACCAATGAGACCCGTTCCCACATTCATTCATCACATGACTTCCACATTTCTCCCCAAATAAATAAACTCATCTACTTGTTCTACAGTCTGGCCATCTAGCATTAATCATCACTCTTTTTCAACCTTCAGAATTTGCAGGGTTAAACATCTTTACTTTTGTTTTACTTTTTCTTTATATAGAATATAAATGTATCGAAAACTCTTTGTGTAGTTTGATAATATAGTCATTACCATCTGAGGTTCTGTCTTAAACAATTCATCCATAGTCATTAGAGCCAAATCTTTAAAACCCGCTTTTTCGGCCGACCTTTGGGAAGCAGGTGATGAAAAAAACGTAACGGAAACTTGAACATTGAGGTATTGACTTAGAGGTCTCATGTGAAAAAGAAAACCAAGAATGCAGGTGTGTCACTCTGAGTAAATTATCCTCAGAATCGATTTATATTCTCGTTAGTTTTCCATTTTTCCACCACACACTTACTTTCCTTCTTCTTTGCGAATTCTATCATTCAGAGTATTTAAACACGCGCTTCTCAAAAGCCTCCACTTCGTTCAAATGTTGACAAGTGTTGATGTTGGCATACCCAAGTTTCACTTCCATATAACACTATAGGCACAAATATGCCATAGTAAACAACCACTCTGGCATTCATGCTTATAGGCATGACCAATGAGACCCGTTCCCACATTCATTCATCACATGACTTCCACATTTCTCCCCAAATAAATAAACTCATCTACTTGTTCTACAGTCTGGCCATCTAGCATTAATCATCACTCTTTTTCAACCTTCAGAATTTGCAGGGTTAAACATCTTTACTTTTGTTTTACTTTTTCTTTATATAGAATATAAATGTATCGAAAACTCTTTGTGTAGTTTGATAATATAGTCATTACCATCTGAGGTTCTGTCTTAAACAATTCATCCATAGTCATTAGAGCCAAATCTTTAAAACCCGCTTTTTCGGCCGACCTTTGGGAAGCAGGTGATGAAAAAAACGTAACGGAACCTTGAACATTGAGGTATTGACTTAGAGGTCTCCTGTGAAAAAGAAAACCAAGAATGCAGGTGTGTCACTCTGAGTAAATTTTCCTCAGAATCGATTTATATTTCCGGTGGTTTTCCATTTTTACTCCACACACTTACGTTACTTCTTCATTGCGAATTCTATCATTAAGAGTCTTTGAACACGCGCTTCTCAAAAACCTCCACTTCGTTCAAGTGTTGACTGTTGATGTTGGCATACCCAAGTTTCACTTCCATATAACACTATGGGCACAAATATACTATAGTAAAAAGCCACTCTGGCATCCATGCTTATAGGCATGACCAATGACACCACATTGAGTGAGAAAAATTTTTTTTCTGTGGTCAAACTGGAGATCCCGTTCCCACATTCACTCATCACATGACTTCCACATTTTTCCCCAAAATAAATAAACTGATCTACTTGTTCTACAGCCACCTAGCATTAATCATCACTCTTTTTTAACTTTCAAAATTAAACATCTTTACTTTTGTTTTACGGACATTCACTTTCAGATTCATCCTTAAACAACATCATTATTATCCTTGTCGACACACAGCTGCACTCGATGCAATCAAAACTTCTCAATCAGTATATAACACAGCAGTGACATTTGTCTCACCCATGATTCCCCATTGATGTCGAAACATGCACTCCAATTACACTTATCCATGAAAACTTTGAATAGTCTAAGCCACATGTCACACCCTTATCTCATTTCTTGTTTCACTCCAAAAAATTTGCATTCAACGGCACATACTCTCACTTCCATCAGAAATTACTTTTACTGAATTCATCAACCAGCTTTTATAACATTTCCTTTCTGAGATTCAGAAGTTTATTACTTATCTGTTACATTCCAAATATCTGATCCATTGACCACTTTACACCCATGAAACCACATTGTACCTCCCAACTTCTATTTTCTATCTTTTCACGCGTCCTATCAATCAAAAGACGGCCAAAAATTTTCTCTGGCCTACACAATCCTTTATACAACGTGTCATTGGCATCGCGTTCGCAGTCATCTGCTACTGTTGCAAGAGCTGCACACATGTTGAATGAAATAAACAATTATCCATGCAAAATAAGGCTCGCATATTCCGTCCTCAACTGATGCTGCTCCGTTTTTCTCAACTATCATTCTGCCTGTATCACTTGATATATTCCACACATGTCTTAATGATGCCTTAGTCAATTTTGAAAATGATTCCTGACGTTTGTCATTTCCTTATTTTTTACATGCCATTTCGTTATCTTCATTCTGCACTGGCTGTGATTTGTTTTGCATTTTAACCCACTTACAAAACAATATTCTTTTACCCCTTCACCCTTTTTCTCAGAAAATCTTCAATTGGCTTCCCAATGCGGTTATCAACGATTTGCCGAGTTCAGCTGCAAAGAGCATTTGTTACTACTACCACTAATGAAAAGCCAGTTACATCAAATGTCGCTCTCCTATAGCAATGCGATCAAGACAATGTACTTAATACAAAGGCCTCAATCAAATGCATCAAAAACGAAAACTACAACCATTCCCAGAAGGCTTCAACCATATTACCTCCCATCCAAATTGAGAACAATGTGATACAGTAAGACGATAACCTAGAGCTGTTGGGCATCACAATTAATTCAGCAATCACTTGCGAGTCACTCTACAGGTCACAGACACGATATGGCTTTGAATACTGCTCCTATGTTCGAGGGGTTAAACCCCAAAGTCCTCCCTTGACCTTCTTGACGTTATACAAAGGTGAGGGATTCATTTGGTGGACGACTATCGGCTGATAAAAGCCTATTACATCAAATGCCCCTCTTTTACAACGATACGATCAAGAAAATTTTCTCGACATAAAGACCTGAATCAAACGCATCGGAAACAAAATTTCCAAACTGACCTCAGCAGGGTTTATCCATATTACCTCCTATGCAAATTGAGATCAACATTATAAGGAAAGTTGATAACCTACAGCTGCTGGGCTAACCAATAACTTGCCAGCAGTTACTTGGGAGTCGTTCTACAAGTCACTGGTGCAATCCGGCCTTGAATACTGTTCTCATGTTTTGGGGGAGCTCTCCCTTCAACTTTTGGATGCTATACAGATGTGGACGACCATCAGTTCACAGAATACCTGAAGTCAATTCATCATCTCAGAAAGTGGATAAGAGGTTTTTTCACCGATATGACCATGAAGCTCTTCTTGTTCTCTTGCGGACATTATGCCCGACATCGTCGTCATCACTCAGAAAACTACAGAGAGTCTGATAAGTAGCTCTGTCCATCTAGCAACAGCCCGTACAAGTTCGTTGAAAAATTCGTTTCTCTTAAGGACAGAGAGATGCGGAACTTTCTTTCAACCAACGTGTTCCATAACAGGTACGATTTGAAACAATTAAAGGCGCCTATCAACAGGTGCCTCCCATCATCTCCTGCTCTATGGCGTTGACCCTTCTGTTTTTTCTTCATTCTTTTTTTTGACGATTGATGCCCTCTGAGAGAGTTACCTCTTTTTAAATAGCACTTCTCCGGGAATATATATCACTAGGACTGCTTTTGAATCTACGATTTGTCTATCATCGACATTGAATAGAGGAATGGTGACAAATTTTTTGGACAGAGAATCGAGTCTTGCTTGGGTTGAATTTCTCTCAGAAACATCAAGACTCAAAACTTACTACAATTGGATTAGTTTTTATAGATGGAAATATGAATGTTGCGGTTTAGTAAGAAATGTTGAAAATCAAATTTATCTAACTACCCAAGCAACAACTAGTAATTCTGGTGAAGCGTGGTTTACAAACCCCAGCCATGACTGAACTAAGAGACAGAGTAGTGGCACGCAGTTTCAAGTTTTTACAACAGGCTTGGACATTGCCAAACTATCTTTGAGTGACTATTTGAACATCTGCTCTAAAAACAAGGTGAGAAAGTCTAATTTTGTTTTAACAACTTATTAATTAATGTAACACCAATTAGTATGGTACACATTTCAAAGATGCCGTCTTCACACTTGATTAAAAATCCTTGATGTTGTGTTGAGTTGAGATAAAGAGCTGTAGTTTCAACTGTTGTTTTTCTTTTGTCAAAACCTTTAGAATGATGTGTCACTTAGGGTGCCTTTGCCTTTAAGATTTAAGATGAAAAAAAGGGCAACCGTTTCCAAGAAGTGTGTTTTTACAATGTTGAAAGATGTCGTGACTTTGGTTTTCTTACGCTGATCCACTGCAAAGTTAACCTGGTGTATCCACACTTCTCTAACATATTCGTTTTATATTTAAGATTTTTACTGGCTAAACCTCTAATTAATGTTGCAATTAGAATGAATTAATTAATTGAAAATTAAAAAAATAAGCAATTAAGAGCAATTTTAGTTATTATATAGAATATACATGTATCGAAAACACTTTGTGTAGTTTGACAATCTAGTCATTGCCATCTGAGGTTCTTTCTTAAACAATTCATCCATTGTCATTAGAGCCAAATCTTTAAAACCCGCTTTTTCTGCCAATCTCTGGGAAGCAGGTGATGAAAAAAACGTAACGGAACCTTGAACATTGAGGTATTGGCTTAGGGGCCTCCTGTAAAAAGAAAACCAAGAATGCAAGTGTGTCACTCTGAGCAAATTATCTTCAGTCATTCATCACCTAGCCAGTAGAACTTCCAAGCCGATATTATAACCTCTGTACTCCGGAAGAGTTATCAAACCCATAGTATATAAGAAAGAATCCCTTTCGAGTTCCTCAAAAGGATTCTTAATTGTTTCCATAAGATCCACTATATCAAAGAGAAGTTTTGCTTTGACACCAACCGCCTGCGAATAATACACAATTTTAGCAGAAAAAATGATTCCCCTTTCTTCTTTGACGATATCATCAAAATCTTTGTAATTGTGTTAAATCTTGTAACAGTACTTCTGTTGTAAGTTGTTTCGTCCAGTTATGTACTAACCAATATTTTTGAATAATAATACTTCGTCTTATGGATTAGGAAAGCTCAATAACTTTGTCAGTTTTTTCCCTTTCGATTGAATTACCTCATGTTTTTCTTGTTCATCTTTCCTCGCGACGTAGCAGCAATTAATTGCCGCAATTTTTCTTTCCCCTTTATCATTCTTTGTGTAACAAACCAAAGAAGATTGCTTTTCAAATTCTTTCCTCCAATACTCGCTCAAAAATTTCATGGATTCTACATCACTGATAAGATCTGCAATTGTTCTTTTTATTGTGTTTTTGTCGTTTTTCAATTTCGTTACCTATCGATCGGCATAATGGTTCATCTTGAACGAGCTGTGTGCAGAAACATTCCACAGCTGCTTCCGTCTCGTATTCGGATAGGGTTTGTACCCAGAACTTTTGAGTTTTGTTATTGATTGTTCTTTCGAAATTTCTCCATATCGTAGGAGTGAATACTTCGGTTGGGGACATCTCTTCCTCAATTTATTTTATGATGTACAGCGTGCCACAGAAGTGACTAAGTTATTTGTCGCTATGAAATGAAAAGAAGATAAGAGATAACAGGTTATTGACTGACTTTTTTGTATTAATGAGTGTTTATTCAACATATTAATTTAATAAATAAACTTCCCCAGAAATTCTTATCAACGTGTCCGTTTTATTCGTAAGTTACACAAAAATGTGAGCTATTGAAATCTTTCCAACGGGCTTCTGATACTGTGCGTAGTATTCAGAACGGCACAAGAAGGTTAGAAATACTACAGCCTTAAAATTAAATTACATCGTTGTTTGAATTGTCTTCTTCAACAGCCACATCATCAGCATACTGAAAGTAAAAAATTTTTTTTCCAACCTTAATTGCTGATTTAACCTGTTGAGGTTTGAGAAGAGCCCACCATCACAAATGGGCTGGTTTGCATGTTAAATTCATATCTGTAGACGTGCATGTGTCAATATTTTAACGCACGATGCAGAATGTGTGATGTTGCTTATGAACTAATATCTCAGGCTTGCTTAATTGGAATCACATCACGAGATCTGGTGATCTTGCAGGCCATGGTAATATGTAAAGCGCATTGCTTTAGAGCAGCGGCATGTGCGGCATCTTCCTCTTAAACAAATTCCCCCAAATGGTGGACCACAGGTACCACTAGAAAATGAATTGCCGGTCTGGTGTAAATGTCTTTGGGATAACCAATTTATTAATTTTTAAAGAAAATCTGTAATATTGATGACATAATTGTAAGTACGGAGGGAAAAATTCGTACAGCGAACTCAATTTGGAGCAACTACTAGATAGAATTCAAATTCTGAAAAAATACACTCGTCTATGTGAGCAAATCAGGGGAAATCGGTTAAAAATCGCCAAATGTGATCAGAAATTTTAAAGACTTCTTAAAAGCTGTTGGAAAACAGGTGGAAATGTTTTCCTCGGCACCAACAAAAGAAATCAGAAATCCCGATACCACTTTCGTCAAGTTTTGTAAAGATTTTTAAATGACAGTTGTCCTTGGCCTAATTCGATTATCGAAGAGGACAAGCAATCATAAAAACAATTGTTAAATGTTTTCACTAAAGCCGACTATTTCAGGTACTTAGTTATAAAAGAAAAAAATATAAAAATAACGAAATTCGATTACAAATTGTTTGAAAAGAGCAACCAGTCCAGGGTTTTTAAACTTTTTGCCGTTACGGACCACTTTTACAATGTGAACGACTTGATTGACCCCTATCAAAAATTTTTGGGAATGAAAAAGAAGCCTCATTTATATTGTGTCGTGAGTGCAGTTGAGATTTTTCAAATGTGTTCTACTATGGACCCCCAATATAGATTCCACGGACCCCTAAGTTCCCACTTTGAAAAAAAACCTGAATTAGTCAAATCACATATTTTAATTTGGGCATAAGAGGAACAGCCTACGACCTACTGAATTCCTATTTGACCGAGAGAACACATTACACGACAGTAAATGGAAACAGCAGTAATAAAATGAATATGAACTTAGGGGTGCCACAAGGGTCTGTATTGGGCCCTCTCTTGTACTCACTTTATGTCAGAAGTCTACAGAAATTGGGTATGACTGGGAGATATTTCAAGTTTGCAGATGATACGGCGATAGTATACTCGGACTCAGACCTGTCAATCTTAGAAGAAAAAACAAATGAAGATCTTAAGGGATACACAGAGTGGCTGGCATACAATAAGCTGAAACTGAATGGGCCTTTCCCATGCGGTGGGGATTTAAAATTTGACGGTTGTACACAAAAATAGATTTTTTTCAACGCACAAAAATGTCCTAATCATTAATATTGGTGATATAGTTATTGAGAAATCTTAATTTAAAGTTTTAAAATCGAATTTTTTCATTGGTCAGTTGCATGTTACGTATCATGAAAGTATCCAATCAAATTTGACTGAAGCTGGCAACATTGCTTAAGACTCAATGTAACTTAGGTTTTCAGGTTATCTACGCATAGAACTTTAAAACTTATAAGTATCTATGTCATTGTTCCTAAGCGACGGAATAGTAGATGGTTTGAATCTCATTCCCATGTTGCCGGTTATACATAAAATTTAAAATTCAGATTTCCCGCCTTTCAAATCGATTTTATTTATTTTATAAAAAACTAAGAGGATTTAGAAAAAATTTTTTTGGGAATCTGTTAATTTTGACTTACTTCATTTAATTATGCAATAAAAAAAAATCATGGGAAAGGCCCATTCTTCGAAAACAGTGTACATGCTCATAAGCAAAAGAACAAGGCGACTAGAAAAGTATCAATGAAATTAGGCAATGAAGAACTAGAAGAAGTGGAATCAACCAGATATTTGGGCCTCTACATGGACGACAGGTTAAACTGGACTGCACATACAAACCACTTAACTGGCAAGGTAGCTTCTATGACAGGTGCACTCAAAAGGTGCGGTAAGATCATGAATGAACGCCTGAAGAAATTGGTCTATCAATCCTATGTGGAAAGTAAGCTGAGATACCTGATTCCTTGTTGGGGAAACGCTCCTTCATACTCTTTGAATCGCTTGCAACGTACCCAAAACAAATCAGTCAAAACAGTATTTAATCTGGACTTTACAACTCCTACAGATGAGGTATATAGGATAACAAACCTAATGAATATTGAGAAAATGATAAAACACGAGCAGGTCAAACTGGTCCACAACATAAAATACGGCTATATAGTAAGTAACTGCCAGCTAACAATAGCAAGCGAAATTCATGACTATAATACTAGAGCACAGATGAATGTTAGAAATGAATATAGGAGAACAAAAAAAACACAAGACTCCCCGTTATTCAGAAGCATTCAAGAATATAGCAACTTACCAACTGAATGGAGACTACTCAACCAAAATAAGTTCAAAAGGACAACAAAGAATTTCCTCAACAATCTAATGATGATTGGGTGAGCAGCAACCTGTTCTTGTACTGCGATGATGGAGAACAAATGGGACTTCTACAAGGACTACGCAGCTATGATAAATACTATAAACAACTATCTTAATGTCGTCTGACGGTTAATTTGGTTACCTCAATTGAATTTTGGTTTTGGTTTGTCTCATTTCTCTTTTGTTATTGATCATATTATTTAAATCATGTTGTTGGCTGTTGGTTGATTTAGTTCTATTTAATTTAATTTAAGTTCAGTACATTTAGAATGATTGTTTGGTAATAGAACACTAAAGACCTCACTATCAGTACATAGGGTACTGCCTAGAGGTCTGTTTTCTTATGATGGTGAAGATGGCTTAGCTTGAAAATTGTATTATGTTAGGTTATGGGTGTATTATATTCTTATCATCATTAAATCATTAAATCATTAAAAAAAAAAACTTATGATATATGATAATTGTATAAAACCTGTTTATCCATGAAGAACAAATGATCTTTACATAAAGGAATTCATTTGGGATTAGAATTTGCCTTATAACGATGAAAAAAATTTGGTTCGCCTGATAGGAAGCATCACGGCCTCCGACGCTAGTTTGGCATTCCCTATGTAGACGAAATCCAACCGCTGACACACGCATCTGGGACGCTCCTCGGTTCGGTCGTGCTTTGATTTATATCGAAATCATAGTGTAAGAAGAATAAATTTCTTTAATTGTGCAATACACGGATAAAACGGTTTGTTATACTTATTCTACTATTCCATATTGGGGTAATGGTTACAAAACTTTCACAGTTACTAAAGTGGTTAAGAAAAAGAGAAAATGTCAAATAAACTAAAAAAATCAAATTAATTATTATTATCAAATTTTTGCGAAAAAAAACAAAACTACTTTACACAGTTTTCATACGCCAGCTGAAGGTTATTATTTTATTATTTATTTGGGCAGAATTATCCAGAGAAAATAGTAAGAAAATTCTTTCACATCTGGTTCGAGAAATATTTTGTGTTAAGGGCAAAATGAAAGATTTCGTCGCAACCCTTAACCTTTCGTGACAACTAGAACTTGAAGGTCACGTAATGCACTGCTAATGTCGAAACTCACTATGGATTTTTCAGGGTCGTATCCTATAGATTAACCCATTTGCCAACACATTTCGTTTCCAGAAAATTCCTACGGTCGATATAGCGAAACAAAACGAACAGTCGGCCGTGAAACGCTTAATCGAACGCTAACAATACCTCATCGAAATTGGCTGGGCACGGCTCGTTCAAACAAATTCGAAAAACGTCAAATTAACGTAGTAAACGAAGCTTGCAGGACCGCAAAACCAGTAAAATGCCACGAACGCCGGCCATAGGAATCGATTTGGGCACAACTTATTCGTGTGTGGCCGTCTGGCAGCAAGGGAAAGTGGAGATAATCGCCAATGACCAAGGGAATAGAACGACGCCCAGCTATGTCGCCTTCACAGACTCCGAAAGACTTATCGGGGACGCCGCTAAGAACCAAGTGGCGATGAATCCTCAGAATACGGTCTTCGATGCGAAACGACTGATCGGAAGGAAATTCGACGACCCAAAGGTGCAGCAGGATATGAAGCACTGGCCGTTCAAGGTGGTGAACTGTGGTGGTATGTTACATTGCTATAGACTCTAATTCACTTTATTTAATCAGAGTAAACACAAATTTATGATGCCACCATATTCCATGACAATAAGATAAAAATTAATCATAACTAACATATCCATGTCAAACGACACTTTTTTCGAAGCTATTTAAATTAGGATGACTCAATCTGTTGTTGCATCTGAACTTATTGAAATATTTTTTTTTAAAGGAAAACCAAACATCAAAGTACAATACAAAGGTGAATATAAAACCTTCACGCCCGAAGAAATAAGCTCCATGGTTTTGACAAAAATGAAAACAACTGCTGATGCCTTCCTGGGTCGAAACGTTAAAGATGCAGTCATCACCGTCCCCGCTTACTTTAACGACTCGCAAAGACAAGCCACCAAAGATGCTGGTACCATTGCTGGTATCAACGTGTTGCGTATCATAAACGAACCCACCGCCGCTGCTTTGGCTTACGGATTGGACAAAGATCTCCGAGGAGAACGCAACGTTCTGATTTTCGATCTGGGCGGTGGAACCTTCGACGTGTCCATCTTAACCATTGACGAAGGTTCCTTATTCGAGGTCAAAGCGACCGCTGGCGACACCCACCTTGGCGGTGAGGATTTTGACAATCGTCTGGTGAACCATTTCGCCGATGAATTCAAAAGAAAGTTTCATAAGGACCTGAAGAATAATGCGCGAGCCTTGAGACGACTCAGAACTGCCGCTGAACGCGCCAAACGAACATTGAGCTCCAGTACTGAAGCGTCATTGGAAATCGATGCCTTGATGGAAGGCGTAGACTTTTATACGAGAATCTCGCGCGCTAGATTTGAGGAGCTAAACAATGATTTGTTTAGGGGCACGTTACAACCGGTGGAGAAGGCGTTGCAAGACGCCAAGATCGACAAAGCGTCCATCAACGACGTTGTTTTAGTCGGCGGCTCCACCAGGATCCCCAAGATACAAGCTCTGCTGCAAAATTACTTCAACGGAAAGAAGTTAAATCTAAGCATCAATCCGGACGAGGCAGTCGCTTATGGTGCCGCCATACAAGCAGCTATTCTCAGTGGCGATACCAGCTCCAAAATCCAAGATGTTCTTCTCGTCGACGTAACTCCTTTATCGCTGGGCATCGAAACCGCGGGTGGTGTCATGTCAAAGATCATTGAACGAAACGCGAGAATTCCGTGCAAGCAATCGCAAACCTTCACGACTTATTCAGACAATCAACCCGCTGTTACGATTCAGGTAATAAAAACTTTTCTTATTTTGCAAGTCTCAAATTGCTGCTTAAAAGGTGTACGAAGGTGAACGAGCGATGACCAAAGACAACAACCTCTTGGGTACGTTCGATCTTACCGGAATCCCACCGGCACCACGTGGGGTCCCACAAATCGATGTCAAATTCGACTTAGACGCCAATGGTATCTTGGAAGTATCAGCAGTCGAAAACAGCACCGGAAGGTCTAAAAATATCACTATTAAAAATGACAAGGGGCGGTTGTCGCAGAAGGACATTGAACGAATGTTGGAGGAGGCTGAAAGGTAACATTTTGACACATTTTGACACACTCATGAACCCATCGTTGCAGATATAAGGACGAAGATAATATTCAAAGAGACCGCGTCGCAAGCAAAAATAAACTGGAAAGCTACGTTTACGGCTTGAAGCAAACCGTCGAAGAGCACGGCGGTAAATTGGGCGATGCAGATAAGAGGAAGGTGTCCAAAGAAGTCGATGCTTGCATCAGATGGTTGGACGGCAACCAGCTGGCCGATAAAGAGGAGTTCGAGCACAAATTCAACGAATTATCGAGGGTCTGCAATCCCATTATGACCAAGCTTCATAAGGGTGCTAGTCGGCACGGTGCCGGTGAGAAAAGTTCAGACGGACCAACTATTGAAGAAGTCGATTAAAATTTGAAATTCGTTTATTTCTAATGCATATCATTTTAACTTGTCATCTCTTATAGAATATGCTTTCGCTTTCGGTAAATAAAGTTTTTTTGGAATAGTCACCTTGATCCGTGGACGAGGGTGCTTTTTTTGCGACGCAGTTTTCCTGGTGGATTTACGATGTTTGCCTTTCATAACGACGTCACTCGCATGTGAATACCCGACACCAACTGATAGGTTTCGCGAAATTGTGTAAACGATCTGTGTAAGATGATACGGTCATCACGCCTATTAGGAATACTTGTGGAGTAAATCATTCTTTTCGGATTATTGTTGATTAGGCATAGGAGTTAGGACTATATGATAATTTAGCAATGACTATTTCGTATTTCGACCCTAAGTTTTTCAGACAATTTTCTAAAAGTGAGAGGGCTCCAATACTCTTTCCGGGAAATGTGAAATAGAGTGATTTTAATTTCACTGAAATTTCGTCATATTATATGATTTTTTTCGAAATGTTCTCAACAATTTGGCAAATAGCAAAATGACTCATTAGGAAGATATTCTTTCTGAATTATGGAAAAAAGTTTGCACATGAAGAAAAAATTTTTGAATATAATACGATTCAGCTAAACCAGTGCATTTTCGACATTTATCCAATTTTGAACACACTCTGTTTTCATATTAATTTCATCTGAGGGAAAATGTTTCACGTAATGTCCTTAAAATGAGTATAAATAATCATTATAAGTTGTCAGCTTTGTAAATTTGCACACTACAAGAAGTATAAAAAACGCGACAATTCTCAATTAGAATTTTTTTTCTGTTTTTCTCCATTTTTTCTCGGTGATAAAAAATATCTTAGGAAACGGATAATAGTCCACAGAATCAAGTTCAGTTAAAAAATTCAGGAAAAAATTTGTTTTTCAAAAGTTCTGGTAGCTGAAAAATAGCACTTTTTCCCATTTTTTATTACTTTCAAATCGATGTCACATCAAAGTTTATTATTTCTACGGAATTAAAAATATCTTACGCACTAGGGTAAGAATCAAAGATCTTGGATCAGTTTTCAGATTGCAAAACAATGGATGTGGTGAAAAGTGACCAAATATTTCTTTTAAAGCGCATCCACCAAAACCAATTCGTGCTATTCGTTGAAACTTCTAGCACCGTAATATCGGGATATACAGGGTGCCCGCTCATTAAGTTCCTGAAACTCATATAAGCATTCTTTAGGCCAAAATAAGCAAAAACCTTCCAGTATACATATGCACAATTCTCAACGGTTTAGGAGTATAGGTTTTCAAAAGTGCCCTACCTACCCAAGAGGTTTTCATTGGGCTTGTGGTACATCCAAGATGGGGCATCGGCTCACTACGGTCAAGTTATAACTCAATTCTTAAATCAAAGTTACCTAAATCGTTGGATAGGGAGGAATGGACGTGTCCCTTGGCCACCACGTTCGCCGGATTTAAATCCTTTAGATTATTACTTGTGGGGTCACGTAAAATCAGTTGTTTATGGACGGACCAAACCAGCGACTAGATCAGATTTGATGATGAGAATTAATGAAGCGATTGAAGCAAGTGCAAACAGGCAAGGCGAGCTTATACGACGAGCACATCGATGTCTAGAGAAAAGTAGGTCGCATTTTGAACAGTTTCAATTTTTACACTGTGTTGCTTTTCAAGTTTTCAATACATTATTGAAATTACATTGGTTTTGTTATACTACATTTGATTTTCATAAAAAAATATTTTTGATACCATATTTGAATTACAGCACTTTGTGTTTGAATTTAAGAAAAGATGAAAATTATTTTATAATTTTTCAATAATTTTTTAATTAGTTTCATTCACTTATAATGGTAGTGTTATGAAAACCTCTTTGGGAGATAGGGCAAATTTGAAAACCCATATCTCCTAAACCCTTGAGAATTGGGCATATGTGTACTGGAAGACTTTTGCTTATGTTCGCCTAAAGAATCTCTATATGAGTTCCTGGAACTCAATGAGCGGGCATCCTGTATAAACTAACAACCGACTTATCAGTTTAAAGTCCAAAATATTCAAGCGCCATATTTTTTCTGGTACTAATGAAATGGAATATTTCATTCTCTTCTTTTTTTGAGTAAAGTATTTACTTTTTATGTCAAACAAACATTGGTACAAACAATTTTTCCAGGGTCTGTGATTGAAACGTCTCCTTTCTGAGGCACCAAACTGATAAGCAACATTAGTATCGGTATTACCATTAGTGCAAGACTATTGCCAATTATGTCTATTGCATATTTCATTATATTTCATATTTCATATTGTATTTCATCATATTACATATTCATTGTATTCATTAAAAAATGCGTTTGAAGATTTACTCAAATTTAAAATATTACATTACGGTTTAAAAATTTGAGTTCATGAATTCTTCGACAGTAAGGACGACTTTAGTTTTCTTCAACTTCCTCCTCAAAACGCTTCAGCTCAAGTATCTTAATATCGTCTGGTAGCTGTTAAATCAATTAACACTTATCCTCTCAGACCATCTAATCTACTCCATTCGACTAAATCTCCATTGAATGTTTGTTTGGTGTATCTGGTATCAGTAAGCGAACAGTCCACCAAGGCTTTGCTTCATCAAGATACGAACTGAAGCGCCAGATTTGCCACAATGCTTGGTGTCATAAGTGACCATGATGAGTATTGTATCTCCTTGGTCAAATGTTGATATTATTCTTCTCACCGTCATATAAAAATGAACAGCCTCTCTTTGATAGCACTTTTATATCCTGGTTTGAACCCATCGCGGTTACAATTAATAAACCCAGAAGTGACACATGGTTATGGTACTTACTAACCTTTACATAAGAAAAGCAGTACACTGAATTTAGTTGCCGTACCACCATCCTTTTCGAATATTGTTTTATGGAAAGATTGGTAAAATATTTCAAGTAAAAGAACTTCACTTTCGTTTTTTAGAGGTTCGATCCACAGCCGATGCTGCGTTTCATTAATTAGAACGGGTATATTCTCATGACCAGCATGGTCAGTTCACTGCTGAAATATTTTGAGACCTCAGCAATTGGATGGAGATGATGTTAAGGAAAGAGCACTTGCTTAGTGTCTTAGAAGGCAGATCACAACTTACGTCAATTACTTTTGTTGAGGATAATATTAAAATAGAAGTACAGTCGAAATCAATTGAAGTCAATGTAGGGGTCCCGCAAGGCTCTATTGTTGGCCCTTTCCTCTGTCTTTCATATATTAATGATGTAGGCAGGGAGCTGTAGCCTCATTTAATTTCATATGCAGATGATGCTTGATTTATCTTGACATGCTGGAAAACGCTATTGGTCCGTTAATAACAAAAAAAAAAAAAATAGCAAAATTATCCTCTACTACTTGAACAACAAATGCATTTCCAATACTCTCCTCTGGACTATCCAAACCAGTTCACCAATACCTCAATTTGCAATACCTTGGTCGTTGGAGGTCCTATGGAGTAGCCTGCCCGATCTCCTGACCTGAGCCCTCTGGGCTTGTTTTTGAGGGGACATCTGAAGTACAGGCATGAAAATTTAGACGAACTAAACGAATTGTAAATAATTGTCTTCAAATAACTCGAATGATGATGAACCATGTCAGAGGAGGTTTAAGGTCAAGACTGCATTATATTTGTGGGCTTTTTATAGTAAATTATCCTTACCTGTCACATAAACAAAATTCAAATTGACTCCAAATGACTTTGATAATGAAGTTCAAAGTCAAATCAAAGGTTGTATTTCAGGTGTTAGTCTATCTGAGATATGATCTTTGTTTGCTGTATTCTATCAAACAAACTTGCTAGATTTTTACCTTATATTATTTACCTTTTATTTAATTCCTAAGGTCACGCAGTACTCCAATCTGAATACGCAGTCGTTTGTAAACTTCTTTCGATACCGACGTAAAAAATAGAGGTTTCTTTTTAAAAAACTGAAGTAACCTGGAGAGGAGCTCCAAATTGGGGTTCAAGGTCAAACCAAGGGTAACTGATGGATTTCTAGTTCAAATTCAACTGGGAGTTCTTTTTTTAGTTTTGCCACAAAGATTTAAAAAAATCGTCATCTTCTAAATTTAGCCTTCAAAAGGGCTGTTTTATATTGTTATTGCTTGTATTCATATCGTTCATACATAGTGCAGTAAAGAAAAATTGTTGAAAAAAATATCGCGCAGAGCATAGCAACCTGTGGCAAAATGTTCATTTTCGTGCCAATAAAACATTTTGAATTTTCGCCAACCAAATTTGGGAGGAAGATTCTTCTTTTTGTAAAAAAGGGTTTTTTACACACTTTTCCTGTTCAAACATTATTTTAGCCCACTTCCTCGTAGAATTAAGCAACCTAATTTAAAGACCTTTTATTTTTTGATTTGAGTTTTGACTCCTGTGATATAAACAAACATAAATATAAAGACGAAAAACTTCAATCGCATCTAACCCAGTTAAACCTGGACATAAAGAACTGAAATTTTCAAAGGTAATGCCTATTATGGAGTAAAAGAAGCCTGCTGAGTTTTGACTAGAAAGATTCAATGGTTTAGTTAATATCTGATTCTTGCTCATTTTTTTTAAATAATTTTTCAAAATGCTCCTACTTTGTCCAATTGGTCGTAAGAAAAGGATGAGAAGGTGAATGTATCCGTTTACATGTATGTACTTTCATGCTATCTAACTCGAATGTAAATTTACTTGACCGCGGCTTCAATATAAGTCACTTTGTTCTAACTAAAAACTGTGTATTCAAAACGAATCTTGGTTAGAGAAGCCAACAGATTGTAATTTCGATTTCGATTCCTCTCTCCCAAAACAAGCTCGCGCACGCCCACATATACATGTGCATCCACGCGCACGCGCACGCGCACGTACACACGCATACACGTTCACACGTGTACATAATATTAGACAACTCGAGAAGTGTAAAAGCGTAAATGAAAAAATTCAAGAAGTGTAAAAGCTTAAATGATATATTTTTGAAGTCATGCTCAAGTAAAATAGGTGGGATGGGATCAAAACATTGTTAAAAAGTTTCCTCAAACATCTAAAATAAAGATATTTAAATTTTGTTGCTTGATTCTACGGGAAAATAATTCTTGAACACAAAAATTAACAAAAAAAGGTTTAAATTAACTCCTCTCTGTCAACATTGTTTGGAGAAAATTCAGGATGTTTTATCAGCACTAAAGCAAACATTTTCTGTTGGCTCGCTAATCTTCGCGCGATATTTTCGTAAATCGTCCTCTTTTCACTGACTTTGCTTCACTTGTACAGTAAATGGCGAATTTTGAAATCGCGGAGGGGTCTATTGAAATTTGAGTTGTCACATAAAAATACATACAAAAGGCTACATTAACTCTCTCTCTCCTCTGTTTTTTTTTTAAGTCTAATTGGACAAAGTGGGAAGCATTTTGAACAATCAGTTGAAAATTCAGGAAAAGAGTAATATTAGCCGAATCATTAAATATTTTCAATCAGAACAGGGCATGCTTTCTGTGCTCTTCCAACTAGTGTTGTGAACCGCCAATGTACCTTCACGATTCTGCGCTGTAGATAAAATGAAGCTAATTTTGGGAACAGCGCAGAATCGTGACAGTACATTGGCGGTTCACAACGCGAGCAGGAACGAACCTAGTACAATTACCATTCCTGACAATTTCATGTGAATCGGTTCATATTTGACCGTGTCAGATGCGATTAAATTTTTCCATTTTTACATGTATATATGCATATCCAGGAGGAGAGAGGATAAAGCAATTGGCTAAAATTTCGATGAGACTAAAAGGGTTGCAATTTAGTTGACGGCTTCGACGAGAAGTGAATTTTTAAATTGAAAAATACCCAAAAAGAGTGTTCCCGTCAACTTTGGTTGGGAAAAACTCAGAACGTCTCTATAGACATTAAAACGAACATTTTGCGTAAGGTGGTTAACCTCGGCGCGATATTTTCAGAAATCGTCTTTTTTATTCCACTAACAGTTCAAACAGTTCATCTCGATAGAGGAGGGGTACAGGGAACGCCACGTGTAAGGTGCTGAAATATTCGGACACGTCAATTTCAGTGTACAAAGCAAGGTTTTTCTTATCTTGCATAATAAAGAGAAGAAAATCCGAAAATTTTTCAAAGCAAAGGGTATAGGAGGATAGGTATATATACTTGAAGATTGTTGCAAGTGCTTTGCGGTTATGTGACAATTTAAGTATTCAAGAATTTTGTAATTAATAATTTTAACAGGATATTTCAAAATTTCATAATACGATGTTTCCTTAGAAATGCTACGCAGTTGATATTCTACTTATTATTCATCGAAACACTTCCTAACAGTCAAAGATATAATTCGGTTCTTCGAAAAGATGGCTCCATACTTTTCTTTTCACTCGCCGTGATTAGATATGAAATTTTAAAAGAGACAACAGCGGTTTTCTCGGTTCTTCGAAAAGATGGCTCCATACTTTTCTTTTCACTCGCCGTGATTAGATATGAAATTTTAAAAGAGACAACAGCGGTTTTCTTGTCGAGAAAAACAGTTTAATGAGGCGGGAAGTTTGATAACAAAAACCGGAGCGCCCACGTGGATGAAACGCTTTATTGAATGGCAGCGACGTCAACGACCACACAGTTTACGTAGTAGTATTGATCAGCGCCGCGACGCCGACGTCGCCATTGTCTTATTGCCGCAAATAAAAGGACACAATCTTCGTGTTGCTGTTTACGCAAGCCGGTGAAATGTTTTAACAGATTTGTGCTCAAAAATTTAAGGTGAGCGTTTACTGATACCAGCGATAACATAGAATTGATTAGTTTTATCGAAAAATCTAGGTCGTATTTGAATAATTAAAACCGGTTTTAGAGAGATAATGATAAAGGAAACTACGCAGCAATTTATATAATTTTAAATGAAACTGTTATTTGTTTCAGATATTATGTGCGATATCGTCATACAAATGAATCATCGATCCACCTTTTGTTTTTATAAACATTTTATAAGAAACGTTTCCCTACGGACTGTAAATACGTGGTAAATAACCAAATTGGTTGTGAAACGTTTTGTGATCATCGCCTTTGTGTGCCTCTGTTCCGCGTCGCGATTTACTTCACGTCGTCGTTCACGTGACCCTGTGACGTAGCCGGACAATCGAGGAGGAGCGAAGCGACGACCACATTCACCTCCGTCGTCTGGTGGTGGGGTTGAAGATTTTTAAAACCCAAGTTCGACGGGTTTTTCAATAGTTTCGTGACAGCTGACCGCTAAGTGGATCGGATCCATCAATCGGGACGAAGTAGTGTCGCTCTTTTGGTTTCTATTTGTTTCTTTGAGTTCTTCATTGCATGGGTGAGTATCGTCGCGCTATCGTAAAATTTGTTTGGAAATTTCGATGGTAAGATTGGTACCGGAAAGTACTTTTTTTTTACTACAAAAACTCAGGGTCGCAGAGCGACATTCTAATCCTGTCACTTTTGAACTATGAATCATCGCTTTATATGGGTCACTGAAGCGATTTTTCTAATAGACGTTGAACTTTCTACCGTTTAGGTGAGGTAATATAGGCTACGAAGTCACGCGAACTCGTTCCGAGTTTCAAAAGCGCATAATGACGATGATAAGGGTTCTATTCTAGTGATTATCAAGGTTGCGATAAGAATAAGCGCTTGAAATATACAATCGATAATGTATCACTCAATTTCCACGAATTGCGATGACGATTTTAGTTAGTATCCTTTCCTGGAGAAGCAGGTAGACATCGAAACCGGGTTCGCATTCCGAGAACCGAAATTGGATTCCATTCAATTTCCCGTTAAAAGTTATGACACGCTAGGCGATTAACCGTTCTGAATTCGGCGCTGTATACATCGAAATTAAATATAGTTTATGCTATTGGATACAGGAAGCGCATATATCCAAACATTTACTTTGTTACGTTATTGCATTTTGCAATTTAAAGAATTCGTCTTAATTGGAAATTACCACAAATATTAATTAAGAACTTCACTTGATGATTATTAAAGCAAAGACGCATTAAATAAAGAAAATAATGCAACTCGCAACAGAGAGTAAAGGGGGGGGGTTTCTAACCTATGCAATTTTTGGCATTTCCGAGGAACAAAAATTTCAATAGGGCGCCAAAATTGGAGCAAAAGGAATGGACTACCATAAACTTCCTACAGAGATTTGTTCCATGTCAAAAGACCCCTTTTTGTGCTCACAATTTGCAAAAAAAAATTTTAAGAACGCCATTTTTAGTGTTTTTCCTGACGCCATTTTGGAATGCCAACTGTAAAATGTGCTAAAACTTTTTTTGATTTCTCAGAAATTAGAAAAAGCAAAATGAAATTCTGAACTTTGTGAAGAAATTGGAAAAAATATGATCCACGTCCAAAAATAGTACAAGAGGTGTTTGAATGTGTTTCAAAACAAATAAATAAAAAGTTTGGTTGATTGGAGACACTGACCCATAATTTGGAAATCTGTGAAACATGTGATTGCTTGATGTTTGAGAAATTGAAAATGTACAATAAGGCGAACAATTTTGACAGTTATACAAAAAAAAACGAACGTCTGAAGGAGTGCTTGGAAAAACGACCAACTTTGAACATAGAAAAAATTATTGTAAGTTAGACAACAGTTATTTGTATACCAAGGGGGGAAAGTGTACCGTTTCCTCCCGCGGATGCCTCGGGCATCAATCATCCAAGGGAGGGAACGTCGCTTTACTTCCGAGGCATATATATATATTTCATAAGACATAACAGTTGTTACTGTCTGTGATAAAGTTTTTTTTTTAATCTAAAATGCCTAATATTATTTGATAATCAAGTATGTGTTGATATTTTCATGTCAAATAACGTGTTACGTCATTTTTTCAGCTCAAATTATCATTGAGCGGGAGGAAAAAAAATCTTTGTACATCATCTGGAAGTAACACTTTCGTCCCTCTTTTGAGGGAAGAAAGAAGTACTGTACCTCCCAAGGGAGGTAAAGTAGAATGGTTTTCCTCGCGCATCAACGACGCTTTGAACTGAAAAAAAAATGACGTAACACATTATATGGCTTCAACGCGTACATGATTGCCAACGAAATTTTGAAATGTGACATTTTAAAATGAAATACTTTGCCAGAGACAATTATAATTGTTATGTCGTACGAAAAATCATAGATACGCCTTTGGACTAAAGTTCGGTTCCCTCCCTTGGATGATTAATGCCCTCGGCAAGTCGCGGGAAGGAACAATGCACTTTCCGCCCGTGGGAGCTTGAGCACTGCTTTCTTTCCTGATAAAAGGGATTTTCGATGATGTATGAAAAAAAAATGAATGAACGGTTCAGAAAAAAATTTGTATTAATAAAGAAACTGAATTAAAAATTTTAAATCTTCAAAGTTTTCGAGAAATGTGCTCGATTGTTGTGAAAGTCAGTATGCAGAAGCTCGTGGGTAAGTTTGAAAGTTGCGGAAAATAGTTTGAAAAATGGCAAGAAATTAAAAAAACAGATTAAAATTTGACATAAACTTTTTGGTTTTAATAGTTTCAAGAGAACATGTGATATTGTATTAGAGTTTGAAAGATTCGAAAGGTTTTGGACTTTGAAAACAGTTGGAACGACTGAAAAAGTGATCCTCTTTCAAAAGTAGTAAAAAAGGTAATTTGCAATTCTGTACAATGTTTGAGATGTTTGAGAAATTAAGAATGCGAAAGTTTTAAAAAATTTTAAAGAAGTTGAAGTATGAATATAATAAAAAAGGTATTCTAAGTTAGAAAACAAAGTAATGAACGTTTCAGAAAAAAATGGATTAATAAAGTAAGCGATTTAAAAATTCGGAATCCCAAAGTTTTCGAAAAATTTGCTAAATTTTTGAGAAACTCAAAATGGTCAAGTTCGTGAACAAGTTTGAAAACTTCAAAAGAAATTCACATTAAACAAAAAAATCAAAAATTTGACAGAATCTTTTTGATTTTAATAGTATCAACATTTGATATTTTATTCAAATTTGAAGTTTTCAACTAAATTTCAGAACGGTTTAAAAGTTGGGATGTAGAAAAAATTCGAAAGATGTTGAACAAATTTGAGAAGAGTTGGGATGATTGAAAAAATAATCTTCCGAAAGTAGTAAAAAATGTGTCTGAAAACAAATGAATAAAAAGCCGAAAAAATGGGAGATACTTAACTAAAATTTAGAAATCTGTGAAATGTGCAAAACTTTGGTTGATGTTTGGAAAATTGAGAATGTAGAAGCTAGTGGATGATTTCGAAAATTCATGAAATAATTTGGAATTCTTAAAAAATTTAAAACAGTTTCAAATTATAAAAAAAATTTACAGGAATGTTTGAAAAATCAACCAAGTTTAAATATTGGATTGTTAAAGAAACTTAGTCTAAAATTGGAAGTTTTCGAGAAATTTGCTTGATTTTTGGAAAAGTCAAAATACTGGAGTTCGTAGGCAAGTTTGAAAAAGTCTGAAAAACAGTCTTAAAATGAGTAACGAATTTAAAATAGAATCAGATCAAACAGAACATCGTTAATCAGACCGAAACTTTTTTATTTCAAAAGTTTGAAGAGGGCATTAATATAATATTTAAGTTTGACATTTTTGAACTGAATTCGAGAACGTTTCGAAAGTAGAAAGAAATTCGAGAGTTCTTGAAGAAATTTGAGAAAAATGGGAATGTTTGAAAAAAATAATCCAGATCCGAAAGTAATAAAGAGGTGTTTGAATGTGTTTAAAATCACTTTAATGAAACGTTGAGACAAGCATTTGCTTAATTGGATGCACCGAACCAAAACGTGGAAGTCTGTGAAATGTGCAAAAAGTTTACTTAATATTTAAGAAATTGAAAGTGTGGTAGTTGGTGGATAATTTTGAAAGTTTCTGAAATCAATTCGAGAAAGTTTTGAAAATTCAAAGGAGGTTCATATTACACAAAAAAAGAACATTTGGAGGAATGCTTGAAAGTGTGACTAAGTTTGACCATAATGAAAAAGGTTAGTTAGAGAATAAATTGATGAAAAGTTGAAAAAAAAAATTGTATTGGTAGACAAATTTTTCAAGAAATGTGCTTGAATTTTAGGAAAGTCAAAATACTGAACTTTCTGGGCAAGTTTGAAAATTGCAAAAATCAGTTTGAAAAACGGAGATAATTTGAAAAAGATTCAAATTAAATAAAAAAAACTATACTTTAACAGAAACTTTTTGATTATAATAGATTCAAAAGAACGCTTGATATTGTATTCAAGTTTCAAATTTTTAACTTAATTTCAGAACGATTTAAAATTTAGGATGTAGATAAAAATCGAAAGATTTTGAAGAAATTTGAAAAAATAATCCACATCCGAAAGAAGAAAAAAAAAGTTTGAAAACAAATTAATAAAAAGTTGACAAAAACAACTCAATAAACCAAAATTTGGAAATCTATGAAATGAACGAAAAATTTGCTTGATATTTGAGAAATTCAGAGTGCAGCTAGTGGTAGTCAATTTTTAATATTTCTGAAACCATTTAAATTTTTACAAAATTTAAAACAGTTCTCTATTATACATAAAAAAATAACAAAAAAAAGCGAATCGAAAAAGGTTTTAAAAATGTATGAGAGATAACATTGAAAAAATGAAGGGAAATTATTTTCAAAAATTTGAAAAAATAATCATAGAAAAAGTGTTTATTGCACAGAAATTATGATGTTTAATATACTCATCATTTAGTATACGAATTATTCTAACCAATCTATTAGAATATTTTTTCATGACATTTTATTTCGGAAATAAGTCGAATCCATTTTTGCTAAGCAACAATTGTCAAAATTTTCTTTAACTATTTATCGAAAGATCATTAACCGCATAGTATAAAAAAAACCGGACTGCACAGCACTCTTTATGGATTCAAAGTTCAGGATTTTTCTTGTTGTATGATCTGTAGGTATGTAAGTCTGCACCAACGATTTGGTTAAAAATAGAGCCTCATCTTGGCGCTATTTTCGCTCATCGCGAATTTATTCAAACTAGTTTGTTCCGCTAACTATTCTTGCAGTATCGACTAATTTCGCAATGTAGGCGTTCAACGAAACGATCGTTGGCAATCACTGTATTAATTATAAGAAAAAACGCCTTTGTTCGAAGTTCATACATCCTCGAACAGATATTAAAACAGGAAATCCAAGGAGAATAAAGAATTTAAAAGAAGCATTTAGTTGAATATTACTTATCGAAGACTTTTTGAATATATTATCTGCCGAAATCACATTAGTGGAAGCCACTGCCCGCGTCTCTCTAATTCTGTGCCAATCTGATTATCGAAATTTTTATAAAATTAATATTTTCTTTAAAAATTTTTTTCTTATCTTCAACTTTCTTTAATATTACAGAGCTTGATAAAACACCGCTACAAGTGCATGCAGCTGATCAGAATGCAGCTGTGTCGAGCCGTACCAAAAGACGCAAGTCGCACAGCGCCAATCACGAGTCGATCATCGAAAATGCTGAGAATTCTTACGTACCAACGGTTGGCCGTTGGGGCAGCGAATGGCCTAGTTGACTCGATGACGGCGTCAGCTGGGAACCAAAAGGCCCCCTCTTAGGGGAGGGAAAACGGGGCACCGCGAAGCATGGTGCCCATCGATTAAACGCCGACCAGGATGACCTCGATGATTGTGCGCTGAACTTATGGATTTTCGAAAGTTTGCCAGGACATTTTGATTGCTCTCGCGAGGATTGGTTTAACAACAACATCAATGACCGACAGACATCGTTGTACGAACTGCTCGACAAAACGCAAGTGGAACACGTTTGGCCGATTGAACATCCTTTGCCTCTTCCGAAATGGAAGACCGTCAAGCAAAAGGCTTACAACTTGGATGGACTCGAAGATTACCAGAAATTGTGCTGGGAAATCGAAATATTCTTGCAGAAACTATTGGAGGAACTGAACTACAACACCGTTGACAATATGCTTGATTTTTATCGGGTGTACAAAAAATGGGGTAAAGGGAATTTAGCAGCATTCTTCAGGAGGTATCGTTGAACATTGATTCCATGTGCAGAGTTCTTTAGTTTTAAATGTTGTTCATAGCTATTCGCCGCCGATCTGTCCACCGAACGTTACCTGCGTGGGGCTCGCTCTGGAATTGTGGCGGATCCTGCATCAGTTGGACGACACGTTTCCGGAGCTAAGCGAGTGTTTCTTCTTAGCATCGTGTGAAGAACACATCGAATCGTTGACTGAATATCTTTCCTGCAGCGAATTCTTGGAATCGGCTCAGTACTCGTTGGAGAAGGAACATGTTTTACTTGGTTTGAAGATACAAATTGGTAATCGACAAGGGGTGTTACTTTGCGATCCTGGATATCATGTCGGGAGGGTTGTTACTGTCATGCAAGATTCAGCCTACCCTCACACAGGTAGTTTATTGCTCCTTCAATGTGCTTCGGCGACTATTGAATCGTTGCGATCATCTGTCGCTTCGTGACTATTTAATCGCTGTCGAGGAGATTGCCAAAGCGACAAGCATTCATTCTTATAATCGATTTTATTTCAGGTTGGTTCACTCAATCCAACGAAAACAATCTGCTTAAGGAGTACAACTACCAATACTCCTCATTAAACGAAGCATTCGTCGAGTGGAATAGTCGCACATTTAAAGCTGGCGCACTAAAGGAATCGCATACGGCTCTAATTCACATATCTCGATCGTATCTAACGGCCGTCGATGTCACCGAGAGAAGAAACCTGGTTTACAATTTTCGCAGTTTGTTATCGAGGGATCAAAAGGTCACCTAGTTGCTGGAATCTATTTTAAAGTTAAAGAACATTCTGACGAGTTTACGATTTTCTACGACGACACCGGCAAACGAACGATTAAAATGAAATTTTCTGATTTCACGAAGGTCGATGAAGAGGTAAGATCGTTGCGATGATGGCAACTCCTTAATGTGATTCATTTTAGATCGATGGTAAACTGTTCGATACTGTGGAGTTATGCAACGAACAACTGAATCTTCCGAAAAATAAGCTGCTTGAAGTGATTCGGGAAGTGGGAGCCATGTTACAGGATGGCAATTTTATCAGTCAGTCGCTCGCTATTAATAAAGCTATTGGTTTAATAACAGAACAATACTGACATCGAACGAATAAGGAAGAAAATTTTCGATTTCTATTTACTATCGCCTTTACTTTGTGTTTTTTATTTATTGGTATATTGCTTTGCATGATTGAGTAGCTGTTGAAATTAATTGATTTGCTTATATTTAGTGGGTTTCTGGGTATTTAAGTTTAGGACACATCTAACGAAAATTATGCAATATTTAGTACAAGCTTTGAATAGCAAAAGCACAAAATAATAAAACTGTTTTTTATTTATCCCTCATATTTTTCCTATTATCTAAATCAGAATTAACAATAAATTTTGCTTATATGCCAATATTTTCAAAGTTTTAATGCAATTCTTTTTAAATTTTGTTGGATTTCTTCATTGCTTCTCAATATTTTCTACAATTTTTTCTTCTTTATTTGTGTGGAAACTTCGTCATGATTTATTACATTTTCAAATTGCTGTTTCACTTTTTTTACACACTTTGACAAGATTACTTCATGCAGTTGCCGATTTCTCCATTTTTGCAACAAATATATTTGCATTCAACATAATAAAAATACGTTCTTCAAGAACTAGAACTGAACTATGGGTTCCAATACCTGTATTTTCAGAAATGTACAACAAAAATGGTTTAACATTAACATTACAGCAACCACTACTCTAAATACAGGGTGTATCAGAAGTCCGGGTACGGCCCGATAAATAATCTTTCTGACTCCCCTCCCCGGGGGGGCCCAGTCCCCTCAAGTTTTTTTTTTAAATAGCAACCCCTATGTTGTGATACATTATTGGAAAGAGCATAAAAAAAGAATAATTTTCGCGTAAAGCGAAGGTCTTTATCTTAATTTGTTCATAAGTTATTGGCCAAGAAAGATGTTTTGTGACCCCCTTGCGCCCATTTTCAACAAATCATAACTCCCATTTGGGACATCGGAAAAATAAAAATTGAGGGTGCAAAATGTTGTTTGTTTAGCGCAATTTCTAGTAAAAAATACAGTTTTTACTTTAAAATTACTCTTAGGGAGGTTTCAGCCCTCTAAAAAAGTTCAGATTTGACCCGCTTGGGCTCATTTGCAAAAAATCATAACTCCCGTTTGAAACTTCGGAAAACTAAAAAGGGCCCCTGAAAAATCGTCCAACCCTTCTCCCCCACCCCACTTAGGACTTCTTAGATGGGAGATGCTTACTTGATTAACGCAAGCGCTCAAACTGAAGGCCTCCTTGAATTTCACAGTGTCCTAAGCGAACGTAAACAGCATCTCGTACGTTTTGCAACATTTCGAGAGTGATTTGTGCGACTTCGTTCCGAATGCTGGCTTTCAATTCTTCACTTTGCACTTGTAAACTCTGTCTTTTAAAAAAACTCCAAAGAAAAAAGTCTAAAGGGTTGAAATCAGGAGACCGCGGTGGCCACGCGATTGATAATTGATTCAATCAGAAGATAATCTCACCTTGTTGAATGACATTGCAAGATGAGAGCATGAGATGTGACAGCTACCTGCGAGGTGGATCTAAGATGCGTTTATCACAACAAATTTGTAATGTCCTTTTCAGATCTTTACCTTATCAGACATCTGCAAGAAACTCGTCACAATCAATTCCAAAAGCTATCATTCGGAACAAAATCGCACAAGTCACTCCCGAAATGTTCAAAACGTACGAGATGCTACTTACGTTCGCTTAGGGAACTTCGAAGTTCAAGGAGGAGGGCCGAAACCTCCCTAAGAGTAAGTTTAAAGTCAAAACTGTATTTTTTACTAGAAATTACGCTAAACAATCCACGTTTTGCACCCTCAATTTTTATTTTTCTGATGTCCCAAATGGGAGCTGTGATTTTTTGAAAATGGGCCCAAAAGGGGGTCAAAAAACATCTTTCTTGGCCAATAACTTATGAACAAATTAAGATAAAGATCTCCGGTTTGCGCGAAAACTCTTCTTTTTTATGCTCTTTCCAATAATGAATCACAACATAGGGGTTGCTATTGCAAAAAAAAACTTGGGGGGCTGGACCCCCCCAGGGAGGGGGGTCAGAATGATTAACCCCCTAAAAGGTAGTTCCTTTTATGTTATAAATATACCTTAAGTTTCATTTTTCTACCTCCAACCGTTTAAAAGTTTAAAAGTTTAAAAGTATCGGGCCATATCCGGACTTTTGATACATTCTGTATAATCAATTATTGTTGAAATTAGAGTTGCCACGAATAGTGATTTGGCCGAATACCGAATACCGAATATTCGGCAATACTGTCGGCCGAAGCGCCGAATATTCGGCTGCCGAATATTCGGCACTAAGTACATGTTAGTCGAGCGCGTAAACACTAATACGACAGGTTGCGACCTGTCTTCAAAGTGCGCGGGCAGTGTGCGGCTAGGCTATTTGATTGTTTCAATTGCGAGTAAGTCGCGTCACGGCACGCATTGTCAGATTAATATAAATGACAATTTAAATAAAACATTACTATTTTGTAGAAAAGTTTGTTTGTTAGTTCTTTTTCAATTGTTTGTTCATTAAAAAATGACACCAATTAATAAAAATCGGCCATATGGGAATATTATGAGATTTGTAGTGAAAATAATAAACTGGCTAATTGTTTGCTGTGTAATAGCAAGATCTCAAGAGGTGGAGAAGGAAAGAAAGCAAGTAAGTAAATACTGGAATTAATTTAACAACTCGTTACGGTATCTAACTAAGTTATTGACGATTCGTCAAAAACACGATACGTCATACACATGACGGTTGGCCGTTCACATTGCGTACGGAATCGTTAGGTTTCACGATTGTTCAAAATGTGTTCATTTTCTAAATCTTGTTTCGATGTTTCTCACAAAAAGTTTTTTGACGAAATGTAATTTGAGACCTGCCTGTCATTTTTCACGATTTGTTATTCTATGAATGAACATTCATAAGTAAGTATGTATGTAAATGCGTATATAAGTGAACTAGCTGTTTCACGCGGTTTCACCCGCGTCCCGAGGGAACTGCTTCCCGTACCGGGATAAAATATAGCCTATGTTACTTCTGAATAATGCAGCTTTCTAATGATGTGAAAATTATTGCAATCGGTCCAGTAGTTTTTGAGTTTATTCATTACAAACATACAAAAATACAAATATTTCCTCTTTATAATATTAGTGCAGATAAATAAATAAATAACTAAGCAATCTTCTAGTAAAGTTTTGTTTTTGTAGTGAATAGAAAATTTTAGTGCATAACACAGTTAGCTACTTGTAATTCATTTTAGTTTTTTTTTATTTTCAGCTACAACTTCTCTAAAAAACCATCTTAAATCCAAACATGCTGAACAGTACGCTACTTTAACTGATGTTCCCTCGACAAGTGGCAGCAATAAGGGTGGTACTTCTACTTCCGCCGATTCCAAGATACCTGCAGTACCTGGAACGTCCAGATCAAGAGACCGACAGCTAACCCTAAAAGAAACATCTGAAAGGAAATTGCTATGGGACATTAATGATCCGAAATCAATAAAATATCACTACTTGATAGGTGAAATGATTGCTTTAGACAACGAACCATTATCACTTGTTGAACGGGTTGGATTTCAGAGGCTTATGGCAACAGCTGTGCCCCATTATAGAGTACCTGGTCGCACTTACATGACAGAGAAAGTGGTTCCTGACATATACAACAGAATTTGTTCGAAAATACAAGTCAGTATTTCGCAGGCAACAGCAGTATCAGTGACATCTGATATATGGACATGTCAGCACAATAACGAGAGCTTTTGAGCGTCACTGCGCACTGGATATCTGAAGAGTTCAATCTGGAACATGGTGTTTTAGCTATGAAACCGTTTCCCAGCTCACATTCTGGTACCAATATTGCAAAAGAACTCAATGCTATTACTGAAAGATGGAATATTCCTAAAAACAAGATCCATTTACTTCTTCACGATAGTGGGGCTAATATGATAAAAGGTGTGCGAGATGCAGGATACGATTCAGGCAGGTGCTTTATTCATTCATTGCAACGAGCTATAGAGGAATCGCTTAAATCTCAACCAGAAGTACTACAGATGGTAGCTGCTGCTAGACGAATTGTTACCCATTTTAACCATTCAGGCTTAGCAGAGCAGAAACTTAAATCCATTCAACAAGAACTTAACTTGCCTAACCACCAACTAGTACAAGATGTGAGCACACGCTGGAATTCTTCATATTATTTAATGGAGCGATTATTAGAACAAAAGCGAGCTATATCCTTGTACATAACAGATCATGACACTTTAAATAATCTAACACATGCTCAATGGGAACTAATGGAACAATGTATCAAACTTCTCAAACCATTCGAAGAGATTACAAAATAACCAGCTCAGGTATCTCCTGCATCTCTGAAGTGATTCCACATGCAGTTACTTTATTAAAATATCTGGGAAAGGCAGACACAGCTCAGAGAGTACCAAATTTAGTGACAATGAGATCTTCACTACAAACCGAGCTTAAAAGCGATTTAACTTTGATGAAAACAACAAATATTTAGTCGCTACATTTCTTGATCCACGCTTCAAAACAAGTTTCCTAGATTTTGTTCAAGCAGAAAGAGCAAGACAAAAAATTCTTCTAGAAGCTCTGAAACTAAGTTGTAATGATGAGTCTAGTAGTACTGATGACGATTCTTCTCCACGTCGTAAGAAAAGAAACTTGAACGAAAATGATAAGACATTTGAAATACACGACAGTTTCTGGAACTGCTTTGAGGAAGTCGCTAAAGATAATATGCGAAATAGTAATGATGAGGAGAACGTGGAGAAGAATACTGTGGCAAATGAGATAGATTTTTATTTGAAATCAAATCGCCTAGATCGGAAAGCTGATCCTTACAAGTGGTGGTCAGCAAATGAAAACAATACCCAAACCTATCGAAATTTGCTAAAGTTTATCTTTCTTCTCCCGGGAGTAGCGTGTATAGTGAGAGGTTATTTTCTGAAGCTGGTACCATTTACGACGAAAAGCGTAATCGTTTGCTACCGTCAAATGCTGAAAAGCTTGTTTTTATCCATCACAACTTACCGTTGATTAATTTTACTTATTAGAATATTGTAATTTAATAATATATACATATCTTGATTAATATGATGTGTTTTTTGTTCCATGATTTGGTATTCGGTATTCGGCCGAATAGTACCTATTATTCGGCCGAATACCGAATACCAAACAAAGTGGCCGAATAGGCCGAATACCGAATAGTAGCCGAATATTCGTGGCAGCTCTAGTTGAAATTACATGAAATATTGTTGTTTACATGAAATATTTTGTCGAGACGAATAACGACTACAAAACCGATATCGACATGGTTTGTACGGAAACTTACAACAGTAATATAACATGGGTTTAAGGTTTTTTCACAGTTTTTGCGGGTTTTATAGTTCGTTTGCAATTTATTGTTCATTTCCTCTCAATATTTTTGTCATTTTTCAATGAACTTCCACATAGTTTTTGCAATTCTGTGATATAGCAACTCGAACTTAACATTTTATCAGAATGCACAATGACTTCAGCATACTTTTCTTATTTTCCAGTAAATTGCAAACATATTATAAATACAAGTGTTATAGTTCTCATAAAATACAATTCCTAAGAAACTTCTCATAGAAATTTCAGCAGTACTTCTAATGAGTTTATAGTATGTGGCAACCTTGCAACATTTTTAGAGCTTAAGGCATTTTGCGCTCTACCTAGTGGCCTGGTCCGGGCTATGTATCGCCTAAGCAATGACCTTATCAAGTGAGTGCATACTCACACAATATACATTCTGCGTGCATACTTGAATCCGCAGAATATGTTCTGTGCTTGAATCTGTTCTATGTTGTTACTATGGTAACATAGGTAACATAACCATAGTAACAAAAATATTTACAAATGGCGCTTTAGGTACGTCAAGTTCAAAGTAGCACATTACAAGTCTGAATTTTAGCAATAATTGACGGACGAAATGACTCTAAACGATTCATCTGGCGATCCTCTCAAAGAGGCGAAACGAATATGTTCAAAGTTGCAGAGCGAAGACCGAAAAACAAGAAAGCAGGTGCTCAAGGAGTACCAGGACTTCCTGAAGAACGAATCGTTAACAAGTGAAAACTTGCGGAAGATATTTAACGAAACACAAGTCTTTTTCGTGAACACGTTGCGTGATAAATCTGAAGAAGTTAGAGAGGCCGGAATATCGTTTCTGACATTTCTTATAATTGATCGATTACCAATCAACGATTTTTACTTAACTTACGTATTTCCAGTAATAGTGGAACGTATCGGCACCGTAGAGCTGATTGAAGAATCTGAAGAAGTAAGGTTGTTACTGCTGAATTTTTTAATGGAAATTGTGAAGAAATATTCGGAAACTGAGCAGTTGAAACCCTTCCTGAATGACTGCGTGATGATATTATGTCAAACAGTTAAAGATAAGTTTCCGACACTTAAAGAAACTAGTTGCAAATGTATTGTCGTATTATCGAAAGCGTTACCACGGGATTTTCATCTGCAAGCTGAAACTTTCATTAAACCAGTTTTGACTTGTTTTACTCACCAAAGGTATAAAGTTCGATTAGAAGGAATTTTTTGTATTGGTAAAGATTTGCTTGTTTTTATTTACAAATGTTTTACATTTATTTTGTAGGGGAGATTCTGATGCATTGTTCGTATAAAGCAGTGGATTTGGTAATGGTACCGATGGCTGAAAAGTTGTTCGATCAAATACCAGCGGTGAGGCGAGCTGTTGCTCAAGTTGCCAAAAAATGGCTTACTGAGTATCGTGATCGATATTCGTACTTCCATAAAATTCTTCCACTACTCCTCACAGGGTAAAATTGATTTTATCGTAACCAATAATGCAAATAAAGAACAAAACATTTATAGTTTGAACGATGAAGTGGCTGAAACAAGGGAGGAGGCTAAGAAATTCTGGGTAGCAGTCGGTCTACAGTATCAGCAAGAAAACGAGAAAGACCTCAAAGATCAGTTGGACTTCTTAACCGCACCTCCAAAGTATTACATGGAGCATCGTGAGTGTCGCAAACTATTCGATACTCGAAATTCAATTGCTTTCAAATTCAGTTACGCGTCCCAATTTGGGTTGCCGCGTTTTAGTACAACGAAATGTTGGAAGAATCGCTCCTGCCATCGCAAACGAATTGCAAAGCTGGCAGGCCGATATTCGTTTTCGTTGCAGTCAGCTATTGTGTTCGGTGGTCCTGCATTCGGAAGATTTGATGACTATGCACTTACCTGCTATTCTGCCGGCGATGTTTCATTCTGCGCGAGATGAAGATCCTAGGATTGTGGAAAATGTTCGTTGGTTTATTTGATTTGTCTCGAAATTAAAATTTCACTTATTTCAGATCGTTCGAGCGTCGGAAATAATCGGGCTGTTCGTACCTTACGAATCATGGAGTCAGTTGGTTTTGCCCCAGATTGAAAATACGCCGCATTATGGTCATTTAACTGTTTTAAGAAGTCTGATCAAAGGATCACCGCAGGATTTAATTTGGAATAATCTGGTCGAAATGACGCAGATTTTACAATTGGACACTATTTGCTATAGCAGAAAGGTGAATAGATTTGAAGTTGATGACGCTAAACGAATGATTTTGTTATAGAAAAATTTCCAAGTGGAGATGATTAAATGTGTGACGGTTATTGCGGAGAAATATAAACACGATGACAATTCTCCAATACCTTACTATTTGTTCAAAATTATTGTGTCCACGATTGCACTCCGGCATCTGGACAATGAACAAATTGATGTTGGGTTATTGGTCACTTTGAGCGAAAGTTTGAAATTGCGGGGAGTTGAGCAAATTTGGATTGAAAATTTGGGGAAACTGCTAGTTGAACTGAACGCTGAGCCGAGCTCGTGGACTGTTGTAACTTCGCAAGCATGTATCTTTGATCTCGTGCTGTCTGAATCAAGTAAGTCATATTTTGATACTTGTTTATAATCAAGACTTTTTTATATTCTTACTATTTCATATTTTTTAGTCCTAAGAATAGGGAAAAAAACATTCAATCATTAAAAAAAAAATGAAGAGCTGAAAACCTGACTAATTTATTTTATATTAAAATAATCCCGCTGGGGTATCTCTGTTTAGAAGTCAAATTTGTGTTAATAACATTTTTGTACACAGATGAAGCCTTCGGAACTAATCTAGATGGAATTTTGAAGATCCTCAAGGAGGTTCTGGATACGAACACAGACGCTGAACGACGTTTAAAAACTTTCTTAGCCTTAACCAAAGCATTCGAGAACAAGGACGTCACATTCAAGAATGCTGAAAATTTGTCAACTTTTTTTGAAGAACTTATAACTGGTGCTTTCTTTTATAAAGATCGTTCATTTTATTAACGTGAAGGCTTCCAGATGTTTTTATACCATCTTTAGTTTGGCACGCTGGTAGAACGGCCGAAGCGATGCGAACCATGGCGGCGTGTTGTCTGAAGACAGCTTTATCTCCAACGCCTGGAGTTGAACTCTTTGCTTCCGGAGAAGCGCTGAGGCCGCTCTTTGATAAGCTGTTACCGTTGTTAATGTCTCTGATGGAAGACGCTTCGTGGAAAAGTCGTCTTTTATCCATCGAATGTATTGTTTTGTTGAAGAGAATAGCTGTCTCAAAGAACATTTGGAATGCGGATGATCTAATCAAAGTATATCCTGGTAAATATATCTGCAAACACTAAAATCCATAATAAAATAACTTCACTGTTGCAGAAGTCTTAAAAAGATTAGATGATCCAACAGATAAGGTGCGTTTGGGTGCCACTAAATCCTTAGTTGGAATATTCAAAGATTGCCCTGCGGAATTCAAAGAAACTAACTATAGAGCACATCACGAATTGATAATCGATACCCTGCTAGTCCATTTTGACGATGAAGAAGAAGAGATTCAAGAATATATTTTCGGTAAAATAATTAAATATTTGCTTACAATGACAAAAACAGTTTTGTTTTAGAAATTTTAAAAGTCGTCAGCGATATTAACAAAAAAGAACTCGTATCGAAATTAAATCGACATAAACCTTTACTGAGAAATCAGAAAGGGTGTGAGGATCTTTTAAAACTAGTTTTGTAATTTGCACTTGTATTTTTTTACATGTATTAAACTATATGTTCCAAAACGCCTTGACGAATCAGTTCTTCACATTCACTTCTCGGCAAAAAGTGTCTCGTATTTTTTTTCAACAGTAAAACCATCCCATTATTTAATTCATATTTCCCGTAATCTATTAAACAGCGAACGTCTACGAAAAGCGTTTTGGGAGGATTTAAATTAACAGTTAAATTAATGCCTTCATCTCCTACTGAGGACATGTAAGTGGTTAAGGCGTTTGAATATTTTGTAAGCCATTCCATTTCTAGTTGACTCATATTTTCTTTGATATCAGCAGGTAATGCGCCTCCGAATTCCCACCGCAAATTCCTTATACATCTAATTCTGTTGTAGTGATACGCTGAGAGGCAACGAACGTTTCGCATAATTGCACTATGCCTGCATTTGATTGTTGGTAATAAGGACATGTTATCAGAACTTTGGTTTTGGATATCCGAGCTGTAAAAATTTAATTAACAAATATCTGCACAGGTTTGATTTACTTACGCATCTTCTCGATTTGCGTCAATTAAACGTTTGAGGTCGTTATTCACTTCAAATATAAGATCGTTCTAAAATGAAAATGAATTTACGGTTTATGAGATGGAGTGCAAATCAACAAACATTATAAGGAGGAAGATTGCCTGGACACCTGTCGAGTTCTTTGATTAATTCGATTGCATTTTCGCCTAACATTTCTGCCTTTGCTGTTTTCTTCAATTATTGACAACGGCACAGATTCTATAACATAAGTTGCACACTTTATAAACAAACTAACTAACTAAGCAAACAACTAACAAACTAAGCAAAAGGTGAAAATTTGCTTGATTTGAATTTGTTGACATATAATCATCGAAATAATTGAATATTCTTTCTGTGTATACTTATTTCTGTGTTAAGAGTAATTTAACCATACTTTTGAAACGTGAACACCGGTACCAATGTCTCGTTTCAAATATATTTTTTCGCATGTACCGCAATTAAAAGAAGACAGCGGCGACGAAGGTGAGCGAAGTTTCTCAACTTTTCTTCAAATGACTAACTAACTAAACAAACAACTAACAAACTAAGCAAAACAGGTGAAAATTTGCTTGATTTGAATTTGTTGACATATAATCATCGAAACAATTGAATATTCTTTCTGTGTATAATTATTTGTCTTAAAAGTAATTTAACCATACTTGAAACGTGAATACCGGTACCAATGTCTCGTTTCGAATATATTTTTCATATGACTCCACTTAAAAAAACAAATTTGACTGCGATCATCGATATTTTTTAAAAATTACAAAATTTTTCTCAAAACGTTGATTCATGATTTCAGGTAAATATTTGTGCACTTCCGCAATGTTTATTAAATGTTCACGAAAATTAGAACCAGAGTAATTACTGAAACGAATGAATATCACAAAATTCAATTTTTAATGAAATACAAATATGTTATACTTTGATATTATTATTTAATTTTTTATTATATAAAAAAATGAGATTTTTTAATTACAGATCGGCAATTGAAAACAGGACTAGACATACTAATAGAAGAAAAGTCACTACCGACAGTGCGAAGTTTCATAGAAAACTTGGATGCTCTTTTATCTGGTGTTTTGCAACAAGGTCTATTAACAGAATTGGTCGGTCTTCCTGGTTCCGGACGAACACAACTCTGGTAAGTAAATTATGTTAGCACCTAGATTAATATTTCTTTTATCCCAGTTTACATCTTCTTGTAAGCGCACAAGTACATCAAAATGAATTGAACCATGAAAGCGTTTTTATTGATACTAAAGTGGATTTTTCGATTACCAGATTAACAGGTATTTTTATGCATTGCTGTTGATTTCTTACTTCTCCATTTTTTTTTCAGAAATTGTGAATTGTTATATACACAAATGTCCTATTTTAAACAAAGGCGATGCTAAAGACATATTAAAAAGAATTCATTTAATGAATATTTGTTCATTTAGAGAATTTGAAAGAAGTGTGGTAGTTTTAGAAGAGTTATTAAGAAATCGCCAAAAAGTAAGATTTGGGCGAATAGATATTTTTATATGTACACAAAATTGCAGGTTTCCTTATTAGTCATTGATAGTTTGAATTATTTATTTGCTGAACTGGAGAGCAACGAAAAATTATCACAAATTTGTTTAACGATCCAAAAGTTGCGACGTATTGCTCACCAATATAAATTTACGGTAACTCTAAATCACTTCATCATATGTGAAAAATTAAAAATTTTTAACCTTCAGATCGTAGTGACAAACAATATGACGACAACAAACGAAGTAAGTGAGTCAATAGTACCATCATTAAGCAACAGTTTTTATCATATGATTAATAATAGAATTATTTTATCAAGGGTAAATGGAGTGTTTCAGGCTGAATTACTTAAAAGTTCAGTTAAATTTCCAACTAAATGTGTTTTTGATTTTTCAACATTTTGTGCTGTATAATTACATTCTATTTCAAAAAAACTTTCAATTTCTTCGGTTTCAAGTAGATGCAAGTGCTTCAACCCAGCATTATTTGTAGATCTTTATAAAGATTAATATTTGAGCATATGTATGTACTTGCAGGTTATGAAATTAGTGTCGAAAACTGTTTTTCAGTTATATAAATCAGAAAAATGGTTTTCACATAATCTAAGGTATGTTCTAGAGAAATCTTGAAGTGTGTATTTTGATAAATATGAAAATACATATAAACATTTCGACTTGAACTCATGATGCTGAGGTACAGAAATGGCGGACGAGTATACAACTTCACACAGAGAGTTGGTAGGTACAATGTTCGCTCAGCACTTCTGACAAAGAATATTGCTCAGAAGAAGATTCAGATATTTTCTGTGGAATCCATTGCTGTCAAAATAATTCATTTTCAAACAAATTTTGAAAGGACGATTTAGTATTAAAATGAAATAAACAATAATTATAATGATGAACCATGAAAACGACGTAAGTTCAGCCTCATCACAGGCAACTGAAGAAAACAATTGGGTACCAGATAGTTACTCTGACTCTGACAGTGATCCACATTCCAAAACGCATCATTTTACCTCATCGGACGCTGAAAGAGAATCCGAAACCAGCGAGGCAAATAATGTTAAGATCGAGAACGACTTCAACAAATATCCATGTACAATATGCGAAAAAATTTACGATAGTTACGCTAATCTGAGGGAGCACAAGAAGAAACACTTCGTTAAGAAACGAACATGTAATATCTGCAACCTCGTCTGCCAAAGTATCGGTAAGCAAACCCAACTTCACTGATACTTCATTACAACTGTTGGATGTCTCAACAGGCAGATTGGAGGTACATATGAATACCCACACCGGGCTAAAACCGTGCGTTTGCGATGAGTGTGGAAAATCCTACGCCTCGACAACGCAATTAAAAATCCACAAACGTATACACACCGATGAAAAACGATACAAATGCAAGGACTGCGATCAGGCATTTCGTTACAATGGTACCTTAAAAAGCCACATAAGAATCAATCATACGAACATTATGGAAAACACTTGCAAGGTATTGTCTAATTCAAATAAAAATATAAGGAATTGAAATATTCGTTCTTTCAAGGTATGCAGCAAGTACTGCACTACACCAGATGGATTGAAAGCGCACATGTCTGAATTGCATTCGAAGTCCAACAAACCAATCAAATGTCAGTTGTGCGAAAAAGTATTCAAAACGGAACCAGCATTATCGTGTCATTTGAAAATCCACACCGAATTGAAATTCCCCTGTGAATTCTGCCAAAGGATATACGCGACCTTGTACCTCTTAAAAAAACATGTGGGTCGAGCTCACATTCCCAACATCTGCGAATGTAAAAAAGTTTTCTACGACCGTTCCGAATTCACCAAACATAACAAAGAATTCCACAAAAGCGAAGATTCAACTAAATGCAAATTTTGCGGTAAAGTATTTGACAAACTGAAGAATTTAACCGAACACGTTCGATTGCAACACAAAGACAACGGTAAAGTGAACAAATGTGATATATGCGAGAAGGAGTTCATTAACAGTTCGTTGTTACGCAATCACGTGAAGATACATGATAAAACGTTCAAATGCGATTATTGCAATAAAATATTTGGGTCCCGGTACAATCTCCAAGTGCATTCCGTTGTTCACACGAAAGAACGAAAATACAAATGCGAAACCTGCGGGAACTGTTTCGGCACAAAAAACGCGTTGAAAAATCACCAATATACTCATTTGGAGGAGTTGAATTACGCATGCGAGATTTGTTTGAAGAAATTTAAAAGCAACCGTCGTTTGTACGCTCACAAAGCTTCGCACGAAACTGAAAAAAGGTATCAATGCGACGTTTGCAACGCGAGATTCACGGTAAAACAATACCTCAATTTTCACATGAAGAAACATTCCAATATTAAACCTTTCACTTGCCATCCTTGTAACAAAAAATTCAAACATAAGAGATCGTGGGAAAAACACTGTCTGTTGAACAGACATAAAACCGCGGTTTCGAAATACGAAAAATGGCAGTGTGATTTTTGCGACATCATTACAACTTCCGAGGAGTTACTAACGGAACATATGAACGAAGACCACCGAAGTAATTCTGTATGTGAACTTAATGATGTTAAAATGGAAGAAACGTTTGTCAAAGTTGAAGCAGATTCTCAATGAATTCTGAAAACAGGTAACAAGTGTTTCTTTTTCTCCAAAGGCTGATTTAGTTTTAGTAGTTTTAAGCGTTTTGTGATTATTGAGTGTATTTAAAAAGAATCTTTAAATGGCACCAAAATAGATGTTGACGATTGCACGACGTTTTGATCATCGTTACAAATACTATCCAAAATTTAACAAGGGAGAAATGTAAACATAAAAGAACAATATTTACATAAACAAACTCATCCTTCACAGCATACTGCGAGTTCTAAGATCTCAGCACTTTCTACCATCTCTTTTTTAATAGTGATGAAATAATTTAAAACAAAGTTAAGAAATAAGTAAAAAAATTATATAATGAATAGATTTAATAATTATGAACCTAAGAAAAGCATTAAAACAATAAAACTAATTAAGAATGAGCATGTATGTCAATAAACCTCTGAAAAATTTTAACAACTGCATCTTCCATTACATTCTGCAGTCGAATTGTTGCTGTTAATAGAATTTGTTAGCCTTTTTGATTTGAATTGATTCATTCGATTAACATTCCCATTTTTGTATTGGATTTTATAAAAATATCGAATTGAAAATCACTTTATATCTCGGTTTGATTTGGTTTTAAAGTTGAGGTTAGGATGCAAAAACACAGAAATGTTAGTGTTGTTACGACACAGAAAATTGTACTGATTCTGAGGAACATAGAATTACTCGATTTCACAGCAACATACTTTGAACCGATGCAAAATTTTTTTGAAACTTACAGCTTATTATCGAGACCAAGGATGAATTTTTTTGTTCTGTTTGTAGTGGTCGTTATAAAATTGTACAAATTATGCTGTTTATTTTTCATATATGATAATACTGTAATGATTCAATTTGATAATGTATGACTGCTTTGAGAATCATCGAATACCAAGCGAAGCGTTCTACTGTGTTTCATCTTCTTCGTGTCATGTCAGCTGTCATTAAATCTCGGTGTTCGTTCTGTGATTACAGATAAATATCGGTGGATAAAAACTATTTTGTTTGATTATTAATTCCATCAAAATGTACGGCGGACAAAGTAAGCATTAGATTCCTTCATTTTATATATGCATTCACACATATGAATATACATGAATTCCTTTTACCATCTTCTACACTTGATGAATAAATAAACCCTAAATTTGTATATAGGAAGCAATACATCTTCAATGAGAATGGATAATAATCTACACATGGGTATTGGCCGTCCTTCTTACGGCAGCAACTTCAGTTCAGTAAGTATATATGTACATTTTTAATGTTATTTTGGGAAATTTTGCCATGCTAATCTTCTGCTGTGTATAAAGATAAATTACGTAGGAAGAAGCTATTATTTATTGAAAAAAGTTGACTTTAGAATGTCTGTAAGGTTTGGTGAATCTTTGCAAAATTTGCCCAACTTTCTGCTAACTTCATCTAATACTTCCATTGAAATTAGATATTGAAAACAGTTGTAAACAGAAAATATCTGAATTTTTGCAATTTCTGCAAACCTTACACAAACATCTGCTGAATCTTGCAAAGTGTCCGAGTTTAGATCAATCACGTAAATTATCTCAATTTAACTTAGCCATTTATAGGTTTGAAGTTCTATTGAGTTTCCCCTAATTTTTCTCAAAGAGGCAATAAATATAGCATTATTCGATTCCATGTGAGTTATTTGGAAAAATTCTAAAATCCAAAATATGTGTGCATACATATTTGCAAAATTTCCATCAACGTTTGCTAAATTTTGCAGATTATCTTAATGTCACTCGAAGATTTATGTCAAAGTTGACAAAGTGACAACCGCTTTGATGTTTATGCGGGTCGAGCCAACTAACGAACATAGAAATGACAATACAAACCTAGGTGATTGAGTAAGTATTACAGAAGTGTATTGTTTTATTAACAAACGTCAAAATATTCTTACAAAATTAAGATATATGATATAATTCGTTCATACGTTATTTAATCACTAGTAATACCAAAAGAGCTTTGAATATAATGGAATATTTTTCCTAATCAGGAGACGCAATCTGTGAAAAACCGCGGGTGCTTGGCTGATTCTCGATTCTCGATGCTCTTGTGGTATTATTAGTGATTAAATAATGTGTGCACCAATTACAACGAACGGTTTTTTTTATTTTGTACGAATATTTTGACGTTTGTCGATATGAACAGATACTCACTTCTGTGATAGACTGAATCACACAGAATATATCGTTGGATATATTTTGTGACTGAATCATATAGATTTGTGTTGTTATTTCTATGTTCGGTAGTTCCTTTGGATAATTAAAGTAAAGGTTAGTAAGGAAAATGGTCAATTGCTATCTCAGTTGGCTGTCCCACACTTTATAGATGAACGGTGAAATATTCAAAGACTTGGTATATCAATGACAAGTGACTGATATTTCCTAGTCATCTGAGTAGTTACTTTGCTGCTGCGTGCTTTTTAATTTGAAGCATCTAACGAAATTTATTAAACCAGGTATGGCCTGTAACACGTGGGAAAGGCTCATCGCTATTTGATTGTCGTTGGGATAATGTTCACTACGATTTGTTCGTAACGTTATTTACAGAAAGACTTTTTCGTCGACATCGTAGAATGATCGTGTGAAAAAGCACTTTGAATCGGTAATAACATTACGTACAATGTCCTGATGAATATTTTTTATCTTGATAGTTTGATTCCGGTGGTAATATTAACAATTTCCATTTACCGAGTTGAATTAAGCGGTCAAGATAATACGATCCATTTTTTAAATTATTAACGACAATTCAAACTCACCCAGACAATGTTGACAAATCCAAAGGGAGGCTTCCAATTCGATAATTCGCAGCCGCGTTATTATCCATATCAGAAAGATCTGCAGGTATGCTTTGCATATTTCAAGTTCTATTTGATGATTAATTGTTTCTTTGATTCTAGTCATCGATGCAAAGTATTATGGCCAGATCGTCTCTTATGTCATCTCAACGGCTTCAGGGTTATGGTCGAGCAACTCCAAAACCTTTGCAATTTAATGATGGTGATCGATCGATGGATGTGGGCAATGGATCACCGAAGTGGATAGGACGTTAGTTATTTTGATATTTCATTTTATTACGTTAAGCTTAATTCAATATCCAAAATCTTCGTTCACAAGAATCCCATCTTGAGAATCTTGAGAATAAGTACCACATTAATGTCTTCCATATTCACTGTTTTTTGAAAAAATGCTTGAATACGTGAATTACACAATCAAAATATTCAATTCTATAGATTATTATTATTATTAGGTTGTTATTCTATTCCCTTTATGTTTTTTTCTAGCAATTTTCGCAACAAAAAATTAATTCGAAATTATTACGAATTTTTTTGTTTTCATAAGTAGTGTTAGCCCAAGGTTATTCGACCTTACAATTGTACTTTTATCGAGCTGAATTTTTAATTTTATACATGTTTACAATATGATGACAAAATCACTGCGCAAATTTGAAGCGTCAATTTCGATTTTTCATATATTGGAAAATCGAACGATGCACTGTTAACTCAAACAACTGATTTGTACTTATGTGACACAAAACGTGAAAGACAGATAATTAATGTTAACGTTTAATCGTTTTAAACATTTTTTTAGGAAGATTATCGAAAAGAGAAGTGAATCAATATCGAGAGAAACGCTTGTCGAAAATACTACAACCAAAGGGGGCTCTCATGATCCTGAATGAACTGCACAGTGATGTTCAATTTACGGTTGAGGAAGTACCTGAAGAGAATGGTCAAGGTTTGCTGTATAAAGCGACTGTCACTGTTAATGGGATCAATCACATTGGCTTTGGTTAGTTTTATTCGAATATTTTGAACCGAAACCTATAGCACGCCGACCTGTGGTTGGCATGCCAAATATATTCTACATATAAATTTTATCAGTTTATGTTCCATTAACAGACTCATATGAATGTCGTTTTTAGGCAAGAACAAAGCTGCGGCCAAGAACGATGCATCCGAACAAGTGCTGAAGGTTTTGTGTCAGGGCAAAAATTTCCTAAAAGAAAACGATGATCATCTGGGTACGAGTGGAGAAGGAAATGAAGGCGTGTCGTGGCAGCAGATCGCGTCCTTTGCGCTCCATAAGCTCTTTTCTATATGGGGTGGTTCAGTTCCCTCATTTGTAAGTTAACTCGTTTGATAGCCATTCGAACGATATATTTCAACTGTAAACATTTATCAGAACGAAGAAGCGCAGACGAACGAATTGAAACCGGCGAAAAGATACCGGATAACGCGGCCGCTTTGAATCCGGTCATGGTGCTCCATCAGTTACATCCGAATATTAATTTTGAGGAAGTGTCCAGAACGGGAACACCGCCGAACATATTGTTCAACATGAAGTGCACAATTGAAGGGAGAGACTTTTTTGGTTCAGGTAAGTTTGATATTTCATATCCTCGCTGTTTTGGAGATGAGAAGGCGATTTGAGCCAGTTGTAAATATGAACATTTTGACGCTTCTTGATATAAACGAACATCCATTTCTGTGATAGATCATAGATTTGTGTTGCAATTTCTGTGTTCGTTAGTTCGTTTGACTTACAGAGCGACGGGGGAGAAGCCCTGTATGAATATTTTAACGTCCGCTGAGATAAATAAACATTCGCATCTGTCATAATTATCGAAACATAGATTTGTGTTATTATTTCTATGTTGATTAGTTCATTCGACCCACCGAATAATCACAGTGATTTATCACATCGTCAGTAGTATATTCACGTCTTTATTGTGTAAAGTGCCATCTTTTTCATATCAGTGAAACATTGACGTTATAAATTAAAGTAGTCAGATGTCAAGTGGCGTCAATTCTATGTTCCTATGATTGGTATACAATGTTGCCGTAGTTAATGTAACTTTTCGGGTAGATTAATTGAAATAAAAGTTAGGCAATATATAATATGAAACTTTACGAAATGTTCGGAAATTCGAAAACATTTTAATACACTTCAAGTAATTTGCGAATGTTGAAATTTCCATTCACCTTTTGATAAATTCTCTGATTTTCTTGTAGCTTTAGCAAGCTTTTCAAAAATTCCATATTTTCAATAAAATTTTCATTGATTTTTGTCTCCTAGGAAAACTAATGTTGTTTGAGATATTTTATATTGGGGAAGTTGATGACAAAATCCTGTGATAACCTCAGGAAAATCATGTATTCCCCAGGAGACAGTTTTTAAAATTCAAATATATTTTCATACTTTTTGGGGAATCAGAATTTTTCTTCAATTTTCTGGTAGGAAAAGTAACTCTGTTCATGTCTTGTTTCAATTTTTTTTTTTTGTAGTACATATTCTATTGTTCTTATTTCATTACAGGTAGCTCCAAGAAGGTTGCCAAAAAAGAGATTGCTTTTGCTATTTGTTCAGAGATTTTCGGCATTCAATACCCTCCAGATGTTTATAAACGTGATTGAATGGCGAATTTTAGGGATATTCGATTTATTTATTTTACGTTAACTTAGAATATGTATTTTTTAAATTTAATATCAATTTGATGATACGATTGTAACTTTGAGGATTTTTATTCCGGGGCCACGTAGAAACTGCCGTGTCCCAGACCGATCTCAGTTTATATTGATTTTGTCAGTTGAAATAAAACGATCAGGTATATATAAAAGTTATTCTTACCTAACCAACTTTCAAGCCATTTTGGACATCCTTTTTTTCTTTTTTTATCTGTAGTTACTAAGAACGACTTTGATGACACTGCGGGTATTTGGAGCACATTCAATTGAGAAACGTGTGTATAACCTTTTTTCAGGTATTTTCGTTGTGTTCTCTTTATTTGAAAAAAACAATAGTATTTTTAAACAGATTTATGAAATGTTTTGATACTAATTTGAACGGGAATTTCTGCAAACTTCAATTCGGAGAAAAATGATCGAATAAAACTTGATTTGAATTGGATATGTTAAATATAAGGTTGAAACTCATTATATAAGAACCATCAATTACGTTCTGGAATACCAAGTACTTGTATTTTTTTAACTGAATATTTACACAACTGCTTAAATCTCGGCTAACCAAGCAGTAATTAAAATTCCCAGTCGGTTCTTTTGGTGACCATGATATTCAAATACCAATACGATGCTATGATTTTATTATAATTACTAAACACATTTCCTGTTTGACTGTCAATATAGTAAAAGCTGGATGGTAGCACATCGATGTATATATTTAACACGTCGTAAGATAACGAGAATCGAACATTATAAGTTACCTTTGGTCACGATGTTTTATGTATACACCTGAAGGTCTCGAAGTTCAAGTAAAGTACAGAATAATTATTTGAACCGCGTGGTCGAACGAAACAGGATTCGTTCGATATTAAATGATGGATAAAATTACTGGCTTGATGTTCGTTTGCGGATTTTCGTTAATTATTTGTGAAGTGAACGGAAAAGTTTACACCAAATGCGGTCTTACCCAAGAGTTGATCAAGTTGAATTTTCCACGTTCTTTCATCGGGAATTGTAAGCAACAAATTTCTTCGCCAATTTCGACACTTCTGGTTTCTAGGGGTATGTTTAATTGAAAGTGAAAGTGGGAAAAACACATCGAGAGTGACGAACAGAGCGGGCGGCAAACAAGGACTAGGTTTATTTCAAGTGAACGAATTAACAACGCAAATTTCCTTTAATTATTTTCATAAATTTCAGATAAAAAGTAAAGATTGGTGTACGTTTGTAAGAAAAGGAGGTATTTGTAATGTCAAATGCGAAGGTAATTCTATTTTCATTTGGGTTTTAAATTCATTATATCAACGAACGCAGTTATCTAATCGTTCATGTTTGGTTTTTAGATATGATAAATGAAGATCTCACAGATGATTCGACTTGTGCCGAAAAAGTGGAACGCGAGTTTGGATTTTCAGCATGGGATGGATGGAAAAGAAGCTGTAAGGGGAGGAACTTACCGCTACCACCTTGTTAATAGTTCTGGGAAGGGGTAACTGGATGACAGTGATTCATATTACAGGTTAATGTATTCTCTATGAGAATATAAGGGTTTAAAAGGAATGTAATGTAAAACTTTTATGCATCGTGAATAAATTAACATTTATCTTTTTTGTTTGCACTGAACTAAACGGATTATCAGATTTTCGTCGTAGCATGTAGAATCCAAAAATATCATGGGTAAGTGATTGTATCTTCATTCTGAATATATTATGAAAAGGAGAAACAACTTCTCCAGTGTATAAGAGCACACACTCAAGGTGCTTGTTACATGTGTTTTGCAGAAAATTCCCAAATTTATTCAAACACATGTTCCTGGCACCTGGGTCGGTTTAGACCGCTTTGTTTATGGGAGGTTCATCACATCCTGTGTTACAAAAAGTACAATGTAACAAAATTGATTGAACATTTATAAACAAAAAATTTGTCCATTTTAGACAGTTTGTACAATCTTTAATTGCTTTTTTCTTCTAGATGAGAATTTTCAAATATCAAGGCAATGTTATCAGACGTATTGAATGAGGTGAGTGGTTTGAGGTAAAAGCTGAAATTAAAAAGAAAGAGAGGCATTGGGAATATATTTAGAAAGTGTCCTCCCAATCAAAATAGTTGAGAGCATTTTGGATGAGGAGGAAGATTCAAACAGTTGAGTATATTTCGTATTATCTTTTACAAATTCTTTATGATTTATGTTATGCAGATTAATAAACTCTGACAAATTAAAGGGACAATTTCTACCGAAAGAGTGCTATCCCACTTGTACAATACAGGTGGTGAGAGAAGAGGGTGAAATAAAGGTAACGAAATTCTTTTATTTTCTTAATGGTAAAAACAATTATAATTTTCACACAGATGCTGTGGAGGAAGCATACTGTATAGATTATAAATCTACACTAAATGCGAAAAATGGACTGCTTTGTATTTCCACATAGACACCACAGAATGCTTGTTCCGCTCCACTCACCAGGATTCACCTGGAACTGGTGATGTTCGCTGGGGCACCTTTTTGCCACAGCACACAACTACAGCTTTCAATGAATCAAGAAAAGAGCAACAGCGACAGCTTTTCTCGAAACCGACAAACGATGTGTTTCGTTGAGCAACTGAATTTCATCTCAAGACAGTACGATAACAAAAAACTTGATAAACCCGCATTTGGCCATCAGAGAAAAATGAATATTCAACACAAACTTTGCCGGAAATACGCTTCATCAAGAAATAGAGAGAAACGGTTAAAAAATTTAGTACTCCTTTTGTATTATTTGTTTTATTACATTATTTTAATTCAGGTTTTTATGCTTCATTTTTGTTTGTTCATTTTATTCGACATAGTGTTTTCATATTTTAATTTTGAACTACTGACAATAAGAACTACGAAGCGTCTGAACTACTTATCCTCAGGACTACGACAAATTTAAACTACAAGCTGAGTGAACTACTGGCTGTACATGTGGATGCTTCGTAGGGAACAAAATGATGTTGATGGTTTTATCTTTTGTTTACGATTCAACGTGTTTTTTTTTGAGAATTCTTTCAAATTTTTTTAACGTTATGTCATTCTGTAAGTTATTACAAATAAAGCATTCTTCCTTAAAGACTTTCTTCTTTAAAGAAACATTCTTGTGACTTCTATGATCCTGGTACCTCTATCGAATTTTGAACCAAAATTCCAAATTTAATAGAAATTATGTTACAAATTCGCCAGAGTTACCAGGAACATAAGAATCAAAAGAGTATGTCTGCGATGTGATTTGAAAACATACTCTTCTGACTCCTATATTCCTGGTATATCGATGAATATTTGCGAAAATTTGGTTTAAAATTCGACGGAGGGACCAGGAACATAGGAGTCAAAAGGGTATGTTTTCAATCCTCATCGTAGACACACTCTTTTGACTCCTACGTTCCTGGTCCCTCCGTCGAATTTTGAACCAAATTTTCATCGATATATGAATATTTGCGAAAATTTGGGTCAAAATTCGACGGAGGGACCAGGAACATAGGAGTCAAAAGAGTATGTTTTCAATCCTCATCGTAGGCATACTCTTTTGACTCCTATGTTCCTGATCCCTCCGTCGAATTTTGAACGAAATTTTCATCGATATATGAATATTTGCGAAAATTTGTGTCAGAATTCGACGGAGGGACCAGGAACATAGGAGTCAAAAGAGTATGTTTTCAATCCTCTTCGTAGACATACTCTTTTGACTCCTACGTTCCTGGTCCCTCCGTCGAATTTTCAACGAAATTTTCATCGATATATGAATATTTGCGAAAATTTGTATCAAAATTCGACGGAGGGACCAGGAACATAGGAGTCAAAAGAGTATGTTTTCAATCCTCTTCGTAGACATAGGAGTCAAAAGAGTATGTTTTCAATCCTCTTCGTAGACATACTCTTTTGACTCCTACGTTCCTAGTCCCTCCGTCGAATTTTCAACGAAATTTTCATCGATATATGAATATTTGCGAAAATTTGTATCAAAATTCGACGGAGGGACCAGGAACATAGGAGTCAAAAGAGTATGTTTTCAATCCTCTTCGTAGACATAGGAGTCAAAAGAGTATGTTTTCAATCCTCTTCGTAGACATACTCTTTTGACTCCTACGTTCCTGGTCCCTCCGTCGAATTTTCAACGAAATTTTCATCGATATATGAATATTTGCGAAAATTTGTATCAAAATTCGACGGAGGGACCAGGAACATAGGAGTCAAAAGAGTATGTTTTCAATCCTCTTCGTAGACATACTCTTTTGACTCCTATGTTACTGGTCCTTGCATCGAATTTTCAACCAAATTTTCGCAAATATTCATCGTTATATGAATATTTGCGAAAATTTGTATCAAAATTCGACGGAGGGACCAGGAACATAGGAGTCAAAAGAGTATGTTTTCAATCCTCTTCGTAGACATACTCTTTTGACTCCTACGTTCCTGGTCCCTCCGTCGAATTTTCAACGAAATTTTCATCGATATATGAATATTTGCGAAAATTTGTATCAAAATTCGACGGAGGGACCAGGAACATAGGAGTCAAAAGAGTATGTTTTCAATCCTCTTCGTAGACATACTCTTTTGACTCCTACGTTCCTGGTCCTCCGTCGAATTTTCAACGAAATTTTCATCGATATATGAATATTTGCGAAAATTTGTATCAAAATTCGACGGAGGGACCAGGAACATAGAAGTCAAAAGAGTATGTTTTCAATCCTCTTCGTAGACATACTCTTTTGACTCCTATGTTACTGGTCCTTGCATCGAATTTTCAACCAAATTTTCGCAAATATTCATCGTTATATGAATATTTGCGAAAATTTGTATCAAAATTCGACGGAGGGACCAGGAACATAGGAGTCAAAAGAGTATGTTTTCAATCTCTTCGTAGACATACTCTTTTGACTCCTACGTTCCTGGTCCTCCGTCGAATTTTCAACGAAATTTTCATCGATATATGAATATTTGCGAAAATTTGTATCAAAATTCGACGGAGGGACCAGGAACATAGGAGTCAAAAGAGTATGTTTTCAATCCTCTTCGTAGACATAGGAGTCAAAAGAGTATGTTTTCAACTTCGTAGACATACTCTTTTGGTCCCTCCGTCGAATTTTCAACGAAATTTTCATCGATATATGAATATTTGCGAAAATTTGTATCAAAATTCGACGGAGGGACCAGGAACATAGGAGTCAAAAGAGTATGTTTTCAATCCTCTTCGTAGACATAGGAGTCAAAAGAGTATGTTTTCAATCCTCTTCGTAGACATACTCTTTTGACTCCTACGTTCCTAGTCCCTCCGTCGAATTTTCAACGAAATTTTCATCGATATATGAATATTTGCGAAAATTTGTATCAAAATTCGACGGAGGGACCAGGAACATAGGAGTCAAAAGAGTATGTTTTCAATCCTCTTCGTAGACATAGGAGTCAAAAGAGTATGTTTTCAATCCTCTTCGTAGACATACTCTTTTGACTCCTACGTTCCTGGTCCCTCCGTCGAATTTTCAACGAAATTTTCATCGATATATGAATATTTGCGAAAATTTGTATCAAAATTCGACGGAGGGACCAGGAACATAGGAGTCAAAAGAGTATGTTTTCAATCCTCTTCGTAGACATACTCTTTTGACTCCTACGTTCCTGGTCCCTCCGTCGAATTTTCAACGAAATTTTCATCGATATATGAATATTTGCGAAAATTTGTATCAAAATTCGACGGAGGGACCAGGAACATAGGAGTCAAAAGAGTATGTTTTCAATCCTCTTCGTAGACATACTCTTTTGACTCCTATGTTCCTGGTCCCTGCATCGAATTTTGAACCAAATTTGCGCAAATGTTCATCGATATACCAGGAAAACAGAAATGAAAACAGTATGTCTTCCCTTAAAAAGGGAAAATTTGTTCAAATTCGACAGAGGTACCAGGAACATAGAAGGCAAAAAAGTATGTCTGATAAAATTTGGAATTTTTCTACCATAATCGGTATAGGTATTAGGAACGTAGAAGCCAAAAGAGTGTGTTTGATTAAAGTGGAAATTTTGTTCAAAAAATGGCAGAGTTACTAGGAACATAGGACGAATTTGGAAATTTTGTTTAAAATTGGAAATGTACAAGGAATCTAGAATGGAAAATAGGAGTTCAAAATGCACCTCTTTAGAATGGAATATTTATTTCTGTATCAATATACAAAATGACATAGAATCGCTTTAGACTGTATACTTCTTTTCCAATCCTCCAACTTGTATAGTACTGCTAGTAGTTCAGATGGCTCGTAGTTTTTAGTGCAAATAGTTCAATCGATTTGTAGTTTTTTCTGCGGGTAGTGCAAAATCACCTGCATGTGTAAAGTGAAAACATGCAATGGATGTCCATATCCTGATAGAAAATCCAGTTCACTGCAAATTTTGCATTCTCTACAGCATCTATGTGAAAATAAAAATTATTTCCATCAATACTCATTTATTAAAATAAAAAAATTTCGTTACCTGTGTTCTGTCTCCCATCTTACACCAGCTTGTACGGCCAACGACAATCACCGTTTAGAAAAAATGGTAATTTCCTATCCTCTAGTTTTGAGAGTTTATTGATCAATAAGGTGGACCTCGCGATGAACCTTCCAAACATAAAGCAGGATTTTGAAATTTTGTCTCCTAAAAAAATTGAAGTATAAAAATTATTTCAACTTAAAAAGAGATTTCCGACGATGAGCATTTGAGGCATTTGGCCACAGAAGGATTTAGATTACCTTTTGAGCGTATATTGTCAACAAATTAGATATATGTATTCATCCGGCAAGTTTCAAATTTTCATCTGTTATAAATGTCGAGAAATTCGGAAAATCAACGAATTATTTGCTCAAAATGGGGTCAGTCGATTGGAATGAAACTCGGTGACGTTTTTCTTATACCTTAGAAAGTATCCCCATCTTCCAAGAGCTGAATAACCATCATCAGTCGCATCTACAACATAAAAATATAAATTAGCAAGGTGAAGCTTTTTGGATTACGTAATTGAAAAAATTCACAATAGTGCGTTTTGAAAGTTTGAAGTTTGGTAAACAAACTGGATGGTGAATTCAAATTGTTTATTTTGATAAGTTTTGATGTAATTTTTTGTTCAATATCATTTAAGGGGGGCGTCTGGTGCAAAGCCAAAATACGGCAATCTTTCAGCTACCACAACTTTTCACCACATCCATTTTTTTGCAATCTGAAAACTAATTCAAAATCTTTGATTCTTACCCTAGGTCGTTAGATATTTTTAATTCCGTAGAAATAATGAACTTTGACGTGACATTGATTTGAAAGTAATAAAAAATGGGAAAAGTACTAATTTTCAGATACCAGAACTTTCGACAAACAAATTTTTTCGTGAATTTTTTAACTGAACTTGATTCTGTGGACTATTGCCCATTTCCTAAGGTATTTTTTATCACCAAGAAAAAATGGAGAAAAACAGAAAAAAACTGTGTACAAATTTAGAAAGTTGACAACTTATAACCATCATTTATAGTCATTTTAAGGATGTCACGTGAAAATTTTTGCCTTAGATTAAATTCATATCAAAGCAGAGTGTGTTCTAAATTCGATAAATGTCGAAAATGTACTGGTTTAAATGAATCGTATGTATTCAAAAATTATTTCTTCATGTGCAAACTTTTTTCCATAAATCAGAAAGAATATATCTTCCTAATGAATCATTTTGCTTTTTGCGAAATTGTTGAGTACATTTCGAAAAAAAAAACAAATAATGTGACGAAATTTCAGTGAAATTAAAATCACTTTTCTTCTGGAATAAAACAAACGATTAGCGGAATGCTTTTAATCTGGGAAATATTTAAGAATTAATCAGATATATTTTATCTTCCAATATCGCATTTGTATCAAGATCCCTTTGAAAATTTCAGTAATTAGACAAGAACGGGGTGGTAATGTACAGAATTCATCAATAAAACATTTCAAAGGAAATTTCAGACTGAACCCCGGCACGAAAGAAATGAAAATCAAACTCACTTGTTAATTCAAATTCGTAAAATCAATTCTATTCTCGTCCCGACCTAAGCACGTCTACACATTGACTGCATTCGTACGATTAAACAATTTTTTCTTTGTACAAGTGACGTTTGATGTAAGTAATGGTGGACATAAGTGACGTAATTGAATAAAAATGGCGTCTCTTTATGATAAACGCCCTAAATAATTCGTCACGAATTATTTATTCATTTCAAATCAAACCCCGGAACGAATGAAATAAAAATGCAACTCACTCTTTATTCAAAATCGTAAAATCAATTTTATTCTTACCACTAGTTAGACACGTCTACACTCAGAACGCTTTTGAACGACTGAACAATTATTTCTTTCCACCGCTCACGTATAATGAAAGTAATAGCGGACATAAATGACAAAATTGAATAAAAATGGCGCCAATGGAAATTTTTGACGTTTCACAGTGAATTGGTTTTTTTTTCGAAAATTCTACTCGTTTCAGGAGGAATTGATCGAATTAAAGGGAAGTTCTCAAAAATTTCTCGGAATATACAAAATTGTTGACTGAAAACTTCTTTTCAATTCCCTATGAATTTATTAAAATTGAAAACATTCATTTGAAGTCCGTAAATATTTTGTGCTTCCGTTAAAATTCGAAAATTATTTTGAATTTCCGAGCAAAGAATCGAATAGGATAATAAAAATGAAAGCAATAAATTTGAGAAAATATCGCTGAGATACTGAAATTTTAACAAAATCAAAATAAATTAGAAGATGGAGAAATCGATGTTGATTGAAATAAAATAGTCGAAAGAAAAAATACAAAGATTGAATTTAGAACTCAAGAAAAATCATAATTTTTTCATGTTCATCAAACGAAAGAAACAAAGCAAATTGTTTCTGAACCACTTGATTTATTAGCTGTCAAATCGATACGTCATAATTATTAATTATTAATTATGGAGAAACCAATCGGGGTTATCCAACGTATGATTGCAAAACGACAGCAAGCACATAATGAATTCATACGGACGCTCAACTCAAAAATAACCGACGCTAACAATTGCATCGAAACGGAAATTAAAAAAGAAGCACACAATCTCGTATCGCACATTAACTTAGTGAAAATTAAAGTGAATGAAACCTTGGGGAATTTAAAAAACATGGTGATTCACCACCGACACATTCTTCTTAACCCAAATGACCTACACTTTTATAGGGAACCGACCGAATCAAAAATGGACTCGCCGAAAAAATATTCGACATAATGCACCAATTAAACCAAAACCGTTTACTAGAAGTAGATAAATTCGTCGAATTCCTCAACGATATCGAAAAGTTACGATCCGATTCTTTTAAAGCAATCTTACAAAACGCCTACACGGAAACTCACCGGAACTTGAACAAATCTCCTTTGGAATTACAAATTTTTTTTCAGGAAACAATCCAGGTGGGGTTAAGTGAGATAAGCAACAGATATTTTCTAAATTTAAGTTCTGTCACTACGCAGCACTTAAATCAAATCACGATAAACAATTATCATTGTTACGTCGATTTGAAAATGCATTTAAAATTGCAAATGGAAGAGGAAATGAGAGATTGGTGTCGAATTGTTAAATGTTGGGAAATGCAACCAAATGACAACAGTTCGGAGGAATCGTCTGAGAGCGTTCACGTGTCATTGGAGAGGAATGAAGATATAATAATAGAACCGGATGGTTCAGGGGAAGATGAGAAAATCGCTATTTTAAAGGAACTGGAAGATAATGAAAAAGATTTTCGAGATTTCGGTAAAATTAATAACCATTTTTTATTTCTTAATTATTTTTAATTTTGTTTTCTTAATATTTGTTATTTGTATGTTTTGAAAATTTTTATTTGACTTTCAATAAATGGTTTTGTACCATTAGTGATAGACGACTAATTAATCACTGCAGAGCTACACATTTGTCGCTTCGCGACTAAACAATCGTTGCCACGCTGAATGACTAACCGCGAAGCAGCAGAAGATCAAAACAACATCTGTCGCTTTCCAACTAAACAATATTTTCCAGTGAAATCACTAACCAGAAAGTTGAATCGTATGACATGATAAGGAAAATAATTGCTGATAACAGAAAGTTCTTAGAAAATCAATGCAAAAGTTGGCAATACAAAAGTTGAAGACATAGTAGACCCTAAGACCTTGGTGTGCTCAACAGATCAGGTGAAGAACTTGTAAATCTTTGTGAAGAGAAACACCTCTTCATAACTAATACTTGGTTTGAACAGAAGCAATCAAGTAGGCGCACGTGGCGCAATGAAGCACCAAATTGATTATATCTGCGTGAGCAAACGCTTTAGGGCTACCGTAACCAGTGCCAAAGTGAGACACAGTGCTAATTTTGGCTACGATCACAACCTTATAACAAGCTTGAAAAGACTTGCAAGTAAAGCCGCATCAAGAAAATAGAATCTGGAGAAAATCAACAAAAGTCTTTCTGACCATGGTATTGAGGAAAAACTAAACACAACAATGTCTCTTCCCAACAAAGAACTAACTGAAGATGTTATCACCAACTGGAATATCATGAAAGATGCCATAACCAAAACAGCAGAACATGTTTTAGGAAAAATATAGTTTCAAGCTAAATAGAAATGGATGACAAGAGAATTTCAAAGTTATGAAAGAAAAGAAGAAATACAGGAAGAACGCATCTTGTTGGGAAAGAACGATACATAGAACTAAGAAAACTGGTGCAAAAGAAATGTCGTGAGAAAAGAGAAAAGTTTATGAACAAAGAAGAAGCTGAAACTTTGTTCGAAGTTTCACAAAAAACTTAAGGACATCACTGGTAAAGGAAAAATTAAACCTACTGTCTTATTAATGAAAATAATAAAGGAATATTTTATTCTGAATTGATTTGCAAAAGATGGAAGAAGTAAGTTAACAACTATATAATGAAATAAGACCATATATTGAAGACCATATTGAAGTAATGAAAGATGAAATATCTATGTTCACAATCGAAGATATTTTAATAGTTAAGAAACTAAGCAACGGCAAAGGTAGTGACGAATATAACATTTCAGAGGAATTAAATAATGTACTTAACATATATCATCAACAATATTTAAAAACAGGCGCCATGCCAAATGATTTCCTTCAGTCAAGCGTTATTACTCTACCAAAAGTGAAGAAAGCAAACCGCGGCTGGGATTTCAGAACCATCAGCCTCATCTGACACACATTCAGATTCTGCTACAACTAATCAAACAGAGAATAAATAACATCATTAAAGATAATTTGAGTAAGACCCAAATGGGATTCTGCCAGGGCAAAGGATGCAACGATGTTTTATCTCTGATGAGAACATTTGTTGAAAAACATGTTGACAAAAACAAAGACATTCACTGACTATATCAAAGCCTTTGGTAATGTGAATTATGTAAAAATGATAGAAATACTCTAAAATCGAATATGCCAAAAGCTGACTTGAGACTCATCACAAAATTACACTGGAGAAAAACAGGCAAAGTCTAAATATCAATGAGAGTTTCAGTAGGGTTTCAAGTATCTAAAGGACATAGACATAGTATTCAACATCTATGTTGAATATATTATCAAAGAGTCAATTAGTCCACAAGAACTTGACATAAAGCTGGAAAACAAGTTCTATAAACTATCTGACTAAATTAATGAAGAAACTCTATAACAAATCGAAAGAATGCGATATGAAGATTAACAGCAAGAAGTCTAAACTCATGATAAGAAACAAGAAAGAGCACTATAATTATTGACAGTAAAACATATGAAGAAGTTATGGAAAACAAATATCTAAAAGCGGAGCTAAGCAAAGATATGAAAGTTAAGACGGTTCATTTTAGAAGGAACTAGTGATCGGAGCGATTGTAGCTTTATTCACCAGCAACTGAATGGTGAACGATCGAAAGGGATGATCTTTTTAAAATTAAGTTTTTCTAGGTACCTGTCCTATTTTTTGCAATTTTTGGTATTTTTGTGTTTTGATTTGTTTTCTTCTCAAAAACATCGATTTATTGCTTCTCCGGAGCAGGCGATTATATTAAAAAAACATGAAAAACATTAGCGTTTTCTATTTAGAGATCCAATTTATGCCTAAAATATTCAGGGATTTCATGAATTTTTGAGGTTTTGAATTCTTTCTCAAAATATGCTTCATACGTTCCAGATGTTCCTATAAAAAAGGCAATGAATATTTTCTTTGCGAAAAAAAATTGGATACTTTATCTGAAATAATTTCCAAGTCGTTCGAATTAAAAAAATTAAAATGTTTTTTCCAGTTTTCCAATGAAAATTCAAAATTTTTGCACATTCATCCTTTCGTTGGCTCAGAAGAAAGAAATAGCCAGGCATAGTGTTTCGAATCTGGAGAAATATGATTGTCAAAAATTCTTTAAAATCCAGCAAATATTCACGTGTATCTCGACAATTTGTTATGCGCATGCGTTCAACAACGAACTTCACCTGAAGGTCATTAATATATAGCTTTTCCGAAAATTTTGTTGCTCGACGGGCCGACGTTCAGCCAGTAGAGCGCACAAGAAAATCAGCGCATCCACACATACACACACCTTATTGAGAGTAATGTCGATAACGTATACATACGGCTTCCTACGCGCTCACTTCGTGACGCTAAGCAAGCCTAGGCAAAAAATAAAATCGTTATCAGTATTTTTTGTTGCAGAATTCATAATGAAACGTTTCGTATACTTAAGAAAACAAGAATTAGAGAGTACCTTCGTTGGATATTCGGAAGAAATTACAAAAACAACTTTGACCCTAATAAATACCGACTTAATATCAAAAAATTTAAACTCACACCGTTCAACAATGGAAGATATAGCCAGTAAAAATGATCTAACGTTAAAACAGTTGAAGGTTTGTAAAGAAAATTAATACAATTTTTTATCTGTGTATCGTTTTAGGAGATTTGGTCGTACACACTAGAAGAAATATTGGACAGGCTAAATGAACACTTTTCTTATTTGAGACAGTTCGTAGGTTTATTTCGATCGTTTTGTGAACGATTGTCGACATTGGAATCGTTGTGCGATAAACTATCATCGGTTAAAGCTACCTCAAAACGTCGCTTATTAAGGACAACAAACAATCACATCAATTTGTTAATTGACAATATTCGTGACGGCTCGAAAGAGTCAGCAATTGATGAATATTTTAAAAAATGTGGAGATCTCATCGGCCAAATTGATAAAATGTGACTAGAAAATTGTTTCCATAAAAAAATTATAAAATTGTTTGCAGAATTGTTGATCAGACGAAAGATGAACTATCCGTGATACATGCTCATACGAAGCTTTCTAAGGAAAACTTCGATGTACTTATCGATGAAATTAATCAATTTCTACAACAATTTAATCCAACGGCCGACTCCGATTCAACGAAAATGAAGAAAAGAGCCAGTCGGATGACCGTTGACGAATTAAAAGAATCGGGTGATCATCTTTTTGACGACAAGTTTTTGCATTGTAAATACAGCTTGCAGTGCGTCGATAATTGGCAATTTGGGTGAGAACTGGTCATCCTCAATTTTTTAACAATTTTTTTCATTGTTTAACTTACATTCAAGTGCTTGACGTTTTCGCATCTTAAGATTTCAAAGATGGTAAAATTTTTTTATTCTGCTGCAATATTTTTAGGTTGAGAAATAGTTTAATCAAATACGTGAAACAATAAAAGAATGCAGTTCGACAAATTTCGACGAAAAACATGACCGACGACACTTAGATGCGATCGGAATATCTCACTTAAAAACCACGATCAACAAAAGACGACTACGGGAAATTGAAAATAATTTTTACAACTTACGTTTAGCAGAACTGCGATTTCACGAGGACCATTTCGACTTACGGATAAACGTTAGTCGGCTTAATTATTCAAAACTTTTTGACTAACAAATTTTTCGAAGGAACTAAATAAGAAAATAAAAGAAATAGGAGACTTTGTTAAAGAAATCGAGAAGCTATGTTCTATAACGGCGAATGGGATATTAACAAGTGAAGTCGCACATGAAGCAAAATCACTAAAAGATATCACAGATAAAAAACAATTGGTATTATTAACTGGTACTTTGGAGAACGAATATTCTATCACAATGCATGAAATTGACAAAAAATTCGACGAATTTATAAAAAAATATCGAGATTTAATAATCAAATTGCAAAAGTCGTATGAGGATAGCCTAAAATCAATCAAGTACTCATAAGACCAAATAAGATATAAATTCTAATGTTTCTTTCACAGATTATTTTCCGAACTTGGTGCTTTTTCCTCGGGAGAAGGTGAAATTTATTGCGACAAACTACAAAAAGTTGCAGAATCATTTCTTAAACTAAAAAGTTTGAAATGGTTACGCGCGAAACATCAAATGCTTATAAAAATCTGCGATAAAATCATCGGTAAACTATTCTACAAGTAAGTATCATTCCGTGAAATTCTCAGCACTTTTTTTAATTTTTACTAGCTTGGATATGGCTATGGAAGAATTCACGTTCAACGAATCCATTGATTCGATATTAAAAAAAGCCCTATCCAAAATTGCCGTTGCTAAAGTCAATTTAGGGATAAAACTAGAGAAATTAAAAGCAAAATTAAGATGTTTCCGCCAGATGTCGTACACCGTCGGTAATTACGGAAATTATTATAAAATTTTCACGTTTACCCGTGGTTTTAAAACGATGCTACACGAAATCGAGAAGGTGCAAAGTTTCCTGAAACGCATGACCAGCGACAGTCCCATGTTCAGCAAACGAAATTCTGCTCGAAATCGGTCGTTGACCAGAACCACAACTAAGGAAAAGGAGAAATTCGTGGCGAATTTATATAAAATTTTAATTATGTTTTATGGAGAAATACAGGAATTAGTGCAGGTAAAGTTACAACTTTCGTTAATTGCGTCATATTCATTCGTGAAATTTTCTTCCAATCAGATGTAAGAATGATTTTTAAGCTGTTGCGCAACTAATGATTAGATGATCAGTTTTCGCTTCGCCACTAATAAATCATAGTCAAGCAGACTGATTAACCTCGAAGTGGCAGATGGTCAAATGAATGTTTTTCATTTCGCGACCTTTGTTCAATTGTTCAATTGATCAGTTGGACATCACAACGTTTGGTCAACTCCTGTATTGCAACATATCAACCGGTATCTAGTCGAATGACTAGCCGCGAAGCGGTAATAAGTCATCATCACACCGAATAACAAGCCGCGATGCCTCACTTGAACAAAAGAAATTTTGTCCCTTTGCGACTGATGATTCTTTGTGAAATTAAATGACTATTCGCAAAGCGACAGGTTATCAAATGAATCTTTGTCGCTTCGCTACTAATCAGCCATAGAGTTGAATGACTAGCCACAAGGCTAGTCAACGTTCGGTCAACCCGCTTATTGCAACATATCAACCGTTACCGAGTCGAATGACTAGCCGCGAAGCGGTAATTAATCATCATTATACTAAATAACAAGCCGCGATGCCTCACTTGATCAAAAGAAATTTTGGCCCTTTGCGACTGATGAATCTTTGTGAAATTAAATGATTATTCGCAAAGCGACAGGTTATCAAATGAATCTTTGTCGCTTCGCTACTAATCAGCCATACAGTTGAATGAATAGTCAACGTTCGGTCAACTCCCGTATTGCAACATATCAACCGGTATCTAGTTGAATGACTAGCCACGAAGCGTAATTAATCATCATTACACTAAATAACAAGCCGCGATGCCTCACTTGATCAAAAGAAATTTTGGCCCTTTGCGACTGATCAATCTTTGTGATATTAAATGACTATTCGCAAAGCGACAGGTTATAAAATGAATCTTTGTCGCTTCGCTACTAATCAGCCATACAGTTGAATGACTAGCCACAAGGCTAGTCAACGTTCGGTCAATTCGCGTATTGCAACATATCAAGCGGTATCTAGTCGAATGACCAGCCGCGAAGCGGTATTTAGCCGAATGACTAGCCGCGAAGCGGTAATTAAACATCATTACACTAAATAACAAGCCGCGATGCCTCACTTAATCAACAGAAATTTTGTCTCTTTGCGACTGATCAATCTTTGTGATATTAAATGACTATTCGCAAAGCGACAGGTTATAAAATGAATCTTTGTCCCTTCGCTACTAATCAGCCATACAGTTGAATGACTAGCCACAAGGCTAGTTAACGTTCGGTCAACCCGCTTATTGCAACATATCAACCGGTACCGAGTCGAAGCGGTAATTAATCATCATTAAACTAAATAACAAGCCGCGATGCCTCACTTGATCAAAAGAAATTTTGGCCCTTTGCCACTGATGAATCTTTGTGAAATTAAATGATTATTCGCAAAGCGACAGGTTATCAAATGAATCTTTGTCGCTTCGCTACTAATCAGCCATACAGTTCAATGAATAGTCAACGTTCGGTCAACTCCCGTATTGCAACATATCAACGGTATCTAGTTGAATGACTAGCCACGAAGCGTAATTAATCATCATTACACTAAATAACAAGCCGCGATGCCTCACTTGATCAAAAGAAATTTTGTCTCTTTGCGACTGATCAATCTTTGTGATATTAAATGACTATTCGCAAAGCGACAGGTTATAAAATGAATCTTTGTCGCTTCGCTACTAATCAGCCATACAGTTGAATGACTAGCCACAAGGCTAGTCAACGTTCGGTCAATTCGCGTATTGCAACATATCAAGCGGTATCTAGTCGAATGACCAGCCGCGAAGCGGTATTTAGCCGAATGACTAGCCGCGAAGCGGTAATTAAACATCATTACACTAAATAACAAGCCGCGATGCCTCACTTAATCAATAGAAATTTTGTCTCTTTGCGACTGATCAATCTTTATGATATTAAATGACTATTCGCAAAGCGACAGGTTATAAAATGAATCTTTGTCCCTTCGCTACTAATCAGCCATACAGTTGAATGACTAGCCACAAGGCTAGTCAACGTTCGGTCAACCCGCTTATTGCAACATATCAACCGGTACCGAGTCGAATGACTAGCCGCGAAGCGGTAATTGATCATCATTAAACTAAATAACAAGCCGCGATGCCTCACTTAATCAACAGAAATTTTGTCCCTTTGCGACTAATCAATCTTTGTGAAATTAAATGACTATTCGCAAAGCGACAGGTTATCAAATGAATCTTTGTCGCTTCGCTACTAATCAGCCATACAGTTCAATGAATAATCAACGTTCGGTCAACTCCCGTATTGCAACATATCAACCGGTATCTAGTTGAATGACTAGCCACGAAGCGTAATTAATCATCATTACACTAAATAACAAGCCGCGATGCCTCACTTGATCAAAAGAAATTTTGTCTCTTTGCGACTGATCAATCTTTGTGATATTAAATGACTATTCGCAAAGCGACAGGTTATAAAATGAATCTTTGTCGCTTCGCTACTAATCAGCCATACAGTTGAATGACTAGCCACAAGGCTAGTCAACGTTCGGTCAATTCGCGTATTGCAACATATCAAGCGGTATCTAGTCGAATGACCAGCCGCGAAGCGGTATTTAGCCGAATGACTAGCCGCGAAGCGGTAATTAAACATCATTACACTAAATAACAAGCCGCGATGCCTCACTTGATCAAAAGAAATTTTGTCCCTTTGCGACTGATCAATCTTTGTGAAATTAAATGATTATTCGCAAGGCGATAGGTTATCAAATGAATCTTTGTCACTTCGCTACTAATCAGCCATACAATTGAATGACTAGCCACAAGGCTAGTCAACGTTTGGTCAACTCGCGTATTGCAACATATCAACCGGTACCGAGTCGAATGACTAGCCGCGAAGCGGTAATTATTCATCATTAAACTAAATAACAAGCCGCGATGCCTCACTTGATCAAAAGAAATTTTGTCCCTTTGCGACTGATGAATCTTTGTGAAATTAAATGACTATTCGCAAAGCGACAGGTTATCAAATGAATCTTTGTCGCTTCGCTACTAATCAGCCATACAGTTGAATGACTAGCCACAAGGCTAGTCAACGTACGGTCAACTCGCGTATTGCAACATATCAACCGGTATCTAGTCGAATGACTAGCCAGGAATCGGTAATTAATCATCATTACACTAAATAGCAAGCCGCGATGCCTCACTTGATCAAAATTTTGTCGCTTTGCGATTGATGAATCTTTGTGAAATCAAATGACTATTCGCAAAGCGACAGGTTATCAAATGAATCTTTGTCGTTTCGCTACTAATCAGCCATACAGTTGATTGACTAGACACAAGGCGGCAGGTAATCAAATGAACATTAGTCGCTTCGCGACGGATCAATCGTTCACATAATACACTATCCGCGAAGCGGTAAGTGATCAATTGGACTTCGCTTCGCGACTAATCAGTTAAATGAGTAACAGCTTATCTTCGGTGATCAAATGCATATTCAACACTTCACAACTAATCAATCATCTAGATGAATAACTAGCCGCGAAGCAGTAGGTTACCAATTGAAAATTTCTGGCTTTGCGATTAATTAATCTTTGTCAAGTTAGATTAATAGCTAAGAAGCCGCTGGTGATCAAATGAACACTAGTCGCTTCGTATTTAATCAGTCATCCAGTTAAATAACTAGTCGCAAAGCAGAAGCTAATCAATTGAACATTTGTTGATTCGCGACTAATCAATCGTTGTCCAGTAACATGATTAGCCGCGCAGCGACGGCTGATCAGATGAGCGTATATCGCCGTTTGAATAATCAATTATCATAATTACCATTCGTCGCTTCGCCACTTATCAAGCATGTAGTTAAATGATTAGTCGCGAAGCGGAGTTGAAAAATTGTGGCGTTGCGACTAATTATTTGTTCTCAAATTAGCTTAGTAGCCACGAAGTGGCATGTGATCAAATGAATATTCGTTGCTGCGTGGCTGATCAAGCATCTAGTTGAACGACAAGGCGCGAATCAGAAGATGATCAATTGAATATTTGTGGCTTTGCGATTAATTATTCGCTCAAGTTAGAAGACCAGTAAAATGGCAGTTGACCACATCGCGGCTGATCAAGCAGTTAAACGACTAAGCGCGAAACGGAAGGTGATCAATTGGACATTCGTAGCTTTGCGACTAATTATTTTCTCTCAAGTTAGATGAGTTACAGCGAAGCGACATGTGATCAAATGAACATCCGTCGCTTCATGACTAATCAATTGTTCAGTTAAAAGACTAGCCGCTAAGGGGAACATTTGTCGCTTCGCGACTAATCAATCGTTGTCCAGTAAAATGAGTAGCTGCCACACTGCAGCTGATCAAACGAGCCTTCATCGCTACAGAAATAATATGGATGCTTCATAGCCTAAATCAATTAATTAATCATTGTCTAGTTAGATGAATAACCGCGAAGTGGCAAGTGATTAAATGATCGTTTGTTGTTTAATCTTTGTCCAGTTAAATCAATTGAACATTTGTGGCACTGTCTTTAAATGACCTGTTTGCAATTAATCAATCACTATCTAGATAATTGACAATCCGAGAATCGGCAGGTGATCAATTGAACATATGTCGCTTCGCGACTAATCAATCATCTAGTTGAATAAGTGACCCCAAAATAGCAGATAAACACACACACATACACAGGTGTCAGTGAAGTTGTTCAAACCAATCCATTAACTTTCCTACATTTGACCTGGCTAGAATTCTTCTCCAGAGAGGTCTATATGTCCCAGGATCCAGAAGCATTTTAAATTCTGTGTTCTCTCTTCATTAGCTTCACGGTGTTTTCCTTATCAGCGAAAAGTATAACAATGTTGACGTCTTTCTTTAGGCACTTGAAGATCATTATTCCCTCTAAAATCTTAAAGGGCTCTTTTTGACGCATTCAGAAAGTCTTGATCTGATGATCCTCAATTACCTGGATAGGCGGATATGTGATAACTGCCTCAGTTTTGGCACATATACGGAGTGTTCCATCTCAGACGAGCAAGCCTGTTAATTCCTGATCCCATCATAGTGATTGGAAAGATTTTCCAAAACACATCGAATGATTTTGTTTGACGTATATTTGAGGCTTGAAATTCATGTAAGTGTGTGACATTGTGTCCAACTTCTCTCATTCTCGTGACTTGTGTGAAGGTGCAGACACAACCGCTCGACGGTTCACAACATATAAACTAGATTCCCTCTTACAGAAATGCATTGAGCTGATCGAATTATCCGCTTCTGTAGAAAAAATCCTGGTACTGCATAAATATCTACGCATCGGCATAGTAATACCAATGTTTGGTATCTCCCAGCCTTATTCACCGACTGATCTGATATGGCAAAATGTTTATTTCACCGTAGTGTATCTCTGCCCATGGTTGTAGTACGGAAGTCACACTTGTGTATTTGTGTTTGAGCTTGGTTCCTTCGTGTAAGAAGTAATTGGAACTAGTTTTGGTTTGAAACACCAATCGACATTTCACGTAATTGTGTCACTATGGTTTCTTTTTGGTTTCATCTCCAGGGAGGGTTAATGCCCTTAATATATCAGTAATGCTTGGAGACGATGAAAGATTTTGAAATGTTGCAAGTTATAAATACTTGGGAAGACTGACTGAGTGAAGAGTGAGAGCTTTACATGTGCCTTAAACTGTTGGCGATTGGTATCGTTTCCAAGTTCAATTAGCTCAAGTTAATCTGAACAGCCTTTATTGTAATATCTGTACAAGAGACTGCGGTCGTCCAGCCTTCGTCGATGGAGAAGCGACTCCAGATGATTGGTTAGTCGGTGGTCGTCCACTGTTCGGAGATTTCGAAAGAGTGCTTTGGGGCCAATACGAAGACATGGGAATAGTACTCACGACAAGGTAGCATCTCAGATTTGTGTACTAGAAGCAGCTGTGAAGGAGTAAAATAAATTTTTGCTCTAAACAAATGACTTCGCTTCCTGGAACTGAACTTTGTAATGTAAGCAACATATCTCTGAAAAGGAATTTCTTTATTAATAGCTGCAAGTCGTAAGCTCTCTTTGTTTTGTTTTTTTCTCTTTGTTTTTATAGTTTGATCTCGTGAGAGGTGATGAAAGATGTTGGTTCATTCGTTTCTTGAATTGATGCAAGTAACCTCTGCAAGAGTGATCCACATCTACCTTCCCTTTTGATTTCTTACAGAAATCTGTTAGTTTTGATTTCCATGGAAGGCATCATGGATGAAGTGGATGATGTCTTTCTGGTGAAGATTATTTTTGTTGCGTTGAAGTCGCCAAAGGCGCAATTTGTCTTAGATCATTGCTGAAAAAGTTTATTTAATCGCATCGTAGTTCATGAGCGCCATATGCTGTCACAAGCTCTTTGTTGGTGCTGTTGTCAGCAATACTGAAAATTCGATTTCCAAAGCAGTGCTGTTGATCGTTGGTGAGATTTGAGGTTACAGATAATAGATCAATCAATCAAGAGAGTTCTTCTTTCTTGATTAGAATTAAAGTTTTTTGCATCCTAGAACAAAGATCATACTTTTGGACATTCTACGACACCAACAAAAAACCTAGCGGAACGTCAAGGAGGATGATCTTAAAGTTTCAACATCTTTATTAACCAATCTGCGCAATGAAAACCTATATTCTCCACATTCATCATCTGTCCAACTCCACTCAGTGGGCTGCTTCTCTTCTTGATGGTTCAAAAAAAATGGCACCTTTTCATATCAAGCCGCAAACCAGTGGACTCAACTTGGCCGGCTGTCTATGCCACTCAGGATCGCGAGACACGTCACAACGACGATAGAACTCCTTAATTTCCACCTTTCTATCGAATCGTGGTTCCTTCGGATCTCTGCGCTCATTCCAAATCTTCCATCCGTATGTAAAATTAACGGATTCCGGAAAATAATACCTCTCTTCCGGTATGATTTTTCGTCGTACATTTAAATATCTCCGTCGACCGTCCCTTTGCGTACCTAAAAATGCCCCGATCAATATACCATCAACATATAGAAGACAGAAAAAACCTGTGTAAAGCAATTTTCTCGTGTCTGGATCCACCGGTTTCATAATATTAATAGCTTCCGGAACTATTTTGCCCCACGGTTTCTCTATCGATTTCTTCTCAACATTCTTCCTACCGACATTTTGAAAATTAGCTATCCGCCCCAGCCGGACACGTTCTTTCAATTCCTCTGGTACTCCGCGCACCAGAGGCTGATTTGCGACTTCGTCGAGACGCGCTTCGTTCCTTTTGAACCATAGTAAGCGTAGAGTGTTCTCTTTTTCGATAAGTTTCTGCCAGACGACTTGTTTAGCCATTGAACGCGAAAATACAAAAAATTTTTATTATTGAAGTCGAAAAAAAAGTGACGTTTACAGAATGATTACATTTGTTTGCAGAATTTCTACGCGAATCACGTGATCAATCGGACGTTGAATCTGTTACCGGTCAATTCCAGCACGTTTCTCGATCAAGTAACAGAAAAATTCATGAATTTCGACGAGCAAATCGAGTTAATTTGGTTGGATGGTTCGAGCGAATTTTTCGACATTGTTTCGACGACGAAAAGTTTTGTCGAAGAATATTACAACGATTTTCAATTGAAGGTGCGTTTTGCTTTTAAGTTTCGTATCGTTTCAATTTTTTGGATAGTTACAGGAGATAAATGGTACGTTGTTGAAGGAAAAATGTGACGCGATCGCCGGACATATGAAGTCGCAGTTGCAATTAGCTGAAAACAATTACAAATCGAACATTTCCCAGTTGAAAACCTTATTAGGACACCGTCATCTCCAAAACGTACTGGCCGAGTTGATTCTTGCTCAAAGAAAAGTGGAGAAACTTGAGATATTAGAATTACCGAAAGACTTACAAACAATGAAGAACGATTTGAAGAAGGATTTCATCGATAACGAAACTATTATGTTGGACGCTGAAAAGATATTAGTTTGCGTGAGGGATGACGAAAATTTAATGACAATCAGAATTGATATACAGATGGAAATGACAACGATGATACAAAAAATGTTAGAACGCGCCCAAGAACCCAGTAAGACGTTACAGATCTTATTTGTATTATGAAAATATCACTTTTCTTTCAGATGTCAGATTGAAAATCGAAGAATATGGTAAAAAATTGAAGCAATTCAAGTGCGACGTCGCATTTATTGAAATTGGGGTACGTAACTATTAATTACGCGCCAGGAATTCAAAATCGTATCTGTTGTAGGACTTGATTACCCAGAACCAGAAAAACTACCACTTATTTCAGATCGAAATAAACAACCTTCAAATTCAATCTACGATTTTACACAAAACATATCAAGACATCTGGAAGCAAAATTTGAAACGAATCAAAGGTTTTTATCACTTAAAACACGACACGCCTTGGTCTATATGAAGTACTTAGTATTAATAGTAATAATATAATTTTAATCTATAAGAAATTGATTGAGCTATGCAATCGATCAAATAGATAACTAAACGAAATGTAATTACTTCAATAGTTACTAGTGAAAATCAGTCCATAGAGAAATTTAGAGCTGAGGTCAGCCAAGAAAATCAATTCCAGGTTGGCGCCCTGTGCAGTGCCGACTCTATGTTCGACAAAATGCTAGTATTTATGGTTGCCTATTGCACGGCGTCAACGCCCTAGCCCGTCAACAAACAAACCTTTTTCATTTACATTTCGATAAATACGAGCATTAACCTAACTATTAAGATATAGCTGTCAAAAACAAGAGCACAGAGTACCATAAATAATGCCAACTCACTAAGGCTGAAAGCTAAAGTCACCAAAGCAAAAAGTATTCAAATTGTATAAATATTTAAAAATCTGGTCGAAGTAGAGAAAATATCGTCTAACACGCGTACAGAAGGCTCATTCTTACACTCGTCCATACAAAACTCGCCACTTCGTGCTCGTTTTTGTATTTTGGACTCAGAATGTCGCTCGTTTTAGAATATACTATACGTATCCCAACTATAATAATAAGCATAAATTTAATTAATTTACACAGGCGCTCGTTTTAGTATACGCATGGCGAGAGAACCCATGGACTGGAGCAGGAGACCTTATAAGCTACGACGGACTGGCGAATAACGAGAGCGTTACTCGCTCGCGCCATCTGCCGTGCGGTAGTCAAGATCTCCACAGCGGATGGTGCAGAGCGACATCTAGGGACGGTCCAGGTTATTTGGCGGGCCGATGGGTGGCGTTGATGTCGTAGTCCAGGAATAACCCTTATCGTGGACGAACCAGAGGGAGATGGTACCGTCGGATGAGGAAATTGAGGGCACCGAGATACTTGTTTTAGCTCTGTGGTCGTTAGAGAATGCACGGCAGTATCAGCCGATTGATAGAGGTAACTACTCCTCGGGGCTGCGCTACTGGTTGTATATAAATTCGTCGTGTTCCGCAGAATAAAAGGAAGAATATCAACTCGTGGTATTGTTCGGAAGAAAATTGAGTACTGATTGCTGTTTAATTGTGTGCGAATCGAAACCGTGGTGTAATTAAAAGCGTTTTGAGTACCCTTACATTGATATATTGTTTGAACGGTTCTTTGTGCACCCGCTCGCCTAACGAACTTCTCCTGGAAGAGTGGATATTTGGTTGTGGAGCTTCAATAACGTGCGACTACAGTGGGCACTATCCGAAAGATTAGAGTGATTGATCAGCTTCCATAGCGACCATTCGTAAATTGTCGTATGTGGGTGGTCCGCCTAAAGGTCTGTTTACTTAGGAGAAAAGTTGTGGAGTTTCAATAACGTGCAACTACAGTGGAAACCATCCGGAAGAATAGCGCGCATCCGCCAGATAGCATCAACCATGTAGGAACACAGTTTTGTTGTCTAGCGTTACCCAACTAGCATCCGAGCAGTAGCCAGGGGGTGTCGTCACATTCCCTTTGGCAATATTTCTTTCCAATCGAGCAAAATATTTGACGTATAATACCAATAACTTGCGCGTTAGGTCTTCGGGTGTATTGCGGGCTGCATGTTATTTTGATATTCATTCAAGTTGCAATAACGAACTTCGATGATTTTGACGTTTTCTGTGCGCCGATGAACTTATAACCTTGAAATTTACAAGACTGTTGCGATTCGAAAAAATGATTTAAACTTTGACCGGTTAATTTAGATTTGGTTGATTATATTCTGTTGCTGCCATTCGAACAAAATTTACTCAAATCGAGAGCTGTCGCAGCATGAACTCCGATGATATTGTTTACTTGTCTTTGCTATTATTCTCAATTGGATTTGGGGAAGTTTACCGTAAAATCGACGATGTTAAAACACGGAAACGAGTGGGAACAATTGTGGGACTGTTCATCGTATTCGTGGTTTCCGGTTTCCACATCATTCACCCATTGGTGGCATTTGCGATAAATGCACTTATCATCAAGAATGTTGATCGAAGGTGAGTTCATACCAAGAAACATTCATGTATTTTGTGAATGATAGCCTTCGAAATTTCGTTTCTTATTATGACTTGAAAAATCATTTCAGGCAAATTGAGTGTGAACAATATTTATGAAATTAGTATCTAATATGTATTTTACTTATTATATTTATAACCATGCATACAGCAACCTGTTCTCCTGGCGGAAAAACAATTTTCTTCAACCACTAGTTATATTTTTAATTTTTCCAGAACAACAATAATGAGAATCATTCGGTTAATCCAACTTACAGTTTGGGGTATATCTCTTGTTCATCTTTTTTTCATCATGAGATATTGTTAACGACCAATCATTAAACCAAATTAACAAATTAAGAGATACTCATGGTGATAAATTCCTATCATAGTTGCTGTTTTGTGTTCAAATTTTTAAAGATAAAATAATCAAAGTTGATTTTTCTTGCAGATATTTTGAAGGATTCATCAAAGAAAAAGAATGTTATTATTTTGACAATTATTTTGGTATATTATGTCAAATCTCTGAATTCACTTCAAATATTTAAGTCTATGATTTCATGCAAGTGTCAGTTTGACGAAAAAGGCGAAGCGAAGCCGAATGAAGCCAGATATGAGCAATGAAATCTGACTTTCCACGAGTAATGAGCGACACTTTTCAGGCGACCACAGAAATGGAATTATACGATGATTACATATTTTGAAAACAAAATGAACATTTCATCTCAAGTGGAATTGAATAATTCATTCTTGATTCTCTAGATGGCGTGCTGGCAAAAATTATAGAAAACTCTATTTTGTTCTTATATTATTTCATACCTTCTTCTTGGAATTATTATAGCAATAATTCTAACTAGTTCTATTTAGCAGCCCCCACTACTTTTGGAGGGATATTTCCGTCACTTTGCATCTTATAAACGTTTTTCGGCTCAGGTGAATGATTACTCCTTAATCCTTCAATCACGTCGAAAAATATTGACGACGTTTTATTGAGGAATGATAACCACAGAATATATTTCTCATCTCTGGTGACAACTCAAAATCCAATTTGTCTATGACAGCAAATTAAACAAAGCTGAACGAAGTAGTCCAAATCAACTCTTTTCTTTAATGTCATTCTTGCAAGTATGTAATATTCAATGTTAGATATTTGAACTAAATATCCCATCTATGTCTGGTCTTGACGTTTATCTACTCAGGATATCCTAATCCTAATCTAATTTTTCATGAATCTAGAATTGAAAAACTGGCGAATTGAACCAAGTTATGCTTTTCGTTAATGGTACGATATGTTCTTTTATGTTCTGGTACCTCATTCGCCTCATTAATATTCAATGAGATATACGGACTTAACTTCTCACCTATTTCTATCTATTTGGCACAGGTTTCATTTCGATGTCGCCACTTTCCCGCACGGATCAAACCGGTTTTATCTGTGCGGGAAAGACATTCCCGCACAGTTGGATGCAATTGGTAACTTTCTACAAGTGTTCTGCAAGTGTGACAATATGTATTACTTTCGTACGTGGTTGCCAGAAAAAAATATTTAATAAGTCTAGAATGATAATATTGAAATACAAGTATCTTCTAAAAGGTTATATTATGTCAAATACGAATAAAAGGGAAATTACTTATAATGAAAACTAATTCAATTTGAAATAGTCAAATACTTTTCTGACCCTGTTGGAGCTACATTTTGATCATGTAAGTATATGTTTGTAAACATATGAATTCATTCACCTTGAAAGTTTGACACGGGTCATCATTTTTCCTTCATTTCATTTATGTGTTCCAAGTGGTATAAGTGAATTAAAAACATTAGATTAAGAATAAGCATATTTCTTTTCTATAGTTGATATATTTATATAATAATAAAAAGTTGATCATATTACGTTTAGTCTATGGTTTTTGTTTTCGTACCTGGTTTATATAAACTATAAGAATATTCCAGTTTTTGGTGATCCAGGTTTATTTTAAACAATTTAAAATATTAAGGACGTTTCGATAGAGATTCTATCTTTGGCAACTAACTAAAATAAAACAATTCACATATGAAAATGGAAAACGAATTTGATATTGAAAATATCTTAACAGAAAGTTCAATGACGTTTAATATTCGTTCAAATCTTCTAAATGTGGAACGTATCGTTATAGTACAAAAAGTATATTGTACTTAGTCCCTTTGTGTCAATTTTATCATTTACATCTTTTTCGTTTTCTTTTATATGTATCATTTCAGGAATTTCTCTAGATTTAACGTTTTTTTCTGTTGCTAATATACTGACGTTGTTGTAATCAAATTCATGGTTGTTTGATTTTTTATGCTTGTTTAGTGCGGTATTGGCTGTTTTCGAATATTTATGGGCTTCCATTCTGTCTGTAAGTCGTTGGGAAGTTTGTCCGATGTATAATTTGTTACAGTTCATACAAGGAATTTTGTATACCACATGTCTTCGTTTTTCTTTAGGAATTTTGCTTTTGAGTTTTGTATAAATTTGTTTTATCTGATTTTGAGGATGGTATGCAATTTGAATATTGTATGATTTCACTATTTTTGAAATTTTTTCTGTTAGTACGGGAATGTAAGGAATTGAAATATACTTCTTTTGTGTGACAGGAAAATTAGTTGATGTTTGATTGTAGAAGTTCGTTCTTTGATAATTTTAATTATTATATGATCAGGGTAATCGTTTTGGGTAAATATTATTTTTACTTTACTAAGAATTTCTGTACGGAATTTGGAAGATGTAAGCGCTATTTCTCTGTCTACTGAATTTTTTTGCTATGCTTATTTTTTGTGACTGATGATGTGAAGAATGAAAATTTATAAGTCTGTCTGTTGATGTATTTTTTCTGAACCACTTTGTCTCAAGTTTGTTATTTTCTCGAATTATTGTCATGTCCATGAAATTAATTTGGTTATCTTTTTCTTCTTCTAAAGTGAATTGTAATTTGGAATTATAATTATTAAAACTATTTACAATTTTATTTATTTCTTTTGGATCAGCTATTAACAAACAGTCGTCAACGAATCTCTTGTATAGTGTTATTGTGAAATTACCTTCACTTAAAATTTTTTCTTCGAGATGTTCCATAACGACTTGAGCTATTACACTCGAAATCGGACTACCCATTGCAACTCCGTCGATTTTTTGGTAAAATTGGTCTTGATATTGAAAGTAATTAGTGTTAAGTGAATAAAGTAAGGATCCGATGAAGTTTTTTTCCGGTATCATTGTGAAATTTTGCAGTTGCGTCCATTTTTCTTTTATAATATCAGCTACGACCTTGTTTGGAATATTTGTATAAAGCGAAATTACGCCTAGGGAAAATAATTTATGAGTTTCTGGGATCAAAATTTCGTTTAATTCTTTTTTTAGTTGTTGAGAATTTTTTATATAAAACATGTTTTTGTTTGTTATATCTGAGATAATTTTTCCAAGGTGTTTCGAAATATTGTAAAGAGGAGATTGGTTATAAGAAACTATAGGACGAAAAGGCATGTTTTCTTTATGCATTTTGGGAAGGCCGTATATTCTTGGAGGTATGCTGTTATGTATAATTAATTGTTTGTATAAATTGTCAGAAATGAAATTTTTGGATTTCTACTTTTGACCAAATTGTTATTTTCTTTTTCAATAGTGGCTGTCAGATCCTTTTTAATTTTTTTGTAAGTGTTAGTGTCTCCTAGGATTTCATTCATTTTTACGATGTATTGTTCTTTGTAGGTAATTACGGTCTTATTTCCTTTGTCGGCTTTCGTGACAATGATATTTGGATTTTATTTTAAAAATTTTTTTGTATTTTGAAATTTTATTATGAGATTTTTTGTTTTCGTTTTTTGGACTTTTTGTTTGATTTGGTGTCTAGTTATGTTTATATTGTGGGCAAGTTGAGCTCTGATCTTATTTTGTTCCTTAATTGGAATTTGTGGAATATTAGCTTCTATCTGAGGGATAATTTATTTGACAGGTAGTTCTCTTTCGTTATGTATTTCTATGGCAAATTTTGGGTCTAGATTCAGTATTTCTTTGACGTATTCTGGTAAAGTGTTGTTGGTTGTATTCAGAACATGATTAGTATTCTTTATGTTGACTTGTGTGGTTGGTGTTGTGTCGTTATTATGTTTTTTTCGATGTAGTTGTTGTAGTTTTTTCAGGTGCTTTACTTTATTTCGATAGTACCTTTTAGATTGTTCTGAAATTTCTCTTTGGTTGAATTCGAATAGAACTTCCTCTGGAAGATTTTTTTTGATTTTGTTCATTATACGTATAATTTGGGATGATAGAATATGAATTTGTTTAGTTGTGTCTGTTATTAAAAGATTAATGATTTTTTTATTGAAAAAGGTAACAGACTTTCTGCTAAGATACTCACATTCAAATTTGATGTGTTTCATATTAAATTGCAGGAACACAGGACAAAATTCGTTTTCTTTACATTTGAAAAGAAGAATTCTTCTCGATTTCAGGTTTGTTAACCGATTGTTCAATTTTACTATATTCTTCAATTTTTTTGTAATATTCATTCCATAATTTCTCCGAATTTCTGTATACCAACCATTGTTATCGTTCTTGATTGTGACATTCACTTAGATTTTTCGATTTAATTCCGTGCAACTTTACACACTTTTTCAACCTGTGTGATTTAATAGTGTATGGTTTTTATTTATTATGTATTATGTATGTGTATTAAATTCGCTCAAAGTTCTCATCAGTGGCGGTAGATGGCTATTTCAAAATGTCGACTACATTTCAGTTTGGAGTTGTGGAGGCATCCTATAACGCAAACGTAGTCGATCAAAATACATGTACTATAGTACCTCAAAATTTTCATATAATAGATTTGTGTAGATACCAATTTTTTCTTTACAGGATATGCCACAAAGCGAGTCTCCTTTTCTCATTTTTGTATCTGTTCTTCTTTCGCACCACTGTCTACTTTGGAATACCCTATCCACCTGCTCATACAAATTTAATTCAAATGATATTGACTCTCAAAATGGTGGGGTTAGCGTTTGAAATTAATAAGTCCAATGGTGACAAAAAGGACGCTCAAGCGGATGGGTATGGAAATATTGATCCAAGCATTGCTGACATGTTTCATTACTGCTTCAGTTATATTGGAGTACTCACAGGTGCGTAATTTGAGAAGTAACCAAAAATTGTACATTAGTTACAATATTTTTTTGAAGAGTTTCTTTGTTAATAGTTTTTCAATCAAACACGATATTTCAGGACCATACTACAGATACACGACCTTCAGAGATTCTCTGTGTGCCCCATTCAGTCGTTACGCTGACAACTGGGCCTTCACCTTCGAAAAATTAAAATACGTGCCGTTGTTCGCTATTTTATTCGTAGCCAGCTCGATGGCGTGGCCTCTAAGTGTGAGTATACTCTTTCGAAAACTTTTACCTCATCGTTCTGCAGTACGCTCTTTCAGACGAATTTTATAACGAGCGCTCCTGGTTGTATCGCTATTGGTACATCTGGCCAAATTTTTTCACCTTTCGGATGAGGATCTACATAGGTATCGTTTTATCCGAATGTGTTTGTACAATGGGCGGTCTTGGCGTTTATCCGGAAGCGTGCAAACCGAAACCGGGTGAAGGACCGACCGAAAATTTCTCGCGAATAAAAGAGATGTCAGTTCGCATCTCAACGTTGATTAGAGTTTGTAAATTTTAAATTTTAGTTCCGAAAACAAAGAACAACTGTCGGTTGAGAAATACAACTGCGAAGCTATAAAAAACATCAATCCCTACGGTTCGGATTTTTGTGTGACGTATAGAGAAGGAATGAAACACTGGAATATTTGCGTGCAATATTGGTTGGCTGTTTATATATACAAGAATTGTCCGTGGAAGCAATATAGAACGCAAATAACATTGCTCATCTCGGCAGTCTGGCACGGGATCTATACTGGATATTATGTCTGTATCGGTACAGTCCCTTTCGTTTTAATAATTGAGGATTTATGGGTTGATTTGTTGCTGAAAAATCAAGACGAAAACAATGAGAAAGTAAGTTACTTGAGGAAATGTCGAAAAAATGATTGATGTCATTATTTCAGAAACGTTTGGGAAGTGTGGCAATTTGGTTCTTCAAAATGCACTTCTTTTCCTACCAGGCGATCGCCATGCATCTTTTGGAAGTCAACAAGATATTACACTATTACAATTCCATCTATCATGCTGGTTTGATAATTGGAATTATCCTTTACGGTTTAGGTTTATACTTGAGTAAAGGACGGCCAAAAGTGAAGAAATCAACGGAACAACGTGAGTCAGAGAAGGTCAAATAAAAGTGCCATTATTATATGTTCAATTGTTGAAGTAGCTTGTAGATATGTATAAATTTGGTTGGGAATTTTTCTTTCTATTGAATCAACTCAATAGAATTAAGAAACGGAAGAACAAATTATTTTATTGAATAAATTATTTCTGTTTTGTCTCGTGATGTCTGATTTAATAAAACCAAATCAAGGTTATTTTCCCTCTTCTGTCTTCTCTGGTTCTATTGGTACATTTTTCCCCAGGTGCGTCGCTCTAAATCATTAATTAACATTTAATGATTTGGAGCGTCATCCAATCACATACTTCACTATGCGTTTCGTCTCGGGCACACGTACTGGACTCATCAGTATGGCTGATGTACGTGTGCCCTGCCATATACACTGAGGAGAGCCTTAGGATGGAATCTTGGATCTTTGTCTTTATTTGACGACTGAAATAATTTCTTCCTTCGCCCCTTTCTTTCTTTACCCATGTTTTCTACGAAGTCATTTTTTCCCGAATTTAAAACCTTGACCATGATCTTACTACAGAGATTAGGATGGAATGGAACAGGGAACGACGATAAGCTACGATGGACGGCAGATAAACGAGAGCGTTACTCGTGCGCCCCATCCACCATGCTGTAGCCGAGGTTCCCACAGACGGTGTGGGGACCTTGGCCACCGCACAGCGGATGGCGCGAGCGAGTAACGCTCTCGTTATGCGCCGTTCCGTTGTGGCTTATAAAGTCTTCTGCTCCAATCCATCCCGGGGGCTCTCTCCCCCAGCATATATGGCAGGGCACACGTACATCAGCCATACTCATGAGTCCTAGTACGTATACCCGGGACGAAACGTAGATAGTGGACTATGTTTTCCGATTGTATCACGGATGCATATTTCCTATAATTGGTGACCCCGACGTGATCCCCTATCGGTCACAGCATGCGGTGCCCCCAGCTTCACCGAAGTGCAGGTCACCTCCGCCCAACGGCACAGCCCTGCGCAGGTGGACATCAACCGGCTGTGCCGCCGATCACTGGGGATTCACACATCCTGTCGTCCCATCCGACGTCCATCACTTGAGGGGAGTGGTTTGGGGACCTTGGCCACCGCACGGCGGATGGCGCGAGCGAGTAACGCTCTCGTTATGCGCCGTTCCGTCGTGTCTTATAAGGTCTCCTGCTTCTGTCCATCCTGGGAGCTCTCTCCCCCAGCGTATTTGGCAGGGCAACCGTACGTCAGCCATACTGATGAGTCCTAGTACGTGTGCTCGGGACGAAAGGTAGATAGTGGACAATGTTTTACGATTGTATTGCGGATGCATAGTTCCTATAACGGATGATGCTGAGCGACATCTAGTGATTATTCAGATAATTAAGGCGGCCGATAGGTGGCGCTGATGTTGCAGCCCAGGAATAATCCTTATCTTCGACGAACCAGAGGGAGATGGTACCGTCAGACGACGAAATTGAGGGCACTGATGTACTTGTGTTAGCTTTGTGATCATTAGGAAATGATACATCGCAATGCACGGCAGTACCACCTGGTTGACAGAAGTAAATACTCCTCGGGGCGGCGGTATTGGCTGTATATAAATTCACCGCGTTCAGCAAAGAATTGCGAAAATTTTGCATAAATTACAAGATATTTTAAAGTAAATTAAGAGCACCTCGTAAGATTACGCAAATGTTTCTGTAGTTTGCACACATTTGGAAAACTTCATAGATATCTTGTATTTGTCATCTTCTTCAATGACTGATTGCAATTGATTAAAAATGTGAAAGATAATTCTAATATAATAGTAGAAAAAGTTCATGATAGACTTGAAAATCTTTCTCATATTATTATATTTTTCATGGAAAGAATTGAATAAAGTTGTGAACCGACACACTTCAACAGAACATTTTCGGTTGTACGGAATGTTAAACTGTAAAGTAACTTTTTATGTTACTTATTCTACTAAATGTGTTCGGCAAAGAAAATTAAGTAGATTGCAGGATTTAGCGAATGTCTGTGTAAAAACTGCAGATTTTTGCAAAAACACTAACTTACTTCAGTGAATGAACCTAAGCGATTCATTACAATTTTGAAAAAGAAGAGATGATTTGGCATCATTTTGTCCAAACTTTGCAGGAATTTGCAAACATTCACATATGTTCCGGATTCATACTTTCTTTTAATAAATAGTTGTAATGGAATTGCGGAAAAATTCATTGCTTAAAAAATTTGTAAAAACAAGTTTTTTCTATCATTCCTTTTTCTGGGGAAATTTGGAAACTTTTGTGCATCGTCAAACTTCAACATAACTCTTTGACTAAGAGTAAATGAGAGATACGGTTTACAGAATTCAGCAATTTGTGCTTACCGAATCGAGAGAATACTTTCTTTTTTTGTCATTAGAAATATTGGAATAACACAAATGAAGCACAAAGGTGATGCCTACGACGTCCTCATTTACTTTAGGGCTGCCAATATTTTCAGTTACTTGTGGACACTGAAGTAGGGATGTCAAGAAGAGAAGTCTTTGTTGTAGGAGAATCTTTGTAGACCTACCACACTTCTCCATTATTTCGAAGGGTCAGATATCTTGCCAAATGTAATTGTCAATAGTAATACCCAACATTGAGGGAATGGCTTTGTCGAGAATACTCTATTGGTTCTCCAAACGTATCTTCAGAAGCTGTTCCATGGAGAACTTGGTTGGGCTGCTAGGTGATGATTTGTTTGGGGAAGCTTTTGTCTTTGAGTGTGTTTCATGGGCAGACCTGGCTTTCTGATTTTCGGGGACTGTTCCATAACCAGGATAAAGATTAAATTAAAGGAGTTCCCATTAGACGACTCCGAAAGACTGTTTAAGCACTTCAGATATAGATGACCGTTTTGTATTTAGAAGAGTGTTAAAAAATCGCTTCTGTACTATGAATTGAGTCATTATAAGAAGAAGAAGAAAAAGGAAGGCTTCTCGCCAAGTTTGCTCCCCACCATTGCTTCCACAGCATCAGAAAGTTAGACCTATTATTGCATGAGAATATGCTGATTGGACTGTGGAAGAGTGGAAGGACAACTGTTCTCAGATGAATGCTTTGGAAGGTTCAGATGAAAGTTTACAGCCGCAGAAAGGTGCTTCAACCGAAACCGTTAGTCATCAGAGCAGATTCAAACTGGCGTTTGCAAAAAGTGCCATGAGATAATGTCATGCCTTTCTCAGCATCTGTTGGAAACATTTTCAAATTAGTACATTACAATGCACGTTGTGATGCGAAGCTCTGACCTCAATGCAACAGAGCGCGTGTGGGGCCACCTCAAAAGAGTTGCAGTTGAAGGTAATGTAATGGATGGATTGGGAAACCAACTCCACAAACTCATTAAGACCAATGGCCTCAACAGCCACTTTCAAATTCTATTTCCTCATGCCACTTATATATACAATCGGAATTTTATATGAGAATTGGTCTTCTATTGAGGAAGTATAAAGTACGATTTTCCACTAATCACTAATCATTTTTTATACGGAATAATTGATTAAGGAAGCTAATGGATCGTATCTGAATATTTATGAAATCGTTTATATAGTTTTTTTAATATCCTTCGTTGTTTTCAAATATACTAATTGTTTTTTGATATCCCACAGATGCTTTTCGCCTCAGTCGCCGCTTGTTCAAGGTTAAGACGACATGGCGACAACCACGAAAAATGGGAATGATAAAGATATGGAATTGTATAGACAAGTGTTGCTTATTAAAGGTATTGTATTCAAAGTTGGAAAACCTTTGTTCTGATTTTGACGAAAAAACTTGTTACAGAGTTGAAAAGAAAAGAGAAAGATCCATTGGCTTTACTATTAATGCTAACAATGAAACCAATTGAATACAGAGTCGTGCGTTTATTCATTTTTTGCATTGCTGTCGAATATTTATTTGCTTTGTTCCTTACTAGCTATCGGTTATTGTCGACTTTCGATGAAACATTTTTGTTGAACTATGGCTCCTTTATTGGTATCGAAATATTTGTACGTTGTTTCTGATGGCCAATTTTCGATTTTACATCTTATTTTTGCAGGTTCTCATCAATATCTTCACAGTACTTTGGAAAAACCGCGATATAAAAAAATTTTTGATAATTATGAAACGCGTAAGTTTTCCCTTAACCGAAAAATTCATGGGAAGGAGAGAGTATCGAAAAAGGATGCTATCCATGATGATCGTTAAATTCATCGTTGTAATAAATTATGTGCTAGCGATGATGGGTGCTCTAGCATTTACCTTATCGCCGGAATATTTCAACTCACGCGCTTACTTGACAGTATGGCTTCGAGAAAATCTACCTGAATACGCCGAGCTGCTCATATTGTCGATACATCTATCAAATTTTCCGGTTGCCATTCTAATGATTTCGCTCTCAGTAGTGATGTCTTACGGTGGCTTCACGTCTCTTTATCAGTTATATATACTCAACGCGGGCGTAGTCAGTATTACTAAAAGTGGAGTACCTCCTTCAAAAAGATATGAATCGGCTTTCTACCAAAACTTTGTTAAGCAAAAGATGAAAATGTGTCTGATGGTCCATCAGTTATGCGTCCACCTATGCAACTTTGGCACAGATATCGCCTACGGACCAATGATCTTTTTTTCCGTCGGCGCAGTCATCCTCGGAGGATCGCTGCTGATGGAGTTTTTTGCGGTTAGTTAATTGAACCCTTATTAGAGCCCCGTTTTATAGAAATTCTCAATAATTTCGCCTAAATCCGCAGCAGGAATGATTGCATACGTCTATTTCAGTTTGGAAGGAGAATAGGCTTCTTTATAATAAATTCTCATCCCCAAAGAGGGAGAAGGACCACTTCAAAAAGCTTGAACGATAAAAAGATCGATGATAAGTCAGATTGAGAGGGCTTTCTAGTCATGTTAAAATTTGTTACCTCAGAGCAACTATTAATGTGTTAATCGTCTATTCCTTTATGCTATACGTTACCTTTCTGACGGTAAAACACCTAGAAACGTTGCCTTCTATGCTGGAGTAGTTTGGGGCTCGTTTGAAACAGTTTTCGCTACTCCTTCCAGTAGCTTGCAGCGTTGTGGTAAATCCTTAAACTAATGGAATGCCCTTTTAAATATCTTAAATTTGATATACCATTCGATCCCTTTCGCACTTCAAACTTTTTGGGTCAGTTCTTCTCCTTGGGGGGGCGAGAAGTTTCGCGACATGATAAAAACTTTCCGCCTCCAGTCAAGAGTTAATATGGCCCAGAATTGATACCTAAATGTTTATAAATCTGCTACCAGATCACTCTATAAACAGAGATGTTTGTTGTGATATAGTGCTTTTCAATCGGTTCGCAGTTCAGTGGGAGTGGAATTTTCAGCATTGACCTTTAGAGATGATTCCACATTCCCATTTCCTGTCGCGTGTTTCAAAATTCGATTGTTCTCCAAAGTGGCACTTGAGGTATTTGCAATAGACGTCGATGTTATGCGGAACGAATCGAGTTCTGTTACAATCAGGATTATCATGTTACTTGAATAACAGAATAAGGTAAAAGTATGGCTACCCTGGTTTAACTGAGTATCGAGTCATAGCAAGAAAAGACAATTTTTGGGAAATGTTTGCAACTTTACCGTTTTGTTCCAAAATTGCGTTTTTGGAGGGAAACCCAAAAATCTTGAATGCAAAGACACATCACGACCTGGTGTATCCATACTTTTGTCTCACCCTGTGTATCTATCAGTTGCCAGTTGTAACAGATTTTTGAAATTGTTTACACGGTTGAACACATTTCTACAGCCTGATAAGATCTCGAATTCTCTTCATTAATATCAGTAAAAACTTCTTCGCAGAGTGACGCTACTCAGATGAATAACCAGCTATTCGGTATATTTTGTTTCGGTGCCTCAGGTTGTCTTTCTGCAGCCATGTACGTTTACGCAGCCCAAATTGTCACTGATGAGGTAATGATAAAATAACCATTCGAAATTTTTCACACTATTATTCCAGTCCGAAAAAACTTATTACTTGCTAACCCAATTACCATGGTACTACATGAATAAGGAAAACAAGAAGATTTTCAGTGTATTTTTGAGACGTTGTGAGAAACCTCTATCAATAAGCACTTCTTTAGTGGAGGTAAACTTCCTCTTACTCGTTCGGGTGAGTTTTCGAAAAATGAGTATTCGTTTTTATAATTGGTAATGTTTGCAGATTTTTAAAGCTATTTACTCTATCGCCGCAGTTCTTTCGCAATTCGTTTCTACTACGTCAGCAGCAGAACATAAAAAGTAAAGTTGACATGTCATTTACTGAAAACATTTTTCTGAAATAGTGGAGATCTTAGCCAGTTATCGTAAATCGTAGAAATAAATTATTGTTGTTCAAACTGATGATTTTCATCATTGTTTCTTAGTGAAGATACCCAATCCGAAATGTGCACACTAATACTAAAGAAAAGATCTTCATTCTCCGGTCTAAGGTGGTCACGCAACCTAATTTTTGCGAGATTACAAAAAGAACCTCTTCAATCGATTATTTCTCGCGTTTCTGAAGCTGTCAGAAGAAGATGTATCTTCTCTGTTGCTCTGTTGATTGGGAGGCATGTGCCGCCGCCGTTAAATGATGACGAAACAGTAGTCCGATATCGAAGAAGTTGAGTTGTTTGCAAGAAACTCAACCTTGGATTCAGTGATTGCCGAACCACCGACAACAAACATGTCTGAACTAAAACTTCATTCTAAACCACTGAGATACGTTCTGAGAAACCCCGATAGTAAGAAGCCGGTGGGATCAGATGGACCAGATTGGCAGGATCTCCTACCAACAGAAGACGGTATCCAAAATGTTCCAAAAAAAGGCAAGGAGAACTAGCTTGAAATCTACCGTCCCGTTGAGGTCCTATCCGTCATCTCCAAAGTAATGGAATAAACAACCAACATTGAATTGGTCAAGTATCTGGAAACCAACTAACTCATCAACCATCAACAGTACGGCTTTAGAAGTAGAAGATTGATTGGTGATATGCTCGACTATGTGAGTCACTTGTGAATGTGTGTAGATATTTTGAAATCTTTTTATCGCATATGACATGATGCGCCGCACAAAAAAACCTGTTTCCTTCGGACTACCAAAGCGCTTTTGCTTCTGAATAGAGAGTTTTCTTGTTGGCAGATCTCTGCCGGTCGTTGTGGATATGGCGTGCTATCAGTTAACGCCGGTGTTCTTTAGGGATCAGTATTGTCTTCGACGCTCTTCTTTATCTATATCAACGATTTACTGAGTTCAACTGAGAACAAAATCTTCAGTTTTGTTGATGACAGCACCCTTGTTGCCTTTCATTTTTTTATTATTTTTTTCAAGGACAGAATTGAATAACGATGTGAACCGACACACTTCAACAGAACATTTTCGGTTGTACGGAATGTTAAACTGTAAAGTAACTTTTTATGTAATTTATTCTACTAAATGTATCTATATTCGGCAAAGAAAATTAAGGAGATTGCAGGATTTAGCGAATGTCCGTGTAAAAACTGCAGATTTTTGCAAAAACACACTAACTTACTTCAATGAATGAACCTAAGCGATTCATTACAATTTTGAAAAAGAAGAGATGATTTGGCAAGATTTTGTCCAAACTTTGCAGAAATTTGTAAACATTCACATATGTTCCGGATTCATACTTTCTTTTAATAAATAGTTGTAATGGAATTGCGGAAAAATTCATTACTTAAAAAATTTGTGAAAACAAGTTTTTGCTATCATTCCTTTTTCTGGGGAAATTTGGAAACTTTTGTGCATCGTCTAACTTCAACATAATTCTTTGACTAAGAGTAAATTAGAGATACGGTTTACAGAATTCACCAATTTGTGCTTACCGAATCGAGAGAATACTTTATTTTTTTGTCATTAGAAATATTGGAATAACACAAATGAAGCAGAAAGGTGATGCCTACGACGTCCTCATTTACTTTAGGGCTGCGAATATTGTCAGTTACTTGTGGACACTGAAGCAGGGATGTCAAGAAGAGAAGTCTTTGTTGTAGGAGGATCTTTGTAGACCTCCCACACTTCTCCATTATTTCGAAGGGTCAGATATCTTCCCAAATATAATTGTCAATAGTAATACCCAACATTGACGGAATGGCTTTGTCGAAAATGCTCTATTGGTTCTCCAAACGTATCTTCAGAAACTGTTCCATGGAGAACTTGGTTGGGCTTCTAGGTGATGATGTATTTGGGGAAGCTTTTGTGTTTGAGTGTGTTTCAAGGGCAGACCTGGCTGTCTGATTTTCGGGGACTGTTCCATAACCAGGATAAAGATTAAATTAAAGGAGTTCCCATTAGACGACTCCGAAAGACTGTTTAAGCACTTCAGATATAGATGAACGTTTTGTATTCAGAAAAGTGTTAAAAAATCGCTTCTGTACTATGAATTGAGTCATTATAAGAAGAGGAAAGAAATTTGGAGGCTTCTCGCCAAGTTTGCTCCCCACCATTGCTTCCACAGCACCAGAAATTTAGACTTATTATTGCACGAGAATATGCTGATTGGACTGTGGAAGAGTGGAAGGGCAACTGTTCTCAGATGAATGCTTTGGAAGGTTCAGATGAAAGTTTACAGTCGCAGAAATGTGCTTCAACCGAAACAGTTAGTCATCAGAGCAGTTTCAAACTGGCGTTTGCAAAAAGTGCCACGAGATAATGTCATGCCTTTCTCAATATCTGTTGGAAACATTTTCAAATTAGTACATTACAATACACGTTGTGATGCGAAGCTCTGAACTCAATGCAACAGAGCGCGTGTGGGGCCACCTCAAAAGAGTTGCAGTTGAAGGAAATGTAATGGATGGATTGGGAAACCAACTCCACAAACTCATTAAGACCAGTGGCCTGAACAGCCACTTTCAAATTCTATTTCCTCATGCCACTTATATATACAATCGGAATTTTATATGAGAAGTGCTCTTCTATTAACGAAGTATAAAGTACGATTTTTCGCTAATCACTAATCATTTTTTATGCGGAATAATTGATTAAGGAGGCTAATGAATTTTATCTGAATATTAATGAAATCGTTTACATAGTTGTTTTTAATATCCTTTGTTGTTGTCAAATATACTAATTGGTTTTTGATATCCCACAGATACTTTTCGTCTCAGTCGCCGTTTGTTCAAGGTTAAGACGACATGGCGACAACCACGAAAAATGGGAATGATGGAGGTATGGAATTGTGTAGTCAAATGTTACTTATTAAAGGTATTGTATTCAAAGTTAGAAAACCTTTGTTCTGATTTTGGCGGAAAAACTTGTTACAGAGTTGAAAAGAAAAGAGAAAGATCCATTGGCTTTACTATTAATGCTAACAATGAAACCAATTGAATACAGAGTCGTGCGTTTATTCATTTTTTGCATTGCTGTCGAATATTTATTTGCTTTGTTCCTTACTAGCTATCGGTTATTGTCGACTTTCGATGAAACATTTTTGTTGAACTATGGCTCCTTTATTGGTATCGAAATATTTGTACGTTGTTTCTGATGGCCAATTTTCGATTTTACATCTTATTTTTGCAGGTTCTCATCAATATCTTCACAGTGCTTTGGAAAAATCGCGATTTAAAAAAATTGTTCAAAATTATGAAACGCGCGAGTTTTCCCTTAACCGAAAAATTCATGGGAAGGAGAGAGCATCGAAAAATGATGCTATCCGTGATGATCATTAAATTCATCGTTGTAATAAATTATGTGCTAGCGATTATGGGTGCTCTAGCATTTTCCTTATCGCCGGAATATTTCAACTCACGCGCTTACTTGACGGTCTGGCTACGAGAAAATCTACCTGAATACGCCGAGCTGCTCATATTGTCGGTACATCTATCAAATTTTCCGGTTGCCATTCTAATGATTTCGCTCTCGGTAGTGATGTCTTACGGTGGCTTCACGTCTCTTTATCAGTTATATATACTCAACGCGAGCGTAGTCAATATTACCAAAAGTGGAGTACCGCCTTCAAAAAGATATGAATCGGCTTTCTACCAAAATTTTGTTAAGCAAAAGATGAAAATGTGTCTGATGTTCCACCAGTTATGCGTCCAACTATGCAACTTTGGCACAGATATCGCCTACGGACCAATGGTCTTTTTTTCCGTCGGCGCAGTCATCCTCGGAGGATCGCTGCTGATGGAGTTCTTTGCGGTTAGTTAATTGAACCCTCATTAGAGGCCCGTTTTATAGAAATTCTCAATAATTCCGCCTATATCGGCAGCAGGAATGATTGCATACGTCAATTTCCGTTTGGAAGGAGAAGGCTTCTTTATAATAAATTTGTGGTAAGATTTCTCATCCCCAAAGAGTGAGAAGGACCACTTCAAAAAGCTTGAACGATAAAAAGATCGATGATACATCAGATTGAGAGCTTTCTGGTATGTTAAAATTTGTTAGCTCAGAACAACCATTGATGTGTTAATCGTCTATTCCTTTATGCTGTACGTTACCTTTCTGACGGTAAAACACGTAGAAACGTTGCCTTCTATGCTAGAGTAGTTTGAGGCTCATTTGACACAGTTTTCGCTACTCCTTTGAGTAGCTTGCAGCGTCGTGGTAAATCCTTAAACTAATGGAATGCCCTTTTAAATATCTTACATTTGATATACCATTCGATCCCTTTCGCACTTCAAACTTTTTGGGTGAGTTCTTCTCCTAGGGGGGCGAGAAGTTTAGCGACATGATAAAAACTTTCCGCCGCCAATCTAGAGTTAATATGGCCCAGAATTGATACCTAAATGTTTATAAAACTGCTATTAGATCACTCTATAAACAGAGATGTTTGTTGTGATATAGTGTTTTCAATCGGTTCGCAGTTCAGTGGGAGTGGAATTTTCAGCATTGACCTTTACAGATGATTCCACATTCCCATTTCTTCTCGCGTGTTTCAAAATTCGATTGTTTTCCAAAGTGGCACTTGAGGTATTTGCAATAGACGTCGATGTTATGCGGAACGAATCGAGTTCTGTTACAATCAAGATTATCATGTTACTTCAATAACAGAGTAAGGGAAAAGTATGGCTACGCTGGTTTAACTGAGTATCGAGTCATAGCAGGAAAAGACAATTTTTGGGAAGTGTTTGCAACTTTACCGTTTATTTCAAAACGGAGTTTTTGGGGGGAAACCCAAAAATCTTGAATGCAAAGACACATCATTTTAAAGGTCAAGAACGACCAAGAAACTACAGCTCTTTAATCCCAAACACGGTACAAAATGGTATTTCTGGAAATAACAAAATTATTGGGACAAAACATAAATTTCTTCCACTATGAGAAATAAGAAAATGCTAATAGAAATCCTTTCTAAACTCAAACCCGTATTGACTATCTACTACGATACATAGCCTTCTCATCTTGTCAGTTCGCAAAAGGAATAATTTACTGTATTTAGTTCCTTGATTATACCGACCAAGTGAATAAATGTTTTTCTTTTGCATTTATTGTCATGGAATTTTGAAACGATCAATAATGTAATACAATACTAATGATGGGAGGCTATAAGGTCTTATGATGCGGTGGAAGATTTATTTAATGATACTCATCCCAATGGGAATCTTATGTCGACATAAGGAGTTCAAAAAAAAATGTTGAACGTTTTTAGGAAACTGGCAACGTGAGGGACAGCCCAAGATCTGAACGAACGAAATTGTCTCTTGACTTGTTGCAATGTATAGATCTGTAGGTAGAATTTTACATGGGAACAATTTCGAACCATATGAAATTTATTTAGTCCAAGAACTAAATGAGGAAATCTTATACTGTTTCAATAACTAGTTAATGTAACATTAATTAGTATGGTGAAGACATTTAAAAAATTTTGTCCTCACACTTGAGATAGAGAGTTGTAGTTTCCCCTCTTTTGCTTCTTTCGTCAAGACCTTCAAAATGATGTGTCCCTTGGAGTATATTTGCATTTAAGATTTTTCAGCCAATTGGGAAAAAAGGACAAATATAGAAACATTTCCTACTATGACCTGCCGCAAAATTAACCTGGTGTATCGATACTTTTGCCTCACCCTGTGTATCTATCAGTTGCCAGTTGTAACAGATTTTTGAAATTGTTTACACGGTTGAACACATTTCTTCAGCCTGATAAAATCTCGAACTCTCTCCATTAATATCAGTAACAACTTCTTCGCAGAGTGACGCTACTCAGATGAGTAACCAGCTATTCGGTATATTTTGTTTCGGTGCCTCAGGTTGTCTTTCTGCAGCCATGTAGGTTTACGCAGCCCAAATTGTCATTGATGAGGTAATGATAAAATAACCATCCGAAAATTTTCACACTATTATTTCAGTCCGAAAAAACTTATTACTTGCTAACCCAATTACCACGGTACTACATGAATAAGGAAAACAGAAAGATTTTCAGTGTATTTCTGAGGCGCTGCGAAAAACCTTTATCAATCAGCAGCTCTTTAGTGGAGATTAACTTCCTCTTACTCGTTCGGGTGAGTTTTCGAAAAATGACTATTCGGTTTTATAATTGGTAATGTTTGCAGATTTTCAAAGCTATTTACTCTATCGCCGCAGTTCTTTCGCAATTCGTTTCTACTACGTCAGCAGTAGAACATAAAAGTAAAGTTGACATGTCATTTACTGAACACATTATTCTGAAATAGTGGAGATCTTAGCCAGTTATCGTAAATCGTAGAAATAAATTATTGTTGTTCAAACCAATGATTTTCATCATTGTAAGTGGGGATGTGTACACTAATACTAAAGAAAAGATCTTCATCCTCCGATATGTGGTGCAACCTTCTTTTCGCGGGATTATAAAAGAACTTCTTCAATCGATTATTTCTCGCCTTTCTGAAGCTGTCAGGAGAAGATGTATTTTCCTACGAAATATACTGACTCTCAATCTGTTGAGTGGGAAACACATGCGGCCTCCGTTGAAGGATGACGAAACAGTAGTCCGATATCGAAGAAGTTGAGTAGCTTGCAAGAAACTCAACCTTGGATTCAATGACTGCTGAACCACCGACAAAAAACATGTCTGAACTAAAACTTCATTCTAAACCACTGAGATACATTCTGAGAAACCCCAATAGTAAGAAACCGGTGGGACCAGTACCAACGGTTGGTAGGATCTCCTACCAACAGAATCGACCAGTATGCAACACGTTCCAAAAAAAGGCAAGAAGAACTAGCTTGAAATCTACTGTCCCGTTGAGGTCCTATCCGTCATCTCCAAAGTAATGGAATAAACAACCAACATTGAATTGGTCAAATATCTTGAAACCAACGAACTCATAAACTATCAACAGTACGGTTTTAGAAGTAGAAGTTCGATTGGTGATATGCTCGGCTATGTGACTCACTTGTGGATGGCTGCAACGGAGAACTACGGAGCATCTAGGCCGGTTGCTCTGGACATCTGGAAAGCTTTTTATCGCTTATGGCATGATGCGTTGTTTCCTACGGACTACCAGAACACTTTTGACTCTGGATAGAGTTTTCTTGTTGGCAGATCTTTGCCGGTCGTGGTGAATGGGGTGTGTTAGCAGTTAAAGCGGATGTTTCTCACGACGCTCTTCTTTATCAATATTAACGATTTCAACTGAGAAAAAAATCTTCAGTTTTTCTGATGACAGCACCCTGATTGCCTCCACAACCACAAAAACTCAGCTGTGGCAACCACCAACAACGACGCCGTCAAATAAATTCGCTTATTAACGACCTGAGCGAAATTGCACCGTAAGGCAGGACAAACTTAGTTGGATTTAAGGTTACAAGAACTCAGTCTATTATCTTCACCAGGAAGGCCCCAACCATAGCATCTCCCATCCAAATGGAAAATTACATCATGACGAGCGCACACGAACTGCTGACACCTCATTATTGTTCTGTGTTAGGATTCTCGCTTTCATCCAGAAATTAAGTTTGATATGCGGAAGATGGGCCTTTTGCATAGACAGTGTTCACGACACATCGCTTGTATAAAATACATAATCAATGATGAAATGATGGAATTTAATACCAATGGGGCCAAGAGAGCCCCCTGTGGGTGGCCATTCTGCACGCAATGGTTTGTTTAATGTTCAACATAGTCCTTCAATCCACATGCTGTCATAGGCAGTAGTTAGATCGATGGAGTACGCAGAGTTTTACAGTCTTCTTAGGATTCTGTTTTTATGAAGAACTTTAATGCTGAAACTTGCTCACGACTGTTTCGTTTTTACCTGAAACCATCCCGTTCTGGAGGTATTTCGCTGTCTAATATATAGTAAATCCTGTTGTGAATTACGCGTTGCGGAATTTTGTATTGAACCTTGAGAAGTGAAATCGGACGATAGCTATCTGGTTCATATGCAGGTTTACCAGGCTTAAGTATCGCCTTTCCTTTGGCAAGAACATCTGAGGAGAAGTTTCTAAGCCACTTCCTATTCGCTTCTTTTCAGATTTCACAGATCTAATTGTTTTATCATTTTCAGTGCTAAGTAAAGAAATTTAATGAATTAGCATTTAGTTGATCGTTGATTGCCATAAGACATTCCTATACTCGTTTATATTTGATATTGATAATAATAATGTATTTACTTAAAAAATTTACAATATTTGTGGGTAAAACTTAAAGCAATATATTAGACTTAATGGACACTGCACTTCAGAAACTCCCTGAAGGTGTAGAAGATACGTTCAGTTAGCATTCGCTTCATCGCTCTAGGGAAAGACCTTCTCATCATAACCCTATATCTCTCTGGAAGTGTGCTATAAAACTTAACGCCCAGAGAAACTGTTTTGTTTAGTCTCAAGTCTACAGAAAGATGAGTATAAGTTCTGACACGCCCAGGTTTTGTCGGGATGGATATCGCTTGGCTTTCTGAGATCTTGCTGATTACGTTTAACCTAGAGGCGAGATGCCAGGATAGAGCAAAAAGTCTGAATTTTGAATTTTTTCTCGAATAAGATCACATGCTGTATTTTATTTTCGTTCATCACTATCTTATTTGCTTTCAACTAGTTAAGGGCCTCCTCCTTTGTATATATCTCAGATATACGGTGATATCTAGCAAAGTGATGTTTAGAGGAAGTATAAAGAAAAGAGGTCCCAGTATGGACCCCTGCGGTACACCCAAATTTATTGAAATTTGAGCATTCCAATCAATTGTTTGAGGCCGACAACTGATTATTAAACTTCTTATCTTGACGGACTGAGGCGTGTAGGTCTGTGAATACTAGAATGAACGAACTAACAGCTCAGATTGTGGCCTGCTTCACCGGCACGGTAGGAGGTGCTGTGGAAGCCAGCAGGCACTTGCCCGTGCTCAATTTGCTATGGCGAAAATGGGGCACCATTCAGTACATTGAACAAGAATATCTTATCATTATCCAGCGATCAATTGATACAACGATTAATCGGAACCAATCACTTGTTGTAAAACCCAATTTTTTATGCGCAGTAATTTATTAAAGGAGTTAATGAATTCTATTGGAATATTTATGAATTCTTCGGGATAAATTGTTCAATATTGTTTATTGATTTCAGCATAAAAATTGCTTTTTATGTGTCTGCCGCCAGTTGCCGATGCAAAGTGGAGCCCACATGGCGAAAACGTCGAAAAATGACGATATCAATTTTTACAAACACTTATTGTGTATCAAAGGTAATAACTAATTTCATGCACGCTAGGTTTTAACGAAAGAACTTGTCACTTGTTACAGAGTTGAAAAGGAAAGAGAAAGATCCGTTGGATTTACTTTTGATGCTGACCTTGAAACCCCTTGAGTTTATGGTCGTGCGTTTTGTCATTTATTGCGTTACCGTTGAATATTTATTTGCTTTCTTCTTCACTAGCTATCATCTACTAGCGACTTTCGATGAAACAGTATTATTGAAATATGGATCTTTTGTTGGTATACAAATATTTGTGAGTGGTTTTTGCGGCCTCCTTAGCCTCAATTTCACAACTTACTGTTCCAGTTTCTCATCAATGTCTTGACTATTTTGTCAAAGAAGCGCGATGTAAAGGAATTTGTGGCAACTATGAAACTCCTGGCTTTTCCATTAAGCGAAAACATCATCGGAAGCAGAAATTATCGAAAGATTATGCTCACTACGATGATCATTAAGATCATCGTTATAGTAGATTATGTGCTGGGATTGATGAGTGCTACCGCCTTTACCTTGTCACCGGAATATTTCGATTCACGCGCTTATGTACCGAACTGGCTCCGAGAAAATCTGCCAGAATACTCAGAGCAGATCATATTCGTCATACATTTATCGAATTTTCCGGTTGCCGCCATACTGATTTCGCTATCAATATTAATGACTTACATTGGCTTCACGTCGGTTTATCAGATACGTTTACTGAATATTGGCGTAGCCAGTATTACGAAAAGCGGAATACCTCCTTCGAAAAGGTATGAGTCGCCTTTATACCAAAGTCTAGTTAATCAAAAAATGAAACTGTGCCTGATGGTACATCAGCTGTGCCTCCACGAATGCCGCATTGGCACGGATATCTTGTACGGACCAATGATTTCATTTTCTATCGGCGCCGTCATCCTCGGGGGCTCAGTGCTCATGGAGTTCTTAACGGTTAGTTAATTGAATTTTTAAACATTTCTTGTCGGTACTTATATAGAAAGACAGCATCATCCTAGCGAAAGTTTTATTGCAGGTGAGGTTGAAAATATTCATACACTTCTCTTTTTGTATTCCCCTTATCCAGTAAGGAGCTCGGTGTACAGGACGATGTTATGCGTAACAAATTGAGTTCTTTTCTTTCCGCCGTTTTAATACACTTCTTTTTGCGTCAACAATGAAAGTGATCATGTTGATATAGATTATCTGGACACGATATTTCCTTAATTTCTGTACCTTCGATTCATTTTAGCTCGACCTTGCTCCAAAAGTTGGATAAGGAATGAATTGAAACTTTGATTTGATTTATTGTTAGGACCTGACTTTCTTCGTTTATACTTTCAACAATTTATTCGCAGAGCGACCCAGGTCAGATGAGTGGCCAGCTATTCGCCATATTTTGTCTCGCTGCTGCCGGTTGTCTTTCTGCAGCCATGTACGTTTATTCAGCCCAAATTATAACAGATGAGGTAAAGATAATATAACCGTCTGAAATCTTTATCACACTCTGATTCCAGTCCGAACGAACCTATTACTTACTAACCCAACTACAATGGTACTACATGAATCGAGAAAATAGGAAGATTTTCATTGTATTTCTGAAGCGCTGCGAAAAACCTATATCACTCAGCACCTCTTTAGTGGAGATCAACTTTCTGTTACTCCTTCGGGTGAGTTTTGGAACAATAACTCTGCTATTATCTGGTTGACGATATTCGCAGATCCTCAGAGCTATTTATTCTATTGCTGCAGTCCTTTTACGATTCGTTACAACTATGTCAGTAGCAGAGGATCATAAAAAATGATGATTTACTAAAACATTATCTTCTTATGGTAGGTAGAGGTAATTGAAACAAACATATGTCATGGATTCACAGTTCAAATTGTCACTGAGTATTGATTAATATATCAAAAAGAAAAAAAATTTTAAAAATAAGTAATTGGTATCAATCTTAGAAATGGTCAAAACAGATTTGACTTGGGGAGGGGTATACACTTGTATATCAATCTAAAATAAAATATTAGTCCACGTATGTCTCACTATACTTTTATCCTATTATCAAAACCCTTATCAATATGTTTAAATTTTCCTTTCTCAAATTAGCCATGGAACGTTAATCATTCTGAGCTGCCGTTTCTCGTTTATTTGTGAAGTGGAGATTACCTTTATCCGTCTTGCTGTTCAGATATATTTTTTTGTAAAAACATTTCTCAGTCATATCATCTCTCTATTTTTACTTATTACTAAACTGCGAGGTGGTATGATCTTATGTCACTACGCAGAGAAATTCATACGTCACCTTGCATCCTTTAGGATCTATTGCTTGATGCTATATATTGTGCAGTTTTTTTTTTTTTTTTGATCTATAACCCACTGACTTGGGTCCAAGTGCCAAAGTTTTCCGATCGCACAAGTGCCTCTGGCGTAACCTAACGACTATATATTGAATATATAGTTGGGACCAACGGCTTTATGTGCCTTCCGAAGCATGATGACATTCTCAGATTAAGTTGGAATTTACCGGGTTTCGAACCCGGTTTTTCTGGGTAGTAGGTCAGTACTACGCCCGTTGAGCTACGAATGCCATTATTGTGCAGTTGACTAGTCTTTAGAGGCACATCGTACCATCTCACAACTTGAAAGGCACCACACTGAAGAGATCCATCAATTCGAAACAATGGAAACATAGATAGATAGGAATTCCTCCTTCTGCGAGAGGATTGACCTTCTTGAAGAATATAAAATTTCTATCCTTTATAGGAGAAATACTCCAAAAACCTTTGTTGTTTGAAATATTATGAAACTTGAAAACGATGGAGAATTATACTAATGAATAAAAAAAAGTAGTTTCTAATATGACAAATAGGATAGTCTTTGTTCAACCCAAGCTCCAGTATGTCAAGAATTGAATTGAAAGTACATGCAGGGTTCAATAGAAACTGCACATTTGCAATTTCAGCTGGGAGACAACCAGACATCCCCACGAAGGCAGATGTAGTCAAACTTGGTACCAACAGTTGCCAAGTTGATACTTACAATATGAAAGATTTATCACACGGCAAAATCGAAAAACGATGATAGATTATGTCATTGATATAATCTGCTTTTTGTAAAACCGCACACATGATGATGTTTCTGGCTCTTTCATCAATGCGGTACAATCCAAGCTTCATAATGTTAAAAACTTGGATAGAAACTACATCCAGGGATCAACGGAAAAACCAAGTGCATTTTCAGCTGAAAGACCTTCAGGTTTGCGGACAATAAGTAGACATCACCACGGACGCAGACTTAGTCTTTAGCTTCCTTGTAAGGTCCACATTTTGTTTTGGCAATGAACATTGTTCCTGTACTTTTTGAGTATGCATTTTCTCTTAGATCGGCAGTTATGTTTTCCAGATCTTGTGATTTGTGGTATTCATCAGTGAATCGCAATAATCTGGATATTAGTGCGTTGGGAACCACCACCACCCCTCCATCAAGATTATGTTTTGAAAACAGCTCAGCAGTGTCGTTGGGTGGAAAAACGACTTAAGTCGACTTAAGTCGTTTTTCCGTAAATCGCTTATTTGTGATCAGTAAACCTTAATTTATTAATACAGAACTTAAAACTTGAATAAAAAGTATTTTGAACCACTAAAATAAGATAATAAAGGAAGAAAGCGCGTGAAAATCTGTCACGCTCGGTGCTCCCACTGCCCGCCACTCGCTCAGCTGATTCGTCCCACGTGCAAGAACCGGTCTTTGTACAGCGCGCAAACATTTGTTTGTTACTCGTTTTTCGTCAGAAGTAGTGAATAAAATGAATGAATCGACAACAGACTTCTAGCTCTAATGTTAGTGTTGCAAAAGCTATGAAAAAACGTACAAGACGTGAAAAGTGGCAAAAAAACAGAAACAAAAGAAGGCGTGCGCACGGTAAAGGTTATGTCACTCAAAAAAAAACCGAAGTTCCTCCTAAAAATTTGTTTTCATTACCAATTGTTGCCGTTACGATTGTCATAAGAAATTCAATTTAGAAGATCAAACAGAAAAGTTTAAAAATTTCTACACATTAGTTGATAAGTGGATCAAGATACCTTTTTGATGAGATGTGTTGAAAAAGTCAATATAAAAATGGCAAAAGAAGGACCCAAAAGAAAAAATAGAAGTAAATCGTGAATTTATAATTTATCTGTGGATGGAAAAAAAGAGAGAATATGAAGAAATTTTATGCAAAAATTATTTCAAATATTTGAAGGTAGAATGAAAACGGTTCTTGGATTTTGCAGTCAAGGTCTTTTTCAGCAATAGAAAGACGTGGAAGTCATTCGAATAGACCTCACGCTATTCCAAAAGATACTTGGGACATGGTTGAAGATCATTGGGCCAGTATACCTCATAAAAAATCATAATATTCTCACAAAAGAACTGAAAGAAAATTTTTTCACAACCCGGATTTAAATACACTCATTCTTTACGATCTTTTTGCAGAATATTATGAAAAGAAAACCGGAAAAAAGCTCCTTTTAAGTACAATACATACCACAGATACTATCGTGAACATAGTGAATATTGCTTTCGATCACTAAAAACTGACGTATGTGACTATTGTACTAAGTGTTTAGTGAAGCTCCGAATTAATCCTGATGACCCCTGTAAAGTTGAATACGAAGAACACTTAAAAAAAGTAGCGAAATACAAAGAGTTGAAAAAAAACTATGTGCTAGAAAATCGAGAAAACAGGAGCCCAGATGAAAAAAAATCTACGAAAACACTTTGGTGCTAGAATTTGATTATGCCCAAAACCTGGGACTTCCAAAGCTTAATATTAACTCACACTACTACAAAAGAATACTAAATTTGTACATATTCAATATTCATTGTCATAATGACAATGACAGTAAAATGTTTAACTTTTTAGAGTGCAATGGAAAAAAATTGCAAATTCGGTGTGCAGTTTCCTAGAAGATTTTATTAAAAAAAAAGCGACACACTGTAACTACAAAACAATAGTTATTTTTTCTGATTCTGCCGGAGGTGAGAATAAAAATTTTACCGTAGTCAAATTTTGCACTTGGTTGGCGCAAAAACTTAACGCTGAAATTCTTCATGTCTACCCAGTCCGAGGTCATAGTCACTGTCAAAGTGACCGAAATTTTGGCAGTTATGGGACAATTTTAAAACGAAAAGAAAAAATTGAGACTCCTATGGAATACATTAACATCATGAAGACAGCAAGGCACAATCCTAAACCTTTCGAGCCAGAATTATGCCCCAATCTATTAATGGATTGGACAAAAGGCTTGGGTGTTATGTATGCAAAGACCCCTAAGCTGAGAAAAAAAGTTTTTTCTATTCAAAAATGTGCCCAGATTCGTTATAACAGTCTCAGCGAAGTCCGCGCATATCGTGGTTATACAGATGATCACCTCACCTTTAAAAATCTTCAAAAACCAAGAGTTACTTTACAAGTATCGCCTGTTGAAAAACCTGGGATTAATAAAGATAAAAAGAAAGATATGCAGTTTTTCATTCCATTTTTAAACGAAGAAAACCGAGAATGGTTGAAAGTTACAATGATGGGCGAAAATGATCTTGAACCAAGTGACCTTATGTCTGATGATGAAGAATTAGAAGAGGAGTGATATTTTTAATAAATTAACTAATAAATATTGAAAAATGTGAATAAATCATTAAAATTATTATTAAAAAATTTTTTAATGTTTTCTTTTACTTAAAATCGATGAAACTGAACCTACAGAACCCGTCGGATGGAAAAACGATTTAAGTAATTTTTTTCTTTTCAAATATTTAAGTAGGTTATTTTTATCAATAACACCTGAATTCAATGTGATTGCCTTCTTAATTAGTTACTCTTTACGATTACAAAGTTTTTTTCATCAAATTAACTTGAACGTTGTTTAAAAACTATTTGAAAACTTTAAATCGATTTTACTCAAAAGTAGATTTTTGGGGTTGAGTCGTTTTTCCACTCAACGACACAAATAACGTTGGCGACAACACCGATTGCAAACAATGTTGATTGGCCTTTGCATCACCTTAAGACACGAAATCGTGTAAGAAGTTGGTACACTGGATATCGAAAATAGGTATGGTCTCTGGATGGAAAACTGCCATTAAAAGATGCATGCTGATTATCATGAGTATTATAATGAAACCTAATGTTTTATGAGCAATATTTTATTGAAGGAGTTAATGAATCGTATTGGAATACTTTTAAATTCATTTGTATAAATTTTTCAAGATTGTTTATTGATTTCAACCTACTAATTGTCTTTTAATGCAATTTGCTCCAGTTTCCGATTCAAAGCAGAGACAATGTCAGTGAGGAGAATTTTATCGAATTTTACAGACAATTATTGCGTATTAAAGGTGATCAGGTAAGATTTTTTTATGTTCCTGACAAATAAAACACTTGTTACAGAGTTGAAAAGAGAAGAAGAAGATCCATTGCATTTACTTCTTATGCTGACCATAAAACCAATTCAATTCAGAATCGTGCGCTTAATCATTTACTGCGTCGCCGTTGAATATTTATTTGCCTTGTTCCTGACTAGCTATCGTTTGTTGTCGACTTTCGATGAAACATTCTTGTTGAAGTATGGATCCTTTGTTGGCATCGAAACATTTGTACGCCGTTTTCGTAGCTCCTCATCATCATTTTCACTAACTTTCTTTTCAGGTTCTCGTCAATATCCTCACTATATTTTGGAAAAATCGTGATACGAGGGAGCTTTTGTTACTTTTGAAACGCGTGACCATTCCATTAACCCAGAAAATTATGGGAAGCAGAAATTATCGCAGAATGAAGCTGACCATGATGATCATTAAGATCATCGTTATCGTGAATTATGTGCTAGCGATGATGAGTGCTCTCGCCTTCACCTTATCACCGGAATATTTCGACTCACGCGCTTATACGGCGGTATGGCTCCGAGAAAATCTACCTGAATACGCAGAGCAGATCTTATTTTTCATACACTTATCGAATTTTCCTGTTGCCATCCTGTTGATTTCGCTGTCGGTAGTAATGTCTTACTGTGGCTTCACGTCTGTTTATCAGATATATATTCTAAATATGGGCGTGGCCACTATTACCAAAAGTAACATACCACCTTCAAAAAGGTATGAATCGGTTGTATACCAAAGATTTGTTAAGCAAAAGATGAAAATGTGGGTGATGGAACACCAGTTGTGCATTCAAGTATGCCGCGTTGGCACGGATATCGCATATGGACCTATGATTCTGTTTTCTGTCGGCGCGGTGATCCTCGGGGCTTCGCTGCTCATGGAATTCTTGACGGTTAGTTAATTGATAAAGATGGAGAAGGGGAATGTAATCAATTTTGGACGGATTTGTAGAGATCATTAGATTGATGTCAAGTTAATGAAAGAATTATAATGTTAGGTTATATGAATGGCCGGGCTGGTGGGAGGAGCAAATCGGCATACAACCAAAGAATATCTACTTGCTGCACAAGAAGCGTCACTCTCGGTAATTGACGTACAAAATCATATTAACAGATTTTTGTGATCTTGAGCGACTTTGGCGAACCGGCGCACTAACAAAACGTGAAATGCACGGATTCAGGAATATATTCGAATTGTTCATCGTTGATTTAAAAAGGATGGAAAAAAATCAGACATAAAGTTTTGATTTCTGATAAATATAATAAGTTTTGAACGAAGAAGAACCATTCATCTCACGTAACTTTGGAACATATTTCCGTCGTCCCGTTAAATCCGGTCCTGGCAAGTTTTAAAGGTGTTTTAGCGCCATAGTGAAATCTTATTTCTTATTGGTGCGAAATCAGCTGTTTATGTCAATCTGTCTTATCTGGTGAGCCTCCGCACGGAAAATTCGATACGAATTTTGCTTGGGAGTGACGCTTCTTGTTCAGTATGTAGATATTCTTTGATACAACTTAGTTGGCTTCTTTGGGGGTCTGAGAATTAATGAAAATGGATAAATACGTGTGGAAAGAGAAATGTTTTACAGCGCGCATGGCTTACATGGCAAAGGGGTGAAGTATAAGTGATTTTGTAGTGAATGATGAACGCTTAAAAGGCTAGTGAGAGATACAAGAGTTAAGGGGGGCTGATTTGGAACACGCCATCTCTTGGTAGTCTCTAGAAAGGAAAATGGATGTAGAAATAAGAGATTAACACTAAAATGAAAGTGGAAAAAGAAACTTCTGGAACATCAATTTGGATGGCATCTGTAATCGAACATATGACATTCAATGAGCCTTGAGATGAGTACGCGACAAGTGTTTGTGGTTGGAAAAAAGAAGAGGAGTGCGTGGTCAATCGAAGAAGTGAAACAAGTAGCTCAATTGACAAAATAATATGGAGGATATTTAATAGGAATTATCGATGACTTTTTGGTCTTTGCAACTAATTCTCTATTTCCCTCATCTATCGTTCGTTTCAAAGATCGTTTACTTGGTATTTCCTTTCCGAGAAAATAGCAACTTGAGGTGCTGGTACAGTTATGCGGAACGAATCGAGTTTCTTTCCGCTTGTCGCCTCCATTCTTTTCATAGATTTTCTTGCACAGAAATGAAACTTATTTCATTGGTACAGATCCCCTCAACACGAACGATTCTGAACGATTGATATACACTAGCGGAAAAAATTAAGGGATCAAAAAAAAAATAACTTATTTATTCAGCTTCAATTTCTTTTCTCGAAAAGTTTGATATGATCACTTCTTGCTGGGATATAGGACTTTGAAAGGAAAAAGACCTTTTTGTGTTTAACCATCAAAATCTCATCAACCGTCAATTGCACAAGAAAATGAAGGAGATTTTTAAAATCTTGAATAAATTTCCCACAAAAATCAGCTAAGGTTCTTAGCAAGAAATTTTTTTTTGATCCTTCACAGTGATTTGAAAAATCAAGAAAAAAACGGCTTTTATTGCCTTCTGGAATAATCAGCCGCTTTGTCGGAAATACCGAGAAAATCACTAATGTTAAGTGTGCCTTTTACAGTTCAATATGTCCACAAAAACCTCACTAAGTTTCAATTAAATCTATAGAGCCGTTTTTTTGTTTCATACGTCCGAATGATTGAAAACAATGGGCCTTTCCCATGCGGTGGGGATTTAAAATTTGACGGTTGTACACAAAAATAGATTTTTTTCAACGCACAAAGATGTCCTTATCATTGATATTGGTGATATAGTTATTGAGAAATCTTAATTTAAAGTTTTAAAATCGAATTTTTTCATTGGTCAGTTGCATGTTACGTATCATGAAAGTATCCAATCAAATTTGACTGAAGCTGGCAACATTGCTTAAGACTCAATGTAACTTAGGTTTTAAGGTTATCTACGCATAGAACTTTAAAACTTCTAAGTATCTATGTCATTGTTCCTAAGCAACGGAATAGTAGATGGTTTGAATCTCATTCCCATGTTGCCGGTTATACATAAAATTTAAAATTCAGATTTCCCGCCTTTCAAATCGATTTTATTTATTTTATAAAAAACTAAGAGGATTTAGAAAAAAATTTTTTGGGAATCTGTTAATTTTGACTTACTTCATTTAATTATGCAATAAAAAAAAATCATGGGAAAGGCCCATTAAGGGATCACATGATTATGACTTTAAATGATCATAATCTTTAAAAAATTTCAACAGAAAAATGTTTTTCCAGTTTTTTATGCATTTTTAACAATGTTTTTGATTAAATACACCAAAAAAAAAATAGAAAAAAATTTTTTTGCAAACTTTTCGATTTTTTTTTAATGATTTCAAAAAAGTTTAAACATAAACTACCGCCGGCATCAGCATTATCCAAAGCGTACCATGTGGAGGTTGCGCAGTCGGATTTACGCTTCTTGTGTGTGTGTGTGTGTGTGTGTGTGTGTGTGTGCGCGCGCGCGTGTTTCTTCAGGAGAAATGAGACTCGGAGGCTCGTCAGTTCCTCCATAGTTAGTGACTCCAAACTCATTCTCCAAAGAATGTGTGTGTGTGTGTGTGTGTGTGTGTGTGTGTGTGTGTGTGCGTGTGATGGAAAAGAAAATTGCAAAAAAAAGTTTTAGTTCTTTCAATATCGGGTATTGCCACCACTGTTCTCAATAACGGCCGCCAAGCGTTCAGTCATATTAATGCAGCGGGCAATTTGAGGTTGTGGAATGGAGTTCCAAATTTGCAGAAGATGACGCACGCCCGCACACAGCCAACATGACCAGAAGTGGTTCGTCGTTTGCGCATAGAGTATCCAAATTTGCGCAACTTGACCGCATTAGAGCGTGCACTTCTGCAAATTTGGAACACCATTCCGCAACCTCAAATTGCCCGCTGCATTAATATGGCTGAACGCTTGGCGGCTTTATTGAGAACAGTGGTGGCAATACCTGATATTGAAAGAACTGAAACTTTTTTTTTGCAATTTTCTTTTCCATCACGCACCCACACACACACAGACACACATTCTTTGGAGAATGAGTTTGGAGTCATTAACTACGGAGGAACTGACGAGCCTCCGAGTCTCATTTCTCCTGAAGAAACACGCGCGCGCACACACACACACACACACACACACACACACACACACACACACACAAGAAGCGTAAATCCGACTGCGCAACCTCCACGTGGTACGCTTTGGATAATGCTGATGCCGGCAGTAGTTCATGTTTGAAATTTTTTGAAGTCATTAAAAAAGCTCCAAAAGTTTGCAAAAAAAAATTTTTTTTAAATTTTTTTTTTGGTGAATTTAATCAAAAGCATCGTTAAAAATGCATAAAAACTGGAAAAACATTTTTTTGTCGGAATTTTTTAAAGATTATGATCATTTAAAGTCATAATCATGTGATCCCTTAATTGTTTTCAATCATTCGGACGTATGAAACAAAAAAACGGCTCTATAGATTTAATTGAAACTTAGTGGGGTTTTTGTGGACATATTGAACTGTAAAATACACAATGAACATAAGTGATTTTCTCGGTATTTCCGACAAAGCGCCTGATTATTCCAGAAGGCACTAAAAGCCGTTTTTTTCTTGAATTTTCAAATCACTATGAAGGATCAAAAAATTTTTTGCTAAGAGCCTAGCTGATTTTTGTGGGAAATTTATTCAAGATTTTAAAAATCTCCTTTATTTTCTTGTGCAATTGACGGTTGATGAGATTTTGATGGTTAAACACAAAAAGATCTTTTTCCTTTCAAAGTCCTATATCCCAGCAAGAAGTGATCATATCCAACTTTTCGTGAAAAGAAATTGAAGCTGAATAAATAAGTTATCTGATACATATAGTGGTTAAGTTGAAAAAAATTTTTCCAAGTTCGTATACCAAAAAGATGAAGAAGCAAAATTTAAAAAAAAATTTTTTCAGGTATCCGTTAGGATTGAGCGAAATGCGTTACGTAAAAGAAATTTTTAACAATAGATCTCAAAACTAGAGACTTGAAGCTTCAAAATTTTTTTCAAAACTCCTTTACGACCATTTTTGACAGATATACAGGCACTTGAAAAACCTCGAAAAATTTGGAATTTTTTTTGATCCCTCAATTTTTTCCGCTAGTGTATTTCGACCCAGCTTTGTTGTAAATGATGGATAACGAATGTCTTCTTTGTCCCAAGCGATAATTCATTTGAATCATTGCTAGGACAATCACGATTCAGTATCGGATTTTCTTCATTTACATCATTAATGATTTCTTCGCAGAGTGACTCTAGTCAAATGAGCAACCAACTATTCAGCATAATTTGTTTCGCTTGTGCCGGTTGTCTTTCTGCAGCAATGTATGTTTATGCAGCCCAAATTGTAACCGATGAGGTGAAGATAAAATAATTAGTTGAAATCTCTTTCACACTCTGATTCCAGTCCGAACGAACCTATTACTTGCTAACCCAACTACCATGGTACTATATGAATCTGGAAAACAAAAAGATTTTCAGCGTTTTTCTGAGGCGCTGCGAAAAACCTATATCAGTCAGCACCTCGGTAGCCGAGATCAACTTTCTGTTACTTGTTCGGGTGAGTTGTGGTATAATAGCTGTTCTACTATGTAGTTGACAATATTTGCAGATTTTCAAAGCTATTTATTCTATTGCCGCAGTTCTTTCACAATTCGTTTCAACTACAGTAGTAGCAGAAGATCATAAAAAATGAAGTTGCTGACACATTATTTCTTAGTGGTGGTTACCTGATCGCGTTATATTTATAGATGTTTCATGGCTTCACAATTCAGAATCTCACTGCATTTTGACTAAAATCGAAAAAAATCGTATAAATAAATTATTGTTATTCAACATAATGGTATTCATTAAGAGTAGTTTTTGAACGTGAGGGGATTCTCCAACCGCTCTCTGCGCACAGAAGTCGATGAGATATTATTTTGTTCGGATTATTAAGACATCTTTGCTACTGAATTGCGAATTTTCTTATTGTCAGATCTCTGCGCGTCGTGGTGCATGGAGTTGTCTACGACGCTCCTACTTATCTACTTCAACAGTTTGCTGAGCTCGCTTGAAAACAAAATCTTCAGTTTTTCTGACTTTGTTGCCTAAACCACCAAGAAAAAGTCAGTTGGAGCAAATGTCGCCCACTAACAACGATGTAGCCAGAGAAATTCGATCAATAACTATCTGAGCCAAATTGCAGTGTGGAACAGAGTAAATTTGGTCAGATTTAACGGAACAAAAACGCGGACTATTACCTTCGCGATTAAGATCCCTTCCCTAGTCCCTGACGATCTGCTGGTATTGGGTCACAATCAACTAGTCAATGACTTGGGGGAATATGTTGCTGGTATCGGAAAGTTCGCTTACAAGATGCTGAGTTATTTATTTAGAAGAAAAAGATATTTTAGACATTTAGAGGTTATCGCTGGTGGTTGAACCAAAGCACTCTATCGAATTGCTCGACTCTATACAAAGGAAAGCGATTCGACTATTGGACGACCATCAGCTCACAGATCATCTGAAGTCGCTTCACCATCGGCGGAGAAACCCGATATGCTTGTGGTATGTAAACGTCAAGACCTGACGTTGAGAAATGTGTGTCATGGTTTTACAAATCTAAAGAGCGCATCGCAAGGTCAAGATGTCAACCGAAATATGAAGAGCTAATGCAGCAATCCAATATACAGTAAGCAAACTACAGCTAAATGTTATCCAAGTTAAAACGGGTGACTTCAAGACAGAGAATGGTAATGGAAGACGGGGAGAGCTTATCAGATCCTTTGGGGTTCATTTTTCTGAAGACCAAGCCGAATTCTGCTGGAGGATCTGATACACATGTGTAAACACATATAAAAGACAGATAGCAATATAACCCCACTCAGAGTGGTTGACGCCTGATATAAAATTTACAAGAATTTCGTATATTGAAAAAACCAAAAATGAACCGACGTCAGGTCATAGGTCATTTCTGCACTTCCCTATCCGTCTAAGAGCTCCTTCGAAGAGGTTCCAGAGAAATGTATTAATCGTCACCATTCAATAAATTGACGAAGGATAACTGACAATTCTTGGTCGATCTTTTGTTGCGATAAGCAGTCTTCACTAATTGAGGAATATTTATGAATTCGGTGCAAACTAATGGACGATAATATAAAATTCTTCACCAGTCTTCAGTCATCGTTCAGCAAATCAACTATTTTTGTTTTTTCAAACGGAATAATTGATTAAAGAAATTGATGAGTACTTTGTGAATATTTATAAATAGGCTTGGTTCAATTTTTCAGCGTATTAACTGTTTTTTGATATTCTTGCCCCAGTAGCCTATTCAAAGACATGGCGCCAACGATAAAAAATGAAAACAATAGCCATATGGAATTGTATAAACAATTATTGCGTATCAAAGGTAATTAACTAATTTCTGGCTGATTTTTTGTTTCTGACAAATGAAACATTTGCTACAGAGGCGAAAAAAGACGAGAAAGATCCATTTGCTTTACTCCTTATGCTGACTGTGAAACTGATTGATTTTAGAATTGTGCGTCTGGTCATTTATTATGTTACCATTGAATTTCTATTGGCCTTTTTCCTCACTAACTATCGTTTACTATCGACTTTCGATAAAACATTCTTGTTCAAGTATGGATCCTTCGTTGGTATCGAAATATTTGTATGTATTTTTTGTAACTTTCTTATTCTCAATTTCACGACTTATCTATGTTTCAGGTTCTAATCAATATCATCACTATGCTTTGGAAAAATCACGATATAAAGGAATTTGTGCTACTTATGAATCGAATGTGTATTCCATTAAACGAAAAAATGATGGGAAACAGAAATTATCGAAGAATGATGCTGGAAATAAAGGCCATTAAGATTATCGTTATAATAAATTATGTGCTAGCACTTATGGGTGCTCTAACATTTGCCTCATCACCGGAATATTTCGACAAACGAACATATTTGGTGGTATGGATCAAAGAAAATTTGCCTGATTACTCCAAGCTGATCCTATTCTTTGCACATTTATCAAATTTTCCGGCTGCCATCATAATGATTTCACTGTCGATAGTAACGTCTTACTGTGGCTTCACATGTGTTTATCAGATATATTTACTCAACCTGGGCATAGCCAGTATAACCAGAAGTAAAATACCACCTTCAGAAAGATATGAATCTGCTTTATACCAAAAGCTTGTTCAGCAAAAGATGAAAATATGGATAATGGAACATCAGATGTTTATTAAACTGTGCGGCGTTGGCACGAATATCGCGGAAGGACCAATGGTTTTGTTTTCTATCGGCGGGGTCATCCTTGGCGGTTCGTTGCTCATGGAGTTCCTTACGGTTAGTTAATTGCACTCTTAAAAGTGTGTTGTGTGTACTTCTATAGGAAAACAACGCCATTGCAGGCCCATATCTCAACCCACGCTGCGTTTGTAAAGTTCACAGCTGATTCGATATTCCCTTTATCGATCGCTTTCTTTAGGGGTTGATTTCTTGGATTTTCGTGGGAGGGAAAGTGGTACCAAAATTCTTCAGCTACCATATTTGGTACCACTCTTTATGCTTTTTAAACCCTACTGCGTAGAACGAGTCAAAATCTTTTTTGCCGGTCGTTTCCATTTATAATTTTTTTTCGTCAACAATGAAACTTGTTATGTACCACTCGAAGTCTTCTTTAAGTTATTTTAACCACACTTTGTTTGGTTGAACATTCATTAACATTGCGTATGTAAATGTAAGATCTATAGTAACTATGCGTTTCGCCCGGTCACACGTACTGGACTCATTAGTATGGCTGAAGTATAGTTGTTTCAATATCTCGTGGACCTTCGTTAATGATGCGCAAACGTTAAATTTGCGACCAAACTGCGTATACGCGATATTATTGGCTAATGCTTAACTACTGTCCGTTCAAAGCATATTGACTCACTCGTGCGTATCGTACCAGAGACGTATTCAGCGCTGAACTGTATTTGTAAACATTGCAAGTACAGCCGAAAGTGTTTCATTTTAATTTTCAGGGTGATTCGTTTCATTAAATTAGTGTTGAATAAATAGAACTACAATCGGTATGAGTAACAGGAGAAAAGTAATTCAAAGCCAAGGACGACAAATCATTTTCAATGTGTTCAATTATTTGAAACGAGAAATTGATATTGGTAATCTCGTATCGCATCCTTCCCTTAATGTGATAGATATTGTATCCAAAGCAACGGGAGTTTCAAAGTCATCTGTGAAACGAATTGAGAAGGAAGGTAAAGATAAACCGAAAGATTCTGATTTCAGTTCGTCTAGGAAAATAATAAACAAGCCAAAACCAAAATCGACCGTGCCCAAGTTCCAAGAAGATGCTATTAGAAATATAATATATACGTTCCCTACATGTATTTACAAATATCTATCAGTTGAAAAATGCTTCATCAAAATAACTCATCACCACCAAAATAGACGGCGGCGGCGGGTCTTGGACTAATACCTCCCTGTAAAATGAACTTCAAAGCAAACTAAAGTTTTTAAAACGTCAGTACAGCCTTAAAACCACGCCTCGCGCATATGAAGGTTCACGAGATATTGAAACAACTATACGTGTGCCCTGACATATACACAGAGGGAGAGCTCCAGGATGGAATGTAGCAGGAGACGGCTATCAGCTACGGCGGACTTCTGATAAAGGAGAGCGATACTCGCGCGCGCCATCCGCCGTGCGGTAGCCGAAGTTGCCACAGACCTCAGGCTTCGATAATTTTGTTAACAATCGAGGATTATAGTCAATTCACCTGGTTATAACCTTTATAATAGAATTGATCGACCCACTAGAGGAGAAGGTTTACGTTTAATAATCTTTTGAACACGCTATTGTGGATTTTTAATGTTATAAAACTCCTTGTCTTGAGTATCTTTATTAATTTCAAATTGTATTTTGCACGGACCATCTAGTGAAAGTCTCATTCAGCGTGGAGATATATTCGATTTGGTCTTGCCTATACTTCTAGCTGAATATGATAATGTTGTACTTTGGGTGACCTCAACGCTGACTTTTGGATTTGTAATGGGCTAGAGCGATTTCCCAATGTCTAGGGCTTGTGGCAGATTATAAAAGCTCTACTAGGAGCACAGAAACGAGTTCTGCTTAGCTGGATCCCATATTTGTGAATAATTCGGATAATATTATAAAAAGTGATGTTGTGAATGCTGATTTGTTTAGTGTCCATTGTTTAGTATTTTGTCAAACTCTGTAGGATTTTAATAGAGTTTACAAGTTTATAATATTAAGAGATTTCAAGAATATTGAGCAGTTTAAAATACCTTCTTGTTGGTCTAAAAACGCCATGACAAAAAGGCAAAAGGAAAACGCGTATTCACTTGGTCATTCGGAACAAGTGATTAAATGCAGTAAATTATTCCCTTTACGAACTATCAAGATGAAGAAGCTATGGTAACAAAGACTCAATACCGTTTTGAGGTTAGAAAGTATATTTGTTGGAATTTCCTTATTTAGTTATTTCCCACAGTGGATGGCATTCCTATTTTGCCTCAATAATTATATTTTTCCCAGAGTCGCCAATTCGTATAGAGTTGAGATAAAGAGCTTTTAGTTTTCTTCATAGTCAAGACTTTTCAAATCATGTGTCACTGGAGGTATCTTCGCATTTAAGATTTTTGATTTTCCCCAAAAAATCACACTTTGGAAAAAAGATCAAGTTGCGAACATTTCCAAAAAGTGTTTTTTTACAACTAAGGAACGTGTCATGAGTTTGTTTTTCCTACTATGACCCGCATTTTTCTTCATCTTGATGTTGTTCTGCGTTATAACGATGCGCCGTAAGAAATTGAAAAGAAGCAACGAAAGATTTGAAACTTTTTGTCTCAAGAAAAATTTGATTTTATTCATCGTTACAACAATCGAGTTGCTTACATGGCAAAATATCTTTCTACCGTCTAAGATATGTGCTTGAACTTCTTTATTTACATCATTGACAACTTCTTCGCAGAGTGACGCTGGTGAGTTGAACAACCAGCTATTCGGTATATTTTTTTTCTCCACCTCCGGTTGTCTTTCTTCAGCCTTGTACGTTTATGCAGTCCAAGTTGTCACGAATGAGGTAAATATAAGATAACTATTTGAATTTTTTGTCACACTTTCATTCCAGTCCGAACGAACCTATTACTCACTTACCCAGCTACCATGGTACTACATGAATAAAGAAAACAGAAAGATTTTCAGTGTATTTCTGAGGCGCTGCGAAAAACCTTTATCAATCAGCAGCTCTTTAGTGGAGGTCAACTTTCTCTTACTTGTTCGGGTGAGTTCTGAAGTAATAGCTGTTCTGCTATTCAATCAACAATGTTTTCAGATCTTCAAGGCTATATATTCGATGGCCGCAGTTCTTGCACAATTCGTTTCAACAACATCAGCAGCAGAGGTTTAACAGATAAAATAAACAAAATAATCAGAAATCTCACGAAAAAATGTCAATTCAGTGAGTGTTATGCAACAACATTACAAGTGGGATTTCTGCACCAAGGTTTGCGTGTAAAGTACATCTTGCAGAATGTGCTTCAATTTCTTTGCCGAACATAAAGCGATCTTGTTGCATATTTCAATTTATCTAAATGAATTACCTTAAAGTTTAACAGACCCCAAAATTACCTTAATGTTTCGCAAAAAAGGGCAAGAATAGAGAAATTTGTTGATTATCTCTGTTATCTACTGGTTTTCTGTTGAAGTGAACAAGGTGCGCATTCCAGATAATCGTAGGTGGCGTTGAACATATAGTCGTCACGCCTCATTTTGTTCTCTGATGTGTGTTCTTCGTTCCGAACTAACTGTCAAGTGTGTAACAACGACTTTTGTAGTTAACATTAAATAATCTTTCAATAAGTGTTCTCGATACCTGATCTGCGAATTCACTGAGTTGTTGAAAACTCTCAACAGGTTATGGGTTCCAGTACGCGCTGCTGATCTAGTATTGAGAAGGGACATCAAGCTCTGACTCGAAAAGGTGATTCGAGTGGTGGTAATTGATCAAGCGAGAAGACATACGGTCGCGGTCTATTTTCAGTACACAAGTCGGTGTTTGAAATGGGCAAGCTTGCAATTACGAAGTTTGATGGGCTGAGTCACTTCAGTGTTTGGAAGTGCCAGGTGAAGGCCTATTTGAAAGGCGAAGAATGGTGGTCAGTGATTGAAACTGTGAAGGTCAAACCAAGGGCAGCTGATCAGGCACTGGTATGGGAAAAGAAAGACGCGATGGCATGTGCAACCATCGTAGGTGCGCTAGAACCACATGTGGCAGAAGCGATCATTGCTCTCGACTCGGCATCTGAAATGTGGGATCGCTTGGAACTGTTGTACGCCAACAAGTCAAAGGTGTCTGTGAATGTGCTGCTGCAAGACTTTTTCGATTATAAGATGCAGCCGGATGATACCATGTCAGCACATATCACAAGAGTCGAAACCATGGCACGTAAGCTTGCAGATGTCGGGAAGACGGTCGACGACGAGACCAAGATTGGGAAATTGTTGCAGCTGCCGCCCAAGTATTTCCCTTTCACGATGGCTTGGAACAACACACAAGAGGATGATCAGACAATCAAGAATCTGATACCAAGACTACTGCAAGCAGAGATACAATTAAGTGGGTCCTTGAAGCACACAGGCAATGCAAGCGGTGTGACAGCCTTGGTAGCGAAAGAAAAGCCAAAGAAGAAAAAGTTTATCGGCAATTGTTTTAATTGTGGTAAAACTGGTCATCGGTCCAGTGAATGCAGGTTGCCCAAGCAAACGAAACCTGGTCATTCTAGTCAGTCAAATGTGGTCACTGTCTCGAAGAAACTCACAGAAGAGTTGTTGGTTGCGGAGTGTCTTCTGGCTGACCCTAAGCAGAAGATGAGAAAGACACGCAATTGTGGTAAGATTTGTCATGGTTGTGCTGGTGACAAGTGTGCGTGTTGGGTTAGCGATAGTGGCTGCTCTCGTCATATGGTGCACTGTCGAGACTGCTTTTCAGAATTCAAGTCACTCGGCGGTGATGATCAAGTGAAAGTCGTATTTGGTAACGACAGCTTCGCAATGGCAACAGGCGTTGGATCAGTTTGTGTCAATGCTTACATCGATGGTGGTTACAATCACTTGACTGTTGAGAACGTGCTGTATGTTCCTGAACTGCGCAAGAACTTGTTGTCTATCTCGCAGGCTACAGAGACAGATGGTGTCAAGTTTGTGTTCCAGGGACGGTCAGTCAAAGTGATGAAGAAAAATACGCTCTTAGCAATTGGTAAACGCGGTCATAGCAATCTTTGTGAGATGAATATGAGTGTCACGTCGCCTCTCAGTGACAGCATAGCTTTGGTAGCAAAGGTATCTGGAGTATCGCTTGATACATGGCACGGCCGTTTTGGTCATGTACAACGACGTGCACTGATAGAGATGGCTCGAAGAAAGACTGTAGAGAGTCTACGTATCAGTGACATTGAACAGATACGGGAAATGGAGTTCTCATTCTGTGAACCGTGTGTGCTGGGAAAGCAGGTCAGATTGCCGCTGCCTGAAAACAACAAACGAGCTGAGAAGCCAGGTGACAAGATTCACTTCGATACTGTCGGGCCCGTTTCGGTACAGTCATTTGGTGGCTCTCAGTACATGGCAGTGTTTGTTGATGATCATAGCGGCTACCTGTTCACGAAAGAAATGCGCCTGAAGAGTAATATTGTTCGTGTGGTGGAACTAGTCATTGCAGAAGCAGCAAAGCAATGCATCAAGATCAAAGAGTTTCGATCTGATAATGCATTAGAATATGTGTCACAAGAAATGAATGATGTCTGTTCAAGACATGAAGTTGTGCATTCATATGTGACACCCCATCGATCAGCACAGAATGGTCGTGTCGAGAGACAGAATCGAACGATTGTTGAGACAGTCAGAACTATGTTGATTGCAGCGAAGTTGCCAAAGGCATTGTGGGCGGAGGCGCTACAAGCAGCGACACATATACGGAATCGTGTCGGAATTGAAAGGCTCAACTGGAAGAGTCCATACGAGTTGTGGACAGGACAGAAACCAGATGTGTCACATCTGAGGATTTACGGGTGTGTTGGTTTTGTTCTAAGAGAAGACCTAGGAAGGAACAAGTTGGAGCCTAGAAGTGAGAAGGCAATACTGGTGGGCTATGATCCGAAGCTCATCACGTATCGCATGTGGTTGCCCGGTACAAGAACAGTACGCAAGACTCGTGATGTACGTTTTGAAGAAAGTGCGTTCCGAGATGATTCGATCGAACTGGACTGCATGATGAACGATGATGTGTTGGTCAAGTTCAGCGAGTTGAACGGAAGTGAAGTGTTCGAAGTCTGTGACAAGAACATGAACGAAACTGTTTCTGAGACTAAACAGGTGCAGCAGTTGTCACAGCAATCGACAAGTGGAGTTGGAACAGTGATTGTTCCTGGTGCTCGAAGTGGCGGTGATGGTTGTGTTGTAGATACGATACGATCAGGAGCGTCAAAGCGTGTCAAGGAAATGACGCCACCAGAAATGCCAGCAACGAGAAAGCGAACTCGTAATTTGCCCGCTGTAAATTACAGGGAATCGTTTCAACAAGATAATCCGCTCGACATGACATGGGAACAAGCTGATTATATTCAGTGTTGTGTCGCAGCTGTTCCAACGACATACATGAGTGCTGTGAGCAGTGAAGACAGCGGCTTGTGGAAGCAAGCCATGCAACGTGAATTGGACTCACTAAAAGAAAACGAGACATTCGAAGTCGTCGATTTGCCAGAAGGTCGCAAGTTGGTCAAATCAATGTGGGTATACCGAGTGAAGTACAAACATGACGGTATGCTCGACAAATACAAAGCGAGACTGGTCGCAAAAGGGTGCTCGCAAGTACCCGGGGTTGACTTCAACCAAACTTACGCACCCGTTGCAAGATTTGACAGTGTGCGTATTCTGTTGGCATTGGCTGCAAAACGGGATATGCATTTAATTCAGTGCGACGTCACAACGGCATTTTTGTATGGATCCTTAGACGAGGAAATATACATGCAGCAACCAGATGGTTTCAACGATGGAACTGGAAAAGTGTGGCTATTAAGAAAAGCCCTGTACGGACTCAGACAGGCACCGCTTCAGTGGAATCGTCGTGTGCACAATGCTGTTTCTGGTGCTGGCTTGAAACCATCATTGGGAGACCCGTGCGTCTATGTGAATAAGGATGGTAGTCTGTATTTCTTACTGTACGTAGATGACGGGTTGTGCATTGGTGATAGTCGTGATCGATGTGAGCAATTCTTGAAATACCTGAAGAGTCAATTCAAGTTGACAGTCGGTGATGTGGGTTGTTTTCTGGGATTGCAAATCATTCGTGATCGTGATAAGAGAATGATCAAACTTCATCAAGAGAATTATATAACAGCGTTGATTGAGAAGTTTGATAAAGACGTCAGAAGAATGCATGACACACCAGCAGTTACAAGTGTTGTATTCGTACCAAACATGGGTGAAGATGGTGAAGAAGGTGAACCTGCTGATGTACCGTTTTCACAATTAGTGGGAGCTCTTATGTATGCAGCCAACAGAACAAGACCTGATATCGCGTTCATTACGAATCGATTAGCCCAGTTTTTGCGGTGTACAAGTAATGAGCATTGGAAAGCTGCATTACGTGTAGTTCGATATCTGAAACGAACAAAGTCAATCGGTTTGATGTTTGGTGACAACTACGGTCATGGCGATGAACTGATCGCTTATTCTGACGCTGACTTCGCGAATTGCAGAATGAGTAGCAAGTCTATCAGTGGTGTTGTCATTATGTACAACGGTGGACCAATAAGTTGGAAAAGTAGAAAACAAACGGTGGTCACCGACTCTGTGATGTACGCTGAGTATGTAGCTGCTTTTGTGGCGACTCGAGACATACTCTGGTGTCGACGTCTATTGAATAGTTTGCAGTATCCTGAGAGAACAGGAACAGTTCTGTGTATTGACAATCAACCAGCGATACAACTGGCAAACAATCCCGTGTATCACGAACGGAGCAAACATATAGATGTTAAGTTCCATTATACGAGAGAACACATTTTGTCAGGAGAGATTGTTCTGAATCATGTTGCAAGCAAAGAACAATTAGCTGACATTTTTACGAAGGCTCAACCGAGAGACCTGTTTTTGTATAACCGTGCTAGGTTGAACATTGTTTGATTTTAAGTTGTTGAATATTGATTATCGTGGACTGCGAGTGGGAGTGTTGAAGTGAACAAGGTGCGCATTCCAGATAATCGTAGGTGGCGTTGAACATATAGTCGTCACGCCTCATTTTGTTCTCTGATGTGTGTTCTTCGTTCCGAACTAACTGTCAAGTGTGTAACAACGACTTTTGTAGTTAACATTAAATAATCTTTCAATAAGTGTTCTCGATACCTGATCTGCGAATTCACTGAGTTGTTGAAAACTCTCAACATTTTCAAAGTCAAAACTGAATTTTTTTATGATTCTATTGAAATTAGCTATCAAAATTTTTTCGAAGTTTTACAAAATATGCACAAGCTTTAGCTCAATCCTACAAATCTCGTAGATTATTTTCCTTTCGCTCAAAAATCGAAAGCGATGGGGGTAGATGTTAAATGCACCGAATGGATATTTTCTCGAAAATGGTAGAGTGCACCGGTAAATGTTTTACTATAATTCAAGCAAAATATTTTTACTGTGGAGATAATAAACTACTCTTACACCAAACACGAGTGTAACGCCTTGTTTTATTAAACTGTTCTCACATGCAATAGAAAATTAATATTTGTCTGATCCTCAATCCACAACGAAGCATACAATATTATGAAGCATAGATGTATTATTCCTTTTCCCGAATCACTAAACTTACGATATCAGATGTTGCGTCATAAAGATGTACTGAGGGTGTTCCACAGAGTTCGGTCTTGGACCCGATTCCGGGTGTCTGTAAACTTTTTAGGAGTTTGGTTTCTTTAGTCATTCGGTTAGAAACATTTGTATTCGCGGCATGGTCTCTATATGAACTTTTGTTGAGCAGCGAATCAATCAAGAATTTGATATTGATTCAATTTATCTACGATTATCAACGTCACCTTGTAACCAATTTCCATTTTTTCACTCGTATTTGGTGAGTAGCGGTCCTGTTTCTGGCAAAGATGGAATGAGGGATTTTCAGAATTCCTGACCGTTCATCATTTTTTGGGATTGGATTGATTTGAGTGGCATTGTAGAAATTAAAATAGATATTGAAGGACTCGCGACTTACTGTAGAATTTACAAGATAAATTTCGTTACTTCAAGTCTGAAGATACGAATCAAAGTCGACTGTATATAAATTGTTATATTTCGCAACATCCAGAAGCACTTGATCAGATCGTCTCTACAAGATATTTCCATAATTTGCTAGTTTTTAACATTTTATCTGATTCAAATTTCAATAACATTAATCATTTCACAAATTTAATATCAAAAAATACTTCTACTGAACTCAAAATACATAATGTCTTACCCCCATAAATATATGGACTCCTCAAATTACATAAATATAATATACCATTACGCCCCATTGTAAGTTGGATGCAAATTCCAAATTATAAATTATCTAAATACTTGGCTAATTGTATTAAACCAATCTTAGGAAACAATTAATATCATATAAAGTATTCATGGGATTTTAAAAAATTTATAGATAAAATATCCTTAGATGTAGTCAGCTTATACACCAACGTTCCACTAACCCTATCGATTCAACTCATAAATGATAATTGATATAAAATAGAACCAAATACTCTTTTTCCTAAGAATGAATTCGGAAAAGCTACAAAAATCTGTTTTGACACTTCGTACTTTCAGTTCGACAAAGAATTCTTTACTCAAATTGATGGCTGTAGTTTAGGAGCACCATTATCTTCTGTAATCGCCGAACTTTTCATGGAAAAACTTTCAAGAAAAAGTATTAAGCAATCTCAATTATACACCAACATTTTTGAAAAGATATGTAGACGACTGTTTGATGACTGCTCCTGAGAGTGAATTTTTGTCGATTCTTAATAAATTCAATGCATATCATACGAATTTGAAGTTCACTATGCAAAAAGAGGTAGATAACAAAATTAATTTTTTAGATCTCACTTTGATTAATAAAACATCGAAAATAGAAACTATCTGGTATACTAAACCCACATGGTCAGGCAGATATCTTAACTATAATTCCAATTGTCCTCTACAACATAGAAAAAATGTTATTGCAGGCATTGCTGATAGAGCTTTGAAACTGACATTACCCCAATACCGAGCAATCGGTAAGGCTAAGTCTATTCTTGTAGAGAATGCATATTCAAGATATCTTATAGAAAAAATTTTTAAAGGAAAAATACATAAACTCTACAACTGCAATACTATCACAAGGAATCACAACAGGGTAGAGAACAAATATTTCTCTCTGCCATATATAAGAAGTTTCTCAGAAACCATGAAAAATCACCTCAAAAATTCAATATTACAATTCCTTATCAAAGTGATAACAACTTAAACCATTTATATAGTCAACTAAAAACGAAACCTCCAAAAGAAAAATTGTCAAACGTAGTCTACAAAATCGATTGCAAAGATTGTCCTGGTACATATATTGGACAAACCTGTCAATATATAACCGAAAGGATAAAGGGCCACAAATTCCAAAAAAATTTAAAAGCTTTGAAAAAATATCAACAGAATTCGAATCATGAATTTGATTTCGAGAATTTCCAAATACTAGAGAAAGAGAATAACTACAATAAAAGAACTATCCTAGAGATGATACATATTCAAAAAATTAAAGATAGTATAAACGATAGAACAGATATCAGAAATTTAGCCCAAGCGTATAAAAATATAATTTAGAAATAACATCACTGACATCCAATAGGTTACGTATAAAATAAAATAAATTAATGGTAATATGATTGCAGACATGATGGAAAAAAACAGAGTCTTTTACGATAACGTTCAATGGGCCTTTCCCATGCGGTGGGGATTTAAAATTTGACAGTTGTACACAAATATAGATTTTTTTCAACGCACAAAAATGTCCTAATCATTAATATTGGTGATATAGTTATTGAGAAATCTTAATTTAAAGTTTGAAGATTGAATTTTTTCATTGGTCAGTTTCATAGTTCGTCACGATGAAAGTATCCAATCAAATTTGACTGGAGCTGGCAACATTGCTTAAGACTCAATGTAACTTAGGTTATAATGTTATCTAGGCATAGAACTTTAAAATTTCTATGTATCTATGTCATTGTTCCTAAGCAACGGCACAGAACAAATAAAAGAGACGGAATAGTAGATGGTTTGAATCTCATTCCCATGTTGTTATACAGAAAATTTAAATTTCAGATTTCCCGCCTTTAAAATCGTTTTTATTTTTTTTATAAAAAACTAAGAGGATTTAGAAAAAAATTTCTTGGGAATCTGTTAATTTTGACTTACTTCATTTAATTATGCTATAAAAAAAATCATGGGAAAGGCCCATTGAAACACCTGTTTGTTTGTCACTCGTTCAATAATTTCAGAACAAATAACATGTAGAAATCCAAATATTCTTCTGATTTTATTAATTTCTTATTATAGGTAAGCAGTAGATCAGAAAATTGTTTCCTTGTAAAAGTTATGTAAATTTCGTCTATTCCAGACATCTGAAGAAGGCAAATGCCGAAACACGTGTAATGTTTTACCAATAAAGACCGACTTTTCCGAAATTAAATAATTCGTACCGAAAACTCAAGATTCATCCCTCACGTACATATATTTATACATGTAAGGGTCTTTAGCTAAGAATGACCAAATAAACAGAAATCCACTGAGAGACGCAGACGCTGACGTTACAATAATTTCATCTATTAAAAATCAAAAATGAACCGATGTCAAATCATCGGTCATTTCTGCACTACACTCTCGTTCTGAGAGTCCAAAGAAATCTTCACCATTTAGTAAATTGATGAAAGATCACTGACAAGTCTACGCCGATCTGTGGTTATGATTAATAATGCCCTCTTATTATAGCGAACAAGTAATTAATTATTTAGGAGTATTTATGAATCCGGTGCAAACTAATGGTGGATAATTTAAAATTCTCCACCAGTCTTCAGTCATCATTCTGCAAATCAACTGCATTCATTTTTTTCAAACGGAATAAGTGATTAAAGAAATGGATGAGTAGTTGGTGAATATTTATGAATTAGTTTGGATGGTTTTTCAGTATACTAATTGTTTTTTAATATTTTTGCTCCAGTAACCTATTGAAAGAGATGGCACCAACGACGAAAAATGAAAACATGAACCATATGGAGCTGTACAGACAATTATTGCGTATCAAAGGTAATTAACTAATTGTCTCTGTTTCTGACCAATGAAACACTTGTTATAGAAGCGAAAAAAGACGAGAAAGATCCGTTGGCTTTACTTCTTACGCTGTCCCTGAAACTGGTTGATTTGAGAGTCGTTCGTCTGGTCATTTATTATGTTGCCATTGAATTTCTATTTGCCTTTTTCTTTACTGTCTATTTTTTGTTGTCGACTTTCGATATTAGATTTTTTTTGAAATATGGATCCTTTGTGGGTATCGAAGTATTTGTATGTAGTTTTTGGTAACTTCAGCATTCTCAATTTCAAGAGTTGTCTATGTTTCAGGTCCTCATTAATATATTCACTATAATCTGGAAAAATCGCGATCTAAAGAACTTTTTGTTACTTATGAAGCGAATGTATATTCCTTTGGATGAAAAAATGACGGGAAGCAGAAATTATAAGAAGATGATGTTAACTATGAAGATCACCAAGCTGGTCGTTATAGTAAATTATGTGCTAGCAATGATTGGTGCTGTCAGCTTCGCCTTATCACCGGAATATTTCGACTCACATATTTATTTTACTCTATGGCTCCAAGAAAATCTGCCTGAGTACTCTAACATGATCCTAATCGTGGGACATTTATCGAATTTTCCAGCTGCCATCATAATGATTTTACTGTCGATAGTAATGACCTACTATGGCTTAACGTTCGTTTATCAGATATATTTACTCAACCTGGGCGTAGTCAGTATTACCAGGAGTAGAATACCACCTTCAGAAAGGTATGAATCTGCTTTATACCAAAGGTTAGTTCAGCAAAAAATGAAAGTATGGATGATGAAACATCAGTTATGCATCCATGTATGGAGCGTTCTCGGGGATATCCTGTATGGACCAATGATTTTATTTTCTATCGGCGGCATCATCCTCGGAGCTTCGCTGCTCATGGAATTCTTTACGGTAGGTTTATTGGAGTTTTAAAGGTGTGTTATGTATACTTTTATAGAAAAACCCATATCCTGACCCAGGCCGCGTTTTTAAACCTTACAGTTGATTCGATATTCTTCTTTTCCGTCACTCTTTTTAGGATTTCAGTTGTCGGCATTTCGTACCAAAGAGAGCGGTACCAAAATACTATAGCTACCTTGTTTGCTAGCAATTTCTATGCTATGTTGATGGTTTTTTTGGATGTTTTGAACCATATGAAGTCAAATGCTCTAAGCCTTCCTTCCTTTGGCAAGAAATGTCAGATGTGTACGTCGCCTTTGAAACTAAATGGTGTATGTAGCTTGTAACATCGAAGATAGGTATGATCTGTGGATGGAGCGATTTGAGTTTCATTTACGACAAGCAAGTGCTGTCCATCAATCTATACACTGGATTGATCGCCGCTAAGGCGAGAGTCGATGAGAAACGGGCCGAGAAACTCGAACACACATAACAATTATTTGCTAAGCGAACGTTTTCTGTCCCCCTTTTTGTTTGCATGCCCTGTTTCGTATTTCGGTCCGCTTTCGTTTTCACAGGAAAACTTTCATTTGATTCATTGTTAGGCCAATCCTTACACGGTTAACCATCTTTTTACAGTGTAAAATGTTGGTTTAAACCTTCCCCTTTTACATTACTTTAGTTAATCAGAACATGGATTTACATCAAGTATTGGCCTCAACCATTTCTTGATTAAAAACTTGTTTGCAGAGTGACGCTAGTCAATTGAACAACCAGCTATTCGGTATATCTTTCTTCTCCACCTCCGGTTGTCTTTCTGCAGTCATGTACGTTTATTCATCCCAAATTGTCAAAGATGAGGTAAATATAAGATAACCATTTAAAGTTTTCATCAACCTCTCATTTCAGTCCGAACGAACCTACTACTTACTAACCCAGCTACCATGGTACTACATGAATAAGGAAAACAGAATGATCTTCAGCCTATTTCTGAGGCGTTGCGAAAAACCTTTATCACTCAGCGGCTCTTTAGTGGAGCTCAACTTACTGTTACTCGTTCGGGTAAGTTTTGGAACAATAACTTTGCTATTATCTGATTGAGATATTCGCAGATCGTCAAAGCTATTTACTCTATTGCTGCGGTTCTTTCACAATTCGTTTCAAAAACAGAGGGTCATAGAACATAAAGTTGATACATTTTTTACTCAATCAGCAGTTTGAAGATGATTCGTGCTTATCATTTTTAGAGTTTGAAATGTAGATGCTTATCTAATAAAACAAACAAAATAATATACAACATAATCAGAAATTTCGGGAAAAAATCTCGTTTCAGTGAGCATCCCGTACCAGAGACAGCTGCTTGAAAATTCTCTAAAAGTCATAGACTTCTGGGGACTTCAGCTACCGCACGACGGATGGCGCGCACAAGTAACCCTCTCGTTCATCAGCCGTCCGTCGCAGCTTATAACCGTCCCCTTGGGTACTTCCCCAGCGCACAGAAAAGAAACGGCACTGCTATACAAATCGTCGTTCCCTTATTTTGCCACGCACAGAACACGAATTTTGATAGTTAAAAGCTGGGTACATCTGTCTTGCCAATATGATAAAATTTAATAATTCGTGAAAGTTATAATTACGTTATTCGGCATTTAGTGCTCTCTTTACCTTCTAATACAGTCAGAAACTAATATACCTGAGTGCTATTAATTAATGTTACGCACCTAACTCGCGAAATTCGGAATATATTAACTAATTATTTTTCGTTGGGTTGGTTCAACTGAAGCTTCTAAATAACTTTTTTGTCCTCATTCTCACTTAATAACGTATATTTGAGCTCAGAATTTCCATAATAGCTTCAAAAAGTGAAGATTCATCATATTTTATATCCATATTGGAAATTTGCTACGAAAACTTTGATTACAAAATATGCACATAACCTCAAATAATAAAAGATTCTCTTCCTGTTCAATTGAATTGCTTCACTTTTTTGGGCTACTAGCTAGCAGAAATTATAAACGGAAACTGAGATATCATTCTATTCATCAAAAAAAATTAATACAAAACAGTTATTTTTTAAATCTAGAAAATGTTTCTCTGCAGTTGGACTCCCGGTTTAAACATGTGATTACCGCACATCGACGACGACCCTTTTTTTTCTGCTCCATTTTGAAATCCAATGATTGAATAATTCAGTAGTCTCTAATTACTCAATCTTCCACGAATTCCTTAAACATTTAACTACAATGAGCACTTTATACCAAAATACCACTTCAGAATTATGTACTATGAACGATCAATTATTAGAAACATATCAAATTGTAAGTTTTGTAATCCAAAAATATCCACTTCAAATAATCAACGTCTTTTACAACGGCGTCAATTTGGAACTGGAGTTGAAGGTTCACGTTTTATTCTTATATCTGTGGTTCTCAGATAACAGACTTGACAATTTAATACATTTTAACTTTATGAGGTTGGCACAGACTTGAAAATTTAATATTTTTTAACTTTATGAGGTTGGCAATACCAACGTACCCAGGTCCAAATAAGGGCCTGACCTTGCTTATTGAGTGTCGTACCCCTGCCCCAGCGTATAAGGCAGGGCGCACTTACATCAGCCGTACTGATGAGTCCTAGTACGTGTGCCCGAGACGAAACGCATAGTGAAGTATGTGATCCGATAATACCGCGCATCCATAGTTCCTATAGAAGCTTATATGGCATTTGGCGAAGACTGTTTCAATATTTGTAAAAAACCTGTATTTTCACTCGAATTAAACAATATTTTCTGTAAATTTCACGGGTTTGTTTGCTCATTTTTTAAAAATTATAAAGAAAACTCATTGAAAATTTACATTTCTAAATATTATATTTTTATATATGTTTTTCGATTTTTTTTTGCTTTCAAGGGACCGTTAAAAATTAACGTCCCCAATATAACGTAATAGCGAATACATTTTTCAGAATGTGTACTAGTATTTTGTGGTCCTTATAGTATCTCGCGCCGTTTAAACATACCTTCATAAATTTCAAAAACTGATATCACAAAAAATTTATAAAATTGAGGTTCGATATACAAAAACAGCAGAAAAGATTGTGAGAATTCCTGTCTCGTTTTTGTATTTCTAAATAAGTAATGAAGTGTTACGTTACTCATCGTAACGTTTTACAAGACCTCCCTCCCCGCAAAATGCGTTACGTAATATTCGAACGGCCCCTAAGTAATGAGAAATTGTTCGATACCTGATTAATATTCTTCTGCCGAAAATTCAATCGAATCATTCATCATATAAAGTAATTTACTATTAAAGAGTATATAATTTGATTTCGCGGATAATGGATTTTACGGGTTGCCTACTTTATTATGATAAATTATGACAGAGTCTTCCATGTAAACCGAACAGAATTTCTATGCATAACCTACAAAATGCTCTTCTTGGCTTCTTCCACAAACAGTGATATCGTCTAAGTACGTAAATGTATCTTTCATTTTCTCGTGTTGTAAAATACTATCTATTGCCCTCTGGAAGCTGCGACACCGTTAGTGACACACCAAAAGGAAACTGTTTGAATTGAAACAGGCGTCCTCCAGCTTCAAATTCCGATTCCAGATTTGAGGTCTATAGTACTGAATACTTCATATTTAGCTACGACAAATTCTAGGAAGAGGATAGGCATCGAGTGAATCTATTTATTGTTTGAGAGTAATCAATAACCATTCTCCTTTTTGGTTTGCAGATGAAGTTACAAGGACCTGGGCTCGCCAAAGGTGATTACTGGGCTCAAGATGACGTCTTCATCAATGAGACGTTCGATTTCGGCCTTAATAGCGTCACTATCAGTATGCCTTTTGGACCCTAACTGCGATGTGGGTTTACAGTCCAAAGATAGATTATGAAAGAGGAGATGGGTTCGATTTTCAGCGGCGGCTACAGCGCCATACATTCAACGAGGATTTTGATCCACCAAATACAACTTCAACAACCGAGTGTTCTCTTAAGATGTCATGACCAATTATGACGTTTTTCACAAAGATTCGGGAGCACACAAAAAATTTTGATACAGATGGTTTTCGATACATAAATCGACATTACACTGTCCGACGGTATGATTTTAAAGATGCCATGGATACTTCATCTCTCGAGGAACTATCGGAAAACGAGACCTCCTCCCCGCAAAATGCGTTACGTAATATTCGAACGGCCCCTAAGTAATGAGAAATTGTTCGATACCTGATTAATATTCTTCGTTGCCTAATATTGTGTGCGGATAATCCCCGAATGAAGGCGTCTCTCCATAATCCTCCCGATGCTTTTCTGCCGTGACAGATTTTCTTGAACTGCCGAATTCTGGTGACGAACGGCAAGTTTATATCGATTGAAAAAAAATTTGTCTTCCATGTAAACCGAACAGAATTTCTATGCATAACCTACAAAAAAAAAATTTGACAAGTAGTATCAATTTTTGCTGAAGTCGTTAATGATAACCATATCGAATCCAAAAAGATTCGAACGATTAGAACGATGATAAATAATATTTGCTCATCGCTAGTACCTGAAAATGCAATTGCGAAAATTAATTCTGAAAAGAAGATTCAAAATCGTTGTGGTAGCATCGCTAATCATGATGTTTATTTTATTAGGCGGATTTGAGCATTTATTATCGTCCAGTTTCGATGAGAATTTCGATTATCCATACGACGGCAATGTGAGGTTTTTGGTAAACGAAATGATTCGAGGCAAGCACTTTACTCCGGAAAATCGATATATATTTTGTTACAAAACAAACTGTTCTGAGTTATGTAGGAATTCTCTTAAATTATTATTCTTAGTGAAAAGCGCGCCTCATAACTTAAGAAACAGGAATGCTATACGGAAAACATGGGGCTCCCAAAAATCAATTGACAAGCAAAGAGTCGCTCTTGCCTTTTTAATAGGAGAGAGTTTATCTGAAGATGAAGCATTAAATTTGGAATCATCTGAATTTAACGATTTAATCCGGGGAAACTTTACAGGTTTATATCACTTAATGTGATATGTTATACTAACAATTCTTGCTTACAGATAGTTACTTCAACAATACCATTAAAACTGTAATGGGATTAACTTGGGCGCATGAATTCTGCTCAAGAAATGTTGAATATTTCATGTTTGTCGATGATGATTATTACATATCACCTAGGAATGTTTTAAGGTTCCTACAGGATCCCTTTAGCTATCCAAAACAGATCGATCAAACTAAAAGCAATGCAGATTTGGAACTGTATGCAGGTTATGTTTTTGAAACATCACCTTTCCGGAATTATTTTAGTAAATGGTATGTTTCCTTGCAAGAGTACAAGTACAATAAATATCCGCAATATGTAACCGCCGGCGCATATGTCTTAACCAATTTATCGCTTGTTGAAATGTATTTCGCCAGTCAATTAACGAAATATTTCAAATTCGACGACATTTATATCGGAATTTTGGCAAATAAGTTAGAAATTAAACCTGTACATAGTGATCATTTTCATTTTTATAAAAAAACTTTTGATAGTGGCAATAGGGATAGAGATACCATCGCGTCACATGGTTATGGGGACCCTAGTGAACTAGTTAAAGTGTGGTATGAACAAAATTACTAATTATAAATATGTAATGGCTATTGAATCGGGTACATTGTAATAATCTGATCAGTTGATTTAAATGTCATTCTTAAAGATGATGTTAGTTTTCTATAACACTGTTTTGATTTTGATGTGCATCATTTGTTGAACTGAACCCAAGAAAGACTGGCATTAAACCCAGTTAAAAACAGTTTTGTAGTAAACGACGACCGCGATTCATCGATGTTAGTTTTACTTATAATTAGGGTTGTGATAAAATTCAGCTGTGATTAGTATAAATAAATTATTGAATCAAATGATGTTCTAAAATTAATCAGTCGCACAAATATTACAAATTATGCCGAGTTTTGGTGATTGTCTATAGTATTGAGAATTTTATGTTACTTATTAAATCTAGAATGTATTAATCGATTCAGAAGAAACTTCTTCGCTTTCAGGAAAAAAAGCAAAATCCTTAGAAGACCGTAAAGATAATTTAAAATAGATTATGAGACAAATTTACTAAAAATAATTTGCACAGATGGGTTGAATATTCATGGCGACTTACAATTTTTATCAAATTTTATAGGAATTTCTAAACTGAAATAGAATTTTTTACAAATTTTTCCAAAGGGTGGGGATATTCTCAGTTAAATGCGAATGTCAACAGGATTCGAAATAAGGATATTAAAAATCCGATTAAATATTATTTTTTATAGTAGGAATAGATAACTTCATTATTATTATATACATATTCACAATAACATTAGCAAACGATCTAATTGATGACAATAATTTCTGTATCACGATAAAATATGTAACAGCCTGTACTTCAGACTCTTATTGCAACAGCATCCACATTATGATTTTTCTTTTTAACAATGTGAATTTTCTCATTAGATAAACAGACAGTGTAGCAGTGTTTATCATAGGTGAGCGAGAATTTTTTGAAACCTTCTTGAGGATGAAAAGCTAATGGATCAATTTTGGAAGTTAACGTAAGCAATTCCATTATGATATTAGCCGTTCTTTCATCGTTCTCTAGTTCACCCGAAGACGATAATACAGCACCATCCTCGTTGAGAATCAAATAACCGATTTGATCGTTCAATAAAACCCTATCCATGGCAACCATCTAAAAGATTTTCATGTTAATTTACGATTCAAAATATATAGAATATGGAATTACTAGAACAAATAAAATTTGAACGACTGAAGTGTCAAATGAACAGCTGTTTGAAATATAACCTTCAAAAAATTGATCGACCATAGACTAGCTCAGAATACAGAAAATTCAAACTACACAAATGTGTTTTGTCCGTGTAATCGATGGACGTTGAAAAGAAGCGGTCATTTCATCATGCTATTCTCATTGAATATCACATTTTTGACAGAACATTAATGTCAAAAATATTTCTCGTACGTCAAACCAGAATATGGAAGGCGAATCTACTCCCGCGAATATACCTGAACCCCCAAAGGAAATGGTACAGTTGACTCGCATTGAGTTCGTACATAAAAACCAAATTTCAGGCTACAAATGAAGGTGTAAAACCAACCGTAGAATCAGCTGGAGAACCAACGGGGGGTGAGACTAAACCAAATGAAGGACCAGTAAGATTTGCTTTAATTAAATTCGCAAAACGAACTTGAATTTCAGGCGATCGGAGAACCTCAAACATTAGATGAGACTAAACAAACTGAAGAAATTAAGAAAACGGTAACAATTTGCATCCATTAAAACCATAAAGGTGAATTCTAATTTCAGTCGAAACATGCTGTTGTTGAGGAACTACTTGGAGAAATATTAGATAACATAGGAAAAGCAGGAGCTGAAGGCAATTTTTCTTTCTCCCTAATTTTCGGTAGGAAGCTCACCGAATTTTAGTTTCAGGTGGAGGTGCAAAGAAAGATGTAAAAATTGATAAGAAAGGGACTTTCATCCCTCTCGTTCCGTTAGAAGAAAAACCTTCAGATTCTACAATCCGTGAAGATGATCTACCCGAAATTCGTGGACTAGCAGCTTTGGAAGCTTCTATGAGAGCGGAATCTGCTCAAGGTGCGACAAATTCAATTTGTTTCGGTTCATTCGGGAAATGATTTATTTTTAGCTGAAGCCATAGAGACAAGACGTTTTAGTTTGGCAGGTCTTCTGGCAAGTAGGGATTCAGTTAAAGATGAAAATAAAGATCAAGCACCGGAAGATGGTATGTGAAGTCTAAGAACGATTCGATATTTATGTTATCAATATATAGGAACAAAATAAGTTCGATTTCGTCGTCAAATTCGATATTTCGTAAAGCCTTTTTTGTCTTCAAAAACTTTTCAAATTTGTACACGATTTTTCAACTTTGAAAATCAAAGAAACTTGTTGTTTTCAGAAAATATTATTTATTTTACTCAAGCTTATTTTTTTTCACTAAATCAATATTTTTGTAATTTTATAAAGCCTCTTCTTTGAAATTTTTGAAACCTAAACGTTGCCTTGAAATTTTTGATTTTTCGCCTGAATCGATTATTTGTGGCATTTTTTGAAAATATAAAGTTGTTTGAAACATTTTCAAACTTGTTCAAATGCTGCCGTACTTTCATTTCTTCAAACATCAAACGTATTTTGCACACTTTCTTAATTGGTTCCAAACATTTTTTTCACTATTTTCAAATATTTAAATTATTTTTGAATATGTTTAAAAACTTTCAGTCTGTTATATTCGAACTTTGCAACTGTCTCAAAAGTGTTTCAAGAACTATTCAAAGATGCAGACTTATTTAAATGTCACTCTTGGAATCAAAAAGTTTTGCATCAAATATTTGATATTTTTTGCCTCATTCGATCAAACAAACTTTGTATAATCTTTTCAATCCTATTCCCTTATTTTGAAAATTTTCCAACTAGTCAACAAGATTATTGTCGATTAATTCGTCAAATATCATTGGAATTTCAACGATTTTCAATTTTTTCCTTTGATTATTCAAAAAATGTTACAATCTTTTCTTTATCCATTGTAAAACTAAGTCAAAAATTTTTTAATAATCATCAACATCAATATCATGCAACAACCACTGGTCATAATTGTTCTCATTCGGAATGTTCTCAAACTACAAATCTTTAAATCTTAGTAATAATCTCCAAGAAGAAACAAGCAATTATAGCTTCTGTAGGTTTCCTTTTTTTTACAATTTTCTACATGAAAACCCTTTGAAACTCGTTACTTTTACGACTAATTGTCGTTTTCATACCTCCAGAGTCTGAGGATTTGGGAATGTACGAAACAGTTAGTAGTGAAGTATTGACCTTGCCCTCCAGCGCAGTTGTACCTCTGACGAGAGATGAATGCTTAACACTCTATAAGAAATTAATGGAGGAGCTGCCATTTTTCAGAGTGAAGAATCGATTTCTGCATCGAAGAATTGGGGAATATTTCAAAAAGAGAAAAGTAAGTTTATATCTCCTCTCCTCTCCTCTCCTCTCCTCTCCTCTCCTCTCCTCTCTCCTCTCTCCTCTCCTCTCCTCTCCTCTCCTCTCTCTCTCCTCTCCTCTCCTCTCCTCTCCTCTCCTCTCCTCCTCTCCTCTCCTCTCCTCTCTCCTCTCCTCTCCTCTCCTCTCCTCTCCTCTCCTCTCCTCTCCTCTCCTCTCCTCTCCTCTCCTCTCCTCTCCTCTCCTCTCTCCTCCTCTCTCTCCTCTCCTCTCCTCCTCCTCTCCTCTCCTCTCTCTCCTCCTCTCCTCTCCTCTCCTCTCCTCTCCTCTCCTCTCCTCTCCTCTCCTCTCCTCTCCTCTCCTCTCCTCTCCTCTTACCTCCGTTCCACTTCGCTATTCTCCAGCCTTTCCCCTGCTTTCCTCTCTTCGTAGCTCCTCTTCTCTCCACTGTCGCCTCCCCTCTGTCCCTTCTATATCTACTGTGCTTCTATATGTACTTCGATAAAACCAAGACAATTACCTGTTTCTTTTGGAAACTAATCAACTGAATCTCTCAGATGGATTACGTTTTGAAAGAAGCGCCAGAAATACCTCCAGAGTGGATAACCAAATATCAAGAGGAACTCGATCGGCTTGCGGAGCTTATTCTTCAATTTGCGGCAACAAAAAACCGTACGAACAAGGAACTCAACTTCTTACAACAAGTGAAAGAAGAACAAATCGAAAGAAAAACCAATCTGGCTAGTCGATTAATCGAGAGGGAGCAAAAAATTGGCGTCGGCTTAATCAGCACCAAAACTGGCCAACCGCTGTCCGAAGGGGTATTACGCTGCGAACTCTTTTGATAATCGCATTTTACGTATACTTGCAGTTTGTCAAAAATTTATTGCATAGACAACGATCGGCGATGCACCAAATTTCAGAGCTGCGACTGAAATACATCATTCGGCGCAATGCGATGGAGGAGAAAACTGCCGAATTGAAAGCGCTCGATAATATAGAAGGCGACTTGTCGCTGTTGGATTACGAACAATTAAAACTGGATAACAGAATGTTTTCGGATAAGTTAGAGGAACGAGAGGAGGAACTGGCGGTGTTAAGAAGAAAATGTACCAGCGCAATACAGATGATGGCTCATGTACGTGAAAAATCGGCTGCTTACGACCAAGATAACGATGCCTTGAGGGGACAATACGACAAGGTTCAATCACAGTATGTACAAGTGAGTACCAGTGGCCCGAAACTTATTCCAGAAATTGATTAATTCATTGTTGAATAATTATTTCAGCTGCGAGAACGTTTGAATTCTGTCAAAACGGCACGCGACACCGTTCGGACCAAAACGCTCAAATTGCAAATAGACTCTGGACTTTTGACGAAAAACAAATTACTCATGGACATGGAAACATCAATGGAAATGGTGAATTTCTATCAAGGTGCTTTGAATGAGGTTAAAAACGAGTATAATGAAAAAACGCAGAAAATCCGTAATTTGCGGAAGAATATATCTTACGAGCAGACATATGTTAAAAGAGATCCTAAAGAGAAAAAGAAACGTCAACCAACAGATCATTTCCATACTCGACCTCCAACGGTAGAAACCAAGTTGCCTGAAAGTTTCTTGGATAAATTGGCAGCTTACAGGGATTGAGAGAATGAAAATATTTTTAACTGATAGTATTTTGTAGCAAAATTTGTCAAAAAATTCGTGAATTTTAAATTCTGTTGTAAATAAATCGAAATATATGGAAAGTTTCATGGAGATTGGGAAGCATTTATAAGACCATGCAGGAATCGATTTGCTATTGGAACTGGTCAACTCTAATAGAAAAGGAAAGGAGTTGAACGTTCAATCTTTGAATAAAACAGTGGGGAAACAAGAACTTGACGTTAAGTCCAAACAATAAGAAAACTGAGCAAACTGCTTGAGTTCCTCATTAATGACCAATGATGAATGATTAGGGCTGCTCCTAATGTACAGATCGCTGATTCACGATTTGTCAAAATTTTGTTGAACTAACATTAGTATATCTTTATGACAATTTGGTGGTGGTACAGCTTGTCAAATATCAGTTGGCGCCTCGAAAGTCTCGAATGACCCCGCCCACTAGATGCGCACTAAATCGTCTGACACTTCGGTTTGAAAAAGATTTTTGGATGGTGAACTTCAACTCTGATTCTCATAACACCAGTGCAAAGTTTGTATTAAAAATTATGAATGAAATATTAATGAATCACAGATTATTATCAATGAAATATTTTTCGAAATGCATTGCTTGTTCACCGTCCAATTTCTTAATGAAAACGGCTCGTAGATCGTTTTGCTCGGGCGTTCCTTGCATCTCTTTCCTTCTGAATGCTGTCTCTATATGGGTTTGCGCACATGTCGATCGGACTGACTCGCCAAGATATATTTGACAAAGTGTAGTGAATTGAAATTGTCTCTAAGTTTGAATTTCTGACTGAAATTGATTCTTTCAAGGATAAGGCCGACAACGCGTTATAAGATTTTAGTACCTACTGCGAAATATCGAAATGTATGAAATTTAATTAGAAATTGTTTCGTCAAAGCGTTTTTCGCGTGTCTTATTTTGTTAGCAAATTTTCTTTATAATATCCACATAGGCCGCAGTTAGCCAAATTTTGCCATCGTATAAAATCTGATAAATTATTCATCGTAAACAAAGCATTGATTCAAAAATATTCTTAACCTTTTAAGTGAATGAATTTATTCAGCGTGAAAAATTGGGCGATTGCGTCAAAATTATTTAAATCAAGTTAAACGATAAACAAATCAGTACGTCCCTCAACTCCAGTGACCGATGGTATTGTCTGCGTTGAAGCGGACAAGAGGGTGTTAGGCCATTCCTATCCACCCCCGACGATAACGAGACGCCAAACAAGGGAGATAGAAAAAATATTCCGCGTAGAAATTGCTTGAACGCAGATGATGCGAAGTTACTTTTTTGTTGTTCGCAACTTCGGGCCAAGATATTTCAAAATCTAGAAAATTCCTCAAATTTTCCGAATTCTTTCCGCTTGAAATGTTCCAAAAACTTTCGAGAATTCTAGTAGAAAAAAATTCTCCAACTTTTCTGGGAAGGTGATATTCCTACAACATCTTCATGAAAAGTTAGAGGTATTGAAATTTGTTACCAAAATACAAAAAGAAATAACTAAATTAAAAAATGAGTATTTTCGATTTTTCAAAACTTCTAGAATTATTTTAAATTTTAAGGTTTGGACTTTGGGTTAAAATTTGATTTCGTATTTCATTTCTGTATTTTAGTTTTGAAATAAAATTTTTTCACGTGTTTGAAGTTCGAGATTTGTTTTCTCACCCGAATTCTCAAGTTTGAGGTTTTTAGACTAGTTTCATTGACTTTGATATGACTCAAATATTCAATTTTTTTTAATTTGAAATTAAGATTTTGAGTGAGGTTAGAGTTTCGTGTTTTTAGGTTAGACTTTCATTTTTCTCTTGCCTTCGTGTTAGGACTTTGTTTTTTTTTCGTTTTTCGTTTCGGATACTCATTATTTTCGGTTCAATTCTAATTTTCGTTCCCATACTGAGCTTCTATTCTTGTTTTTTTGTTTTTGGACGTTTGAAAACTCGTTCGGATCCGGATTTTGATTTTTCTCGTATTAATAATCGATATTCGATTTCTTCCTGGTTTTCAGATCCAAAATATAAATTTTTTTCGCTTTTTCCGACTCGGATTATATAAGTTTTTGTTTTTATTCTTCTTTGATTGTTTGATTTTTATCTTCATTCGTTTTTAGGATGAAATTTTCAGTTCATTCCAATTCTTCAGGCCCGAAGTTCATTTCATTATCACTTTTAGGAACGAATTCTGGTTTTTATGTTCGAATTTCTAGATTTTTAGGTAACCGTAATTTGTAAAACCAAAATTGTACGGATTTTTCACTTTATTTCGCTCTGGTTGGTTATTTCGGCTTCCTGATTTTCCTTATGGTTTCTCCAGTTTCCATATTCGGTTTTTGGGATCGGTTTCCAGAGAGTTTCATGCTTTCAGATTCTTTCATTTTAAGGACGAAATTTCGGTTTCAAGGGTTGTCAAAATTCTCATTCAAGACAAAATTCCTAGCCTGAAATTCCGAAATTTACTCCTGAAATTGGGAAGAACTGAAAATTTGATTCTGGAAAAACGAGAAAAATTCCAAAAAGCGAGAAAACGAATTTTTGAACCGAAAAAAGTCGAAAATAGAACATTAAAAACCGAAACAAAAATTGGAATACGAAGAAACCCGAATAATTGAAAGGCCAGATCTAAAAACTGATGTTTAAAATTCGAATACGAAAACAAAAAAAAATGGAAAATCGAGCATTCGAACAGTTAAAACCGGAAGTACGAACATGAAAACCAGAAAATATTGAAAAATCGTTTTAAAAAGAGCAAAAAAGTAGAAAAAATCTTATAACCTTGAGAGAAAAAGCAATGAAAAAGGAAAAGTCAAACATTCCATCCAAAAACGATTGCAATAGGAATCTGAAGTCAAAAAAATCGAAATCGGAACATAAAAACAAGAAAAGTCGAAAGTCCGAACAGAAAAATCGGAAAAACAAATTTTCGAATCAACAGAATCTTTGACTCCGACCGACCACCCGAAAATCCTGGCTACAGAGAACAACACCAGAGCACGTGAATTCCTTGAAGTTATTAATATAAACAGACTAAATGAACAAACAATAAGTACAAACCGATGCACAAAAATTAATTAACATGTACAACACCATCCTATGATGTACGAAAAACAAGTATCGACAATATCGCATACGAAAACCAAGCAACATATCTAATTCGAGAAAGTCGACTTTCTTGTGCAGCGAAAGAAGATGCTCCATGTGATCCTAGCGAAACGTGGTTTTGTTTGCTTCTCGACCAGGACTTTTAACTTAATTGAATCAGTCAGCGATAATCTAACTTCATTTTATTTTTTTGATACATATTCACATTGCTTTTCGTTCTGTTCTACACCAAAAAGTAGTTTGTCCCCTACCATGCACGCCCAAGGCATACGTTTGGTTGTCATGCCAACACCAATATCACCATTTTTTGAAACGCATATAGCTCCTGAAAAATTCGTAATATACATTCAACGGATTTGTTTGTCGAATTCTTGTATATATTTAGATGATTGGTTAAATGTTAAAAAGCAAAAAACCTTTCCTTTTCAAACTATTTTAATGCGTACAAATTTTTATTCTACTCATAGACATAGGAAATATAGACCGCGGATCTAACGATGAATCGTGTCCCCTGCTTAGAAAGAGGAATAAGACCGAGTGGATCGTTGTCCTCTCTCTAATTGGCGGAGCTACGTGCCCCTACCGACTCCTCACCCGAATAATCAAGCATATGATGAAATTTGAACACTACTTTCACTTTTAATACGTGTTCGGGTGGGGAGTCAGTAGGGGCACGTAGCTCCGCCGATTAGAGAGAGAACGACGATCCACTCTGTGTTATTCCTCTTTCTAAGCAGGGGACACGATGCATCGTTAGATCCGCGGTCTACATTTCCTATATCTATGATTTTACCCTTCATTATTTGAGGCTATCAGCGCAAAAGTGATGTAACCTCAACCTACATCATTAGGAAATAATTAAGGAATTAAAATTAACTTAAATTGTTTTTGATGTAGTTTATTTTGCGAACATTATTTTAAATGTTTTGATTTTTATTTACTCTAAAAACTGTAAAATCTACATAAATTGTGTAGTAATTAATATTTATTAAAAGAAATGTGGGTTACACCACTTCTGCATGTATCATATTTTAGTAGTATTTAAAATGATAAAAGGTTACACCATATGAACACAACTTTTATGAGAAATAATGAAAACAGTACAGAGTTAAAGTTATTCTTCATCTGTCTCATCATAATACACTTCATCCTTGACTCTTCTAGAACAAATAAGGCTATTATAAAAATTATGATGAACTGGTGACTTCTTCAAATGAAACTTCTTCATTATTAGAATATTTGAAAAAAATTGAAAATTTTTTTATGACTTTTATGAAATTTCAGCCACTGAATTTTCAACCACTCCACCTTGTTTTTTGTAGTTGAAATTTTTCTATTTGTTATATTTTGTTCTAGCGATTTAGTAGAAACAAAATCACTTGTAGTTTTAATACTCTGAATGGTTGTTTTTTGCGAGCAGTTTTAATTACTTCGAGCCAGTTGTCTGGTACGTATACTTCTTTAAAAAAAATTTTATTTTTTTCTATGAGGCCAAAATCTTGGTCACAGGGTATGTAAGAATGTCCACTTACTAAAAATTTATGATCTATTTCTTCAATAGTAAAGTCTGGATGAGATACCACATACTGACAGATCAACGACAACTTTATGTTTCTGTTTTGCCCCCCGCATTGGTCAGAATACATAATTACTTTTTAGTAGTGACAAAATTTTTAAAATAATAAATTAAGCAAGATCCTACTTCTTGGGATCCTCGTGAAGCTTCTGACTCGTCCCAAACAAACATGTAGGCATTATCTGTCCCCATGTTGTGGATCCCAAAGCAAAATGTCCAAAGCTGTCTTTTGTAATATACAATTCCAGTACTCAGCACGGGGGTAGGTAGGGTTTTCATTAAGTCAAAGGTGATAACAGTAATTTTACTTGAAGATTTTGACAAACTCGTTCCATCTTTTAATCCCTGTCTAGCACTATCTGCTTTCCTCTGTTTCCTCTGGTGTAATTCTTGTCCACGTTGTAGCTCTTGTTTCAGCAGTTCGTTCTCAGCACATTTCATTTTGTTATTGAAGAGATCACATTTTTTACAAGAGTCATTGATGGGTGCGTAGATTAAAACATTAATTGAAAATTTTACTGAATATAAAAGACGAGACAGGTTCATGGGTATTATTTTTACCTCTGTAATCTTATGGTCTGGTGTTTTGTTTATAGATGTTTGTCGACCTCTTTGATCAACAGGTGGAACATGTTGAATACTTTTATGTCTCATCACTCTAGTAACACGGCCATCAGAAACTTTTAAGGTTCTTAGAAAGAATTTTTTACACACCTGTATTTCAACACCATCATTGCCCAATAGATGGTAAATATGTGTTTTTTGCCTTCTTGACTCCTCTCTTCCCGTGTAATTTCTGCATTTGTTTGTCACTTTAACTAATGAGAACAATAATGCATTCTGAGTGTCAAAATTTGCCAATGCGTAAAAGCTTTGGAATATTTCCAGCTGACGTTCCTCATTTAACTTTTGGTGGCATTTTTTAGGACACGGACACTCACCTGTTTTGGGTGTCTTCGCAAGAATTATGTTCTTTTTGTAGTTTTCATATTGTTCACCTCTTGCTCGTTTTAGTTTAATGACATTTCGCTGCCAGGTCTCAGGCTTTTGCACACGCTTTCTACTTTTGAGGATAGGAGTTTCATCTGTGGTTTCAGCAGCTGACGTGCTTGTATTTTGAGAATCTGCTGGTAAGATAGAAGTACTTGGAAGAGTCAAAATTCAATCATGAGTAACAGCATATTTTGACTAACCTGACGTGGTATCATCGTTTTCATCCATGGTTTACCCGAATTTTCGTTTGATTAGCTATAATTTTGGAATAACTTACCGATTTTTAACCGTACTAAAAGAAACACTACTCTTGCTCTATAGTTTTGTTTCAATATGTTCCGCGCAAAAACAACGTTTACAGAGCCATCTGTTGACAGGCAGAAAAAGGTCGCTTACGTCACTATTGTATTGAAAGATTATATTGTAACGAATGTATTTTACACCAAAACCGTACTAAAAAAACTGTGGGTTACACCACTTTTGCGCTGATAGCCTCATTTGATGATAGTTATTTATATTTCTGCAGTTTTTCATTTTGAGTGCTTGGTCAAAGCGTCCATCCAGTTGTTCTAATATTTTATTACTTGCAATACTGGGAATATTATAGGATTTTCAAATTTTTTTGCAGCTACCTCATTGCCAAAAATTGTTTTTGTAATATTGTGTTTAAACTTGGCACGTTTGCCATCACGTTTAGTGCTGATGTCTATTGACAGTCAAAAACAATTGGCAAACTCCAATTACTCTTTTGAAAGATGTTTTTTTCTTGAAAATTTTCATATAGTTTTAGGATGTAGTGATTTTTGAAGTGTAATAGATGTATAGTGATCGCGGAGCCGCACATGCTGGGGGCTGCTAGCAATAATCATAATTTTTAAATACCTGCCGTTTTGTCTAAACGTCGCGTTAGCGCGTTTAGTTCAGCATCCGTTGCTTCTTGTACACCGGTACCTATTTTCACAGCCGACAATATCTTTACAGCCAAACAGATTTTCATGATCGCTTCGCCGTGACCTGTGGCAGAGACGGCACCAATTTCATCGTCGGCATAAGTGCCAGCACCAATAATCGGTGAATCACCTACTCGTCCGGGCAATTTTCCATTCAACCCACCGGTGGATGTAGCAGCAGCTACATGTCCTTCAGAGTCAATGGCAACAGCACCGACTGTACCAACACCATTATCGATATCGAGTTCGGCGACGTCCCCTTGCAATCCACCTAATTTTTTACTCAATTCTAATGCTTTCTCAGCTTGCGGTATCACCAACGCTTTTGGCGGCAAAATTTCCATACCTTGCTGTTCGGCAAAGTTGAGAGCGTCGTCACCGACGAGGAACACGTGGGGAGTTTTTTGAGATACTAATCGAGCTAACCTAAAATTGTTAACAATTCACATCTGAAGGCGAACAATTGGTTCAGAAATTATTCACGTGATCGGATGAGCGATATTCTGAACAGCCCCCACAGCTCCGGCGTCTAGTTTTTCTCCATCCATGATAGCTGCATCCATTTGAACGTCCCCGTTGAAGTTTAAACAAGAACCCTTTCCGGCATTCATACATTCATCGTCTTCCATCAATCGAACGGCGGCCTCGACGGCGTCCAAGGCGGTTCCTCCACCTGCCAGTACGTCATATCCAGCTTTGGCGGCAGCTTTCACCACTTCGAGTTTACGCGGCACCACTTTATCTATAATATCACCGGCACCACCGTGAACCAGGATCAACGCACTCATTTTGGTAATGCGAAATAACGCGAGAATCTATTCAATATACAACACGAATTAACTAACTTGACCATGATATTGTGAAACTAATTTGTTTCGGGTCAAATATTTCTATTGGTATTTATTGAATTTGTTAACACCAACGCGCTGATATTATCTTAGTTCATTTTGATAGCGCTAAATTGGTCCATTATTTATCAATAACCTTTGTATGGTTTGTCGCAACGCGATGTTAGAACTAGGAAGAGGAAATCTATAATCATATTGATAATAATTTTTGGTGTTATACGGATTCATACATACCAGATCGGGAGCGGGTCGGGGGTCACACAGATTCGGATGTGAATGGTGGGAATTGGCGAAAAAAAAATGAAATAACTTCGACTGGAATTTGTTGTGCTTATAGATCTTGATGAGTAAATGTCATTGTCGATCCTCACCTACTTAGGTTGAAATGTTGTTTTTGTATATTTTCAAAGTAGTTTGGTTTTGGTTCATTGTTTAAATCATCAACTGTAAACCATCTGCTATTGTACGACCCAGTTAAATACTGCTTATTAATTTTGCTAATAAGTATTATCTTTTACTTTACAATATAGAAATATTACATCTATGACGTCTAGCCCTAAAACATTTCTCAAATACTTGAATTCATTTTTACAATATGATTAACCGCGAAGCGGCAGATGACCAAATGGATTTTTGTCGCATGTCGCATTGAAACAAGTTGAACACTTGAACTCGGACTTTCCATTGTGCAGTGACAGCCATAGACATTTGCGACGGAAGACAGGCTCGAGCCTCAAGGAGGCAGCGCTGCCTGCATGAATAGAGTGACGACCTCAAGTTCAACATAAGTCCGAAGACAGTAAGATCAGCTACAATATTTGCAGGATTTAGCAAAACTTTGCAGATATGCTGCAGAACTTCACATAAATTTTATTTAACTTTTTCCGATGAACAATTCCAATGGAGTAGCCGAAAACTTCCCTACTAAATTCGAAAATACGTAAAAAACAATCAATGAATTTTCCTATTTTTTCTCTTTTTTGGGGAAAATCGAAAAATTTTGAGGAGCGTCAAACTTACGAAGCATTGAGTTTTGACATCATACTTTGAATAAAATATCGATCAATATTCGGTAGGGAAAATTAAAAATACTGTATAATGTTGAGGAGGAAATGTTTGTGCAAAGTTTGCAGATATTTGCATAAATTCAGAAATATTTAAAAACCTGTTTCATGATTATTTCAAATAGAACTGCCATCAAAATAAAAATGAAATAATCTTAGCAATTGATTAAGGTTTTACAAAGAATAAAAAGACATTTGCAGGATTAAGCAAATTTTTTGGAGATTTGCAGACATTTGCAAAAATTCACGGATATTCTAAATTCATAACTTTTTTCGATAAATAATTCAAAGAAAATCATTAAAATTTCCCATCATAGAAAATTTTGTGGAACATCAAAGTTCAACATAAGTATTTGAGTGAGACCAGTAATTATGAGAAATGAGATTTTGCAAATACATATTCAAATATATTTAGGATTTTTAATTTAATTCGATAAATGATTCCCGCTATTAAGTTCGAAAATTTATAAATATCAGAAAAATTTAACAAATTTTTATATTATCTCCTTTCTTAGAAGAAATTGAAAATGTTTCCAAAACATTGAACGCTGACATTAATGATTGAAAACGATTAAGATAATCTACGAGATCGATCTAAGTTTGACAAAAATAATTAAGGATGCTTTATAATATTTAGCAAATATTTGTTTACATTTTTCAGACATTTGCAAAATGTCACAAATATTATGTTTCAATAAACTTTTCTAATGACTCTTTCAAATGGAACTGCAATCAAAATGAAGATGAAATAATCTTAGCGATTGATTAAAATTTGGCAAAGAGTAGCAGGACGTTTGCAAGATTTACCAAAATTGTTGGGAAAAGTCGAAAATTTTTGCGAAACCTTGAACTTTAACATAATTCTTTGAATTCAGTTGAGATAATCTACGAGATCGATCTAAATTCGGCAAAGATTATTAAAGATGCTCTGTCATGTTTAGCAAATATTTGTGTAAAGTTCGCAAACATTTTTAAAAATTCACAAATACTATATATTTGTAAACCTCTTTAACGACTATTTCAAGTGGAACTGGCATCAAAATGAGGATAAAATAATATTAGCGATTGACTAAAGTTTTGCAAAGAATAACAGGACATTTGCAATGTTTAGCAAAAGTTTGTGTAAAACTTGCAAACATTTGTAAAAATTCGGGGATATTTTCGATGAATAATTCGAATAAAAATCCCCGAAAATCAGAGAAAATCATCAAGTTTCACTATTATTTCTCGTTTTTGGAAAAATATAGAAAATTTTGAGGAACGTCGAAAAAACGAGAAAAAGTATGACCGACGTTATATAAATATTTGCATAATATATATATTATGCAAATATTCGCATGTATTTTGGATTTTTAATTTTTTTCGATGAATAATTCTATTGAAGTTCGCGAAAAATATCGTTATTAAGATCGAAAATTTATAAATATTCAAGAAATTTAATGAATTTTCATATCATGTCCCTTTTTTGGAAAATTAAAAAAATTATTCGAAACATTTTCTGAATGAAATAGGGCAAAGAAAATTAAGGATGCTTCGCAATGTTTAGCAAATTTTTCTGCAAAGTTCGCAGACAATTGCAAAAATTCACAGATATTATGTATTAAAAAACTTTTTTATTGACTATTTCTAGAGAAACTGCAATCAATATGAAGATGAAATAATCTTAGATATTGATTAAAATTTTGCAAAAATATACGAACGTTTGCAGGATTTAACAAAAGTTTGTAAAAAATTTGCGGATGTTTATAAAAATTTTTATATATTCTGAATTCATAACTTTTTCGATAAATAGTTAGAATAGAAATCCCTGAAAACCAGAGAAAAGCATCAAGTTTCTCTGTTATTTTCCGTTTTTGCAAAAATTAGAAAATTTTGCGGAACGTCAAACTACAACACGTGTGATCAAGTATGAGAGACGTGATTTTGCAAATATTCACATATATTTTGGATTTTTAACTTTATACAATAAATGATTTCATTGCTATCGCGGAAAATTTCGCTATTAACATCCGAAATTTTTAAATACTAAAGAAATTCTTCAAATTTTTATTTTATTTTCGTTTTTTGGGAAAAACCGAGAAAGTTTGCGAAATATTGAACTTTGAAATAAAATTGAGATAATTTACCAGATCGATCCAAATTTGACAAAGAAAATTAAGGATGATTTTGTAATATTTTAGCAAATGTTTGTTTACATTTTGCAGACATTTGCAAAAATTCATAAATATTTTGTATTTATAAACGTTTCTTGTTATTATTACGATTGGACTTCATCATAATGAAGATGAAATAATCTTCGCGCTTGACTAAGATTTCGCAAACAATAACAGGACATTTGCAGGATTTATCAAAAGCTTGCGCATAATTTGTAAATATTTTCAAAAGTTCACAGACATTCTAACTTTTTTCAATAAATAATTCACTTAGGAACAACTAGAGAATTTTGCGAAACGTCAAACTTCAACCGAACTCTTTGAGTGAGAGACGAGATTTGCTGTATTCAGCAAAAATGAGTTCAAATGTTGTCAACATTTACAGATATTTTGGATGTGTACCATTTTTTTAAAATATAATTCGAATGAATTTGGGGAAAACTTCATAATTGAGTTCGATTGTACACCTATTTTTAGTATCAGAATTGGAAATATTGAAAGATCTAGAGTGAAGTCCACGTCAAGGAGCCCCGCGAAAGGCAAGTACTCAAATTCACTCTGTCACATCAGATAAATATAAATCTTCTGCTTCTATATAAAAGGCAGCAAAAAAGTTTTAATTATTTCGATTGAAAAGTGAAAAAGATTGAAAAAAAATCTACTTGCTCAGATACTATATCACATATGATAAATACGCCTCTGTTCCGTCTAATGAGTCTAATGAGTCTAATGAGTGTGCAGAAATAAATAATCCACATGACTTAAAAAATGATTAATAAAAATTAAAGCAAACATGAAAAATAATTGCAAACGCGACTAAACGCAATTCAAGATATCGTAATTTATCTTCCGAAAAATAAGTTACTACTACTCAGAAACAATGATTCTTCAAAAAAAATGATCAAATCAATCGACACTTAATGAAACCGTTTTCATAAGGATTTACGGGTTGCCTATCTTGTTTCAACTTGAGCTGCCAAATGTGGTTTGGAGTAAATATCTATAGACACATTGAAACGTCAAAACATTGACTTTCTTGATGCACAGAATTTGCGAATAAATAGACACATGTCAAATATAAATGTCAATAACGTCCGCAAGATTTCGATGCGCAAAACGGAACTTAATCGAATGAATAATTCGTTAAATTATCGTGAAAAACGTCAAAATAAATAAATATGAAAGTCGTCGGGAACGTTACGATTATCTAGTCAGGCAAAACGAGTGCTATGCGGTGAAGGAATCGGCGAAGGCCGATAACCGACACAGATCCGTATCGTGGAATTTCAGCAAAATGGCAGATTCACAGCGGACCGATCAACCGAATCATAATCCTGGTAAACGAGCGCTCGATTCCGGGAAAGGCGATTTAAGCGATCGTTAGAATTTCTAGGTCGCAGGATGAAGAAGATGGATCTGAACTTGCCTATACGACCGTCGAACAGCGGTTTCCAGTTTCGACCGTTGTCGGGCGTTCCAGACGTGGGGCCCTCGGGGACGACTCCGAACGATCGACCTAAGATTAACTTGCCGCCGGTGCAGAAGGCCGCTGTCGATCCTTCGTTAGACAAAACTAGGTTAGTTCAACTGGGCAACAACGAATCAAGAGCACCTTAGATTTGAAATAGTTCCACATCACATCATTTTAGATGGTTCACTTGAATTGAGGGCTATGCGAAACATTTGATTACATTACATGTTGTAAGGAAGACAGATTGAATTGGTGTAATTCCACTAACGAATGCTGACACGTTCACATAGTAATCCTAGTTTTGGAATAGTCAGAACAAACTATTATATCAGAAGAATAGAACTAGTTGCTTTGCATTGAGAAAGATGGACAAAATGAAATAGTAAAACAAAATTCTCTGTTTAAATTTTCAACCACACCATGGTATGTGGAAGATGATTATTTGTTTACAATTGGCAAAAAATCTTACTATGTGTATTTAAAATACACATTGTTTCTAAAGTCCAATATTATTATTTTTATCATGAACAAACTACTTTATTCAGATGCTTACCATTTTCTCTTAGTGAGAAAAGTGCACAAAAATAATTTTTAAAACGGAGTGCCATTGGTTAGATTATGGAACTAAAGTCGTCTATGTTTGGTTTCATTTGATTTAGTAGATTGTGCTTGCAGATATGGACGTAAGAATAAGACCAAATCGAAATCAAGGTAAATTGGTTGTTGATTGGTACTGCGAATATCTTTGGAAATGACCGAGGGAAATGAAAATTTTAAAAAAATGTTACTGGCTAGGTTCTTGTGCTACCTGTAAAAGTAAAAATTATCTCAGCTTCACTCTATCTCGTGTTTGGTAAGTTTTGTAGTACCAAATGGTGTCGATCAAGTTGAAATCGACACTCAAAACTGGCAAGTCAGAAAATGAATTGTTCTTGTTAACATAAAGTTAATTTTTATTTTTTTCATAACACAAAGATTTTTTATGACTTTTGAAACTAATTTCAATAGAAATTTATTATACTTCTAAACTTATACCACCCAGTTAAACATCTATGTTAAACGGCTTTTCATTGTTCCTTTTGGTTAATTTGAATTATTTCAACGATATTCGCAGCAAAACTTTATAGCGATCTATTAAACTAACTAACCGTTTTAATTTTTGTTTTCAATAATTATCATTAATCAACGTGACTTTGAATATGTATATGAATAAGTATCAAACACACTGTAACCTCAAATTTTTCGTATTTCTGTTTCTGTTAACGATTTTCGGAAAAGTAAACACAAAATCAATCGGCCTTGTTCGGATCGGCTCGACAATGATCGGAAAAACAAATGTGCGCGTGGCACTCACGCGCCGAATAAGCTGTCAAAATAAAGTCATAGACAAATGGCGCCAAATTCAAAAGTTAATATTCGCATTGGAATTAGCGAATGTCGGTGGCAGATATTCGCATTCGCGAATGCCTAAAAATTAATATTCGTTACATCACTAGTATTAATAATAATAATCTGTAACGGGCGAGGGGTATTTAAAACAGACTCGATCCAGCATCGCCTCGGTCGCTGCGTCACGAGCCTCTGTTTTTCTTATGACGTAATTCAGTTTTATACAGTGACGTCATTTTCCTTTTAAATGATTTCCACAAATGTCTTTCCCGCTTAGTTCAAAAAATTTTTCCATCAAATAAAACATTTTCTATAGGAAACAAAAATTATATCTTCTTATTAACTTTGTCTTTCCTAAATAATTTTTCATCTAAATAATATAAAATCGGAAATATTAAATCAAAGTATTATGTTGCTCTGTTTTTTTTTTCTATTATATGTATTATTGGAAAGAAATTTATTCAATTCATTAAGTTGAAAAGTATTTTTTTTTATTTTAGGGAGTCACGTTTCAAGATTTGTCACAACATAAATTCGAGCGGCAAGTTGACATTCGACGGCATCACCTACGACTTCACCTCGGAAGACGTCCAGGACATGGGTGAAATAGGGAGGGGGGGTTTTGGCACGGTCAACAAAATGGTCCATCGAAAATCGGGCATCGTAATTGCCGTAAAACGGATAAGGTCAACCGTGGACGAAAAGGAACAGAAACAATTGCTAATGGACCTGGATGTAGTCATGAAAAGCAACGAGTGTAAATATATTGTACAGTTTTACGGTGCCCTATTTAAAGAGGTGTGGAGTACATTTCGAATATAATATACTAATTAAATTTATTAAAGGGCGACTGTTGGATTTGCATGGAACTAATGGACACGTCTCTAGATAAATTTTATAAATTCATCTATGAGAAACTGAAAAAACGAATTCCCGAAGCCATCCTCGGTAAAATCGCTTTAGCAACCGTCAAAGCTCTAAACTATCTAAAGGAAGAACTTAGAATAATACACAGGGATGTCAAGCCTAGTAACATCTTGCTGGACAAGAGGGGCAACATAAAACTGTGCGATTTTGGTATATCCGGGCAATTGGTTGATTCGATTGCGAGAACAAAGGATGCCGGATGTCGACCCTACATGGCTGTAAGGACGTTTTATTTTTCTCAATATAATTTTGTCATACAACATCATTATAAGCTTGCCATTAAATTGAATATTGCAAAAGATAAAGACAAAGAAACATTTTCAGCCAGAGAGAATCGACCCTCAAGTCGGATCAAAAGGTTACGACGTACGAAGCGATGTCTGGTCTCTAGGTATAACGTTGATGGAGGTCGCAACCGGGCGATTCCCTTACCCTAGATGGAACAGTGTTTTCGATCAGCTTCACCAGGTGGTCAATGGTGAAGCACCCAGACTGACGACTAACAATGCGAATCGTAACGTTTTCACTGCGGAATTTGTAAATTTTGTAAATACTTGGTGAGCATCATGATGTACAATTTCCAATTATTCAACATTACTTAATTTCAGTCTGATCAAAGATGAACACCTCAGACCGAAATACAACAAATTGCTCCAAGATCCGTTCATTCTCCAATCGCAGAAGGAACAGGTGGACGTGGCCGCTTACGTTTCCGAAATAATGGACGAAATGGCCAATAATGGTATAAGCGCCTTCACGACAAATCAGCAATTTTGAACACTTAATAAATTATGGATTTTATAGTGGAGGATTACGTTGATAATATTGTCGATATTCCGAGACTAGATAGTTTTTAGGATTAGCTAAATGAATTCATTACCTCCAATACGGCCGCTAAGGCCGTTGTACATTTTATTGAAATCGTGATTGTCGTTTTTCTAGGATTGATTCCCCAATTATCTTTTAAGATGCTTCTTGATTATTTATTTATTGCCCACGAGGATTATTGGCGGATAATTGGCATTTGTTCGAAACATTGACTTTTCTCAGATTTTCCAACAAATATGAGCTCGTGTCTTAAAGTTGTTCGTTGTATTTTATTGTACATATTAATGAGTGTAATATTGTTGATAATAAATTATTTTGTACTCGGTTATTCATTCGGAAAAAATGACAGTCTCTATTTTTCCAATACGTGTGCAACGCAATTTTCACGACTTCCACCAATTTTTCGACAGTTCACAAATTCTCATCAATTGTTTAAAAAACATTCAGCAAAATAATCAGAATTTCTAGAAAACTTTTTTATTGATTCTGTTAAAGAGTTCGCCGATTATTTGAAATTCTACAGATTTTTCAGTTTTTAATTATATTCAGAAAATTTCCCGTAATTTTTGTTGAACGACAAAAACGAATCTAAATAATTCAAAAAAAGTAGAAGAAATTAAAAAAATATATCCTTTTAGTTCTTCTTTTTTTTCCTTCTTACTTATTTTCATTGGGTTTTCTGTAGTTTCGTAGATAACTCGTAAAAATTTGCGAATTAATATTCAGGAAACTCAGTTGAGAATGAAGAAAAAATAAATCCCTGTAGGTACACTTTCTATTTTCTTATAATTGTTCAAAATCAACTTTCTGTTTTTTCACATACTAATTAGTAAAGCCCGGATGTTAGGCAAAATGCCATAAAATGCCTATTTTCGTATTTTCTGTCTATTTTGCCTAAAATGGGATTTTATGACTTATTTCGCCTATTTCGAACAATTTATGATAGTATAAAGTGGGAAACCCTAAGATCTCAGGTAGGCAGGATTGGTACATAGGCAAGAGATAGTTCCCTTTTTCTAGGAATTGATACAACAACTATTACTGATGGGAAATCCTAAAACCAGATACCTATAGGTGTAAATATATCGTAATACCCATTTCCGTTCAGTTGTTTTTCACCATTCGCCCATTCGGTTCAACTTATCGCCAGCCAATATGCCTAAAGTCAGAGCATCCGAGCAAACAAAATTGAATAAATTAATACTTGAATTCGGTAAAGACGTTTTCAGTAGTGACGGTTCTGTGTTATTCTGCAAAATATGTGACTGTAAAGTGAATTTTGAGAAGAAGTATTTTGTATCCCAGCACCTTTCAACAGTAAAACATAAAAATGCTGCTTCGAAAAATTGCGATAGTAAAAAAACGTGTCTGCTTCCGAATTTCGGCGTTATATCCAATCGACAATCCCAATTCTCTTTGGATTTATGTAAAGCACTGATGGATGCGAACATTCCTCTTTGGAAATTGGAAAATCCTTCTCTAAAAGCATTCTTTGAAAATTACACCAAGTGAGTCCACCCTCCGGAAAAATTATATTGATGTAGTGTTCCAGGAAAAGATGAACAAAATTAGAAAAGAAACGGAAGGTAAAAATTTGTGGGTGTCCATTGAAGAAACAACCGATGCTCTTGGCCGCTACGTAGCCAACGTAATTATTGGAACTCTACAATCAACTCACCAGGACTCTAACACGTATTTATTAACAAGTGAAGTACTCGAATCAGCCAATAATTCGACAATAGCCCAATTATTTACCAGTGCGCTTTCATTATTGTGGCCAGATGGAGTGAAACATGACAAAGTGTTGCTATTTGTTTCTGATGCCGCTCCATACATGAAAGCAGCTGGAAAAGTTCTGCAAGTTCTATTTCCAAAAATGGTTCATGTGACGTGTATAGCTCATGCATTGCATAGAGTTGCTGAAGAAGCGCGAAGTTTATTTCACGATGTCGATCTGTTAATATCAAACGTCAAGAAAGTTTTTTTAAAAGCTCCATCGAGGGTGCAAATTTTCAAAGAACTTGCCCCAGATCTGCCATTACCACCTCAACCTACAATAACGAGATGGGGTACATAGATATCGGCTGCCATTTATTACGCAACCCATTTCGAGAAAATTGTAGAAATAGTGGATCACCTCGAAAATGATGCAGCTTCAATAAAAATATGTAAAGATGTTTTGTCCAAAAAGAATATCCAGTCTGATTTAGCATACATACTTGCACATTTTCATTCAATTCCAACATCAATACAAAAACTAGAAGAGAGGAATTTAAAATTACAAGAGCAATTGAACATTATGGATGAAACAATTGAAAGAATCAATTCTGCGCCTGGATTAGAAGGAGAGTTCATGAAAGAAAAATGTGAAAAAGTGTTGCAGAACAATAGTGGTTTGGTCAAGATGCGCGAAATAAATTCGATTTTATTAGGAGATGGGGTCAGTAATTTCTTGAACCCTACCGAAATATCCTCATTTATGTATGCACCTTTGACATCTGTTGATGTGGAGAGATCTTTTTCGTTGTATAAACATATTTTATCAGATAGACGACAAAGTATAAAATTTGAAAATTTGAGAAAACTATTGGTAGTTATGTTTAATAAAGAATAAGTATTCACATCGAATGTTTTTTTGTTTTATCTTATCTGTTTTTATCTATCAGTATATAATAAATGCCTATTTTAAGTGCCTATTTTGAGTATTTTTATTGCCTTTTCACTGCCTTTTTTTAACGAATTTATAGTGCCTAAAGTCCGGGCTTTACTAATTAGGAATATTGCAATGAGGCTGCAAATTGAAGAAACGGGTAGTTCTTAGAGTCGTTTCCCGACTAGAAATCTACTGAGGGCCGCTCCAACTGACATCAGGGCCCGATGGGGCGTTCCCCACTGCGGCGACCCTGATGAGGCGCGCGCAAGAGTGCCTGAACGGGCACGCCTCACTTGTGATTCGGTTAAGAAGTGAGGAAATCCTATTCGGGCGCTCATCACGGTACATGCCCCACATTCGGTGTTGGTCCACAACACAAATTTGATATTCAGGTGTTACATACATATATCTTACTATAACTTTAGAACATTTTGAAAAATTAATGGAGGTTAAACTTGGAATGTCTAATATGTTCTGTAATCGTAGTTGACGACAGATGTTTAATTATATAGATCTTGTACAAAAGGGCCAACTCATCCATACACTAATGGCCAGTTGATCCCCTTTTTTGCTTTTATTCTTTCTCTGATTAACATTAATGGTTAATGTGTGCCTCTTTTATTTTAGCGCTGGAGTTTACTATTCGGTACGGAGAAGTATAGTAGCATTTAACATATGCTACTATTCTTTGATTTGTGAAAATTAATGACCATACACATATGCACTCACGTACTACCTCGATAACGGAACTGCGGCAAAGTATACGGCTTTATGTCCGCTCACTTCGTTCGCTGGGCAAGCGTATACAGTAAGTGAATATATATTTCCCAATTGAATTAATCACACTGATTTTGTTTCTATGATAGTAATATTTTGTTTCTATGCCATAAGGAGCAACATTGAAGACCAATTAAAATTATCCATTTGAAACAATCCACCATCTCGATATCTATCAAACCTCATTGAAAAGAAAACACATAATCTCGCATCCAACATCAAACATCCAACTCGCGTTGTGGACGATTTCAGTACCGTCGCGATTCTGCGCTGTTCATAAAATGAAGTACTTTTTATGAACAGGGCAGAATCCTGACAGTACATGGACGGTTCACAACGCCAGTTGGAACAAACCTAGTTGGGTGTTAAACCATTAAGGGCGTCTTTCACCAACACTAATACCGCCCGGTTAGAGTTTATCGTTCCGATAGTCGAAATATTTCAATGCAAAAACTGGTTTTAACTGTCAGGTACATTAACTGACTTCTGGTGAAAGACGGCCTAAGTTAAATTCTGAATGTTGGACTGTGGATGCCGTGCCAGATTTGTAAAATAGGTCGTTCAATAAGAAAAATTGCTCGTTCTAAATATATTTTTAAGCCCTGTCATCATTCATTTTCAAGGAAAGATTTTCTTCCTTATTTCTCCTATTTTTTAAAGATTCAGAATCGTTCCACGGTTGCACTTTTCCAGAGGCAAATGTAACGAAAACTGTCCCCGTAACTGTGAGCACACCGACAGCTGTGAAAAGTGCTTTCCTCCATTGTAAAATATCAGCCTGGAAAACTGATTCATTATGTATAAAAAGAAAATAAAAGTAATTACTTGATCCTTTACGATGAAATGCACTATTAAGGGTCCTACAGCAGCCGCACAATGCCCGCATGAGTTGCTGAAACCCATCAAAAGCCCAGCTAGTCTAGGTGCTATGTCAGTGTGATTAATCGTGTATCCAGCAAGCATGGCCATATTCATCGCTAGAGAAAACATGAGAAGGAAAATGACTAATACTGGCACCTCCCGGGAGGTGAATGATAAACAGATAATAATGATAGAGGTTCCGAAGGTACCTGAAAAACAAAATTGCTCCTAAAAATTCGACCATAATTTGTTTGTCAAGTACCAAGAGATTGGAACAATTTTCTCGATTGTCCCACCGATAAAATTTTCCGAACGACGAGGAAATCTGACATTATACTGAATATCATGGCCGCAAGTACAGCTGCAATGAAAGGTAGAGTAGACAGCAAACTATTCTGAAAGTCGAGAAATATGATGATAACTGACGTCCACATATTTTTATATTTCATCATTGACATAAGCCACACACTATCGAAAATATATCTCATTTATTAAACCAATTATTTGATTTGACATTTTCTCATTGTTTCGTATATTTAACTAAAGTTAAATGTCCCGGGTAAAAAACGGAAGGATTATTAAAAGTATAAAATTCAATAAGAAACCTTTTTGACGAAGCAATATATGTTCGCCTCATTTTCCTGGTTACATATTTCCCATGTCGCTATTGATCTTGATTCATAAACTGAAATCTGAAAATTTATCGAACAAAGCAGCAATATATTGGAGTCCCGAATTTCTACAAATTTTATTTTGGGAGTTGCGTCCAACTACGGTCGCACTTCTACAATGTCGAGATAAAAACTGTCTGTTTTTCAAATGCAATTGTGGAACTGCTTCAGATTGATAAAATTAAATTGATTTAGTAGACGCTAAGCGATTAATGTTGTTGTCATCCTCAGTCACCTAATGATTGCTTGATCGTTGTGAAATTGATTGAATAGTCACGACACGACTATCATTTGTCGCGTCAATGCTTATTTAACTTGACAACAATTGACCAGCCAAGAAGTGGTTACAGTTTTGAGTAAACTTTCAGCTTACTGACTTAAACTTTCAGAGGTTATCTACGCTCGAATTTTCGTTTTTTCGATTCCTGATTTTGTTGAAGCACAAATTTTCGATTTTTAGGTTTCTTTGGTCTTTTGGACACAAATTTTCGGTTTTTAATTTATGAATGTTCCAGTTTTCGCTTTTCTTATAAATTTTCCATTTTTAGAGTAACGAATATTTTGAGTTTTATAGGCTACTTTGAACAGGATTTTCAAGTTCTTTAGATTATTTTGAATGAAATTTTTAATTTTCACGATGCGCAAACTGAAACGTTTCAATTTTTCAGGTTCTGTAAGTTTTTGTTTCCTCGATTCCCAATGTCCGTTTTCAACGAGTTTTTGATTTTCAGGTTTCTTGAGTCTTTTAGACACTTTTCGAATATTACTCCAGGTAGTTCGTTTTTCACCTTTCTCGAATTTTCAGTTTTTGAAACGGGTAAATGTTTGTTAAAAGCAAAAATTTCAGCCTACATAATATAAAAACAGAAAATATTCATATATTCTGAAACCCGAAATTTTGAGCTCAATAAACTTAAGGAACGTAAAAAGTGAATAATTCATGCATACGGAACCAAGATAATAAAGAAACTGAAACTCGAAAATGCAGGCCTCAATGACCTGAAAACTGAGCGAATGAATAACTTAAAGGAAATTCAAATTTGCATAAATTAAGAAACTCTGCAATCGAAAATTCTCTATAAAAAACACAGAAAACCCAAAAAGTAAAATTCCTTCATAAATGATATGGAAAATGCGTTAAAAATACAGAATTAACAACATAAATCAAAATTCGACTTTTCGGTTCTTTATGTAAAAGTTTTCGATTTTGTTATTTTTCAGTTATCTAGACTTGAATTCTCTGTTCTTAGGTCTTTTGGGGCTGAATTTTCAAATTTTGTTCCGAATTTCAGATTTTGACGGTTATTCGAGCTGCAATTTTTAGTATTTTGGTTGCTCAGTTTGGAATTTCATATTTTTTGATACATAAGTATATCATGTTGTCTGTTAAGGCACAGATTCTGTGTTTTCATAGTTTCTCTGGTTTTTCAGATTTATATCTTATACAGGGTGAGTTTTTTAACTTGAGACATGCAAATTACTCGAAAAGGACGAAATATCGGAGAAAATGTTTGAGGCAAAAATTGTAAGGTTTGGAGGGGGAAATTAGATGACGACCTTGAACCCCGTTTTCAAGGTCAAATGAAGGTAAACTTGGATTTTTCAAATGGGAACCCCTATTTTTTTCTACGGATTCACAATCTGCGTGTGAAAAGTTAGGATTTTTCCATAAGAAACTTCTTTTCAAAACGTCTAGTTTTCCCGGTACAGGGCGCCAGATTTCAAGAAGGTTTGTTCTTGAATTTGTTTGGAGGGACTCATACTTGCCCCGTAAACTCTTCATAAAAAAGGCCATTCCAAAATTTTCTAGAAAAAACGCTTTGTTATTAATGTACTGGAGGTTAAATGATGAGAATCTTCCGGAAAATTCCCGAACTTTTCAATCAATAGAGTGCTGTTCATTTAAAAGAAAAGCGCAGTGTACTCGGGGCAAGTATGACTCCCTCCAAACAAATTCAAGGACAAACCTTCCTAAAATCTGTCGCCTTCTATCGAGGACACTAGACATTTTAAAAAGAATGCGTAGCAAAAAATAGGGGTTCCCATTTGAAAAATCCAAGTTCACCTTCATTTGACCTTGAAAACTGGGTTCAAGGTCAAATTCAAGGTCGTCATCTAATTTCCTCCTCGAAACCATAAAATTTTTGTCTCAAACATTTTCTCCGATATTTCGTCCTTTTGCATGTCTCAAGTTAAAAAACTCACTCTGTATATAAGTTATTGATGCATAAATTTTCGATTCAGGCTCAAATTATGTTTTTTCTGTTTTCCTTGATGTTTACAGATGAATTTTGTGTTTTTCAAGTTACTAGTCTCAAATGGTGATTTGATCATGTGTCGCTTCATGGCATGGTGGTGATATTTTGCCAGCGATTTATCAGCTGCGAGGCGCCATGCCAGTTCACCGATTTTGAGAGACAAAAAATCTTCATTTCTCCTCTGCTCATTCGTTTTTCTGATTATCGATGTTATTAATGCACAAATTTTCAATTTGAAAAATGAATATTCCAGCCCAAAATAACCTTAGAACCCGAAAATTCGTGCCTAAATAACCTGAAAACCAGCGGCATTAAAAATCTAAAAAACTTAAAACAGAAAATTCATATCCAGGTAACATCAAAAACCCAAATTTCAAGCGAAAAAATAGACAATTCACAAAATTTGAGAAACCGTGAGAAAGCGAAATACGTGCATCCATAACATTTTGTCCTGAAAAATCCAACAGAAAAGATATGCAATGGCAAATAAACAAAAAAATTTAAACATCGAAAAAATATTTTGAGCTTAAGAAATGTGCGAAAGCTAAAAAATCGAAAATACGTGGAGTGTGAACAACTCAAATTTTCGATTTTGCTTTTTTGATTTATTTGTTTGTATATGAGGGTTTCACCAATAATTATTATTATTATTATATCAGTTTTTAAATTATTTAGGTCTGACTTTTCAAAATTTGTTCCGATTCCGGTGTTTAACGTTTTTTAGGCTTGAATTTTCGTTTATTGTTATTTTTCTAGTTCATTTGTTCATGCACGAATCTCCAGTTTTTTATATGTATTTGGTTTTTTAGGCTGGAATTTTCAGTTTTTATTTTCTCAGTTTCCTAGTTTTATTACTCTCAAATATTGATTTAATTATCTGTGACTTCACGGCTGGTCATTTAATTTGGCATCGATTGACTAGTTGCGAGCCCATAGTTTGCGAAACGACTCATGTTGATTTCATTCCTCGTTTCATCGAATCACCTATTGATCAGAGGATAGTCATTTAGCTTGACAAATGTTGATTTGGTCATCTGTTGCTTCGTCGTTCAATTTGATAAGGATTTGCGATTTGTGAAGCGACAGTTAATCAAAGGCCGCGATCAGAAAAATGTTCATTTGATTATCTGCCACTTCGTAACTAGTTATTCAACTTGACAACATTGATTAGTCTTAATGCAACTAATGTTCGTTTGATCATCTGCTGCTTTGCCGTTGGTCATTTAATTTTCCAAGGATTAATTAGTTGCAAGGTGATTAGGTACGAAACGACAAAAGACGATTTCATCTTGTTGCTACGCGGCTATTGATTTAAATTAGTTGCGAAGTGGCAGTGGAGGCAAATGCGTATTTGATCATCAGCCAACCATCCAACTGGAGCAAGTCCTCAGTCCTTTATCAGCGGCTATCCAAGTCGTCCATCAAATTGACAAATTCGAAACTATTTTTATCAAATCAGAAGCTATGATAACTCACTGTGCGTATATCGACTTGCAAAATTCCACTAATGAACGACGGTATTTCGTAGGATGAAAACTGGAAAAAAAAGCTGTCTCCAATGTTCGCTAATACGATAGCCCAAAAAGCTGGGGATGCAAACATCGCCTTCCATGGCACTGAAACATTCTACAACCATTTTTCAGATAGCAACAATTTATAAGGGTACCTCTTCCTCTTTCGTGCGAGTTACAAATTTCTCTAGATACTTTCTTTCTTTCAACTGTAAATGACAATCCTCAGAAGGGCTATTCCGAGAAAAGCAAGCAATAATTAAACTCCAAATCATTGTCATCAGACCGTAAGTATAAAAAACTGAAGGCCAACCAAATGGTGAATTGATCAAAACTCCTGTTAAAGGCAGACTAATAATTGGTCCAATACTAGTAGCTAAGAAATTAGACATTATCAAACTTCCTAGTTACTTTTTGGAAGATTACCAGAGTACACTGCCGAGAAAATTCTCGACTTCTCAGTCTGAGGCGCCCATTTTGCAAGGATGTGATGTATTGAAGGAAGCAAAACGCCTTGCGTCAACCCTTGAAGAAATCTGCAACAAATCACACCAACAGATCCAAAATTATCAGCTACAAGAGGTATCGAAATGGTGGCAAGCGAAGTGATGAAAAAACCCGTTGCTAAACAATACCGAGCACTGTATCTGTAACCAATGAATCCCGCTGGAATTTGCAAAATGGCATAGCCCCAAGAAAAAGCAGACAAAATGACATCTTTATTCTGCCATTCCGGATAAGTCTAAAACAAACATTTCTCAAAAAAATCTACATGAAAGTTTGAATTACCTTTATGTTATTATTAGTGGAATTTGGTTGAATCATAGCTAGGATTGTCACAGACATACTGGATCTTATAAAATATGCCAACAGGCAAATGAAAAACAGAAGGAAGTATTGTATAAAACGACGTTCCATCGTGGCTGAAAAATGGACTTTAAGTTAACATCTCTTGAAAAGAAATATAATTGCTGTTAAATTAGGTGATACTGCTACCACAATTAACCGATAAACACGTAGTGGTTCACCTTTTTTGACTTCAAAAAAAGCTTTGCGCGATACAGTGTGGTGCAAAAGGTTTTTTTACTCGATATGTTGATTTTTCTTCATACCAAATTTTTTCAGATAGCGAAGCCTCTTCTTGCTGAAATCCACCTTCCAATAATTCCTTTATTATAGACCACTGATAACATCACATGCTCTTTTAAGAAGAGCAAGCATTAATTACTATAATCATTCAGCGTATACAATAAGTGAATATATTTCCCAAATGAATTAATCACTCTGGTTTTATTTCTATGATAGTAATATTATGTTTGTATTCCATAAGAAGCAACATTGAAGACCAATTAAAATTATCCATTTAAAACAATCCACCATCTCGATATCTATCAATCCCAATTGAAAAGAAAACAGATCATCAAACATCCAACATCATCAAAAACATCCAACTTGCCTTGTGAACGATTTCTATACCGTCACGATTCTGCGCTGTTCATTAAATAAAGTACTTTTTATGAACAGCGCAGAATCCTGACAGTACATGGACGGTTCACAACGCCAGTTGGAACAAACCTAGTTGGGTGTTAAACCATTAAGTTAAATTCTGAATGTTGGACTGTGGATGCCGCGCCAGATTTGTCAAATAGGTCGTTCAGTAAGAAAAATCGCTCGTTCTAAATATATTTTTAAGCCCTGTCATCATTCATTTTCAAGGAAAGATTTTCTTCCTTATTTCTCCTATTTTTTAAAGATTCAGAATCGTTCCACGGTTGCATTTTTCCAGAGGCAAATGTAACAAAAACTGTCCCCGTAACTGTGAGCACACCGACAGCTGTGAAAAGTGCTTTCCTCCATTGTAAAATATCAGCCTGGAAAACTGATTCATTATATATAAAAAGAAAATGAAAGAAATTACTTGATCCTTTACGATGAAATGAACTATTAAGGGTCCTACAGCAGCCGCACAATGCCCGCATGAGTTGCTGAAACCCATCAGAAGTCCAGCGAGTCTAGGTGCTATGTCAGTGTGATTAATAGAGTATCCAACAAACATCGCCATATTCATCGCTAGAGCAAACATGAGAAGGGAAATAACTAATGCTGGCACTTCCCGGGTGGTGAACGATAAACAGATAATAATGACAGAGGTTCCGAAGGTGCCTGAAACACCAAATTGCTCCTAAAAATTCGACTACAATTTGTTAGTATCAAGTACCAAGAGATTGAAACAATTTTCTCGATTGTCCAACCGATAAAATTTTCCGAACGACCAAGAAATCTGACATTATACTGAATATCACAACGGCAAGTACCGCTGCAATGAAAGGTAAAGTAGACAGCAAACTATTCTGAAAGTCGAGGGATATGATTATAAATGGCGTTCAGATGCTTTTCTATTTCATCATTGACATATAAGCGACATACTATCGAAAATATATTTCATTTATTGAACCAATTATTTGATTTGAAATTTTCTCATAGTTTCGTATATTTAACTAAAGGTACTATTCCGTCACTAAGCGACTAATGTTGTTGTAATCCCCACTCTCCTAATGACTAATGATCGTTGTGAAATTGACGAAACGACTATCATTTGTCGCTTCAATGCTAGTCTTCAACTTGACAACGATTGACCAGTCAAGAAGGGGTTGCAGTTTTGAGTAAACTTTCAGCTTACTGTCTGTAAACTGTTTTACAATACAATGTAAATGTCAAAGTCAGTGTATACATTAACTATAGGTTTGTAGGGACTTCGGCTACCGCACGGTAGATGGCGCGCACGAGTAACGCTCTCGTTTATCAGCCGTCCGTCGTAGCTTATAACCGTTCCCTTCTCCCTGCTGGACGAAATGCATAGTGAACTATGAGATCCCACAACATCGCGGATCCTAGAGTTCCTAGAGGTCCAAAACTTAAATTTTCGCTTTTTAGGCTATCTAGTCCCGAATTTTCGTTTTTTCGATTCTTGATGTTGTTAAAGCACAAATTTTCGATATTTAGGTTTGTTAGATCTTTTGGATACAAATTTTCAATTTTTCAGATTCTATAAGTTATTTAGGATCAAAATTTCGTGTTTTAGGTTGCTTAGATTTGAATTTTCGTTGTATCGATTGTCAATGTCGTAAATGCACGAATTGTCGATTCTTTATGTTTCTTGAGTCTTTAAGACACAAATTTTCGAATATTACTTCATGTATATTTCGGTTTTCGATTTTCTCGAATTTTCGGTTTTTAAGGTAGTCAAATGTTTCTCAAAAGCGAAGTTTCAGCATACATAACCTAAAAACCGACAGTGTTCATATATGTATTCTGAAACTCGAAAGTTTTAGCTTAATAAACTCAAGAAACGTAAAAAATTGATACTTTATCCATAAGAAACCAGGATAATAAAAACAAATTGAAATTCTAGCTTAAATAATCTTGACACCCGAAAATTCAGGCCTAAATGACCTGAAAACTGAAAGAAGAAAATGTAAAAATAGAAAATTCCTGTCCAAGTGATATTGTAAACTGTAACTATGAGCAAAAAAAATCGAAAATTCAAGTTTGCATAAATTAAGAAACCGTAAACTGTCATTTCGTGCATAAGAAACGTGAAATACCCAAAAGATTGAAACTTCGGGCTGTATGAAAAAGAGAGAAAACCCAAAAATTAAAATTCCTTCATAAATGATATGGAAAATGCCTTAAAAATTCAAAACTGAAAACTAAATAAAAATTCGATTTCCCAGCTCTTTAAGTACAAGTTTTCGATTTCTGGTGCGCGCATCGCACCAAATTTTTGATTTTGTTATTTGTCAGTTATTAGGCCTGAATTCTCAGTTTTTAGGTCTGAATTTTCAAATTTGAATTTGGATCTCCGCTTTTCGCGGTTATTCGGGCTGAAATTTCCAGGTTTTTGGTTGCCCAGGTTAGAATTTTAATTTTTTTTTTATATAATAATAATAAGTATATCATGTTGTCTGTTAAGGCATAGATTCTGAGTTTTCATCGTTTCTCTGGTTTTTCGGATAAGGATGTTAAATTTCTCAAATTTTAGCTGATTGAGGTTTAAATTTTTAGTGTTTGAGTTTATTAAAGCTTAAATTATATATTTCCGATTTTCCCGGATATTTATGGATGAATTTTATGTTTTTCAAGTTATTAGTCTTATTATTATGGGACTTAATTATGTGTCGCTTCACGGCTGATGATTTATTTTGTCAGCGATTCATCAGCTGCGAGGCCTGTTTCCGAAATTTGAGAGACGACAAATCTTTATTTCATCCTCTAGTGTTTCGTTTTTCTGATTATCAATGTTATTAATGCATAAATTTCCAATGTTTAAGTTTCTTAAATCCGGTGGACACAAATCTTCGATTCCTTCAGTTTTCGCTTTTCTCAAATTTTCGGTTTTTAAGGTTATTGAGAATTCCAGCCTAAAACCCGAAAATTCATGCCTAAATAACCTGAAAACTGACAGCATGAAAAATCTATAAAACAGAAAATTCAACTCCAAGTACACTTAATAACAGACATTTGAGAAAAAAGTCCAAAATTCAAGCATACAAAGTTTGAGAACCCGTTATGGAGCGAAATTCATACATACCCAACATGGAAAATCGAAGATATCAAAGATTTTCTCCTATAATTCCAAAAAATAAAAATTCAATGGCAAATAAGCAAAAAAAATTATAACATTGAAAAACTGACATTTCGGACATAGGAAATGTGCGAACCCTAAAAAATTGAAAATTCGTGCAGTATGTAAAAATCGATTTTGGTCTTCTTTAGGTTATCAATGTCTTAAGAGTTTACGGTTTTCAACGTTATTCAGGCATAAATTTTTTGCTTTTTCATTATTTTCCAGGATGTTTCTTCATGAACAAGCTTTCGGTTATTCATATGTATAAGGATTTTCAGTTTTTGGGTTGGTCAGGTCAAGATTTTTGTTTTTGTTTGATACATATATCACGTTGTTTCTTCAGGCACGATTTTGCGTTTTAGTTGTTTGTGGTTTCACAGGTTCAATGTAAGGTTTCTCAATTTTTTGGTTTTTATGCTTGTTAAGGCTTGAATCATATCATTCTGATTGCTCGGATGTCAATGGGTGAAACTAAAAATTCCATAAAAGCAGAAATTTCAACCCAAAAAAATTAAGAAACCTGAAAAATTGAAAACTTGTAATTGGGGAATCAGGAACATAGAAAATTGAAAAGCCCTGCCTAAAATAAGCTTAAAACCCGAAAATATTAAAATTAAATAACCTGAAAACTCAAACCATGAAAAAACTTAAAAAACAGAAAGAAACCTCATAAAGCTAAATTTTGCGCGAAAAATCGAAAATTCACGAAATTTGAGAAACCGTGATAAAGCGAAGTTCACGCATACACAAAATGGAAAATCGAAAATATCGAATAATTTGTGCTAAAAATCCAACAAAAAACTATTCAATGGCAAATGAACACAAAAATTTAAACATCGAAAAACTGACATTTCGAGCATAAGAAATGGGCGAACCCTAAAAAATCGAAAATACGTGCAGTATGAACAACTAAAATTTTCGATTTTCCTCTTTTTGAGTTTTGATTTTTGACAAATTCTAAACAGTTTTCATCAAATCAAAATCTATGATAACTCACTGTGCGTATATCGACTTGCAAAATTCCACTAATGAACGACGGTATTTCGTAGGATGAAAACTGGAAAAAAAAGCTGTCTCCAATGTTCGCTGATACGATAGCCCAAAAAGCTGGGGATGCAAACATCGCCTTCCATGGCACTGAAACATTCTACAACCATTTTTCAGATAGCAACAATTTATAATTATAAGATAGTAACAATTTATAAGTGTACCTCTTCCTCTTTCGTGTGAATTACAAATGTTTCTAAATACTTTCTTTCATTCAACTGTAAACGACAGTCCTCAAAAGGGCTATTTCGAGAAAACCAAGCAATAATTAAACTCCAAATCATTGTCATCAGACCATAAGTATAAAAAACTGAAGGCCAACCAAATGGTGAATTGATCAAAACTCCTGTTAAAGGCAGACTAACAATTGGCCCAATAATAGTAGCTAAGAAATTAGATATTATCAAACTTCCTAGTTGCTTTTTGGAAGATTACCTGAGTACACTGCCGAGAAAATTCTCGACTTCTCTGTCTCAGGCGCCCATTTTGTAAGGATGTGATGTATTGAAGGAAGCAGAACGCCTTGCGTCAACCCTTGAATAAATCTGCAGCAAATCACACCAACAGATCCGAAATTGTCAGCTACAGGAGGTATCGAAATGGTGGCAATCGAAGTGATGAAAAAACCCGTTGCTAAACAATACCGAGCACTGTATCTGTAGCCCATGAATCCCGCTGGGATTTGCAAGATGGCGTAGCCCCAAGAAAAAGCAGACAAAATGACATCTTTATTCTGCCATTCCGGATAAGTCTAAAACAAACGTTTCTCAAAAAAATATACATAAAAGTTTAAATTACCTTTATGTTATTATTAGTGGAATTTGCTTGAATCATAGCTAGGATTGTCACAGACATACTGGATCTTATAAAATATGCTAATAGGCAAATGAAAAACAGAAGGAAGTACTGTGTAAAACGACGTTTCATGGTGGCTGAAAAACGGACTTTAAGTTTAGGCGACTTGAAAAGAAATATAATTGATGTTTAATTAGGTGATACTGCTACACCAATTAACCGATAAAAACGTTCACCTTTTTGACCTCAAAAAAACTTTGCGCTATACGGCGTGGTGCAAAAGTTTCGCACTTTTTTACTCGATATGTTGATTTTTTTCATACCAAATTTTTTCAGATAGCGAAGCCTCTTCTTGCTATATTCTTTTATTATAGACCCCTGATAACATCACATGCTTTTTTAGGAAGAACAAGCATTAATTACTATAATCAACCATATAAAGAAAGAATGAAAATAATCGAATATTCGCATCCAAACCTCGAGATGAGACTGAATTGGTTTTCACAATTTGAAATTTTTTATGGTTTTTAGTCTCAAACACTTATCAGCTTCTAAATTGTCGTGATAAAAATTATCTTTGTTAATAGGTTTCAGTTGGAAACAAATATCAGTATTGAAATTTAATTTTTACTTTTCTCTCAAATCAGTATAATATATTAAAATTCGTTGTTTGAATCTTATAGTCATCTGTGACACCCTGTTGTCAAAGTAGACAAGATTTATCTGTCACCTTAATCACAATTGAATACGAAAGAATCCTTCTTATCAAAAATGTAAATATTTAATGCCGACCGACTAAAGTTACACACATTTCTTCCCACTCTTTCAGCTCAACGCTTCTGTATTCGTATCACTCGACTTAGTCATTAGTCAGTCAGTGCAACGATGGAACCCATACTGATAGTGCACGGAGGTGCGGGCGACATACGCGATTCCCGTGTACCAAACAAAATTCGAGGCGTTAAAACAGCAGTTTTGCAAACTTATGGTATCCTGAAATCTGGCGGTTCGGCCCTGGATGCCGTCGAAGAGGCCGTAAAAATTTTAGAGGACGACGAGTCAATGAACTGCGGTAATTGAACACCCCACAAATCTATTGCTGCGTATTCGATACACGTTCCCGTTTTAGGAAGAGGTTCCGTTTTGAACCGAGATGGTGATGTAGAAATGGACGCTAGTATTATGGACGGCACCACACTATCAGCTGGTGCTGTCACTATTGTACGAGACATCGCCCATCCAATTTCACTTGCGCGGCAAGTCATGGAAAAAACGCCGCATGTACTGCTGGCAGGTCCTGGGGCCAATAAATTTGCGGAAGAAGTCGGCATTCCGTCTCTACCTCCTGGAAGTCTAGTGACGGATGCTGCAAAAGAAGCTTTGGAGGAATTCATGAACTCGGGGGAAACTGTGACTGAAATAGGAGGAGCAATGATTGGTGACGTGGGTACGGTTGGTGCAGTCGCGCTGGATTCTCAAGGACGTCTAGCAGCGGCGACGTCCACCGGAGGTATTAATGGCAAAATGGTTGGCAGATGCAGCGACACTTCCTTAATTGGATGTGGTACCTACGCAGACGATGATGTAGGAGCTGTATCAACGACTGGTCATGGTGATACTATAATAAAATATTGCTTGGCTTATGCTATCTTGGAAGCTGTTAAGAACGGCGATGATATTCAATCAGCCACACAGAAGATTATAGAAAATATGACTGCAAAATTGAAAAACACTGCAGGTGATGAGGAATATCGGTCTCTTTATTGTATAAACGTTGTTTGAATTATAGGTGCGATAAGTATTTCGAAAGATGGAGATGTTGGTGTTGGTTTCACCTCCAAGAGAATGGGATGGGCTTATCAAAAAGGTGACGCCTTGTTTTACGGAATCGAGCAAGGGGAAATTATGATGGAAGACGTGGTGTATAATGAAAGTTGAAAAGTTTCCACAAAGTTATTTTGAAGTTCTCATCACCATAACTAATTCAAAACTTTTGTCATACAAATCTGCATCTATAAAATTTATTGTGTTTTGTTTCTTCATTTTAAGTGTTTGCCCAATCCGTCTATCCGATTACGCTGACATTTTGGCAAAACATTACTTAAAGTACTGGGAAGGTTGTAGAGTGTACTCTCTTGTTCAAATATGATTTTTTGGATGTCGTATTCAAATGGATAGACCGATTTCACTGAGAGTCCACGTGCATACAAAAGTGCAATCTATCTTCATTGCAACTGAATGGACTGGAGTAATAACACGTAACAAAGTTATGGTAAGGTTGGCATGACGAAGGATTAAATTGAAAAGTTTTTAAGAACCAGACCTTAATGATTTTTGAGGATGCACCAGGTATATCTTTTTAAATAACCTTGAGATTAAATTTCAAGGTCATTTTAAAGATGAAGTCGATTTTTTTAAATGAAATAACCAAGATTCGGAAAAATTCAAAATTTTGAGTTCAAAAATGATTTTTCCGAATACTTTTCGTTGATATAAATTGAGGTGTTACATCAAAATAAGCAATTTGACCTTGAAATGGCCTTAAAACTTAACTTCAAGACCATTTCAAAGGTGTACCTGATGCACCTCTAAAAAATTTTGGTTCCTAAAAATTCAGATTTTCCCGAGCCACGGGGGGGCCCTAAAAAATTTGACAAAAGTATTTTATTTTTAAAAAGCGACTTGATCTCGAAACTGCACCTCAAAGTCAATTCGAAGGTCACCACCTGGTGCATATTTCAAAATCATTCAACATTCTCCCTTACAAATTCTTCAATTTAATGCTTCGTTTCCGAGTTTTTGGGTGTTTCCATGCTTTTTCCATAGCCTGTACATTCTAATCGACCAAGATTCAAGGCATATCATTGTTAATCATTCAATACATTTTGATAACGCTATTTTGTTGTTCATTTTGGTAGAACGGTTAATGAGCGGGTGACTGAACATCTCTAGTCTGTTTCTACGAAAATTGTTTGTTCAGAGTTCGTTCTGAGTGTTTGGTCAAACCGTCGTCTGGTTGCGCTGATATTTTGACAATTCATTATTTGCGCTACTCGGAAGGGCTATTCAAAATGAAAATGTGTTCAGCAGTTGTTGTTGGACTCTCTTGGCCTGAATGGGTTTTCGGATGTTTTACTCAAACGGAGAGGTCGATTTGACTAAAAGTCACATTTCTTAAAAAAGGCAAGTCCGTCAGCATTTAAAGAGCCTTTTCTCCTTTACCCCCATTAAAGTTGGAATGGCAGCAGTTAAAAAAGTTGGAGAAAGGTTGGCATCAACTAGGAATTGACATTTGACAGTGATAACGAACAAAAATTGTGACATGTAAGCATAAAACGAAAAGGAATGAACTTAAAATTATATAATTGGAAATATTCTTTCACAAGAAGATTTACTAGAACAGAAAAACAGGTAAACCAAAACTGTTACGTTAAATATACAAGGTGGGGAAAAAGTATGGAAACCTTAAAAAATCTATTAGGTTGAACTTATAAATATAAAATCGGGGCCTTAGAGTCATGTGACATTCCTCTAGTGATGTTTCTTGATATGTCCAAGGCCTTTGATAATGTCAATCATCATTTCTTATTGTGTTGGAAAGAGGCATACGTGACAAACAACTAGAGTTGTCTGTGATGAAGTAAGTTTCGAGTCTAATGATCGTACAACCTCAAAGGGAGTACCTCAGGGTTCTGTACTTGGGCCACTACTTTTCTTGGTTTACATTAATCACCTGCCAGATATGGTGGATGTCTCCTATTCAGGTTCTTGTACGCCGACAACTCAAGTTTGTTGCTTCTGATAGCGATCTAACATTGGCTATTGATTGTACCAGGGGCTAGAGTTGCCCAAATGCAAGAACAAGACGAGACTTAGCCAGTCTGGGTCTTGGTCTTGCGCCAATACACCTGGTCTTGGTCTTGGTTTTGGTCTTGCGCTCCCAGTCTTGGTCTTGGTCTTGGTCTTGCAGCAAGAGTCTTGCAAGTCTTGCAATCACCTATTAGTCCATTACTATTTATTAAAGTTTACTTTAAATCTTAGAAAAACGTATTAGAATTGGAACATTGTGAGCTTGAATTAACATAGCCATAGTAAAGATCAAGCAGATTAATAAATAACTGAAGATTTGATAAGAAATTCGAAAAATCAACTGACCTATATGTCGTTTTCCATGGAAGTAACTGTTTCTTAATAAACATTTATGATTTATAAGCTTACATTTGCTAAAACATGTAAAAAAACAAATTAATTACAATAACTTGACTGTCACTATACCTCCAAAGTTACTATTCCTCGTGGACGAAGTCGCGGGCACAGCTAGTAAATACTTACTCTCATCATCTCTCTCAGAGATATTCGAACACTTTTTTGCTATTTTTTCTTGTAAAAACTTAAGAAATATAATGACTAAATGTACAATAATAGTACCTAAGAAATTAGTTTAAAACCATATAAGTAATCAATATTATAATTACTTACTAGAATGAATTATTATGACATCTACTACCTATCCTTACCATTTTATCCTAATCATAATACAACTTGCGTGATCAGTATAATGTATTCATTTTCATTCTAAGCACTCTGAAACTTATTTATTCTTTGGAACACCTGTAGTTACCCTTAAAATTCGAAATTATTTTGCATGAATAGTGTCAAATGTTATGATTTCGGCGTGGCGGCAACGATTGTTTTAGATTTCAAAAGAAGCCGCCGGCGCGTGTATCATAACCATGTACATACTTCCGAAAAGCGGCAAATTTCTTTGAGAAGTAAGTACAAAACCTTTGATGCCGCATTATCAAAGTGCCGATGGTTAAAACATAACTATGCTTGCACTCAGTTTGATTTTAATAGATATTTTTTTATTCGCTATGTTTATGGTATTAGTCGTAATGCGCATAGGTCCAGTTTTTCATATTCTTTGATATAGTTTTTTGCGTCTCATAGAATTCCTAAGCGTACCTACCTACCTATACACCGAACTGTTACACCTAACTACTCCGTGAAATAGCGCTAAGTCCTAGCTGCAAGACGCAAGAGTCTTGCAGGCTATGTCTTGTTCTTGCTCAAGTCTTGCACGGTCAGTCTAGGTCTTGGTCTTGCTAAAAATACGCGGTCTTGTTCTTGGTCTTGGTCTTGCAAAAACGCAAGAACAAGACCAAGACTGAATTTGGGCAACACTACCAGGGGCGCTCTTGAGTTGGTAAACTTTTGGTGCTCATTGAGGTTGCTTGATACCGAATCAATAAAGTTCTGAGGGTACACCTGGATGTCCCCCTGAAGTGACGTGGTCACATTGATTGTTTGAATAGAAAGCTCCTCTCTGTTTCTTATACCATAAACATCCTAAAACATCTATTCTATTCTGCAAATTTTGAGTCACACCTAGGGTACGGAATAATATTCTGGTGAAGCACTAAAGCTGGATGTTTATTTATTACTTAAAAACTGACCTTAAGATCAATGTTGGGAATTCCCTATGGGGGTCATGTAGGGGTAGATTTAGGGACATCTTTACTGTAACGGGTCTCAGCATTTATAGGTCGTTGATCTTCATTAGAAAATAAGACTACTTCTTCTCGGAGTGGAGGAACCTAGCGCTTATCTTTTCCCACGATCTTGTCTTACAATGAGGTACACTGTACACCTGCATGACGCTCTACAACGCTCTGCCTCTCAGTTTTTGGGAAATTGACCGCGTCAAACAAGAATTCGTAGATTTGTATTGGATGGAGAGCCTTATAACATGGACGAATTTTTTAGACTATGCTCCATTGAAACCCGAGATGAACTTGGCTGACCTCTTTCGTTTTTATCATGTGTTTGTGATGAATTTATGAAATAAACTCTATTATTGTTATTATTACTTTTAATATGGATATTTTCAGGAAAAGGAGGCCATGTCAAGTGAAAAAGTTACGAACTTTGTGCGAAACTTTTACCCCGTATAAACCGAATAAAGCAAGTGCCTATTGTAATTATTTTTTGAGGTCGAAAAAAGAGTGAACCGCCACATTTTATCGGTTAATTTTGATAGCAATACTACCAATTATAAAAGGAATTATCTGTCTTTTTGAGAATCGTTGACGTGAAACTCCACGAGTGTTGCCATGTTCAAACATCGTTTCATACAGTACTTCCTCCTCTTTTTTATGATCCTGTTGGGCTATTTTATAAGATCGAGTATGACGGTGACAATCCTAGCTATGATCCAAGGAAACTCCACGAATAACATAAAAGTGAGTTGATCTTCCGCGTTGGTTTTTTTGAATGTTTGTTTCAGACTTATCCGGAATGGAAAAATAAAGATGTCATTTTATCTTCCTTTTCTTGGGGTTACGCTATCTTGCAAATTCCAGCTGGATTCGTAGGTTACAGATACAGTGCTCGGTATTGTTTAGCGACGGGTTTTTTCATCACTTCGATTGCGACCATTTCAGTACCTTTTGTAGCTGATAATTTCGGATCTGTCGGTGTGATTTGTTGTAGATGTATTCAAGGGTTAACGCAAGGCGTTTTACTACCTTCAATTCATCATATACTCACCAAATGGGCGCCTGTGCCTGAGAAATCGAAAATTTTCTCGTCAGTGTACTCGGGTAATCATTTGAAGGAATATCTAGAAAGTTTGATAATTTTTTAATTTTTTAGCTACCATTCTTGGGCCAATTGTTAGTATGCCAATAACAGGATTTTTGATCAATTCTCCCTTCGGCTGGCCGTCAGTCTTTTATACTTACGGTTTGATGACAATGACTTGGAGTTTAGTCATCGCTTGTTTTTCCCGGGATAGTCCTGCAGAGGACTGTCATTTACAGTTAGAAGAAAAAATATATTTCGAAAAAGTTATAATTCACACGAGAAAAGAAGAGGTACTCTCTTATAAAATTTGTTGTACTCAAAATGGTTTTAGAATGTTTCAGTACCATGGATGGCGATGTTTTCATCTCCAGCTTTTTGGGCTATCGTGTTAGCGAATATTGGAGACAGCTTTTTCTTTCAGTTTTCATCCTACGAGATACCATCGTTTATTAGCGGAATTCTGCAAGTCGATATACGCACAGTGAGTTATGATAAGTTTTAATTTAACCAAAACTGTTTGGAATCGGTCCATTAGTTGGGGAACCCATATAATGAGTAGAGTGATTGCTGACACATTTGTCGTTTGATAAAAAGTAATAAATCAAACAGAACCGCCGCATACTGAACCGCCTACCCGCGCGGTTCATTCCGAAGGGACCTTGCGTATCGTGGACTAAATTTCGCCAAAAAAAAACTTCAAAAGTATACAGTAGCAACATATGTAAATGTATCGCCATTCTACTGTATTCCTCTGTATTCTGAGCATCACAATTTTACTCTGATAAATCCTGACAAGTTCAATGGGTACTATATCATATAATTACTACGGAATCTTTGCGGCACGAAACGCGCGGTTCAGCGGTTCAGTATGTGACGGTTGTAAAGACGTCAATCCTTGGATAACTGAGGACATTTTAGAGATAACCAACCAAAAACTTAACTCTTTAGAATTTGCATGTATTTTCAAGATTTTCTTGATTTCATTGAATTCCTCGTCCAAATTATTAAAAAAATCGAATTGAATCTAAGAAAGGCAATGCAATTTGAATACCTAATATTTGAAGAATGCATAGAAACTGAAAGAAAGTAACAAAAATGCATTGCCGGATCTAGATTTTTCCAGAACAAAGTGGTTATTTGCCGCCCCTGAATTGCTAAGAATTGCCCTCCTCGCACATGTTCGTCTCCCCGTTTCTAGATCCGGACGTGCAATAATATTGGTAGTACTTATCACTTCGGTTCGTTACTTAACATTCGAAGAAAATCACAGGAAATTGAAGAAAGTGAAAAAATTTTTGTTAGTTTCTTTAGTTAGTTCGTTATTTTTCTTGAAATTTAAGAGTTTCTGCAAATTTCCCAACTATCCATTGAGATGTCACGATTTTTCTTCATTTATTTGAATACCTAGTAAAAATTTTGAAAATAATAAAACCTAAGCTAAATGCCGACAAACGAAAACGAATTGTTAATCATCCGTAAATTTTTGTTGATACTTTGGAATATGCAACTATTCTTGAAGATTTTGATCGTTTAGTTGAATTTTTCGTTCAAATTTTCACGAACATCGAATCGATTTTAAGAAACGCAAATAAATTTGAAAATTCAACATTCGTCGGAAAGCATGGAAAATGAATGAAACTAAAAAAATTTTGGCAGTTGTTTCCATTTTCGGTTCGTTATTCTTAATTTTCTTGAATTTTGAGAAATTACCACTGAAACTCCGATTTTTTTTATATCTTTGCATACCTAGTGAATCGGTTAGAAGCCAAAGAAAGAAAAATGAGGAAATCCGGAACTTTCTTCAATGCTTCGAAAATTTGCAACTTTGTGAAGATATTCGGAATTTTCTTCATTTTTTCAATACCTCATAGTGAGAAACGAAATTCAATAATAAATCATGCGAAAAACGAATATAAATACAAACATTATTTCCTATGATACCTTGTTGAAGTTCTGAAGATAGTGAAGCAAAAACCAAGTTTAAAGACAAAGAGCGAAAGTAAATGGTTAATTATCCGGATTTTTGCACGATTTTCATTCTTTCTGCACTAACGCCGAATTGTATCCAAGAAACTCAATTAAATTTGAATAATCAGTGTTCGAACGCAAACGTAGAAAATGAAAGAACCTAAAAAATAAAATTCGAAATTTTCTTCAATTTTGAAAATTTTTTCAAACGTTTCAATGAAATGTCGGATTTTCCTTTATTTACTTGCGTAACTAGGTAATCTGTTAGAAGTTAAAGAACGAAAAATAAAAAATCCGAATTTTCTCATTTCTTCAGAATTTTGAGACTTTGCCAAGAGACTCAGGATTTTCTTCATTTTTTTGAATATCTCTCAGTACAAGAAACGGAATTAAATAAGAAAACATTTGGACAACTAATTCAGAAAAATACGCAACATTTGAAGAAAACCATGGGAAATTGAAGAAACTGATAGAAATTAGTTTAGTTCTTTCAATTTAAGATTCGTTATTTGGAACTTTCTTCCATTTTATAAGTTTCTTCAAACTTCCCAACTCTCCATTGAAATTTGAAGATTTTTCTTCGTTTCCCTAGATACCTTGTAAACATTTTGAAGATAATTAACCAGAAACTAAGTTAAAAATAAATGGTTAATTATCTAGAAATTTTTTATTAATTCTTTTGAATTTTCAACTATATGTCGCGATTTTTTTCATTTCGTTGAATTCCCCTGGCGGATTTTCACAAAGGCCCAATTGAATCCAAGAAACGCAATCAAATTTGAATCATCAACTTTCGGATTTTTAAGTAATGAATCATCTACAAAACGAATCCAAATATGCAAACTTTGGAGAAAATCATGGAAAATTGAAGAAATTGTCAGTATTTCCAATTATCGCTTAGTGATTTGAAATTTTCTGGAATCTTGAGAGTTTCTTCATACCTTCCACGTTTCCATTGAGATTTCAGGATTTTTCATCATTTTTTGAATATCTAATAAATCCGTTAGAATTTAAAGAACGAAAAACGAAGAAATACAGAAGTTTTTTCAATTCTTCAGAATTTTGCGATTTTGCAGATATTGGGAACTTCTTTTCATTTTCGTGGATACCACATGGAATTGAATACAAGAAACGAAATTGAATGTTAAATCTTTCGGTGAACCAATATGAACAGAACATTCGAAGAAAACTACGAAAAATTGAAGAAACTGATAAACAATTTGTTAATACTTTCAGTTTTGTCTATGTGATTAAAATTTTCTTGAACTTTGAGGATTTCTCCAGACTTCCCAACTTTCCACTGGAATTTATGGATGTTTCTTCATTTTCTGGAATACATAACAAAAATTTCAGTTTCTTAAAATTTTGAGGAATTCTTCAAACTTTCTTGTGAAATTTCGGTTTTTTTTACTTCTTTTCATACTTATAGTAAGAGTATTTTTCAAATTTTCAAAATTGTCTTCATTTTACTGGACACCTTTTGAAGTTAGGTCCCAAGAAAAGAATTGAACGAATGGATCGTCTGGAAAACGAATCTGAAAACGCAAAATCCGATGAAAACCATGGAAAATTGAAGAAACTGACAGTACTTTCAATTTTCGGTTAATTATTTGAAATTTTCTTGAATTGTAAAAGTTTCTTCGTACCTCTCAACTTTCTATTAAAATCTACGGATTTTTCTTCAGTTCCTTGAACATCCAGCAAAAATAATTTCTGTTATAAGAACAAAAATACATTTTTATTAACTCTATTAACTACACTTCAAAAAATTCTTCATTTCGTTGTATTGTTCGTGCAAAGTTTTACTAATACCGAATTGAATGCAAGAAACGCAGTAAAATTAGAATATTCAACATTCGAAACGAATGTATAGAAAATGATAGAAAGTAACAAAAATTTAACTAAAGTTAACTTTAGTTAAATATCGCACACAGAGAAAATTTCAATTGAATAATGAGATCTTTTAACTTTCAGAATAGCTTTCTGTCTACTCTACCTTTTATGGCAGCTGTACTTGCCGTTGTGATATTCAGTGTAACGTCAGATTTCCTCGTTGTTCGAAAAATTTTATCAGTGGGACAATCGAGAAAATTGTTCCAATCTCTTGGTACTGCATAGCCAAATTTGAGTTCAGTGTTAAGAAACGATTTTGGTTTTCAGGTACCTTCGGAACCTCCATCTTTATTGTCTGTTTGTCGTTTACATCTCGGGAAATGCCAGTTTTAGTTATTCTCCTTCTCACATTCTCTGTAGCGATGAATATGGCGATGTCCGTTGGATACTCGCTTAGTCACACTGACATTGCTCCAAGATTCGCTGGATTACTGATGGGTTTCAGCAACTCAATCGGGCATTGCGCAGGCGCAGTAGGGCCCTTAATAGTTCATTTCATTGTAAAGGATCAAGTAATGTGATATATATTTGTTTTTATGAAAATTATGAACTTTTTTCCAGACCGATATCTCTCAATGGAGGAAAGCACTTTTCACGGCAGTCGGTGTGCTCACAGTAACAGGAACGTTCTTCGTTACGTTTGCCTCTGGAAAAGTACAATCGTGGAACAATTCTGAACCGCCAAAGAAAGATGGAAATACGGAAAATCATTCCTTGAAAATATATGATGAAAAAGCTTAAAAATATATTTCAAAACTAGCAATTTTTTTACTTAACTCAATATGGGGTCAAAGAAATAGAATCAGAGTGAAGAAGCTGTATTTTACCATTACCAAATAAAACCTGCCTCAGTTGGGAAGTCAATGTCATTATGGCAGACTGCGATTCAATGAGCTTACCGGAATACGAATGTACAATATGGAACATGGCTGCGTGGAATGCATTCACCATTCAAGAACATAGAACGACTACAACAAAATCATTTGTATCGCTTTGTGACTCTTGAAAAAAATTTGTTGTACAAATTTATGAGTTGTGAAATGGAAGACGATCATACCAAAACAGCCACATCGAATAAACAAAATCTTGCGAAGCAAGAACATAAACAGATTATCACGAAGACAAAATGGGTGGTAATCGTTTGGCAATTCTTTGACAGATATTTGATCTCTAACTGATTGAATACTTCCGAAGTGACTGATTTCGAATTAACATTTATTTTGTTCGCGACTGATAGATAAATTGTTTACGTCGAGCAGATTAAAAAGCCACTCAGCAATGTTTGATGGATTGAACCTCTTCGTGTCTCTTCGTGACTGTTGAACAGGTTACTAATGTTCAATTGACTAAATATTGTCCAATCTACTAAGTTCAATTGAACGTTTGTTGTTCCGTGAATTTGCCAATATCCAGCAATTGAAATTGTTGCGACGCAACAAATGATGGAATGCACGTTTGTTGAACGTTAGGCACAGAGTGACTGACGACCAATTTAGTACTTAGTCATCGCTTGACAATTCTGCTATAACTTATTGACGTCTAATTGATTCAATTCTCTCGAAGTGACTGATTTCGAATGAACATTTGTTTCCTCCGGACTTGTGGATACATTTTCAACATCCAGCTCAAAAAAAGATCGGTGAGCAATGCAAACATCAAAATAGACTGAACACTTACCTCTTCTTGACTGTTGAACAGGTTACTAATGTTCAATTGAGTAAATATTCTCCAATCTACTAAGATCAATTGAACGTTTGTTGTTCCGTGAATTGCGGATAGATTGCCAATATCCAGCAATTGAAATTGTTGCGAAGCAACAAATGATGGAATTCGCGTTTGCCTAATGTTAGGCACAGACTGACTAGCGACCAAATCAGTACCTAGTCATCGCTTAACAATACTGTTACAAATTATTGATGCCTAATTGATTCAATTCTCTCGAAGTGACTGATTTCGAATGAACATTTATTCCCTCCGGACTTGTGAATAGATTTTCAACATCCAGCTCATTAAAAAATCGATGAGCAATGTTTGACGGATCGAACATTTATTTTTTCGGGACTGTTGATCAGGTTACTAATGTTCAATTGGCTAAATATTCTCCAACCTACTAAGTTCAAATGAACGTTTGTTGTTCCGTGAATTTCGGATAGATTGCCAATATCCGGCAATCGAAATTGTCGCGAAGCGACAAATGATGGAATGCGCGTTTGTCGAACGTTAGGCACAGAGTGACTAACGACCTATTTAGTACCTAGTCCTCGCTTGACAATTCTGCTACAAATTATTGACGTCTAAATGGTTCAATTCTCTCGAAATGACTGATTAGGAATGAACATTTGTTTCCTCCGGACTTGTGGACACATTTTCGACATCCAGCTCATGAAAAAATCGGTGAGCAGTGCAAACATCAAAATGGACTGAACACTCACCTTTTCTTGACTGTTGAACAGGTTACTAATGTTCAGTAGACTAAACATTCTCCAACCTACTAAGTTCAAATGAACGTTTGTTGTTCCGTGAATTTCGGATAGATTGCCAATATCCGGCAATCGAAATTGTTGCGAAGCGACAAATGATGGAATGCGCGTTTGCCTAATATTAGGCACAGAGTGACTAGCGACCAAATCAGTACCTAGTCATCGCTTAACAATACTGTTACAAATTATTGATGCCTAATTGATTCAATTCTCTCGAAGTGACTGATTTCGAATGAACATTTATTCCCTCCGGACTTGTGAACAGATTTTCAACATCCAGCTCATTAAAAAATCGATGAGCAATGTTTGACGGATTGAACATTTATTTTTTCGGGACTGTTGATCAGGTTACTAATGTTCAATTGGCTAAATATTCTCCAACCTACTGAGTTCAAATGAACGTTTGTTGTTCCGTGAATTTCGGATAGATTGCCAATATCCGGCAATCGAAATTGTTGCGAAGCGACAAATGATGGAATACGCGTTTGCTGAACGTTAGGCACAGAGTGACTAACGAACAAAGTTCAATTGGCTAAATATTCTCCAATATACTAAGTTCAAATGAACATTTGTTGTTCCTAGAGTTAGAGACTAAATTGTTGCAAAAGTCACCGAACATTTAAACTTCTTCTGAATTTGAAAAGATTATTTTTGTCAAACAAAACGATTTGTCACGAAGCGACAGATGAGGAGCTGAACAGTCGTTGTTCTTGATTAAAATATCGATTTCGAAGGTTTTAAATAGCCACAAAACAACAAACAATTGTACAAACTTCGTTCGCTTCGTAATTCCTGAACAAAATTTTATGTTGAGCTAATTGAGCGGTGATTATGACACCGAAACAATATCGGATAGACAAGATTGTTTCGAAACGACAAATGAAGAAATGCACGTTTAGGGAAGATAAATTATTATCAACATAGGATGACTAAAGACAATTTTAAACAGATTGTCGATATCTAATTGATTAAATATTTCCAAAGTGACTGACTTCGAATGAACATTTATCGCTTCGTGACTGTTGAACAGATCGCTAATGTTCAGTTGAACAAATACTCTTCAACCTGCTGAGTTCAAATGAACATTTATTGTTCCGAGAATTTTGGATAGATTGCCAATATTGACAAGACAAAAAGGCAGCGAGAGGGACCGATTATCAAATAAAAATTAGAATTTTCGTGTATTTATAAATACTAGTGACGAAATGAACATTTTTTGTTTATTGACTCTTGAACAGTGACTGGCTTATAATGGACATATGTATCCTCACACTTTTTGCATAGATTTAAGTCAAGGCTCGTCAGCAATGGCAACAGTTTCATGAAAATTAAAATATGGTGTTCTCATGGGTGTACCCAGCTTCCAGACTGGAGGGGAGCTCATGTCCGGAGAAAGGAGATCAGTTTATTCGCTTTACATACCGAAAAAAGGAAACAGATTACCTATTTTCTTCCGAAACCTCTTGAGAAAGTGAATTTTTTAATAAAGAATGAATGTAAAATTAAAAAGTTACGAATACAACGTGAACTGCAAGCGCTTATAGTAATTGTTGTTTTAAAGTTATAAAAAACTGAACCGTCTCGCTTTTATCATGTCTATTGTGATAGCAAAACCATCTAAATACCACAGCTATTATTTTTCTTTTAACACATGTCAATGTAGAGCTCTAATTTTCCGACTTTTTCAAGTGTTACCATAATGAAACGTCGTTTCATACAATACTTCCTTCTTTTTTTCATGTGCCTGTTGGCCTATTTCATTAGAGCCAGTATGTCTATGACCATCATAGCTATGATCGATGGAAATTCCACTAATAATAACATAAAGGTTGGTTGAACCGTCATGGTTTGTTCTGAAATGTTTGTTTCAGTCTTATCCGGAATGGACAAATAAAGATGTTATATTGTCCTCCTTCTCTTGGGGTTACATTATCTTACAAATACCAGCGGGATTTATAGGTTACAAATACAGTGCACGGTGTTGTTTAGCAACAGGGTGTTTCATCACTTCAATTGCCACCATTTCGATACCTTTTGTAGCTGATAATTTTGGATCTGTTGGTGTGATTTGTTGCAGATTTATTCAGGGGTTAACGCAAGGCGTTTTATTTCCTTCAACACACCATATACTCACCAAATGGGCGCCATTTCCTGAAAAATCAAAAATTTTTTCGTCGGTCCATTCGGGTAATCTTTCAATAAGTTTCTGGAGTGTTCATAATATCTACTTTTTTTAGTTACTATTATAGGACCAGTTTTTAGTATGCCAATGACAGGTTTTTTGATCAATTCAACATTTGGTTGGCCGGCAGTTTTTTATACGTATGGTTTAATGACAATGACTTGGAGTATAGTTATCGCTTGCTTTTGCCGAAATAGTCCTGCTGAGGATTGTTATTTACGGTTCGAAGAAAGAATGTATTTAGAGAAATTTATAATTCACGCAAAAGAAGAGAAGGTAATCTGTCAAAATGTCGCTATCATCAAAATGTTTTTAGAATCTTCCGGTACCATGGATCTCGATGTTTTCGTCGCCAGCTTTTTGGGCTATCGTATTAGCGAGCATTGGAGACACCTATTTTTTTCAGTTTTCATCGTACGAAATAACATCGTTCATTAGAGGAATTCTGCAAGTCGATATGCGCACAGTAAGTGTCTACAAATTTTAAGTTCACCAAAACGGTTTTGTGTTTTTCAATCAGTTAGGTAACTAAGAATAACAGCTGTAAAAAGTCTTGTTCAAGTTAAATGATTAGCCGCGAAGTGGCAGATAGTAGAATGGACATTTCTTGTCTCGCATACTGTCATCTGTTGCTTTGCTTTTACGCTTTTAGGAGATCGTGCGTCATCGCGCACTTTCGCTCGCGCATTCTTATTCGCTTGAGCCCCAAGTGCGGAAGAAAATCATTGCCTCCGCTCGCCTCATCCGTATTGGTGCTCAACTGAATACCCACCTGAGGAAACGTTATGGTATGAGTTATGTTTTTTCTTCCGTGTAGGCGGTCCCATCGATTTATAAGACGTTATCATGTCAAAAAATATTAAAAATCGCTCTTATTATTCTTTTTGAAAAACCCTTTTTCATACATTTCAGAATAGCTTGCTGTCGACTCTACCTTTCATTACAGCTGTGGTTGCCATTGTGATATTTAGTACAGCGTCAGACTACCTCATCGTGCGGAATATTTTATCAGTTGGGCAATCGAGAAAATTCTTCCAATCTCTTGGTACTTGAGAACCAAATTATAGCATAATTTTAAGAAACAATTTTATTTTTCAGGCGCCTTTGGAACCTCCATTTTTATTGTCTGTTTATCATACACATCACGGGAAATGCCAGTTTTAATTATTTTCCTTCTCATGTTTTCTTTGGCAATGAATATGGCGATGTTCGTCGGATACTCGATTAATCACACTGACATTGCTCCAAGGTTCGCTGGATTACTAATAGGTTTCAGCAACTCATTTGGGCATTGTGCTGGTGCTATAGGTCCTCTAGTAGTTCATTTCATTGTAAAGGATCAAGTAATTTTATTTATTTCATTCTTTTTTGATATAATGAACAAGCTTTACAGACCGACATCTCGCAATGGAGGAAAGCACTTTTTACGGCTGTCGTTGTGCTCACGGTTACAGGAACGTTTTTTCTTATATTTTCGTCCGGAGAAGTACAATCGTGGAACGATTCCGAATCCCAAAAAAAACAACCGACTATGGAACATCGTTCTTTGAAAATAAATGAAGATCAAGCTTGAAATTATTTTTGACTGGCGAGTTTTTAACCGAACCACTATCTTTATGAAAGATATACAGATCCGTGTTCTGAATTTTTTTTAAGTGATTTAACATATAATGTTTCTGATAACAAATAAACAAGAGAATTATGATCTTATTTATCACGATACAGTGTGGTGGCATGCGTTTTGCATTTAGAAAAAATACTTGTTTTTATCTTAATTATTTCTATCAGGTATCTATGATGATGAAGCATCTGATACAAACGTTTTCATATCCTGGTATTAGATTATCTGCACGATTTCGTAACATGATGTACAAATTGAATTCATTAAATAATAAGACGAATGATTGAATAAATTCGATTTATTTGCGAAACATTGCTGATAGAAAAAAAATGTCACTTATTGAAAAAAAAATGGAAATTGAAAACTGTTAAATAGCCGAACAGAATTGATAAATAGATCGATACTTGATTTATCGATTCTATTGAAGAAATGCTTTTACAGTATTCAAAAAATTATTAAAAATAATGTGCGTAGTATGTAAAACAAATCGATTCATCAAATCACTTCATATTTCCAATTGAAGGTGAAAATATTATTTTCTAAATTTTATCAATTGACTATCTAACTTATTTTTGAGAGTAAAGATAAGAAACGTTTTCAACACTATATTAATCAGATCCAGTTATGGAAAATTTCAAAGTTTCCAATCTCCGATAGGTACAGAATTGTTTCAAAATGTAAGTCGTAATACCTAATAAATTATTTATAATTTCTTTCTTTTTCGAATGAAAATCTTTGGTTTTTAGGTTTCAATATTGGGCAGCTTGTCTACTTCTACTAATCAATGTACTGGTTGTTACATCTGAGATAATTCACGAAGGCGAATTGCTTCGCGTCTTCAAACATGAGGGACCTTTTCCTCATGATCAACTGGATGGCATTCGACTTTTAAATATCTCTGACAGTCATATAACAAGCATGGATCCTGGAGAAAAAATTTTTCCTAATTTAACGTTCGTTTCGGTCGAGAACAGCGTTTTTAATGACATTACTCCAGGTGCATTCAAAGCGTATCCAAATGTGGGTCTGGTTTCTTTGGAAAATAGCTTGTTTTCTAATTTAATATTGGAAAACTTCAATGACTTACCAAATATTTCGGCTTTGTTTATAACTAACGTCGACGTTGGCCACATAATTGGGTCAAATGCATTGGAGACACTTTCAAAATTAACATACTTAAAAATATCTTCAACAAATATTACTGATGTTCATCCGGACGCATTTCATGGAAACGAAAATCTGAAGTATTTACAACTTACTTATAGCAAAATAGAATCGATTTTTCCCGAAGTTTTGGAGCCGCTAAAAAATCTTGATACGTTGAATTTGAGCGGAAATCCGATACACACATTTGAATCCGAGGATGTTCCAGTTTTGAAGAAATTACGAAAAATTGTTTTGTGCGATATACCGAATATCAAAATTAATTTTACTGGATTGCATGAAAAGAATCCACAATGCATAGTGTCACAGTATTGTTGAGATAGACGATTAAGTTGTATTCGTTAATGAAGTTGTATTCTTATTAAATGCATCTTTATATCGTGAATAGTATATTCTAATACAAGTAACAGAAGGCCCAGACATTCTTACACGAGTCCAAAATACAATATGGACGAGTGTAAGAATGAGCCTTCTGAACGCGTGTTAGACGATATTTTCTCTACTTCGACCAGATTTTTAAATATTTAAATACAATTTGAATACTTTTTGCTTTGGTGACTTTAGCTTTCAGCCTTAGTGAGTTGGCACTTATTTATGGTACTCTGTGCTCTTGTTTTTTGACAGCTATAAAAGTTTTGAAATTTGAAAATATAATCTAAGCCGCTGATAAATCACTATCAATATGGATACAACACAATAAATTATAAATCTTCAAGATAATAAGTCAAAAAACAGAAATGCCCCTCTTCCTCTTAATAGTTAGGTTAATGCTCGTATTTATCGAAATGTAAATGAAAAAGGTTTGTTTGTTGACGGGCTGAGGGCGTTGACGCCGTGCAATAGGCAACCATAAATACTAGCATTTTTGTCGAACACAAAGTCGGCACTGCACAGGGCGCCAACCTCAAAACAGAAAAAATCACTGCGATAGAACGATAATGAAACAATTCTAGTGTCGGAGTAGAGAAAACCCTTTCCACCTACAAAAGTGTGATATTTTAAACATAAACATAAAATGTACACTAACAATAGCTTAATTAATGAATTGGTTACTAAGAATTTGAAAATAACCAGACTGTGTCAGCTCTTGTATGTTTGGTTGCCTGTCTACTAAATCATAGAATATCTAATACCATGAAATAGTAATCTTTCATTCATTCTGTGACATAACCTAGTTTGAGACATTCAAATTTATAAATTTAATAAGATTCATAAACGAGTCCAAAATATTGTTACAAAACCCTCCAATGGCTCTAATAACGTCGCTCCTTAATAAAACAAAGCTTTTATCGAATAAAAGTTCGAAAATGTGGTAAGAAAACAGTTGAATATTTCATGTACGTTTCCAACACATTTTATTGGTGTTGTCTTGCAGCAACGTCTTTATATTCCAAAATGGAATGTCCCAGTATCCCAGTTACTACATTCAACCGATTTATAAAAAAGAACTTCAAACTGCTTTGATTAAAAGCGGTGAAGCCCAAAAGTTAGCTCATATACCAACCAGAGCCGCCCTAGTTGATCAAACATGTTCTGACACTCAGGATCCTGAAATAACGTAAACTTTCCTTTTTTTGATCTGTCTATCAAACCTTAATTTATTACCTCCCCAGTTTGATGACTAACTATATAATGAAAGACGGTAATAAGTTGGTGGCCAGGAAACAAATTGAAAAAGCATTTGAACAGGTAAAACGACTGCAAATAAAAAAATATCATAGATGTCAAACTGAAGAAGAAAAAGCGGAAGTTGAAATCAATCCGAAAGTTATCTTTCATCGAGCAGTGGAGAATTGCAAACCTATTATGTTCTTGACGCCAATTAAAAGGGGTGGAGTAAGGTATCAGGTACTCAAAATTTTTACATTTACTATTCTCATAATAGAATAATAAAGCATAGTGATGAATCGATAAAAATATTAATTGTTTGGAGATCACACAAGTTTTTCAGTATTAGATTCATGAATAAATAATAGTTAAAAAAAATGAAATAAAGGTGAAAAAAATCATTCCTTGTATCAGTAAAATACTTTTAATTCATCCACATATTTGCTACCACAACTTTATTTTTCGAGTTACATGTTCTGTGTTTTCACACTATGTACAAGTGATAACTTTGACCAATCAATTTTTACAAAATTTTTATTTTAGGTTCCTGTTCCCATATCTGACAAACGCGCCCAGTTCCTATCGATGAAATGGCTGATTGCCGCAGCGATCGACAAAGATCCCAAAAAACGTTTCTACGACCAACTAGCTGAAGAATTGATTGACGCAGCTTACGACACAGGGAGGGTGGTCAAAAAGAAACAAGATTTACATAAACAATGCGAAGCAAACCGAGCATATGCTCACTATAGATGGAGCTAAACGCCATTCTATTATATTTTATTCACAAAAAATATCTTTCGAAACTTTTCTCCATCAGTCACTTCACCAAAGTTGGTGCTTATTTTCAATTTTCTCTTACACGAGTATTGTCGAAAGGGTTTGAATAAACGATAAGTAAATAACGATTCTGTAATGTCGCTTAAAGGTATCACATCCTTCAAGTCAACCTCTTTTTCCTTTCTATTACCCCAGTAATCACTGTATGCGACTTTTACTTTCTCCGTCTTCTCATTGAAATAAATAAATCCAACTATGTTGTTCAGAAATAAACTGCTTCCAAATAAAAAAAAATTCATCGATAAACCTGAAAATAAATGTTTTTTTTCATCAATATTAATTTTCATATCAAAATTCACTTGAAGTATCCTAATTTTGTAATAACTTACTAGTAAATGCAAATGTGGTGATGAATTCTATGTCAACAATCTTCTCAGAAAAAAGAATTCCTACCAAAGGAGTTGCAGAAACTGTTGCGAATAACTGATATAATTTCAGTCTATTGAATGACGCAACATGTTGAACTGGTGCAAATTTATAAACGGTTGCGTAGTCTTCGTTTCTTTTCGTGCTGCACTTTTTATGTGATATCGCATAAATAAACTGACTTTTAATTAAATTGTTCAATATGCCCTGAATACGGATCTGAAATAAACATCACGCATTAAGTTTCTGTGCGCCAGGTTTATGTTCCGTGGTAACTTTTGTCATAACCTTAATCGCAGTAGTGTTTTGACTGTTAAGCGGTGGTGAAATTGAAGAGGAACGTACAATGCGTTAATTTTATTTTCTTGTGGTTTATTTTTCACTCACCATCATGTCTGCAAATCCGAAACTTAAAGAAGTGTAAGTAAATAATTGTCAATCATTCTTTGGTATGTTTTGAAACCTTAGAAAATTTTGGGGTTATAAAATGTGATTGTCACTTTTATTAAGCAACCATAGAAGAAACAAATTTAAGTAAAATAATGATGACAATGGCCAAAGCTGCTAAAAATTTAAATACTTTCATAAACTTTTCGAACAATAGTATTGGTGTACGGCATAAAAGAAATATTTGGAAATGTGTACCTCATTTCATTGAAATGTACCAACCCTCTCTAATTTATCCAAAATTTATTGAAACTATGCCACCCTATCTCTTTATTTTTTTATCTTCTTTTGTTAATAATACTCATAATACGAGACATTTAAATGTCTCATTCTAATTTTTTATCCTATTCTGAATTTTTGTACTTTTCTTTAGTTTGTGAAACCTCTGAAAACTGACTTGAAATTATATAGTTTTAACGTTCAAAACACGAAAGTTTGTATCAAAATGTCTTGAATTTTGAGTTTTTGGGAATTCAGAAGTTTTGAATGTTTCTGAGTAAGATAAGTTTGAATACTTGAAATGAATAGTTTAAAAGTTTGTTATTCTGAATTTTGGGGATTTCTAACTTTTAAAAATTGAGAAGTTTGAAATATGGATTTTGAACCATGAAACTAGAAGTATGAACTTTAAATTTTTTTCCCAAATTAGGAATTCAAAGCTTTATGTTTGAAATTAAAATTTTTGAAAGTTTGAGTGTGCAAATTTAAAGTTTCAAACATTAAAAGTTTGCTAGTTTGACTGTATAAAATCTTAAAATTTTATTCAAGACTTTAAACTTAAAAAGTAACATTTCAATAATCTGAAAGTGCAGAAGTTTAAAACATTGAAATCTTCAATTTTAAAAGGTACTTAATGATTTTAAATATATTATATATTCAAACTTTGAAAATTGAAAAGTTTTGAACTTCTTTAATTTAAAAGTTTTCATTAATATTTGACAATTCATGAAGTTCAGTAATTTGCAAGTCTAAAATTTTGACGGATTGAAAAATATGAAAAATTTGTAGTTCACCGCCTCAAGCTCAAAGATCAAGATTTATAAGGTTAAAACTAAGAGCATTTAAAAATTTCACGCTGAAAGTCCGTTAATTTCAACTTTCCAAGTTTGATTTGTAAGTTTGAGGCAGCTCCAAAAATTTGAACGTTTGAGAATTTGAGGTTTAAAACTTTAAAACGACGAAAATTTGAAATTTCGATAGACGTTTGAAAGTGCAGAAGATCATTTTTTTTAATTTAAACTGTATCAAATACTGAAAGTTTTTTGAAATTTGAATCTTTCAACGTTTGGAAGTTCAACAATTCGATAGTTCGGCAGTTTAGATTAAACCTAATCTACTTTTAGATAAGTGTCGGGTAGTGTATCTTTCAGATAACCCGAATATACTGAACGTGGTGAAATAGATTATGAAGACTTGAAATTACGAGAGCTAAAAATTTTGAAAGATTGTGAGTTTATGGGGCTGTTTCGCCAATTTCATATTAATTAATTAATTAAATGAAAACAGGCTCTAAACGTTTGGATTTTCAAAATAATAACGCCTATTTCACTAAATCCAGATAAAATGTCAGATAATGTATCTATCAGATAAACCCAATATTTACGTTGAATTATTCAGTTATCTGACAGATAGACTATCTGACACCGGGTCACTAGATATATGACGGATATATCGTCAGATAGTGTGTCTGCCAGGTAAACCGAATATTTCTATTGAATTATCTGACAGAGGCGTTGTGAGACGCTTTATTAGGAGGTGGTGAAACAGGTTCTTATCTAATGAAATTTTTGAACTATAGAACACAAACTTTCGAAATTTCATGAAATTTAGGTCCTGTTTTGTCACGTCCGGACAATGTGTCGAATATTGTTATAAACCGAATATTTTCATTGAATTATTCACGTTACCTGACAAAAGATTCAGCTCTTGATTAAAAAGTTTTAAGTTCATTCGAAATCTTCTGTTTAACTGATAAATGCATTATTTGACGCTATATGTGGACGTCATGAAAAGGCCAGAAATATTCCCAAACAAGTTTTACGGCCTGTTTCACCATCTCCAAATGAGGTGTTATCTCTCGGATAACCAGAATAATTCTGTCGAAATATTTAATTTATCTGACAGATACATCATATCCGGAAGTACATACGTGTCAGATAGGCCGAATATCGAAATATTCATGGTTATACATTTAGACTATGTGACATTTTTCTGAATGTTGGGAAACAGCTTCTAAAAGTTTGAAATTACGAATTTTGAAAGATTAGAAATTTAAGGAACTGTTTTACTAAATCCAGATAACGTACCTGAAAGTCAATCTGTCATATTCAATTAAAATATTTTGTTTATCTAACGGATACATTACCTAACACCTACTCTGAAGGTTATGAAACAGGCCTTAACAGGCATCCAGATAGGGAATCTGTTAGATAAATATTAAATCAAATTTTATGATGTAACAACTGGAACTTTTTTCATTTCATAGTTACGAAGTTGAATCGAAGCACGGAGCGTTCTACACTGGTGGCAACATTCAATGGCACGGAGACTTTCTCTACTGTCAAACCGAAAACGCAGTAAATATACTCAATATCGTGGATGGAACAGTAACGAAACAAGTGGGCGAAGTGTCCGGTGAAGACGATTCGGATCCTATCCAGACGTTCACGTCTGACGGCGATCGGATCGTCACCGCTCACAAAAGCGGCTTACTGAAACTTTGGAACGGTAACGGGGAATTGGAGAAAAATTGGAAATGCTTCCATAGAGGTCCGGTGGTTAGTTTGGAACTCGGACACGATCGTTTAATAAGCTCCGGTGCGGATGGCAACGTGCGCGTATGGGACTTGCGTTTACACACGTGCGTTCTATGTTTGAAAGAATGTCAGGGAGTTGTGAATGTCGCAAAACAACGACCGAACGAAGAAGAAATTTTGGCGACTGGTGATGATGGCAAAATTTATCATTGGGATTTATATCAAGGTAACTTTTTTATTATCAAGCTCATCTGTCGGATAAGGTTCTTTACAATTCGCGTTGTGAACCGTCAATGTAGTGTGGCGATTCTGCGCTGTTCCCAAAATTAGCTTCATTTTATGTACAGCGCAGAATCGTGACGGTACATTGACGATTCACAACGCCAGTTGGAACAGACCTAATAGAAATATTTGGTCTATACTATACTATATCTGGATGTTTCTAAAAAGGTACTTCACATACAATTTTCCTTTGTTGTTTTATCATGGAAAGAAAAATTTTAACTTTCATTACAGATGCGGATATATTGAGAGCGAAGCTCAAAGCTGTTTACCACAACCACTACAGCAAAGTCACCTCCATAGTATTCAGTCACACCGATCAACATTTTGTATCCTGTGGTCGTGATAAAGTAATGATTTTATGGGCGTTTTTCGACAACGCCCCACTTAAAACCATACCGTTCGGGGAATCGGTGGAATGCATCGTTGGTCTGCCCACGAAATTCAAACTACCGGGCGGTTTCAAATCCGAGGAGGACGAGTTCTACGTGGCCTCGGCCGGCGAACGGGGTGTGGTCAGGGTGTGGGACGTGCGGAACGTCAAAGAAGTTTACGTGCAAGACGACTCGTTAGTTACGCCGGCCGTAGACGGGGCGGTCGCCGTGACGCATTTACTTTGTAACGAGCAAACTAAAACGTTGGCCGTCATTAGCGTCGAACAAAACGTTATATTGCATCATTTAAAATCGTTCGCGTGCTTGAAGCAATTCGTTGGTTTCGCCGACGAGATTCAAGATGTCGCTTACATGGGGGACGAAGATGAGAATCTCGTGGTGGCCACCAACTCTAACGACATAAAGGTCTACAATGATTCAACGATGAGTTGCGAGATACTAAAGGTAAATTCGCGTAAAGTTTCTTTAATTTTAAAACCGAAAATTTTTTTTGTCACAGGGTCACACCGACATCGTACTTTCATTGGCAATAGCCAAAAGGAATCCGAAATTGTTGCTCTCGTCTGGAAAGGACAACAGCATCAGATTGTGGTTGTATACGTATAAAACACAGTGCATCGGTGTAGGCAAAAGACATACAGAAGCCGTTGGATCCTGTTGCTTCAGTCAAACTTCAACAAAATGGGCCGTCAGCGTTTCTCGGGACTCAACTTTAAAAAAATGGGATATACCTAACCGGTTTGACAAAGCAATGATATCATTGGTGTGCACCAACACCGTAGTGGCTCATCAAAAAGACATTAACTGTGTCACCGTTGCGCCTAACGACAAACTCATAGCTACAGCTAGTCAGGACAAAACCGTAAAACTTTGGGATGACAATTTAGAGCTGCTTGGTACGCTGAGAGGACACAAAAGAGGTGTGTGGTGCGCCCGATTTTCTCCCACCGATCAAGTTGTTGTAACGTCATCGGCGGATAGTACTTTGAAATTGTGGAACGTCAACGACCTCAGCTGTTTAAAAACCTTTGAGGGTCATGAATCCAGTGTGTTAAGGTAATATTAGTACAGTTTTGAAGAAAATTCTACTCTTTAATATTTTAGGGTAGGTTTTTTATCCGGAGGTACGCAGATTGTATCGACCGGAGCCGACGGTTTACTAAAAATCTTCAACATCAAAACGTCCGAATGTCAATTAACGGCAGACGAGCACAGCAGTAGAATTTGGGGTTTAGCGATATCGAAAGATGAATCAAAAATCGTTACTGGCGGATCCGATTCAAATCTAATCAAATGGAAGGATGTAACCGAGATTAAACGAGAAGAAAAGGCGAAAGAGTTAGAAGAACGACAGCTCGAAGAACAAAAACTGTCCAACTACATGCACAAGGGACAATTATTGAAGGCTCTGAAATTCGCTTTGAGATTGGATAAACCGTTCACTGTGTTGAATATTGTGAAAGACGTTATTAAATCGGGTGAAACCGGCTTAACGGATGCCATTACAAGTTTGCGCGACGACCAAAAGGATGCCCTTATGAAGTGCGCTGTCAATTGGAATACCAATAGTAAAAATTGCCAAGCTTCGCAATTAGTTATCAACATTTTACTAAACGAGATACAAGTTGGGGAATTTAAACCGAGCAATTTTCCTTCAATTATCGAAGGTACACTCCCGTATACGGAGAGACATTTCAAACGGTTGACCCAACTGATGCAAGATTTACATTTTATAAATTACACTATGAGTTGTATGAAACCGAATATTAAAAATAAAACTTAGTAAAATAAGAATAAATTAACACTATTCTATGTTTTACTTTACTATGTCAGTCTTTTTTTAGTGTAAATATTGATTATAATATGGAGGAATTTATTCCGGAAGTTCTCGATGATGTGCATACCAACCTTCATGTCATTTCTATTTAATTGTCTACCAGAAGTGAGGATATTGATAACGTTTTCTGCGTTACAGAGAACGTGAACTCCACAGTCGTAACTGTTGTTCTGCTGTAGACACTCGGTTTCGATTAGTTCAAAATCGCCGTTCGGGAAGTAAGCTCGTAATTTCATAAGCAAATCTCTAGCTTGTCGTAAGTTCGAACCGCGACAGGAATCCAAATGGTAACAAAGTGAAGTGTTCACTGAAAGCACTAATAAGCTCCAATGCGTACCACCCACTTGATCAGTTGATTCGTTATCGTTCAACGCGAATAAAATCGCTTCCTTTTGTCGTGCATTTAACGGGTTTAATATTGACGGTAATTCTTCGGCCGGCAGTAGTTTGATACATTGCGTCACCTACGATCATCGATTATCGGGGTTTAAATGAAACGACGCTCACCTGTGGAGCCACGCAGAGAACCTTTTCGTTAGCTTTGAATAAGAATTCCAAATATTCGAAATAAAATGATATGAGGTTGTCATTTAACCATAAAGGACCTTCCAGTATTTGTATATCTGATTTACGAAGCAAACTATCGCCTAAACACACACTGATATCTTGAGGTAAATTCATGCTATGTAAGAATTATTTTAATTTGTTGAACCGTTAGTTGATTTGTAATTGGGGTTATGTGTTGTGAAGGCACAGAAAATGATAGCTAAGAAACGTTACGTCAATAATTGTGATACGTCAAATTTAATTTAATGAAATAAATTGGTAAGCGCCTTGGTTCTAGCTCTGGATTTTATTTACAGATAAGCACTCTTAGATTATGCAAGTTTGCGCTGATAGATTTGCTTGTCATTCAAGCAAGCTTAAAAATACCCCAAGATCGAGTTTCAAGGAATATTGATTCAAATTCTTCATCGGATATTGAAAGTTTCAAAATTTGTCAACGACAGATCTATATCCAATAGGAAATTCGTTGTCATTGCTTGCGATCGTTTGCTTTCAAGTTCGGGTAAGCAATTCAGCGATTTAAAACGAATAATAAAAACTCACCTCTTATGATCTCGACGGTGCTCCCAATCGGTTGAAGAAAGAAACCCACGTACTCGATACAACTAATTTTCGTGAACAGTTCTGCACTTTGGTTCCAAGTTCAAGACTACAACACGAAAAGTTGTTAACACTTGTCCAGTACCGTTTTATTCACATTTTTCATTACCATCTAAAGACAAAATGGCTAACTCAGTTTCTCTATGATACTATCTGTGTAATGAACTCTGCAATTCAGGACGCAGTGAAGTCCATTCCCTAAAAGTCTTCTATGGCCTGACATATTTATTACATTTCTGTGATGACAAGTGACGTTCAACGGAAACTAACCTACAATATCATTAAATCTCTCGCAGTTATTCTAAATTATCCTCATCACTTTCGATATCAAGAAAACAGCAGCCGCATCATGCCCAGAGGTCAGTTATCATTAAAATTTAAGTGTCTGGATTACATCATTTCGATTACAGGAAAGTTCACTAGCCACAAGGGTCGCAATCGCAGATTCACGAATCCCGAGGAGCTCGAGGAAGAAAGACGGAAGGAGCAAGAAAAAACGAAATGGCGCTCTAAGAAAGAGGAAAGCAGCGGGGACGAAAGCGACGAGGCTGGTTCAAAGAACGGTTCAGACAGCGAAGATGAGAGCAGTGATGAAGATGAAGCGAAGGGGGTGCAGGGTCTCATCGAAATTGAGAACCCGAATCGGGTTCAAAAGAAAAGTAAAAAATTATCGGAACTGAGCGAAGTGGCGGCGCCACAGTTGTCCCGCCGAGAGCGGGAAGAAATCGAGAAACAGAAAGCGAAAGCGCATTATCAGAAGCTTCATGCGGAGGGTAAAACGGATCAAGCGAAGGCGGATCTTGCTCGATTAGCTATTATTAAGCAGCAGAGGGAAGAAGCTAGGTTAAGGAGAGAAAAAGAGCAGAAAGGTGACTGATTTGAAGTGAGACTGGGTAACTTATTTTATGTTTACAGAAAAAGAGGATGCCGCCAAACAAAAGACGGCTCAAACGCAAAAAGCTCTGGGCAGGAAATAGCAACTATTCAAAGGATGCAATAATTTCCCATTTTTTATGTGAAGTGTAATAAAAACTAACGATACGCAATGTATATTTTATTTGTAAGAAAATACTATAGTCTAAATTAGCCAATGGTTAATCAACTATGTATCAACAAATTTCATCCAAACTTTTTTTTATATAATATTAATTATTGTATAATAATAATGATAATAATGTTAAAAAAATGAGTGAGGAAACACACGTCGCAATAATAATACCGTTATATCACAACCACTCTTCAAGAAGTAAAGATAAATTTTGTTTTTCATCAAAAATTTTGTTCAGGACGCAACGTAAATAACATTAATAACAAGCTGCCGATTCGACAAGGAATTTCTTAAACATAAAAAAACGAAGCTGCGTACATACTACAAATGAGGCGTCAAATAATTAATTTAAATAAACCTTATGAGATAGAGAGCGAATTGAGTATTAACCAAGAACTGTGGGACGACAAAAAAAAACAACCCACATGGTGCGCTATTTAAGTCATAAGAGTATTAGACGTAATTAAGGTACTACTGGCTCCTAACAAAACGTTTTGGTTACGGTTGTAATAATGCGTGGAAAATATCACATCTGTTACAGTATAAGTAAAGCTCTTCTTTATAAAAATAATTATTTATCTTTAGAAACGTCATTTGAATTGTCATCGCTACTCAACTGACAACAATTTTGTCCATGTCTGCATTAAAACTTCGAGAACAAACGAAAAAAAATACAAAGTTAAATAAGTACATACTGACGTTTAATACTTGGGTTCGTTCGATTTTTCTTCAACGGCGGAGACTTAATACTAAACGCGATTCGTTGGGTGGGGCGCGGGAAGAGAGCGTTTCAGCGTTCGTCCGGCGGGTCCATTTGCGTGGCGACGAGGTTCAGGGGCAGATCGTCTTCGGAGTCGATCGTTTTAGCGTCTGGCGCGTAGCCGCTCGACTGAGCTGCATTTTTGTGATTCTGAAGAGCCATTATCAGGTGCGGCTGTAATTGTTTTCTTAAGGCCGACAGCATGTCTTCTGTGTCTTTGCTCTCCGAATTGTTATTTGCCGTTCGTTTCAGGCTAGACATTGTGCCTGGAACGAAAGAAACCTTAGTACAGGAGATTGAAGCAAGGAGGGGGGGGGTCTCACCTTTAACTTTGTCTTCGCACTTGGGACGACGTCGCCTCGTGTGTATTGTGTCTCGTCGCATCGTATGGGGCCGATCGACGCCGTGCAACTTATAATAGAGACCGCACGCGTTACAAACCATTTCGCCTTTTAAATTTCGTCGCCAGATTGTCGTCGTTTGAGTTCCGCAATTCGTGCACGACAAATCCACGCGACGACTGTTGCCGCCACCCAAGTGACTGCCGTTTTTCCCTCTGCCACCGGTACACCAAGGGTTAGCTCCGCCTCCACCTCCATCCATACCGTAATCTATGAGATTCTCCGATTCCGCCTCTTCGACAACGGGCGGACTCGCTTTACTGGGGTAACTTTGTTTCCTGCGTCCCGCCGATGATTTCAATACCTGAATAAAGCGGTGCTGTTTTTATGATAATTCGCAATTAAAAAATTTTAAACTGACCATTAAATTACCACGACCGTCTGCTCTTGACACTGGGTAGTGGTCGTGACCGACACTGGGAGCTGGTCCGGATTGAACACTCGACGCGGCCGTTATGCTCATTCCGAGTTTTCTACAAGTAATTAGTTTTTTAAGCAATTGACCCGCTTCCCCGGACAACGGTATGGCGGGGTTGAAACCGTTCTGCGAGAGCGTCGTCCACAGGCTGGCGTCGTCGCCGAGGGGTAACGAAAGTTGGGGCGACGGTGCGCTGTGCGTCGATGAGTTCGATTGTTGATCTTCGACCACCTGAGACATGTCCACCTCCAGCCGTTCCGGATCCGAACTGTTGCTGCATTCGGAAATGTTGTCGTCCTCCTCCTCCTCGTCCAGAATAATTTCAGGCATGCAGGTGACGCTCTCCGCCCTTTTCGACAGGTCGGCCGGCTCGTCGGACGTGCCCCGCGATTTACTTCTGCAAATACTTCATTACTAAGGTCACGTTTCTAAGCATTTCGGCGATTTTTTACAAGATTGAATGGGACTCAAGGGCGTAAAAGTAGACGTACAGCAGGATATTGAGTGATTGAATTACAGATTATGATCTAATGTGTTAAAGAAAGAAAGAAAGATGAATGTGAAAAGGCACATGCGCTCCTATCACTATACGCTTTCAAATCTATTCATGTTATGCTGTTATCTAAACACTTGATTAATTTACTTTCCAACTTTGTGAACTGTGAATTTTCTGTTTTCGTTTTCTTTACCAAACATGAGAAATATGAGCGTTTTGTATAATAGGCGACTATTCCTGCTACAAAATCTGGTGAAAACTATAAAAGTACCTCAACTTCTTTCGTTGATCATGATTTGTAACCCAATAATCCGTAAAAATCTAAAGCCCGTTTGCACCGCAATACTAAGCATGATTTATGTATCGATCCCGAACTCGAAACCGTATCCTAAAGTTAGGTAACTTTAACACGAGCTCTGCGCATGCGCGTTTTGAAAACCTTCCATTTTGATCAAATTATGCGATGCCTAACTTACGCTCTTGCGGTATACCTAAACGGTGACTCACAACTCACGTTGTGAACGATCACTCTACTGTCACGATTCGGCGCTGTTCAAAAAATGAAGCACATGTTGTGAACATCGCAGAATCGTGGCAGTACATCGACGGTTCACAAGGCGATCTTATAAGTATTAGACGGTGCAAACGGGTATAAGTGTCTTAATACCTACCAGATACGTTGTCAAAAAAAAACCTACCGAATCCTCATCTTCTTATACTCCTGAGACACTTATTGCTTCTAAATGTAGTGTGCCATTGCCTAGCAATGAACATTTGCCCAAAGGGTAATCGATTTTCTCGACGTTTCAACGTTATACAATCATGCCACGGTGGCGTAAGATTGGAATGAAGCGCCCTATAAACCGGAGGTAATGTATTTATTTAAGGCAGATGGTCGCGCGAAGAACAACCGGTAAGTTAATATGGCCCATGGCCTAGTGGCGATATCTCAAGAACGGCTTCATACATTTAAATTCGAACAGAATGTTATTTTAAAGCTCAAAAAATTTTTTTTTGCTGTTTAATTACAAATTTAAAAGACCTCAAAAAGCGCAAAAGAATAATAAAATCGAGCTCGATTCACTAAACCGTAAAGCATATTAACGCAAAGCATGAGTTCAATCAGTCAAGCCGTTCTCGAGAAACCACCACTGGGCCACCACACTTATTAGCTTATCGATTGCTCTTTGAAGACGACTCGTCGCTTCGTTCACGTTGGCCCCACGCGTCGATTGGCCGATTCGCTCTTTACAGCACACGCGCACTATTATTTCACTTCGCGGCGCAACCGCGGACACAAATTGAACTGACTCTGGTGACGCTTCGCTCTGGTGTTTGAGTCACAGAGTCCACTTGTGACACTCCTCAACACTTCACGTAATCCGTAATCTTCCCCTAGACCGCTAACACCTTCGATGAACGACATTCAAATATTCTATGCTTTTTACGGATAGCTACTTAGTGCGACAACACATAAACAGATAAAACTTCAGTTCAAATCTGTTCGGAAAAGCTAAAAAGTTGAGGTTAAAATTAATGGTTCCCAAATTTAAATTGATGTAAAACGCCGAAGAAATGACTCTTTTATCGTTTAACCCACTGCCAGGCGTTTTTGGATCGCAATTTTTCTTTTATTACTATCATGACAGTCTGTCAAAAGTCGACTTCTGGGACATACTGTATAGCCGGGACCAAAAGCCTTCCAAAGCACGATGGCATTCTCAAATTAAGTTGGAATTTACCGGGATTCGAACCCGGATTTTCTGGGTAGTAGATCAACATTGTGCCTGTTGGGCTACCAATCTCATAATAGGTCTATTCCAACTCGCGTTGTGAACGGTTTCTGTACCGCCACGATTCTGCGCTGTTCATAAAATAAAGTACTTTTTATGAAGAGCGCAGAATCCTGAGAGTACATGGACGGTTCACAACGCCTCTTGGAATAAACCTAATGTGATAAACATAAGCTTCACAATCAGACAACACCTTCAGTTATACCGGAAGAAAAACGCTCTACTAGAGAAACTTTCACAGTTCAACAGCCTATAACTATCCGAGACAAAACTTTATATCATAATATTTTTATATTGAATAACTCCATCGTATATTGTATAACTCCATTTTTGTGATCGCCTGAAAAGTGTCGTTCAAAAAATTAGATTTTATTGCCCGTGTTTAGCCTCACTCGGCTCCGCTCCGCCTCGTTCGTCAAACTAACATTCGCAAGAAATCTTCGACCCTCCGCTTTCTTTATGAAATATACCATTACCCAACAAGTAATCATAAGTTATAAATCTTGAGAGAAGTAAGAAAGGGAGATAGACAAGGAAAGAGTAGGTATAAACAATTAAATTATCATATTTTGTGCGGTTCTAACCTTATTGTGTTATGATTAACATCGTTTCGTTTTGTTCGTAACCACGTTCATTATTTGAAATAACTCTACTTTAAATACATACAAATTATAATTCAGGAACGTCTCGTTTATAACCCAACTTAAATATTATCCCTGGTAACCGCATCGCGCGCATGCGTATTCAGCGTTTACGCATAATCATAACTTTTAAAAGCTGAAACTTTCCAAGTTCGCATATTATGATTAGGCGTTAAGACTTGCGACTTACGTGGTTTGTAAACCAACTCATTGAATAAAAACTTTCAAATTTTATGATATGACTTATGCATTAAACTAAACTCGACTTAAATGAATCGATGTTAACGCTGGAATAAAATCACTTTCGCCTTGGACTATGGATGATCTGTATAGTAAGTTGCCATACAAATCGAATTTTGTGCCTGTTTTTCGCTTGTTAACTACACATGCTCCGCCACCTTACAGCCAGAAGACGAACTAAGGACTATGACATTAAAAATGTTTGAAACCTATGATGGTATGATTCCAATTTCTAATTAGTTTTATAAGAAAAGTATGTTATTTACGAAATCGGTCGTAAAGTTAAAGATATTTCAAAAAAACTCGTTTGGAACAAAGCCGATTACTTTCATTAAACTTTTTTTGTTGAAAAATTTCGTATAGTTCTCGAATGAATATAATGAAAATATTGAAAGATTTTGTAAATCAAAGATATTGTATTGCAAAAGAGGGAAGGCAGGTTTAATTGCAGAAATAAAAGTAGCTTTTACAAACAAGTTTTCAAGATTTCTGCTAGATTCATAGCAAATGTTCCAAACATTAAATAGGAGTAAAACGAGAATTAGGAGCGCAAATTAAAAGAAAAGGACTCAAGGAATATTCGTATCTACAGTTCGTCAAATATAAGTTGGTGGACATGTGCGCGAACCGATATAGAGACAGCATTCAGGAGGAAAGAGATGCAAGAGAAATTGGACGGTGAAAAAAATCTCACTGATAATAATTCGAGACTCATTATTATTTCATTCGTAATATTTTATATGAACTTTGTACTGACCTTCTGAGAATCGGACTCGAAGTTCCAACGAATATATAACACGTATAGAACGATATTTCCTATGTAACATTTCGGTCCGAACTTCATGGGGAAATGTATTCGTTCTGTCTTTGTCTAATTTAGACGGCTACGCATGGTTTTTCGATCGATTGGGCGTGACTAACCGTTCTGGACATCAACCAGTGATGCTAAGTCAAACATGAATCGGTAGAATCAATGACACAATCGATGTACATTTATAACTTTTTTTCGTCGGGTGTCATAATCGTCGTCTGTTGGAATAGCTTCCTAACGTTTCGCTTGCACGCTTCTTCAGAGAGTGCATCTCTGATGCACTAAAACTGCATTTTTTAGTGCATCGGTAATTAGTGAACGTGGGGCGCGAAAGCTTCAACCAACATTTGTTAGCAATTTCAACAGTTCAGACATCAGTGTTGATGACAAGTCTAGCGAAAGAGATGCTCTTCTAAAAGTGTTGTATTTTTTTTTTTTTTGGGTAAACAATTTAGTGCGCATCTAGTGGGCGGGGTCATTTGATAATTTCGAGCCACCAACTTATATTTAACAAGCTGTCGATCATTTCAGAATAGCTGTATTGGGTTCTAAAATACCAAGCAAGCAAGAAGAGACAAATTTTGTTTTTCTCATTCTCAATTTAGCATAATTTTGAAAGAATAATAAACCGATGTTGCAGTTGACAATCGTTTATAAAAATAAATAAAATATTTTAGTTTCAAGAGTCGCAGATCCAAAAATATTGTCAATTTTCAGAATTCTTCACGTATTTCCAATGGATTCTGGGAGATATAGCATAATTTTTTGAAAATCTGAAATATACGTGTCGTTACAAAAGGTTCATTCTTCCTGAATCAGTTTGTAAATTTCAAATGAACTAATCGGAGGTCCAAGAAGTAGGTCGAGTTTGCGCACCGCCGACTACTGCGTCGCGTATCCGCGACATCTCTGGTCGGCGTTCGTACTAACTTGAAGTAAATATTCGGTCACAGATAGGCTACCTGTAATCTAAGGCCTCGAACTCTTCCTCCTCCTGGTCGTCGGTATCCATTCCCGTAGGCGCGAATCCCGTCTGTGTGGCAAGCATCGTGTCTAAGATTTCGGACGATTGTCGCATTTGTTCGTCCGGTGACCCGTTCAACTGTTTTGCGTACATCATATATTGCCTAAGTAACTCCTCGGACCTTCGAGCCTTCTGCTTGAACTCGAACAGCCGCTCCACCTGTTGTGCGCATGGCGAACACACCACGTGAGGTAAGTAGTCGTTTTTTGACACCTAAAACGAGAGGATTGTCATAAATATTGGTTCATAAACATTATAGTCGCGAAGCGATTATACTCCTGTTAATATTATTGAACATACAAATGCCGCACTCGGCAGTGAACAACCCGTAAAGCATGGGAGCCCCCAAATCTTTAAAAGTACAAGCGCACGCTTCTGCGCTCTAAACACTCTGTCAACCACTGGTGGACCCCCCCACCTACCCCAAAAAAAACAGGCACCATATCTTAACCTGGATGACACTTGAGCATGGAACAGATTCACCAAATCACACCTATCCGAGACTAACCTAAGATCACGAAAAAGTTAAGAAAGCGAGTGCAATCTCGTCACAGGCCTGTCACAGTGCATCGTCCACAGCAATACCCCGAAAAGTGACAGAAGTAGTTCTATCCACCCCAATTCCGTCCGACGCAATCCTCATCTCCACAACACCACCAGCCTTTGAATTAGGGAACACCCTGTAGGTAGTCTTAAGCAAATTTAAAAACAAGCGATTGGCCCGACACCAGTTTACCAGCCTCGACAAGTCAGAGTTATCACTAAAGCCCGGATGTTAGGCAAAATGCCATAAAATGCCTATTTTCGTATTTTCTGTCTATTTTGCCTAAAATGGGATTTTATGACTTATTTCGCCTATTTCGAACAATTTATGATAGTATAAAGTGGGAAACCCTAAGATCTCAGGTAGGCAGGATTGGTACATAGACAAGAGATAGTTCCCTTTTTCTAGGAATTGATACAACAACTGTTACTGATGGGAAAACCTAAAACCAGATACCTATAGGTATAAATATATCGTAATACCTATTTCCGTTCAGTTGTTTTTCACCATTCGCCCATTCGGTTCAACTTATCGCCAGCCAATATGCTTAAAGTCAGAGCATCCGAGCAAACAAAATTGAATAAATTAATACTTGAATTCGGTAAAGACGTTTTCAGTAGTGACGGTTCTGAGTTATTCTGCAAAATATGTGACTGTAAAGTGAATTTTGAGAAGAAGTATTTTGTATCCCAGCACCTTTCAACAGTGAAACATAAAAATGCTGCTTCGAAAAATTGCGATAGTAAAAAAACGTGTCTGCTTCCGAATTTCGGCGTTATATCCAATCGACAATCCCAATTCTCTTTGGATTTATGTAAAGCACTGATGGATGCGAACATTCCTCTTTGGAAATTGGAAAATCCTTCTCTAAAAGCATTCCTTGAAAAGTACACCAAAGAACACGTGCCAAGTGAGTCCACCCTCCGGAAAAATTATATTGATGTAGTGTTCCAGGAAAAGATGAACAAAATTAGAAAAGAAACGGAAGGTAAAAATTTGTGGGTGTCCATTGACGAAACAACCGATGCTCTTGGCCGCTACGTAGCCAACGTAATTATTGGAACTCTACAATCAACTCACCAGGACTCTAACACGTATTTATTAACAAGTGAAGTACTCGAATCAGCCAATAATTCGACAATAGCCCAATTATTTACCAGTGCGCTCTCATTATTGTGGCCAGATGGAGTGAAACATGACAAAGTGTTGCTATTTGTTTCTGATGCCGCTCCATACATGAAAGCAGCTGGAAAAGTTCTGCAAGTTCTATTTCCAAAAATGGTTCATGTGACGTGTATAGCTCATGCATTGCATAGAGTTGCTGAAGAAGCGCGAAGTTTATTTCACGATGTCGATCTGTTAATATCAAACGTCAAGAAAGTTTTTTAAAAGCTCCATCGAGGGTGCAAATTTTCAAAGAACTTGCACCAGATCTGCCATTACCACCTCAACCTACAATAACGAGATGGGGTACATGGATATCGGCTGCCATTTATTACGCAACCCACTTCGAGAAAATTGTAGAAATAGTGGATCACCTCGAAAATGATGCAGCTTCAATAAAAATATGTAAAGATGTTTTGTCCAAAAAGAATATCCAGTCTGATTTAGCATACATACTTGCACATTTTCATTCAATTCCAACATCAATACAAAAACTAGAAGAGAGGAATTTAAAATTACAAGAGCAATTGAACATTATGGATGAAACAATTGAAAGAATCAATTCTGCGCCTGGATTAAAAGGAGAGTTCATGAAAGAAAAATGTGAAAAAGTGTTGCAGAACAATAGTGGTTTGGTCAAGATGCGCGAAATAAATTCGATTTTATTAGATGGGTCAGTAATTTCTTGAACCCTACCGAAATATCCTCATTTATGTATGCACCTTTGACATCTGTTGATGTGGAGAGATCTTTTTCGTTGTATAAACATATTTTATCAGATAGACGACAAAGTATAAAATTTGAAAATTTGAGAAAACTATTGGTAGTTATGTTTAATAAAGAATAAGTATTCACATCGAATGTTTTTTTGTTTTATTTTATCTGTTTTTATCTATCAGTATATAATAAATGCCTATTTTAAGTGGCTATTTTGAGTATTTTTATTGCCTTTTCACTGCCTTTTTTAACGAATTTATAGTGCCTAAAGTCCGGGCTTTAGTTATCACAAATAGAGAAGGTCCCACAATGGATCCTTGTGGAACCCCTATATTGATCTTGACGATATCAGATGGCGCTTGTGTTCTGACTTGTGATCTGTCCTTTAAGAAACTTCGGATCCAGTGTGGCGCAGTGCCCCTGGCCCCGCAACCCTCGAGTTTCTCGCACAGTTTTTAGTGTGAAACACAGTCGAATGCCTTCAGAGATCACAGAACATCCCAGCAGGGCACCGAACGCGCTGCAAGTGCATGTAAGACTGCTCTATAAAATGGAAATTGCAGTTTTTGAAAGTTTTAATTAACATGAAAAACAATACTGAACTTAAAACCGCAAAAAAGAATTTTCAGCACAAAAGGAGTACATGTGAATATTTTTGTTACAAATTTTATTGATTTCCAAACTTGATAATTGTACAAAGTGGACGAGAACTGGGGTATTGACCGTAAGTTTCTGCATACGAAAATAGATGGCCTGATAACTTTCGTTATCTGGAATTCACTGTTTTTCTCATTATTTTTCAACACAAAACAAAAGCACTATCATCATCAATAATTGCTTCCTTTGAAATCGGCCATGTTTTTTGCGTTACCAGCTACGTCGATCATTTCACTATCTGTGATAACATTATTGTTATGATTTTCAGAAAGAAAACATGAGCGCATTATCAATGATGTCAGAGATGATGTTGACATTTCACACTAAGCCATAAATGGGGTACGGTGATACTCTATGAATGCATTTCAAAGAAAATAATTGATGATAATTGACAAAATGATATCACAGATGATATCGACGTTTCTCATTAAACACCAAATGGTGTACCATGATACTCTGTGAATGCATTTTAATGGCACATTATTTGCAATAATTAAGTTAAGCTAGAAGCGTCAATATCAGTTTATATTGATCGCAAAAAAACTGGCTTCAATTATTTATCATATCTATCGATGACACAATTCGTGAAGGTAGTCAACATCTCGGAAACATTGTGTAACAGTTGGTAATACCAAACAAAAATTCACATTTTACATCCGGTTTTATCGTATGCATCGATAATACGTAAAGGGCCACCGTTTAAAAAAAAAGTGAGGTTAAGAAATCGCGACCCATTAAGTAAAAACAAACGGAAAAAACGATTGACGTTATGTTAATTATCGTCGTCGATTGTAATAATCGAGAAGACGTAATCGTCAGTTTAGCGGGGCCCGGCAATGAGTCACGCTCGCGATCCTGAGAAGCGATCGCGATTTCGAAACATTTCGAGGAACGTTCGCTCGAAACGGTTCGAAAAACACAAAGAAACGGACGCATCTCGTATCTCGCTCGTTTTGCCAAACTTTCTCTATGAACGACGACGAGGAGCAGTCGTCCAGGCGAACGAAGATTCCGATTAGAAAACGAAGTCGTCGACTAGTTAGCGCGGGCGACAGACGCCGAACAATGCACGTCTTCCGATCTCGGTCCCACGCACCATCGGCGGCAGATGTACTCGCCTTAATCCGATCGCTTCGCAGAAAAACAATTGGAAAATGACATGTCGGACTCACCGTTATCGATAGACATTCGGCGATTTTCTCGGCGACGTCACGTCGGACGCCGTCGAACAACGACACCGGCGGCTCTTTCTCCTCGTCGACGGACAAACAAAGACGACAGAGTCGATGAAACTTTGGCGGCACATTACACATATTCGAGACGACGTTCGATTAAAACGAACAACAACAAACACACATGACGCGCACACACAGCCGATATTATTGTTGTTTTTTCGACGGTGATTTTCGTTCGATCGAAATCATCGCGTTTTGATTTAAGGCACTGCCATGGCCAGCCTCTTTAGAAGCTGCTGCTGCTGCTGTCGTTTGATGATGATTAGAGAGCACGACGGTTCCTCTCTTATCATACCGGTTCGTCGGGCCGCCGCCAGTTGGCGCTGTCGCGTTCTATAAACAAAACACCGAAAATTCGCGATTTTCACGATATCCCTATCGATTTCCCGAATTGATAATGTGTTCGGTACCGGGAATTCCAAACGACGAAACGGGAAACGGTTTTATTATCAACGTTTCATCGATAATATAAATAGATAACAGATGAAGGAGGGCGCCTGCGCGCGTCCCGTCTGTTCTCTCACTGTTGCGACCGAAATAAATCTTGTTCTTTTCTTCTTATCACGCGCGCGTTCACTTGAATACTAATGCGCAAAATTATTCTTAGGATTTTTTACGGCTCATGTTTCTCGTTCTTGTTTTTATTTCATTAATAAATTTAAACGATCATATGAAAGATTAATAAAAAATAAGTCTAAAAACGAAAATGAAATTTCGCCTTTCATCTCATAGCTTTTTTATCGAGTTCAGGCGTCAGAGGTTACGGTGTAAAAAAATCCCATTACGAATGTCAAAATAAGTGTAACATTCTAATTTTAGCGGAAGAAAATTAATCCCCAAAAAATTGAATCTAAAATATTTTTATTTAATAAAAAGTTCAAAAAAATCCTTATAAAAACAGTTGTAACGAGATTTTTATTACAAAAGTTGAGATCAGCTTGTTTGCATCATGAGGGTTATCGCTTCAACCGAAATAATACCAATAGATTCTTCAATATTCATCATATTTTGAAGAATCTATTGGGATTAATTCAGTTGTATACATCTTATCAACTGCTTCGTCCCCAACGAATTTTTTTTTCGCTCATGGGTTCTCTTCCTTTTTTGTAGTTCAAAATCAATTTCTACACCAATCTCCTTCAGAGATTTTTCTTTATCTCTTTTACGTTGAGAATTCTTTACTGAGTTCTGCATTATTCACTCATTGAATTTTTAAATTTCCTTTTAGTTTTATTACTTCTTCAACTATCTTTGGTTTTACATACCTCTTTATCAGTTCTTTGTACAATTTCTGATATTTTAAAGATCCATGCCTGTTCATGTTCTTTCTGCTTTTTTTTATTTTTCTATATGGTTGCATCATCAATTATTTTCTTTTGTTTTTCCTTTATCATTTCCAATTTTGATTTTAATCGATGAGTTTAACTTTTCGTGTTTTCAGTTTTTTAATATTTCAAATCAGTCTGCATCGTAAATGTGTTGCCTTTGGATAACTTTTGCTGTTCTTCACTTGAATATTGAATCTTCCTTCACCATTATGTAAGCTAGTTGTGCTCCCTTCACATCTACGGTTTCTCTCCGCTAGAAGCCATCTTATATCCGCCCCTATTTATAAGTGAAGCTCTTTCTTTTTTGATGATTGAAATTCGGGTTTGCAATTATTAGATTGATCTGCTACAAAAATTATCTCCTCTTCGGGATATAGTAATAATAATACTAATAATAATAATAATAATATTTATTCCAAAAAATATTTAGATAGGTATTGTATTATGTACTTGGCTCCGTTTCTAGCCAAGTAATACTTCTTCTTCTTCTCGTACCTTGTCAGGTCTCCCTGATAGTCCAGTCAATAGAGAAACGTACCAGTGCTAAATAAAAAAAATTAATTACAGGTAACGACCTAGTGGAAGTTGTTGGGGGTAGTGAGTATAATATGAGGTTTCCATAAGGACTGCTATCGAGCGTCCTAGGGGGTGGGGGTGCAGTTCAAAGTTTCGAAATCACACGTTTTCGCTTCTAAATTTTGAACTATTGATTTTATTGAAAATGTCTTCGAACAAATGTTTTAGATACTAAGAATACCTTCCATTTTTTCAATTTTGTTCAATTTGGGCGAACGGTTAACAAGAAAACTGCAAAAAACTGCTCAAAACAGGCGTTTTTTGCAAACGTGATATTTACGACGCCAATTTTTTTTTTAAATTTTTTATCATCTCAAAATGAAGCTCTTATAGCATCAAATTAAACTACATGAAAACAAAAAGTATTACATTCATCATTCACGAGATATAGTAATTTGTTTATAAAAAACTACCTTTTCGACAGGGAAACGTGCTGGTTGTCCGCAATATTTTTCCAGTTTTTTTTTAATGAGTATTATAGAAGAAGACCTATATTTTACTCTACCGAAAAGTTTCAGACTAGAAAATGCGGAAAAGACTACTTTTCATAACATGGAAAAAAAGGTACCTTTTTTTCCATAAACAAATTGCCTCGGGCGGTTTATTTTGATATTCAGAGGTTCCATTTTGTCGCGAATGAAAATAGTTATTGAAATAAAGAATTTAACCCTTCAAGAAATCTTCTACGACCTTTTGAACGCCAGTTGCATTTTTTTTTAAAACATCACAGTGGCTTTATAAATAAAAATTTAGGAATTAATTCGAGTTCATAATTTTCGTAATGGATTATATTTGATGATGCTTTAGGGGAATGTGAAAAAAGATGATAATTTGGACGGGTCGTCGCATTCTCGTCTTGCGGTCGATGGGGTCTTGGAGGGAATAGCAGTTCGGCGCGTATCGTAGTCGTGACTGCCTTCATAATCTTCGAGCGATTGTTTTGAAAAACTTAATCCAAAATTACAATCAACAACTCACTCGAGTTTCAAAGCAAAGTGCCGACTACGTCGACGAGACGGAATAGAATCCCCCTCTATTCGGATTGAAGATGAGTATGCAACTTAAACGAATCAAATTGTCACCTGTTTATTTGTATCAACAACAGGCATATTTTTACTTTTCTTTGAAAATAATGAAATATAATTCATTACGAAAAGTATGAACTCGAATTAATTCCTCAATTTTTATTTATAAAGCCACTGTGATGTTTTAAAAAAAATGCAACTGGCGTTCAAAAGGTCGTAGAAGATTTCTTGAAGGGTTAAATTCTTTATTTCAATAACTATTTTCATTCGCGAGAGAATGGAACCTCTGAATATCAAAATAAACCGCCCGAGGCAATTTGTTTATGGAAAAAAAGGTACCTTTGATCTCAAAGGTGTTATTCTCACCAACCCGGTGATAGGGTATAATTTTGAAAAATCCTCTAATTAACGAGTAAGCCGGCAAAAATTGAAAAATAAGTCATAGTCGGGGTAGCTTAGTGGTAGAGCAACAGTGCGTAAAGCTGGAGGTCCGGGTTCGATTCCCGGTCCCGCCGTGACTTACTTTTCAGGATTTTTCAAAAGGTACCTTTTTTTCCATGTTATGAAAAGTAGTCTTTTCCGCATTTTCTAGTCTGAAACTTTTCGGTAGAGTAAAATATAGGTCTTCTTCTATAATACTCATTAAAAAAAACTGGAAAAATATTGCGGACAACCAGCACGTTTCCCTGTCGAAAAGGTAGTTTTTTATAAACAAATTACTATATCTCGTGAATGATGAATGTAATACTTTTTGTTTTCATGTAGTTTAATTTGATGCTATAAGAGCTTCATTTTGAGATGATAAAAAATTTCAAAAAAAAATTGGCGTCGTAAATATCACGTTTGCAAAAAACGCCTGTTTTGAGCAGTTTTTTGCAGTTTTCTTGTTAACCGCTCGCCCAAATTGAACAAAACCTAATTCAAATGGAAGGTATTCTTAGTATTTAAAACATTTGTTCGAAGACATTTTCAATAAAATCAATGGTTCAAAATTTAGAAGCGAAAACGTGTGATTTCGAAACTTTGAACTGCACCCCCACCCCCTAGGACACTCGATAGCAGTCCTTATGGAAAGCTCATATTATACTCACTACCCCCAACAACTGCCACTAGGTCGCTACCTGTAATTAATTTTTTCCATGAAATGTCTCTATTGACTGGACTATGACGTCGGCAATCATTGTGGCGAGTTGATCTCCGTTTTCAGCTGTTCTGAAAAGTCGTTGAATGTCACGTATTCCAGTCCACTCACGGATATTTTTCAACCAAGATATCCGCCTTCTTCCAACTCCTCTGCGACCATCTATTTTGCCTTTCATAATCAGGTGAAGAATATAATAACTCTCACCGCGAAGGATATATCCTAGATATGAAATTTTACGACATTTTACCGTTTTCAACAATTTGAAGCTTTTGAAGCAGTATGTTTAAAGCGCACATTGCCTCTCTGGTAACAAAAGAGTTCCTAAAGCCAAACTGGGTGTTATCTAAATCTTTTTCGCATTTGCTCCTTATTCTCCGATATAACACTTTTAAACTAAAAAAACTTTAAAACTTTTAAAGTATGAGTCATGAGACTTATTAATCTATAATCGCTGCATTTTTTTGGGCGTTGTTTTCTTGGGATTGCAATAAATATAGATTTTAACCAGTCTTCTGGTATTTCACCAGTGTTGTATATATTATTAAATAGTTTAACCAAAATCATGATATTGTCTTCATGAATCATTTGTAGAATCTCTACTGGTATATCGTCAGGTCCAGCGGCTTTTTTAGTTTTAGCAGAACTTGTACTAAAAAGTACTTCGGACTTTAGAATTTCTGGGCCTTTTGTATATATTATTTGGTTCATTTGGTCTGGTGTCTTCAAAAAGTTCAGCAATATATTCACTCCAGACTCTCAATATTTCCTGTTCGTCAATAATGGATTTGCCTGTATTATCTATCAGAAAATTAGGATTCCTGTGGTTATATAAGACAGAAACTTCTCTGACTTTTTTATATAAGTTGAATATATCATGCTTTTTCTCCAATTCCTCCATCTCTTGGAATTTATTCAACATCCATCTCTCTTTTGCAACTCTTAACTTTCTCTTTATCTCTCTTTGTTTCTATTTATCGTCTACTATATTATTTTTAAACTTTCTTCTTTGTTTTATAAGCTCCAATATTTCTTCAGTCATCCATCGATGTTTTTTTCTATTGTTCCTGATCATTGTGTGTTTTTTTATCAGATCAGACAGTTTTTCTTGAAACAATTTCCATGTTTCGTTGAGAGTATCTTGAGTTATCATTTCACAAAGCTCCATGTTTAAGTCTTTTTCTAATTTTTCCATATTAGCTTCTTATATAGAAAACTTTCGTTTCTGAGTACCTTTGTTCAACCCCTTCAATCTAAGTTTGATATCGGCAATCAGTGGATTGTGATCTGAACTTATATCTGCACTCGGGTATGTTGTGACTTTATTGACGCAGTTTCTAAATCGTTTATTAATCAGTATGTAGTCAATCTGATTCCTTACTACTAATAGTAATAATAATAATACTATATAATATGTATTAATAATAATACTATAATAATAATACTAGTAATACTAGAATAATTTCTTCGCTATTCTAACATACCCCGTCACATTAAGGACGGGTTGCATAAAACTTTAACAACGTTGTTAGACGTTAATCACGATGTCAACCATAGATTTTAGGAACGATTTCATGTTTTAACAAGATGTTAGTTGACAACTGGTTTTATGCAACCCGCCCTCAGTCCCATTGATTTAGCAGGCATAACAGCCTCTCCCTTCATTTCTGTTCTTCCTTCTTCGTCCACGTATTTTAATGTTTTGACTCAATATCGTCAGATGTTCACATATGCACTGACAGTTCGAAGAACAATTTAACACAAAGACCATCAAACAGAAACTACTTGTAGAAATAAATTAGCCATTCTGTTTTGACACAGAATGTTATACATTTACCAAATAATCACAGAACACATGTATGTATTGTAGAAATGATCTTCATTAATTTTTTTCTTCCTCAAGGGGCGATTTTAATGGTTCAATGGGTCATCGTCGAGATTTAATGAGAAAAACAACTGGGTTTTATCCGCGTAGGTTTGCATTGTACACGAACAACCTCTAAAAGCAAAATCATTTGTAATTATTAAAAATAAATCAGGGCCAAGAATTGACCCTTGTGGCACACCAATAATTTATGACATTGGACACGTAGAGCTCAGAAAAACCGTAGAGCCTCTATCAAGCAACTTATTAATAATCTCGTCAGTGACAAACGAGCCGAAGTGTTGATCAGTAATTTTTTCCATGAATTTGGATAAATTGGATGCATATCCTTAAATGAATGGGGGTCGCGAATCTTCAACTTATCGTCAAAAAAGCAATTTTTAGATATACATTTATAATATGAATGACAAACGGCGCAATAATCGGGCGGCAAGACTTCTACAATATAATTGGAACACCCATAAATTCTTATATAGTCGGAAGTCTAAGAGAAAAAGTAAAGAGAAAACAATTAGAAGAGTAGAAGCAAAATACTGAGGAAGCACGTTTTTACCTGATATTGAATCCAATTATGGTTAGGCATTGTTCATTTCTCGGAACAACTTTACCAAAGAGATGGGATCTGTTCGTGGAACTAGTTTTAGGAAACATTAAGTTTAGGTAGAGTTTTAGTAAGTATTGTTAAATCCGTTACCACAAACATCCTTTAAAAGGGGATTACGCAGGTACATTCGTTAAATTTTTGTAAAGGACTTCTTGTCGTAGGCACATAATTTTCTACGAATATTTCAGACAATATCTTTTCCAAGCTTCGTGAAGTGAGTTGATTGATGTTATTCCTTCGCGTGGTAGTTCCTTTTTCTATCGTTTTGTACTTTGACTACGACTTTAAACAACACATTTTCCAACCATGTATACGGCAAAGTGTGTATGTGAAGAATGCGACTCAATAACACAAAACTGTACATAACTAAACGAAAATATTATATAATATATTATATAATATTCTGTAGGAAGAAATAACAAATGCACTGCTCTAGCTTCACAAGCTATAGAAAATTTATCTCTGTTTGACTTGAACATTTACGAAATTTTAAATATTGAAAAAAAACGCAGTAACACAGTATGAGTAAAATCCAACAGAGCACCAATGCTATTAATTCAAGAACAATTTTAAACTTTTTAAATGTTGTCCAAAATTTAATTCAAAACTAATACATAATATATATGTTTTTACATCTCAAAAAAAAAATATTCACAACGAACTTTGTTAATTTTAATTCTTTATATCAATTAATTTTTGGTAAATAAGGTGATGTCATAATTTTTCATAGTTACTATCATGTCACATTTTTCATAGTTACTGTCCTATTATTATTATTTTGGATGAACCAAAATATTTTAGTCTTGATTAAAATGAGAAACTCACTAAGAGAAACTAATTATGAAGAATACAAAAAGGTAAAGAACAGAATAACAACTGAATGTAGAATTGCTAAAGACATATGGATGGAGAAAAACTGCAGAGAAATTGAAACGGATCTAATAAAAAACAATACTGACAAGGCGTACAATAAAGTGAAGAGATTAAACTACACTCAGAAAACAAGAAGTAATGTAGTTAAAGATAAATCGGGAAATATCTTATTTGAAAATGAAAAAGTAGCAGAGAGATGGAAAGAATATATGGAAGAGTTATACAAAGGAGTTGAGATTGAAGAGGAACAGAATTATATTGAAAATGAAGAAGATGTAAATTTTAATGAATTGGGGCCAACAATTACAAGGGAAGAGTTTTACATAGCATTGAAAGATTTAAGAGATAAAAGAGCAGTGGGGATAGATGAAATACCAGCAGAAGTATTAAAGAAATTAGATAATACAACGACAGAAAAGCTATTTAATATCATCACCGATTGTTATGAAAAGGAAAGATCCTAACGACTTCTTCACAAGTAAATGCATTACCTTACCAAAAAAGGGAAATGCGAATGACTGCTCCAGTTACAGGACAATATCCATTTTATCCCATGCATCAAAAATTCTCCTAAATATCATAAAACATAGGTTGAAGAATAAAGTAGAAAGCCAAATAGGAGATGATCAATTTGGATTCAGGAAAGAAAGGGGTACAAGAGAAGCGATACTAGCACTACGTCAAATCCTTGATAGAAGAATAGATGTAAACAGAGATACTTATGTCACTTTTATAGACCTAGAGAAAGCATTCGATAAAGTAAATTGGATGTATTTATTTAGAACGTTGAAAGATAATGGAGTCGATTGGAGAGATAGAAGATTGATTTTAAAAATGTACAAAGCTCAGAATACTATAATTGATATTAATGGATTTAAAAAACAGGCTAAAATTAGAAAAGGAGTCAGACAGGGATGTCCACTATCTCCATATTTATTTAATATCTTCATTGAAGCATCAATAAATGAGCTAAAGGTTAAAACGGGAGGAATTAAGATCAATGGACAAAGAGTTCACAGCATACGATTTGCAGATGACATTGTACTACTAGCTGAGTCTCAAAATGATATGAATAAAATGCTTAACATCTTGGCAGATATTTTTGATAAAAAACAACTAAGAATCAATGAACAGAAGACAAAAGCAATGTTGATAAGTAAGAGCAATTACAATGATGAAATACATATTAAAATAAGAAACAATCCTATACAACAAGTTAGTGAGTTCTGCTATCTGGGAAGCTTAATTACGAACAGAAGTCAATCAACAGCTGACATAAAGAGAAGAATAGCTCTCGCCAAACAAGCATTCCTAAAGAAATACAATATACTTAGTAATAAACACCTCAAACTTGATACTCGTAAAAGTTTATTAAAACTTTTGTTTGGAGTGTCTTATGTTATGGATGTGAAACATGGACAATGACGCAAAAGATAGAAAATATCTTCAAGCAATGGAGATGTGGTTATGGAGGAAAATGACTAAGACTAAATGGATAGAAAAAAAATCAAATGAAAGAGTTCTAGAAGAAATAGGAGAAAAAAGAGGTCTAATCATTAATATAATGCAAAGGAAAATCAAATTTATTGGGCATCTCATCCGTCACAATGATTTTCTTATTAATATTTTTGAAGGAAGAATTATGGGAAGAAGACCAAGAGGAAGACCTAAAACTAATTACTTCCAAGATGTAAAGGGGAAGATGGACTGTGCATCGTACCAACAACTAAAGGATGCAGCAAAGGACAGACACACATGGCTATTACGACAAGGCGTTGCCTTTAGAACATGATGATGACTGTCCTATCATAATTTTGAAATTTATCTGATGATTGCAAACGTACGAAACACGTTATAAATAAAATTAAGTAATTATATTCAATACAGTTTAAATTGACCAATACTCGAATTTTCAAACAATTTCCCGTAGCTCCAATGACGATCGTTTACGTAACAAATACAAGTTTTGCGTTGGGTTCACCACTGACGCAGACGTCGTTTATCTCCTTCTCGCACCGTTTCCGCCTTTATTCTATTCGATCAAAACGCGTTGGTACTTGGAAGGGGATATGAGTCATTTACACAAATTACGTTCTTGGAGTTTGTTTATTGTTTAGTTTGAAGTCGATACGTGAGAATCCACAAATCGTGATAACTTGTTGAAAAGGAAATATCTTTAACGAAGTGCCTTACAGGTGAGAGTTCCGCTAATTCATTACGTTTAACATGTCGTTATTTTCCGGTTGTCACTCAATATTACGACGGAATTCACTTCACTTACCTGAAAACTAAATATTCTGATCGACGTTCGATGTACATGTACATCGATGTCAACTTCTGTGTTTTGTGATGCCACTGTAATATAATAGTTACATTTTTTATTATTATGAAATGGCGAAGACGTCCCCATTAGGTAATTTATTATCACGATCAATCAGTTTATTAAGTTGCTTTCTGAATCTTAAAAAATTCGAAAAAAATAAGTGAAGATGATTCCTACAATACATACATGTGTTCTGTGATTATTTGGCTTATGTAAAATGCATAACATTCTGTGTCAAAACAGAATGGCTAATTTATTTCTGCAAGTAGTTTCTGTTTGATGGACTTCGTGTTAAGTTGTTCTTCGAACTGTCAGTGCATATGTGAACATTTGCCGATATTGAGTCAAAACATTAAAATACATGGACTAAGAAAGCTGCGCTTAACAAAAATGTTTTGTTATAACTGATCAAAATTTACTAAATGGTGGCAACGCAGCACTAAACACCTTCGTCGGCTACATTAACTTCAATCCCTTTCTGTGTTTGTTGTAGATTTTTAGTACAAGGTCATTGTTTCAGGTCGTGCATGGAACTGACGGATACCACTTACTACGTACTTTTGAGTCTCGTCGTTGTGCCTGTTCATCTATTTTTTGGTCTTTGGTCTTGGTTGGGTTGGGAGTTATACGTGAACAACTAATACATGGAAATGAGTGGCGGTCAATTCAACGGTGGTGATAAAAACAACATCAACAACATGAAGCGCAATTTAACGCTCGATTTCAACAAAGTGAAAACGCTGAACGTTCCCTCGTCAGCTAATTCAGGACTGTTACTTTCGCCCGACTTGAATCTTCTAAAAGTGGGCACGCCCGAACTGGAAAACATGATTTTGGGGAACCCTACGGTGAATACACCGACACCGTCTTTTTTCCCGAAATCGGTGACCATGGAGCAAGCGTCATTCGCCGGTGGTTTTGAGGAAGCGCTGAATAAGTTGCACAATTCCAACGGCTCAGACAGTAATGCCAGTACTCTGTACAACGAACCTTTTTTACCAATGGTGAAAGAAGAACCACAAACTGTCCCGAACGTATCGAGTTCGCCACCGATGTCACCCGTTGATATGGAGTACCAAGAACGTATGAAGTTGGAGCGTAAGCGACAAAGAAATCGTTTGGCTGCCTCCAAGTGTCGCTCGAGAAAATTGGAACGGATATCAAAGCTGGAGGATAAGGTGAAACAACTCAAGAATGAAAACAACGAGTTGGCGTCTGTTTTAGCCCAGCTTAAAGAAACGGTCGGTCTTCTGAAACTTGAAGTTATGGATCATGCTAACGCAGGATGTCAAATCATCACTGGTCAATATTAAGTTTATTGTGTTACTAATTATTCATTTTGTATATTTTATTATAATAAATACTATTTACAAGCAAATATTTATGATTTTTTTAAAATTTACGACTCAAATTGAAAAGTGGTCACTTATTTATGTCAAATTACTCGGAAAGTTTCATCTATGGTTTGTAGTGTCACTTTGACATACCAACTTCATTTTTCTGTGTTTGTGCAATACTATTTATAAACAAAGCCACTGTTGAAAAACCTGTTCAAATTAGAAATGTGAAGCGCAAACGTTAAACGTTTGTACGATGGAAGAACGAATATCTAGCGTTGCGAGATGTGAAGGATAATTTAGAAGTGGTACGAATGGAAGGAATGGTAGAAGCGAGCGAAAATGAGCAAATTCAAATTTCCATCACCGCCGAGATTAACGAGAAGTGTCGAACTTCGTTCGCACCGTATCTGTCGAGCACCGTCTTCGTGGTCGGACGATGAAGATTGCAGCCTGAACGAATCATGTTGGTTGAGACACAAAATGACGGCTTGTTTACCACCGATTGGAATCTTTTGGGATATCGAAAACTGCCAGGTGAGGCTTGATTAAGCCCTAACCTAGTATTGGGTTTCACCTTCAAATTTTTACATATTTAACGATTTCTGTAATAGTAAAGTAGTGAATAATAATAATTTTGAATAGGTTCCAAAGCAAAAGAGCGCCTCTTCAATTGTGCAACGTATGCGCGACTTGTTTGTACAAAATTACAGGGAGGCTGAATTTCAAGTAGTCTGCGACGTTCGTCGAGAACATCCACACATCGTTAACGAGTTACATGATTCTCAGGTAATTAAGACTAATTAAAAAAAATTATTCAAGTAAATTATTTCCAGGTGAATCTGATTCACGTCTCTTCGGTATCAAAAAACGCGGCCGATGAGAAACTTCGACAGTCGATGCGACGCTTCGCGGAACTCCATCCGTCTCCCTGCGCCGTTCTTCTAATATCGGGCGATGTTAATTTCGCAGCGGATCTCTCCGATCTCAGATATCGTAAAAAAATTCACGTCATTTTGGTGCATAATACGAATGCTGCGGACGCGCTGATCTTATGTGCGAACGAACATCATCAGTACAGGGATTTGATTGACGATTTGCCGGTGGTTGTACGCAAAGATAAAGTCCATCCGGACGAAATGGCAATTTTGGTCGTTGATAATTTGCCGACGTCGCAGGATTCTGCTAAAATTAAGACTCGTTTGAAGCTTTTGACGGACAATTGTGGCGGAAAGATTGAAGAAATTCGACCGGAAGGCAAGGCGGTTATCAGGTTTACGACTTTGAGTTCAGCAACAAGGTGAGTTTAATTATTTGAGGAAGAGTTACAAATATATATGTGCTACATTTTTTCTTTTATATCTTTTTAACTCTTTTTTTTTGGACCTACATATAAACGACCCATTTTTAATAAATTGCAAGACTATTAACATGTATGAACTGCTGGAAGTTAATAATTTATTGTTACATTAATTAGTCATTCCTATATTACAAATTGTACCTTAATATTTAAACCGTCGGACTTTTAAGTAAATAAATGATTTCATTTTGAAAAAACAAATTTTGGCACTGTTGAAATATAACTGGCCCAATGATTCGGATTCAATTCTTAGTTGTAAACAGAGTTGTTTAAAGGTATCTAGAATCACTGCAAAACCCATATGATGTACAAGGATGCAAAACAATTAAAACATGAATATCCGGATTTCTATAGCCCCTACAACAATGCAACGGGAAAACTACAAAAAGCTAATTGTACGAAATGAATTTGTAAAATCATATGTTTTAGATTTGAAGTTTACAATCAGATTCTTCTCTTTGACATTCTTTATCTCTATATTTATCACTAAAGCCCGGACTTTAGGCACTATAAATTCGTTAAAAAAAGGCAGTGAAAAGGCAATAAAAATACTCAAAATAGCCACTTAAAATAGGCATTTATTATATACTGATAGATAAAAACAGATAAGATAAAACAAAAAAACATTCGATGTGAATACTTATTCTTTATTAAACATAACTACCAATAGTTTTCTCAAATTTTCAAATTTTATACTTTGTCGTCTATCTGATAAAATATGTTTATACAACGAAAAAGATCTCTCCACATCAACAGATGTCAAAGGTGCATACATAAATGAGGATATTTCGGTAGGGTTCAAGAAATTACTGACCCCATCTCCTAATAAAATCGAATTTATTTCGCGCATCTTGACCAAACCACTATTGTTCTGCAACACTTTTTCACATTTTTCTTTCATGAACTCTCCTTTTAATCCAGGCGCAGAATTGATTCTTTCAATTGTTTCATCCATAATGTTCAATTGCTCTTGTAATTTTAAATTCCTCTCTTCTAGTTTTTGTATTGATGTTGGAATTGAATGAAAATGTGCAAGTATGTATGCTAAATCAGACTGGATATTCTTTTTGGACAAAACATCTTTACATATTTTTATTGAAGCTGCATCATTTTCGAGGTGATCCACTATTTCTACAATTTTCTCGAAATGGGTTGCGTAATAAATGGCAGCCGATATCCATGTACCCCATCTCGTTATTGTAGGTTGAGGTGGTAATGGCAGATCTGGTGCAAGTTCTTTGCACCCTCGATGGAGCTTTTAAAAAACTTTCTTGACGTTTGATATTAACAGATCGACATCGTGAAATAAACTTCGCGCTTCTTCAGCAACTCTATGCAATGCATGAGCTATACACGTCACATGAACCATTTTTGGAAATAGAACTTGCAGAACTTTTCCAGCTGCTTTCATGTATGGAGCGGCATCAGAAACAAATAGCAACACTTTGTCATGTTTCACTCCATCTGGCCACAATAATGAGAGCGCACTGGTAAATAATTGGGCTATTGTCGAATTATTGGCTGATTCGAGTACTTCACTTGTTAATAAATACGTGTTAGAGTCCTGGTGAGTTGATTGTAGAGTTCCAATAATTACGTTGGCTACGTAGCGGCCAAGAGCATCGGTTGTTTCGTCAATGGACACCCACAAATTTTTACCTTCCGTTTCTTTTCTAATTTTGTTCATCTTTTCCTGGAACACTACATCAATATAATTTTTCCGGAGGGTGGACTCACTTGGCACGTGTTCTTTGGTGTACTTTTCAAGGAATGCTTTTAGAGAAGGATTTTCCAATTTCCAAAGAGGAATGTTCGCATCCATCAGTGCTTTACATAAATCCAAAGAGAATTGGGATTGTCGATTGGATATAACGCCGAAATTCGGAAGCAGACACGTTTTTACTATCGCAATTTTTCGAAGCAGCATTTTTATGTTTCACTGTTGAAAGGTGCTGGGATACAAAATACTTCTTCTCAAAATTCACTTTACAGTCACATATTTTGCAGAATAACACAGAACCGTCACTACTGAAAACGTCTTTACCGAATTCAAGTATTAATTTATTCAATTTTGTTTGCTCGGATGCTCTGACTTTAGGCATATTGGCTGGCGATAAGTTGAACCGAATGGGCGAATGGTGAAAAACAACTGAACGGAAATAGGTATTACGATATATTTATACCTATAGGTATCTGGTTTTAGGTTTTCCCATCAGTAACAGTTGTTGTATCAATTCCTAGAAAGAGGGAACTATCTCTTGTCTATGTACCAATCCTGCCTACCTGAGATCTTAGGGTTTCCCACTTTATACTATCATAAATTGTTCGAAATAGGCAAAATAAGTCATAAAATCCCATTTTAGGCAAAATAGACAGAAAATACGAAAATAGGCATTTTATGGCATTTTATGGCATTTTGCCTAACATCCGGGCTTTATTTATCACCGTGCATGATTTCCTTTAAATATTGACGTGGTATCGCAAATACATGAGCATCGCATCTGTAATTTCTCGTTTTTTTGAATTCGATGCTTCTGCAAACGCGATACAATCGAACGTCGATACAGCGTTTTGGTTCGGGAACGAAATGGCGCACTATCGCAAGCCGTACGATCGTACTTCCAGGTGAAGAAAAGTGACACTTTTACTAAATTGTCTTCGGTGATTTTGAGTTCGTAACGTTTTTCTATTGTTCCAGAGCGCAGAAACGTATAAACGGCGAGGATGTGTTCGGAAATAAAATTCGGGCATCGACACCTGCACTCAGAGACCATTCAGGTGAGTGAGCGGAATTTTCTTGACAAACTTTCCTCGCAACGGTTGTTATTCGTGCAGGGAGAAAAGTGAAACCGGAACAACCGAAATTTTCGGGTGCGGATTCCGCTTGGAAATTACGATCATCGTTCACGCAACCACCACCGAGATTTAATTTGCCGGCTGTTGGAGGCAGTAATTCGTCATGGAGACAGGTAACGTTTCGTATTAAAAATATTTAAGTACATCGTTGTAATCCTCGATATACAAAAAAAATTTTTGGGTACGATTTCCTGGAAAATAGCCAAGAAAATTATTCTTCAAACTCTCCTAAAATAATCATCATTGAAAATTTTATTTGTGATTTTTTCGTTATTCTTAAGAAGCCCACGAAGAATATTTTGAAAATTTCAGTGATCAATAATCATAGTTTTAAAAATGCGTTCGATAATATTGAATTTTATTGAGAATTTATTCCAATAACAGAGGTTAAAATTTTTTTGGAAATTTTGTACATATTTTTGAAATTTAAAGAAAAAACTGAAAATTTCCCCGAATTTGATGAATTTTCGGAAAATGATCAAGAAATTTCCCGAAAATTCTTTTGTTCTTCATTGAAAAAATTTTTGCAAAATTTAAGATGACACTTGTATTTACTATGGAAATCTAAAAATTTTTAAGGAATTCAATAATAACAAGTTTTTATCCACATTTAGCATTTTTTTTTTAGTATTTTTTAGGATATTCTTGACAACTTCTTCTGATTTTCCTATACAGGCTGGCCAGAACAGTGACGTCCAAAAATAAAATTTAGGTCCCTCGTATCGTGGGGTATCCAAATCACCCCCATGTATGTAGTCCGACTAACCAACAAATACTTCACAGAATCGGTAAAAAAATTTTAGACAAGATGATCTGTTTTATTAATAATACCATTTCTTGTCTAAAATTTTTTTACCGAACCTGTGAAGTATTTGTTGGTTAGTTTCAAGTAATTTCTTTCAATAAATTACTTTTGAAATGATAAAATGGCAAAAGAAAATTTTTTTGTTAAATTAATTATTTTCAGAAGTTTTCACCTTGTTGCCTTTAAAAGCCAATTTTAGCAATTTCAGCCCCCTTAAGTACCACTTTTTTTTAATGCTTATTAAAGCTAAAAGTATGGCGCAGTTTTAAAGCCCACTTAGTACCTACGAAGTCACCTTTTTAGATTTTTAATTGAAACTAAAAATTAAGGTCATGATTCAACGATCCTAAAGTTTTCATTTTAGACCAACATTTTGACAGCTTATATTAGAGTTGTGAAGCTGATTCTTTTACTCATAAAAGTACAAATCATAAAAAATCAATTGCAAAAAAAAATCAAGAAAACGTTCTCTACTTTTTCAAGGAAGATAAAAATTCGTTGGTCATGTCGGAAATTCCCGAAAATTCAGAAAAAAAATCATAACTCGAAAACTATAAAAAATCGGACTACATACATGGGGGTGATTTGGATACCCCACGATACGAGGGACCTAAATTTTATTTTTGGACGTCACTGTTCTGGTCACCCTGTATATGTTGAAAAGACAGGTTCCGGCAGAATTGATTGAATGAAAATTTCTTTTGGAAATTAACTCACATTTTTTGAATTAAAAAAAGCATTCAAAATGTATCCGTGTGATGAATTTTCTTTAAAATTTCTAGAAAATGGTGAAGAAAATTTTTCTGTAAACTTGATAGTGAACCTGAAGAATTCTTTGAAAATTCGATAATTCTTTTGATTCTCAGCGAATACTGAAAAAATTTCTGGAAAATATTTTATTTAATGTTGAAAATACTTTTTTTTTCTATGACTAAAAATTTTTATTTATAGTTTCCAATTGTTTTCTTTTTCAGAATTTCTTCTGATTTTCTTAAATTTATAAGACAGGTTTAGCTAGAAATGGGTGAAATTCTTGAATTTCTTTGAAAAATTGGTAAATTTCGTTTGCCGTTTCCCTAAAATCTGCGAGAACTTTGGACACTTTTCTGAGAAGTTTGTGAGTTATCTGAAACTCCGATGGGATCCACGAGAAGTTTTTTGGAAATTTCCACACATTTTCGAAATTAAAACAAGAACCAATGGAAATCTCAGCGCGTTTGATGACTTTCCTTTTTTTCTTTTAACTTCCCCCCAAAAAATGGTTAACTTGAAAAATTCTTTGAAAATTCGATTATACTTTTGATTTTCAGTGACTATTGAAGAACTTTCTGCAAAATTTAAAACAATCTTTTATTTACTGTTGAAAATTAACATTTTTGTTGTAAATTTCTACGACAACTATTTGTATTTACATTTTGCAATTTTTTTTTTATAGAATTTCCTCTGATTGTCCTAAATTAATGAGACAGGTTTCGCTAGAATTGGTTAAAATTCTCGAATTTCGTTTGCCGTTTCTCTAAAATCTGCAAGAACTTTGGACACTTTTCTGAGAGGTTTGTGAGTTATCTGAAACTCCGATGGAGTCCACGAGAAATTTTTTGGAAATTTCCACACATTTTCGAAATTTAAACAAGAACCAATGGAAATCTCAGCGCGTTTGATGACTTTCCTTTGCAATTTCTAGAAAATGCTGAAAACAGTTTTTCTTTAAACTTCTTCCAAAAGAATGGTTAACTTGAAACATTCTTTGAAAATTCGATTATACTTTTGATTTTCAGTGACTATTGAAGAACTTTCTGCAAAATTTAAAACAATCTTTTATTTACTGTTGAAAATTAACATTTTTGTTGTAAATTTTGCAATTCTTTTTTTATAGAATTTCCTCTGATTGTCTTAAATTAATGAGACAGGTTTCGCTAGAATTGGTTAAAATTCTCGAATTTCGTTTGCCGTTTCTCTAAAATCTGCAAGAACTTTGGACACTTTTCTGAGAGATTTGTGAGTTATCTGAAATTCTGATGGAATCGACGATAAGTTTTTTGGAAATTTGCACACATTTTCAAAATTGAAACAAGAAATAATGAAAATCTCAGCGAGTTTGATGATTTTTTTTTTAATTTCTAGAAAATGGTCAAGAACTCCCCAAAAAATGATTTTTAACTTGAAAAATTCTTTGAACATTGGATTATCCTTTTAATCTTCAGACAATATTGAAAAAATTTTTGCAAAATTTAAAACAATCTTTTATTCACTGTGGAAAATTCACAATTTTGTTGAACATTTCTAAGATAAAAATTTGTTCTTAAATTTTGCAATTCGTTTTTTAGTATTTCTTCTGATTTTCTTAAATTAATTAGACAGGTTTCATTAGAATTGGTTAAAATTCTCGAATTCCCTTTAAAAAATTGGTAAATTTCGTTTGTCATTTCCCTAGATTCTGCAAGAACTTTGGACACTTTTCTGAGAGGTTTGTGAGTTATCTGAAACTCTGAGGGAATCAACGAGAAGTGTTTTTGGAAATTCGCACATATTTTCGAAATTGAAACGAAAAACAATGAACATCTCAGCGAATATTTTTGAAATTAAAAAGAGAACAGATAAAAATTTCAGTGGGTTTGATGACCTTTCATTGAAATTTCGAGAAAATGGTTAGGAAAAGTTTTCTTTGAAATCTTTTCGATTTCCGACGAATATTCAAGAAACTTCTGCAAAATTTAATACAAATCTTGTATTTACTGTTGGACATTTTCAATTTTTTTCTAAATTTATACGAGAAACCGTTTTCAATTCACATTTTGCTTGTGTTTTTTTTTTCAATTTCTTCTGACTTTCTCATATTAGTAGGTTCGCTACAATTGCATAAAATTGTTACCTTGAAAATTTGGTAAATTTTTTTGTGATTTCTCTAAAACCTGAGGGAGCTTTGGAAAATTTTGTGGATGGTTTGTACGTTTTTTGAAACAGATGGAATCCACGAGGAAATTTGGAAATTGCACACATTTTTTAATAAAAAAAATAATAAAAATTTAAGTGTGTTTGATAAATTTTGTTTAAAATTTCTGGAAAATACTCAAGAAAATTATGGTTGAATTGAAAATTTTTTTGAAAGTTCTAAAATTATTTGGTTCTCGGTGAATATTGAAGAGATTTTTGCGGAATTTAATACAAATCTTGTATTTAATGTTGGAAATTCACAATTTTTTAGTAAATTTCTACGACAAAATATTTTCATTTACATTCTGCAATCGTTTTTTGAAATTTATTTCCGATTTTCTCATATTAATAAAACTGGTTCCGTTATAAATTCTCGAGCTCCCTTGAAGTAAAATGGTAAATTTGTCTTGTGAGTTTCTTGAATTTTCCAAAAACTTTGATAAATTTTCCAAATGGTTTGTAATTTCGTTTATACATATTTTCGAAATTTCCAAGATTCCAAGTAATCATTGAAGATTTCAAGACTTTTCCTCGAATTTTCTAAAAAATTCTCAAGAATTTCATTCGACGTATTTCGCATAATGCGCTCGATCCTAAAGATGTATTGAGGAATATGCAATTGAAAAATGAAGAAAAGGAATAAAAATACAATAAAAGGAAGATTTATAATGATGACAGAACATAAGGCCGAATCTGAAAACTCGTAGGTTGAGAATCCTTTGGATTTTCCCAACGAGTGTAATGTTATATTACCGGTGAAGCGTTAAATCTGATTAAATTTTGAGCAACATTGCATCCATATTATTCAGACACAAATTTGCTTTATTGCTTGACTTTAATTTTACAGGAATCGAGTTTTTTTCGTCCCATCCAGAATCCGTCCATCGATTTGAATCAAAATTTACAGCAGGATAGCGAGTTGTCGGACGACTCGAGACAATCAAACAAACAACTCGTAGATCTGGTCATTTCCAATCTCGACTCGTCTATCGGAATGGGGAAGTTGAAATGGATTCTCACCGATTTGCTGAAGGAACATATTGCGGTAGTTGATTTATAATTTCGAACTCATCTTCGATGAGGTTGCTATAAAATCATTTACAGATCCACAGTGTGAAGATGGTCACTCAAGTGGACGGTTCAATTAATGCGAACGTGAAAGTTTATAGTCAACAGGAGGCCCAGTACGCCATCTCCCAGTTGCATCACGCGAAATTAGGACAGAAACGAATCGTGATATCGTACGCTCAAACCAGTCCGACCACCGATCCCGAACATCTGAAAGCCATGACCATCGATATACTGCAGAACGTTCCCGAACGATCGATGCTTCTCTCGAAATTCATGATGATCATGCAATCTCGCTATCAATGTACGCCGACCCTTTCGGAAATCAACAAGTTGAAGGACATTTGCAAGGTTTTGGAGGAGCAAAATTGCCGAGTCATTTCTTTGACACAAGATGCAGCAAGGAATTCGCCACATTTTTTGAATAAGGTATTTATATATAAGTAAAACACATCTCATCTACTACTACTGCAAAAAAAGATTGTTGGAATTTCCATGAAATTTTTCGTATATTTTATAATTTATTCATACATATTCAATAAACAATTTGCAATAGTCCGTTCTGCAGGAGGGAACATTGTAAATTTATAGATAAATGAGAGCGAAGGAGAGGGAGTTGTGTTTTTTTTTCCGTTTTCAAAGATTTAACACTGTCCACAAAAAACAATTTGAAATTTCCGAACTAAATTCCTTTGAAGATAATCAGAAATGATTAAAATCGTAAATAAAAAAGACGAAGAATGTTTAAGAACATTACTTAAATATCTTTGAAAAGTCCCGGAAACATATCAATAATCTCATGAGATTTTCATGGAAATTTGAGTATTTTTCACCTTTTTACTGTCTGACATCGTTTCTGAAAAGTCCCCAACAAAGTAATAACAGAAAACGACGGAATTACTGCAGAAAATTTGATAAAACAGCGACAAATTGTCAAAAAATTCAAACGTCAATCTAATAACCGACGAGAAACACGTGAGGTTGATAGGAAAAAATATATTAAAATGCGTTTTAGTTGAAAAATTTTATCTCGCCATTAGACAATTTTTCACTAGTAATACCACAAGAGCATCGAAAATAACCGAATATTTTTCCGAGTCGCAAGACGTAATCCGCTAAAAACCACGAGTGCGAAGCTTTAGTCGTTTTTTGAAGGATTACGTCGAGTGACGAGCGAAAAATATTCTTTATTTTCGATTGCTCGAGTGGTGTTTGATGGGATGACACAATGAATGCATCAAGTGTAACGAATTGTCATTTTGATTCTGTACGTATGTTTTGACGTTTGTCGATACAAACAAATATTCATTTCTGTGACAGCTATTGAATAATGTTCACATTTATATCACTATTTCTGTGTTCGTTAGTTCAATCGACCCGCCGAAGCACCAAAGCGATTATATAACGTCGTCAAGGAGTATATTCACTTATCTATATGCGGTTTCTAAGGAAAATGCTCGATTGCTATTGGTCCTATTTATCATGAGTTTTATAATCACTAGTAATACCACAAGAGCATCGAAAATAATCGAACATTTTTCTGAGTCACGAGCCGTAATCTACGAAAAACCACGAGAGCGAAGCCCGAGTGGTTTTTTGAAAGATGACGTCGAGTGACGAGCGAAAAGTATTCTTTATTTTCGATTGCTCGAGTGGTATTTGATGGGATTATACAATGACTGAATCAAGTGTAACGAATTGTCATTTTGATTCTGTACGTATATTTTGACATTTGTCAATACAAACAAATATTCATTTCTGTGACAGATATTGAATATTGTTCACATTTACATCGCTTTTTCTGTGTTCGTTAGTTCAAACGACCCGCCGGAACACCAAAGCGATTATATCACTTCGTCAAGGAGTATATTCACTTATCTGTACGCGGTTTCTAAGGAAAATGCTCGATTGCTATTGGTCCTATTTATCATGTGCTGTATAATCACTAGTAATACCACAAGAGCATAAAAAATAACCGAATATCTTTCCGAGTCACGAGCCGTAATCTACGAAAAACCACGAGAGCGAAGCCCGAGTGGTTTTTTGAAAGATTACGTCGAGTGACGAACGAAAAATATTCTTTATTTTCGATTGCTCGAGTGGTATTTGATGGGATTATACAATGACTGAATCAAGTGTAACGAATTGTCATTTTGATTCTGTACGTATATTTTGACATTTGTCAATACAAACAAATATTCATTTCTGTGACAGATATTGAATATTGTTCACATTTACATCGCTTTTTCTGTGTTCGTTAGTTCAAACGACCCGCCGGAACACCAAAGCGATTATATCACTTCGTCAAGGAGTATATTCACTTATCTGTACGCGGTTTCTAAGGAAAATGCTCGATTGCTATTGGTCCTATTTATCATGTGCTGTATAATCACTAGTAATACCACAAGAGCATAAAAAATAACCGAATATCTTTCCGAGTCACGAGCCGTAATCTACGAAAAACCACGAGAGCGAAGCCCGAGTGGTTTTTTGAAAGATTACGTCGAGTGACGAACGAAAAATATTCTTTATTTTCGATTGCTCGAGTGGTATTTGATGGGATTATACAATGACTGAATCAAGTGTAACGAATTGTCATTTTGATTCTGTACGTATATTTTGACATTTGTCAATACAAACAAATATTCATTTCTGTGACAGATATTGAATATTGTTCACATTTACATCGCTTTTTCTGTGTTCGTTAGTTCAAACGACCCGCCGGAACACCAAAGCGATTATATCACTTCGTCAAGGAGTTTATTCACTTATCTGTACGCGGTTTCTAAGGAAAATGCTCGATTGCTATTGGTCCTATTTATCAAGTGCTGTATAATCACTAGTAATACCACAAGAGCATAAAAAATAATTTTTGAAAGATTACGTCGAGTGACGAGCGAAAATTATTCTTTATTTTCGATTGGTCGAGAGCATTTGATTGGATTATACAATGAATGCATAAAGTATAACGAATTGTCATTTTGATTCTATACATATATTTTGACGTTTGTCAATACAAACAAAAATTCATTTCTGTGACAGATATTGAATAATGTTCACATTTACATCGCTTTTTCTGTGTTCGTTAGTTCAAACGACCCGCCGGAACACCAAAGCGATTATATCACTTCGTCAAGGAGTAGATTCACTTATCTGTACGCGGTTTCTAAGGAAAATGCTCGATTGCTATTGGTCCTATTTATCAAGTGCTGTATAATCACTAGTAATACCACAAGAGCATAAAAAAAATAACCGAATATTTATCCGAGTCACGAGCCGTAATCTACAAAAAAACCACGATAGCGAAGCCCTAGTGGTTTTGAAAGATTACGTCGAGTGACGACGCCCTGTGAGCAAATATTCTTTATTTTCGATTGCTCGAGTGGTATTTGATAGTTTCATTAGTGCATCGGAGATGGCGACACCTCTGAAGAAGCTTGCCACTCGAGCAAGCGAAACGTTAGGAAGCAATTCCAACAGACGACGGCCGTTACACCCGATAAAAAACAGTGTTATAGAAAAATATTCTTTATTTTCGATTGCTCGAGTGGTATTTGATGGGATTATACAATGACTGAATCAAGTGTAACGAATTGTCATTTTGATTCTGTACGTATATTTTGACATTTGTCAATACAAACAAATATTCATTTCTGTGACAGATATTGAATATTGTTCACATTTACATCGCTTTTTCTGTGTTCGTTAGTTCAAACGACCCGCCGGAACACCAAAGCGATTATATCACTTCGTCAAGGAGTTTATTCACTTATCTGTACGCGGTTTCTAAGGAAAATGCTCGATTGCTATTGGTCCTATTTATCAAGTGCTGTATAATCACTAGTAATACCACAAGAGCATAAAAAATAATTTTTTTGAAAGATTACGTCGAGTGACGAGCGAAAATTATTCTTTATTTTCGATTGGTCGAGAGCATTTGATTGGATTATACAATGAATGCATAAAGTATAACGAATTGTCATTTTGATTCTATACATATATTTTGACGTTTGTCAATACAAACAAAATTCATTTCTGTGACAGATATTGAATAATGTTCACATTTACATCGCTTTTTCTGTGTTCGTTAGTTCAAACGACCCGCCGGAACACCAAAGCGATTATATCACTTCGTCAAGGAGTAGATTCACTTATCTGTACGCGGTTTCTAAGGAAAATGCTCGATTGCTATTGGTCCTATTTATCAAGTGCTGTATAATCACTAGTAATACCACAAGAGCATAAAAAATAACCGAATATTTTTCCGAGTCACGAGCCGTAATCTACAAAAAACCACGATAGCGAAGCCCTAGTGGTTTTTTGAAAGATTACGTCGAGTGACGAGCGAAAAATATTCTTTATTTTCGATTGCTCGAGTGGTATTTGATGGGATTATACAATGACTGAATCAAGTGTAACGAATTGTCATTTTGATTCTGTACGTATATTTTGACATTTGTCAATACAAACAAATATTCATTTCTGTGACAGATATTGAATAATGTTCACATTTACATCGCTTTTTCTGTGTTCGTTAGTTCAAACGACCCGCCGGAACACCAAAGCGATTATATCACTTCGTCAAGGAGTAGATTCACTTAACTGTACGCGGTTTCTAAGGAAAATGCTCGATTGCTATTGGTCCTATTTATCAAGTGCTGTATAATCACTAGTAATACCACAAGAGCATAAAAAATAATTTTTTTGAAAGATTACGTCGAGTGACGAGCGAAAAATATTCTTTATTTTCGATTGGTCGAGAGCATTTGATTGGATTATACAATGAATGCATCAAGTATAACGAATTGTCATTTTGATTCTATACGTGTATTTTGACGTTTGTCGACACAAACAAATCTTCATTTCTGTGACATATTGAATAATGTTCACATTTACATCGCTATTTCTGTGTTCGTTAGTTCAATCGACCCGCCAGAACACCAAAGCGATTATATCACTTCGTCACTTACCTGTACGCGGTTTCTAAGGAAAATGCTCGATTGCTATTGGTCCTATTTATCAAGTGCTGTATAATCACTAGTAATACCACAAGAGCATAAAAAATAACCGAATATTTTTCCGAGTCACGAGCCGTAATCTACAAAAAACCACGATAGCGAAGCCCTAGTGGTTTTTTGAAAGATTACGTCGAGTGACGAGCGAAAAATATTCTTTATTTTCGATTGCTCGAGTGGTATTTGATGGGATTATACAATGACTGAATCAAGTGTAACGAATTGTCATTTTGATTCTGTACGTATATTTTGACATTTGTCAATACAAACCAGGGACGGCTCGTGCTCTTTACGTGTGGGTCGGCCGGACCCAGACTATATATGGGCACTATTAATTTCATCATGAATTTTATTTCTCACAATTTTGGTTACCGAATCAATTAGATCATTTTGTATGGTTTTAGATAAACCACAGAACACGGACGACACGGAAGGATCTATAAATTTTCTGAAATCTCCGTCCAAAGTAGCGGCGAATTTAGCAAGCTCTTTAAAATTACCTTGATTGTTCGAATCGACACTTTCGTCGTTTCCTCGAAATGCAAGTACTTGCGTCGAGAGAAAGATGATCATATTAACCAAATGTTTAATCATTTTACGATTTTCTTTAACCTTAACGTTATAATTGTTTATAAATTCGCGATGAGCAGTGTCCAACGAATTCACTATATCTTGTTTCCCGAATAATTTAAATTTTAGAGTCGAATGAATATGTTCTTTAGAAATTTCATGTTTACCCGAAGCGCGATGAATTTCTTTCAAGTTATCGCATCCAGTTGAACTGAAAGGGCTTTTTTGATACGAAAATAACAAGCAGTACCAACAGAAAAGTTTTTTTTTAGTTTGGCTTCCGGTTAGCCAAATGAATTTTTTATAAATAGTTGTAGAAAAAGCGCGATTATGATTCGATGTATGCTGGACGAGATTTGGCATAGGTGGTCTAGGAATTTGTAATTTTTGTACCATTTTTTTGTCATCATAAGAAAATGAAGAAAATTGATTATCTTGTAAGAAACTTACCAAGTCACCATTATTCAATATTACCTCACTTAAATTCGCCATCGCACGAATATTATAGGTACAATTAAGAAAAAATCGAATTAAAGTAATTAAAGCAAACAAAACTTTTGAATCACGTGTACCTTGTTCTAAAAGAAAATATTTTGGAAGATCACGAAACGGAGAACCGTCGTTGTTCTCCAACGAAAATCTCCACGAATGCAAATGTTGCTCCCCGGTGGTTATTCCAAATCCTAGATATAACAAATATTGAAATCCGTGGCAATATGGATCATATTACAACGGTCGACGACGTAGGACAAATTTCGTATCTAAACGAACCGATTATTCGATCGTTCGACGATTCCCGTAGGTGCTATATCCCCTCCTATGGGTCGGCCAACCGGGCTAAGATGCTTTACGCTTGACTCGTGGTTGACTAATTTCAGTAAAATGAATTAATATTAAATTTGTGAAATATAAATTATGAATTTTTTTCAAGATCAAATCTAGCTAAAACTTTGAAAAAATACAGCTTTTTTCGACCGAATCTGTAAAAAAATGTTCCACTAATTTAAAAGTTCGGATGATATCTTTTCTCAAAAAAAATACTTATTCCAGTAAAGTTTTTCCTGTAACATGTTTTTTCAATAATTCGAAATTATCCTTATATAATAAATTTCATTTCAGTAATTTCTATGTTTTCTTTATTTCTGCGAAACTAGAAATTAGTTGATGAAAATAGGGGAAATGAATAAGTGATTGTTCTCTATTTTTGAAAATTTTGATCAATAATTCACAAAATTACAATTAAACAATACGCAAATTGTCTTTCTATGTGTTGAGGTCGGCTCAAGCACGTCGGGCCGACCTTGCATGTATCAAGAAGCGACCGACGTCCCGGGTATTGCAACGTTACACGAGCGTGAGTCGTAGGTGCTGCATAGTACCATAACTGGAAGTTCTCGATCGGCTGGCCTACCTAGTGATATGAAAACGAATGAATACTTTGTAAAGGCGCGGCGTGCGGAATGAAAACAAATAAATCGGGGTATACTGCTAATCGAGATAAATTATAATTTTATATTTTAAGGAATTTTATATAAGATATCGATGGAATTCCTCAAAATATCGATATCGAAATTGAAAATTCACAAGTAATTTCAATGAATATTGTTCCAATATTTGTATTCTATTCTTCGACTATTTTTGGGTCGGCCCGGCCGACCCTGCCGACCCTGACGAGCCGTCCCTGATACAAACAAATATTCATTTCTGTAACAGATATTGAATAATGTTCTCATATACATCGCTTTTTCTGTGTTCGTTAGTTCAAACGACCCGCCGGAACACCAAAGCGATTATATCACGTCATCAAGGAGAATATTCACTTATCTATACGCGGAAATTGTTTTCTCTGTTTTATTGACATTTGTTCAAAAAGTTTCACCTGATCCACGAGATGGAGTTTCCGATTCTGTACCCCGTTCAAATATGTTAGAGTAGAATAAACGAAACGTAAATGGAAGTATAAAAATGTAATAAAACTTTATTTTTTGTAGGTGATTGTATCTTATTGTACCATTCATTGCCCAAACGGTATTCAATCGGCCGACTGGTGCGACGTGGATTCGTTTCAACCACCGAACGTCCGGATCTCGCTGAAATTCTTTGCGGAGAGATTGTATCAACTAATCGAGTACCACTCCAATTCGCTACCTGTTATAAGGTAACGTTCGATTGAAATTGAATTTTAGCTACTTATCTAATATGGTTTTCAATGCAGCTTTCAATTTTGCTATGAAAGCGTTTTTGGTAGCGCACTCCCCATTGACGAGACCGGAGTGCCGCTCGAGCATCTGGTTCTACGCGTGCCCAACGTTTTAATCAACTTCTCCGGCCCAAATCGTAACGTTAAAATCCTACAAGTCGAGTCACGTTCCGCGGAAGATGCGGAGGACGCTTTTCTGAAAGGCGTGCCGCCGTCTCTGGCCTCGAACATCAGTTTGTTTTGTCGCGAAGTGGTCGACTTATTCCGCAACGTAGATCGGTGTCAGTTACCATTGGCCAAGTTCATACCCACTTACCATCATCATTTCGGGAGGCAATGTCGGATCGCCGATTACGGCTACACGAAGCTAATCGATCTACTCGAGTCCTTGTCGCATGTGGTGCAAATTATCGGCGCTGGCGACCGAAAATATATTACGTTGTCGCATTTGGCGCAAACGCGCCGTTTCACCAACGACTTACTCAAAGTACTCAGGATGCAACCTTATAAGCAGATTGCCGTCCACGAATTTCCGGCGGCCTACGAAAAAATCCTAAACAAATCGTTCAATCCGGTGGATTACGGCTTGTGCAATTTCGAAGATCTGCTGGAGGAGATACCAAAGAACACAGTCGTTGTGACGTCCAGTTCCGGACAAACGATGATCGCGTTGCCTAAACGCGAGCAAACGGCCAAAGAGGTGGCCAAGACGAAGGAGTTCTCGACGGAAGTTATCGAAGTGCTGAGACACTCTCCGTACTGCACCATGGCGTTTCATAAATTCGTTCCTACGTATCACCAGGTTTTCGGGCATCAATGTAAAGTGTCCGATTATGGTTTTGTAAAACTGGTAGAGCTGTTTGAAGCCATTCCCGATGTCGTTAAGGTTCGTAATTATTCGTCTAAGTTCGTTATTAAATTTATCAGTTTAACAGATGAACGAATTGCCGGACGGAGGGAAAGCCGTCTCTCTCACGTTGCCGAAGATGTTGGACGTCCTCGAGTCGCAATTATTATTTTTAATGAAAATGTCCAACATATCGACTGTTCGTGTAAACCAACTACCCGAACTGTACAGTCGGTTGTTTGGCTACCCGTTCAAACCTCAAGCGTACGCTTGCGAAAGCATCGAACAAGTGTTGGCCGAGTTGTCGCATCACATAACTGCGCGCGCCGGTGACGACGAGGACGGAGACGCCGCACTGCGCATATCCTTCCCGTATCGCACGATTCGCCGCGCCATCGACGAGACTCTCAAGATACGTGTCTGGACGCTCCTCCTCGAACCGCCGCACTGCGTCGAGTCGGCCGTGCTCCGGCGGTGCTTCCGCGAAAAATTCGACGGTGCGGAATTCGTGGCCAACGACGTGTCGAAACTCGTCAACGAGGACGTTTTGGAATTGGAGGGCGGCTACGTTTCCTTAACCGGTGCGTACGTACTAGCGACCGAAGTGTATCGCTGCCTTTACTCGCACCACGGACAAGTCAGTTACAGCACGCTGGAACGTTTCATGTTGTCCCAGCAAGAAGAGACACTTATTTCGCTCAAAGCGGCTATGGAGGATTACGAAATATTCACAGCGGAAGATTTGGTCGATCGTTTTGGGTTTTTGATTGTTTTGAGCGATGATCGACACAGCATCAAATTCAACTATCCGTTACTGGCCGGTAACGTTTCGTTACTTTTTGTTTACTTAACTGTACGATTCATCTTACAGATTACTTACCTTTACCCCATTTGGAAGAAGTTAGCAATGTGAAAACGCCTCCAAAATCATTGTGGCATACCCCAGTGAAAAGTTTGGCATCACACTTGCCCGAATTCCAAACGCCAAGAATGACGGCCAGTGACGTTATGGGATTGATAATGACGCCACCGTTTCAAGCTACACCGGGCCACGTCGATAACCCATGGTTGAGAATCAAAGATATATTTCCTTATCGATCATCGCCGAATGCGGATCAAGTGCCGCCACCGCCGCTCAAGCTGATGGCAAAAAGTGGCGACAAAACAAATTCCGACTCGTCTCTCGATTCTAAGGATTCAGGTGTGATTGATCATTCCGATGTCCGTTCACCTTACAAACTGTTCGATTCAAAGCGGCCATCGTCTTTCCTCGAGTTTATGAAAGATAAGTCCTCAAACTAGTCTCCAAATTGTCGTTTGGTACATCTGTCTAAAAGGGGATCATTTCGATAAAGTCGCACAAATTATTACAGTGAATCAATTTTAATTGTCTTCGACCTGAAGTTCCTTGTCATTTCAAAACGATCCCCAGTTCAAAACATTCCTGTGTCGTACTTTTTTTTTTAATTCTAAATATATTTAATTGTGATCTATTTTGTTAATCGAAAACAAATCTCAATTTGTACTTAAGCTTTGGAGTATCAGTTTCCCTGTGAATGTTGTTACCAAATAAATTTTTATACTTTTAACTCTCAGTGCTAATTAAGTTTTATATTTCGCTACAATATGTTCAACTTTCTACCCGTTTAATCACTCATTATTTTCAGCTCGTACACCGCTTCCAACGGGCCCGTGGCGGCGTTCCCAAATCAAGCGATGTTTCTGTTTCATGTAGGCCGTTTTAGCGTTGTGGTAATATCCTAAATCGCCATCTGAAAATGACAGGTGTCAATTTTTTTTTAATATGGGTGAAAATATGTGCGTGAAATGCAAGGATATCGAAAACAAATGTACGGCACTGCACGAAAAGTTGCGTCAAGTTAAAGAGGCTTGGGATGGATGCAAAGAGTGTCGCGACAGAGCTTATAAAGAGAAAGAAATGATGATCGTAAAATTCGCGAAAGTTGAAAATCAATTGCTGACGCAACGAAAATTAAGTGAACAACTCCAAATTAATAACGACGAACTACTGAAAGAATTGTCCTTACTGAGAACGAAAAAGCGAGAAGAAGATGACGTCGAATATCTTAAATCGGAACTTGAAATTGTTCGCGAAAAATGGAAGGAAAAAATAACCGAAAACGAATATTTAATAAACGAGGCGGAATCACGTAAACTAAGAGAAGAGGAATTACTTAAGTTCACACAAGAATTAACGGAAAAATATGTGACCCTTCAACATACCCACAACGAACGGAGTCCAAAGAAATACAAACAAAAATACATAACGAGATTATTACTACGCGACAGAAAAAAGATACGTAAACGTTTGAAAAAGAAATTGACGAAAAAAACAAACGAAACCATACAATTGAAACGTGAAATTCTCAACGCAAAACATGAAATTCAAACAATCAAGAAACGTAACGAATTCCAATTACAAAAATTAATAAAAGATGTCATGTTATTTACAATAACAGATACATTTCTACATGAACGCAAGTTAAAGAGGAAACCTAGGAAAGAATATCCAAATCACGTTTTATCTTTGGAAATCAATACAAAACTAACAGCTGTGCTCGAAGATGTTCTGAACCAAAACATCGCTCTTAAAAATAATATGGAGAAACTGAAGGAATTCCTGAGGAATGTACTAAAACCCGAAACTTCTTACATTTAACAAAGAAATTAGTTGCAGCTTCATCGTACGTGTTGTACAACGGTTTACACATTTCCGCATGATCGGGCGCTTCGTACAGCGTGCAGTGCTCAAATCGTTTCCTCAAAATCGTAACAATGGCTTCGTCGACTTGTCTGTCCCGTTTGTACTGGGCGTCCGCTTCCATGAAACAAACCGGATCGCCCATGTAGCATTCGTCGATGGAAGGCACACGTCGGAATTTCTGGTGGTACCACGGATACGATTTATGATTCGGCTCGACGATTGTTTCTGTTATTTGATGGGGGTTTTTAGGTTAATAAATTATGTAACTTCAAATGTATTTAATTCACCTCTGATCCATGTTACTGGGGCATCGACTGCGCGCCAAATTTTATAGGAAACTTTTTCGAAAAGATTTCTATGATGCGGTTCCCCGTCTGGCATTGTATTTAGTAATTAAACTTCAAGTTTGATTTAATTGATGAAGTTTAAGAGTTTATATAAAATAAATATTTCATATCCTTGAACAAACGTCATCAATTTGAACTACTAAGACATAAGAACTACTCAGAGAAAGAACTACTGCTGGACAAACTACGGGTCATCTGAACTATTTACGGAAAATCTACAAGTCAACTAAACTACTAAGACGTTCTTTTCACTCATATGTTCCTCGTCTCGGATTCTGAAAAAAATTTCCAAATTTCATACTCTTCCGAGTCCTATGTTCCTGGCAACTCTGATGAATGTTGGGCAAAATTTCCGAATTGATTCAAACACATACTCTTTTTGTTCCTATGTTCCTGGTACGTCTGCCGAATTTGAAACAAAATTCTCTGTTTTAATCGAACACATACTCTTCCACATCCTATGTTCCTGGTATTTCTGGTGAGTTTTGAACAAAATTTCCAAATTTAATCGAACACATACTCTTTTGACTTCTATGTTCCTGATACGTCTGCTGAATTTTGAACAAAATTTTCCGTTTTAATCGAACACACACTCTTTTGACTCCTATGTTCCTGGTACCTCTGTCGAATTTTGCCAAAAATTTTGTTAAAAATTCGACGGAGGTACCAGGAACTCTTTTGATATGTTCCTGGTAGTCAAAATTCGACTGTGGCAAGGACAAAGTCATATGTTTTCGTTCTTTTGACTCCTATGTACCAGGAACATAGGAGTCAAAAGAGTGTGAACGAAAACATACTCTTTTGACTCCTATGTTCCTGGTACCTCTGTCGAATTTTTAACAAATTTTTCGGCAAAATTCGACGGAGGTACCAGGAACATAGGAGTCAAAAGAGTGTGTAACGAAAACATATTCTTTTGACTTCTATGTTCCTGGTACCTCTGTCGAATTTTTAAGAAATTTTTCGGCAAAATTCGACGGAGGTACCAGGAACATAGGAGTCAGAAGAGTATGTTTTCGTTACACTCTCTTTTGATTCCTATGATTAAATTTGGATATTTCATTTATAATTCACCAGAGCTACCAGGAACAACAATATTTGCTATCTAAATGGCCAACTGCCGAGGACATTAAAGGAAAAGAAAAATATTTAGACCGATACAGAATAGGTCAATCACCTTGTAGTTCTCCAGGTGAGTAGTTCATTCAACTTGTAGTTTTGCTTTCTAGTAGTTCATTCGATTTGTAGTTTCACTTTCTAGTAGTTCAGCTTTAGATTACAGTAGTTTAAATTCAGTCAGTCAACAGCCGGTTATAAAGGAATTTCAAGTATTAATTACTGGGAAAGGGAATCATTGGAAAGTTATTTATTCTGCAAAAATGAAACAATTGGAACATTACCATTACAAATAACATACTACGTTTGTGATTATCAATTTATTGCACCACAAAACGAACAATGACCGTTTCTGTCGCAAGATTTGTTTGCATTATATCAGTCGAGTTTAAATTTCTTTCGAAACATATAACAGATTCAGAATTACACTGAGAAGTCGAAATTACTAATTACGAAATTTACAAACTTGTTTTTTGTTACCAAAAACTCTCATTGCTATGTAATCGTTATTGTTATTAGAACAATGTGCCGTATCAACAAATGGAACATCCTTCAATATCATGAATCAATTTGTTTGTCTAAGAACTATCACAGAAACAAAGTAAAAAAAAAATCGCGGGGAGTCAAATTATGAACAAACTGAAGCCCCAACGAGGAAACTTAAAACTAGTTTGATTGGAATCATGATATTGATTGGTTCCGTTTTATTTACATTGTATACATATTCGATTTTTTTTTTCAAAAAAGGAATACCTCAAGTCGTTGCTACTTTTGACGGCGCACCTTTTGCGAATCACACTAAATCCTACTCGAAACTAAACAAAATTTGGCATGACAAAAATTGTTTAACATTTCCATTCTATCCGTTAAATCTATAAGCACTTATTGCCTCCAAAAGCTGCACCTTCGGATTCCAAAAACAAAAACCTTCATAGAAGACTTTAATTAGGGAATTTCATTTCATATCGCCACGGTCGCTAATATGACAGTAATATCGTCTGGTTTTCCTCCTGCGAATTTTGGATTACTATTTATAGTTACGTTGAAGATTAAGTTTACCTATCGTGTTGATTCCGTTGGCAAAAGCGCTTTCCGCAAAAGGCGACATGAAAGTTTCGTCGAACGATAAATTTCGCGCCATCCACGCAATCGAGTTTGCCACGGTCTGCAAACGGCTAGCGCTACGCTCTCCTTGCACCTAGAACGAAGTGTAACGTAACGAAGATATTCGAATTCGAAAACGAACCTTTCTAAGCTCGTTCAACAGCAAATTCTGAGGCAGGTTGTCAAAAACGCCATCGGTGGCGACCAGGATGACGTCGCCGTCCTCCACCGGAAAATCGTACGTAATGGCTGAGTCGGGCTGATCGGACAGGACGTCCTCCTGATAGCCCGGCGGCGGTAGAGACAGCTGAAACGGCGTGTTGAAATAGTGTTGCTGTTCCTCGCTCCTGTGAACCACCCGTCCGCCCCTAACGACCATGTAACCGCTATCGCCGATGTTGGCTGTGTAAAGGGTGCTGTTTTCGCGATTTAGTATCACCACGCACGCGGTACTGCTACCTGAAAAGAATCCAACAATTGAATACACTGAAACATTATAATTCAATAAAAATATCAAAAATATTGTTAGAATTCAAATAATAATTAAAACGAGTAAACGGGTAAACAGTGTACGCGATTACAAAGTATTACGAAAATGATATTAAAAAACGTCTTTTTCTATGGAATAAAAATTTTATAAACATGTTAGTGATATTTGGGCCTTTAAAAACTTACTTCGGCGTAGTTTGTCTAGTAGTATTATTAGTCAATAGGTTTGTTCCAACAAACCATCAAGTCATCAGACGCTTGCGCTCTAGAATAATTGGGTCCTTAAAATCGCAATGCGCAGGCGTCTGACATTAGGTTCGTGAACTGACCACCGAATCAGTTCTGATTCAGTCCGACACTTGCGCTATAGTAACTTCGGCGCCTCAAAATCGTATTGCGCAAGCGCCTCACTGAGTTGGAAGTGGCTAGTTACTAAAAGATGATATTTGTAGTAACAGGAGTGAAAAGATAGAACAGGATGTAGATTTCCTCGATGTTTTTTTAATGGCCATAATTTTTTAAATACATTACTTGGATTTTTTCTTTTATTTTTCTGATAACTATCACGACACACTCTGTTAAAAGATTTCGGCTTGACGTCGATTTCTGGGACATTCTGTATATTGCATATAATTTCATAAAAATATTTAAATTAATTAGTCGCAGACAAAAAAAAGCAAATCCTGATTGTCATAGCATCACTTTTGGCTGTATTCCATATGAAAAGGAAAAGCTGAAAAAACCGTTGGATTTTCAGATGCCGTAATCGCCGCAACCCGTGATGTGTGGCTTAATTACATTACGAAAATGAATCGTCATGTGAGCGAGCGAGCGGTCAAAAGGGGGGAATTACGGGCGAGACGAGTCACGAGGTGCAAGTTCTATTATTAACGGAATCCACTTTTCCGAATGTTTATACCAAAGATTAAATTCGAATATTCCAGGAATGGCACGAACACGTCGTCCCGCGATAGGTAGTAAAAGAAAGAAAGTCCAACACGTCTAATTGGGTAATTAACAATATTTAGACTAGCTGTTATCGAATTAAATTTCTCCGATTGCACGATATCATCGCGTTCACCGATTCGTTATCTGCATATTTGTGTACCTTCGGAACGTTCGGATGCACTTTGGCACATCGATATGTTTTGAAAACACAAGAACGACGGTGTATCGTCGTTTCGATTCTTTTAAATTATTCAAAGCGTCGAGAAGGTCGACCCAAAAACGCGACTAAATTATTTAATCCGTCAACATAACGTTTTGCACCTATTAATATCCGCTTCTGTCCGGTTCGTGTTGGTGTGAATCGATCAAGTTCTTGATATGGTTGAAAAATTGTGTGAGCTGAAGTCACCTAATTCATATGAATTAAATAGCGACTAATGAATAATTATCTACATTATTAATTCTATTAAAGTGTACAATTGAGTAACGCAGCACTGCCGGTGAACAGTCCATTTAAAGCCGTTGGAATTACGACGTGCATGTACATAGAACACGTTTCCCTCCGAATTATTTTCGTTAACTTCATACAATACTCATTCAAAGGGTATTATTAAATTGAATTTCCTAGAAAGAAAACTATTTATTACGGTTTTCGAATTCATTTTTCAAAATTAAAGAGATCTGTACATCATCTCGTATTAAGACTACTCTCTACGAGATGGCGCAGCTATTTCTAATGTTTATCCCAAAAAGAGGTATTGCGAAATTTAGGAACAACAACGCTTTTGAATCGATTTGTTAGCTTCTAAAACAAAAGAATTGTGCAACGAATGGCAGGAGGCAAAAGCAAACATCCGAAAATGGGGAGGAAATGAAATCCAACCTCAAAATCGCACAGAAGTATTATTGTTGTACTTTTTTCCTTTATACAACACAATTTGGTTATAAACATAATCGCGCTGATTGTTTTCCAACCAATAAGTATAATCGAAGAAACTAAAATAAAATAAGCTTACATAATAAATGAATAGAAATTGAAACCAGTCGCCCAGCTTCAACACAAGTCTTGGGGCGACAGTAAATCAACGAGATCTGCAAAAGTTGGTGGAAATTTTGAAGATATTAATTAATTGATTCCAACGGAATTTTGCAGTTTTTTAAGTTTGAACTTTAGTTTGGTCAAGTTTTTAGATGCAAATTTCAACAACCGAAACCTTGATGTTGCAAACTAAAATCCAAATCCAAATTTCGAACATAAAATCTAATACTCACATTCTCAACTCAACACTTTGTGTACTTAAATGGGAAATCCGAACTGAAAGCGAAAAAACTAAAATCTCAAACATGGAAAAACACTCAAGTTCGATTTTTTTGCCTTTAGGTTCAGTTGTAGGTTCACAATTTACGACATTTAGATTCGAGATTTAAGTAAGTCGTTTTCATCCGGTTTGCAAATTTGAAAGTTCATTTTTGTATGTTCAACACCCCTTTTTTATGTGATTCTAAAATGTTCCATTTTTAAAACTGAATTTTTTCCTAAGTTTTTCGAATATTCAAACTAAAACCGAAAAAAATATAATCTTTTCGGTTTATAGATTCGGACTTCGGGTTTTTGGTTTGAAATTTCATTGCTTTAGATTCGAAAGCTCTTTTTTTTTCAGTTTTTAAGTATTGTTAATTTTTAAGACTGAAATTTTAGGTTTTTTTTGTATAAATTATTTGATTGTTTATGTCTGTAATTTACGCTGTTGGGTTTAGATTTTTGAGTTCAAATTTCATGCTTTTACGTCATTTCAGTTTTTGGATTCGAAAAACATTAATTTTTGAACCTAAAAACCCAACATTTTGGGTCATAAAAACCGAATAGTAAAATGGAAAAAACTAAAACCCCAAAGATGAAGAAAAACACTCAAGTTCAATTTTCTTGCTTTTAGGTTCAGTTTTTAGGCTTTTCGGTTTTCAACTTCCAGATTTCGGTTTTAAGCTTCGTAATTCAGAGTTTTATATCCGGAAATTTAGTTTTTCAAGTCAGAAATTCCATTGTTACTTTCAAACAGTCGTTTTTTGTCGATTTGCAAGTCTGAAATTTCATTGTGTGAAGTTTCCCGGTTTTTAGTTTTTTTAGATTTTAATGTTAAAAATTTATTTTATTTTATCAGATTTTATATTTTATATTCGTATTTTTAGGTATGATTTTTAAAGTTCAAATTTCATGCTTTTGGACTAAAACTTTTGTTCATTTTAGCTCTTACATTCAAAATTTAAAAACTGAAATATTGAACCTGAAACTCAACATTTCAGATCCGAAAACTCGTTTTTTTTTTCGATTTTAAGACTAAAATTTTAATTTTTTTGTACAACTTTTACAGTTTATGTTTGTAATCTTCGAATTTTAGAGCTTTTTAGATTTTGAAGTTAAAATTTCATTCTTTTGTATTCAAACTTTAGATCATTTCAAAAAATGAGTTTTTAGGCTCGGGCTTTAGGTTTTAGGTTCGAGGTTTCGGTTTTAAGATTCGCAACTCTGATTCGAGCGGTATTGTTTTTTCGATTTTTAAGGTTTAAAATTTCAATGTTTTAAATTCAAAAGCTCGTTTTTTCGGTTTTTACGTGCTTTTATGTTGAGTTTCTAGGCTTTTAGGTTCGATTTTTAGTTTTTTTCGGATTTTAAATTTGGTCTTCTTGTTTTAGGTTTTCAGGTTCACAATTCACTTTTTGATTCGAAATTCAAGTTTTTAAAGTGAGAAATTCTATTATATCAGATTCGAAAATTTCCTTTTTTCGATTTTCTTGCTTTTAGGTTCAGTTTTTAGATATTTCGGTTTTCAAGTTCCAGATTTCGGTTTTAAGCTTCGTAATTCAGAGTTTTATATCCGAAAATTCAGTTTTTCAAGTCAGAAATTTCATTGTGTGAAGTGACAGCTCGGTTTTCCCGGTTTTTAGTTTTTTTAGATTTTAATGTTAAAAATTTGTTTTATTTTATCAAATTTCTTATTTTATATTCGTACTTTTAGGTATGATTTTTAGAGTTCTTTAGATTTTGAAGTTCAAATTTAATGCTTTTGGACTAAAACTTTTGTTCATTTTAGCTTTTACATTCAAAATTCAAAAACTGAAATATTGAACTCGTTTTTTTTTCGATTTTAAGACTAAAATTTTAATTTTTTTGTACAACTTTTACATTTTATGTTTGTAATCTTCGATTTTTAGAGCCTTTTAAATTTTTAAGTTCAAATTTCATTCTTTTGGATTCAAACTTTAGATCATTTCGAAAAACTGAGTTTTTAGGTTCGGGCTTTAGGGTTTAGGTTCGAGATTTCGGTTTTAAGATTCGCAACTCAGACTCGAGCGGTAGTGTTTTTTCGATTTTCAAGTTTGAAATTTCATTGTTTTAGGAAACCCATTTTTTGAGGTTTCTGAAATTTCAAGTTTTCCTGTTCAAGTTTTATATTCTATGCTTGAAATTTTGGTTTTTGGGTGTAATTCTTAAGGCCTTTTATTTCTAATTTTATGCTTTTTAGGTTTGGTTTTTCGGGCTTCATATTTGGATTTTCGTTCGTTTTGGTTTTTTCATTCGAATTTCGAAAAGCGAAACTAAAAAATCGAACCTGAATTTCAACCAAAAAAACCTAACATTTAAATCTAAAAACCCCACAATTTTGTGCTCTGAATTAGAGAAGAGTTTTCATGCTCGAATGTCAAAAACCGAAATCTAGAACCCTAAAACCTCAATGTTCGACTCAAAAAACCGATATATCGGATTACAACTATGAGTCCGTTTTTTTTTATTCAATGCTGACGATCTACGAAGTAGGATCGTTTGTTGAATTGGAATTAATTTTAAAAATCGGCGACATTTTACGCCTTTATTACTTTATTTTTAACTCTTTCTTTTATCAGAAAACTTAACCCTATCAAATATTTACATAACACATGTAAGATATTTTCAGAAGGCCACAATAAATTATTGATTTCCTCAATTCGATTTTTCTCCATTTGCTAGTATATATTTTCGTCTACTTCGTAATACGAAGCGACCCAGAGCAGAGTTACGAAAATAAATCATCCATTCTGTTTACGTAGATACTGAATGCGATATCTAATTTTTCCTCCGTAATCTAATTAAAAAGAATTAGATATGTTATATACGAATCGAACGTTCCGAATGTTTAAAACTAAACGAACAACAACGAATTATTTATCTACATTCTCGACCGATTCATTTTGAAGGAAGAAAAAAAAAACAATAACGTTTTCGAATAAAAACGAAATTGATTCAGAAGTATTATTCGGTTTGGCTATTAATCGCGAATATTTGCGCGGTTTCGTGTAAAGTTATTGTGAAATTCTCCGTATTATGTGATGACAAATCTATATTTAACCGCAAGTTTTTACGCCAACTTGCATTATGTTATTTTTGAATTATTATACGGAATATTCAAAAAGCGAGAAAATGCAATCCAAAAATTCTAAATAGAATTACAAGTAACGACGACAAACGTACAGCCGGTCACTTGCCGCTTCGCAGCTATTTCATTAATGTCGAACTGACAAATTATTCATATGTCGCTTTTCGGCTCAAGTTGATTGATTAGTTGAAATCATATACAGTAACTTTCCTAATTCATTATCGAGTGCAAATTATTTCATACTGAATAATCGCCACTTTCATAAAGTCTAATGGATTAAACACAAAACGATAATGAATCGAATCGTTAATTATGATTGCATTTTAATGAGTCATTGAGAAGTGAGAACCATAGGTGGCTAATAACTTTAGATATTTCAATAATTCGTTCTTAGAATACAGAATAGCCTTTGAACTAAAAGGACGCTTTGCTTTCATTTTCCAAAATAGCTGAAACCTGTTTAGCATTTATGCAAAAGGAGTTTCCTTTATAAATGCATGTCAATTATTCGTTACCTACTCAAAATCATAAATAAATTGATACAAATCACCGCTCACCTAATATCGACTTCTTATGGTGAAGTAGTTCGTAATAACTCCTAGCTATAAGTTCCGAAGGATCTGACGGTCTAAACTTCCCTAACTTGACAAGTCTTTCGCAGGTCCTCATGAGGTGCGTCGAAAATTCCCCAGGATCAATCCCGTACGCTCGCCAACCTCCGACACCATCAGCAACGCCTAAAATTCAACCAGTTCATTAGGCGCTTGATACAATAATTGTGAACGTTAATTAATCTTCGTCACTGAACAAAGGTTAACTCACCTAAAACATCCGCGGATTTGTACTTGGCGCTGAACCAGGCGTCATCCCCAAATTTCCCTTTAATCAGTCTTTGAATGTTCCTCTCCTTGGAAAAACCGCACACGGCGGATACTAAATGAATGTCATTGTTACGATTAACGTTCGGATCGACGGCACTGCTCGAAATGTTCGCAAATCCATTCCAGATAGCACGAGAAACTAACCTACCAGTTAACCACAACGAGTGCATTCTAAACCACCGACAGTGTCGATAATGCGACTTCAAAATCTTATCGGGACGTTCGTTTTTTTCATTGTTGGAAGACTTCGTACCGCGGACCGTTGTGGCGAACGAACTGATGATAATTTTTATGATGTACGAAACCTCAGCTGAGTTGAAACGTCAAAAGTCATGTGCTGAAAGCACAGAATCTTTATTCATTTTCTTTATGCATTAAGGTTGTCATCTAGCGTCTTGTTAAGTAACTACGAGTTTAAACGTTATAGAGCGCTATGCCAATAAGTAATAGTGTTTGGAAAAAGTTGGCAGGTGGCGGTAGTATATTGATTTCTTTCTTTTGAGAGCTATTGCCAAAATGGGCTAGGCAACCCGTAAAACAAATCAGGAAACGAGATTAATCCGTGCTTACACTGATTAATTTTTTTTTGAACCAGAATAACGTCGATCGGCTAATTTTGAAATTATGACAATATCGTAACCCCTGACTCGACTGATTTAAAATGGTGGAACGAATTTTATACAGGTTTTCAGTAGGATAGTTCTTCGCGAAAATAAAAATTTTGTCTACTGCCGAGCGTTGCTTGGCTGCCTTGGCATGGTGAAACGGTTTTCAAGACAATAACTAAATCTGTTTGTAAATCACCTTGATGTGACTACGCGCCAGTATACTGGATGGTCCCTCTAACTGGAATAAATTCCGTAACTCAAAGGGGTGGAATTCAAAAAAATTATCTTCATACACATTCATTGAAACTTTTTCCAAGCTTCATTCTGAGGGTAACTATTTTTCCATATATCAACACCCTAGGGGTGAAACCACCCCTAACTTTTTTTCTGAGCATAACGGTAGGTCAAGTGACACGTCTTTGAAAAGCTTATGTGAAAATGAATACGACACACTATTTATTTGGTGAAAAATTCTGAACATATTTTATTAAAATGAACTGTTGAGATAATAAACAAATAAACTTATTTTCTTATTGAAGAAAGTTTCATTTCCCAAATTTTTGGAAAGTAACCGACCATTTAATAATTTTTTTTTCAAAAAGAGGATATGCTAATGGGGTACACTCATATTCTAACGAATATGTTCAAAATGATGCCCATTTCTTTCATGGCAAAGAGCCAATCTGTCGAAAACTCATTTCTAATGTTTCGAAATACTTCGGGTGAAATATTTCTAACTTCAAGGGTAATTCTGTCCCTCAAATCCTGAAGATTGGTTGCTGATGCAACATAAACCTTGTTTTTTAAATATCCCCACAAGAAAAAGTCCATCGGATTGAGATCCGGGGATCTTGGAGGCCATTCAAGTGCACCTCTACGACCAATCCAACTATTTGGAAAATTTTGATCTAAGTAGTTGCGAACTGGCAAGGCATAGTGCGCTGGAGCCTCATTTTGTTGGTACCAAATTCTGTTGTCAAATTCATTTTGATTTGCGGTTGGAATTTGATGACGCAAATGTGGGACGAGCTCATCCCGGAGCAGTGAAAGATATGATGGCCCATCAAGATTATTATCTATGAAAAAAGGTCCAACAACTTGGTCTCCAATAATCCTAGCCCATACATTTAATTTTTGTGGACGTTGGGTGTGGCTTTCTCGCATCCAATGGGGGTTGTTATCAGACCAATAATGGCAGTTACGATGATTCACTTAACCATGCAAAGTAAACGTGCATTCATCCGAAACGAGTATCCAGTTCAGTTGCATCTGATCGCGGTCAATAAAGTCCATCATTTGCTCACAAAACTCATTTCGGCGATCTGGATCTTCATCAGTCAACTCTTGAAGAATCTGCATCTTGTAAGGGTGCATCTTTGCAGTTTTCAAAATCTTTAAAACTGTTTGATGACTGATCTCGTTATCGCGAGCCAATTGCCGAGCTGGAGTTATGGGGTTTTCTTAGAGAGCCAACAAAACGTTAAGTTTTGTATTGTCGTCCACTACAGGCGCTCTTTTTCTTGGCACGTCCCTTACAGAACCGAATTCTCTTTAGCGCTTTTCTATTTTGCTAACTGTGCCTTGAGAAAGACGCGGCAAATCGGGATGGTTTGCTTGAAATAATTCAGCTACCTCAGCTTGAGTGCGACTTCGTTCACAATCCAATCATCATTAATATTTCAATGCGAAGGGCATCCGTTAAGTGACGCATGTTAAATTATTTACTACGATGATGTAAAGATTGGAACACTTCACTAGAGTCACTAGAGATAGAGAAACTAAGTACTTTTTGAATAAACGAGCAAAGAGAATTGCAAGGAACAATTAATCAAAATTTACCAACGTTGACGGTGTAACAAATCTACCACACAACTAACAATCGGATCTAAAATAGAGAAGATGAAAAAGTTTTTTCATCAATGATAAGATTAGACTTTCTGCAATAATAAATGCACGTTATCCGTTTAGTACATTTTTTGCTACCGGTCATTCAGATATGCTCGTAAGTCGCATTGAGCGAACGCAAGTTGTTTTATTTTTCAATTTTCTTTACTTAGTTTCGGAAATAACTGAGCAAATAAGTAGTGTGTTGTATTCTTTTTCACATAAGCTTTCCAAAGACGTATCACTTGACCTACCCTTACATTTAAAGAAAAAAAGTTAGGGGTGGTTTCACCCCCAGGGGGTTGGTATATGGAGAAATAGATACCCTCAGAATGAAGCCTGGAAAAGTTACAATGAATATGTATAAGGGTAATTTTTTTAAATTTCACCTCTTTGTGTTACAGAATTTATTCCAGTTAGAGGGACCATTCTGTATATGTTGGGATGCAGTTTAAAGTAACTTGATTCATCGGAATTAGTTATATTCTTGGCAACGTTGTCGGTTTGTTGTTCTATGAGTCAATGATACATGAAACAATAATTTCTGTGTTTCTGACACCATGCGTGCGCAAGGTCCAAATGTCTGTCTAGTTTCAAGTTGTTCAGTGGTTTTTCAAGCCGTTTACATTCATAAACTGGCGGTTATTTTAAATCATATATCAAATTTATTTTATTGAAACAATGTTGTTCAGAGATCAATTTCGTAATATTATGCAAAAGATTCAACTCGACGATTTAGCACATCACAAACAATTGAACCTTCTTTCAACGATTGCTCAAAGAGTTAGTATGCCTGTTTTTCACTCAGATTTTTCAATCCAAATGTTTTTCCAGTACGATGAAATGGACGTATCAAATGAATTCCTCACCATAATTTGCCATGTCTTCAGTGTGGATTATGCGGATGAAAATCCTTTCGTATCGAGAACGTTAATATTTTTAGCGAAAGCCATAGTAAAAATAACACTAAAGTTAGTAACGCCATTAGAAACCACACGAAGAGGTGGACGACCAATGAACATATACGACATATCAGACTGTTCTTTTTTCAATGCCATCCTAAACCATATTTTAAAAGTGAGTAATCTCGAGAACTCTTCGGAGTAGTTACTATATTCAGGTACATTTCAGTTTGCACTAACCAAAAACAACAGCCCTTCGAAATTCAACTTGGCTTTCTTCATCACGCACCTGTTCCAAAATTTCAACACAAATATGGAATTCGGTTATAATATATGTGATAAGATTGTTGATCACATATTACATTTGCTTAATGTAAGTCCTCAATAAGTATCAACTGTTATTTTTATGTATGTTCCTAGGAACGGAATCAAAAAATCCGAATCCAAGCTATCAAAGCACTGTTCAGATTACAGGAGCCCACGAATCCTGATTGCCCAGTTGTGTCAACTTTTACGACACTATTTTACGACTCTAACCATGCGGTTAGAGGGACAGCAATTGAACAAACGGCACCGTCGTTTGCTGTTTTACCTCTTCTGATCGAACGTTTGTTCGATGTAGCCGATACGGTTAGTGAGAGAGCATTTATAAAATTGTGCGACATCAATCCTCGTATCCACCTTAAAATTGAAGAACGACTCACAATATTGGAATTCGCTCTAACGCAGAGAAGTAAGAAGATCGCTACTTTGTTTAAGAAGAAATTGATACCGACTTGGTTGAATCATTTCGGTAGTAATCATTTGGAGTTTATAGCATCGTTACATTTAGACGAAGAGGAAAATAAATTCGAGCACATATGCGAGAAGCTTGTGATGATCTTTTTAGAGTGTGATTTTGTTGCTTAATCTTTTTTTTGTATATAACGTTTGCGTTGTAGAATTCATCGTGTGGAAACGGTGATTGAACATCTGCCTTTCGATAAAGTGACCAAAACGATTCCGGTTGATGAAATTAAACTGGCACATGTTTTATTTTGGTCCACAGTAATAAACTATTTGAGGAATGGTAATAATGAACGTTATTTAGAAAAGCTTGTTCCTGAACTGACTTACTTCACGACTTATGTTAAAACGTAAGGATTATTGTTGTTGAATCAAAAGCCTTGTTTTATAATTTTTTCGGCAGTTTTATAACTAATCATTATGGGTGCCCAAGGGAAGACTGGGAGAATATGTTGTTCCAGAAGGTCGTATATCATCTGTTCAAAATTTGTGCCGGTTACAATTTTGGCGATGAGGTAAGTTTCATCACTTTACTCCACCCGAATTATAATCGATTTTATTTTAGGCGGGTCGCAGGAGTTTATATTCGCTCATTGAGGAAGTCCTAACAAAGTACGAGTTTGATCAGAACGTCATCGAATGCATTGTCTCAATCGGGTTTCTTGCTAATAACGATATTGAAAGTTTTACGATGGACATGGTTTCGATCATAAAAACTGTCGTAAGCACAGTTCCCGCTAGGGGTTCTGAAGAAATCGTCGCCAACCTGGACTTTAGGGTAAATGGGAAACATTTCAAACTAGCCAAGCGTCTCAGTAATATTAATACTTCGTATTATCTTTAGTTGACTAGACTTAAGGTGAAGATGCATCGTTTGCAAATTGAAGAAGAGGGAATGGTTAAAATAAAAGATTTTAAACGGGCTGACGTTTTGCACCGAGAATGGGTCGCCATCAACGAAAACTGTATGGAACTTCAACGCCAGTTGACAGAGACTGAAAAGATGAAAGTGTCTCAAAACGATTCCCAACGAACCGCGAGGGGACTCGATATTTTAGCGGCCGTTTTAAAGTTGGAATCGGTTGTCACCATTACTCCCGCTTTGGAAGAATGCAAAACGAACTTCCTGTTGCCGCTCGACGAAAAAATGTCTCGCGTCATCCACGCGAGATTTATAACATGCGTTACCTTGTTTTCGATGCTCAGCCTTGAAGTAGCCACTGAATGGGGAAAAATAGTTTGCATACCAGTACGTATATTTAAAAAACTTTTATAATTCGAAAATTTTCGCTTTCGTGCGATTAACAGCTCTTGTCTTATCGGCCCGGTAACTTGGGCGATAAAGAAGCCCTGGTGGCTTCGATCAGTTCGGTCACCGATTTGATACGACTGCACGGTTTGGAAATAGTTGGAATTGTCGACGAACAACCGGCAGCGTTGGACGTTTCGCGTTCCAATAAACGGAGAAGGTTGCATAATGATGAAGTGTCTGAAGAGGAAGAAACAACTCAAGAAGAAACTCAAATCAGTGGTAGTCAAGTCACAAGCATCCTAATGGATATTATCGATGAAAATGACGACGAGCTCTTCCATGTAGCATTAAAATCAACTTTTCAACTGATGTTATTGAGTAAAGTTGGCAATCCAAAGTTACTTTCAACATTGCTGTGCCAAACTTATAAACATGTTATAAGTGAGCCCATTTCAATTTTTTGATTACCGATAATAATGACACTGTTTTTAGACAATCATTTTCGTTATTTATATGTTATCAACATTATAAAATGTTTTATCAATTCCAAGCCGGACTCGAAAGAAATGTTGCGAAAAGCCATTGTACGAACGGTCAAGATGATGTCGAGAAGTTGTTATAAAGAGAAGGATAGCGAGGGGTTTCACGCGCAAAAAATGCTCAAGTTTTTTGCAAATTACACAATTGAAAAGCCTGTAAGTAAAGGTCTATCTCACCTACGCGGGGTTATCAGATCCTTTGGCGAAGTAGGCTCAAAATGACTTTTACGATACTCGGATTTCACTAATGTTAAAGTGAGTCTGTTGTAACTCTTTCTTTTCGAGAATATTCATTATTACAGATCTTGCATCTATCTCGTTCAGCAGCGCAAAGCATGAAATAAGTCCATATTTCACTAGAAACTGTTTTAACCGCCTTAAAAAATCATTTAACTCACTCTAACCTCAAATTTTTCGTATTTCTGTTTCTGTCAACGATCTTCCATAAAGTAAACACAACATCAATCGGCCTTGTTCGGATCGGCTCGACAATGTTCGGAAAAACAAATGTGCGCGTGGAACTCGCGCGCAGTCAAAATAAAGTCAAATTCGCGAATATCTACGGCAGATATTCGCATCCGATCCGCGTTCGCGAATGCCTAAAAATTGATATTCGTTACGTCATTAGTATACAGTGTGTCCCAGAAGTCGTCAAACCAAAATCTTTTAACAAAGTAAGTCATCATAGTTATCAGGAAAATAAAAAAAAAATTCAACTAATGTTTCTAAAAAATTATGGCCATATAAAAGAAATCGAGGAAATCTACATCCTGTGACGATATTTTCACTCCTGTTATTACAAATATCATCTTTTACTAACTAGCCACTTCCAAATCAGTGAGGCGCTTGCGCAATACGATTTTGAGGCGCCGAAGTTACTACAGCGCAAGTGTCGGACTGAATCAGAACTGATTCGGTGGTCAGTTCACGAACCTAATGTCAGACGCCTGCGCATTGCGATTTTAAGGACCCAATTATTCTAGAGCGCAAGCGTCTGATGACTTGACGGTTTGTTGGAACAAACCTATTGACTAATAATACTACTAGACAAACTACGCCGAAGTAAGTTTTTAAAGGCCCAAATATCACTAACATGTCTATAAAATTTTTATTTCATAGAAATAATCATTTTAATTAATTTTAATCATTTTCGTAATACTTTGTAATCGCGTATACTGTTTATCCGTTTACTCGTTTTTATTATTATTTGAATTCTAACAATATTTTTGATATTTTTATTTGTTTCAGTGTATTCAATTATTGGATTCTTTCAAGGTCTATTGATATATTTTAAAATGCAATATGTTTTAAATAATTTTTAACTCGTCTGCTTGATTAAAACTTGTTCTAACTACTTTGAGTTTATTCATTGTGCAAAAGAATTCTCTGGACACTTCCAAAGATTTTGTCTTTCTAAATTGAGTAAATCAAATAATTTTCATTAGAATCGATTGCAAATTTGAAACAAGGTACCTCAGAGATGTAATATGCGGTTTGTTTTGTTGTATTATTAATCAAAGGTCGTTGGATCATTTGTCGCTTCGCAAACATCACCGTATTTCGTATATCAGTAACTGAAGTTTAACTAAATCCTAAACGAAGTTTAACAGTTGCTGGAAATAAATTTTGATTAAATTTCAACAGGATATGACTCACGATTCAGACTTCATTTGGGACATCATCAAAGCGATAGCGGCGAAACCAAAGAAAACGTTCGGCCTATACCTGGCCATCCTATTGAAAAACCTTAATCTGCCGTACAACGCGAATATGTTGAATAACGTCGAAAATATTGCTAAAGTAAGTTTAAAGATAGTAGTTTTGAACGATTTTAAATTGTGTTTCTTTAATAGCAATTGGAAAATAACGCCACTAGGAGGCATTTGCTTAGCGTTATGAAACTTATAAAAAAACAAGCACCGAATAATATCAACGATCAGCAGGATGCAGACGAATGCAGTTCGCTTGATTCAGGTAAATCGGTTTCACCTTGTGACTTAGGTAGAAAACGTTCCATCGAACAGGATGACGATTTACCATCTGCATCTTCGAAAGTGTTAACTATTTCTTCCCCCATCTCTCCTACACATACGAATGATAAAGAAAGTAACAAGAATGTACTTACTAGAAGTGTACGTAGATTGAATAAAAACAAAGAAAATGAAGGAGTCCCCAAAACTAATCATAAAGAGATTTCAAAGAAAAATGGTGAAGAAAGGTCCCTCAGAAAATCCGCGTTATCCAGCGAAGGTAACAGGCGCCTTGTGCGTTCATCCAATTTTATTCGAACGCCAAAAATGTCTTCAGATGATAATAACTTAACAACACCAATGACGATGACACTGAGTAATAAGGAATGTTTCGAAAAAACTAAATCCCAAAAAACACATAACGATGTAAATGTTAAAACGTTCAGTAATTCGCGACGTTCCGCTAAAGACGACGACGATAATGGAAAAATGAATAAGAAAACAATTACACGATCCAAAAATATTGCAAAAATTATAGATAACGTATGTAGTCCTCCCACTGTCAGGACTCCAAGACGAATACAAAATGAAGGCGACTCGGATGAAACGTCGAAATGCAACACGCCTTCAAATAATAACAAAACTAATGAACGATCTGCACAATCTAAAACGAAAACACGTTCAATTACGGAAAAAACTAGCAAAAAACGAAAGTTGTTGAAAACTATAGAAAACGTATGTACTCCTCCCACTGTCAGGACTCGAAGCCGAATACAAAATGGAGGCGACATGGGGGAAACCTCGAAATGCAACGCGATTTCAAATAATAACAAAACTAATGAACGATCTGCACAATCTAAAACCAAAACACGTTCAATTACGGAAAAAACTAGCAAAAAAAGAAAGTTGTTGAAAACTATAGAAAACGTATGTACTCCTCCCACTGTCAGGACTCGAAGCCGAATACAAAATGGAGGCGACATGGGGGAAACCTCGAAATGCAACGCGATTTCAAGTAATAACAAAACTAATGAACGATATGCACAAACTACCAAAACTAAAACCAAAACGCCTTCAATTACAGAGAAAACTAACAAAAAAAGAAACTTATTGAAAATTATAGAAAACGTATGTACTCCTCCCACTGTCAGGACTCGAAGCCGAATACAAAATGGAGGCGACATGGGGGAAACCTCGAAATGCAACGCGATTTGAAGTAATAACAAAACTAAGGAATGATCTGAACAAATTACCAAGACTAAAACCAAAACACCTTTAATTAAAAAAAAACCAAAGAAAACGTTTTGACCAACTGATATTGATACCCTGCCACTGAATGACCATAAAAAAATAAAAGATCGCATAAGGAAACAAGGTAAATAAACCAATTAAAAAATTGAAACTAGAAACCAAAAACTTCATCTCATCGAATATTAATAGCAAAAAACAGTACTATAAGAACCCGAAACGAAATCTGAACATCAAGAAGTTCAAAGGATTTCGTTAACATTCCAAATCGTGCACCGTTTGGAATGTTTTTAAGGTGAACATCAAACAACAAATCACCGCCGAAACTGGTCGGTCAAGCCGTCGGAGTTGTAACAATGACACAAAAGCACCGATTGAGTTACTCATGGAACACCAACAAAAAATCGTCGAGACAACGTAAGTTGGAGTTCACAAAAATCGGTGGTGGCTGATTATTATTTTCCTTGTACGGAACATCGCTTGCTTTTGTTTTGTTTATTAAAAGACTGCAAAAATTTCCTTTGAATGTTATGATTTGTAACTAATGGTATAGACTGTAGATTCGATAGTAATAAAATGTTTGTCAAATTTTAGCACAATAGACCTCTAAGCAGTAGTTGTATTTACAGTGGTTTAATGTATTTTTTTAAATTAATTTTTGAGTGCTAAATACCTTGCTTCAGCAGTATTTTGTTTATCAATGGTATCTATCAAAGTCGGAACAACCCTTATTACATTCACGTATGTTTTACGTAATTCAGTTTTCTCATAACTGCTCTAATTTTCGCTCATTTTGTTTTGCTTCTTTCTGTTGAAACCGGTTGTTTCCTAAAAGCAATCCAAATTAACTAAATGAAATTAACAAAAAAGGTAGTACGGCGCAACATTGCCGTTGTCAATAGGACATTAAATTCACAACAGAAAATATGATGCTTGAATAATAATTAGAGTATTTTATCATTATAATGCTTTTGCGTATTTCTATTGAAAAATCTTACGCACGTTATGCTAATACATTTGAAAAATTCCATTTAATAAACTTCCCAATCAGCTTTATTCTTTTGTAGATTTCTTGTCGTCGCCGGAAGTGAAACTATCGACAAGTTCTCCACAAGACGAACCGGAAATTTCACGTTCTTCGGATATTAGTTCGCTGAATGCATCAGACATAAGTTCTTCAAATAAACGAGCTGGTTCATCTTAATCTGTTACCAGGTAAACGTAACCAATCTTAAAACTCTTCTAATTTCAATATCGTATCTTCAGTTCGCAGTACCAGTAGCAGAAAACAATTACAAATGTGATAAAAAGTAAATTAAGATATTATTTTTTTGTACATATGTAGTGATCGGGACACCAAGTACTTTGTAATAACATTAAGCGATTGGAGTAAACTACTCACTATTTTATTTAAATAAGATATACAAAATAAATATACGAGGAAATCACACGAGCCTTTATCTTTACCTGTCAGACGTTTAACGATTCAATTCCGACCGCCTTCGCCCTTCCTAGGGCTCCTGGATGTCACCCTGAAGTCCGAAGGTAATCCGTAACATTTGCAAATGCAACACGACGGAAATCTAAACCAATCGGAAAATATCCCTTTGCATTCGTTATTAGGGTCGTACGCCAATAGTCGATGCAGTCTGTATTGTTGCTCGCATTTACATCCGTCCCTGATTAAAACTGAGTAATTGAAAGGACATTTGAAACGATTAATTACCTGCAGTACATCTGCTTGTGTTCGAACGAACATTTTTCCCAGTGAACATACTGTTCGAATGGATACATATTGAGCAGTGCCAGAGTTTCTCCTCTGGTGTTATTTGCCCAAAATGGAGCAACGACTTCTTCTTTCACTGGACAGGCGTTACTGAAATGAAATTATTATTAACCAAAACCGAGTTGTGTCCTGATTATTGGCGAACTCATGTGAAAAAGTTATGGTGGATCCACGGGGTCTTTAAAGTATGCTGAATAAAATCGGATCAATAGCTTGTTAACTAATCAATTACTTGATATTAACAGAAATAATTGCATAAAGATTTAGTCGTTTCACAGAACTTTGCACAATTCCTGCAGAAGATATTGATAAGAATTTTTGTAATTTACAAGACCTGTTGCAATAGTCTGTTTCATTTCAACCAGTATTTGCAAAATAGAATTAGTATATTTCATAACGAGTGCGGAAAGTCGATGATTGCATGCGAGTGTCAGTTTGACGAACGAGGCGAAGCGGAGCGGAGCCGAGTGAGGCTAGACACGAGCAATGAAATCTGACTTTCCACGAGTAATGAACACTTTTCAGGCGACCACAAAAATGGAATTATACGATAATTATTTTCAACACGTTTCATCCCAAGTGGATGGCGTGCTGGCGAAAATTATAAACAACTCTATTTGTTTATGCTATTTCGTACCTTTCATAATTTTCGCGAATTTTATATAGCAGCCCCCACTAATTCTGGAGAGATATTTCAGTAACTTTTCATCTTATAGAGATTGTTTCGGCTCAGGTCGACCATACTCGATAATACTTCAACCACTTCGAACAACATTGAGGACGTTTTATTTAGGAATGATAACCACAGAATATATTTCTCATCTCTGATGGTGACAACTTAAAATCCAAATTATCTATGACAGCAAATAAAGCAACAAAGCTGAACGAAGTAGTCCAAATCAACAATAATGTCATTTTGACAAATAATATTCAATGTTAGGTATATGAACTATATATTGCATCTATGTCTGGTCTCGACGTTTGTCCTACTCAGGATATCTTTGACTATAAGGACGATATTCTGCGACAAGAAAACCTAATCTAATTTATTCATGAATCTATAATTGAAATATTGGCGAATTGACTCAAGTTATGTTTTTCGTTAATAGTGCAATATGTTCTTTCAAGTTGTGGTACCTCATTCGCGTCATTAATATTTTATTTATTTATTCGTATGCCAATTTTAACTAATTATTTCAAAAATAAAATTGATAAAATCTTAATCTTGATCACTTCTTTACCCGCAGTGTGTATTTTCATGAATCCTCCAGCTATCTTTGAATTGGGACATTCTTCAATCAAAACCTGCAGCTTTACCTTTCAACTTACTCATTGCCATTTTTAATTCATTTAAAGAAAACGGAAAAATTTCTCTAGATGAGTTAATCTTTTCTTTCTTTATAAGTTTTTTTACTTTTCTTGTTTTCTAAAAATTCAATAGAAGGTTATATATTCGTCAAATGTGTAGCGATCACATTTGGAGAAATTTTGTGTTGAATTTGAGTTGATTGTTGCATAACACTCAGTTTATTCAACAATTTCCAACTGCTTCGACTGTTATGCGTGAAATTCATATTTTCCATTAGCAAATTCCATTTCTCTTTTCTTGCAACATTCAATGAACTCAAAATTTTGTGTGCAATGTTCTGACTAGAATTTTTATTGGTATTTTCTATGTAAATTTTTATTTTCGTTTGATATTTCATTAATATTCAATGAGATATACGAACTAAACTTCTCATATATTTCTATCTACTTGGCATAGGTTTCATTTCGATGTCGTCACTTTCCCGCACGGATGAAACCGGTTTTACCCGTGCGGGAAAGAGATTCCCGCACAGTTGTATGCAATTCGTAACTTTCTACAATAAGTAAGCGTGACGATATATAGCACTTTAGTGCGTGGTCGCCTTAAAAAATTGGTAGTGCGCAGATTTACTGCAATTCTTCGTTATTTCAACCTTTTTATTTAAGATTTCAATCGTTTCGAATTTCAACAATAGATAGAAATTTATTAACAATTTGACATTACAATAATTTCAATTGAAATAAAACTTACGAGAATTTTTTCAATAGTTGGTTTCATTTCAAGCATTGTTTACAACTAGAAAAAAATTGTTCGAAGAATAGTTACTGCAACATTGTTTTAAGTTTTTTGAAAATCAAGCAAATAAAGTAAGCATTGTGAAATTCTTTATAATTTTTGCAAGTTACTTTCAAATGCATTGCGTTTTCTAAAAGTTTCATAAAAATTTGTGAGGTTCGTCGTAATTTCTGCCTGTTTTTGTTACTTACGAGAATTGCAATATATAATTCCATTTCATGCAGTGTTTGCAAATAGCAAATAACGTTTTTGAATTTCGAGAGAATTTTTGGAAATTCATTCAATACCTTGTTATTTCAACTTTGTCATTCAATATTTCAATTTCTTTTAAAATTTGTTTCTGAAAATTCCGCCAATAACTAAAACAAATTGTTCTATGGGTAACTTGGAATTGAAAAAATAGTCGCATTAAGTTGTGAAATTGTTCATAATACCATTCACTATCACACGCAGTTTGACTTCCAGACTGAACTTCGCAAAGTTCATCTCAATTTCTGCTAAAAACCATGTAACACTCTGTGCCACTTTAAGTGCAAAGACTGTTCGTTCGATGAACTGTTGCAACTGATTGTTATTTAAACTTTTTTCATTCAAGGAGTCAAATTTTTTGAAATTCGAGAAAATGACTCTGAATTTACAATAATTAAATATTATTATAATTTCATTTAAAACAAAAGCAATCGGTTGCAACTTGTTCTATGAATTATAATCAATATGAAATTGATTGTTTGAAATTCATATAAAGAGTAAATTTGAAAATCAACAAGATGAAAAAGGACAATTCGCTGTACTTACACACCGACTAATTTGTAGTTCATTTTCATTTTATCCGTTTTCTCGTCCATATCTTGAAAAAGAACACCACTAACTGCTGGTGTGGTCGTTCTCGTTGTACTAAGTGGCGTTATCACAATTGGTGTGGTAGTACTTTCGGTTGTGCTCGTCATGTCCTCTTCTTCCCCTGTCACGTTTTCATCTAACGTTGTTGTCGTTTTCATATTTTCTTCTGTAGATTCCTCGTTGGAGTTAATTTCCTTAGTAAGCGATTCCATTTTCAATCCGGCCAATTTGATGGAACTGGTCGGTTCTTCAGAATATACGAATTTTGTTCTTAGCACATTCTCGTCATGCATGAAGCGACCTTCGAATTTGGCATAACCTTTGGAGTATTCGTCGTTATATTCAAGCTCATCGTCGTCGTCGTCATCGAACAGTTCATTTTCGAGGTCCATTTGTGGTCGGCTACGTGGCAGACGGTCTCTGTTCGTGTCTTGCGATGATCTGGCTAATTCTTCTCTGAGCAAGGAGCCTTCCGGACGTTCGCCGTACATGCGACGCATCAAACCACGGTTTTCTTTGACAAATCGTTTGACCGCGTGCCATGGATAGTTTTCGCCGGCGTCCATGCAATAACCACCGCCACTTCGCAGATCGCAGGGTGGTTTGTATAACCGACCAGCTCTATATGGTCTGCCGCAAGCGTTCGCCGATCCCCCACCATCCCCATTGTCGTACCCCAACGATTCCACACTGATTATCTGTTATGAAAAAATAATATAAATGAATAGGGTGAAATTGAAGACATCTCTCTCTCTCTCTCTCTCTCTCTCTCTCTCTCTCTCTCTCTCTCTCTCTCTCTCTCTCTCTCTCTCTCTCTCTCTCTCTCTCTCTCCTCCCTACCTCCCTCCCTCCCTCCCTCCCACCCTACCTCCTTCCCTTGCTGCTGCAGAGAGATAAATCATTTCACTTAAGATGTGCCTGGACTGTAGCCTTCCAACGTACAACACCGACAAACTGAATGCATTGCATTTACTTTGACACAAAGTAGTTTACCAAAACTAGCTAGTTCACCAACTGGGAAGGCAGTTCTAAAAGTTGAGCGCACAGATTTTCGTTAATCTATGTTCAATATTTCCCCCCCTCTTATAGCACGTGGCAATTCCTGAAGGCATTCTTCAACTAATTCAGAGACTGACATACAAAGCCTTTGCGAATAGAAAAAGAGATGTTACATGCAAACGTATTTATCAATTGTGGCAAAGAAAGAAAACGCAAGACGCCACGCCGCACTCGATAATCACCGTCGCCGATCACCATTTCATTCTACTTACCGGTTGGCGGAAAAGAGAAAGTTGAAATTCAGGTGAACACGAAAGACGAACTCGGTCACTGCTTTCTGCTGGGCTACGACAGTTAATTCCGACGATACTTGAATCGGATCAACACTTTATGAATAAGGAATCGTTTACACTTGGATGCTTCGTTTACTAGGCGAAAGTTGTGGGTTCCGAGAATAATTTTCCGTTAAATAGACAATTTATCCGTCGAGTTTGTATAGATTCTTTAGTATAAAACACTGAGCAGGTATACATGACCGTTCTCTTTTCTTTTTTGACTTTTTCCGCCATAATTTCCTTTTGAATGCCATCGAATAGTAATCCCAATATGGATTACGTTTCACTTGGTGAAAGTTTCTTGAAAGTAGTTCTCAGAAGAAGAAGAAGAGACATTTTAATGAAAAGTAAATTGGTATTAGGATAATGATGACAAATATATTACATGATATTAAAAAAGCTGTGTCTCTTTAATATTCCCTTTAATAAAGCGTTGGGATTAAAAACGAAAACGTTGAATAGAATACTGAAAAGGAAAGTGAAAATATTGACGTCCAACCGGTTTAGATACTCTAGTAGTACTACACCTGAATACTTTCCACATTACTTACGGTGAAGGAATAAATCTAGTGTTGAACATTATTTGGTTAAAATATCTTCAACATGAAGTCAGAGGAATTTTGAATCTGTACCTTGTTTGATTAGGTTACTTAAAGAAACAATCACGAAAAAATTATCACAACTTGTTTCTAAAGAACTCGTAAAAAATAAGGAAGGTCAGTGTGATAAAAAGGCAAGTATCTGGCGACAACATTCCACTGTTACTTTCACCGAGAAAAGATAACAGAGGAAATAGAAACTTTTCCTCGAAGTTTCAAACGGAAATAAATGAGTCGAAAAACATCTCAGACGGATATGTGTTCAAATTAATAGCATAATCAATCACTTTTTTCATTAAATTACAATTCGTTTCCGAATGCATTAAGTTCTAAACTTTTCGAAAAAAAGCTAGTGGGAAACAAAACAAAAGAGTAGTGGACGGAGAAACTAAAAGAGAACGATGAAAAAAAAACTAGAAAATATTCGAAATAATCAGAAGAAATTTTCACGATAATACAGACAAGAAACCCTGTAACTGTTTTAAAATGAATCAATGTGCTTTTTAATTGAAAAAACGCCCTTTTTCATTATTGACAACACAAATGAGCAGTTTAACAGACAAAAAATTTTGAAAAACCAATTTCGTAAACAAATATTATTCATTTGGAGAACATTTCTACTCCAAACCTTTCAGTGAGAAAACAACAATCAACCGAAAATCATCGGAAAAAATTGGCAAAAAACTACTAAAAACCAACCAACAACCACTGAAAAACTATTGGCAAAAACTTTGGAAAGAATGATGGAACAAAACACATAGAATTATTGGAAATAATTTTGAAAATAACATTTTCATAACATCAGAAGAAATTTCCACGATGACACTGAACTAATTTTGCTTTAAAAATTGTTTTGAGTCTTTGACTTCTCTATCCATCTATCTAATGATCAGAAATTTTGATGCTTTAATCCTCTAAGTCGCACGAAAATCAGGTAAGTCATCGACAGTGTTTTGATTGAATAGATAAAAAAAAATGGAAAATTTTCAGTAATGACAGATGACTTTTCATTTAAACTACTTGAAATATCAATCTATAGTATAACCTAGTTAGACTCTATGACAACGTTCATATTTTCTATGCAATATTGGTGAAGTCACAAACCAATCCACTTTAATTTGTCTATGATTTCAACTGTCTTTTGCTTATGTACCGCCACGTCGTGTTCTTCACAATTATTTGTTCTGAGAATTCTGAGAAATTTTTGCACTTTAACCGTCTATATTGAAGTAGAGTTGAGTGACTCATTGGCAGTGTTTTGACTAAAAAGAATAGGAAAATAATGGAAAGTTTAAAATAGTGACAGATGACAGATGTTTCATTTGGACTACTTGAAATGTCGAACTGTAGTGTAATCTAATTCGACTCTATGACAAGGTTCTTGTCTTCAGTGCAGTATAGGTGAAGTCATAGATAAATTCGCTTTAGTGTGCCTATAATTGTGTCATTGGTCTACGTAAAGCGACATCGTGTTCTTGACAATTAATTGTTGTGAGAACGAAAGATCTTTGCAAAAAATAAAAATTGATCATAAATTTGGTCCTTCAACCGTCTCTATCGGAGGAAACTTAAGCAAGTCATCGACAATGTTTTGATTGGATTGATTGATTGAATAAAAAATTTTAAAATAGTGACAGGTGATACTTCATTGAAAGTACATAAAATATCGAATTATAGCGAATCTAATCGGATTGTAAGAAAAAGTTCCTATTTTCAATGCAATATTGGTGAAGTCATAGACAAATTCGCTTCAGTGTGCCTATAACTGTAAGTGTCATTCATCTACGTAACGCTGTGTCCTTCATATTTAATTGTAATGAGAACTAAAGATCTTTGCAAAAAATAGAAAGTAATCAGAAATTTTGTCCTTCAACCGTCTATATCGGAGGAAAGTTATGTAACTCATCGACAGCGTTTTGATTGAAAAGATGGCAAAATAATTGAAAATTTTAGAATAGTGACAGGTGGCACTTCATTTGAACTACTTGAAATATCGAGTTATACATAGTTTAATTTAATTATACTCTATGACTACGTTCATATTTTCAATGCAATATTGTTGAAGCTACAGACAATTTCGCTTTAGTTCGTTTACAATTCCAATTGTCTTTTGCTTACGTAAAGCCACGTCCAGGGGTACGACACTCCACAGCCAAGGTCAGACCGTTATTTGGACCTGGGTACGTTGGTATTGCCAACCTCATAAAGTTAAAAAATATTAAATTTTCAAGTCTGTGCCAACCTCATAAAGTTAAAATGTATTAAATTGTCAAGTCTGTGTTATTCGTAGAACCACAGATATAAGAATAAAACGTCAACCGTCAACTCCAGTTCTAAATTGACGCCGTTATAAAAGACGTTGATTATTTGAAGTGGATATTTTTTGGATTACAAAACTTACAATTAGATGTGTTTCTAATAATTGATCGTTCATAGTACATAATTCTGAAGTGGTATTTTGGTATAAAGTACTTATTGTAGAAAAATGTTAAACGAATTCGTGGAAGATTGACCAATTAGAGACTATTGAATTATTCGATCATTGGATTTCAAAATGAAGCAGAAAAAAAAGGGTCGTCGTCGATGTGCGGTAATTACTTGTTTAAATCGGGAGTCCAACTGCAGTGAAACGTTTTCTAGAAGCTGATTCTGGTGGAATAATGTAGCACTAAACACTCAACATAAAAAGTAACTGTTTTGTATTCATTCTTTTGATAAATAGACTGATATGTCAGTTTCCGTTTACAATTTCTGCTAGCCAGTAGCCAAAAAAGCGAAGCAATTCAATTGAACAGGAAGAGAATCTTTTATTATTTGAGGTTATGTGCATATTTTGTAATCAAAGTTTTCGTAGCAAATCACCAATATGGATATAGAATATGATGAATCTTCACTTGTTGAAGCTATTATGAAAATTCTGAACTCAAATATACGTTATTAAGTGAGAATGAGGGCAAAAAGTTATTCAGAAGCTTCAGTTGAACCAACGTAACAAAAAATAATCAGTTAATATATTCCGAATTTCGCGAGTTAGGTGCGTAACATTAATTAATAGCACTCTGGTTTCTGACTGTATTAGAATGTAAAAAGAGCACTAAATGCCGAATAAAGTAATTATCACTTTCACGAATTATTAAATTTTATCACATTGTCAAGACAGATGTACCCAGCTTTTAACTGTCAAATTCGTGTTCTGTGCGTGCCAAAATAAGGGAACGACGATTTGTATAGGAGTGCCGTTTCTTTTCAATTATATGTTCTGTGGCCACGTCGTGTTCTTCAAAATTGAACGACATTTCATTCGAACTACTTGAAATATCGAACTATAGTGTAATCTAATTGAACTCTATGACAACGTTTTTATTTTCAATGCATTATAGGTGGAGCCATAGAAAAATTCGCTTTAGTGTGCCTATAATTATAAATGTCATTCGTGTATGTAAAGCTACATCGTGTTCTTCACAATAAATTGTTCTGAGAACGAAAGATGTTTGCAAAAAATGGAAAGTGGCCAGAAATGTTGTTACTCTCGCCGTCTCTATCGGAGGAAATTTGAGTAAGACATCGATAGCGTTTTGATTGAAAAAATGGAAAAATAACTTTTTCGTTTAATTTGAAATTTTTTTCCGTAAGTTGAAGCACTTGCGTACAAACTTGGACCGACCGGTCAGTTTTCTTATAGTTGAATTTCTATTGTCCCAAAATTTGTGCAATTTCACATTCATGACTAACCATCGGTGTGACCACGTCAAAGGTTGTAACAAGTCGAGTCACTTTTCATCGGTCATCAACACGATCTCGGAACGAGTGAAAGTTTTTGGTAGAAACAAAAAAACCAATGGTATGACCCAAACATTGACCTTATGCCCGAGCAGCAGATAATAGTTATATGGGTAGCAAATTTACTCACCAAAAATAACAATCTGAACATATTAGATGAAAAGGTCCAAATGGAATCACTCAAAAATCCTTCGAATTAACCGGATGAAAGGATCGCATACGAAACCGGTAGGAAGCGCGACACATGGTTCGTTTAATTGATATTTGTTACTGAAAAGAGTCGCCGAGAGAATCAAGGAGAGGCGCGTCTTCGTGCGATGCGAACGCGCACCACTGACCTAAAGACCCACCGCGGTCCGCGACGATTAACTGTTGATTATTCTATCTTCGTTGAAGCGATCATATGAGAACGAGACGGACTATGCTGGAAGATTGGAAGACACCTGAATTGGAAGAGGGCAATTCGCGCATGACGAAGAATCAATTGAAGAAAGAGCGTGTGGAAACTTACCTCCATGATTTGCCTCGGGAAATTGTTGTCAAGAAAAACAGTGAAAACCGGTAGAAGGCGTGGTTTATTACATGCGCTTGACCGAAGATGATGATGTCGTTTCTTAGCAGTTTCTCTTTAAGATTTTAAGCGTATAAAGAGATCTTTCTTTTATTTGGTTGAAAACTTATATATTTTTAAGGTTTTTATCAGAACTAGTGAAGAAAGAGAGACAGGGGGTATAGAGTGATCGGCGCCATGATCTGAAGCACGATGGAATTCTCGAATAAGTTGGTATCTACTAAGATTGGAATTCATTTTTCGTGGGTCATAGCAGTCAAAGTAAAGGAAGAATCAGGGTGCTGATTGAACTAACTTTTTATCATCAGCAAACAACGTACGAAAGGTTAAAATGAATGGATATCAATTAGTAGTTAATATTCGTCATTTATGTGTTGGGGTGTACCAACTTGCGTTCATTTTCCATATCTCTGAATTGTATCAGATAGACCAGATATGTTGCTATACCAGCGACCATCTGAAAAACATGTTATTTACGTTTGATTAATGTACGAGTTTGAAGTAACTCACTGAATAAACTAGTGTCCAGTCTAATGGGAGAAAACCGCAAATCGTGAATTTCGTTGCATTCAGTTTTGATTTCAATAGAAACAGTTCCATCTGTAAAAATTTCACAAAAGTAAACTGACATTTGACAAGTATCAAGACCTTACACTTTTATATGGTAGATTCCGTCGACCGATTTTTTCTTGAATATTTTGTATATTCTCCGCGGCCCGTTTGCTCTGTAATGAAGAAAAACTATGCTTATTTCTATTTCATGAAAATCAATACATAGCGGCTTTAAGATTTAAGTCGGTTGTGAGAACACGTGATCACCATAACGGCTGCAAAAACTAGTTCCTTCATATATTGGAGGAGTTGGTTAAACACTGCCACCCCTACCTACCTCCACAGCAGTCAATGTAAATGTTAGAATCATTACTAACACCAAAATTCCCTTCATGATGAACCAATCCAAGTATGTCAATGCTGCGATTATAGACAGCACTTTATTATAACCAAATATCTCCACATCAATTAAAATGAATAAACTGTATACAATGCAGTAAAAATCGTATCCGATTTCAACGACGATGAATGTAGAAAAAGTTTTAGTAAATTTATTGTTCATTCTCAGGAAATCTTCAAGTATTCTAGTTTTTGCATCAACTTCAACGTCTTTGACCATATTGCAGAAAGTCTTATTCAGATCCAAGAAGCAATCCCAACGTATTTCAGCCAAAGAGTAGAACAGAATTAGAAATTCTAAGTCATGAAAGAATAGAGAATAGCTTATGAATAAATCCATCCAATCCCAGTTTGGAGTGAATTGAATTAAAATAAAATCCAAGATACCGAGAAAAATATAGTTCAGTATTAGTAAGGAAGCTCCGATCCAGCTGAATGGAATATTCTGTCTAACATTCCTGTTCATCCAACTGTTTAATTTTTGTCGTACTATTGCGGTCATTAATTGATCCACTTGATCGGCCCTCCAGCAAATGTCGATAATCGAAGCGTATACTTTTATATTTGTGGAAATAACAAATATTGCCAAGAGCGACGTTAGAACTGAGGAATTTCTGTGAATTTTTCGCGTGACGATTGCGGCGACGTTAAAACAGAAAGTTGTGAAACATAAAAATTTTCGCTTCTTGGATTTTTTGTGTTCGAACGCCTTGTTCAACGAACTGAAGCGGAATAATAGTGGAATAAAACTGTATTCTAAAATTTTTAGGGAAGTGTTCGCTATTGTAAAGTAATAATCGCCATTTGAAACACCTTCGAATTGGAACATTTTAATGCACTGTCGAATTTAGTCTCGTTTCAAGTGTCTAGCCGACAAGCAATTAACTAACAAACGGCTGTCACGCTTGAGTAAACTGTTTGCTCGACAATTATGTTGATTGAATATTTCTTTACAAAATTGAAACAGAAAATGTATTTTATCGAATATTCAACACTAGACTGACAAAAAAAATTGTCTTTGTTCGCTCAACCTATCTCACTATTCGCAAATTTTTTATTCGTTAATTCGCTATTTCGCTATAGTCTGATAGAGACGTGTTTCATTTCTACGTGACCTCCAAGTAACAAAAGAAAAAGTTGACGAGAAGAAAGATTTTCGACGATGACGAACAGTTCACGCGCATCCACCATTTGTGATTTGTCGAAATGGAAATCGAAAAGCTAGAAGATTTTGAAATGTTGATACAGACAGATTATATTTTCCAATTAATAGAGAAAATTCATGAAAACAACTGGTTTCAAAGTTGATTATGCAATCGTAAATTGATAGAAATGAAAGAAATTAGTTTTTGAATTTTTGTCAAAGTTTTTAACAATGTATTGCTGTTTTAGGTTTCTAACATTTCTCAAAATATTTCAGGATATGAATTTCGTGATTGTAGTTTATGGAATATTCAAGGTTTTCATCAATGTCCCAATTATTGTTTATTAACTTTTGCGTTTTTCAAATGCATATGCATTTGAATCGGCGAGATATTTGAAGATAAAAATATAACTTTTTTTTGATCTCACACTGTCAGTTTGATTAAGAAAAGTTCCAAGCAAGTCTCACAGATGTATTCCATACAAAGTGTCGTCAACAGCAACGTCGGTTTTTTATTCCTTTGAAATTATGCCAAGTTGAGACAAAATCTTGAATATTTGAAAAATTTGTTTGTTTTTTACGCTTGGTGATTTGGAATCGATATTTCCAGAATTTTTTCAAAGTTATATTTTATAATCTTTGTTTGTTTTATTCCTTTTAAAAGTTTCGAAAATTTGTTATGAAATCAACAAAAATTTCTAGTTAGTAGTTCAGATATTGACTGAAAGATGTCAGCGCAACAGCAATTACGCGAGGCTCAGAAGCAGAAAAAGTCATAAAAGAGTCAAAACTATTTCTTTCGGAATGGTTAACTCGTAGAGGTAGCAAGTGCATATTTTTTTTTAGATTATTCTCTAAAAAATTTATCAATTCATGATTTTGAATATTTATACTACGAATTGTACTGCGACTTTCAATACTGAAATATGTATGCCATTGTATTGATTCATCTAATCGGTAGTCGAGTGCTGGAATGCACCAGACGTCAGCTTAAGGCTGGCGTTTGACCACTGGATCATTAGACTACCAATGATACACATTCTGTATCGCAAGTTGCCGTACAACTCGAAGCCAAGTCATTAATATTGTAAATTATTAATTTATCCGAGTTGAAGAATGATCCCTGAACAAAAAGGAGAACTTGTTATGTCTACGGCTGCAAACGTTTTAAAAGGAATAGTTTTGATCCTTGTACATCTTTTCCCGCTTGTTAATCTGATGTAACTGCTATTGCACCGCCACCTTAAAATCAGTAGCTGAATTAAAGACGGGAACTTTTTTGCTAAGTTCAAAGTAATTTTTCGAAACTTTCAATAAGAATGAAACAAAAATTAGGAACACATTATGACAGATAAAGTTTCAATGAATATTTGTGTCCACATCAGGTTCAAATATATATATTGGCTTCAAACCAACAAGTAAACGAAAAGAGGCCATTTTTTCAATTATTGAATTTTTTTCCACCGGGTTAGCGTGAATTTATAGGAATGAAAAACCAATGTTACAATTAACAACCATTCATAGAAATGGAAAAAAATTTTTGTTCCCAAAAAATTAGTTTTCGTTCTAAAGTCTCAGGTTCAAAAACATTGCCAAATTTCAAAATTCTTCATGTAATTCCAATGGATTTTGTGGGATCAAGTGCAATTCATCAAAAATCTGAGATACACATGTTGTTACAAATGTTGATTTTTACAGAACCAGCTTTTAAAGTGCAAATGAGTTAATTATCGCATAAGTTCAAAAAGGTGATTTTGCGCATCGCGTTAGACGCCTCCTTTAATGCAATGATTTTTGGACTCAAAATATGCACATCCGCCATTCTGTTTGACAACCGAATAGCGATTCAGTTGTGATCGATCTAATTCGTCATTAATTATTAAATAACACATCTCGATACCACATTAGTTCATTTTTATGTAATTTTTAAGCGTCATCCCGTTTCATAGATTCATAAAATATCTTCTACATACCTCTTCCGTTATCGATGAGAATATAATGATGACCATAAGGAACAGGAATATTCTGAGAAGCAACCAATCCGAAAATGCAATGGTTTGAATGATCGCTAGTATGTTGCCATCGACAAATTTGTCTAATCCGAATAGATAAAAAATACTCAGCACAATACCGTAAAAATCGTATCCGATTTCTGCGATAACGAACATTGAGAATATCTCGACAAATTTCTTATTAATTTCCATGCTTTCGTCGAAAGTAGCAATTATTTCGACAATTCTTTCATGTTGTATGCCATTGAAAATGGATTCATTAAAATCCAGCATGAAACTCCAAAGAATACCGGCAAAAGCGTTGAACATTAAATAAAAGTTTAATTCAGACAGATAAGACAACCAACTGATTACAAAATCTGTCCAGACCGCTTTTGGTACAATTTGAGCTAATAGAGTGTCCGAAGCGACCAAAAACAAGATGTTGATTATTAAAATAAACGATCCGATTGAACTGAGTACTATAATCTTCAGACCTTTTTTAATTACAGAATTAGTTCGTCGATGTAATCGAACTAGAGATGTCAAGAAATTGTCGACATTACCAGCTTTGAAATAAATATGGAAAACAGGGAAGAGAGTTTTTATAATCGTTATGAACGCCAATATTTGATAGAGCAATGTCGCCAGTTGAAATTTTTTGTCATAAATTCTCATAAAATATAATTTCATATTAGATAAGACGATAATTAATAAAAGTAGAATTCGTCCTTTCGTCAATTTGTGTTCGACAGCTTTCTTCTTTTCGTTGAAGCGGAACAGTGGTAGAAGCAAACCGAATTCTAAAATTTTCAATGACTTCTGCACTACATGAAAATAACGCTTGTTACTAAGAACACCACTCAGGCGAAACATTTTATTACACTGACTCCAATGTTTCAAGATTGTGATTTCATTTGTCATTCAATTAATTGATTACCATGATTTCAGGTGAATTGCTCGTTACTAAATTGCGGTTAACAAATATTATGGTCTTCATTATAAGTGATAAAGTCGTTTCATTACTCTAAATTGCTTCGCATTTCACTATATATTAGGCCCAATATCAAAATATACATCTAAATTGTGATAGGAGTTCATAATAGTGATTGAAACACTACAATTGATTGAAGCATATTGTCATTGAAAGCGTTCATGGTGGTGAAAGCGAAAGAGCAACCACCTTTACACAAGATAGCTTATTAAGGGAGGCTACACGATCCGCAAAATTCTTCATTTTTTCTCTAAAAAGGGAACGATGGAAAAACATAAATTTTCTGTGATTTTTCAGATTTTTGACACCTGTGATGAATTTTTTCCGCAATTTCGCTATAGTCTGACAGAGGTGGTTCCATTTTAGATAAGATCAGCCGCTTCGATTAGGTCCCTATTCAAGAGCTGATGATTGTACAATATGCCAAAGTTATAACGAACTTTCGTGTTGTATAATACCTTTGTCAAACGGACGATGAAAATTTGTTCCATTTGTCAAAATTTTGATGTATGCTTCATATTTATATAAACGTTTTAGTTCCTCAGAAAAAACTAATTTCGTAGAAATGGGCGTTTTCAAAACAACACATACATCTAAGATTTTCGAAAAAATTTGCTCGATCTTAGAGAACTCATTGGAACTACATAATGAACGCCGGAATTCAGCAATGTTTGTGGATCTGATACTTCAGAACGAAATCATATTTTTCGAAATTGAAATTCTATTTTGTTTCTATGAATGATTTTCAACAGCAGCGAAGGTTTTTTATCCCTTTGAAATCATGCCAAGTTGAGACAAAATCTTGAATATTTGAAAAATTTAGTTTGTTTCTTACGCTTGGTGATTTGGAATCGATATTTCAAGAATTATCAATTCGTGATTTTGAATATTTATACAATTACTTCGAATTGTACTGCGACTTTCAATACTGAAATATGAATGTCATTGTACTGATTCATCTAATTTGTAGTCGAGCGCTAGAACATACCAAACGTCAGCTTAAGGCTGGCGTTTGGCCACGGGATCGTTAGACTACCAATGATACACATTCTGTATCGCAAGTTGCCGTACAACTCGAAGCCAAGTCATTAATATTGTAAATTATTAATTTATACGCAGTTGAAGAATGATCCCTGAACAAAACGAGTACTTGTTATGTCTACGGCTGCAAACGTCCTAAAAGCAATAGTTTTGATCCTTGTACATGTTTTCCCGCTAGTTAACCTCATGTAACTGCTATTGCATCGCCACCTTAAAGTCGGTAGCTGAACTAAAGACGGGAAATTTTCTGCTAAGCTCAAAGTAATTTTTCGAAACTTTCAATAGGAATGAAACAAAAATTAGGGACACAATATAACAGATAAGGTTTCAATGAATATTGGTGTCCACATCAGGTCCAAATATATGTATTGGCTTCAAACCAACAAATAAATGAAAAGAGGCAATTTTTTCAATTATTGAATTTTTTTCCACCGGAATGAAAAACCAATGTTACAGTTAACAACCATTTATAGAAGTGGAAAAAAATTTTTGTCTCAAAACATAAGTCTCAGGTTCAAAAACATTGCCAAATTTAAAAATTCTTCATGTAATTCCAATGGATTTTGTGGGATCAAGTGCAATTTATCAAAAATCTGAGATACACATGTTGTTACAAATGTTAATTTTTACAGAACCAGCTTCTAAAGTGCAAATGAGTTAATTATCGCATAAGTTCAAAAAGGTGATTTTGCGCATCGCGTTAGACGCCTCCCTTAATGCAATGATTTTTGAACTCAAAATATGCACATCCGCCATTCTGTTTGACAACCGAATAGCGATTCAGTTGTGATCGATCTAATTCGTCATTCATTATTAAATAACACATCTCGATACCACATTAGTTCATTTTTATGTAACCTTTAAGCGTCATCCCGTTTCAAAGATTCATAAAATATCTTCTACATACCTCTTTCGTTATCGATGAGATTATAATGATGACCATAAGGAACAGGAATATTCTGAGAAGCAACCAATCCGAAAATGCAATCGTTTGAATGATCGCTACTATGTTGCCATCGACAAGTATGTCTATTCCGAATAAATAAAAAATACTCAGCAAAATACCGTAAAAATCGTATCCGATTTCTGCGATAACGAACATTGAGAATATCTCGACAAACTTCTCATTAATTTCCATGCTTTCGTCGAAAGATGCAATTATTTCAACAATTCTTTCATGTTGTATGCCATCGAAAATGGATTCATTAAAATCCAGCATGAAACTCCAAAGAATACCGGCAAAAGCGTTGAACATGAAATAAAAATTTATTTCAGACAGATAAGAGAACCAACTGATTGTAAAATCTGTCCAGACCACTTTTGGTACGATTTGAGCTAATAGAGTGTCCAAAGCGACCAAAAGTAAGATGTTCGTTATCAAAATAAATGATCCGATTGAACTGAATACTATACTCTTCAGACCTTTTTTTATTTCAGAATTAGTTCGTCGATGTAATCGAATTACGGATGTCAAGAAAATGTCGACATTACCAGCTTCGAAATAAATATGGAAAACATTGGAGAAAGATTTTATAATCGTTATAAACGCCAATATTTGATAGAGAAATGTCGTCAGTTCAACATTTTTGTCATAAATTTTCGTAAAATATAATTTCAGATTAGATATGACCATGATTAATGAAAGTAGAATTCGTCCTTTAGTCAATTTGTGTTCGACAACTTTCTTGTTTTCGTTGAAACGGAACAGTGGTAGAAGCAATCCGAATTCTAAAATTTTCACTGACTTCTGCACTACGTGAAAATAACGCTTGTTATTAAGAACACCACTTAGGCGAAACATTTTATTCCACTGACTGCAATGTTTCAAGTGAGTTTGTGATTTCATTTGTCATTCAATTAATTGATTACCATGATTTCAGGTGAATTGCTCGTTACTAAATTGCGGTTAACAAATATTATGACCTTCATTATAAGTGATAAAGTCGTTTCATTACTCTAAATTGATTCGCATTTCACTATATATTAAGCTTGGTATGAAAATACACATGTAAATTGTGAAAGGAGTTCATAATAGTGATTGAAACACTACAATTAATTGAAGCGTATTGTCATTGAAAGCGTTCATGGTGGTGAAAGCGAAAGAGCTACCACCTTTACACAAGATAGCTTATTAGGATCCGCAAAATTCTTCATGTTTTCTGAAGAAACGGAACGATGGAAAAACTTTTCGACACCTGTGATGAATTTCTTCCGCAATTCTGTTGAAACTATTTGTAGAAAAAATTATAAATAAAATTCAGCAATGTTTGTGGATCTGATACTTCAGAACGAAAATATGTTTTCCGAAAGTGAAATTCTATTTTGTTTCTATGAATGATTTTCAACAGCAGCGTAGGTTTTCCTATTCCTTTGAAATCATGCTAAGTTGAGACAAAATCTTGAATATTTGCAAAATTTGTTTGTTTTTTCCGCTTGGTGATTTGGAATCGATATTTCCAGAATTGATGTACATATTTTTTCAAAGTTATATTTTTCAATCTTTGTTTGTTTAATTCCTTTTAAAGGTTTCGAAACTCTGCTACGAAATCAACAAAAATTTTCTAGTTATTAGTTCAGATACTGACTGTAAGATGTCAGCGCAACAGCAATTACATGAGGTTCAGGAACAGAAAAAGCAATATACGAGTCAAAACTTTTTCTTTCGGTATGCTTAACTCGTAGACATAACAAGTGCACATTTGTTTTTAAAGATTTATCAACTCGTGGTTTTGAATATTTTTACAATTACTTCGAATTGTACGGCGACTTTAAATACTGAAATATGTATGTCATTGTACTGATTCATCTAATCGGTAGTCGCGTGCTAGAATGCACCAGACATCAGCTTAAGGCTGGCGTTTGACCAAGGGATCGTTAGACTACCAATGATACACATTCTGTATCGCAAGTTGCCGTACAACTCGAAGCCAAGTCATTAATATTGTAAATTATTAATTTATACGCAGTTGAAGAATGATCCCTGAACAAAACGAGTACTTGTTATGTCGACGGCTGTAAACGTCCTAAATGGAATAGTTTTGATCCTTGTTTTCGCGCTAGTTAACCTCATGTAACTGCTATTGCATCGCCACCTTAAAGTCGGTAGCTGAACTAAAACGGGAAATTTTCTGCTAAGCTCAAAGTAATTTTTCGAAACTTTCAATAAGAATGAAACAAAAATTAGGGACACAATATAACAGATAAGGTTTCAATGAATATTGGTGTCCACATCAGGTCCAAATATATGTATTCGCTTCAAACCAACAAGTAAATGAAAAGAGGCCATTTTTTCAATTATTGAATTTTTTTCCAGCGGATTAGCGTAAATTTATAGGAATGAAAAACCGATGTTACAGTTAACAGCCATTCACAGAAATGGAATAAAATTTTTGTCCCAAAAAATGAGTTTTCGTTCAAAGTCTCAGGTCCAAAAACAATTCCAAATTCGAAAATTCTTCATGTAATTCCAATGGATTTTGTGGGCTCAAGCGCAATTTTCTAAAAATCTGAGATACACATGTGGTTAAAAATGTTAAGTTTTACAGAACCAGCTTTTAAATTGAAAATGAGTTTATTATCGCATAAGTTCAAAAAGTTGATTTTGCGCATCGACTTAGACGCCTCCTTTAATGCAATGATTTTTGGATTCAAAATATGCACATCCGCCATTCTGTTCGACAAACGAATAGCGATTCAGTTGATATCGATCTAATTCGTCATGAATTATTAAATAACACATCTCGATACCTTATTATTTCATTTTTATGTAACCTTTCAGCGTCATCTCGTTTCATAGATTTATAAAATATCTTCTACATACCTCTTTCGTTATCGATGAGAATATAATGATGACCATAAGAAACAGGAATATTCTGAGAAGCAACCATTGCCAAAATGAAATCTTTTGAATGATCGCTATTACGTTGTCATCGACAAAGTTGTCTAATTCGAGTAGATAGAAAATATTTTGCTCAATACAGTAAAAATCGTATCCGATTTCTGCGATAACGAACATTGAGAATATCTCGACAAATTTCTTATTAATTTCCATACTTTCGTCGAAAGTTCCAATTATTTCAACAATTTTTTCACGTTGTATGCCATCGCGAAACGATTCGTTGAAATCCAGCATGAAACTCCAAAGAATACCAGCAAAAGTGTTGAACATGAAATAAAAGTTTAATTCAGACAGATAAGAGAAGCAACTGATTACAATATCCGTCCAGTCCGATTCTGGTACGATTAGAGTTAATAGAGTGTCCGAGACGATCAAAAATAAAATGTTTATTATTAAAATAAACGATCCGATTGAACTGAGTATGTACTATAATCTTCAGACCTTTTTTAATTACAGAATTAGTCCGTCGATGTAATCGAACTACAGAATTGTTGACATTACCAGCTTCGAAATAAATATGGAAAACAGGGAAGATAGTTTTTATAATCGTTATAATCGCCAGTACTTGATAGAGCAATGCCATCAGTCGAAAATTTTTGCCAAAAATTTTCATAAAATATAAGTTCAGATTAGATATGACGATAATTAATGAAAGTAGAATTCGACCATAGGTCAATTTGTGTTCAACAACTTTCTTATTTTCGTTGAAACGGAACAGTGGTAGAAGCAATCCGAATTCTAAAATTTTCAATGACTTTTGCACTACGTGAAAATAACGCTTGTTATTAAGAACACCACTTAGGCGAAACATTTTATTCCACTGACTGCAATCTTTCAAGTGAGTTTGTGATTTCATTTGTCATTCAATTAATTGATTACCATGATTTCAGGTGAATTGCTCGTTACTAAATTGCGGTTAACAAATATTATGGTCTTCATTATAAGTGATAAAGTCGTTTCATTACTCTAAATTGCTTCGCATTTCACTATATATTAGGCCCAATATCAAAATATACATCAAAATTGTGATAGGAGTTCATAATAGTGATTGAAACACTACAATTGATTGAAGCATATTGTCATTGAAAGCGTTCATGGTGGTGAAAGCGAAAGAGCAACCACCTTTACACAAGATAGCTTATTAAGGGAGGCTACACGATCCGCAAAATTCTTCATTTTTTCTCTAAAAAGGGAACGATGGAAAAACATAAATTTTCTGTGATTTTTCAGATTTTCGACACCTGTGATGAATTTTTTCCGCAATTTCGCTATAGTCTGACAGAGGTGGTTCCATTTTAGATAAGATCAGCCTCTTCGATTAGGTTCCTATTCAAGAGCTGATGATTGTACAATATGCCAAAGTTATAACGAACTTTCCTGTTGTATAATACCTTTGTCAAACGGACGATGAAAATTTGTTCCATTTGTCAAAATTTTGATGTATGCTTCATATTTATATAAACGTTTTAGTTCCTCAGAAAAAAAAAGGAATTGAAATATATTTATTTTGTGTGACAGGAAAATTAGTTGATGTTTGATTGTAGAATTTATGAGCTCGTTCTTTGATAATTTTATTTATTATATGATCAGGGTAATCGTTTTGGGTAAATATTATTTTTACTTTACTACGAATTTCTGTACGGAATTTGGGAGATGTAAGCGCTATTGCTCTGTCAACAAAATTTTTTGCTATGCTTATTTTTTGTGACTGATGATGTGTAGAATGAAAAGTCTGTCTGTTGATGTATTTTTTCTGAACCATTTCATCTCAAGTTTGTTATTTTGTCGAATTATTGTCATGTCCATGAAATTAGTTTGGTTATCTTTTTCTTCTTCTAAAGTGAATTGTAATTTGGAATTAAAATTATTAAAACTATTTACAATTTTATTTATTCCTTTTGGGTCAGCTATTAACAAACAGTCGTCAAAGAATCTCTTGTATAGTGTTATTGTGAAATTACCTTCACTTAAATTTTTTTCTTCGAGATGTACCACAACGACTTGAGCTATTACACTCGAAATCGGACTACCCATTGCAACTCCGTCGATTTGATGGTAAAATTGGACTTGATATTGAAAGTAATTAGTGTTAAGTGAATAAAGTAACGATTCGATAAAGTCTTCTTTCGGTATCATTATGAAATTTTAAAGTTGCGTCCATTTTTCTACGCTACGACCTTTTGGAATATTTGTATAAAGCGAAATTAGGTCTAGGGAAAATAATTTATGAGTTTCTGGGATCAAAATTTCGTTTAATTCTTTTTTTAGTTGTTAAGAATTTTTTATATAAAACATATTTTTGTTTGTTATATTTGAGATAATTTTTCCAAGGTGTTTCGAAATATTGTGAAGAGGAGATTGGTTATAAAAAACTATAGGACGAAAAGGCATGTTTTCTTTATGAATTTTGGGAAGGCCATATATTCTTGGAGGTATGCTGTTATGTATAATTAATTGTTTGTATAAATTGGCAGAAATGAAATTTTTGGATTTCCATTTTTTGACCGAATTGTTTTTCTTTTTCAATAGTGGCTGTTAGATCCTTTTTAATTTTTTTGTAAGTGTTAGTGTCTCCTAGGATTTCATTCATTTTTTCGATGTATTGTTCTTTGTCGATAATTACGGTCTCATTTCCTTTGTCGGCTTTGGTGACAATGATATTTGGAGTTTCTTTTAAACAAATTTTTGTATTTTGAAATTTTATTAGGAGAATTTTTGTTTTCGTTCTTTTCACTTTTTGTTTGATTTGGTGTCCAGTTATGTTTATATTGTGGGCAAGTTGAGCTCTGATCTTATTTTGTTCCTTAATTGGAATTTGTGGAATATTAGCTTCTATCTGAGATATAATTTGTTTGACAGGTAGTTCTTTTTCGTTATTTATTTCTATGGCAAATTTTGGATCTAGGTTGAGTATTTCTTTGACGTATTCTGGTAAAGTGATGTTGGTTGTATTCAGAAGATGATTAGTATTCTTTATGTTGACTTGTGTGGTTGGTGTTGTGTAGTTATTATGTTTTTTTGGATGTAGTTCTTGTAGTTTTTCCAGGTGTTTTGCTTTGTGTCGATAGTATCTTTTAGATCGTTATGAAATTTCTCTTTGGTTGAATTCCAATAGAACTTCCTCTGGAAGATTATTTTTAATTATGTTCATTATACGTATAATTTGGGATGATAGACTATGAATTTGTTTAGTTGTGTCTGTTATTAAAAGATTAATTATTTTTTTATTGAAAAATGTAACAGACTTATTGAACTTTCTGCTAAGATACTCACATTCAAATTTCATGTGTTACCTATTAAATTGCAGGAACACAGGACAAAATTCGTTTTCTTTACATTTCAAAAGAAAAATTCTTCTCGATTTCAGGTTTGTAAAAAATATCATGATACTTTTCATGGAATACATCTATCAGACTTTGTCCGGAAGTTTTTCTCATTGAACGGATAGTTTGAGAGATATCGAAGAAAAATATATTTTTATCCCAAAATATCTTGTTTAGTCAAAGAATTTAATTTTTGTGAACTAGCACATTAGGAATTCTTGTTGCTTTCAAATAGCACACAGCATGTGCAATTAGACTTTTATCTGGATAGCAAATTACTTCATTACACTATTCACACATAAATATAATCTTCTATAAAACTTTTTCGTTCCGTGCGACTTGTGAGGTTTTCGGTCGTATAGCTTAAAAACTTTTTCACTCGACCGCTCTGTTTTGATGCTCATTTATGACGAATTGACTAGTTTGCTATTTCGGTAACTCGTTACTCGCTGTTAGGCCAACCGCACACGGGGTGATTTCGGTGTAAGAAATTTCGATAATTCGGTGGTCGGCACTTATGTTTATGCGTCATAAATTCTGTTAATCACCTAGCCTCGTCGCGAGGTTTCTCGGCTAGGAACCGAACGTTGCGTTAGAAAACGTGTTTCGGGATTGAGATACGGGTTTATTTTCGTGTTTCGATACCTTCAGCGGAATGGTACGTTTAAAAGGGAACATGTCGGTTCCGTAGGGTCGCAATTTCGTGATATGGAAATGCGTTGAATATTTTTTTTCGTATGTAATTTTGATTTGTATGTCTAAATTGGACATTACATTGTTATTTTGCAATTTGAAGTGGGCATATAGGTTGAATACGCAATAATTGAAAACCGAAGGAATTGAATAAAGAATGAATGAGAAATTTTGTTTTGCGGAAATGTAGTTGACTTTGGAAAAATAGGGTTTTTCAATTTGAAAAAATGGAGAATGAAACGAGGTTAATAGAATAAATATTTTAAAAGCACCCTCTCCTTAAAAATTTTGTCCTGCGTTTACGGATCAATGTTTATTGTACTATAAAAATCGGACCATTCAGAAACGATTCGTATATTGCCGGAGTATAATAAAACGTTTTGGCCGAAGTTCGTTTTATCTATTTCAATGTTCGCAAATCCGCGTTTTTGTCACAGCTACTGAAAATTATCGGTTCAATCATATTTGCTGAATTTTTAAATATGAATGAAGCATATTATCAATATACTAATATAAATCCGTTTTACAGTTAAAATCGTACGTTATTTTATTTTTCTGTTTAGATGGTTCATAGTAATATTATTATATTAATGACAAAGACAACGGGTTTTTATAATTTTCACAAAATAAAGTAAATATTTTCAAAATTGAAATGGTTGAGGCTGCTGTTTGATGTAAATCCATGTTCAATTTAAGAAAGATATTGCTCGTTTACGGAAATTCATTCACATTTTCTTCATCTGATAAAGACCGAATATTTCGAAAATGCAATCATAGTTATTTGAATATATCTGTATAAATCTTCACCTCATTAATTAAAAGAATATGTTGCTACGCAGAACTCGATCAAACGAATAGTTATTATATCACATTTGTACGAAGCTTCAAAACAATTCATATTAGGTAATATGATTGCTGATAATTACTTCATAATTCGGTGCAGTTTTTGAAAATTTTAATACGATCGGAATGAATATTCTGCATTTTCTTATACATTTTCGAAAGTTAATTGACAAGAAAATTGTTTAGGTAATACTCAAATATAAAAGCATACGCCTGCTGGAAGATATAAATAGTAGAAAAAATTAAATGCCCCATTTATTCCTTTTAACGAAATAAGCACAACAGGTTACGTGCTTTTGTGAAAAAAGTGCATCTAAATAATTTCAAGTGTTTACGCCATACGTCAATAAATAATTAATTCGGACCATTTATGATTAACAAAGAATCGAAATAGATTTTGATTGGAATTATCGAAGTTCCTTGTTCCTATTCAATGTTCACGTGGCCCACATCACCGATTTCGTTTCCGAGCAGGAACGAACGAAGAAATTTCCTCGTACAAGGGACAAGAAATTTGCTTCATTTCGTCGTTTGAAAGGGACCCATATCTGTCAACGAACAAACCCTCGATAAAGATGTGGTCTCACTCTTTTTGCCTGATGCCTCCGTGTCACAAGTACCAGTTTCAGGGGATAATCAACGCCGCGGCCATCGTCTACGAGTTTGGAACTGAAATTTCGGATTCCGTTTACAGCGCGTTAATTATAACGCCGGTCCTGCGGTAATACCTCGGGCGGAGGTTAGGTGATTAACATAAGTTAGAGACCAAAAACATTCATGTGTGCTACCGAATCAACGAAATTTGGTTGATCGAAATCACCTCCGTGTGCGGTTGGCCTTACTCTATTCGTTATTTCGCTAATCGATATTTTCTAGGAGAAGCATAAACTTTCGAAACATAAACCATAAACTCTTTCGTATATCGATTTATCAAATTTCTACCAAGCAACATTATAGCATTTACATACACAGAATATGTTTTACCTACCTCTTTCGTTATCGATGCAAATATAATGACGACCGTGAAAAGCAGGAATACTCTAAACAGTAGCCAATTTAAATATGCGATCGTTAGAATTATCGTTATTGCGTCGTCATCAAATAATAATTCCGTTTCGGATAGAAGAAAAATGCTTTGCGCAATAGAGTTAAAATCGAATACGATTTCTGCGAAAACAAACATTGAAAAAATGTCGGAAAATCTCTCGTTAACTTCCAGGACGTCGTTGAAGGTTTTCGTTAGTCCAATAATTTTTGGATACTCTATACCATTGCCAAACGATTCATTGAAATTCAATAAGGAATGCCAAAGAATACCACCAAAAGTGTTGAACAAAAAATGAAAATGTAATTCAGACAAATCAGACAAGCAACACAGAAAAAATTTCGGTCCTAACCAATCTCCATTTAACTGAGTCAACATACAGTTCACAGCGACAAAGAATAAGATGTTCAATAATAAAAGACATGATCCAATAGAAGTGAATATGAGTGGAACGCTCGTCATACGTTTTTCACTCATCCAATTATTTTCAACGTTTAATTTAACTAATGAAGTTAAGAAACGATCGAAATTTCTAGCATTCAAGTAAATGTGGAAAAAAGGAAAGTAATATTTTATGAAGGCGACAGTGCCCATTATTTGAGAGACCAATCCTATTAGAGAAGAATGTTTGTTAATAAGATAAATCCAGTAAAATAATATGTTAGGTATGAGAATACTCGAAATTAACAAAATTCGAAGTTTGTTGAATTTGTGTTCGAAAACTTGTGTCGTTGTATTCAAACGGAAGAGAGGAAAAAGAAAAGCGTATTCTAGAATTTTTAGTAGTTTCCGCACTACTAGCTCGTTATTAGGGACACTACTCAGATGAAACATTTTGTCACACTAGGAGTAATGCTCTATTCAGATGAAACATTTTGTCACACTAGGAGTAACGCATACGCGTCGGTGATTTCAATTGTTATTCAATTAACTCATCACCATGATTTCATGTAAATTGGTTGATAGTGAGATGCGGTTGACAAATATTATCGCATTCATTGTATTTCGTGATTCACAATATTATGGTAGAGCTGTTCATTATAGTGATTGAAACATTTATTGATGAGCTAATGTTATTTCCTTGTAATTGCAAGTAATGATGGCTTCGAAAGCGACTGTATTAGACAGAATATACCGAATATTCATTTTAACTTGTCACTGATCAATATCTCCCATTGCTCTCCAAGATAGAGTACATGAATGTGTATAAGCTACACACTAATTAACTTGAGGGAAATTTTAAAACTGATTTCGTCAAAATGTATATTTTTTAAAAACACGTATATCTTAGATTTTCTGCGAATTTTGCTTGATCTTAGAGAATCTATTGGAACATCTCAAAGAAGGCCGAGTCTGACACTTTTTAATGGGAGAATATATTTGTAAATTCGTTTATTACCTGTTTCTTCTATAAGGATTATAGAAGAAACCAACCCCTTAGAAAGCAATGATATTCTTACTATCTGGTAATGAAATCACAACAAAAGGGTACATGAAACCCACATCTACCAACAGACTAATTAATTTTAAATCATCACATCACATTTCTCACAAAATTAGTATTATTCAAAATATAACAGACAGAGCAATTAATTTAACATCTCCAATTCACAGGCCAGAAATTTCAATGAAAATTAAGTCACTTCTAAATCAAAATGATTACCCAAAAAATATCGCCAATAAAATAATAAAAAATCGTATACACAAAATTCATAATACAATGCAAACCAGATCTAATACAACTGATATCACAACTACTAAAACTTATATCTCTATCCCATTTAATCCTTTCATATCACCTAAAATATCAAATATCCTAGAACCATACAACATACACGTAGCGCATAAACCAAAAAACCAAATTCGACAACTTTACTGTCGAAACTGTGATAAAATTTATTTTGGACAAACATGCCAACGTTTAAGTGACAGATTAAAAGCACATAAATATTCAAAAACACCACATACTGCACTAAAAAAACACAAAATAACAGAACATCGCACTTTGACTATGCAAACACCAACATTTTAGCAATCGAAAAAAATACAAAATCCCGTGAAATTTTAGAAATGATACATTAAAAAAAGAAGAACACATTACAATCCACGACAAAACAGACATTAAAAATCTCAGTTCCATATATTCATCATTAATCTAATATAATAATTATTATTCATTTTTTGTCAACCTTTCCGTTAAATTGTCTAGACAGCCAATCATTATTTAATCATTATTGTCAAATTCATTTATCAACAAGCGATCTGGTAAGACACATTTTTAGAATTGTATTTAATGTATAACAATGAAAAATTTCAAGGTTATTCCATTTCGTCCTGCCGATGAAGATGCAAATCTCCATCCAAACGTTCGTTCAATAAACATTTAAGAATATAATCAAACTGTTATACCCAAAAAAAAAACGCAATAATCCTTATGGAAGAATATAAATATATCAGCACTGACGCACTGTTAATAGTGCATTAGTGCTGGTGTATCTGTGACACACAGCTGACTCTGTCACAGATACACATGCACTATCAATAGTGTATCACCATAATAATGCGAGGACACCATAACAGATGCACAACTGACACTATCACAAATATATCAGCACTAATGCACAATATTAATAGTGCATCACCATAATAGTGCGAAGACACCATAACCGATACACAACTGACATTGTGTCTGTGACAGTGTCTGTTTTGTGTCACAGATACACCAGCACTTATGCACTTATTCCAGCAGACGACGGCCATTACACCCGAACATCAAGAAGAGTTTGCCTCTGCGGTCACTTATTCATTAGGTTTTACATATTTGAAAATTTCGTAATCTGAAGGTTTAACGAAACTATGAAGAATTCCATATAGAGTTTACCTTACTCAAAACGAGATACTGTACAAGTTTAAATGTCATCCGTACTGCTCTAAATCGAGCTTTGGGTACGTTATGAAATATACGATATTATGAGAGTTATTATTGTGGCGACAGAGGAGCCACCATCTATAGGTCGTCCTCGGCGGTGGAGACCTTTAGCCAGTTAGGTTTTGGCTTCATGACTTTTGACACTCACGCTGTTAACTGCGTCTACACCTGCACTGTCTTGTACACCGTTCATCTTGCTGGAACATTTGAGTCTTCGTGCGAAACAACGAACAATCACCAAAAATATGTTGACCTGATCACGACGAGAATACAACAATCAAATATATGCGTTCAACGTTTAATTATCTAAACCAGTTTCGACTAAAACCTATAGTAAAGATCCTCCAAAACCATTTTGACCAGTCTGTCAGTTGTCAGCTGTCAAAAGTCATGCAGCCAAAACCTAACTGACTAAAGATCTCCACCGCCGAGGATGACTGTAGATGGTGGCTCCTCTGTCGCCACATTATTATTGTGACTATTCGCTTTCTCATTATAATGTACGACATCCCAAAATTAAGTAATGTTTCCGTTTTTTCATTTTATATGTGCGAAACGGAGCAAACAAATAAATGAAATATCGAAGCGATATCAAAAAATCCTTTACATACCTCTTTTGTTATCGATGTGAACGTAACGATGATCATAAGTAACAGAAATGCTCTGAGAAGCAAGAAATCACAAAATATGGTAGTTTCGATTATCCGCAGCAAGTGATCTTTATTAAGATTTTTCATTACGAATATGAAGAATATGCATTGCGCAGTAGAGAAAAAATCGTAGACAATTTCTGCGATAACGAACATTGATAAATGCTCGGCAAATCTCTCATTAACTTCCATAATATCGTTGAATGTTTTCAGTATTCCATCGATTTCTTGACGGTTCATGCCATTTCGAGTCGCTTCATTGAAATCTAATAAAGAACTCCAAATAATAGCACCAAACGTGTTGTACAAAAAATGGAATTGTAAATCAGACAAATACAACGACCAATCGATAATGTCAGACCAAGCAAACCAATTGTTTTCGAATATAGATATGAAGTCCAAAACAAGCAATAACAAGATGTTCAATATTGAGATGAATGATCCAATCCAAGCGATAATGAGGGGTACACCTTTTCTCCTCATCAACTTAATTTCTCTGTGTAGTCCAACTAAAGAATTCAAAAAGCTATCAATATCATCAGCTTTCCAGTAAATGTGCAGAATTGGATACTGAGATTTAATAATGGTGAAAATTCGTAGCATTCGAAAAAGAAATTCCACCAGATGAAGATTCTGATTATCGATATTTTCGATGTAATAATATACTGTTATATTAGATACGAAAATACTTAAACCAAAAAAAATTCGAATGATGGTGAATTTGTGGTTGAAAGTTTTTGTGTTTTTGTTGAAACGGAAGATAGGTAAAAGAAAACCGAATTCTAGAAGTTTCAATGATCTCTGCACTATTAGTAAATAAGGATCGTTATCAGGAACACCACCTAGTTGAAACATTTTACTACACTGACAATAATGCGCAAGTTAGTGATTTTAATTGAGACTCAATTAACTGATTGCTATGATTTAGTAAATTACGGTTAGCAAATATTATGAGAATCATTATGAGTGAAACCTGATAACGTCATTTCATTACTTCATTCACGTTCAATTTATGTAATATTTGTTATTTCACATTATATAAATCTTTATAGAATTGTTCATTATAGTGATTGGAACATTAACTGAAAGATTAATCTTCTCTGGAATTACGGGCATATATCTCCTTAAGTGCGACTATATTAGCTAGGATACAATGTATGTTCATTTTAACTTTAAACGGACCGACGCAACGTATCCGACGCAAAAATGCAAGAAAATTATTACTTAGTATGTGTATATGCATTGAATTTTATTATAATTATTATTATTTTTTGACGTGGTGACGTCTAATACATCGATAACATCGACTGGATGCACGAAAAACAATGGCGTGTATTACGGTTGTACATTGGCGCTGTCTGTCGGAAATCGGCCTTCGACGGAGTGGAAGAGAGATAGTTGCGTCACAATAGCCTCAAATACGATCGTCTTATAGCGTAAACGATACGCAAAGCGAGAAAGAACAAGTTACAGAGTGGCACGGTTGTGTTTGGTTATTGCTGTCTCTCTTCCACTCTGTCGCCGGCCGATGAATTCGAGTCCGACCTGCAAAACGCAGCAGCAGCTACAGAACGCAACGTAGTATATCCAGTAGGTGCTTTTACATTAGGCGCTTTTACACTTGCGCGATTTCCAACGCAATTGGAGAAACCGTCGCTTGGACAAGTTTCTGATTTACACTACAAACTGAACGCGCCTCTGTGCCTTGGATTTCTAGTAAAAAAAGAATATTGGGACTTAGCATATATTTTGGAAGCTTAGTCGATCTTTCGCAAATTTTGTGGGAATGAATCTTCAAATATCGTGAATACCGGGAAAATGTAATGTTCACGATTGAACAGCATGTAGTTAGGAACACTTTAACCAATATATAAGTTGAGTTTTTTTAACTTGAGACATACAAACTACTCGAAATATCGGAGAAAATGTTTGAGACAAAAATTGTAAAGTTTCAAGGGGGAAATTAGATGACGACCTTGAATTTCACCTTGAACCCCGTTTTCAAGGACCAATAAAGGCGAACTTGGATTTTTCAAATGGTAACCCCTATTTTTTTCTACGGATTTGCAAGCTGCGTGTGAAGAGTTACGATTTATTCATGTGAAAAGTTTTTTTAAAAATGTCTAGTTTTATCGGTAGAGGGCGCCAGATTTTAGGAAGGTTTGTCCTTGAATTTGTTTGAAGGGAGTCATATTTGCCCCGAGTACATTGCGCTCTTATTCTAAATGAACAGCAATCAATAGATTGAAAAGTTCGGCATTTTTTCGAAAGAGTCTCATTATTTCGCTTTGAACTCCCACATGTTGCATTGACAACAAAGCGTTTTTCAAGAAAATTTTGAAATGGTATTTGTTTATAGAGAGTTTACGGGGCAAGTATGAGTCCTCCAAACAAATTCAAGAACAAATCTTAGACACTTTTAAAAAAACTTCTTCCATAAAAAACCTTAACTTTTCACGCAGATTGCAAATCTTTAGAAAAACAGAGGTTCCCATTTGAAAAATCCAAGTTGACCTTCATTTGACTTTGAAAACGAGGTTCAAGGTCAAATTCAAGCTCGTCATCTAAGTTCCCCCACGAAACCTTACAATTTTTTTGTCTCAAACATTTTCTCCGATATTGCGTCCTTGTCGAGTAATTTGCATGTCTCAAGTTGAAAAACTCACCCTGTATAATATATAATATGCATAAATTTTTTACATACCTCTCTCGTTAGCGACGTAAATATTACGACGATTCCAATAAACAATATAATTCTCAGAAACAACCAATTCGAGAATGTTATCGTTTCGATTATCGCTATTAGATCAGCACGAACAAACATCCCCATTCCGAATATAAGAAAGGTGCTTTGCAAAATACAGTAAAAGTCGTATCCGACTTCAATCATAAGAAACATCGAAAATATTTCGATAAATCTGTTATTAATTTCCATAGTTTTGTCGAATATTTTAATCAGATCTTCGATTTGTGTATGCGGTGTATTAATTCGCATCAATCCATTCAAATCCAATAAGTAACACCAGAGTACACCAGCGAAAGTGTTAAATAAATAATGAAATTGTAAATCAGATAGATATGACGACCAACTGATAGCTAAATCCGTCCAAAACCAGCGTGTTGTTATTTGAACTAATATGAAATCTAAAACGGCAACGAACAAAATATCCAATAAAAAAATGGACGATCCAATCCAACTGAGTGGAATATCCTTCTTCATCGGAATTGTTTCTTGGTTGAATCGAAGTGTCGATGTTATGAATTGACTTACATTACTAGGATTGATGTAAATATAAAAAACTGGAATATAAGTTTTTGCAATTGTGAGAATCCACATCATTTGAACGAGAAATGTCGTCAATTGAGAATTTCTATAAACAGTTCCGAATAAATATATAATGATGTTGAATATGAAAATAGTTAGACAGAAAACTAGTCGCCCATTGGACAGTTTGTGTTCGAAAACTTTCCTCTCTTTCTGGAACCGAAACAGTGGAAATAGAACGCCGAATTCTAAAAGCTTTAACGATTTCTTCACTATTAGAAAATAGTATTCGTTATCAGAAACACTACTCGAAAGGAACATTATAATATACTGTTGATTCCAGTTTTCGATGATAGGATCGATCAGTTATTCGATTAACTCATTAGAGTGCTTTCAGATAAATTGTTTACCATTTACTTCATTAATACTACATGTAATTCGGTTATAACTGCCATTCATCTTTATACTGGATCCTGATTCCGATGTTTCATAACAAAGCACCGAATTGGTCTAAATTGTAACCATTTTACAAGAAAAAGTAATTATCGGCTTATGTACAACTTAGAAAACCACATACACGTGTTTCGAACTTATGGTTCTCTTCAGTGTGGTGCCTTCCAAGCTGCAATATGGTACACTGTTATAAGCTTGGAAGTGAAAACGACACTATGCAAACAAAAGTCTGAAAGAACGACCAACTGAATAATTCGAAACACGTGTATGTGGTTTTCTAACTTGAGGGTAAACCGATAATCCCTTAATGATTCAATTACTTGGCTATTCAAGAAACAATAGTTTAGTTTTTTTTGGCATTGTTAGTTCAACCGGCGTAGTACTGACGTACTACCCAGAAAAACCGGGTTCGAATCCCAATGAATTCCAACTTTTTTTTTAAGAATGCAACCGTGCTTCGGAAGGCACCTTTATAAAGCCTTCAGTTCCGGCTATATATTTAATATATAGCCGTTAGGTCATGACAGAGGTACTTGTGCGATCTGAAAACTCTGGCACTAAACCCAGGTTAGTGGATTACACAATCTTACTTATTTACGTATTCAAAGTAAAACGCAATATTCATTAGTTTGAAACACATTAAAATTCTAGCTCTTAAGATGAATGTCATAAACTAATATTCGGCTTAAAAATTTGTGACAATTTTAGTTTCAATTATTATAACTTGTTACATGTCAAGATTTAGAAAATTTATATTTTAAACATTTTCTATTTCGAAAAATGATACAGCAAATATATGCAACATATAACAAAATTCCTACATACCTCTTTTGTTATTGATGTGAACGTGAAGATGATCATAAGGAACAGAAACGCTCTGAGAAGCAACCAAGTCCAAAATGTGCTCGTGTCGATCATTCTTATCAGGTCGTTCCCATCTAATCTATTTAATATGAATAGAAAAAATATGCTTTGTGCAATGCAGTAAAAATCATATCCAATTTCTGCGACAACGAATATCGATAAAATGTCGGAAAATCTCTTATTGACTTCAATTATATTGTTGAAAGTTTTCATTATTCCAACAATATTTTCACGTTCTATGCCATGGCTGATAGAATCACTAAAATCCAACCAGGAACTCCAAAGAATTGCACCAAAAGTGTAGAATAGAGAATGGAAATGTAAATCAGCCAAATACATCGTCCAATCGATAATTTTATCCCACCAATGTGTTGTGAGTACAGATTGTATAAAGTCCAAAACGACCAAGTACAAGATGTTCAATAATAAGATGACGAACGTGACCAAAAGTGGAACAAGCTTGACATATTTTTTACACATGGACTTATTTTCACTGCTTATTCCAATTATTAAAGTCAAGAAATTGTCAAAATTATTAGCGTTTAAGTAAATGTGGAAAATGGGGAAGAAGGATTTTATAATAGTTAGAAGCCGTAGCATTCTAATAAGCAATGTCACCAAATGAGTATTGTTGTTGTTCATACTTTCTAAGCGATATACCGTTATATCAAACATGAAAATAATCAGACAGAGAAATATTCTACTTTTGATGATTTTGTGTTGAAAAACTTTTGTATTCATGTTAAAAATGAAGATTGGTATGAGAAAAGCGAATTGTAGAAGATTAAATGCTTTTCGCACTATTCGAAAATCAGAACGGTTTCTAGCAACACTACTTAGATGGGACATTTTATCACACTGACAGTTCTACGAGTTGGCGATTTCATTAGTATTTCAATTAACTGATTACCAAGTTTTCAGATAGATTGTTTGTGTGTGAAACGCGGTTAGCAAATATTATGTGATTCATCATTAGTAAATCCTGCTAACGTCGTGTCATTACTCCAATTAACATTTATGTAATCTTTGGTGTCCCACACTTCGTCATATATAAACTTAATATCATGATACAAGCTGTGAGAAAACTGTTCATTAGAATGATTGGAACATTTACATTTCAAAGAGCTCACATCATGTCACACAGACATGATCATGTCCGTGGTTATCGAAATATATTTATTTATTTATTTCCCAAATTCCATTCAAGAGGCAAACTACAACACAGCAACACAAAATCAACAAAATACAAAAAGAATAAAAGCAACAAAAACAAAAACACCAACAACAACTTCAAACGAAAACACAAAAAGAAGCAAACCAACAATAATAAAAACTAAAATATTAAACACTGATTTAACTTTATGGTCTCCATTTCCTCCATACTTATTGTCAGCCTTAATGATAGTCTTGGAGCATGGATTACTGAAAGTCTTTGTGCTCAGACTGTTGCAGCTGCTATATACACTACCGTTACGTCTCACACATCGATGTTGGGTTACTACCATGTGTCCACCTAAACTGCTATGCCGTGTTCCCTAATCCATTTTGGAATTTTGTTTTTCACTCTAGTATAGGTGTTGTTTTTCATGTTTATTGGAAGTTGGTTATAAACCTTTGGGCCTAGATATTTTGCATGATGTTGAAAGCAGGTTAATCTTGCTCTTGGAAGCATCACATCACCCTCTGTAGCAAATCTAATATCCAACCCATGTCGGACCGCAGCTTTGCAATAGTCTGTGTTCAACATAAATCTTATCAGTGCTCTGATATGAAGCTCACGGACAGACTCTCCACACTCTGAAAACAATAAGTCGGTTGGGTACATCTTATCTTTGAAAAACATAGTCATATATATATTTGGGCTACAAGTGTGGTTTTAGCCTAGTCTTATATGTGCCTCCCCATACCACAATGGCGTAATTCAAGATTGACTCTACAAGTGCCAAGTAAAACCCAATGAGAACTTCTTTATGGAGAATGTGTCTCAATTCCCCCAATTTAAAGATCAGTTTTCTTATCTTCCCTATAGTATACTGTATATGCTGCTTCCAATTTAGGTTTTCATCTAATAGCACACCCAGGTATCTAAGGTGAGACACTCTACTGATGTTTTGGCTGCACAAGCATTTATCTCCATTTGAATTACAGTGATCATAATTATCATGCATTTTCAGATCTTCAAATTTCGTCAGACAAACCAAAGGCCATATATGTTGTCTTCTCGGCGTTTACTGTTAGGAGGCTGTTATCCAACCAAACCTTAAGTATGCTAACAGTTCTCTCAGCGTTCTTGTGAGTTTCCTCCCAGGTATCTCTACTTATCAGCAGCACAGTATCATCCGCAAAGCAGAACACATTTTCATAGTCTGTTAAGGAAAGTATACAATTCACATAAATATTGAATAGAATGGGTCCTAACACCGTGCCTTGTGGGACACCGCACATGATCATCATGGGTTCACTTGTAGTATTTGATATCCTGACCACCTTCGTTCTGTTCTATATATATAATCATGTCTGTGTGATGTGATGTGAGCTCTTTGAAACTTGAAGTATGTTGTTGATTATAACTAGAACCAAGATTCTGTGTAGTGTTTCAACTAGTTTTCTCACCTTAAAAGCTGCAAAAGAGGTAGAGTCGGTATCCAAGTTATTTTTTATCTTATTTTTCACGTACAAGAAAAATCTCCGTTATGAGATTTTTCACACTGTATTATCTTTAGCGCCGGACAAATAATATAAATTAATATAAATCATTTACATACCTCTTTCGTTAGCGTTGCGAACGTTACGACGATTACAAGAAATAGGATAATTCTCAGAAGCAACCAGTTAGAAAACGTTGTCGTTTCGATAATCGCTATCAAATCACCATGGACAAACATATCATCACTTCCAAATATATGAAAGGTACTTTGCAGAACACAGTAAAAATCGAATACGATTTCTACGATTAGAAAAATCAGGAATATATCCATAAATCTATTCTTAATTTCCATAATTTCATCGAACACTTCAATCAAGTCGACGATTGGTCCACATTGTGTGTTTAAATGCATGAGTCCGTTCAAATCCAATAAACAACTCCACAGGATTCCAGCGAAAGTGTTAAATAAAAAATGGAATTGTAAATCAGATAGATACGATAACCAACTGATAACTAAATCTGTCCAAAGCCAACGTGTCGTTATTTGAACCAATGTTAACTCTAAAACGGCCATGAAGAAAACATTCAATAAAAATATGAACGATCCAATCCAACTGGTTGGAATATCCTTCTTCATCGGAATGAGTTTTTGGTTCAATCGAGCTATTAATAATATGAAAGTAGTAACCTCATCAGCATTCATATAAATATAAAAAACTGGAAAAAAAGTTTTTGCCGTTGTGAAAACGCTCAATATCTGAAGGAGATATGTGGCCAGATCAGAATTTCTGTAAATATTTCCGAATAAAGATATAATCATGTTCAATATGAAAAGAATTAAACACAATATTATTTGTGTTTTGGACGGTTTGCATTCGAAAACATTCGTCCCCGTTCGAGAACGGAACAATGGAAATAGAAAACTGAATTTTAATAGTTTGAACGAATTTTTCACTAACAGAAAATAATATTCGTTGTCAGGAGCGCCATACAAATGAAACATTTTACTGCACTGTCCATTTCAGTTTTCAATAATAGATCTTATCGGTTTTTCGATTCATTAATTATAACGCTTTCAAATAAATTGCTTGGCGCCGGCATTGTTAATACTGAACGTAATTTCATGTTTATATACGTTAACAGGTTCGGTATTTGTGTAAAATATGTTGATTGACATAAGTTACCTTTCACTATTGATGAATCCTTCCACTCTAATAGATTCGACTTTCTGAGGATGCTTCATTATTAGCCAATTCGTTATTCGTTATTCGTTATTCGATATTTCGCTATCTTCCAAATTCCATATATTAGGTGATTTTTATGTCTATATTGTCTTATTAAAATTTATTCCATCTGTCTTTTTTGGAGGTATCACGTGTCTATTTTGTATTTGTTTCATGTAAATATTTAGGCGGTTTTACAGGTCGATTAAGTATATATTTTGTCCATCTATTCCTTAGACGCGTGTCTATATTTTAGAAATTTCGTCCGCCTGTTCTGTGTTTGCTTCGTTTCTTCGTTCAAAAGATTGTTGTTCTCTATTTTGGCTTTGTTTCGTCTGACTAAGGTTTACTTGTCCATTTTGTATTTCTTTCGTCTATTTGTTAAAGATATAATAAAAGATATATTGTATGTGGCATTTTTTGATTTTGGAGGTTCGGGTTTCTTTCATCTGCCTATTCCAGAATTTGAAAACTCTATTTTGGAGTTATATTGTTCTTATTTTAAAATTGTTTTGTCTGTCTGTTTAGTAGATTTGCATGTCTATTTTTTGTTTGGATGTCTATATTCGAAGCTCTGCTTGTTAATTTAGGATATTTTGCGTAACTCATTTGAATCGGTTTCGGCGTAACTAACGCCAATTCAACCAATTTTGTGCGCAGGCCTCAGGGGGGGGGGCGCAAAAAAGCGACATTCTGAATTTTTTTTAGCAAAGTGTACGAAGAAGGGCGCACGGGGAATACTTGCATTGGGGCCCAGTCAGACTAGTTACGCCACTGGTCTTTCTATTATTCGAAGCTTTGCGTACTTTATTTGAATTTGTTTTGCTTGTTTATTCTAGAAAATTCTACTCTATGTTTATGTCTTTTATGTATATTATAAATTTCGAGTCCCATTTTAGCTTTAATTCCTGTGTATATTTTGGAGATATCACATGTCTATTTCGGCTTTAGTTCGCCTCCCTATTTTAGAGTTGTTGCATGTCTATTTTGCATTTGTTTCATCCATTTCATATCGCATTCCTAATCATGTTCTCATGTCATGTGTTCTGCTTGTCTGTTTTTGAAATTTTACGTGTCTCATTTGGTTTGTTTCATATGTGTTAAAATAGTTTCGCGTTACTTATTTTGGGTTTCTTTTGCCTGTTCATTTCGGAGGATTCGCCCGCTTATTTTGCGTTTTTTTGTTTGTTCATTTTGGAGATTTTGGAGATTTGTTCTTGCTTCGAATCGTCTGTCGATTTTGCAGGAATAGCTCGTCTATTTTCGTTTTATGTCTTTTATGTATATTGTAGACTTGCATGTTTATTTTGTATTTAAGATATAGTGTGATATTGTCTGTTATGTTCATTTCTTTTATCGATAATATATGTTTAGCGTCCATTTGTCTGTTTTGAGTTTATCGCTTGCCTATTTTGTATTTATTTTGACTATTCTCCGAAGCTATCACATTCCTTTATTATTTATTTTTGAAATTTGAAATGTGCGTGTTATGCTTGTTTATTGTGGAGGTTTCAATGTGTTATTTGGGTTTGTTTCGTCTGCACAATTCGAAATCTTAGGCCATCTATTTTGTGTTTGTCTATTTGAGAGAATTCGGGCTATATTTCGACTTTAATTCATCTATTAATTTCTATAGTATCACGTTTCGATTTTGTTTGTTCTGTTTATTTTTTTTTTGTTGAGATTTTGTGTATCTCACTTGGCTCTGTTTCATCTGTTTATTCAAGAAGTTCCGTTTGTTTTATGTTGTGTATGTTTCGTTTGTCTATTCTGGCGATTGGGAAGCTCTATTTCGACTATTTAGTTTGGAGGCATAGCGTGTCTATTTTAAGATTTTTGGGTCAGTGAATGACATTTGCATGTCCATTTTTAGTTTTTTATTTGGCCTCATTCTCAATGTAGTCGGGTGTCTATATTGCGTATCCTTGTGTGTTTATTTATTCCGCGTTATTTGAGTTCGTTTTTTTGTCTGTCATAAAAAGTTTGCGTGCACTATACAGGTTTGTTTCGTTTGTCTATTCTGTGTTTGTTTCTTTTATATTTTAGCTTTGATTCCACTTTCTATTTTGGATATATTTTGTCTTTTTTGTCTTCAGTTCATCTGCCTATTTTGGAGGAGTCCTCACTACATTTTCGGTTTATACTGGCTGTACATTCTGAAAGTTCATACGTCTATTTTGTATTTGTTTCGTTTATTTCTTTAAGGTAAGATGTATAGGCACAATTCAAATCATTGTCTGTTATAATCTATCAATGCTACACTTTCTACACGTATAATATTATACACTTACCTCTTTCGCTATTGATGTAAAAGTCTTAACGATGACAAAAACCAGACTTCCCCTAAAAAGCAGCCACTGCAGAAACGTGATCTTCGCGATTGTCACCATGACACTACCATAACCATACTTCTCAATTTCATTGATGATAAACAAACTTTGTAAAATGACGTAAAAATCGTAACCAATTTCGACGACAAGAAATGTTGAGAATACTTGCGGAAATAACTTATTCACCAATATATCTTTTTCGAATACTTTCATCCGATCGATTAGTTTTTCATATTTCACGTTAATGCACGTATCATCAATCCAAGAAGATGAGTAAAGTTTGACAATATAGGCGTAAGTATTGAATAAGACATGGTACTGAAAATCAGGAATGAATAATGAAAAATTAACGATCAAATCTCTCCAATTCCAATTCTGTGTAAATCGAACCAGAACCGAAATCATCGTAGCAACAAACAAATAATTAAACAGCAGTAAAAGAATTCCTTTCCACAGAAATGATCGTTTCTTTCGTTTAGTCTCTTTGATCCAATTGTTGTCAGTCTGCAATCGAGACAGTTCTGTTATGAAACTCTCAAACATGCTATACTTGAGATAAAAATCAACGGTCACAGAGTATACTTTAACAGTTGTCCAAAACGTGAATATTTGATTCAGAATTGTCAGTAGCAATGCATTTCGACAAATTTGATCGATAATACTTATTGTTATGTTACATAGGAGTATGCTGCAGCATAAAAGTAGTTTTCCTTTTGATACATGGCGTTTGAGAACTCCCTGGACTTTAACTGTATTGTAATGAAATAGTGGGAATATAAAACCGTATCCCAAATACACCAAAATATTATTGGCTTCCTCAAAGTTAAAATATTGTTCCGTATCATCTTGCTGTTGCCACATTTTATAGATGGAACTGACCATACTAACATTTGAAACATGTCCAATTTCGTGTTAACTGACATTAATTCAATTGAATGCAAACATCACCGGCCTTCGTTTCCTATTGTTTGGATAATTTAATCAATTGGTGACTCGTTTCCCAATTAGTCAAGTAGAGGAGAAAATTGCGTCCCCAATAAAAATGGCTGAAATAAAGCAAAACAAATTCACAAATTCCAAAGATATTTGCTCCCTGCGACATCACAATTGAAAGTGAGGTTATGATTTATTTCTGGATGGTATCGGTGTTTTAGAACTCAGAATTTTTCAGGTTAAATTAAAAAATTTAAAACTGCGCTGAGTGGTAAAATGATATTGTATAGGTTATGTTAAATCTAAACTTCATTATGAAAATAATAGAGGACCGCTCAAACACTCAGGGCTCATATGTAAATAGCAGCATTGTTGAGGTTTTGCCAATAGATGAAAGAAAACATTCTTGTCAATCACACATATTTTCGTGCTTCAGACTTAACAAAGTGTAGCGAATGTTACTAATAGTAATTTGAATGTGGTTTGTGAATGCTTATGCAAAGATCATTCAGAGATAAATGTGTAAAACATGGACAGAAAAGAGAAAGAACAAATTTAGGGATGAGAGTGAGACTTGTAATCATTGTTTTTAGTGCAGGGTGTGTTAAAACTCATAAATACTTTCAAAATTAAAAAATTCATGTTCAATTCGTCAAATCAAATCAGTCACTAACCTCTTTTTCCGTGGTTGTAAACATCCAGATGATTACGAATACGAGCCCCCCCTTCCATATTGTCCAGTCCAATAATTCAAGACATAGTATCGTATCTGTACCATGTTCAAGAAAAGCCGTATTCCCAAATTTCAACAAATAGAATATCGAATGTATAATACTATAAAAGCTGAATCCGATTTCCGCGTAAAACAATATTGCGAAAATCTCCACAAGATTTCCATACAATTCAAATTTGACTTCCAGAAATTTCATGTTTTGAACCAAGTTTGCAAAATTCAAGTAACTATGATCAGATTTGTCGAGACACCACGGCAAACTCTGCAGAATACCGAAAAAGGTGAAAAGTATCAGATCGAGTTGAATTTCTAAAATGTACGAAGTGAAACTCATTATTTTCGGCCAGCCCCACATTTTGAAAGCCTGAAGGACAACTACATCCATGATACAGTACAATGAAGTAACTATGATCAGATTTGTCGAGACACCACGGCAAACTCTGCAGAATACCGAAAAAGGTGAAAAGTATCAGATCGAGTTGAATTTCTAAAATGTACGAAGTGAAACTCATTATTTTCGGCCAGCCCCACATTTTGAAAGCCTGAAGGACAACTACATCCATGATTACAAGAATTGAATAGTTCAAGCATTGTATGAAGGATGTTATTGAAACTAACCTAATTTTCTTTGGTTGATCGGGTTGTCCCAAAAGACTTGAAAGAAAAATGTCTAACTTATCAGTATTGAGATACATATGGAAAATGGGTAAATATACTTTAAGAAAAATTAAGAGGTAACATGTTTCACTTAGAAAATCATCTAAAAATTTGTTTTGAACCATCATATTGAGATATAAGACAAAAATATTAGATGTGATGAGTACGAAGCAAACAATTAACCTTCCAGTAGTTAATTTACATTTGAAAGCTTGTTCGGTGGTGTCGAAGTGAAATTGTGGAAGGATGAAACATATTTTGGAAGTTCTCTTTAAGCACTGAAGAATGGAGTCGGATTTCTTAGCGTGCATTATTTTCTCACCACTGTTTCAACGCACGATCACAATTGTCAATTCTGAAATGGTTTTGTCGGTCGTAGGACATTGAGCTTAGGATTATTATTAGGATAATGACGATAAACAGATGAATAATTAATATCAATTTCAATTTAGGTATTGTTATCTGTCATCTCTGATTACTTTATCATCAAATGGTTCCATTTGCGAGTCGCTTTTGTGTTTGACGATTGTGATCATTTTTCGTCATGCGACTAATGCATCACACCGAAAACGACTGAATAGTCTCGAAGCGACAGAAAAATCGGTCGCTTTGTTCCTTTTTGATCCATTCATCAACATGGTCAATTCCCCCAAAAAATGAAGATATGATCATCCATCGCTTCGCGATTAGTCAAACAAAATGACAGGCGACAGAAAACAAAACTTTGTCGCTTCGCGACTATTAAATCAGTCCAACCACATTTTCAATTCCTCTGATAGGCACGAAGCGACAAATAGTAACGTGATCATCTGTCACTACTCTTCAATCAATCAGTTTCTCATAGTTTCATCCACGCTCATTTCTAAACATCGCTTCCTCTATTGAAGCATGAGGAATTGTTACAGATTTGATATATTACATTTATAGCTGAATGCAAATCTCTTGTTTCACAGATTCTTTTCAAGAATGGAATGCCTTCATGACATTTGTTAGTAAAATTACTAAGCTCTGTGAGTTGGAACTGCAAAAAAGATCTTTTTTGGAAATCTTCCCAAATAAATGTCTCCTATTGGATGATTATACTATCTTGTTCTATCAGATAACTGATTCGAAATAATGTATAAAAATTTTGTTTGAAATGTCGACTTTCTATCTCGATGGTGCTTGAGATAAGACTACTCATCCATAATACCTAATATAAGACAATGTCACCTTTGATAACTTAAAGATGTTCAAAGGATAGTGTTTGATTTTGTTTCAAAAATGTAAGTTTTTGGTTACATATGTTGATTCTTTTGAAGAAATTCTTATTATGCAGGATTATCAAGTACTTTGCGTTGTTGCTCTGCGCAGCCCATGCATTGGCAGTTGTATCGGTGAAGATGAACTCCACTTCCTACAAGTGGAATGATCATTCTGGACTTTTTCCTTTCAATAAGCTGGGCGGAATAACAATTCTGGAAATTGAACGGAGTAATATAACGAATTTAAATCCTGGAAATCAAACATTTCCTGAACTTTGGTACCTTTATATACGAGATAGCAATTTTGGAGATTTTTCACCTGGAGCTCTAAAAGCATTTTCCAATTTATTGTGGCTCTCTGTAATCAACAGTAAGTTTTCTAATTTGAAACTCCGAGACATAGACGACTTAGAAGTACTATCACATTTGTCAATATCCGGACTACCAATTGGTAACATCCGGAAAAATATACTTCCCGATAACAAACGCTTACGCTATTTGGGGATCACGTCGGCAAACGTCACCAGAGTAGACGAGGATGCATTCATCAATTATGGAGAATTGAAGACTCTTGATTTGAGCTCGAACAACATTGCAATGATTTCCCAACAGGCACTCCTACCTCTGAAAGATCTTGTTCATTTGATACTTAGTTACAATCCAATTCAAAGTTTTGGTCCTAAAAATATCACAGCTTTGAAAAATCTTCGTTGGCTTGATCTTTATGGAATTCCAAAAACGCACCTCGACATTGATGGTATAAAGAAGGAATTTCCTGACGTTATTTTAGGTTATGAATAACTTTTGTTGATACAGAATATACAGCATATAAATTTGTAAATAAAAATCGAAATGTTAATTAAACATTTCTTTCTTAATTTTTGTTTATAATTGGTTATATTACGAGGTCGGTTAGCAAAATTGCGATGGTCACTTGACAGACGAAAACTGACAGCGATAATGCTGGGTGCGATTACAGCGAAACGTCAGCGTGCTTTTCAGGTGTTTAGAGTTATGGTCTGGATGTATACTCCAATAATGATAATTCATCACATTATTCTGTCAACATTTCTTATCACACAGTGACTAAGAGAACGAAAAAACTTTTACATGATGCAAGCGAGTGACTACTGAAGAAAGTCCACTATCAAGAGAGATAAGAAGTAGCAGATGTAGAATATAACCTTTTCCAACTATATCTGGAAAAGTTTCATTGAGGCTGGCAGAAAACTTAAATCAGACAAGATTGAGAAAAAATTCCAGAATCTTCATGAATAGACTTTATTAAAACATAGCCGTTTTCGACATTAACATCATTGTCACTTCTATTATTAATCTAAAACGCGTATTTGAAGACAATATCTTGTAGAAGTGGTGGGACAAAATTACAAATTTAGCAGTGGAGAACAGTGAATGTCCGACTGGTTATTGAGGGTCTCGTATTTCGGTTCCTTAAGGATCATATTTATTAGTAAGTTCCATTTTCTACCCTTGTTGCTAACGTGTAGAATTTTCTGCTTTCGCATTGGAAATGTAATGTGCAGTGGAAGAGACCGAAAGGAATAGAACGACCGCCGGTGGCGCATTGGGACCCGACGAGTTTACTATCCGATACGCAGATAGGCATAATCCATGTGTTAAATCTCTTCGATTTTCTCGTAAAACAGTAGCGGAAATGATTGCTTCTTGAAAGACCGAAAGTGGTGCAACTATTAGTACTAGTTATAACTAACCAAAAACGCAGTATTTTCAGAAGATTTCAGACTTTTTTTTCTCAAAACCGGTTTATTTTAGACAGGAAATAGTAATCGAATTAATTCTTGTCATATTTGATAGCCGTTAAATGGTGAGATATCAAAAGCGATGATGGTTTTAGAAGTTATATTATATAATTTTCAAAAATCTTTGGCATTTTTGCAACCCGTGTCTACTCAAACAACGACTTTTATATGAAGTACCTGAAATGTAACTTTCATCGTAACACTAATGAGTGCAATAAATAATGGGTGAAAATACATACCAGTTTAAACTTGTTACCGCCCATTTTCACTTATTAAATATATTCATTGAAATTGAAAATTGATCAATTATAATGTCATTACTGAGCAATTTTGCTTCTCACTACATATTTAGATGTATGTCAATAGATATCTAACATTGTATATATTGGTCAGTGAAATAAAATGTTTCGATCAGAAAATACTTGTCACAACGATGATTTCCATCAAGTGTTGCACAAGGCATTGAAAATCCTTGATTATGGCTTTCTTTTACCAGTTTTCTATTTTCACGCTGTGGATAAAGTTTTTAAACACAAATTAGCCATACGGCGAATAACTCTTTGTTTCAGCATGTTTATATTGACTCTAATGACACCTTTCATAGATACAATCTATAGACATTCGTTGGTATTCACATTGTTGATACACATTTTAGTTATTTCCACGATTGTCAAAGTTTATTTACCAGTTTTTGCTATCTACTTTAAATGTGATGGGGTAGACAGTTTATTGACATCATTAGTTCGATTACCCAGATGTAATAATTGGATGAAAGCGAATGGTGGTAAAAATATTCAATACGTTTGGAGCGGATCTTTTATATTGTTGATGTATATCGTTTTACTGTGTACTATGGATTTTATATTAGTTCAAAATACGCCGCATTGGTCTTGGTCGGATTTAGTTATCAGTTACTCTTCATATCTGCCGGATTTACAATTCCATTTCTTATTTCACATTCTTGGAGGTATTATCTGGAGCTCATTGGTAAATTTGAACAAATTAATTACCACCAGTGTGAGGGCTGAGCAGATTATTGGCAGTATAAAAATCTTTGGAGATATTACCAAAATCACGAGCAAATTTTGCGGAATATTTTCAACCTTCTTACTCTTCGAAATCGGTTATGATTTTTTTTGTATTATACAAAGTGGGTATGATCTGATCGAAATGGATTTTTTTGATTATCAAGGTGTACTATCAATAATAGCGAATATTTCGTTCTTCGGTTGGGTTTTTTTGAGAAGTATTCTATTAATTTTCATCGTCGTTTTATTAACATCTATAGCGGATGAGGTTTGTACTTGATTTTCTTTGGAAATTTATTCACGTTTCAAGTTTGAAATATAATTTTTGCATGCATCTCACCACTACATCTGCGGCCAGAGGTCCGCATGCTTATTGTCATTCCTTCTAATTAAAATTCAGGTACTTCCAAACGAAAATCGGATTATGTATGATTTCATCACCATTTTACCTTACGTGCGCAGTATTGAGTCGATCACGTTCTATATTAAGGTGTCGAAATGAAGACATTAAAATGTCTTCAATGTGATTTTGTGTAATATATGAGGCGTATTTTTGAAGTAAGTACCATTTTGGATTTCCGCCGCTGCAGCGCTACAGTCTGCGTTCCGCGCATGTGCGTTGTGTACCTGCATCTCTTGGTCACACTCAGACACAAGTACGGCCATTTTAGCTGATGCTAAACGCTTGTCCGTGACTTTTTTACTTACTGTACTTACTGTGACTTACGGTACTTATAACCTAGATTATGCTCACTTAAACTGGGTTATTCTAAATGCCCCTTTAACCTAAGTTAATCTGGTGATATACGAGGCGTATTTTTAAAGTAAGTACCGTTTTGGAATTTTGCCGCTGCAGCGCTACGGTCTGCGTTCCGCGCATGTGCGTTATGTATCTCCATCTCTTGGTCACACTCAGACACAAGTACGGCCATTTTAGCTGATGCTAAACGCTTGTCTGTGACTTACGGTACTTACTTAAAAAACACGCCTCGTAGCAATGGCACAATCAAAACTAGTAAAGATGTTATATGTTATTACTCACATTTCTCATCAAGATAGAAGACAAATCGCTCTGGACGATTGTTCTGCACAAATAGGCAACTTATAGCAATTTTTATGTAAAAAAGAACTTGTTTCTCGTTTCAGAGCAAACAAACTATAGAGGTCACACAGAGTATTCAGAATAAAATCGGTCGCCGAAATTTGCCTTATAAGAGTGTAATATTACAGTAGCTCTTCGAAGTCTCTCCACTTATCGTTATTTGTAGATGGAACTTCATTTGCTGAAATCGAAATTGAATGTAACTAAGTTTTCCGTTGGAGGAGTATTTCCCTTGGATTGGACACTTTTATATTCGGTGGGTAACTTTAGTCTATTTATTGACAAGAACAAAAAAGTTGAGCAGTTGTTGAAGACTTTTATCAGCGAATATGTTTGTTTCAGATGATTTCGGTATAACCACGTATTTAGTGATTCTCATACAATTCAGAGAAATGGAGAGTGAACGGATAATAATCGAAGGATGAGCAGAAAATTATTCCTCTAACATTCAATATTATTGACATTTTCAAATAGAAATTTCAATCTTCGTATTGACACTTCAATGTCTCTTGTATGGCTCCTATGAATGTTATTGTTTTTGTTCAATAGCATCGATTTTTAATTCGGTTCCTAGCTTTGCACTGCAGGTTGTTAGGTTAGTGATTTTTAATTTTTAATTTAAAAACTAACCCTAAAATGATGAAATAAACTTCAAAGTTCCACTACAAAATAACCTAACAACCGAGAAACCTGAATTCGAATTAAGAAACCTAAAAAACAATAATTTTAAAACCAGAAACTTGAGGTGTAAAGAGCAAAGTTTAGAAAAACACAGAATTTCAAAATCGAAATAACCTGAATTCGAACCTAGAAAATCGAGCCGGAGGACCGAAATTCAGACCTCGGGAAACCAAATCTCGAACATGAAACCCTAAATATGGAAACTTAAACCTCGGACCTTAAAAAACTGAATTTCGAACCTTAAAACTTAAGGATCTAAAATCCAAACATAAAAGTGGAAAAAAAAACTATTAATCCAACCTAAAAATCCAAAATTCGAACATGAAAACAAAAATAAATGCGACGTCGTAACTTAACCTACAAACTTAAATTCGACTCAAAAAATGTTTTTTGGCTCAGATTTTTGGTTTTCTAAGAAAATGTTCCAGTCGAATTAACGATTGTATGTATGAAGTTTGGGTTTGAATTTCAGATTTTTGGTTCAAATATTAGGCATTCAGGTTCGATTTTGTGTTTTTATCAAATTCAAATTTCTATATTCGATTTCAATTCCCATTTTTTTTTCAGTTTTTAAATTCTAATTTCAATCCCTTAGGTCTGATATTTAATTTTTTTTTCCTTTTTCAGCTTCGAACTTCACACTTTTCATAATTTTTACCTCCTAATTTTATTTTTTATGTTTGAAGTTTAGTTTTTTTTCCAATTTTATGTTCGACATTCCAGTTCGAACTTAAGTGTTTCAGATTCGATATTTCGTTTTTCAATTCTCAAGTCCACAATTTCGCTTTGCAGGTCCAGAATGTAAGTTTAGGTTTGAAATATTAATCATTATGTTTGAAATTTCACTTTTTTTCCAGATTTCACTAACAAATTTCCAGTTTTTGATCCCTAGACCTTAGGTTTTTCAGAAATTTTATGTTCAAAGTCCATCTGTTCAATTTTAAAATTTTAGTTCGAAAGTTGAGTTCATGCCACATTTTTTGTACTGGAATTTTAGATTTTTAGGTTGGATTTGTAGTTTCTCCGGATCGATGTAGAGAGGTCACCGCGGCGAATTTCAGGGTTAGGGGGGTCATTTTGGTAGCGATCGGTAGATTTCGACGTCGAACCAGTTCGAAAACGGACGCGATCAATCCGGCCGTTATCGAGTTATCGACGGTCGTGCGTTTTTTTTTCGAAAATTTTTTGTGACGTTCGCCGAGGGGCTAGGGGGTCGGAAGGGGGCTCGAGCGGTCCGCGAAGAACGGTATTTTATCGCGGGTATTTTTTCCCGTTCTCGGACCCCAAACTTTCTCGTTTTTTCGTGAAAAACTGAAAACGAGACCCAATTTCTTGCCTTTAGGATCATTTTTAAAACCTTTTGTTCTGTTGTTGTTGACGAGGTGTACGGCTTTATGCCAGCTCAGTTCGTTTCGCTGAGTGAAGCAGAATACAGTCAGACAACCTTGATAAAAACTCACAGAACTGAGGAGCACTCATTGCCCTCTTTGCTGGATCCACGCCTGTAAATAAATAGTGGTTCAAACCCATAAGGATATTATATCGCCCATTTTGAGAGCTATTATATATATTCATTGAAATTAGGCCGTCGAGAAAAAAAAATTAGACGCGATCGATTACAATGTCATTAACGAGCAATTTTCCTAATACAGTTCTCATTATCTATTGAGAAGTATGTGAATACATATTGAACATGATATTGGTCAGTGAAATAAAATGTTTCGGTCAGAAAATACTTGTCACAACGATGATTCCTATCAAGTGTTGCAGAAATCCTTGAAAATTTTAGATTATGGATTTCTTTTACCAGTTTTCCATTTCCAGTCAGTGGATAAGGTGTTTAACCACAAATTACCCATACGGCGAATAATTTTTTGTTTGAGCTTGTTTATATTAAATCTAATAACACCTTTTATAGATACCATTTATAGACATTCGTTGGTATTTACATTACTGATACATATTTTAGTTGTATCCACGATTTTCAAAGTGTATTTACCAGTTTTTGCTATTTACTTCAAATGCGACCAAGTAGATCATTTAATAACATCATTAGTTCGATTACCTAGATCTACAAATTGGATGAGGGAGAATGATCGTAAAAGTATTCAGTACATTTGGAGTGGAGCTCTTATATTGCTAATGTATATCGTTTTACTGGGTACTGTGGATTTTATCTTAGTTCAGAATACGCCGCATTGGTCTTGGGCGGATTTAGTTGTCAGTTATTCTTCATATGTGCCTGATTTGCAATTTCATTTTCTATTTCACATTCTTGGTGGTACTATCTGGAGCTCGTTGATAAATTTGAACAAATTAATTAGTACCATTGTGAAAGCTGAGCAGATTATTGGCAGTATAAAAATATTTGGGAAAATTACGAACATCATGACGGAATTCTCTAAAATTTTTTCAACGTTCTTACTTGTCGAAATCTGTTACGATTTTTGTTGCATCATACAAAGCGTGTATGATCTGATGGAAATGGATTTTTTTGATTATGAAGGATTTTTATCAATAGTAGCGAACATTTCGTTTTTCGGTTGGGGGTTCTTGAGAGGAACTCTATTTACGTTGATCGTTGTTCTATTAACATCAATAGCGAATGAGGTGAGTGCCTAATTTGTTTCAATATAAGAAAAAATTTTTGCACGTTCTTTTTTGCTTAGTTTCCATCTTTTGTAATATTTTATTTTTGACTGATTTTCGATCACCCATACAGCACCCATCTGCACATATCTGCACGAGTAGACATTTTGTTATAATTTATAAGAAAAATACAGTTTGTTCTTTATTTCAGAGCAAACAAGCTGTGGCAGTCCTCCAGAATATTCAAAATAAAATTGGTCGGCACAATTTGCCATATAAAAGTGTAACATTGCGGTCGCTTATCAGAAGCCCTCCACTTATCCACTTATCGTTCTTTGCAGATGGAACTTTATTTGTTGAAATCGAAATTGACTGTAAAGAAGTTTTCTGTTGGAGGACTATTTCCTTTAGATTGGACACTCCTATATTCGGTGGGCAACATTAGGCAATTTATTGAAAAAAAGGAGAGTTAAAAAATGCATTTGTTCTAGATGATTTCTGGTATAGCCACATATTTAGTGATTGTCATACAATTTAGAGAAATGGAGAGCAAACCTATAACAATCAAGAGATGAGAGAGGAATTGTTTCTTTGAAATTTATCATTATTAGCGATGAAAATCACAATCTTCATATTCACAGTACAATGTGTTCACTGTAGTTCAATAATAAACGATTGTATTCAATTCAATTCCTATGTTCAGCTGCCATACATTCTCAGATCAACAAATATATATGGAATGCATAGCCAGCTAATCACACGTTCTGGCTTGGTTACAATTTCGAGTTTGTGCGTTAGGTAATACACAATGCCGCCTTTCGTTCGGACATTGAGTGAGAGAAGGAGTGAGGGGGGAGGGAGAGAGAGAGAGAGAGAGAAGTGTGTGTATCGACATCTCAGACGGGAGTAAAATGTCTCCTCTACACTGCTCGCGAAGTTGAACGATGTTAGACGATGTTAGTGTAGAGAGACACTTCGGCTTATCTCGTCAAACTTTACCTCGCCTCGGGCGACTTCGATTCGTTGTCGGTTTTTGCGACCGTGTCAAAATGCACGCTATCGAGACCGTAAAGCGAATGAGCTCATCGCGAAGTTGAACGAGTATGCAGTGTCGCACTTCGGACTTTGCAAGTTCTTGGCCGAAGAACTTCGCGAGTAGTGTAGAGGAGACATATGTCTACTCTACACTACTCGCGAAGTTGAACGATGTTAGACGAATGCGATAGTGTAGAGAGGCACTTCGGCTTATCTCGTCAAACTTTACCTCGCCTCGGGCGACTTCGATTCGTTGTCGGTTTTTGCGACCGAATCAAAGTGCACGCTATCGAGACCGTAAAGCGAATGAGCTCATCGCGAAGTTGAACGAGTATGCAGTGTCGCACTTCGGACTTTACAAGTTCTTGGCCGAAGAACTTCGCGAGTAGTGTAGAGGAGACATATGTCTACTCTACACTACTCGCGAAGTTGAACGATGTTAGACGAATGCGATAGTGTAGAGAGGCACTTCGGCTTATCTCGTCAAACTTTACCTCGCCTCGGGCGACTTCGATTCGTTGTCGGTTTTTGCGACCGAATCAAAGTGCACGCTATCGAGACCGTAAAGCGAATGAGCTCATCGCGAAGTTGAACGAGTATGCAGTGTCGCACTTCGGACTTTGCAAGTTCTTGGCCGAAGAACTTCGCGAGTAGTGTAGAGGAGACATATGTCTACTCTACACTACTCGCGAAGTTGAACGATGTTAGACGAATGCGATAGTGTAGAGAGGCACTTCGGCTTATCTCGTCAAACTTTACCTCGCCTCGGGCGACTTCGATTCGTTGTCGGTTTTTGCGACCGAATCAAAGTGTACGCTATCGAGACCGTAAAGCGAATGAGCTCATCGCGAAGTTGAACGAGTGTGTAGTGTCGCACTTCGGACTTTGCAAGTACTTCGCCGAAAGACTTCGCGAGTAGTGTAGAGGAAACATATGTCTACTCTACACTACTCGCGAAGTTGAACGATGTTAGACGAATGCGATAGTGTAGAGAGGGACTTCGGCTTACCTCGTCAAACTTTACCTCGCCTCGGGCGACGTTGATTCGTTGTCGGTTTTTACGACCGAGTCAAAGTGCACGATCCAGATGGAAGTCATCAACGACTTTCCATATCTGGACGTGACCTTCCAACCTACAGCCTTCACCCTCACAACTCACTGAAAGGAGAGGGCAGTGGCAATAGGAAACGCTACCAACACCATACCAAGTATTGTACTCCGCTCGAACGCAGTCAGTGACCGATTTCGCGACGATATAGTTTTCTGTTTTTTTGGTCTATTCTATTGTACTAATTATTTCACTGTTTATTGCTTTTGTGAGGTAACCCTGAAACTTGTTTTCTTTGTAACAATTTAATTGTTGTAAATATTCGCAGGTGATTATGTTTACAATACCATTGAAAGCGAATTAGAAGTAACAATACAAACAAGGTAAAAGACATCTGACATGATGAAACAATATTTTCATTCAATTTAACTGATGATGAACACCACGAAATTCAGATCACGAGTGAGTTCAACAGCATTGTAATCGAGTAACGTTGCAAATAGTATGGAACTGAGAAAAATTCAAAAATTCCTAAGATATGGTCTCATATTTCCAGTATTCTGTTATGACTCAACGTACGGATACTTGGAACATCGATTCTCGAAAAAAAGATTATTAATATGTTTGAGCATATTTTTATCTGACCTCGCAGCAAGTGCCATCGACCAGATCAACAGAAATGAACTCTTGCTCACTATTCTCAATCAAATATTCACAGTGTGGACAGCTGTTAAAGTTTACTCTGTAACTCTCGATATTTATTTAAAAATTGAGAAACTGGAAGGTTTTTTTGCAACATTATTTTTGGTCAAGAACAAATGTCACTTGATGAGGAGAAATAGACGAACTGAAAACGTTGCTCTTTGGGCCGAAGCTTTGTTACTGCTGCTAAACTACTTATTCCTCGTTATTTTGGTTCTTATCTTAATTCGGTTCACAGTAAATTGGCACTGGATGGATCTGATTATCAACCTATCTTTATATCTACCTGACTACCAAATCCATATTCTCTTTCATACAGTGGCCAGTATTCTCTGTAGTTCCTTATGGTGTTTAAAACGATCTGTAAAAGTACCAGGGGTATAATGAACTTCTTGAGCGAATCAAAGTTTTCGATGAAAATATTTCCGTCAATAGAAATTTATTGAAGTTTTCGAAACATTCATCGCCGTTGAAATAGGATACGATTTTTATTGCATCCTGCAAAGTATATTCAATACTATTGCAATAGAGATGTTCGATTATAACTCCGAATTATCAATATTAGCCGCCGTCACGTATTTGGATTGGTTGATTTTGAGGGCAAGTCTGGCTTTCATGATAATCAAGAAGTTCACATCGATTGCGAAAGAGGTAAGTGTAGAAAGTGACACATGTCACTTTTCAGTACTTCATATTGCAAATACCTACGCACAGCTCCTTTTTAATTAAAAAAAGTAACATTTTTGTAGATTTGTGTTTGACATCAAACAAAAGTTGTGTAATGCATGTTGATATTCAACAGTAATATAGGTTTGGTAGCACTACTCAGAGAATTCACCTATGACATAGCACTACAGATCATATGAACTACCAAGCAATGTCAACGTAGTTCAATTATGCATAATATGAAAAAACAAGTACAGATTACAACTCTTTCACTTTTTTCCCTGCAGTCAATCATCAGTTCGATTCATCTCATTGAATCGCGAACGTATTTAATCTTTTGAAACAGGGGCAATCTGTCAATTTGTTATCCTATCGCTCTTTTGATTGTCCAAATTCGTAGTCTCCAATTCTATGTAAAACTTTAAATTTTTGTATGGCTGTTAAACCAGTATACATGCTGAGTTTTTTCACTTGAGACATGCAAATTACTCGAAAAGGACGCTATATCACAGAAAATGTTTGAGACAAAAATTGTAAGGTTTCGAGGGGGAACTTAGATGACGAGCTTGAGTTTGACCTTGAACCTCGTTTTCAGAGTCAAATGAAGGTCAACTTGGATTTTTCAAATGAGGATTCTACGGATTCGCAATCTGCGTCAAAAGTTACGATTTTTTGGAAGAAGTTTTTTTAAAAGTACCTAGTTTTTCTGGCAGAGGGCGCAAGATTTTAGAAAAATTTGTTCTTGAAGTTGTTTGGAGGACTCATACTTGCCCCGTAGAGTTCAAAGGGACGTAATGAGAATCTTTCGAAAAAATGCTGAACTTTTCAATCTATTGATTGCTATTCATTTAAAATAAGAGCGCAGTGTACTCGGGGCAAGTATGACTCCCTCCAAACAAATTCAAGGACAAACCTTTCTAAAATCTGGCGCCCTCTACCGAGAAAACTAGACATGCTTAAAAATACTTTTCACATGAATAAATCGTAACTTCACACGCAGATTGCAAATCCGTAGAAAAAAATAGGGGTTACCGTTTGAAAAATCCAAGTTGACCTTCATTGGTCTTTGAAAACGGGGTTCAAGGTGAAATTCAAGGTCGTCATCTAATTCCCCCCTTGAAACCTTACAATTTTTGTCTCTAACATTTTCTCCGATATTGCGTCCTTTTCGAGTAATTTGTATGTCTCAAATTGAAAACCTCACCCTATATAACGTTGGATTCCGTTTGAATCACGCCGTGTATATGTGTGGGTAAGCGAAAAGTTGACCTAAAACGATTATTATAAGTTTTATATTGAAACTGCCAAGGTGCGTTTAGTAATTTAACGTTTGTTCATTTGGAATTGTTAATAATGAAACTAATTAATCAACCGACGTCAACGATTGATTAAAAGTGGGATACTAATAATGTATTAATCATCAACAAAATCAATAATATCCATTTAGTGTTACATCATTAGAAAGACTGTTCAAATGATGTCTCTAACGTTCAGTGAGAATAATAGCATCCTGTCGCGTTTAAAAAAATGTTTCAAGACGTGGAACTTTGGTTATGTTTTACCAAACTTTTATTTCAACACTTCTCAACGAACTGTCAAATATAAATCACAGAGTGGAAGATTAATTGTGTGGTTGACACTCATTATGTGCAATATTTTCGATCTTTGCGTGAATTTAATGAATATGAGTATCATTCTAGACAACGCTCTGTTCAAGTTTTATGATCTATTGATTTTCTTGAAAGTGCATTTGACAATTTTGGAAATTAAATGCAACGTTAGAGAATTGGAGGTTCTCTTCAATAAAATTTTAAAAGGAAAATGTAAAGAGAACAAGATATCATTTGTTTCGATCGGATTCTATTTACAACTTTTGAGCTTTGTAATTGTTGCGATTATGGATTTCTGTTCAATTCAAATTTCAATGGTGTGGATTTGGTCAAGACTGATAGCTTACACTTCACAGATTTTGGAAATTCAAATCAACGTTTTTCTTCACACCTTATTTGATATTCTTTGGAATATTTCTTGGTGTTCGAATGAATACCGAATCTTGCAAAATGCAAATTTGGCTAAGAATGTAAAATTATATGAACGGAATTACGAATTTCTACGGATAATTCTGGAGAATTTATCGACTTTGTTTTTTATGGAAATCGGTTTGTGCTTCTACAGTATTTTACATTGTGCGTTTTTTCTTATGGAACCCGGTAGTATTATTATTGAAGGAGTAACATCAACGATTCAATTATTAGGCGATGAGTTAAATTGGGCTATATGCAAGGGAATGTTAATGTTCTGGGTTATCCTAATGTTTACAACGATGAAAAAGGAGGTAGGACATTCAAAGCATCAGATTATTAATTGTATACGCATCTTTGTGATTTAAAATATAAAATAATAATAATAATGTACTCAGAAAAAACCAATAAATAAAGTTATGATTCTGAATGAATTTTCGATTGTTGATAATTTCGTTTCAGAGTAAACAGGCGGTGGAAAATATCGAATCGATTCAAGTAGAAATCGGTCATAAACATCTACCATATAAAAACGTAAGGAATAAAAAATTATTGAGAATTTATTCGGAATTTATTTTTTGTAGATGGAACTCTTTTTATTGAAATCGAAGCTAAATGAACTGAAGTTCTCCATTTTTGGCTTTATTACTTTGGACTGGACGCTTATATACTCGGTAAGAGAGATAACATATTGACATCTTTTGAAAATTATTATTTTTTCAGATGGTTTCCGGTATAACTACATATTTAGTATACCTGATACAATTTCGTGATATGGAAAATGATCGACAACATGGCCATTCAAATTTTTGAAAAAATCCTATTATAGTTAAGAATTAATAATTTCTTTTGGATAGTTCTATAGTTCATAAAATGTTTCCACTGTATTTTTTAGCAAGCATTCCAAAAACCTCCTCTATCATGTAGATGAGAAAACTTTTCATTCAAATTTGATGATTTTTATTTCCTACTCTAGTTGTGATCCTTTATTTTTCCATTAACATGATGTAACACAACAACATTCTATTGAAGTCGTTTTTAATGGAATTACAGTTTTCTAATCCCTTACAGTTTGCTGTTTTCCTTTTACAGTTTACTATTTTTCTTTACAATATTTCGAAATTCGTGTTTGATTCCAAAATTTTATCTGCTAAATCTTCAAATTCTAAAAAGTTCCCTACAGTACAACATCTAGAACTCATCGAAATCTCAATCGATATGAGACATTAACGCAATGTAGTCTTCGCGAAGGCAAGAATTCAAGAGATCTAAGTCGTCAAAGAAAACTTAAATGATTCTTCTTCTCTTGTATCCGGATTCACCACTATCTCCAAATTAAAAATTAGAAATTTCTTGAGATTTACTTTGCATAGGGTTATACCTGTTCTAAAACGATTCAGTGACTTCCATGCAGGGAAAGGCAACTGGACACTAACTGACCCCTTCTTCCCATAACTCCGACACAGTACTATTTTATTCCACACTTCTCTTCGACTTGCTTCTGGTGGTACTAGAAACTCATTTGTTGTTCTTACGAAGCTTCTCCCTTTCGGCCTGGATGGTTGATTCTGGTGTCCATTTAGCGGGTGTCGAGGATCCCTCATTTGGTTCATCCTCTCGATCTCAGCAGCGATATTTCTTCTAATTGTTGGCGGAAATATGCCAATTAGGGGGTATATGTTATCTATGGCTGTGGGTCGTGAATATCCAGCAACGATCTGTGCTTGTCCACAGTGCCTGATATCATGCGCTCCAGAATTTTGAGTAGGTGACACAGAAACGAGAGAGGCAGAAAGTTTTTGGCTTCAGTTCATTCTTTCCTGGCTTTAGAAGGGCAACCAATTTAGAATGGACGACCAAGAAAATCGCTCTCTTATTCGTGTGGTTCTCTCGATTCTCTCTGTATATTAGTGTTTCTGGTCTTCCTCTCACTTTTACTATTCTTTAGGAGTTGGTGGGCTATTTGATACAATGTGACATTGCTGTGTATAAATTCTGACCTCGTTAGGTCGTTGCTGAGGTTTTATCAACTTTCACGCCTTCCTGCTGCTATGTTGAAACATGAATGTCAATCTCTTCCAATAGCTTACCTCACTTTTTCCTTCTTGCCTAGGAAATATCTGCCATTAGGCCTTCTCTTCTTGGGTCGTACCACCAGAGAGTGGATCCTCCGAGAACAGTTCCTCGTATCTGTCAAGTATTTCTTTGGATATTTGGTTTAATTCTGGAATGTATTGGGTGCGGCATCTTCTAGGTATATGAGATACTTGGCGCACGGCCTACACAAGAGATTCATATGATTGAAGATAAACTAGACAAGAAAATTGAACCAAAATCCATATTCCAAAAAGAAATTCGAAAAGAAAAAAACGAGAGGAAGAAAAATAAATACAGACAGACAAATGCTTATCAATTTATTGCTTCGAGATTTCCAAAAAATACCATGGTAACAATAAACCGAAAGAGGAAATGAGAACAAAATCAATATGAAATAGTAATCATTCTAATGGAATGAGATAGAATGTTTGGTACTGTTTGTAGTCATCAGTCAGTGTAAGCGAAAGTAGGAACTCTTTTTCCTCTATCCTAACTAACTCCTCTTCGAATCATCCTAAATGAAACTCCCAAGGTGCAATTTAATACCGTTCGTCCATTTGACATTGTTATTAATGAAACAAATGAATAACCCGAACCTAACGACAACAACAGGAATAAAATTGGTATCAATCAAATATTCATTATTATAATCCCGATCAATAATATCCATTTAGAGTTACATAATCGAAAACACACTTCCTATGGTAGAACACCGACAAAATATTGTTATTAATGAATAGTGAACATAATGTTTCCATTGTGTCGCATTTAGAAAAAAGTTTGAAGATATGGAAGTACGGTTGCGTTCTGCCAAACTTTCATCTCAACGCCACTCAACGAACTTTCAAGCATAAATCACAGAATGGAAGGTTACTTATTTGGTTTGGACTCATTTCATGCAATATTTTGGATCTTTGTTTAAATATGATAGATATGAACAGCGTTCTAGATACGGCTCTGTTCAAATTTTACAATATTTTATTTTTTTCGAAAGTACATTTGGCAATTTTTGAAATTCATTATAATGTTGAAGTATTTGAAAATATTTTTTCCCAAATTTCAAGAGAGGAATATAAAAAGAAGAAGATAACCTTGGTTTCCATCGGTTTCTTTCTACAAGTTACAAACCTTGCAATTATTGTGGTCATGGATTTCGTTTTAGATGAAATTGAATTAAACTGGCTCTATACAAATTTGGTAACTTACAGTTTAATAATTTTGGAAATTCAAATCAACGTTTTGCTTCACACTCTTCTGGATATTTTCTGCAATAAACCGTGGTATTCCACCGATAGTATCTTGCAAAATGAAAATTTGTTGAGAAATATGGATTCATATGAAAGAAATTACGAATTACATAAGACAATTCTAGAGAAGTTTTCGACTTTGTTTTTCATGGAAATCGGCTTCTGCTTCTATGTTATCTTACATAATGCGTTTTATTCAATGGAACCCGGTTATATTATTACTGACGGAGTGACATCAGAAGCTCTTTTATTAATGGAAACTTTTACTGGCCTATATGGAGAGGAATTTTGATATTCGTCATCATTTTAATGAGTACAACGACAACAAAACGGGTAGGTGAGCTTTTAAGAAACTATCCATTCTTTCATCATGAATCATACGAAATATATAGAAATCAAGTAAAATTATGGTCAGTTCATAAAAACCAACGGTGACCCTCGATTTGACCTTGAACGTCAATGTTGAGGTCATTTCAAGGTCAACTTGTGTTTTTTTTTCATTGGGAACTTTTATCAAAAAGCATCCCGAAGTGGGAGGTAAGAGAAACCTACTGCAAAAAGCACCCCGAAGTTAAAATCAAAGGGAATACACAAAAAAAAATACCTCGAAGGGAACAGAAGGGGAATCTTGCGCAAAATCGCTTACCCTTTCCGATTCCGAAATAAAATGTTGAATTTTCTATCAAGAAGGAGGTCAAATTGAAGTTGGCCTTAATATGACCTTCAACTTGGGTTTCAAGGTCAGAACAAAGGTCATTGTTGGATTGCTGGGTGTATAAATTTTTTCAGCTTGTTCTAGCACCATATCTTTTAAAATGTTCACGTTTTTTTGTGAGATCTTCATTTGATTTTTAGAGTCATTCTGTCGTTCAGTAAATTTCTCGCTTCCTTTAGTTTCGATCTGAAAAATGAGCATTCGTCTACAAAAAAAAAGCAAGTTGACTTCAAAATGACCTTTCAATTGGAGTGCAAGTTGAGATCAGAGGTTAAAATTGTATTCTTGGGTTTATGCTATTAAGATATGACCCTTGTTTATTTCTTTTCTAACAATGAATCTTCGAAGGTTTTCACGTTTTATTATTAGAGTTCTAAACTTAAGCCGAAGTCAAATCTACATTCATTCATAACATTTTCAAGGCTTTTCGATATTGATGTCAAAAACTGAGGTTCCAATTTAAAAATCAAGTTGACTTTGAAATGACCTCCGAATTGAGGTTCAAGTTTGAATTAAGGGTCACCGTTGCATGCCTGGGCTGACGTCATCTGCGGTTTGGCATTTTTTTGTTCTACCATCCAACTAATGGAATTTTTTAGGATTTCCATATTTTTTCATCATTTCTTTGAAGAACTTCATTATTATAATTATGAAGGATTTTTCGAATGACACTTTTTGTCCTGGTTTTAGAACAAACAGGCTGTGAAAAATATCGAATCTATCCAAGTCAAAATTGGTCAACATCATCTACCATATAAAAGTGTAAGAGAATAAAATTATTGAAAAACCATTGGTAGATTATTTTTTTAGATGGAACTCTTCTTATTGAAATCGAAGCTGAATGAGCCGAAATTTTCTATTTGGGGCTTCATTGATTTAGATTGGACGCTTGTTTACTCTGTAAGTTGGCTAACAAAATGCTTTGAGGATTTACAGATCTCTGCATTGTTGTTTTTGCAGATGATTTCCGGTATAACTACATATTTGGTATATTTGATACAATTTCGAGAGATGGAAAATGATCGACGGTCTGCCCATGCGACTCTTTAGAACAATTCATGTATGAGTACGAATTAATGCAAGGGCGGGTCCAGGAATTAATGAATTTTATTGAATGGTTGTAGATAAAATTCTTGGTTTATAACCTTCACTGTGTCCAGCGAGAACTTTTCCAAAAAATTAAATCAAATCAAAGCTTTACACTATCCTTTGTATGAATTCCTCGTTTGCACATGCTCCTGGGATGTTGAATGTTTTATATCTTAAACTTTTTTCCGTTAGAGATAGATGGTAATATTTATTCTCATTTATTTATTTATGTGTGTCTTAGTCTTAAGTTTATCCTTGAGGTCAGCATGGTTTGTAGCCAAATGGCGTCATGGAACGACGAGATTCGTACTGTCAACGATCGCGGATGAGTTACAACGAGTATTGAGAAGATGGCTCAATCTTTCTTAGGGATGAGTTAAAAAATGAATGTCCATAAAGTTAAACAGTGTTTTATAGAGACTAATGCTAATGATGATCGTCAGTTTATGCTAGATGCGGTCAGATTACCGTATTGTATGTAATTCTATACTTTTACAGGAAATTACAAGAAATACAAGTAGATACAACTCGATAAAGATACGATGTACTAAGTACATATGTGAGAAGCAAAATTAAAGACATATAAAAAATACATGTCATATAATTAAATTGAAACATTCATCGCAATTCATAAATGAAACAAATAGCGACAAACGTATACAACGAATGAATCTCTACGAAAAATTAAAGAAATAAAAATAATGAAAATAAAAAATTATTCTCAAAGTACGTCAATCCTTCTATGAATTTTCTTGTATAGACCGGCGATCATGTTCCATTTCTCTAAATTGTATCAAATACACCAAATACGAAGCTACACCAGACACCATCTGCAATATTTACAATTGAAGTTGCATATTTTCGCTAAGAATATATCAGTAATCAATTTCTGATTAACTGTATAACCTACTGAATACACAAGTGTCCAGTCGAGAGGAAAAAATCCAAAAACTGAAAATTTCATTTCATTCAGTTTCGACTTCAGTAGAAAGAGTTCAACCTGCAAGAAAATATTGACAACGAATCCACTACTCAAAATATTATTAAGTTTTTACGCTTTTATACGGTAGGTTTCTGTGACCAATTTGAATTTGGATATCTTGAATTCGCTCCACAGCTTGTTTACTCTGCAATAAAATGAAATTCGTAGAAATCTGACAATTACACGACAAAGAAGTGAGCTAATTGTAACGTGTAAATGAAATCGAGCTGTATTAAATCATATATTATATATTAAATATTAGCTCACCTTTTTCACAAATGATGAAAATGTTAGAATAATAATAAAAAGTAAAAAAAATCTAAATATTGGCCAATCGATTAGAGCAATATGTGCTAAGGTTGATTTCAATCCATTCGGAAAAACTTTCGCGAATTCCATTAGATAAAACAGTGGTTCCAGAATGCTGTAGAAAGTGAATCCAATTTCGGCAAGTATTGGCATTGCAAGAACACCGAAGAGAATTTTCACTGTTTCAATATTCTCACTGTACAGTTTAATATTCTCAATCAGAATTGTATTCAGCGGAACGTCATGAGACACTTGCAGATCCCTCAAAAAATCGTAAAAAACAACAAAAATGTATGAAATAACAAATTGGTGTTCAGGGATAGCCCATAAGGAATATAATAAGCGGCAATACCTATCCAAGACCACACAGTGTTATTATTGAAAAAAACTAATTGCGAAAGGACGATCAAAATATAATTGAGAAGTTGACAAAACCATCCCATTATGAGAAACGATCTCCTTTTTCTAATGGACTTCTTCATTGTAATAGTACCCACAACTTTATTTAAATCACTAATTTTGGAATGCATATGGAAAATTGTAAAAAATTCTTTCGATACGCTCAAAAAATAAATGATTTGAAGCAGAATCTCGTCTAAAAAATTTTTTTGATGTTTACGAAAATAGTGTAAACATACAACAGTAAGCACCAAGAGTGCAAAACAAAAGATTACCCTCCGTGTTGTAGATTTACATTTAAAAGTTCTTTGAGCAGTATCATAATAAAATATTGATTCATGTATGAGTACGAATTAATGCAAGGACGGGTCCAGGAATTAATGAATTTTATTGAATGGTTGTAGATAAAATTCTTGGTTTATAACCTTCACTGTGTCCAGCGAGAACTTTTCCAAAAAATTAAATTAAATCAAAGCTTTACACTATCCTTGCTATTGATTCCTCGTTTGCGCATGCTCCTGGGATTTTGAATGTTTTATATCTTAAACTTTTTTCCGTTAGAGATAGATTGTAATATTCATTCTCATTTATTTATTTATGTGTGTCTTCGTCTTAGGTTTATCCTTGAGGTCAGCATGGTTTGTAGCCAAATGGCGTTCCAACCGTCATGGAACGACGAGATTCGTACTGTCACCGAGCGCGGATGAGTTACAACGAGCATTGAGAAGATGGCTCAATCTTTCTTAGGGATGAGTTAAAAATGAATGTCCATAAAGTCAAACAGTGTTTTATAGAGACTACTGCTAATGCTAATGATGATCGTCAGTTTATGCTAGATGCGGTCAGATTACCGTATTGTATGTAATTCTATACTTTTACACGAAATTAACACTTCATTATGTCAGAAGGAACACAAGTAGATACAACTCGATAAAGATATGATGCACGAAGTACATATGTGAGAACCAAAATTAAAGACATATAAAAAATAGGACATGTTATATAATTAAATTGAAACATTGATCGCAATCCATAAATGAAACAAATAGTGACAAGCGTATACAACGAATGAATCTCTACGAAAAATAAAAAAATAAAAATAATGAAAATAAAAAATTATTCTCAAAGTACGTCAATCCTTCTATGAATTTTGTTGTATAGACCGGCGATCATGTTCCATTTCTCTAAATTGTATCAAATACACCAAATACGAAGCTATACCAGACACCATCTGCAATATTCACAATTGAAGCTCCATATTTTCGCTAAGAATACATCAGTAATCAATTTCTGATTAACTGTATAACCTACTGAATACACAAGTGTCCAGTCGAGAGGAAAAAATCCAAAAACTGAAAATTTCATTTCATTCAATTTCGACTTCAGTAGAAAGAGTTCAACCTGCAAGAAAATATTGACGACGAATCCACCACTCAAAATATTATTAAGTTTTTACGCTTTTGTACGGTAGGTTTTTGCGACCAATTTGAATTTGGATATCTTGAATGCGCTCCACAGCTTGTTTACTCTGCAATAAAATAATATTCGTAGAAAGCTGATAATTACATGACAAAGAAGTGAGCTTATTGTAACGTGTAAATGAAATCGAGCTGTATTAAATCATATATTATATATTAAATATTAGCTCACCTTTTTCACAATTGATGAAAATGTTAGAATAATAACAAATAGTAAGGAAGTTCTAAATATTGGCCAATCGATTAGAGCAATATGTGCTAACGTTGATTTCAATCCATTCGGAAAAACTTTCGCGAATTCCATTAGATAAAATAGTGGTTCCAGAATGCTGTAGAAAGTGAATCCAATTTCGGCAAGTATTGGCATTGCAAGAACACCGAAGAGAATTTTCACTGTTTCAATATTCTCACTGTACAGTTTAATATTCTCAATCAGAATTGTATTCAGCGGAACGTCATGAGACACTTGCAGTCCTCAAAAATCGTAAAAACAACAAAATGTATGAAATAACAAATTGGTGTTCAGGGATAGCCCATAAGGAATATAATAAGCGGCAATACCTATCCAAGACCACACAGTGTTATTATTGAAAAAAACTAATTGCGAAAGCAGGATCAAAATATAATTGAGAAGTTGACAAAACCATCCCACTATGAGAAACGATCTCCTTTTTCTAATGGACTTCTTCATTGTAAAAGTACCCACAACTTTATTTAAATCACTAATTTTGGAATGCATATGGAAAATTGTAAAAAATTCTTTCGATACGCTCAAAAAATAAATGATTTGAAGCAGAATCTCGTCTAAAAAATTTATTTGATGTTTACGAAAATAGTGTAAACATACAACAGTAAGCACCAAGAGTGCAAAACAAAAGATTACCCTCCGTGTTGCAGATTTACATTTAAAAGTTCTTTGAGCAGTATCATAATAAAATATTGGAAGTAAAGAACCAAATTTCAAAAATTGGAAAATTTTAGTCAAGTGGAAGAATACAAAATCGTCTCTTTAGTGCACATCGACGGCATACTTTAATCAAACTGACGATATTAAAGTGAATGCATGTCATTATCGCTAATTGATAATGTTTGCCGATTGTTAGATGTTCTATTAATTCGTTACCTTTTATCTAATGCTCACTGTTGAAACGAAAGTTTTTCTGTGGAACGATAAGTTACTTATACTAATTAGTGATTAGGAATTAGTTATTAGCTTTATCGATGAAATTTCCAGTAATGAATGTTCAAAACATAACTTGAAATTTCCAAAAACTCAATGAAAATGATAGAAAAGTATACGCATAAACTATTTCCCCCCAGCCAATTTTTGTCTAAAACAAGTTTTTTATACATATTAGATATTTTCTTTATGTTATGTTAGCTTCATGTTATGTTAGTTTCTATATAATAGAAAATATTCTGTTTGCTTTATAATGAAAAGTGATTATTTACATTACATTACCAAGTAATATTAATTTATATTTTGTAAGGTTGTGTAATTGAAAGGGATATATTGGTATGTTTGTGTGATTATGTTTTGTAATAAATTTAATAATAAATTAACATTTTATTTCTTTAATTTAACTTTTGTAATTTACATTCTATTAATTTTTTTTGAACATTCATATTCCCTAAAGATTCGCATAAAATTTGCGAATGGGAATTCGAATACGAATGTCACATCACTACTCTCTACTAGCGATGTAACGAATATCTACATTCGCATTCGCAAATATTCGCATATTTCTTGACATTGCTATTCGTATTCACATTCGCAAAAATTATGTGGTTTTTTTGCGAATCTGTACATCCGACAAAATAGATGAGATACCAATAACAAAAATGTAAATTAAGCAAGGAAATACTTACTAATTTCTTTTAATATTTATTACAAGATCTTAAACCATGTAATTCAAAAAATTCGATCATATGCATTGACTTCAGATGATTTCTCATAGCCATTGTAGTTCTTCCTTATTACAGATCTTGCATCTAGCTGGTTCAGCATCGCAAAGCACAAAATAAGTCCATATTTCACTAGAAACTGATTTACTCATCTTAAAAAATCATTAAACTCACTCTAACCTCAAATTTTCCGTATTTCTGTTTCTGTTAACGATCTTCCGTAAAGTAAACACATCAATCGGCCTTGTTCGGATTGGCTCGACAATGCCCGGTAAAAAAATGTGACAATGACAAATGTGTGCGTGGAACTCGCGCGCCGAGTAAGCTGTCAAAATAAAACCATAGACAAATGGCGCCAAATTCAAAAGTGAATATTCGCATTCGCGAATATCAACGGAAGATATTCGCATTGATATTCGTTACATCACTACTCTCTACTACCGAAATTCGCTGAAAAGTTGATTAGCATTTGCAATTTTTGGAATAGGAGCAAGAAAATTCCCTAAAATTAACTCTAAAAATCGGTTACAAATTCGAGAGATATTTTCCTCATTTCTCTGATGACGTATTAAAATACACCCCCTAAAATGAGTGGAGCAATTTATTAAGGTGTGTTCCTTTGTTATTATTACTAATGAAAATAAGCAATGAACAGAAAGAATGGATTGAAAGTGGTTAATCAATTATTTATCCAGTATAATCTTGATCAATAGTCCATTCAGTGTAACAATCGAAAACGCATTTCCTTTTGTTGGAATACTGACAAAATGGTGTTACCAACCTGTAGTGAGAAAAATGTTTTCATTCTGTCTCGTTTGAAGAAAAGTTTCAAAATGTGGAAATACAGTTACGTTCTACCAAATTTTTATTTCAACAACGTCCAACAAATTTTCAAACATAAATCACATAGTGTAAGATTACTTGTTTGGTTTGTACTCATTTTATGCAATATTTCCGATCTTTGTCTGAATATAATGAATACGAATAGCCTCCTAGATGCGGTTCTATCCAAATTCTATTATGTTTTAATATTCTTGAAAGTACATTTGTCAATTTTCGAAATTAATTGCAATGTTGATAAATTGGAGAATCTCTTCACTAAAATTTTAGAGGAAAAATATGAAGGCAACAAAATATCTTTGGTTTCGATCGGATTCTTCTTACAAGTTTTCAATTTTGTAATTATTGTGATTATGGATTCTTTTTTACTTCAAATGACTATCATGTCGATTTGGTCGAATTTGGTATCTTACACTTCACACATTTTGGAAATTCAAATCAACGTTTTGCTTCACACTTTATTTGATATTCTTTGGAATAGTCCGTGGCATGAAAACCATCGCAGAATGTCGCAAAATAAAACTTTGGCTACGAATATGGAATTATACGAAAGGAATTATGAAATACATAGGAAAATTTGGGAGAATTTGTCGACTTTGTTTTTCATGGAAATTGGCTTGTGCTTCTATAGTTTCTTAACTCTTCGTTTTATTTGATGGAAGGTTATAATATTAACAACGGGATAACATCAATAGTTTTATGGGGAGAAGTGTTGGACTGGCCTATATGGAGGGGAAGTTTGATCTTCGTGATCATCTTAATGTTTACAAGAATGAAGAAGGAGGTAGGTATATATTGCTTTTTAAAGTAATAAAGGGGATACTACTGACAGAAATATATCTAAATAGCAAAGATAAAAACACAATCAACTCATTAGTAGGTATGAACTTCAATTTAATTTCAAAAACCCTTGAGTTCTCATTCACTGTAATTAAGAGCAATTCATTTCACTGGTCGTCAGGAGGTACACGAAGTTTCCTCCAACTGCCAGGTCGCGTGTTCGAATCCGGCTTCAGTGAAAAAAGTTTTGTATAACACATTTCCATGCCGCGCTTATGTACGAAAAAAACAACTCTAAAGATCCTATTCTTATCCTAAATGATTTTTGAACGATAATAGTTATTTCTCATTTCAGAGCAAACGGGCAGTCGAAAATATCGAATCTATTCAAGTCGAAATAGGTCAACGAAATCTACCGTATAAAAGTGTAAGAAATGATACTCTATTGGCAATCTGTTAAGAAGTTACTTTTTGTAGATGGAACTCTTCTTGTTGAAATCAAAGCAGAACGAACGGAAGTTTTCCATTTGCGGCTTCATTAATCCAGACTGGACGCTCATCTACTCTGTAAATCATTCGAGAATTTGTTTTGAATATTTTTCATCTTCTTGCATTTAATGTAGAAAACAGTGTCTACAGTATCTTTTTTTTTGCAGATGGTTTCCGGTATAACTACATATTTGGTATATCTTATTCAATTTCGAGATATGGAGAATGATCGATCGTCTAGCCATCCCAATTTTTGAAAATTTCATGTATGAATCGATGATGTTTGTATATATATGAATCAATGAATTTGCTGAATAGCTGTAGACAATAATAAATGTTTATAACCTAAATTACGTCTTTCAAAGCGATTTCTTATTTTTTACGCTTGTCTTATCCAAATTAAATGCACCGAATCGGTAATTTTAAGTCTCATCGATTTTCTCGAAGATGGTAGGGCGTAGCTGACTATAGTGTGGAAAACAAATGTTTATGAAATTACGATGCAATGTTCTTTGGTAAACCGAAAGCAGTCGAGAAAATTCGAAGAAACGGTCCAGTTTAAACAAGAGTAGTAATCGAGGCAATTGTAACCCTGCTTGATAGCAATTGAATAGTCAAAAACCGAAAGTGATGGTGATTTTAGGAATTGAGTTATAATATAAGCAGCATGTTGTACAATTTTTGTGGACATTACAATTACAATGATTAAATTTAACATATTGTGTTACAAAGATGAAAATAAACTTCGCATTTTTTTAACGGTTTACAATCCATGAATGACATCAGTAGTAACAATAGAATCAAGTAAGCTTTGCTATTATACCCTAAACAAAAACTCCAAGAATGAGAAAATAATCCCAAAAAAGAACACATAAATTACAAAATATGTGAAGTCTTCTATAAATCTTGTGAATATGGACGATCTTTCTCCATGTCTCGAAACTGTATCAGATACACCAAATACGTAGTTATACCAGAAACCATCTATAATATAGAAAATTCAAATAATATAGTTTCGACAAACAATGTATTCATTTTCCGACTTACGGAATAAACAAGGGTCCAGTCGAGAGGAAACAACCCAAAAACTGAAAACTTCAGTTGATTTAACTTGGATTTCAGTAGGAAAAGTTCAACCTGCAATAGAATGTTGGACGAATCGATTTTTAATAATATTATTCTGTTATTACGCTTTTGTACGGCAAATTTCTTTGACCAATTTGAATTTGAATATCTTGAATTCGTTCCGCTGCCTGTTTACTCTGGAATAAGATGAAATTAATAGACATATGACAACTATAAGAGACATTTAAGCGCGCCATTGAGCATTGACTTAAAAGTTGACAAACTTGCGTGTTCTACAAGATGAATGAAATGCTCCAATTATTTCCAAATCAGTGATTCGTTTATCATGAATTATTAATTGTTACTTCGTCAAAGAACAGTTTTCTGATGGAATTTTAAACTTTTTGATATTTCTCAAAACATACACTTCGTTATCATGATTGAATGAAGGCCGAAAATAGATAAAAGATTGAAAGCAGTGGAACTATTAGCAGCCGAGTTATCGAAAAAACGGTGTTTTCTAAGAAACCGTTCATTTCAGATAGAAACAGTAAGCGAGGCGATCGTAACAATTGAATTGCGAAAGCGATGGTCGTTTTAGAATTCAAATTATATGAGATAATATTTCAAAAACGTTAAGTGTTTTAATTGTTTTTATTTAGAAAAGGCGGTTCCAGGTATCTGCGGTGATTTCTACAGGTATGGAAAAAGTATGGAATCACCCCGAAAAACTCGAAAACGAATCGTCGAATTGAGGAACAGCGTCGAATAATTATTAAAAATGCGCACAAGATGGTCACCTTAAAATTGACCTTGAGTTGGAGTTTCAAAGTCATTTCAAGGTCAAGTCCATTCTTTTAATAAAATGCTCTATTTTAAACCCAAGATTCGGAAAAACTATAGACTTTTGAGTTCAAATATGATTTTTTCAAACTTCTTCACCACCTCTCAATTAATATATATCGAAAAGAAAAACTGAACGGGTGTCAAATTTTATAAACGCCTTTGGTACATAAAACGACTCCAAGCTACGGATAGACGACAAATTTAATATTTTTGTAAAAAAAATATTGATGAAGCTGATTTGTTTGTAACGATGTAATTGATTCATATTAACTCACCTTTTTTGTCATCGATGTGAATGATAAAATAATAATAAACAGTAAAATAGATCTGCTTATTGGCCAATCTATCAGATCAATATGTAATATCAACGAAGCCGAACTATCCCAAACAGTGTTTGAGAATTCCATCAGATAAAACAGTGAGTCCAGAATACAATAGAATGTGTATCCTATTTCGACGAGAATTGGCATTGCGAGAATACCGAAGAGAATTTGTAATGTTTCAATATTCTCACTGTACGATTTAATACTCCCATCTAGAACTGCATTCAGCGGAATGTTACGAGATACTCGCATATTCCAGAAAAACTCGGAGAAAACAACAAAAAATGTATGAAATAACAGGTTGGTTTGCAGGGATAATATAAACGGAATATAATAAACGACAAAACCTATCCATATCAACACACCATCATTTCTAAATAAAACTATTTCCAAAGAACAGAGCAAAATATAGTTAATAAATTGACAAAACCATACAATTATAAGAAATGATCTTTTTTTATTAGCGTTCTTTTCTATAATTTTACACATAAGTTTATTCAAATCAATGGCTTTGAAATGCATGTAGAAAATTGTAGAAAATTCTTTCGATACGCTTGAAAAATAGAAGATTTGAAGCAGGATCTCGTCTAAAAATTTGTTTTCATGTTTACGACAATAGTGTAAAAATACAACAGTAAACACCAACAGTGCAAAACAAAAGATTAACCTCCTTGTTGTAGATTTACAATTAAATGTCCGTTGAGTAGTATCAAAATAAAATATTGGAAGCAAAGATCCGAATTTTAAAAACTGAAAAATTTTTGTCAGAGGCAGGAACACAAAACTGTCCATTTCAGTGTACATCGATGCCAGGCTTACTCGAAACTGTCGGTTTCGAAAGAAGCGTGTGAAAGTTCATGCTATAACCGCAATTAGTGATGGGTATTATTCAATCAAATATCATTATGTATTAATTCGTTATCTTTTTCTCAATCACACTTTTATACGATTGGTTACTTATTGTAATTAGTGAACTTCAGTTATCGATCAAATGTCTGGTAATGGATATTCAAAAAGTAAATTTCAAGTAAAGAAATTGACGTTTGATTATTTTTACTTTGAAGAATCTTCACCAGTTGTCGTAGGTACAACTCATCTTTGTATATTCCAAGAGTAACATTTAACCACAGATTTCGTTTTGTTTTACCGAAGATTAGTAAACTCCATTCAACATATGGTTCCGTTAAATTGTGACACTTCTACATCAAGATCCCAGTTCATTTGAATTAACGTCCTGTGACATTCGCACGTAATTCGGTATTCGTTATTAATTTTAATCGATTATCGAATATATCGAAAGATTGTTTTGAATTTCAATTAATTACCAGTTCCAAACGGGAATCACTGAACTTATCAAGTTAAAGAAATACATATTCAGCACTTATTTATCTCTTACCTCTATTACAATTTCCATTAACACAGCAACAACTGCAAGGAAGTTTAACATTCTTATAAATAGAAAATCGTAGAAACCGATTGTTACAATGATCGCATCGAACCCATCATGTAAGTCAACAATATTTATATTGTAGAAAAAATTTGTAACGAAAACGAAAAAGTTGTAGAAAATTTCCATCCATATTATAGGTGAAAAAACTGATAGAAATTTCGCAATCATCGAAGTAAATTCCTTGAGATCTCCCACATTTTCAGTGATTGAAAGAGACCTTTTAGATACCCTGAAATAATCGAGAATTGTTAACTGAACGGCAAAATAGAAGATATGTAGCTCCAGTTCTATTACAAAAGCGGGATAGGGAATGAACAAATCCGTTAAAGTCCAATCGTTGTCTGTAACAACCATATAACATGCTGAAGAGAATATGAAGACGTAATTGAGTAGTAAGAAAAACCAAATAATCAAGAGATATTTTCTTCGAGGTCTGGAATGACTCATTTTCATCATACTTGTTAGCAGATCATCTAAGTGAATTCGTTTCGAATAAATAATCAGTATGGAGGAATATCCTTTTGAGAGTGTTGATAAATAAAATATTTGCACAGTTACATCCAGAACATCACCGAAATTGAAAGTATTACTAATTCCAGTTACTAGAAGGATAAAAATTAACCAAACGAAGCAAGAAATAATTTTCGTTTTTGTCCATTCCGATCGGAAAGAAGTGTCAATCGGATTGAGGGTAAAATTTGGATAAAAAGACCAGTATTTCCATATTTTCAGTGCATCCCTTATATCGATTAGAACGTTCTGATATTGCGGAAGCATTTATTCAATGAAACTTCACGAGAAACACACTACTGCTCTGTATTCATTACAACCAATAAACTCAATTCGTTAATTATCAAATTTGTTTACTACATATAATGACGGAACTGATGGTAATGATTGCAACCATCACTTTTTCCAATTAATAAAGGTATATATGAATGAGTTGAAATATCTTCAAGCTCAAATGATCATACCGAAAAAAACGACCGTTTCGCGATCCTTACAGAAAATATCGAAATGACTAAGACTTTACATGATCCAATGTACATAATGTACATTTGTCGTTTCGCAAAGACAGAATATTTAACTGATCTGAAAGTCGCGAAGCGACAAGTGATCATCTACACGAAGTAAAAGCAATAGGTGATCAATTACACATTTATCGTTTTGGTGACAATTCGAGAACATACCACAGTCAAGTTTATTCAAATCAATGGCTTTGAAATGCATGTAGAAAATTGTAGAAAATTCTTTCGATACGCTTGAAAAATAGAAGATTTGAAGCAGGATCTCGTCTAAAAATTTGTTTTCATGTTTACGACAATAGTGTAAAAATACAACAGTAAACACCAACAGTGCAAAACAAAAGATTAACCTCCTTGTTGTAGATTTACAATTAAATGTCCGTTGAGTAGTATCAAAATAAAATATTGGAAGCAAAGATCCGAATTTTAAAAACTGAAAAATTTTTGTCAGAGGCAGGAACACAAAACTGTCCATTTCAGTGTACATCGATGCCAGGCTTACTCGAAACTGTCGGTTTCGAAAGAAGCGTGTGAAAGTTCATGCTATAACCGCAATTAGTGATGGGTATTATTCAATCAAATATCATTATGTATTAATTCGTTATCTTTTTCTCAATCACACTTTTATACGATTGGTTACTTATTGTAATTAGTGAACTTTAGTTATCGATCAAATGTCTGGTAATGGATATTCAAAAAGTAAATTTCAAGTAAAGAAATTGACGTTTGATCATTTTTACTTTGAAGAATCATCACCAGTTGTCGTAGGTACAACTCATCTTTGTATATTCCAAGAGTAACATTTAACCACAGATTTCGTTTTGTTTTACCGAAGATTAGTAAACTCCATTCAACATATGGTTCCGTTAAATTGTGACACTTCTACATCAAGACCCCAGTTCATTTGAATTAACGTCCTGTGACATTCGCACGTAATTCGGTATTCGTTATTAATTTTAATCGATTATCGAATATATCGAAAGTTTGTTTTGAATTTCAATTAATTACCAGTTCCAAACGGGAATGACTGAACTTATCAAGTTAATACGAAGTTAAAGAAATACATATTCAGCACTTATTTATCTCTTACCTCTATTACAATTTCCATTAACACAGCAACAACTGCAAGGAAGTTTAACATTCTTATAAATAGAAAATCGTAGAAACCGATTGTTACAATGATCGCATCGAACCCATCATGTAAGTCAACAATATTTATATTGTAGAAAAAATTTGTAACGAAAACGAAAAAGTTGTAGAAAATTTCCATCCATATTATAGGTGAAAAAACTGATAGAAATTTCGCAATCATCGAAGTAAATTCCTTGAGATCTCCCACATTCTTAGTGATTGAAAGAGACCTTTTAGATACCCTGAAATAATCGAGAATTGTTAACTGAACAGCAAAATAGAAGATATGTAGCTCCAGTTCTATTACAAAAGCGGGATAGGGAATGAACAAATCCGTTAAAGTCCAATCGTTGTCTGTAACAACCATATAACATGCTGAAGAGAATATGAAGACGTAATTGAGTAGTAAGAAAAACCAAATAATCAAGAGATATTTTCTTCGAGGTCTGGAATGACTCATTTTCATCATACTTGTTAGCAGATCATCTAAGTGAATTCGTTTCGAATAAATAATCAGTATGGAGGAATATCCTTTTGAGAGTGTTGATAAATAAAATATTTGCACAGTTACATCCAGAACATCACCGAAATTGAAAGTATTACTAATTCCAGTTACTAGAAGGATAAAAATTAACCAAACGAAGCAAGAAATAATTTTCGTTTTTGTCCATTCCGATCGGAAAGAAGTGTCAATCGGATTGAGGGTAAAATTTGGATAAAAGACCAGTATTTCCATATTTTCAGTGCATCCCTTATATCGATTAGAACGTTCTGATATTGCGGAAGCATTTATTCAATGAAACTTCACGAGAAACACACTACTGCTCTGTATTCATTACAACCAATAAACTTAATTCGTTAATTATCAAATTTGTTTACTACATATAATGACGGAACTGATGGTAATGATTGCAACCATCACTTTTTCCAATTAATAAAGGTATATATGAATGAGTTGAAATATCTTCAAGCTCAAATGATCATACCGAAAAAAACGACCGTTTCGCGATCCTTACAGAAAATATCGAAATGACTAAGACTTTACATGATCCAATGTACATAATGTACATTTGTCGTTTCGCAAAGACAGAATATTTAACTGATCTGAAAGTCGCGAAGCGACAAGTGATCATCTACACGAAGTAAAAGCAATAGGTGATCAATTACACATTTATCGTTTTGGTGACAATTCGAGAACATACCACAGTCATAGAGAAGACGCGACGCGACAAATCATCAACCTACCTTTGCAGCCCCTTAAAGGCAACATCAAATTGATCGCGAAGCGATCATGTGATCAAATATACATTTATCGCTTTGCAACTATTGAGCGAAAAGGCGCAAAACAATGAGTAATCGAATATGCATTTAAGGCTTTACGGCCCTTCGAGAAAATGTTGGAACAACTAAGTAGTCGCTGAACGATACGTGATCAAATGTACATTTCATTGAACTTAAAAACCCGATGGGACAAGTAATCATCTGTCTATCACTTGCTGCCTTACCGTTGAAGAATATACATAGGTGATGAAAAACTTGAGAAGTTAACGGGCGATCAAATATACATTTATCGATTTGCAACTATTGAGCGAAAAGGCGCAAAAACAATGGGTAACTAAATATGCATTTAAGGCTTTACGGCCCTTCGAGAAAATGTTGAAACAACTAAGTAGTCGCTGAACGATACGTGATCAAATGTACATTTCACTGAACTTAAAAACCCGATGGGACAAGTAATCATCTGTCTATCACTTGCTGCCTTACCGTTGAAGAATATACATAGGTGATCAAAAACTTGCGAAGTTAACAAGCGATCAAATAAACATTTATCGCTTCGTAACCAATGGATAATACATCAAGGTAGTAGAAAAAACGCAACTCGACAGCTTATCAACTGTTTGCACCCTTAAGGAAAATATCAAATTGATCGCAAAGTCGCGAAGCGATCATGTGATCAAATGTACACTTTTCTCTTTATGAACATTGACGAAAATAGTTATTTGAACGAAAATGCGCTAAGTAATGGGTATGCATTTGTCGCTTGGCAATCTTTACTGAAGAGATTGAAATTACTAATTTGTCCCAAAACGATAGACGATCAAATGTAAATTTGTCAACTGATCTGAAAGTCGTGGAGCGACGTCCGTGAGCTTTGGAGAATACATCAAAGTGATCCAGAAAATGCGACGCAAAAGATCATCAATTGTTTATCTGTGACTTGAAAAAAAGATCGACTTGATCGCAAAGTGGCGAAGCGATCATGTGTTCGCTTCGCAACCGTTGGAGAAAATGTCCAATTTTTCGGAAAAATGCAAGGCAATGGGTAATCAATTATGCACCCTTCGAGAAAATGTTGAAACGACTAATTAGCCGTAAAATAATATATGATCAAATGTACATTTGATGTCCTGCATCCCTTCGAGAAAATATGCCATTTTTAGTATGTATACCACCCGATTTTAAAAAAATATGACTTGCTTTCACTAGGCTTGACCTCCCCCTCCTTTTTCCAGAAGTTGTGTACGCCCGCGCAGAAGCGAAATATGATCTGGATTCAATATCTACTTGGTCGAGAATTCACGCATCGACAAGTGATCAACCCGAACATTGGAACTATCAAATTTACATTTGTCGCTTCGCGATCATTGGGGGACACACATTACTTTGCAACCTTTGCAAGAATTAGTTCCAAAAGATCGAAAACTTGCAAAGTGACAGAGGATCAAATGTACATATCATACGAGTGAATATCAAATTGTTCAAAAAGTGACGAACCACAATTAAATAAATGTAGATTTCTAGCTGTATCATTTTTTGGCATGATTATCAAATGATTTCGATGTAAAATAATAGTGGCACAGGTTGTCTATTGATTTCAATACTAAAGAAGCAATACGTATTCGTGTTGAAACGTATTATTAATCACTTACCTTTGTTGTAATTTCCATCAACATTGCTACAACTTCAAGAAAGATTAATACCCTGATAACGAGATAGTTGTAGAAGGATATTGATCCAAGAATAAGATCTATTGTAATAAGATCTGTACCAATATTTATGCCATAGAAAATATCATCAATGAAAGAAAAAAAGTCGTAGAAAATTTCCATCGATATTATCGGCAAAAAAACTGACAAAAATTTCGAAACGATCAAAGAAATATCGTCGATTTCTCTCATATGCCTAAATACGACGTGCTCATTGTTTGAAGATCGACTTAATTCCCTGTAATAATCGATGATGGTTAGCTGGACTGCAAAATAAAAAATATACAACTCATATTCTATGAAATCTGAAGAAAACGGAATAATTAAATCTTGCAAAGTCGAATCCTCATCTTTTAAAACCAGATAACAAGATATCGGAAATAGTAATGCATAATTGAGGAGCAGAAGAAACCAAATCCACAATAAATAGCTTTTACGAGGTCTCGAATAATAGCTCATTTTCATCATACTTGTCAGTAGATCATCCAATTGGACACGTTTCCAATAAATGATTAGTATGGAACCATAATCTTTGATGAGGGTTGAAAGAAAAAATAATTGCTGCATCAGCTCCAGAACATTTTTAACCTCCAAAGAGTTAGTCATCGCTGTTCCGAGAAAAGTGCAAGTTATTGCAAAGAGGTAGAGAATAATTTTCTTTTTCGTCAATTCCGAATTGCATGAACCGTCAATCGAATTAATTGTGACGTTGGGGTAAAAAGAACAATATTTCCATATTTTCAGAGCATCTCTGATATCGATTAGAAAATTTTGATGTTGCGAACGCATATTTGCCACTGACTGCTGTTTAACAGTCGTAATACGTTATGTTTATTACAAGGGATCAATTCAATGCTCGTTAGGATAAATTACCAAATTATTTAATACCTACAGGGTTGTCCGATCAAAAACTCCGACCGGCAATTACTTCCAAAGAGTGAGTATTTCAAAACTACTACACGCAGTTTTTACTGGTAAAGAGAATGCTATCTACGATTTGTGATAAAGAATTCATACACCATATCATACAGTTTATGCTACCTAATGCAAAAAATGTTAGGAGATCATTCTAGTCCTCTTAGCGATAATCGCTCGAAAATAGTTCAAAAATGTATGACAACAAAACCGAATACATAGTTGCATTTGTGCTTAAAACGTCTGCCAATATACGTTCGAGACGTATTTTGACTTGTTTTGAAATATTGTAGCTTTAGGTAGGACACCCGTATAATGACAAAGCTAATGAAATTGATTGTAATTTCACTATAGGTCCAATTATTCTATTTTAGTACATATTCTCCATTTATTTGTCATAATTTCATATGTTACTTATAATAAAAAAACGTTAATCAATATGTATATATATATATATACGACGATGACGATGTTTCTTGGCAACAAGCCATGAATGTGAATTTAAACACAATACCAAATGCAAACACAAAAGATGTTAAAAAGAAACTCACTTGTATTAGTTTCACGAATGTTAAGGACGAAGGATGCTCGTCTTTCGTAACAATGGAAACAAAGTGGTCAAAAAACACGTTTCGGCCCACTGCACCTCTGGCCTCGTCAGTACAACGGAGGTGCAGCTTGTTGCATACGTGTTTGACGTCTGCATGAAATTTCACAATTGTGACAGATATTAAATACGACGATGACGATGTTTCTTGGCAACAAGCCATGAATGTGAATTTAAACACAATACTGACGAGGCCAGAGGTGCAGTGGGCCGAAACGTGTTTTTTGACCACTTTGTTTCCATTGTTACGAAAGACGAGCATCCTTCGTCCTTAACATTCGTGAAACTAATACAAGTGAGTTTCTTTTTAACATCTTTTGTGTTTGCATTTGGTATTGTGTTTAAATTCACATTCATGGCTTGTTGCCAAGAAACATCGTCATCGTCGTATTTAATATCTGTCACAATTGTGAAATTTCATGCAGACGTCAAACACGTATGCAACAAGCTGCACCTCCGTTGTACTGACGAGGCCAGAGGTGCAGTGGGCCGAAACGTGTTTTTTGACCACTTTGTTTCCATTGTTACGAAAGACGAGCATCCTTCGTCCTTAACATTCGTGAAACTAATACAAGTGAGTTTCTTTTTAACATCTTTTGTGTTTGCATTTGGTATTGTGTTTAAATTCACATTCATGGCTTGTTGCCAAGAAACATCGTCATCGTCGTATTTAATATCTGTCACAATTGTGAAATTTCATGCAGACGTCAAACACGTATGCAACAAGCTGCACCTCCGTTGTACTGACGAGGCCAGAGGTGCAGTGGGCCGAAACGTGTTTTTTGACCACTTTGTTTCCATTGTTACGAAAGACGAGCATCCTTCGTCCTTAACATTCGTGAAACTAATACAAGTGAGTTTCTTTTTAACATCTTTTGTGTTTGCATTTGGTATTGTATATATATATATATACATTACGTTCGTACGTCATATCGTTTTAAATTCATATCCATGGTTATTACCAGAAAACAGTTTTGACTTCTGTCAAAACTGTTCCTTTCTCATTATATATATATATATATATATATATGAGAAGTGAAAATTGAAAATTTACTGAAATACGAACCAAACATTTTTCGTATTTCAGTAAATTTTCAATTTTCACTTCTCATTATAAGTCCCTAAGAGAGGGTTTCTCTGAAAAATGTCACCATTTCATATATATATATATATATATATTTAAGGGTTGAGTCATTCTCTTGGTATTTATTAATAATAAATGGTTTTGTTATGGGTTTTAGAGAAACCAAAACGACTGTGTTACTCTTTACTGTTTAAAGATGATCAAGCTTTCGGTGATTTGAATGTCACCCTCTTCCGGATCTGAAACCCAACATTGGAAATAGAACAACGATCTTCTTTTATATGTAGAATATTTATACTAAACGTAATAGATAATTACATACCAACAACAGCGGTGAGGTTATGTCATACGTGTAGTTCTTATAATCGTCAAATTTATATTTATCATCCAATATTTAAAATTTTAATTATAGATCTTTCTGTTTTTAAGTAAGTGACATTTCTCAGATATTGGAGTTGACGTTTTTTCAAAATCTCACTAGATGATATGATTATTCTATTCAAATAAAAATCACGAATATGTTACTTCCGTATTAGGAAAAAATCTTTGTTGGCGTATATCATAGTCGATCTCAATAAGATAGGAGATAATATTGTTCAAATTGTTTATATCAGATCGTTTGTTCATTGTTTTGTATTGTGATATCCTTATCATCTCTAAGTTCTCTCTTATTTTTAAATTAGTGCATTTATCAAAAATTACACAATTATCATACAACATTCGATGTCCCTCATCTTTCACATGTTTCGCTAGGGCACATCTATTAGGATACAAAATCGAATCACTTTTATGGGCAATTATTCTTTGTCGGAGATGATTACTAGTTTGTCCGATATAGACTTGATCACAGTTGGCGCATGGATTCGATTTTGTATCCTAATAGATGTGCCCTAGCGAAACATGTGAAAGATGAGGGACATCGAATGTTGTATGATAATTGTGTAATTTTTGATAAATGCACTAATTTAAAAATAAGAGAGAACTTAGAGATGATAAGGATATCACAATACAAAACAATGAACAAACGATCTGATATAAACAATTTGAACAATATTATCTCCTATCTTATTGAGATCGACTATGATATACGCCAACAAAGATTTTTTCCTAATACGGAAGTAACATATTCGTGATTTTTATTTGAATAGAATAATCATATCATCTAGTGAGATTTTGAAAAAACGTCAACTCCAATATCTGAGAAATGTCACTTACTTAAAAACAGAAAGATCTATAATTAAAATTTTAAATATTGGATGATAAATATAAATTTGACGATTATAAGAACTACACGTATGACATAACCTCACCGCTGTTGTTGGTATGTAATTATCTATTACGTTTAGTATAAATATTCTACATATAAAAGAAGATCGTTGTTCTATTTCCAATGTTGGGTTTCAGATCCGGAAGAGGGTGACATTCAAATCACCGAAAGCTTGATCATCTTTAAACAGTAAAGAGTAACACAGTCGTTTTGGTTTCTCTAAAACCCATAACAAAACCATTTATTATATATATATATATATATATATGACACAGAACTTGATGTTTACATACGTAGTTAGACAGATAGTATCGAGAATCGCAATTTTGAAGGAATGAGGGGCACCAATTTCCGTGATTAATGACCTATTTTAAGCCATATTGTCGACACAATGATGAAAATAGGAAAATACCCTCCTCATAAACTAAACCGAGCGCAGGTAAGAGCCATTTATAAAAAAGGGTGATAAACAAGACTTTGGACTCACGTTTTCTGGTTGTTAATATGTTAACTATGAGAATCTTCGAGTTTTTTGGTGACCCAGGTTTATTTTAAACAATTTGAAATATTAAGGACGTTTCGATAGAGATTTTATCTTTGTCAACTATCTAAAATAAAATAATTCACATATGAAAATGGAAAACGAATTTGATATTGAAAATATCTTACCAGTAAGTTCAATGACGTTTAATATTCGTTCAAATGTTCGAAATTATGTGGAACGTATCGTTATAGTACAAAAGAGTATATTGTACTTAGTCCCTTTATGTCAGTTTTATCATTTACAACATCTTTTTCGTTTTCTTTTATATGTATCATTTCAAGAATTTCTCTAGATTTAACGTTTTTTTCTGTTGTCAATATACTGACGTTGTTGTAATCGAATTCATGGTTGTTTGATTTTTTATGCTTCTTTAGTGCGGTGTTAACTGTTTTCGAATATTTATAGGCTTTCATTTGGTCTGTAAGTCGTTGGGAAGTTTGTCCGATGTATTATTTGTTACAGTTCATACAAGGAATTATGTATACTTGTGATCGTTTTTCTTTAGAAATTTTGCTTTCGAGTTTTGTATTAATTTGTTTTATCTGATTTTGAGGATGGTATGCAATTTGTATATTGTATGGTTTCATTATTTTTGAAATTTTTTCTGTTAGTACGGGAATGTAAGAAATTGAAATATATTTCTTTTGTGTGACAGGAAAATTAGTTGATGTTTGATTGTAAAATTTATGAGTTCGTTCTTTGATAATTTTATTTATTATATGATCAGGGTAATCGTTTTGGGTAAATATTATTTTTACTTTACCTACTAAGAATTTCTGTACGGAATTTGGGAGATGTAAGCGCTATTGCTCTGTCTACTAAATAAAATAAATGTGAAGAATGAAAATTTATGTCTGTCTGTTGATGTATTTTTTCTGAACTATTTTGTCTCAAGTTTGTTATTATGTCGAATTATTGTCATGTCCATGCAATTAATTTGGTTATCTTTTTCTTCTTCTAAAGTGAATTGTAATTTGGAATTATAATTATTAAAACTATTTACAATTTTATTTATTTCTTTTGGGTCAGCTATTAACAAACAGTCGCCAACGAATCTCTTGTATAGTGTTATTGTGAAATTACCTTCCCTTAAAATTTTTTCTTCGAGATGTTCCATAACGACTTGAGCTAGTACACTCGAAATCGGACTACCCATTACAATTCCGTCGATTTGTTGGTAAAATCGGTCTTGATATTGAAAGTAATTAGTGTTAAGTGAATAAAGTAAGGATTCGATGAAGTCTTTTTTCGGTATCATTGTGAAATTTTGAAGTTGCGTCCATTTTTCTTTTATAATATCAGCTACGACTTTATTTGGAATATTTGTATAAAGCGAAATTACGTCTAGGGAAAATAATTTATGAGTTTCTGGGATCAAAATTTCGTTTAATCCTTTTTTCAGTTGTTGAGAATTTTTTTATATGAAACATGTTTTTGTTATATTTGAGATAATTTTTCCAAGGTGTTTCGAAATATTATAAAAAGGAGATTGGTTATAAGAAACTATAGGATGAAAAGGCATGTTTTCTTTATGAATTTTGGGAAGGCCGTATATTCTTGGAGGTATGCTGTTATGTATAATTAATTTTTTGTATAAATTGTCGGAAATGAAATTTTTGGATTTTCCATTTTTTGACCAAATTGTTAATTTCTTTTTCAATAGTGGCTGTTAGATCCTTTTTAATTTTTTGGTAAGTGTTAGTGTCTCCTAGGATTTCATTCATTTTTTCGATGTATTGTTCTTTGGGATAATTAGGGTCTTATTTCCTTTGTCGGCTTTCGTGACAATGATATCTGGATTTTCTTTTAAAAAATTTTTTGTATTTTCAAATTTTATTAGGAGATTTTTTGTTTTCGTTCTTTTGACTTTTTGTTTGATTTGATGTCTAGTGATGTTTACATTGTGGGCAAGTTGAGCTCTGATCTTATTTTGTTCCTTAAATGGTATTTGTGGAATATTAGCTTCTATCTGAGAGATAATTTCTTTGACAGGTAGTTCTTTTTCGTTATGTATTTCTATGGCAAATTTTGGGTCTAGATTGAGTATTTCTTTGACGTATTCTAGTAAAGTGATGTTGGTTGTATTCACAAGATGATTACTATTCTTTATGTTGACTTGTATGGTCGGTATTGTGTCGTTATTATGTTTTTTTCGATGTAGTTGTTGTAGTTTTTTCAGGTGTTTTGCTTTATTTCGATAGTACCTTTTAGATTGTTCTGAAATTTCTCTTTGGTTGAATTCAAATAGAACCTCCACTGGAAGATTATTTTTAATTTTGTTCATTATACGTATAATTTGGGATGATAGACTATGAATTTGTTTAGTTGTGTCTTTTATTAAAGGATTAATTATTTTTTTATTGAAAAATGTAACAGACTTATTGAACTTTCTGCTAAGATACTCACATTCAAATTTGATGTGTTCCATATTAAATTGCAGGAACACAGGACAAAATTCGGTTTCTTTACATTTGAAAAGAAAAATTCTTCTCGGTTTCAGGTTTGTTAACCGATTGTTAAATTTTACTATATTCTTCAATTTTTTTGTAATATTCATTCCATAATTTCTCCGAATTTCTGTATACTAACCCATTGTTATCGTTCTTGATCAAGCCATACCAGGCTATGATATATGTAGAATTAATTTCGATTAGATGTCAGTCACATCTATCCTTCCTGCAGTATGTAATTCCATCTAATTTTGCATATATTTGAATGAAATCGAACAACTTGTCTCCGCGCGTAAACAGCAGGGTGCACTTTCATGCTGTACCGAAAGTGCATCTGGACGAAACGTGCTTTCCGAAGTATCTTTCTCAGAGGGCAGATGTGATTCTGTTTCTGGGTCGTGGATACTTTGAACAAACCATGGTTGATAGCTGATAGAACGTATTTATTAACAAGATTTTGGAAGTCACAGATTACTTTGGTGAGCAATTTCAGCAAAATATTTGAAAAGGTGATTTATCAAAGTATAAATAATCTTTGAAGTATTTAAGTAGATGTCAAACTATCATACTAGAGAAGATCAACAAAGGGACTGCGCTACTATCGCTGGATCTCAGAATGGCGTTTGAGAGGCTGAGTCATTTCTGAACAAGTTGTATAAATATGGAATAAGAAGCAAACCGCAGGAGCTAATACAGTCGTACATAACTGGGAGAACACAGTGCGTATTAGGGTGTATGGGTGGAATAGAAATGATCTCCGAAAAACTCTCACTAGAAGAGGGAATACCACAGGGCTCAGTGCTCGGACCTATGTTTTCATTTTTTATTTGAACGACCTCCACAAACTACGTCATAGCTGACTATACAATTTGCGGATGATGTATCTATTGCACTGACTGATAAAGAAGATCTTTCAGGAAAGAAAAGCAGTGTTGTAGTCAAATTTAATGACTGGTTACAGTACAATAATTTCGAAATGAATGGAGATAAAAACAGAGCTACTGAGTTTTAGATATGGTAAAAGTTGTTAACAGCAAACTTACAAATGTGGGAAAATCCTAAAATTTCTTGTAGTGACCGTGGACAAAAGGTCAAGCTGGTCTAAACTTGTAGACACTCTAGCAGAGAATATGGCTAAATATCTATTAGCTCTCACATCAACCTCTAAACTTGTAGATGTAGGAGCAACAATGCTTATAAAATTACTAAACTTCTAAATTGATGCTTTCAAACTCACCTTTCAAACATCCAAGTCTTCATCCCCCAAACCTCCAACATGCAGCCATTACATTTTCAAACTTTGAAACTCACATTCAAAATTTTGAATTTCAAATATTTATATTTCCAAACCTCCAATTGAACTATGATATTTCAAAAATATAAATCAAACTATCAACTTCAAAGAATAAATTCTCAAATTTCTGGATGTTAACTTTCAAATTAACTGGGTTTTTCGAATTCCTCAAGTTAATCAAAATTTTCAGCTGACTTCAAGAAATGTGCTCCAAAATTAGACTAGGTAAATTATCCTAAAAAAAATTCATTTCAAGTTCAAACAAAGAAAATGCGATGAAATAATAAATATATAATGACAGTTGGTAGAACGCTCATCAATCGATTCTAATTATACTAATTACTAACAGCATTTATGGCATGCACTTCCTTTAATACCGACAGTTTTATGAAAGTATGGCATTGATCTGCACTGAAAGTGACGATTTTGTGCACTTGCACTTGAGAAAAATTTTCGAATTTTTGAAATTTGGATCTCTACTCCCAATACGAACTTTCAAATGTGAAACTACAATACGGAGGTTAATCTTCTGTTTCGGACTCTTGGTGTTTATTGTTATATTTTTACATTATTGTCGTAAACATAAAGACAATTTTTTAGACGAGTTTCTGCTCCAAATCTTCTATTTTTCAAGCGTATCGAAAGAATTTTTGATAATTTTTCAAATGCACTCTAAAACCAGTGACTTGAATAAACTTGTAGGTACTATTGAGAATTTACGCATTCTAAGAAAAACTCTCCATCCGATATTTATTGCTGGTATAGGATTAAGTTTATTTGTGAATTCCCAACCATTAAGGGTTCCGACAAAGTGCACGGAATCCGTTTAGGGTCGGTACAAAAATGTGCACGGAGAGGAGCAGGTAGGGAAAGTACGAGTTAGTTTAGATTGTTAGTTTTAGTCTGTATTCGAACTTCACTTGTTACAGTTGTCTCGTTATTTTAATAAAGGTTATAGTACATCACAAAAGGTGTAGAATTCATATACCTCAACAGGTACGATTGTAGGGAAGAATTCCATTAAAAAGAGTAGGTCATTCCACTTAATTGGGTGGTTTTGTCAACTTATCAACTATAGTTTGATTTTCGTTTTGGAATCAATTCTATTTGAAGTTGATACTGTGTGGTCATGGATAAGTTTTGTAGTTTATTTCATTCCGTTTATGCTATCCGTACAAACCAATTTGTTATTTCATACGTTTTTTCTTATTGTCTACGATTTCTCGTGGGATATGCATCTTATATCTTATAACATTCCGCTGAATGCAATTCTAGATCGAAGTATTCAATTGTACAATGGAAATGTGGAAACAGTAAAAGTTCTTTTCTGTATTCTCGCATTGCCAATACTTGTCGAAATAGGATTCACTTTCTATGGCATTGTGGAATCAGTATTTTATCTGATGGAATTCGCAAATATTTTTCCGCCTGGTTTCAAATCAACGATAGCACATATTGATCTGATCGATTGGCCAATATTTAAAACCATTCTACTGTTTGCTATTATTCTAACGTTTACATCGATGATAAAAAAGGTAAGTTTTTTTCCTTTTATATGTGGACGGCTACTTAGGCCATCTACACAAGCTCAAATTATTTCATACTTTATCACATTCTCTTAACCTACGATACACACACAAACAACCAAACCCGAAGTGGGACTTGAACCCACGACCTGGCTGGTGAAGGTAAACTTACTTACCTTCCGACCACCAGGTCGGTAAAAGGTAAGTTAATATTTAGAGAACCATTGTAAGAAAAGATACAAATAGTGTCCATCGTGCTTGTTGATGCGAGCTACGCCACTGAACCAGGGAAGTCAAAATATTTTGCTAGCCACTCCAAATAAAAATATAAAAATATATAAATATATATAAATATAATAAAAAATATAATAAAAATAAGGCAAAACTTTTACTGCTATAGCAGTAACTTCAAAATTTTCGCTTCGTAAGACGCTCGCCTGAAATCATCGACTTTTGACCCTCGTTATGAAATGGACGTCTAAAACAAATTTTTCGATCCCACTTACGCGTCAGAATAATATTAATTTAAAAAAATGCAATACTATTTTGTTACTTGTCATTGTCACATTTCAATTAATTTCATTCCATTCCAGAGTAAACAAGCAGCGGAACGAATTCAGGATATTCAACTTCAAATCGGCCGCAAAAATCTACCGTACAAAAGCGTAACAACTGAATAATATTGTTCAAAACCAGTTAGTTAATATTCCGTTTCAGCTTGAACTCTTTCTGCTGAAGTTAAAGTTGAATGAGTTGAAGTTTTCCGTATTCGTTTGTTTCCTTTCGATTGGACGCTTGTGTATTCAGTAAGTTAGTCAAAAAATTTTTACTGAAATTATGGAACTAGAATTGCATATATTGCAGATGGTTTCTGGTATTGCTACAGTTTTGGTATGTTTGATACAAATTCGAGATATGGAAGGAGATCGGCAGTCTATACAACAAAATTCATAGGAGAATTAATGAATTACATTATTTTGGTGTTTTTTTTTCTTTCGATTTTATTATTTTCTGTTAATCTCTTGCACCGGAGCTGAGAAATCGACTCAGAAGGCGGAAGAACGGCATGATGATCAAAAGGCAATTGGAACTCACTGCATTAAAGATCTTTGAATATCCTACACTAGAAGCCATTATGAAAAGTACGACAGAAGAACACACTACTGATCATTCATCATCATCAGTCGGAACCCAAGATCCGGCAGGAGAAGACACAAGGCTTTTCAGATATGCGAAATTCCTGTGAAACCCCCCTTCAAAAAGATATAAAATTAGAAAACAAAGAATTGAAAATAGGAACATGGAATGTGAATTCCATGCTAAAAACTGACGAGTTAGAAGAACTCAAATTACAAATGAAAAAAGCGATTCTGCACATATTAGGATTGCGTGAAACAAGATGGAGTGGGAATGGTTTTCAATCAGATGAACTCAAAATAATTCATAGTGGTAATGCGAAAAGAGGTCAAAAAGGTGTAGCTATTGTATTAAAAGGAAAATAGAAAGAAAAAGTCCTGAACACTTTTCAAGTGAATGAGAGAATCCTTATGATTCAATTAGAAACAAATATATGCCTTTGCAAAATGTATTTAGCGCCATCCAACAATGGTCTAACGGTATTAACCACGGTTGAGTAACTTATAAAGTATAATCGAGTACTCGCTCGTATAAGCAAAGCCTAAAACCTTTGTGAATCGTCAATGTAATGTCACGATTCTGCGCTGTGCTAAAATTCGCTTCATTTTATAAACAGGGCAGAATCGTGACGGTACAGTAATCATTCACAATGCCAGTTGGAACAGACTAACCGTAGTTAGTACTGTTAGTTGATTATTCTACGGTACGACACTCCATATCCAAGGTCGGGCCATTATTTGGACCTGGGTTCGTTGGTATTGCCAACCTCATAAAGTTAAAAAATATTAAATTTTCAAGTCTGTGCCAACCTCATAAAGTTAAAATGTATTAAATTGTCAAGTCTGTGTTATTCATAGAACCACAGATATAAGAATAAAACATCAACCGTCAACTCCAGTTCTAAATTGACGCCATTATAAAAGACGTTGATTATTTGAAGTGGATACTTTTTTGGATTACAAAACTTACTATTAGATGTGTTCCTAATAATTGATCGTCCATAGTACATAATTCTGAAGTGCTCATTGTAGTTGAATCTTAAATGAATTCGTGGAAGATTGAGTAATTAGAGACTATGGAATTATTCGATCATTGGATTTCAAAATGGAGCAGAAAAAAAAGCGTCGTCGTCGATGTGCGGTAACAGGGAGCCCAACTGCAGTGAAACGATTCTGGTGGAATAATGTAGCACTAAACACTTAACATAAAAAATAACTGTTTTGTATTCATTTTTTGATAAGTAGAATGATATCTCAGTTTCCGTTTACAATTTCTGCTAGCCAGTAGCCTCAAAAAGCGAAGCAATTCAATTGAAAAGGAAGAGAATCTCTTATTATTTGAGGTTATGTGCATATTTTGTAATCAAAGTTTTCGTAGCAAATCACCAATATGGATATAAAATATGATGAATCTTCACTTTTTGAAGCTATTATGAAAATTCTGAGTTCAAATATACGTTATTAAGTGAGAATGCGGACAAAAAAGTTATTCACAAACTTCAGTTGAACCAACCTAACGAAAAATAATTCCGAATTTCGCGAGTTAGATGCGTAACATTAATTAATATCACTCGGGTATATTAGTTTCTGACTGTATTAGAACGTAAAAAGAGCACTATATGCCGAATAACGTAATCATCACTTTCACGAATTATTAAATTTTATTATATTGGCAAGACAGATATACCCAGCTTTCAACAGTTAAATTCGTGTTCTGTGCGTGGCAAAATAAGGGAACGACGATTTGTATAGGAGTGCCGATTCTTTTCAATTATATGTTCTGTGTGATTTTTAGATGGCGTGTTAGGTGAAGTTAGGTAAAGTGAAAATGTAGTAAAAATCTATGAGCGAGCATATTTCACCTAACGCGCCATCTATCAATCACCTATCTGTACTGACCTCTGTTGAATAACTTATAATGTATAAACAAAGCTAATACAGATTTGTTATGAAAATCCATAGTTAGCAATTGATCCATAGATGACACATCCTTCACTCAAATGTCAACGTCACAATTAAATTCACTTCATTGTTTTTGTTTATCTTCCGCGCCGTTTCCATGACGTTGATGCCTCGTGTTACCATTTGCCTTAATTTTTGTCACTGTTTTCAGGTGATTATACATTAATTTCAATGAATTCTTTCCAACTATAATAGTGCTTTCAGGAAAGTGACGATTCTTCCTAGTAGTTACTCAACATGAATAATTTTTCTTTGGAACAACCAAGATATTGTTGCAAATATCCTTCATGTAATAACCCATATTTCGTTGGATTGAACGATAAGCACTTCTTCAAGTTTCCGGCAAATGAAAAAGGCAAACTGTGGAAACAATTTTGTCAAATTCCAGAATCCACAAAAACATCGAACTTTAGGCTGTGTGAAGATCACTTTCGAGACTGTGACTTTTATAACTCAAGTAGATCAAGGTTATTAAAAGGAGCTTGTCCCTCTATTGCTCAGAAGGATTATAATAGCATAGTTTCTCATGATCATTGTTATGTTGATTAAGTCAACAACTTGCTGATTTTGAATTTCTTGGTAAATGGTTTATGCACTACTTTTTGTTAAGTCATCAAATATTGTTCATTTAATTGATTCGCCAAAATAGAGGATTGTTCTAAATACGTAGATTTTTAGTATGTATGATTTTATGTGGAATATTTAGAATTTGCCGCGCTTTACGTTGAGTATCACCCGCTATTCGGGGTGCATTTTACGTAGATTCCATTTTGCGTATGTTATGTTTTCCGTTGTTCAAATAGATCGCAGCACTGGAGCAGCTCCTAATTGTCAATTTATGACGTCCACTATCTATGGTCATTATTCATTAACTAAAACGTGACGCGATTTAAAATATTATGATTATTTAGGCCAAAGTACAAAGTTCTTGTTTTGCTAGTTTCGGATCGAAATTTAATTTTTTTTTCGTTCGCAGTCCAAATTTAACTAAGTTACTCCACTAAGAAACAGTTAAGTGTTTACGTGTTACGACGAGTCAATATGTTGAAAGTTTACCGACAAATATTAGTACAAAAACGATTAGAAAATGGGGCCTTGAGATTGCTGACCACGTCGTCCACTCAACAGAATGCGGCTCAGGCTCAAACGGCGGAAAAAGCGTCGAAACAAATCAAGGAAGATCGTTCATTTGTTATGAACATATTTCGAGGTCAAATTGAGTCCAGCCAATTATTTCCATATCCTAATGTACTGAACACAGAGCAAAGGGAAACTTTATCTATGTTAGGTAATGTTTATTAAAACAGGTGATTGGGAATTATTTTCGACCAATAAAAGAATTGTTTCAAAAATGAATTGATTATATGAAAAATGTCTAAATACTATTTTTGGCATAATATTGATAATTATTACATAACGTCTTATCCAATATTATGGCGTTTGAATATTTTGATACGAAATTGTACTTTCCTATCTACAATTTAATGATTGAAACTCTTACCACTTAATTATCAACAAGATACTCTATTATAACATTTTTCTCTTTGTCTAGTTGATCCTGTAAGAAAATTTTTCGAAGAAGTAAACAACCCCGCGAAAAACGACCAAACTGAAACTGTTGACGAGACAACAGTGAAAGGACTATGGGAGTTGGGAGCGTTCGGACTGCAAGTGCCTCAAGAACTGGGTGGCTTAGGATTGACCAATACACAGTATGCCCGATTGGTGGAAATAGTCGGAGGAAACGACTTAGGTGTTGCTATATTTCTGGGAGCCCATCAATCGATCGGTTTTAAAGGAATATTATTGTTCGGCACGCCAGAACAAAAAGCGAAGTATCTACCAAGGTTAACGTCTGGCGATTATGCCGCTTTTGCTCTTACGGAACCGTCTTCAGGTTCAGACGCGTCGTCTATTACGACTCGAGCTGTTTTAGATAAAGGTACGTTTATTTACTCATTACCTCTTATAAATACAAAAACTATCAAACTTCTTGCACCTCCAGATGGCAAACATTACATACTGAACGGTTCAAAGATCTGGATAAGCAACGGAGGCATTGCGTCCGTGATGACGGTTTTCGCACAAACCCCCGTCACTGACCCCAAAACAGGAAAAACCGTAGACAAAGTAACCGCCTTCATTGTGGAACGGGCCTTCGGAGGCGTGACCAACGGACCTCCGGAAAAAAAGATGGGCATCAAGTGCTCGAACACCGCGGAGGTTTATTTTGAAGACGTGAAAATCCCAGTCGAAAACGTACTGGGAGGCGTGGGGAACGGCTTCAAAGTCGCCATGAACATCTTAAACAACGGCCGCTTCGGCATGGCAGCCGGTATGTCGGGAACGATGCGTTCTTGCATTCGTAAAGCCGTCGAATTCGCGACGAACCGCAAACAATTCGGCAAAAAAATTGACAGCTTCGGAGCCATCCAAGAGAAAATATCGAGAATGTCGATGGTGCATTACGTCACGGAATCGATGGCCTATCTGATTTCCGCCAATATGGACAGCGGTTCGCAACATTATCATTTAGAAGCGGCCGTATCGAAATGTTTCGGTTCCGAGGCGGCGTGGTACGTCTGCGACGAAGCAATCCAAATAATGGGTGGAATGGGTTTTATGAAGGAGACCGGTCTGGAAAAAGTCATGAGGGATTTAAGGATATTCAGGTAACTGCCTGTGTTTGTTATTAATATTAATTAATGCAATATTATTTCAGAATTTTCGAAGGAACAAACGACATCTTGAGGCTATTCGTCGCACTGACTGGTATTCAGTACGCGGGAGCGCATTTGCAAGAGCTCCAGGCCGCTTTTAAAAATCCCACCGCAAATTTAGGTTTGATATTTGAAGAGGCGTCGAAAAGGGTGGTACGAAAAGTGGGATTGGCCGCTCCTCCACGAATGGACCATCTTGTACATAAAGATCTGATACCTTCCGCTAATCTATTATCGAAAAGCGTGGACGATTTCGGTCAGGCCGTTGAAATGGTTCTCATTAAATACGGCAAAAAGATTGTAAACGAGCAATTCGTACTGAACAGGCTGGCAAATTCGACGTTCGATATTTATAGTAGCGCCGTTGTTTTGTCAAGAGCGACGTCTGCGTTACAGAACGGCAGTCCAACGGCTCAGCACGAGAAGCTGATGGCGGAAGCGTGGACGTTGGAAGCGACGGATCGTGTTAAAGGATATTTGAATGCTATTAATTCCGGAAAAGTGCTGGATAACTTCACGAAAATGGAAACGATCGCGAAAAACGTGTGCGAACATCAAGGAATTGTACAAACGAATCCGCTGAATATTTAATTTATTTCAATTGTTAATTTTTTTTATTCCACATATTCTGTTTATTTTTGAATCGAATATAGAATTATATTTTGTGATAATAATTGTGTTTCTATCAAAATTGAAAAATTGTCTGTCTCTCAAATATCAAAACATTTAATTATTAAATAAAAAGGAATCTATAATTACATCTAGACGAGTCGAATTTTATAAATCATTCAAATTCCCGACTTTAATTTTTATCTTCATCAATAATTGCGCTGCCTTTGACGCCATTACTTTCATCACACGTCAGCGCTAGATAGAAATGATTTTTCAGTCGTTCGAATGCATTGAAGGTGTGAAGACGTGTTCAACTAATGGTGAGAATAAAATTGATTATACGAATTTGAATTAACAAGTGAGTTTGCATGCACTACATGGGCTAAAGACGTCTCTGAACCGAAACCTATGCAACTTTATTCAGATAGGCGAATCCAGAACGAAAACTATATTTTTTTGAACGCGAAAGATTTCTTCTCCATATGTTAGGCAAATATAATAGTTCTCAAAAGATACGTTGAGAGAATCGTAGATGGCAGCATCTCACCGGTTTGAAATTTTTGTATTGCGCCAATGTTTACAAGTATGTCAACGGTTCTATGACCGAAATAGTAGGTGATTTGTGCAAATGTCAAAATATACAATTAATTATAAATCCAAATAAACTTACCGACTTTTGACGATAAATGAAGAAATGCAGCAAATTAAAGAAGCGAAAGAAACCTTGGAGACGGTCATGAAACTATCGCAATTACTCGGCGTCAATTTGGATGCGGAAACTTTGTCGCTGTGCATAAGACTCTGCGAAGCGGGCGTTAATCCCGAAGTGCTCGCCACGATAGTTCGTGAATTGAAGAACGCGGCAAACACCGGTAGTGATAGGTTAACAATTCGACCGAATTCTTCGCGATCGTAAACCATTTGTCGCTTCAAGTTGTTCATTTGCAACAACTATGAGGAAAAGGATGCTTGGTATAGTTGGTTCGAAATAAAACGTTCATTTCTTCACCGTATTTTCTGTTGTTTTAATTTCTCGGTCATTTCTTGATCCCTTTCGTTTCTGAGTTGTCGTTTTAGTGCTTTTATTTCCAATTCATCGTAATGTTCGGCGAACATCGCTTTTAAAACAGAATGGAACTTTGGTAACAGTTTCAGATCTTGTAATGTTACCTGCAACAAAATCATTTTATTTTGTTTTAAATGCTGTTTGAATGTTTAAAAGTACATACCTGCATATTATCGAAAGCAATTCCTACATTATCAGCAAAATTTTCATTGAGTCTAGGCAATTTTGCATAGCGCTGACTAAAATGTGTCAAAATAATATATTTGGCGGCCATTTTTTTGCCAATGTCTATGGCCTGAGTGGTTGTGGAATGAAGTTTTATGACCGCTTCATAATCCAATTCGTCTTCCATTGTAGCCTCGTGAATTAGGAGATCGCTGTTTTCCCCCAAAATAACCAAATCGTTACAGGGCATCGTATCACCCGAATATGTTATCTTTGAACCGCTGGGCAACGTCACCGATACGCCATAAGCATTTTTACAGTGCTTCACCAAACAAGTTGAAATATTCTCGATATTGAGACTGGAAGTTAAAGCTGTGTATTTGTCCAAATCTAATTCTCTTCGTTTGAAAATCTGTAAATGAAAGAGAACTCAAGACGTTGTTACATCATTTACGATATAATATCTATAATATCAATTACTACCAGGTGTTTATCTTGACTTGAGACTTCCAAATCCATATTTTTGCTAAATTTTCCATAAATGAGAACCAATTTAGTTTTCTGTTCATTCATCTAATTTGTGCTGATTAACTGTCATCGCGCTCATATAAAAACTATGATCACTATTTGGATCACAGAGAACATTGATTAATTACATTCTGGGAAATATTGGAGCTATTATAATCGTTGACAAAGGATCTACCAACAACTGCAACTACCTTGACATGGTGTTAAAATGTTTAATTATAGTACCACTCAATACAAACTTATGATTTCGCTCCCAAAAATAAGTTTTTAATACAGCAATTGTGTATCTAGTCCTAATAAAAAATAACAAATACTCACCAAATCTTGATTAGAAATGAATTCATACTCGTCTCTAATCCGTTCAATATATTGATTGTAGAACATTAACCAATTCTGCAATTCGGTTGGGCCGAGCAGTATCAAAGGACGATGGGGAAGATTCAAAGATTTCAGAGCTCTCCTGCGTCCTTGCAACATGCCAATGGTACCAATGTGATGATCGGCGTGTATATGTGACACGTAAATCGCATTCAACTTGGATAATATTTCGTCGCTTTTATCTTTTCCAAAGAATCTAACCATTTGACCATAGGTACCTTCGCCACAATCCAAAAGTAATTTTCCGTGACACCTGCAATTGACAATAATAATTAACTTTTTTAATTTTCACATTTACATATGAATATGAATTCTTAGGAAAATTTATTAATCTATCAAATTTAAACCGAAAGAAATTAAAAATGAAAATCTTATGCAATAAATATAAAAAACGAGACTTACCCAGTTTCTAATAGTATACCACTTGTGTTTCTAGTTTTATTTGGAATGCACGATCCAGTACCCAAAAAAAGTATTTTTGGGTAATCTTCGCTATTTGAAGTTAATTCTTCGGATTCAAGCATTGTTTTCAGTGCGTCCAACTGTTCGGAAAGTCCTCCAAGAGCCAAAGTTTCATCGATATACTCTTGAGGTTTTAGTTTCACTTCATCCGATCTATAAATTTTCTGATTAAAGATTTTACACCCATTGTCACGTTTTACCTTTCTAAACCTTTTCTAGGCCTCAAATGAACACTTGTCAAAGTATTAACCTTCATCCTCAGATCTTCATTTTTGTTGTTCTGAAAAAACACGACTTTCATTTGTTTTTTTTTTACAATAACAAACGAATAATTACGTCATTGTCTTCGTTATCAACGATATCCGTTCCCTTATCTCCCAGTAACGGAAAAATCGTAGGATGAACCATATTTAATTTATATTGTATCCTATGAACAGACATACTACCCATACAAGTATTACCATCGTTTAGAATTAAGTGTTGAGTGCTAGGTGAAAACTGCTCGATCCACGACTGGTACCTAACATTGTTAATTATTTCCGATGGAGAAAAATGTACAACAACAAACGCATTATCGTTATCATCAGTCGCGAATCGTTGATGCTTCCTAAAAACTTCATTATTCAGCAAAGAATCCAAATATTCCTCACTAGGACAGTCAACAACTACAAAAATAAAATTATTTACATTCTTCACACTTTAAAAGAATTACCTATAAAAACAGGCCCAGGATCGTCTGGTTCACAAACGTCTTTCGACAGAACCGTTTGCCCATTTGGTAATGTAACATTCTCGCCTGATTTCAATTTACCAAGAAGTGGGCCTGGAGTAATTCCAGCTTTCACACACTTTTCTAGATCCAGCGCTCCAGGTCTTGTTTGCAAATGGCAAATGTAACAGAAAACAGTGTCGGCTTTTCCTTTTGACTTAGACTTCCCGTTTAAGGCTACATAACGCACTTTCATAACGTTATCTTCAAAGATTTGATTATTTCGTAATTGCGGGAATTTCAGTTTGAGATTTTGGAGAACAACAAATTTTCTCGCAGCAACGAAGAGTTCCTCCTGGAAAATATGAATAAAGGAAGAGGATTTGATTGTTATGAAGTTCACCATTCCATCCGGTCCATGAATGTCAATGGAAGGAACACCAACATCTTGTACTGTCAGCGATAGTCCTGGTAATCCACCGATATTCTTCCAACACGATTGTGTAACAAATACATGTTCAAGTTTAGATAACTTTAATTTTAATTCATGTGCTAGCCTTTGAGTGCCTTCGCCGCAATTGAAAAGGTATCTGTAATATTCATGTCAGCTTTCGAAGGGGTAATATGTTGTAACAAACCTTGTTTGATCTGAAAATATGTACAGACTTCTGGGGGTTCCTTTAGCCCCCGTGCCCAATACCTGCAATGTCACACGACTTGGTACGTATTTCGCTGTTTTTTGCTTATTTTTAATGCGTTGATTTTGTATTTCTTGGACGTGTTTCGGCTCTTTCGGCATGCTTTTTAGGAGTGAATGGAGATTTGAATTTATTGATTTATTCCTGTAGCTATAAACAACTTTCGGAAGATATTTGATTTTCTGGAACATCTGTGGGTTTCAGGTGAAGCGACACCAGACTGTAGGGCCGTTTTGGTATCACAAGTTTTCATAACAATTGAAATAATGAGGTTAACTTTGCTTGACGTTTTGAACACAGAAATAAATATATGAACTTCTTTTTTAAATGAATGCTTCGGATTTTTGCCACGTGCAATAATTAGTAGACTGTATTACTCATGGATTTAATTAATTATGCATCAGTATTTAACGTACGAAATGCAAAGAAAAATTAAAAAAAGTCAATTTGAATACATTTTTTTGAAATTTTAAGAATGCAATGACATTAGAAAATAACTAAAAATTTTCCTTAAAATTCCTAAATTAAAAACCAGCTTTGATCTTCAAAAGATCTATTCTAACTCGCGTTGTGAACGATCAATATACCGTCACGATTCTGCGCTGTTCATTTAATGAAGTATATTTTGTGAACAGCGCAGAATCGTAACTGTCGATCGACACATTCGCAATCAAAATGTTTTTTTATATTTTTCCCGGTTCTTTTTTTTTTCAATTATACCGTAATTGAGTAAAAGTGCAAATAAATTAAAAATTTTGCATTGAAATCATGGAAAATAATATTTTTCTAGAAAAGTTTCATACAAAGATCTTTAGATTTTCGCGAAAAGCAAAAAAAAGGTCATTTAACTGACTGAGCTTTGAGTAAAGCTCCTAAAATCGCCGTGAACAAAATTGGAATTGGAAATTGTTATGGAGTGGAAAAGAAAAAAAAAATGGACATTTAAGACAACCTTTATTACTGAATGCATACTGGTCATTAGGGTTACAAGTACAGAGCGTATTAACAACCTGACTGTTGTTTTAAAAGCACTTAAATAATATAACTTAGCCTAGGTGCCAAACTGCACTGCAACTGAATGAGAGAAACTAAAAGGATATGAACATGTTGCATCATCATCATCATCATGTCTTGAGAATGTTCCAATAAAATCTGCAGTACAGTTCAGGTAATATTTGAACGACTCATCGCAAGTGTTTCCGTTACCATTTTCGAGAGAAAGGGTGGTTGGTTGGTAGGTAGAGGGGGGCGGGAGTGGTGGTGGTTTTTTTTTGGGAGCAAAGAAATTTTCATTTGATTCCACTTAATTTCATCTAAATTTAAAATTGATATCACCGTGACATTTTGGCCTGGTCCCTGAGTTTACCTCCCAATAGCAGACAAGAAATTACAAATGTAATTAAGTATTGAGATTCACGCACATCCCTTGCTGTTTTTCATTTTTACAAATAAGATATTCGATTAGGCGTACATTACTTGTCCGAATTGATACATTTAACTTCTACAAGACACTCTGAAACCTATCAATATTTCAACGACGACCGCTAAGGATTATCGTCGTTAATTGATTTGTGATGTTACAATAAGGTAGTCTGAAATATAAATTGTCAATTTATCACATTTAATTCGACAGGAAATTATACGATCGCAAAATTATTCCAGTACTTAATTCCTATTTTCAAATTGTTCTACTGAAAAAACACAACCAACAATAAAGTCAAATTCATTTATGTTTTAATTTTTTGATAAAACGTTGTTTAGTCGCTAAAAGAGGAACTATAGCACTCTGGAAGATAGGTTTACATAACTAATGTTAGTACTTGAATGCTCGTTATTTTACGTTAACGAAAGCCCTAGTTCGGTATACAAAACAAACCACACCATTTAAACGTAATAGTTGCCTATAATTCGACCAAAAATCGGCCTGGTCTGTTTTATATTGCCTGCTGCTACTCGATCATCATCATCATATGTAATGTAGGTAAAATACGAAACTACTGGAATATTGGTTTTCAGGCATTATCATTGGACTAGAGTTAAAGGAGGGATCGTGTTAGGCCATTTGTTTGAAATTCGAATAATAGGGATGACCTTTAGGCTGAAAACGATTTCAACCAAATGGTACTATCGAGTGATGTTTTTTTTTAAATATTTTTAATTTTTTAATTTCGTCGGTATGAATTATTATCACAAAAAAATAAATAATATATCACACAAGCTGGAGAATCCTGAATCACAATACGATTTTTTTTCATTTAAAACGCTGAAGTATTAACCGAAAATCACTTTCAAACAATATGGCGATACATTAACGATTGTTCGAGGAACGTAACAAGAAAATACTCGTAAATAATTTTGACTTAGATATGTTATTCAATTTTAACGATTGTTTGGTTCGTAATTCCCTTACGACGAATGGTTGAATCGAATTTTTTTCATTTTTATTCTTACGTATTAATACTTAAAACAATCAACACGTACCTTAGTTGTAAGTAGTTATATACTATGAAATAATAACAATTGTACATTTTCAGCCAATATATACAAATATATTGCATTATATAAGGTATTATACACAGCAAATAAGCGTAAACGACACGACCGTGTAAGCACGATCGAGCCGCCATGAGCAAAAAGTTTTTCAAGCGAAATTTTGGCACATCAACTTCGAATAAAGAAAAAATGTCTTTTTTTGGTTTTTTTTGATATGGTCGAACTCGCCGGTCACGCAGTTATGTTCAAATTGTCCGTTTTTATGTGTAACTGTAACTGAAAATGCGCGACCGCACGAGATGTGCTATTTTAAATCGGAAATTTAGGACAGCGTAAGAGCACCTTTAAATGGACCTAACGTTGCCATCACCGTTCACTCTGTGCATAAATCATCGTTGAAGGTGGAAACAAACCTTCAATTACCTGGTATCCCTACAGTCTTTCAAGCCATAAAACTAATCTAAAAACTCTAATTATTATTTACCTTATTAATTTTTACTATAAAATAGACCACACTTTGTCATTCTTAAGGCAATTGTTCTTTGATTCAAGAAGCTTTATTAGAAATTTTGACAAACAAAACGAATCGAACGCGAACGTGTCCCACAAAAAAAAAGATGAATTTCAAAAACGGGAATGTCACGAAATCAGTTGCACCTTAGCATAATCCTAAACCTGAGATTGAGGGCCTAACAAACCACTAATCCGTACATTCACATCCGTTCATTCGAACACCATCGCTCGACACGCTCTATGTTTTTTTAAACATTATTAACCTACTTTAAACGTTTAACTCGACGACGTACATAATTTCGTTTTTGTTTTTATATCTTTTTACAATTGGCAGTTCCAGCTAGCTTAAAATCTCCTTGTGACGAGATTACCAAACTAAATAACATTCGATATCTCTACTGAAAACACGCACCACATAGGGAATCATCCGTTAATCACGTGAGACTGTAACTGAGGATAAAATTCTTAAACTGAATCCCCTAAAAGAATGAGTTTTCTTTAATTTTTTGCCGATTAAAATTTTATTACGCAAAAGTGAACGATTTCGCAAAAAATCTTTGCAAAATCTGCTACTTTTGGTCCTTCGAGACGGTCACATCACATCAATGATTTATCGAATTAAGGTGGGCAATCTCAGCTCGTCCGTAGAACTAGATGTTTCGTTCGACGAAAATGACTTTGGGTTATTCAGAGATCATTGCTGTCATCGCTACACCGGCCCGAAGGACCAAATATGATCAAACGGGTTATCATATGGCACTTCAAAATCGTCCTCATTGAATGAACACCACCAAAATTTAGACAATTTTCGGAAAAACTTATAAAATTAAGCATGAAATTAGTCCTTTCAATCAAGTTGGAATTTTCACCATCTATGGAGCAAGATAATTTTGAATCATCAAATGACTGAGTTACGTCAAACTTGTGTTATAAGTTTTAAAACAGTTTGAAACTAGATTCTTCAGAATTGAAAAAAGTAATTTGAATTATTTTGAATTGATTCGTTAAGAGCCACCGTATCGTATCAATGATTCATCGGATTCCAAAATCTAACCCAATGTCTCATTCTATGAATACAGGTGGGGATAAATCAAAGGATACATCCGGCCTGAAGGACCAAATGTATCATTCGTATCAACCGAGTTGTCATGTCGCATTTCAAAATCGAACCATCGTATAAATCAAAGAAAATTTACGTTATTCTGCAAATTTGTTACATCTAAATTTAATCGTTTCTTGAACTGTTTTAGTAATTACTTCTTAACATTATTTGTCGTCGTACAATTGAAATACTTTTTTTGGTCAGCTTATTGATGTCGTTGCTCAGAAATCGGTAATCATTTATTTGTTACCTCAATATTTTCAAAAGGTTTCGATATTTTTCAATTTGAATGTTGCTCAATTTGTTTTCTTCAGTTGCCCTAAACTTCAGCAAATTTGAAAAAAATTGTGAAAAAAATGAAAGGAAGAATAAAGTGAATGACTTGATAACACAATAGTTTGTTAAGTTGAAAAAGTGATAGAAACTCATGGAAAATTGAAATTTAGAAGTATTTCGTAAACAGACCCGGCCTGAAGAACCAAAAGCATCTATCGCATGTCTTTCTCATCGAACGAACGGGACAAAGTTTAATTACAGATGTGTAAATTGTTATCAACGAAATTCAATTTAGTGCAACATTATTTCCAGTTTTTTAACATGATTCGAAAAAATTTCTACGAAAGTAAATGGGGATAACTAACAAGATATTTCACTCTTTGGCGGACTAGTTTCTATTAAATCAAGCAGTTGATGGTTAAACTTGAAATTTAAATTCTCTAGAATTTGAAAGGAAATTCAAGAAAGTAATTTCATTAATTTGAATAATTTTAAAATGCTATGGTAAACATCTCTATTGTTGGATTGAAAAGTTAGTAAGCCGATTGGGCCAATCAATGTTTCATCGGATTATGGTGTGCTACGCCAAAATCTCCTGCATCCTTCGGACCAGATGTTTCGTTCGAATAATTTAAGGCGTCATTGATGTGATCTATACGTCCGGCTCGAAGGACCAATCATGTGTTATTACAAAAATGGTCGATTTTGCTAGTACTTCATAGGTTTTGATAGAATTGACAGAAATCTCTGGAAAGTTTTGATGAAATTTGAAATTGTATTGTTTAGAATTAAAAGAAAAATATACGAATGAAATTTTAATGTAGTATTATTGAATGTGGTGCAAAATTAACCATTAGAGTGGTGAAAATTTCAAAAACTCCTACGACAACGGGTTCAGCCAATAAATTCCGAGAAAACGTTTTTAGATGCTATAAATTAGTAAAAATTGAAGTTTTTCCCACGTTCAACCGTTTAAAATTCTAGGAAATCCAAAACAATAGAATTGAAAAAAAATTGAAGATTTTTGGTGCTTTAAAGTTTATACTTAAATGGTCATATAAAATGATAAGAAATTCGTAAAAATAGAAAAAAACTTATTTTAAGGGGTAGCACAGAGAAAAAAGTTAAAAATAAAATTATCAAATTTGATTTCTTTTTGGGAATTAAATGATGTTAAAAATCTCACATGATTAAAGGAGTCGTACAAAAACCGTTACTAAACGTTCGAACGATGTTCTTTCGTAGCGGGGCTCTTCTCAATTGAGAGATGTCGATCGATTATTTAAACAATCAAAAAACACCTTAATTTATGCAATTCAACTCTTTCGTTTACGTAGAGCTAATTTTTTTTTCTACTAACCTGTGTTATTTGTACAGTGTGACTTTGACCTCAATGTTTCTTCTAATTCTTCGGTTTTTCTCTCTTAACCTAATTAGTCAGGCCCGAATTTAAATATAATTGCACGTTTATAGGCACTTAAGTTGTGCTTCTTCATACATTTAATTTGGCTACATTATAATACATTCGAAACATTACCGCGGTTTCTTGAAGCGACCTCCAAAAACGTGGACATTAGAACAAAAAAAAAGTGTGATTTAGAATCAACAGGTAACGATTTCGAAATTCCAAAATAGTATTATCACAACCTCCTTGGAAGATATTTTTAAGAGGTACTGGAAAATGAAATATGACACTACAATCTTTGGTATACAAATAACGCGAAAAGAATGGCAAGAAAATCATCATACACGAGGAAAATCGGAAAATTAATCTCAACCATGAACTAGAACACAAAGCGTATTGATAATACTTGGAAATAATTAAAAAAGAAGAAATATTGCACGTTGTGGTACTACGATTTTTCTTTTATCCATAATACTTAATTATTGACTAAAAAACGCTGCCTAGTTAAGTATTCGCTTAATATACTCCAACCCAACATCTTAATACTAATTTTTTTTTTGCGATTCAACCATTCGACCTGTGGAAAAACGAAAACAATCCAACTAGAAAAATAACGAATGAAGAAGTCTGTTCAGGCGTTTACTCGGGAATTTCGAGACTCGGCAGGTCACGTTAGATGTTAACTTTTATCGAATTATTGTTTCTATAATATCAATTAAAGAGGCACATCGTTTGGTATTATCATATGCGTTTTCCAACACTGCAAATTCACCTAAAAAGCGGGAAGCGTGACAAAGTTGATAAAATTCTTTTTCTTCACTACGTACTTAATTTATCTCACGATACTGGCCAAATAATATCTCCATCGCTTCGGAAGGCTACACATTTCAATTGAGTTCAATTATTGCCTAGTAGTCGAACGTTTCGATTTTTTTTTTAAATAATTGATTTTTTATTTTTTCGGCGGGCCGGACGCTCCTCCTGATAACGGGCGGAGGTAGTGACGACGGCAGTCGCTAGTTTCGAAATTGGTTTATTTTCCTTTAGTCTCGATCGAAATTAGTGTCATCAACTCTGCTTTGGCATTTCAAGTCTTTTTGTTGTCGAGATGGCGCTCCGATCGACGCAGTAAGGCAAACTAAAGGTTATGACATTTATCGCCGGATCGATCGTTTTATTGGCCATCGTCGTTCGGGATGTTTTGAAAAAAACTTTTTCTTTAAGCTCCCTTAATATACTTAAACATTACCGAACACCGAAATTTTACCCCTAGCCTAGGCAGAGATATGCCAACTATAATATTCCAATTAAATATATAGTTAATATAATATAATATGTACTCTTCTTATAAGATATATTAGATTCAGTGGCGACATTGATTAAATGTATACTTGAAACACAAGTGGCACTTTGATCACAAATACTGTAAACCTAACACAAATTTCCCCTATATACAATATACAGGCTGTTTATTTCAAGAAGCACATTACCGGGCGCCGTAATTTCGAAATGGATTTAAAAATGTGCTTCCCAAATTTCGCGGTGACGAAAACGCTACTTAAAATGAATACCCTGTATATGGAATTTTCCACATGACCCCGAATTATCAATTAGAAAGAGTATTTCCTCGTTTTTTTTCCATTCAACTGATTGTAATATTCGAAATTGTACAACATTCGTTGCCATTTACGTATTGCAAAAAAATCAGGTATTTTGTTTAGATAAAGATTGCTTCTTTCATTTTTTTTTTCATATATATTTTTTCGAAAACTTAAGTACAGTCGTTCTACCGAAAAACAATCGTCAACAGCCCGAGTAGCCACATTATTATTGTGCACAAACTATTTTCCATCATTATCTACTACAATAATATTATACGTATCCTAAAGCCGAACTCTCTTACATTTAAATTTTTTAGTTGATTTTCGTTTTTTTTTCTTTTTGTTAATAAATAAACAACACTAGAAACTACTTTCTTCTGAAGGTACACAATATCAGACGTAGAATATTTGAACTTAGATGATGCGGAATGTTCGATCGTCGCACGGATCGAACAGTTCGATCACCAAGAGGTTTACCATAATGCACACTCGTTAAATTACAAGTAAAATCACAATACCACTTTGGCAGTTGTAAGGAAAGTATCGAACCGATAAAGAAGCAGTTTGCAACTACAACTGCCCGGGAATCTTGAACCTTGAAGGAATATGTACGTACTTGAAGATCCTTTTAGTCATCTCTTCGTCATTGACATTCTCTGTCACTTATACAAAATTTGGCATGGGCATCTAGGTCAAGTGCTTTTTTTTTCATCGTCGTCATCGTCCCTTGACACGCGTCGGTCACATCGAAACTTTCGAATTCGTCGTCGTCGTTTATTGTTCGATGATATGCTTTTCTTTCATCCCTCCGAGGAAATGCGGCGTCTCTCTCGTTTCCTTGTTTTGTCAAAGTGTCATTCAAGTCTTTTTTTTGGTCCCTAAATGTTATTGACTAGTTGCGTATTTGTTTTGAAAAACGTAATCGTGTTTCGGAAACTGAACTCGTTTCAACAAGAGAATTGACGATGGCGCTCTTGTCGCATTTTGAAAAAAAAAACGGTGTTTGAATGCGCGAATCACGAAAGTTTCGACCGCTCGGACGCTGTTGTTAATTTTACAGCATAACATTCAGACTTCGGGTTGTCATTTCATTAATATACACAACAAGAGAAACCCTACTACCAAACTCTTAAATACTAAGTAATATCATAAAACCTAACCTCTAAATACAGGTATTATACTAAATTGGCAATAAGATACTAGAATTTAGAAATTCTATCGGAACTTACAATTTATAGGCTGTTCCGAGAGGTAAAAAAAGCGTCTTTTTCCGAAAAATCTTCTCAAAACTGAAAGCGAAAAGTATAAACCTAAACCTCCCGTTTTGGAATAGCCTAGATGTTTTGCACCATTTTCTTAGATATTCCGACGAGTCGCACGGGTCCCGTAATTGATAATAACGTTTGGATATCCCCGAAAACCCTTCGGAACCTCTCGAAAGCTAACCAAAGCTTTTCAAAATGATTTTTTTTTGTGGTTTTTACAATATATTAAAAATTAAAAAGCCACTTAAGAGTCACAGCACAGTTGTGTACATAAAAACATATGTTAGTCAATGCATTGAACCAGTAATGCGCCAAAAGGGCGCGCGGTTCGCCTTTCGCCGCTCCGCCCATTCCGATCGATCGATAACGTAAATGCATAACGAAGCTTTCGCGCGCGTCAGTCTTTGTTGCTTATTGTAGCTTTAGCTTTACCAACCCCCCGATCGGGACGGGGCGGGATCGAAAGGGGACGCGACGCCGATTTGCGGGCGTTATTTGATAGTTCTCACTCGCACACGTTCCTATCATTCTCGCATCCAAACACACTTGTTAGCTATAGATGAATCGATATCTCTTGAACACCACGATAACACATGTGATTGTTGGATGTATCCCTGGACGAGACGATTTCGAATCGTCGCGCCGCCTACGGAGACAAAATCACAGTAAATGGACTAATAAATATATAACATACCCTTGTCTATGGCTAACATACATACAGTACACGTAATACACTAATTAGTATTATATAGATATATAATAAACTCTATAATTAGAACGATATATATTATTAGCTATTTCATATTGTGTTTATTACTAATTCATTTAAGAATACTCATAGCGTGCAGTCTATAAGAACTGATTGTGTGGTGTTATATCAGCTCGTGGGCCCCCAAAAGCCCATTAAAAATCAATTTTTTTTTGCTTTCTTTTCATCAACAATGTTTTTACACAAATGATTATTTTGTATGTGTATTATTTTTTTTTGATATAAGGAATTGGAGATCACAGGATTTGTGGGGTTAACAATTCAACATCACAGTCTTTGCAACGACCCATAATTGAAAGTCGCGCAAAGAGAGGCCAACCGCACTGGGAAAGAAACACATACAATCAACTTAGGTACGACGTTAAATCATTAAAACAACATATAATATACAATATAAGAAAATATCTAAATACGATGAAACGTTCGTCAAAAACATACAACAGTACAGGATTTTTTTTGTCATCAAATATAAACGTCACCACTAGTAGGTATATTTTTATATATATATTACACAAATATATATTACTTTCTTCGTGCAAGTAAAAATATAATTCTTGTTTCATAAGGGACTAGTTACAAGATTATTATTCCTTTTCTCTTTTTTCATCATCTTCTTCAATGTCGCCCCTAAGTGCGTTTCAAGTTGAGCGCCAATGGAAAACGACAACGCTTCAATTTGAATTATTTCGTCGGATCAATTTTCTACTGGATTATTAAGTCACAAGTGTTGATTTAAGTTAATTTCCTAATACTCTGTTGTTCTTTCGTTCCGAAAAAATCGCGCAAACACATACAATTCGCGCAGTAAAAAGTGTCAAAACCAAAAATAAAATCAAACTAGATAAAAGACGATTCGTCGACACGGAACTCCAGTGTACATGTTTGCTAAACCCCAAACTTAAACATCGTATCCTAATTAAAAAAAAAACAACAATTATCAAATCACCGTAAAGATTAAATATTACAATTAAAAATAATAACAATAAACGAACTATGGATTAAATAATACAATAAATAAATTCTTTACAATAATCTTCCTTCTTAGCATAAAGACCTCAAAAAAAAAAATGAAAATGTTTTCTCTCTCAACACTAGATTCGTTTTCTATCATAGCTTTTCAACGACGAAATTCAAGTTCGTACTTTTTCGTTTGTTTGTTTTTGTTTCTACGTCATTTTGTTTTAGATTGACTCACCGCCCAGGAGATCTCCAGGCAAGAACGAATTCAAGCTGGACGGGGTGGCGCGGGCCGGATCGCTCACGTCCAATGCGGTCGTGCCCCACAAGTTCGCCGCGGGATTGTTGTTGCTCCAGCCCGAGCTCCAGGTGTCGCCTCCGGAGCCCGGCTGTTTCGTGTTCGAGCGCCAGCCGCCCGACGAGCCGCCCTGGCTGGCCACCTGCTGAAGCAGCGCGTTCGCGTCCCAATCGGTCGGATTTTCCGCCAAAATCGTTGTATTACCCAGCACGCAATTGTTCAGTGCGGTTTGGGCCTGAAAATTGCAAAACAAGGCGATTAATTGAATCCTGGATATTTCATTTAAATATGCGCAAATGTTTAGACAGGAAGTGAGCTTATAATACTTACTTTTGTTGCTTCTTCACGGGACGAATATTTGGCTAGAGCGAAACCTTGATGCAGATGGAGATGGAAACTGTGTAGCGGCCCGTGTTGCATACATAAAGTACGCAACGTGGATCCATCGATCTATAATCGATACAATAAGTTTTAATAATCAATTTCGACCATCGTAAATTTAAATTAATCTAACCTGTGCAGTAAGGTTACGTAGGAGTAGCCACTGGGTGGCGGCGGTCCAATTCGATCTTTGCTGGCCGCCGCTCGCCCAGGGGGCGGAAGAGCTGCCGATGCTGTTGTTCCAGCCGTTCACTAAGGAACCAGTCTTTGATGACAGACCTGGCGGGGGTCCTCTGGGTTTCGTCGCGCCCCACAATTCCGACGTGACGGCAGTCGTTGGATTTTCCAACACCTTATTTCCCAGTTTGTTTTGTGGACTAAATCGGAAAAAAGACAAAACATGACGTTGCGATTCGTCGTAAATAAAAAACAAAACTCACGTGGTGAACGCACTGGTGGTGGATGAAGGAGGATTGAAACTCCAGGTGGAGGAACTCAATGTGCCGATTTCGCCGCTTGGCGGACTTTTGCTTGAATTCATGTTGAACAGTTCGTTGTCCTTAATCGTGGCAATTGAGAGCGACGAACGGGCCACTGAACCGGGCGTAATACTGGGATCGTCTTCGATCGATTTAATCTGAGAACCCTTTAAGAAACAGAAGTTAGGTTAACCACAAAAAAATTAAGCGTCATGATTTAATTTTTCTATGGTTGGGGTAAATTTGAAGAAAAACGACGAACACAAAATGTTTTCAAACGTTTTAAACCACAAAAAATATCGGTTCATTTTTCTATGGTTCTCCTAAAGTCAATGTCAAAAGCAAAGTTGATTTGAACTAATCGCCACATATTCTCCGAATAAAGTTGGCGCTAATAGTTTCGCTTACCTTCCAGGGTTTTCCGGGTTCAAATTCAGGTACAAGGTCCGTAAGAGAAGGCTGAGCGCTTGTTGGCCACTGGGAATCTTTGTCGTTGGAAACATCGCCGACAGCGGGATCGGGCCATCCCGTGTCGCCCGCGCGTCCGCTCGACCATGGCCTACGCGTACAATTCATTGAAATCATCACCGATCGACGTTATTTTCGATAACTTACCCATCAGGCTGAGTAAGACCCAACGGATTGATGTTGGGCGATGTCGCCAAGGATGAACCAGGGGCGCGACTGAACTCGCCTTCCTCTTTGTCGGACTTCATCCATTGATTCAGTCTTGATTGTTGCTGCGACTTCGGAAACGAAACGATCGATCAAACAATCGAAATTACGAAATGAAATTACTTACGATTTGAGGATCTTTGATCGCCAAATCGGTGAAATTCGTTTGCATGGCGTTTATGGAATCGTGCATCGACGTGTTTTTGAGGAGATCGTTCGGTCCTCCGGACGCGGCGGCGAGGCCGCCGTGATGCTGTTGTTTTACGTACACAGCCTGCTGCGCAGCTATTTGATTCTGTTTCGAAAGTAATCGTAACACGTGATAGATTTGGAAAGTCGTTTTTTTTGGTTCGCTTACTTGTAAATTCGATATTTGCTGCTTCGTTTTGGTTATTAGCACTGAGCATTGTAGGATGGCGTTACTATTCGGTTTGCCGTTGATGCATTGGGTTTGGGCGAGAGTTTGTTGATTGGCAAGTTGCTGCAACGCCTTAATTTGCTGCAGGAGTTGATTTAGAAGTACGAGGGTCTGAGGCGCCAACGGCTGGTTCAATATCTGAAACGAAATTCGATTAATTCGTTATTCACTGCCTGTTCTCTAATTAAATGTCAAAAAACTGCTTGTCATTGAACAGAAAAAGAAAGACAAGTATTCTGTGTATTTTATGTGTATTTGATCTACTGTATTCAATGTCGAAACGCCTACTCAAACCGCAAATACTGTCCAAGCACTAATTGTTATATGATAAATAAAATATTCAATTGCAATAAAACAATACTTTAAAGCAAATTAAACAAAATAAATAAACTTCATGCTTGGAAACTAGTTAATGCAAATTTTGTGACTTCAGTAAACTCACTTGATGATTTAGATATCCAGCCTGAACGGCCATTTGTATCTGTTGAACGAGCATCCTCAGCTGTTGCGTGGAAGGTTGCGATTGGGACTGTATGTGCCCGCGGCCGGCGCCCATGGAACACCCGCCGAAACCTTGACCGCCCCCACCTTGTGTCAGCATTTTCTGAACAACGGCCGGTGAAATATTGTTGATCAGACTGCTATTCGCACCGCCGGAGCTATTCATGCTGTTCAACATGTTGGGCGCGCCGCCGTTGCCCGGCGGGAAGGACATCTGAGCGGACGGTCCGGAAGCGAATCCGCCCTGTCCGGGGAACTGTTGGTGTTCGAAATGATCGTCGTCGCCGCGTCTCCACGCTTCCTGATTGCGTAAGGGACTAAGCGTCTCCAGAGCCTCATCGAAATTCATGTCTCGCATTCTAAGGGCGTTTTCAACATCCTCTTTCTGTAAATAAAGCGCGGAAATATTACGAAACGAATTTTCATCGGAAACGGTAGTCGTACCTTAAATCCCATGTCAACAAGGCAGCGGAACTGCTTTGAATTCCATACCATTTCTTTGGTGTACGGCTGTTTGTTGGGCGCGCCGATCTTAGGACCCCAGTCCGACTCGCCGCCGTCCCACAATGGACCGCCTCCGGCGCCGCCGCTTACTGACAATTTCTGTTTCCATTTGGGATGGTCGTCCCATTTGTTACCCTCGTCCCATGAACCGTTTCGCAACGGTAAGGTTATTCGAGGTTGCGCCATGCCTGGTGGTCCGGTTACGTTATTGGCGCGGCCACGTCCGGCTACTTTAATAGAAATATTGTTAATTACAGAATTATATGCTTGGAATAGCAATATTCACCTTGTAGCGGGTTACCCCATAACGATGTGCCGTCGTCGTAATTCGGCACGTTTCGCCTTTGGGAAGGTGGCGACGGTTCTTCCCAGCCTGCGGTGCCACCCGGACCCATTTTGTTCTGATGATGCATGTGCTGCGCGGCCGAATGTGGACCGGGCTGATTCCAGAACGCTTCTGCTCCGGCTCCGTTTAGGCGACCAGTGATTCCTAAAATGAAAGAATAAGTTCTCATGTTATTAACGTTACTGAACGTGTCGTTTTGCATGATAGATAAAAAAAGACGAAACGACGATGTCTTATCGATAAAGAAACACGACTGGTTAATAAATGTGACAAGCTTTCAATAGAGTATTTACGAGAAACTATGGCAATCGTCCTTGATAGGTAACTATAGAAACAACTATATCCGAATATTTTTAATTTCGTTCAAACTAACCTCTCGGATCGCCTCTCATGTCTCCACCGGGAATCCTGAGTTGTTCTCGCGGGTCTAGCAGTCGCATCGAATCGTTAGCGCCAGTTCTGATGTCGCGTATATCGGGACGCATGTCTCTCGGATCTAATGCGGCGGCACGGGGATCGGGGGCGCGGGGATCACCTCCCCAACCGCCGGTGGCGCTTCCAACGTTCCCCCACTCCGATTCCTATTAAAGTCGGTATAAACACGATGTAAGAATGAAAAATCGCTTCATTACCTTTTTCGGACCGCCCCACATCGCGGCGCCGTTCGACGAGTTACCGCCCCATTGTTGTTGATTGGACGGCACTCCGGTCCACACGTTCGAACTGTCGGTTTCGTCGTCTTCGCCCCACGTACCGCCGATATTAGTCGACGGCGTGTGCCCCCATGGCGTTTTTTGTTGTGGCTGTGGTGGCGGTTGACCGCCATTACGCAGATTAGCCTCCCAGAGTTCAGTGCCGTTGTTTACCGACGGTTTCCAGGGCGCATTTCCGGATGAGTCAATTTTGTTTGGCGGTTCCGGACTGCCCGGAATGTCCCAGTTGGTATCTTGGTTCACGTGTTGCTAAAAGTGAGGTTATAAGCTAACAATTCAACGGGTAACGAAAGGTTCTTACTCCTCCCCAGCCGTCGGGACTGAAGATCGCTTCACGCATGTTGTTCAAATGCTCGAGCTGTTGTTTGGTCGACGATGAATTGGGCGTGGCCAGTGGACCGTTGTTCTGTAAAATGGTCTGGTTGTTCGCGGCGGTCGTCGCCGAATTGGCGTTCGTCGGTTGTTGCGGCTTCGAATTCGGCTGTCCCCATCCGGACGTGCCTGATTGGGAAGTGGCCGGCTGCTGTCCGTTGGGCGTGATATTTGAATTCGTTTTGTTTCCTGAGAACATTCAAAGATTAATTTCGGAATAATCGTCTTACGACGTTTTCTATGTTGTTTTAAAAACAAAAAGTTTGGGATATGATATTTTTCGCTTATTTTCATGATTCAACTAATGTCAATAGAAAACTACTGAAAATTATTTACTTCTTGCCAAGCATACGTAATTATATCTCCGCCCGGTCAAAAATAATACTCTTTTAATTCTTCCGTACTTTAAGAAGTTTAATAGCAACACTTTTTATTCAAATTTCATTGAAAATTCGCCGAAAACAAAAAGAATTGTTCGTGCGCCGGCGCAGTTTCAATCGTAATCCATGTTTATGGACCAAAATGGCGAATTTGTTCATCTTTATTCTGTGATTTCGCAGTTTCCTTGGCAAGGGGAGGCACCAAAGTATCTTTTAACCCAATGGCGATATACATACCACAAAAACTAGACCAGAAATAAATTTTGACATGGTTAAACGAGGTTATGTTCTACTGACAAATTCTTCCAGGTTGGAAATTTGCAGGATCAGGACTTTGAAATGAAATATAAGACACATTTTCAAGGTCCTTTTCAAATCAAAGTTCCATTATCGAACCAGCCTATAGAATCCTACGAGATTAAAATCTGTGATCATAATTGCATCGTTTTAATCGTATTTTTTGGTTATGAATCAAAGCGTTGAATTTCAACAGCATAATTCTTTGATTTTGCTTTTCCCTCAGGAAAAGTAGTTGGAACGTTTTTCGTCGATATCTCTGAAACTACCTCATCGTTCGGCCCATTCACGAAAAGAACTTTCCGTGTCTAACACAGAAGAGGGTACCAAAAAGTTCAAACAACGAAAATATCGACCGCAATCGGCTAGACGAAGACAGTAAAGAGGTTGTTATGTTCACCAACTTTCCAAGCTGAAGATGTGCAATATCCAAACTATAAATGAAATATAGGGCATTCTCTTTAATCTCAAAATTCGATTATTGCATCGGCTGATATAATCAAATGTCCAATGACATTGAAATCTATGATCATAACTGCGTCGGCCGACTTTCATTCGTATTCTATGTTTACGGATGAAAATGGCGAATTTCTTCGTCTTTATTCTGTGATTTCGCACTCTCCTCGGCATGGAGAGGTACCAAAGTATCTTTTAACCTAATTTGGATATACATACCACAAAAATTAGACGAAAAATAATTTTTGAAATCGTTAAACAAAGTTATGTTCTACTGAAAAATTCTCCCAGGTTGGAAATTTGCAACATCACGACTTTGAAATGAAATATAAGACATATTTTGAAGGAACTTTTGAAAACAAAATTACGTTATTGCACCAGCCTATACAATGCTACGAGATAAAAATCTGTGATCCTAATTGCATCGTTTTAATTGTATTTCTTGGTTAGGAATCAAAGCGTTGAATTTGAACAGCACAATTCTGTGATTTTGCTTTTCCCCCAGGAAAAATAGTTGGAACGTTTTTCGTCGATGTCTCTGAAACAACCTCATGGATTCGGCCCGTTCACGAAAAGAACTTTCCGTCTCTAACACAGAAGAGGGTTCCAAAAAGTTCAAACAACGACGAAAATATCGACCGCAATCGGCCAAACGAAGACATTAAAGAATTATGTTGTTATGTTATGTTCATCTATTTTCCAAGCCGAAAAAGTGCAATATCCAAACTATAAATGAATTCTCTTTAATCCCAAAATTCGATTATTGCATCGGCCGATATAATCAAATGTCCAATGATATTGAAATCTATGATCATAACTCACTTTCATTCGTATTCTATGTTTACGGGTCAAAAATTTTTCGTCTTTATTCTGTGATTTCGCACTCTCCTCGGCAGGGAGAGGTACCAAAGTATCTTTTAATCCAATTTGGATATATACATACCACAAGAATTAGACGAAAAATAATTTTTGAAGTCGCTAAACAAGGTTATCTTTTACTGAAAAATTCTTCCAGGTTGGAAATTTGCAACATCACGACTTTGAAATGAAATATAAAACACATTTTGAAGGTCCTTTTTACTTTTCCCCCAGGAAAAGTAGTTGGAACGTTTTTCGTCTATATCTCTGAAACTACCTCATCGATCGAAAAGAACTCTAACTCTAACACAGAAATGGATTTCGAAAACTGCAAACGACGAAAATATCGACCGCAATTGGCCAGACGAAGAAATCAAAGAGGTTATGTTCAACTATTTTCTAAGCCAAAAAAGTGCAATATCCAAACTATAAATGAAATATAGGACAATCTCTTTAAATTTAAAATTGGAGTATTGAATCGGCCGATATAATCAAATGTTTTATGGTATTGAAATCTATGATCATAACTGCGCCGGCGCAATTTCACTCGTATGCCAAGTTCATGTATCAAAATGATGAAGTTCTGCATCCTATTTCTGTGATTTTGCTGCACCTTCCTCGGCAAGGAAGGGTTCAAGGTATCTTTTTGTCCAATTTCGATATTCATGCCAAAAAAATTAGAAGAGAAATAATTTTCTAAATCGTTAAATCTTTTTCGTGCGTATCTCCGGAACGGCCCATTCAGGAAAAGAATTTTTCGCTTCAAACACCAAGTGTATTCATTCTGAAAGTCTCAAATGGTTAGGTAGGAAACTTGAAATCGCTAGATCACAAAAATCTGTAAAATGAAATACAGGACACTCAAAAGTGACCCCTACACTCAAAATTACTACATAATTAAAAAGAAAATCGCTAATTTATGACAGATATTCCAAAGTACAAAGTAAAGACACCAAACTGTAAATTCGTTCACCTAAAGTTTTTATAAAATATTATCATATTTTTTGGATTTAAATGATTCAAAAATTAGAAATCCTTGTTACGTCGATTATAAAAACAGCCAAATATTAATAAGACAAGAATTGATAACAATAGTCTTATTCAACTCGCTGAATATTAAATTTTGCAATTTTAAATTTTAATCAAAACGGATATAAAAGAATAAAAAATGATGTTACCATCTTGGGTAGGTCCCTGATTAGTCCCTGGTGGTCGATTAGCATTATTGTTCCATTGTTGAGTGCCAGCGCTGCTTTGATTCGCAGGATTAGCTGTGCCCCAGCCACTTGTACTACTAGCTGTACAACAAAATAAAATTTTTGTTTTATGGATTTTTTTTTGCTAATTAACCACCAATTACATATTTGAATATTTTATTTGATATTAACGAACGCTAACCAAGGTATTTTTATAATATTTAGGATGGGGGAGGTAGAAAGATTGGATTACCGTTATTATTGGTTGGCGGTTGTGAATTCGGTGTGCCCCAGCCAGTGGTGCCGGCGCCAAGAGAGCTTTCGCCGCCGCCCCTCAGGCGGAGAGGCCGGTCAATCGAGATCGATGGTTCGTAATCGTTTGTTGTTGTGCGCTGGTACAGCAGCAACGTCGTATGGCAAGGGCTGTCGTTTGTCTCACTAGATGATTCCGTGGTATCGCAGCTCTGATTGAGGTTTTCGCGTAAGTCGTAGAGGTCAAGAACTTCGAGGTCATCAGACTTTTGGTTGGGAATGTCTTGTCCAAAGGGTAAAGCACCAAACTTATCATCTAACTTAGAACTATTATTGTGGGCGACCAGATCGTGGTCAATACGTTGTATTTTTGGTACGGTAACAGAGTTCAGAAGACAGGTTAGCGTCACAGATTGCATCCTTACATTAGAGTCGCGCCCCCCATCGGAGGGGCGGCAACTTGAGCCAGTTATCACAGATGGGTCGCCGCCTGCGATCGAGGCGGCGGGGGCGGGTTCGCTTGGAGGATCGGCTCGACCCCCCCAAGCTGCCCGTGCGACTTGTACTGGGGGTGCGCGGCCCCTCATGGCTGACGATTGAGGCACTTTGTAGGTAGGAAATGTAGATTTCGGCTCGGAAAGGGTAGGGGCGCGCATTGTCATTAGTGCTCCATATCAGTCTGGCCAGCCAGAGATCTGAAAAACAAACAAGATTTCTAATTACGTTACCATAGAACAACACCGGACGGGAATGTTATCAACAACATTTACGCTCTTATCTGTCTATATAAACTATTTGATATTACAAGCTAATCTGGGATTTGAGGTTTTTGAAATACACCCGTTTCTTGGAAAATTCCTAGTAGTTTGCTATGGATAGACAAAGCGCAATTTTATTCACAATAACTACGTAATAGAATGATGAAACAAATTGGGACGTTAAGTAGATTGACCGCACCTGTGCACAAGTCCGGAACCATGTTAGATATTTTCGCGATTCGCTTCAACAATGATTTGGGATGTAAAAAATTTGCTCCAAATGCAACTATTTATGCTCAGATATGTACTGAAAATTCGCGTCAGTCGACCTACGAGTTTAAAATCTATGATCATAACTGCGTCGTTTCAATTGTTTCCCGAGTTATGGATCTGAATATCATTGTTCTGTGATTTTTTGTACAAAACAGCTGTGTGACAGGTAAATACAAAATTGCAAATCATCATTACGTTTTATGATTTAATGTAATTTTAAAATATATTAACAGTAAATATTAGATACGTAAGGAGAGAGTGCACTAACCCAAAGGTAATCTTCACAAAACCAAAACTTTACACAAACAAATATAAGATTGAGACATTTATAACATCGATTGGCGAATAAATGTTAAACATTTATATCACTAAACGGGTAATAAATTTCATGAATAACGTAATCATCTCAAGCAAATGATTCGATAATATCATGGAAACTAAATACCATTAAAAAAAGGAAGGAGCACTAGTTAAATAATTTTTATTGCCAGTAATAAAAGCGGAAAGAATAGAAATAAATGTGGCAACACCGCAACGTTCACATAGAAACATTGTCGGAATTATCTTCGTTGTCACATTAGCAGCTTTCCCCTACGATACAAAGAAAGCAACAAAGCTTTAACGAGGTTATGTTGTCGTCTTTATCAGTGCATAGATGAAAAAAAATGGAATTCTGTGAACTTCCTCGAACGTCAAAAATTTCAAGATACCTTAAATAAACGCAAATCTATTGAATTCCCGTTCATTTTCCGCCAAAAATATCGTTTTGTTTCGATTCGCATCGAGACCGTGGAAATAAGTAAATCACGCGAAGCCTATTACATCAGAACGCTTGCAAAACAGACCCGAAGATAAATAACGGACGAGATCGCGTCGCGGAGGCAACAAAACCTAAATTTAGTAGCGTACGGAATTTTCCGACCGCGAACCGGCACGAACGGAAAATCAGCGAAACAAACATACTGTTACGAACTTTTTTTAAAAACACAAAACTTACAAATATGGACGACGACAAGATTGAATAAGTGAGCGTAGGGGGGAGCACAAAAACACACCAGTCATTATTAAATGCGCACTTACTGTTTTCGCACGTGAAATGTTGTTGGAATTTATCACACAAACGAATGAGAATACTTAATATCACAATTATTTCGACAATTTGGCGTTAAATGATTCAATATTTGTCTTCGCGGGCACCGACGATTTGTTTATTGATCCGCATTTACGTGGCAGGGTTAGCTCGTGAGAAGCTTGCCTGCCTGCTCGCTCGCTCGCTTTACTTCGGTTCGCTGGCTTGCAGAACGCTGAACGACAAATGCGCCGTTCGACAATGATCGGGACGTTTCGAAAGATCGCCGGCCGTCGTCGACGCGCGGAAACAAGTATTGAGCGTACGCGCGCCGATCTGCCATTGGCGGCGCGGCTGAACGGTTAATCGAATTCTATGCGTATGATCATTCTATGCTTATCAATTATTTTCTGTGGTATATACCAATGTTGTATGAACTACTACATTAAAATTCTGTCAAACCTTAAACATAATTCAGGAATTTTATAATTTTAGACTCCACGTCGGATTCCTATTAGCCACGAAGAGCACATGAAGAATTGTAGAAATGACAACATCTTATATGACAGAAGACGGGTTAAGTTGCAATCCAAGTACTGGTAAAGTGGTGCAAGAACAATTGATCAAAAAAAGTTACAAAACTCGTCACTGCCAATAGTTTAGAAAGGGTTTCTTGAACCCTGTATCGGGGCTCCGCAGTAGAACACATTTTAAAAAACTCAACTCCATTCACGTCGCAATATGAATGAGGTTTCTTTTTCACTAAAAAAATTTTTTTTTGATAGGGATCCACGTACTCGTTCACATTGTGAAAGTGGTCCGTAACTGCAAAAAGTTTAGAATATCCAGAAACAAGGGTATAAGAACACGCAATATTTTCTTGTACATCAATACTAGTTGCAATTGTAGCAGAAAAATCGTGATCTCCTCCAGTCAATTAACTACCTAATACCGTTTCAGTAATGGTTCATAGAAATTGATTGCAGGTCAATGGCTAATGTGCCATCAGTACGAACGAAGATTCTTCTTCTTGTAACGCACTTGTGTATTATATCGCTTCCATGGGTCGTTAATGAAATTCATTGTCAGATTGAAAATTAAGGTAATTTAACTTGATAATTCCAATAAGAAAAGAAACAGTAGAATTAATTTAGATACAGCGTTAGTTGTAAATATTTACTGAATTTGTATTGGCGTAATTTGCTTTAATCCATCTATGGTTCAATCAAGACTGAAGACATAACCTTAGCATCGCAGATCTGTCAATGTAAATTTTTTTTTTATTGAAGTTGTTTGATATTGTAGGTACCACCAGCTTCATTGGTTTTCTATTGGAATTGTCTAAAATGTTGCTGTAGCCGTTCCAAATAAGTAAGTACGAACTCGTTATTACTTTGCTGTATCATTGAACTACGTTGACATTGTACGGTAGTTCATCTGTCACAAATGAATTCTATGACCAATGCGATGATAATTTTTTGATGTTACTTTTTATATTTAACAGGAAGTTCTGCTCAAATAATAATGTTTTGTAGGTTAGCCGTCGAAGTGAACGGGACGTCCTTACGAGTGTTTCCTAAATATCCTAGAGAAGGTAATTTGTCTGCCTTCTTTAACTAACTATAACTAACGAGGGACAAAATTTTGAAGAATATCTCAATAAGTTAGGAAGACCGAGGCATAAAAATGAGTGCAGTGCGGTCGTCCAGGTAATATTTTATAATGAAAATGTAACAAATTATTAACCTAACAAAAAATTGACGAATTACAGTGGCGTAGCCAGGATTGGTGTTCAGGGGAGGGGATCAACGAATACAGAATTTTCATGTGATCTATAAGTATGAAATCTATACACGGTTAAATGAATCAGGTTATTCTTATCGAATAATGTAAAAGAAAAATAGATCGACAAAATATGCTACTCATTTAAACGATGAGGAGAGTCTGGTTGAAAACGAAACTGGTCTTCATATCAAAAGGTCAAGGTAAAATAATGGCAATTAATTTGTTAGTATCTGTTCTATTCCTACTTGAAGGTATTCGATACAAAACAAATACCTTTTCAACAAATTCAAAATGGACTTTCTGAGTTGATATAAGGCGATGATATTTATAAAAGAGCAAGAATGGCATAAACGACGTTAATGCCGCGACGCAGCTTTGTTGAGGAGCTGTAGGAATGAAAATGTTTGTTTGTTGAAAATGATTAGAAGAATTAATTGAAAATCAAAGAGATTAGATACTCTGTGTGTAAAAGCAACTTTTTTGAATTGGGAATCGAACAGAAAGTTGAAGGTTTTTCAACAGGTTAGAGCAGAATAAAACCTTAGAAACGATCCATCCTGTCTTTGTGTTGAGGAGAGTCTTGAGGAGGATACATACTCAGATATTAAATAATCTTTGACTGCAATCGAGATAAGCGTAATATTATCCATTTTTTTTCATAGGTGTTAAAAATGACTCAACCATCCAACCGTTACGGGGAAGATGATAACTTAGGATTTATGTGAGCGTAACGGAACGTCCGATGAATCTTTTTTCTTCAAATTCTTGTTATCATCCGTCATTTTTGTTATCTAAACCTATTACTTAATTTTGTTCTCGTTTCAGTTCCGGACTTGATCGAAGGGAAAGCATTTTTTCCGAGGATTTTACTTATCAGTCGACAGTATAATAGTCCAGGATACGGTCGCCCTTTTTGCAAACAATTAATATAAGATTGATTTTTCCTGAGCGGCTTCATTTTATCAAGTCCTACAAATTTTTCCTCTGCGAAAATGTTGGCAAAAGGGGCCTTCGTATTCTAAGCAGTCGCAAAGATGTCGAGTTGGTGATGAAAAAAAATCGATTAATAGAGGTTTCTTTTTTTCAAAATCCGAAGATAACTTCAGTAGAGATTAGAAATCGTATTTGTCCTACAAAAAATATGGGTCCATCACCTCTGTCCCCCACTTCGAACATGTAGACAAAAGAAAAAAAATAAATTGTAACATATAATGCCGAATTTTTTTTATAGCTTGCCAAACATAAGCAAAATCCAAATATCACTTTGTCCTACAATTTATTTGGGGCATTCTTTCAGTCCTACATGTCAAAGTTGTTGACTCTACCGAAAAATAATTTTCATTAATATACTTCTAAAATAAGAATAAAATGCTATATTGGCATATTCCCGATCAATGTCAATAAATGTCCTACAAAAAAAAAGGGTCCAAGTAGCTATTATCGCGTCTGATATACTATCGAATTAGAACGTGTTGAATATATCTTGTATTTATGCGCGATTTTTCGAATCGTTTTTTGGTGCAGTGGTTGTTGCCTAAGGCAGATATGTCTTGCGTTCGAGGCTTGAACATGTAATATTTTTTCAGGTACTTTTATAACCTATTCGTTTGCGTACAAAAAAAATTCACAGCTTCAGTTTTCAGTTTTTTGCGGAAAAACGGTAAAATACGTTGTTTTCATTTTATATTATAAAACTTTTCACAAATACTTTAGGAATTTGGCAGGTGTTTTCTTCTTTACGATGTGGTTCATTTTCTAAATTGGCGATCCCAACTTTTTGTCTTTTTGTGCCAGAAACCGATATTATTTTAGTTGTTAGTTATGATTCCGTTATTGATGGGTGTCTTTTGTCAACACTTTATGTTGTAGAAAAGAAAATCATTGAGACGTGCAATAGCGGCGCCGAGCAGCCACATTAACTCTTTTGAAATCATGCCGAATTGAATGTGGGCGTCTTTGAGATCGCCGTATTTGAAAATAATATGCTAAAAAGTAAGACAAAACATTGTATTTGTATCATACCGATAAAAATACTTAAAAAAAAAAGAAAAAAGTTATACATCCCGGGGATCGAACCACATGCTTACAGATACCCATTCCGAGCTCTTTACCATTAAGCCACGCCTTAATTATTAATTTCGATGTGGATATGTTACACTTGTCTGACACATGAATTATATTTTTTTGTAGGACTAACGCAAAGGACCAAATTCTTTTGTAGGACATTGATTGATTTGAGTCACAATTATCTTAATGTCTCATCCAAGATTGGTGTCCTACTTATATTAATGAAAATGATTTTTCGGTAGAGTCGACAACTTTGACATGTAGGACTGAAAGAATGCCCCAAATAAATTGTAGGACAAAGTGATATTTGGATTTTGCTTATGTTTGGCAAGCTATAAAAAAAAATTCAGCATTATATGTAACAATTTATTTTTTTTCTTTTGTCTACATGTTCGAAGTGGGGGACAGAGGTGATGGACCCATATTTTTTGTAGGACAAATACGATTTCTAATCTCTACTGAAGTTATCTTCGGATTTTGAAAAAAAGAAACCTCTATTAATCGATTTTTTTTCATCACCAACTCGACATCTTTGGCGACTGCTTAGAATACGAAGGCCCCTTTTGCCAACATTTTCGCAGAGGAAAAATTTGTAGGACTTGATAAAATGAAGCCGCTCAGGAAAAATCAATCTTATATTAATTGTTTGCAAAAAGGGCGACCGTATCCTGGACTATAATGAATACAGCAAAGCTTTTTTAATAAATTGATTTGTTACAGATATCACCTATATTCGTACCTGAGTTCAGCTTTAAATCAAATAAACTACTGATATAATCAGATAACTGATTGAAAATTTTAAATAAATCGAAACTTGATAATGTTAGTTGTTGTAGATAAATAAGAATATTAACTCGAGGAATGCTCGGGTATAAAAAAATTGTCAATAGGGAAAAGCATTATTTCACGCATCATTTTCACAGTACATTAAATAAATATTTGAAATTACTTCAAGATGTTATGTGATTTCTCACTAAAACATTGCTTATACATAATTCAACAACCGATCAGAAGAGTAATCGATATACTTTTGAACCGTATCGTTTCAGAAAAAAAATAGATGTTCCACTATCCAAGCTGAACACTACGAAAATAGTAACATTTCCATGTCCCAATTATTTTTGTTCCAAGTTATATCGTTCCGATTATCATAGGTCATGTTATGTCGAGAATTTGTTCAACCGAATAGTACACAAAACAGTCGGTTAATCTAATTTTAGAAACTTTTGTACTTGGTCAAAAACAAACATCTATTCTTTTCTGAAAAGATTCAATGGAGAAATTTATGTTAGCGAACAATCGAGGCGATTATTATCTGGTCGGACTGAACGTGCCGCCGCCACTGCGCCTGTGGAACGAAATCCAGGTCGGATTCCAATTATCGTTTTGTTGTCGAAGACGGAGGTGACGCAATTGCGGCGAAACTCATCCGAACCAACAAGTCGCAGACGAACTGTCGCTTGTACACGCCCTGGCTGGCGAAAAATATGAGGAAAATTCCACCGATTTATTACCCAAATTCGCGACAAACGACCACAGAGTTATGCGACACAATGACCGCGAAAAGGGGACGACGATGACGACGGTCGGCAATAACTATAACATTAAATACGGGACATTGTTCGCACCTTAGAACAACAACACCAGGTATTACGAAAATCGGCAAAAATTGATTTCGTCACGACGCGACACGGTAAGAGTTTGTTCACCCCGATATCGAATCGAACGGTCCCCAGACTCGAGCATTCGTCTGCTTATTTCAAATGTATCTTGAAAATGAACAACGATTCGAGTAAAGAATAATAGAGCTTAAAAATGGGTTTTATGATCTTTTGTGTTCATATATAATGCATTCCAACCTTATCTTATGGAAAACATAACCTAGAATTAATATAACAAATTTTTAAGCAATTGGACGCCTTGTCAGAAATATCCAAAACAATATTGCTGGGGAAACACGGATTCCCATTTTTAGTAGCAAGCTACAATATAGTATCCTAATCTCAAGATTTAATTTGTTTCAACAGACTAGTAAATCAATTCGCAATTGTGAGGCGCTTGCGCCTTACAACTTTCAGGACACTAGAATCGCACCGCGCAAGCGTCGGACGATTGGTCCATTGCAACAACAGTTTTGTGTATGCGAACAGCCTTACCCATCGCATTCACTAGCTCAAGACCCAAATATCAAATGCAATCGCCTAGATTATTTCATACTGACGACGCGACCGTTCTAATGAAATTATTCATTAAAAAAACGTTATAATACAAAATTTTCTTTACCGAATTTACATCAGTCTCGTGATTATTTCAATTTAATTTGAAGAATTATGTTATGTATAGATTTTCGAACTTGGTAATGAAGTTTTCCGTGATTCCATTGAAAATATTTATCGAGGAAAATTAAAAATCCAAAAAAGCTGTAAATGTATGGAACATTTGCTCAAAGTTTCCCTAAATCCTGCACCTCTAGTACGCTTAATCTCACCCAATGTTCTCCGATTTTCCTTTGCCAAATTGTATCAAAGCTTCAGTAAATACTTATTGAGTGCATGTGCGGAAATTTTTATCAAAAAAGTAGCTCGAGCAAACGAGCCAAAAAATAATTAACGAACATTAGTTTTCATATAACAAGTGTTCAACTTATCCTGATTTCACACTTTGAAAACTTTGAAGTTTCTGGAGAATCAAAAAGGTTTGATGGGTTTGTTGAAATTTGCTTTTCCTAGAAAATCGAAAAAATCTTACAGAAATCAAACGATCCAAAAGTTTCTGCTTCCTCGTTTTTATGAAAAAACTGCGAATTTTTTTTAGAGCATTGATACAAATTTGGATTGTCATAGAAAATGAATGATTGTATATATGTATTCTGCCATTTTTTGACATCTTCCTTCGACTTCCTAAGGAAGATGTGGAATAATTAACATTTTTAGGTATTTTAAAAAGAAATTATTTTTTGTGGCTTTCTCAAAATCAAGTTTTTTAATTACAATATAATTTAATTCACGTTTTCTGGAAATTTGGACGAGTTTACAGATGTTTGATTTGTTTTTAATGAAAATTTGTAAAAATTGGGAATAAAAATTAAGATTTTTGTAGCTTTCCGGAAATAAAGTTTTTGAAACTACATACCATTGTTTTTTTTGGAAAATTTAATGAGATTTATAGATGTTTGCTTCTTTTCAATAAAAATTTGTAGAAACTCAGAATGGAAACTATTATTTTTGTAACTTTCTGAAAATCAAGTTTTTGAAACTGCAAAACCATTCAAATTAAATTTTTCGGGAATTTTCATAAATTTTTTGGAAGTTTGATTGTTTTTAATAAAAATTTGTGAAAATCAAGAAAGAAAATTATTTTTTGTAGGTTTCTGAAAATCAATTGTTTGAAACTAGAAAACCGTTGTTTCAATTTAAGTTTTCCGCGAATTTTGACGAACGTTATAGATTTTTTATGGTGTTTAATGAAAATTTGTAAAAATTAAAAACGAAAATTAACATTTTTTTATACCTTTCTGAAAATCAAGTTTCTGGAACTACAAAACTATTGTTGTATACGCTCTCACTTCGTGAACTGAGCATAAAGCCGTATACTTTGTTTTAATTTGGGCTTTTCGGGGATTTTGATTCTTTTTAATGAAAATGGATGATTGTATATATTTATTCTGCCATTTTATTGACATCTTCCTTTGACTTCCTAAAGAAGTTACGGAATAATTACCATTTTTAAGTATGTATTTTAAAAAGAAATTATTTTTGTAGCTTTTTCAAAATCAAGTTTTTTAATTACAATTTAATTTGATTCACGTTTTTTTGGAAAGTTCGACGAATTTATAGATGTTTGATTTGTTTTTAATGAAAATTTGTAAAAATTGGGAATAAAAACCAATATTTTTGTAGCTTTCCGGAAATCATTGTTTTTTTTGGAAAATTTGATGAGATTTATAGATGTTTGCCCTTTTCAATAAAAATTTGTAGAAACTCGGAATGAAAACTATTATTTTTGTAGCTTTCTGAAAATCAAGTTTTTGAAACTACAAAACCATTCAATTTAAATTTTTCGGGAATTTTCATAAATTCTTTGGAAGTTTGATTGTTTTTGATGAAAATTTGTGAAAATCAAGAAAGAAAATTATTTTTTGTAGGTTTCTGAAAATTAAGTGTTTGAAACTAGAAAACTGTTGTTTCAGTTTAAGTTTTCCGCGAATTTTGACGAACATTATAGATTTTTGATGGTGTTTAATGAAAATTTGTAAAAATTAAAAACGAAAATTATTATTTTTTGATACCTTTCTGAAAATCAAGTTTCTGGAACTACAAAACTGTTGTTGTATACGCTCTCACTTCGTGAGCAGAGCATAAAGCCGTATACTTTGTTTTAATTTGAGCTTTTCGGGGATTTTGATTCTTTTTAATGAAAATGGATGATTGTATATATTTATCCTGCCATTTTATTGACATCTTCCTTTGACTTCCTAAGGAAGTTGCGGAATAATTACCATTTTTAAGTATGTATTTTAAAAAGAAATTATTTTTGTAGCTTTTTCAAAATCAAGTTTTTTAATTACAATTTAATTTGATTCACGTTTTTTTGGAAAGTTCGACGAATTTATAGATGTTTGATTTGTTTTTAATGAAAATTTGTAAAAATTGGGAATAAAAACCAATATTTTTGTAGCTTTCCGGAAATCATTGTTTTTTTTGGAAAATTTGATGAGATTTATAGATGTTTGCCCTTTTCAATAAAAATTTGTAGAAACTCGGAATGAAAACTATTATTTTTGTAGCTTTCTGAAAATCAAGTTTTTGAAACTACAAAACCATTCAATTTAAATTTTTCGGGAATTTTCATAAATTCTTTGGAAGTTTGATTGTTTTTGATGAAAATTTGTGAAAATCAAGAAAGAAAATTATTTTTTGTAGGTTTCTGAAAATTAAGTGTTTGAAACTAGAAAACTGTTGTTTCAGTTTAAGTTTTCCGCGAATTTTGACGAACATTATAGATTTTTGATGGTGTTTAATGAAAATTTGTAAAAATTAAAAACGAAAATTATTATTTTTTGATACCTTTCTGAAAATCAAGTTTCTGGAACTACAAAACTGTTGTTGTATACGCTCTCACTTCGTGAGCAGAGCATAAAGCCGTATACTTTGTTTTAATTTGAGCTTTTCGGGGATTTTGATTCTTTTTAATGAAAATGGATGATTGTATATATTTATCCTGCCATTTTATTGACATCTTCCTTTGACTTCCTAAGGAAGTTGCGGAATAATTACCATTTTTAAGTATGTATTTTAAAAAGAAATTATTTTTGTAGCTTTTTCAAAATCAAGTTTTTTAATTACAATTTAATTTGATTCACGTTTTTTTGGAAATTTGGACGAATTTATAGATGTTTGATTTGTTTTTAATGAAAATTTGTAAAAATTGGAAATAAAAACTATTATTTTTGTAGCTTTCCGGAAATCATTGTTTTTTTTGGAAAATTTGATGAGATTTATAGATGTTTGCTCTTTTCAATAAAAATTTGTAGAAACTCAGAATGAAAACTATTATTTTTGTAGCTTTCTGAAAATCAAGTTTTTGAAACTACAAAACCATTCAATTTAAATTTTTCGGGAATTTTCATAAATTTTTTGGAAGTTTGACTGTTTTTAATGAAAATTTGTGAAAATCAAGAAAGAAAATTATTTTTTGTAGGTTTCTGAAAATTAAGTGTTTGAAACTAGAAAACCGTTGTTACAATTTAAGTTTTCCGCGGATTTTAGCGGACATTATAGATTTTTGATGGTGTTTAATGAAAATTTGTAAAAATTAAAAACGAAAATTATTATTTTTTATACCTTTCTGAAAATCAAGTTTCTGGAAATACAAAACTATTGTTGTATACGCTCTCACTTCGTGAGCTGAGCATAAAGCCGTATACTTTGTTTTAATTTGAGCTTTTCAGGGATTTTGATTCTTTTTAATGAAAATTTGTAAAAATTAACAAAGAAAACTATTTTTTGTAGCTTTCTGAAAATAAAGTTTTGGTATTGTCACCATAAATATTTTGGTGCCTGTGTGTGGGCGCACGCACGTATTAATAATTTTATGTTCGGTCTACAGGCTAAAACGCGACAAGTAGAACGAGGACATTTTCGGAAAAGATGGACGTCAATGGTCCCCTTGACTGGTTTCTATTTTTATCCCAAAGATGTATGAATTGGGACTTTTTTTGTGAAAACATACAAAAGGTGGTATGCATATATTTGTCAGGAATTTGTTTTACTGTTTATGGCCATTTGTCACGCTCGGACCACTTAGGGTATCGAAAATATCGAATAACGCATGATCATAAATCTCCAGTTTATAGAAGGATTTATTGTTATTAGTATAATTTATATTCGAAACGAAAAAGTGGCTGACATATTTTGGAAATTTGACATTTCAAAACTGCTTATTTGCCAATAGAAGTGCTACAAATGGCCGTTTTGGAGCAAAAACAAATGAAACACACCATCGCTTACGATTTTCCAACATCCAATTGCTAGGAAATAGAACTACAATCGCCTCGATTACCGTTCCTGCCTAAAATGAACCATTTCTGAGAAAAACTCGACCTTCTGAAAATATCGTGTTTTCGGTTTTTCAACCAACAATGCATTGCAATTTCATAAACAATTGCTTCTCTCATTGTTTTCAACTACGACTTACCATTTTCGAGAAAATGGAAGATAAGCCACAATAATCGTTTAGGAACATTCAACTACAACATACACCTTGACTATTCGCCTATCTGATAGTAAAATAGTCGAGTCCCGACGCAGTCATTCTATTCCTTTCGATCTCTCTCACCACATCGCATTTTCGATGCGAAAGCAGAACTGTTGGTTTGCTCGACGGAAAAATCGAATTAATCACCAATATTTGTCCGCAATATTTGAGTATTGAGATTAACCTTATATGCAGTACCTTCGGCACATATTTTATAATTTTACGTATGGTAGGAATATATCAGCACCTAAGATGAGTTTTTTGAAATTTTTGATAGTTGCAATCTTCATTACGCATCTGATATATTACACAGACCTTTTGTAAGCGTATACCTTCCGTTCTGATATTAGCAGAGCCAAATTACTTTCTTTGTTTCTCTTTTCAATTGCAAGCGTATATCACCAATTTAACGCGGCGAACGAGCCTCTTGCATAACCCATTGCTATAAAAATGATGTAGTGTTGTAGAAATTGAATCATTTTATAACTGAATGAGTTATATAGAAGAAATGTTTTTAAAAATTCAATAATCATGATATATATCGATAAGAAAAAACGGGACTAAGAAACATATTCTCCACGCGACGTTCATTTTCTTTACATCCGAATTTTTTATTTAAAAATTCTGTACCGTTACATTTTAACGAGGAAGCTTTTAAATGATTAATTACGAATGTTCGTGATTCAAAAAGAGGAACTTCCGTTTCCGCTCCGCCGCCGCCGCGTAACAAACGTCGACGACACGAGCCAACGTTTATATGTGTGCATCCTCGTTTCGCCATTCGCGAAAAAATTCGAAAACCGCTTCCTCCGCATGTTGCGACAGAAAATTCCCCAACCGGAAGCGAAGGGGGGCTCGTGTTGTCGAACGGAGCGACCGCCGCTGCCGGGGGGTGGGTGGATATAGTAAGTGCCGCCGGGAAAATCAATGTCCGAGAGCCGATAATCGTGTCGGATCCGTGTGATCGTGACCCAGATCCACGTGCCCCTTTTAGGGGCCCCGGTGACCTAGCCTTGTGCCGCCCTTCGGAGCAGCGCGCCGCGACGCTTCCGTCTGACCGCGCGACAACGACCCGATTCGCGCCGGCAAAATGGGTCGAACGGCGACCGAAAAACGATTTTCGTCCGCGCCGCGCCGCAAGCGACAGGAGCGGAAAAACGCAGCCCGACGCGGCATCGGAGTACGCTGAGGCTGCCGCTGCTGCCGGGTCATAGACTATGGAGATTGGAAAGCGGAGACCCCTGCAAAACATCAATATTTATTTCCACGACGAGCCTGGCAACAGTACAACTGCAGGTTACATGGTCGTTACGTACGCGGAGACGAGAATCGGCGACGTTGCCAACGGCTGCGTCCCACCTTTCCCCCAGATCTGGATCGTCAAGGTCTCGGGGATCGAATTCGTCCGAGGATCGATTTCGCGTTGCCGTGACGCGCGCAAACGACGCCAATTTTAGACGCGGGATGATTTCCGATTCCTGAGAACTTGCACGACGACGGGCTACCGAAAAAGAAACGATCGTGGGGGTACATCGCTTCAAACGATTTCATCGAACCCACATGTGGAAGTCTAAAAATTGAACACTTTTTTTAAATTTATTAAAAATTTCAATTTTCTTCCTTTTCGCTTTAGTACTACATGCGGCGCATATGGCAAATGCATCTTACTGCGCACATTTGCAATTGTATTTTACACAGAGTTGCTAATAAACATTATGGGTATTATATTATACTTCATATTTTCTTTCAAATTCCAGATACATTTCGAAACAATACATTCAATACCGGTACTTTAGAAAACACCTAAAACCCTGAACCTGTTGTATCACTGGTCATAGGGAGATCTGGGTCGTTTGTAGTCTAGTGATAAATAAAAATTGAAATATGATAACCGAAAAGCGGTTAAGCAAACGGTAAAATCTTAATTAGTCCATTACATATAACTTTTATATGATTCAACTATTTATCACGCACATTATAACATCACATATAACCTAAATCCTAAGCTATTATCATTTTCATGGGTAGGTCAGGTAAAGCCTGTTGAGATGGTTCAAAATCCACGGGCTTACTACCTGAGAAGATCCTATTTAATGCTTGCTACGAACCATATAAACACAATTGAAAAAATATTTTTCTTTTCATCCCACAAACAATGAAGCCTTCTGAATGCTTTCGTTGCTTTTTGTGAGAAAGAGAGACAAAATATTCATTTCGGAATCTTTGCCAGGGTGGGTTCCGCTCAAGCATAAACTTGTTCCGAATGCGCTTGCGCAGTCCGCTTTTAGGCTCCCGAAAATTGCAAAGCGCACACGCAACCGTTTGACCGATTCGCAACTTTTTTGATGGTCGGTTGGAACGAACCTCAAGATCTATCTGAAATAAAACAAAGTCCAGAATGGACTGTGGAAATTTTTGTATACTTTCGCTACAGTAAATATTGACGTCGGCGGCATCACCTTTCTGATGCCATATTTTTTTCATGGGTTATTCGCTTCTTTGCAATGACTAAAAAAAAGGTCGTCACAAGGTTTATTTCAATAGTGACCAAAAAATTGTGACAGACAACGTAGACGCCTGACACTACCACTGATGTTGTTTCTGGTCAACAATTCTTCAGAACTTCAGATATTGAAAAAGAACAGAAGTTTCAAAAACAAGTTGAAAGTTCTGAAAAATCCTGCTAAAAATGTCATAAGTGAAATACAAAATTAAAAACGAACAAAAATTCAATAATTTAAGATGAAATTCAACTGAATTGACAAAAAAAATCTGAATTCCAATCGGAAATAGAAAATACTTAATTTTCTAACATTCAACTTAAACTTTGGCCTTTTTTCTGTCTACGGAGCTCATCCGAAAATTCATACAAGTTATCATAAAAGGAAAGAATGTACAAATGCCCAAAGAGAATTCAAAACTATGAAAAAATCTTGTTGCAAACCTGTAACTCTTTCAAAATTAAAAAACGACAGAAAGTTCAAAATCCAGAATTAAAAAGCGAACGAAATTCAACAAAAGCTGACGATTCCAATTAAAAAATTCAAAAATGGGAGATGGAATTCACCGAAATCAACAACATTTCTAAATTACCAACCGAAAATTAGAAATATTTTATTTTTACACCATTCAAGACGTAAAATTTTTTTTTAAAAAAATGTACTTTTTTTGTTAAAAATTTTAGGACATTCAATATGAGTGTTGAGTTTTCTTATGAATTTTGGTGATTCGCCAAATTCTTGATGTTTTTTTTTAAGGTTTCCAATTCGAACTCTGGGGAGCTTCTCCGAAAATTTCTAGAAGTAATCATAAAAAGAAAGAATGTGCAAATGTCAAAGAGAAGTCAAAATCGAAAAAAATCTCGCTGCAAACCGTAAAAAAATAAAAAAATTGGAAATGGTACTGAATTTGCACAGCAAAGCTAAAAATTCTGAAAAATCCTGTTAAAAATTTCATAAGTGAAATACAAAATTAAAAACGAACAAAAATTCAATAATTTAAGATGAAATTCAACTGAATTGACAAAAAAATCTGAATTACAGTCGGAAAATGGAAAATACTTAATTTTTCAACATCCAATTTAAACTTTGGCCTTTTTTCATGTCTACGGAGCGCCTCCGAAAATTTATACAAATTTTCATAAAAAGAGAGAATGTACAAATGCCCAAAGAGAATTCAAAACTATGAAAAAATCTTGTTGCAAACTGTAACTCTTTCAAAATTCAAAAACGACAGAAAGTTCAAAATCCAGAATTAAAAAGCGGACGAAATTCAACAAAAGCTGACGATTCCAATTGAAAATTTCAAAAATGGGAGATGGAATTCACCGAAATCAACAAAATTTCTAAATTACCAACCGAAAATTAGAAATATTTTATTTTTACACCATTCAAGGTGTAAAATTTCTTTTTTTTTAATTTACTTTTTTTGTTACAAATTTTAGGACATTCAATATGAGTGTTGAGTTTTCTTATGAATTTTGGTGATTCGCCAAATTCTTAATGTTTTTTTTAAGGTTTCCAATTCGAACTCTGGGGAGCTTCTCCGAAAATTTCTAGAAGTAATCATAAAAAGAAAGAATGTGCAAATGTCAAAGAGGAGTCACATTCGAAAAAAAAAACTCGCTGCAAACCGTAAAAAAAAAATTGAAAAGTTACAGAATTTTCACAGCAAAGCTACAAATTCTGAAAAATCCTGTTTAAAATTTCATCAGTGAAATACGAAATTAAAAACGAACAAAAATTCAAAAATTTAAGATGAAATTCAACTGAATTGACAAAAAAATCTGAATTACAATCGGAAATAGAAAATACTTAATTTTTTAACATCCAACTTAAACTTTGGCCTTTTTTTCTGTCTACGGAGCTCCTCCGAAATTTCATACAAGTTATCATAAAAAGAAAGAATGTACAAATGCCCAAAGAGAATTCAAAACTATGAAAAAATCTTGTTGCAAACTTGTAACTCTTTCAAAATTCAAAAACGACAGAAAGTTCAAAATCCAGAATTAAAAAGCGGACGAAATTCAACAAAAGCTGACGATTCCAATTGAAAAATTCAAAAATGGGAGATGGAATTCACCGAAATCAACAAAATTTCTAAATCACAACCAACCGAAAATTAGAAACATTTTATTTTTAGACCATTTAAGGTGTAAAATTAAAAAAAAATGTACTTTTTTGTTAAAAATTTTAGGACATTCAAAATGAGTGTTGAGTTTTCTTATGAATTTTGGTGATTCGCCAAATTCTTAATGTTTTTTTTAAGGTTTCCAATTCGAACTCTGGGGAGCTTCTCCGAAAATTTCTAGAAGTAATCATAAAAATAAATTATGTGCAAATGTCAAAGAGAAGTCAAACTCGAAAAAAAATCTCGCTGCAAACCGTAAAAAAATCAGAAATTTAAAAAGGAACAAAATTTGCACAGCAAAGCTAAAAATTCTGAAAAATCATGTCGAAAATTTTCGTTAATTAAGATTTAAGCATCTAGGATTTGAAAAAAAAAACTTCGAAAAAAAGCTGAGAATTCAAAATGAAAAATGTAAAAATTAAAGTTGAATCCACTACTAATGAAAAAATTACAAACCGAAAATTGAAAACATTCAGAAGATTGGGTAATTTCTCAATTTTCTTTTTTTATACACGAAGTTTGAAAAACTGTTGCAAATGTTTTCACGCGGTTTTCAGAAAAAAAAAGAAAAATTAAAAACCCTCAGAAAAATGAGATTTCTTATTGAATTTGAAGCAATTTTAGGGATATTTGACAAAGATCAAAAGAGGTATCGGAATACGCACGAGATTTGTTGAATTAATCAAAATTTCAAGGAAATCAGAAGAGAGCTTTCTTGCCAAGAAATAATTTGGTAAGATGAGAAATATGAACAAAATTCAAAGACATTCCTCATTGACCTCTTCAGAATCATGGCATGATCTTTGGAGATTGCGTAGAGAAGATTTTTTTTCTAATCTAATACTTTTTCAGATTTATGTATAACATATACTTATACTACTTGTAAATTCATCAAACTTTGCAGATTATTTCATCAAGTTCATGGAGAAACGTAATTCCATGAAATATATAACATGTTTACAACAACCGGCGAAAAAATGAGATAAGAATGTATGTGCAGAAATTTAATGATCTGATATTGTTCGAGATAAGATATCAAGATGATCCACACTGTAAATAGTTATAATTTATTAGAATATTGAAATGAAACAAGCAAAACTTATTAATTGAATAAGAAAATGATTTTTTTTATAATGTTAGAATGAATAAATGGAATAATTCTTCAACTACAAATGTGTACTTGTCCGGATCAAACAAAAAATTTTTATGAGATAAAATCTTTCCTCATTTTTTTCAGATTTCCAATTATGCCAACGAAACAAATAAAACGAAAAAAGCGTTTTCGAACAAATACCAGGCAACTTATAATTTTAATCGTATCTAACGATAAATTGATGAGGAAAAGTGCTTACCTTAATCTGTATTGCCTTTTGTAAGAATCTTGTCTTCAATTGAAAACAAAAAATGATGAAATATTCAAATTGATATTTGAAAAAAGTTCACACATTTTGTAACTCTTTGCAACATGCTTGAATATTGATTAATTATCCTGAGGGTGAACAACCCATCCTTCGTGAGTTTGATGACAAAATTTATCTGTCAATTAAGCTAATTAACTCATTCAATTAATAACGTTTGAACGTTATTTTATCATAGCTCTTTTGCAGTTATTGTTGCCAAACGAAGAGGTGCTTCAACAAGTAAATCATTTGCATTCAAACTGTGAAGACAGTTTTTTTGTTCACCGAACTCTACTATCTAAAATTCGAAGATTCAGACGATGATATTTTCGAATACATAATGAGATCTGCTTTCTACATCTAAAACTATTCAGAAAAAAATACGAAGAAAAAATGCAAAAATAGTTAAGCTAATCAAGATCATAAGAAACCAATCAGAATTAAGACCAAAATTGCTCTTAACATCTAAAAATAAGAACAAGAAACCGTTAATATTTATTCTTTTAATAAATCAACAACAATTTATGTATTTTTGCATATATATCGGAATTATCGTAAATAAGAACAAGCGCGGCAACGTTGCATGACGCTCTGATTTGAACCATAGGTCGCGTCACGTCACTCATGCAGGTAACGCATTGGAGAAAGATGGAAGATAGATCGAACGATTAAATACGAAGATTCCCGAAATGGCGTAAGCTATCAAGGTCGAATGTATATTTGTAAAAAAAAATTCGCATTTCACAATTCTCACCGATATGAGTGGAGTGGAGCGGAATATTGAACAGAAACTAATCGCTCGTCGTATTTTTAGAATCCGCACTGTATGACTATGCTAAAGTACTATTTCAAAGTTATTTCTTAAAATAAACAGGAATAGATCATCCTTTAAATAATACCACTTGAAATGTACCGCATTTCTTATTGGTATTGATAAAATAACGACCGCAATGTCCGTAGTAAAAGTGACAGATCCTTGTTTACATTTGTTGATTACCACGAAATTTAAAAGACAAACTACTATTTCCGTGGATCGGATGTATAATTCGATTTAAATAGCAACGTCCGAATAGAACAGTTTCATAATACTACCAAATAAACACAAATAAGAATGTAAACTATGGATACCGGATAGAACAAAACAAATGGACGCCATTGTATTTCTACCGAGCTACCATACGATATACGTTAAATTCGATATTAAATGACACTTACCTTTCCTTAAAGCTCTCTATCATAAAAAAATCGCACAAATATCACTCGTAATCACACAAATTCGATCGAAATACTCGACAAACTCTCAAATGAACATCCAGCGTGACGCCATTTTAAAATTTTCGAGATTTCTATTCCATTTTCTAAATTTTTCCTTTATCAACAGAGTTCGCCATGGAAGGGGACTAGAGTTGAATGCACGAATGAACTTGTGGCGACATCTGCTTCTCGGAGTAAGGTGCCCATACCGTACACGATATCTCATAGGTTGTAGATCATTTCTACTCTGTGGGAACATCAACTTCAAGTAGTAGTAAGATGATCTACGAGATTTGCAAAATTTTGCAAACATACGCATATAATTTTTTTAATAATGGCACTGGAATCACAGAAAAAATTCGTGTCGGTTCAGAAATCTCTAATCAACAATTATTTTGTTATTGCCATTTTTTTATGAAAAAATTGAGGAATTTTCAAAATATTGAACTTCAACGTACTCTCTAAGTTAAATTGACATTTATAATTTTCTTCACTGAAAGCAGTCAGAATAAAATAATTCCAGCGATTGATTTTTGTAGAAATTTGCAAAAATTTTAGAGATATTCAGGATTTAGTTCTATTATTCCTCTTTACGGGAAAAATTGGATAATTTCACATACCATTTTGGGTAAGATCGAAAATAAGATAAAAAATTAATAGAATTGAGCAAAAAATTGTGCAAATCGAATTTTTTCTTTGGTCTTTTGAGTTCGAAGTATTGAAATAACTCCTTCGCAATGTTGACGCGCCCCCCTGCGCATTTATTCTAGCGCGGCAAATGCGAAACATTTACAATTCCCAGTGAAGAGGTCTGGAGACCTTTAGCGAAAGTATAATGCTCCACTAAAGTCATTAAAATTAAAGAAAAAGAAGAAAACTTAAATAAACAAAACATGAAAAATATGTTTTATCAGTAATTAGGTGATAAATCATCAATTATTAAAATTGTAAACAAGAATTTTTCTAATCAGCACCAGATTAAATAACCTTAAATGTTGTTGGGTAGTAATAGGTAAGGGAAACGGGAACGTGCGTGAAATTTCATTTGCAAAAGGATAATACGACAATTTCAATCCTAGTTTTCCCATTGGATAAACGTAGGTATTTTAATCGTGTTGCTATTCATTTTACTCGTTCCCGTTTTCTTATTTAATCCTGTTTTAGTTTTAGAGGTTTCCGACTTCCTAAAGGAAAAGAAATGGAGGCGCCAAAAACTTCGGACGTCGTCTTGGTCGCAGGTAATTCGCATCCAGAATTGGCTAATCTTATCGCGAACCGATTGGGCGTTAAAACTGGCGGTTGTGCTGTTTATCACAAGCAAAACCGGGAAACCATGGTTCAAATTGGAGATTCGATTCGTGGCAAGGACATCTACATCATTCAAACTGGCACAAAGTATTCATAATTCAAATATTCATAATTTGTGGTTTTAATTTGACATTTTCAGGGACGTCAACAACAATATAATGGAGCTCTTAATAATGGCTTATGCTTGCAAAACGTCTTCGGCTAAGTCGGTTGTGGGCGTCATACCCTATTTGCCATATAGCAAACAATGTAAAATGCGTAAAAGAGGTTGCATAGTAACGAAACTCCTAGCGCAAATGATGTGCAAGTCAGGTCTAACTCACGTGATTACAATGGATCTTCACCAGAAGGAAATCCAAGGTTTCTTCGATTGTCCTGTCGATAATCTCAGGGCTAGTCCTTTTTTGCTACAATACATTCAGGAATGCGTAGGTTCTCTTCACAGTTATATGATCCACGTCATTAGTTACTTTTGTATTTAGATACCGGATTATCGTAATTCAGTCATAGTTGCGCGAAACCCAGGATCGGCAAAGAAAGCAACATCTTATGCGGAACGTTTGCGTTTGGGTATCGCTGTTATACACGGAGAGCAGAAGGAATCGGAGTCCGATGAGGTAGACGGACGGTATTCGCCACCTACTATACCTCGTTCGAGAACCATGGATGCTGGGGTTGGGGTACCCATTCATATAGCGAAGGAAAAACCACCCATAAATGTAGTTGGAGATGTTGGAGGGCGTATTGCCATCATGGTGGTAAGTTTCTCTTGTTTGGAGCAATTAGCGACTAAGTTACATAGACCTATTGAAAGAATTTGTGTGTTATTATATAAGTTGAAGAAAAAGTAACTTGTTCAGTATTTTAAAGAAAAAAAAGTTCTGAATTTCAATTCTTATGTGCCACCTCAATAGCTTTTTGAAGTTCATACTTTTTAGGTAGATCCATTGGTATAAGACAAATTTTTTTACAGGACGATATGATTGACGACGTTCATTCCTTTGTGGCTGCCGCGGAGGTCCTAAAAGAACGTGGAGCTTACAAGATATATGTGATGGCCACTCACGGTTTACTCTCATCCGACGCTCCAAGACTCATCGAAGATTCTCCAATTGATGAAGTTGTGGTAACCAATACAGTTCCACACGAGTTACAAAAAATGCAATGTCACAAAATCAAAACAGTTGATATTTCGATCCTATTATCAGAAGCCATCAGGAGGATCCACAATAAGGAATCAATGTCTTATTTGTTTAAGAACGTTACTTTAGAGGATTGAGTTACTTTCTTTATCAGATTTTTTTGCTGTAAATTTGTCTCGTTACTTTGGATTGATTACTTCTTTGATTCAGTGCTATTTTACTTTGTTATTTTGGAATGAATAAATATCTGAAATGGAAAGCTTTATGTATATAATTGAGACATATGTATGGATGCCTTTACCGGCCACAGAATCGCATGCGCTAACAATTGACATTTGTGTCCCGAATGTCAATACACATTTCAAGAAGTGTACTCCATAATGGGGGTTTGTTTATAAAAAGAAATAACCAGATTAGTGCAAAATGTTTATAGCTGCAATCGTGGAGATATTAAAGTTTAAAAATGGACAATAACAGAAAAGACTTGCCCATGATGTATGAAGATATTTAGCCATTCTTCAGGTTTGTTGATAGATACCATCTGAATTTGAAGTCAATACCCTACTTGTATAATTGTAGAATAAGCAACTAGGGATGGAAAGCACGAAGCGAGTCTCAGAGTTGCACTGCCTTAAAGTGAATAACGTTTCAATCACCAAGAGAGTACAAGTGAGCAGGTGTAGCACTCCTAATGACATCTTCGAATGGACAAACTATTATGATGATACAACTGAAGAAAATGGAGGCGCCATTTTTTGTAGATACGATTACAAAAACAATTCATCATCAGGAAATAAGGATAAAAGCTTGATACCATCCATATTCAATAAATCCTCATTTCTGTGCAATACACCCACAAACAATATAAACGAACCCACTCCAAATCAAGTACAAACAACAAAAGGCGAAGCGCTACTGTCACCTATGACCGACAAGAAAAAGACGGAGCTGTGCAGTTATCTAAAACTCATGAAACATGGTGAAAAAAAAGACGTCACATTATCATTATCGAGAAGATCTTTGCGAGTGCGCAATTTAGAACAAAAAGAATTAGAGAAAAAGATGAAACAAAATGTTGTGGAAGAGAACACAGTTGCCTCTCGGAGCACAATTTTACTCACTCCACCGTCTGAGGATTCTAAACCAGACAGCGATTGTAAATCAGATATCTCGGAACATGAAGAAAAAATATTTAATTTTATTATGCCACCAAGGAACGTTTTAAATCATTTTCACGATTTCGAAAGTTGGATACTGCCGATAATCGAGGGGAGTGCGAGTGAAAACGGTGATACAAACGTTAATGCTGAGTTAAAGAAATTGAGAAAAAAATTCCGAGATAAGGAAGATGTAATAGAAGATTATACTAGTAAATTGAGATCGAGAACGCCGGGGATTAAGGAAAGCAATAAAGTACAAGTACAAATATCGAAAGGAGAGTTTGAGGGGCGTGGAGCGAAACGAAAACGAAATGGGAGTTTTTTGAAAGGTAAACAAATTTGTTTTGTTTTATGGAACTCATTATGGATTTTTTTTTGTAGTAGACCTTCAGCATAGTGATTTCGAAGATAGAGAAGATGAAGAAAGTGGTAAGATTTTTCATAATATTGTAGAAACGTTCATGTGGAAATAAATGTACTATGAAAAGAGGAACATCATGGGTCTATTCGTACACGCGTTATGAACGGTCGTTGTACCGCCACGATTCTGCGCTGTTCAGAAAATATCCTTGATTTTATGAACTGCGCAGAATCTGACGGTTCACAACACGAGTTGAAACAAACCTCATGCTACCTCTTGTAGTAGTAGTAGTATGTTGAATATGAATCAATATTAAGGTTGCTAGGAAGACGATTATATTTAATTTAAGAGAATGCAGTGACGAATGATTAAAAATTTATTTTGGGTACCAACATATTAATATTAACGCCAAAAGTTAATTATCGTAATTAAATAAATATCAGCATTATTAATATCGTTGTATTTTTTTAAAATTCTTATAGCAATATTATCAACTAAAAATTGTATTGGATTTCTCTAAGATCAAAGCGATTAAGTTTGATTTTCATGAAGTTATTTTAAGTCGTCAGAGATTGATTTAAATGAGTTTTTTATGTTGTTGTTATTTTTTCCAGTTGAAGTACAAAGTATAAACTCAGATAACGAAAAATTAGAAGATCTCGGTAAGCTTTTTTCTTATGAAATCTTGTAAATCACAGAAAGCTTAAACTATCATTGCATTACCTATTTCAGCAACTGTACAAAGTAAGAGCCCGGAACCCCACGACAAGGAAAATAAGGGTAAGCTTGTAGTTAGTCTTTTTGTTAGCCCATTAAAAATTAAGGTTTTGTATATGTGACCAAAAAAATTGTGGCTTAGTTTTTTATGTTAAAATATAATTCAACAGTTTTTCATCTTTTCAGATGAAGTCGAGTGTGAAATTGTGGAGATTAGCGATTCTGAAGATAACGGTAAGTTATTTTCTTTAAATGCGCTGCGTCTTGTCTAATTTTATTAATCGATATAAACTTTTTTTTTAATAGAAATATATAATGATAATGAATAATCTATCGCAAATTCTATCCTTTTAATGGGTTCTTCAGAATATGAAAACTAGAAAAATTCTGAATCGGCCAAATTACAATCCTAAACACAGAAAATTCGAAGAAACATTTTGCACAAATTTTTGACTTTGAATTTGTTATGTGAATTTTTCAGGAGTGTTTTGTAGTGTGATTTTCAAAAGTCTTCGACTTTCCTCCAAGATCTTTGTTTCCTTTGACTTCTTTCCGGAATTAAAAAAAAAAGTTCAAATATAGAAAATCGAAATGAAACCATAAATCATCGGGAAAAAATTTGTGAACGCAAAATTCGAAGAATTCAATGAAAACTTGAAAAAAGTACGAATAATCTTGGAGAATTCTATTTTAATGGAAATTTTTGGAAAATTCCTCCAGAAACTTAGCAAAAAAAAAATAAGAATACTAAGAACTAACCAGCATACAATTATAAACACAAAAATTAAAAAAAAAAATGAAAAAGTTATGAATAATTTACCACAACTTTTCGATTTTGGGTTCGTTATATGAATTTTCCATTCATTTTTCTTGCTTTCAAGTGATTTTCAATAATCATTAACTTTCCTTCGATACATTTCTTTGATACAGATTCGAAATTGTCGAAAAGACTTCCCAAGGAACTGAATTGAAAATTAAAAATGGATGATCCGGAGAACAGATGTCTATAAACTCAAAATTAAAAGAATTCAATGAAAACTTGAAGAATTTATGTTTAAATTTGTGAGATTCTATTTGATTGCAAATTTTCCACAATTTTCAACGTTTGAATACGACTTTCAGATTTGTCTTCGCTTTCCTATTTACTTCGTGGAAAGTATCAGAAAAGCTCTTGAAAAAAATTTAGAAAAACTAGGAAAAGTGCGAATCAACCAGCATACAATTCCAAACATGACATTTAAAAAAACGAAAAACTTGAGAAGCTATGAAATATTTTTCACACAAATTCAAATTGCTAAAATTGGACCATGGATCATCCAGAAAATAGATCTTTTAACTTAAAATTCAAAGAAATCATTGAAAATTTATTTTTCTTGCTTTCAATGTGACTTTCAAGAATCTTCAACTTTCTTTCGAGATTATTCTTGGTTTTATTTGATACCGTTCAGAAGTTTCGAAAAGACTGTCCAAAAAAGTGAGTGGAAAACCGGAGGTCAAAATTAAACCATGGAACATCCGGAAAACAGATAATTCAAAGAAAATTTTAATAAACTTGTTTCATTTTGGTATAATTCTATTTAAATGTAAAATTTTCAGCTTTTCGATACGACTTTCAGATTCTTTTTCGTTTTCCTATTTACTTCTTGGAAAGTTTCAGAAAAGCTCTTTAAAAAATATAAAAAACTAGGAAAATAAGAATCAACCAGCATACAATTCCAAACGCAAGAATTAAAAAGAAAGAACTAAAGAAGCGTGAAAATAATTTTCACAAATTTTTATTTTGGGTTTGTTATATCAATTTTTCATTTACATTTCTTGCTTACAAAGTGATTTATGAAAATCTTCAACTTTCCTCTGAGGCAGTTTCCAAAAGACTGTGCTAAAAACTGCGCTGAAAACAAAAATCAAAACTTCAAGAAACTCTGATTAATTTTTAGAAATTCTATTTGAATGTAAATATTTTTGAATTTTCAACATTTCGATACGGTTTTGAAATTTTTCTTCGTTTACCTCTTTACTTCTTGTAAAGATTCAGGAAAGCTAGTTTCAGAAAAAACTAAGAAAATTAAAAATCAAGCAGGATTTAAAAAAAAAACTGAAAAAGTCAAGAAGCCACGAAAAATTTTCCACGAATTCTCGTTATATGAATTTTCCATTTATTTTCCTTGCTTTCAATGTGATTTCCAAAAATCTTCAACTTTCATTCGACACATTTCTGTTTTCTTCGATACCGTTCCGAAATTTTGAAAAATCAAAAATCAAATTTAAACCATGGATCATCAACAAGACGGCTTTCTAAACTCAAAATTCGAAGAAAACAATGAAGACTTGAAGAAAGTATGATTAATTTTGTGACATTCTATTTGAATGCGAATTTTTAGAGTTTTCAATGTTCCAATCCGGAAACTCAAAATTTTGGAGAAAGTATAAATCTTCAACTTTCCTCTGAGACAGTTTCGAAAAGACTGTGCTAAAAACTCCGCTGAAAACAAAAATCAAAATTTCAAGAAACTGTGTTTAATTTTTAAAAATTCTATTTAAATGTAAATATTTTTGAATTGTCAACATTTCGATACGATTTTGAAATTTTTCTTCGTTTACCTCTTTACTTCTTGTAAAGATTCAGGAAAGCTAGTTTCAGAAAAAACTAAGAAAATTAAAAATCAAGCAGGAATTAAAAAAAACTGAAAAAGTCAAGAAGCCATGAAAAATTTTCCACGAATTCTCGTTATATGAATTTTCCATTTATTTTCCTTGCTTTCAATGTGATTCAAAAAAACCTTCAACTTTCATTCGACACATTCCTGTTTTCTTCGATACCATTTGGGAATTTTGGAAAAAACTGAGTTGAAAATCAAAAATCAAATTTAAACCATGGATCGTCAACAAGACGGATTTGTAAATTCAAAATTCGAAGAAAACAATGAAGACTTGAAGAAACTATGATTAATTTTGTGAGATTCTATTTGAATGTGAATTTTTAGAATTTTCAACGTTGCAATCCGGAAACTCAAAATTTGAAGAAAGTATAAATAATTTTGGAAGATGATTCCATTTGACTTTCAAAAAGCGTTAAGATACGATTCGTTTTTCTAACAACTTCGCGGAAATGTTTAGAAAAACTTAGAATTTAAGAAAATAGAAAAATTTTATATAAAAGCTGATAAAATTTGATCCATTCGTTTGTTGACCATACTTTAAAAGAATATGTTTTCAGATGAAGTTCTTCGCTTTGAATTGGATGATGAAGAATATAAAAAAAATAGTAAGTATACATATTGCGAGTGAATATTTCTTCCTCTTAAATTCTGTCAGCTCGTTGATAAATTGAAAGAAAAAGGATTTCTATAAAATTTATCAATTTTCCGATGGAAAACGGATTAGAATTGATTTGTTAATTTCTCCGCAGCAGACGCCACCGACGGATTGAAGAATGACCACGATTACGTCATCATTGATTTGAGTGAAGACAGCGAGGCGCCCAACTCCTCCAGTTTTCTCGGTTTCGACTTGGAGCAAATTGAAGAAAGTCGGATGAAGGCGAGAAAGTTCCGAAAATGTTTTGGGCATCGACGCTCGCCAATCGCGTCGCCCTTCGTCGATTCAAATGGGGATTCGGGTACAGTCGTTGATGCACCGACCGAAACCGAACCCGAAAAGCTAGCGATCGAGGTGACGCCTTACGACGACTCCGCCCACTTCGAGCGTCGTTCACTTTACAGTCTACTCAAAAACGTGCCAGTAAAATCACCGAAACGAAAATCGGAAACGGCGACGCAGGATTGGGACTCGGACGGCGGCACGGAAAAACGAAAACAGGAAACGAATCCCATCGATTCCCACTTCGTCAGTTATCGGGCGGAAAACGGCGCCGTCTTGGACGCCATCTACGTCGATTTTTATTTGGTTTTAATACAGGAGAGCGCCGTTTCGATATGGAATCAAACAGCTCTTGGAAATGTGCTCGGTACTATTATTCATTTTGTATATTCGTAATATCTCTCGTCAATGGATAATTTTAGGCGCTCAAAATCTTTGGATATTTATGGGGTGGTCGCAAAAAGTTATATTGAATAAGGAGTGTGCACAGAAAAAGTCAGTTGAAATGGTAGCGTCGACGGGCCAGTGTGTCGCTTATGTGGAACTGTGGACCAAGGAGCACAAGTCGGACGTGAGACAGGGACCGGTGGCCGACGTTTTTGCTAACGTTTACTATTGGAAATCGAATCGAATGGATAAAAAGGCTCTGCAGCTCGAGAATATAAATGGGTAAGTTTTACATTTCACAGGCTTGTCCCATCAGCTTTCAACTGTCGGACGCATGCGCTGTAAAATTTTCTGGGTCCTAAAATCGTACTGCGCAAGCTTATTGCAGTTTTTAATTTTGTAGATTTGCGGATTATGTTCAGTACGTGGTGATCAAGCCGTCGTTGAATATCGTCGTGAGTTGGCACTCCCAGATCAACACCATTCACGTGACATTAATTAACATGTACACGCTGGCGCCGGATTTCCAATCAATCGTGAGCGCTAAGGCGTTATCAAAAGTACAACATTACGTTTCCTCGTTGCATTACATCGAAGGTGGTTTCTTTTTTTACAATCTTCTGTCAATTTACTTATGCCTGCTTGTTTTCGACAGATAACGAAGAACTTTTGATGGGTTGCGGTGAACGGAATATAACTTTGTGGAACTTAAAGCACGGCTATATCGTCACTACAATCACTTTATCCGAAGTGAAGCTATCGTTGTCGACGCTTTGGGTAAAGTGCGATAGGGTACGTCCAAATATTTTCCTTCAGAAAATTCCATTATGCTTTTCTTTCTTAGGGTATTTTATTCGCATTACAACAGTGCCCAGATAGAGAACTTAGACTGATAGCGATTAATGGAAGAAAACAAACGTGGAAAACTTTGAAGATTTATGGAACTCCAACCGGTTTTGAAAGGTACCACTTAGTTTAAAATCAAAATTCGACAATTCCTTTTTATAAATTTTTCAGAATTCGAAACATTTATATCGAAAATGGTGTAGTAGTGTCGTTTTTCGATGAGGGAGTGGTTTGTTGGGACGCGCAAACGAATGAACAGATTATCGAAGAACTTCGTAACGAAAGTGCAGTGGAATATTTCCCATCGGGCAACAATTTGATTGTGGTGTCAAAGACAAAAGTTTTCATGAGGCACGCTTTAACATACCTTTTAACGACCGATGATTAGTCTAGTTGTAAAAATGCAAAAAAATAAATTTAATTATAGGCATATTTATTCAATAATTCTGTTTTGTATATAGTATCTTATATATATTTTGTGGAATGAATTATCTACGAAAGTTTTGATTGTAATAATTGTTAATTTGTTTCTATGAATCCAAAGCAAAGTTTGTAGTTTTTCACGAAATAAAAATAAAACTTCGAGATTGAATGGAATAGGCTATTTGGAATGTTGTTAGTTTGGGACAAGCGGGTCTTGGGATCAAACACCAATTTAGGACATGTTGTAAAAAAAGGTAACGAAAATTTGATATTTTGAAATGGTGAAATAAAGTTTTTTTATTACATTAGTAATTTCCATTCATTATCCCAATCAATCATTGTGCAGTTAAATGACAAGCCGTGAAGTGTCAGGTGATCAACTAACCGCTGCGCAACTAATTGTGCGCATCGTGACTGATCAATTGGCTAGTTAAATGATTAGCCGCGACGCAGCAGGCGATCATCTGTACTTTTGTCGTTTCGTGACTGATCAAACGTGCAGCTACATAACCAGCTGCGAAGCGGCAGATGACCAAATGAATGTTTATCGTTTCGCGACTAATGAACCGTCCCGTGCAATGACCATCCCCGAAGCGGCAGGTGAACAAATGTACATTTGTCACTTCATGACTAATCAATTATTGTCAACAAATGTACATTTGTCACTTCGAGAGTAATCAATTATTGTCGAGTTAAGTGACTAGCCGCGAAGTGGCAGGTGAACAAATGTACATTTGTCACTTCCTGACTAATCAATTATTGTCAAGTTAAATGACTAACCACGAAGCGGCAAGTGATCAAACAAAGACTTGTCGCCCTGCAACTAATCAATCGCTGTCCAGCCATTTGAATGGCTAGCCGACAAGCTGCAGATCATCAACTGAACATTTGTCGTTTCGCGTCTGATCAATCGTTTAGTTAAATGACTAGCCGCAAAGCGGCAGGTTAACAAATGGACATTTGTCACTTCGTGACTAATAAATTATTGTCAAGTTAAGTGACTAGCCGCGAAGCGGCTGGTGAACAAATGTACATTTGTCACTTCGTGACTACTCAATTATGTGTATAGTTAAGTGGCTAGCCGCGAAGCTACAGGTGACCAAACGAAGACTTGTCGCCACGCGACTAATCAATCGCTGTCCAGTCATTTGAATGGCTAGCTGAGAAGCTGCGGATCATCAACTGAACATTTGTCGTTCCGCGTCTGATCAATTGTTTAGTCAAAAGACTAGCCGCGAAGCGGCAGGTGAATAAATGTACATTTGTCACTTCGTGGCTAATCAATTATTGTCAAATTAAATGACTAGCCCCGAAGCGGCGGGTAATCAAACGAAGTCTTGTCGCCCCGCAACTAATCAATCGCTGTCCAGCCATTTGAATGGCTAGCCGAGAAGCTGCAGATTATGAACTGAACATTTGTCGTTTCGCATCTGATCAATCGTTTAGTTAAATGACTAGACGAGAAGCGGCATATGAACAAATGTACATTTGTCACTTCGAGAGTAATCAATTATTGTCGAGTTAAGTGACTAGCCGCGAAGTGGCAGGTGAACAAATGTACATTTGTCACTTCGTGACTAATCAATTATTGTCAAGTTAAATGACTAACCGCGAAGCGGCAAGTGATCAAACGAAGACTTGTCGCCCCGCAACTAATCAATCGCTGTCCAGCCATTTGAATGGCTAGCCGACAAGCTGCAGATCATCAACTGAACATTTGTCGTTTCGCGTCAATCGTTTAGTTAAATGACTAGCCGCAAAGCGGCAGGTTAACAAATGGACATTTGTCACTTCGTGACTAATAAATTATTGTCAAGTTAAGTGACTAGCCGCGAAGCGGCTGGTGAACAAATGTACATTTGTCACTTCGTGACTACTCAATTATGTGTATAGTTAAGTGGCTAGCCGCGAAGCTACAGGTGACCAAACGAAGACTTGTCGCCACGCGACTAATCAATCGCTGTCCAGTCATTTGAATGGCTAGCTGAGAAGCTGCGGATCATCAACTGAACATTTGTCGTTCCGCGTCTGATCAATTGTTTAGTCAAAAGACTAGCCGCGAAGCGGCAGGTGAATAAATGTACATTTGTCACTTCGTGGCTAATCAATTATTGTCAAATTAAATGACTAGCCCCGAAGCGGCGGGTAATCAAACGAAGTCTTGTCGCCCCGCAACTAATCAATCGCTGTCCAGCCATTTGAATGGCTAGCCGAGAAGCTGCAGATTATGAACTGAACATTTGTCGTTTCGCATCTGATCAATCGTTTAGTTAAATGACTAGACGAGAAGCGGCATATGAACAAATGTACATTTGTCACTTCGAGAGTAATCAATTATTGTCGAGTTAAGTGACTAGCCGCGAAGTGGCAGGTGAACAAATGTACATTTGTCACTTCGTGACTAATCAATTATTGTCAAGTTAAATGACTAACCGCGAAGCGGCAAGTGATCAAACGAAGACTTGTCGCCCCGCAACTAATCAATCGCTGTCCAGCCATTTGAATGGCTAGCCGAGAAGCTGCAGATCGTCAACTGAAAATTTGTCGTCAATCGTTTAGTTAAATGACTAGCCGCAAAGCGGCAGGTTAACAAATGGACATTTGTCACTTCGTGACTAATAAATTATTGTCAAGTTAAGTGACTAGCCGCGAAGCGGCTGGTGAACAAATGTACATTTGTCACTTCGTGACTACTCAATTATTGTATAGTTAAGTGACTAGCCGCGAAGCTACAGGTGACCAAACGAAGACTTGTCGCCCCGCGACTAATCAATCGCTGTCCAGTCATTTGAATGGCTAGCTGAGAAGCTGTGGATCATCAACTGAACATTTGTCGTTCCGCGTCTGATCAATTGTTTAGTCAAAAGACTAGCCGCGAAGCGGCAGGTGAATAAATGTACATTTGTCACTTCGTGGTTAATCAATTATTGTCAAATTAAATAACTAGCCCCGAAGCGGCAGGTAATCAAACGAAGTCTTGTCGCCCCGCAACTAATCAATCGCTGTCCAGCCATTTGAATGGCTAGCCGAGAAGCTGCAGATTATGAACTGAACATTTGTCGTTTCGCATCTGATCAATCGTTTAGTTAAATGACTAGACGAGAAGCGGCAGATGAACAAATGTACATTTGTCACTTCGAGAGTAATCAATTATTGTCGAGTTAAGTGACTAGCCGCGAAGTGGCAGGTGAACAAATGTACATTTGTCACTTCGTGACTAATCAATTATTGTCAAGTTAAATGACTAACCGCGAAGCGGCAAGTGATCAAACGAAGACTTGTCGGCCCGCAACTAATCAATCGCTGTCCAGCCATTTGAATGGCTAGCCGAGAAGCTGCAGATCGTCAACTGAAAATTTGTCGTCAATTGTTTAGTTAAATGACTAGCCGCAAAGCGGCAGGTTAACAAATGGACATTTGTCACTTCGTGACTAATCAATTATTGTCAAGTTAAATGACTAGCTGCGAAGCGTTGTTTAGATCATTTGGCATTTTGCGATTAATTAATGCTTGTCCAGTTGAATGAGTAGCCCCGACACAGCAATTGGTAAGGGAACAACTGTGGCTTCGCGACTAAACAATCTTTATGCATTCGAACAATGAGGCGCGAAGTTGCAGTTGATCAAATGGACATTTGTAGCATCGCCAGTAATCAATGGTTGTTCAGTCAAATAGACATTCGTTACGTGAAGCATCCATTTCATTGTTGTTTTCCACTAGTTATCAAATCAATAACTGTTTGCTTAGCAACAACGCAACATATGTCTAATCAATAATCACTAAAGAAATTGAAAACAATTCATTCACTTGAATTATTCAGATGTTTTCGTGTTTTCTGAGTAATCAATTGGAAGAGTTGTCAGTTTGATAATCAACGAAAAATGACGACAATCATCAGGGATATCACTCCACCAGTTTGTTTAGAATTTCCAGATTTGAAACAAGAGGAAGATGAGACGGCGAGTGAAGAAATGAAGAGAATGGAGTAAGGGCTATAAAATCACTGAGAAAAATAGAAAACATATTTGTTGTAGACAACAGCGAAAACGCGACGTGTTAGCTCCCAACCATCCTGCTTTGGAGAAATTCCAAAATGCGCTCAAAGATCATCTGCAGCGTCAAATCGAACATCTCCAATCTGAAATTCATGAATCGGTAAAAAGCCAAAAATTTCGACATAACAGCCACTCATGTCCATTTTAGGAAACAACGACAAGAACAAAAAACGCGAAAAAAGAAGAAATCGGCGTTGAAACATATGAAATACAACAAGCAGTCCGTAAACAACACCAAACGTTGGAAGAGTTTACAGAAAATTTGAAAAGCACAGCGGCTGCAAAAGAAGAAATTTATGCCGAAGTGAAGGATTACAAAGTAAAAACCAGAGAGGAAATGGAAAATCTGATGAAAGAAGAAAAACGAGGTTTTCAGCTCGCTTTATAATCATTTATAATCATTACACTGATAACTTTTAGATAAGGAATTGCGTAGTGAGGTGGAAACCATCAACTTTCTGCTACGACAAACCGCGCAATGGGAAGAACAAGTTGAATCGGACATAACAATAAGCAAAAGAGTAGCAGAAAAATCGCGTAAAGAACAGGCGACGTTGATAGAAGAAAAACAAAAGCAAGATATGATCATCTACAAACTGCAATCCGAAGTTTGGAAACTTGAAATGGAGTTAGAAACGATCGACACGAGATTACAAATAAAAGAGGAAGAAAGGGAAAATCTAGCTCAAGCGGTAGCTGAAGGAAACACAACAATCGAGGCTTTAGAATCTGAATATCGATGCTTGAAACATTCCTGGGACTCCGTTGTTCAGGCAATTTCCAACCGAGATAAAGTATTAAACTGCATAAATGAAGAATTTAAGTAAGCTGACAATATAAGCACTTTTGGATGAAAATCTTCAAATTTTTAGTAAGCGCGACGAAGAACTGAAAAATATTATATCCGAAACGGAACAAATAAAAAAGCTGACAAAACAAGAGATGTTCGAAAGTGAAAAACTGACCGCCATCAAAAACCGAATACAGATGGACATATCGAAAACCAAATGTCGCATAAGCGACGAGTACATCAAACAGAAGAAACTGGAAAAAAGAATCGAGGGACACCAAGCGATCATAGATCAAATCGAAGACGATATAAATAAAATAGCTGTGGTAAATAAACGAAACCTGTACACCTTGACTAAATGAACACTCGAACGTTTTCCAGATGGAAGCCGAAGAAGTGACAATTTTGGCATCGCTCGAACGTGAATACAACAAAAAGAACGCCGTGAAGCAACGTTGCGAAGACGAAATTTTGGAACTGCTCGAGAACGAAACCTCCAACAGTAAGGCCTCGCAGCACTTGGCTCGAAAGTATCGAGAAATGAAAGCGCTCAACCGAAAATTGGTTGGAGCCGCTGGATTCAAGCTGGCACGCAATACAACAACTTATCATTGCAGGAAATCACTTTGGCCATAGCGGAAAATAAAAACTCCAAATTGAAAACGAAATTAGAATCGCAATTTATAATCAACGACGATCTGTTCAAATTGTTGAAGGAGCTGAAGGAGAAGAGCGATCATTTGGAAAAAGAGTTGACGGAGCAACAGGATTCGGTCAAACATTTGGAGAGTCTTATTTTGAAGAGGCAAAGATTAACGGATAAACTTAATATTAAAGTTATGGATATGGTTACCATATTTGGGGTAATGTATTTATTGGAATTTTCATTTCGGTTTTGTTTCTTTATTGGATAACTGTCTGAGGTTACTTTGAGACGTCAATGTTACTTTACGACGGAATGTTAATATTTCCAATGCATGCTGTCTCCGTCCGTGGGCAAAGGACAAGCAGCCGCCTCCACACCCTTATTGACCTCTTTCTACCCTCCCCCTCACACAGCACAATGATATAATATACAATGATAATATTTAGATTTCAATATGTTTCACTTCATTTACCTATAACTTAATTGTTAAATTTATTAACTAACTTTAATTTTTTTTATTACTTATGAACTTCAGTTCCATGGGTTTTTTGTGATATGAATTTTGAATCCCTTCTTGAGGAACTTTGTTTATAACGGTGACCATCTCGCGACCATGGAGCACCGTGAAACAGATATCAAATTTCAAATTCTTCAAGATTTTGCCGCCCTGGGGACGCGCCCTCGTTGCCCATGCGGTAAATCCGGCCCAATCCACATTTTCTCATCTGTCGCTTCGAGATTATTCATTCGCTAAATTTATTCCAGGGAAAAGAAATATCGCCTGGAGAATTAATAATACTGAAGCTCGAAAAAGCTATTGAAGAGGTCAAGGCAGAAAATAAAGAATTGCAAACCTTCTGGATGCGAGATCAACGCAACGTCCTGGTTCTATCGGAGACTCGACAAAAGCAAATTTCAAGCTGCGACTTATTGAAAAAACGTGAGCCGCATCGTTTGAACTGCAAATATAAAAATTTTTTATTTTACAGAAATCCTCATAATGCGCCAGAAAAATTTGAGACTGTTGAACGAAATCGAACATATACAAAATGAAGATCACAAAACGTTGAGAAATATTATCAATCTACACAACTTAATGGTCACCAAAAGCGAAGCTTTAAACAAAAAACAGGACAAGAAACGTTATTTGGATGGCACTTGCGATTTAAAGCAAACGGAATTCATGACAAGATTAAAGGTTGAAAAACGAATTTTAATTTTTAATTTCAAGTTAAAACATTTTCAGGAAGCCGAAATACAATGTCTGAGATTGGAAGCCGACATAGCGGATATCGAGGAAGAAAAATTGTTATTATCCAAACAATTACTCGACATAAATCGTGAAGTACTGGAATGGGAAAAACGACTCAAAGTTATGGTTGATACAAAAAAACAAATCGAGCAGGAGAAAGGTTCGGAGGGTGAAATGGGGCAAATGAAAATTGAAGTTCATAAAATGGAGGTGAGTCGAAGATATATTGGAACAGTGAGAAACTCGATTGAATTTTAGATAAGATACGGACAATTGAAAAAAGCGCAAGAAAAACTGATGGTCGATTTAGAGCAGTGCGTTTATAGACGAGACTCGATCTTTTCCGTGAACGAAGCTCGCGGAAAACGCAGCAAATTCGGTTTAGAAAAGATGCGATTCAACTTCAAACGTAAAATTTCCGATACGAAGAATCGCATCAAACAGTTGGAAAATGTAAGGCTCACTGTTTTACTTAGTAATTTATTTTCGGTCTGTTGTCACGAAACTCGGAAACTGGATGTCCATTTCTGTCATTCGTTTCAAGGACGGGCAATCGAGTTGTTAATTCATTGATAAATGTTGCGCTCTTTTGCGTGTTTTAGAAAAATTGGACAGCGATTACAACTCGTAGACTGGCCATATAGTTACTACTTTGAGAGGATGGTCAAATTAGTGTTATGCACTTCGTAGGAGTGTCAGATATATGAATAAAACTCCATCTTTGGGTGTTTAGACAAGACCCAAAACGGGGAGAGGGGGGAGATATTGTGCCTAGATTTGACTCAAATTACAAAAGAAAAACGGTTTGCTGGATGAAGTGATCATAGACAAATATTTTTAACCTTGTTTCATAGTATAGGTTGCATATTTTTATTGTTTCTATGAACCAATTATTTTGGCTAGCCATGGGTTTCCACGACGAGTGTTGAATATTTTGTCGCTATCTTTTGAAAACTTATTTCTTGGGGCGCGCCCCTTCTCCCTCCCCTTTATTCGGTACTGCCAACCGCCTTGTTTAAGGGGTACTGACGGGCAATCGAGTTGTTAATTCATTGATAAATGTTGCGCTCTTTTTGCGTGTTTTAGAAAAATTGGACAGCGATTACAACTCGTAGACTGGCCGCACCGTGATGAAACTTTCACGAAAAATCCTCTCATAGATGCGACACTGAAATCTAGCCCAAACATGTGAATCCCATGAAAATTGAAAAATTGATAAATGTTGCGCTCTTTTTGCGTGTTTTAGAAAAATTGGACAGCGATTACAACTTGTAGAGTGGCCGCACGGTGATGAAACTTTCACGAAAAATCCTTCAACAGATGCGACACTGAATTCCGTGCCAAAAATGTCATTTCGGTGAAAATTGAAATTTTGATAAACGGTGCGCGTTTTTGCGTGTTTTAGAAAATTTGGAGCGCGATAAAATCTCTTAGGGTGGCCGCACGGTGATGAAACTTTCACGAAAAATCCTTCAATAGATGCGACACTGAATTCCGTGCCAAAAATGTCATTTCGGTGAAAATTGAAATTTTGATAAACGGTGCGCGTTTTTGCGTGTTTTAGAAAATTTGGAGCGCGATAAAATCTCTTAGGGTGGCCGCACGGTGATGAAACTTTCACGAAAAATCCTTCAACAGATGCGACACTGAATTCCGTGCCAAAAATGTCATTTCGGTGAAAATTGAAATTTTGATAAACGGTGCGCGTTTTTGCGTGTTTTAGAAAATTTGGAGCGCGATAAAATCTCTTAGGGTGGCCGCACGGTGATGAAACTTTCACGAAAAATCCTTCAATAGATGCGACACTGAATTCCGTGCCAAAAATGTCATTTCGGTGAAAATTGAAATTTTGATAAACGGTGCGCGTTTTTGCGTGTTTTAGAAAATTTGGAGCGCGATAAAATCTCTTAGGGTGGCCGCACGGTGATGAAACTTTCACGAAAAATCCTTCAATAGATGCGACACTGAATTCCGTGCCAAAAATGTCATTTCGGTGAAAATTGAAATTTTGATAAACGGTGCGCGTTTTTGCGTGTTTTAGAAAATTTGGAGCGCGATAAAATCTCTTAGGGTGGCCGCACGGTGATGAAACTTTCACGAAAAATCCTTCAATAGATGCGACACTGAATTCCGTGCCTGTCATTTCGGTGAAAATTGAAATTTTGATAAACGGTGCGCGTTTTTGCGTGTTTTAGAAAATTTGGAGCGCGATAAAATCTCTTAGGGTGGCCGCACGGTGATGAAACTTTCACGAAAAATCCTTCAATAGATGCGACACTGAATTCCGTGCCAAAAATGTCATTTCGGTGAAAATTGAAATTTTGATAAACGGTGCGCGTTTTTGCGTGTTTTAGAAAATTTGGAGCGCGATAAAATCTCTTAGGGTGGCCGCACGGTGATGAAACTTTCACGAAAAATCCTTCAATAGATGCGACACTGAATTCCGTGCCAAAATGTCATTTCGGTGAAAATTGAAATTTTGATAAACGGTGCGCGTTTTTGCGTGTTTTAGAAAATTTGGAGCGCGATAAAATCTCTTAGGGTGGCCGCACGGTGATGAAACTTTCACGAAAAATCCTTCAATAGATGCGACACTGAATTCCGTGCCAAAAATGTCATTTCGGTGAAAATTGAAATTTTGATAAACGGTGCGCGTTTTTGCGTGTTTTAGAAAATTTGGAGCGCGATAAAATCTCTTAGGGTGGCCGCACGGTGATGAAACTTTCACGAAAAATCCTTCAATAGATGCGACACTGAATTCCGTGCCAAAAATGTCATTTCGGTGAAAATTGAAATTTTGATAAACGGTGCGCGTTTTTGCGTGTTTTAGAAAATTTGGAGCGCGATAAAATCTCTTAGGGTGGCCGCACGGTGATGAAACTTTCACGAAAAATCCTTCAATAGATGCGACACTGAATTCCGTGCCAAAAATGTCATTTCGGTGAAAATTGAAATTTTGATAAACGGTGCGCGTTTTTGCGTGTTTTAGAAAATTTGGAGCGCGATAAAATCTCTTAGGGTGGCCGCACGGTGATGAAACTTTCACGAAAAATCCTTCAATAGATGCGACACTGAATTCCGTGCCAAAAATGTCATTTCGGTGAAAATTGAAATTTTGATAAACGGTGCGCGTTTTTGCGTGTTTTAGAAAATTTGGAGCGCGATAAAATCTCTTAGGGTGGCCGCACGGTGATGAAACTTTCACGAAAAATCCTTCAATAGATGCGACACTGAATTCCGTGCCAAAAATGTCATTTCGGTGAAAATTGAAATTTTGATAAACGGTGCGCGTTTTTGCGTGTTTTAGAAAATTTGGAGCGCGATGAAATCTTTTAGGGTGGCCGCACGGTGATGAAACTTTCACGAAAAATCCTTCAATAGATGCGACACTGAATTCCGTGCCAAAAAATGTCATTTCGATGAAAATTGAAATTTTGATAAATGGTGCGCGTTTTTGCGTGTTTTAGAAAATTTGGAGCGCGATAAAATCTCTTAGGGTGGCCGCACGGTGATGAAACTTTCACGAAAAATCCTTCAACAGATGCGACACTGAATTCCGTACCAAAAATGTCATTTCGGTGAAAATTGAAATTTTGATAAACGGTGCGCGTTTTTGCGTGTTTTAGAAAATTTGGAGCGCGATAAAATCTCTTAGGGTGGCCGCACGGTGATGAAACTTTCACGAAAAATCCTTCAATAGATGCGACACTGAATTCCGTGCCAAAAATGTCTTTTCGGTGAAAATTGAAATTTTGATAAACGGTGCGCGTTTTTGCGTGTTTTAGAAAATTTGGAGCGCGATAAAATCTCTTAGGGTGACCGCACGGTGATGAAACTTTCACAAAAAATCCTTCAACAGATGCGACACTGAATTCCGTGCCAAAAATGTCATTTCGATGAAAATTGAAATTTTGATAAACGGTGCGCGTTTTTGTGTGTTTTAGAAAATTTGGAGCGCGATAAAATCTCTTAGGGTGGCCGCACGGTGATGAAACTTTCACGAAAAATCCTCTCATAGATGCGACACTGAAATCTAGCCCAAACATGTCAACCCGATGAAAATTGAAAAATTGATAAATGTTGCGCTGTTTTTGGTTGTTTTAGAAAAATTGGATAGCGATTACAACTCGTACAGTGTCTGCACGGTGATGAAACTTTCACGAAAAATCCTCTCATACATGTGACATCGAAATCTAGCCCAAACATGTCAATCCGATTAGAATTGAAAAGTTGATAAATGTTGCGCTTTTTTGCGTCTTTTCGAAAAATTGGACAGCGATTACAACTCGTAGAGTGGCCGCACCGTGATGAAACTTTCACGAAAAATTCTCTCATAGATGCGACACTGAAATCTAGCCCAAACATGTCAAACCGATGAAAATTGAAACATTGATAAATGTTGCGCTGTTTTTGGTTGTTTTAGAAAAATTGGATAGCGATTACAACTCGTACAGTGTCTGCACGGTGATGAAACTTTCACGAAAAATCCTCTCATACATGCGACACCGAAATCTAGCCCAAACATGTTAATCCGATGAAAATTAAAAAATTGATACATGTTGCGCTTTTTTGCGTATTTTTAAAAAATTGGACAGCGATTACAACTCGTAGAATGGCCGCACCGTGATGAAACTTTCACGAAAAATCCTCTCATAGATGCGACACCGAAATCTAACCGAAACATGTCAATCCGATGAATGTTGCGCTTTTTTTGAAAAATTGGAGCGCGATCCAAAGACATTTCGGTGCATTACATGGGTGGGAGGGGGGTTGAAAATCGTCGAAAACTGCGTTACGTAATTTTTGAACGGTCCCTAAGAGGCCTTATAAGGATCCTTATAAGAGCCCTTATAAGGATCCCTATTAGGATCACGCTAATCTTCAACGATCGAGAATTAGTCACATAGTTTAAATTTTCAAACTACTACTTTGAGTTCGTTTTAACGTTTGTATACAGAGTAACTTATTATGATCCATTTTTCGCAGGAAATAAAATCAACAAACAAACAAACGGAGCAACGCATGGAGGAAAAAGGTCGCCTTGAGTCCGAAATAAAAGTAATAGATAACGATATAACAGCGATTAAAGATTTAACGCAGTGCGTGCTGAACGCATACGAGAAGGAAAAATCGCGACGAATGCTGATCTTTGAACTGTTGGTGATGAAACAAAAGAAATTGAGTATGTATACGGAATTATCGAAAGGGAAAAAGCCGGTGTTCTTCTATAAAAATCAAGGAGTGTTACTCATCGAAACTTCGAAACATCGTGAAATGAACAACAAATTATTGGCGATAACGGAAAATTTGTGCGATCATTTTCCGCAACATTGTCACGAGTTCATCAGGATTTTTAATACTTTGAATCTGCCGCAATTGTATGCATCGGATGTTATTGAATAAATATCTATCATTCTTTGACAATTGTTCGATTCTTTATTATTTTTATTTAGCGAAATTTTTGTTATATCCTGGCACCACTTCCTGTTTTCAACTTTATTTTCAATCAACAAATTCCGGAACGTGCTCCGACTATTATCTCTAAACTGAATAATTCATCTTGTAACCATGTTACACGTAGTTATCTGATGATATTTATTATTATATCATTCTCCATTGTTTTGCCTCAACAGTATGTTATTCCCCGTGTGAAGTGGTTGAATAAATTGTTCGTTACATTTTGTTTGCTGGCGAAGAAATCGAATGCGGTTTTTCCGGAAATGATCATATCGGAAAGATATTTTCAGTTCAAGTGCGTGGAATTCACTAATAAAGATTTATCAATGAAGATATATGAAACGAATGAGATCAATTTTTAAGTTTATCACTCTTTTTTACAAATTTGCGCGAATGAAAGAAAATCCAAGCTCTAACATGTCTTTTATGCACCCTTAGTGGTCTTACGTCTCTGCTTGCTAAAGATAGGTTCGGGGAGCAAGGTACAGGAATGACCTTTGTTCTACACTTTTAAGCATTTTCGACCATTTGATATCCCCACTGGAGTGCTTATGGTTGAGAAGTTGAGAATCATAGTTCTGTATTGGTAATACAAAATATTGAAACAATAAAGTTGTCTTGGGTCGAGAATACCAGTAATCCTATATAATTCGTCAGATGAACATATCAGATCCCTCCTAGCTTAATTACCTCCAGCTTTTCCAAGTATCCATCCGTTGCAGCTTCCCACGCCAAGATGCCATCACTGACTGCATTAAAGAATAGTATAGCATTTTCTTTTGGTTGGAGTTACAGAAACTACTACCACTAGAAACTAGAAGGCTGGAATTGTGGCAGACCCATCTTAAGTGAGAATCAACAACAATTCCCAAGTATCTTACTTGGGTTGCCCTTACGATCGATATAGTTTTTTGACCAGTAGAGATCTTCCACTCACCAAATAAAGGTGACGTGGATGCACTGCTTGCGAACGGCGAAAACACCGTCTTTTTCTCATTGGATCCCAACGATTTTGCTTAGCTTGATATCCACTTCAATCTTAATTTTCAAGTCAGACCAACTCTTAGCCGAATAAAAGAACACGGTTTCATTAGCATCTCCTCAAATTGGCAGGCATAGAACAGGACCCAATACAGTTCCTTGGGGAACACCACACTCCACTGTACTTATTGAACTTCGGACGCCGTTGGCTATCACGTATTATTGTTTGTTTTTCAGACAGATCGCACGTGTTTGCGAAACCTGATATGTTCCAGAGTCGTTAGGAGACGGTCATGGGACACAGTGTTGAAGGGCTTAATCAGGTCCACGAATACCCATACGAATGGAGTACCATTATTCAAGGCACCATAGATCTTAGAGAGCAAGCAAGAGAGTGCTTCTTCCCCTTTTTAAACTCATTTATCCATAAATGTGGTCACTCTTACCAGCAGTATTCGCTCAAAAATCTTTCCAAGAACAGGAATGACAGAGCTTGGTCTGCAGTTGGATGCCAAGGATTGAAAAAGTGAATGATCTAGGTTCTCAGGTTGAAAGGCGTGCAGAAATGTTGAAGTTTCGACTCTCGCTCTAGATTCATCTTCGGGGAAACCTTTTGGTACTCGTAGAACTAAAGCTTCTTGAGGAATATGAATGAGATGGGTCGTTCTGTTTTATAGGGTTTTCGGGATTACGTGGTCTGTGTGATGTGGTTCGTATTGTGGTGTAGGTGAAGTCTCTCTTGATTTTATGAGTTCGATAAAGGATCACCAGATCAGGATTAGCCCGATGCCGTCGTCACGACGGTTGAGACAATTGGGTCGTCTTTTGATTTGTATCGCTTTTCTAATTGTGCAAGCACGGAGCCTGAGTAGTATGGCTAGGGTTTTTGTATTCTCGAAGTCTGGAATGTCCCGTTTGTGAAAATCCGATCTCGTTTACGGATTGACGTCGAATGTTCATAAATTCGATTAGTTTGCCCTATACACGTTTTGTGGATATTGTTGGCAAGGTATTTCGTATAGGTCGTTCTGTTTTATAGGGTTTTCGGGATTACGTGGTCTGTGTGATGTGGTTCGTATTGTGGTGTAGGTGAAGTCTCTCTTGATTTTATGAGTTCGATAAAGGATCACCAGATCAGGATTAGCCCGATGCCGTCGTCACGACGGTTGAGACAATTGGGTCGTCTTTTGATTTGTATCGCTTTTCTAATTGTGCAAGCACGGAGCCTGAGTAGTATGGCTAGGGTTTTTGTATTCTCGAAGTCTGGAATGTCCCGTTTGTGAAAATCCGATCTCGTTTACGGATTGACGTCGAATGTTCATAAATTCGATTAGTTTGCCCTATACACGTTTTGTGGATATTGTTGGCAAGGTATTTCGTATACACCGGGATTGTCATTCCGGATTTTGTCTTTTGGTTTTGAGATGTGGGTTGCTATTGTTCAATGTGTAGTGAAAATGGATTTAATATTGTTCCGTTGTCTGTCAGTTGCTCCTTTGATATGAAGAAAGATGTCTTTGGTTTCTTTTAGATTCGTGCCTAATGGGTTGGAGTGTATTGTTCCAAAATCGAGAGAAGTTCATATGTTCTGTCTGATATTATTTCTGCCGTAGCCATTACTTATCAGAATACGTTTTGATTTCGGGAGTTCTGTGGATCTGTTGTCTTCATTTGTTTATCGAAAGATCTGAGGAGTAACGATTTGACGACTGAGTTAATTCGAGATGAATCATGATGCGAACTTAAATTAAGCTATCGGTTGGTGTGTGTTGGCTTATAGTATACCTAATGAAGGAATCCGGAGTTGTGATTTTGACGCCCAGAAAAGGAAAAGAAAAATCCTCTTCTTTTTCCATTGTGAATTGTACTTTTGGATGGATAATGTTCAGATGAGAGAGAAACTGATCCAAGGAGTTTCTTCCATGTGGCCAAATAACGAAGGTGTCATCTGTGTATCTGATGCAGCATGTTGGTTTTAATGAGAACGAATCAAGAGCAGAAATTTCAAACCCTTCCATGTAGATATTGGCAAGGATTGGGGATAGAGCTGACCAATCTATTAAGTATACATTGTCATGGCGGTGAAATTTTAGATCACTTTCCATCAAAGAACAAAAACTTCATAACAATGTGACGATGTTGAATGCGATTTCCACGAAACGTCACCACATACTTTTTTATTTTTCAGCTTTGCGGCTCACAAGAACAGAGGTTTTGAAACACGATTCAAAGCGATCGCAGGTGGTCTTATCCAACTTCGACATTGTCTGGGATAATCTTATTTGGGGCAACATATATGAAGGTAAGGTGTACAATTAATTCTGCCAAAATGGATTTATGTATAATACGGAGATCATGCGATACTCAGTTCGCAGCACAATATGTTTGTCAGGGGCTCGATGTTGTAAATAGATATTTTCAAAAGGCAACTGCTGAAAAGCCAATAAATTTGTGTGCCTTTTCTGAGAATCTTGCGGGTCACATCAGATCATATTTGAAGGAACGTACAGATTGGAGTTCAAACTGTTATGAATTTGCTTCATCATTTGATGTAACACAAGGTTCGATTTTCAGACCCTTATTAGTCATACTTGTTAATTATACAGGGTGAGTTTTTTAACTTGAGACATGCAAATTACTCGAAAAGGACGAAATATCGGAGAAAATGTTTGAGGCAAAAATTGTGAAGTTTCCAGGGGGAAATCAGATGACGACCTTGAATTTAATCTTGAATCCAGTTTTCAAGGTCAAATGAAGGTCAACCTGGATTTTCAAATGGGAACTCCTATTTTTTGCTACGGATTCACAATCTGCGTGTGAAAAGTTTTTTTCATGGGAAATTTCGTTATGAAATGTCTAGTTTCCTCGATAGAAGGCGCCAGATTTTAAGAAGGTTTGTCCTTGAATTTGTTTGGAAGCAGTCATACTTGCCCTGAGTACACTGCGCTCTTCTTTTAAACTCTATTGATTGAAAAGTTCGGGATTTTTTCGGAAGATTCTCATTATTTAACCTCCAGCACATTAATAACTAAAGCCCGGACTTTAGGCACTATAAATTCGTTAAAAAAAGGCAGTGAAAAGGCAATAAAAATACTCAAAATAGCCACTTAAAATAGGCATTTATTATATACTGATAGATAAAAACAGATGAGATAAAACAAAAAAACATTTGATGTTAATACTTATTCTTTATTAAACATAACTACCAATAGTTTTCTCAAATTTTCAAATTTTATACTTTGTCGTCTATCTGATAAAATATGTTTATACAACGAAAAAGATCTCTCCACATCAACAGATGTCAAAGGTGCATACATAAATGAGGATATTTCGGTAGGGTTCAAGAAATTACTGACCCCATCTCCTAATAAAATCGAATTTATTTCGCGCATCTTGACCAAACCACTATTGTTCTGCAACACTTTTTCACATTTTTCTTTCATGAACTCTCCTTTTAATCCAGGCGCAGAATTGATTCTTTCAATTGTTTCATCCATAATGTTCAATTGCTCTTGTAATTTTAAATTCCTCTCTTCTAGTTTTTGTATTGATGTTGGAATTGAATGAAAATGTGCAAGTATGTATGCTAAATCAGACTGGATATTCTTTTTGGACAAAACATCTTTACATATTTTTATTGAAGCTGCATCATTTTCGAGGTGATCCACTATTTCTACAATTTTCTCGAAATGGGTTGCGTAATAAATGGCAGCCGATATCCATGTACCCCATCTCGTTATTGTAGGTTGAGGTGGTAATGGCAGATCTGGTGCAAGTTCTTTGAATGAACGTTTGATATTAACAGATCGACATCGTGAAATAAACTTCGCGCTTCTTCAGCAACTCTATGCAATGCATGAGCTATACACGTCACATGAACCATTTTTGGAAATAGAACTTGCAGAACTTTTCCAGCTGCTTTCATGTATGGAGCGGCATCAGAAACAAATAGCAACACTTTGTCATGTTTCACTCCATCTGGCCACAATAATGAGAGCGCACTGGTAAATAATTGGGCTATTGTCGAATTATTGGCTGATTCGAGTACTTCACTTGTTAATAAATACGTGTTAGAGTCCTGGTGAGTTGATTGTAGAGTTCCAATAATTACGTTGGCTACGTAGCGGCCAAGAGCATCGGTTGTTTCGTCAATGGACACCCACAAATTTTTACCTTCCGTTTCTTTTCTAATTTTGTTCATCTTTTCCTGGAACACTACATCAATATAATTTTTCCGGAGGGTGGACTCACTTGGCACGTGTTCTTTGGTGTACTTTTCAAGGAATGCTTTTAGAGAAGGATTTTCCAATTTCCAAAGAGGAATGTTCGCATCCATCAGTGCTTTACATAAATCCAAAGAGAATTGGGATTGTCGATTGGATATAACGCCGAAATTCGGAAGCAGACACGTTTTTACTATCGCAATTTTTCGAAGCAGCATTTTTATGTTTCACTGTTGAAAGGTGCTGGGATACAAAATACTTCTTCTCAAAATTCACTTTACAGTCACATATTTTGCAGAATAACACAGAACCGTCACTACTGAAAACGTCTTTACCGAATTCAAGTATTAATTTATTCAATTTTGTTTGCTCGGATGCTCTGACTTTAGGCATATTGGCTGGCGATAAGTTGAACCGAATGGGCGAATGGTGAAAAACAACTGAACGGAAATGGGTATTACGATATATTTATACCTATAGGTATCTGGTTTTAGGTTTTCCCATCAGTAACAGTTGTTGTATCAATTCCTAGAAAAAGGGAACTATCTCTTGTCTATGTACCAATCCTGCCTACCTGAGATCTTAGGGTTTCCCACTTTATACTATCATAAATTGTTCGAAATAGGCGAAATAAGTCATAAAATCCCATTTTAGGCAAAATAGACAGAAAATACGAAAATAGGCATTTTATGGCATTTTGCCTAACATCCGGGCTTTACTTATAAGGGTCTGTTTTGAAGGAGTTCGCGATTCGACTGTCTGTCTCTTCTCAACAAAATGAAGGAATTAAAAAATCAGAAATTATGACGTCTTGCAATCTTGATGAACAGATAGTTTTTTTGCATTCCTGATTATCCTTATGGCATCGTTCGTCTCTGTCATTATAAACTCAATCAATTTGCCGAAATTGACGTTGGAAGCCAAAAACCATTTACAATTCTAATGGAAAATGAAATTACTTCTACTTGGATTGCAATCAAGAAGTTCTTTTCCCACTAATTGTACGCAAACATGTTTTTATACTCGGCCGATTCACTATAAAAGTAGTAATCAATGTATGCGCATTTCAAAATAACAATAGACATACAATCAAATAAATGCACGAACGGTCCGTTAACCTTTAGCGAATTTTAGATTGCTGCGAATCGCTAATAATGGGCCCCAAGTCGTCATCGTCACAGTTACGCAAATAAAAGGCGTGTCGTAGCTCAACATCTGCTGACAAAAACTGTTGCTCTATGATACGCACCACGCCAGCGGCGTAACGTCCACAGCACTCGATAAAATTTGTGAACTGCCGAGTTCAATATGACAGTTACGTTTTTTCTAATCTATATTTTACTTGTCTTGCCCAAGTAATTTCCAAAATCTCTATTAAAACGTCAAAAACGCACAAATAGAAAGGTGAGTAGCCTTCAAGGCGCCACTGTCGCCAAAAAGGGGCTCGTCGGCGACCGAGCGCGCCGGCGCCAAATCATTAATATTCAAATTTGCCCGTACACAACCCGTTGCCGCCGATCGGCGATTTGTATCTCTTTTGAATGGACGAGGCGCGCAAAAGCTGATTTTCCTGGGCGGCCGACGTTATTTATTGTAGAATTCGAAACGGGGATCAGTTTACGTCCGACCGGTCGGCCAAAGCGAAATAACTTGAAGAACGTCCGCTAAATGAACCGTTTCACATAACCGCAAATCGGTACCACGTTTAACATTGTGTGCGACGAGCGTGATCTCTTTTTTTTTGTCTTAAATTATCGTTAATTATTTTTTTTGCTCTTTGGTTTTGTGGCACGTCGAGATAATTGGTAAGAAACCGTTTTCTTTTATTAGATGGTTATTTTGGTTGCTACGGAGTTTATTTTAGTTTTAGAATCAAAAGGTAGTTGCTTGGGATAACGTGCCAAAATTTTATATTTGTTTTGTTTTTTTGGGTATTGTCGCTTCATATTGTTATATTCTCAATATATGGAAGCGGTTGAATGAAATTCGAATTACATATTAAACTAGTTCAGTCATGAATATTAATAACGTCCGCATTTTTTCATTGTAGAACAATGACTTGCCACTTCTTTAAAAAAAAGTTACATCGAATCAATTATAACTGTTTATTTTTATTAATTGGAGTATAATTAAAAAAAGTGGAATCCGTTGTCATGTGTTAAACGAAATTTTTGGAAGTTGCTTGCGAATAAGCGCATTTCCATTCTGGAATAGGTTAATCAATTCATGTGGTTTGATAAGCGATTAAATCTGGAAGGAAGGCACGCTTATAGACGCGAGTACTCACGAAATTTGAGTATGTATTTAAGTAGTAATTGGAAGAGAAATTTTCGGCGAAAGTGACTTTTGAAACAAATATTTACATTATCTGATACAATGTACACCTCTATCCTGTGGTAAATCCGTCACTGTATCAATAAGAAATCTACAAATTTTTCGACAAACAATTCCATTTTAGTATGACATTCGGGTTTTTCTCCATACTGAATCGAATTCCTTAAATGTACAAAACGAAACTTGTTCTTCTGTTCAAAACGATTATGGTATTCACCATAATAAAGTCATTAGATCGTCAGTAATTAACCGACGAATTCGCAATGTTGACGTCATGACAATGTTGACTTCATTAATTTATTTCGCATTGGCACAATTAAACTGGATTTTTGAGAGGCCCTAGACTAGGGAACGCAAAAAACCTGCTCCATGAGGAATTTCTTGGAGATTTGTTTTCAAAGTTTCTATGACGATTTTCAAAGATGGACAAAAATTTTTCGACTAATTTGGTTTCAAATATTTGCACGGGATAGATTCGAAATTTTGATCAAATGTTGATTTTTCTTTCCCTTCACTTCAATGAAAAATCTGTGTTAATTTTCGCTTAGTTCTTTTTTAAATTTACTTAAAATTTTCCAGAATTTTAAACTTCACTTCAATGTTCTTCAGGTTATTCTTCGTTTCTTCTTCGATACCTTGAGCAAATATTAAGAAACTGTTTAAAATCAGAGTTGAAATTCCAATTAATGAAAAAACATCTAAAAATCATTTAAAGATTTGAGGAAATCAATGTGAATTTGTTGAAACTACTGTGAATTCTAAGAGAATTACTTCGATATAAAATTTTTTTATTCTCATTGCTTTTTTCTCAACTACTAACGTTTGACAATTTCCAACTTTTCATTGAAATTTCCGAATTTTTCTTTATCTTCTTCGATAAAAAATTTGGTGTAGTTACATATCTCAAGAACCAGAATAAGAAGCAAAAAACACAGAAAAACAATAATTATCTCAGATAACAAATCTAATATACAAAATTCGTCGAAAACACTGAATAATTCAAGTAGAAAAATTTCGGAAAAATATTTGGATTTTCGCTCTGTTCTTCAAACTTTCAATTTCACTTCAAGATTTTCAAGTTATTTATCGCTTCTTTGGAAAAACTGAAAACCGAGTTCAATTTCCAAAGAATAAAGAATCACCTAAAAATCACATTCGGATAAAAAAAATTTGAAAAAATCAATGGGAATTTTTGAGAAACTGCTGTGATTGTTGAGGAAGGTTTCCAACTTTTCATTGAAATTTTTGAATTCTTCTTTAATTTTCTTCAATACCATGTGAAAACTTTTTAAAAAAAAGCAAAGTGAAAAAACAAAGGACGAAGAAAAACAATCATTTGGTTATATAAAAAATCTATAGACACAAAATTCAAGTAAAACATTGAAATATTCAAAAAACAATGAAAACTTCTGGTAAAAATATTCAAGTTTCGTTTCGTTTTCTTTGAATTTTCAACTTCTCAGCTTATTCGCATGAAAAACGATTCTTAAATTCAAAAGATCTGAAGATTTGGATTGGTCATGTTTTTGGGATATGTAGAGATGTTTTATTCCTTCTTTTATAATTTGGTCAGTTTGTTGAATTTCTTCAATTTTCTTGTTTCCACATGAGTTTTGTCTAAAAGTGTCACGAATCGTAGAAACAACGAAGAGTAAATCCAATTTTTTGTAAGATTTGGAGCAAATAAAGAACACTTTTGAACCAATTTTTTCGTGTTTTGAATTCTGACCTGAACTTTCAATTCTATAATAATAACGAGATAAAGATAAAACAAAGAGAAACTTACTAAGTATTAAAAAAAATCGAAAACTACAGAAACATTCTGTAGAAAACTCGAAAATAAAACAGCATCCCTCAAAATTCAAAGAAAAAATTTTGAGTAACGAACCGAAAATCAGGAAATTTTCGTAGATACAAACTTCTAGAAGTACATATTTGAGGTCAAAGACGAAAAATGTAAATCGATTCAGGCGAAATTTTTTTCAATATTTTCCAAAGAATCGTAAAATATGACCCAGAATAAATTATCATAGAAATAGGTATTTCGTTGATTTTTATTACCCAAAAATGAATGTTTTGTGGTCAATGCAAAAAAACCGTTTGTCATTGGTGGTTCAATCATTTGATATCTCTAAATTCAATCAAATCCGTACGAATCAAGTTGTATTTATTTCCGTCCCAAAATAATTTATTCCTCCTTAAAGGACTGCAAATACTAAAATTATTCGCTTTGATACGATAAAATCGGAGATACATATTATGCATAATTTGCATCGTCGAAAAAATGGGGTTAACGAACGCCCAAACAACGAAATTATGGAGCTGATTATCATAAAACGACGTCATGCCGATTGTTTATCATTGCAATTAGAACGCGCGTCCAGGTGGAGAGATAAATAAAATCTTATTTCGAAATTCACAATCGTGACATTTCGATCGGAAATTCAGTGAAAAACCGGTTCGACGTTCGATCGAAAACAACGATAAAATGTTGGGCGTGTATATTGCCTGAAGTAGCGTTCGCTTTTAGTCAATGAAATATCTCATTATCTATAATATAGAAACATATTTTATCACCGTGCAACCAACATGTACTGACGTTTTTTTCCATCAATGGCAATGACCCCAAAAAATTATCTTATTATTTCAAATTTTTCAGAATATCTTACGCACAACGAAACAACTAACTTCGAGGAATGGCCGGCGATAAAAAAGGTAAAGTACAATTATAAACAACGAAAATTTCTTTGTAAATCGCATCGATTATTTCATCAGATTTTAACGCTCATTATTCTCATTAAAATTTACCGTTGACGCGCGGCGCGACGTCGGGTTTCTCCGCAATTCACAAAAATCACATGCACTAATTAGATAAAAGTAAAACGAGGAAACTAATTTGATAACGCGGTTCATCATGTCAATGACAAAGGCTGAAAGTATTCGTATGTGATACGCCTTGAAAAGCTTTTCTAGTTCACATTGTAATATAACATTGAAACTAACAACTTATTTTATACTGTGCGCTATTGTTGCATGTTTTTTCTATGTTCAATATAATCTTTTCAAACTTTTAAAAATACTTAAGTCGTTCCATTGTTATTACCAAGTTTGTGATCACAACATTTACTAAAGTAGAATTTTTGTTACGAATTTTTTAGAATTTAAATTCAAATGCTTCATTGAAAAAGGTTATATTCGACGTGATGATGAAGTCGGCAGTTAATTTGACCTACTACGTCCATGAAATAACCGCCTCTGTGACGTTGAATTAGATTATGAGTTCAGTTGTCATCTATGAACATATCAGTGAGAGACATGTTTTGCAATTATTATGTAGAAATAGTTCACATACAAGAAGTTGTCTACAATATCGAGACACCTCATTCTATGCTCCGAAGTTCCATCACCTTGAACAATAATGTCTATCAATCATGCAACAATAAAATAAGGAATGGACAATAAACAAACCTACCAAAGAAATTACTGGAGACAGATAATTGCAGAGTGTAGCCAGTGACAATCGAAGTAGTTGATTACGAAACACTACCATAGGTGCAGTGAATCCAAACGTTGAAGTAACTGGAAAAATTGTATAACTTATCTCTTACCTTTTCTCCGATATGGACAATTAAACTCAAGAAATTTTGATCACTTTTCATTTTGTCAGAGAGACGCGACGCAATAACCACCGATATTGCACTGGATCTATGAACGTTCTCATAGAGCTGAGTTCCATATTTCAAGTAGTTCAAGTGAACTGTCATTTTGACATAAAGGTTCAATGAAAAGAACATTTACCGAATTTTCTTGATATGTAATCCTGAACTCAAGATATTTGAGATATGTACTTATCGAAATTTAACAAATTTCACACAAAATATGAAATTTCCATTGGGTTTTTCAAGAATCCCCATAATATTTGGAAATTTTGAGCAGTATGAAAGGAATTTGTCTGTATCCTCAGAATAACAAAAATGTAATCAAACTTGCCTAGTGCGCTTTGAAGGTCGGTCCAAATTCGTTTTAGTGCTTCGAAGTATGGAAATAACGGCGTCATTTTTGTAGGAAAATCTGTAAAATAAGTCAAAAGAATAAGCTCAGCTAACGAAGGTATCTTGGCATATTCCTGATTAAAGGAGGGTTGATGACTTACATCCTAACATTCTTCTGGTTTAGACGGTTAAAGTTTCAGAACTTCTGATCACTCTTAATTTGTTGCAAAGTTTTATCTGTTTCAGAATAATTAATCGCGAAGTAGATGACGCGATGCGATGTTACACTGATAAATGACATTTGCAATCATAGACAACTTCACCAATATTGCACTGGAACTAGGAACGTTGTCATAGAGTCGTGTCCGATATTTCAAGTAGTTTGAATGAACTTTAAGTGGATTCAATTAAAGAAGACATTTATCGAATTTTCCTATTATATATCCCTGATATCAAAAAATATTTAATTTTTGTTCCTGAACACTTTTAATTTTTTGCAGAAGTACATCTTTTACAGTACTTAATTGTGAAGTAGACCACGTGACGCGATTTTACACTCATAAATGACACTTGCAACCATAGACAACTGCACCAATATTGCACTGGAACTATGCACGTTGTCATAGAGTCGTGTCCGACATATTTTGAATTTAGAGGATATTTTCAATGAAAGGAGATATTTTTCGATTTAATATGCGATCAACGAATTTCATATGGTTATGGAATTTTTGATGAATTCCAAACGATATACGAAATATCGGATTTGTCTGTGACTTCACCACATTCTAATGATGTAGCAAAATAGTAAGTTTTTGGGAAGAATTATAATTTCTAACTGATAACTTCTTTATTATAAGCAAAATCAGTCGTTCATTCATTATAACTGTCATGTGCAAAAGACCCATCTGTTCAAAATTTTATTAAAAATGACATTATGAGGATTATAGAAAGTGAATCGAAACTTTCAGACTGTTCTAGGGTTATCTTTACCACGATTGAGTAACCACACAGAGCTGACACAACATTTATAACGCTCTACTCCTTCAAAAACTTCTTCATAGAAATAGTAGAACGCCTGTAAAAACCCGAAGGTGAAAATAACACACTGAAACCGTTAAGCTATAAGTCCTCTCTTATTTACAAAATACTTAACATTTGAGTTCTTCCTATAAAACAAACACAACATTCTTTTCTAATAAAGCGCTATTTAAATGCAAATTGCTAATTATGGTGATTAAGTTAAAATTCACACTTAACATTGCGTTATTAACATTTCAGATTTTCTATCATGTCGCTTCGTACTCAACTTCATGGTGATCTTGGGCTTCATGTTCAATTACATGTTACGAGTGAACATAACAATTGCTATCGTGGATATGATCGAGCAAAACCAGACTGGCGTCGCGTCGAACAATAACAGCGTCACGATGTCACGATTGGAGGAGCGTCGTTTCGATTGGACGCGAACCCAGAAAAACGACGTGCTGGGTGTGTTCTTCTGGGGCTACATACTGACGGAACTTCCTGGTGGTCGACTAGCGGAAGTGGTGGGTGCCAGACGAGTGTTCGGCGGTGGAATGTTGGCGGCGAGCATCTTGACCCTGCTCACGCCTCTAACTGCTTACACGAACTTTTACTTGCTCCTGTTTTCACGTGTGTTGGCCGGATTCTTTTTGGGGGCGACGTGGCCGGCCATGCCGCCCATGGCGGCCAAATGGATACCACCGTTGGAACGGTCGAAATTCATCGCGAACATGATGGCGAGCGCGTTGGGCGCCGCGCTCACGCTTCAAATCTGCGGCATCATACTTGCCTACATGGGTTGGGCGGCTGTGTTCTACATCACCGGAGCCGTGGGTTTGGTATGGTCGATCGTTTGGTTTTTGATCATCTACGATTCGCCGGCCGATCATCCGCGAATCTCGCAGGCCGAGAGGACCGAAATCGAGAACGCTATCAGAGAAGGGGACGGTTCGAAATCGCGGAAACCTTCGAAGGTACCGTGGGGCCGTATGATGACTTCGCCATCGGTTTGGGCCATCATCGTCACGCATACCATGTCCGTGTTTGGTTATTTTACGATCTCGAACCAACTGCCATCTTATATGGAGAACGTGCTCCATTACGACATCAAGCAGAACGGATTCCTGTCCAGTCTGCCATATATTGGTAAGTTTCCGCTGTTTGTCGACTTTGACCTCTACTCGGGCAAGACATCACATTTTTTGACCTATTGTTTGTTAATCGATCGATAGTGGTTTAGGTGTCGCTCACTTCGTTTGACGTTACCGTCCGTCCTGATAAACTGATTGTTTCTAATCGTTCACGATTTGCGGTTTCTTTCCGATTGAACTGGTCGTTTCCATCGTCATGTACGATAAATGTTTACTAAATTCAATTGATTTGAGGCCAATAATTAAACAGGATTATGAGATCTTCGACGAAACCATTATCATTAAACTGTTATGATGGTCAAACAATTGTCTTTAAGTTTCCAAAACAATTCCGTTTGATTAGAGAAATCAAATCAACAAACATTTTCGAGTTTCGCTTTCCCTTTCAATCAGCAAATATTTCTCGTTACGCAACCAACAATACAACAGACGCTGAGCATGTGCATTGATAGTTGCATTTGAACCACAGAATTGTCTAATTTTTCAAAGAAACTCTGTAATCATCCGACATGCGTTTTATGGAAACTTGGTTGACGATTAAACCAACGCTTCATTGAGAGTCACGTTTATCGAAAGAAATATTTATCACAATTAATTTCATTGCAAAGTGCGTTCGAATGCCAAATGAAATCGAATCTAACCTCCAAGCTATTCGATACGATACACATATTGGCACATACGACACGTTAATAATAAATTCTTGGTAGCGCGAAAATAAATTTGCTGTTGACAAATCGCGGATAAAATCACGTGGTTTCAATGAGTTGGCGAAAATCTGAATATTCATCGTCGTATTCAGGACAAGGCCTACGGTGTTGTGACTGAATTGACGATTGCGGTTCAGCAAATCGAAACGAAATGCAAATCGTTTCATGCCGCCGGCTGTATCTGCTACGCGAATCTGGCACCCATAAAATATTTTTTTTTTCGTGTTACCTTGGTCGGATTTGACGATCCGGTCTACGCGACTTTGATTTAGCACATCCTGTCTTCCAACAAGCTGCAACGGGGTTCGCAACGATTAAATTCATTAAAAACGATCATTATCTGCTATTAAGATTATATTAAATCATGCAATTTTAGTTTATTGCTATTTTCTTGGAGAAAAATTCCAGGAACTCAATTTCTCTGACTAGTCTTAGCGCCAGAGATAGTTCAGTTTGTATTCAAAGTCAATCAAAATTTCTTCTAAAACTGTTGATTTTCGTATTTGATTACGTTTTCAACCTTCGTAGTAATTTGTTTTCAAAATTTCCTTCAAAAATAGCAACATCTACCGAATTCAAAACAATTTCAGAAATTTTCATTGAAACATTTTAGATCTTTCACAAATGTTCAAATACCTTAATTATCGCTTTATCAATTTTTCAAAATACTCAATTTCGGTTTATTTCTTTCGAAATCTTCAAAATTTTTTTCTATATGTCTCAATTTTTTTCACACGTTTTTCAATCTAGTTTGAGTACCCTTCAAAATGATTGTCGATTTTTGTATTCTATCGAATATTCAATTTATGCAGATTTTCTATGCTTATCAACTTCCATCAGAATTTGTGAATTTTCAGAATTTAATTCATGGAAATTTTCTCCAAATGTTTGAAGTTATGAAAATCTATTCGAATTTTTAAATAATTTCTTATAAAAACTTTGGAGAATTATTGTGTTCTGAAAAGATTCAAGCAGTTTTGAAGCTTCTTGATCGACTTTCAAAATGTTTTCAACATTTTAGAAATAAATTTCTCAAATCTTTGCAATTTTTGTTTAAAACTTTAATATATTCATGAATTCCCAAATTTCTTTCGATCATCCGAAATTTTCATCTATAGTTCGATTTTCTTCGAAATTGAAAACTTTTCCAAAATTTCAAACGCTTCCAGAACTTTTCCAAATCTTTAAATTCCTAATTTATCAATTCTTCAAAACTCCGCATTCATCCATTCCCTTTAAATCTTCAAAAATTTTTGTCAATGTTTCATTTGCTCTTACAATTTCTTTTCAATCTGGTTTCAAACTTCACCCAACATTTCTTTGCATATTGTTGATTTTCGTCTTTCACTGAATTTCAAGTTTTTTTATGTTGTGAAAGTCTTCTCAATTTCGAAGTTTATCAAATTTTAGAAAATAGGAATTAAGTTATTGAATTCCTGAAAATTCTGGAGAGTATGAAATTTATTCCAATTTCGAAGAAAAGTTCACAGAATTATTGCATTTTAAAAAGATGCCAGCAGTTTCTGAAACTTTTCGATTTTCGAATATTTTACAGCTTTCAAAGTTCGTGTTTTTAGAATTTTTATACTCCACAATTTTTTCAATTCATCTTTGAATGTCCACAAATTTCTTTCGATTTAATAAGATTTTTGTTTGGTTCAACTTTTTTCAAAGTTGAAAATTTTGGTTTAATTACTTTTAAATCTTCATAAGTTTTTCTAAAACGTTTTTTCAATTTCATTTCAATCTAGTTTCAAATTTTTTTTCACATTTCTTCTTACGTTGTCGATTTCATATTTTATTTAATTTTCAACTCATGAAGTTTTTTCAGTTAGTGAAACTCTTTTTTAATTTCCATTGAAATTTGCCAAATTTCAGAAAATACAAATTAAGTTATTCAATTTTCTATAAATTCTGGAAAGCGTGAAATTTATTCCAATCTCCAAGTAATTTCCAGGAAAGTTGATAGAACTATTGTATTCTAAGAAGATTCCAGCAGTTTCTGAAACTTTTCGATCGATGAACTTTCAAATTTTTTGCAAGTTTCAAACTTGTGGATAAAATTTTTCAATTTATTTTTGGTTCAAGTTTTTTCAAATTTGACATTTCCTAGACTTTCAAAGGTTTCAAGGGTCTTTCCGAATCTTTAAACATTCAAATTGTTTCTTTATCAAATCTTTGAAAAATCCAACTTTCGTCTAATTGCCTTTAAATCTTCAAAAGTTCTTTTTCAATGTTTTTTTTCAGCTATGAAACTCTTTTATGTTGAAAACTTTGAATTTCCATTTTCCATTTGTCAAATTTCAGAAAATACAAATTAAGTTACTCAATTTCCGAGAATTTTCTCCAAATTCTGGAAAATGTGAAATTTATTTCAATTCCCAAGTAGTTTCCTGAAAATTTGATACAATTAACGTATTTTTAAAAACTCTAGCAGTTTCTAAAACTTCTCAATCGACGAACTGTTAAACCTTCTCCAACTTTCAAACCCCATTCTTTAATTTATGTTTGAATGTCCTCAAATTTTAGAACGAAATTCTTATGTTTGGTTCAACTTTTTTTCACATTTGATAATATTTCCTAAAGTTTCGAACGATTTTAGAACTTTTTCAAACCTTCACACCTAAATTGTCGGTTTACCATTCTACAAACGTTCAATTTTGTTTTTGTTATCTTTGAGTCTTAACAATTTTTTTTGACATTGTGTTTTCAATGCAATTTCAATCTATTTTCAGAGAATTTTCAAAATTTTTCCTGAAATGGTTGATTTTCATGTTTTCTTGAATATGAAGCTTTTTCTGTTGTGAAAGTCTTTTTAATTTTCATTGAAATAGTCAAATTTCAGAAAATACAAATTAAGTTATTGAATTCCTGAAATTTTTTTCAAAATTCTGGAAAGTATTAGATTTATTAGAATTTTCAAGTAATTTCTTGAAAATTTAATAGAATGTTTGTGTATTAAACTGAAACTTTTCCATTGATGAACTTTCAAATCTTTCCCAACTTCAAAACTTCTTGTGAATAAAATTTCAAAACTCCACAATTTTTTCAATTTAAACTTTTCGATGACGAAGTTTCAAATCTTTCAAATTTTTTCCGAATAATATATCCACAATGTTTCAAATTTAACCGCAATATTCAAATAGTTTCAAATTTTTAACGATCGTAAAAAATTTTTATCTTTAAACTCCACAACATTTTTGGAGTTTCCCTTCGAAACTTTTTGATGGCACTAATTTCGATTTCAATTTCAAAATGTAATCATTGTAAGCTTTTGTAATACAGATAACGTTCACGTTATGCAACTAATAATACAGCACAAAGCGGAGCGTGCGTTTTATCGGTTGCATTCGGTCTTCTTGTTGACCAACTACTCTTTTGTATTCATTTCGCACATCCTCAATTAAGTGGCGTCATGATTGAGTCACGTAATATGTCAAGCGAGAACGTGAGCGTCATATGTAAACTTAAATTGAAAAAAAAATTTAATTCGCAGGTAAATACATGATGGCATTGAGTTCGAGCATCGTGGCCGATCGCATCCTGAAATCCGGCCGATTATCCAGAACAGCCACAAGAAAACTGCTCACCGTCTTCGCCTTGACCCCACCCGCAATTTTCCTGACGGTTCTTTTCTTCTACGGCGAAATACCCTGGTTGGCGGTTACTCTTCTGACAACAACCCTCTTCTGCAACGGTGCCGTCACCGGCGGCTACATGACAAACGGCCTCGACATAGCCCCAAATTTTGCGGGCACGATAATGGGGGCAGCTAACACATTTTCGTCAATCGGGGGATGGCTATCAACAAAAATCGTCGCTTTCCTGACGGAGAAAAAGAGCACCTTCGAGCAGTGGAGATGGGTATTTTTGATTCTGGTCTTCACCTACGCTTGCGGGGCTATAGCCTTCGGCATCTTCGGAAAAGGCGATATCAGGAAGTGGAACTCATGTGAAGAACCAACGGAAGCGAAAGAACAAGAAATGAAGCCGCTTAAAGGCAGCAATAAGGAGAGGGAGATAATGGCGTGAAGAAACCGACTGTGATATTTTTGATAATTTTCCAATCGAACGATTGGGGAATAGTTTTGTAAAATATGCTTTTGTATCGATTTGGATCAAATTTTGACCATACGGGAAATAATGACGGTGTTTGGTGCTAATCACTATTTTAGTATTAATTGTAACGAATCGTAAATACGATTCGAAGTGAAAAAGGATTCCATTTACAAAAACGTTCGTTACTATGTTAACTTATGACATTGTAATCATAAAATTAGGTTATTATGATGACAAGTTATTGAAACGCATTGTTGACTTCAAATGGTAAAATGTATCATTCTTACTTAAGATATTTGAAACTGATTATTTTTTTTCAGTCGCAATTTTGTACACCAAGACATTTGATAAAATAAATAATTTGTTATTATATAATGTCCATGTTATGTGAATAATGACAACATCAAAATAATGGCATTTAGATCAACGGTATCGCTCAATTAATCTATAAAAGCAGCAATAACGGTAATATCATTGAATAAAAATCAACATCGAAGGTATACTACCGGGGATTCGTTATTACAGTTCGAATCTCCATACTAAAACAATGGATAAATCAGTTAAAATTATTTCAAAGCCACTAGAGCAGAAGTATTCCAAAATTTGCTTTTGTGAATCATTAGAATTCATGCATCGAATAGGTAGATTACTGGGGATGCTTCCGATAATTTGGAACGACCGAAACGGTACCTGCGTTTACGAAACATCCACTTTATGGATTTGTTGGTCGTTAAGTTTAACGGTCGTTCTTTTCACCAATCTCCTCATTAACATCGATTTTGACGCACTAACTGAAAGATACATCTTACCTGTAGTTCTGAATGGTGTAACGGATATCATCTATTACATACATCTGATTTTGGTGATGCTTTTAAGCGTTTGGAAAATAGGCAACTGGGTCAAAGTACTAAACAAACTTAGTCGACTACTTAAATCGAAGATAATGTGCGAATCTGCTATGTTCACGGTACGCAACATTGTTTACTCCTGTACTGTATTCTTTTTAACTTTTTTACTACTCGATGCTTTTTTACTAACTTTTCTGCATCTATCCGATTCTTATGTAACCCATTTCACTTTTCCTTTTGTCTTAGGTAAAATTATTCATAATTTTGTATTTTACTTTTACCTCAACGTGCTCTCGGTAATAACCGTCTTCATCGCAGTGTTAACATGTTTCGAAAAGTCCAGTGCCAGCAATTTGAATTACACCGAAATGTACCCCATGAACCTAGTTACTGTTTCCAGTAACCAACAAGATATTTTTGTAATTTTTTCGTACGAAGTGTGCAAATTCCGTCACATCGCCTTGCCGGAAATTGCGAAATTGTCGACAGCTGAAATAATCGAATATTTTCGTATACTCCACGAGGAAATCTGTCAGATTATTCGTAGTTTCAATAATGCATTGAATCCCATACTGCTGGTGCATGTGGTGGTTGAAATAGTCGTTCTGGTGATCAATTGGTACGCTGTGATAATTAATTTGGCGTACGATTTTGGTGCGCCGGAAACCGACGCTATTTGCGTTATTAATTCCGTATTTGCAGTTTCGCATTCGGTTGGTTTATATGTTTTTTTGAGGAATGTGCAACAACTTTCAAATACTGTGAGTGGCGCAGTGCCAACGGTTCTTCGTGCCCATATTTGATTTTTTTTCTAGGTTCATGGTTACTCAATGTTTTTGATGGATTATTCGACGAGGGTTTCAAGCGCTGCTGATCATCTGCAGTTGAGGATCTTTATTGATAAAATAAAGCAGTACCAATCGCTTAGTGCTAATGGAATCTTTAAGGTTGATCTTGGAATTGCGGCACCGGTAACTTTTTTTATATAATCAAAAAGTGAAAGGTACGAATTTGATAATCTTTCTAGATATTCGCTAATATTTTAACCTACGTATTGGTCGCTCTACAATTTCAAATTCCTCGCAAAGATGATGCTTAATACTATTTAGTTTTATAATAGTAGGTATTGAAATATGTTTGTAAAGAAAACACGGACCCAAAAAAAAGTTGCAAAAAATGCAAATTTTTGGTTTGTACTTCGCAGTGTGTTAGTAAAATGTAGCTTACAAGTTGTTACACAAAAATGTTACGATTCTATAAAATGTTTTTTCCAATTTTATAAACACTTTGAGGACTTCTGACTTTAAGCACCAACGAGTTGTAAAATTATCTTTTTCAAGTTTTATCTCTGAAAGATAAACAGTAGAAAAAATTGTAACCTAACCTAACCTATTCGTCAAAAAACAAAACGAGAATATCTGTAAATTTTTCCAAATTATTATTATTATTGCGTTCGCAGTTCCAGTGATATTAGTCATTAAAAATGTTATGAATTTTTGCAAATGTCTGCAAACTATGCACAAACATTTGCTTGATGTTGCAATGTTTCTGAACTTTCTTTGCCGAATTTAGATCAATTGGCAATTATCTCAATTCGTCCTAAAGAATTATATTAATATAGTTAAATGTTCCGCAAAATTTTCTAATTTTTCGAGTTTTATGTCATAAATAGTATTATCGACTCGATTTCGTCATTGTACCTACCATTATGGTGAAAACATTAACCAGCAAGAGGCATTTTAATAAAAAACTTTTCAAAAAGTTTGATGATTTGTAATATCCCATATCCATCAACATGTTTACGCGTATTAATGTTAAGTGGTGGTAATCTAGAATAAAAATTGTATCGCACAACATGAGCGTACGATCGAACAGTTATTCATAAGATTGAGACTCGTGAGTGGACTCAATACAGACGAGAGTCGAAAGACTCGTAGATGGAATTTTAATTTGTTTTTTGGGTAAGTGTTCCACTACGCACTTATTCTTCCCATTTAAATTAGTCATCTAAAAATGTTATAAATGCTAAATGTATGTGAATTTTTGCAAATGTCCGCAAACTTTGCCGTAACTGTAACATTTGCTTAATCTTAACTTCCTTTGCAGAATTTAGATCAATCGCCAATTAACTCAATTCAATGTAAAGAATTATATTGAAATTTCGCAGAAGTGTCTAATTTTTCCCAAAAAAGGAGATAGTGCAAAAAATGTTTGTTCCTCTTTGATATTCAGAGCCGGATCTATGGGGGGGCATGCGGGGGCATTTGCCCCGGGCGCTAAGATATAGGGGGCGGCAATGGACCAGTTGTTTAAGTTGACTACGTCTAGATCTGACATCAAAATAAATATTATTATCGATTCTTTCTTCACTTCATTAATGATGATTGACAACTCATTTTGTTGAATACTATTCCTTTGAATTTTTGTTCCATGCTTTGGTCAAATGTTCTGATTCAACAAGCCTCACGTCGGTTCGTCCTCATAGCGATTGATTTCACTTTGATAAAGCGAATGTATGGTATGGTTTACAGGAACAATGCTTCCTATATTCTAGGACGACGTCTTAATACGAATCCCAAAATGTTTTTGCGAAAGAAGAATATTATCACTTATTATATTCACTATTATAATTCTGGCTTCATTAAGAAGTGATTATCTGCCATGAATCAATTGTTAGATATATACAGTATGCTTCAATGAAAAGGTACCACCCTTGATATTTCTCATTCTATCACTATCACCGGAATTCAATCCTGTTTGGAGGGGGATACATTTTGAGATAATCTTGAGTCTGAGAAAAGCAAGCCTTTAAGGGGGGAGGGGGAAGCTAACAACCCCATGAATTTGAATAGGGAATAGGGGTCGAGTGACAGATCATTTTAAAGATCTCAGAATTCCCTTCTCAATAATGTGAATTTTGATTTCTTTGAATTGAAAATGTTGGAATAAAACGGATTTTCTTTATGATGTTCTTTTCTCGAAATCGAGCAATGAAAATTCAAAACCAATCAAATCAAATATTCGAATTGTTCTCCATTCAGTTTCATACAATAAAACAAACGCGATTCAATCATTCTACGAACATCTCGAAAGACTTCTGGTGTCAACTGATTACACTTTGCGACACTTCTCTACTGCAAGTTGTCTAAGCTATTTAGCTTAGTTTGAAACACTTCATATTTCAAGTATCACTATAGGAAAAAATCAAGAGGTGTCAAATCCGGAGACCTTGCAAGCCATTCTATTGGACCTTTGCGGCCTATTCAACGCTCTGGAACATATTCGTTCAAGAAGAATCGAACTGGTGCTGAATAAGGAGCAGGTGCTCCATCTTGTTTAAAAAATACTTCTTCTTCAATCAGATCCTCATCATTTTGGATTATTTCCAAAATTCTTGGGTAGATTGAGTTTTGAAGAAATTCTAGATAAACTTTACCATTCAAGATTTGCGGAAGAAGAAGTGGACCGATAATATGATCTCCAAGAATTCCAGGCGAAACATTCAGTTTTTTTGGACGTTGAGAATGTCCTTCCCTCATTAAATAGGGATTAACGTCACTCCAGTACAGAAAGTTGTGACGGTTCACATGACCATTGAATGAGAATGTACGCTCATCCGAAAACCAAATGCTGTTAAGAAGTTGTGGGTTGAGATTCAGATGATCTGTCATTTTTTCACAGAATTGAAGACGTCTATCTGGATCATCATCGTTCAATTCCTGCACAAAATGTATTTTGTAAAGATGAAACTTGAATTTGTGGAGAGTCCTTGAAACTGATGATTGGCTCACTCCAGAAGCTGCACATATTTTTCTCAGGGACTGAGTGATTGGCATTAAAGCTACTGCTGCACATATTTTTCTCAGGGACTGAGTGATTGGCATTAAAGCTACTTGTCCCAGAATAGCAATTTCAATAGCTTCATTGTTGGTGCTTCTTACTCTGAACTGAACCAGTTTCTCGAAACTTTTCCACAAGCAACAGAATGTCCCGGATTATTTTCCTTGAAAATTCTTGCATTTTGCTCATTCGAGTAATACAACTCGATTAGTTCTACTCGTTTTTGAATTGAACGAACCATTCTCACTCACTTAAGCAGTATTGCTGAAGACCAAATTTAATACTCACCTGGCTAGGAAAAGATACCATTTAAAAAGAATGTACACTCATCCGAAGAACAAATGTTGTTATGGAGTTGTGGGTTGATATTCAGACGATCTGTCATTTATTCGCAGAATTGAAGACGTCTATCTGGATCATCTTCGTTCAATTTCTGCACAAAATGCATTTTGTAAGGATGAAACTTAAATTTGTGAAGAATTCTTGAAACCGATGATTGACTGACTCCATAAGCTGCACATATTTTTCTCAAGGACTGAGTGATTGGCATTAAAGCTACTTGTCCCAGAACAGCAATTTGAGTAGCTTCATTGTTGACTACCCTTTCTTGTTCGTGCTTTTTATTCTGAACTGAACCAGTTCCTCGAAACTTTTCCACAAGCAACAGAATGCACCTGATTATTTTCCTTGAAAAGTCCTGCATTATTTCTTGCATTTTTCTCATTCGAGTTATATAACTCGATTAGTTCTACTCGTTTTTGAATTGAACAAACCATTCTCACTCACTATAACACTGTTTTTTATCGGGTTCTCACTCACTTAAGCAGTATTGCTGAAGACCAAATTCAATACTCACCTGGCTAGGAAAAGATACCGAAGTTGTCCTTAATAAATTCAGATGAAGTTCAACAATAGAAATATCATATGGTTCACAAGGTTTTCCAGCAAAAGAAAAAAGTACGCAGAATGTTTGGATCGCGTTTGTTTCACTGTATGGGAGTGAATGGAGGATAATTCGAACATTTGAGTTGGATGGCTTTGAATTTTTTCGCTCGATTTCAAAATGAATATACCATGAAGAAAATTCGTTTTATTCAAACAATTTTGATTTCAGGAAATCAAAATAAACATTATTGAAAAGAGAGTTACAAGGTCTTCAAAATGATGTATCATTCGACCCCTATTACCTATTCAAAATCATGCGGTTGAGGCGCCCCCTCGTGAGGGGTTGCTTTTCTCAGACTCTAGTGTATTTCAAAATGTGTCCCCCTCCAAACGTTATTGAACGTATCTGATTCAATTCCGGTGATAGTGATAGAATGAGATACCCGCCCTGAATCAACCCGTCTTTTTTCTCTAAGGGGGAGGGCGGCACATGAGTACTTTGCCCCCCCTGCTAAAAATTGTAGATCCGGCCCTGTTGATATTCACAGATTTTTGAACTAAAAGTGGACTTCTATGCGATTCTATAGAATCGTATATCGAAAAAGATGAAATCCCAAAATATCTGGGAATTTTTTGGGGTTCCGTAAAATTCTATATTTTTTTCCAAAAAGATTAATAATAGAAAGAATTGTTGATTTTCTTCGATTTTTTAAGATGTTCGGGTTCAATATTGAATGTTGTCAGCAATTCTGTGGGACTAATTTGTCGAACATTTATGAATCCAGAATATCTGTGAATGTTTACAAATTTCGCTAAATTTTGCAAATGTTCTATTATCTTTTTGCAAAATTTTGATCAATTCCTAAGATTATATCGTTCGCAGTTCTTTTAAAATCAGGCATTGAAAAATGTTATGAATACAGAATATATGTGAAGTTTTGCAAATGTATGCAAACTTTGCACAAACAATTGCTTAATTTGGCACAGTGTTCTTAACTTTCTTCGCCGAATTTAGATCAATTGCCAATAATCTCAAATCAACCTAAAGAATTGTATAAAAGTTAAATGTTTCACAAATAATAGAAAAATTTCTTGTCTCTAATTGATATTCACAGATTTTCAAACTTATCAAAGTAAAGATTACAAAATATCTGTGAATTTTTTGGGGTTACATAAAATTCGCCACTTTCTTTCTGAAAGATAAACAGTAGAAAAAATTATAACCTAACATAACCTATTCGTAAAAAAACGAGAATATGTGTAAATTTTTGCAAATTATTATTATTGCGTTCGCAGTTCAGAATGGTATCAGTCATTAAAAATGTTATGAATTTTTGCAAATGTCTGCAAACTATGCACAAACATTTGCTTAATGTTGCAATGTTTCTTAACTTTCTTTGCCGAATTTTGATCAATCGACAATTGTCTCAAGCCATCCTAGAGAATTATATCAATAATATTAAATATTCGCAAAATTTTCTAATTTTTCGAGTTTTATGTCATAAATTGTATTATCGACTCAATTTCGTCATTATACCCACCATTATGGTATGCACTTTTCAAAACATTTGCTTAATGTTTGCAATGTGGTAATCTAGAATACAAAATTGTATCGAACAACATCCAGAATACCTTTCAAATGTTGTATTATTTTTTTGTAAAATTTTTGATTCCGAATATTTCGTATCAATTCATTGAAAAATGTTATAAGACAAAATAATTGTCTGCAAAGCACAAACCATCCTTAAGAGAATTATATCAATAATATTAAATATTCGCAAAATTTTCTAATTTTTCGAGTTTTATGTCATAAATTGTATTATCGACTCAATTTCGTCATTATTCCCACCATTATGGTACCCAACAAATGAGGCAAAAGAAAAACCCGGTTTGGAAATCGAGGTATTCACATTTCTAGCAAAACATTTGGAAATAAATTTACAGTTGATAAATTTAAAAAATGAAAGGACTAATACACGTCATTTGGCGCATTGTGATGTTACCTTCGGTGCTAAAAGACAAACGCTACGAAATATATTTGATTACACAATATCTTATCTGGATGACCCTATGCCTTGGTTTGTACCAGCTCCAGAACCATGGCCAAGATGGCGTTACATTATGGGCGTGTTTGACATCGAAATTTGGATTAGTTATATCATTTGCGGTTTGATGATTATGATCGTTTGGATTACTGGTACCTGGATGTTGGGGGAATGCTATGGTGTTTCTCTACGTAAGCTCATCTTCAACTCAATTTTTGGGTGAGTATGACTTTTTCTACAAGTGACCTTGTACAACAAGTGTGAAAAGTTGTCAATAGCGCCAAGCCTGTTGCGTTGTAACCAAGTCAAGTGCTCTATTGGCAACCAAGCACGAGTTGCATACTAGTATAATCATGACACACTTATTGAAAACATTTATATATTGCTTTAATGATTTAAAAAAACAGTTAGTTTACTTTTAACTCTACTTTCAGATCGGACTTCGATCATCAACTATTGACCAAGCACCAGAAACTCCTCAATCACTGTACTCTTCTTCTTATTACATCGATGAATTTCAGCTTTGGTACAAGACTGACATTTTTATTGAATGGTTCCAATTTCTACGATACCATTGCTAAACCAGAAGATATACCAAAACATCAACTCTATTTATGCGGTCCTCATGGTGCGAGCCACCTTCGGTATTTCGAATTCCTCAAAAATTATCCGGAAAAATATTTCATGAATTGCAGTCGCAAGTTGGATGCCTTAACGGAAAGAATGATAAATTCGAGAGACGTGGCCTTTTACGGTTTATCAAGACAGGTGAAATATCATTTCTTTTCAAAATACCCAAATAGAATACCCGCTAAAGAGTTGACCGTTGGTATAAGTCACACGGCAAAAATTGTTGCACTGTTCAAGAAAGGAAATCCGTTGTTTCCAATTTTTAATAATCTATTGAGCCGCATTGTGGAAGTTGGTTTTATTAAGAAGATAGTGGGAAAATATGACGTGACTATAAAGCAACATTTTTCTAATATAGGCGCCTCAGCTCAAGTTTTGTCTTTGGAACACTTTGTAGCTCCTCTATTCATTTTATGTGTTGGAATTATTATCGGTTTCATAACTTTCCTATGGGAAATACGTGCCGAATTACGTAATTCTTGGAGAAGTGAGATGAGAAAATGGTGTCATTGAAAACAAAAATGTGAATGCAATGTTTAAAAATTGAAGCATGACTTTTTTCTTAGTTAGATATTACAAACTGTTGATGCTCGTGGCGGAGCTAGACCTCTATTCGGCACAGATTTTGCTAACTTTGCAGACATTTGCAAAAAGTCAAAGAAAATATGACATTGACTATAAAGCAACATTTTTCTAATATAGGCGCCTCAGCTCAAGTTTTGTCTTTGGAACACTTTGTAGCTCCTCTATTCATTTTATGTCTTGGAATTATTATCGGTTTCATTATTTTCCTATAGGAAATACGTAACGAATTACGCAATACTTGGAGAAGTGAGATGAGAAAATGGGCTCATTGAAAACAAAAATGTGAATGCAATGTTTAAAAATTGAAGCATGACTTTTTTCTTAGTTAGATATCACACACTGTTGATGCTCGTGGCTCTATTCGGCACAGATTTTGCTAACTTTGCAGACATTTGCAAAAAGTCAAAGACATTTGTATTTATGACAAATTTTAATGAAACTGCGTCCAGAATGACATAATTTAACCGATTGTTTAAAGTTTTGCAAAAAAATTTGGACATTTGCAGGATTTTGCAAAAGTTTGTATCTGTAACTATTTCCAACGACTAATTTCAATGGCAATTCGGTCAAAATGAAATAATCTAAGCGATAGATTGAAATTAAGCAATCAAAGATTGAAAGATGCAATATTTTGCAAAAGTTTGTGCAAATTTTGCCAACATTCACAAATATACTCACAATTATTTTAGTTTCATAATTTTTGCCGATGAATAATTCGAATAGAACTACGAAAATAAACTCATGTTGAAGATGAAAAATGTTTAAAAATCACAGAAAGTTAGCATGTGTTTTTTGAGGGAAAGAAAGAGATCTTGGAACGTCAAAATTCAACCTGAACCTTTAAGTGAGATTAAGATAATCTACAATATTTGTAGGATGCAGCAAAAGCCTGTGCAAATTTCATTTCAAAGATATTTTGCACTTTCAACTTTTGTCGATAAGTAATTTCAAAGGAATCATGGAAAAATTCATTATTGAGTTCCAACATAACTCGTTAAGATAAATTAAGGATCTCTGCAAGATTAAGCAAATGTTTGTGCAAAGTTTGCAGACATTTTTGAAACCTCACTGATATTTCGTGTCAGCAACTTTTCCCAGTAAATGCCATCAGAATTGAATAACCTAAAGACTGATTAAAATTTCGAAAAAAATAATATTTATTATACAATGTTTGCTTGATTTGGAAAGGTTCACAGATATTTGTCCTTTTAACTTTTTTCTATACATGAAATTGTTTTATTATTGTCCTTTGTCGAGAAAAGTTAGGAAATTCTGCAGAACGTATAATTTTGACATAACTCGTTAAGTTTAACTGAGAATATTCTACATTCGACAAGAAAAATTGAGTACACTCTGCATGATTTGGCAAAATTCACCTAAACTTGCGAAAATTAGCAAATATTTTGTATTCATAGCTATTTTCAACGACCGATTCTAATAGTATTGCGATCAGAATGAAATAATCTTAAAATTATATAAAAAATGATTGAAAACTTGAAGGAAAATTTGAGCACAGATTCACAAAAATTCGGAGATATTCTAGATTTATAACTTTTATAGATGATAACACATGCTGTAGTTAGAATATTTTCAAAAATCAGAAAAAATCAACAATTTTTGCTCTTCTTTTTTTGGTGGAAAAAACTGGAGAATTTTGGAGACCATCAAACTCTAATATAACTAACTCTAAGTGAGAGTAAGATAATTGGAGAGACTTGTAGGATTCAGCAGAAGTTTGTGCAAATTTCTCAAAACTTTGGAGATATTTTGGATTTATTACTTTTTTCGACAATTGAACAATAGTTTTTGGGAAAATTTAGGAGATTTTTACGGAACGTTAAACTCCAACATAACTCGTTAAATTAAAGACACTCTGCAAGATTTAGCAAATATTTTTGCAAAGTGTGCAAACAATTGCAAAAATTTGCAGATATTTTGTAGTTATAACTCATTTAAATGAATATTGTCAGAATAAAATCATTGAAGAAATTGATTACAATTTTGTAAAAACAGCAATAGGAAATTTGCTCGATTTAGCAAAGGTGCCGATATTCCGGATTCAAAACTTCTTGGCATTAGAATTGCAGAGCTGAGCTCGAAAATCATAGAAAATTGACCAGTTTTTCTAGTATTGATCTTTTGGGAAAAATTGGAGAATTTTGCGAAACGTCAAACTTCAATATAACCCGGAGTGAAATATAACTTATAGAGGATTCAGCAAAAGTTTGAGTAAATTTTGCAAAAAAAAGCAGAGATGTTTTTCACCTAATAATAAATCCAATAAAACCGCAGAAAGACTTGCCAATGAGACCGAAAATCTTTGGAAATTCTTAACAGTTATTGGAATTGGAAATATTGGAACCACTCGTCAAGGAGGACGAGCAAATATTTGTACAAACTTTGCAGACATTTGCAAAAATTCAAAGACATTTTGCATTTATAACTGTTTTTAATAACAAATTTCAATGAAACAGCGGCCAGAATGAAATAATTTAACCGATTGATTAAAGTTTTGCAAAAAAAATTTGCAAGATTTTGCAAAAGTTTGTATTTATAACTATTTCCAACGACTAATTTCAATGGAAATTCGATCAACATGAAATAATCTAAGCGATAGATGTGATAGATAGAGATGTGCAGTCAAAGATTGGAAGATGCAATATTTTGCAAAAGTTTGTGCAAATTTTGCCAACATTCACAAATATGCTCACAGTTATTCTAGTTTCACAATTTTTGCCGATGAATAATTCAAATAGAACAAACGAAAATGAACTCATGTTGAAGATGGAAAATGTTTAAAAAGCACAGAAAATTAGCAGGTTTTTTTTAGTGAGGAAAAAAAAAGAACTTATTGGAACGTCAAAATTCAACCTAAACCTTTAAGTGAGAGTAAGATAATCTACAATATTTGTAGGATGCAGCAAAAGCTTGTGCAAATTTCATTTCAGAGATATTTTGCACTTTTAACTTTTTTTCGATAAGTAGTTTCAAAGGAATCATCGAAAAATTCATTATTGAGTTCCAACTTAACTCGTTAAGATAAATTGAGGATCTCTGCAAGATTAAGCAAATGTTTGTGCAACGTTTGCAGACATTTTTAAAACCTCACTGATATTTCGTGTCAGCAACTTTTCCCAGTAAATGCCATCAGAATTGAATAATCTAAAGACTGATTAAAATTTCGAAAAGAATAATACAATATGTGCGTGATTTGTAAGGGTCCACAGATATTTGTCTTTTTAACTTTTTTCTATACATGAAATTGTTTCATTATTGTCCTTTGTCGAGAAAAGTTAGTAAATTCTGCAGAATGTTTAACTTTGACATAACTCGTTAAGTTTAACTGAAAATATTCTACATTCGACAAAAAAATTGAGTACACTCTGCATGATTTAGCAAAATTTACCTAAACTTGCGAAAATTAGCAAATATTTTGTGTTCATAGTTATTTTCAACGATCGATTCTACTAGTACTGCGATCGGAATGAAATAATCTTAAAATTATATAAAACATAATTGAAAACTTGAAGGAAAATTTTTGCACAGATTCACAAAAATTCAGAGATATTCTAGATTCATAACTTTGTGGGTAGATGCAGAACTAATACCGGCTAGAGTTAGAATATCTTCGAAAATCAGATGAAATCAACAATTTTTTCTATTGTTTTTTTTTTTCGGAAAAACTTGGAGAATTTTGGAGAACATCAAACTGCGATATAACTCTAAGTGAGAATAAATAAGGCGGGACTTGTAAAATTCAGCAGAAGTTTGTGGAAAACTTTTCAAAACATCGGAGATATTTTGGATTTATTACTTTTTTCGATAATTGAACAACAGTTTTTGGGGAAATTTAGGAGATTTTTACGGAACGTTAAACTCCAACATAACTCGTGGAATTAAAGACACTCTGCAATATTTAGCAAATATTTTTGCAAAGTGTGCAAACAATTGCAAAAATTTGCAGATATTTTGTATTTTAAATGAATATTGTCAAAATAAAATCATTGAAGAAATTGATTACAATTTTGTAAAAACAGCAATAGGAAATTTGCTCGATTTAGCAAAGGTGCCGATATTCCGGATTCAAAAGTTCTTGGCATTAGAATTGCAGAGCTGAGCTCGAAAATCATAGAAAATTGAACAGTTTTTCTAGTTTTGATCTTTTGGGGAAAAATTGGAGAATTTTGCGAAACGTCAAACTTCAATGTGACTCCGGAGTGAAAGATAAGGTATAGAGATTCAGCAAAAGTTTGAGTAAATTTTGCAAAAAAAGCAGAGATATTTCTAACTTAATAATAAATGCAATAAAACCACAGAAAGACTTGTCCATGAGACCGAAAGGAGGCTCCAAGGAATCGAGTGAAGACCTTTTTTTGTCATTGGAATTTATAGGATAACCGGACCTCCATGAAAAGGGGTTTCACAAAGCTGTTGCCATTGATGTCGACTTTAGTCTACCTCCACCACTGTTACCAAGTGATGATAATTCAAATTGTCTCAAATCTGTGTGCAATAAAAATGTTTTCATGCAATTGAAATTATTACATTTTAATGAATTTATATTCGTTTATCGAAAGAGAGTGAGTCATCAACGAGCAGCAAGGAGCGCACTCTATAGTAACAACTAAAAACATATAGAAATCTTCACGACTGGTGTGTAAAGAGCTCGCGGGTAATTCCAATATCGTCAAAAGATGGCGTTACGCGAAAGCGATGTAACAAATCTTTGTACAATTTATAACCGAAAAGAAACTTTCTTGAAATAAAGAATAATTCCAAAAATCAATCATAGTACTGACGGAAGTGAGATTGCCACAAAAATGAGGTACAAATTTGCAAATAGTGCTATATCGGATAAAAACTAAAAGAAAAATTGTATGTCCGTATAACAGATCGCACCGTAAACACAAACCAATGTGTCCAAGCATCTCTGCATAATGTATTGAGCAACAGAGAAAATAGTCCGGTTTAGATTGTATTGCTGCAAGTGAAACAGTATTGTTGGATGGTAGAAGGTAATTAATGTTATCAACTTTTATTTTCAAGGTTTCAATTCCAAACATCTTAAATTCACAATTTTCAGTTTTGAGCCGAATTGTGCCTAAAATGTGAGAATGGAGCTGTGCGTAATGTAATGGCAGTTCATGCATAATAAGTAACCAGTAATTTTCAGCAAGTTGAAACATGCGACACATAATCACGTCAAGATAACTCTTGAAAATCAGCTCAAGTTAGATTTTACGTGTAGTGGTAGCAATAACCTCAAATAAAAAAAATAAATTAGGAAGGTGAAAACTTTACTTTAAAAGCAAACGACGTGTAAGCACAAAATCAAAAATAAAACAAAACTTCAGAACTTCGCCATTTCGTAGCCCATCCAGTCGCCTTCATCATCTGAAGAAAACTCATCTTCAATCCTCTTTGCGCATTTCGTCGAACGCTTCAGACTGACGTGTAATCCATCTCCTCCACCGCTTTCATCATCTTGAAACGCAACGAGGTCGTCTGGTGGTCTTAAAGGAATATCGTCAACGTTGACAACTCGACGTGTCGTTTCCGGTTTACTAAGATCATGAAGAGACGAGCACGTTAACCAGAACGTTTCGCTCCCTGATTTGGTCGATTCAGTTAACTTGAACGAAGTTACCGTTTTCGAAGGGGTTGAGCACAAACCATCACCCCTGGGGTCGAATTCGATTAAAGCGTTCGAGTTGCTCACATCATCGAATAACTTATCCAGGAGATCAGAAACGAATTCAGTGATGGAAACTATTTTGTCGGACACAACGTCTACATTGTGATCGCCAGGCGAGGTCACCACCTCTTTCGCCAGTTTATCCAAAATAGACTCGACGATAGCTAATCGCGTCAAGTTCTTCTGTACGTCTGTCAAACCATCAGGATAGAGACCTTCATACAAACTTTTCAACTTGATTAATAATTTAGTTGAGCCCAAATCACTCAATACTTCAGGAAACAAAATCAATTCGTCGATTTCGAAGCAGTCAGATCGTAAATGTTCGTAAATAGCGCATGCGAATTTCTCGATTCTTTCGTCTTTGTTGCAATTTCGGTTTGAATTCGTTGACGTTTCGGGCGACATCTTCATATCAATACCTTCATCGGTTCCCAAAGTCACCTCATTGATCTGCTGCATAACGCTGTTCAATCGTTCTTCTACAAGCGATAAATTCTGCAGTATTTCGTACTGATCTTGCTCGAAAAAGCTGCGCAGCTCATTGTTGTCTGTCTCGGAAAACGGCCAGTCCACGTCTTCGGTATCTAAACTCATTTCCATCATCGCCCGATGCATTTCTTCCAAAATACGCTCTTCGCATAGCGGCGTATGTTTCAATTCTGCCGTATTCAAACGTTCGCGCCGAAAATTCGTCATATAAGCGGTTTGAGACTGCTGATTTGCCAATAAAGGAGCAGACGCTTCTTCTCCCAAATCTTTACGTTTGCGCCGATTTTCTGACGAAAATACGAGCAACGGCTTTTCGCGTTCGGCGATTCTCGACTCCCGAACCACATGAAAGTGGAGGGGGTTCGGAAGAAGATACGATCCTCTCGGGTGGCCGAAATGACTTGTCGTACGGTAAGCTCGGACGTCTGAAAAAATCGGAAGCGCGGAAGCGCCGTTTGAGTAAAAAAACCGAGCGGACAACGTAAACCCATAGCGAACTCTGTTCTTGTTCGGGGATAAAATAAAGAAACCTTCTGTTTCATAAAAAAAAGCGAAGCGAAGCATGCGAGCAAAATAAAACGGATTCTCCATTTGAGCGGTGCGGAGTGTTCGCTAATTGGAGCTATACTACCTTCGATTCAGACAAAACGTCGTTTCGATTGACTCACCAGTCGTTCGTTGTGCTATTCCGGTCAAACGGGGTTTTCATAATCGAATTTTTATTTGCACTCACCTGCGGACATGGGTAACCTATCGAATTTGGTGATTTCCCAATACAGAGTCAGGTAAATTTTATTCAAAAAATGTACTGCAAAATTTTCAGTTTTTTTGGTGGAATGCTCAACTGAAGTTTAAAGTATTAACTAGACATCATGATGAGATGTTTAGTTTTGGAAGAACATAAATATGTCAACGATTTTTCTATACTTTACATCATATGCTGGATTTGAAAACAACCTCAACATTTTTGTCCGCGCTAAAAGAACAATGAACGAGGAGGATCTACTCCTCAGAAAATGCGAATTTGTCTCCGAAAAAAATAAATGAAATTCCCACCTTATCAGCTTCAGACGACTTCCTTCAATTTTTGCACAAGAACATTCCATGTAATGCCGAAAGCATTCTCAAAAAATGTTTCTATTGTTTCCAGAATTTCAACAAACGTAGCGGTTTTCACGAAAATTTTTGCACGGCCTTCTGAATACTCAAGTTGGTTACTAAACGACTGAAGAAGATTTGAAACTTAACGTAATGTCGACAAAACGGCTTCATTGTTTCTACTGACCTCACTCGCTCCAAATGGACCAAAAACTTGAAGAGAATTGAAAACTTCACGTAATTACGAGGACTAAGACGTCATGAGCTTAAGACGAATTCTTTTAATTTTTACTGCAGAAGAACATTCCATGGAATGTCGAGATCATTCTCATGAAATATTTCTAATATTCCTACAACTTCAACAAACTTAACGATTCCTTCCTTCAATTTTTACTGAATGTCATTTGAGTTTGCAGAACATTCCATGGAATGACCATAACATTCTCAAGGAATGTTTATAATCTTCCCAGAACTCAGTAACTTCACGGTTTCTATGAAAGTTTGGACAGCCTCCTAGACCTTCGGGCTAGTTACGACATGAAGAAATTATGAAACTTGAGACAATTTTCAAAAAAAAACAAGAATTGAAAAATTTGGGTAATTAGTAGGAGTGGTTGAAAAGAATTGAAAACGTCACCTAATTACGAGGACTAAGACGTCATGAGTAAAGAGGATGTTAGGCAAATGCCATAAAATGCCATAAAATGCCTATTTTCGTATTTTCTGTCTATTTTCCTAAAATGGGATTTTCATGACTTTATTTTCCTTATTTCCGAACAATTTATGATAGTATAAAGTAGGAAACCCTAAGATCTCAGGTAGGCAGGATTGGTACATAGACAAGAGATAGTTCCCTTTTCTAGGAATTGATACAACAACTGTTACTGATGGAAAACCTAAAACCAGATACCTATAGGTATAAATATATCGTAATACCCATTTCCGTTCAGTTGTTTCACCATTCGCCCATTCGAGTTCAACTTATCGCCAGCCAATATGCCTAAAGTCAGAGCATCCGAGCAAACAAAATTGAATAAATTAATACTTGAATTCGGTAAAGACGTTTTCAGTAGTGACGGTTCTGTGTTAATTATGTCGACTTTAGTCTACCTCCACCACTGTTACCAAGTGATGATAATTCAAATTGTCTCAAATCTGTGTGCAATAAAAATGTTTTCATGCAATTGAAATTATTACATTTTAATGAATTTATATTCGTTTATCGAAAGAGAGTGAGTCATCAACGAGCAGCAAGGAGCGCACTCTATAGTAACAACTAAAAACATATAGAAATCTTCACGACTGGTGTGTAAAGAGCTCGCGGGTAATTCCAATATCGTCAAAAGATGGCGTTACGCGAAAGCGATATAACAAATCTTTGTACAAAAAGAAACTTTCTTGAAATAAAGAATAATTCAAAAAATCAATCATAGTACTGACGGAAGTGAGATTGCCACAAAAATGAGGTACAAATTTGCAAATAGTGCTGTATCGGATAAAAACTAGAAGAAAAATTGCATGTTCATATAACAGATCGCACCGTAAACACAAACCGATGTGTCCAAGCATCTTTGCATAATGTATTGAGCAACAGAGAAAATAGTCCGGTTTAGATTGTATTGCTGCAAGTGAAACAGTATTGTTGGATGGTAGAAGGTAATTAATGTTATCAACTTTTATTTTCAAGGTTTCAATTCCAAACATCTTAAATTCACAATTTTCAGTTTTGAGCCGAATTGTGCCTAAAATGTGAGAATGGAGCTGTGCGTAATGGCAGTTCATGCATAATAAGTAACCAGTAATTTTTAGCAAGTTGAAACATGCGACACACAATCACGTTATCAAGATAACTCTTGAAAATCAGCTCAAGTTAGATTTTACGTTTAGTGGTAGCAATAACCTCAAATAAAAAAAATAAATTAGGAAGGTGAAAACTTTACTTTAAAAGCAAACGACGTGTAAGAACAAAATCAAAAATAAAACAAAACTTCAGAACTTCGCCATTTCGTAGCCCATCCAGTCGCCTTCATCATCTGAAGAAAACTCATCTTCAATCCTCTTTGCGCATTTCGTCGAACGCTTCAGACTGACGTGTAATCCATCTCCTCCACCGCTTTCATCATCTTGAAACGCAACGAGGTCGTCTGGTGGTCTTAAAGGAATATCGTCAACGTTGACAACTCGACGTGTCGTTTCCGGTTTACTAAGATCATGAAGAGACGAGCACGTTAACCAGAACGTTTCGCTCCCTGATTTGGTCGATTCAGTCAACTTGAACGACGTTACCGTTTTCGAAGGAGTTGAGCACAAACCATCACCCCTGGGGTCGAATTCGATTAAAGCGTTCGAGTTGCTCACATCATCGAATAACTTATCCAGGAGATCAGAAACGAATTCAGTGATGGAAACTATTTTGTCGGACACAACGTCTACATTGTGATCGCCAGGCGAGGTCACCACCTCTTTCGCCAGTTTATCCAAAATGGACTCGACGATAGCTAATCGCGTCAAGTTCTTCTGTACGTCTGTCAAACCATCGGGATAGAGACCTTCATACAAACTTTTCAACTTGATTAATAATTTAGTTGAGCCCAAATCACTCAATACTTCAGGAAACAAAATCAATTCGTCGATTTCGAAGCAGTCAGATCGTAAATGTTCGTAAATAGCGCATGCGAATTTCTCGATTTTATCGTCTTTGTTGCAATTTCGCTTTGAATTCGTTGACGTGTCTGGCGACATCTTCATATCAATACCTTCATCGGTTCCCAAAGTCACCTCATTGATCTGCTGCATAACGCTGTTCAATCGTTCTTCTACAAGCGATAAATTCTGCAGTATTTCGTACTGATCTTGCTCGAAAAAGCTGCGCAGCTCATTGTTGTCTGTCTCGGAAAACGGCCAGTCCACGTCTTCGGTATCTAAACTCATTTCCATCATCGCCCGATGCATTTCTTCCAAAATACGCTCTTCGCATAGCGGCGTATGTTTCAATTCTGCCGTATTCAAACGTTCGCGCCGAAAATTCGTCATATAAGCGGTTTGAGACTGCTGATTTGCCAATAAAGGAGCAGACGCTTCTTCTCCCAAATCTTTACGTTTGCGCCGATTTTCTGACGAAAATACGAGCAACGGCTTTTCGCGTTCGGCGATTCTCGACTCCCGAACCACATGAAAGTGGAGGGGGTTCGGAAGAAGATACGATCCTCTCGGGTGGCCGAAATGACTTGTCGTACGGTAAGCTCGGACGTCTGAAAAAATCGGAAGCGCGGAAGCGCCGTTTGAGTAAAAAAACCGAGCGGACAACGTAAACCCATAGCGAACTCTGTTCTTGTTCGGGGATAAAATAAAGAAACCTTCTGTTTCATAAAAAAAAGCGAAGCGAAGCATGCGAGCAAAATAAAACGGATTCTCCATTTGAGCGGTGCGGAGTGTTCGCTAATTGGAGCTATACTACCTTCGATTCAGACAAAACGTCGTTTCGATTGACTCACCAGTCGTTCGTTGTGCTATTCCGGTCAAACGGGGTTTTCATAATCGAATTTTTATTTGCACTCACCTGCGGACATGGGTAACCTATCGAATTTGGTGATTTCCCAATACAGAGTCAGGTAAATTTTATTCAAAAATGTACTGCAAAATTTTCAGTTTTTGGTGGAATGCTCAACTGAAGTTTAAAGTATTAACTAGACATCATGATGAGATGTTTAGTTTTGGAAGAACATAAATATGTCAACGATTTTTCTATACTTTACATCATATGCTGGATTTGAAAACAACCTCAACATTTTTGTCCGCGCTCTAGTTACGACATGAAGAAATTATGAAACTTGAGACAATTTTCAAAAAAAAACAAGAATTGAAAAATTTGAGTAATTAATAGGAGTGGTTGAAGAGAATTGAAAACGTCACCTAATTACGAGGACTAAGACGTCATGAGCTTAAGAGGAATTCTTTTAATTTTTACTGCAGAAGAACATTCCATGGAATGTCGAGATCATTCTCATGAAATATTTCTAGTATTCCTACAATTTCAAAAAACTTAACGATTTTCACGAAATTTTGGAATGGTTCCTAAACGTTCGAGTCAGTTACAAAATTATTGAAGAAAATTAGAACCCAAGGCGGAAAGGAAGGTCTTCAATGTTTCTAGTTATCTCAACTTCGAGGTGAACCAAATTCTTCGATTTCCTTCATTTCTTACTTAATGGTACTTCATGTTGTAGAACATTCCATGAAATGTCGGAAGGATTTTCAGGGAATGTTTATAATCTTCCCTAACGTTTTCCACGAAAGTTTTGCAGGGCCTTTTAGACGTTCGAGCTATTTAGGGAATAATTGACGAAAATTTAAAATTTTACCTAATTGGCGGGAAACGCTTTATCGTTTGTATTTACCTCAACTTGTTCGAAATGAACCAGTGGTTGAAGAGAATTGAAAACTTCACGTAATTACGAGGACTAAGACGTCATGAGCTTAAGATGAATTCCTTTAATTTTTACCGAATGTGTCTTCGTTTTGAAGAACATTCCATGGAATGTCGAGATCATTCTCACGAAATATTTCTTATCTTCCCATAATTTCAATCAACTTAACGATTTCCTTCATTTTTTACTGATTATCATTTCATTTTGCAGAAGAACATTCCATGGAATGTCGAAGTATTATCATGTAATAATTTTACTCTTCCCAGAATTTCAACAAACCTAGCGGTTTGCACGAAACTTTGGAATGTTTTCTAAACTTTCGAGCCAATTACAAAATTATTGAAGAAAATTTAAAACTTAACGTCATTGGCGGGAAACGTCTTCATTGTTTCTAGTTATCTCAACTTCGAAGTGAACCAAAATCCTCGATTTCTTTCAGTTCTTATTGAATTTCGCAGAAGAACATTCCATGGAATGTCGAAAGCATTATCAAGGAATGTTTATAATTTTTCCATAATTTCAAAAATCTTAACGATTTCCAGAGCTTTCTAAACGTTCGAGTTAGTTGCGAAATGATTGAAGAAAATTTAAAACCTTACCTAATTGGCGGGAAACGTCTTTATTATTTCTATTAACCCCAACTTGTTCGAAATGAACGAGAGGTTGAAGAGAATTGAAAACGTCACCTAATTACGAGGACTAAGACGTCATGAGCTTAAGATGAAGTCCATCAATTTTCACTGAATGTGTCTTCGTTTTGAGGAACATTCCATGGAATGTCGAGATCATTCTCACGAAATATTTCTTATCTTCCCATAATTTCAATAAACTTAACGATTTCCTTCATTTTTTACTGAATATCATTTCATTTTGCAGGAGAACATTCCATGGAATGTCGAAGTATTATCATGTAATAATTTTACTCTTCCCAGAATTTCAACAAACCTAGCGGTTTGCACGAAACTTTGGAATGTTTTCTAAACTTTCGAGCCAATTACAAAATTATTGAAGAAAATTTAAAACTTAACGTCATTGGCGGGAAACGTCTTCATTGTTTCTAGTTATCTTAACTTCGAAGTGAACCAAAATCCTCGATTTCTTTCAGTTCTTATTGAATTTCGCAGAAGAACATTCCATGGAATGTCGAAAGCATTATCAAGGAATGTTTATAATTTTTCCATAATTTCAAAAATCGTTACGATTTCCAGAGCTTTCTAAACGTTCGAGTTAGTTGCGAAATGATTGAAGAAAATTTAAAACCTTACCTAATTGGCGGGAAACGTCTTTATTATTTCTATTAAACCCAACGTGTTCGAAATGAACGAGAGGTTGAAGAGAATTGAAAACGTCACCCAATTACGAGGACTAAGACGTCATGAGCTTAAGATGAAGTCCATCAATTTCCACTGAATGTGTCTTCATTTTGAGGAACATTCCATGGAATGTCGAGATCATTCTCACGAAATATTTCTTATCTTCCCATAATTTCAATAAACTTAACGATTTCCTTCATTTTTTACTGAATATCATTTCATTTTGCAGGAGAACATTCCATGGAATGTCGAAGTATTATCAAGTAATAATTTTACTCTTCCCAGAATTTCAACAAACCTAGCGGTTTGCACGAAAGTTTGGAATGTTTTCTAAACTTTCGAGCCAATTACAAAATTATTGAAGAAAATTTAAAACTTAACGTCATTGGCGGGAAACGTCTTCATTGTTTCTAGTTATCTCAACTTCGAAGTGAACCAAAATCCTCGATTTCTTTCAGTTCTTATTGAATTTCGCAGAAGAACATTCCATGGAATGTCGAAAGCATTATCAAGGAATGTTTATAATTTTTCCATAATTTCAAAAATCTTTACGATTTCCAGAGCTTTCTAAACGTTCGAGTTAGTTGCGAAATGATTGAAGAAAATTTAAAACCTTACCTAATTGGCGGGAAACGTCTTTATTATTTCTATTAACCCCAACTTGTTCGAAATGAACGAGAGGTTGAAGAGAATTGAAAACGTCACCTAATTACGAGGACTAAGACGTCATGAGCTTAAGATGAAGTCCATCAATTTTCACTGAATGTGTCTTCGTTTTGAGGAACATTCCATGGAATGTCGAGATCATTCTCACGAAATATTTCTTATCTTCCCATAATTTCAATAAACTTAACGATTTCCTTCATTTTTTACTGAATATCATTTCATTTTGCAGGAGAACATTCCATGGAATGTCGAAGTATTATCATGTAATAATTTTACTCTTCCCAGAATTTCAACAAACCTAGCGGTTTGCACGAAACTTTGGAATGTTTTCTAAACTTTCGAGCCAATTACAAAATTATTGAAGAAAATTTAAAACTTAACGTCATTGGCGGGAAACGTCTTCATTGTTTCTAGTTATCTCAACTTCGAAGTGAACCAAAATCCTCGATTTCTTTCAGTTCTTATTGAATTTCGCAGAAGAACATTCCATGGAATGTCGAAAGCATTATCAAGGAATGTTTATAATTTTTCCATAATTTCAAAAATCTTAACGATTTCCAGAGCTTTCTAAACGTTCGAGTTAGTTGCGAAATGATTGAAGAAAATTTAAAACCTTACCTAATTGGCGGGAAACGTCTTTATTATTTCTATTAACCCCCACTTGTTCGAAATGAACGAGAGGTTGAAGAGAATTGAAAACGTCACCTAATTACGAGGACTAAGACGTCATGAGCTTAAGATGAAGTCCATCAATTTTCACTGAATGTGTCTTCGTTTTGAGGAACATTCCATGGAATGTCGAGATCATTCTCACGAAATATTTCTTATCTTCCCATAATTTCAATAAACTTAACGATTTCTTTCATTTTTTACTGAATATCATTTCATTTTGCAGGAGAACATTCCATGGAATGCCGCAGTATTATCAAGTAATAATTTTACTTTTCCCAGAATTTCAACAAACCTATCGGATTGCACGAAAGTTTTGGAATGGTTCCTAAACTTTCGAGTCAATTACAGAATTGTTTAAGGAAATTTAAAAATTAACGTAATTGGCGGAAAACGTCTTCATTGTTTCTATTTATCTCCACTTTGAAATGAACCAAAATCCTCGATTTCTTTCAGTTTTTACCGAATTTTGCAGAAGAACATTCCACGGAATGTCGAAAGCATTATCAAGGAATGTTTATAATTTTTCCATTATTTCAAAATCTCAACGATTGCCACAGTTTTCTAAACGTTCGAGTTAGTTACGAAATGATTGAAGAAAATTCAAAACCAAACGTAACTGGCGAGAAGCGTCTTTATTGTTTCTAGTTATCTCAACTTGTTCGAAATGAACTAAATTCTTGAAGATTTGAAAACTTCAGTAATTACGAAGACTTAAGACAAATTCTTTTAATTATTGCTACGTGTGGCTTCGTTTTGCAAGAGAACATTCCATGGAATGTCGAAAGCATTCTCACGAAATGTTTCTTATCTGGCCAGAATGCCAAGAAACTAAAAAACTTTGCAGATCCTTCTAAATTTGAGTCAGTTACTAAACGATTGGAGAAATTTAAAAATTCAACGTCTTAAAACCAATTTAGCAAATCTTGCCAAATTCTAGATAGGTTTCCCACCAATCAACAAAGCAACTTCATTTGCTTTTGCCCTTAGTCAAAAATTCGACTGCGAAGAATAACCCAATGGCCCGTTTGACCGGACGCTACCGAGACTTACAATCATCTGTAAAGACAACTTCCGGAATTTTCGGCATAGGGGCATGTTTTCTCTTCACTTTCAAGGTTTGATGGACATCACCATAATGAGTGTAACCTGAAATTGCAGATGAAAGTTTTTTACGCGTATTACAACAAAACAATCCCTTACCAAAATGCAACTTCTGCGTTTTTTTTTCAGTCGTTAATTTTTGGATGATGCGCTCTTTCGGACCACTCGATAGCTGCTCCGAAAATCGAAAGTCCTTCAAACTTTGCCTCTTGATTTTAAACTCGTTTACTTTATTTATATTCTTGGGCACATATTGAAAAGCATCAATCTTCTGCCACTGAAAAGACAAAACCAGCACATTAGTAAAAACAATCAGCCAATAAAATTACGTCTTCATCCAGAAAATTTTTTAGTAATGTACTGATTTTGCCACAATACCAAAAAAAAAACGAACACAAAAACATGTTATTAGACTGGGGTTTCAATCAATAAAACCAAGCGCTTTTAGTTAATTATATTTGTCAAGCTAAGCATAAACTATATATAATGAAAAAACATTCATTTAGTTGACCAATGTGGAATCAAATCAATCAGACGATTAGCGTTGTGCGCTCACTTGAACTATCCGTCGAGGAAATTATTTCCCTGAACAGTTTTTCGAAAATATAAATATTCGTCTAAGAAAAAACTACTCTGGACGAGTTTCCGACTTATCAAAGTTGAAAGAAATTTTCTCCCCACCGTCATACGAGCTGCCGAACAATGTGTAAAAAGTGGAACTTGAGATCATTTCAAAGCACCAAAAAATTAAAAAACGAAACAGCGAGAAACTGTAAGCAGAAGACAAACAAAAAACCACAACAAAAAAAGCCCGCAATTTCCTTTCAACTCCCCTAAAGTATTTCCAGGTACACATAAAACGTCTTATAATAAACAATTACGTTCACTTATGGCAGTAGAATTTTTTTCACGACACGGGCGACAACTAAACCAGAAAATTCTTTTCCAAGACAAAAAAAAATCCGTTCAAACGGTCAAAAATAAAAACATTTTGAGTTTGTGCGATTTCAACACTATTCGCTCTCGATTTTTAAATATTCTACCTTATTCGTTTTTTTGGTATCTTGAGCAACGACGTCGGAGCCCTCGACGCGCTGGTTCGACGAATTCAACCATTTGCTTCTGTTTTGTCCTTTTTTACCTTCGCCGATGTTTCTCCACAGCCTGAAACGAGACAACCAGATGTTTCACTGAAAATAACGAAAGATAAATTACCCTTTCTTATAGAGTTCTTCCTCCTCGAGCAAATATCCTAAGGAGGATACGGCGGGGGGTACCTCAACATCATTTCTGGGTCTAGGAACGTCTCCTTTGATTAGGGGGTTTCGGTAAACATAACCAGTGCGGAAGCCCAAATTGTCCAGCATCCTCATTAAGGCTTCGAATTCCACACAACCCACGCTCAATTTCGTTTCTGTGACCGGTGAAGGCTTGCCTGGTCTAGACGATGTTATGGGACCGTTTCGGGCGGTCTCATAAATCCGTTTACGCGTCTCTTCGTCGATTAAAATGATTTTATCCAAACCAATGGGCATGACTTTTAATTGAGCCTCACAGGCAAGTACCAGATTGTGGGCGATGTAAAAAGTTTCTTCGATCGTTCCACCACAACACACCGCTCCTTGATTTGTAAGCAATAGCACCTTGGAGGACGGTCCGAAGTCCTTGAACAATCCCGCGTACTGATTATCGTCGCTGTCTAACGATACTCGATGCGTGGCCACGTCACCGACGACGACCGATTCTTGGGAAATCGGAAGAAGACCTGCTTTCGATGCGGAAACAGCAACGACTGAAGGTGTTTGCAGGTGAATGATGCACTTCAAGTCGGGTCTCGAGGAGTATATCGCAGCGTGTAATGCAAACGCCGTGACGTTTACTGAGAAATTGGTTGTCCCCTGTTCGATGACCTTGCCACGCAAATCGATTTTAACCAGACACGAAGCTGTCGCTTCGTGAAACATCAACCCATGAGGACTTATGAGGTAATGTTGTTGATCGGCATCCAGGCATGCTGTCACGAGACCGGCGGTTCCTTGATTCCATCCACACAAATCTATGAGTCGGTACACCGAAGCGAGTTTGCACCTGAGTACTTTTTCAGACTTCGTGTAACCTGCAGCTTCGATACCGCGAATATCGTTAATGGGTAGGACGCAGTTGGCGTTTTTTTGGAAGTTGTTCTGTCGATTCACACCCATCATGTCGGTGATTTGTTGCATTAGAGCACTGGTACCGGACCCTTCGTTAATTTGGGTTTCGATGATTCGTTCGAGTTCCTCTCGAAACAAGCGGCTGTTCATTATGTTTTCGACGCGTTTGCGGCGCTCCATTTCCCTTACGTCTGCTTCGATGTCTGCCGGACGGTTTTGTGTGAGTTCATCGTCGTTTTCGACAGTTTGGTTGGTGCCGTTGGGTTTTTTTGTTTCGACGTTATCGGACATTTTCTGGACGTGAAAATTTGTTTAGATATGTTATGGTTTTAATAAATAAGTTTCTTACCGATTGTCACGCCCAATTTTTGTTATAAATTCGTGAACGACCACAATTGTTGACGGGTCTCGGGGCTGCAAATCGAAAATTTACTTAACTTTAGTGTGGTTAAAATGACCTTGAATTTTAGAGTGAATAAACGGTCGAACAAGAGTGTCCTTATGTAATTTGGCAATTTGGTCATTCTGTAACGTACATAATGATGACTAATGTAATCAGGGCTTCAAGTACATCGAGCAATGGGCGTATCTCTTTTGTCATTGAAAACTATTCATTTGTACGAATTAACGAATTTATTGTTTACCCTCACCTTTTTGTTTTCAAATTGGAGCAAGATAATTTTGAGTATAAACGAATTTTCGTGATAACAAACTGCTGGCTGATTAGCTTTTCCCACTGGGCTAAAGATAGTTGCGAGTTATATTTTACATAGAAAACTATTGACAGCTACAAATATAAAAATGTGAGGGTTGTTGATTGTCCATTATTAACCAGATGGAGCTACTGTGACTATTATTATTGTGATTTATTAGATGACAATAAGGTAGGCAACCCCCAAAATCTTTTGACGTTCCAAAATTTCTTTGCAAAAAGAATAATATAAAAGAAGGATTGATTTTATCTGATAATCGCAGATTGTCGAACTTGTCCGCGAGTCCATCGAAATTATCAATCGATCTATCTTCTGCATCCTTCTGAAACAACATCTGACTCGATGGTACTTTTCTTGGCCGTAATTGGATTAGACCTCCTTAAAAGAGAACTTCCTTCTATACCTTCGGTTTTTGTGAACAGGACTTTCTGTGATGTAGAACTTTTGTGATGTGTGCACAGAATATACAATTGAATTTTGTGCGTATTACCACAGAATACTGACTAGTAGTCGGTAATCTGTGGTATTACTTGACTTGAATAGTAGATACATATTTTGAAGGTCGCATCGTTTTCTGTGAGTGACATTTGCTGCAACAGTCTTTTTGTTGTTGTCGTCAGCAAAACTAAAGATTTTGTTGTCAGTTGCGCTCAGCAAGTCGCTGATGTGGACAAGGAAGAGGGTAGAAGGCCACCCACCTGAGGCACGCTGGCGTTAATCAAGTATATACCATTTGGTTTATCCAAATACATGCAGATTTGAACGAAATGAGTAGCAGTTATAGAGGTATGAAGTGATCTATTCTTTCAGAGAGGTATATAAAGATTTGGCCGATACATGGGGGGAAGGAGGCTGAGGGCCACCGAAGGAGGGCCGTATCCCCTCCCGGATCGGCCTAAAACCGATACCTGACCTCGAATGACGTAAGTATCCGACGTATTACAATTCTTATTTTCCATACCAACTTTGGAGATACGGAGGAAAATTCGATGCGTATATAGTGAAAACCACGTTCCTTTTTATGTATCTCATCGATTTTCTCGAAAATGGTAGGAAGTAGTTCAAGTGGTGAAAAAATCGATTGCTTAGAAAATTACAATACAGTGTTTGTTGGAAGACCAAAAATGCTGAAATTATTAGCAGCCGAGTTATCACTTATCAAAAAAACGGTGTTTTTAGCAGGTTTCACAATTCTTTTATCCAGTAACGGTTTATTTTAGATAGGAATAGTAATCGACGCGATTTTAGCCCTATTAGATCGTTTTCCTCCAAAATGACGATTTGGAGCACCGTTATTATACAGGATGTCCCATAATTAGACCGACAAACTTCTATTGGATGTTCTGGACATTATTTAAGGTCGATTCGACCAAAATTACGTAATCCAAAAATGCTTAGTTGAGGAGCTGGTGCCCTCTGAAGATGACGTCCAGGCAACACTTTTGGACACATATCTCCAAAACGGCTCCATCAAAAGTATTGAAATTTTAAACCATAGCTAATATCAAAAATACGCATCGAATGGTTTGAATGAATTTTTCCAATGTCAAGCATAGCCGTATCTTTGGGGGGGGGGGTAAAGGTTATTTTTACTGAAAACTTTTTTACCTTTTTTGTTTTTTTACAAGGTATGCATCAAATTCATTAACTATGGTATGTTTTCTTGCAGAAAGGTGCCCTTGTGTCATATAGCCCAGATGCACAGAAAAATCGATTTCAAATTTTCTCTCGTTTCATTACTCAATACTCGGTATCTAAAGAATCATAATGATGTAAATGAAATATTAATTTCTTGCACTTCTTTTTATTTTATTGAATTTTATTTTTTATTTTATTATTATATTTTATTGAAACTCTACCTCATAAAACAATTTTTGTGAAATACGTGACCACCATTATTTTAAAATTATTTAAAAAAATCCAGAGCATCTGGGCGATATCATACAAGAGCTCTTTTCTTCAAGAAAAAATATCATAGTTTATGAATTTGATGCAAAACTTGTGAAAAAATGAAAGGTCAAAAAGTTTTCAGTAAAAATACCCTTGGCCCTCCAAAATGATACGCCTATGCTTGACATAGAAAAAATTCACTCAAACGATTCGATGCGTATTTCTGAAATTAGCGAAAATCTACAATTTCAATAGTTTTGGTGAAGCCTTTTAGGAGATATGTGACAAAAAGTCTTGAATAGACGTCACCTTCAACGGGCTCCAGCTGCTTGACGAAGGATGGAGTGATTTCGATTGAATCGGACTAAAATAATGTCTACAACATCCACTAGAAGTTTGTCGGTCTAATTATGGGACACCCTGTAGTGAAAGAAGATAGGATTCGTTTAGTGAAAACCCTGGAATTTCTACTGTTTAAAAGGTCATGTGATGCGTGAAATATTCCGAAAAATTGTGATTTTTGAGATATCAAAGTTTTTCCTCAAAAGTTGTGCATTCCATGTTTTAGATATTCGTACAAAAAAAGATGTCATTCATTCAATATTTTCTGCGGGATAAAAATATTTTGTGTCGCTATCAAAAATAGTTTTCAAGTTATTTGAATCAAAAGAAACTTTACTCTTTTTTCACTTTTTTGATGAAATCTCAACATTTTTCCAGAGTTCCCCGTTTCTTTATTCATTTGGTCATTATTCATCACATTTGTGTCGCATTTAGAATCCTTCCTCCGAAAATAGGGTCGCAAAAAATCTAGCAATTTTCTTCTTATAGCTGGAGAAAGAATATTCCGATTGCGATATAACAAGGAATCAGACTTGGAGATCATTGGCGTCCGTCTTTTAGTCGTTCTACGTGCTGCGTGCGCACTCACGTACGCACATACACGCTATCTCGATCGCGTAACGACGGCAAAGTATACGGTTTTATGTCCGCTCCTTAGTTCGCTGGGCAAGCGCATGCAATAAAAGATGGTGGTGGGTTAGGTACCATATACGAACATATAAAACCCAAAAAATTTCATCAACTACGTAATAGAAGACTTCCCGAATCGAAAGGAAAATTTTCGAGCTCCTACATGAAAAAACATAAGAAACGGAGAGTTGAGCTGGAATAAATGTGTCTTTTGTTTTAAATTTTTATTTTATAGGGGGGCACTGGGAACAATACTCGTTTGATAAATTTATGCGACGTTTCGACCGATATTAGATGATAAACTTGTATTCTACTAACTCAAAAAATGGAATTTAAACATTTGCTTGTGGATTTTGGATTGACAGTGTGGACACAGATTCTAGTGCAGTGTCTGGAATAAGTTCTAAATTGGAAAAATGTCTTTCTCTCAATTTGTGTTTTTTTTAGTTAAAAAACACCTTTGTAGGTTATACTCAAAAAAAAAAATGAATACTTTATGGCATACTCAAATTCTCAATATCAGTCCCAAAATTGACAGTGCTTTCTTTGTAATCATTGCACATAAAAACTATGGAATAATCTCAGTGAATGAGTATCAAAAATACAAAAAGAATATTGTGGAAACACCCATTTTGGACAAGATGTGGGATACGTGTTTGTTGACTTTTCAAACAAAGAGTTCATTGTCTTTTTTTAATAATAATAATTTGCCAATTTATACGTGTAGAGAAAATTATTGAATTCGTGTCGATAAAGCAAATATTGGAATAATTTAAAACGCATGAAGGGCAGACACCGCCAACTGACGTTCGAGAGGTCCTTAATTCCGCGGTTCCATTCACCAGGCAAACGGCGCAATTTACGCGAAGGGCTGTTCGCGCAAATTAAATTGTCAAATTCTAGATTTCTGGAACGCGATACGAATGGAAATCAATAAATGCACTAACCGATCTTCATTTATTGTGTAGACTTTTCCATTTCCTTAATGGTATATGCATCGCCGAAAAATCTGCAGATGATTCAGATTGATTGAAATGAAAAAATCCATCGAAAAATATATTACAAATATTTAATATTATTAAGGAATTCCGAAAAGGAGCACAATTTTTTTTTGGATGGTGTCATACGATTAAACTTCAGCATCGTAATTATTATCCCTGCAGGAGGGGTGACATCCCTCAAAACGTCTCAAAAGGGACGTGCGTTGAAATATGCGTTCTCTCGCGGAAATGAGAACGATATTAAATGAATAATATCTGCGAATTGACTTCCTTGGAACGGTTCCTTGTTCATGAACTTAATAACTTGCTATACCGGGAGTTCATCTTAACTGTAGACTGTCAAATATCTCTATTTTCAAACAAATATTACTTTTTATATAGATGTGCGTCAACTAGCTTTCTTTTCTCATATAATAATTAATTTTCAATTGCTTTGGAAACGATTTTTCATTCTTTTTCATAGTGGATAGAGTAGATTGCAATCATTCCCATTTATGGCAAATATGTCAAAATGTAGTCATACAGCTTTACTTGGAACAAAGGCCATAGGACCAAGTGCATTCTTCTCCCAAGATGTCCCAATATTGTAGGTCTTCATTGCCCCTCTGTTCCTAGTCTGTAGTCCCTTGACGGCTCCACAACTCTGATACTAGTCTTCTATATCGTCTCTGCAGTGCATCCTGTAGAGTAGCTCCTTGATCGTGCTCAACGTTCGTTTGATGTCCACCACCGACTCCGACACCACCAATTGCAGGTGACAATTCTCCACTGTGTCCATAAATGTTAGGTGGAATAACTGTGACTTACTACTTCAGACCATCCATTTTTCAACCAGCTAAGATTAGACAGATATCCTTATCCATTTCGTGAGTTTCCTCCATCACATTGTTGCTCCGTTGGTCATGAATTGTATTAGCCATGACGATCTTTAACGATAAAAATGTTTTTTTGTTGTTGTTGTTACAATCCTTACATTATTCGGGCCATGGTCTTCTTGATAATGCGTCCGTACTATTATTATCATGTTGTTGTGATTCATTGAAGTGCTATTGTTGGAGTTGTTCAGGTCATCTTGCCTCTCGTTCTTCTGAGTTTTTAAACAGCCACTTCAGGACAACTTATAACAATTTCGGGGTTGACTAGTTCACGACAGTTCTAAATTTTGATGGTTTGGTTCCTATTTCGCTTGCTGAAATAACATGGACCAAAAAATTCACTTGTTACTAAAAAAACCGGATATATCTTAGGACATAACTTCAGATTGATACCTCTTAGTCACTCAAACACATCTTCGAACTCTTGAAGCTGATCATTAAAATATTGTCCAACCATGGTTATATCATGTGAGTAGACTACACAATATCAACCTCAAATATATCTGGCGCAATGCATAGACCAAAGGACATAATTGGGAACGGATTTTAGAGAATGTTGTCTTTTCTCCGCCCACAAGATCCAACTCTATTTATCAGTAGCCACTTTCAAGCTCAAGTGTCGAAAATCGTGCCATGATCTTCCCTAGTTACATGATTTAATCGACGATAGCCAACGGAGAATTCCCATTTTTCTTCTTTGCGAATAATACCGGAAACATCATAGACTTGAAGATGTTCTTTCTACGTGCAAGTGGAATTGGTTCAGGTCTTCATCGAATAAGAATAGTATCTCTTATGTTTCTCTTGCGTTTCACGATGCGAGGTGTTCTAATATCAGCATCGCCGTTAGCGATCCGCATATTTCATGAGAAGATCTCCGGTGCAGAAACATTTTATCTATAGTGACCCAACAACTCAACTTCTTGTTCATTTTTCTGCTTACCCTCTCTCTATTCTTGTTTTCATTGACACTTTTCAATTATGCAATTCTTCATATTTTCCTACCGTACTTATCTTCTTGATCATTTGAGCAGTGTCATCAGGACTACATGCTAGAACCATACATACTTGCAGGGATCCAAGAAGCTTCAGTATTCATTAGCTGCACGACAGATTGTTTGATAACTTTGAAGGAAATCCAAACCAAGAATGCTTTCATCAGATATGTCTATGTTGACTACTTCAATAAATTTTTGTCTCCAATATTGATAGCAACATTCCCTCTCCTCCAAGACTACAAACGGCTCCATTAATAGCTTCATATATCACCAATCTAATGTCTTCTATCGTTTGCTTCACAGAGAACTGGAGTTGCTCCCCAGTAACACCCACCAACAGCACTGGTTGACTTCAATGTTTACGCGGTTCAGTTGAAACTGCAGCAAAAAGTACTTTTGATCTAGCTGCTTTCATCCTCTTTGCCATCCTCAATGCCCTTTTCCTCTTATGCATTAGCACATAAACTTTTGTAGGGGTACAAACCACCCCTGTAGAACTAATTGACCTCAGTTTGAGCGGATTGTTGCCATGCCTTGGGGTATCAGCTTTTAGAGCCTTGACATTTTGTAGTGTCCAAAACAAATTGCCAAAGCAAAAGCTTGTACATAGCTTACTACTGCTGTTAATCGTGGCTGGAGACGATCGGAATGCCTTATCTACGAGTATCTCTATCTCAATTGATCACCTCGTCGAATCTGATTTAATTGAATTTGGTCAACATGCTCTAAACGGCCATCACTGTAACGAACTTCTGGAGATTCCAAGAGCTCGTCGGTACCAAATGGTTCTCACAATTCGTTTGTAAGCGTTAAAGTTAGAGTTAATTGGGCTGCTAGACCTATTCATCCAGTAGCTCGGCTGACGCTATCAAACTCCAACTTGTATGCAACCCAGAACGGTCTTGAAACTTTATACAGATAAGATCGACTCTGGACTCTGTTACTTCTTGATCTTTAGAATACAGCAGTCCTTTCCAGCTTGTTTAATTTAGCAGCGTCATCTTTTACTGCGTCAATCCTCTTTTTCGTGGAACGTGTTTGGGTTACTTGTTCTTCTTTAAAGCTTTGTATGCTCTACGTGTTTTGTTTGCTATCCGTCATTAGCTGAAAGTTTTTCTTCCCATGACGTCGCTGTTGCTACTCTTCACAAGCGTTGCTTGTTCTGTCATCGTTGACGTCAGCTGCTGGAAAAGAACACTCATGTCTGCTGGTTATTGTGGCAGCACTGTCTGTCGAAGTATTCTCAGAGCTGGAGATAGCCTCATCTAGATACGAACAAGAACAAGTCTCTCATACTTGCATCCCCTCTCTAGGGGAATCATAACCTTGTCGTTGGTGAGAGGGCTCAGTAACCTCCATCCAGGGAGCAATGCCGGCGGTAGCGTAGCTACCGGTAGGGCCACCCATGTCGGTAAGGTCTCGGAGTGATTAAGGTGAAGCTAAGAAGATTCTCACGCAACGTCTGTTCCCAGATTGGCAGTTGCAAACGGCATCTGATCCAGAGTGGGCAAGAATTGGCATTAAAGAAGGCAACGGGAAACCACCTTTTTTATTATTCCCAAGACAATAACATGAGTACATTTGATTCAAAATATTCCGGAGGTATAAATAGTTTTCCAATCGGATCTCCGGGGAGACCGGCTTCAAATGTATCAAATACGAAAGCAAATCTAGGAAAACCATTAAGGATTAGAACATGGAACGTGAAAAGCCTTTTTGAAGCTGGAAAACTGGCGAATCTCACACAGGAAATGAACAAACTTAAGCTGGACATCCTTGGCGTTGCTGAAACCTGGTGGCCTGATGTGGGAGAGTGTGAAGTTGAAAATGGAGTATTTTTCTACTCTGGCAATGACGATCCAAAACACAGGAAAGGTGTGGGAATTGTTGTAACAAAAGAACTACTGAAATCAGTTATAACTTTTGTTCCATACTCGGATCGCGCCGCTTTACTGAAACTTAAAGCCAAACCGTGCGATCTTAACATAAAGCAGGTATACGCGCCAACTGCGGACTCTCCTGAACATGATATGGAAAAAAAAATTTATGATGAAATCCAAGAACTGCTTAAATTGACTAAAAAGCAAGACGTCAACATAATCATGGGCGATTTCAATGCCAAGATGGGAAATGGTCAATTTGAAGAAATAATTGGACCTTATGGTCTCGGAGAAAGGAATGAGAGAAGTGATCGGCTGTTACAATTCAAGAAAAAAGTATGAAAATCACAAATACATGGTTTCGGCTCCACCCTCGCCGCCTTTATACTTGGAAGTCCCCGGCAGACCACCCGCACAATGTAAAACGAAACCAAATAGACTTCGTCCTCGTCAACCGAAGATTCAGCTCGACCATCAAGAGAGTTAGCACATATCCTGGGGCACACGTACCTTCTGACCACATAATATGGCCGGCATATCGAGTCACAGAAAGCCAACCACACAGCGACGAGTGGCGTTAGAAAAATTAAGGGATCCAGCCATAAAAGTAGAATTGTCTAATGAGATAAACACACAAATTCAAACAATAACGTCAAATACTGAAGAAGAGCTAACAGAAACTTGGCAAAAAATAATGGACAGTGTGACAAAAAGCAAAGATGAAATCTCACTGTTGATGGATGAACGTCGAAACTATAAGAACGAAACAGATGGCAACACGTACAAAGGATCAAAGATCAAAGATTAGAATAGCAAAAAACGAATAGCTTGAACACGAATGCTCGGTAATAGAACAACTGCAAAATCAACAAGACAATTTTAACCTGCACAAAAAGTTAAAGGAGGCTGCCGGTACATACTTAAAAAAGAGACCAACTATAATAGCCAACAAATACAACCAGTTAGTCCTCGACAGCAAAGAGAAGATCAATGTTTGGGAAGAGTATATAAAACAAACTTTTTGAAGACGATAGACCCACAGCTGGCACCATTAACTCCCTATCTGGCCCATCGATCACTAAAGGGGAGGTTGAAAAAGCTATACATAGTTCAAAAAATAACAAAGCGGCTGGCCCAGATGAAATTCCCTCAGAAGTACTCAAACTCTTCGATAAGAGAGGCATTACAACATTGCATAAGGTTTTTAACATCATATATGAGACAGGTTACTACCCCGGGCAATGGTTTAACTCTACTTTTATCCCCTTGCCTAAGAAGACAAATGCAAGAAGATGCGAATATCCCGAAAGTGTGGAAGAGACATAAGCGACTCACAATTTGGATTTAGGCAAGGGTTAGACACGAGGGAGGCAATGGTCGCAACACAGGTGCTTGTCCAAAACTGCTATGACCAGAGAAAAGACGTTTGCCTCTGTTTCATAGATTATGAAAAGGCATTCGATCGCGTACAGCACCACAAACTAATGCAACTCCTCAAACGGCTCGATATAGACCAGAAAGACATCCGATGCATTGAAAATCTATACTGGAACCAGACAGCGCAAATAAAACTAGACAACAATATGTCCGACAACATACAGATCAAAAGAGGGGTGCGACAGGGATGCGTGTTGTCTCCACTCTTATTCAATCTATATTCCGAAGCAATCTTCCAGGAGGCCCTAGAGGAATGGAAATGGGAATCAAAGTTAATGGGACGTGGATCAACAATATCCGTCATGCGGGCGATACCGTCCTAATCGCTGCTAAAACGTACGATCTACAACAACTGGCCTATCCCATGATTTTTTTTTATTGCATAATTAAATGAAGTAAGTCAAAATTAACAGATTCCCAAAAACTTTTTTTCTAAATCCTCTTAGTTTTTTATAAAATAAATAAAATCGATTTGAAAGGCGGGAAATCTGAATTTTAAATTTTATGTATAACCGGCAACATGGGAATGAGATTCAAACCATCTACTATTCCGTTGCTTAGGAACAATGACATAGATACTTAGAAGTTTTAAAGTTCTATGCGTAGATAACCTTAAAACCTAAGTTACATTGAGTCTTAAGCAATGTTGCCAGCTTCAGTCAAATTTGATTGGATACTTTCATGGTACGTAACATGCAACTGACCAATGAAAAAATTCGATTTTAAAACTTTAAATTAAGATTTCTCAATAACTATATCACCAATATTAATGATTAGGGCATTTTTGTGCGTTGAAAAAAATCTATTTTTGTGTACAACCGTCAAATTTTAAATCCCCACCGCATGGGAAAGGCCCACTGGTCAATAAGATAGGAGAACAGAGCAAATCAATGGGCATAAACATCAATATCAAAAAAACAAAATGTATGAGGAACATAAATATGTTTGAAAACGACACCATAACATGTAACGAAATCTTAGAGAGGGTGGATAAATTCAAATATCTGGGAATCTGGCTCTTTGCAGACTGGGCATCAGACAAGGAGATAAAATGTCTCATTGAACAAGCCCGACAGGCATTCTTGAGGTTTCGAAGGTGTTAACGTGTCCCGATTTTGATCTTAACCTACGATTGAGGTTAGTGAAGTGCTACGTTTGGTCGGTGCTTCTTTACGGCATGGAAGGCTGGACATTGAAGACGACTGCGATTAACAGATTGGAGGCTTTCGAGATGTGGCTGCATCGCAGAATCTTTAAGGTGCCTTGGACGGCTAGGTTGACAAACGAAGAAATTCTGAGACGCGTCGAATTATTTGAATTAGTTAAGAAGAGGAAAACAGCGTACCTAGGACACATATGCGAAACAACAAATACCAATTTTTGCACCTACTGATCGAGGGAAAAATTGAGGGAAAGAGGGGGATCGGAAGGAAGAAAATGTCTTGGCTGAGAAACATCAGGCAGTGGACAGGAATACACGGTATACAATCCTTAATGCAGACTGCAAGAAATAGAGAAGCGTTGGAAAATGTTATCGCAAACATCCATTAGTGGATATGCAAGAAGAAGATACTTGCATCATGCAAATAGTAAATAGTTGGTCATCCCATTGACATATAAACAATTCGGTGCAAGAATCTTCGAAACACGCGAATGTATTTTTTTTTTCTATGGTTGCATCTCGGGAGAGGCCAATGCCTTTAGCGTGTTCGCAACGTCCCGAGACGATGAAAGATAAGAATTGATTTTTCTCTTGAAATCTCGCAAGTCGTAGGTAATGGGAAAAACGCCTGATGGGAGAGAGTTCCACATCTGACTTGCTCCATACAAAAACGATTTCTTATGGTACTCAGTTCGAGGAGATGCCAGATGGACGGTGAAACGATGGTATCTATCAGTCTGTCTTGTTTTTCGGTTGACGACGATGTTTTCGGGTACTAAGGTCGGCCACTCTTCGCCGATGGTGAAACGACTCCAAATGATCAGTGAGCCGGTGGTCGTCCACTAATCGAATGGCTCTCCTCTGGATAGAGTCGAGGATCTCGAGAGAGTGTTTTGGGGTCGACCCCCAGACATGAGAACAGTACCCAAGGTCGGGTCGCACCTGGGATTTATACAGCAGGAGAAGCTGGGAAGGTGTAAGGTACCTTTTTGCTCTAAACAAATAGCTCAGCCTCCTGGAAGCAGACTCTGCGATTTTAGCAACTATTCCTCCCAAGTGATTGCCGAGTTAATCGTAACACCCAATAGCCGGAGGTCATCGGCGCTTGTAATGATGTTATTTTCCATCTGGATGGGAGGCACTAAGGATGAAGTCTTCCTGGTGAAGGTAATAGACTGCGTTTTCCTCGCGTTGAACTCAACCAAATTTGCTCTACCCCACAGTGCAATTTTACTCAGGTCGTTATTGAGTGAATTTATTTGGTCGCATCGTTGTTGGTGGGAAACATTTGCTACAACTGGCTTTTTGTTGGTGATGAAGGCAACGAGGGTGCTGTCGTCAGCAAAACTGAAGATCTTGTTCTCAGTTGAGCTCAGCAAATCGTTTATGTGGATAAGGAAGAGCGTCGGAGAAAGTACTGATCCCTGAGGAACACCGGCGTTAACCGGATACTTCGCCTAACACACACCATCCACCACGACGCGCAGAGATCTGCCAACAAGAAAATTCTCTATCCAGGAGCAAAGATGCTCTGGCAGTCCGAAGGAAATGAGCTTCTTCAACAGCGCATCGCGCCAGACGCGATCGAATGCTTTCGAGATATCCAGAGCAACTGCTCTAAACTCCCCGTGGTTCTCCATTGCAGTCGTCCACAAGTGCGTCAAATAGCCGAGCATATCACCAGTCGATCTTCGAGTTCTAAAGCCATACTGTTGATCGTTGATGAGTCCGTTGGTTTCCAAATACTTGACCAATTCGATGTTGATTGTTTTTTCCATCACTTTGGAGATGATCGATAGGAGTATTCCATTGAAGAAATAAAGAATACCACTCAATCCACGATAGAAAAAGTTTTGTATTATACTTTGGTCAGCATAAATAATACATTTCCCAAATGTATACTTCTTCATGATAACTTTTGATGCGTTTTTTTAGAGTTGTAATTTTGAAATTACCACATGGCATAGCTTTTTCAAGACTAAAAACCCTTCGGTAATGCAGCCCTGCATGATGATATATGCCTGTTCTTACAAAGTAAACGTGTCGGACCTTTTGAAAGGCGAATAAGTCAGCAGATGACACACGGATTCGCGGGGTCTCGTTAATCACACGACCTTTTTGGGGTTCGAAATATCGCGGAAATCCATTAAAAGTGGTTATTTATCACGCGTATTCGATTAGTCCGCGACGTGGGGCATATTTGAACGGAGTTCATTATGTCCGCATTCCGATCCGTTTCCGACGGCGAAGATGGCTTTTATTGAGTTGCCGGCGTCGACTTATGAAAATTCCCGGAATCGCGTTGGTAGATTGAGGCGCCCCAGAATTTCGACGATTTCGTTCGTTCTCCGAGAACGAGCTGGAAAATGAACGATTGGCGCCGATTCTACTTTTTCACCGGGGGATGATATCCGGTTTTCGTTAGAGACGTGGGACACGAAAAACCACTAAGAACGTACGACCCTCAATCATCCCTAATCCTTTGAATCGGGGATTTTTCTGCGGCCCATGCAACATTCACCTGATTGCTGGCTGACAAATCGTGAAATGCGGAAGAAACCGCGCCGCTACGTGCGTCGCGACGTCTTACGCTAATGAAAAAGGCAACGAAACGTTGACGCCGATCGTGCTCTTCATCTTATCACACTAATTTACAACGAGTTGACTTTTCACCTCTTTGGAAAAATTCCGAGAAACTTCCCCCGGAACCCACGTTTTTTTGGTTCGGATCGGCAGGAGAGGGTAGGGGGCGTTAGATCCAACAAGTGGCATGCGTTCGACGGCGGTGACCAAGGGGTCGGCGAGGGGGGATGATTCTGGCGACAATCAGCGTATGTCGGCAGTCGGGCGCGTGGCTCTATGCGCAATCGCGGTCCAACGAGCATCGAAGAACGACGAGTTGGCGGCACGAGTTCGAGGCGACGGGCACGCGGAGGCGGCAGGCCACCCGGCGGCCACTCGCCGGCCGCCGTGGACCATTGGATCATCGCTGTCCCTCAACCACGGAAAAATGTGAGTGAAAAATTTTCTATTTTTTTCATTCCGCTTTTATAACAATTTCACCTCAAATCTATTTCGGAAACTGATCAGAAGTGATTAAAACTTAGTCTTGTCTTGTTTTTTTAATTTAACTTTTTTATTCATGATCGATATTGCAACAATCGCTTCGCTCACTGTTGATACCTAAAATTATTATTACTATTATTTAGTTTTTTTTTTTTTTTTGAAAAATTGACGATAATTTTTAAATTCTCACTCTTTACTATAATCCTTAAGTCCTTCGCTAGAACTTACAATACTTTTTGGATTTCACCCCACCCAATGTACATATTTTAGATTTATACATTTATATTCACTAAGATACGAGAAGTAGTAACTTTTTCGAAGTTGGATAATTTAATACTAACCGCCAATTTTATTATTCGAATGATAATTATATTATTATTGAAAAAAATTATGAAGGACAAATAGTTGCTGAATTTTGAGGTATTTTTTCAGTCATGGTCACGCTGTATAACTTAGATTTACCACAATTTTCACCTAACTATCTCATCGCTTTGATCAGTTCACTCCCGGGTTTCGGCAACCTGTTAGTCGTGGTCGGTTTTCCTAGACATGCGACGCTAAATATCTCTCTGTAATGCATTTTCTTTCTTCACCCTGGTTTCTTGACGGTCTCAAGACATTTTTCATCCAGTTGATGAGTGGTTGACATATCCCTATTTTTTCAGTAGATCACGACATGATCCTCTGGTCTTCTCATTACATGGCCGTTACGACTTCTCAACTTGTAGCTCATAAGTGACTCTTTATAAAACTGCCTCGTTGCGGATCCTACCAAATAAAGCATACATATTAACATGTTATGAAGTTTCTGGTTTTGTGAAGTTTTGTTGGTCATACTACTGTCATGAAGTGATGCAGTTCTGGCAGCTGTTTTATAGACTCTCCTTTCAGATTTTATATTACACAATATCCTAGCTAGCATAGGTCATCAACATGTTGATCTCTTTGTAATATTTGCTTCAGTAGAGCCGTTTTCTGAGATAATAGCTATTGAAGATATACGAAGATATTTACTGTAGGACCACAGTTGCTCAGCTTTAGTTCTACTCATATGCAAATCTCTTCATTTCTCGATGTCTTCTTGAACTTCTTTCCCACTTTGAGATATTAAAGTCACATCATTGGCTCACAAAAACATTCACAGGTTGAATTTTATATTTAAGCTAATTTATAATTATAATGTTAAATATTAGAGGACACAAAGCACAACCCTGATGAACCCCAACTTAGATATCACATTACTTGATTGTCCTCAGTGCCTGTCATATCACCGTCCTATTTATGCGACCAGCAGCATCCGCTGAACACTTCTAGCTTTTTTCATAACTAGTCCGACTTCATGGCAGGCATCCGTGGTGCTTCTGCCTGATCAATCTCAGGACTAATATAACCAAGTGACATTCAAATGGCATAGTGTCCTCGAAATCAGGTAAAACAAATTTATACAAAATATGTAGTATACAGAGTTCCTTGTAAGAACATTAATAAATTATATATATATCGACCAAACTTCGCAATGACTTGCAGACATAATCACAGCCCATAAATATTCTAAAACAGCCAACACCGCTCTGAATAAACATAAGAAAACAAACCATCACAATTTACATTATGACAACATCAGTATTTCAGCAACAGAGAAAAAAGCAAAGTCTCGTGAAGTTCTTGAAGTGATATATACGGTGTGTCCAAAATTTATATGACCAGACATTTATCTCCGTTATTTCCACTTCTACAAAAAAAAGTTGATATCCTTTTACGGCAAATCCAAAAATCGTATTTTTGCATATCACGCATGCGCACAATTGCGTGATTTCAGTATCAACTTTGTTTTTTCAAATGGAAATCCCTATTTTTCATTACGTATTCAGATTCCACGTAAAATTTCATAAAAGAGTCACTACTCGTTTGATTTTTTGGTTGCGCATAACCCGCTCAGCGTGTACGTGAATTGCGTAACCTTCCATTTCGCCGAAAAATGTTGACCATCATAAACCCCAAGTGCAGCACATGAAATTTGTTAGTTTTTCAACGCCCATTTGTACGGAAATATACATTTTATTTTCTGAAAGGATATTCAAAGACGTAACACATTTCAAAATAAATATCAAAACTTAAAACAGCTCACAAAAATTGCTCAAAGTGTCAACCTGAGTTGGCCACGCACATTGCCGCTCTCTTGGTCCAGGAATTGTTAGTGGCACTCCTTATTGAATCTGGGTCAGGTGACGTACAAGCTTCCATAATTCTTTCCCTCAGCAGCTCTTCATCCTGAATGGGAATCAAGTCCGAGTACACCCACCCCAAAAGAAATAATCCAGGGGCGTTAGGTCAGGAGATCGGGGAGGCCATTTTAGTGGACCACGTGTGCCGATTCAACTATCTATCTTGTTGTAAAAACATGTTGACTCGAGTGTCCAGAGGCACATTCTCCAACAGGATTGGGAGTTCCTCCCTAAAAACTGACTCTCCGTTCAAGGTCCCTTGGAAAAAATGTAGACCAATCAAATTATCACCGAGAAGGCAACACCAAACATTGACTGAAAAGGCAGTCTGATGACGTGACTCAAACCTTACGTGTGGGTGTTCATCAGACCAATGACGAAAGTTCTGCCTATTAAACATTTCATTGTTGGTTAAACGTGCTTCGTCTGTCCAAAGAATGCTATTCAGCAGATCTTCTTGCCTACCTAACAGTATGTCCATATAGGCCTGGAAAGAAAGTCTCTTCTCTGTGTCACCTGGATGTAACCCCTGCACCACGTATGCGCGGTAGGGAGAAAGTCCGTAAGTTTGTAAAATGAGTCTTATAGTTTCTTTAGTCAAATTAAGGGTTCATCAGTTCCACATCGAAAGTGCGGACACTACGTTGATAAGTTCTTCTAACGTTGGGTCGCACAGATCCAGTCCTCCTTAGGGTTCCGACTACTCGTAAAATTGATTACGGTTTATATGAAAAGTTACATGACCTAGCGAAATTGGTTTCATAAAATGTTGAAAAGCTGTATATGAATCCAGCACTGAAATCTATTTTTCACGACGAAATTTTTAACGTACGAAAGTGATACATATCGTCACGCTTACCTATTGTAGAAAGTAACCAATTGCACGCAACTGTGTGGGAATGTCTTTCCCGCACGGGTGAAACCGGTTTGATCCGTGCGGGAAAGTGGTGACATCGAAATGAAACCGATGCTAAGTAGATAGAAATAGATCTCATTAAATGTCAATGACGCGAATCGTACCATTAACGAAAATCATAACTTGATTCAATTCGCCAATTCTTCAATTCTAAATTCATGAATAAATTAGGTTAGGTTTTCTTGTGTCGCGGCGTAACATCCTTAGGACGGGTTGCATAAAACTTTAACAACGTTGTTTGACGTTAGTCACGATGTCAACCATAGATTTTAGGAACGATTTCATGTTTTAACAAGATGTTAGTTGACAACTGGTTTTATGAAACCCGCCCTTATAGTCAAAGATATCCTGAGTAGAACAAAAGTCAATACCAGACATAGATGGGAAATAGTTGATATATCTAACATTGAATATAACTATTGGAAGAATGACATTAAAGAAAAGAGTTGATTTGGGCTACTTCGTTCAGCTCGGTTTTAATTTGCTGTCATAGACAAATTGGATTTTAAGTTGTCACCACAGATGAGAAATATATTCTGTTGTTATCATTTCTCAATAAAATGTTAATATTGTTCGAAGTGGTTGAAGTGTTATCCAGTATTGATTCATCCGATCCGAAAAAACGTTTGCAACATGTGAAGTGACGGAAATATCCCTCCAGAAATAGTAGGGGCTGCTATAAGTATAAAACTCGTGAGAATTATTGCTAACAACTCCAAGAGGAAGGTACGAAATAACATAAACAAATAAAGTTTTCTACTATTTTCTCCAGCACGCCATCTAGACGATCAAGAACGAATTATTCAGTTCATTTGGTGTTTTCAATATAATTATTATATAATTTCAATTTTGTGGTCGCCTGAAAAATGTCGTTCATTACTCGTGGAAAGTCAGATTTCATTGCTCGTGTCTAGCCTCACTCGGCTCCGCTTCGCTTCGCCTCGTTCGTCAAACTGACACTCGCATGAAATCATCGACTTTTTGCACTCGTTATGAAATATACTATTTTCTTTCAATACTTTTTCAAAAAATACATTCAACAGTACTACACGAATCAATGTTGAAAAATAATATTAAGTTTTATGTGTCGCACTTGCAAGGTTGCGCAATTCACGCACGCTGAGTGGGTTATGCGCAACCAAAAAAATCAAACGAGTAGTGACTCTTTTGCGTCAAATCTGAATATGTAATGAAAAATTGGGATTTCCATTTGAAAAAACAAAGTTGATACTAAAATCTCGCATTTGTGCGCATGCGTGATATGCGAAAATACTATTTTTGGATTTGCCTTGGAGAAATTAGAGCAATAGTCATTTCAATTTTTTTGTAGGAGTAGAAATAACGGTGATAAATGGCTGGTATATGCTATACTGCTATTTTAATTGCAGATTATGAAAACCCTTAGTTTCACTTCAATAGATATCTGGGTTTTCTTCAAAACTAACGAACATAACAAGTTAAAAGATTGACTGTACTCTATTCCAACCACTGAGGGCATAGATCCAACTTTGTCATCACTTTGGTGAAGTTAATCGATAAAAAAAAACTTTCTCGATTCCGAAAACTGTCGCAAATTGTCCATCGAACCGTAACAACCATTGTCTTTCGCAACAACGGCTTTATCGACTCATTCAAACCGAAACATTCGGACGAAATAATGACGTTATACCCGGTACGAATTTTTAACGCTCCAACGACCAACGTGTTTGAGGATGGTGTATCGATCACCGACATTCAATACGCAACATTCGTGTTTGCAAAGCGCGGGAAAATATAATCACGAACTCATTCGGAATGAAAAACTTGTCCATCGAAAATTGAAACATTTTTTTACAGATCAATTTATCCACTTCCAGAGAAATATTCGTTTCGTAATTAGCAGTAAGACTCTCGATACATGAGCTATTCATGAGCATGAGTTCGTTGAAGTTGTATAAAATTGAAAAGTGATGAAACGATTCTTAACAGACGCAGCTTTATTTCGTCATTGGCGTAAAAATATTGACTCCGACACTCGAAGATTACATGCCACAACCAAGTCCATTCTTGAATTGTGATTGATCCATGTTGAATAGTTTATAAAGTTGACTAATGAATCAAAATTATTGATTTGGAAGAAATTTATTTAGCGCTGAAAAATTGTGTGATTATGACGCAGACAAAATTGGGTTCGCCTGATAGGAAGCATCTACCCCAACGCTAAGATTTGCCCCGACGTTCGAGGCATCAAATGTGTGCGTACAATGTGTTTTTTTTTTTACTTGTGATTTAGAAGGAAGCTTACCGATGAATACGCCTCTCGAAAGGTTTACACTCGATCGAAATCAATTGGAATCGTACTTTTCATCTTCCAATGTTCCTCCTAATTAGTCCGTTCGAGCGGCGCAACTCTTCGCTTCTTACGCGGAAACGTTTCCGGAAATGAATTTTCGTAATCCGCTTTGTCGTATAAATCGGATCGTCTTCGGGCACTCGGGAAATCGAGACCGATTGATTTTCGAGAGTGGGTAGGTACCAAAAGTTGTGCGCGATTTTTTTTTAACGGTGCCGCGTGCCGCCAACGCGAACGTGTTTCCGATTTTAGGATTATTTGCGGCCACAATCGACGAGCTTCAATTATGGAAACATCCACCGAAATAATCGAAAGCACGTTTCGGCTCGCTGTTATAACTCATATACGCGTCAAAATGTTTACGGGGCACACGAATAAAAGCCTTAAAATCCGTATAATGGTCCGAAAATTGTGGCTTTTTATTACCGTTTCAGATAATGGAAATATTTATGTGCGCGCACCAAAATCGTTTTATTCGATTATGTGTTTAGTAATCATAATAACAATATTTCTACCGATTTTCGCGTCACGCCGACAGCGACGTCGTCGCCTCCATTTTGATTACGGCCGAATCGAATCCCCGTTCTTTAGGTAGTGCTGCTGATGGAGAACTTAATCGGAAATTAGTTCAGACTTGAACGAATTTACTGAGTTAATTGTAGACGCGGAAGCGTCCTGAGATCGATTACATCACGCTTTAATCGAAACACATCCCGGAGCTGTACACGGGGATTTATCGAGTTAAGGAAGATATTACCTTACGTTTAATAATAATATCGATGATTACTCTTTCTTCTACTCGTAGTTCTACGGGAATACGATCATAAAACGCGCAAGATGATGAATGGGCAGGAGCTATGTCAGAAATGCTTTTCAACTGCAATTTTAAGTACACCTTTCATAATTTTTCTATATATACGTTTTTGCCAATTCTAGTTAAATACAGTTATTAATATATTGGGTTATGTGGCAATGTAATGCATACTGAATAATTCTCTTCGCTAAATGGATCCCTAACGAAATGCGGCATTATAACCAATTTGGAATCATGTTGCTATTCGAGAATTTGCATCAAACCTGTCAACGAGTTTTCGTCGTTTATCGGAACAGTAATTCATTATAGATTGCTTTAAAAAACGTCTTGATATAAAAAACTGGAATGTATTATATATATAACGTATAAACACAGTTATTAATATATTGGGTTGAGTGGCAATGTAATACTAAATAATTCTCTTCGCTAAATAGACGAGCTTTCGGAAATCTTTATTTCCATTATCAAGTCTACAATAGAACGACAATATTCAAATCATTTCAGTGAATCTTCTTTTTGGTGTGTCTTTAACTTCATCAAGTATCTTTACATGATCATAATTCACACTATGACCAGTTTCAATAACATGTTCAGTGAGTTTGCATGTCTTTTTATTCCTGTTAATGTCGGTTCTATGGAAGACCAATCTATCTTTTAATAATCTGGAAGTCTCTCCAACATAACATGATTCGCAGTCTTTACATTGAACTTTGTAAACAACACCAGACTTTTTTAACAGAGGTGTCTTATCTTTAGTCTTGTTAAAAAGTTGTCTCAAACATTTCACATTCTTCGTCGCTATTCTGTTGGTAGGTGTTTTTATGGTTTTCTATAATTTACAACTCAAATCTCCGATGTAAGGTAGTGTTACGTATTGAAGATCTTGGTCTACTAGATGTGAATTCTGAATATTTGAAATGTTGCTATTTTCGGTAATGTATATCAATTTATTCAATAATCGATCAGGATAACCATTTTCCATAAGAATTCGTTTTAGTGTACGAAATTTTTTTTGTACTAATGTAGGGTGGCTTAATTTAGTAATACGAATTTTGAGGTTCTTTATAAGATTAATCTTCATCTTCATGAGATGGTATGAATTGAAATGCAAATATCTATCCGAATTGGTAGGTTTCCTGTACCAATCTGTAAAAAAGATGTTATTATTTCGAACAACGAGTGTATCCAGAAAAGGTACTCCACCATTTGTTTAATTTTCGATAGTAAATTGAATTTTCGTATGATAAGAATTGAATACATTTAAGATCGTTTGTTGTTCATCTTTTGGAATGGTACAAATGATATCATCGACGTTTTTTTTGAGAAGTGTATTACAAAAGGTAATTTGGGCATACATTCATCCAATAATTCATCTACTACATATCGTGAAATTATTGCAGATAATATTGATCCCATCGGGCATCCAACAATCTGTTTGTAGTAAGTCCCATTGTAAGAAAAAACAGTCGAGTTAAATGCTAATCGAATCATCACCAAATCTTTTTTTTGAGACTCTGGTGATTCTACTTATTAATTGCCATTTTCGATTAATAAATTTTTCAACGAGTTCAAAAGTTATGTTTGTAAATAACGAAACCACTTTTAGGCTAATTAGGATATGATTTTCTGGTAAAGATTTATCATTGATATAATTTGCAAATTCAAATGAGTCTTTAAAAAAAGACATGTTGTTTGTCACAAGATTGCGTCAGAATATTCGAAACATTCAGCAATTTTGCTATTGGGACTATTAATAGAACTAATAATTGGTCTCAAAGAAAGTCTTGGTTTATGGATTTTTTGGTAAACCATAGAATTTCGAACATACGGCATTATAAATCATTATCTTGCTTGCTCTTTCTTTAGTGAAGCATTTCATATGATAACTAGCAAACTTGTTACATTTTGGTTGTATAGTTAACGTTGGATCTCTTGTTAAGTTTTTATAATATCCAGTATTATTTAATTGTTCAATTACTGATTCCGGTAATCTTTTATTTCCATGATAACTGAAACACTCCCTTGATCAGCGTTGAATAAGAGTAATTCTGGATGTTCTTTGAAAAAATTTTTTGTAATATTGAATGGCTTATTCAGAGGAGAAGCATGATTCATATTCTTCTGTAAGTAGTTTGTTATTATATTTGTTGTTTTTGCTCTAATAATATTTCTTTGTTTATCTTCGAGTTTGGAATGAGATTTCTCCAATTCCATCAATAGTTATGGAATGCTAATGTCCAAATGCAACGGAGGAATACAAAATACAGGACCAAGAGATATCAAGTTCTTCACTTCTAACCGAATCTCAATGTTAGTAAGGTTTCTAAACCATTTATCTTGAGTCTTTATCGTTAACTTATTTGATGGTATGTAATAGTGTGTCGAATTTTTCAATATTAATTCTTTTGATTTTGAAAAATTCCCTATTGTATTTAACAGTAATTCGTTTTTTGAATTCATTCCATATATTCTTAACAAGAGATCCAACGTCAACCATACAACAAAAATGTAACAAGTTTGTTGGTGATCTTAAGAATATGAAATCCTTCACTAAAGAAAGAGCAAGTAAGATAATGATTTATAATGCCGTATGTTCAAAATTCTATGGTTTACCAAAAAATCCACAAACCAAGACTTTCTTTGAGACCAATTATCCGTTCTATTAATAGTCCCAATAGCAAAATTGCTGAATGTTTCGAATATTCTGACGCAATATTATGACAAACAACATGTCTTTTGTTAAAGACTCATTTGAATTTGCAAATTATATCAATGATAAATCTACACCAGAAAATCATATCCTAATTAGCCTAGACGTAGTTTCGTTATTTACAAACATAACTTTTGAACTCGTTAAAAAATTTATTAATCGAAAATGGCAATTAATAAGTAGAATCACCAGAGTCTCAATAAAAAGTTTTGGAGATGCTTCAATTAGCATTTAACTCGACTGTTTTTTCTTACAATGGGACTTACTACAAACAGATTGTTGGATGGCCGATGGGATCAATATTATCTCCAATAATTTCACAATATGTAGTAGATGAATTATTGGATGAATGTATACCCAAATTACCTTTTGTAATACACTTCTTGAAAAAAACGTCGAAGATATCATTTGTACCATTCCAAAAGATGAACAACAAACAAACGATCTTAAATGTATTCAATTCTTATCATACGAAAATTCAATTTACTATCGAAAATTAAACAAATGGTGGAGTACCTTTTCTGGATACACTCGTTGTTCGAAATAACATCTTATTTACAGATTGGTACAAGAAACCCACCAATTCGGATAGATATTTGCATTTCAATTCATACCATCCCATGAAGATGAAGATTAATCTTATAAAGAACCTCAAAATTCGTGTTACTAAATTAAGCCACCCTACATTAGTACAAAAAAATTTTCGTACACTAAAACGAATTTTTATGGAAAATGGTTATCCTGATCGATTATTAAATAAATTGATATACAGTACCGAAAATAGCAACATTTCCAATATTCAGAATTCACATCTAGTAGACCAAGATCTTCAATACGTAGCACTACCTTAAATCGGAGATTTGAGTTGTAAATTATCGAAAACCATAAAAACACCTACCAACAGAGTAGCGACGAAGAATGTGAAATGTTTGAGACAACTTTTTAACAAGACTAAAGATAAGACACCTCTGTTAAAAAAGTCTGGTGTTGTTTACAAAGTTCAATGTAAAGACTGCGAATCATGTTATATTGGAGAGACTTCCAGATTATTAAAAGATAGATTGGTCTACCACAGAAGCGATGTTAACAGGAATAAAAAGACATGCAAACTCGCTGAACATGTTATTGAAACTGGTCATAGTGTGAATTATGATAATATAAAGATACTTGATGAAGTTAAAGACACACCAAAACGAAGATTCATTGACATGATTAGAATTTCACAAAATGATTTGGCGATTAACAATAAGAAGGACATTGGGAACCACAGTAATATATATTCCAATTTATTGGAGATTGACAAGCAAAAATTTGAAAATATTGAACCTGACATTTCCGCTTCGATATTATCACATTATATATTTCTAATACTGTCGTCCTATTGTAGACTTGATAATGGAATAGTATATTCTAATACAAGTAACAGAAGGCCCAGACATTCTTACACGAGTCCAAAATACAAAAACGAGCCACGAAGTGGCGAGTTTTTGTATGGACGAGTGTAAGAATGAGCCTTCTGTACGCGTGTTAGACGATATTTTCTCTACTTCGACCAGATTTTTAAATATTTAAATATAATTTGAATACTTTTTGCTTTGGTGACTCTAGCTTTCAGCCTTAGTGAGTTGGCACTTATTTATGGTACTCTGTGCTCTTGTTTTTTGACAGCTATAAATCTTAATAGTTAGGTTAATGCTCGTATTTATCGAAATGTAAATGAAAAAGGTTTGTTTGTTGACGGGCTGAGGGCGTTGACGCCGTGCAATAGGCAACCATAGATACTAGCATTTTTGTCGAACACAGAGTCGGCACTGCACAGGGCGCCAACCTCAAAACAGAAAAAATCACTGCGATAATAACTTCATTATCGTTCTAATTTTAGAACGATAATGAAACAATTCTAGTGTCGGAGTAGAGAAATAAAGATTTCCGAAAGCTCGTCCATTTAGGGAAGAGAATTATTCAGTATTACATTGCCACATAACCCAATATATTAATAACTGTGTTTGAATGTTATATATATAATACGTTCCAGTTTTTTATATCAAGACGTTTTTTAAAGCAATCTATAATGACTGTTCCGATAAACGACGAAAACTCGTTGACAGGTTTGATGCAAATGCTCGAATAGCAACATGATTCCAAATTGGTTATAATGCCGCATTTCGTTAGGGAAAACAGCGTGTCGAACGGGAAGAACCCTCGAGGGAAATCAATTCTATGCACAATCAAGAAAAGCTACTTAAGAATATCCCTAATAACAATCTGAATAACCATTATCACGATTCCGTTTCATCCACATCAAAAGGATGGGGATTATTTGTCGGGCGTTCCGTTTCCATCCTCCTGGGGCGATTATTGATACGGCGACACCGAGTTGACTTTTCGAAACGACACCAGCAGACCTCCGCGCGCTCACCAACACCTCGGATACAAAGAGGCGCTGATTAACCAAATTGACTTCTGAGCGTCTTCCCGACCATTTCTCATAATCGACTTACGACGCGCGGGGGTAAATTCAATAAGAACTCCGAAACGTAGTGAGGGCGATACGGATGCACTAGTTGCTTCGCTTGTTCGTTAAATTCGTAACCCGCACGATATTATTTCGTTGCGACGGCGATTTTTCTTCCTGTCAGGCTACGGGCGATATTGCCGAACTTCCGGAGGCGAGCAACGGCGGTGGTGGAGACGAAGGCGACCGGTACGATCGTCCTGTCATAATGAAAATTCAATTTTCCGCGCGAACTGTAGAGATGATGGCGTTTCGAAATCTTAATTTCCGAGCGTCGCTGTCATCCGGACGCTCTTCTGTGTCTAGCGGGAAAACCTTGCGATCAAAAAACCGACAAGGGTCGATGAAGATTACTAACGAACGAGCATTGCATTGAAATATTGGAAATATATAGCAATCTTGTTAAAGAAAAATTGTCTTACTTGAAAAATGTTGCGAACTCTTGTACCTGCAAGTCTGTTGAACAGGTTGAACACTATTGAAGGTATGAATTTTACACACTCTAATGACAAGTGCTGTTCTACTAGAAGAAGCAATGGGCCTTTCCCATGATTTTTTTTTATTGCATAATTAAATGAAGTAAGTCAAAATTAACAGATTCCCAAAAAATTTTTTTCTAAATCCTCTTAGTTTTTTATAAAATAAATAAAATCGATTTGAAAGGCGGGAAATCTGAATTTTAAATTTTATGTATAACCGGCAACATGGGAATGAGATTCAAACCATCTACTATTCCGTTGCTTAGGAACAATGACATAGATACTTGAAAGTTTTAAAGTTCTATGCGTAGATAACCTTAAAACCTAAGTTACATTGAGTCTTAAGCAATGTTGCCAGCTTCAGTCAAATTTGATTGGATACTTTCATATGACGTGACATGCAACTGACTAATGAAAAAATTCGATTTTAAAACTTTAAATTAAGATTTCTCAATAACTATATCACCAATATTAATGATTAGGACATTTTTGTGCGTTGAAAAAAATCTATTTTTGTGTACAACCGTCAAATTTTAAATCCCCACCGCATGGGAAAAGCCCATTAAACTCTCTTATATAAACAAATCAATCCATCCGAATGAAGTTGCGAAGACCACTTGAGGATTACCATGATATAAGGAACATACTAGAAACATCAAAAGGAAGTACAAAGAACTGAACAAACATGTCTTTAATCAATGAACTTATATTCTACTGTTGCCTATGCTGAAATTGGGCTAGACTTTCTGGAAGCAAAGACCAAGAAAGCCCAAGTTTCGGCGCTATCCATCCCAGATTTTTCCTCCCTTGCGATAACAACGCCATCAATGTATTGGCCCAGGTATTGGTCTTGGCACATGTCCTCCTCAATCCCTACATTCCGTCATTCGCATAGCCCTGTTAAGAAAATTTGGATACACCTACTGAAACACAAGTGTCCTACTTTCACTTTATCAATTAGCTGATAAAAAATTAATGCCATCTCAGTCCTGATACATAATCCCAACCCTAAATATTTTATTTATTTTATTTATTTTATTTATTTATTTAATGTCATTACCAAATCGGTTTAACATAAGTAAATTTAAAATCTATCCTATATTAATATCACATATTAATACATTAACATGTGTTCATCTATAATAAATTCTTGAATTGAATAATAGCACTTTTTCAACAAATATTTATATATAACATTTCTAAATCTGTCACATCCCAATACGTAGTCTGACTCCAGGTGGCAACATATTGAAAAACTTAGGGCCATAGTAGGTTATCCCAATTTTCATGCTATTAATTCGATGAAAGTCTGCGCAAATATTATATCTATATCTGGTGTGATACGAATGAATGTCACTGTGAGTCACATAGGAAGCCAAATTCTGCCTAACATGAAGTAAACACAAGAAAATGTATAACGACGGGACAGTCAGGATCTCAAATCGTTGGTAAGTTGCCCTGCAGTCAGCCCTATAATCTAATCTAGCAATGATTCTAACTGCTCTCCTTTGTAAGGCAAATATGCATCCCACAGAAGTTGCATGTCCCCAGGCCAGCAAACCATAAGAAATTCTAGAATGTATACACCCGAAATATAAGGATCGTAGAACAGAATCAGAGACACATCCTGCCATAATCCTGAGTGCAAAAATTCCTCTAACCGTTTAGATAAATCTAGAATGTGATAGTTAAAAATTGTCTTACTTGAAAAATGTTGCAAACTCTTGTACCTGCAAGTCTGTTGAACAGGCTGAACACTATTGAAGGTATGAATTTTACACACTCTAATGACAAGTGCTGATCTACTAGAACAGGGGTTCCCAAACTTTTTTGTACCACGCCCCTCTATTTATTTGGAGACCCCCACGCCCCCTACACATATCAGCTTACGGTGCCGTACATACCAACTCTCCCAGTATGTGCCTGCTTGATACGGTGAGTAGGTAGAATTTTTTGTTCACTGTTGAATGCGGTAACGCAGAATGGAAAGATTTAATAATTGTACTTATGATGAAAATTAAAACAAGTATTATTACATGAAGTATTACAAAATTTAACATTGAAACACAGATACACTTTCAAGGAAGGTAAAGCAATAGGCCTACTTACTTACAAAAACAAAACATAAAATGTAATTTAGTGAGATGGGTGCGCTTGCATTTCCTGGATAAGTTGACAGATCCTGGGTTGAGTTTCAGACAAAGCACAGCGTAGGTCACTTTCGACATCAAGTTTGTTGCGGTACTTGATTTTGATCGCCACAAGAGTTGAAAACGCCTTTTCGCACATGTATGTTGATGAAAAAGGCAAGTACATCCGAACAGCTTTCTCTGAAACACTGGGGTAAACTGTTAAGTACTTTAACCAAAATGAAGGCTTGTCCATTTTTTCAAAATCGTATCTGGCTGCAGAGTCATTTTTTATTTCTATTCCCTCCTCTTTCAACTCTTCTAGCAGCAACTGTATGTCCATGTTGAACGGGTCGGTTGATATTTTGTAAAACTCCTCTGACAAGTTAGGAAAGAACCTGCTGAACTCCTCCTTGAGGTTCTTCAATTGGTCAATTATCAAGTTTTTCAAAAGCGGTCCTTCAAAAACGTCCACAAAACATGCTTCTTCTGAGACTGACACTACTTTGCTGAAACTTGAATAGTTGCTGGGGTTCATTGACACTTTACGTATCCAAAGTTGTAGTTTCTCAACGTACATCTTGATGGCATCCCGATGTGTTACTATATTTGAGTCTGCACCTTGCCGTTTCAAGTTTAGGTTGTTTAACGTGTCAAAAAAATCTGATAAATAGGCCAAAATCACTTGGTTACTGGGTTTTTTAAACTCTGCACTAAGCTCGTTTTGTTTCTGCAGTGCCAAAAACGTAATCACTTCATCACGGAGCTCAAATAGTCTTCCCAACATATTGTCTTTGGATAGCCATCGTACTTCTGTATGAAATAGCAGGGTTTTGTGGTCACTTCCAAAATCTTCACAAAGAATTTTAAACAGTCGAGTATTTAATGCACTGTTCTTTACGTAGTTGACTAATTTAGTACATAGCATTAAAACAGCATTGAGTTCGTTTGGAAGCGTTTTTGCTGCCAAGGCTTGGCGGTGAATAAAACAATGAATCCCAACCACGTCAGCATTCTTCTTTTTGACCAACTGCATAAAGCCTGAGCGAGAACCGAGCATTGAAGGAGCACCATGTGTGCATACACCAATAAGTTTTTGCCAAGAAAGTTTGTGTTTCTCAAAAAAGTCTGATACTGCTTTCATCACATCTACAGCTTTAGTAGTGGTCACCAGCTCAGTAGAAAACATCAGTTCATCCTTCATTCTTTCATTTTCAATGTAACGAACATATACAATCAAATGAGAACATTGTGCTATGTCTGTACTCTCGTCAAGCTGGATAGCAAAAAACGGGGATTTTTTTATTGCATCAACCACCTGGTTTTTAATATCCTCGGCCATATCATCAATTCGGCGTTTTACGTTGTTGTCTGAAAGAGGTATTTGTGATAGCTTTTGCCTACTATCAGTTCCAAGAACAACATCGGCTGCTTTTAAAAGGCACGGTTTAACAAACGTTTCACCAATAGTGTGACTTTTCTTTTCCTTAGCAATAAGAAGAGATAATTCATAGGAAGCTTGAAGCACTTTTAGAGATGACTGAGCAGCAGATCCAGTGCTATCTAACTTCATGCGCTTTAAATTCTGAGATTTTGCAGCGAAAAACTCTTTAGGTTTGTCCTTTAAAGAGGCATGTTTGGTTGACAAATGTCTCAGAAGACGATTAGGCCTCATCGCGTCATTGCTTAATACTTCATAGCAAATAACGCACTGATGGTGATCAACATTATCTTTAAGCAAGGAAATAAATCCATATTGAATATAATCGTCAATATACTTGCGTTTCTTTGCCGTGGTCATCTTCTCTGATTCAGCTTCACACAGAACTCACACAACACAAAAACAATTACTCCAATTCAAACGTCGCAGCAATTATAGAACACCCACAATACAGCAAACACGCTGACTGATATTTCATGGAAAGACTAGTTACAAGGCAAGCACTGAACAAACTGCAAGGTTATTGACATTGGACTGAAGTTGCGGCGGGGGTGGGGGTGGAGGGGTGCGGGGACACTCGCACTCACGCCAAGGCCAAACGGAGGTATCGGTACACACGGCCGTTGCGTCTGACAGTAACTGCTATGGAGGGGGACGTTCTTGAGAACCTTGAACTCTTGAGTGTTTTGTAGTTTTAAAAACTGTAGCCTTCTTTGACTTTATTAAAACTTTAAAAAAACAATTATGAAAACTTAGAAAGACTTTTTTTATGGTTTGAGGAAATTATTTTTGTAATTTTTTTATTTATTTAATTTGGGTGTCACGCCCCCCCTGGACTTTCTCCACGCCCCCCCAGGGGGGCGCGCCCCCCAGTTTGGGAACCCCATGTACTAGAAGGAGCAATTAAACTCTCTTATATAAACAAATCAATCCATCCGAATGAAGTTGCGAAGATCACTTGAGGATTACCATGATATAAGGAACATACTAGAAACATCAACAAGAAGTACAAAGAACTGAACAAACATGTCTTTAATCAATGAACTTATATTCTACTGTTGCCTATGCTCAAATTGGGTTAGACTTTCTGCAAGCAAAGACCAAGAAAGCCCAAGTTTCGGCGCTATCCATCCCAGATTTTTCCTCCCTTGCGATAAAAATACCTGGGTGCTGTTATGGATGCTTCTCTATTTCAAGACCCATTTATCGGAATTTGCTATCAAACTGAAGACACGCGAAAATATACTGCACAAACGTGGTGGTTCCACTTGGGGCTCCTCCACCCAGGTCCTGAGTGTTCTCGGTAGCTGCATACTGTGCCCCATTTTGATTATACAGTAAACACCAACATCCAACAGATGTGTAGCTAGAAAACACCATCCCAGATACCATCTCGAGTGTCATTGCTGCCCCATTGCTCCACAGAGAACATAGCTTGCTTAGGGAATGCCTAAGAATCCAAAGCTTCACGGCTTCCATAAGAAGTCTGAGCTCTTCGTTGAATTCACATAAGCACGTTGTCCGAAGCTCTTATTGTTTCACCAATATGCACTCCTTGGGTTTCAGTTTCCGAAAAGCAGAGAGACCAATCTTCATTTCCGGATAATCAGAAGTGACATGCTGGTATAATTCGACGAGTCTCATCGTCATCCGTTTCTTGCGGTTCGTTCCTTCACATAGGCAGCAGTCTTCACTAATATGGCTTGGAAAATCCACTGAAGTCATAATAAGTTAGACGTCATTCACCGGTCATCCATAGAAGCTAAGAAATTAAATGGTTATGATTCTGATATCGACAGTACATCCTACTTCTCCTCATTGGTTGTCGTCACTTTATTTTCAAGTCTTCGAATAACTTCATGCATTGACAGCATTTCTCATTACTTTCGTCATTCGTCATCCATCACTTTTGTTTTGACTTCTCTGTCGCATGCACCAACTTCGGTTGCAGCTGCTCTCAGGATCTCACACATAATTCCAATAATGCTATTTTCTTGTGTGGAACTTTTGACGCAATGGCTACAAATGAACAGTCCGTTTCATCATGGTGATGGGATCTCATTCAACGTTATCCAGTTTAACGCAACTATCAATTGGAGCTGGAAGGCAGTGGTTGCGAATCAGAATCAGTTGATGGCTCACTTCTGGTGAAGTTATCTTTCTTACATCTTACATGCATTTGAATATTATTGCGAATGTTGTACCCTGCCTGAGTGCCGCCGGAGAAGTCTCATTCACCTTCATAACGAAATCGCTTACTATGGATGGGTTCAGAATAGAATAGAATAGAATTTATTCATGCTTATACCAGACATCAGTGGTTTACACTCGTTAATAATATACATATTACTTACACTTATATAGTCTACAACATACACAATATAATGAATCAAAGGATAAAAATTTATAATCTTGTATAAATTTTTACAATAAAAAGAGACATCTGAGAAAAAGCGAAGAACCACTCTTGAATGTTGATTTCACCCAAGCTTATAAAATCTTTAATTGAATAGAAGGCACTGTTTAAAAGAAAAACCATTAACCTGCGTCGGAAAAACCCTAAATTTTTAACATAAGTAGACCATTATACAACCTTGGTGCTGAGTAAGCTGGTGCCTTCAGCGACCTACCGAGCGATATGAATTTTATCTCTACTGCGTGTTTCATGAGAATGTGTTTCACTATTCAGATCCCATTAATCTTTATTTCTATGAGCATACACCAAAATTTCATAAATGAAGAGTGAGGGCAATTCAACAATTTTAATTTATCAAAAGACTGCTTACAGCAGTCTCTATATCCAAGGTTAGTCATAATCCTAACTGCCTTCCTTTGCAATCCGAATACACGTTCGAAACCGCTACTGCAGCCCCACACAATGATACCATATCTCGCATGGCACTCGAATAGGGCAAAATAAGCTGTTCTGCGCACATCTAATGAGACCGCAGCAGGCAGATTTCAAAGTACAAAAATATTCTACCTGCCGCAGAAAAAATCTATATGAGTCACCCAGGTGAGCTTTGAATCCAAATGCAACCCAAGGAACTTTGCTCCCCGAGTAGTGGAACTCTTCTGATAAAAAAAAACTGTTTCCGTCTTTCCATCATTTACACACAGAGCATTAGCGTTAAACCATCCACAGGCTTTCGACTGCATAGTAACAAAGAGTCTTTCCCCATCCACCGGGCCATCACAAGGGGCAATCATCAGCAAACAAAACACAAAAAATCCTTGTACATAATTTGGAAAGTCATTACTAAATATTAAAAATAGCAGGGGCCCAAGAATAGACCCCTGTGGTACACCAATTGTTATTTGAGGCTTTTCCGATAGACAGTTATTTGCTGATACTACCCGATAACTGTCTGGCGAAAACGATTTAATGAGCTCAATACTGCCCTCAGCGAAGCAGTAATAGCCCAATTTCCGTAAGAGAATCTCATGTGACACGCAGTCAAAAGTCTTGGTCAAACCTAGAAACAAGCCAAGCGAACAATTTCCTCCCTCAAAGCACCCAGTAATATAGTGAACAAGGGCAATAACCCCTCGATGGTACTTCTGCCCATACGAAAACCAAACTGAAGTGACGTAAACAAGTTGTTTGATTCGAAAAAGGCAATAATTTGCTTACTCATTAACCTCTCCAGCATCTTTGAAAATATTGGGACGAGTGAGATTGGTCTATAATTTTCAACATTATTTGAGTCTCCCCCCTTGAATATAGGTGCTGTCTTGGCAATTTTCAAGCAACTCGGAAAGACAGTCTCCTTAATAAATTTATTAATTAATTTAGTGATTGGAACAAGTATCAAATTAACATTCTTCTTTAATAGAATTATAGATAAATCATAATAATCTCTCGACTTACTATTGTTTAGAGAACTTACAGCATCTCGTACATCATTAAAGGAAACTTCGCTAAAAGAAAAAGAAAGCCCCTTCTGCAAGGTCAGATTAAAGAAAGACTTCTTATCAAAATCCAACTGATTTAAAGATAGTGTTTTATGTGGTATGCTGGAAAAGTACCTACTGAAATTACTGGCTTTCATTGTTGGTTTCCCACTCGAGTGACCTAAATTTCTCTTATTGTTTATCATACTCCACATGGTTCTTGTTTTATTGCTCGGATTTGATATTATTGAATTATGTTTCCTTATTTTAGCCCTTCCGGGTTCAAGCCTATATTTACGCTTTAATTGATTTCTCAATAGTTTAAGATTTTCCGTGTCATAATAACTAAAAAGCACTGAGATCAAAATTAAATCCCTACGCATACTCTTCAGATCCTCAGTATACCAGTTTGAATCCAAACTGACTGGATTCGTTTTATCAGAAAAAGTGTTTACTGGAAATAAGTATCTACAATATTTTCAAGAAAAACTTCAAACATTCTGTCTATATATTGCACTATTACACTACTTCATTATTGTAGCAGTTCTAGAATAGTAGTGAGATACAACACTGTGAAGAAAGTTATTTCATATTTCTTAACCTCGTATTTATGGTTGTGACGTATGATTGAATGTACTATAGTTGCATTGGAAACATTGGAACATGATAAAAAATGGATAATTCATTTTCAGAATCCAAGGGTAGCTGAAGGAAGGAAGAAATGACGGTGTTAAACGATTGGGTAGCTGGTTCAAGCATAGGCGGCTGGGTGCAGCGTTGCCGGGAGTCTCGCCGCCTTGTGCTCGTCATCGTTGCCATCGCTCTCTTGCTGGACAACATGTTGCTCACCACAGTCGGTAAGTACAGCTTTTGAATCCTCAAAGCTTTTTTCCGATATGATATAAAAGTAGTTCGTTCATAACAAGCACCGATCTAATATGAACAGGGCTAGATCTACAATTTTTATCGGGGTGGGTGTGGGGGGGGAGGCAAGGTTCTCATGTGCCACCCCTAAAGAAAAAAGTTTGGTTGATTCAGGGCGGGTAATTATACAGAGTGTTTCAATAAAAAAGGCCTATCTCATTCTATCACTATCACCGGAATTGAATCAGATACGTTCAATAATGTTTGGAGGGGGACGCCATTCTGCTTTTTTCTTTTACTGGAAAACCTTGTGAACCATATGATATTCCTATTGGTGAACCTCATCTGAATTTATAAAGGACAACTTCGGTATCTTTTTCTTGCCAGGTCAGTATTAAATTTGGTCTTCAGCAATACTGCTTAAGTGAGTGAGAATGTTTGTTCAATTCAAAAACGAGTAGAACTACTCAAGTTGTGTTACTCTAATGAGAAAAATGAAAGAAATAATGCAAGAATTTCCAAGGAACATAATCCGTGACATTCTGTTGTTTGTGGAAAAGTTTCGAAAAACTGGTTCAGTTCAGAGTAAAAACCACCAACCAGAAAGGGTAATCAACAATGAAGCTACTGAAATTGCTGTTCTGGGACACGTAGCTTTAATGCTAATCACTCAGTCCCTGAGAAAAATATGTGCAGCTTCTGTAGTGAGCCAATCATCAGTTTCAAGGACTCTCCACAAATTCAAGTTTCATCTTTACAAAATACATTTTGTGCAGGAATTGAACGATGATGATCCAGGTAGACGTCTTCAATTCTGTGAACAAATGACAGATCGTCTGAATCTCAACCCACAACTTCTTAACAGCATTTATTTTTCGGATGAGTGTACATCCTCGTTCAATGGTCATGTGAACCGTCACAACTTTCGGCTCTGGAAAGGTAATCCCTATTTGATGAGGGAAGGACATTCTCAACGTCCAGAAAAACTGAATGTTTTTGCTGGAATTCTTGGAGATCGCATTATCGGTCCACTTCTTCTTCCGCAAATCTTGAATGGTAAAGTTTATCTGGAATTTCTTCAAAACTCAATCTACCCAAGAATTTTGGAAATAATCCAAAATGATGAGAATCTGATTGAAAAAGAAGTATTCTTTAAACAAGATGGAGCACCTGCTCATTATTCAGCACCAATTCGATTCTTCTTAAACGAATATGTTCTAGAGCGTTGAATTGGACACAGATGTCCAATAGAATGGCTTGCACGGTCTCCGGATTTGACACCTTTTGATTTTTTCCTATACTTGAAATATGAAGTGTTTCAAACTGAGTTAAATAGCTTAGACGACTTGCAGTAGAGAGATATCGCAAAGTGTATTCAGTTGACACCAGAAGTCTTTCGAGATGTTCGCAGAATGATTGAATCGCGTTTGTTTTATTGTATGGAACTGAATGGAGAACAATTCGAACATTTGATTTGAATGGCTTTGAATTTCATTGCTCGATTTCGAGAAAAGAACATTGTAAAGAAAATCCGTTTTATTCCAACATTTTCCATTTAAGGAAATCAAAATTCACATTATTGAGAAGAGAATTCTGAGATCTTCAAAATGATCTGTCACTCGATTCCTATTCCCTATTCAAATTCATGGGGCTAAAGCTCCCCCTCCCCCCGTAAAGGGTTGCTTTTCTCAGACTCAAGATTATCTCAAAGTGATAGAATGAGAAATATCAAGGGTGGCTCCTTTTCATTGAAGCACACTGTATCACTTCTTAATGAAGCTCGAATTATAATATTGAACATAGTAAGTGATAATATTCTTCTTTCGGAAAAACATTTTGGGATTCGTATTAAAACATCGTCCTAGAATATAGGAAGCATTGTTGCTGTAAACCATACCATACATTCGCTTTATCGAAATGAAATCAATCGCTACGAGGACGTACCGACGCGAGTCTGTGTTAAATAAAAACGTTTGACCAAAGCATGGAACAAGAATTCAAAGGAATATTATTCAACGGAATGAGTTGTCAATCATCATTAGTGAAGTGAAGAAAGAATCGATAATATTATTTATTTTGATGTCAGAGTGAAACGTTGTCAACTGGTCCATTGCCGCCCCCTATATCTTAGCGCCCGGGGCAAATGCCCCCGCATGCCCCCCATAGATCTGGCTCTGAATATGAATGCCCGCTTAATGGGCCAAATGGTGGCCAAGTTAGACTAGAAATGACATGTGAAAGTCTTGCAGCGAGTTATGAACGAGAATATCCATACGATCACAAAAAACATGTTTTTCTAAACTGTCTAAAAGTCTTTTTGGGAAGGCTGAATTATAAATTAGAATTCTTGCGGAGAACTGCATTCGTCCAGAAGTTTGAAGCGTTATCGATTCGTATTCGATGAGGAGACACCTCGGCTTTTTCGATGAATTGTGAAACCTCTGATATTGGATTCGAATCAGTTGATGTTTTGTCTTGTATTCAAGTTTCGTCGCTGGTTTGTTGACTAGAAAAGACTTTGTACAAATCATCTCCGTAACGTTGCTTTTCGCTTCCTTTGAATTAAACCTTTACCTCCTATTTGAAGTTTGATATTACTCACTAACCAACGTGTGGTTTTTTGACAAACAACCAGCCACTTCCCGAGATCTTTTGGTCCACTTGTTACTTCAGAAATGATTGCGACCAAAAATAAAATGTGAAAGCTGATTTGGCATGTTATCTCCAATTTGGTGATTCTTCTTTTGTCAAGAGAATTTAACAGTTCTATCAATCTCAATCCAGATTATATAAGTTAGAAAATTCCAAACTCCGAAGTAATACAATTACAAATAAATGAACGGCCGATTCAGCTGAGGCCTTGTTCGCAACAATTCCGTTTTTTATACCAAATTGCCGTTTCAAAACTACCACTGTTCAGTGTAATTCCTTCCGGCGCAACTTCTTCACTCCATTCATCCCTCAGTGACAAAGAACAAATACCACACGACGAAACGAATTCGTCGACTGGCTGCTGAAGTAATTACGATGAATTTAAGTGAGCGAAGTCGCTCTGGACATAAGGGAGCATTCGAGCGAGTGGAAATCGCGGTAAGAGGGGCTTTGGCACACAAAGACCGGCTCTCAAAAGAAATATATAAAAGTGTCGTAAAATTATGGAATTTTATTCGCTTTTAAGGGTCGCGCCGAGGATAATGGATCGAGAGGCGGTTCCGCTGGATATTGTCGCTCGTAATACGCGAACAATTGACCGGTTGGTCAAAAAATTCGTTATTCAATGTATCTTGGAGGCCTCGTTGCGATCTCGTCGAAGGCAATTAGCCCGCTGTCTCCGACCGCGCGCTATTATTCCCGTATCGCTGAAGAAGGAGTTGCGCCGGATAACAAGTTCCATGGGGGATCTTTGAATGCCGGTCATTCACGGACGGAAAACTCGATATGACGACGTCTTTGAAAAGCAATTAGACCGAACACAATGATTTCGTGTTTGATCAGCGGAACGTCCCCTGCGAAACCAACGACGGGTAACTTCATTTTATTGTGTTCGAAAAGCGAACAAGCTCATCCTTCTATTAGAACTGAATTGAATTTTTGCACCGCGTGTTGGATCATACTCGCGAACAAAGTTCTAAAGCGGTTAAGTAACTTAGTTTGAGGGGATTCATAATGAAGGGAAAGCTAAAATATTTTACGGTCCCATATTTTATAACTTCGTTTCAACGAACCTGAATAAACATTTAACTTGCTATCTGCGCCATCAACGTGGCGACAAGAAGCGGGAATCCAACGATAATATTGAAAGTACGCCCCCAATGAGTGTTATCCTTCATTCAACGATCTTTTCAGTTATCTTACAGCGAGAAGGTGCTGAAACCGCGGAAGTCACCCCATCAATTGCAAATAGCTCTTTTCATGCCTCACCAAGTCCCCTTCTTCTTCCCCTTATCTTGCCTTCGCAACGAAAACGAATTCGCTCATCCATTTTTAAACAGCTCTTTTTCAACCGGTCCGCCTCGGATTGTCCGATGTTCTTTCCGTAATTGAATGTATCGCGATTGAATTATTCAGTAGGACTCCTCTGGCCCCCTTTTACGATGAATGCACTATCCGGTCGAGTGGTCGGTTAATTGTAGTGATAGTAAACTGTTGCCTATCTGTTTCGTTATTTTCCAGTGCCGATCATTCCGGAATTCCTATATAACATCAATCATCCGGACGCGCCGTATGAGGGGCCGGCGGTCGCGGTCACAACAACCACCACACAGAGCCCGCAACAAATGTGCAAGGAGTACGCGAGGTCGCAAGGTATTACGTTTCCGGACGTGACGGAAAAGAAGATGCTGGCAATTACACTACGATCGATCCGGAGGTAGTAATACGTGAGGAAAGGCATCGCGACCTGGTGCAGGAAACTAACCAAGTGGGAATAATGTTCGCCTCGAAGGCATTTGTGCAGTTGTTGGCCAACCCTTTCGTCGGACCATTAACTCATAAGTAAGTATTGCAACTTCGCAGATTATTTGACGCGGTTGACAAAAATTCTGACTACTGACTATGAATGCTATTAATCATTGTCCGACTATCTAAACTAAGCTTAAGGGTATTGATGAGGAGGAAAGATGATATTATGACACGGAACATTACATAACCTTTGTAATTCAGTAAATTCCAAGCAAAATTCATGAATTTTCAACCATCCCTCCATCAAATGCTTGATCTCACAGAACCAAAATGCCACTGTAACATTGAAAATTCGAAATATGGGGCAAAATTCTCATCTTTTGTTCCGATTTCTAATTTCGTTCATGCCTGAATCATCGTTTTATAATAGTTATTTATGTATTAAGGGCCTAAAGAGGTTTTTATGGTCCCAGGCACTATTTCGGCCCGAGCGCGAAGCGCTAGGACTCGGAAATTGCTGAGGAACTTCACGACCAGTTAGGCTCGAAATGCATACAGAACTTTATGCACAATTTACACATTTGACATTGCATGCAAACAATTGCGGGAAAGTGGTGCCATGGAAATGAAACCTATGCCAAGTAGATAGAAATAGATGAGAAGTTTAGTTCGTATATCTCATTGAATATTAATGACGCGAATGAGGTACCCGAACCTAAAAGAACATATAGTACCATTAACGAAAATCATAACTTGGATTCGAGTCGCCAATTTTTCAATTCTAGATTCATGAATAAATTAGGTTAGGTTTTTCTGTGTCGCGGAGTAACATCCTTATAGTCAAAGATATCCTGAGTAGAACAAACGTCAATACCAGACACAGATGGGCAATTTAGTTCATATATCTAACATTGAATATTAGTTGCAAAAATGACATTAAAGAAAATAGTTGATTTGGACTACTTCGTTCAGACCATAGATAAAGTAATAAATTAGATGTCAAACTTAGTACTAATATTCTGTGGACGTGTTCGACTTTCGCGCCCCCCTGGAGAGTATTGTGAACTAATCACGAACGAGCTGATAATACGGTTTTCTATTTATATAACTTTATCTATGGTTCAGATCTGTTTAATTTGCTGTCATAGACATATTGGATTTTAAGTTGTCACCACAGATGACAAATATACTCTGTTGTTATCATTTCTCAATAAAATATTGTTAATATTGTTCGAAGTGGTTGAAGTATGGGAGAGAGTATTCATTCGACTGAGCCGATACTATTAACGACTTATATAAGTGTTTGGTTTATATTTTCTCCGTTATATCGTGACGTCAGGCAAACATGACCTATCTTCACTATGTTTCTCTCAATAAGAATTTATTTGTCATTTATAACCAGTAGGCATTGGTGTCTTACAAAGGAAACACCTGAAATACTGTGAATTCATACATATATGAATACAATGTTTATTCAATTTCTGGGTATCAGCAGTGGCGTAAAGAAAACTCTTTTATTTTTACTCTCGAGCTTTCGAAGATCTGTTTAATAACTTTTCTTCACCATCGGGAGTTCTACAAACGATAAACATGAATATCAGGTGAAAACATTGAATTTTTACTTACAAACCAGTGAGAATTTACCGCAAAATTTCTGAAAAAAGGTCGTCAGAAATTGAGAACATGTTATACTATCGAAAAATATTTGACGAATGTCAAAAGAATAATACATACATACTATGATAAAATTAGAAAAATAAATTTGGAATATATTCAACAAAGATTGTGTGATTTCGATTATGTTTTTAAATGGAAAATTTTCAACGTCGATTTTGTTTGTCTATTTCTAATAGATTCGCGTAAATTATATTTATTCCTTCAAAGTCTCTTCTTGAATTAATTGCTAGAGGTTCTTGATTAATCCTGAATGATTCTACAAATTTCCGTACCATCGAATTATTTTCTGAGTCTAAAACGGTTATTTCATCATAATTAGGTTTATGACCAGTTTCAGTTGTGTGTTTCGACAAAGCACAAGAATTCACTCTTCTATTTGTATCACTTCGGTGAGATGTTATTCTGCTGTTTAGTGTTCTTTTAGTTTCACCTATGTATAATCCATCACAATTAAAACAAGGAATTTTATAAATTACACAGGATTTTTTCATTGGTAAAATTGGGTCCTTTAGTTTTGTAAATGAATTCTTCGATTTGTTAGTATAATTGAAAGAAAAAAGAATATCATCTTGTCTCAACAATTTCGATGATTTATCTGATAATCCGATAGCTTTTGGTAAAATAAATGTCTTTCGAATTTCATTATGTTGAATTTCATTTGGAATTTGTTCATTTCGTGACGAGGTTCCTAAAATAATTTTCTTGATCATTTTTGATGGATAACCATTTTCAATGATAATTTTATGTAATAATTTCAAATTTTTGTCAATGAAATTTGGATGTGAGAGTAGTAGAATTATGGTCTTCATATTTCGAATCATATTGATTTTCATTTCTATTTGATGGTATGCTTTTACAAGGAAATGGGAACAAATTGAAAGGAACTGTAAAATACCGAAAAAAAAATTTTTCGAATTACTAAAATTAACTTTTGAATCGACATATTTTTCTTTTAATGGAAATTTTTTTGAACAAATAAGTTGTACACCTATGGGATCTATACTTTCGCCTATCCTAGCGCAATATGTAATGGATCACCTTTTGGACAGTTGTATCCCAAAACTCAGTTTTCCCATTCCATTCATTAAAAAATATGTTGACGACCTCATTTTGGCAATACCATTCGATGGAGAAATAGAAATTCTAAGTATATTCTATTCATTTCATGACAATATTCGTTTCACCATAGAGAAAGAAAAAGATAACTTAGTTCCTTTCTCAGACACTGAAGTGGTTAGAGTTGATAACAATATTTTAATAACTGACATCCGCAAATAGATACATACACTTCAAATCATACCATCAAATAGAAATGAAAATCAATATGATTCGAAATATGAAGACCAGAATTCTACGACTCTCACATCCAAACTTTATAGACAAAAATTTGAAATTATTACATAAAACTATGATTGAAAATGGTTATGCATCAAAAATGATCAAGAAAATAATTTTCGTAACCCCGTCCCGAAATGAACAAATTCCAAATGAAATTCAACATAATGAAATTCGAAAGACATTCATTTTACCAAAAGCTATCGGATTATCAGATAAATTATCGAAATTGTTGAGACAAGATGATATTCTTTTTTCTTTCAATTATACTAACATATCGAAGAATTTATTTACAAAACTAAGGGACACAGTTTTACCAATGAAGAAATCCTGTGTAATTTATAAAATTCCTTGTTTTAAATGTGATGGAGTATACATAGGTGAAACTAAAAGAACACTAAACAGCAGAATAACATCTCACCGAAGTGATACAAATAGAAGAGTTAATTCTTGTGCTTTGTCGAAACACACAACTGAAACTGGACATAAACGTAATTAAGATGAGATAACCGTTTTAGAGTCAGAAAATAATTCGATGGGATCGAAATTTGTAGAATCATTCAGGATTAAACAAGAACCTCTAGCAATTAATTCAAGAAGAGACTTTGAAGGAATAAATATAATTTACGCGAATCTATTAGAAATAGACAAACAAAATCGACGTTTAAAATTCTCCATTCAAAAACATAATCAAAATCACACGATCTTCTTTGAATATATTCCAAATTTATTTTTCTAATTTTATCATAGTATGTATGTATTATTCTTTTGACATCCGTCAAATATTTTTCGATTGTATAACATGTTCTCAATTTCTGACGACCTTTTTTCAGAAATTTTGCGGTAAATTCTCACTGTTTTGTAGGTAAAAGTTCAATGTTTCCACCTGATATTCATGTTTATCGTTTGTAGAACTCCCGATGATGAAGGAGAGTTATTAAACAGATCTTCGAAAGGTCGAGATTAAAAATAAAAGAGTTTTCTTTACGCCGCTGCTGATACCCAGAAATTGAATAAACACTGTATTCATATATGTATGAATTCACAGTATTTCAGGTGTTTCCTTTGTAAGACACCAATGCCTACTGGTTATAAATGACAAATAAATTGTTATTGAGAGAAACATAGTGAAGATAGGTCATGTTTGCATGACGTCACGATATAACGGAGAAAATATAAACCAAGCACTTATATAAGTCGTTAATAGTATCGGCTCAGTCGAATGAATACTCTCACCCATGCTTCAACCACTTCGAACAATATTAACAACATTTTATTGAGAAATGATAACAACAGAGTATATTTCTCATCTGTGGTGACAACTTAAAATCCAATTTGTCTATGACAGCAAATTAAACCGATCTGAACCATAGATAAACTTATATAAATAGAAAACCGTATTATCAGCTCGTTCGTGATTAGTTCACAATACTCTCCGGGGGGACGCGAAAGTCGAACACGTCCACAGAATATTAGTACTAAGTTTGGCATCTAATTTATTACTTTATCTATGGTCTGAACGAAGTAGTTCAAATCAACTCTTTTCTTTAATGTCATTTTTGCAACTAATATTTAATGTTAGATATGTGAACTAAATTGCCCATCTGTATCTGGTATTGACTTTTGTTCTACTCAGGATATCTTTGACTAAAAGGATGTTACTCCGCGACCCAGAAAAACCTAACCTATTTTATTCATGAATCTAGAATTGAAAAATTGGCGACTCGAATCCAAGTTATGATTTTCGTTAAAGGTACGATATGTTCTTTTAAATTCTGGTACCTCATTCGCGTCATTAATATTTAATTTAGTTATTAAACAGATCTTCGAAAGTTCGAGATTAAAAAATAAAACAGTTTTCTTTACGCCGCTGCTGATACCCAGAAATTGAATAAACACTATATATCTACATTAGCAAATTGAAGAAGATGCAGAAAAAGAGCGATGTTAGCATAGGATCCGCATATTTGACATTTAATTATCGCCCGTGGCACAGAACACATAAAAGAGCCCGTGGGTTACAAAGACGTCACAGAATATATTCTATGAAAGACGCGCGTGGCACAGAATATATAAGCGTGGGCAAGTCAGAAATTTAATTACATTTGTCATATTATTATAGTGCAACCGTGCATAAAAGTGATTTATGTTTTAAGGACCTAAAGAGGTTTTATGGACCGAGGCACTATTTCGGCCCGAGCGCGAAGCGCGAGGACTCGGAAATTGCCGAGGACTTTAAGAACCAGTTAGGCCCGAAATGCATACAGATTTTTATGCACGATTTACACATTTGATATTTTAACAATTTATTTAAGTGTAAGTGTGTAAGGTTTATATTTCCACCGCTATATTGTGACGTGATGCAAACATGTCTTATCTTCACTATATTTCTCTCAATAATCATTTATTTGTCATTTATAACGAGTGGGCATTGGTGTGTTACTATCGAAACACCTGACATACTGTATTCATTCGTTTTGCTAGTAAATTGGGAATGCAAACATGAAAGTAATTGAAGAAGCTGCGCAGAAAAAGAGTGATTTTAACATAGCATCGGCACATATGACATTTCATTATCGCCCGTAACTCATAAAGAACACGTGGCAATAAGGATATCTTTGAGTCATAGAAATTTGGTTACATTTGTTAAAGTGCAATCGTGCATAAAACAAATAAGGTTATCTTAAGTTTTCATTAAGCTATCTTGCGTACGTCGCTAGATTTCAGTATCTCCGAGAGGAATACAAATTTTAAGTTGAGAATATATATGAAACATAAATTTTGAATTAACAGAAGTTAACGAGAGTCTTATAAAGCGTTTCAGACATTTGCCACTATCAGAAAAATTTCAAAATTATATGACAGTAACTATGAAGATTGTGACATAATACTAACTATGAAAAATTATGACACAACCTTGTTCACCAAAAATCCCTTGATACGAAGAATTAGAATTAAGAAGTATCATAATTTAGTGCAACAATTCTTCTTGAGATGAAAAATATGTAATTTTCATATTAGTTTCGAATAAAATTGTGGAAAACATTTAAAAAGTCAATTTTGACCATTATTCAATTTGGGAAAATAGCATTATAAATCGAAACGATCAAAAGTGAGAGACATAAATTATGTAGGAAATGGGGAGAGAAAATAAAGTGAAGCTACGCATATATGGCAATTTGAAGAAAAACACTTTGGAGGAGTCAATTTTTTGTGACAACTGTAGGATTTGGTACCATGCTAGATTATCTGATGCCGAAGTTGTAGAATTAAGCAGACATCCCAAATATATCCCATGGATTACAAAAATTGTCTGATCACCGAGACTCAAAATTTTTCTAATTAATCTCAGCTGTTTAAGCCCAATACTACATCAGAAATCTATTATATCCCTTGCTCATTGTGTCCAACATTAAGTGAAACCTTTGCTGGAGTCCAGAGCTTAAAATTAATCACGAGTTTAAAAAGAAATAATAATAAAAAAAACGTGAACCTACTAAAAATACTTTTTCTTTCCCTGAAAATTAAATTAACAACTATTCTAATCGAACCGCTGTTTTTTTTTTCAGAATAGGCTACAGTATCCCCATGTTCACTGGTTTCCTCATCATGTTCCTCTCGACGATGAGTGAGTATATTTCATCACCTAAAAACCCGTACAATATCCATTTCGTCGTTTCCCCATAATCCTGACGGATCCTTACTAGGCACATTCGTAAAATTGAAACACGAGAATGACGTACGGAATCGCCGTCGTCCAAAAAAAAAACGCTTCGCTCGATATTGGATCGTAAACGAACGCTATCGGGGTGTCGAACGGAAAAATAAATTTATTTCCAATTCTCCGGGTTCCATTAGAACGTGTCATGATCGAATTAGGATCTATCGAGTTGTCCGTCTTTGAAAACGGGGCGGAGGGTGTACCATTCTCGACACCTACGCCGCCCCGCCGTGGTGAACGCTCCGCATCTAATGGACTCTAATTAAAGGGTTCGAAACGAAGCGAAATGTAAAAGGGGCGCGTTCGGCGTAGGTAGAAAATTTGAAAAGAGAGTGCCGCGAAAATTTGGTCCAATGGTATAAAGTCCATAAAAATACGGTCGACATATTCCGTTGCGCGTCGCCTTACTAATGAAGCGTTATTTATGCGCGAATTTGTCCGCGGGGATGAATTTCCCGAATATTAGATTTAACCCGTCGGATTTTCCACGTTAAATTATGTAGGTCGATGGTTTGCGGAACGACACGCATTTTTGATACGAAGTATTCATTTGTGCAAAAACAACATCAAATTTATAAAGTTTTTTTTCTATTGCTCTCTTTCAGTTTTCGCATTTGGTCGGAGTTACAGCGTCCTGTTCATAGCCAGAGCGCTGCAGGGGATCGGATCGTCCTGTTCCAGCGTCTCCGGCATGGGAATGTTGGCGGAACGTTATCCGGAAGATAAGGAACGAGGTAACGCGATGGGTATTGCGTTGGGCGGTTTGGCCCTGGGCGTTCTAATCGGACCGCCCTTTGGTGGCATCATGTATGAGTTCGTCGGAAAATCAGCTCCGTTTTTGATACTGTCAGCTTTGGCGCTCGCAGACGGCGGTGAGTCTTTCTAGTCAGCTAACGTTGATGAAAATTTTTGAAAGAAGGCGGAACTTTTTTGATGCTTTCCATTATTGAGTAATTGAGTGAAACATTAACTAAGATAAGCTACTTTTGTAGTGTTGCAACTGCTTATGCTTCAGCCGAGCGTTGTCCGCCAGGAATCCGACGCCCCATCCCTTAAATCGCTAGTCAGCGATCCTTATATCATAATAGCAGCTGGTAAGACCGAATGTTGCCAATTATTCGTCACTCTGAACATTTTTTTTCCTATTTTGTAGGTGCAATAACGTTCGCAAACTTGGGTATTGCAATGCTGGAACCCTCGCTACCTATTTGGATGATGGACACGATGGAAGCGGACCGATGGCAACAAGGCGTCACGTTTTTACCCGCCAGCATCTCGTATTTGATCGGCACCAACTTGTTCGGTCCTCTCGGTCATCGGATGGGCAGATGGCTGGCCGGTTTCTTCGGTTTACTAATCATCGGCGTGTGTCTGATGCTGATACCGATGGCGACGCGCGTTGAACATCTCATTATACCGAATGCGGGTTTGGGATTCGCCATCGGCATGGTCGATAGTTCGATGATGCCGGAACTTGGTTATTTGGTCGACATCAGGCACTCCGCGGTATATGGTAGCGTATACGCCATCGGGGATGTCGCTTTTTGCCTTGGGTTCGCAGTAGGTAAGATAATACTTCGATATATTGCGGTACCAAATTGAAAATCTAGAGAAATATTAACAATTTTCAATGCTTTGGCACACACATCCAACACGCAGTAAAAAAAGAAAAACAAAGATCATACACTTGCCTTTAGAAATGAAAATCAAAATTAATTTTGCAGCCGTGTTTTATCATTTGTAAACATATTTATTTAATTTCTGCTAATTATTATAGTACGAGAAACATTATGGGTGGCTCGTTTTCATTGGGACATCCTGTATACAAAGAAAAGACTAGAAGAACATAAATATATGAAAAAGGCGAAAACAGCTCTGAATAATTAATAATAATTAATAATTTATATTGGACAATTCAGAAGAATTCAAAAGAAAAAATTAATATGAAAGAACTATCATTGAAATGATGAATATAAAATACAATTATAACAGGGACGGCTCGTGCTCCTTACGTGTGGGTCGGCCGGACTCAGACTATATATGGGCACTATTAATTTCATCATGAATTTTATTTCTCACAATTTTGGTTACCGAATCAATTAGATCATTTTGTATGGTTTTAGATAAACCACAGAACACGGACGACACGGAAGGATCTATAAATTTTCTGAAATCTCCGTCCGAAGTAGCGGCGAATTTAGCAAGCTCTTTAAAATTCGAATCGACACTTTCGTCGTTTCCTCGAAATGCAAGTACTTGCGTCGAGAGAAAGATGATCATATTAACCAAATGTTTGATCACTTTACGATTTTCTTTAACCTTAACGTTATAATTGTTTATAAATTCGCGATGAGCAGTGTCCAACAAATTCACCATATCTTGTTTCCCGAATAATTTAAATTTTAGGGTCGAATGAATATGTTCTTTAGAAATTTCATCTTTACCCAAAGCGCGATGAATTTCTTTCAAGTTATCGCATCCAGTTGAACTGAAAGGGCTTTTTTGATACGAAAATAACAAGCAGTACCAACAGGAAAGTTTTTTTTTAGTTTGGCTTCCGGTTAGCCAAATGAATTTTTTATAAATAGTTGTAGAAAAAGCGCGATTATGATTCGATGTATGCTGGACGAGATTTGGCATAGGTGGTCTAGGAATTTGTAATTTTGTACCATTTTTTTGTCATCATAAGAAAATGGAGAAAATTGATTATCTTGTAAGAAACTTACCAAGTCACCATTATTCAATATTACCTCACTTAAATTCGCCATCGCACGAATATTATAGGTACAATTAAGAAAAAATCGAATTAAAGTAATTAAAGCAAACAAAACTTTTGAATCACGTGTATCTTGTTCTAAAAAAAAATATTTTGGAAGATCACGGAACGGAGAACCGTCGTTGTTTTCCAACGAAAATCTCCACGAATGCAAATGTTGCTCCTCGGTGGTTATTCCAAATCCCAGATATAACAAATATTGAAATCCGTGGCAATATGGATCATATTACAACGGTCGACGACGTAGGACAAATTTCGTATCTAAACGAACCGATTATTCGATCGTTCGACGATTCCCGTAGGTGTTATATCCCCTCCTACGGGTCGGCCAGCCGGGCTAAGATGCTTTACGCTTGACTCGTGGTTGACTAATTTCAGTAAAATGAATTAATATTAAATTTGTGAAATATAAATTATGAATTATTTTTCAAGATCAAATCTAGCTAAAACTTTCAAAAAATACAGCTTTTTTCGACCGAATCTGTGAAAAAATGTTCCACTAATTTAAAAGTTCGGGTGATATCTTTTCTCAAAAAAAAAATACTCATTCCAGTAAAGTTTTTCCTGGAACATGTTTTTTCAATAATTCGAAATTATCCTTATATAATAAATTTCATTTCAGTAATTTTTATGTTTTCTTAATTCCTGCGAAACGAGAAATTAGTTAATGAAAATAGGGGAAATGAATAAGTGATTGTTCTCTATTTTTGAAAATTTTGATCAGTAATTCACAAAATTACAATTAAACAATACGCAAATTGTCTTTCTATGTGTTGAGGTCGGCTCAAGCACGTCGGGCCGACCTTGCATGTATCAAGAAGCGACCGACGTCCCGGGTATTGCAACGTTACACGAGCGTGAGTCGTAGGTGCTGCATAGTACCATAACTGGAAGCTCTCGATCGGCTGGCCTACCCAGTGATATGAAAACGAATATAAATTATAATTTTATATTTTAAGGAATTTTATATCAGATATCGATGGAATTCCTCAAAATATCGATATCGAAATTGAAAATTCACAAGTAATTTCAATGAATATTGTTCCAATATTTGTATTCTATTCTTCGACTATTTTTGGGTCGGCCCGGCCGACCCTGACGAGCCGTCCCTGAATTATAATGCTTTAAATGATCGAACAGAAATGGAGAAAAATCAAAAATCAATAATCGCAAAAATTCCTTTTTCAGTTGTTCATTCTGAACGAAATCCGTTGAGCAGTATCACACAAAGAAATTACGAAATTTCAAAATTATAAATTTTATATTAATTGTCATTTTTTTATTTCTCAAATTCGGCAACATTTTCTTTCCGTAGGATTGGCAAAAAAACTCCTAGCCGCAAAAAAAATTAATAGAATAGTGTTCATCCTATTGATGTGTTGTGGAAATCGGAATAGAGGGAAGAATGTTTATGTTCGAAACGTAAAATGACCCGAGGGACTACTCCATTTACCCCCATTATGCCATCGTCGGTTAGCGGCCACAAATAATAATAGCTCCGTATTTATAACGCCCACGCTCGCGCTCTATTATTCCAAATCCCGCCCGCATCCTTCGCACAGATTTGTCGTCGATCGGATGAAAATCTGCCGGAAACATCAAAGGTTCCATCCGGCCGATAGATAAGAGATTCGAGCCGACAAGTCATCCGTAGAATCCGTTGGACCTAAAATAACAAAGGATTACTTTCGCAGGGCCGGCGATGAGCGGAACGCTCGTGAAGACCATCGGATTCGAATGGATGCTCTTTGGAATCGCCATCTTGGATTTCATGTACGCTCCGTTACTGATAAGTTTGAAAAGTCCACCGACCAAAGAGGAAAAAAAAGTAAGTGAGAAACTTTTAGAGCGAATTCTGGGAAAATTAATTTTTTTATTTGCAGTCGCTGATAATCGGCGAAAAATCATCGGTTAGGTACGTCACGTATCAGAACGAAGAAGAAGACGAGGAGTGAGTTTCGCTCCTATTGTAAATAAATCGACAATTTAACGATGGAAGTGTAAATATTAGTGAATCAAAATTAAGTAAACGAGGGTCCTCGTCGTGGGGTTTCGTGAATGGCTGCGCGAAATCCCGTCCGCAAACGACGGAGACGAGGCAATAAGATGCCCTCAACCTTTTTCTGGACATTTGGTGACTGAAATTTAAGAGAAAATGAAACGCTTCCATTTAGCCCGGTCAATGATTGCCGCAAATAAATTAGTGCAAATAAGAGAATTGCTGAGCCAATCAAAAATGAAAATGTAATTTCATCTTGGGCGAGCCTGGTGAGCAGGGGTTTTTTCGAATCGGCCCCTTTCTAAGAAACAAAATTGTATTTAAAGGGGACCTTTAATGTTGCTTGACGATATAGTATAACGCGTATGTAAACACAAGTATTTTGATGGATCACACGGTAATTTAAAACCTTAAACGAGGAGTTGCAGGCTCCTCTGGAGATTATTGTGAATAGACAATAATCAGTCTCGTTCATCCCCGTATAATCGAAAAGACAATTTTAAAGTAACCACGAAGCTGGTAAGGGTCCGAACAACAAAAAAAAACGTTACGTATTGTTTGTATTCGCTAAACGCATGGACCATAAACGGTACCTGGTTTAGATGTTAAGTAGTCGCATGTTAAATATATTTAAATATCGAATGTCTATATCATAACACTCTTATTAAAATGTTATTTAAACCGATGTGTTGTTCGGTGTCGATCAATGTCAAACTTGTGGTGCAATAAATGGATCATACAGTGGTATAATTTTATTTTTTTTAATTTTAATTATATTCTAATATTGCATGGGTATTCTGTTTACCGTGATAGCGAATTGTAGTGTTATTTTACTGTTTCTGCCTCTGCATTTTTGGGCCCGTTTCGTCTATTTATTTTGGAGGTTCTTCGTATCTCATTTGGGTTTGTTTCATTTGTTCAATTTGCGTGTCTATTTCAAGTTCATGTTCCAAATTCAATCAAATACTTACTCTTTTGACTCCTACGTTCCTGGTACCTCCGGCGAATTTTGAACACAATTTCCAAATTTAATCAAATACATACTCTTTCGACTCCTACGTTCCTAGTACCTCCGGCGAATTTTCAACAGAATTTCCGAACTTAGTCAAATGCTTGCTTTAACAAAATTTTATCGAACACACACTCTTTCAATTCCTATGTTCCTGGTACCTCCGGCGATTTTTGAACAAAATTTTCACAATTAATTGAACACATACTCTTTTGACTCCTACGTTCCTGGTCCCTGCATCGAATTTTGAACCAAATTTTCGCAAATATTCATATAACGATGAATATTTGCGAAAATTTGGATGAAAATTCGATGCAAGGACCAGGAACATAGGAGTCAAAAGAGTATGTCTACGAAAAGGATTGAAAACATACTCTTTTGACTCCTATGTTCCTGGTCCCTCCGTCGAATTTTGATACAAATTTTCGTCGATATACGAATATTTGCGAAAATTTGTATCAAAATTCGACGGAGGGACCAGGAAGATAGGAGTCAAAAGAGTATGTCTACGAAGAAGATTGAAAACATACTCTTTTGACTCCTATGTTCCTGGTCCCTCCGTCGAATTTTGATACAAATTTTCGCAAATATTCATATAACGATGAATATTTGCGAAAATTTGGTTGAAAATTCGATGCAAGGACCAGTAACATAGGAGTCAAAAGAGTATGTCTACGAAGAGGATTGAAAACATACTCTTTTGACTTCTATGTTCCTGGTCCCTCCGTCGAATTTTGATACAAATTTTCGTCGATATACGAATATTTGCGAAAATTTGTATCAAAATGTACAAATATTCATATAACGATGAATATTTGCGAAAATTTGGTTGAAAATTCGATGCAAGGACCAGGAACATAGGAGTCAAAAGAGTTTGTCTACGATGAGGATTGAAAACATACTCTTTTGACTCCTATGTTCCTGGTACCTCCGGCGAATTTTGCCGAAAAATTTGTTGAAAATTCGAGAGAGGTACCAGGAACATAGAGGTCAAAAGAGTATGTTTTTGTCACACACTCTTTTGACTCCTATGTTCGCGGATTTTAATCAAAATTTCCAAATTTAATCGAATACACACTCTTTTGACTCCTATGTTCCTGGTACCTCTGTCGAATTTTTAACAAATTTTTCGGCAAAATTCGCCGGAGGTACCAGGAACATAGGAGTCAAAAGAGTATGTATTCGATTAAATTTGGAAATTTTGATTAAAATCCGCCGGAGGTACCAGGAACCTAGGAGTCAAAAGAGTGTGTAACGAAAACATACTCTTTTGACTCCTATGTTCCTAGTACTTCTGTCGAATTTTTAACAAATTTTTCGGCAAAATTCGCCGCAGGTACCAGGAACGTAGGAGTCAAAAGAGTATGTATTTGGTTAAACTTGGAAATTGTGTTCAAAATTCGGCGGAGGTGCCAGGAACAAAGGAGTCAAAAGAGTATGTGTTCGATTAAATTTGGAAATTTTGCTGAAAAAAGGGACAAGGACATAGGAGTCAAAAGAAATTTTCGATTGAAGTTCTCAAATTTGATTGAAAAATTGCAACATTTTATTTCACCTCCAATTCGATCGACAATTAATCTATAAATTTATACATAAAAATAAACTGAAATTTAATATTTTAACATTCTAGATGTTCAGTATTCGTCTTCTGAATTTATGCCGTTATCGACATTTCGAATCAACATATAATTATCCATATCGATGGATCGGCAGTTATTGATTGAATACCTCAATCGGTCCGCCATTATTTCTTTGGACGTATATTGAGGAATTCGTAGTTGGAAGAAACAAGTTTGAGCTGTGGGCAATCCATTGACGGGCTTGTCGACTTTCATCACCTAGAATTATAATTAATTTTAGAGTTTGAAACTAAATAAATTATTTTTCTTGTTACCTGAAATCTTTGGGAAAGATCGGCCAAGTTTACTGGGAGCCTAGAACGGCCCGACACGAATCTCATGAATAAAACCCTTTCGCTATCCGTGAATTCCTCTAGAATATTCCACAGCCACTGGACGAGTTGATGGTTTTCGTCGAGTTCGCGATATCTTAAAATATTGATGAATTATTATCAATTATTTTGTGAAAAAAAACTCACCGAACGATTTTCTTAAGTAACGGAATCGATATGTAGGCAATACCACAAATTAACTTTTCCAAATGTTCGTAAGTTACAAGCGACAACAGAGGTACGGGACGATACCAGCCATCCCTTCTTTGATTGCCGCTATTTGTAAATTGAACTCCTGCATCCGGAATTTGATGGCCTGCTCGAAATACTGATTTCGGTTTTCGAAGGTCAGCGGAACGCTTCTCCCGCCGTAAACGATGGGAACGATCTGAAAACAAAGTCGTACAGTTGCGGTCGCGTTGATTTCGAGTAGAACCTTTCCGGTACAGCTGGTGCCTTCGAAACATTCCAGCGGTATAACTTCGTGGAAATTTTCAGCGGTCACGCCGGACAAATGGATGTCTCTGATACTTCGTAAACTGTGCACGTACATACAGTCGACCTCTTCTAAATCGTCAATCGTCACTGGTTCGTCGACCAGAAGTTTCCATATTATCGGAGCCAGAGGTATCGGCAAGGGTTTTTTCGTTCTTATCGCGACGCCGAATAAAATACCTAAAATTCAATAACTGAAGAATATGTTCTGACGACGCGAATCTCACCTAAAAATTTAAACCAACTGATATACTGAGCAGAAGTTAGTTGGGGATTAAGTAGGAACTTGTCGCGTTGAAAACCATCCTCGTTTATCGCATTGGGTGTTGGTATTAGCAAGGGCACAGCGCCGGTCGTTATTTCCTGGCACATTTCAGTGATGGTATCGTCGAAGACTCCACCGGCGTCATCCGCTCCTTCGCCAAGTAATTTAATTTTCCACGCGCGTGACGGTAATCGGAGATCGGCTACGTTGACCTCCAGGACTTTTTTAGCTATTTGCATGAAGATCGGCTTGTTCTTTCTACCTGCTGAGGATTTGACATTACAAAATTGACAATGGCAGAACAACAACTTACTTTCTTGGGATATTCGTTTCACGACGATCAGCGGTCCGTAATTTCTTCCTTGAACCATCGTTTTTCCGATACAACGCACAAAGGGCAACGTGTATACCCTCGGTGCCAGGAGCGGTCGCAGCTTGGGCGAAACCAAACCTTCCAGCGGCGGTACTCGCATGTCCACTTGTTGAGCGCTGAGCGGCATAAGACTCCAACAAGAGTACAACTTGTCGGAAAAGCCGTGCAGAAATCGTAACCGCCCTCGTATAGCTTCGATCGGCACGCCTACCAAATGATCGTATCGACTCGGTATTTCGACGGGTAAGCCGAACGTTAACGGACGCGTCACGCCGGCAATTTTCGGTGGAAGAGGCGGCGCCGTCCACGCCGCGCTGTGCGTTCTTCCCGTCGAAATCTGTTTGATTCCTTTTTCGCTCAGTTCCTGCACGAGTTCGGGTTCGCGAGCGAAGGAGACGTGTGCCAGCCCGAGCTGGCCCTCGTTATTCATGCCCCAGCCGAAGATATTGCCGCAACCGGTCAGAAAGAGCACGTGCTCCGTCGCGATGGCGACGTCCGCGACGAAGTAGTCGGCCAATTCCGCTATTTGATGCGGTTTGTAGTCGCTGCGATCGGTGACGTTCGTGTGCCAGGGCACGCGGTCGTTACCGCACACGAACGCCCGTCCGTCTTTGGTGAGAAATATGGTCAAGTTGGAACCGCATTCGACTTTTTTCAAACCGATGTTGCACATCGTTTCGACTCGTTGCGGCACCGATTTGGTGGCTGTGTGTCCGAGGCCGAGCTTGCCAAAGTCGCCTTCGCCGAACGTCCATGCGATCATGCCGTCGGCGGATATGCAAGCGGTGTGGTTTAACCCACATGATACCTGCGAAGTAAAAAAAAACTCAAGACCTTCGTTTCAATATATAATTTACCCGGCGCATCCACCATTGCCACAATTATTTTTCCTTCCTTTTGACGATGAAATTGGAAGATTCACAGCCAAGTATTTCTGAGTAGCTTAAAAATTTCAAACACTCTTCTTCTTCATTTTTTGGACATTATTACAAACAAATTTTTTTCAACTTTGTATCGAATCTTTCAACTTTTTCATGCAATTAAAAAATGTTTGGGCCTGATTCTTCCAATTTCATGGCTTAAATATGTAAATAAAAGTGGATGCCCAGGGAAAGTTGAATTTTCGAAAAGTGAATTTATTAAACTTTTGATATCACATTTTAGATAAATTGTTTCATATTTGGAATATACAAAGAGTTCACAAATCGTTAAATTTGTAACATTTTTTCCCCAAATTTTCAATATTCGAAAAACACATAGTGAAGAAAAGTTTGAATCTCTCCAGAGATAAAGAAAATCGTCGATTTTTGAACAGGCTACGACTTTGTATTAAATCTTTCAACACTTCGAAGCAATTGAAAATATTTTCAATTTTATTGCTTAAATAAGTAAGTAATGTCTAGACAAATGGTGGATGCCATCGTAAAGTTGAAATTTCGAAAAATTTTAGAAAGAATTCACTAAATTTTTAATAAAATATCACCTTTTAGTCAAATTACAAAATTTTCAAAATTATCAAACTTTTCGTCAACTTCCCGATTGTTTCTTTTTCGTCACTACTTCGAACGTGATCAAGATTACTTCCAAATAAATTTTGAATGTTTTCATTCAATTCAGTCTTATACTCTGATTAAAAGTTTTTAAAATTAGTTTTAAAAATCGTTTATTCTTTTTTTCTAACGTACTTCATACAAAAACTAAATTCTACACTTTAAACATGATTTTAAAATTTCTTCAGGAAATAAGAGTTCTCAGATTCCTAAATTTGTAATTTTTGTTTTCAAAAATTTCAACATTCAAATAACGCATTGTGAAGAAACTTTTGAATCTTCTTCATCGCTGTTTCGAATGTCATCAAGATTATTTTCAAGCCAAATTTTGAACGTTTTTATTCAATTCATTTTCATCTTTTCATCTTCTCAAAACTTTTTCAAACTGGTTTTAAAGAATGTTTACTCTTTTTTTCAAACGTACTTCGTACAAAAACTGAATTCTACACTATTTCTCGAACTTTTGAAGATTATTTTAAACTTGCAACCCTAGGAATGTCAATTTTGTTTCGGAAATGTTTCATATTTTGGAATAGACAAACAGTTCACAAATTGCTACGTTTGTAACATTTGTTTCCAAAATTTTCAATATTCGAATAACGCATAGCGGAGAAATTTTTCAAATCGTCGATTTTCACTTTCTATGAAACCTTTCCAAATTTTCAAGCAACTTGCAAATTTTTGGGTTTGATTTTTCCAATTTCATCTAGAGAATAAGTGAAGATTGTGTAGATGAATAGTTGAGAAGTTTCAAAGAGAATTTAGGAAACTTCTAATGAAGAAGAAAATTTTCGAAATTTTCAAATTCACGAATTTTCGACGTTTTTCCGAAAGTTTTCATCACTATTGCGAATTTCCCCAAAATTATTTTCAGACGAACTCTGATTGTGTAATTTCTATAGTTAAATAACGCGTAGTGCAGAAATTTTTTTAATTTCCTCACAAACGAACAAAATCGTCGATTTTCAAGTAACGACTTTCGATGAAATCTTTCAAAATTTTTAAACAATTGGAAATGTTTGAGTTTATTTTTTCTAATTTTATCGCGAGAATATGTGATAAATATGTAGATAAATAGTAGATGGCGAATTGCAACGTTTTCGAGACTTTAAAACGATTCATTGTTCGATAATTTTCTACGTTTTTTCTTTTGAAAGTTTTGAATATTTACAACTTGTGAACATTATTTCAAACTTGTAACCTCATGATTTATAAATTTCTTTCGTAAATATTCAATATTTTGGAACATACAACTAGTTCCCAGATAGCTAAATATAAATATAAATATAAAATTTTGAAAATGAATAAAATATAAAATAAATGTATAAATAAATAAATAAAATAAAATGTTGAAATATAAATATTTCAACATTTAAAAAACAAAGCGAAAAAAAATTTTTCAATCTTTTCAGAAATGAATAAAATTGTCGATTTTCAAGCAAGTAAGCGAGTAACGACTTTGACGGAAAACTTTAAAAATTTTCAAGCAATTTACAAATTTTGCTTTGGTTTTGCCAATTTCATCGCAAAAATAAGTCAAAATGTCTAAACAAATAGTGGACGACCAGGGAATTCAATTTCCGAAAAGTTTTAAATAGAATTTACGAAACTGTTAATGACATATTATATTTTAAAAGAATTGCAAATGTTTTTGAAGCTTACGAATTATTAAACTTTTTATCAAGTTTTCTATAATTTGCGATGTATTCCTGAAATTTTTCATCACTGTTCCAAATGTTTCCACAATTCTTTTAAAACGAATTTTGAATGCTTCCATTGAATTGATTTTCATTCTTATTAAAACTTGTTTCAAACTATTTTCGAACATCGTTCACTCTTTTTTTCAAACATATTTCGTACAAAAAATGAGTTCTACAGCATTTCATCAACTTTCCAACATTACTTCAAAGATGTAAACTCATGATTTTCAAATTTTTTCTGGAAATATTTAAAATTTTGGAATATACAAACAGTTCACAAAATGTTAAATTTGTAACATTTGTTTTCAAAATTTCCAACATTAGATCAACGTACACTAAAGAAGTTTATCACAAATGGTTTTCTATAAAATCTTTCATAATTTTCATGCTTAGGAATATGCGAAATTGATTTTTTCAATTTAATCGGTAAATGGTGGATGCGCCGGGAAAGTCGAGCTTGAGCGAATTTGCAAGACCACTTTTCAAAGCTTGTGTCATCTTTCCGATTATTAATTCAATCCGACAGCTTCTACGAAAAAGATTGTTACCTGTCCGACACGGAAATTATCCAAAGCGGAGACGCGTTCCGGCGTTTTTTTGTTTGCGGTTGATCCTAATCCGAGTCGTCCGTAGTCCCCATTACCGAAAGTGAATAATTTCCCGTCCACAGTCACGATGGCGCTATGTTTGAAACCGCAAGACACTTGGTAACCTTGTTCGTATTCGAGCGCTTCGATTTGACGCGGCCGTCGTTGCCGGTCGCTGTTGCCGTGTCCCAACTTGCCGTAATCGCCGTCGCCCCACGAGAACACCTCGCCACTTTCCGCCACCGCCAAACTGTGACCGTCCGAACCGACGGACGTGGCCAGATCGGTGATTACGTAGCCTTGGAGGGCCGATATCACCGTCAACGAGTGCAAATCGTCCGAATTTCCTTGTCCCAATCGTCCGTAACTGCCTTCGCCGCACGCCAGTACTGTCCCATCGCCTGATCGAATACATTTTATTTAATTTATTGTATTACTTTATTTAATACACTTCGCGCAAAAATTAAAAGAACAAAAAAATTTTCAAAATTTTCGGCAATTTTCAACAAGCTGTATTTCTGTGGAAAAGAGTCGTACAAGGACTAAAAATATAGCGTTTGAAGCTTGAAACTCTAGTTTTAGAATTTTTGTTAGACATTTTTTGGAGCACCGGTAGCCATGCAATTCTTGGAAAAAGCGAAAAAAAAATTTTCCAAAATTTTTAGATCTATCGGTTCAGCGGTTTTCCTGGACCGATTGATTGAAATTTTGGAAAAATTAAGGGAACAAACAAGATTTCTTTTCCTTAAATGTGACTTAATCTATTTAAAAATCAATGATATCATTTTTCTTTACTTTTTACTCAATTTTGAGTTCTCGAAGATTGATTAAAGAAAGAAAACCCAAAATATTTTTTCAAACATTTCGAAAATTTCCACAAAAATTATTTTTGAAGATCAAAAAAAATTTTTTTCTCATGATTTAATAAATTTCCTTGAAATTTTCTTAAAAAATATCGAAAAATCAAAAAACATAATTTTGAAAAATTAAGATTTTTCTTAGAAAATTTTAAAAAACCAAGAGGCGCTCGTGTTACCCAGCGACATTTAAACCCACCTTTAGGGATATTAACTCAATTTTTCTGAGAAAATAAGCGAAGTAATTCAAAAATGGCCTCTTCGTTTTATAAAATTTTTAAAGTTTTCCAAAAAGAAATTTAAATTTTTCAAAATGAATGTTTGATTCGATTATTTGAATTTCTCGAATTCAAGGTATTCAATTTCAATTTTTTTTTCAATTTTCAAAAATATTTTTTGTTGAAATTTCCGAAATTTTTGAAAAATTTTTGGATTTTTTTCCTTAATCAATCTTCCGAAAACTCAATATTAAGTAAAAAGTGAAAAAAAATTAATTTATTGATTTTTAAAAAGCTTGAGTGACGTTTAAAGAACAAATATCTTGTTCCTTCAATTTTTTCAAAATTTCAATCAATCCCCCAAAGGCTCTCTCAAATTTTTAGATCTATCGACCCAGCGGTTTTCCTGGACCGATTGATTGAAATTTTGAAAAAATTGAGGGAACAAGATTTTTGTTCCTTAAATGTGACTTAATCTTTTTAAAAATCAATAATATTATTTTTGTTTACTTCTTACTAAATTTTGAGTTTTCGAAGATTGATTAAAGAAAGAAAATCCAAAAAATTTTTCAAAAATTTCGAAGATTCCACAAAAATTATTTTTGAAAATTGAATAAAATTTGAAAAAATATTTTTTCTCACGATTGAAAGAATTCCGTGAAATTTTCTTAAAAAATACCGGAAAATTAAAAAAAGTTATTTTGAAAAATTAAGATTTTTTGGAAAATTTAAAAAAACCAAGAGGCACGACACCGCGACGTTCGAACCCACCTTTAGGGATATCAACACAATTTTTTTGAGCAAATAAAGGTTTGAGTGCGTCCATAGCTTTAGCGAGGTAATTCAAAAATGGCCTCTTCGTTTTATGAAATTTTTCAAATTTTCCAGAAAAAAATTTTAATTTTTCAAAATCAATTTTTGATTCGATTATTTCAATTTCCTGAAGAAAATTTCAAGGTATTTTTTCAATTGTGAGACAGAATTTTTTTCAATCTTCAAAAATATTTTTTGTTGGAATTTTCGAAATTTTACTGAAAATTGAGTAAAAAGTAAAAAAAATTAATTTATTGATTTTTAAAAAGATTGAACTCATTCTAACGTTCAAGGAACAAAAATTTTGTTCCCTCAATTTTTTCAAAATTTCAATCAATCCCCCGAGGGCCCTCTTAAATTTTTAGATCTATCGGTCCAGCGGTTTTCCTGGACCGATCTCAGTGTTTTTAAAATCAATAATTGCACTTTTTTACTTTTTATTCAATTTGAGTTTTCAGAACATTGATTAAGGAAAACATCCAGAAATTTTTTTTCCCAAATTTCGGAAATTTTCGCAAAACATATTTTTGAAAATTGAAAAGATTGAAAAAAATTGTTCCAAAATTGATAAAATTCCTTAAAATTTGCTTCAGGAAATTTAAATAATCAAACAAAAAATTAATTTTGAAAAATGAAAATTTTTTTTTGGAAAATTAAAAAAATTACATAAAACCAAGAGGCCATGGTTAAACAACTTCGCTGATGCTGTACACACATTCAAGCCTTTATTTTCTCAAAAAAAAATTTGATAGAATTAAAGGTGCGTTTAAACGGCGCGGGTAACTCGAGTGCACCTTGGTTTTTTTGAATTTTCCAAAAAAAAATTTTTTATTTTTCAATCTTAATTTTTTTTTTTTTTTGAAGGAAATTTTACGCAATCTTTTCAATCGTGAGAAAATTTTTTTTTTCAACTTTCAAAAATATTGTTTGTGGAAATTTTCGAAATTTTTGAAGGAATTTTTTTGGATTTTCTTTCCTTAATCAATCTTCAGAAAACTCAAAATTGAGTAAAACGTAAAAAAAATGAAATTATTGATTTTTAAAAAGATTGAGTCACATTTAAGAAACAAAAATCTGGTTCCGTTCATTTTTCAAAAATTTAAATCAATTGGTCCAAGAAAACCGCTGAACCGATAGGTTTAAAAATTTAGGAGGGCCTTTGGGGTACATTGGACTGATAAATTTGCTCATAACCTTACCTCCTTCTCCAATATTGCTGAACATACAGTCGATTAACCAAAAAAAGGGAAAATGGCATTTTTTGCTCTTTTTCACGTTAACGTTACAGGTGGAAACAAAATTTTTTCCAATGAAGCATGACAGATTTTTAAAGGAAATTTTCTGCAAAAACGAAACCTCCTATCCGCTCGCTAGGCGACCAGTAGTTTCAGAGATATCGGCAGTTGAGTGAAAAAGGATCCTTTTGCATTCAAGACAAATGGTCCTATCTGACTTCCGTAAAAAGCATATTGAGGCTGAATAAACAAGCTATGCGATTTATCTATTGGTCTAGGTCGATAAAAATTTTTCATGCCCGTAGAGTGAAATAAAAAAGTTAAAAATTTTGGAAAATTTTTTCTTTGTGCTTTATATAAGAATTGCATGGCTACCGGTGCTCCAAAAAATTCAAGTATCAAGAGCTATATTTCTTTATTCTCAGTAAGACTATTTTCCACAAAAATAAAAAAATGCCAAAAAATTTAGAAAACTTTTTCGTTCCTTTAATTTTTGCGGGAAGCGCATAATTTTATTTCGACAATTCCACGAGATTTGGACGTGCCAAAAAACGGAGTTACGAATCAATTAATGTACAAGAATTTAAGGAAGTAATGAAACATTATAGAATTTCGATTAATAAATTTCTCTCCTTTTTAGATTCTTTGTGTGGAATTTTTCATTGTTTTGCTTGATGGTTCGTGGACGTTTTTGGCAAAGCTGACGGAAAACATATTCACAAAACAAAACAAAAACCTGAATACACAAAAGTAAATGAAGTTATCATTATTAATACCAAAATTTTTCTCACCTTGAATTACAAATGTACAATTTTGCCCGCACACAATTTTCCTGGCGCTGGCAAACGATTGAACTAGTACCGGAGCGCTGGAGCTGAGCGCGGCTTCGGCCATTTGCCCGTGTCGCGCCGATCCCCAGAAGTACGCGTCGCATTTACCGCCGATTTGCCAATCGCTCGGCCGCTCCGCCAACCACTGCATAATCTGTTCGTCTTGTTTCAACGTCCAATCGCCGTGTTGGATCGAACGGGGACTGATGCCTTCCCCCTCGAAGTGCTGCTCAATTTTTCGCGGCACTTCCAAGCGTTTAATGAGGCTGTCGGCGAGCACGACGCTCTCGGAAAACGTGTGCAAAAACTGATAATCCGGCTTGACGACGACCGCCCGATCGTTGAACGGAGTGAGCTTGTGACATAAAACGCTGTCGATTTCGAGGAGAACGGCGAGGGAGGCGAGCGACTTCAAATAGGTCGAATGCATCAGTTGAGCTCCGATTTGCACCGGCAATTTTTCCGACGTGTACTGTTCCAAAAGTATCTGCGGCAGCACGACGATGAACTCCTTGAAAAACTCGGCCGATTTGAATCCCTTCACGCCGCGTTTCATCAAGTTGGTGCGGGCCGTGCACAAGGCGGCCGTCGCCTCGAAGTAGCTGGGATCGTAGTCGAGCACGGATAGCGTTTTCGTTTCGCTGAACGCCATGATCAGCTTATTTTCGGCCCAGGTGAGGCCGCTGCCGGGATTTACGGCGCCGGTGCCGGTGCAGCTGTATGCCAGACTGCCGTTGTGCATCGACCAAATGTTCACAACTCCGCGTGGACCTTCGATAAATAGAAATCTTTAGTCCAGTCAAATCCCAGATAGCACGGAGACGTCTTTAAGACGTCTGCAGCAGATATTCGAGACGTCTTAAAGACGTCTGCGAATGGCCAAAAGACGTCTTAGAGACATTTCTCGGATGTCTGAGAGACGTCTCTCAAATGTCTTATGGACGTCTTACAGTCGTCTCTTAGACATCTTACAGTCATCTCCCAGACGTCTTATAGACGTCTGATGTTTTTATTCGAAACGTCCCAAAAATACTTATTCAGGGCTCACTACGATACATCGTAAAAATAGTTATCTATCCTCTAATCTTGAAATACGTGTGTCATATATGGAGGCCACAAACATAAAGTAAAAAATCATTATACATTCGGTTTCATATTGAGAATTAAAAACACGAGTAAAGCCAACTAAACTAATGGATTAATAATATATTAATAGTAAAATAAAAGAATATTAATAAAATTATCCAAAGAAAGAATTTTATTGATAACATTGAAATTGAAATGACGCTAAAAAAATCAAACATGTAATCAAATATGAAAATGAACAAACTATGTAACCATTATTTTCAAATGAGTTATTTAAAAACAGGAGATGTGTAAAACTAAAACAAATAATACAGAAAAATAAAAGGTAAAAAACAATGATAACATAAAAAACGAGAGAGATTAAATAGTTATAACAATATTATCAAATTAAAAAAATAAGATAAAGAAGAATAAAAAATGAACTATATTAAAGAAAACCAAAGAAAAATGTAACAAAAAAATATACAAACCAAATTGAATAATAAGATATATAAAAAATAAATATAAACAGAATTGATTTGGAGAGCCGATCTGATGCCCGTCTTATCCATAACTGGATCGATGTCTCCGTTTCTTTTCTATTTACAGCTGTTTCGGCTCTCTCAGCTGCGCCTATAAATTAAATGTCAATTCATATCGAAAAGTTTATCTCTACAAACAAAAATAAGAACGTACTTGTAATTAGTTTTGCTACAGAAGTATCAGCAAATGGTTTTTCCCTTTTCTTCCAACCCAAATGAATGTAATTGCCACAGACAAAATTATAGTTGTTCACTCTACCGAATTTGGAGATCTCATTCAACTAAATAAGAAAGTTTGCTATTATTAAATGTATATATGATGGCGAAATATAAAGACCCGGTTGTTGAAAAATCACATTTTGTTATAAAGATATAAGAAATAAAAGAACACAGAACAAGCTATCTCGAATGATCCTCGGATTCTTGATTTTTTGACATTGGTTTATGACTGAACTTTAAAGTTATAATTAAATAGAGAATTGCCCAAAAATTGCATTCAAGTCATCGGAGAATATTTTGAAAAATTTATATAACTGAAATTCAATTTGATAACTCTCATTTTTATTTGTTATCAATTACAACTACAATCATTTTTTATTTACCCTATATGACATAAATGTTACATATAGTCCGAGAGCAATTGCATGCATAAGTTGAAAAATCACATCATCATAACGAAATATGAAGAAAAGAAACACAAAAAAAGCAAAAACGCTATCACGGATTATCTACGATTAATGGTTTTCATTAAATCGGTTTTTCGAGGAGATTTTAGTGGATTCATAGTGCCCTTCATTGCGTCTGGTGAATAAAAGGTATGTCCTTTAAGTGTTATAAACCGATTTAATGAAAACCATTAATCGTAGATAATCCGTGATAGCGTTTTTGCTTTTTCTGTGTTTCTTTTCTTCATATTTCGTTATGATGATGTAATTTTTCAACTTATGCTTGCAATTGCCCACGAACTATATGTAACAGATATGTAATATAGGGTAAATAAAAAATGATTGTAGTCGTAATTGATAACAAATGAAAAGGAGAGTTATCAAATTGAATTCCAGTTATATAAATTTTTCAAAATATTCTCCGATGGCTTGAATGCAGTTTTTGGGCAATTCTCTATTTAATTATAACTTTAAAGTTCACTCATAAACCAATGTTCAAAATCAAGAATCCGAGAATCATTCGTGATAGCGTGTTTTGTGTTCTTTTATTTCATATTTCGTTATAACACAATGTGATTTTTCAACAACTTGGTCTTTATATTTCGCCATCATATATACATTTAATAATAGCAAATTTTCTTATTTAGTTGAATGAGATCTCCAAATTCGGTAGAGTGAACAACTATAATTTTGTAAAGAGGGCATTGACTCTGACAGAGTGGCAATTATATTCAGTCGGCTTGGAAGAAAAGGGAAAAAACCATTTGCTGATACTTCTGTAGCAAAACTAATTACAAGTACGTTCTTATTTTTGTTTGTAGAGATGAACTTTTTAATATGAATTGAAATCTAATTTATAGGCACAGCTGAGAGAGCCGAAACAGTTGTAAATAGAAAGGAAACGGAGACATCGATCCAGTTATGGATAAGACGGGCAACAGATCGGCTCTCCAAATCAATTCTGTTTATATTTATTTTTTATATATCTTATTATTCAATTTGGTTTGTATATTTTTTGTAACATTTTTCTTTGGTTTTCTTTAATATAGTTCATTTTTTATTCTTCTTTATCTTATTTTTTTAATTTAACATTATTGTTATAACAATTTAATCTTTCTCGTTTTTTTTGTTATCATTAGTTTATACCTTTTATTTGTCTGTATTGTTTATTTTAGTTTTATACATCTCCTGTTTTTAAATAACTCATTTGAAAATAATGGTTACATAATTTGTTCATTTTGACATTTATTTGATTAAATGTTTGATTTTTTTAGCGTCATTTCAATTTCAATGTTTATCAATAAAATTCTTTCTTTGGATAATTTCATTAATATTCTTGCATTTTACTATAAATATATTATTAATCGATTACTTTAGTTGGCTTTACTTTTGTTTTTAATTCTCAATATAAAACTGAATTTATAATGATTTTTTTTGCCTCGATATATGACACACGTATTTCAAAGTTAGGATACATAAATATTTTTACGATGTATCGTAGAGAGTCCTGAATAAGTAGTTTTGGGACGCTTCGAATAAAAACATCAGACGTCTATAAGACGTCTGGGAGACGACTGTAAGATGTCTAAGAGACGACTGTAAGACGTATAAAAAACGACTTTAAGACGTCTAAGAGACGACTGTAAGACGTCTAAGAGACGACTGTAAGACGTCTATAAGACATTTGAGAGACGCCTCTCAGACATCCGAGAGACGTCTCTAAGACGTCTTTCTTTGTAACAACGACGTCCCAAAGACGTCTTTTGGCCTTTGGTCTTTAAGACGTTTCGAATAGGTGCTGCAGACGTCTCAAAGACGTCTCCGTACTATCTGGGTTTAAACAGGTGGCATCAGTATTCATCGGCGTCTACCAAAAATAATCAATAAATCGCTTACCTTTGGCGCAACCGCTGGCCAAGAAAACCCCATCATCGTCGAACGCCAATGCCTTAACGGGATTATAAGAGTGTCCTTGAGAATGAACCAACAGTTCCGGAGTACAACCGTCCAAGACGGACAGCCTCCACACGCAAATAGTACCTTCGGCGGTACCAACGGCGAGCAGATACGGCGCGTCGCTCTCACCAACAAGCGGTGACCATTTCATAGAGACCGGTCTGCACGGTTGCGCGACGTTATGCAACAATTTCAAATTGTCCTCGCGCAGCGTCCATATTTTGCAAGTCTCGTCGGCCGATATCGTCGCCAGTAGAACGCCGGTCGGGTCAAACTCGACAACCGTTATGGCACACTCGTGAGCCCTAACCGTTACCACGTTGGACCGGCCGTCTATTCTGCTCACTTTCAACGTGCCGCAATCGTAGCCCACAGCGAACGCCTCATCCTGATGGTGCCAATCGATGTGCGTAACGGCTGCAATCACACAAATCGACGAAATTTACGATACCTCCTAATGTTCCGTTACCAACCTTGCAAATGCGTAAACTCCAAAAGTTGTTGCGACTGATAAATACCATCGTCCATCATAATCAGGGAAACGGATCCGTTAATACGGCCTACGAGCAAATGTTCACCGTCACATTTGTCCATATCCTTGTTTTTGGGAAACGCCAAACACGTAACGAATTTCGACATTGAATCGTCAACGTATGATTCGCGGTACATTTTGTAACCGCGACAGTTCCGTTCTTCCTTCAACGACCACACGTTAATGACGTTTTCTATACTGGCGGCGATGTGCTCCCCGGACGGGGACCACGTTAAGTTCGCGATCGGTTCGCGTTCCAAATCGTTGCCGTAAACGCCTTGGGGTGCTTTGAAACATAAGATGGAATCCGATACGATTTGGGAGGAGGCGTCGAGTCGCCACAGCCTGACGGTACCATCGCTGGCTGAGGATGCTAGCATTCGTTTTACTTTGCTCCAACTAACACACGTCATTCTGAAAGTATGAATTTTTTTTTGTTTTGCTACAGTATCCAACAGTACCGAATTTTCGGTTTAAAAATCACCAAACTTACTCAGAAATCGATTATTTTACCATTAAATCACATCTTCAACAAACGAACAAATAAACGAAGGACGATTGGTGGATGCGCCGGGATGCCGAATTTTCAAACAGTTTCAGACAAAGAATTTACAGAAATTCTTGGTTAAGGGGTTTCAGAAATGCAAATCCTTTTGTCAATCTCTGACTGTGTCCAAGTTTCTTCCAAATGATTTTCAATTTATAATACTTAATCGCATACCTTCATGATTCCTTTGTATTGACGTATAATTAATTTTTTTTCAAACGTATTTCCAATAACAAATCTATCTTTCAATATCTCTTCAACTTTCGAATATTGTTTCGAAATTTGAATATCACAAATTATTCATCGATTTTTTTAAACTCTTTATACATTTTTTCGAAAATACTTCATATTTTGTAAAATACAAAGAGATCACAAAATTTTCAATTTCGTAACGTTTGTTCTTAAAATTACCTCAAATCACCAAAGGAATTAAGGACGAAATCTCTTGAATCTTTTCAAGAAAGATATGAAATTGTCGATTTTCAAATAAGTTTATATATTTAATAAACGTTTCAAGAATCATTGAAAAGACGATGTGGCTTCCCAATTTTCTTTCAAAAAAGGAAGAACGAGAAAATCCAGATAATTGACGGATGCACCTTGACAGCTAAATCTTTGAAAAGTTTCAAAGAATCCAAAAATTACTTAGTTTCATGGCGAATTTCACATTTAAGTTAAATTATGAAGGGTTGTCAGATTTTTTTTAATTTACTAGACTTTTTGTCAACTTTCCAATTGTTTTCAAATTTATCATCTTTATTATTATATACCTTTATGATTCTTCTTTATCGATTTTGAATACTTTTCTTTGATCCATTTTCATATTTTCATTAAAACTTTTTAAAAACTATTTCTAGAATTTCCTTTTTTTTTTCAAACGTACTTCGAACAAAAAACCTATTCGTCAATGTTTTTTCAACTTTAGAATATTTTTTTTTAAATTCCAATATAAATTATTTTTAAAGTTCTCTAAACACTGTAATTTTTTTCGAGAATATTTCGTGCTGTAAAATACAAAGAGATCGCAAAATGTTTCATTTCTTGACGTTTGTTTCATAAATTGCTTCAAATCTCTCAAGGAGTTACGGACGAAATGTTTCGAATTTCTTCAGGAATTATATAAAACCGTCGATTTTCAAGTAAATCCGGCATTTATACAGAATTTAACAAACGTTTCAACAAACTTTGAAATGATGATGTGGCTTACGAATTGTCTTTCAAAGAAAGAAAAACGGAAAAATCCAGAGAACTGGCGGATGCGCCTTGATTGCTGAATTTTCGAAAAGTTTCAATGAGTCCAAAAACTTTCTAACATTCCTAGTGGATTTCCCATTTATTTAAAATTGCAAAAAGTTGTCAGATTTTTTTAAATTCACTTGTCTTTCCGTCAACTCTTCAATTGTTCCCAAGTTCTTCCAAAGGTTTTTCAATTTATCATCTTTATTAGATATCTCCATGATTCTTCTTTATCGAATTTGAACATTTTCCTTGAATCCATTTTCATATTTTCATTGAAACATGTTCGAAACCAATTCCAAACTGTGATTGATCTTTTTTCAAACATATTTCCAATAAAAATATCTATTCTCTAATATTTCTTCAACGCTCTAATATTATTTCAAAATTTATATAAATTATTTTTAGATTTTTCGAAATTTGCAAAAGAGTTGTCAAAATTCAGTACACTTACAAATTTTTTGTCAAATTTTCGATTATTTTCAAGTTTTTCTGAACTTTTTTTCATCGAATTTGGACTCTTTTTTCAATTTATTTCCATATTTTTATTGAAACTTTTTAAACACTATTTTCAAAAAATCTATTCATTAAAATTTTTCTAAAGATTTGATGAATAGAAGGAGATGACAAAATCTTTAATCTCTTCACCTTTGTTTTTTAAATTCCTCAAAATCTCTCAAGGAATTAGGCACGAAATATCTTGAATCTCTTTAGGAATTAAATTAAATTATCGATCTCCAAATAAATTACGGAGTTTTATGGAATTTAACAAAGATTTCAAGAAACTTTGAAATCACGATCTGGCTTCCCGATTTTTCTGCAAAAAATAAGAACGAAAGAATCTAGATAATTGGCGGATGCACTTTGTAGCTCAATTTTCGAAAAGTTTCAGAGTCCAGAAATTTACTGACATTCTGAGTGAATTTCATGTTTAAATAAAATTGGAAAGTTTTCAGGTTTTTTTGAATTCATCATCTTTATTACATATCTTTTTGTTTCTCCTTTACTTAATTTAAACAATTTCCCTCAATTCACTTCCATATTCTTTATGAAAGTATGTTTCAAACCATTTTCAAAATGTGGCTGTTCTTTTTTTTAAGCATATTTCCGATAAAAGAATTTATTCTCCAATGTTTCGTCAACTTTAGAATATATTTTTAAAAATTCGAATATCATAAATCATTTTTATATTTTCTCAAACTTTTTATAATTTCTTTCGGAAATATTTCAAATGTCAACATTTTTCAACTTCATAACGTTTTTGAAATGAACTCATATTTTTCAAGGAATTAGGGCCGAAATGTCTTGAATGTTTTTATAAATCGAATAAAATCCTCAATTTTCAAGTAAGCTTGAAATTTCGAAGGAATTTAACAAACGTTTCAAGAAATTTTAAAAAATAGCGGGAAAACACAATAATTGGTGGACGCATCTTGGAAATTGAATTTTTCAAGTTTTAGAAAGTCTTGGAATTCTTAGTGAATTCAACATTTGAAAACAATTGCAAAGAGTTTTCAAAACTGAAATGTTTCAAAAAATTTTCAGAATCTTTTAAATTTACAAATCATTTCGTCAAACTTTCTAGTTGTTCTCAAGCTTTTCCGAACGTTTTTCAATTCATTACACTTTAGTACATATCTCCATGATTCTTTTTTGTCGAATTTGAACATTTTTCTTCAACTTATCCCCATATTTTCATGGGCACATCTTCAAAACCATTTTCAAGCTTTGGTTATTTTTTTTCCAAATGTATTTCCAATGAAAAAAAAATTATTATTCTTCGATTTTCGATTTTTTTTTCGAAATTTCAATATCATAAATTACTGTTAGATTTTTTTGAACCCATTATAATTTCATTTGGGAATAACTCATACAAAGAAAAAGCAAATTATTCCATTTCGTTAAGTTTGTTCATAGAAAATTACCTCAATGAACGAAATGTCTTGAATCTCTTGAGACAATGAATGAAATCGTCGATTTTCAAGGGAGTCCGAATTTCTATGGAACTTATCAGACGTTTAAAGAAACTATGAACAGATTCCACCTTTACTTCAAAAAGAAAAAACGATAATCGGTGGATGCGCCGGGGCCATGGATTCTTGGAAAAATTTTAACAGTAAGGAAATTTACTGAAATTATGCATGAAATTTTTAATATTGAAGAAATTGGAAAGAATCAGAATTTTTAACATGTACAAATTTTTTTTTCAGTCTTTCGGTTATTTTCAAGTCTTTTCCAAACGTTCTTTAATCACGATTTTCTTCATTCGAATTTTGAACGTTTTTCATCAATTTATTTCATCATTTTCAAATTAATTCCAAAATTCGTTTTTTTTCAAACTTATTTCGAACATAAAATCTACATTTCAATGTTTTTTCGACTTTGGAACATCGATAGAAAGTCGATTTTTGTATAACTCGCAGAAATATAGAATTTGATTACATTACCTGTTTGTATGACCGTTCAAATGATCGACGCGTCTGGATGGTAAAAAGGACGACAGATCCGCAAGGTTCACTTGTTCAGAACATTGAGCCACCGTCGTACCCAGCAAAGTCGCGATGCATTTAAATAATTTCTGAGCGGCCCATTCCTTGTGCGAGCCCTTTATCTTGGGCGAAATTATGTAAATGGACAACGCGTTGGCCAAAGCCAACGGTCCCACGTTGTAATTCAAACCGACGGACGGACTAAGAGGTTGCACGTCATCTTTGGCGGGTTCGAGAAAAGAACAACCGCCGTGACTTGAAAGAATGTTGATTAGGGCTTGAGTGACGGCGAATCCAGATTTGGTTGCCGTATCACCAGCTGAAGAAAAAAATGATCTTAAACTTCGTAATCGTGTCGAATTTATAATTGAACAAACCTATGGCGGTCATAATAAGATCTCTCGTACACATAGCGACGATCATTTTCGACGAGTCCGCCTCGTTCTGCGCAAGAGCAGCGATCACCACACCGAGAAGATTGAGGCAGGCCATCGCCGACGGCGATAAGTTTTCGGTCAGCTGCAACAGATCTCTGGCCAATTGAAAATCCGAATATTCCCCCCAATTATCCAACGACATTATTTCCACCCGATCCATCGCCGTTAGCGTCATCAGCCTGATCACCTTTCGAATATCGGTCACGCCTATATTTTTGAGACTAGCCACCAGAGTGGAGACATTCGCGTTGACCGCCAAGGAACATAAAATTTTCAAAATAATGCTGCGCGACAACAGCACGAGGGCGTTGCGAGTCAAATTCTCCATCACCGTTATGCGATCGACGGACGTATCGAGCTGAACGAATTGATCGGTTCCGAAACCGGCCGGTTGCTCCGCCCTCAGAACGTCCGGACTGATCTTGGTCACTATTCCGCTACCCAACGAATCCAAATTCAACGGTAGCTCTTCAACGCTGCAATTGTTTTTCAAAAGATCGAGAAGGGGACGGACGTGATCGGCAATCGCGTCGTCGGACTGTTCGATTCCCAGCGATTGCGATTCCGTTGCGTCTGAAATAAAAGTTGTTGACGTCGGGACATCGCCTCTTTTGTACATTTACCGTTATCGTCGAATATCATATCGAGATGCGTTGTTTCGTTATCTTGGGTCGATTTCGCTGCGTATTTCGATTGGCAAACTTGACACAAAATGTAAATACCGCCTGGAAATGAAAAGAAAACTTTTAGCTTCGCGTTTGTTTAAGAGTCATCGAGATGATTGAAGAGTCGCGCAGCGGCGTTGACGACACCAATATACGCATGCGCAGTAAGCAATTAAAACGTCAACTCACTCATAAAAGATCCGCATGTAGCTCGACCGACGAAGTTGTAGCAACCCGGATGATGATGCGCCAAATGCTCGTTTATATTGAAGGAGAATCGACGGCAAAACGAGCAGACGCCGCACGATCGATGATTTTGTCCAACCCGTTGCTGATCCGTGTATTCCTAGTAGCAAGAAAGAACTTAAAAATTTATAAACAAAATTTCCTCCCTCTTACATCAACGTAAAACGGATACAAGTCGTGAACGCTTCCCGGCGCGTTGTCCGAAAACAATTCCTCGAAAGAAGCGTGACTGCCGCGCAAAAGGGGTTGAGCTTCGCCTCTGACGTGCTCTCTTTCCTGGACACTCCTCAAGAGCGGATGCGCCTCTCCCCTCACGTGTAAACGCTCCCTTTCGCGCTCCTGATTATTCCTATCGAAACGTTCGGCGATCAAGTTACGTAGTTCGGATAGTGCCGCTCGCCTGGGCGGTACCGGTCGTCGGTCCGAATCCGCAGTACCGGCCTCGATGGCTTGATGGTACGTGGGATGGTTTTGCGATATCGGCTGGAGGGATCCGGCGGCCGGTTCCTCCGAACCCTCCGGTTGGTGATTGTGCTCCAACAACCATGAAGCGAGTGTGTTGATAGTGTAGGCGCAAACGTCTCCGGCGGTTCTGGTTTCGGCGATCGCTCGCAAAATTTGTCTCATCGAGAAACCCATTTCCAAGAGCGGCGCAGCAATCGGCGGCGTCTCCGCTCCTTCCCACGAGGGACCGTCCGAAGCGCAGTACGTGATCGGTATGCTCCTCGAGGATGACGAGCCGTTGAATTCTGAAAGCCGCAATCTGGTTGAACCGCGCTCAGAAATTTCGAAATTTCGAATCTCGGTCTAGGGTCATCTTAAGGGAACTTTAGAGTCGAACCCTCTCAACCTGGCCACCAAAAATTCACTTTCTGAATTTTATAATGTTCAATTGTGCTCAAATTTACAATACTACGATTTTTCTGAGCTTTTTCAGATAGTGTTTATGCTCCTATAATATCTGGTGTTCCTCAGGGCTCCATTCTTGGCCCTGTTTTATTTGTAATTCCTTAATTCATACCTCCGAGTTGACTTCACAGAATGTTTCGTATAGAATGCAGACCCATTCTCATTTAACTCTGAGCTTGCCTCAAAAGTATCAACCATCATAAATATGTCTAATATGTATTCATCGGATCGTAATTGACATCTAAATTTGTCGAAGCGCTCTTTACTTATAATGCGGTGAACAATGAGCGCTCTTTTGAAGAATTCCGTTAAAATTACAAGCATTCCTTGAGCAGCCTTAGTACTACGAATAGCTTAGAGCCAAACTTTCTCAACTGGCCGACCCAACATCTACTTTCCGAATTTTATATTGTTCAATACTTATTCATGTAGGCTTGAGTTGAAAGACAAGATCCCCAAAATATCAACGAAAATTTTCAACTTCTCCTTATGTTATAAACAAATGAACTTTTAGACCGATTTTTCAGCAACAAATAGCCAGAAGTTGATAAAATTTTGTGTACTTATTCGCAACTAGCTATGAATAGGATGAATGAAATATTTTTCCGAAAAAATGACATTTGTTGAAAAGGAATTGAATTTTGCAATAATTAATTGCAAATTTACGCTCTGGAGCAGTTAGAACAATAGTTTTTCTTGTATTGTATTCGGCTTCTATTTGCCGAAAGAAAATTTCGGTAGTTTCAATAAGAACCAAAGTTTTGAGCGTTCGGATACTTTGAGCGCGCTATCTTGCGCGCTTTTTTTTTTGTTTAATCCAAAAGTCCCATTTTTTGTCGAATCAGATAAAAGATGCGAATTTCGAGCCATGATGAATCTTGTTCGCACAAACACGCTTATCGGTTCTTCTGCTGTTGAGTTCCAGCGCCTGTTACTACACCTACAGTATTTCAGCATTAGTATTAGTTTTCATCATGGTACCACCATGTAAATATTGTTATTAGAACATTTAAGTGGTGGTACCATAATGAAAACTAAAATATTAACGCTGAAAAGCTGTAGGCGTATCAATAAGCCCTAAACAGCAGCGTGGAGTACCAAAAAAATCTTGCACGCACGTGCACGCTTATCAGTTCTTACAACATTTACGTGGTGGTACCATGATGAAAACTGAAATTTTAACGCTGAAAAACTATAGGCGTATCAATAAGCGGCGGCACTAAACAGCATCGTGGAGTATCAAAAACATCTTGTTCGGACAAACACGCTTATCAGTTCTTCTGCTGTTGAGTGCCACCGCTTGTTACTACACGTACAATATTTCAGCATTAGTATTAGTTTTCATCGTGGTACCACCATGTAAATATTGTTATTAAAACATTTAAGTGGTGGTACCATAATGAAAACTGAAATATTAACGCTGAAAAGCTGTAGGCGTATCAATAAGCCCTAAACAGCAGCGTGGAGTACCAAAAAATCTTGTAGGCACAAACACGCTTATCAGTTCTTCTGCTGTTTAGTGCCGTCGCTTGTTACTACACGTACGCTATTTTAGCATTAGTATTTCAGGTTTCATCATGGTACCATGATATAAGATGTAAATATTGTTATTACAACATTTACGTGGTGGTACCATAATGAAAACTGAAATATTATTGCTGAAAAACTGTAGGCGTATCAACAAGCGGGGCACTAAGCAGCAGAAGAACTGATAAGCGTGTACGTGCGTGCAAGATTTTTTTGGTACTCCATGCTGCTCGCGACTAGTATTTGTATACAAGGCCAATACTATGCATCTTGAACTGTAAGCGACATCAAGATCGAATCGCATATATTCATAGCTCAGATCCTGTCACGGTTTCATCATGGCTCGTAATTCGGATTTTTTTATCTGATCCTCATATGTATAATACTTTTGGATTTAAAAATAAAAAAAAAGAATAAATATTGATATTGAATAACCCCATTGAACGATTTTATTGATGGTAAACATCTCTATAGTTGAGCCAAGCTTAACGAGTGCTTGCGTACGCGTGCGGTACTCACGGGTACCGCGCAAGATAGCGTGCTCAAAGCATTCGACTTTGGTTCTTATTGAAACTTCCAAAATTTTCTGTCGGCAAATAGAAGCCAATATAATATAAGAAAAACTATTGTTCTAACTGCTCCAGAACTTGGGTAAATCTGCACTTATATATTCAAAACTTCAAAATAGCTATTTCATAGCTAGTTGCGAATAAGTACACAAAATTTTGTCAACTTCTGGCTATTTGTTGCTGAAAAATCGGACGTCGAAACAGCAGAAGAACTGAAAAGCGTGCTTGTGCTTACAAGATTTTTTGGTACTCCACGCTGCTGTTTAGGGCTTATTGATACGCCTACAGTTTTTCAGCGTTAATATTTCAATTTTCATCATGGTACCACCACGTAATTGTTGTAATAACAATATTTACATGGTGGTACCATAATAAAAACTGAAATATTATTGATGAAAAACTATACACGTATCAACAAGCGGCGGCACTAAACAGCAGAAGAACTGATAAGCGTGCACGTGCGTGCAAGATTTTTTTGGTACTTCACGTTGCTCGCGACTAGTATTTGTTCACAAGCCACATTCCATGCTGTCGAATTGTATGCGACATCAAACGTATATTTAACTGTCGAATCGCATTTCAGTTCAGAAACTGTCACGTTTTCATCATGGCTCGTAATTCGCATCTTTTATCTGATTCGACAAAAAATGGAACTTTTGGATTTAACAAACAAAAAGAATAAATATTGGTTAGAATAAATCCATTGTACGATTTTATTCATGGTAAACATCTCAGTAGTTGAGCCAAACTTAACAAGCGCTTGCGTACGCGTGCGGTACTCTCGGGTACCGCCCAAGATAGCGCGCTCAAAGTATTCGAACGCTCAAAACTTTGGTTCTTATTGGAACTAACAAAATTTTCTTTCGGCCAATAGAAGCCAATACAGTACAAGAAAAACTCTTGTTCTAACTGCTCCAAAACTTGCGTGAATTTGCATTTAATTATTACAAAATTCAATTGTTTTTAACAAATAACAATTTTTTCGTAAAAATGTTTCCTTCATCCTATTTCATAGCTAGTTGTGGACAAGTACAGAAAATTTCATCAACTTCTGGCCATTTGTTGTTGAGAAATCGGTATTCTTTACAAAATTCGTCTAAAACTTCAATCTTTTATAACATAACAAAAATTTAAAATTTTTCGTTGATATTTTGGGATACTTGTTTTTCTACTCAAACCTACATGAATAAGTATTGAACAATATGAAATTCGGAAAGTAGATTTTAGGTGGCCCAGTTGAGAAAGTTTGGCTCTAAGCTATTCGTGGTACCAAGGCTGCTCAAGGAATGCTTGCAATTCTAACGGAATTCTTTAAACGAGTGTCCATTGTTCACCGCATTATAAGTAAAGAGCGCTTCGACAAATTTAGATGGCAATTATGATCCGATGAACACATATTGGATATATATGATGGTTGATACCGTTGAGGCAAGCTCAGTATTAAATGAGAAAAACAACTCCGTATCAACCGCATAGGTCTGTATCATATACTAAACATTCTGAGAAGCCAAGTAGGAGGTTTGAATTGAAGAATTAAAAATAAAATGGGGCCTAGAATGGAGCCCTGAGGGACACCATATTTTAACAGTTTCTGAAAAAGGATACGGAAAGCTCAGAAAAACCGTAGTATCGTAACTTTGAACAGAATAAATAATGATCTCCATCAAGCGACCCAATAATCTCGTCCGCGACATTTCAAAAGCAGTGGTACCGTGTCCACCACCGAAAACTTATTGGACGGAGAATAAAATATTATTTACCAAGATGTAATCACAAACCTCTCTGACAAAAATTTTTTCCTTAACTTTGGATAAAGCCGGTGTTATAAACAAATCGTTAAATGATTCAGTCTCGCGTACTTACCCGTTGAATTCGACATTCTTAATTGTGACGAATTTGCCGATCGATTTGTCAGATTGTACGAGGAAAACGAGGCGACTGGTCGAAAATCGTAAACGGAATCGTTGGCGTCTATTTCCGGAGCCGCGGCCGCTTCGCCGTTCATCTCCATCAACGATTTATCGATCGCGCCGCTTTTCGTGAAATTCAAATGCAAAATCGTCTCGATCCGCTCCACCTCGTGAATCATCGGCACGCGTCTCAGTCGACATTTTTCCACACTTTTCTCAGCCAACAATTGAATAACTTGCTTGATGCCGTTGTGTTTCTCCTCCTCGTCGCCGACGTACAACTCGGAGTACGAACTGGAGGCGAGTAGTACGCCGAGTACTTTAAGGGCGGCGAATTGTAGAAAACCCAATTTTAAACATGCCTCTTCGATAGCGAGAAAACGTTTCTCGAACGAGTCTAATTGCGACCGATCCGCCGACGTTTCGTCGTTTTGATTGACGGTCGAATCGCTTCCGACGAGAGTCTGTTCCGTGCTTAAACGTTTCACTTCGCCGAAAATTTTCGATACCATATCGTTGGTGAAGGATTCCATCGTTCGTGGGCCGCCGTCGTTTTCGGTGGTTGACGAGCAGGACGGCGCTACGGTTTGCGCTTCGGATGGCGCTCTGTGGATTGTCGGGGACAAGGACGAGGCGTATTTTCGGCCTTTCTTGTATTTGCGCATCAGTTCTTCCTCGTCTTGCGTTAATTCCGAGTCGGGGAAAGTTACTTCGTTAGAGATGCCGCTCAGACGTGCAATTTGGAATAACAAGTCGAAAGATAACACTGAAAAATAATATTCAATTGAAATTCGTTATAAAGCGATATATCCCATTGTCCAACAGACGTCCACTCTATGTCCATGGCATCCAAGGACTCCCAAACGTTCAGAAACGTATATCTAATAGCCGACCGATGAACGAACGTTTCTGGAAGTCTGATAAAGGATGAAATTGGACGTCCAAAACATGATGCAAATTGTACGAGCAAAAATTTATAGTCAATGAAGATCCAGAATACTTCGAGTGAAGATATCCACGGAAGGATGTCCAATGGCAGATGTTAACTGGATGCCCAAAAACGGATATCCAATGGACGTCCGAATAAGAATGAATATTGAACGTATAATGTACATCCAAAAACGGATGGAAATTGAACATCCAATAGGCTTGATTTGAAGATGTCCGGGTGGGAATATCTAGTAGATATCCATTGTAAATTTAATGGCGGATGTCAATACTCGAAAATGGACCTCCGATGAACGTTCATTTGACGATGCCTGAATTTTGGACATCCAATGTATTTATAAAAGCGAGTGTAAATTAGTCGCTTGAAAACGGATGTTCAATGAAAGTCCAACAAATGAACAATGAATGTCCGACAAAGGGTAACTACTAGACATTCAATGTACATTCAATGGCGGAAGTCCATTGAAGGTCCAGAAACGGTATTCGATGGACGTTCATTGAACGTCCTATTAAGGATGTCCAGAAGAAGACAAGTATTGGACGTACAATATACATCCAAAAACAGATGTTAATTTTGACGTCCAAATACTGATATTTAATGAACATCCGTTGGACTTCATTTAAAGATGTCCGGGTATCAAACATTCCTTATAAATACAAACGCAACTGTAGATTCAAAAACGGATATCCAATAGGTATTCGATGAAAGTTCATTTCGCATCGCGCAAATTTTGGACGTGCAATGTCCAATGTCCAATGTAAATTAGTCGTTCGAAATTGGTTATCTAATGAAAGTCCAAATGACGTCTCTTTGAAGATGTGCGACAAAGTTTATCTAATAGCGGATGTCCAGAAACGGATATCCGATGGACGTCCACCGAATGTCCTGTTCAAGATGTCCAAAAAAAGATAAAAATTGGTCGTATTAAAACGGATGTAAATTGGACGTCCAAAAACTGATATTTAATAAACATCCGCTGGAGTTCATTTGAAGATGTCCAGGTATTAAACATTCCTAATAAATACAAACGCAACTGTAGATTCGAAAACGGATATCCAATAGGTATTCGATGAAAGTTCATTTCGCATCGCGCAAACTTTGGACGTGCAATGTTCAATGTCCAATGTAAATTAGTCGTTCGAAATTGGTTATCTAATGAAAGTCCAAATGACGTCTCTTTGAAGATGTCCGACAAAGTTTATCAAATAGCGGATGTCCAGAAACGTACATCCGATGGACGTCCACCGAACGTCCTGTTCAAGATGTTCAAAAAAAGATAAAAATTGGTTGTATTAAAACGGATGTAAATTGGGAGTCCAAAACCATACATCCTATGAACATCCAATAAACTTTAGTTGAAAATGCCCTGGACGTCTAGTAAACAACCTTTGTGAATGCAATGGTGGATGTTAACTGCACGAAAACGGATATCCATTGGATATCCGATGAACGTTCATTTTGGAAGTCCAATGTACATCCAAAAACGGATGTAAATTAAACATTCAAAAACAGATACCCAATAAAAGTGCAAAAGACGACGTCTCTTTCGCATTCGCATTCGCGAATATTTACGGCAGATAGTCGCATCCGTATTCGCATTCACCTAAAAATTGACATTCGTTACATCAGTAATTCGCAATTGGATGTCTATTAACTACCCTTTATTTAGTATGCATCCATTTGCGGATTAGTGATGTAACAATTTTTAAGTATTCGCGAACGCGAATGCGGATGCGAATATTTGCGCATTGGGCGCCCAAAAACTTACATCCAATGAACATCCAATAAACTTTATTTGAACATATCCTCGATGTCTAATAAACAACCTTTGTAAATGCAATGGCGGATGTTAACTGCACGAAAACGGATATCCATTGGATATCCGATGAACGTTCATTTTGGACGTCCAATGTACATCCAAAAACGGATGTAAATTAAACATTCAAAAACAGATACCCAATAAAAGTGCAAAAGACGACGTTTGTTTCGCATTCGGATTCTCGAATATTTACGGCAGATAGTCGCATCCGTATTCGCATTCGCCTAAAAATTGACATTCGTTATATCAGTAATCCGCAATTGGATGTCTATTAAGTACCCTTTATTTAGTAAGCATCCATTTGCGTATTAGTGATGTAACGAATATCAATTTTTGAGTATTCGCGAACGCGAATGCGGATGCGAATACGGATGCGAATATTCGCGTTGGACTTCCAAAAACTTACATCCAATGAAAATCCAATAAACTTTATTTGAAAATGTCCTGGATGTCTAGTCAACAACCTTTGTAAATGCAATGGCGGTTGTTAACTGCACGAAAACGGCTATCCATTGGATATCCGATGAACGTTCATTTGGGACGTCCAATGTACATCCAAAAACGGATGAAAGTTAAACATTCAAAAACAGATACCCAATAAAAGTGCGAAAGACGTCGGTTTCGCATTCGCATTTACGGCAGACATTCGCAATCCGTATTCGCATTCGCAAATGCCTAAAAATTGACATTCGTTACATCACTAATCGCAATTGGATGTCTATTAATTACCCTTTATTTAGTAGACATCCAATTGCGGATTAGTGATATAACGAATATCAATTTTTAGGGACTCACGAACGCGAATGCGGATGCGAATACGGATGTGAATTCGCATCCGTATTCACAAATGCCTAAAAATTTACATTCGTTACATCATTAATCCGCAATTGGATGTCTATTAAGTACCCTTTATCTGGTAAACATCTAATTGCGGTTTACTGATGTACCGAATATCAATTTTTAGGCATTCGCGAACGCGAATGCGGATGCGGATTCGGATACATATTCAAATGTCTAAAAATTGAAATCCGTTACATCATTAATCCGCAATTGGATGTCGATTAAGTACCCTTTAATTAGTAGACATCCATTTGCGGATTAGTGATGTAACGAATATCAATTTTTAGGCATTGGCGAATGCGAATATCTGCCGTAAATATTCGCGAATGCGAATATTCACTTTTGAATTTGGCTTTATTTTGACAGATTACTCGGCGTGCGACGTGCACATTTTTCATTGTCATTTTTTTTTCCGAACATTGTCGAGCCGATCCGAAGAAGGACGATGGATGTTGTGTTTACTTTACGAAAAATCGTTAACAGAAACAGAAATACGAAAAATTTGACGTTAAAGTGAGTTGAATCATTTTGTAAGATCAGATTTTAGTGAAATATGGACTTATTTTATGCTTCGCGATGCTGAACGAGCTAGATGCAAGATCTGTAACAATGAATATACTCGAAAAGAAAGAACTACAACGGCTAAAATCATCTGAAATCAATGCATAAGAAGGTTCAAGATTTTCAAATAAATATTATAAGTTATAAGAAATTAGTGAGTTTAATTTACCTTTTTGTTATTGGCATCTTATCCATTTTTTCGGATGTACATATTTGCAAAGTAATCGCATAATTTTTGCGAATGCGAATACGTAATACGAGTGTCAAGAAATATGCGAATATTTGCGGGTGCGAATGCGAATATTCGTTACATCACTATTGCGGATGTCCAATGAACGTCCAGTAAACTTCATTTGGAAGGATGTCTAGTACACATTCAATATAAATGCAATGGCGAGGTCGAGTTCTTACTACTATGTAATCAAATTTCTCATAGATTATAAGATAGTTACCTGGAAATTTAGCGGTTTCAAATTGTTGAGATTCCAGAACCTCCAAACTGGTAATGGCGACGTCGCACGTCTGACTTTCCATTTCCCACTGAACAATTACGGTCGTGATTCCTTTTTTTAAAATACCAATTATAACACCCCGTTTCCCCGACAACTTGTGGCGGCACAAACCACCCATTTTCAATCCCCTGTCCAGACCTGTGCAAAAATATATCATTTAGAATCCATTAACATCGTCACGTTTTTTTTTTCTCTAACCGGCAATCACAACTAAAGCGGGCCACACTAGTGAGCAGAGTTCATCCAGTTTACCAAGATTTGATTGGTCGAAGTCGTTGTTGTGCGAATTAGCCACAGGTAGGAATGTCTTGATTTTTCGTAGTCGGTTAACAAGCGCCTCGTTCACCTAACGCATTATTATTATTCGTATTTTAAATGTGATGTTAGAAAGTAATATATTTTCAAAAATAAAAAAGAAAAATAATTACCTCGTTCCTCCAAGTGTCGGACACGTGCAGCTGTCTAATAAGAGAGATGAATGCCTCGCTCAAAACCGCCGCTATAGGAGCGAGGTTGGGTTCTCCGGGCAATAAATCCTTTTGTCCACCATGTACCTTCATATCGGTGATTTTAACTTTCTCACCCGGACTAGTACTATAGAACATAACGCACGGATACAGCTCCGAAGCGTCGATATTTTCGAAGGCCACTCGAGGTTCGTCGCCGTTTTTGCCGAAACTCAACGTTTTCGCCTCCATGTCCAATATAACGGTTATGTAATCGCCTTGCGTGTAACTTGGAAAACTGAGATTGTCCTTCTCGCCGCAATGGTACAAACTACCGCTGTACGCCCGATACAACCACATGTCTTTGGTTGATCGGTGACTGTAGTCGCGTATTGGATATTTCGATACGCCTAAAATATTTCGTTACACGATTACTCCAAACGTTAACGATATATTTCGTTTTCACTTATAACGATTTCAATCTTTGATTTTAGTAATCTTTTGTTAAAACCTAAACTTTACCTAAACAAGTCCCTTCGTTGCCCCTATTCTCCTTCACTATGAGAATCTTCCACTGGTAACACCCAGATCTAATGGGTCTGAGACCCAAACCATATCCCCTACCAGCGTTCCCGTGTATCAACGTCAAACCGCTATCCACCAAGCAGTTCAACGTTTTATGCGGATCGAAACCCATGTCATGTACAGGAACTTCACCTTCGCAATCTTCGATGGTATCGTCCGTATTCATTTGCTCACTATTAACGGACGCTTGTGGATCGGAGCGCGTTTCAACCGAAACGTTCCAAACCTAAATACAACATTACGAATGATCATCCCACGGAGCACTCAGCAAATCAGAGTGCAATCGTCAAACGCATGCGCTTTACGAGTTTCGGGTCCCTAGAATTGTACTGCGCATGCGCGCGACGGTTTTAAAGTGACACTCACCGTTCTACTGAGTTGCTGAAACAATCTATCAATAATGCTCCTCATTAGTTCGTCGTCGATATCCGACGATGACAGTTCAGGTAAAATGACCTTCAGTATCTGCAGCACGAGCATCTTAGGTCTGAGCAGTTTCAAACGCGTCGCGCTATTCAAATCGCCTTCGTGCGTGTCGGTTATCAATAACAAAGAGCAAATCCACTTTTTGTGCACCAAAAATTTCTGCACGGCTTGACTGGATGCCACGACACGCAATAGCAATAAGAAGTCGCCGAGTTTTCGTTCGCAATCCGACGCGGCAACGGCGCCCGAGGCGGATCGGACGTTTCCGTAACGTTCCAAGTAGACGGACAACAAACTGAGAAGTCGGGCATGCAAGGTGTCCGCGACGTTTTCCAAAATTTCGGGTTCGATATTGGAAGCGTGAACGCAACATGAAATCAGGAGGATATTAAGTAATCGACCGACGGCGTCGTTCGGTTGGGATGAACGTTTTTTCCTCTCGATAGGTGTTGTTTGCATGAGCGCCATTAGCGCGGGGAAAATGTCGCTTTTTATGGCTAAACACAGGTCGGTCGCTTCGTATTTTGTGGTCAACGAGAATACGGTGGTCAGTTGTAGCAAGTTAACTTCGTTGTTGCTATTCGAATGCGATAAGGATTTGATAAGATGGTCTCTGAAAGCAAATATTTTGGGATTTAATCAAAGTTTCTAAATTTTGCTTTTCATTATAGAACGTTTACTATTAATATTACCTGAATCAGTTTAATTTCATTTATTTTCACATTTTATGCGCTTTTTCGTCTTTTTTTAAATTACATCACTCTTCATTTCATCTTTTTGAAAAAATTATTTAAATGTCATTACAATGAAGATTTAGAAAATTTTATAATTTGCTACGATTGCAAATTTGAGAAATTTAATGAATCCGACAAGGTTTTTCTATTCCAGAAAATTTATTTCTCCATTCATTTTTCGTTTTTGGGGGAAATTATGTTTTTCAAAGAAATTGTGAACTTTTTCAAGATTTCGTCATTTTCTTGAGGATCGGCCAGTTTTTAGGGCCCCAAGAATAATTAAATGCTTTCTTTAAAATTCGGATGAGCAAAACAGCTTCAGAACGTATCGAGCTTGAAAAAATGAAATATTCATTTGAAAAAAGTTTGTAAATTTGAAACAAGTATTCAAAATTTGCAATTCTCAGACAATTTGAATGATATGAAAATGAAACGGAAAACTTTCAGAGTTTATAAAAAGTTTTTGAAGTGGCGAATTTGAAATATTCGATGTCTACGTTTCTTTTATCTTTCGACACATTTGTCAATTTTTTTTCGCATTTTCCCACTGAATTTAGACAAAGTTCTCGTTAAATTTTCATTGTTAATAAAGAAACCCTCAAAATTCTGTTACCTTTTTCAAATTCCACCAGTTTCTGATGGTTTAAAGGAACTGAAAAAAGTTTATGATTTTCAAAACTTTCAAAAGTGGAAAGTTTTAAACTTAATAGGTTTGAAAAGTCTATGAAAAAAATTTTCGGAAAAATGTTTGGGAGCGTGAAAACAGTTCGAGTATTTAAAAAATTATTTGAAATTTCTAAGAACTGTGAAGTTTCTTGTGAATCGATCCCCCCTACCACACACAAGAATATTTAAAGATTTTCATGACAATTCAGGACAGTATAACTTGAAAACATTGAATAATTAGGAAAAACACGAAACATTCATTTGGAAAATTTTATTAATCCCAAATGTGTTTTTATATTTGACGAAGTATTTAAAATTTCTAATTTTCAGAAAATTTGAATGTTATAAAATTCAAACCGAAATTTCTCAAAATTTTAAAGTGAAAAATTTGAAATATTTTATAATTTCTAGAACGTTTCCATATTTCAGAAAATTTAATTCTTAGCGAAATCGAAATTTTTTTCTGTTAAAATTCCAATTAGTAATAAAAATTTGTGGAACTTCTCAGAAGCCCTTTTAATTTTCTCCAAGTTACACCAGTCTTTGAGTCTTTAAATAAAATCGAGACATTTTCAGAAGATTCGAATCTTCAGAACATATGCTTGAAAATTAAATTCTTTAAAAATATGAAAAATACATTCGAAAAACCGTGTGGCTTGAAAAAAGTTTTTTTTATTTCTAAGAAATTTGAAAGTTGATAAAAGTGACTGAAAATTTAGGGAATTTCATTAAAATTTCATAAAATTGCAAATTAAAAAATTTATATGAATTCTGCAACGTTTCTTGCATTTCAGAAAATTAATTTCTCAACCTATTTATCAATTTTCTGGAAACTTGTTTTCATTTTCCTAATGAAACTAACCAACTTTCTTGCCTGTAAATTTTTCGGGAAAGTTTTATATTTCTTGGAGAAATTCAGGAATCTTTCAAAAATGTATCACTTTCTTGTCGATCGATGCCCAGTTTTTGAGGGTTTAAAGAAATACCAGAAATTTTAAAAAAATCGAATCTTCGGAACTTTAAAATGGTTCATGCGTGAAAGTTAAAAAGTTTAGGAACGCTTTGAGTTTGAAAATATGAAAATTATATCCGAAAAAAACTTTGGTTCCATTTTCACTATTCAGAAAAAAATTTTTCAATTCATAAGAAATTTGAAAGTTGAAAAAGGGTCTGAAAATTTGAGGAATTTTATGAAAACTTTATAAATTGCAAATTAAAAATTTTTTATGAATTCTGCAACGTTTCTTGCAATCCAGAAAATTTCTGAATTCAATTTTCTAGAAACTTCTTTTCATTTTCCCAATGAAGCTCTCTAACTTTCCCTGTGAATTTCCCGGGACATTTTCATATTCCTTGGAGAAATTCTGGACTTTTTCAAAAATTTATCACTTTCCTGTAAATCTCACCTCCCACACACACACAAGATTTCAAAGATCCGGAGATTTTCATGACAGTAGAACTTAAAAACAAAAAATACTTCAGAAATTTTTGCGATCAGATTAAATACATGAAAAATTCATTTGGAAAATTTTATTAGTTTGAAATGTGTTCAAAATTTTATATTTTCAGAAAATTTGAATGTTATAAAAATCAAACCTAAAAAAAAAAGTTTTAGAATGGATTCCAAAACGTTTCCGTATTTTAGAAAATTTAATTCCGTGCGAATTCAAAGAAATTTCTTGTTACATTTCCATTGTTAATGACGCAATTATGTAATTTGTCAGAAGTCTGTTATGTTTTTGAAGTTTGAAGAAGAAATGATATGCTTGAATTTAAAAATATCTGTGAAAATGGATTCGATCTTCAAAATGAATGTTGTTAAACTTTATAGTTCTGTAAATTTTGCATTTGCGAAATTTTGTGGATACGATAGAAGATTCATAAATACCATAATTTTCATACATACCCTGCGTAGTTTCAAGGTAAGCGTAATACTTTATTTGAGATTACTAATCATATAAATCTCACCTGATAGCGTGAACAACGTCACTAATTTGCCGCTTCAAACCGCAAGGGGCAGCTTTGATCCTCTCCAAATAGTGATGCATTTCTTTGCCGCGATGATTCGGCGCTTTGATACTGAAAAAATTAAAACAACCAGCGAGTATTTGTTGTCGCATACAATTCGGCGTCGCGGTTGTATCGTTGTCTCCGCCGAGAATATCGAGCAGATACTTGAACGCTTCAAGTCTGATTTCGGCGCGTCTTTTCTGATCGAACAACGCCTTATGCATAACCAAGGGATCCGTATACCATCCTTGCGTTTGCGTATCTTTCAACTTTCCCGATTCGTGATCCATGACGTCGTCGCATATGTAACAGTATAAATCGTCGCAAATTCTACGCAACTTATCGTAGTCGTCGGATCGCTTGTACGATTCCACGTACGAATTTTCGTGGCGAATTTCGTCGTCCGGATAGGAATCGCGCAATTCGACCGAATCAATATTTATTGCTGGAAAAGTAAGTATTACGTTTATATTATGTAAAGCGATTCAACTTACGTTGAACGAATATCATAAAGTAAAGCGCTCTCAGTAAAATCGCCTCGGACTTTTCTTGTAATTTAGGATCGACGGGTCCGAATGCTCTCGAGTAATCATTTTGCTTGTCCCTAATATCCTCGTTCGGTAAGCACAATCTAGCGAATAATTGGGTGCGTAACTTGAGAACGTATTCGTAAATCAATCGAACGCACGGATCCTCCATCGGTTTGTACATGAAACCGAGGTGGCTGAGGAGCGCGTACAAAAAAGCGCGAATCACAGTTTCGATCAATTGCTCGTCGACTCCGTTCGTTTCCCACGAGTCGTCGTAAATAGTGGCGCACATCACGTCGTAGAATGTGTCGGCGCGTTGTTCGTGAGTTTCCGGGGGCGCCGAACAGGCTTCGCTCATCTGCTCCGGTATACCGAAAGCGATTTCCAATAGTTTCCGTTTGGGTTCCGGGAAACTTTCCGTGCACGGACTGATCATGTTTCGGGATAATGGAGTCGTTAATAGAACGGAAATTTCGATGATTGAGGCGATGTCGACGTTGATGCAGTCGATGCCGCTCGCGAAAATCGATTTCGCTAACCAGTTTTTGGTGTATTCCTCCTCTTTACTCGATTTCGCACCGATCGTCATTTCGCCCAAACATTGTCCGATCAATAATGCGCAAGTCTTCTGCATCTCGATCAGCCATATCCAGGAGCGATCGGCCAGTTCGGTGAAAGTCGGCGTTTCCGAACGACTAGACGGTTCTTTGTCCGTGTCGCGCGGCACGTCCGGCGGTAATAGTTTGTTGAAGGCGTCCAGAGAATCGAGTAATTCGACGAGTTGCGGCAGTAGTTCCCTAACGAACTCGAACGTCATCAATAAGAGCGAATTAACTATTTTGAATAACATGGAACCGGCCGCCGATTCGGCGACGACGTTGTACAATAACTCGAGACTGGCCGGATGGGCTTCGACAACGGCCGAGCACAGTTTTAAGATGCGAACGGACATTGGGAAAAATTCCGTTAGATGATCTTTTAAAAGAGGGTTTTCCTTCGGACGGTACACCGTTTGATTGGAGGCCAAATGCGACAACAAGTGATTTTGAAAGGCGGACAACAACCTGCGCAAATGAGCGGAACGGTTGTTATTTCCGACGTTCTGCCAGTTCAGTTCCGTTCGATCGTTCATGTGAACCACGATACTGCTCAACGTTTCCTCCTGCAATTACATTTGTTTCAGTTTGTTCCTACAATCAAAAGAAGTAATCACCGTATTCTTAGTGAATGTAACTAGGAGCGAGTTTATTAGAGTTTTAGTGAGTTTACACTCTGAATTCCAATCGGTGTTGTAACCTAACAGCGAGGTGATGTGCACAGGATCCTCGAGACTGTTAACGATGATGTCCAGCAACATTTGCTGCCCTTGAGATAAATCGTCCCCCATTGGGAGGTGTTGGTGCAAAAATTCGACGCGTTCGTTAACGGACGGCAAAAGCAAACAAGCGCCGTCGCGTAGTAATTGACATACGGCGATATGAATGGCCGCGGGGGCGTCATCGTCCACCAAACGAAAGAGTACCTGCCACAAAAGCATCGTTACGATATCAAAATAATTTGCAAATCCTTCACGTCACCGTTCGCAACTGTTGCGCATGTCTCGTCAAAACGCTGGTCGCGTAGTTCCCCGATGCGCACAAGGTCAAATGGTGGCGCAGCAGCCCGAGGCAAGTGAGCACGAACGAGCGGTGCTCGCTGACGCTGCGAAACGGCGCGATCGGTTCGACCGCGTCGAAGTTGCGCGCATACTTCACCAGAAAACCGGTGAACGAGCCGAACGTGCGCTCGTGCAAATCGAGACAGAACGGCCGGTGGCGACGGAAGTGCGGACTGTCGAACGGTGCCGCCGTCCAAGCCACCGAGTGCGACGTGCCGGCGCTTATCTGACGAATTTTGATGCCCGCTAGACCGGCCACTTTGAGCGGTCGCAAAATCGGCGTCGACGTGTGACCCTGCCCGCACTGGCCCATGCTGTTCGTGCCCCATGTGAACACGTCGCAAGTTTCGGACAGTGCCAGACAGTGCGAATCGCCGGCCGAGATGTCGACGATCGTGTACGGTAATAAATCTTCCAGCAACACCGGCTGAAGGCAGATGGTGTCCGCGGAACCGTTGCCCAAAATGGGACCGCAACCCCACACGTAGACCTACAAGAAGCCAACGACTTCCATTATAACTATTTTGCTTTCAAAGGGTATATACAGAGTGTCCAAAATTTATAGTAGTCATTCTGGACCCAGGAACGAAATCAATGTTTGGGTGCTCTAGATGACAGACCATGATGAAAAAGACGGTGCAAGCGACTTTTCAGCCTTTCTCGGCTATTGATCAGGTTTACAGAGGCAAAAGACCTCTTTTCAATTTTTTCTCGATATCTCGTGAACTATTCATCCGATTGCTCTGACGTTTGGCTAAGAAATGAATACTCATCGGGGCAACATATGGCCCTGTAGAAACCTTATTCATGCCTCCTGGATTTATTGTAATATTTTTGGCTGAAAAATTATCAAGCCCTAGTACGACTACTCTGGAATCTGCACCGCTGGGTACATCAAGTATTTATATAGTTTGAAACGATTAAGTATTTATATGTATATCATATTTTTTTCACAATTTTCGGGCTTTGGGCCCACGACTAAAATTCGATTTTTCTGCAAATAGCATATCAACATATCGGTTATAGAACAACTCGTACGTAGTTGTACGTCCTCGGACATAAAAGAAAAAGTGTACATCGAAAAACTTGCTTAGCTACAATATAGCGATGTAAAATTAACATAATCACAAGTGGTTAACTGAGCAAAATATTTCACCAGTAACCTATCTATCGATGCAATCGGGGAAATTAAAGATCGGCCTTGCTTACGAACACTGAATTCCAATTTGTCAAAGCCGCAGAACCGGCCTGGTAGTCGGGAGGTATACTGAGTTTACCTTCGCCTGCCAGGTCGCGGGTTCGAGTCCCACTTCGGGTTTGAGTGTTTGTGTGTGTTGTAATTTAAGAAAATATGACAGAGTATGGAGACAGTTAAGATGGCCTTAGTAGCCGTACACATATAAAGAAAAAAAAAAGAAGCCGCAGAATTCCGTTTTGTGGCTTTGTTATAGTCCAGGATACGGTCGCCCTTTTTGCAAACAATTAATATAAGATTGATTTTTCCTGAGCGGCTTCATTTTATCAAGTCCTACAAATTTTTCCTCTGCGAAAATGTTGGCAAAAGGGGCCTTCGTATTCTAAGCAATCGCCAAAGATGTCGAGTTGGTGATGAAAAAAAATCGATTAATAGAGGTTTCTTTTTTTCAAAATCCGAAGATAACTTCAGTAGAGATTAGAAATCGTATTCGTCCTACAAAAAATATGGGTCCATCACCTCTGTCCCCCACTTCGAACATGTAGACAAAAGACAAAAAATAAATTGTAACATATAATGCTGAATTTTTTTTTATAGCTTGCCAAACATAAGCAAAATTCAAATTTCACTTTGTCCTACAATTTATTTGGGGCCTTCTTTCAGTCCTACATGTCAAAGTTGTTGACTTTACCGAAAAATAATTTTCATTAATATACTTCTAAAATAAGAATAAAATGCTATATTGGCATATTTTCGATCAATGTCAATAAATGTCCTACAAAAAAAAAAGGGTCCAATTAGCTATTATCGCGACTGATATACTATCGAATTAGAACGTGTTGAATATATCCTTTATTTATGCGCAATTTTTCAAATCTCTTTTTGGTGCAGTGGTTGTTGCCTAAGGCAGATATGTGAACGTCTTGCGTTCGACGCTTGAACATGTAATATTTTTTCAGGTACTTTTATAACCTATTCGTTTGCGTACAAAAAAATTCACAGCTTCAGTTTTCAGTTTTTTGCGGAAAAACGGTAAAATACGTCGTTTTCATTTTATATTATATAACTTTTCACAAATACTTTAGGGATTTGGCAGGTGTTTTCTTCTCTACGATGTGGTTCATTTTCTAAATTGGCGATCCCAACTTTTTGTCTTTTTGTTCCAGAAACCGATATTACTTTAGTTGTTAGGAATGATTCCGTAATTGATGGGTGTCTTTTGTCAACACTACTTGTTGTAGAAAAGAAAATCATTGATACGTGCAATAGCTGCGCCGAGCAGTCCCATTAACTCTTTTGAAATCATGCCGAATTGAATGTGGGCGTCTTTAAGATCGCCGTATTTGAAAATAATATGCTAAAAAGTAAGATAAAACATTGTATTTGTATCATACCGATAAAAATACTTAAAAAAAAGAAAAAAGTCATACATTCCGGGGATCGAACCAGATGCTTTCAGAACCCTATTCCGAACTCTTTACCATTAAGCCACGCCTTTATTCTTAATTTCGATGTGAATATGTTACACTTGACTAATACATTAATTATATTTTTTTGTAGGACTAACGCAAAGGACCCCATTCTTTTGTAGGACATTGATTGATTTTAGTCACAATTATCTTAATGTTTCATCCAAGATTGGTGTCCTACTTATATTAATGAGGATGATTTTCTCCTGAAGTCGACAACTTTGACGTGTAGGACTGAAAGAAGGCCCCAAATAAATTGTAGGACAAAGTGAAATTTGGATTTTGCTTATGTTTGGCAAGCTATAAAAAAAATTCAGCATTATATGTTACAATTTATTTTTTTTCGTATGTCTACATGTTCGAAGTGGGGGACAGAGGTGATGGACCCATGTTTTTTGTAGGACAAATACAATTTCTAATCTCTACTAAAGTTATCTTCGGATTTTGAAAAAAAGAAACCTCTATTAATCGATTTTTTTTCATCACCAACTCGACATCTTTGGCGACTGCTTAGAATACGAAGGCCCCTTTTGCCAACATTTTCACAGAGGAAAAATTTGTAGGACTTGATAAAATGAAGCCGCTCAGGAAAGATCAATGTTATATTAATTGTTTGCAAAGAGGGCGACCGTATCCTGGACTATTATGTCAGCACCACAGAACTCTAAAGTGCATAAAATCTCCGATTCAGTGACTCGGAGCTTGGACTTTTTCATTTCAATCGCTATTAGAACTACCGGGTTTTAGATCGATAGTGTCAATCAAATGCAAAAAACGGAAAATATGGTTTTTTGTTATGAAAATCCAAAAATTCTGTAAAAAATATGATATATGAAAAGATATTTGGCCCACTTAATGGCGTAGGTTTCAGAGTAGTCGGACTACGATTTATAATTTTTTCGAAAAAAAATATTGAAAAAATATATTTTTCAAAAAAACTATGGATCGCGAATAGAAGTTTTATACTCTCATTCATTGCTTCGCGGAGTACCCATTTTTGTGCCAAATCGGTTGAACGGTTCGTGAGACATCGAAAAAAATTTAGTTGGGGGTTTTTCAGCTTTATAAACTGGATCCAGAATTGGGGAACGCTAAAAAATCGTCTAGACCGTTTTTTTATCATGGAGCATTATCGGGAACAAAAAAAAAAAAACTTTGGTTTCGACTCTGGGCCAAGAATGACACCTTACCCGACTATACCCTTTCATACACCATCAAACAAATACATTTTATTTATTTGAAGCTTCTTTTCTTTCTCAACAGATTAAATTTTTTTTGCAAGATATAAGAAAGTTTCAATATTGCTGCGAAAACTCTTTATAATTATAATAATAATAACAATTTTATTCCTCACGATTCCACAAATTCTAATCAAAAAAGTGTTGAAACAACAATAATACTCACCCGGCCGGTTGTCGTTAGTGCCATCGACGAGGACGTCCCCGCGCATATTTTTTGCACGACAAGACCTTGCAGCGCCTCCACCAATTTCGGTCGGAAAACTTTCGCTATCTCCCCGTGCCCCAATTTACCATTCTCGCCGGAGCCGAACGACCAAACGTTTCGGCCGTCTTTCGACAGAACCAAAGTGTGGGAACTGCCGCACGCCACGGCGCCGACGTTCTTCAATGACGCCACCAGTGTCGGTTCGACGCGGCCGTTCCCGTCGCCGTGGCCGAGACGGCCGTGATCGCCTTCGCCCCAAGTGTACAAACGGCCGTCTTCTGTGACGGCGGCGCTGTGCCGGTAACCTACAAACAATAGGTTTGGAGGTTTTCAAGCCGAACATCCAAACTTTTTTTTTTAATCCGACTGACTTGAAAACTATTCTAGATAGCGACTCTTTTTTATCCAAAAGCAAATACTAATTGACATCTTTTTTGTGAAATCATCCAATTGCATAGATTGTGATAAAATATGTATTCCCAAATCTCAAAAATTCACGATTTCGCCGAATATTTTACGCATTGCATTGGCCCTCTAAACAGATAACGTCCCGAATTTTCTTTTTTTCGTTTGACGATCGAGATGCCACAAATCGCCGTTTTGGAGCGAAAACAAATGAAAACACAAAAATGCCAAAGATTCTTCAACATTTTGTTATATAACTCAACTTGTAAAACCACCATCGCTTTTGGTTTTTCACTAATCAGTTACCATAAAATAGGACTACGATCGCCTCGATTACTTTTACTGCCTAAAACAAACCGTTCCTGAGAAAAAAAATTTTGAAACTTGACAAATGTTTCAAGGAACAGCGAGATTCAAAAATTGCTTCTAACAAAGTAACTAATTGTATCGGCTTTTTGCTGGGTTTTTCCCATGCCTTGCTGTATGTATTGGATCTTTGTGTTTTTGCCAGAAAGCTTGTTTACAGTTTTTTGAGTATTTGAAAATATTGGTGCGTTTAATAGCAATAACCAACTGCTCGAGATAAATTGGGATGAGTTGTTTGGCAGTTCGGAAGACCCCAATGAATTATGGATGTTATTTGTTCATACATTAAGAGAATGCAAAAGTAATAACACAACAGTTAAAGACATATATAAAAACATTTTGAAACCCTGGATAAATGGTAAATTGATAATTATGATAAAAATTAAAAAGAAGTTATGGCGTAAGTACAAGCGTACTAATAGTACTCAAGACCTTCAAGCTCATAAAAGATATGCGAGAAAGGTGAAGGTAGCTATAATGAAAGCTAGAGAAACATACGAATCATCCATTGTGACTAGCAAAAATAACAAGAAACTTTTCAAATATATTAGGACTTCCCTATCTTCTAAAGTATCAGTACCTCTAGTAAAGACACAATATGGCAGTATTTGCCAGAATGTTGCTGAAACTGCCGATATACTAGCAGACATGTTTGAGAAAGCTTATTCCCCCAACTTTTCTTTGAGCCAACTTCCAGAAATTCTATCCCCAAGATCATGTAATTCGCTTTATAGTATAAATTTTACACTCGACAGTATCAAATGCAAAATCATAAAATTAAAACTTCAATCATCTCCAGGTCCTGATTCAATATCTCCTGCACTATTAATAAAATGTTGTGATGACTTGGCCAGCCCCCTGTCCAGAATTATGTCTGCTTCGTTCAGTGCTCATATTTTACCGGATGCCTGGAAAACTGCTATCGTTACACCGATTTTCAAAAACGGTAATAAGCTAGACCCATGCAACTATCGCCCAATTTCACTAACGTCTGTCATTTGTAAAGTTATGGAATCAATTGTGTGTGAAAATATTTCTTGGTATGTCAGCACCACAAAACTCTAAAGTGCATAAAATCTCCTATTCAGTGACTCGGAGCTTGGACTCTTTCATTTCAACCGCTATTAGAACTACCGGGTTTTAGATCGATAGTGTCAATCAAATGCAAAAAACGGAGAATATGGTTTTTTGTTATGAAAAATGGGCCCAGAGTCCGAAAATCCTGTAAAAAATATGATATATGAAAAGATATTCGGCCCACTTAATAGCGTAGGTTTCAGAGTAGTCGGACTACGTGTTATAATTTTTTCGAAAAACAAAATATTGAAAAAATATGTTTTTCAAAAAAACTAAGGATCGCGAATAGAAGTTTTATACTCTCATCCATTGCTTCGCGGAGTACCCATTTTTGTGCCAAATCGGTTGAACGGTTCGTGAGACATCGAAAAAGATTTAGTTGGGGGTTTTTCAGCTTTGTAAACTGGGTCCAGAATTGGGGAACGCTGAAAAATTGTCTAGACCGTTTTTTCATCATGGAGCATCATCGGGAACAAAAAAAAACGTTGGTTTCTACTCTGGGACAAGAATGACACCTTACCCAACTATACCCTTTCATACACCATCAAACAAATACATTTTATTTATTTGAAGCTTCTTTTCTTTTTCAATAGATTAAATTTTTTGCAAGACATAAGAAAGTTTCAATATTGCTGCGAAAACTCTCTATAATTATAATAATAATAACAATTTTATTCCTCACGATTCCACAAATTCTAATCAAAAAAGTATTGAAACAACAATAATACTCACCCGGCCGGTTGTCGTTAGTGCCATCGACGAGGACGTCCCCGCGCAAATTTTTTGCACGACAAGGCCTTGTAGCGCCTCCACCAATTTCGGTCGGAAAACTTTCGCTATCTCCCCGTGCCCCAATTTACCATTCTCGCCCGAGCCGAACGACCAAACGTTTCGGCCGTCTTTCGACAGAACCAAAGTGTGGGAACTGCCGCACGCCACGGCGCCGACGTTCTTCAATGACGCCACCAGTGTCGGTTCGACGCGGCCGTTCCCGTCGCCGTGGCCGAGACGGCCGTGATCGCCTTCGCCCCAAGTGTACAAACGGCCGTCTTCTGTGACGGCGGCGCTGTGCCGGTAACCTACAAACAATAGGTTTGGAGGTTTTCAAGCCGAACATCCAAACTTTGTTTTTTTTTTTAATCCGACTAACTTGAAAACTATTCTAGATAGCGACTCTTTTTTATCCAAAAGCAAATACTAATTGGCATCTTTTTTGTGAAATCATCCAATTGCATAGATTGTGATAAAATATGTAATTCCAAATCTCAAAAATTCACGATTTCGCCGAATATTTTACGCAGTGCATTGGCCCTCTAAACAGATAACGTCCCGAATTTTCTTTTTTTCGTTTGACGATCGAGATGCCACAAATCGCCGTTTTGGAGCGAAAACAAATGAAAACACAAAAATGCCAAAGATTCTTCAACATTTTGTTATATAACTCAACTTGTAAAACCACCATCGCTTTTGGTTTTTCACTAATCAGTTACCATAAAATAGGACTACGATCGCCTCGATTACTTTTACTGCCTAAAACAAACCGTTCCTGAGAAAAAAAATTTTGAAACCTGACAAATGTTTCAAGGAACAGCGAGATTCAAAAATTGCTTCTAACAAAGTAACTAATTGTATCGACTTTTTGCTGGGTTTTTCCCATGCCTTGCTGTATGTATTGGATCTTTGTGTTTTTGCCAGAAAGCTTGTTTACAGTTTTTTGAGTATTTGAAAATATTGGTGCGTTTAATAGCAATCATGGTTGTACTTGTATCGGCTCATCTTTAAACACCAAACTTTTTTTTTTAACCAGACAACTAGCGTTAAACAGGAAAAAAAATATACACCTAGTAGAAATTTGAGAAAAAAATTCAATTCAAACACTCACAATTATAAAAAACAAGCCAAAGAACGTCTTAAGCAACGTACAAAATAGAAAATTCAAATGACGACATGTAAACTTATATGGTTATTTGAATTTTCGTTCGTTTTCAGTTTTTGCAGCATTCTATCTTTGATTTTGCACGTTTTTATCTAGATTTTTCAGAGTTTTGACGTAGTGACATTTTTGGCCTTTTTTTACTTTCTCTTTTAATACTTTGTGAAAGTTTTCAAAGAATCCATTCAAATTTTGACAAAGAAAAATTGAAGAATTATAATGTCTCATAAAAAATAAATTCCATAAATAATAGATACCAAAAATTAAATTTTCCGAATTTTCAATTTCTTTTTTGAGGTTTTTGGAATTTCTTCTCTATGAATTTTCGAAGAAAGTCATATTGGTGTATGTACAATTTTCTGAAATATTTGTGGAAGATCATGGTAATTATTCAACTTTCAGGAATAATAATTGAAATAAATTTTTGTTGGTAACATCAAAAATATGTACAAAGTTAATAGTTTTTACAAATTCTAATAGATTTTGTTAGAACTCCTCTAATCATTATGAGAGAATGAAGAGAATTCATGAATTTCAAAACATAGCTAGAAATATATCATCATAAAACTTTCCTGAAAATTTGTCGAATATTGGCTTTTTTCATTTTTCGATAAGTGACAAATTCCACCGCTTTCGGTCTTTCAAAATTGTTTTTAGCTACGACCTACCGTTTTCGAGAAAATTGATGAGATAGAAATGATGGAAACTACAAACTACAATGTAAGACGTAATATAAGTTACTTGATAAAGTCATAGCACAGGCAAAACAGCAATGTGAACAAAAACAATTACGAAAAACAATAAAATAAATAAACATAACAATAAGAAGGATAATTTTCCAAAACTCTTAAGCAAAAACTGATAATATGGAAGATGTTGATTGTTTTAATGAGTTTTTCTGTAATATTAGACCAACGCTTGCAAGTAAAATTCAAACACCAGGACGCCCACAATTTAATTCGTTACAAAAAAAAGCAACTACATCTTCTTACGTCCAACAAGTCAAGCAGAAATAGTAAACATTGTTTTAAGCATGAAAGGAAAAGCAGGAGGAGTTGTTGGTATAAATGTCAAAGCATTAAAACATAATATATACAATATGTAACCAACTACTATATATTTTTAACTTTTCAAACATTTTTTTTTTGGTGATTCTCGTTAATAAACATGAACAAATATTCGACGGATGTTCGCGTCTCAATTGTGCTCCAAATGGCCAGATGTGATGAAAATGTAAAGGCAGATCAACGAGCATGGCAGGAGAAGTTCCACAACAAGAATTGACCAAACATTTTCATTTTTTCATTTGTTTCAAACAGTACCCGCCACCTCGAGTGAAAAATTGAGCCAAAATTGAACTGCCTTCACATTTCAATCACATTTGGCCATTTGTAGCACAATAAAGACGCGAACATCCGTCGAATAACATCACATTTCGATTGCCCATTGACCGGAGCATGCGTACCAAGTTTGGCTTCACTCACATCCACCTAGCGCGATCTGTTGGACTTTATTCCAAACATTAGCCGCTGGGTCACCCGTTATACCATACATTATTTCAGTGTTGCCAATTATGTCATTCAAAGATATCCTGAGTAGAACAAACGTCAAGACCAAAGATAGATGGGATATTTAGTTCATATACCTAACATTGAATATGCAACAATGACATTAAAGAAGAGTTGATTTGGACTACTTCGTTCAGCTCGGTTTAATTTGCTGTCATAGACAAATTGGATTGTAAGTCGTCACCACAGATGACAATTGTTCGAAGTGGTGAATGTTGTTACCTCGTTTACTCTATGATTGCGATGTAGCGCACAGAATATGACGTTGCGAAATCGTACAACTTGTCAACTGTTTAATTAGCGTTATAATTGGTTTATTAAAAGAAAATTGATGGTCGCTTTAAATTTGGTGTAACTATTTCCAATTTATGAGATATAATAAGCAACGATATTATCATTTTATCAATAATAAGGGATCAGCCTGTCTGTTCAAAAACTTACCGGCATGAATGTAGCTTATAACTTTGTCGTTAAATACGCCTGTGATACGTTCCGGCGATTTGTGAGTATTACAGTTGCCGTGTCCGAGTTTACCGTAATCGCCGTCACCCCAGCTATAGACTTGACCATCTTCTGTGAGTGCCAATGTATGACCATCACTCCCTTTCGAGCTCGATAGCAGTTTAACCTTTTTGTCGAGTAGAACGCGTTTTGGCGAGCTCTGATTGGACGATTCACCCAAACCCAGCCTACCATAACTCCCTTTGCCGCACGCGCTCAAATGACCATCTCCGTGTATAGCGAAGGTACAATACTGCCCGGCTTCAACCTTTAAATCGTCACAATCACCATCTCGTTTTACAGATTAAAATAAAATAAATCACCTGTTGAACGTCAGTAAATATTTTCGATTTGATCGGAATCAAAACTTTTTCTTGCGAACCCTCAGCCAGTTGATGGGACGAGTTACTACCCCATACGTAAACATCAGACTTATCTAAAACACTTTCTTGATCTTTACACGATTCCGACGACGAACACGGATTGTTTAAATCGAAAGCCATCATGGACAACAAATTCATTAGTAATAAAGCTGCATCATAGACAGACATTTCGGCTCCATCCCGAACGGACCACTGCCCACTGTCATTCCCATCATGAAATTGCTTCATTGCCTTCGGAAAATAGGAACTCATAATCGCGTCGCGATCCTTCGCGGCGACCTCGAGCGCCATCTCGATCCAAGCCAATAAATATCTGAGCGATCCTCGTTGCAAAGCGATTCCCAACATCAGTTCGCACGATAACGTTTTCGATACGACGTTGCCGTTGACTTCGTTCAACGCGCATTCTCTTAAAAATTCTCCGGTTTGCTCCAGGACGTCACGCCCAGATTCGTTAGTTTCGCGTCATCCGACAGGGACAGAGGTGGCATCTTACCGATGAGATCCATGGCGGCTTCTAGCACAGTTGTTGATATGGAGGGCGTTTAACATTTTGCTGACTTGCCAATCTTGTCGTAGCAACGCGAACATTAATGTTAATCCGGTTTTGACGCCGACCTCCATGAGGACCGCGGAACCGGTGGATACTTCCTGGCGCGCTGAGGTGGCGGCCGGAGGATCGATTCGAGCGTCCTGCGCTTCTTTCGTATGATATTTGGCGGCTATTGCGTGATAGATACGTTTCAGGATTAAAGCGCGCTGTCTTAAAATGACGGTGAAGTTGGTTGTGGAACATGTTTCTCTCGCCAGCTCCAGCTGAGATTTTAGAAGGAGGTTGATGTAATGGTTTAATTCGGATACGGATGGCGTTTCATACTGAAAGCTACAAAACGTCCGTTATTGACTTCGTTAACAGTACTAAATCTTCGGATGTAATACATTACCTTGGTAGGGTTTGGAAATCGTCATGAATCGTTGCATTGATTGGTATTAATCGGACTTCTTTATTCTGAATCAGAACGTCGAACAATAAATGCACGGCATCCCTGCTGACGATGTTATCGCAATCTTTTAAACACCAGGACGCGTTTGCATGTTCCGACCATTCGACTTCGAAGTTGGTTTGGGACTTTTCCATTATGGATCTACATGGGATTTTCAACTCACTGTAAATAAAATATTTTACACTAAATATTACGTGTAAATCCATCTCGTACTTTAACTGTTATAATTCAGTCGATGTCACTAGAATTTGATTTTATTCCGGTTTATGTACAAAACGTCACTTTGATACAAACGATTATTAATTATTATTATTGTTTTTATTGTTACATCAGCTGTGCCTGTGTCTGGTATGTGAGGCATATTTGAACTACGACTTATATTTGAACTACGCATGAATTCTGATTAAATTATATATTCTATGCCGAAATCGCTTAACCTCACTTCTTTGCTTGTTGATTGTACATTGGATTTTTAAACATTCACCATAATGGAAACTTCTACCGAGGAAATTTTTCTGCAGAAATTAGAAGAACTCGTACTAGACGAAGATAAAATCGTAACAAACTTCGTACTTTGTGACAAACTGAATATCTCCCTATCAGATTCAAAAAAACTATTGGAGAAATATGTTGCTGATCAGGAATTAACACCAGGCAAAGTAACCGTCACGTATTTGTTAACAGGAAAATTAAAGTCCGGAAATTACGGCGTTCAAATCGTCGACAGTTTATTACTAAAAGAAAAGAAACGTTTATTCGAAACAATAACCAGTGAAGTAGTGTACAGTATCCAGAAAACTAACGATGTCGATTTTAATATCATCGCTTTAGCTGAAAAAGCTGTCACTGAGAACCGAACAAAAGCTTTCAAAGGAAGCGTAATCAGCGAAAAATGCACTCAACGCCAGAGAAAAAAATCCACTTTACCACCACTTCCACCACAAAAAAACGTTGACAAACAAAAGGGGACATCACTTTTCAAAACAGTCAAGGTTGAACCTAAGCCCACAACAAATACAACAACCGCAGTGAAGAAGGAATCGCCAGCTGTTAAAAAAACAGGAATGACCGCATTTTTATCAAACGGATCTCAAAAGGATTCAAAATCCACTGCAACTGAAACAAAAAAAATCACCCCACCTGCAAAACAGGAAAGGGATGACAAAAAAGAAGAAACTCAAATCGAATCCAAACCGTCCCCAGTTACTAAAAACAAGAAGAATCATCAGCGAAGAAAACCAAAAAGAACCAGAACGGTAAAAGAAAGCGAATTATCGAAGAAAGCGATTCGGATGAAGGTTTATAGTCAAAATATTTCCACCTTTTTAATTTCAGCCCAATTTAATTTCAGATCTGTTCGCCAAGGAAGAACAAATGCAAATCGATTCACCGGACGAAGAACCACCGAAACCCGACGTTAAACCAACGCAAACACCGAAAAACAAACGAAGAAAAGCAGTTGATAAAACTTACGTTGATGAAGAAGGTTTTGTTGTCACCCGAACTGATTACGTAGCAGTAAGCGCTTCCGAAGATGAAGCGAAGAAAATAAAGAGCCTCGAAACCGAAAGACGTAAAACCTGCTGTTAAACAAGAGGTGAAAGAAGAAAAAACAGTCGCCAAAACGACAACCAAGGGTAAAAAGGGTAAAGTACTTGCTTCAAATCAACCAACGTTGATGAATTTTTTCAAAAAGAATTAAGTTTTTCTTATTATATTTTTCGAATAAAAATCATTTTACATTATTTCACTGTTTTTGCAATCGAATCAGTCTGTAAAAAAGTTTGCGGTATTTGATTGCCGAAATAAACCTTACTGTTCCCGGCTAAAGATTCGTATTTTTTCAGTTCGATATATTCGGGCGTTAACAACAACCGATTGCTTTCGGCCTGCTGTTTCGCCTGATAGAAAGCGGCGTCCGTTTGACTTTTCTGCCGCGCCAAGTGCATCGCATCCTCTATTTCCGATATTCGTTGAAGCGATTCCTTTTCCATTATTTTTTGTTCGTATTGGATTTTCGCTACCTGCGCTTCTTTTTCCGCCTCGATGATCGCCCGTTTACGTTCCGTTTCGGCGTCTTTCTCGACGACTTTTTGGTGTTGCGTGGCGATTAGTAGCTTCGTTTTTTCGCCTTCCATCAGTTCGTAGTTCTTACGGATCACTTCAGGGATTTTTGGTTTCGTTACGCGGACCGCTTGGATCTGAAGGCCGGGCGCCATTTCTAGCAGGTCGTGTTGGAGGGCGGTTTTCAAATTTTCGTCAATTTGATCGAACAGGTCGATGTAGACTTCGTGCAAGGTGTGCACGCTGCAGAATTGGTTTAGTTCGTGGTGAACTTTGTTGAAGATGAGAGTTTTGTCGTAGTCGGCTGTGTAATTTCTAACTATGTCCATAACTGAAACCATAGTTGAAGCTCAGCCTGTTTGTTTTGTAATTGAAACTTTAGAAAAGGAATTTGTTATAATTATTTACTTTTGTATTTCTACTTCATGTATAAATTTATGCTAGAACTGACTAATAAAAGTAAAATTGATTGTGTTTACTAAAAATTCATTACATAAAAATATTGACCCAGACAAATCGATCATGGTGTGTGGTGTTTTTAAATCAAATATAAATGTGATGAATGTCGAGATTTCCATAATAAGACACGCAATATACCATTTCTTGAAAATATCTCATAGTATTGCACAATTCTGTGAGCTGGGTTACTTTTCAAAATCTCCAAACCAAATAAAATTAAAATAGTGATGAAGATATGTTCTTAACTTCACAAAATTTACATACCACTGCCTGGACTAAGGTGATTCACAACCTCAATTCTGTCAAAATAAATCATAACGCCCCCACTGGTTCCACAAGGCACATTGGTAACTTCGTCAGTTTGAAGTGTAACTTGCACCGATTTGTATGTGGTTAAAAATGGAAACATCATTCGATAACCAGGGCTGCTCATTTCTGTTAACAAAGCACCGCCCTACAAAATGAAATATTTTAGATTCGTAACAAAGGATTCATTGATACTTACTCTGTAATAAACTCCTACGTGTCCCTCTTCGATTCTATGTAATGAAAAATTATATACGATGAAAAGTGTGCTCAAAAAGCCACCAATAATCAGGTGTTCTAAAAACTGTGACATTATTCTGTGAAATTTGTATACTTATATTCAACAATGGAGTGCTATATATATTAAAATTAATACATAATTTACAAATTCGGCTTAAAAGCAAAACTTTTACAACGTTTGTACTGACTAATGACTAGAGTTATGAAATAGTGAGGTTATACTATTGACTCGCTATGACATAGTTAGGTTATATACTCATGATCACAGAGAGGATATTTGAAAATTATGCTCCATCAGGGGCGTACTCGAATCTATAGACCAGTGTCTACTATCGAAATTGACTACAATTCTTGATCGATACAGGAGTTTCCCAGCAGTCGACGTCAAGCCAGAATATTTCAACAGAGTAAATCATTGTAGGTATCAGAAAAATAAAGGAAAAAATTATGACCAAGAAAAAAAAAATCGAGAAAATCTACATCCTGTGGTGGTCTTTCCACTCCTGTTACTACAAATATCATCTTTTTCTACTTATTTTTTTGTTATGTAATCTAGAATACTTCGTCTTTCAACTCTATCCCACAATTTATGGTCAACTGCTCTAGCCAAAAAACAATGGGATTTATTGCCCATCCAAAGATTCAAACGTAATAATAAGTTTCAACTGACCATGCTGGAAAAAAAAATGTATTATGCAAGTTTGGAAAGTAACTTTAAAATTGGCACAGTTAATAAGGATTCTAAAATGGCACAACACTTGCTAATTTATTTTTTACATTGCCGTAATTTTTTTGTTTTCAGTATAAGACATTCTTACCTCGAAGTCACTTGCCAAACTTTCGTAGTACTTTTTTTTCTGCATGGTCAGTTAACACTGGACAAAAAATCAATTTTAAATTTTTGGATGGGCAGTAAATTACTTTTACTTTTTAGCTGGAGCAAACTCATATCTTCGAGTGATCAAAGAGACTAGAGACAGGAGATTCAACTCCGTACAGCGCGCTAAGTAATCGAGTGAAGCAAAAAACGCACGCAGCTGCCACGCGCTGTCTCTTTCTATGAATGAGAGGGAAACGGAGAAACTTTCTGTTGCGCGCGCGCGCGTTCATGCGCAATGTTTTTGTTTACTCTTTTCAGTGAACATAACCACGAAAAACGAGAAGAACGCTGAGTCTCCTGCCTCTAGCCTCCTTAGGTATAATCTATGAGCAGAAATTGCTTTGCATAGAAGTCAGTAACCATGAAATGATACAATACACATGAACATGCGTCGACGATTTTAATTTCAACAATATTTTCCTTAAATTAGTTAACTTAGATAATCAATAACTGTTTGATTTCAACTATTATTTTCTTCCTGCATAATGATGGCCAACATGATGTCGTACACCCCATTTGAAGTTAGCGTGCTTATCTGTCTTGACATAAGTATGTACAGGTCCTGTTATTCCATGGGAGTGATCTCTTTTATGTCTCAGATCTGCATTGCTTCCATCTGTATAAAGAAAGATTTAGGGCCTGTTTCACCAACACCAGATAAATTGCTATCTGTCAGATAACCACAAAATAGTTTATCTGAGAGATACATTATATCTGGACGTGGTTAAACAGGCCCTTAGTATTGAATAAACTATTGCTTACCTGTGGGATAACCTAGAGACGCTGCTAATAACATCAAAAGAAAAGGAAAACTCATTGAAATGATCTGAAAGTATGAATGAATAATTCGACACCCCTTCGAATCGATTTCAACTCACCAACTTAAAGGTATACATAGTAGAAGTAGCGCGAATTGCAACCAAACTAACTGTCGAAAATAATCGATCGGTATTTATATCGAAATTTCTAAATTATTTTCACTCGAAGAAAGTAACAGTTTTTTTTTTATTTCACGCGAAAGAAATTCGTTACGTTTGAAAGAACAATCGAATAAGCGGTTTATTTGGATTGCAACAGAATGACAACGTTAGTCAAGTGAACAATTATTAAATCGATGAAAAAATTTTTATCCAGTATGCAAATACTCATCGCAGATAATTGTAATTTTTGATGTTGCATCTGTAATAAAATTGAGTTTGCCTGAAATAAATTCTTATGGTAATAATTATTGTTCAAACGAATACTTACTTCGCCATCGAGCACTTGAACGTTTCTAAATTTCCCATCGAAATTTTGTAGATTAGAAATGAGTTTTTTAATCTGATTCGACACTGCGATTGCTGGGATCGAAATGATACATATTAGCACCATGAATATAACATAAAATAAATAATTTTTGTAACCTGAATTGAAGGTGTGGTCGATTTTAATCACATTTAGTATTCGAAAAACGCTATAAGTAAGAGACACCAACGCCAACGCTATGATATTAAGCAACGCGGGCCCAAAAAGACTCGAAATGCGTTCGATTTGATCATGAATTTCGTCGTAAATTTTACAAATGCCAATGATTTTATGAGTGTCTTTCGTGTTTTCCAATTTCATCAGCCTTTTGGTGCTGTCGTAGTCTGTCGCTACCCAACAATAGCTCCATTTCACAGTTTTGACGAGTTTCGTCAATGCGATTAGCTGCTCCCTTAGAAGTAACTGCACTACAATCCAGAGTCCCAGTACTAAATAGCTGAAATAGTAAGGTAACGTCGAGAAAAAACGTTTGAAAACGAAGTGTGCCCCATTAAAAATCCAGTTATTGTTGTGTATCATCACTGTTATGGAAATTGCAGATCCCATGAAACTCATGATGTAAGCGTTATAATATAAAATTGTAGGAATGGCGGTATAATTCAAAGTGGGTAGAAATCGTTCTAAATGCCCATCAATTCTTATAGTCGCTTTAATTATCTCTTCAAATATTTTTTCTTTCCGACTACAGTTCAGGATACAAGTGATGACCAAAAGAGCTCTGCTGATGACAACAAGAAAACGAGCACCTTTAGTGAAAATATTTTTGATCAGTTTATGAGGCGGTGACTGAAATTCCTGTAACGCTGTAAACGCAACCACTATTATAATCAAACCCATGAACACCAGACGAGCAAAACGTTTTCTTAAAGTCGATTTGCCGGAAAATTTAAGACAAATCAGTTTGTATAATACTTTGGCGCATTTAACACTGGCTTCCAACCCCTTAGAACTCGCCATGTCGAGTGAACTCCGTCCACTCCAAACAATTCCAAATTCATTGATTTGATGAAGTAATAAAACAGTTAAATAAACAGCAACGACCTGATTGAAATGGTCGGCTAGTGCCGAGCCGGAACGGTTGCTCAAAATAAACTCAACTGCACTGAGTAAACATGGAGCATTGTGCCAAAATTTATCGGTCGATTCTCTCGAATATTCCATTTGTCTTTAAAAACAACTGGTGTAAAAAATAAGTGAAATCGAAATGGAAAAATTTATTGTGAAACAGAACGATCAAGTTGGTCGATATGCCGTTGTCTCTGAAGATCTCAAAGCGGGTGAACAAATTTTTAGCGAAACTCCATTCGCTTACGGACCGAAATCAGGTGCGTTAGTCTCTTTGCTTTTAAAAGTTGGAACGCAGCTAAGCCCACAGCTTCTTATTTTTTATCGAGTTTGCTAGTTTGATAAAGCATGGCTTGTGGCCAATCAGTTATTAATTTCATAATTGAAATTATGTAGAACTTGACGACAAGGTAAAATCATGTATATATAATAATTGCCTAATGTGGGATAACATTTCAAATAATTAAAATGAATTGTAAAGTAAATGTGTTAATACTTTGTGGTGTAGAGTTTGGAATTCATTAGGTTAGGCTGTCTGATAAGTTTCAATAAAATACTAAAATTGAAAAAACAAACTTCTGTTTTTAAACATTTCATTAAACAAAAACGATTGAAAATACGAACTCATTTATATTTTCTTTCAAAAACCACTTAATTTTATTTTCAACAAAGAAATTTTAAAAAAAGAAGAAATAAAAACAAACGTAATACAACATTCATGTCTTGATTATAAACAAATGTTTTGAATTTACGAATTTTTTCGCATGACTTGTTGAAATTTTTTGACGGTTTACCTTCATTTTTGAATTTTACAATTTTTGGTTATCCATATTATTGAAAAGTGTCGCAACAACTCTTCAATAACTCGCGGGAAAGCTAAAGAACTCGGAGCAGAGTTTGAAGAAAATGACAGAATAATGTGAAAATTTTGGAAAATTCCATAACCCAATTCAAAATTTTGCATTGAGTTTTTGAAAAAATCTAAATTAATGATATGTAGTAAAATAACAAAAATAGAGAAGATATGCGAAAAAGAAGAAACAAAAGGATTTGCATGAAATAACGATTCATTATATGAAAAAACACTGGAAAAATTTTGGGAATCAACCAAAAACGAAAAATCCTAAAAGTTCAATCATATTAGTTGTGTGAATGAGCCACTCAAAAATAATTGAAAAATAACGAAAAGTCTGAAGAACCTGAAACAGAAAAATGATAATAATGATTATCATAATGAAAATATGATAATAATGATTTTTTCAATATTATTTATTCATTTGGATTTTGAAAAATTTTCAAAGCTTTTCGTTGAGACTTTTATTTTAAACTCCAGGAGGAGTTCAATATTTTGGAAAATTGAGGTCCCAAACTCTGAAAGTTTTTATGCTGGAAATTTGTAAGTTTGAATGTTCACAATTTTAAAACTCTTTCAATTTGAAAGTTGTCCGTTTGGTTGTTTGAAAGTTTAGGAGGAAATTTGAACTGAATTTAAAAGTTATTTTAAAATTTTCAAGTTCGCTGTTTCATTTTCAAAATTTTGATATTTGGATGTTTAAAAGTACCCAAATTTAAAATTTAAAGTTGGATAATGAAACTTAGAGTTTGAAACTACACATATTTGAAAAGTGGAATATTTTAAATCATAAAAAATTGTCGCTTTGAAGGCTTAACAGTTCAACACCTTAAAGTTACTTTTTCAAGTATTAAATCTTTGAACATTTGGAAGAAAATCTCGTATATAGGTTTAATTTAGTCCTAATTTGAAACGTGAAAATTTTCAAAAGTATGACACTGAACTTTGATAGATTGAAGGTTAATGAAATTATGGATAATAGGTGAAAATAGATTGAAATTTAAGAAATTAATTATTTATTATTTATCAAATTTTGTAGTTCATTTGAAATCTCCGAATTTCATTGTTTAAATGCCTGACATTTTGAGATCTCGTGAATATTAATGTTTTGAAACTTGAAAGTTTTGTAAATCTTTGAGATTGGCACTTGGAAGGTATGAATTGAAAAATTTCTGTTTGACTAAGAAATTCATGATTCAGAATATCATTATTTTGAAACTTCAAAGTTCAAGAGAAAATTTGAAAAGTTAAAGTTACAGAAGTTCAGAGCTTGAAAAGTTCAAAACTTATTCAATAACTAAATAACTAAATAACAACAAATAAAGTTCACAAAAAAAGAAATAAATTGTCATAAATATCTGTGAATGGTATGAATTATACTATCATGGCATTGGTAGCTCAACAGGCGTAGTACTGACCTACTACCCAGAAAAACCGGGTTCGAATCCCGGTAAATTCCAACATAATTTTAGAATGCCATCGTGCTAGAGAAGGTACTTAAAGCTGTTGGTCCCGGCTATATAGTAAATACATAGTTGTTAGGTCATGCCAGAGACACTTGTGCGATCTGAAAACACTGGCACTAGACCCAGGTCAGTGGGTTTCACGATCTTACGTTTTTATTAAACCTTAGTGTATATAGCTGGTGCAACAGTCTGAGCACACAGACTTTCAGTATTCGATGCTCCAAGACTATCATTAAGGCTGACAATAAGTATGGAGGAAAAGGGGACCATAAAGTAAAATCAGTGTTTAATATTTTAGTTTTTATTATTGTTGGTTTACTTCTGTTTGTATTTTCGTTTTTTTTTGTAAAAATGGTAAATAGTAAATAGTAAATAATTTGAGAGTTTTGTAAAGTTGATTGTTTAAAACTTAAAAAGTTTAATAGTTTCACGCTTCGTGACATTGCAAATTTTTATTCTCAAAGAAAAGAAATTGGATGTTTGAACGGTGATTTTGAAAGTCTAAGCATTTGACAATTTGAGATTTTGGAAGTTTTTAACCCAAAAACTCAAGTTTGGGACAAGATGACAGTTTTCCGAGTTTTGAACCATTTGAAAGTTTGAAATTGTATTACGAAGTGCAATTTTCTTTTTTCCTGTGAAATTGAAACTAACGAATTTTTAACTTTTCCGACATCGAAATATTCAAATTGAAAAATATGCTTCTCTCATCTTTTTAATTTTTTTTCCAGGCTCATGTTTTTTTTGCTTCAGTAATAAACAAATATAATATAATACTATACAAGACTAAATAACCACAAATAAAGTCCAAAAAAAAAAGAAATAAATTGTCATGAATATCTGTGAATGATATAAATGATACTATTATGGCATTGGTAGCTTAACAGGCGTAGTACTCACCTACTACCCAGAAAAACCGGGTTCGAATCCCAGTAAATTCCAACATAATTTTAGAATGCCATCATGCTACAGAAGGCACGTAAAGCTATTGGTCCCGGCTATATATTTCATACATAGTTGTTAGGTCATGCCAGAGTCACCGGTGCGATCTGAGAACAGTAGCACTAGACCCAGGTCAGTGGGTTTCACGATCTTACGTTTTTATTAAACCTTAGTGTATATAGCTGGTGCAACAGTCTGAGCACACAGACTTTCAGTAGTCCATGCTCCAAGACTATCATTAAGGCTGACAATAAGTATGGAGGAAATGGGGACCATAAACTAAAATCAGTGTTTAATATTTTAGTTTTTATTATTGTTGGTTTACTTCTTTTTGTATTTTCGTTTTTTTTTGTAATAATAGTAAATAGTAAATAATAAGTAATTTGAAAGTTTTCTAAAGTTGATTGTTTAAAACTGAAAAAGTTTAAGAGTTTCACGCTCCGTGACATTGCACATTTTTATTCTCAAAGAAAAGAACTTGGACGTTTGAACGGTGATTTTGAAAGTCTAAGCATTTGACAATTTAAGATTTTGGAGGTTTGGAACCCAAAAACTCAAGTTTGGGACAAGATGACAGTTTTCCGAATTTTGTAACATTTGAAAGTTTGAAATTGTATTACGAAGTGTAATTTTCTTTGTTTCTTCGAAATTGAAACTAACAAATCTTTTCCGACATCGAAATATTTAAATTGAAAAATATGCTTCTCTCATCTTTGTAATTCTTTTTTCCAGACTCAAGTATTTCAGTTTTTTTTTGCTTCAGTAATAAACAAATACAATATAATATTGCACAAGACTAAATAACCACAAATAAAGTAAAAAAAAAAAGAAATAAATTGTCATAAATATCTGTGAATGTTATGAATTATACCATTATGGCATTGGTAGCTCAACAGGCGTAATACTGACCTACTACCCAGAAAAACCGGGTTCAAATCCTGGTTAATTCCAACATAATTTTAGAATGCCATCGTGCTTCAGAAGGCACGTAAAGCTGTTGGTCCCGGCTATATATTTAATATATAGTTGTTAGGTCATGCCAGAGGCACTGGTGCGATCTGAAAACTCTGTCACTAGACCCAGATCAGTGGTTTACACGATTTTACATTTTTATTTTGATATTTCTATAATTTCCAGATACCTCACCACTTTGCTTAGGATGTCACACCGCGGTAGACTGCACAGTTTTTTGTACCAAATGTGGTTGGCCTGTATGTGATTCCAACTGCGAAAAGCTATCATGTCACAAAGATAATGAATGTGCAATATTCACTGCCAATAACGTCAAATTCCAACCAATTGACGATCCATCCAACGTTTGCTTACAATACGAATGCATAACACCGTTACGTGTGCTCCTATCCAAAGAAAAGGACCCCAAACGATGGAAAGAAGAAGTAGAACCAATGGAAGCACATAATGAAATAAGAAAAAACACTCCCATATGGAATTTCAATCGAGTGAACATCGTGGAGTACATTCGTGGCCCTTGTAAACAAGATCAGTTCCCCGAAGACTTAATCTTCACCGTTTGTGGCATCCTAGATGTGAATGCTTTTGAGGCAAGATCCCCATCTGGTTACCTCATCAGATGCTTGTATCCAAAACTTGCAATTTTATCACATAATTGTGTTTCGAATACAGTACATTCGATACAAAGTGAGGGAAACGGTGACCACAGTGACTATAGGTTTTGTTCAAAGTAAACACTTGTGAATACGATTATGTCAATGGTGTTACAGGGTGAATGTAAGGGCGGCCGTTGATTTACAGAAAGATGCGGAGATTTACAGTAGTTACACTTACTCCCTTTGGCCCACCTTAATTCGACGCCAGTTTCTTAAAGAAAGCAAGTACTTCGACTGCAAGTGCGCTAGATGTTTGGACAAAACGGAGTTGGGAACTAATATGAGCACCCTAAAGTGTCAGAAATGCGACAACGGAGTTATTATCTCAACTGAACCCTTGGGTGAGTAGTTAACGTTTTTTGAAGTGCGAGCTCAACCGAGAAACTGCTTGTTTCAGATGATAGCTGCGTTTGGAAATGCACCCACTGCGAATTTGCCACAAACGCTGTGGCTGTTGCTAAAGTCTTCCGAACTATCCAAAACGAAATAGAAGCTGCTGAAGTGATAACGGACGCCGAAGGCGTCGAAGCTCGGGAACGAATCTTCCGAAAATACAGATCTGTTTTGCACCCAAAAAACGCTTACATGACTATCCTGCGAGCTTCTCTAAGTCAGATGTATGGAAAAGCTGAAGGTTACACCATGGAGGATCTACCCGATCTGATACTCGAACGAAAAGAAGAGCTTTGTGTTCAGTTACTCGAAGTACTGGATGTAGTTGAACCTGGACACTCAAGAATCCGAGGCATCACCTTATACGAATTACATTCTCCACTTTTGATACTAGCCAGGAATCGCTACGCCAGCGGCGTTTTAAATAAAACTGAATTCCGCCAAAAAATCCAAGAAGCCATAACAATACTAGGACGTAGTGCCGAAATACTGAAAAACGAACCAGTGACCACAATCGAAGGACAATTGGGACAAATGGCTGTACAGGCGCACGAACAATTGCAACAAAACATCGACATCTTAGTTGATACAGCATAAAACGATTATTAATTACTTTATTTCGAAATAAAAAAGTATTTACAAAGATTGTACAACTAACGCTCCTAAAAATTACAAAAAAAAAATGTTAAAGCAAATATGACACAAATTTGAGCGCCAAATATTTACAATTATTAGTGCGATTATTAGCATTTTATCTCCTGTAATTGTTTCGTACCTCGATCACCACTGGACTAGGAGTGTATCTTCTTTCGTAGATTTTCGGTTCGCCGCGGTAGCTGCTTTTGGTAACCGACTTCACTTCGCTCGATTCGATAGTTTCAAAGGATCGTCCGTCCCTCGAGGGAACCGTTTTTTTGCTTATCGTTTTCATGGTATTGGTCACGCTGGGTCGATGAGGATCGTCGCTACGCGTCGTCGTGTGGTAGGTCTCGCTGTAGTCGCTGGAGTTGCTGCCGCTTCTTAAGGTTTTGAGTGGTGTGGAGGAGATCAGTCGGGTCGGTGGTTCCTGGATGGTTCTCAGCATATCGGGCGATTTGTCCTTGATGTATCTGCGCTGCTCCCCGTTTCTTACGTCTCTTTGACTTCTGCTCAAGCTGGAGATCAAGCCGGGACTCTTTAGTCCTGTTGGTGGGTCGTTCAGGCGCTTGTTGTTGTACATTCCGAACTCCTCGTTTATGTTGAAGCTCTTGCTGCGCGTCAGGTACGACCTTGCCGGTTTGGCAGGGGGATCGTTTTGGTGTCGGACTGTGTTGATGATGGAAACGTTGATGGTACTGTTAGATTTGTTATTCTTTTCGAGCTTAGGTGGCGAACGGTGCCTGGACATATGCCTGGGTAGGGTTTGGGAGTTGCGACGCTCTTCCACCGGCGCTTGTAGCTTGCTTGTAGACTTGCTGAATCGCCCGAGGGTACTGTGCGATCTGAAAAACGACGAACCATTTAATGGGTGCTCGTGGGTGTAATTGGATTAGGTGGGACGAGGAATGGCAAGTATTCGGTTGTGGGCGGTTGGAGTATAATAGGTCGATCAAGGCGAGTTTACCTTTTGTTTACAATTTTAATTGTTTATTGCGGAATATTTAACTAGCGGAAATTAAAAGGTATTGTATAGTAATGGAACATTATGGTAATTGGAATCGATGCTCGTTATTAATGTGCACGTGCCTCCGGTGATAATTTCTTGAGAAATCGTTAACGCTTCGTGGTAATTCGCAATTCATAAATCTCCAAAGAATACAAAGATTGACATAACTTCCTTGAAGAAGATGAATAAATAGTATTATTGCCGGTCATCTGTATGTAAATGTAAATTTTTTAAAACATGTTATGTGCCCAGGAAGTTTTAGTCGAAATAACTGGTTTTCATTACATCATAAGTTAGTTGAGTCACTTTTTTACCACAAATAATACCAAAACAATCAGATCATGTTTGTACGGAAAAAATTAAGATTTCATATTATATTGAATGCAAAAATTCATTGGAAGCGGTCGAATCAAATTATTCAATTTAGAATAATACTTAGTCATGTTGGATCAAACCAAATATATAACATGATTTGGCCATTCTTTTAGAAGCTGAATTACAAATATTCATGAAAATATTGTCAAACTAGAATCAGCCACAAACTCTACAATACCACCATACTCTTCAAAATTTTTAAATTTTGTTCTTCCGGAACGTTTTTTTATAGTTTGTTTTTTTTTTATAGTTTGTTAAGAGTCCCTTTATTTGGTGCATTTTCGAGTTTGGATGTTCTTTGAAAAATGAAAACATTGCTAAATTTGTAAAAAAACAGAAGGAAACTAGCATTAAGTGAAACTGAAAACCACTGTTATAATTGAAGGTTCCTCATTTTCAATCGATTTTCAAACATGATTCACTTTTTCCAATAGATAAACAAACAAAACAGAAAAATGGTGAAAATTTTGAGAAAACAGTAAAACTAAAAGGAATTTGAGCGAAATCCTTAAAATCGACCTCGTTCAATTTTTTTAGCAGAAGCTCAAAAACCTCCGAATATATGAGAAAAAAAAGATCTACGAAATTACATGAAAATGAACCAGAAATTTTGGCAAAATTCCACAAAAAAGCTCCAAATAGATAATAAATTCAAAATTTTAAGAGAAACTGAAAATTTTAACTCAACAAATCTTTGACGGTTGACAATTAAAATATTTCTACACAAAACAAAAACAATGAGTAAGTGAAACTGGTAACAAATTTCAAGGTTTTTTGTTTACAATCGAATCTTTTAAAATTTTGTTGTTTTTTCGAACAAATTCAAAGTTATTCCGGAACCCTAAATTCATATGAATAAAGGAAATTCAGAGAAAACAGCAAAGCTAATGAAAAGAAAGTGAGCAATTTAAATTAAAAAATATTTTTGAAAAAATTGTAAGAAATGTTTATAAAAAATGAGACACATTCACTTTGTTTCAAGAGAAAGTCAAAAACTTCGGAATGTAGGAAATGAAAAAGAATACTAAGAAAACTAAAGAAACTATCTTTCGAATGAAACAAATTTTAACAAAACCTCAAAAAAGCTCCAAAATAATAACGAAGTGAAAATTTCGAGGGAACTTCAATAATTATATAGGACCTCAAAAAAACTAACTGTTCTTTTGATCACTTTTTTTCTAACAAATTTAAAATTATTTTGACACCCCAAATTCGTATAAATATTGGAAATTTACAGAAAACAGTGATACTAATGAAAAAAAAGTGAGCAATGTAAACTAAAAATATTTGAACAAAATTGTAAGATATTTTCATAAAAAATGAGACACATTCAATTTGTGAAGAAGAATACTAAGAAAAAGTTTTTCGAGTTTCATATAACACGAAAATGGAAGAAATTTTACTAAAATCTCAGAAAAGCTCCAAAAGAATAACAAATCAAAAATTTTGAAAGAAGATTTTGTGAGGCCTCAAGAAAACTCGACGGATCTTTAAAAATTGAAAAAAATAATAGGGATATTGAAAAATATAAAAACTCAAAAAGGGAAAAGTGACACTGATAACAGCATAACTAATCCAAGGTTTCTTATTTTCAATCCATATTCAAAAATTTCAAATTATTTTCAAATATTGTTGACATTTTTCCACTGAATAAGAAAATAAAGCAGATATAATGGAAATTTTGAAGAAAACAGCGCAACAATTGTAAAGGAAGTGAAAAATGTGAACTAAGAAAAAATTTAAACAAAATCACAGAAATTGTTCATAAAAAACTGGACACATTCAATTTATTTTAGGAGAAACTTAAAAATTCAACTTAACAAATCTTTGACGATTGACCAATTCAATCAGAAATGTTGGAAAATAAAAAAACATTTCTAAATTCGACAAAAGCACAAAACGGAAACAATCAGTAAGTAAAACCAATAACAGCCTTTACGGTTTCTTATTTTCAATCTATTTTCGAAAATCATTCAACTCTTTTCAAACTTCGATCACTTGTTTCTAATAGATTCAAATAGAAAAAACAGCGATTCTAATGAAAAGAAAGTGAGCAATGTAAACCAAAAAAATATTTGAACAAAATTGTAAGATATGTTCATGAAAAATGAGACGAAACATTTATTTTTTAAGAAAAAATACTTACAAATTTTAACAAAACCTAAAAAAGCACCAAAAGAATAACAAATTGAAAATTTCGAGGGAAACTCAAAGAGTGTGAGGGGCCTCAAAAAAAGTCGACAAATCATCAAAAATTAAAAAGCTTAATAGAGATGTTGAGAAATATAAAGACATTTATAAATCCAAAAAAAAACAATCTTTAAGTGAAACTGATAACAGCGGTACTAATTCAAGGTTTCTTATTTGCAATCAATTTTCAAAATTTTCAAATTATTTTCGAACATTGTTCACATCCTTTCAATAAATAAAATCGTGAATCAGATATATAATGAAAATTTTGAAAGAATAATGAAGCAATTGAAGAAGTGAAAAATGTGAACTAAAAACGAATTTAAAAAAAATCATAAAAATCGTCTGTAAAAAATGAGAATATTCGATTTATTTTAGGAAACACTCAAAAATTTCGGAATACATGAAAATGAAACAAATTTTGCCAAAATTCAAAAGAAGCCCAAGAGGATAATAAATTGAAAATTTCGAGAGAAACTCAAAAATTCTGTAGAAGCTGAATGAAACTTCAATGAGAAATGTTGAAAAATATAAAAACATTTCTGATTTCGAGTTAAACATAAAGCGAAAACAATCAATAAGTGGAAGCGATAACAGCCTGCAAGGTTTCTCCTTTTCAATCCATTTTCAAGAATTTTCAAACTGTTTTCAATTTTTGATCCCTTTTTCCGGAGAAATTCAAATTCTGAAAACCCAAATTCGTATAAATAATTTCGAGAGACGAATATTCGAAAATTGAAAAAATTAATACAGTTGTGGAAAAATATAAAAATATTCTTAAATTCGAAATTTTTACAAAAAAGAAACAATCAGTACCTCAAGAAAACGGATCGGATCTTGGACAATTGAAAAAGTTAATTTGAAATGTTAAAAAATATAAAAAAACAGAGAAAGCACACAATCAGTAAATAAAACTGATAACAGCCTTATTTCCAATCCATTTTCAAAATTATTTCATCTATTTTTAAACTTTGTTTTGTTTTTTCGATCGAATTTAAATTAGTGTACTAATTGAATAGATAATGAAAATTTAGAGTGAAAATATTGAAAAAGAATCGAAGCTTGCTATAAAACTTCAGATAAAAAAAAATTAGATACTTTGAACCGTTTTATTCCTACGGAACGTTGATTGTTGCAAATACATCGTCCATTGTATTCATTCATGAAAAAGTTTTTTATTGTAATCGCTTTCAAATTATCATTATTACGTTTATTTTTTATTATTTATCGTACTTTTGCATTCAGAATTGAATAGAAAAAAATAAATAATGAAATAGAAGCTTTCGAAAATCATCTACCCGAAGATTTATTTTAATTCAATTTCGGTGTCGTATTTCTCATGTAACACAACTTTATTTAATTACATTTCAAAGATATTATTTTGATGAATCAAGGTTTTTTTGTCCATTATTATTATTTATTAATTTATATGATTTTTTGCATTGACTGCACATACAAAATTCCACCTAAAAAAAGAGATTTGTGAATTGCGTACGACCCTCGAAGTACGAAAACGAAAAGTGCAACCACAACCTACATCACTGACCACCTAGTAGTGATATTGTTAAAACAAAAGCGCACGTGCGTCCTAACCTCCATAAACCATCAAAAGGCAAAGTGCAAAGACAAAAATGGCAGTTAGATGAACTAAATCTCGTCTCCTACTTACTTTCAATGGGTATGTTTTAAAATTGACCTTCTGAATTATCCCCGAAGTTCGCAGGATACATGGATAACAAGAAAACAACCAAATTAGTCAGATATAAAATACACTACCACGGAGAGATTTGTCGATATGATGAATTAGTAGCCCCATCGGAAGCGCGATTTCGATTTGCCCAAAGATGACTTACCGCGGCTCTTCCTCCTTTGTCCTCCTGGAACCTCTGACGGGTCTCACTCCGTCGTACTTGTTCTCCCTGCCGTAGATGCTCCCGGCGAAAGGGTCTTCACCAAGGTAGTACCTTTGCACTGGTCTTCCGTTTTCCACAGACGACACGTGAATGTTGCCGTCGATTATGTGGCCCGGCTGGTACGATGGACTCGGAGATCTCTTCGCCCTCTGTTTGGCCTTCCTTTCGGCGCTCGCCGAACGGATTTTGCCAACCAGTTTTCTAATCGACTGTCCTGGAAAGGAAGGCATGTTTGAGACGAGCGAACGTCACGAGACGACTGCTGGATATCTTCATACGGTCCGACAAGATTGGCGCCGATTGTACGAGTGTGTGTGAGTGTGGTACGTATACTAATTTGGTATTGTAATTTATAGTTGATTATTATGCTGTGACCGTGACTTTCGTCGTTGACTGGGAAGCGATGAGCGGATCGCTTTTTACGGTGCGATCGAATAAAGAGAAAAAACGGAAATTCTATTGCGTCTCGTGGGAATTTTCAGTTGAACGATTGAAAAACATTTCGACGAGGTCGCTGTTGAACCTTCAGTCACCCTGAGGCGAGGTGACTATCGAGTCTCATCGACATATAGAGAGGAACAGTTGATGTTAATTGATGGAATTTTCGCATATCAAGTATCTATTTTTCTTATTACTTGGGAATTCGTTGCAATCATATGATTCTAAAGGATACACTTTTTTCTCAATAACAATATTCTAATCAATCAAACGCCTTATGAAAACAGAAACGTCTCAAGAAGTTATTGCAGTGTTTGAGGTGACAACAACAAAACAATTCCTTTGGCTATCATGAAAAAACGATCGGCAATTTTCGAAAAACGCAAAATCTGGTTTGAAAAGTATCCTAGGAATTCACACAAAATTTTTCGTGAAGTTGGAGAGTTTTTATCGTCCATTTCTCAGAATTTTACTGAGCAATGTGAATTTTTGTTGATTCTTTAGGAAATTTCACTAGAATTCCAATTTTCGATGAAGTTTCTCAAGTTTTCCTTTAAAATTCTAGAAAAACTACAAAACATCGAAGAAAATTTCCCAATCATTTTGAAGTGTTTAAGTTACGAAGAAATATCGATCGAATTTCGTCATTATGAGAAAATGGAAGGAAATCTCCAGAAAAATGCCAAATTTTGTTTGGAAATTGTTCTACGAATTTCTTGAAAAATTGAAATTTATATTGAATTGTGTTCAATCATCAGAAAATTTCTTGAAAATCAAGAATTTTCCATAAAATGAGCAATTTTCATATTGAATCAATGGTATTTATGGAATTCTCGAATCAACCAGCTTTCCCCGTGAAGTTGAAGAATTCTTTCTTCCATTTTCCGCAATGTTCAGAAATAGATCATTGAACAATCAGAATTTTTATTCATTCCCTCGGAGATATCGATAGAAATCCAAATTTCTTTGAAATTTTTTTGGATTTTTCTCGAAATTCTAAAACTATTGAAGAATTCTTTTTTCCATTTTGCATAATTTCCAGCAATAAATCATTGAGCAATCAGAATTTTTATTGATTCCCTTGGAGATATCGATGGGAATCCAAATTTCTTCGAAATTTTTTTTGATTTTTCTCAAAATTCTAGAAATATTGAAGAATTGTTTTTTTCATTTTCCAAAATTTTCAGAAAGGAATCAATGAGCAATTAGAAATTTGATTGATTCCTTTGAAAATTTCAATAGAATTCAAAATATCTATGAAATATTTTTTTGTTTTCCTCGAAAATCTAGAAATTTTACAAAATATCGATGAAAATCTCCAGGAGTTTTCAAAATTTTGAAGGTTACGAGAATTAGAATTTCCCGATGTGTCAAAAGATGCTCAGAAATATCGATCGAATTTCGTCATTATGAGAAAATGAAACGGAATAGCCGGAAAAATGCAAAATGTGGTTTGGACATTATCCTACGAATTTCTTGAAAATACAATTTTCTTCGAAAGAAAATTGAAATTTATATTGAATTGTGCTCAGATTAAAAAGGTTTCATTGAAAATTTCTTGAAAATCCATAAATTTCCACAAAATGAGTAATTTTCATATTGAATTAATGGTATTTATAGAATTTCTCGAATCAACCAGATTTCCGCGTGAAGTTGAAGAATTTTTTTTTCCATTTTCCACAATTTTCAGAAATAAATCATTTAGCAATCAGAATTTTCATTGATTTCTTTGTAAATTTCAATAGAATTCAAAATATCTATAAAATATTTCTGGGTTTTCCTGGAAAATCTAGAAATGTTACAAAGTATCGATGAAAATCTCGAAAAGCTTTCAAAATTTTTAACGTTACGAGAATTAGAATTTTTCGATGTGTCAAAAATTGCTCAGAAATATCGATTGAATTTCGTCATTAAGAGAAAATGAAAAGGAATCGCCGGAAAAATGCAAAATGAGGTTTGGAAATTATTTTACGAATTTCTTGAAAATACAATTTTCTTCAAAGGAAAATTGAAAATTATATTGAATTGCACTCAGATTAAAAAGATTTCATTGAAAATTTCTTGAAAATCCATAGATTTTCACAAAACGAGTAATTTTCATATTAAATCAATGGTATCCATGGAATTCTCGAATCAACCAGCTTTCCCCGTGAAGTTGAAGAATTCTTTTGTCCATTTTCCATAATTTTCAGAAATAAATCATTAAGCAATCAGAATTTCCATTGATTTCCTTGGCGACATCGATAGAAATCCAAATTTCTCTGCAATTTTTCTTGATTTTTCTCGGAATTCTAGAAATATTGAAGAATTTTTTTTTCCTTTTTCCAAAATTTTCAGAAATAATTCAATAAGCAATTAGAATTTTCATTGATTTCTTTGGACATTTCAATAGAATTCAAAATATCTATGAAATATTTCTTGGTTTTCCTCGAAAATCTAGAAATGTTACCAAGTATCGATGAAAATCTCCACAAGTTTTCCAAGTTTTTAACATTATGAGAATCAGAATTTACCGATTTGTCAAAAGATGCTCAGAAATATCGATCGAATTTCGTCATTATGAGACAATGGAACGAAATCTCCGGGAAAATGCAAAATGTTATTTGGAAATTATCTTACGAATTTCTTGAAAATACAATTTTCTCCAAAGGAAAATTGAAATTTATATTGAATTGTGCTCAGATTCAGAAGGTTTCATTGAAAATTTCTTGAAATTCCATAAATTCCCACAAAATGAGCAGTTTTTATATTGAATCGATTCTCAGAAATAAGTCGTTGAGCAATTTGAATTTCGATAGATTCTCTGGGAAACTTCAACAGAATGTCAAATTTTGATGGAATTTCTCGTGGTTTTCCTCGTTATTCTAGAAAAGTTACAAAATATCGAAGAAAATCTCCAAAAGCTTTTAGGTGTTTTATTGAACAAGAATCAAAATTTTGCGATGTGTCCAAAGTGCTCAGAAACATCGATGCATTCATCTGATCTCAAGTTTCGAGAAGAAACAAAATCATCGTAGGGATCTCTTCAAATTTTAACAATTTTCATTAAAAAAATCGAAATTTATTTCCAAATCTATTCAGATTCCTTGCTTATTGGTGGAATTGCTCCAATCAATTAGAATTTTCTGGGAATTTCAAAGAACTTTCCCGACATCTTGTAAAAATTCCAAAGATGAGTAAATGAGCTCCAGGATATTTTCATTGATGGAAATTGCGATATTCTGTACAACTTTTCTAAGAACCAGCTGATGATCTCCTCAAAACCCTAGAAGAAGATTTTTGAAATTTGGCGATTTTCGGAAAGAAACTCAAGACTTTCAATCGAATGTTGGTACAAGGCACAAGGTAGGCCATTTTTAATGTCAATAATGTCAATGTATAATTCCAAATCAACGTTTTTGAAGAAATAATGATTGTATCCCATTTAGCTTTTCCACACCTTTAGAGATGTGGAAACGGAAGTGGAATCTCTTATATAAGTACGTGTGCAACGTTATGGACAGCAAGGAAATAGAGGACAGGATCCATGAGAGTGGGGGTGCCGCTCTGGGTGATGCTGGCGAAGTTGTGGGCTAAGGTCAGCAGTGGTGGATAGATGGGTCCCGTTGGATAGTTGGGGATTGTAAGGGTTGAACTATGTAGGATAGTCAGCTCAAAAATGGGTCCTACTGTAGGTAGATGAAGACTATCATACTGATGTCCCATCACCAACTCAAATTGCAATTGGACTAATGAGACAATTTCCAATTCACTCATGTAGGGTACTGAAAATTCAGTCAGCAGTTGCGTCAGCGAAATTTTGGATATGATTGCAGAGCCCCATGACTTAATTTATATAAAACTGACTATCGAGCATCTGACAAAATTCCAAGAAAATCTAGATCACTCCAAATCCAGCCAGATGGAAGGCTAACAACTAATTGCTACACCACACCTCCTAGTTCCTAATTTGAATAATTCTTGCTACACAGTCCTCACCAATTATATTGCCGCTTTTGGCCTTTGGCGGATCCGCCGCGAATCTCGTCCTCTGCATCAGCTTCCTCTCCTCTCTCGGCGCCGGGGGAGGACTGGGAGGCGAGTAATCCGGCGGTGGTTCCTCCACCGGCGACTCCTCTTCGAAACGACGTTGCTCCACCAATCGCTGCCTCCTTTCCGCACCTTTTTTCCTATAGGGCGCGATCGGCGTTACGTCCGGCGATCTGGATCGCATCTCTCTTCGATCGATCGAGGAGTGCAACCGATGGTTTTCTCTTGATTCCCAGTAGTTCTGCGAACCGTTCGTTTTCTTATAGTCCCAGTTGTAGTCTCCTGACGGTTCTGGTTCTCGGTAAACGGGGCGGTAATCGCGATGGTAATCGGACGTGGGTGATTTTTTGTCTTGGTAGAACGGGGATCGTCTGTCTGACGTGTAGTGGGATTCCTGTCGACGTTCCGACCATTCTGTTACGCCTTTGAAGTATCTTGGTTGCTCGAGGTCCCTTTCGGGTTCCATGGTGGCGTAGAGTTTTGGTGGTGGTGATTGGTGGTATGATCGCAACGAGTAGTCTGGTTCTGCTTGTCGCGATGGTTGAGATTTGATGGTGACGTTGAAGAAACTAGTTTTAGGTGCCGGTTGTTCCTCGTCGTCTATCAAGGAGTTGGTGGACGACTTGGAGTCGCTTCCAAAGTGATGCTCGAGCCATTTCGAAGTCTCGACCTTGCGAGTTTGTTCCTCCTTATCGAAATCCAGGGGTTGGCCGGTGAGGGCGTCTTTGCGATCCAATGGATTCGTGGGAACATTCTCGACGCCTATAATAAATTCAGATGATAAATCATGCAGATCCATTGTCGTTATGACAATTATATATGAGGAGAAAGTTCACAGCGACTTACCTCGGTACCGATGAGGTTGCCTGTTCTGCGTCCTTCTTCTCATCCTTGCTGAAAGGGAATCGAAATCAGGCTCGTCTAGACCGTCGCCTTTTTTCTCGACCTCGACGTTTTCGGTTCTGAAACGCATCTCGTGTCCTACTTTCACACCATCGGCCAGATAATCGACGTCGACTTGGTCGCGAGTTTTTAGATACCTAAAATCACAATTGCAAGTAAATGAATCGTGGACATTAATTTTTGATTACCTACCGTTCGGATGATTCTTTGTAGGAGTCTTGGACGGGCAAGTCGTCGGGAAGTTCGTCATCGACTATTTCCTCGTGCTCGGTGGTCCGCTGACTTTCTGTGACGATTTTTCCGTCTGGTCGTACCGAACTCAAATCTCTTTTGTCTTCGGTATCGATGATCTCTTTGCTACGTGTGGATTCGTGGATCAATCTAGGGCCGGTTGATACCAGAGCCTGACCGTTCTCCGCAGATCGAAGTACTTTTCGGATATCTGGATGACCAGAACGTACGGCAGCCACAAAATCCTTTTCGGACAACAAAAGAAGAACTTATTAAATTGAATAGAGAATACCACACTTGATATTTGTATATTAGTTGATATGGTACTATTATAGGTTTCCTTGGGATTTTTGGTTCGAAAACTTGTTTCAATCAAAAGTCTCTATTCGCTGTGACCCTTTACAATTATTACTTTACCAGAATTAGAGTGGCGGTTACGATTTTGAATTTTTTTTCTTTGTTATTGATTGATAAACACAATTTCTCCAGGACAACAATAAATAAACAACGATCGCATTACCAAGATAATAATTTAAGATTCAAAGGTTATCCGATTATTTGACCAAAATGTAGGGAGTATAATTAACTAATTTATTTTTTTTTAGTATAATTTTTATGAACTTATAATATTGTTGTAGATTTTACTGAGGCGAATTATATTAGTTTTATCTTTGATAGTGTTACGGTTTTTTTAATAAGAATTAGCTCTTGAAATTCATTAACAAAAAAAGAAAAAAATCAAAATCGTAACTGCTGCTCTATCTCTGGTAAGGTGATAATAGTTCTAAATTTACTTACAATCGATTAGTATTTTGAAATATTGAAAGAATTCTATTTCCAATTCCATTGAATAATTGAAAAACTGAAAAAATACGAAAAAGAAAATATTTTCTTGAAATCAAGTCGTATTGAAAATTGAATAACAGCGATTTTTCTCATATATTAGAAAAGTGTTTTGTGAAAATCACAAACTTTTCGACGTCGTTCTTCCACTTTCATATAATGTTGACGCGAATTTCAGCAGAATAAAAAAATTACGAAAATTGATTGTTTCTCCAGCAATCAAAAAGCATTGGAGAATTTGCTGAATAGTTTGCAACTTTTTTAGAATTTTGAGAGAAAGGATTTGGGTATCTTCCGTCTATTTATTTCAAGAGTGCTGCGTGTCAATTTTGGGTTTTAGTCTCCTATCTATTACGAAGGTCTATTACGCGTGTCTATTTTGAGTTTGCTTCGTCTGTTCATTTTAATGTTGAATTTGATTCGTCTGTGCATTTTGAAGGCTTTCCTTATCTAATTTTGATGTTTCGGGTGTTAATATTGGAGTTTTTGGGTGTCTATTTTGGTTTTAATTTCAGGTCTCACTTGTTTAATTTGGGTATGTTTTTGTTTGTTCATTTAGAGACTATTTTGGGTATCTCTAGTGTTATATAGTTTGAAACGATTATTTTTCTCTGTCCAATATAATTGTGAGGTTTTTAGTTTGGCCTTTTCAGAGAATCAGAAAATCAACTTTATATAACCTCACAATTCTAGTGTTATATAGACATGTTCACTCGGTTCATCTTGCGGCTTTGGCATATTTAAATTGGGTGACTCCCGTGTATCTATTTTGAGGATTCAGCGTGTCTATTTTGGGTTTGTTTCTGTTTCTGTTCATTTGGATGTTGAATTTGAGTCTGCTTATTTTGAAGACTTTGCTTATCTAATTTTTATGTTTCGTGTGTAAATATTGCGATTGTTGCATGACTTTTTAGGTTTGATTCGTCTGTTTATTTTGCATTTTCGCGTGTCTATCTTCAGTTTGATTGGCCTATTTATTTTTGAAATGTTACTTGTTTAATCTGGGTATGTTTTTATTTGTTCATTTAGAGGCAGTTGCATGTCTTTTGGCTTTAACATGTCTGATTATTTTGGGTATCTCTTGTGTTAAATAGACATGTTCAATCGATTTATCTTGCGGCTTTGGTCTATCTAAATTGGGTGACTTCCGTGTAACTATTTTGAGGATGCGGCGTGGCTATTCACGGTTTGTTTCTTTTTCTGTTCATTTGGACGGTTAATTCTATTCCTCTATTCATTTTTAAGATTTTTCTCATCTAATTTTGATGTTTCGTGTGTTAATATTGGAGTTGTCTATATTGAGTTTGATTCGTTTGTATATTTTGCATTTTTCACGCATATATCTTCAGTTTGATTGTTCTATTTATTTTTGAGGTGTTACTTGTTTAATTTGGGTATGTTTTCATTTGTTCATTTAGAGGCAGTTGCATGTCTTCTGATTATTCTGGGTATTTTCTTGTCTATTTTGGCTTTCTAATCTCTAACTATTGTGGTTGTTTCTTTTGTCTATTTGAGATTTGTTTAATCGGTTTATTTTGGAGCTTTGGCTTGTCTGAATTGGGTATGTTTCGCCAGTCTGTTTTAGGGGTGCCACCTGTCTCTTTTGGATTTGATTCATCTATCTTTTTTAAGTGGAACACTTGTCTATTTTGGGTTTTTCACTTGTTCGTTCTTGGATCCTTGCTTATTGTATTTGACTACGTCTAGTCGATTTTTTTTGAGGCTGTTTATTGTCTATTTTTGTTTCTATTAATCTGTGTACCTTGAAGGTTCCGCGATTTATTTTGATTTTCCTGTCGTCTACTTATTTTGGAGTTTTTGCATGTCGAATTAAAGTTATCACGTGTCTATTTGGGTTTGTTCCGTCTGTTCATTTTGGAGGTTGTGCATGTTCAACAAGTGGTAACAAGTGGTTCTACATGTTCATTTTTAAGCTGTTGTTTCTCTATTTTCGCTTTATCACTCTGGTTGTTTTGAGTGTCTAGTTACGATTTGTTTGATCGGTTTACTTTGGAGGTTTGACGTGTCTGATTTGGGTATGTGAGTATGTTTTGGACTTGATTCGTTTATTTTTTTTAAGGAGATTGCATCTCTATTTTGGGCTGGTTTCGTCTATTTATTTTGAACATTTTATATATGTAATTTTAGTATGTTTATTTTGGGGTTCTGGCATCTTGTATTGGGGTATGTCTTGTCGCCTTATTTTGAAGCTGTTGAATGTACATTTATGCTTTTATTTGTCTCTGCACTGTTGATAATTCACGTTTTTATTTAAGTTTCGTTTCACCTGTTTGTTTTGGAGCACTTGAATGTTGAATTAAGGGTATCACGTGTCTATTTGGGTTTGTTTCGTTTGTTCATTTTGGAGGTTGTGCATGTTTAACAAGTGTTATGTCCCATATGTTCATTTTGAAGTTGGTGTTTCTCCATTTTGGCTTTATCACATGTGACTACTCTGGTCGTTTCGCCTGTCTACTTACGATTGGTTTAATTGGTTCACTTTGGAGCTTTGGAGTGTCTGATTTGGGTATGTCAGTATGTTTTGGAAGAGATTCTGGCATCTTGTATTTGGGTATGTCTTGACGCTTTATTTTGAAGCTGTTGAATGTATATTTAGGTTTTATTAGTCTGTGCGCTGTTGATAATTCATGTTTTTATTTAAGTTTCGTTTCGTCTGTTTATTTTGGAGCATTTGAATTTTGAATTGAGGGTATCACGTGTCTATTAGGGTTTGTTTCATCTCTTCGCTTTAGAGGTTGTGCATGTCTAACAAGTGGGATGCCCCACATGTTCATTTTGGAACTGTTGGTTGTCTATTTTGGCTTTATTACTTGTAACTATACTAACTGTTTTGGGTGTCTATTTAATATTTGTTTTATTGGTTTATTTTAGAGCTTTAGCATGTCTGATTTGGGTATTGATGCATTTGTTTATTTCAGAGGCACTGCCTGTATATTTTGGATTTGATTCGTCTATCACGTGTTTATTTTGGGTTTGTTTCGAAAATGTTGTATATCTAATTGTCCTAATTGTTCATTTTTGAATCTTGCATGTTGAATTTGGGCATGTTCAGTCGGTTTGTGTTATTGTTCATCGTATAAAGAAGAGTATGAAGAGTATTAATTCTTTCTGTGTTTGGGATGATTCCCGGACTAGCCACATGAACAATGCGTTATGTTTGATAAATATAAATTTGAGATTAATTGACAAATATTTAAAATTTTGATCTACTCTTGAAACAACTTTTACCCAAGAGAACGGTATGGCATTATTTGAGTCGACGGACGACAGAAAAATCATTGGTGAAGATTAGAGAAAAAGTTTTCCAAAGTTCGTTCTTTGTAGACTCGTACAGAAAGAGAAAACGTGAGTGATTATTCTTGAAGCATTAGAAGAAATGTCCTACTGCTCGATCTTATAATTGGACCAATTAAACGACAAAACCGAGTAAGATATCAATCCTTAATATAACCTTAATGTAGTCATTATTCATAGTGATACATTTCCACATTCGTGAGAAGTGAAACTTTAATGTGTTTTTAAAGATGATCCACATACATTCTCAAGCATTTAATCGTTTGATATGCAAATGGTAACCGATCATCTAATAGTTTTATCGTTATCTGTTCACGAAAGCTGAAATTACTCTTCGCCACCAGCAATTAATCTTCTTTCACGCGATCCGTCGAATCACACATAAAGCACGACTCGGATAGATCGATAGTTTTAATAATAGCAATTAAAATAATTTCTAAAAACGCGATTTCTTTTTCACTTTTTCGTTAGATATTATTAAACGGGCCCGCTGAATTCGATTCGTCATTAACCTTCACGGCTGATGGATATAGAAAGAGAATTTGGTTCTTAGCAGACTGAAGTCGTTCCGCCATATAAATACGGTACGATCATTAGGACTATTTGGTTTCGAACGTTACAGCTGTTATTACTAGCACGCCAATCGTTTTTATTTGGATTTCTATTTTATTTATACGGGTTCGTTCGTGAAGAAGAGGCACATTTAAATGTTACCGAGCAGTCACGTACTTCAATGTTACTTGTCTGGTGACCTTAAGTTGCATAAGATGAAGGTATTCCACCACTTGGGTCAACTTTCTCTCGTATCCTTGAGGGTTTTTTCGTTCCGAATAGTGAATGAGCAAAAAAAAGGGAAGAAACGGTCATCGTCTCGTGTCGATGACAAGACTCAAGGTTGCTACTAGGTACGAAGAGTTTCATACTTGCTATATGAATACGATGGTGTCCTTGAACTCTCGGTTTATCTCGAATTCCGTAGGGAACAAAAGGTTCACTTGGAAACAAGACACAAATCACATGTCGCCGAGGACGTGGTACAAAGTCGCGCACTTTCGGTATTCTCGCGAAGTACTTTCTGACGATATCTTCGGCGGCGGCGGCGGCGGTGAACGGTTGCCCCCCGCCCCAAGTCAACGGAGGCGCCCCTCTGTTTCGTTTCGCCGATCCTCGGCCTCTTCGGGTACAGGAAAATTGTCGAGGATACAAGAGTTATTAGTGATGAGAAAAAAAAAACGATTTGGTAATTTTCTTGCAGAAGATGGAATGGTTACCATGCCCGCATTTCCCTTTCGCCCGACAGGCCCAGCGCGTGACATTGCAATACTACGCGCAGTGGTCAGTGAGGTCAGTTATCTACCGATCTTCACTAGGTGCATACATCAAAAACCGGTATAATGCATAGCAGATCCGGATGATTAGTTACTTTTAAATAGAATTTCACACGCGACCTTGAAATAGGTATCATCGAACTTTTCCGAGATGAAAGATGAATGTTACCAGAAATCCCCAACCTTGAAATCGTGTTTTGAAGTAACCTTTGAACTGATTGGATAATTTGCTAAAACGCGAAGAGTTCAATATCTTTTCTTCATAAGTAGCTATTAAGGTTGTGGTTTTTTAGATGGCATTTGTGTTCAGGTACTCAAAATTTATCAAGGTTCCTGTTTTTTTTTTATTTTTATTATTTACCATTATTTTCTTTCTGCAGTAACTACAGAGGCGTAGCTAGCCATTGGGCCCCAATCTTATTTTGATACTTGCTTCCTTTAACGCTCGCTACTTAACAGAACAGCTATACCAAGTATTAGAACCTTGAAGTTCATGTCTTATTGAGCTCTAAATTTTCTAAAGCAGCAATTTCAAATCAGATCCCTTGGATCCTTTATATCTTGGTTTTTATAAGTTATACACGATAAACTACAACTTTCTTCAATTTTCTTTCTTCAATTCTCTTGATCATATTTCTCCTATTGAAGAGTGTTCACAAGAACAATATTCAAGATTTTATCCCGTCTTCTTCTATCTAGGTTCCGTTCTTTGTTACTTTCCTTCATCTCCAAAATAAAAGTTGAACAAGATTTCCTAGCCCCCTCCTGAGGAGCTGCTCTAAAATTTCATGCTCATACCTTTAGCTATATATACTTTTTCTTTCTGACAAATCCAACTCTGTCTTCGTCGTAGAAGTCCATCCTAGCATTCGATGTTGAGAAGTCGTTGCTCTTTTTCTTTTCCTTTGGTGATGTTATCATCATCAGACTAGCTCGCATTTGCTACATTTACAACATCTGCACCTTGTTTAATATTAAATGACTAAGAAACATCATTGAAAACCCTACAGCACCTACCTTCCTGTATCCAACTTTCAACAACTTATCAATAACTCTTGGAAATGGAATTCAGATTGTACAAATAAGGGTTGATAGAGTGAGAAAAGCGAGGAGTGTAAAACCCCCCCTCTTCCTGTCAATCATTGATTGTAATCCAAGTAAGTAAGATATGAATGGCGGGGTTGGTATAAGGGGAGAATCGGCATGCCGCTTTAAGACTCCAGGAATTAATGATAATAGAATAAATCTGCTGAATCTTTGTGTGAAAAGACGTACATTTGTATCGACCACAAGGTTAAAACATAAATAATTATGTATATTCACATGACTCACAGCTTAATCTCAAAGTATAATTGATTTTGTGATGTATGATGAACGTTTGAGAGTGCTTGTAAAAGGTACAAGAGTTATAGGGGTGGGAGGTCTGAACATGAAAGAGACCATTTCTTGCTAATTTTTAGAACGGAATTGTGGAAAAAAGATGTGGAAAAGGAATAGTACTACCAGACTGACTAAAGCGGAAGAGGAAAAATGCCGGAAGAAGCAATCTCAGAAGAGATCAAGTTGGATGTAACGTGTTCTTGAACAAGGCTTGAGAATGAGTGAAGTTCTTGTTGCGCAACAAGGGTTCGTGGAGAAACTAATAAATTCATTTTATATTCCTGTATTCAGAGACTAATCGTTGGAGACGTCAAAAAAATGGTGTGTCTCAAGGTAACGTATTGGGCCCAACGCTATTGAACATAGAGGTTGAAAAAAAATATGGAAACCCCGGAAAATTTCTGAGAATTAGTCATAATGAAAGAAACAAAGGTCTCGTCCCTAGTAATTTTGAACAAGGGATCCAATGGTGAACTTTGATTGACCTTGAACTTCAATTTCAAGGTGATTTCAAGGTCAACTCAATTTTTTTAAATGGGAACCTTTATTTTTTATACCGGAATCGACAAGATTGGAGAATTTTACGTTCGGATATTTTCGCAGATTTGAGGTTAACGCGACTTTTAGAGGTCAAATGATGGTCAAAATATGCCACCTCAATATTTCATTGAAATCTGGCAAGATTAGTTTTTCTTTTAACTTAACCCAGAAACAACGATGTGGACGTTGAAGATTTCTGTTCCCTTCGGGGTGGCCCCTCACTTTTGGGGTGCTTTTTGGAAAGGTTTTCCTTGCCTTTCACCTTCGGGGTCCCCTTGCCTCTCGAATAAAATTTTTTCCGAATGTGACAGTCTATATATTATCCTGAATTCTAAACTTATTTCATTTACAATATGCTATGCGTTCTCCACTTGCGAGATAGGTGATTTTGTAAAAATCAATTGTATGCGAGTTTACATTTGACGAAATTGATTTTCGATTTTTAAATCCAGCTTTAAATTTTCTTTTGATCATTTGTTGTTTACTTTTTGGAATTTTATATGGAATCGAGAATTATATATTCTGACCAATATTGATCATTATCATTCCAATAAATATTCAACTTCGCAAACCGAGAGAGACATTTTCCTACTAGTGACCGGAAAGAAGATATTTTACGCATACTTTTTGATGCGCAAAGTAGCGCTTTTTCGCATGAGTGCGAAAATACTTTTTCAGGCGACCACGTCAGAAAGTGATATATATCGCCACGCCTACCTGTCGAAGAAAGTTGACAATTACATGCAACTGTGCGGGAATGTTATTCCCGCTCGGGTAAAACCAGTTTGATCCGTGCGGGAAAGTAGTGACATCGAAATGAAACCACGCCAAGTAGATAGAAGTGAATGAAAAGTTTAGTTCGTATATCCCATTGAATATTTATAAGGCTAACGAGTTACCAGAACATATCGTATCATTAACGAAGAGCTTAACTTGATTCGATTCGCGTTTATAACATGCAAAGTGAAAAATATCCCTCCAGAAATATTAAACTCGTGGGAATTATTGCTGACAAATCTGAAAGGAAGGTACGAAATAACATAAACAAATAAAGTTTTCTATTATTTTCTCTACAACGCCATCTAGAAGCAGTAGATTGAATTATTCAGTTCTGTTTGGGTCGAAACGTTCATTGTGTGTTCTGAAAGTAATTATCGTATGTATAATGCCATTTTTGTGGTCGCCTGAAAAATGTCGTTCATTACTCGTGGAAAGTCAGATTTCATTGCTCGTGTCTAGCCTCACTCGGCTCCGCTTCGCTTCGCCTCGTTCGTCAAACTGACACTCGCATGAAATCATCGACTTTCCGCACTCGTTATGAAATATACTATTTCCGCACGCCGCGCATGCGCCGTGACAAGCCAAACTTTTTGCACGCTTATGTCGAGAGAAAAAAATTAAAACAAAATTGTGGAACTACGAAATTTATTTAATCGACATATTTTTCTCAATATTCCGAAAACGTTAAAACTAAAGTTTGATATACAAAATGGGATTGAAATTTCATTAACCATCAAGTATAGGGTATAGGGTAAAGCGTGGTCTGTTTGAACATGAAAATCGTTTTTCCGAATACATATAGAAATCGGTGAATTTATCCTTGGACAAACACCTGATAGGTCAGGTAGAAGAAATTATTGCGAAATCGTTCCGCTCACGACGCCCTATCTTCACGTGGAGTCTAGTAGATGTTTCAGTTATTGCGTTAATGAGGAACGATCGCGATTCGATTGTTATTGAGGCTGCGCTGCACCCAATAGAGAGGCACATCACGTTTTGCGAATGGACCGAAACGTTAAATGAGCAAGTTGATATCAAATTCAAGTACTTTGTATACTTCTATAACAGATAAACAAAATCGATATACGTTTGGGAGCACAACTTTCCAATTGATTTTATTGCGAGCCGTTGAACGTTTAACATGAAAATCGTTTTTCCGAATACATATAGAAATCGGTGAATTTATCCTTGGACAAACACCTGATAGGTCAGGTAGAAGAAATTATTGCGAAATCGTTCCGCTCACGACGCCCTATCTTCACGTGGAGTCTAGTAGATGTTTCAGTTATTGCGTTAATGAGGAACGATCGCGATTCGATTGTTATTGAGGCTGCGCTGCACCCAATAGGAGAGGCACATCACGTTTTGCGAATGGACCGAAACGCGTCGGCGAATATCAATTTTATTTTTAATTTTGTGTTTTGAGTTTTCGACATTTTCCTAAATTTCTACACGATTTGCTTGGAAATTGTTTCGCAACGGTGTTCTGTAATGAAATGAGATCGATTGCCAAAGGTTCAATGATTGTGCATTGCGACCGACTCGCATGTGGATTAGAATAGTAAAAAAAATGTCAATAAGTAGACTTATCCGAGCACGTTTTAATTTTTGATATTGAAAACTTTGCAACTTTCAACGAAAAAATTTAATTATTGGATCAAAAATTTTCAATCACTAAACTAAAAACTAAAAAAAAATAAAAATAAAAATAAAAACTAAACTAAAAATATTCACCACGTTATTTAAAACTTCCTGGACTAAAAACTACGAATAATGGACTGAAATTTTCAAATTTTGCATTGAGGAAATTGCATGCTGGGTTGATAATTTTGAATATTGGCAGGAAATATTTGATGCTGGGCTTAAAGTCCTGGGCTGAAACTTTTGATTCTGGACTAAACCCTTTCGATACTTGACTAAGTACTACTAACATTGAAGCGTGGAATAAAAATTTAAACAGGATGCAATAAAAACATTGATTGTTCCACTAAGAACATATTGACTTCAAATACTGTACTCTTAGCTATCGATGTTGTATTAAAAATTAAGAATATTTGAGTTTAAAAATTTGAATATTGAATCCGAAAGAGATTGAATTAAAAACAAGTTTTGAACACAAGACAAGAGACAATTTTACATGCCCAACAATGAAGCAAAAACTAAGGACTAAAATTTTTGGAATGAAATAATATAATGTAGAACCTTCAACTAAAGTATTAAATCTTAGTCCGAAAGCTCCGTGTGAGACCAAAAACTTGAAATTTCATATTGAAAATTTTGAACCTTTCAACCGAAAAATTCGAATATGTATTGGATAGAATATTTTCAATCATTGTCTAAAAACTTACACTAATGTAGTTCAAACTTGAATGAAGGACTGAAAGTTTTAAAATTTTGTATTGAGAAAAGAGCATGTAGGGTTGATACTGAATGTTTGACTAAGAATCTTGCATTGAAATTTTGGAACCATTTCGGTACTTGACTAAGTACTACGAAAGATGAAGCGTGGAAGACAAATTTAAACAGGGTGCAATAAAAACATTAATTTCACCACTAAGAACATATTAATACCAAATACTGAACTATTGAATTTCAATGTTGTATTAAAGAATTTTGACTGGAAAAGATGAACTCTTTTGAAAATTTTGACTGTTTATGACAAGTTTTGAACACTGAAGGACAATTTTAAGTGTCTAACAATTAAACATAAATTGGGGGCTAAAATTTTTGAATGTAGTACTATAAGGTATAACTTATGATTAAAATATTAAAAGTCAGTGCGAAAATTTTCCATGTGAGACGAGAAATTTTAAATTATATACTGAAAACTTTGCATCCTTCAGCCGAAAGATTGGAATATTGGATTGAAAATTCTCAATCATCATGGTTTAAACATTCTCATGTACTTAAAAGTTGAATTTCCTGACTCGGGACTACGAATGTTGGACTGAAATTGTCAAATTTTGTTTTAAGCAAATAGCATGTAGGTTTGATAACTTTAAATATTGAATGTCAGACTAAGAATCTTGCATCGAAAACTTGGAACCATTTCGATACTTGACTAAGTACTACGAACGATGAAGCGTGGAATACAAATTTAAACCGGGTGCAATAAAAACATTAATTTTACCACTAACGACATATTGACACCAAATACTGAACTGATAAATTTCAATGTTGTATTAAAGAATTCTGAATGAAAAAGATGAACCGTTTTAAAAATTTTGAATGTCGAAGCCAAACAAGAATAGAATCTTCTGTTTATAACAAGTTTCGAACACTAAAGGACAATTTTGAGTGTCTAACAATGAAACATAAATTAATGGCTAAAATTTTTGAATGTAGTACTATAATGTATAATTTATGACTAAAATATTAAAACTTAGTGCGAAAACTTTCCATGTGAGACGAAAAATTTAGAATTATATACGGAAAACTTTGCACCGTTCAGCCGAAAAATTGGAATATTGGGTTGAAAATTCTCAATCATCATGGTCTAAACATTCGCACTGATGTACTTAAAACTTGAATTTCCTGACTTTAAACTACGAATGTTGGACTGAAATTTTTAAATTTTGTATTGAGCTAATAGCATGTAGGGTTGATAACTTTAAATATTGAATGTTTGACTAAGAATCTTGCATCGAAAACTTGGAACCATTTCGGTACTTGACTAAGTACTACGAACGGTGGAGCATAGAGTACAAATTTAAACAGTATGCAATAAAAACATTAATATTACCACTAAAAACATATTGACACCAAATACTGGACTGTTAAATTTCAATGTTGTATTCAAGAATTCTGACTGAAAAAGATGAACTATTTTGAAAATTTTGAATGTTGAAGCCAAACGAAATTAGAATCTTTTGTTTATAACAAGTTTTGAACAATAAAGGACAATTTTAAGTGTCTAACAATGAAACATAAAATTAAGAGCTACAATTTTATAATGTATAATTTATGATTAAAATATTAAAACTTAGTACGAAAACTTTCAATGTGAGACGAAAAATTTAAAATTTTATGTTGAAAACTTTACACCGTCCAACTGAAAAATTGGAATATTGATTAAAAATTGTCAATCATGGTCTAAACACTTGCACTGATGTACTTAAACCGGAATCAAAACTACGTATGATGGACTGAAAATTTCAAATTTTGTATTGAGAAAATTTCCTGTAGCGTGAATAACTTTAAATATAGGTAGAAAATATTGAATTTTTGAATAAGAATCTTGGATCGCAAACTTTAGAACCATTTCCGTACCTGACTAAGTACTACGATCATTGAAACGTGGAATAAAAATCTAAACAGGATGGAATAAAAACATTAATTTTTCCACTCAAAACATATTGACTCCAAATAATGCACTATAAACTTTTAATGTTATATTAAAAACTAAGAACTTTTGACCGAAAAGTGTTTGGGAACGTTTGAATGTTGAAGCCAAAAAAGATTGGAATCTTCCGTTCATAATAAATTTGAAACGCTAAAAGGACGATTTCAAAATGAAGCAAACTAAAATTTTTGAATGTAGTACTATTGTGATGTACAATCTAGGACTGAAGTACAAAAACTTAGTCCTAAAGCTATCCATGTTAGACAAAAAATTTAGAATTTTATGTTGAAAACATTGTAATCTTAAACTGAAAAACTGGAATAAAGATTGCATGTAAAGTTGATAACTCCAAATATTCAACAGACAATATTGAATGCTTGACTAAGAATCTTGGACAGAATTCTGGACTGAACCATTTCGATACTTGACTAAATGCTAAGAATATTGAAATGTAGAATAAGACAGAAGATGAACTTCTTCGAAATTTTCGATAAGTAATATAAAAATTAAGCGGAAAGTTCGAATCGTAATGTCTGAGTCAAAGTACGAATTTTTTGCAAATCGGTGGATGCGCCCTAGCTAAAAATTTTGTATCAGTTTAGTGTGGGACCAATCATAATTCCTAAAAATTTTTAATACGTTGAAATTGAATCGCAAGAAACTAAATATTTGAAAATCACGAAGAAAGACGATGAATCAACATCTGGTCGGATTCATACTTTCATGCAATGATTTTGAAATTGTTGTTGGAATTATGAAATCATTAACTAAGCTAATATTTCCCGTTTACCACTTCAATATGGGTGGTACTCGAAAAAACCGTTTATTATATCCTCTCAAGAAAATGAAGATATTTGAAATTTTGCTTTCTATTTGCTTCCGATTGATAATTCAATTAAAATTTTTGAGTTAAATATTTGTCAAATATTGCGCCAAATTTGGGATATGGCACAATGCTCGTCCTCTTAACACCGGGCGTGATTAGTTAAATTTACTTAAAACGCAATATAAAAGTGAGTGTTTTTGTATGTAAATGGGAAACTTACCTCGTCGGTTATATCGCCAAAGTGTTGGACGTCCTCGACCTCTTTAACCTCCTCCGTTTCTTTCCTCGACACCACCCGCTTCTCCTTGACCTCTCTAACCAAACCGTCCGGATTGGCGGCGACGGTCCAATTCGTTTTGGTTGCACCACCTTCGATAGCCATTTTGCCATCCACCTCGTCTTCGCCGAGTTTTCGTAACTGGAAACGAGAAAAAAGTGCCAAACTTCCGTCACGAGGCGTTTTCAAAAATCCCACCTCCGTTTGGTGATGCTCCTGAGTTTCCGTGTCCTCGGTGGTGTTGGTGGTGACCATCGGTCCGGAGTCTTCGACGACTTTTCCATCTTCGAGCACGACTTGTCGCTTGACTCTGGTCTCGATTTGTTTGGTATTCACCACTTCGGTTTTTTTCTTACTAACCCATTCCTCTGGAAAACGATCGGTTTCGATTGTAAAGGTTGGTTTTCGAGGTCGTTTCGCGTTAGAACAGTAATCGGAAACGGTCGCAATTACGCCGCGTGCATTTCCTGAATCCGGATTGTCGGCTTTGTTGCGTATGGGACATGCTAAAAAGCTTCGCGACTAACTGTAAAAAATTGGTCGACTCACCTTCTTTTGTAAGCGCGATGGATTCTCCGGGTTCCACCTTGAAAACATTTGAGGGTTTAATAAAGATCGTACTGTGATAGGTGACTTTTCTGGTGGTTTCGGGCTTGCGACCTCTAGGGTCGTTGATGAACACAATCACCACCATTCAACATATCACTAGTCGATATACCAATTCGTACCAACACTCCGATCAACTATCCCCCGTTTAAGGAAAAGTCGACGATCGTTTATTTTTATCAGTAATTATTCTCATTTTTTCTAATTAGCTTTGATGAGGTAATTCCATAACGACGTTACTTAACGTTACTCAACCACTACTCGGACGACTCGCTAATAAGTCGAGCGCAGTTTCATTCGAAAAATTGGGGTTGCGACGTACCGCGACATTTTTATTATAGTTGTCGTGACCTGGGAAAGCGTTTCATAATTATATACAGTACGTTTTCGTATTCATAACTGGATCGGCATTCGGAATTATTGTGATGTAAACGACAAATAAGCCATTAGAAAGTACTACGAAAACGTGTCATTATAGAGCAAATTTAATTACCGAGGCTAAATAAAATTGTTTCAACGGTAATATGATTCCGTAAAATTATTCGAAAAAAAATAAAATAAAATAGTATTACCGCGCAGATGGATGTTACATTTTCACTCATACATATATAGATATGAAACGCAACTCGGTCCGTTGATTGCGGATGGCGAGGGGACGTTGCGGGGAAATGGGTTCGCGACTTTTCCTCGCGATTTTCCGCGAACTCGCGGGAGCTTTTAGCGAAACGCGCGTCGTCGCTCGACTACCTGTCGGCAGGTATTTTGTGGCGGCGCGTCGCCGGCGGCAGCGACGACGGCGACGGACGGCGGCGAATCGGTAAAGCGGAAAGCGATTACATCACCGAGTATTGTTCCACCTGTGCCGTACGTTTCCCGTCCTAGATTCGTACCGCGACCCGGCCCAACATTCTAGATTCGCTCTCTTCCAATGGCCCCCTCTGAAGATCTGCTGGAATCCACGAAAAACTACGTTTTTTTTTGAAAAAGTTGTTTGAGAATATTCTTAATGCGTAAATAGAATTGCGCCAAACGCCATTATATTGACATACTTTGACATTTATATTCGACATTCAGTAGACTTAAATTATACTTAAATACCCATATTTTGAAATCAATTGAGTTTGTTACAAGCATTAACAGTAGCAATGCCACCTAAATAAAACAAGTATGCTTTGAAAGGTGAATGTCAGTTAAAACTTCAATATTGAATCTTCTGCAATTATCTGAAGCCTTAAAAGGGTCTCTTGTATTTAAAATTTGAAATAAATAGTCCAACAATTTCGTGAGAACTTCTGCTAATCCTCCCGAACGTACACGGCGACGTCCTTACTCGATCGAAGTAGTACATGCGCACCCACACGCGCGCGCATGTGTATGTGTGCGCGTGCGCGTGTGTGTGCCGCGCGTGCGTCACGCAATACTGGCCACTACCCGAAAAAATTGGTAAAGTCTGATTTCGCGCATGCATCGGGGTGCATCTAGAAACATCCTGGCAGAAAATGGGGGATGTACAAACATAACCTTCAGTTTCGTTTAAAACACATTGGAAAATGGAAGTTATTTTAACCGTTTCAAGTGTCTCGAAATTTAAAAAAGATGGTTAATTATTGTAGCGTCCTAAACTGTGAAAATAATTGAAAATCAAATCCGGAATTACATTTTTTCCAGATGCATTTGAATGCTGAAGGGTAAGAAATTATAAGTTTTACTTATTATACAATAACAGCCGTAATTACCGCAACCGGTTGGAATTTGCAAGTTTTATTGTTTGTCAGTCTTTACGTTTTATGATATTGCATTCTTATTTTAGACATATAAAGTGGTTGTCGTTAATAGGAAGACCGAAGTGGATATTTTTCCACCATGATGCCTGTCCAATGCGCCGCGATACATGCGCAAGATGAGGCTTTACCACAAAGATCAAACGTGCCGACAGAGAGTGTCAGTATTCTGCGCGTGCGTTAACGACTTTCTGTTCAGGCTACTAGGCTAAACGGCGACATATAGAACGACGTAATTTCCAAAAAATATCGATGTTCCTGTTGGATCACAGGCGGCATACATATTCTCCAGATATACCAAAAACTGCTGAGGTTCCGACACGTGAAAAGAAATTCCGAAATTTTTCCCAGAGAGAATATTAATTGCCATCTTTTTCATACGAACCGATATGATTCCACCAGTATTTTCACTAAACCATTCTCATTTTCTTTCACGATGAATGTCTGTCACAAACGTTTTGCAGCAAACACAAAAAAAAAAGACAAAAAAATCAAATTTTGAAACATTATCCTATAATATATAACTCGATTTCTAAACCAACAAACGCTTCCGGTCTTTCGCCATTTAATTGTTATTGAATAGGACTAGAATCGCATCGATCACTATTCCCGTTTAAAATGAACTATTTCATAGAAAAAATTGACATGTCTTGAAAATACAGTTTTTTTCAATTAATTATAGCTCGGCGACTAATAAAATGTAGTTCTATAGTTCTCGGCGTTTCAACTTCCATACCTATTCAAATTTTCTCTCGAATATTTTAAAATCGAGGACTTTCCTGCAAATCACTATTTTTTTCATTGTTTGGCGTAAGTTCAAGAGCCGGACGTTTTTAGATCGTACCAGTGTCCCTGGCATGACCTAACGTCTATATATTAAATATACAGCCTGGACGAAGCACAACAGCATTCTCGAATTTAGTTGGAACTCGCAGGTGTTGGGTACTAGGCCCAATGAGCTACCATAATTTCTGACTTTTTTTGAAATTCTTTCCAAGAGAATTTGAATGTCCAAAAAAAAAATTGCGAAATTATTGGAAAATTTGCGCAGGAAATCAATCTAATTATTCAATTCTTTTTGAAAAGAAAAATTAAGAAAACTTTGAATTAGAATTTTTATTAGAAAAGGTTAATGGTATTAATTTGAATTTTCAAAACTTCAATATTGAATATTTGAGAAAGAATTTTGACAAATAGAAAATTTCGAGAAAAATTTTTAGCTTGTACAGTTTGAAAATTTTATAAATTCAGAATCCTGCTACATTTGGCGATTTAGAACTATATGAGTACATCATCTTTGAGTATTTTGAATACCTCCAAAAATTTGAACAGATTCAAAATATTGCGAAAATTCAATGTAATCCGCAACGTGTGTTGCATTTTATAACCTTTATACTATTTAGATGTCTGCATTTTCTGAAAAACTCTTCCGTTTTTCTCATTAAAATTTAGGAAACTGTTTAATATTCAGCCTGAAATTTATTAAATAAGGTCGTAGCATTTTTCTGTTTATGGAAAGAACAGAGACACTGTCATTGGCTTTCAAATTACTCGAAACGTTCCTTAGCATTTATTATTTTATTATTTATGTATGTTTGGCTAACAATAAAGTCCTTGATCACTCAGAATGACTTGCTTAGGAAATGTTATGTGGGAGTTTGTGTAGACCTGCCTTGATATTTGGGATGTCCTCTATCACATTCGTGACGTGGAACATCTAAGGATGAGTCTCATGAGTCAAATGTCAGTGTCAATTTATATATTACGACCTATTCAATGGTGAGAGTCACTAATAAGCATGTAGACCCAAGTATTTTGCAAATTTTTTTTGTACCGCTCACTACCCAACAGCTCAAGAGAAGCTTTTAATCCAGAAATGATTAAGGATGGCAATTACAGAAAAATGTCTGATACCCGAACGGTTGGTGAACCTTTTTAATATATCATACTTTTTGATGAGTATCTAAATTTTCCTCTCGCAATGTTCATATTTTGATGAAAATTTTATACGTTGTTTGAAAAATACTGAAAAAAACTACAATTCTTAAATTGGTTATACATCTTTTCTATTATAAAGCAACTGTCCTTTCCATTCATCTTTTTTTTTTTTTTTTTGATCGTTTAACCTGGGTTCAAGTGCCAGAGTTTTCAAATCGTACAAGTGCCTCTGACATGACCTAACGACTACGTATTGAATATATAGCCGGGACCAACGGCTTTACGTGCCTTCCGAAACACGATGGCATTCTCAAAATAAGTGGGTATTTGCCGGGATTCGAACCCGGTTTTTCTGGGTAGAAGGTCAGTACTACGTCTGTTGAGCTAATAATGCCATTCATCGTTCAGTTCAATTTATTGAATACCTCATTCAGTGTACAAATTGAGGTTTGACGTTTGGAAATGAAAGTGGAAGCTGGTTGTTTACAAATTTAGATAGATATTTAGATCATACATAGACAGAATGGAAAAAAAAACTTATATTAAAATGAAAACGGAGTGAATATATGTTTCAAAATGTTGTCCAAGTAAAAGTAAACCGATTTTAAGACTTACACTGCTTGGTATAGTCGTGTTTACATCATTACGTAGATTCCTACCGGCTACGAACTCGTAAACGAGCGAACACTTCATTGTTTTCACGAATAACGCGTAAAATGCATTTTATCATAAATATCTCATTATTCATCTCACGCGCATTCAAATTTAGCGCTTTGTTGCGACAGGCACAACGTGACGTCATCGACCTTCACCTATATGTTATGAGCGCTACGGGTCAGTTTACTACGAAATAACACGAGCGTCAGTTAATTATCGCGGGCGTGAATCGCGTAGGAGTGAGGTTATAGGCCGCGCGTTTGCTGTCGAAAACCCAATTCGGGGCCAGTCCGGGACTGACTTCTCGTTTTAGCAAACGATTATTAGCAAGTTAAATTTTCTGTAGTCATTTCCTCTATTCGCATGATAAACGTTGTCATATAAGGTTTCTTACCAATTGTGTCGCATTCGCAAGGTCTCGTGACGATTATGGAGTACAACACACCTAATTGATTTTCTAATTTTTAACGAGGCTCAACATTGAGGTGATAAAATATCAGATTAATTGAGCGTTATTAATTAACGTTTTGGGCGAAAACATTTTATAATGTATTCAATTTCCAAAATACTTTCCACCGACGAAACTCGGTCAATTATTAATGGTACCAATAGTAGCCTTCATTAACAATGTAAATCGATACTAAAATGATTCAGGAATGAAATGCGTTTCGAATCACTAAGTATATGTAATGTTATTTATGTTATGCGCGTCAAGTCTATACATTACCTCTTATCCTTTACCTTCAAATCAAACGGATATAATAACGAACTCTTTACTTGGCAATTGAAAAATGTCAATTACCTCATTATCCTTCCATCGAAATAATATCATTTCCAGAATACCGAATACATATATATATATTAACAAACAGTATAAAGATTCTCTGTGCTCCAACATACCGACCGCTGTACACGATCATGTAAGTTGGGTTGCGGTGTATAGGAGTCAAAGTGTACGGTTCACCTCGCGAACATTGTTAACGGTGGTGGTACCTTTGTATATAAAGTACTTAAATAGTTGTCTACGTAGCTCGTTAATTCTCACAACGCACCGGACGAAAATCCTTGACAAAGATTTATTTGTCATAAATGACAATTATTAAAATTAATTGTTGTTATTAACCAGTTTATCGGGAATGTTGGTACGAATACGAACGACGAAAAATATTTCAAGGTACTTACTAGGGCTAACTCAGGGGGCGGTCCGGCTTCGTACTGCCTTACAGAGGTTAAGCGATGATTTGCCGGCAACAAACTCGCCACTTCCGTCATTTCGCGAATCGTTCGCTACTCTCCAGGTATCCTAAAAAAGAAGTATTTTTACAGTTGTTCGTTATTTAATACGGCGATAAATCGGGGAATTGTCGGAATTTCCGCCAGATTTCTGTCCATTTCACGGTAGGTCGGTAAATCTTGACTCACATCCGTTCGGAGAAGAATTATTGCGTATTTGTTACTTTTTTTCAATGGGGAGATCACCTAGAATTACCGGCACGATCGCAATGATTCATCGCACGACGCGACGGTGTGTACGCATTTTAATAGGAATCGGTGAGCGGTAATTTTTTTTTGTGAGACGGTAGATCCGATATAATATAAGTTGTAACATTACGTTACGTGTATTTAATCGCCGTGTTATGATCGGAATTCCTGAGATATAGCCGGTTTCCACTTCGAAACAGGATGGTGAAATATGCGTATATATGTGCGGGTCTAGTCTAGCTAGTCTTGGACACTTTGGAATTTGGGTTAGTGGACGTTTTATAAGTTGATTTAAGGAAAAAGTTCACTTTCCATTATACGTCGATATCATTGCATCGACCGAAAGAAGGATCCCTCTTTGCAATCTTAAACGGATGGAAATTGCGTCATGCGTTCTTCTCGTAAATGAATATAATAGTGAGAATATGTGTATGTAATTAGCCAACTCTCCTTATCACTTTTCACTTTGCCATCGCTCTATATGTCAGTCATTTCGAGGCGATGCGCAAAACTCCAAAGCAGCAACTCATAAGAATATAATGTGGATTATCTAAAATATACTCGGTTCAAAAATATGCACAAGTTTATAAGCACCCAAGACAAAAATTAACAGACGCAAACAGCGCTTACCTTTCATCATTTTAGTTTTGATCATAATTTTGATTTCGATTCGGAAACAGAACCGAATTGCACAAAACATTAGTGACATGATTTGCATTAACTTGAACATGAATGATACCCATAGCTTAAATCAAATCTGCAATAATTTAATAAATCTTTCTAACAAAATTTCATAGATAACCACCTGTTTTACCCATTGTCTGTTTCTCTTTTGGTCACAAATCGATATATTAGCAAAATATAGGGTTCATAGAATCAAAAATAAGATATAATTTATACTATATAAAATAAGGTTGAAAATTAATATTTGTCTATAACTTCATTCACAAATCTTTTTTCTGTTGAGATCTGACTCGAACCTAGGCACAATGTCTACCCCCCCCCCTCCCTTCCGCTAGAAGCAAACTAGATATTTTGGGTCTTGACCCCTCCCGACAATATTTCCTATATTCATTCACCACTGATCGATATAATAAAATTTCGACCGTTCTGAGTTTGGAGTAGCAGTGCTGAGAAGATTCATTGACATAATTAGGTAGAAAAAGATAATCTATTATATCTTGGAACATGAAAATCTTTGTTTCAATGTTTTTTTTCATTCTGCGAGGATTTTTCATAACGTGTAGTTTGTCTTCGAATTTTGTGTTTCATTGCTTCCGTTTTGAGAAAGTCTAAATATATCGCCGAAACGTGGACTCAATTGTGAAAAGTGTGTGTTTGAGAGGAGTGATCATCTTTCTACAAAGATGTCTGACTTTTAACCAACATAGTATATGAACTTTTTACTCCATCTTTAAGGCTCCGAAATTATCTTTGGACGTCGACGCGGTGACCAAAAGATTGAGGGTCACTGACGAAAGACTGCGGTCAATACTCGAACTACCGAAGCAATTTGGCGTCCCCTGGGCAACAATTTAGTCAGCCGATTCTTCAAACACCAAGCATCGTTTTGAACTAAAGAATGCCAAAGCTACAGGTCTAAATGAAACTAAAGCGGAGCTACTAAAAAAATTCTTGTTGGGGAAAATAAGATGATCATGAAAGTGAATGTTTGTGTTGCAAAAATGCAAATTCCTAAAGTATGGACGAAGGCCTGAGATGTAGCATTGCTGAAACAGTCAGAAAATATTCAGTTTTATTATTCAACAGTCTCTTCACGACGTGAGTTGTTTCAAAAGGGCAGTCTTCCGCCGACACATCAAGTGCTTCTTTATGTAGAATAGACGAATTCTAGGCAATTTGTATCTTTTAAAACTGACTGTGGATTGTTGTCTTCAACTGTACGAACCACTTGGATTCGAGTATCCCAAAACAACATGGTTGTATACCATTTATGTAGTACTGTGACCCCATATTGTGTAGCCTGAAACCATATGATTGACGGTCTCGTCAATAAGTGGCGAATCGGCACTGGCCAAGAGAACGACGGATAATGCTGAGCGACATCTAGTGACGGTCCAGATTATTAATACGGTCAATAGATGGCGCTGATGTTGCAGTTCAGGAACAACCCTTATCGTCGACGAATCAGAGGAAGATGGTACCGTCAGACGACGAAACTGAGGGCACCGATATACTTATGTTAGCTTTGTGATCGTTAGGAAATAATACATCCCAAAGCACGGCAGTACCAGCCGGTTGATAGAGGTAAACACTCCTCGGGGCAGCGGTACTGATTGTATATAAATTCACCGCGTTCCGCGGAACAGAGGAATGAAAATTAAGTCTTGTTTACTTTCTTAAATAATGAAAACGAAGCGAAACCATATTACCATTTAAAGCTGCAGAAACTACCCTGTCATATAGTATATACGTTTCCGGATACAACATTCGCCTAAAGAATATTTGTCTCTGAAGAGTAGTGGTCATTTAGGTTGCATACTGTAAACGATCTTTCCACAAAAAATTGTATTTATAATAGTAATACTACGAAGAAGTTTTTGATTCCATCATTCATCCCAAAACTGACCTATCCTCAAGTGGGCGGTCAACAATCGGAAGTATGTGTAAGTTCCAAGTGATTTTGATGTAATTGAAAATTGAGAATTAAAGAAAATAATTAATGACTTTATTTTTTCAATAAATAAAAGTTTACAAAAACGAACAACTCACTTATATTTTCTTTGAAAAGGCGAAGTCCTGATTTAAGCATCTATATGGATAGCTCAACCCTGGTCTATTTAACCTATTAATATAAATGGTTGGCTACATTAAAGTAAAAACGAAATAAAACGAAAAAACAAAATTTTCAACAAACTATAATAATTGATTTAATTCTTATATAATCCCAAATAGTGCTTGAAGAGTTTTGCTTTAAATAAGGCTGGTTTGAGGGATTTGATATCCGGAAGACCACGTTGTAACAAAAACTTCGCTCAAAAAACGTAGTTCTATGGATAGAGGTGTCGTTAACAAATTTTTACCGCGGACATTTATATTGTGAACGTGTGTTCTAAATATAATTTTGTTATAGAGATATGCGGGAATCAAATGTACTACAAGTTTATGATAAAAACAAACAACGTGTAACTCACTTCTACTTTTCATGTTCAGCCATCCTACTTCAATTAACTTGTGAGAGATCCTGTCATATTTCCGTACACCATAGATCAGTCGCAAACAGGAATTCTAGACATTTTTGTCATATTGTGTTAGCCGTTAGTATAAAGTGTATCGCATTAATTGAACACAGAGAGCACAAGAGAATCACATAATAACTTTTTCACGTAACCTTCAATTCGTGCCGATAAGAATATGTAACAAGTAGTTCCATATGTAACAGGTAGTTCCGTAATAAATGACACGGTAGATCGGATGCACCGATACAGATCGGGCATGCGCAAGGAGACATAAAAGAGATTGGAGCGAGTAACGAGAGAGATTGGGTGTGACACGTTGGCAGTTGTAAAAGAAGAATAAAGTGTAGTTGCTTATTATCCGTTATTATTATAAAAGAGGCCCTACAACAAATATAACAACTTTAAACCACCATAAGCTGTTTGGATGCAATTTGAGATGCGGTTAGAAAGTTTATTGAAGGCTCAAACACAATACGTAAATTGTTAACATTAATTTTAATTTCTAATAATTGATTATTAATTTTTAATTTAATCATTTTTAATTATATCTATTGATTTTTTTGGACCCAAGATCATAACAACACACTTCTTGGGGTTAAGAATAAGATGCTATTTTGACGAAGCGCTGTCCCTGAAGCGCTCGAGATCATCATTTAACAATTTAATATATTCTCTAACAGTATAGACTGGACCGCATAACAACTGAGCCTGCAGAACATTTCCAAAACAAGAGGTGTAAATAGAATACAGGAGAGGACTCAACAAGGAGCCTTGCGGTACTCCACTTCTAACCGGGATCTCAGAGGAAACATCTGTGTCCAATTTAACCCGCTGAGTTTTGTCCGTTAGAAACTGTGCAAAGAACAATATAGCCTCATTTTGTAGACACATGAAATGCAATAGAGACAAGAGAATGTCATGAGATAAGGTCTTAAATGCCGTAGAGAAATCAAGTAGCACCAACAACATAATTTCAGAATGTTCAACCGACCTAAAAATGTTATCACAAACATTAGCCAAGGCTGTTGCGCAACTATGATTACTACGAAATCCTGATAGGTCTAAGATCTTTGAACCCCTCTGGGTTGTTTTTTATTGGAACCGGGGTTAGCACTGCCTTTTTCCATATACTAAGAAATACCGAATAGTGAAAGCAAAAGCTTATAGCCTGTGCAAGATATGGAAAAACAAATGGGCAACACAGTTGCAGAGCAGACAGAGTATATATGTTTTTAGCCTCCATTTTATCAATTTTTATGCTCTGTCTCAAACAAATATATACCACCGATAGAATTGGAGCCAAAATCACGGCGTCTATAAGATTCAGTGTGGAAACAGTCAGAAGGCGCACATTGGTCAAACAAACCGGAGAATTTCTGCGAGACTTAACGAACAAACAATAATGTTCAGTTCTTTTTCAGCAGGACCAATTAACAGGCCATAAAATGGATTTCGACGCCTGTACCTAAATAGCAGCTACCGAATATTACAACACAAGATTGAGATTGAGGAGCTGGGAGATGATTGATGAAACGAGATGATGCCTTACTACAAGCAAGTCAAGGGTGCTGCTGATGCCCGTCAACATACAGACATCCAACAAGACACAGAGATCAGTTCGGCACAGCAAACAGATCAATCCATACAAAATTGAAAGTTTGCGTCAAAGAACGAAAACTTCAAGACGACGAAACGTAGCCATGAACGTTTTCCTTCTCAGAGTTCCAACTTACAAGAACAGACGTACACTGGTTTGCAGTCTCCTGTCGATGAACGTTGGGTTTAACTGGTCTCCAACTGACAAAATAATATTCATAAACACCCCGAAGCGATAAAACTTGGATACGAAGCAAACTGCGTGGATCGCTTTCTTCGCTCAAAGCAAATTATTCGTAATTATGATAATCGATATCGATGTCCCACATCATTATCGTCATCCTATGGATTAATTCAGACCTCGGAATTGCTTGGTTTTCCCTTTAAGGAAATCGAAGGTGAGAAAACGTTCGATGATATGGGTCAAGATCGTGATCCGTTGACGGAGCCCGTCACGGTTCTACAAAACAAAAGTCGAAACAATAGTCCGTCCGGTGAAAACGTTCCCAAAATTGTCGATGATGGATCGTGGGAAGCACGCGCTCGTTTTACGTAACGTTCCATCGCTTCCTGGAACGACGGACGCTTTCGCGTCTTCTTCATCGACAGGACAACGAATAAATGACGGCTGCGAAGAGATCACGAAAGGCTGTCTGGATTTCTTCTCGCACGTTGCCTTTTTAGGAGAGCAAAGGCGCCTTGTGCTCAAGGAGTTCGCTGACTCACCATCGAAGAATAATTCACCCGATCGAGTATCTCGCCTTTTTCATACAATTTCATTGTTAATGGATCGAAGTAGAGGAATGACTTCCTTAATGATACATTTCATTATCATCATCCCTCATCTGTAGATGTAATCTATTTTGATATTGATCAAAAACGTGATACCGCAACATTTTTCTGTTACGTAACGTAAACATAACATTTTTATAATTGGTCCATTAGAAGAGCGATTGTCACGATTCGAATGTATTTTTCGTAAACGAACATCACGAATGCGGGAAAGCGTCTTCGCCTATTAACACTCGAAATAACTTAAAATGCGCGAGGCATAAAATGACTACCTTCGAAGAAAAGATGACATCATGTTTACCGAGTACATAACAGGTAAGTTATTCGACTGTCTAGAATCAAAATGATTTTTTTTTCCTTTCGTTATGTTTCCGATGAAATTTCGCGATATGCAAGAATACAAACGAAAATTGCGTTTTTCCGGTCTGTAAACTTACCAGCAACAATGCGAAATCAAAGGAATATCCAATGAGTCGAGACGATCTATGATAGAACTCACGACATCGCGAAAACGCAATCGAAAACAACACCGATCGAGTTCATTCACAACTTGTTTTCAACAATTTCACGGAGCGATAGTGTCGACAGTGGAACGATCACTGGGAGAGCATCGGGTACCACTTCGTCGTCGTCGTAGTCGTGGTACCGTACAGCCACTGAAACATCCTACGGATCACCTTGCCATATCGTGCTCCAGTAGGTGGTACCTCGGTATCTGGTACTAACAATTTTACGTTTCCTTTCCGATTAACCGAATTTAACGGTGGTAATGGAGCGAAATTAACAACAAAATTTGAAATCTTAAATTGGTTTACTATTATGTAGTTCGTAGTAAATTTATCGGGGACGGTGAAACTGGAATATTGTTGCAAATAACCAGTGAATTGCCTGAAGACATCTTTCCACTTCCAGAAAATTCTTTTATAATACAATTTTTTTTTTACCTATCAGCCCCTTAATAGTCGCGAAAATAATTCTCTGTTGATTCATTTGAAAAATAGATGTAAAAAAAACTTGCTCAGTTTTGGTATATCACAAGTTATGATGAAATTGTCAACTTAGTTTTGAATAGTCATAAACTTTTCACCCATTCCAAACATTTTTGTGTCACCCAATTTTTCTAGATAGGTTCTTTCCAAGGGTCAAGAATCAAGTACTTATTGAATACATTGACAGAATTTCTTTCAGATTGCCAAATGTCCTGTACATTCTTATTAGATGAAAGAAATTCAATTACCCATAAGGGCTTACGTGCTTTCAACTTCTTGTCTCTTGTATCAGGAATATAACTCAAGGTGTTAAACGTATCTGAGGAGGTAGGTATGGTATTTATTCCAACATTTCTTCACCCCTACTTTTTTTCGGATATGAGGTGGAACTATGTGTGAAAGAATTGGTAACCAACATAATGGAATAAAACTAAAAGTTCCACTTATAATTATCATGAATAGATTTTGATTTGCACATCAATTTTATTAACATGCGTACTGTTGAACCATATTGGGCTACAATATTCAGCCACAGAATAAAGTAGGGCTAGAACTGTGGTACGAAGAGTATGTGCATCAGCTCCCCATGAAGAACTAGCTAACTTTTGGAGAATATTGTTCTCGTTTTCATTTTTGCGCCAAGATTCTGGCTATTGGAACTGACCACCCTATATTTTTCTGGATGATGCCCACTGTAACTGCACGTTATTAAAACTCCACAACCAACTGGCCACTCCTTCGTTAGAAGTCCGTTGGGCGAACAAAGTACACGGAAACGTATATGCAATATGACAACGGAAGGGTACTAACTTCGACTTTTGATAACCCCACAGATTCGCTTTGCACTCTGTACTTAAGAAAGTAATAACTACTCGATATTCCTTCTTTTGTTCCGTGGAACTCGGTGAATTTATATACAACCAATACCGCTACCCCGAGGAGTATTTACCTCTATCAACCGGCTGGTACTGCCCTCCATTGCGATGTATTATTTTTTGACGATCACAAAGCTAACCTAAGTATATCGGTGCCCTCAGTTTCGTCGTCTGATGGTACCAACTCCCTCCGGTTCGTCGACGATAAGGATTATTCCTGGACTGCAACATCAGCGCCATCTCTCAGCCGCCTTAATCTGGACCCTCACTAGATGTCACTCAGCATCATCCTCGCCAACACCGATTCGGTACTTATTCCAGTAGCGTTGCGTAATTTCAGAACGTAATAATATCATTATTTTAAATTGTACATGTTCAACAATTTGAACAAAATTTTTGAGAATTTTTCACGTAAGAATCTGATCTTTCCACTTAAGGTTAATTTTTGACAACAACTTCTCTAATTTTTAAAGAGGAGAGCACACAGCACTCACAATCGGTCTCAATGGTAACCAGACTTATGAATTTTGTAAAGCACAAACCATTTTGGACATCTTGTTGACTTCTCTATGGGAATTACTTGTTTCTGAGTAAAGGGATCTTGTTTGAAGCTTTTAGTTTGATTTAGTTACTTTCCCAAGTGTTTAGTAGGATTTTTTGGTACTTCTTTGTATGATGTGTCTTTTAAGTAGTCAAACATTTTTTGCTGATGGTCGGTACTCACCACTGCCGTATAAGACTGCCGTATATTAACAGCTGTTCTATAACAACTTATGGCATTCCAGTAAGATCAAATACGAAAAGAAAACTTTTGAGAAAGCAAATAGACCCCAGCTAGGAAAGCACGTTTAACAATAGGTCTGTTCTAACTGGTGTTGTAAACCGTCAATGTACCGTCACGATTCTGCGCTGTACATAAAATGAAGCTAATTTTTGAAACAGCGCAGAATCGTGACAGTACATTGACGGTTCACAACGCGAGTTGGAACGAACATCGGAGGAACTGACTTCAATTTGCGAGAATACCGATTGGCGTTGAGTATTGTTTTCCTTTTACCATTCAGGTAGATACGCACAACTTCGTCGACACGCGATCTGGAGAACGGTACCAACTTTGTTCCAAATTTTCGTCACGGTGGTACTTCACTGACCATAAATCTATCCAGAGGTTGGTGGCCATTGGAAAGGTAAGGAGAGTTTAGTGAATCCGGTATTGCATATTTATATCTGATTCAGTATGTAAAGGAAATTGAGTTTTTTGTAGGTACTTATTTTAATCAAAACAACTACGACCACAATTTAACGCTTTGGTGTTACTTACCGTCTGGTACCTGAATTTAGGAATATTTATATCTGATTCAGTATGTAAAGGAAATTGATTTTTTTGGAGGTACTTATTTTAATCAAAACAGGTACGACCACAATTTAACGCTTTGGTGTTACTAACCGTCTGATACCTGAATTTAGGAATGTATGGCATGGGTACCACTATTCCCCTATGGCATATTTATATCTGATTCAGTATGTAAGGGAAATTGAGTTTTTTGGAGCTACTGATTTAAATCAAAACAAGTACGACCACAGTTTACCGCTTTGGTGTTACTTACCGCTTGGTACCTAAATCTAGGAATGTATGGCATGGGTACCACTATTCCCCTATTGCATATTCATATCTGATTCAGTATGTAAAGAAATTGAGCTTTTTGGCGGTACTTATTTTAATCAAAACAAGTACGACCACAATTTAACGCTTTGGTGTTACTTACCGCCTGGTACCTGAATTTAGGAATATTTATATCTGATTCAGTATGTAAAGGAAATTGAGTTTTGTGGAGCTACTGATTTTAATCAAAACAAGTACGACCACAGTTTACCGCTTTGGTGTTACTTACCGCTTGGTACCTAAATCTAGGAATGTATGGCATGGGTACCACTATTCCCCTATTGCATATTCATATCTGATTCAGTATGTAAAGAAATTGAGCTTTTTGGCGGTACTTATTTTAATCAAAACAAGTACGACCACAATTTAACGCTTTGGTGTTATTTACCGCCTGGTACCTGAATTTAGGAATATTTATATCCGATTCAGTATGTAAAGGAAATTGAGCTTTTTGGAGGTACTTATTTTAATCAAAACAGGTACGACCACAATTTAACGCTTTGGTGTTACTAACCGTCTGATACCTGAATTTAGGAATGTATGGCATGGGTACCACTATTCCCCTATGGCATATTTATATCTGATTCAGTATGAAATTGAGTTTTTGGAGCTACTGATTTAAATCAAAACAAGTACGACCACAGTTTACCGCTTTGGTGTTACTTACCGCTTGGTACCTAAATCTAGGAATGTATGGCATGGGTACCACTATTCCCTATTGCATATTCATATCTGATTCAGTATGTAAAGAAATTGAGCTTTTGGCGGTACTTATTTTAATCAAAACAAGTACGACCACAATTTAACGCTTTGGTGTTACTTACCGCCTGGTACCTGAATTTAGGAATATTTATATCTGATTCAGTATGTAAAGGAAATTGAGTTTTGTGGAGCTACTGATTTTAATCAAAACAAGTACGACCACAGTTTACCGCTTTGGTGTTACTTACCGCTTGGTACCTAAATCTAGGAATGTATGGCATGGGTACCACTATTCCCCTATTGCATATTCATATCTGATTCAGTATGTAAAGAAATTGAGCTTTTTGGCGGTACTTATTTTAATCAAAACAAGTACGACCACAATTTAACGCTTTGGTGTTATTTACCGCCTGGTACCTGAATTTAGGAATATTTATATCCGATTCAGTATGTAAAGGAAATTGAGCTTTTTGGAGGTACTTATTTTAATCAAAACAAGTACGACCACCATTTAACGCTTTGGTGTTACTTACCGCCTGGTATCTGAATCTAGGAATGCAAGGCATAGGTACCACTAGTTGAAAAGGACGTTGAAAATTGCATTTATTGAAACTGCATCTACTCATTTGGAATTCACTTCATCACATATTTTGTACTTAATGTTCTATTTTGAGGTTGCAATAAATAATTTATTATTACTATCATTCTGATGTCCTGTTGTTTTTTGAATTCAGGTTAATTGACTGAACATATATTTTAATTGTAATGAACAACTAAACCTCGTTTCGGTGATTCTATTGGCCTAATTTGTCGCGAATTGCAATATTATTCGATTTGTATCGGTGTACAGAGATTGAATTATTTCTTCGCATTTGGGTCTTGATTAAGTACCACGCATCGCTTGGTTGATCATTTGAAGATAATTCGACGAAATTCATTTATTACGGGGGGATATTAAAACTAATTCAACTCGAAGATCATTCGGGAAGTAATTGAAATAATTTTCATTCTTTTTTGTTCGTCTAGTCGATAATTTGAACCCAGAAGGCACGCTCGCAGCTACTTGAAAATCGTTTCAAACTTACGTCATTGAAGTGGGCGCAACCAGGGTCGAAATAACAATGGAGTTGTTTTTCCACACGCCGATTTGTGGTTTCTTTTGCTTTTTTTAAACGACTATGATGCTCTAATATTATTCGACGTTCAATGAAACGAAATACGACTAAATAGAATTTAATTGATTTTAGCTTTGGTGTGCAACAATTTGGAATTAATCAGTTGCGATTTTTTGTATGCTACGTATAAGGATAAAGCATTTATTGCGTAAAGGCTGGCGCAAATTACGCATAAATCGGTTAGAACGAAATAGAGCAAATATGCGAGATACGGTGTTAAGCAATTGGTTAGAATTATCGATAAAAAGAGGAGTTTGTGGATAATCTGCGACGATGAAAAAGCTGAAAGAAAACGATTCAAATTGAAAGGATTTTTGTGAGAAATAATTCATTTTTACCTAATATTACTGCTAAACTGTAATATACGATACCGTAAACAGAATTCGGTAAACTTAAGGTGGAATCGCTGGGTAAAATACCAAAACCTTTTCCATACCTTCAAAAGAAAATAGTAGTAGAGATTGCCCTCTATTGGAATTTTAACTTACTCAGACTTGAAAACCTTCGTACACGAAACGTGTTCGCTTATGTCACATGTTGCTTTGTAATTTTTCTGCGTTGCTATTTGGACACCAATGTAATAGCTGTACACTGATAAACCTAAACCAATGGATGAAAGAAGCGCTAAACTCAAATTCAAACTACGGTGGGACATGGTGACAAACGAATGATCACAAGCAAATGCTTGATATCTGAGGTATTTGTTACAACTGATAATAAAAACCGATAAAGGGGCGTTGGTGTGTTTGGACGAACGTTCTCTGCAATAAAAATATAAATTTTTGTAGTCGAGTGAATTGAGTTAGAGATGGCAACGTGATCGACGCTGACATCCGCAACCCAAAAAACACGTTGGAGTGATTTGAACCACAGAAACTGAATAATCACATATTCTATGGATTGATCGTATTTTTTTACAATATGTATACTACTGTTCTCCAAAATCAACGAAAAATCCACCATTCATGCCTGTCCGTCTGAAACTAATATGAAGTCCAAATTTTCAGAAAAGGCCTAGTTTTTTCACAAAAAAAAAATTTCAAATTGTACCTCAAGATCACAGTATTTCACACCAATATTTCACTTATTGTTCCATTTGTCGTATTGAAATCTACTTGTAAGAAAGGTTGACTAAACTTAGTAAAGGTCCGCACACCCTCGTGATTTATTCGACATCAGTATATTTAAATATGAAATAGATGAATTATTCCATATATTAATGCGTCTCTTTAAATTTTTCTGTGTTGTGTTTAGAAAGGTAATTCATCCAATGAAAATTGAACAAAAATCATAATATTGCTAATTTCATAGCTTAGGTTAGCTTAAGTTGAGTAAGATTAGTTTAAGTTAGGTTAGGTTCACCGTATAGCGGCTATATATCGTATATTGTAAAACAATTTCCATAATTTTTTTCAGTCATCTTACGCCTTGAAGAACATCCTTTCTTTCACACCTTTCTGTTAATAAACGTTACTCGGAAGTCCCTCCAAGACTTGTCCTTTTCAGAAAATCGAGGTGCCTATTATTGTTCCGTTTCAACATCATATTTTTGGTATATTGATTATGGGTTATGGTTATAAAGATTCAAAATATTAGAAGTTATATTTTTCAGGCACAATTTCCATATCGATACTTCATGTATTTGTATCGACGTGTATGGACCCCTTTAAAGTTTTATTAAATCTTCCAAGGTAGGGTAAATGCAAGAGCAAGGGGAGAGACATGAAGATGAGAGTAGATATGTATCTTGCAAGTGCAAACATGAGGAATAATTGCAAAACTCTTGATTCAAGTTAAGAAAGGTTACGATGAAAAATGTTATAATTGAACTCAGAAAGAGAAATTGAAATTGGAGCTTTCAGGACAAGTTTTTCTGAAAACGATTTAACAAATTGTTAATTTTAGGATGTCATTAAAACGATACAAACATCAGGAACAATTGGAAAGCTACTCACATTATGTTTCTAATAAGAAGCGAACAAAACATTTCTAATTCAAGTTTTAGGCGAAATGCTTCCAGAATATTCTATGTCCCTCTGAATTTCTTACGTAATTTGGTACAGAATTTTCACTTTTTGTACTAATTGTAATTTTTCACTCCATTTTAAAAGTGAATAATGGGTATTTAGTCCAAGTGCCATTTGAATCAAAATTTAAAAACAAAAGTTTAAAAGTCCATAAAATAGAGAAAAGAAAACAATGCAAACATTCTATTTCCCTCCAAACTTTTAACGAAATTTTTTTGTTTTTCCTTTTATTACATTTTGAAGTTTTTGTATTCGTCAACGGATTTTTTTGCTTCGTTTCAAAAGTGCAAAACGGTGTTTAGTTGAAGCGCCAGCAAGTCGTTTCTTGTCGAGTTTTTTGCGCTGAATACGGGAAAACAAATGTGAGTTCTTTGGTTTTTAACGTTTCTCTACATGAGAAAAATCCTTAAAAAAGTTATTTTTGGCGTGATAAGAAGAAATAGGACTTCCTTTGGTGTCCCCCAGATGAGGATTGGAAATAAGTATCAAATTTTGCAGGTTTTTCAAAAATAAAATGTCGACTTGTGATTCAATTTAAATCATTAAATACTTACAGTATATGGTCTGAACTATATTTAATCAACCAGCAAATTTTTGTACAAAAGTATCGAGTACTCTTTGCAAAAAACTACTTTTTCTTGTACCCGTTGCGGTCTCCTGGCTTAATTCAATCGAGTTAGAATTGTACTAAAACTTGATTCCGAAGAAAAGAATTTTTTACCACCGTGGGAGTATTAATACACCTTCCGACCTTCGATACATTCTGCAGAGTGAGAAGATTTCATATCGAATATTGGAATAGATGGGAAACTACAACCATCATGATTTCATTCTCCTAACGTTTATTTTATTGATTTGATTAGTCTATAGTTTATTTTTAGATATGTGAAAAAATACCACAACCATCACGAAGAGAAGGAATTCCACTTATTAATTGTATCACCATTGATCCACTTTTTCAAACGTAGCTTAGATCCTAATATTATAAATGTTATGAGCAATCAATTGTCGGTCAAAGTACAGAATTCTGTCATACTTGTTTTCGTACATCAAATAAATGATTTTTTTTCAAAATCCGAAAAAACATAATTATAACAAAAAACTCGAATGTTCATAGACATCTTTGAAAAAACCCAAAAAATCCTGGTTTTTATGAGAACTTCCTAAATCCTCTTAATTTTGCACAAGTAATTAAGACATCTCTTGAAAATCAAATATAATGCACAAATTTTCTGCGAAAATTCTAATCACATTTGGCCATTTTCTAGACATTGTTCTCATTACGAGCAAATAACTCGAGTGAAATTTTCTAGTTTCGTTGAAATAATGAAAAATTGCACAGTCAAAAATGTATGAAGATTTTGGAGTGTTTAACTTTCATGAAATTACTAAAAAAAAGGTAGTTAATATGAAATATTTCTTGGCAGTTTGGTTATTGTAGAGAACTTTTTCATAGATGCAAAGTTTGAAATTTTATAGTTTCAACATTATCTCAATAATGAATCAAATTTCAAAAAAAAAAGAATAATGATATTACAATTGTATTTTGATTTTTGTGAAACACTAATTTTCATAAACAATTTTTAAAAAATGCAAAGTTTAGTATAAAAAAAAAGCGTACAAAAAATAAAAAAAAATTACATTCATTGCTATAAACAATTCATTGAACACTAGATATTCCATGTTTCCTACATTATGTAGACTACATGCAGATTCATAAGTCAAAAACATTTAAAACTATAAAATTAAGCTGTTTTGTTAACGTATTTTGAAAAACACTAGCACGCCCCAATAAAACTAATTAAACTCCGCTGCTAGTGCGGCAACTTCTTCCTCAGACCTAACGGCCTCAACCTCCATGAACTTGTTGATTTCCTCTTGAGAGGCTGTTTGGGCCTTGATTTTATATGATCTCAAAGTTGCGAGAAATTCATAAGTATAATCCAGGTATGATTGTAATCCATCTCGACGGAAATAAATCGAACGTGCCACGGAACACTTAGGGTGAAGCTCCTTAATGAATAAGCCCAACCGGCCGAGATAATCTTCGTGGATAGAGTCGTTATATGCAGCTCTTGGTTCACCCGTCAGGTATTCAGCCTTTACATGATATTTGGCTGGCGATTCGATGATCTTATCTCTTGCGATTTTGAGAGATATTAGCTCTGGCAAGTCGGGGAAAATCCTAGCGATTGGTGATTTCAGGAGGAGTTTCGTTGCTTCATAACTAACCGAGCAGCGACGTGTACCCGCAGGCATCACCGAAAACCAAGACTTTTCATCATCAGAAAAAGTTACTGTAAAAGGTGGTTTATCGATGACAGAAGTGATCGCTCTGATGCCTGGTATTCCAACCATCTGCAATACTTTAATTGTAGACGCCCATTTCCCTATGGTATTAAAACAATCCTTCACATCTTTACTTTTCGGGTCTTTCAGCAACTTTGTAGCGACTTGCAAAGCATAGCTCTCCATCCGAGTTTGGCCAGTGTGGTTATCCATTATCCACCAATTCACTTTTGTAGCAACAATCACTCTGACTGCCGTTTCGAGCGATTTCGGATCCAAAACGGGGGCAGGTGGTGCTTTATGTATCGTTGGGTCTCCAGTAGTAACTTCACACCAATTTCCATCGATTTCCGTCCCAAACTTTGCCACCAGACCGCATCCTATGATTGCCATAGCCCCAGATGTATAAAGCTCTCGGATATTTTCACTTTTATTAGAGTATTTCGCATAAGCCCATGCACCCGCGTATCTGATACAGTCGTTTATGTCTGCAGTACTCAAAATGGGTAATTGTTCATCCTTCGGTAACCCATTGTCTCGGGGTTGCGCCAATCCGGCAACCAATGTGCGGGGTATATGATCTAGGTTTACGGCGTAACGAGATAAATCCATAATGTATGTAGAACTGAAAACGAATGGGGGATTAAATTAGAACTTCCCTAAAATTATTAGACAGTGAATACTATCCATCAAAAACCTCAAGTAAGTGGCAGTATCTCAGACAGTATCGTAGTAACTGAAAAGTGGGTGGAACAAAAATCAACTAGTCCAACATGTAACAGTAAGGTCCTTGAAGGTCAACTAAGGTAGAAAAAGCAACTTAAACGTCCATTTGCTAAAAGGTGCTGCAATCTTTTGGTCATATATTAAGCGGAACATCTTCGTAAACAACATATCTAACGAACTCCGCAAGAAAAACTCCAGAGGTGTTCAGTCTACCGACCAATCAGTCTTTCTCCTCCAATCGTTCGTTTCGTTAGCTTTCGAAGACCTTACTGTTACATATCATTGGACTCGTCTAGACATTCACTCTCAGAAAATGAGTACCATAATACAGCACACCACTCAATTATTAAAAATGTCCGTTTTTCGGTTTGTTTCTTGGACTGTAGTCATCTAACATGAAACAATAGTCTATGGGAAAGATGTATCTAGTAGTTTACTCCTTTTGCATTACACTTTGATCAATCAAACTTTTGGCGCGATTTAAAAATTTTTGAACCCTGAATGTTGACTTTAGATAGTGAAGATTTGGACAGAATTTTTCGTGTATTAGCTTTCGTCACGACCAGAGTTGAAGGATTTTAAATAAAGCATTTTGATGTCGAGATCAAGGTCATTTGAAGGTGGATTGGATTTTTTTAGATAAAATGCCCTGTTTCAAACCTAAGATTCGGAAAGATCATAAAACTTCGTGTTTAAAATTATTTTTCAGAATTTTTTCGGTTTGGGGAGATTCAACACTTTCGTTACAATAATCGTTGATTTTCCAAGAAGCGAAGGCCGAAATCGAAAAATTGTCAGGCGCCAAAGTTTAACGTGGATCAGGCGATGACCTCCGAATGACCTTGAGGTGGAGGCTTAAGGTCATTGGAAGGTTGACTTGGTTATTTTGATAGAGTTCCTCATTTAAAACCCAAAATTCCGAAAGAGCATGAAATTTTGAGTTTAAAAATGAGTTGTTCAAAAACGGAAAACAATCGCAAAAATTCAGAAAAAAATTTAAAAACCATTTTCAAATTCAAAATTCGATGATCATTCCTAATCTTTGGTCTAAAATTAAGAATTTTATGAATATAAACAAATTAATCTTGAAATGACCTTAAAACTTCATCTCAAGGTCATTTCGAAGGTTTGATACACCTTTGAAAATCATTTAGCTACTTTCCTAAAAGTTTTTCAATCCGGGCCCTCTATTGTTGGAGAATCATAACTTGTAATTGTGGTAAAAAAAGTTTCAAAACGATTTTACGATCAAATAATAAATTGATTTAATTTAAGAGAAAGTAACTGCACCTTTCATCAAGAATAAAAAAAAGAATAAAAGTGCTACGCTTGTCTTTTTCAAGATACAATTCACTAAATAGTATGAACGAATGAACTTATATTTCTACGTTACACAAGACAACATAAACATGCCCGATGAATTGAATATCGATGACTGTCGAAGTCGAAGAGATAATTTATTGTTCCCTGTTTACTAGAGTTACCAAATTTATAGGCCAAAAAAGAGACAGTCGTGTGACATAACTTGTTATCTGGTACCAAAGTACCAAAAAGAATAGCACTATTTGAGGTTACGTTATTACGACAGTTTCCTGCGAAATTCATTATCTCCTGCGCATGCTCGCTCTATGTTCCATGTCCGGAAATTTTTGTCCATATTCAAAACTACCAATTTTGTCGTAACATTCGATAAAATAGAAACACCGCATGTAATTTTATGTTGAGAGAACTCTCTCCCTTGGCATATACACTCACAGAGGGAGAAGCTTTGGTGAGAAATGCAATTGTTTTAATTGACTGAATAATTTCTTGGGATAACGTCATTCCTCCCATTAAGATTAATACTGAACTAGGATAATATCCATATGCAAGTAATTTCAAAGACTTGAGTTTATACTTACCAGTGGATGGTTACAATCAGCTTACAAAATCACTTCACCAAAAAGTCGTGGCACAGCAAATGAGAAATCGTGGCGTTGAAACGGTTTTCACGATAAAGTGTTGCCAACTGCACGCAAAGAAATATTGTAGAACGTTATTTCCAATGTTGCCATTCTTGAATGCCTGTTTGTTTTACATTAGTTTTTTGGTACGCGTCGGCTAATTGAAATTCAATAATTATTATTAGTAAGCTTTGATTTCAGTCGTTTCTCTGAACGAGTTGTCCAATTACATATAAAAAAGCGAACAATGAACTAATTGCGAAATTATTCGTCGTAAAACATGGCAATGTTGCTCTAGATCGATTTTAGTATAAACATTAAACATCATACAATAAACAAGAGGCGCTGAAAAATTATCACAGGATAATATGCAAGATTTCGAAGAAACTCTTATCTTTTCTGCTGTGCATAGCTAGCATATATCTTCAATACTTCAGGTTTTTCGGCTTCAATAGAACCGAGGTCAGAATAAAAAAATTAGAGGGACTGTTTAATCGAACTATAACATAACTCTTCATTCAAGTTGAATTCAGCTAATGTACGAGAAATCGAAACAAAAGATTCGAAAAGCATGAAGGAATGAATGAATAAACATTAACTCAGATTCATGGTTTTATTCGATGATTATGGCATTCTTTATAGAATTATGAAATTATTACAGTATCTCTCGTTTGTCGTTTACCGCTTCAAAAATTTTGGATACTGGAAAAAAATGTTCAATGTGGTGTGGCAGCACTGCGTGAGAATCACAAAAGAAAAACATGATCCATTATCAGGAATTGTTGAGCCACGAAGGAAAAAAAATTGGAATTCACAGGAAGCATTAATAATATGAACAGAACTTGGAATTAGTTACTGGAGGCGAGGAAGTGCTGGAATTTTCGAATGAATCTGCAGATTCCGGTTCTTTCTGTACATTTTATTGTGTTACATCTCAACAAAGTTTTTCCTTACCGTGTAGTTAACAATAATATTTTGAGACATAATTAGGAATTAGTCTCTTTGTTCCTAGATGAATTTCATTTTCCTAATCCATTCTGATTTTAGCAAAAGTAGGGATCGCATTAGTTACTAGTTGAATAGGCTCTCTAAAAGACTTTTTCCCCAGTCGTCCTTAGATTTTTGACCTGTTTATATAAAGAGAACAGAGTTAGAAATTTCTTACAAAAATATGATGAATTACAGTTTTTCAGTTAATTTATTTGTACCGACCAGAAAATTTGTGAATTTAAATAAATTTTTATTCTTTTTTGATGTATTTGATTATAAAGGGTTAATAATGATTCAATAATTCAAATAATATATTATCGACGTTTCGGGTTGAACCCTTTTTCAAGATATGATAATTTAAATATTTGACAATGTTGTTATGATAAGTTTGCTTAGTACAATAATCTGACAAATGAAAAACAAAAAGATGAAGACTTGATATGAATTATTTGTTAAGAATAACGTTGAGTATATTTGATTCAAATTTCGAATATCTGTTCTGTCATTAATTGCTTCAGAGTTTTTTTTTGTTATGAATCATTTCAAGAAATTCTCGTTTTTCTGTTTTTTTCGTAAGCTAGAATTTTCGCTGTGTTAAAATCAAATGTATGTTTTAAACCACACATTCAAATAAAACAACTTTTTACGAAATTAAAATCGGAAACACTAAAAAATGATAAATCTAACATCGTTTACCAAATTTCATGTAAAGATTGTAACGGAGTTTATATTGGACAGACAGAACAAAAATTGAAAGAAAGAATGAAAGGTCATAAATACTCTAAAGTACAAGCAGCATTGTATAAACATGAACAAACATTGAAACATACATTTGATTTCAATACACTGAAAAGTCTAGATTACGAAAAAAACAGAAAAACAAGAGAATTTCTTGAAATGATTCATATAAAAAAAAACCTCTGAAGCAATTAATGACAGAATAGATATTCGAAATTTGAATCAAATATACTCAACTCTGAACAAATAATTCATATCAAGTCTCCATCGATTTGTTTTTCATTTGCCAGATTATTGTTACTAAGAAAAACATTGTCAAATATTTAAATTATCATATCTTGAAAAAGGGTTCAACCCGAAACGTCGATAATATATTATTTGAATTACTGAATTTTTATTAACCCTTTATAATCAAATACATCAAAAAAGAATAAAAATCTATACAAAAAGGGTAAATACATCAAGAAAGAATATAAATAAATTCGCACTCACGATTTATTCTTATATGTACCTACAAGCGAAGTATGAATAAATTCCTATTGTTATCCACAAACATCCACAACGTGAACGGATTTAAATTTATAAATGAAAGTACGCTCAACAATAGTGGAAAAAATCAGATAAAATCATAATTTGGGAAAAAAGACGATAGACTAACAACGTCCATCAACTTTGACATCAATCAGCCCAAGTTTATCGAAGATGTTCTACTAGAACAAGATTTTGGCTGCGAATCTTTTTTTTTGAAATTTTCTACTCTTACTATTAATATTATTATTATTCCATTACTACAAAGAATCCCGAAATATAATTCGAAATTAATCATGAAGGAAATTTATTGAAAATTCAGATTAATCCTCAGGAAAAACTGAAGGTCAGTTTCAAATCGCCTCGTGAACGGTCACTCTACCGTCACGATTCTGCGCTGTTGACAAAAAGAAGCACATTTTGTGAACAGCGCAGAATCGTGACAGTACATTGTCCGTGCACAACGTGAGTTGAAACAAATCTTTGATTAGTAGTGAATTTGACTTCGATACTTGCAGGAAACCGAAAGTATCTTTCGAATAAAGCAGAATATTGTGGGGATTTCATGACAATTTTGCGTCATTTTCTAGAAATTTAAAAAATGGGTCATTAAATACACGAAATATCAAAAACATGTACAGATTCTGGAGAATCTTCTGAGAAATTCAGGGAAGTTACAAAACATTTGAAAAAATTCGTACAAATATTCAATGTCGTTCGATTCTGGCGAAATTACATCTCGTAATTGGAAAAACTGAAACAAAAATTTTGTAAAATCGTGGAATATTTTCCAGAAATCCCTAATCTCTACAAAATTCAATAATAGAATATGTAGTATGTAATGAAGTGTCAAATTATACTTACACTCAAAAACATGACCCTACGGCTCCTGTAATGAGGAGAAAAATATGTAAATTTTTTATGTACTTTCTCTCCTGGCGCCCATGGAAAAGCGTTTACATAGTAAGAAAGCGAATTTCTAGATTCTTTTTTACCTAATTTGGTTGACCAAATTCGAAATTTCTACCCAGCTACATACAACTTTAATTTGCACCTACAACAAATAGTATGCAAGATATTTTTATAATAAATCAAAGTACCTACTGCACTATTTGTTTTCCTTCCGAGACACCATTTGTGCAATTCCATCGATTATTATCCGTTTCCCATACCAACTTTTAACATACCTGAAACAAGGAATGAAAATAATTATATTCGAGGCATTTTCTTCAAATAACCTCCTTGAGAATCTTCTAAAGCAAACGACGGTCATGCAGTAGGTACCAAGGAAATGATTACTGAACATCCAGAAGACTACAAATGAAAAATAATTAACGCCTACAGATAATGCAGAGTATTTAAGCAGGGAAATCGATGCACATGCTGTTCAGTTAGCTAGCATTAAAAAGGCGCTACAATCTATTATTTTACTGTGCGGTAATTTAGGAAATGCATAGTTTATTATAAAATTATTGTCGACACACAAGCAGTAAGAGCATCCATTGTTATAAAAATATCGTCATGCTTTCTACATACAGTATTCACAATTTCGTCATAAACATTTAAAAATAAAACATTCAGGTTTTTTACGTATTGAAGATCACGATCACATGGGGGTGAAATTATTGAAATGCCGCCGCAAACATATCAACTTCATCGTCGGGCCTAATAGTGTAAGTATCCATAAAATTTACGAATTCCTCTTGCGAGGCAGTTTCATTTAGTATTTTATATGCCCTTAATAAATTGTGAAATCTCTCAGAATAATCCGGGTATGCTAAAACTCTTTCGTTTGCGAAATGGACAGAACGTGATACCGGACAGTCAGGATGAATCTCGCGCATGAATAGACCCAATCTACCGAGATAATTTTCAAAACCCCTGTCATTATATTTAATTCTTGGTGCGCCTGTAAGATACTCAGCCGATACATGAAATCTGGATCGCGATTGAGCGATCTGATCTCTTTGGATTTTGAAAATTATTAATTCTGGCAAGCCCTCGAAAATCCAAGCGATTTGCGATCGTACGAGAAGTTTCGTCGCCTGGTAACCAATATCGCAGCGGCGAGTACCCGCGGGCAAGAACGAAAACCAATGGTACTCATCCCGAGTCAGAGTAAATGGAAAACATTGACCGATAACAGGGGTGGTTGGTCTTATGTCGCGTATTCCAGCTAAATGCAATACTCTAATCGTCGAGGCCCACTTCCCTATAGTATTAAAACAATCTGTCACATCCTGACCATCCGGTTGACGAAATAATCTTCGAGCGATTTGTGAGAGATTTGTCGGCAACTCAGATGATTCAACTTGCTCATGCGTTATCCACCAATTCGCTTTCGTAGCGACAACCACTCTAATCGCCGTTTCTATCGATATCGAATCCAAAAGTCTGGCAGGTGGTAAGTGTCGTACTGTTGGGTCTTTAGTACTAACTTGATGCCAATAGCCATCAGGCGCCGTTCCTACCTTTGCCACTAAACCACAACCTATGACCGCCATTGCCGCAGATGTGTAAAGCTCTCGGATGGATTGGCTTTTATCTTCGTATCTCTTGTAAGCCCATGCACCCGCGTACCTGATACATTCCTCTTTGTTGGCAGTTCTCAAAATAGGTAAGCTTTCGTCTTCATATAAACCAAACGCGTGGCAAGCCGATAGACCAATAGAATACAATAAGTCAGTTAAATATGGTACATTGCCCGAACAACACATGGTGAATGTAAAACTGAAAAAAAAACAAGTTAGGGTTAGGTTGAAACTAAAATCTTCCTGAACACTTACTGTAAATAATTATCATTAATACTTAAAGAGATATCAAAGATTCAGAATTATTCATATTATGGTTCGATTGCACTGTGACCTCAAAAAAAATGGCACCTAACTTAAGGCCATTCAGTTATACGATCGAAAAAAACTGATATGCAGCAAAGAGCACGTCTGATCTAAATTAAAAACGTAACGTAGCAAACTTATTTAATAGAATATAAATTCACATATTGACTTTAAAACAACGCAAAGAAAAATAAATTAAATACAATTGAATTTTATCACAAAGCTTTAGAAATACTACTGAAAACTAAAAAAAAATGATGCAAATACACAGGAGAAATGAAAACCCTGAAACTATATAATTCCTCGAAAAATCAGTGACTGGGCTACTAGAGATTAATTCATGAAGAATGTTAAATGAATTATCTTCACGAAATCTAAATATTATGACTTTTCTCACTTTTTCATTATTCAAACTTTATCAAATCTTCGTAGATATGGTAAATGCCACAGGAAGGGGAGAGACGTCAAAATCAGGGTAGATATCTATCTTTTAGGGGCAAACATGAGGTATAATTGCAAAACTCTTTAATCAGGTTGGGGCAACTGGACAACAATTGGCATATAATTTAGTTTTGAATAGATCGGAAACCAGTGATTGAGGCACGTGTTGATCAAAAATTGATTCGGCCGTAAATATTAGCTCGATCCAAGTTTCCGTTTGATCGGAAATCAAAGTTATACGTCGTTGACGTCGCTGTTAACTTCTGCGCGGTTGGTTCACCTGGTCGGAAGTTCGCATATCGACCGTCAGAGGTCGTGATCGTCGCACGTCAGCGACATTTTACATTGTATTGACTCGCCATTCGTACGCCGTAAATAAAGCGTTTTTATCGCGGTGTGTGTGAATTAAATGTGCGGTTGATGTGTCGGTGCGTGCGGAACGCGTTTCGTCCGTCGAAATAACGATGGCCGTGGACGGGTCCGCGGGGCCGTTTCGTATTCCGAGTTAAAAAGTCCATCCAGTGGGTCGGCCGTGTTATGTCCGACCGCCGGCCTTCCTCCGGTTATGTTCGCTAAACCATGGATCAGGAAGTAAAACAAAGGAACCGTCGCAGAAAACGCGCCCAGCGTATGCAGCAGGCACAGCGAGAAAACAACCCCGACCGTAGTAACCACCGCAGCAGCGCCAGCCAAAGAGATGGAGACAGCGCGGACGAAGACGTCGTCGTCAGGGAGAAGCCCCAACGGCCCCCGAATCGACGTAAAAAGTCGAAGGAGCCCCTCGTCGAAGAGGACATCGTCGACGGGTTCGCGATACTCGGCTTCAAGACCTACGACGATCTCGAGGTTGGTCCCCCATTTTTAACCTAAAATCGCTGTTTCAGTCCACCCTAATAAGAAACGTTACGTTCCCCCTTCGGTGACAGTTGGATCGATTTCCTTACCATTTCGGAGGTCAATGTTTGGTTTTTTGAGAAATTTCGCACGGGTGTCTCTTTCGCCGGAGACAACCTACGGTTCAACGTCCTTCCCTTTACATATTAGATGCTCCGCGCCGTTGGCGCACTTGAATAATGCACCGTGGTCGAGTTACTACCAGTTAACTGCTAATTGTTCTGTGAAATAATTGAAAATTTGTATTCTCCACCGATCTGGTCGGTTACGAGCCGAATATGGTAGCGTTCTTCCTTTTTCGATTACGTCGAATGTGTTCATTATTTTCCTCGGGTTTTGTTAACGCGAAACGACGTACCGCGTACGGTGAGTTATTTATTATCCAGCGGATTGTTCGCTTTTTCTTTCAATGAATCGAATCCCGATTGGAAACGACGATTTTATTAAAAGTTTTACTTTGACAAACCGATAATGACATTCGTTTGACAGTTGGAAAAATCATTTTTCTGCTCGATGTTTTTATTCATTTCTGTGTCGAAATATTTTTGAATGTCATCGGTGTAACCTGTAACAAATTCTGTCACAAAATCTATGATCCAGACAATATTTTAGGGGTAAACAGTTTATTTTATGTTAGGTTCGACTGATGATTAACGTGAAACGTGAATTTTCACGAACGTAATTCATTGACAAATTTGATTTATCTCAGAAACGGGATGTAACCGATAAAAATCCTATTAATGAATTCAAGGGCACTTGATAGCAATCAATGGCGACGATTATTGCTAAATTTTCTGTTCGTTTCATTAATCGTAAGAATGTACCTATTTGGAAACGTTTCATCACTTTTTCTAGGTTCTCTCGAGGATTAAGAAGTTGGAATTATTGTTTACGCTCACCTGTTTACTTTGTTGGATTCGAATTCCAATGTTTCTTGACGAGTCGCTGCAGATATCCGAATAATTCGAAGATTCATCAGAGCTTTTCCATAAAAGAATTTGTTTTTCATTAGAATAAAACGGACGCTATAAAGACAATTATTTGCGTACAATATGTCAATTGTCAAAACCGGATCACAGATCAATGACACCCAATTTGACTGTTTATACTTCAGTGCAAAAATATTTATAAATGTCATTGATTTGATTGACAAACATGAGCGCCGACAGTAAGAGGGTCAAGTTTGAGCCCTTATAAAGAAATAAACTATGTAAATAAAGAACTTTCATATTTACAAGAGCCGTGGGTAATGTCTTTTAAGAGTATGTAAAGTGTGTGTAAATGAATAATTTTACATGTAAAATTTTTTATTTTATATTGACAAATACTCAGTGTATGTCATAAATATATGTCATAAACGTAGGGCCAACACGCCAGTTTGCCGACCACAGCCTATTCTCGACTATTTGTCGCATAGTTCTTACAAAGTGTTAAAAAATAGTGAAACTCATAGGATTGAAATATTGAATTCTTAGCTACCCACACACAAGTGCGCTATGACACTTTACACGCATTGATTCATAAGATTAAGAACATTGCGATTAGTAACGATACAGTGTAGATGAATGAATAATTCAAAAAAAAAAAATAGTGATGTATCCCGATTTTCACAATAGATATTTCATCATTTTTCGTATTTGTCGGATTTGCTTGCCCTTTATAGACGTTGTTTGGAATCTATAGAATGCAAAAACATAACTTTTACTCCAAATTACCTTATACAAACGTCTTTGGTGCTCGAGAAGTGAATTACCAAACTCTTAAAACTTTCAGCTTCGTTCGATGCTTGCACAATTTTCCGATATTAAACTAACTTCTATTCTCGTGTTGTTGAATAAAAACAGTAAAGCATCTTTGTTGGGAAACTGAAAATGGGTAGATGAGCATACTAATTCCCGATTTGTTCAATCACATCAATTTCGTTAATGATGTGAACTGATATGAAATTATTTATTTTTTTTTCGGCATATGTGCTCTATTGATTTTATATTCATTTCGAAATATAATTAAACTATCAGCAAGTTTAAAAAATTAATTATCGCAAAATGAAATTCATTCAAAATTATGCTTATCGACATTTCAATTTATGCTTCATATGACCGATTTATAAATATTTTAATATATATTTCTGAACACTACAGTGGGCAGAAAAAATCAATTTGAACAAATTAGAAAATATTCGCCGCTCCAAAAAAATAGCTTCTAAAAAAATATTTTAAAGATAAGAAAGTAATAAGAACGGAAAAACAAGAAGTTATAGGAGAAGAAAATTGGAAAGAATAGAAAGATAGAAGAATATATGAATATTCAAATAACATTAGAAATTTAAAAAAGGATTAACAAAAAGTAGAAAGAAAGTATGCATTTTTCGTTCGGTAATTTTCTCTTCTGCACATAGCTTCTTAGAGTCGTTGCGATGACACCATTTTATCAACGCCTTATAAATTTAACCATTGATTTGTTCATTAAGGACAATTAAGTTCTACATCATTACAATATGTGATTCCTGTAATTACGACAAATTACAAGGATACCGCATATGCTGCGGGGTATGGGAAAACCCAGGAACTCATACAGCTCGTTACTTTGTCAAGGAAAAAACAATTGGAGATTGAAATTCGTACATTTGGATATTGACGTTCGCGTGTTCGATTTCAGGTAAAACGATCAAATTGAGTTGAGCGTTCCACATATTGGGCGAAAAAACCGTTTGAAACAAATCACAACGTTTTTACGTCCGAATCACAGAATTCAGAGAATTTCTAGGAAATCTCTTCTATATACCGGAACGCTTCTCAGGACAATTCTTAATTGATTTTGCTGCTGATTTGAGAAAAAAAAAGAAAAATAGGTTAATTGTGAGAGACAAAGAAAAAATGTAATAATATAAGCGAACAAACATCCATCTTATACCTGTCGAGCAAACGTAATTTTTTCATTCCCTGCTAGACTTTTCTTATAACTAGGGCTAGGATAGTCATGCAAATGCATGTTGCATGCATATTGTGCATATTTTACTATTTGAAGCATATTTTGATTTAAAGTGCATGTTCGAGCATATTTTCTAATATTGTGACAAAATCTGAATAAATTGATAACAAATGTTTCTGATTTTGAATCAATACTATTTATAACTTGTGATTCGTAACTAATACTGATTATTTCGTGGAATTGAAACTCATTCGAATTTCGAGTTGTTTATTTTTTGTTAAAATGATCAACACTTCGACTACTGCACGTATTTTGTGTTAGTAGAAATGTAATAGTAACCACTCTATTACATTCTCAAATTCTCATTCGTCTCGTGGTTTTCAAAGTAATCGGTTGATTCAAAATTAGTCGAAATGCCGAAGGATCGAAAAGAAACACGCGGTGAATTTATATTGCGTATGAAAGGAGAATTTCCCAAAGTATTTCGCTCTGATGGATCAGTTTTATTTTGTACGTATTGTGAATGTGTGGTTCAAGGACAAAAAATATTTCAAGTAAAACAACATATTGCATCATCGAAACACAAAGTGGCCTTAGATAGAAGGAAGAAAATTTCCAATAATGCAATAAGCCAATCTTTAATACCGAATCATCAACCAAAAGCAGGACCAAATTTGCGGGAATTCAATCTGGATTTATGCAAAACTTTCGTTGAAGCAAATATACCGCTAAGCAAAGTCAATCATTCGAGTCTGGTGCAATTCATCGAAAAATACACTACACATTCGGTTCCTGATGAAAGTACACTGCGTCGAAACTATGTGCCTCATCTGTACAATGAAAAGATTGAGAAATTGCGCAATAAGGCTGATGGAAAATATATTTGGATTACTCTGGATGAAACGACAGACGTTGAAAAAAGATCAGTTGCGAACTTTCTTTTTGGCATTTTGGATGATGAAAGTGAGAGCGGAAAGTCGTATTTGCTGAATGTCAAAGAATTGGAGAAATGCAACGCCAACTCAATCGCAACATTCTTTAATGAATCGCTAATACTTTTGTGGCCGAAAGGTATAGTTTTTTTTTACATTGATGTGACCGACGGCTTATCCGGAATTTGTTGAATATGTTTCTTTTTTATATGAAAGGAATTCAATACGACAAAGTGATGCTAGTGACTACCGATTCTGCTGCGTATATGATCTGTGCCATGAAATCTTTACGTGTTTTTCCGAAGATGTTGCACGTTACATGCTTTGTTCACGGATTACACCGCTTGGGAGAATTCATTCGTTCACATTTCTCCGATGTAAACAATTTGATTTCAAAAAGTAAAGGCGGTGTTTGTAAAAGTAAGTATTTGGAATTTTTATACGCGTCGTATAGTTGAAATATTGTTTCAATTTCTTTTCAACTATTTTAGTCACCTGCACGGCGACATTTATTCAAAGAGAAATATCCAAATACACCGTTACCACCGGAACCTATTGCTACTCGATGGGAAGTTGGCTTGAAGCTTGCGAGTACTATGCCGATCATTTTGTAGCAGTGAAATCGATAATCGACGATTTAAATGTAAAAGACGCTGAATGTATTAGGGAAGCAAAGAAAATACTTTCGTTCCCCAGTATTTGCCATGATTTAGCGTTCATAAAAGCCAACTTCATGTTCGTCGTATAAAATTAAACAATTGGAAACGAAAGGTTTGGAAATGAAAAAGTGCGTAGATATATATGAAGAAGTTCAAATGATCGATCTTGAACTCAATGGAGGATAAAGATTCCACACAAAGTTTGAAGAGATTATAGCTCGTAATGTGAACTACAACGTTTTGGTTAGGATTAAAGATATTTTGAATGAAAATGTACGAAATGAGAGCCATAGCGTTTTGAATGAATACATAGCATCGTTGATGCCATATGAAATCGCGCTATTCAAATTCGCCGTTGTGACGTCAGTGGATGTGGAACGTTCTTTTCAACCTACAAGTCCGTTTTAAGCGAGAAGCGACGATCTTTCACGTTTGAACATCTAAAGTACCACCTTGTTTTGACATGCAACAAGGACCTGTTGTGAATTTTTATATTCTACTGCAAATGTAATGATATGATGTGAGACATGCATGTACATACTGAAATAAGAACATTTGCTGATTATAAAAAATGAAGAACTAATTTTCCAAACATATTTTCACCGTCTTTAACATAATTCTTTTATTTTTTTGTTATTTTTTGAGTGCATATTCTTGAGCATATTAAAATGTTTTAAGCGAACAAACATCCATCTTATACCTGTCGAGCAAACGTAATTTTTTCATTCCCTGCTAGACTTTTCTTATAACATTCATAACTGGCGCACACAATTATTATCATCGTATGAGAGGGGAGCAAACGGCAGCTGCTCTTACCTGTCCCCCAAAGCAACTACGCCCATGCCTAGATTTATTCCTATTGTGAACAGCAGCAAGGAAATTTTTTTCTTCCCTCGATTCCTATATATATATACTAGTTGACGAAGTTTCGAAAACGAAAAAAAAAACAACAACCGACGGCAAGTCGCAGCGTTAACTTTCCTCGCCCACCGACGATATCGTTGTGCGAACTCGGAACTCGAATCGAAATCGTTTTGCAAGTTTTCGGCGAAAAACGCAAGAAAGATGATTCCCCCGGGCGACTTTATGATACATCACTTCCAAAACAAGAGAAAGGGAAAATTGCGGAAGTTGGAATAATGCTTCCGCGGAAATATGCGGAATGCAATGTTCCGGAAGAATGGGATGGATGATTAAAGAACCGTTCGTTTTTCGAATTTTTATTTGGCGGTAATAAAATACGGGAATGGCGTCGTTAGTTCGGGGATTAAGTAAGGAGGAACGATGTCTTCTAGCAATTGCTGTCTCGAGGAGAGCTTCGGGTAATAATTATAATTATATGCGGTTAATATTGGTTTTACGATTGCGAAACTTTTTTGTTCGTTTTATTATATTATACGTTTGTTTTTCTTCTCACGAAACATGTTTCAGATTTGACAGCCGACGCAATACCGCGCCCGTTTATCATATCTTTCTTTATGACGTTATTCGCGTATCGAAACATTCATTCCTACTACGAAAAGTTGCGAGATAAAAGTTGCTTCTGCAACGACTTCAATTCGCCATAAAATCCATTAGCGGCACTAACATATTGTCAACGAAATCTAGCGTTACGAGACAACTCGCAACTTCGTGGAAGTCGTAAACGTTAACGTTTCGGTTCTTTACCCGCACAAGAGAACACATAATAAAATTGCTTTGAATCATAATTCAAATAGGGAACTATTAGGATTTAGTACCTGCGAAAGGTGTTATTTTTATTATCTCTCTGAATAATTGATCTCCTGTAAAATTGATTGGAAATTCATTTTTTTAAGAATCTCTTCAAACGGGCTTTCACGTTATTATTCAAATTCGTAGAAGTTTTTTCTGTTTGCATATCTCCAATTTTGCCTGTGCGTCATCACTATACATTATATATAATGAATTTTCATTTATGTTTCCGAGTTTCCAACATTTGAAATTTTTATTGAGTCATTCGAAGTTTTCTGTTCAATATATTATAGTTTCAATTGAACATTCGACGTTTTTATTTGAGACGACAAATATTAAACCAAGTGGTAGAAGTTGGTTAGAAGTTTGAGGTTGAGTTTATGCCAACATTTAGACCATTCAGAGCATTTCAATATTCAAGCTCTAAAGTCGGTATCGGTCAAGTTTTCGAAGTTTTTAATTCGACATTATGTTCAATTCAAAATTCAACTCAGTCTAACTTCGAAATTTTCATTTCAACATTGCAAGTTGTTTCCCAATGTCCAAAGCTTTTGTCAAAATAACTCATTCCAACATTCGATGCTGTCAGTCCAACTTTCAACATATTTGGTCCAGCATTCAAAGACAATTTAACGTTTGAAGTTTTCATTTCGTGATTTAAATTTTGATTCAATATTCAAGTTTGAGAGTTTTCATTTCAGATTTAAAATTTCCAAATATGAAGTCTTTCAAGTATTTAGTCCAAAAATCAAAACTTTTAGTCTAGCATTCAAAAATATTTAGTTCACTTTAATATCCATGTTTTAGTTGAATATTCGAAGTTTTCATTCAATATAGTAATCTCTTAATTGACTGATTGAATGTTTTAGTCCAAAAATTCAAAATTTTTTGTTCAGCATTCGAAAGTTTCAATACAAAAGTGACGGTTTTCATCCAAATATTCATTCAGGCTGACACTTAAAGCTTTCACTAGAACATTAAAATTTTTCCGTCCGGGATTCTAAGATTTCATTTTATTTTTCGGTGTTAAACGTTTCCGGTCAACAGTTTTAATTTTTTAATTCAACATTAAAATTTGCCAATTCAACATTCGAAATTTTTTGTTAGAAGTATTGTCCTAACATTCGAAGTTTTTAGTCCAACTTCCAACAATTTCAGTCCAACATTCAAAATCAGTCCAACATTTCAGTTTTTTTACGAAGTTAACTATGGATTAAAAATTTTGATTTTGTCACAAAAGAATTTAAATGTTGGATTGAGAATTCTTGATATAAAATTTTTAACTTTGGCAAAAAACCTAGAATTTTAAATTCAAAATGTTCGACTAATTTGATTGTTGAAATGAAAGCTTTAAATATTAAACAAACTTTGAATGCTTGACCTTTAGTCTAGCAATCAAAGTTTGTCCAAAGTTTTGAAGTCTTCAATTGAGCGATCGAAATTTTTAGTCCAAAAATTTTTTAGTTCCATATTTAAGAATTTCAGTCCAAAATTGCCTATTTTCAGTCAAATATTTAGTCCGGGCGATATTTAAAGCTTTTAGTGCAGCTTTAAAATTTTTCTGTCCGAGATTCTAAGACTTCATTTCATTACTCCGTTACTGGAAGTTTTCAATTCAATATGTAAGTCAACATTCGAAAAAGTTGGACTCACTTCGAAAGCTGGAAATAGTAGACTAAAAATTTTCGCTCTTCGACTAAACACTTCGAACACTAGTTTGGGAACTTGAAGTCTTGAATGAAAAATGCGAATGCTGATTTGAAGTTTGAAATTATGAACTGGAAACTTTTGATTTCGGACTAACTTCTACTTACTTGAACTGTTGAGCATTGGACTAAAGACTTTGAATGTTGGACTGATTTTGAATGTTCACTTGAAAACATCCTATGTTCAATGAAAATCTTTGAATGTTTGACTCAAAGTTCTTAATTTTGAACTCAAATTATTGGATATTGAAAGGAAATCTGCGAAAATTTGACTGCTGCACTGGACACTTTAAATGCAAGCATGAGAATGAGGGTTGGAAATTCTGTATATCTAACTAAAACCTGACAATTTTTATCTAACACTCTATCGAAAATTAATTTTTTCAATAAAAATTTCGAATGACTTCAAATGTTGAGCTAACTTGGTCGCGCAACTAACTTGGACTGATGGACTTAAAGTTTTGAATATTGGACTAAACTCTCCGAACGTTTTGTTGGAAACTGACAATCTAAATGAAAACTTCGAATACTGACTTGAAATATGTAATCGAAAATTTTAAAAGTTGAATTGAAGATATCAAATATTGGACTAACTTTGAATGTTGGACTAAAAACATTTAATATTAATATATAAAGACATGAAATGTTAAAATGATAATTTTGCCAACATTTTGAAATTTAGCAAAGAACCTAGTATTTTGAGATCAAAATTTCGAATGTTGAACTAATTTGAATGTTGAATTGAAATCTTGCAATGCATAATTCTAGGTGTAGCAACTAAAATTTTTCCAATTTTTTCTCTGTCATTCGATGTTTTCAATTTAGTATCTAGTTTAAAGTTAATATATGAAGTTTTTAGTACAACAATGCGGAATTTTTCAGTGAAATATTTAAACTTTTCAGTCTGGTGTTTGAATTCAAGCTCATATTGAAGTTTTGAAAGTAGAATTCAAATTTTTCCGTCTGAGATTCAACGTTTTGAATACAAAATTCAACGTTTTTTGTCAAGCATTCAAATCAATCCTGTTTTTTTTTGGTCAGATCAACTTCCAGGAACTTTTAGCCCAATAGGTCTATCAGAGATATAACCTTTCAACTAATCAATGAAGATACCTCGGAAGCGAAGATTGTACAATTGCCACAGGATAAGATAAAAAATAAGATACATGAAAAGGCAAAGTACATCCCTGCAACAGACATTCCGCTGTCTAAAAATTCACGGACAAGTTCGACAAAAGAGATGACCTGACAGATATCATTTTACAGAACGTTTTTAGGATTCCATTATAAACGCCTGTTTCGGCTATCTTACAAAAAATACCCAAGACTGAAATAAGTTATTAAAGCGGGTTCGCGCATGCGTATCGAACTCACCACAGCATTTACGGAAATCCTATCTTAGATAGAGGATCAAGAAGTTTATCGGCGGTAGGCGGGGTGAGTTCGAGGACGGCGGCGATCGGACGAGCGGTTTTTGGCGATTTTTTTTGTCTCAATTGGGAATCGTCGCTATTGAAGTGGGGTCGAAAAGGTGGAAGGGACTTTAGAATCGAAAAAGTCGTCTAGCTCAAAAAGTACGGACAACTGAAGAATTAAGAGGCACGTCTTTTCCGTATTCTTCACAAGCACCATTTGCACACTTTTGCCTGCTTGGTGGGTGATATCAGATTACTAGTCATAATGGCTGTTATAAAAGATTAACGATGAATTCTTTGAGAAATGTCAACATCAGCCATCTTTCTCAATATATTGACAAGTATATAATGAGTAAGGAAGTCTTGGGTTATCAGCCTGGTTAAATAAAAATTGGAAGACTCTTCTTTCTTTTCCTCGAGCTTTCGGAATTAGTTTATTCCCTCCTCAGGAGAAGCTACAATTGTGGTAGGAAAAGAAATCGCTTATTAACAATGAAAGAATACTTACAAAATTGAGATTAGTACAATTTTAGATGTTATGTGTAACAATTATTGTTAGAACGTTTTCGAAAGGGATACAATCAAAAATTTGACTTTAGATTCGATGTTGTCAAACATTCTGAATTTTGTAGTTCAAACTACAATGTGAAAATTTTTAATAAATTAAAGTTTTCTTTTTTTATCAATTTCAATCAATGATGAATACCAGTTACTCAAGGAAGAAATGTCAATCCCGGAGTTCATGGAATTGTTTGATTGTGCTATCCTGATCATCTCTAAGATAATACGTTTCCTATAATCAGATTCATTGTCCCAAATTTTTGTTTCATTGCAATTTGGAAAATGACCAGTCGAAATGGCATGTTGTGCTAAAGCACAAAAATTCTTTCCTGTTCCTGTTCTCTTGTGTTGAGTTATTCTTTGTTTTAATGTAGTAGTTGTTTGACCAATGTATTTTTTTCGCTTCACTACAAGGAATTTTATATACAACATCACTTTTCTGAAAGGTAGGTGTAGTATCTTTCAGATTAGTAAAAATGGTTTTCAATGGTTTGATGTTTTTTGTAGTTATTGCAAAATTTTCATTTTTCAAAAGTTTTTCGAATTTTTCTGTAAGTTCTTCGATGTATGGGAGAGTTATATAAGTTTTCATTCTGTTTTGTTCTGAAGGATCTCGTGAAGTTTCAATAGTTCGCTGTCTTCATTCTGCAGTCTGATATAAAAATTTATTCGATAAACGTTTTGGATAACCATTTTCAATTAAAATAGCTTCTAATTTTTTAATATTGAAATCTCTCAATGGCGAATGAGATAAACGACAAAATCTAGATTTTAAATTTTGAATAATATTTATACATCGAAGAATTCAGAGAAAAATTTTAAAAACTTAAAAAATGAAAATTTTGCAATAACTACAAAAAACATCAAACCATTGCAAACTATTTTCACTCATTCGAAAGATACTACACCTACCTTTCAGAAAAGTGATGTTGTATATAAAAATACTTGTAGTGAATGCGAAAAAGAATACATTGGTCAAACAACTACTACATTAAAACAAAGAATAGCTCAACACAAGAGTTGTATCAGAACAGGAAAGAATTTTTGTGCTTCAGTACAACATTCCATTTCGACTGGTCATTTTCCAAATTTCAATGAAACAAAAGTTTTGGACAATGAATCTCATTATAGGAAACGTATTATCTTAGAGATGATCAGGATAGCACAAGCAAACAATTCCATGAAGTCCAGGAGTGACATTTCTTCTTTGAGTAACTGGTATCCATTATTGATTGCAATTGATAAAAAAAGAAAACTTCAATTTATTAGAAATTTTCACATAGTAGCTTGAACTACAAAATTCAGAATATTTGACAACATCGATTCTAAAGTCAAATTTTTGATCGTGTCGATTTCGAAAACGTTCTAACGATAATTGTTACACATAAAATCTGAAATTGTACTAAACTCAATTTTGTAAGTAAGTTAATAAGCGATTTCTTTTCCTACCACAATTATAGCTTCTCCTGAGGGGGAATAAACTAATTCCGAAAGCTCGAGGAAAAGAAAGAAGATTCTTCTAATTTGTATTTAACCAGACTGATAACCCAAGATTTCCTTACTCATTAGTCATTTGGTACAGTCAACGGAAAGATATTTATAGACAAGTATATATGTCAGCCACTTTTTTTATTTCAAATATAAAAGAAATAGTTTATACTAATAACAATAAATCCTTCTATATACTGGAGATTTATGATCTTGCGTTATTCGATATTTTCGATACCCCAAGTGGTCCGTGCGTGACAAATGGCCATAAAACAGAACACTTGTTGACAAAGCACAAATGCGTGGGAATTGGGTTCTCGAAACACGTGTGAATATTTTTCGAGAGCAAAATCAGGGGCAGGACGACAGTTGTCGTCGAGAGCTCCTCGGGATTGCTAGCCCAACTGAGAAACAAAATAAAACAAATTCCTAACAAATTCCTGACATATATATTATAATAAGAATTATCATCGGACAACGTAGGAACCTGAGAATGGACCGTGGACGGTCAAATACAAGTGTCGGTATGTATTCGATTATCTGGCGTCGCTATTGCAAAATTACAATAGAAATATGAAACCATAGAATCGATTTCCGTCGCATCTCGTTCGGTCCATATACGGAATCGGGGCCGGAAAATTATGCGATGTAGTTCGTTTTATTTCGTAATTCCGGTTACGCCATACTAAAAGTTGCTTTTGAAACGACTTTGATTCACCATAAAATCCATTAGCGGCGCGAACATATTCTCCGATGTATTTCAGCTCGCATCGTACTAAACATACATAGTTTAAATAACAACGCGAACCCCAATTTAAAATCTCACAAATTACCAAAGATTTGTTCATCGTTCTTTTGACGACGAAGAAGACGTTAAGCACCTGCCGCTCAACTTGGTGGCTGACGGTCTCGAGAAAAAATTATGAACCGAGGTGAAGTTTTTTTACAAATTCCTTTTACGTATATCGCATAAATGGTTATTACCTTCGAAGATTAGAAAACGGGTAATTTTCCTACTGAATATCTGTTGTTACTGTAATTACGTCGAATTACCGATAGGATAGGTGGAAAGTTATTTGAATTCGCGTAATAACCACACATTACAACCGTCTAATTGGATTTCTAACTGATAATAAATTGAAAGAAAAAAACCGTACTTACGTACGAATATACGATTTCTGTCAATCAAATGGCGGTAAATGTTTCCGATGCGATTTCAGATTGGAATTTTTCTTCCGGTCGATCGTAAAATCGCGGGACATCTAATCGTACAAAAGGGTCACCGGCAGTAAAAGTTGACCTCCCGACGCGACGATTAAAGATCGCTTAAGAGTTAATAAAAATCGTAATAAATTCCAAAAATATAGACGTTCCGAGGTATAAAAAAAAATCGAACCGGTACCGGTCTTCTTCGTCCGTCTGCCGATTAATTTCGCTCCATTCTTTCAATCTCGGTAATCGGTCGGTTATTACGTATTCCGATACGGGCCGTTAATTTCCCTTTCCCCCCCGTTTTTACTTCGGCGCTCGGGGGCCCTGGGAACAGTCCGTACGAAAGTCGTCGTCGACTCATTGAATATTAATCGTCTTATTTAAGTGAAATAAACTGGACGGTCGACTAGGTAGAAAAAAAACTAGAAGCGCCTCGTTATTATTTATTGCCGCGATTAATCTGCGACATAAAGCATACAATCAGTTCGGGAATGTTGGAACTGATCGCGCAATTTGTCCGCGACGGGGACGACTGAAGCCAAGTGGATTTTTGAATATGTATGATTGCGAATTAATTATTCGAACGAGCGACGATTTGCGATCGTTTACTGTTCGAACGGAGCGTCGAAAGTCGTTTATGTGTTAAATGTCGTATCACTTTTAATTATGTTAAAACGTCTAATCGATCGGCGATAAAATGTTTAATTAATTAACATATCGATTTCCATAAGTTACGATATCGAGTGAAATAGCGGAGACGTTACGTGACGCGATTACCATAGTTTTACACTAAATTTAACTAATAGCTAAAACGGGTAGATCCTTGTTGAATAGAAAAAGTTCTCGACTTCACAATGGATAATATCGGTGGGTCTGAAACATTCTCACCGCGTAGCTCGTAGCTTCAAAAATATCTCAGTCTTTGTTTCATCTGAATTGACTTAGTAGTATTGAAGTTATGACAATTTTAGTTTCCGCATTATTTGAATTTCTCAAGAAGCGCTCCACAGTCGTGTGACGTCAATTCACTTCAGCCGCTGCTGATATGTAGTGACGTCACAGCGGCCGTTTTCGCTTCGTCGTCGGACGCCTAATTAAAGAGCAAATATTTCGGAAACTATGAGACGTATCAAAAAAATTTGTCCACACTAACTTTTCATTCGTAATGAGGTTTAGTATAAAGTGTTCACAACGTGAACAGAGGTCAAATTCAAAGTGGAAAGTTCGTCGTCCAGTTCGATCAGACCACCGGAAAAGCCGAATTCCTTGCACCGAAAGTCAGCATTTTCCGGTCGTACATTGGCCGGTCACGCCATATGACGACATCCTGCCGCGGACCCCACTTTGTAGAATAGTTTGCGTTATTATGTAGTATATAAGTAATAGTTAGTAAAAATAAATTAGTCACTCAACTCCACAAGTTCGATCCATTTTACCGTTGCCACTACGTACCACCCGTACCCAAACACAAGTTTTGATTCGGCAACAAATTGAACACAAGTTTCAAGTTATCAACGAATTGGGCACAAGTTCCAATTCAGCTGTAGACAAAAAAGTGAAGTTACAACAAACTACACTTTCTTTGCACATGGTCCTTCGGGCCGGATTGAACCAGCGACCTATGGATTCCTGAGTGTCTAGAGCCCTTCAGTCTTCTACATATTGAACGAACCGCTCAGAAAATCTAACGCCGAATTCTCCAAGTATATTGTTACAAATACAATGGCATCAAACATCCAAGATCAATGCAACCAACAAACCAGCACTGGAGAAGCCATCAGGCAGATCCTGTCGAACATGAAGAAGGATTCCGGGTCCAGGAAAACAATTTCTACTATCAAACTCGTCAGGTAGCTCTCACTCAGTACTGGGAATCATTTGAAGCTGTCCACGACACCCTGTTGCCTCTAATTCCTGCGGATCACAAATACGTTACCAACGTGAGTCGTAAGAGTTGGCAGTTAGGTGCATCTGTTCTGTTGAACAAATGATCGATGATACAGTTTGGTGCCGAATCTATATCTCGTATAACCAACGGAGATATCGCATATTCTTGAGGACCAATGACGCTAGCTTGTTTGAATTGAATGTCATTGAGCTCGAAATATTTTTGTTCGTTGTAGTGAACTGCCAAAAATGAAGGCTCTGGTCGAATAATGGAAAACGTTGCGTTCGCTTCTTTCCTGGGGATCGGCGTTGTTTTGGAATTTCCAACAATGAATAGATATGCAAATACTTCGATTCCGGAAGTTCCGTGCTGCACAACAATTCTCCGGCATGGACGACTTAGTATTTTAAGAGAGGCTGGAAGCTTCGAGGTGACATTCTTGATGATGACCTTCACCTTGTTTGGTAATATGAAGTCATACAGATGGCCTTCATTATGATACGCCCGGCTTAGCGTAGAATATTTGTTTGAAATTTCTTCCAGATAATTGGTTGCAAGTTGAAAATTTATTAACAGCTGGACATTGATGCGGTTTAAGTCAGTTGTTTTGAACCATCCCTTATTTTCTTCTAATAATTTCAAGCCTTGGTTGAATTTCAAGCGAAAGTTTTCTAATTTTTGGCTGATCCGTTTCTCAGAGGATTCAACCGCTGCGGCGGTGGATACCAGTAATTTGGATTGATGCTTGGTGATGTCAATTAGATGCTGTTGATTCTGATGAAGCGCGTCTATATCATGATACACCTCATCGTTTACTCCAAATACTGACGTCATGAACTTCCTAACAGTCCCCTTTTCCTTCGCTGGTGTTGCGTACAGTTTATGGTTTCCATATGCAATGCAATTTCTGCGGCCTGTTGTTGAAGATGATGAACGAATTCTGTACAATGAACGCCACCTATTTGCTGCTTCCTTCTTGGCACAGTGCTTCAAATTGAGTGATTGTTTGATTCACATTTTTCTGGTCTTCGATCATTTTGTGTTTGGGAAAATTCAAGTCGATTCTTAATGTACCGGTGTCTATGTGAATCATTCCTAAGTGCTCAATGTAAATTCCTGCTTCTAATTGAATCATGGTATAGTTTGCAGTTGAAGGTTGAATTCCTGTGCACAATACGAGGCAACATAGCAGTAGTGATGTTAAATTGGAAGAGACGGACGATTTTGGCCGGTTTTCTTTCTTGATTGATTCTGGCGGCTGATGAATCGGAAGCTTGCATATCTTTGAGATAGATCTCTTGATTTCTTTGTGGTCTGCCGTTTTCGCCGTTATTACTCGCACGAGGCCGTCCTGTCCAGGATGCGTATCTGTAATTTTTGCCAAGGGCCAGTTATTGGGATTAATGTTGTCTTGCTTGATGATCACGATATCGCCAATCTCCAGATTTTCCTCCTGATCGTGCCATTTGTGACGATGCTGAAGTCTTGACAGATATTCCGAAGTCCATTGTTTCCAAAAGTCCTTTTCATTTTTGTATTGACCCCATCTTTTGCTGAGAGACATTTTTTCTGATTCAACATCCGGAATGTCGGGAGGAGCGTTTATAGGTCTTCCAATTAAAAAGTGGCCAGGAGTGAGAACGGCTGTATCTTGAAGAGCGTCGCAAATTTGTGTCAATGGGCGAGAATTGAGGCAGGCTTCTATTTGGCACAGGAGAGTGCTCATTTCCTCAAACGTCAATGTGGTTTCTCCGATTACTCTTTTCAAGTGATGTTTGACGGATTTCACCCCGGCTTCCCATAGGCCTCCAAAATTGGGACTGAATGGAGGTATCCAGTGCCAATTGATTAAGTATTCCGATGCAACCGCATCCTCAAAAGATTTTTCTGGGATGACTTGTCGGAGATATCGATCGAGGGTGTTTTTGGCACCGACAAAATTGGTTCCATTGTCGCTATAGATGTCCGTTACTCTCCCTCTTCTTGACATGAATCGTCGTAGAGCTGCCATGAATGCATCGGTGGTGAGATCACTGACGGCTTCTAGATGAATCGCTTTAGTGGATAAGCAGACAAAAATAGCGATGTAACTTTTGTAGGATTTAGCGCCTCTGCCTTTCGAGAATCGCAATTTAATCGGACCGGCGTAGTCGACCCCGCTGTGAGTGAAGGGAGGTGACGGGTTAACTCTTGCAGCCGGAAGGGTACCCATCTGCTGCTTTACTATTTGTGAACAATTTCTGATGCATTTCACACAATTGCGAATGACTTTCTTTATCTTGTTTTTTGCTTGAGGTATCCAGTATTGCTGTCTCAAGTAGGTCAATGTTTGATTATTTCCCCCATGTAATGTTTGCAAGTGGGCATATTTAATGATGATATCGGTCAGGTGATGCTTATTTGGAAGAATTATGGGGTGCTTTTCGTTATATGCCGCAATAGAGTTGTGCAGTCTACCGCCTATTCTGATGAGACCCTCGTTGTCCATGAAGGGTGTGAAACTTTTGATGGAACTTTTCTGTTTAATGTTCTGTTTTGATTTGAGGCATAGCCATTCCTCGGGAAATGTTGTTTTTTGAACGTACTGTAGCACAGCTGTACGAGCCTCATGAAGATCTGCTGCCGAAAGATTTTTGGATACCGTTATTCGACAGCATTTTTGATGAATTTTTGACAGTAAGCCATGACACGAATAGTTTTGTTCCAGCTCGAAAATTTGTGTGTTAGGATAAATTCTTCTTCTATGGAGGATGCCAATATTATGACGCTTGATTTGTCGTCACTTTCTCCCTCGACCTTACGTAATGGTTTGTACGACTTTATTATTTCCTTGGTATCTCCAGTTAACCATTTTGGCCCTTGCCACCATAGGTCATTGTTTAAGAGCTGACTAGGATTGACTCCTCGTGAGATTAGGTCGGCTGGATTTTCTTGAGTCTTGACATGATGCCAACAATCGGTACCAATTAGTTGATTGATTTCATCCACCCTACTGCTGACGAAGGCACAGCGTTTTTGTTGTTTTCCTTTCAGCCACGCTAGAACTATTGTTGAATCTGACCAGGCGTAAAGTGTGAAGTTACACGAAGTCAGGACCGCAACTGCTCTTTTTGTCATCCTTGCCAGCAAAACCGCGGCGCACAATTCTAGTCTGGGCGTGGTTTTTTTGTTTTTGAGTGGGGTGACCTTGGATTTTGATTGCAAGAGAGTTATGTTTGCTATCCCCTTTGCGTTTAGAACCTTGACGTAAATGACTGCGCCGTAAGCTTTGTCGGAAGCGTCGCAAAAGGCATGAAGTTCCATTCGGCGATTGGATTTGTAATTAATCCAACGAGGAATTTTGATGTTTTTTAAAGCATGAAGTTCCATTTTTAGCGAGTTCCAGGCGGATGCTAGTTGATATGGTAGAGGTTCGTCCCAACCGTAGTTCCCTTTCCATATATCTTGCATGAGGATTTTTGCTTTTATTGTAATGGGAGATAAAAATCCAAGAGGGTCGAAAATTGAAGCAATCTCCGATAACATAATTCTCTTGGTTTTGGGCGTTTCCAGGGATAATTTAATTTTAAATTGGAAATCATCGGTACCGGGCAGCCACGTAATACCCAAAATCTTCGTCGTTTCTTGATAATTTTCGCCGAAAGTGTGAAGATATTCATTCGTCGAGGTATTGGTCTCATTGCTCTTCCATTTTCTGAGATTGAAACCCCTTTGCGCTTTAATTTTTCCATTTCCGACCGGACGTTCCACGCTTCTTCTTGTGATGGGACGCTTATTAGAAATCATCGACGTAGAAGTTTTCCTTTACATAAGTTTTAGCGTTAGGGAATTCAGATTCTTCGTCCTGGGCTAATTGAAGTAGAGTTCTTATAGCTAGGTATGAGGCCGGGACAGTTCCATAGGTAACAGTGGACAGCTGATATTCCAGAATGGGGTCGTCCTCAGAGAATCTCCATAGTATCGTGTGATACGGCTGGTCGACTTTGGATAGTTTCACTTGACGGTACATTTTTTCTATGTCGGCAGTCATGGCTATTCGGTGGATTCTCCATCTCAGAAGTATATCTTGTAAGTCTTGTTGAACTTTCGGACCCGTGTGCAACACGTCGTTTAACGAAAGTCCGGTACTGGTGGATGACGATGCGTTAAAAACGACTCGTATTGGTTTGTCTTCTCGGATGACTGCTTGATGTGGAATGTAATATTTTCTCGTGTCTGCATTTTTCCATAATTGTGTCACCGGTACCATATGTTTTAATTGCAAGTATTCTTTCATGAATCCTTTATACTCCAACCCTAATTTGCTGTCGGTGCGAAATTTTTTTTCGAGTTGAAATAATCGAGCGATTGCTTTTTACAGGATAGCCCAAGGTCGGACGCATTTTCTTTGAAGGGAGGCGAACGGTGTAAGTTCCATCCAAATTTCTCCGAGTTGTTTCCGTGTAAAATTTTTCGCAGTGGTTGTCTTCTGTACTCAACACGTGAGGAGATTCCACTTCTTCAATTTCCCAAAATTTAGTGAGCAAATGGTCGTCTTGAATGTCAACTACCATGCTGATTATTGTATGTTGTTTGGGAGATAAGTTGTCCGCGATGCCTGATATAATCCAACCCAGTTCAGTGCGTTGGGCAATTGTTCCGTCAGGTCTCTTCTGCACACCGTCGAGAATAATGTCCGTGAAAAGGTCAATGCCTATTAACACGTCTATTTTACCCGGCAGACGATATGTTGGGTCAGCTAAATTAAGTTCACCGTCGATCGAATTTGCACTGTTTAGCTGTGTACGGGGCAACTAACTTTTCATTCGTAATGAGGTTTAGTATAAAGTGAAAATTAGGAATTGATGATATTCTCTATTAGTCCAGGATACGGTCGCCCTTTTTGCAAACAATTAATATAAGATTGATTTTTCCTGAGCGGCTTCTTTTTATCAAGTCCTACAAATTTTTCCTCTGCGAAAATGTTGGCAAAAGGGGCCTTCGTATTCTAAGCAGTCGCCAAAGATGTCGAGTTGGTGATGAAAAAAAAATCGATTAATAGAGGTTTCTTTTTTTCAAAATCCGAAGATAACTTCAGTAGAGATTAGAAATCGTATTTGTCCTACAAAAAATATGGGTCCATCATCTCTGTCCCCCACTTCGAACATGTAGACAAAAGAAAAAAAATAAATTGTAACATATAATGCCGAATTTTTTTTTATAGCTTGCCAAACATAAGCACAATCCAAATATCGCTTTGTCCTACAATTTATTTGGGGCATTCTTTCAGTCCTACATGTCAAATTTGTTGACTCTACCGAAAAATAATTTTCATTAATATACTTCTAAAATAAGAATAAAATGCTATATTGACATATTCCCGATCAATGTCAATAAATGTCCTACAAAAAAAAGGGTCCAATTCGCTATTATCGCGTTTGATATACTATCGAATTAGAACGTGTTGAATATATCTTGTATTTATGCGCGATTTTTCGAATCGTTTTTTGGTGCAGTGGTTGTTGCCTAAGGCAGATATGTGAACGTCTTGCGTTCGAGGCTTGAACATGTAATATTTTTTCAGGTATGTACTTTTATAACCTATTCGTTTGCGTACAAAAAAAATTCACAGCTTCAGTTTTCAGTTTTTTGCGGAAAAACGGTAAAATACGTTGTTTTCATTTTATATTATAAAACTTTTCACAAATACTTTAGGAATTTGGCAGGTGTTTTCTTCTTTACGATGTGGTTCATTTTCTAAATTGGCGATCCCAACTTTTTGTCTTTTTGTGCCAGAAACCGATATTATTTTAGTTGTTAGTAATGATTCCGTTATTGATGGGTGTCTTTTGTCAACACTTTTTGTTGTAGAAAAGAAAATCATTGAGACGTGCAATAGCGGCGCCGAGCAGCTACATTAACTCTTTTGAAATCATGCCGAATTGAATGTGGGCGTCTTTGAGATCGCCGTATTTGAAAATAATATGCTAAAAAGTAAGACAAAACATTGTATTTGTATCATACCGATAAAAATACTTAAAAAAAAAGAAAAAAGTTATACATCCCAGGGATCCAACCACATGCTTACAGAAACCTATTCCGAGCTCTTTACCATTAAGCCACGCCTTAATTATTAATTTTGATGTGGATATGTTACACTTGACTAACACATGAATTATATTTTTTTGTAGGACTAACGCAAAGGACCAAATTCTTTTGTAGGACATTGATTGATTTGAGTCACAATTATCTTAATGTCTCATCCAAGATTGGTGTCCTACTTATATTAATGAAAATGATTTTTCGGTAGAGTCGACAACTTTGACATGTAGGACTGAAAGAATGCCCCAAATAAATTGTAGGACAAAGCGATATTTGGATTTTGCTTATGTTTGGCAAGCTATAAAAAAAAATTCAGCATTATATGTTACAATTTATTTTTTTTCTTTTGTCTACATGTTCGAAGTGGGGGACAGAGGTGATGGACCCATATTTTTTGTAGGACAAATACGATTTCTAATCTCTACTGAAGTTATCTTCGGATTTTGAAAAAAAGAAACCTCTATTAATCGATTTTTTTTCATCACCAACTCGACATCTTTGGCGACTGCTTAGAATACGAAGGCCCCTTTTGCCAACATTTTCGCAGAGGAAAAATTTGTAGGACTTGATAAAATGAAGCCGCTCAGGAAAAATCAATCTTATATTAATTGTTTGCAAAAAGGGCGACCGTATCCTGGACTATATTCTACGATAAACATTCGACGTAAACTAGGCAAATTTTTTGAACGGTTAGAAAATTCATTTTCCGGGTGGACGGATTACGTAATTCGCTATAAAATGTTTATTTCCCGTCATAAAGTATTTCCTCGAGGCGAGTCGGATTATGTTTTGACGTAGCGAAAATTTCACGTCAGCACATAATTTTAACGATCAATTAATTATTTACGCTTGACCTGCGTACTTGACTGCGTATCCGACTTCCTTTATATAAATTTCTCGGAGGCGCACTTATCTGGCGCGTACCGGGACTCCGGGCGGTCCCGTCGGTGGCATGAACTCGGTTACGTTGCGAGTAATCGCAGGTTACGCGCCATACCACACATCAATTACCAAATTACGACATGATTTATCTTTTAATAACGAGATATTTTAGTTAGTATGCGACTCTCTGATGGGTAGCGTCTATCTTCTATATAAGTATTCAGACACGTTCAAAAATAATGTGTTCATTTTTAAGCAGTGAATGTTCAGGTGAAAAAAAATTTAATCAATAAAATTCACTGATTATTTTTTATTTTCGCATGTCACAGAAGTCGACGTTAAGCCGAGATCTTTTAACAATGTAAGTCATGATAGTTATCAGAAAAACAAAAGGAAAAATCCAAGTAATGTTTTTGAAAAACTATGGCCATTTGGAAAGAACGGTCTTTTCACTCCTGTTACTACAAATATCATCTTTTTTTAATTATTTTTTTGTTACGTAATATCGAACATTTTATGGGTCAAGTGCTCCAGCTAAAAAGTAAATCTAATTTATTGCCCATCCAGAGATTCAAAATTAATCCTTTGTCCAGTTTCAACTGATCATGATGAGAAAAAAGTACTACTTAAGTTTGGCAAGTAACAGTCATTCAGCATTTTGCATAAAGGTACGACTAAATATGCTATTATTTGTTTTAAAAGTATAATAGACATACCATATGACGTATCCTTCGATGTTTTGTTTTTAAACTTTCTTGTTATATCCATTATCTCATTTTTTGTTACTGATTTTATATACATGGTATTCGATTTATTGATTTTAAGTTTTCCCAAGTATTTGTATGATTCTAAAGTTGACGGTTGCACCCTATCATTCATGTTCTTTCCAATAAAAGCGAAGTAGTTATTCATTGTAGCTGCTGTCAAATTTTCATTTGGTTTTTCAATTAGGTTTGGTGTTGCCATTAAAATTGTATTTGGAATTTTTCATTTTCACATATAAAAACAGATGATTTCATTGTTTTATCACTTTCCTCCTATGTTTTTCCATGATTTTATTTCATCTGCGAGTTTTCATTCACCAACCTGAAAGTACTCTAATATAGATTGAATTTTTCAATGAGATCCTAATTTACCAAGCATATGCGGTTTTCCAACTAAATTATGTTCTTCCATTATGTCGTCTCAATTGTTGTTTTTCTTTCTTTACATTCTTTTTATTCATATATCTATATTCATTAAACAACTGTCGATGTCCGAGCCCTGGATGTAAACGAAGGGTACTTACTGCTCTGTTTACGAACAAAACCACGAGTTGATTTTGTTCCCTTTTACCGCAGAACGCGGTGAATTTATATAAAACCAGTACCGCTGCCCCGAGGAGTATACACCTTCATTCAAACGTCTGGTACTGCCGTGCATTGCGACGTACCATCACAAACCTAACATATCTGTGCTCTCAATGTCGTCGCCTGACGGTACCACCTCTCTCTGGTTCTTCGACGATAAGGATTATTCCTGGAGCGCGACATCAGCGCCATCTATTGGCCGCATTAATACTCCGGACCGTCGCTAGATGTCGCTTGCTATCATCCCTCGCTCTTCTTGCTATTATCGATTCGCTACTCTTTCCAGTATCGTTGCGTCATTTCAGAAAGCACCGTTACATCGTGAGTGAAAAAAATTGTTAAGAAGAAAATGAAAGTTTGAAATGTAAACAGGATAAGCGGCTCACATGTAGGGGCTGCAAGAGAGATGAAAATTGGCTTATTTGTTTGATGATCATAAAAAAAAGAATCATTTGATTAAAACATTCTTCCAAAGCCAATTTATAATCGTACCTTTTTCTGTGGTAGTTTTTACGCTATTCCAATCTATGTATTTATGCACCGCGATATTCATTTCACTTCGATGATGCTCAAAAACATCGAAATTTATAACCGATGTTTCCATCAAATCGATATCAGCTGTCCATGTTGACATCAATGTTAACATAGCAAAGGAAAGGTACTTACTGCGTCGTTTACGAACAAAATCGCAAGTTGATTTTCTTCCTTTATTCCGCAGAACGCGTTGATCTTATATAAAAGCAGTACCGCTGCCCCGAGGAGTATTTACCTTCATCAAGCGCCTGGTACTGCCGTGCATTGCGACGGAATATTTCGTAACGATCACAAACCTAACTCAAGTGTATTGGTGCCCTCAATGTGGTCGTCTGACGGTACCACCTCCCCCTGGCTCTTCGACGATTGGGGTTATTCCTTGAGCGCGACATCAGCGCCATCTATTGGCCGCATGAATACTGTGGACCGTCACTAGATGTCGCTTGGCGTCACCCCTCTCTCTCCTTGCTCGTATCGATTAACGTTGTAACGTTGCTTAAATTCGGAACGCACCTCTCGAGCCTGAGTGATAGTAAATACTTGAGGTGATAGTACTCATCGGAATAAGAAAAAAGCCCTATAATGTCATGTTCATGTTAGTCATGCATTTTCTGCGATAACGTTTTGATTGATTTCGATGAAAATTTCGTCTCAGGCGTAACTTTTTACTTCAAATGATGCAAGAAATCTCACGGAAAATTTGCTTCACCGGTGGATCGAATTAAAAATAACAATAGATCCCGCAGAAGCCATTAACACAACGCTAAACGTATCAGGATATCTGCCGGTAGAAGTACCTGAACACGTTGTATATGACATGGGTAGAGTAAATTTTCCTTCAGAAATCCACGAGAATTTTATTTCGTTTATTCAGTCGTCACCCTCATTTTTCTGCTGGCCGCAACCTTGAAAACAACGTCCGTTTTCAAATCTCGACTCGACCGCAATTATTAGATTAGCCCAGACGGCCTCCGGTATCTTCGAATACTGGGAATTAATTTTATCCTTCCATATCTTGAATGTCGTAACGATGAAACGATACTTGAATCAGATAAAAGTTGCTATATTTCGATTATTAATAGTAGTGAATCACAATTATTTTTGTTCCCGCAACAACGAAGATTCATCGTTATCGGTTGTTATTCCGTAGGTAACGCAGATAGTTAACCAAATACTGCGCGTGACATAATTTGAGACAAAATTATCAGTCCAGTCAAATGTTATTGTTTTACAGAAATTTCGAGAAACACCATGAAACCGATGACAATGGATAGGTTTTGACATATGTTAACATGAGCCTGGTTAGCCTATATATAAATATATAATATATATTTGGCGAGTTCGGATGGTTTTTACCGTTCGTTTGCTGTTGTACTTTGGCGATTTACTCCTGATGAGTTTGTTAACATCGTGGGCGTGGTACTGTTAGCTGTAAGTTTTTTATACATTTAAGGATTCATATATTTTTAGTTCTCCTGACTTGCTGTAACAAATTGTTTCGATTCCAGACCCTGAGGATGGCAAAAATTGTTGCCGAAATATAGGTATTGCTAAAAAAGTCCATCATTAGCCTGTTTTTCTGCCGCATACCCTCATTGAAGTTGTGGTATAAATATATATATGTATTAAAATTGATCAAAAGTTTCATGAGTATCTAGTGCCATAAAAACGCTCTTCAGTTTCCAATAGAAATCCTGTTTATTCCAACATACACGTGTTTCGATCTTCAATGATCTTTTTCAATGTCCTATAAACAACAATATATAGAATACGTGGTATTACATCGTTTATACTATTTTGGTTTCATTACTTACTATTTTCGTTAAACTACACACCATTTATTACGATTTGCCATTTGGTTGGAAAGTTAACCTGCACATTTTAATGATATACGTATGTCTCGTTTGTTTAAAGCGCTCTTCCGAATGTTGTATTTGATATTAATTTATTTCGTAAGATGGTGTTTTGTATCATAATAAAGTATTATAAATCCTAGCTATATTATTCGTATCATTTCTATCATTTATCGCATTTATGTTTTTTTCTATGTTTATCATTTCTAGGATTATTCGTTTCTTGGTTTGAAAAAGCCAAAAATATTTTAATTAAAAACGCATATCCCATAAAACTAATAAATTCTATATTCAAGAAGCGAATTCATAGAATATATAACAGAGAACAAATAAGACATAATTCAAATCAGATAAGAGAAGAAAGATTCATATCAATACCACACATACAAGGTTTTTCGGAAGATCTCAACAGATATTTAAAAAAATTCAAGATATCCACATCATTTAAGAACAATAACAATTTGAAATCATTATACACAAAGTTAAAAGCGACTCCACCAAAAGAAAAAACATCAAATGTTGTATACAAAATAGATTGTCGTGATTGTGCAGGTACATACATAGGACAAACGTCACAGTATATATCAGAACGTATAAAAGGACACAAATATCAAAAGAACATAACAGCATTAAAAAAACATGAACAAAATCCAGGACATGAATTCAATTTTGATAGTGTCCAATTGCTTGAAAAAGAAAATAATACGAAGAAACGAATAATCCTAGAAATGATAAACATACAAAAAAACATAAATGCGATAAATGATAGAAATGATACGAATAATATAGCTAGGATTTATAATACTTTATTATAATACAAAACACCATCTTACGAAATAAATTAATACCAAATACAACATTCGGAAGAGCGCTTTAAACAAACGAGACATACGTATATCATTAAAATGTGCAGGTTAACTTTCCAACCAAATGGCAAATCGTAATAAATGGTGTGTAGTTTAACGAAAATAGTAAGTAATGAAACCAAAATAGTATAAACGATGTAATACCACGTATTCTATATATTGTTGTTTATAGGACATTGAAAAAGATCATTGAAGATCGAAACACGTGTACGTTGGAATAAACAGGATTTCTATTGGAAACTGAAGAGCGTTTTTATGGCACTAGATACTCATGAAACTTTTGATCAATTTTAATACAAACACAGAAGAGTGCAAGAAGAACAAAGAAATTAATTATATAATATATATATGTATATGAGCAAAAATGTTTATTTCACAAACTCTCGCGGGCGGAATTATACGTTGTACCAACCATATTCTGGGTATACGCAAGTCGGTTGTCGCTAGAAAGACAAGCGTTTTGACGTTTTGGCGGGGTCACACCAAGCATGTTCAGAGCTGTTCCCGTTGCATTAGACAGAAGGAAACTGTAAATGCACCATTTGACCAAACTATATTGATAAATAGAATCTCCACATTTTGTAGACAGTTTGTATTGTTGCAGAATTGAATCGGAAAAAGCCTCCAACTTTTCTTTTTCCGTAAACTCAATTACAGATCGATATGTCAGTGATAGAATGGAGTTGGCTTATAATCCTCCGACGATCAACAGCAAACGCAATTTCAAATCGAAACGAACGCTAATCGCCGTGACACGTCTCACTCTCCGGAGCGATCAGGTAGAAAGGTGCTCGTGATTGATTGATCAATCGATCGTTCTCGAATTAACAACATCACGACTTGACGATTTAATTCGATAATTCCGCTCATGATACGCGCCGTTACGCGTCACAGGTACCGCTTCAGGTGCGGTACGCAAAATTGTTTGAACAAATTCTATATAGTACCAAAAAAAAATTAAAAAATTGACAGCGGAAGTTTAAATTCCAAATGATAATCATAAACCTTGATTCCCGTGCTCCACTAATTTACCGACGTGCGCGCAAGAAATCCAATTAAGTTCGTTATAATCGATTACGTGATTATACTTCCGGAGTCGTACCGCTAATTATACATTACGATACAACAAATACTAATATACATAATCGATTTACTTTCGTTACGGATAACATCCGAACCTGAATCGTCAATTAATCGTATTTGGGAAAAAAACGACATTCCCGAAGGGAAAAGCCGAAAGTTGGAGCGCTTTTCAAAGGAAAGCGCCAGGAATTATTGAGTCCCGTTCGAGGGGTGGATGGGGGAAAACTTTGTCAGAGTAATGTTATAAAGTATAGTAGCGGTAGTCGTCGTCGCCTCGTCAATGCGAATGAAAACTTCCAAACGCCCATCACGACGTCGTCGTCACGTAAAAACCCCGCGGAGGGTGAAGGGGGCGCCAGGAAATGCTCCCTTCTCCCACCACCCCTCGTCCGACGACTATTTCATTACGGGATTTGCCTTTTATGACGAAATCGCGTATTGAATGAGAGATCCGAACGACTACTTCAACTTCTTGTTCACTTCCACGATTTGAAATTAGGGTGCCCGATTTTGAGGGATGATATTCCAAACAGTCTTTTTCAAACTTATCTCGTATGAGGAGATAACGAACGTTCATACGAAGGCGCAATTTGCCAAAAGATCGTCAGCAAATTTTCTACAACCACTATCGAATAGATATCCGGCCATGGAACAGGAAGGAATCCGGTTTCGTCCAGTGCCTCTGCGGCGTCATGGTTGCGGCGGTCAGAAAACCGATCTGCACGTTCCACGGGACGGACGGCCGCTGACCCCGCGACTGCTCTCAGCTGATTTTGGTCGTACTTCGACTAGGAGACAACACCCCACTGTCACCTGAAATTGATGCAGTAATTTCATCAAATCGTCCTAACTTATTACAAATTGTCTTAAGTGTCGATAAATTAACAAATTTGTTTATGAATGATTTGTAAATTTTGAATTCGAAATGTTATCTCACAGTCAATTTGTCTTTCTTTGCAGTTGGTCTTGAAGATATCAAGTAGGGAGAACATCAAACGCTTAGTCGAGATCGAACGTCCAAAATTGGAGCCGAAAGAACGTATCACCCATCATATATCGGTTCATAACAACCATGTAAGCATATTTATAAAAAATTTTTATTTCAATTTTTTTTCCTAAAATTTGACACTTTTCGTATAATTCGCCACGATGAAGCAGTTTCCGCGTATAAAGTTTTTCTTTTTTTTTAAATTTCATATTTGTAAAATTATTACTGATATTAGAATTTTGAGCAAGACGGTGAAACATTTATTGAGTCTGCGTTGGGACGCTCCATAAATGGACAAATCATTAAGTAATATTTGCTTTTTTTTGTTTGTACAGGGTTTAATTTTAACGCACGACCCGGCGACGAGCGACGACAGTGGCAGAGCGTCGGAACGGTTGACCGGTTCGTCGGTACCGCCACGCGATGCCGACAGTTCCAGGGATCGACTGAGCGACGTGAGTCCTTTCGAATTTGTCGCCTGTCCATTTTGTGCTGAATTCCTTCTTAATTTTTTCAGGCAAGTAGCCGCTGTAGTTCCGGAAAGGGATATATCGTAAGTACCATTCATCTTTTAGTGTGTCAACCATTGGCTAAAGTATTATACGACTTAAGTGGCTGTTACACGGAGCAGTCGGCTGATTTCAAAATGTGCTAAATCTATTGTAATCATAAGAATTATGTCAATGTTAGGATAAACTTATTGAGAAGACTATGAAATTTCATCATGGCTAACTTAATTGATGAAATCAATTCACTTACAGCACTTTCAGTCAACCTAATTAAGTTGACTGTTTGGTGCTTGGGTTTATTGGATTCCTTAAAAAGAAGAAGGTTTAAAGGAACTGCTTGATGGAAAGTTATTCCAAAAATAGAAAATTGTATCAGTATCTGATGTGTAACATAATTATGGAGTTCCCCAAGGTACCATCCTAGGGCCTCTCGTTTTTTTTTTATTTACGTTGCACTGTTGTTACGGGGGGCAAGATCTGAACGAAAAAATTCAGAATGCTTTGGAATTGATCTTGAACTTCTCATCCCATGAATACTCACAGTTGATTTTCAAAAAACCTTTCATTTGACGTTTCCCCCATGAGTATGACCAACTAAGCATCACGTATGCGATGAAATTCTTTTCATTGAACAAGCTTATACTGTAAAATATCTTCGAAGGAATCAAAATATTGAAACATTAGTTCGTGTTGCTTTTGTACAATTGAAGAGAATTCGAAAATTTTTTTTCAAAAATTTCAAAAAATTGTTGTTTTGATGATTCAAAAAATTCCGTAAAATTTTCTACGGAAAATATCGAAAAAATAGAACAAAATAATTTTGAAAAATTCTCACCTGTTCCCTTTCTTACCTTGATTTAGAAAATGCAAAACTGAGGTAGTTAGAGAAACGACTTGCCGCTTGTCCTTGGGGATTGTAGCTTCAGCGTTAAAAAATTTAATGAGTTCAAAGATGAGGACCTCTTGAGACCAAGCTCAATGAAAAAATTTCAGAAGAAAGTCCGTTGTACTATCGAACTGCAATATTGGATGGAACTAAAGTTTTTTGCATTCGTGAGTGGTTCCTTTGTGAAATGAAAATCTTCATGGAAGCTGAGCAGTATCAGGATCAATTTCAAAACTATGGATTTTCCTCACGGAATGTTCTGAATTCTTGCTAAGATCTGTTAGTCTCTTTCTTTCTTGTCACATGTGCAGAATAATTTCTGGAAAACTTCACATTTATCAGTTTCTTCACGTATCGGATGAAATTTTCCTTTAATTTTTTTTTTTCAACAGTCGTAATTTGAAGTTTCTTAAATCTGATTGTATAGAATACTTTGATACCTTTTGACAATTTTGGTACTGTTTTCATTGAATTCTTAGGACATCCAAAATGAGTTTGTCCGAAGTCCGTTCATATTTTCCTTTCAAAAATTCAAAAAAATGTTCCTGAATATTTATATGAATATGATAGGCGAGAAATTTTTTGAGAACTTGTGAAGAGTTTTCATTCTCTCAATATTGTCTGCCAATCTTCGAAACATTTTTAAAATCTTCCATGTTTTGAACTTTCTCTACGACTTCACATTTTGCCTTTCATTTTTTCATAATCGTAAGAATCGTGTGTGAAATTTGGAGGGGATGATTAACTACTCTACACGAGGTTCTAAATATTTGGTAATTTTTCTCCTTTTTTAGTAAGATGAACAAAAAAATTATTGAAAACTTGTAAATTTTTTTGGAAATTGTCGATTGTTTAATGATTTATCTATAAAATCTCTGACGAATGCGCATTCCAAAGTCCGAAAAAATTGAAAATAATTGGACCAATTCCTCGAATGTTGGATTATTCCGTTAATCTCATATTTGAAACATTTTTGTGGAAATATATTTTGTCGCGGTGAAATTGAATTTAACGTCTAGGCTGAGATCACGGTTGGCTCGTAGAGCTTTTACTAAGATAGTCAATTGGGCGCCACCCTCCGTTAAAATAAGGGCAACCGCTCTCAGGTCGTGGGAATTTTTAATAACCAAAAAAAAGTAACCGCGGAAGGTCGGTTGACGTCTATTTCAACTCGCGCAATTTAAAGCAAACAAAAGCAATGTCTTTATGTCTCTTTAATGAATATCGACTGAGCGTCCTTCAAATTAAACAATTAACGGACTGGTACCGGTGAATCTCTGCAGAGTTACCCCTTTACAAAACCAGTAAAATAAATACAATTAATCACCGTTATTTAGAAAAAAAAAACAAAAGGTTTCACAATTTTCCCAGTGGGAATTCAGTAACCAAATCAACGAGAAGGAAAATATGAATTTAAATTGAAACAAAACAAAAATAATAATACGATTCAGTAACCAAATCAACGAGAAGAAAATATGAATTTAAATTGAAACAAAACAAAAATAATAATACGATACGTGGTTATCCACCGGCGTCGAGTCAATCATGTGTTCCAAAATGGTGCGAATCCAATTTACCAATCGTTTGGTGACTACGGTAAGGCAAGATGTCAACGAACAAAATCGCTACGATACGATACGGTACGGCAGGCGCTCTCCACCTCGAAAACTCTCCACTACAACGGTAGAAACAACGGTTCCAGGACGGTCCTGCTGGGCAGTTCGAACAATTCGTCCAATCAGTCGGGAAGTCCAACCCCGGTAAAGGAGGCAAATAATGTCTCAGGAAGATTACCACAACGAAATCTATAACCTCGATCGATAAGATATCACGTGGCCAACAAATCCGAAACAATCGTCGTCGATCCTCCGTCAATCCACTACGATACGATAATACGGAGGTACGGTCAAACGAAAATCACTCGGCAAACCAATATTTCAGCGAAACAAGGCGATAATAATCCCCATACGATAGATTCCAACCATTTCTCTCGTTCGCACACTCTCAACCATCATGAGAAAAAAAAAACCCAAGTGTCAAAACGCCGTCACCGAAAACAACGTGCGTACCCGTGCGTACAGAATATATTGGCATCATGACCCAGTAGGTATGCATGGGCGCCATTTGCGAGAGTTACTCGTCCAACGAATACGATATTGCAATTTCGCACCGCGACAGACTTTATATTTCGAGTCACATTTTGCCATTTGCGGAATAATTTGGTTGTTTATGAAATTTCCCTTTCATTTACTCATAATTCTGTCTGAAATTTCGAGGAGGAGGGGCAAAATCACATATAAAAATTGGTTGGTTAATGGGCTATTATATTAAATTTCGAAGATGCTCGAAAAAATTACATTAGTAAAGTTTTATATCAAAACTTTGTCATGTTGTAGATGATTACAGAATTCTACTTCATATAGCACATCTCGAAACAAGTCTAAGAGATGGCGCTGCAGCGATAACGCGTATTTGTATTTAGAACGGCATCCAGCTGGTTCGATTTTTTGCTCTCCAATCTGACCATAATGATCTAAGTTTGTGGTTGAAATAATCTATAAGGAAGATGATTTTCACGTAAAATGAACATACCGCGTGTCCCAAAAGTGTGGACACACCGGAAAATCTCGGTAATTATGGGTGCTGGAAAAAACTGTCTATAGAAAAGTTTCAGAAAATGAAACGGCGCATCTGATGACCTTGAATTTCACTTTCAAGGTCATTCGAAGGTCATATCGGTTTTTAAAAATTGGAACCCCCCTTTTTTATCACGGAAGTGATAAGGAGATAAAATCCCTTTTCCGACGATGTAAATATCATTGCGGTCAAATGTGGCCCGAAGGTCATCTTAATGTCAAATCTTTAAATTAGGAAATAATTAGTCTTCTTGAGCCCACTAACTAAAAAAAAGTTTCAGACGCAACTGATGGCGACCTCACATTTGACCTTGGGGTTTAAAGATCATTTGAAAATAAGGTAACTTTTCTAACAAAAATCTTCTATTTTATTACATAAACAGAAAATAAGGAATCCAATCACAGAAATACAAAACTGAAAAGAAAATTACTGGAGTAATGCGTCGAGCCAATTCGTTATGAAGAAACCAAAATATTTTGGAATAGATAACGGACGATTAACCGAAGCGATAATTATCTTATCGATATATGAATATTCTCGTCAGGTGAACTCTTTGTCCCGTGATCAACTTTTTCTTAACAATTAGGAATTTGGCCGAAAATCAAGTTGGCGCCAAAAATCGCATCAAAATGGATTCAGCCAAAATTTTGGTGTTTTCGGGGTTGCCGAGCGCGAATTCCAGGATAAAAATGTGAAATTCAAAATAACGGATCACAGATGGCGAAAAGAATCGCAGTTGCTTGGATTCAGTCGAAATATTACACGCAGGTGTTTTCGGGATTGTCGAGAGTATCCGAGGTCAGAAATGTCAAGCTGAAAGTGCTACCACTTTCAATTTAACATTCCGCGGAGGAAATCGTAGCTGCAAAGCTTTGGCATAAATTTTCTATTCCTGTGGTTGTATCGTTTATGTTATATTTATGTAATAAAATAGAAGATTTTTGTTAAAAAAGTTTCTTTATCTTCAAATGATCTTTAAATCTCAAGGTCAAATTTAAGGCACCATCAGATGCGTTTGAAACTGCTTCTTAGTTAGTGGACTCGAGAAGACCAATATTTCCTAATTCAAAGATTTGACCTTGAAATGACCTCCGGGACACATTTGACCACAATGATATTTATATCATTGGAAGAGGAATTTTATCACCTTACCTCTTCCGTGATAAAACAGGGGGGTTTCAATTTTAAAAAAATCGATATGACCTTCGAGTGACCTTGAAAGTCAGATCCAAGGTCAAATTTAAGGTCATCGTCAGATGCGCCGTTTCATTTTCTGAAACTTTTCTACTGACATTTTTTTCCAGCGCCCATAATAACCGACATTTTTCGGTGTGTCCATACTTTTGGGTCACCCGGTATGTGTTATATATTGACAAATTTCACTATATACCAATCTGAAAACTATGATCAACTTTCGGAAAATTGCATCGTCGGCCACTTCAGTCGAGTGAGATCGAGATGCCCAATTAAATCTAGTAGTAAGTACGTGAACCCGATACCATCTCCTTCGGCGATCCTCGAAAACAGCGCTCTGCTGATTCGGCGAAACCTGGACGGAAAGTGGATAAAACTAATTGACGGTGGCGTATTTTCACGTGTGTCGATCGAAGGAGGACGCCAAGGGGTTTTGGATATCGAGTGCCCGTCTCATCAACGACGGGGTGTTAGTCTGAAGGCGTCGGGGCGCGCGATTCGATTAAACCGGGGGCGCGGCGTGAACGTCATCGTTAAAACTCCGACGAAGAAAGGAAAATTCGATTTGCCGACGGAGTCGTGCCGTTTTCCACGTCGCAAAAGACGTCCGAATTCCGCAAATCGGGCCGACGACCCCGCAAAATGCACTTTTTACGGCTTCGTCGAACGGATACTAAAACCGTTCGCCGAGGAAACCTGTCGACTTTTTCCGCGTTTTCTCACTCGTTTTAGATTTTGTTCTCTTGCTGGATGTATTGTTGCACTAATGGATATTTTTCCTTTCTGTTTCAGTGTGATAGCGAAGGCGAAGACGACAAGGTGAGTGATTATGTGCTCTTTTTCTTTGCAAAACAGGAGAAATGTTTTTATTTTTCTAACATTCCCGAATGCTGTTGGAGATTATTGTAGACGTGTTCGCTGTTGAGTTTTAGAGCAAATTTATCAATATGTTCCACCACATCCAGATAGTATATCTGTCAGATATATTATCCGTCAGGTATACTATCTGTCAGATAAACCGAATATTTCTATGGAATTATTCATGCTATCTGACAGATGTCAGACATATTAAGCCCTCAAATTGTTATTGAATTTGTGAAGTGCAATTCAGAAGACTTGAATGTCATATACAAATTTTCAACATAAAGGGTGGCAAAAACAACAACCATTTCTTAAGATATGAAATTTAAGAGAAAATTTCGAAGATACTTTTATATATATATCCATTCAAACCACCTCACCGAAATATCTGGAACAGCTGATCACCGCATTGACCAAATCTGGTAAGTTTACAATCCTTTATCAAACCCACTATTGGACCGACCGATTGAGCTCTCGCAACTGGAAATACTAATGGAATACGAATGTTCTGCAAATAGTGTTGTTGTTTTTCGACATTTTTTCTGCGAAAGTTTGTCTCGAATTCTCGATTTTTCCATGAAACCTTGGCATAATTGATTTTGCAATATCGTTGACAATTTTTTGTCGATATCTCTAAACCGACACAACGGATCCCGCCATACACAAGCCACGAACACACAAACCCGCATGCGTGGCTTAATCGACGATTCAAAACCATCCACAATAATGAAAGTTGTTGCTTGCTTCGTATAACTCTGGTTACTCAACCTTCATAACATTTTCACGGTCTTCATAATCTCTATATTTCACGATTACATAATGAAATATATCCACTCATCAGGGTATTCATAAAACTATTAGCGTTCTTATTTTATTGTTTAAACTTTAATTGCTTCTTTCTCATTAAAATTCTTTTAACGATCTATTTACATTGAGATATGTTTAACAATAACTTATGGGAATGTGGCGCAATCGCTGGATATCATTTGTCTAACCGGTGTGTAGATGTATTCTCATCTTTTTAAACGTTTCCAATTTGCTTGAATGGAATCAAACGCTAAAGGCACAACACGATAAGGAGTCTCCTTGACCTTTAACGCTTGCCATTGCACCGTCGCCGATCATTCTATACTTCGCTATTTTTTATCTTGAACTGACTCGGTGGACATCCAGGAACTTGTTGCGACCCCTTAAAATAATTGCCGATTTCTTCGTTCGTACAGCAACTAAATTTATTCACACCCCTTTGCAATGTTTCTATGGTGCTCCCACATTATGGCCCACTATGCGTTCCAACTAGCAAGGTCGTCGCATTAGCGCGTGCTGGTTTCATGTTTTTCGAGATTTATTGGTGTCGAACTTCAAAATTGGACCAAAAAAAGAGGATGCAACGATAACGGAGGATACACATGTACCTGTTTTCTAGTGCAGCGATGCCAGAATGTGAAATTTGGAGCAGATAAAAGAATTTTTTTCACACTTCTTTCGCTTCTTAGACGAGTTTCGTAATGAAATGTTAAATTTATCAGTAGTTTTGTTATAACGAAAAATGAAATTTAATTTGAAATGATCATATCGAATATGGTCATATCGAAATTGGCAATCTTACTGCCGATATAAAAATATGACAATGACAAAATGAATAGGTAAAATACTATAAATTGAAAAACATCGTGTGAAACTACGAAAATTATTGAGTACAAAAAAAAGAAAGTGATCAAAAAGCATATGGAAATTAAAGTTTCAAAATATATAATAGAAAATAAAGTACAAAACTATTCTCAATTTTTCATTTATAATCTTCCTATATAGGTCGGAAATGTCCTTCGATAGGTCTTTTTGTTACTTCAAAACCCCACTTCTGGTCTTGAATGATATATGTACATTTTTTGTAACAGGTTTTGCCTCCCCTCACATTCTTCTGTTGTTCTAGCATGGGTACTTTTGTATGATATTAAATGAAAAACCAGGTGAGTTTTCTTGTCTTATAAATTTATTTTGAATTAAATGATCATTTCAAAGTAAAAGTCAATTTTTTCGTTAAACATTAAATATCTTTCTTCGTTATAACAAAAGTTCGGTGACGTTATAAATCGCTCGTCACCTAGACGGCAAGACACTTGACTTCTTGGCTACCCTGAAGGGATTCGAATACGATTACAATTACGAAACGAAATATCCTTATTGTTTGTAACCAAAAGCCAAAGATTATGATATTAAGAGAGACGGATTTTGATTTAAATAATTTTTATTAAATTAATTCATCATGTAGGAGTACCTATACAAAAAAACGGCCAAGAAACGGCATTATATTCTTATTCAATTCCAAGGGATAGATTTGGCATCGCTGTTTCGTAGAACAGAAAACCTTTTCGAGTTGATTTTCGAGTATCGAAATTTATGGGATGTTGGTCCCAATGTTGGGCTATAATGTGGGAGCTACATTAACCTTGGCCGCAGATTGTGCGCACCAAACTTGTGGAGATTGTCTCGAAAAGCGCCGTAACGTTTTTCAGCTTCCATAACCGATTTGTAAAACCTTCGCTTCAAAATATGTGTAATTTCATATTAATAAAATTCACTTGAAAGACGATCCATTTTTCAGTCGTCTCATTGTGAAGGATAGCCGCTCGAGTATGGCGTAAATATGTTTTAAATATAATGAAATGAAATGCGTTTCTGAAAGATAAGATTATCCCACAAGTAATTCAAACAATTCATCTTGAAGATGGAAACTTTATTTAAATTGTGCATTGTCATCATTAGTATTGTAATTGTACATAGTTTATCAATATTTGTGATAAATTCTGGTACAGCAGGTGAAATGAAAATTCATTATGATTACAAGCCCTTTTGTTTATGAGTTGAAAAAAATTGAAACAAACTTTATTTACTTTGCCAAAAGATTTTTCATGGGGGAAATTGAGAAATTTCAACTTCTCCCGAAACAATTTAAATGGGATACATGGGATCCTGAGTAATACCGCATCCCATATTGACGGAGTTTTTCGCCAATCGAAAGTAACCGTCTTCACCCCAATTACCGCCCCAGGAGTTCTTGATTATCCAATAATCGGTACCGTTTTCGGAACCGTACCCAACCGCCAAGACGGCGTGGTTCGTGCCGTCGTAACAGCTGTTATCGTAATATATACCCGATTTGTAATTAACCAATTTTCTCTCCGCATCTATGCTAACGGAAATTGGTCGTTCTACGAGAGCTTCCGAAAGGGCGCGTTCGTTGTTCTTCTCCACACTCACGACTCCGTTGATCCGGAAAAATGTACGTCTCTGTTTGCACCTCCCGACTTTCGCTTCGTAAGGTGGATAAAGCGCCTCCGTCTCCAAGCCGTGGTCCGCCACGTATTGAAATCCGACCTTTTTGAATCCACCGTGGCAGCCGAACGATACATATTTTCTATCCTTGCAGCAGTCCAGAAGGTTCTGATTGCTGAGCGATTCGAGAGTTCCGTTCTTGATGGCTCTCAAACCTTCTACAGCAGCAACCTGAAATGATTTTTATATATAGTTGTTCGGTAATCGGGGTGCTCACCCCCCTACCCGGTTGGTGCGCGAGTGCGGCAAACGGACACTTCCTCTCGATAGTGCCATGAGGTGGACCCTTCAGTACCATAGAGACATTATTTGTACAAGCATTCACGCGATAAAAGCGTTGTATCAAAATCGTTGTAATAAATTAATAAACATTCAAAGTTAAAATCAAAATTAATAAATACAGTCCACTGAATATCGAAAGATTTATCATGATCCGGCCCGAAGGACCATGATAAATCTTTCGATATTCAGTGGACTGTATTTATTAATTTTGATTTTAACTTTGAATGTTTATTAATTTATTACAACGATTTTGATACAACGCTTTTATCGCGTGAATGCTTCTACGAATAATGTCTCTATGGTACTGAAGGGTCTACCTCATGGCACTATCGAGAGGAAGTGTCCCGTCCGGCACTCGCGCACCAACCGGGTAGGGGGTGAGCACCCCGAGTACCGAACGATAGTGTTTTATTGAGTATGAAACTGGTAAAATATCCAAGGGATCAATATATATACATATATATAAATTCGAAAACTTATTATCAGGAATTTCAACCAGAAGTTTCCTTGGAGTATATCTCCTATAAGGGATAGAAATTCTACCTTCATCGAGATTAACCAATATGGTTAACCAATATGGTTAATCTCTCGATAATTCGATTCCTGATTATAATTTTTCGAATTTATATATGTATATAACATTTAAAACAATATTACATGCAAACATAAAAGATGTTGAAAGAAACATATGTATATATCTAATATGTAAAACTCACAACGCTAAAGGCCCAACAAGATGAGCAGTCTCCTTGATCTTTAACGGACGTTACTGCGCCTCGTTGTCGCCAATCAATCGACTTCGGTATTGTTTTTCCTGGATCGGCTCGGTGGACACCCAGTACCGGGACATCATCCTTGACTGGTTGCGATGCTTTCAAATAATTCCCGATCTCTTCATACGTCCAGTCGCTGAATTTATTCACACCCATTTGCCATGTCTCAAGACCTCGGTCGTACCGCAAATTGTGTTCGCGGATCTTGTCGAGATTATGTCGAAAAGCGGTGTAACGCTTGTTGGTTTCCACGAGCGATTTGTAAGATTTTCCGAAATTGCGCTTAAAAAAACATTTTAACTCTTATTTTATATCTTGAGCTGAGCGCTCTATGCTCAGCAGCTCACTCAGCATAAAGTTCCGTTTAGAAAAAAAATTTCAATATATTTTATATATATGTGAAATTTACCTGGAAATGGATCCATTCCTTCTGCGTCTCGTCGTGTGGGATCCTCGCTTGAGTCGCGACGATCAAAATCGAAACGACAACGATTGTCTTCATTTTTCAACGTACTATTGTTTGAAACCAAATCAATTATGCTTCTAATATATAATATATAAGTGATAAGATTATCGCAAATGTGATTCGGACGATTAATCTTGATGATAGAAACTTTATCGAAATTACGCGTTGTCATCATTGTAAAGGTCGGAAAATGGAGTAAACGTTCTTTCTTTTCACTCACAAATGTGGATTTTGAGATTGAGCGTAAAGGATGCACGTAGATCAAATACTTGAATCCAATTTATCTGCTTCATGTGATCATAAAAAAATCACAAGTCATAATTTCATTCGACACACCGCTCCAGAATTATATCAAAAACGAAGAAGGAATGCAAAAATTTCATGTCTAGCTATCAACTGTGAAAGTCGAGACTGCTCAGGGTTCGGGTCTTTTATATGGGTGCTGTCAATATGTTGAACTCAAAACAGTGATGGTACAAGAAAGTTATTTGCACCAAGTGAATTGTAAGTACATTCTTAGATTGAGCAGAACACTAAAGAAATGATATTATAGCTCTGAGTGAAACTTGTGTTACTAAATTTACTTTTCCTCAATCTCAGCTGCTGAAGTGTAAAAGACAGAACTGAGTTCATAACTGCACTCCTTAATTACTTATCTAAGTGTCTATACTCCAATATGAAAGCTGGAATACAATCTTAAAAAAGAGCCTTATCGAGAGTCACTTTAATACAGTGAGGCATATAGTGGAGTCCTACCTGGATATGATTGAGTTCCATGGAAAAAATGTGAAATCGTAAATGCTAGAAGTGCTGCAGCAAAGCTCGAATTGGATCGAGTTACTGAAACGAGTAGTACGCTGGGCGAGTGAGTGAGTACACTTTTCGTTGAGACAGTCGGTGATCTTAATCATCATCATGTGGTTTTCATGGTTATCCGTCAAGAAGCAGAAAAAAGCGCCTCTCGGCCGAGCAAGTAGAACGTGGTTCTATCCATTGACTCGCTCGAAATCACTCACCCCTCACAAGATGAGCTCTGTCTCGCCTGATCACATTACGATTCACCCTGCCCAGCACTCGATTCGTCCAATTCAGTCTGAAGACTGGAACAAATTAGCAAATCAAATCCAATGAGAGCAGTTAAAAAACTTTTGGACGCAATCCAGAAAAATCGGGAAGACTCGTTTATTGACAACACCTGCTGAACTCCTTGAGTAATAGATTGCAAATGCAGATTGAAGCAACAATTTGAATAGCGAAAAGACAAAGATGAAGTCCAAAGATGTATTAACCTCTGAAGAATTATCAGTGCAAGAACAAGACTGAATGAATATAATTATTTGATTAACACGACTGCCAACGATGTCTTACTTTTGTAACGTGAGCAATATTGACAAAGAGCATTCTTCAGAGAACCTGTATAACCGTCCACAAGAAATGAAGCCGAGTATGGGTGAAGGACTTGGTGGTTTTGGTAAGCAGTACGTTTGTCTCATTTTTTCACCATCAAGAGAATTGTGTTACCTAAGTACCAATTTGCAAGGAAAAAGTTGATGAAATAAAAATTTACGTCGACAGATATCAGCAGATGGAGTTGTATGATTTGTCTTGTAGTACCAACGGTAGTAAAAGTTTTTTTGTAAATTCGAATTTATTTTTCTACAAATGGTTGTACCAATAATTGGGTGCTCAAAATTTCTCTTCATCTAACTGATCGCATATTCATCTTAATATAGGGTAGCTAGCGTTGTCCGAGATGAAGCAGTGATTCTTCTTGCTGCGCGACAATCTGAAGTATCCTTTCTCACCGAAATCATCACCCCACGAATTCTTGATGATCCAATAATCGTGACCATTCTCACTTCCGTAACCGACGGCCAACACTGCGTGATTTGCGCCAATTTCGCAGGTTTCATCCAATAGAATGCCGCCCTTGTAGCTCATCAGTTGCGACGTGGCATCGATTGCTACGGAAACTGGTCCGATGGTACCGAGCGCCTGTCTCAAAGCCTCATCGTCTCTGTCCGTTTCGTTATGTCCACGAATGCTCAATACAATCCTTTTCTGGCGGCATTGACCGTCTTTACCCTCGTAAGGGTATTCGCCTTCCGATTCGATACCGTGGTCGCGTACATAGGCAAAAGCGTCGAACATGAAGCCACCCCTGCATCCACCGTTGTAATAGTCGGGTTGAATTGAGCAGTCGATCAAGTTTTGTTCGCTGAATTCTATGGTGGCGTTGAGGAAGATGGCTGTGTGTGCCTCCAAAGCACCGACTGCGCTGAAACTCCAGCACGATCCACAACCTCCTTGATCTTTCACCGGCGACAGTACTTTATGCTCTCTCCAATCCATCGCGTCGGGTACCACCCGGTTTGGATCGGCTTTGAAGATCCCGAGTGGTGCGTGGGGATTGTAATCATCGTCGTGTTGATCGTCGTCGTCTTGGTCGTCGTTTCGTTGGCCGTTGTTACCGAAACCGCGCGCGAATCCCAAGAATTCTTCTTCGGTCCAGTCTGAGAATTTCGTCACCCCCATTTCCCACGTTTTCTTTCCTTGCTCGTACAGCTTGTTGTGTTCTTCGATTATTTCCAAGTTGTTGAGGAAGATCTGCTGGCGTTTTTGCAACTCCACATGAGACCTGTACGACTTGCCGTACTGTTTCTGCAATTTTATTTTATTGTTAATACGCTGGTAGTTCTAAAAGTAGTTTTTCTTACTTCAAATTTGATCCATTCGTTTTGGAATCGTTCATTGGAGACAGTCGCCTGGCAAACCGAAGCCGCCAGGAGAACAAACAGTATCGAACACTTCATTTCGACTAATGACAACCGTGGATATCGGACATCCCTTTTTATCGTTAAACGTTATCGAGTACTTTCGAGATTTTATTAATTAATTGTCCAAATTAGATCTTTTGATTATTTTATCTCTTTACGCTTATCACTTCAGGATAATTCCATGGAAATGTCGATTCATAAACGATAATCAATATTAATTCAATTAATAAGCTCTATAAATAATAAATCGAGTGGAAGAATAAATAAATTTAAGATTTTAATTTGAAGTCGAATGACGTCGTTTTCTTGGACACTCGCAGGAAAATTTGTACGATCACTTGAAATTGTCGTTTCGAGATAAAATTCTGGAAAATTTCGCGATTTCGATATTCGTTGTCATTTTCCTTTCCATATCAATTCCAGTTTTAATTTTTTTTTTCGTAATCGACTTTTCTGCTTTGGTTTCCGAGGTGATTGCATCAGATTTATAATCATTCCCGTGCATCTTGGCCATAATTTAGTTTTGTTTGTTGGTTTTCCTCCTAAACTTGTTTCATACACCTTAATTTATGATCATAGCTAAATGAATATGATTTCATTTGTTTATGAAAACATTTTTCGCCTTTTGACACTGAAGGGACTCCAGAAATTTCGAATAGCTGGGTCAAAAATAGCGATCGGTATTCGCTACACACCTTACATTAATGATCATAGGAAAGCGTATATGATTTGTGAAAATATCTTTGGAACAGTTTTACCGATTCATTCGTTTATGAAAACAGTTTTCCCCTTTCAACGCTGAAGAGAGACCAGAAATTTTGAATAGCTAAGTTGAAAAGAACGACCCCTTCTTACTTTACCTTACTTTAATGATCAAAGTAAAGTACATATGATTCGTGAAAATATCGTTAGAACAACTCTACCAATCCCATTGGTCCATGAAAACAGTTGCTCCCATTACAAAACTGAAGGGATTCCAGAAATGTCGAATAGCTACGTCGAAAACACCGACCTGTATTTGCCACACACCTTACATTAATGATCAAAGTAAATTATATATGATTTGTGGAAATCTTTGGAACGGTTTTACCGATTTCATTTGTTCATGAAAACAGTTTTCCCCTTTCAACACTGAAGAGATTCCAAAAATTTTGAATAGCTACGTTGAAAAGAACGACCCGTATTCGCTACACACCTTACATTAATGATCAAAATAAATTACATATGATTTGTAAAAATATCGTTGGTACAACTCTACCAATTCCATTGGTTTATGAAAAATTTTCCCCTTTTAACACTGAAGGGACTCCAGAAATTCAAATAGCTGCGTCAAAAATAGCGACCGGTATTCGCTACACCTAACATTAATGATCAAAATAAAATATACATGATTTGTGGAAATATCTTCAGAACAGTTTTACCGATTTCATTTGTTTAGGTAAACAGTTTTCCCCTTTCAACACAGAAGGGACTCCAGAAATTTCGAATAGCTACGTTGAAAATAGCGACCGGTATTCGCTACACACCTTACATTAATGATCATAGGACAGCGTATATGATTTTTGAAAATATCTTTGGAACAGTTTTACCGATTTCATTTGTATATGAAAACAGTTTTCCCCTTTCAACGCTGAAGGGATTCCAGAAATTTTGAATAACTACGTTGAAAATAGCGACCGGTATTCGCTACACACCTTACATTAATGATCAAAGTAAATTACATATGATTTGTAAAAATATCGTTGGAACAACTCTACCAATTACATTGGTTTATGAAAACAGTTTTCCCCTTTTAACACTGAAGGGACTCCAGAAAATTCAAATAGCTGCGTCAAAAATAGCGACCGGTATTCGCTACACGCCTTACATTAATGATCAAAGTAAAGTATATATGATTTGTGGCAATATCTTCGGAACAGTTTCATCCATTTCGTTTGTTTATGAAAACAGTTTTCCCATTTCAACACTGAAGGGACTACAGAAATTTCGAATAGCTTCGTCAAGAATAGCGACCGGTATTAGCTACACACCTTACATTAATGATCAAAGTGAAGTACATATCATTTGTAAAAATGTCGTTAGAACAACTTTACCAATTCCATTGGTTCATTAAGACAGTTTTCCCTTTTTAACACTGAAGGGATTCCAGAAAATTCAAATAGCTTCGTCAAAAATAGTGACCGGTATTCGCTACACGCCTTACATTAATGATCAAAGTAAAGTATATATGATTTGTGGCAATATCTTCGGAACAGTTTCATCCATTTCGTTTGTTTATGAAAACAGTTTTCCCATTTCAACACTGAAGGGACTACAGAAATTTCGAATAGCTTCGTCAAGAATAGCGACCGGTATTCGCTACACACCTTACATTAATGATCAAAGTGAAGTACATATCATTTGTAAAAATGTCGTTAGAACAACTTTACCAATTCCATTGGTTCGTTAAGACAGTTTTCCCTTTTTAACACTGAAGGGATTCCAGAAAATTCAAATAGCTTCGTCAAAAATAGCGACCGGTATTCGTTACACACCTTACATTAATGATCAAAGTGAAGTATATATGATTTGTGGAAATATCTTTGGAACAATTTTACCGATTTCATTCGTTTATGAAAACAGTTTTCCCCTTTCCACACTAAAGGGACTCCTAAAATTTCGAATAGCTACGTTGAAAATAGCGGCCGGTATTCGCTACACACCTTACATTAATGATCAAAGTAAATTACATATGATTTGTAAAAATATCGTTGGAACAACTCTACCAATTACATTGGTTTATGAAAAAGGTTTTCCCCTTTTAACACTGAAGGGACTACAGAAATTTCGAATAGCTACGTTGAAAGTAGCGACCGGTATTCGCTACACACCTTACATTAATGATCAAAGTAAAGTACATATCATTTGTAAAAATCTCGTTAGAACAACTTTACCAATTCCATTGGTTCATGAATACAGTTTTCCCTTTTTAACACTGAAGGGATTCCAGAAAATTCAAATAGCTTCGTCAAAAATAGCGACCGGTATTCGTTACACACCTTACATTAATGATCAAAGTGAAGTATATATGATTTGTGGAAATATCTTTGGAACAATTTTACCGATTTCATTCGTTTATGAAAACAATTTTCCCCTTTCCACACTAAAGGGACTCCTAAAATTTCGAATAGCTACGTTGCAAATAGCGGCCGGTATTCGCTACACACCTTACATTAATGATCAAAGTAAATTACATATGATTTATAAAAATATCGTTGGAAAAACTCTACCACTTACATTGGTTTATGAAAACGGTTTTCCCCTTTTAACACTGAAGGGACTCCAGAAAATTCAAATAGCTGCGTCAAAAATAGCGATCGGTATTCGCTACACGCCTTACATTAATGATCAAAGTAAAGTATATATGATTTGTGGCAATATCTTCGGAACAGTTTCATCCATTTCGTTTGTTTATGAAAACAGTTTTCCCATTTCAACACTGAAGGGACTACAGAAATTTCGAATAGCTTCGTCAAGAATAGCGACCGGTATTCGCTACACACCTTACATTAATGATCAAAGTAAATTACATATGATTTGTAAAAATATCGTTGGAACAACTCTACCAATTACATTGGTTTATGAAAACAGTTTTCCCTTTTAACACTGAAGGGACTACAGAAATTTCGAATAGCTACGTTGAAAGTAGCGACCGGTATTCGCTACACACCTTACATTAATGATCAAAGTAAAGTACATATCATTTGTAAAAATCTCGTTAGAACAACTTTACCAATTCCATTTGTTCATGAATACAGTTTTCCCTTTTTAACACTGAAGGGATTCCAGAAAATTCAAATAGCTTCGTCAAGAATAGCGACTGGTATTCGTTACACACCTTACATTAATGATCAAAGTGAAGTATATATGATTTGTGGAAATATCTTTGGAACAATTTTACCGATTTCATTCGTTTATGAAAACAATTTTCCCCTTTCCACACTAAAGGGACTCCTAAAATTTCGAATAGCTACGTTGCAAATAGCGGCCGGTATTCGCTACACACCTTACATTGATGATCAAAGTAAATTACATATGATTTGTAAAAATATCGTTGGAACAACTCTACCAATTACATTGGTTTATGAAAACGGTTTTCCCTTTTAACACTGAAGGGACTCCAGAAAATTCAAATAGCTGCGTCAAAAATAGCGATCGGTATTCGCTACACGCCTTACATTAATGATCAAAGTAAAGTATATATGATTTTTGGAAATATCTTTGGAACAATTTTACAGATTTCATTCGTTTATGAAAACAGTTTTCCCATTTCAACATTGAAGGGACTACAGAAATTTCGAATAGCTACGTTGAAAGTAGCAACCGGTATTCGCTACACACCTTGCATTAATGATCAAAGTAAAGTACATATCATTTGTAAAAATGTCGTTAGAACAACTTTACCAATTCCATTGGTTTATGAATACAGTTTTCCCTTTTTAACACTGAAGGGATTCCAGAAAATTCAAATAGCTTCGTCAAGAATAGCGACCGGTATTCGTTACACACCTTACATTAATGATCAAAGTGAAGTATATATGATTTGTGGAAATATCTTTGGAACAATTTTACCGATTTCATTCGTTTATGAAAACAGTTTTCCCCTTTCAACACTAAAGGGACTCCTAAAATTTCGAATAGCTACGTTGAAAATAGCGGCCGGTATTCGCTACACACCTTACATTGATGATCAAAGTAAAGTAAATATGATTTGTGGAAATATCTTTGGAACAGTTTTACCGATTTCATTTGTATATGAAAACAGTTTTCTCCTTTCAACACTGAGGGTACTTCAGAAATTTCGAATACCTACGTTGAAAATAGCGACCGGTACTCGCTACACACCTTAAGTTAATGATCAAAGTAAACTGTAGATCATTTGTTTAAATAACTCTGGAACAACTTTACGGATGCGGCTTGTTCACGAAAACAGTTTCCCGTTGTTAATCCTGAACCAACTCAGAAAATTTTAAATAGCTACATTGAAAATAACGGCCACAATCTGTCAGACAATTAATATTCATGAACAAGATGAGGTCTATTTGATTAGTAGAAGTATGTATATTATGCACTTTTTTTACATAAATATTTTCTGTTACTTGAAGCGATCCATTTTTTCTATCTGAGAATACAAAATGGCGATCAGAAGAAAACTCCTCATAGCGGCTCGTTATGTCAATGTCATCAATGTTATTATATGTATATTGTGTTACAGACTGAAATTTTATCATTCACGATCGTTTAAGCATAACCGAATTAAGAAAAATTGTGCTATAAACATCAGATTAACGAAAACCATCTTGTTTCATGTTAAGGTATTTATTGATTGCCCGAATAAATTTGTTTAGTCCGTGAAGTGTTTATTATTTACCAACGATACATACTTCACAACGTAAAACAATTTAAATGATAAGACGACATATTTGAAATGATATGAATGATTGAACTTCGGTTCTTTATTTGAGTACCGTTAATGAACCAGATCATTTCATCACAGGAAACGCACCCATTTTGCCTATGGAACAGGTCATGTCATGATTTCGTAGTATTTTCATATAACCTTCCTCTCCCCAGTCAACTCCGTACGAGTTTTTCAGTAACCAATAGTCGGTGCCATTTTTCCGACCGTAACCGATTGCTAAAAGGGCGTGGTTCGGTCTGTCAGTACATTTTGGATCTTGGTAAATTCCGGATTTGTAGTGTTGAAGATTCTCGGTGGCTTCAATTGATGCGGATACCGGACCGATGATCCCTACGGCCTGTCGCATGCTTTCTTCGTCTTCCGCTACTTCGGCGTATCCTACGATGGTGGTTATGACGGAGGTTGTGTTTCTTCTACATGGTTTTTTTTCAGCCTCGTATGGGTATGATTTTTCGTCAACGATGCCCTTGTCCTGAACATAGTTGTAGGCTTCGGTCGGATGACCTCCATAACAGCCGTCGTTGTAATATTCAGGCCTAACGGCGCAATCGACAATACTTTGCACGCTCAGCGTAACGTTGAGCTTCAGATAGATTTGAGCGTGGCTCTCCAGTGCTGCTACCTACCAAGAGAAATAGAACTGATGGTTTTTTATGTGATGCACTTACCGCACTGAAAGCCCAACACGATGCGCATGGACTTTGTAGCGACACTTTGGTTCTGACCCCTTTTTCCCTCCAATCGATGAATCTGGGTACGATGTTGGAGTCGTTTGCAGTGAATATGTAAACTGGTCTCCTGTTTAGTCTCTTCGGAGATTGGAAGTTTTTGGAGGACTGCTTTATGTAGTTCGAAAATTCTTGTGTCGTACGATCGGCGAACTGTGTCACGCCCATCATCCAAGTGGTTCTTCCCATTTGGTACTGATGGTTGTGCTCGTCGATTTTTTTCAAGTTCCTGGCGAAGATGGTGAAACGTTTCGCTGCTTCTTCTGCAGATTCGTAGGTGATACCATGTTTGTTCTGTGTGTGATGATTTACTTATTCAGAAATATCAGAATGTAAAAATTTGGTTTCTCTTTATGTTTGAATCTTTGAACCTAATTTGACTGTTTCAGTTAAAATAACGCACGATGATGTCAGATACATATGAGCTATTATCCTACGGTTTCTCCGTACATTGCAGCATGTACTGGAGGTGGAGCATTTTGAGTTCCATTTTATATGCTTAAAATTATTTTCAACTAACTCGTTCACGTAGTATGATAACAACTGAAGAAAATGTTGCTTATCATTCAATTGGAGATTATTAAGTTAATTTTTTAAGTTATCTGCGACAACATTGATAAATGCCTCAAGGCAACCTTTAAATACACGCGAAAAATAATACTCACCTGAAAATTTTTCCATTCATTCTGTAGATTATTGGACAACAAAAAGCCCTGTGAAGAGCATATCATTAAAATCAATAGAAATCTTATTTGTCTCATCGTTGTTGTCGTTATTCGTTAAGATTACCAACTATTATTAGCGAATTCTGGCCAAATTTCATCTTATCCTCTTCCCTTCCCTAATCAGATAATCAGTCTCTCATATATTTCCCATCCAACAAAGATAAAAACAATTTGGATCCGAGATTGTCGACGAAATTCGTAAGGACACGACAGATAAAGAGAAAGATACATAAGAAAAAGGGCAACCTTATCGAAAATGTGTCCCCGCGAAACTGCGCTCGATCTGACGCGAGATAAATAAAACATAAGTGGCGCGAATGGGGAAGAAAAAGGGTCGTCCCACGAAACGATCGTCGGAAAAACGCCGCGCGACATTTTCCTCACGTTCGAACCCCCCTCCCCCCTCGCCGCCCCCTTTTCCGCGTCTCCTCGTTACCGATCGTCGTCGGTGAGACGCGGGATGAAGGAAAACCGCGACATCGGCTTTCGACGCTAATGCATGTATATGTATGTTAGTCGGGTCCTCGATTTATTCGCGAAACCCCTCGGGATGGGACGGTTAAACGAATTTCGGGGAGGTTCGCACGGGAATTTTCGAATTTTCTCCGAGACGACGGACCTGTGATCTCCAATTGGGGAAATGGTTGGAAGCGGACAATTTAACCCATTACAGTGTTATGCAAATTTTTGTTGTTTTTATAAATCTATCGTTCTTCGTCTTTCATTTTATTTTTATGCTCCTTATTTTATTTTTGTTTCTTAGTCCATATCTTGAATACCATCTTCGGTCGTCATTCTTTCCACTTGGTATCTTATTCTAAGATACTAAGTCAGAATTAGTACAGGTTTTCGTTTTCTTTTACATTCTCGATTTTTTGTTTGTCTTTTTCTACACCTCGTGGAAATTTGAGAAGATTTTCAAAATTCAAGTAATATCAGAACAAACAAAAATTTAATCAAAGGAGAATTTTAAAAACCATCCAAAATTTCGAGAAGCCAAATCTTACTTCGCACAACTTAAACATGTAAAAATTTTAGACCATCTACATTTTCCGGTTTATAGTTCATTAGTATTGTATTTTCAATTTCGAAGGATTTTTGACGTTTCCAAAATGTTGATCGGAATGCTAAGTGTTTGGGTCTCTCATCTTTTTGACACCTCTTGAAAATGTTGCCCAAGACTGAAGTTACAAAAAAAGGGTGGAAATTTGAAGTGGGTACCAAAAATTATGGAAAAAGTCAAAGCCATTGAACATTCTAAACAACGTAACAATTTATGTTTTTTTTATCAATTTATAATTTTATCACTTATTTTATTATATTATTAATTTTATCAATTATAATTTAAATAACCCCAACGAAATAAATTGTTTTTTCTTAAATAAGGCTGGCTCTTCCTCGATAAACAAGGATATTCTGAGCCATTTTGAGCAACATCAACTTCTAGAGGCTAATGGATTCCATATGCACATATTGACATCCATAGGCACGTTAATTTCATAAAAACTGATGCGACTGGTATGGATGACATATATATCAAAATGATTAAACTTATTTTTCCATTCATCACAGATGCACTTCTTCATATTTTCAATTTCTCTATCACTACTGGATCGTATCCACAAGTCTGGAAACACTCGATCATAATACCTGTTCCAAAGCACGAGCATCCAGAATCTTTGAATGACCTGCGCCCCATAAGTTTACTTCCAGTGTTCTCCAAAATTTTGTAAAAAATAGTAGATTTTCAAGTAAGAGAATATCTTGAAAATTATAAAATCCTTCCAGAACTTCAATCTGGCTTTAGGCCTTTTCAGTCGACCAACACGGCTTTGCTGAAGATTATTAACGATATTGACTGTTCCCTTGATGACGCAATGATGACCATATTAGTGTTACTAGATCAGAGTAGTGCCTTCGACCTTGTAGAACATAGAATGATGCTAGCAAACTTAAAATTTATTGGGACTGTGGGAGCTGCTCTTAACTGATTTCGGTCGCATTTGACAGGCAGGAGTCAAACGGTTAGGATTAAAGAAAATATGTCAAATGTCCAACAAACTTCCTGTGGCGTGCCTCAAGGCAGCGTTTTGGGCCCTCTTTTATTCGCGGTTTATACGTTTGACTTGTGTGAAATTGTTAAGCATACTAAAATTCACATGTACGCGGATGATGTCCAAATATGTCGATCTTTTCCGGTAAGTGACTTCGCGGACTCCTCAAATCAAATAAATAGTGGTCTTGAGTGTGCGTCGGTTTGGTGCGAGGACAATGGCTTGAGGCTAAATGCGGGCAAGTCTAAGGCAGTTTTGGTGGGAAACAGAGCTCTACTCTCTAATCTAAAAACTGAGGGATACCAAGTGAAAGTGAGGGGTGATATGCTTGATTGGGAAAAGTCAGTGAAAATTTTGGTTACATGGTTGGACTCAGAGTGGACATTTTCACGTCATGTCTTATATGTTAGACAGATTTCGTAAATGAAACTAAAAGGCTTGTACAGGTTTAAATATGAATTTGACCAAGATACCAAGTTGCGCCTAGTAAAGTCTTTAATTTTTCCTAAGCAGGCCCGGCATTCGAACGTCAAATCGCGACGTGCCGATCGAACGAAACGATCGATTTCTTAAGATTCGCCTCTGGACGACGACGACGACGACGATGGCGTTTGTATAAACATTAAATATAACCTCACATTTATTTCGGTTCTTTTCAGACGATTTGTTATTATTATTACATATTAATTACGCATAATCGACACGAATAATGGAAGGAGTAAAATCTGATGATGACGAATATCGGGAAGATGATGCCCAGTTGTTAAACGGAAATTAAAAATTGACGGTTACTCTCGTGTGCTTACTAACTTCGAGGAGCAACAACAACGACCAAAGAGCGACGATGGAAAAGAACGTTAGGCGTTTGTAAAAGTTTGTATTTTTGATAAATCTGCTCCCCCGTTTTTTCTCATCGACACCACCTACCACCACCACCGTGTATATCGGATTTGTTTTCAGGTTAAATTTGATGAATCCATTGGGACAATAATAACAAGATGATTCATCGGGAAAAAGACGATGACGACGACAATGAATAAACAATAATGATTAATCCCGAACAAATTGCGTCCGTTTGTTTTTTTTTATTGGAGTAACTTTGGCCATTTATAAGAAACTTGACTCGATCCATTATGAAATGTGTTCATCATTTTTTCGGTTGTGGTGATAAGAGATGATGATATAAGAGCGGAAGAAGGCATCTTCGAGACCAAAATAATAAATAAATGAACGATTGGAACGATGACGGACAAAAAACTAATTAAAATTTCGAAACGTGTCTTCGATTAAAACATCAGATATCATATACACACCATACTTTACAACCGTATATCATCGCTGTGGTTTCTAGCACAGCCAAGATTACAAAGAAAAAAAATTCTCAGAAAATAATAAATTTACAACTAATTTCTTCGATTCCTTTTATACAAAATAAACATAGGAGTAAAACACTCTTCTTTTTAATGGACTATTATAATCGATCAACAAAATTTAATCCCGGAAAAATATCGTTCGCAATATTAATTACTGGTCAATGGTTTATTTTAGCCATCTTACTAAGACTGAAGCCAATAAGCTAAAAGTATTACATAATTCCTGTTTTAGATTCATCTGTCGTATACCTTATCGTAATTATGTAACACCATTTAGAGTAGGCTTGAGAGAATTAAGTTTGTATGAAAGATATGAATACTTTTACGTAATATTCTTGTTTAAGCTTATGAAAAATGAATCTCCATGCTATTTGTTTGACAGACTCATAACTCGAGTACAAGTACATGATGTAAATGTTCGCCCTAAGCATTACTATTGCCTCCCAAAGCATAGAACTGGCAAATTTGAAAGAAGTTTTGATTTTATAGCCACGCATACGCTGAATAAATTTATAGAATTTTTTCTTGCTCGCTTAAGACTTTCAAGAGAATCATTAGAGATCATGTTTACTTTGGTGTAATGCAAAAATGAACTCACATGTTTTAGATATAGTAGGTTCATTTTAATTTTGGGCTCATTTTTTGTTTTTCTTTGCTTTTTTCATATTCTATTAAATATTGTAATCATTAGAAAAATTTAAATAATTTTGTTTCCTTTTCTGTTTTCTTTGCTGGTTGTTGGATGGTTTGCTTTCTTTATTTTACCTATCTAAAATTGTAATAATTCAGCTTTAATTTTGTTATAATTTTTGCCTGATTTTGTATTATCAAGATTATTGTTCTCACGTTCTTGTAATTCACATAGGTAGCAGGCGGAGTGGAGGAATGACATTTGTCAAACTCCGACCTTTTTGTACTTTTCACTGATAAAGTCAATAAAACTTATTATTATTATTATTGTTAATTTCTTTTCAATTGTGGATGATTTTCCATTTCACTCTGAAGTTTTGGCGCGACTTTCGAAAAACGTCCGTCAAAAAACACGTTTTTAAATTTCACATATTTATTTTTTGCCCTCAAATAAGATCAGTGACGCAACTCATCTTTTGCGCATGCGCATATTTATGGGTCTTTAATTTTTTGTCCTGGTCCGTTATATTGTGTTCCATTAATAAAATGAGGTGTGGAATTCATTTAAATTAGTTGAAATTGTGAAAGATGAGGATCTTGCCAAGGAGTCGGCTTGGTAGAAAGGCAACCATGATGCGATAAGCACAAGCATGTAAGGTCACCTTTTTGGATTGAATAAATATTCTTTGTAATGGCATTTAATTCATTGAATGAAAATTTAACAATAATTATAATATTTTATACTTTAGGTAAGCTCAATTTAGGTTAGGTTAGGTTCGATCTAAAGCCGCCCGTAGACTAATTTCAATCTTAAAACATTCTCCGCACGCGCAACTTTCTACTCGTTTTTCATTTTATAGTTAGGCTCACTCTAATGTGTAGGCCTTACCAACGAATATACAACGCTTATAGAAGGACATCTCTTACGGGCGAGTTTGGCCTTCCCCTTGGGTAACAAAAAAACATGTTATGTTACCCACTCGCTAGAGGCGCCACTTGTAATCAACATATTTTACAACACTGTTGTCAGATCTGCTGACATTGCCTAGGTCTACGAACGTATATTCAAGGATTGTATCGTTGATTCTACCGCTTCGGATTTTTTCGTAACAGCATTTTTATAACGAAAGAGGACAATAAATGGAAATAAGTAATGGGGCGAATTCTTATATGAGAAAATGAAAATTTTTAGATTTACTACCGTTTAACTCCGTACTTTATTTTTAGATACCGCATTTTCAATACTCACATGAAAAATTTTGACCGTATAGTATTCGTTTTTATAATGATTAAATGCATGTTTGCTTGAAGTTACCTTCAGAGAAATTGACTTTGGTGAGAGTGAAGCTGCGGAAGGTTCAAGATATTGGGTTACATTCCTAAATACAATCTCTGATTTTGTTTTGATTCGACTTGGCATCACTGCCGATATCCAAAGCAGTAAGTGACGCCCAAACGATCGAAAAGCCATGCGCATCTATAAGCGTTGTATATTCGTTGGCCTTACTAATTCCAATGAAAAAATTGCGCATGCGCAACTTCTCACTAATTTTTTTGATCATCTTACGCTTTGAGGAACATCCTGAGCAGACTTCACAAAATTCTGTTAAAGGAGGTTATTCAGAAGTCCCTCCCAAGTTTTAACCTGGCCTTACTAATCCAATGAAAAAATTGCGCACGCGCAAATTTTTTGATCATCTTACGCTTTGAGGAACATCCTGAGCAGACTTCACAAAATTCTGTTAAAGGAGGTTATTCAGAAGTCCCTCCCAAGTTTTAACCTGGATTTTCGTGCGTTTTATGCACACCTCGTGGCAGTTTCAGAAAAAATCGTTTTTCATTAATCGCAAGTAGCTGTTGCTATTCTAAATTCATCAGCTCCATAAATGTATTCGCTCATGAAAAGATAAAAATCCAATCGACCACAATTCGACGTCGGTTATGCCGTCGAAACTTTTCATCAACGCAATCTGCCCCGGGGTTGAAAAAAAAAACGTGAAAAAAAAATGAATGAGGCGTGTTACGTGGCGGTAAGTTATCAACAATCTCGTGCATACGGTAATTATTTATGCGAAACGGATGGACGGGAAAGGCGCGTGAATTAACGCGATAGCGGCGAACGATCCCGCGGAAAATGAAACGCCAGAACGAAGTTTATTATGCGAGCGCGTCCTGGGAGAAATCCCGGGGATGATAAATAATGATTACGGCGCGAAGAAGAGAGTGGGAAAGTGGGTGATGTGGCGGCGCACTCACTCGTCGAATGGTAATTCAACCGAATGTTCAGAAGCAAGAAGTGAACAACACCATTTTGTGGGAAAAAAGAGTATTCTAAAAAAACTCGACTTGATTGCTTTTGTGGTTCATTTTTTTCTTTTTAGTAAAAATTCGCTAGACTCGTCAAAGAAAGTTTCTGCGGAAATGTCAATTTTTGAAAATGTCAAAAATGCGATATCTTGAGATCTGTGCAAGATAGCTCAATATTTACTATCAATTTATAGTTCGAAAAGATATGAAAGCTTTTATCGGTCGAAATTAGAAGACTAATTTTCTTCGAAAATTTTTTTGTTTCATCATCATGCGAATAAATATCGCAGCTTTATCATTAGTGTAGTGTGTCTACTTTTAATGGATTAAATATAAAACGAAAAATTGTAAAATTCATTATCCCGATATCGGTGCAAGTTTTTCCCTGGACTTAATCACTTTTCGTAAAATTCGTTACATTGTTCGCTACAATTAAACATTTCGGGTGCATAGAGTTTTTATTTCATTTGATATCATAGGGTTGATGTTTTATTTGTGGCTTATAACCACGAGCTAGATACGATATCTGTTAGGTAAACCGTCCTTACCATTGGAATATGCATTTAACCTAACGGTTAGCCCTATCCGAGTAGTTTGACGTTTCTTTTTTAATACGAATAGCGTCCAAGAACAAATTTCTTTCCTTCTCATAGCTTAGGAACTTCAATCTATTCCATAGTAGAGAAGAACTGATTTCACTCCATAATTAACAACCCAGTTCGTTGACAAACGCAAAGGTAAGATTACTCAAGAGTTTATTAGAGGTCGACGTTGGTTCGAAGAGTACTAAAGATACACACACAGACCGGATGGATGTCAAGGATGAATCTGTTTTATTCGACCGTATAATACGCTGTATGATTAAAGGGACGTTTCCATCCCCAACGGGCGAGCGATCGTAAATTCGGGCAGTTCGTCGCGGAGGAGAGCCCCGCGCTCGCTCTCCAATGCCTCGTAAAACGAAAATATCCCCTCGGACATGTCCGTAAAACTGGCACCGCGGCGAAGTAACGAACCGAAGTTTGCGTCTCGTAAAACGTTTTACGAGGACAAGTTGACGTGAACGCGAACGATAAACGGGACGGGCGCGATCCCCGATGCGAAATTGTCCGCGCGCCGCCTCGTTTCCGTGCTCTCTGAGTGCAAGTGTATGTTTGGTTGCCGAACTGTTGGTGAAAATGTCCCACATCACGCTGTTCGAACTGTTTTCTCTACAATGTATGTGTGTATGTACGTTCGGGTGTCCAAAAGTGGAATACTTTCCCTGGAATCGTAAATTGTTTTACTGTGGAAATTGATGAACTTTTAGTCTAATGACAAAATGGTGGGTGCGCATTTTATAGAATGTCAAATGTAAATGTCAACATTGAATGATAATCCTTACTCTCATGTCAGCATGATTGTCCTTGTTTTGCATTTTTGATGATTCTCGTCTTCAGGCGCCATGATCACTATGCATATATATGTATATATTATGCATATAAAAAAATATAACATGCAAACATAACAGATGGTAAAAAATAACTCACTTATTTAGGATCCAACATGTTAAGGACGAAGGATTGTCGTCTTTGGTAACAATTAGAAACCAAATGGTTGAAAACACGTTTCGGCCGGCTGCACCCCCATGACGAGGCCAGGGGTGCAGCCGGCCGAAACGTGTTTTGAACCACTTGGTTTCTAATTGTTACGAAAGACGACAATCCTTCGTCCTCAACATGTTGGATCCTAAATAAGTGAGTTATTTTTTACTATCTTTTATGTTTGCATGTTATATTTTTGAATTCATATCCATGGCTTGTTGCCACGAAACAGTTTTGACTTCTGTCAACACTGTTTCATTTCTCTTAATTTACTATACATATATCTATCTATCTCTCAGATAGAAGCTAATATTCCACAAATTCCAATTAAGGAACAAAATAAGATCAGAGCTCAACTCCCCACAATATAAACATAACTAGACACCAAATCAAATAAAAAGTCAGAAGAACGAAAACAAAAAATCTCCTAATAAAATTTCAAAATACAAACAAATTTTCAAAAGAAAATCCAAATATCATTATCACGAAAGCCGACAAAGGAAATAAGACCGCAATTATCGACAAAGAACAATACATCGAAAAAATGAATGAAATCCTAGGAGACACTAACACTTACAAAAAAATTAAAAAGGATCTACCAGTCATTATTGAAAAAGAAAATAACAATTTGGTCAAAAAATGGAAATCTAAAAATTTCATTTCTGACAATTTATACAAACAATTAATCATACATAACAGCATATCTCCAAGAATATACGGCCTTCCCAAAATCCATAAAGAAAACATGCCTGCCTTTTCATCCTATAGTTTCTTATAGCCAATCTCGTCTTTACAATATTTTGAAACACCTTGGAAAAATGATCTCAAATATAACAAACAAAAACATGTTTTATATAAAAAATTCTCTACAACTAAAAAAAGAATTAAACGAAATTTTGATCCTAGAAACTCATAAATTATTTTCCCTAGACGTAATTTCGCTTTATACAAATATTCCGAACAAGGTCGTTGCTGATATTATAAAAGAAAAATGGACGCAGTTTCAAAATTTCACAATAATACCGAAAAAAGACTTCATCGAATCCTTACTTTATTCACTTAACACTAATTACTTTCAATATCAAGACCAATTTTACCAACAAATCGACGGAGTTGCAATGGGTAGTGCGATTTCGAGTGTAATAGCTCAAGTCGTTATGGAACATCTCGAAGAAAAAATTTTAAGTGAAGGTCATTTCACAATAACACTATACAAGAGATTCGTTGACAACTGTTCGTTAACAGCTGACTCAAAAGAAATAAATAAAATAGTAAATAGTTTCAATAATTATAATTCCAAATTACAATTCACTTAAGAAAAAGAAAAAGATAACCAAATTAATTTCATGGACATGACAATAATTCGACAAAATAACAAACTTGAGACAAAATGGTTCAGAAAAAATACATCAACAGACAGACTTATAAATTTTCATTCCCCACATCATCAGTCACAAAAAATAAGCAAAGCAAAAAATTTAGTAGACAGAGCAATAGCGCTTACATCTCCCAAATTCCGTACAGAAATCTTTTAGTAAAGTAAAAATAATATTTACCCAAAACTATTACCCTGATCATATAATAAATAAAATTATCAAAGAACGAAATCATAAATTTCACAATCAAACATGAACTAATTTTCCTGTTACACAAAATAAATATATTTCAATTCCTTACATTCCCGTACTAACAGAAAAAATTTCAAAAATAATGAAACCATACAATATTCAAATTGCATACCATCCTCAAAATCAGGTAAAACAAATTTATACAAAATTCAAAAAAAATTCCTAAAAAAAAACGATCACATGTAGTACACAGAATTCGTTGTATGAACTGTAAAAAATTATACATCGGACAAACTTCCCAACGACTTACAGAAAGAATGAAAGCCCATAAATATTCGGAAACAGCCAATACCGCACTAAACAAGCACAACAAATTAAACAACCATGAATGTGATTACAACAACGTCAGTATATTAGCAACAGAAAAAAACAGAAAAAAATCTAGAGAAATTCTTGAAATGATACATACAGTAGAAAACGAAAAAGATGTTTTAAATGATAAAACTGACATAAAGGGACTAGTACAATATACTCTTTTGTACTGTACCGATACGATCCACATAATTTCGAACATTTGAACGAATATTAAACGTCATTGAACTTTCTTGTAAGATATTTTCAATATCAAATTCGTTTTCCATTTTCATATGTGAATTATTTTATTTTAGATATTTGACAAAGATAGAATCTTTATCGAAATACCCTTAATGTTGTAAATTGTTGAAAATAAACCTGAATCACCAAAAAACTGAAAATTCTTATAGTTGATATAAACCAGGTACGAAAATAAAAACCATACACTATACATACAAAAGGGTACAAAAGGGTTCGTAAGTCTCTTCAACCTTTTTTACTTTTTGTTACGTTTAGGTGCTTCCATAGTAAGTGGATTATGATTAAATGGGCAACTCTTGCCAATAATATAGCTAGTTATCAGTTACACGCTAAGTTTAAATAATCGATACCATTCGTTCACTTTGCCGCAATTTTCTTGTCAAATTATATACTTAAATGTCCTCGCGAATCTATCGTTTCAACTCGCATAATAATTCAAGTTTATCGCAGCAGACGACTTTATTTTACAATATGTAGGACAGCCCAACTTTGTACACAACACTTTTCGCGCCGTGCAATACGTGATAATTCGAACGAGTAAATCATCACGTTCCCCGTTAATTGTGTCATAAAAATCGGTGTCCGCGTGCGAAACCCAGCGAAAGGCGTAAAATTTCCTCGAACCTCTCGGGCCGTAAAAAAAAACCCGTTCGGAAAAACTCTGCGCGAAGAGAAAAATTTTACGATCGCCGCCCGTTTTATGCGCGTAATTATTTCGCTCGTTCCTCTTCGGATTTATATCCGTCGCGTATACTCGACAGTTAACGCGGCCTTAAATCGGTTTAAGACGAAATTGATTCTGTTAATCGTTCGTTCGAGTTTTACGACTGCCTCTATAGCGCATGTGCTCCTCTTCCTTTCTGTCGCGAAAAAATATGCGGCTCGTATGCGGCGTGGATTCGTCGTCAACTGTTTCGTGCGTAACGAACGCGACGTTAATGAAATTGTCGACGAGTAATGTCGTGGGTACAGTTGAAATAATAGCGGCTCGTTACGATTCACTTTGCTAGAATTGTTTTACATTCTACTATGCAAATATTTTGTGTACCTACATAGATTCGGACGTATATTGAATTAAAGTCATTATTTGCTTAACACATATTAACAAAATACATGTGATTTCGATATGCTCAACAAGTCTGACCAAGTGGCCAAATATAGCCTTTCAGCCAGCGCAATATTTTTAGCGGTAGACTAGACTGCACGTTATTTAATTTTCACAATCCATTGACCACTTCCATCAAGAAAAAGCTAAAATACTAGTCCAGGATACGGTCGCCCTTTTTGCAAACAATTAATATAAGATTGATTTTTCCTAAGCGGCTTCATTTTATCAAGTCCTACAAATTTTTCCTCTGCGAAAATGTTGGCAAAAGGGGCCTTCGTATTCTAAGCAGTCGCCAAAGATGTCGAGTTGGTGATGAAAAAAAATCGATTAATAGAGGTTTCTTTTTTTCAAAATCCGAAGATAACTTCAGTAGAGATTAGAAATCGTATTTGTCCTACAAAAAATATGGGTCCATCACCTCTGTCCCCCACTTCGAACATGTAGACATACGAAAAAAAAATAAATTGTAACATATAATGCTGAATTTTTTTTTATAGCTTGCCAAACATCAGCAAAATTCAAATTTCACTTTGTCCTACAATTTACTTGGGGCCTTCTTTCAGTCCTACATGTCAAAGTTGTTGACTCTACCGAAAAATAATTTTCAGTAATATACTTCTAAAATAAGAATAAAATGCTATATTGGCATATTCCCGATCAATGTCAATAAATGTCCTACAAAAAAAAGGGTCCAATTAGCTATTATCGCGTCTGATATACTATCGAATTAGAACGTGTTGAATATATCCTGTATTTATGCGCGAATTTTCAAACCTTTTTTTGGTGCAGTGGTTGTTGCCTAAGGCAGATATGTGAAAGTCTTGCGTTCGAGGCTTGAACATGTAATATTTTTTCAGGTACTTTTATAACCTATTCGTTTGCGTACAAAAAAATTCACAGCTACAGTTTTCAGTTTTTTGCGGAAAAACGGTAAAATACGTCGTTTTCATTTTATATTATATAACTTTTCACAAATACTTTAGGGATTTGGCAAGTGTTTTCTTCTCTACGATGTGGTTCATTTTCTAAATTGGCGATCCCAAATTTTTGTCTTTTTGTGCCAGAAACCGATATTACTTCAGTTGTTAGGAATGATTCCGTTATTGATGGGTGTCTTTTGTCAACACTTTTTGTTGTAGAAAAGAAAATCATTGATACGTGCAATAGCTGCGCCGAGCAGTCCCATTAACTCTTTTGAAATCATGCCGAATTGAATGTGGGCGTCTCTGAGGTCGCCGTATTTGAAAATAATATGCTAAAAAGTGAGATAAAACATTGTATTTGTATCATACCGATAAAAATACTTAAAAAAAAAGAAAAAAGTCATACATTTCGGGGATCGAACCAGATGCTTACAGAACTCTATTTCGAGCTCTTTACCATTAAGCCACGCCTTTATTATTAATTTCGATGTGGATATGTTCCACTTGACTAGTACACTAATTATATTTTTTTGTAGGACTAACGCAAAGGACCCAATTCTTTTGTAGGACATTGATTGATTTTAGTCACAATTATCTTAATGTCTCATCCAAGATTGGTGTCCTACTTATATTAATGAGGATGATTTTCTCCTGAAGTCGACAACTTTGACATGTAGGACTGAAAGAACGCCCCAAATAAATTGTAGGACAAAGTGAAATTTGGATTTTGCTTATGTTTGGCAAGCTATAAAAAAAAATTCAGCATTATATGTTACAATTTATTTTTTTTCGTATGTCTACATTTTCGAAGTGGGGGACAGAGGTGATGGACCCATATTTTTTGTAGGACAAATACGATTTCTAATCTCTACTAAAGTTATCTTCGGATTTTGAAAAAAAGAAACCTCTATTAATCGATTTTTTTTCATCACCAACTCGACATCTTTGGCGACTGCTTAGAATACGAAGGCCCCTTTTGCCAACATTTTCGCAGAGGAAAAATTTGTAGGACTTAATGAAATGAAGCCGCTCAGGAAAAATCAATCTTATATTAATTGTTTGCAAAAAGAGCGACCGTATCCTGGACTATACCATACATATAACACGATTGGGCGCTATAGAAACTGGCCACCTCATTCTTCCGGACGGTACTCACTATAGCTGCACGTTATTGAAACTCCACAACCAAATGGTCACTCTTCCGGGAGAAATACATTATTCGGTCGGTGTACACGAGACCGTATAAAAACGGAAGGGTACTGAACTACTTACTGCAGCTTTACAGTAGTACCACGGTTTCGCTTTACACTCATTGGTATTAGACCTAGAGCACGAGTTGATTTTCGGTTTCTTTTTTTTCTCACAGAACACGGTGAATCTACATGAAACCAGTACCGGTGCAAGATACAGGACTCCACCAAACGGACGGACTACCTGAATGAGATACTCGTCTTTTTTAACCTTTGACTTCCCTTTTTCTCTTTTTTGGATTTTAGCTTCTGATACAGAAAAGTCCTGTATTTACAATATTGACTCAAGCGATTCAATAAGAGACGATTGTCTCTCTTACCTCCCTGGCGGACTTCATATTGTTGGTAGGCCTTCTTGTCGCTCTGGAAGGTCCATTCAAAGTTGCTATATCGCATCGAGAAATAATAACAATAAAACCACTTGAAAATACTTTTATTACCGTGAAACGTCAGCTCTCCAACTAAATGCGACAACTAAAAGTTTACGTTCGACGGTCGAAGGAATCCGGATACGAAATCGTGACGGAAAAAGAAAATAAGCGACCGGAGGAGAACGGATTTGTGTAGTCGATGACGTTTATTGCCGCATCGCACAAAAGCCGGGTCTCCACCGTAATAATTCGCCCCCCGTTCCCGGCGGGATATTCCGGAGGATATATACGCCGGGTATAAATATGTATATCTACGTGTATAAGTCGGGAGAGCAGAAGAGGACGGACGGGAAAAGGAGATCAAAAACCCGTTCCCCGTTTTCCCGTCGGGATAATCCGGTCGTTGGCGGCGATGCGACAGATGGATTCGGGAAAATCGTAAAAAATGCATAACGTACGCTCGTCCGTCTTTCCCTCCCCCCGACTTTTATTTCACGGAACGAGTTCTCCTTCAATGTTTACGTCCCGTTTTCTTACTACGGCCACGATTAATTTTCCGCATACATTGTTACATCCGCGAAAACGCTTTTTTTTCTCGTCTTCATTTGCGCACTACAATTGAATCGTTAAGTCGTCAAGGATGAATCCGGCATTGTTTCCAAATGTTGTTATTTATATTTCACATATTTTTACCTAATTAATCAGGCCGAGATACACATCTTGTTAAAACGATTTCTCATGAATTCATCTTAATTACGGTATTAATTAAGGTTTTTTTTATAAATCACCGCGGTTTCTTTGCTCGCGCTTACTGACGTTATTCTATTTTTAATTTGCCGCTATTTTTAATAACATCGAAAAAATTCGTAATATAATTCGTTTAAGCTACAAGGTTAGTCTGGATTCATCTTCGAATTATTGTTTTTTTCAATCCGGCTCTTCATGAATTTTAAACATTTTCAGTTTGATAAAGGACTAATTTGAAATTCAAATGAATTGTTGCTTAATCATATTCGAACATTAAATCGCGAACTTCTTATCATAATGTTATTGCAATTTTCCTCACCACCGTCTTATGTTAAGTTTATTCCTCTCTTGATTAATGGAACTATTCGATTGAAAGTCCGTTTCGACATGTTAAATATTCAAAAGGTGTGCAACATGTTTCGAACAAAACGAGTGCGATCGAATTCGGTTAGGTTTTATGTTTTCTTTATTGCAGATGTCGTAAAAGGGAAATAAATTTTTTCATAATTACGTTATGATTATTAATGATGGAATGCTATTAATTAGTAGGTCGTAAACGTTTTTGCATTAGTAATTTTTTTTTCATGTAACGAATTTTACGATTTCATTACTTGTTGCTATAAAATTTATTAGAATATCAACTATAAGGGATAGGTAATAAAAAGAAACATTGATTACTGATGGAGTAATACGGCTTTTTGATTAACTATTAAAAGCTGTATTTTGTACGATGAGTTTTGTTGATTTTATATATGAAATGTTTTTGTTTTTATTATTCAATTTTTTTTTTGTTACAGGTAAGTCGAAATTCCGACAGGTTATCAATGGGGTTATTATTCAGGTAAGTATAGAACAAAGAACTTTTCCTGTGATTTTTCTTTTTTTTGTTTCAACGGAAGATAGTTATTGCAGCTTAAAGCGTGACCTAACTGATCTCGTTTGTTTTATGTAATTACCCGGCGAACGAAGCGAGCGGGTATCAAGTTAGTATAGGGTCGTTCGTCCCTGATCTTTTCGCTCCGCTCACCCAAACGTGCCGTTCAGTGTCGTTCGTTCGTTCCAAGTAACGAACAGTGAGCGACGCCACACTGGGCCGTGGCACAGTTCGTTACTTTGAACGAACGAACAATACTGAGTTCGGCACACTTCCGAGCTCATACAAAACCGACAATTGAACAAATTGCATCATTGTTTGGTCTATATGTCGTTCGCTTCATAATCAAATGTGCTACTTTTTTCTACTAATTATTAATTTCAACATGATAATATATTATTTCTTATCCAAAAAACACCATTTTAATATATTATCTCGGAAACGGTCGAACCCAATTTTTCATCCAAACTTTTCCTCATATCAATCGAATTTAATCGTTCATCCAAACTGCAAAACCGCTTAAAAAATATTTATGAGCATACATTCTTTAGACAAAACTCTCAAATCCAACTCGAATCGAAAGGTTCACATTACACTGAAATTCATATTAAAGCAGTCATAATTGGACAGAACCGTTCATTTCCGGCGGGTCGCACAATTTCGTTCATTCTGAATGTGCCGCTCGATCGGAATGGGCCTCCCTTTCCAAATGAGCCGTTCTTTTCCAGTGTGCCGTTCTTATCAATGGTGCCGCTCATTCGCTCGAGTGAACGACACGTTACCGTTCACCTAAGTGTGCCGTTCATACTGAACAACTCGTTATTGAGCGACCGAACACTAGTATAAAAAGGCACACTTTGCTGTCGTTACTCGATCGAGATAGTGTGGGAATGTGTGTGCGGTAATCATTTTCTGTTCATGCTACAAGCTAAACGGCGGCATCTAGAAAGACGAAATTTGCGGGAAAGGTGTTTCTAAATCTAATTTCTTATTCGATCGCAATTGGAAAGTTCATTCTCCAGATATAAGACGAAAACTGCTGCCTTTTCGGGAATCGTTTTCTTGTTTTCCAAGGTAGATTCGGCACAAATGTACCTAGAAATATATTCTTCGGGTCGAATGAATATAGAAAAGAGCGACTCTACAAAAATTTGGAGATTTCATCAGAAAAGTAAAAAAATGTTTTTTTTTTGAATTTGAATAACTTGAAAACAATTTTTGATAGAGATACGACACTTTGTTCATCCCAAAAAAATATCAATTGGCATTTTTTTACGAATGTTCAACACGTCGGACGCACAGATTTTGAGAAAAAAATTTTAAATCTCAAAAATTCACAATTAATTAAACAGTTAACGCTCCAGGATTTCCACTAAACGATTCCTTTTTTTGTTCACTGTTATTGTCCTCGCCGATAAAGATGTTTCAACTCGACGTTTTGAACCAAAAACAGCAAAACACAAAAATACAAAAAAAAGTCTAACATAAATCAATTTGTAAAATCGCCATCGCTGTCGGTTTTTTCCCGTTCAATTGCTATCAATGAGAACTACAATATTCTCGATTGCTGTTTCTGCCTAAAGTAAACCGCTTCAGGGAGAAACAAATTCCAAACCTTTTGAAAACACTTTTTTTTGATAAATGGTAATTCGGCTTCTGTCAATACTTTCAGCTACGTCCTACTGCTTTTCGAGAAAGTAGATGTGACACGTAGAGGTAATCTATTCGATGCAGTCAACTCATGGACACAAACCTCGAAATAAACGCGCGTCGACCGTCCGAATACGAATAATTTGATGTTATGGTGAACGTTACATTTCAGTTCTTGGAGATAAATGACCGGTTGACACCGGTTGCAAAAAAAGGTTTTTGAATTTATCTAATATAACTCAACTTCTACCACCATCGCATTCGGTTTTTCACCATTCAATTGTTATCAAAAAGGGCTCCAATCGTTTCGATTACTATTTTTGTCTACAATCAACAGATTCTTGTATTAGCAGAGTTAAAGTACTCCCTACCTCTATTTTGTCAATAGCAAGCGTATATCGCCAATTCAATATCATTCCAAAGAACTCTTACGATATCACAGCATAAACCAAAGACATCGGAGCGGAGAGATATTAATCTGCATTCTTTTGGAGTGTTCTGTAGGAATATATTAATCTGGCCGATCCAGAGGAGGGGGTGGATGGTAACAGGTCTTCTGATCTTCAGTGACGTAAATATTCGACGTGTTACAACCGTTTTTTAACTTGTCAACAAAAATGAAACTCATCGTTCATGCGAGCTGCTTTCCATGACGGAAAGGATGAAAAATATGGTGAAGAATCTTCGTAAGAAGAAAATTGACATTGAAATATCGAATACGAACAATATAAATTATCATTATATTCCATAAAACGGCCATTATGCCCACCAAGTCGACTGTACGGTGGCATATCAGATTGTATCCGATGCTTTAAATACATGGAACGTCTGTCGTACATTAATTCGATAGCGATCGAAATGGTGGCTCGGCCGGGATAAGAACGAATATTTCCAATTACGGATCCACGAAACGTTCGAACGAGGTGTCCGGGATCCGCGGAAGACGAATCCATTAGGGAGAAGTTTCTTTCGTCGTCGGGTCGATCGATCGGGGAGAAATAAAAACGAAACCACCTCGACAAATGCATATTTATCGGATCGCGTGTTTCGCTGCGCCGCGCCGGTTAAGAGGAGTAGCGAAAAAAACTCGCCTCGTAACGGCCAATTTCGAAATTAACGATCGTCCTCAACTTTATTCCATCCTTCCCGAGCATATCGGATCGGCCGTTCTTCGCTTCGCCTCGCTTTTTTTTTTGTGTCGTGTCTTCCGCGACGATTTTTTCCCCGTTTTGCGAACGGCCGATAAGATCGAGCGCGCCAATTGTCGCGTTTCGCCCTCGCGACGACTGCCAATTTGTTGCGTTACGTTCGCGATCTTCGTAAATGGACGGTACGTGATCGTTGTTCAGTCGGTTTTTCCGTCCGTGCACATCTCTAATTGGCTCTTTAACGGCGGCGGCGCGTCTGCCCTCCGTTCCCCCGCGACCCTGTTGCGGAAAAAATTTGCGACTTTTCATTGCGCGTCTACGGTAATGGTCGGCGATCGTGTCCGGCACGCGCGGAATTAAAACGCGGAGAAAGGTGATCGATCTAACAATTCGTCGTAAAGTTTATCTAGCGAAATCGTAAACAAAGATTTTTCGTAAATATACGCGCATCGCATCAGGTGAAACATAAAAACATTCTCAATATTCTTATATATACAGTTGTATGACCGATATATCATGTGCGTATGTGACTATGCGCAATGACATCGTGTCGATTACGGCTGCGCTAGAGGAAATAAAGCCTCGTGGTATTTTGCGATTGATAGGCGGGGTCAATATATTTACCGAGTTCGGGCGCGGTGACGTTTGAAGTGTTATCGAGATATCGACGAAAATATTCTGTTTTTGCGGAATTTTTCTTTTGTCGTTAAGAGTGTAGTAAAAGCGGAATGTGTGGTCAAGAGGGTTTGGAAAAAACTGTATTTTATTTAGGATATTTTCAAGAGCCCCAGGTCGTTGACTAATGGGAGTTTTCTTTGGAAAACGGCGCAATCACCTAACATTTTCAGAAATGTATATCTCAAAGAACACGAATTTTAGGAAAATGAGGGGTACATCTGTAAAAAGGACAGAGATAGCTGAATCCTTTTCGGCTACTCTTAAAGTGCGAATTCCCCAGAACAGCGAGTGGCCTGATGATGGAACTTCAGAACGCATTCATAGATAGTGTCTTGAAAATCGAAAGCGTTCTACTTGTTGCTTTGTTCCCAACAACTTCGTTGGTAGTATATCACGGTTAGATCCTGCAAATCTGTTTCGATCACTAGATAATATGTAAAAACGCCGTCCATAAAAAACGCCATTCCGCTTATATTGGTTCGTTAACTTCGCTCTTCGTTACATAAATTGTTATCGATTCATCTTCGTCGCTTCTTTATGTTGTTGGCGAAGCGGCGAAACGTAAATTTTGCAACGCGCCGAACGCGCCGCCGCCACCGCCCGATTAACATACAATAAGGACGGAACGATCCCCGGTCGAACGTGTCGATAAATCCGGATAAGAAGACAAGCCGAGAAAAACCTTGTAATACGAGCGATTTAATCCGATTTGGGGATTTGCGTGTCGCGTTTTTTCTGCTCGACCGCCTCCTTCGGCTCAATTAACGTCTATTCGAATGTCGTACCACGTATAGAAGCCGAAAGGAGTACGCGATTATTCGGGGTCCATCTTTCAACTGCCACTTAGTCGGCTTGTCCGAACACAACTGCGAATAAAAGAGGAGCAAGTATTGGGAAGGAACTTTTCTTGGGATCACGTAGCTCGTTCATTTTATACTATACTCAATCTGTAAGTCCTGTTCATTTCAAATTGGTTTGTTTGAGCCCCCAATCGACATGTTGATTTCGCCTTGCGGCTCTCAGTTCTTCATTTCTTTGATCCATCAATGCTTGCAAAATAAATCCTTTCATAAATATACATCGGTTGTGCATTGGAATTTCTTCCTAACGTTTCACTTCTTCAGATATCCCTACAATGTACTCAGCAGGTATAGTGTTTTATAACTGTGGAGATAAGCAACATTCAATAATTTCTTCATTGATAAAATTGGATCGACTTTCATATGAAAGTCATAAAACGTATAAAGCTTTTATCTGGATTAAAATGGAGCATTAACCAAAAGTGGGGGTGCTTTGAGTACTTATACCATCGAGATTGTTATTTGTTTACTGTAAGCAAAATCATAAGTGATCAAATATTCTCACCTTACTTGCAAGGTAGATTTCAGGTTGTCGATTGGAGAGGTCTCAGGTCAGAGGCAAAAGAAATGAGAACAGGGGTTCCACAGGGCTCTGTGTTGGGGCCTATCTTATTTATAGTTTATACCAACGACCTGTATGCAAGTATATCTACGGATAACAAGTGCGGTTTTGCTGATTCTATCTCATATCTGGGAATCATATTCCAGCCTTCTTTGAGCTGGAGTGACTACGTTGAAGCTCTCTGTGGCAGGCTATCCAGTGCTACGTACTTAATCAAGAGGATAAAACAAATATCAGACACCCAAACAGCCAAACTTGCATATTATTCCAATTTTCATAGCCAAATTCAGTATGGTATAATTCTCTGGGAACAAAGCAACATGGCACAAAGAGTTCTTCTGTAACAAAAGAAGGCGTTAAGATGTCTATTTAATATCAATCCAAGGGACAGCTGCCGTGATACCTTCAAAACAGAGAATACTTACCACAGTTTCGACATTCATACTGACCTCCCTGAAGCATATTCATCAAAGACAGGATAAATTTAAGAAAACCAAGAAGAACCATAATCGCAATACAAGAGGAAAAAATAAATACATCATTCCGTACGTTCGTCTGAAGAAAGTCGCTAAATCTTTCACAGTTTGACCGTCGGGTGAAAGAGTGGTTATTAAATAGGACAATTTTTAATTTAGAAGAATTTTTTCAGCTGTGAATTAATGGAGTAACATTGTTTAAATAACAGCAGTGTATATTGGTCGTTTCGATTTATGCATACATAAATGTCCTTAAAACCGTGTAATTATTTGACGGTAATTATTTATTTATCATGTCTTTATTGTATCTATATATTTATGAATAAAAAAAACGAGGCGTATATGATTACGCGCGGTGACATTATCTCGAATCTATCTTAAATTAGAGTTTGGGACTTTTGGTGATCGATAGGGGATATCTTCACCGAATTCGCGAATGGCGGGAATCAGATAAGGAGTTCTCGAGATACCGACGAAAGTGCGCTTTTTCTTCGAGAATTATTCACGAAATTAATAAAGAAGCAAGGGAGAGGGAAAGGAATGAAAAACGTACAAGAAGAACGGTACTTTGCTGAGGGGAAGACCAAAAGAACGGACGATAGAAAAATAAGCGGTACTTCTACATAAGTACCTTCTTCTTCTTATTTTTCTCATATCCCAACTTTTCACTGTTTTCGATTTAAAAACTCGGAAACGAACCGTTCTCCGAACGATTCTGTTTGAACAGAACAATTTATTCCAAACGAATCACTCAGAAACAAATCAGTATAAACAAGTGAGTTGAATAAATCAGTTCATTTGAAAGAAGCGAACTTCGCCTGTCTAGTTGAAAAACGGTGAATATTTTCAATAGAAATGACTTTTAAGTGCTTATTAAAAAAAAACAATCCGTCGCAGAGTACCAATTCGCACCCCCCGTCCCGGTCGCGTCATCATCCCTATCGCGGCACATTAATCTCCGAACCGAACCGATATAGTCGTGATCTTTTCCGGAGGCGAATTTGTCGTCGAAAATTCATTCGACGACCTGGCGCATTAATCTTCCGGCTTCCGCGAGTCGTCGACGAGGCCTCGGCAAAGTGCCGGATGGGCCGGCACGACGACGGGCGGAGGAGCGGGAGGAGGAGGAGGGGGGCGAGCTCGAGAGTTCCCGTTTTGAATATTTAAAAGGGCTTTTTAATATTATGGAGATGAATCCTTGCGCGCCAACTCCGCGTTTTCATCAATTTTCAATTAGGTTTTGTTCCTGGTCCCCGTTTCGCCCTACACTCAATTAATGCGAGTGGCGGTGGTGTTTTGGGGGGCGGGGGAAGTTGCGAGGTCAGAGATTTCGTTTTGTTTTTTGTTTGCGTGTCGAAGGTCCCGGCGAAAATGCAAAAGCCAAAAGTGACGGAGAGAGAGACGGAATGTAATGCCCTGTATCTGCGTCCCGATCACTATATACGTACCGAATTTTCCCTCGATATCTTCAAAGTCGGTTACGGTTGTAGTACCTCATCAGATAAATATCCATTCTAAAACAATAGATCATTTCATGCACTTTAATATACCTCTATAACCCATTTGGTCATCTGACAATCAAATGTGCCGAAGATAATGCATATAAGGTTTACCTCAATATCGAAATATTTCGGATAGAAATTGGTGATTAGTTCTATTTTTCCGTCGTGCAAACGAAGATTTCTGCTTTCGCATCGGAAATGCACCATAGAGAAAAATATGGCGCGTCGGGACTCGACTAGTGTACTGTCCGATACGCAGATACTGTCCATATGATAGATGCTCTTAACCGACGATGAGCGTATCTCTTCGAGTTTCTCGGAAATGGTAAGTTGTTCCTAAAAGCAATGAGAGAAGTTGTAATATATTGTTTGTTAAGAGCCGAAAGCGGTCGACCAGTCAATTTTGAACAGAAATAGTGATCGAAACCCTATTTAATAGCAATTCAATAGTGATACACCGAAAGCGAGGTGGTTGTAGAAGTCCAGTTATAGTCCAGGATTCGGTCGCCCTTTTTGCAAACAATTAATATAAGATTGATTTTTCCTGAGCGGCTTCATTTTATCAAGTCCTACAAATTTTTCCTCTGCGAAAATGTTGGCAAAAGGGGCCTTCGTATTCTAAGCAGTCGCCAAAGATGTCGAGTTGGTGATGAAAAAAAATCGATTAATAGAGGTTTCTTTTTTTCAAAATCCGAAGATAACTTCAGTAGAGATTAGAAATCGTATTTGTCCTACAAAAAATATGGGTCCATCACCTCTGTCCCCCACTTCGAACATGTAGACATATGAAAAAAAATAAATTGTAACATATAATGCTGAATTTTTTTTTATAGCTTGCCAAACATCAGCAAAATTCAAATTTCACTTTGTCCTACAATTTATTTGGGGCCTTCTTTCAGTCCTACATGTCAAAGTTGTTGACTCTACCGAAAAATAATTTTCATTAATATACTTCTAAAATAAGGATAAAATGCTATATTGGCATATTCCCGATCAATGTCAATAAATGTCCTACAAAAAAAAAAGGGTCCAATTAGCTATTATCGCGTCTGATATACTATCGAATTAGAACGTGTTGAATATATCCTGTATTTATGCGCGATTTTTCAAATCTTTTTTGGTGCAGTGGTTGTTGCCTAAGGCAGATATGTGAAAGTCTTGCGTTCGAGGCTTGAACATGTAATATTTTTTCAGGTACTTTTATAACCTATTCGTTTGCGTACCAAAAAATTCACAGCTACAGTTTTCAGTTTTTTGCGGAAAAACGGTAAAATACGTCGTTTTCATTTTATATTATATAACTTTTCACAAATACTTTAGGGATTTGGCAAGTGTTTTCTTCTCTACGATGTGGTTCATTTTCTAAATTGGCGATCCCAAATTTTTGTCTTTTTGTGCCAGAAACCGATATTACTTTAGTTGTTAGGAATGATTCCGTTATTGATGGGTGTCTTTTGTCAACACTTTTTGTTGTAGAAAAGAAAATCATTGAGACGTGCAATAGCGGCGCCGAGCAGCCACATTAACTCTTTTGAAATCATGCCGAATTGAATGTGGGCGTCTTTGATATCGCCGTATTTGAAAATAATATGCTAAAAAGTAAGACAAAACATTGTATTTGTATCATACCGATAAAAATACTTAAAAAAAAAGAAAAAAGTTATACATCCCGGGGATCGAACCACATGCTTACAGAAACCTATTCCGAGCTCTTTACCATTAAGCCACGCCTTAATTATTAATTTAGATGTGGATATGTTACACTTGACTATCACATGAATTATATTTTTTTGTAGGACTAACGCAAAGGACCAAATTCTTTTGTAGGACATTGATTGATTTGAGTCACAATTATCTTAATGTCTCATCCAAGATTGGTGTCCTACTTATATTAATGAAAATGATTTTTCGGTAGAGTCGACAACTTTGACATGTAGGACTGAAAGAATGCCCCAAATAAATTGTAGGACAAAGTGATATTTGGATTTTGCTTATGTTTGGCAAGCTATAAAAAACAAATTCAGCATTATATGTTACAATTTATTTTTTTTCTTTTGTCTACATGTTCGAAGTGGGGGACAGAGGTGATGGACCCATATTTTTTGTAGGACAAATACGATTTCTAATCTCTACTGAAGTTATCTTCGGATTTTGAAAAAAAGAAACCTCTATTAATCGATTTTTTTTCATCACCAACTCGACATCTTTGGCGACTGCTTAGAATACGAAGGCCCCTTTTGCCAACATTTTCGCAGAGGAAAAATTTGTAGGACTTGATAAAATGAAGCCGCTCAGGAAAAATCAATCTTATATTAATTGTTTGCAAAAAGGGCGACCGTATCCTGGACTATTATGTTGGGAATTCATCAGCTACGCCGTGTACTCATTAAGCGATCCCCACTCTTGCGTGTATGTACATAGCGGGAGTCCAGCGTACTTGTTATATTAGTTATTTTCTAACAAATTTTGTCATTTTTGCAACCGATGTCAACGCAAAAAACGAATCCCTAAGTTGAATGCTCCAAAACGATTATTATAGCGTATCTCTTCGATTTTCTCGGAAATAGTGAGCTAAAAACGATGAAAAAAAGCAATTGTTTATGAAATTGCAATGCCTTCTTTGTTAGAACTCCGAAACCGGTAAAATTTTCAGTAGCCGAGTTATAACTCATCGAAAGCACGGCGATTTGAGGAGGTTTCAAAAATATTTATCTCAAAAACAGTCTATTGTAGACAGAAATAGTAATTGATACGTTATTTGATTTGAATTGAATTGTGAAAAACCGAAAGCGATGGTGGCTTTAGAAGTTGAGTTAGAATCAATGTAATCTTAAGGAACTGTTTTCATTACAGATAACTGAAATGTAATATTCACCATAACGTCAAATTATTCCGATCCGACCAAAAATTGATACTCTATTCGATTCTGGAGTGTGTGCGGGTGACAAGATGAGTAAATCATGGGATCAAGAACGGCCTCCCTCAGGGATCTGTCTTAGGTCCACTACTATTCAAACTTTACAAAACTGTTCTGCTATGCAGATGACTCAGCCTAAGTAATTCAGAGTGAACATCTGGACGAAGAGAAAATAAAATCCAACAAATTTTTCTAAACAATCAAATTGTCTCCAAAATGTAATTCTCGATCAAAACCTCGAAAGTTTCCAATTTGTCCCATGTCTGCTCTTCCCTTATCGTTTCATTTCCCATATTTCCTCTCACGTTCTGCGACCGGAAAAGAAAACCTATCGAAGAGACATGCACCAAAAACGGTTACGTGAACGACTTCCTCGAGGGGGCAGCAGGCGGACGAGACGTCGACGTTCCCTGCCAATTTCCCCCGCCCTCCCTCCCCATCGAAAACTCCTTGAATAATGCAGGAGATATCCCCCCTAGGAACAGACGTCCGACAAAAAGTCCGCCTTTGTTTTCCAATTTCCTGGGAACGATTCCGGGACGATATAATATAAATCTTGTTTTCCGTGCGATATCGATCCGGTATAGTGGAGCGCACCCCCCCGAATGGGAGAGAACCCGTTTCCGCGGTAGCCAGCGCCAAGAAAACGAAACCGGAACGGGGACGACACGACACTACATCGACGAGACGACTGCCTTATCGATGACAGGAACACCGAAAAAACGCGAAAGAAAAAAGATGTAAAACACTGTCGGCCCGTCGTAATCTAATAGATCACGGCCGACGGAAAAAAAAACCCGTTCTTCCGGAGGGTAGCTGTCGAAAAGGAAAAAAAGACATCTGTTTGCGTTAAGGTCGTCTAGATCGAATGCCAGTTTCCGTTACCGGTTTTTACACGCCTGCGTTCATCGCGATCCCGTTATCGAAACCGCGCTGCTATAACCGATTCGGATTTTCGTGGGACATTATCGATACAACGATTTAGATTTCGTTATGGGAACTTGTCATACCTTTCTGTCGACGGTACAATGAAAGAGATAACTTACTTCACTTTTTAAACGATTTTGAACGTTACAAATTTTTTTTTACCGTCATTGAGTATTTCCTATTTTGATTACAAGGTTTGTTTCACTTATTTTTGCAATGCGATTCAATGTTGTTAATTGCACGCAAAATATCAGTAATTGCGCAGATTTCTATGTGGTCCTTCGGGCCGGACATCAACCATCTATCATTCTTAACAATTCTCCGTTTCTTGTTTTCTTATGTAGGAGCTTGAAAAATTTGCTTTCGATTCGAAAAGTCTCGTATTAGGTAGTTGGTCAAACTTTTTGAGTTTTGTATGTTCATTCGACCGACATCCTTTATTTTTTGACACATTTTTCAATATCTGCAGAGGACTTAATTAAAAGCTATATTATCAATATGTCTTATTTTTGCAGTGCGATTCAGTGTTGTTAATTGCACGCAAAATATCTGTCATTGCGCAGATTTCTATGTGGTCCTTCGGGCCGGACATCAACCATCTATCATTTTTAACAATTCTCCGTTTCTTGTTTTCTGATGTAAGAGCTTGAAAAATTTGCGTTCGATTCGAAAAGTTTTCTATTAGGTAGTTGGTCAAGCTTTTTGAGTTTTGTATATTCATACGACCGACCTCCTTTATTTTTTGACACACTTTTCAATATCTGCAGAGGACTTAATTAAAAGCTATTTTATCAATATGTCGCATGGAAGAAGTAAAATTGTCAAAAATCAGAATACAGAGTAACAAATGAACTACCGTCTAATGTCAACGTAGTTCGATCGTCCAATCGTAGCTAATAAGTATCCAACCACAAGCTAGACATCAATTTCGAAAATTAACTCCACCTTTTCAATGATTTTGAACGCGATAAATTATTAGTAACATATTTTGGCATTTCCCATTTTGATTATAAGGTTTGTATCACTTATTTGTGTATGTCTTTAAAGGGTGTTAGTTACACTTAAATTATATGTCACTACGAAGGTGTCTATATGTTCCTTCAAGCTGTTATTCTTAAGCATTCTCCGTTTTTGATGCAGAAGCTCGAAAAATTTGCTTTCCATTCGCAGTCTTCTATTATGTAGTTGGTCAAAATTTTTGGGTTTTGTATGGTACCTGGATGACCCACCTCCTTTATATTTTGACACACTCCCCAATATCTACAGAGTACTTAAAACCTTATGAAAGAAGCAAAATGGTCAAAAATTATGATACAGAGTAACAAGTGAACTACCGTCCAATGTCAACGTAGTTCAATCGTCCATTCGTAGCTCCTAAGTATCCTGCCACAAGCTACCCACCAAGATTTGTTTTATTGTTATGGATTCTCCGTTTTTTGAGTTGGAACTCGAAAAATTTGCCTTCGATTACAGTCTTCTATTACGTAGTTGGTCAAACGTCTTGGATTTTGTGTGTTCATATATGGTACTTGGGCGATCCACCTCCTTTATTCTTAGTCATACCCTTCAATATTTGCAGAAGACTTGGTTGAAAAGCAGCTTACCAATATACCCCTTGAAAGAAGTGAAATTGTCACAAATTACGATACACAGGAACAAATAAACTACCGCTTAACGTCAACGTAGTTCAATCTTCCATTCGTAGCTCCTAAGTATCCTGTCACAAGCTACATACCAAGTTTTGTTCTATTGTTATCAATTCTTCGTTCTTAAGTTGGAGCTCGAAAAATTTGCTTTCGATTCACAGTCTTCTATTACGTAATTGGTTGAACTTCTTGGATTTTTATGTTCATATATGGTACTTGGGCGATCCACCTCCTTTATTTTTAGTCGTACCCTTTAATATTTGCAGAAGACTTAGTTGAAAACAAGTCTATCAATATACCCTGAAAGAAGTGAAAATTTCACAAATTATGATACACAATAACAAATGAACTACTGCCGAACGTCAACGTAGTTCAATCTTCCATTCGTAGCTCCTAAGTATCCTGTCACAAGCTACACACCAAGCTTTGTTCTATGGTTATCGATTCTTCGTTTCTAAGTTGGAGCTTCGAAAAATTTGCTTTTGATCCACAGTCTTCGATTACGTAGTTGGTCAAACTTCTTGGATTTTGTATGTTCATATATGATACTTTGGTGATCGACCTCCTTTATTTTTAGTTATACCCTTTAATATCTGCAGAAGACTCAGTTGAAAACCAGCTTACCAATATACCCCTTGAAATAAGTGAAATTGTCACAAATTACGATACACAGGAACAAATGAACTACCGTCCAATGTCAACGTAGTTCAATCTACCGTTCGTAGCGCCTGCGTATCCAATCACAAGGTACACATCAACATTTGTTTTTCTCCGAATCTTTAAAACTTATTTCATCTTTCAAACGATTTTAACGGTTACAAATTATTATTAACATAATCTGGAATTCCCGATTTTGATTATAAAAATTGTATCGCTTATTTTTGCAGTTTATAAGTATGTTATTCAAGGTTGTTAGTTTCAAATACTTGAAATATATGTTGTTGCTAAGGCTTCTATATGGTCCTTCGAGCCGGATATTAACCACCTAACGATTCTCCGTTTTTTATGTAGGAGCTCGAAAAAATTGCTGTCATCTATCATGTAGTTGGTCAAATTTCTTGCATTTTATATGTTCATATATGGTCCCTGGTCGACAGACCTTTAATATTTGACACCCTTTAAAATCTACAGAGAACTCAATTCAAAACTATTGTTTCAACATAACCCCACGATAAAAATAAAAGTGTTACATATACACAATAACCAATGAACTACTGTCCAATGTCAACGTAGTTCAATCGTCCATCCGCAGCTCGCAGCTCCTCAGTATCCAATCAGCAGATGCAAACCAAGATTTGTTTTTCCCCCAAACTCGAAAAACGCACAAACTGCACAAATCCCCAACGCGGCGTAACGATCTCCTCTGCCGCCTTGACTTTTTTTTCTCGCTTGGCGCGGTTTCAATTCGGTAGTCGCTCGGAAACAAAGTTTCGCTTTTTTTCCCCGGCATCGTCTTAATTAAAAGTGGATTGACTCGCGAACAAAATGCGATTATTAATGATGGTATTAAAGCGATTTACGTCATCGCGGTTTCCGCGCGAAACGAACCGTTGCACTCAATGTTACACTTAACATATTTTTGCGGTCTGACGATTTTTTCGAAGAATGAAAAACCGCCGTCTCTAATTCATTATTCAAATGTTATGTGAAATAATTCTGCCCCTTTATCGTCTCAATTAACATTCGCGAGTTTTTTTTTTTAATCTATCGAGGTCCAAAATGTGTGCAGTTGTTCGTCTGTGAGTTCATCTGACGGATTATAACGACGAAGACGAATGATGAAAACGGTAAAGTTAATATTTATAGAATCCGTTTTGTATTGTGTCGAAGGGACGTTGACGTAACGTCGTCGGTGTCGCTTTTTTTTTTCTTTCCGTCCTAATCGCGCGATCCGCACGCGATCCTACCATTCGATTAGCATAAAATGTCCCGGACAAGATTCCCCGGGGTTGCGGCGAAAATATCAGGGGAATGTGCGACACGGTCATGTATGGAAATCGGTGGATTATGCATATCGGCCCGAGGGGCATTCTTCGTTCGTTGTCGGCTTTAAAAGAAGAAAAGAAAATCCGCGGTGTTTCGCTAATTTCTCGTGTTGTTCGCTTAACGCTGTTTGTATCTTTTCATTCGATTCGAATATCTAATCCAAATTCAACCTTCCCGCGAGATGAAATGTTTGACTTGTTTGTAGTATTTTTCATTTTACGCTTTTGTTGGGGCACAACAAACTTTATACAATTGTATGCATGAAAATTTGTGATATATAGTATGGCAATACATAGTTTCACGAAGTTTTCGATAAAATTGTTTTGAATATACGCAAAAAAAGAGCTCATATGAGCGCCGAAAGTGATATTGGTGAGTATTGAATGAAACGACAACAAAAATGTAATTTTTCCACGAGTAGCCGGAGAGAAGACATTTTGCGCATACTTTATGATGCGCAAAGTAACTCTTCCGCACTTGCGCAGAGAAAACTGACGCCGCGCATGCGTCGTGACAAGAAAAAGCTTTACGCATTATGTTGAAAGCAAAATATCAAAACAATAATGTGGAACTATATTTTTGACTACAGTTGCTCGTTCTGCGGCAAATGTGGAAAAGACGACCAAGTGTACATTTAATATTACCATCGTTATTAAATAGTTTATTTTGGTATACCAAAATATCTTAGTAATTATGATATTTCAACGTTAGATTCCTTGATGATCTTTTTGATGCTCCGCATATGTTGAACGAATATCTGCGAAATTCAGTATTGATCATGAATATTTTGTAGAAATTCAAACATTTTCGTGAAAGTTCTATGATAATTAATTTCAAATTATATTTTGAACTTTTTTTGAATATTTTTCCTTGATTTCTTCCTATTTTAACTGAATAATTGAGAAAATTTCATTTCCACAAATATATCAAAAATTGTTGAACTTTCTAGGTTTTTCGAAACTGAATTCTTTGAAATTACATAATTTTGAAAATTTTAAGGAATTCAACTCCCCCTTGAAATTTTCACAATGGGATTGGAAAAAAATAAATTGTAACATGTAATGCTGAATTTTTTATAGCTTGCCAAACATAAGCAAAATCCAAATATCACTTTGTCCTACAATTTATTTGGGGCATTCTGTCAGTCCTACATGTCAAAGTTGTCGACTCTACCGAAAAATCATTTTCATTAATATAAGTATGACACCAATCTTGGATGAGACATTAAGATAATTGTGACTCAAATCAATCAATGTCCTACAAAAGAATTTGGTCCTTTGCGTTAGTCCTACAAAAAATATAATTCATGTGTTAGTCAATGTGTAACATATCCACATCGAAATTAATAATTAAGGCGTGGCTTAATGGTAAAGAGGTCGGAATAGGTTTCTGTAAGCATGTGGTTCGATCCCGGATGTATAACTTTTTCTTTTTTTTAAGTATTTTTATCGGTATGATACAAATACAATGTTTTGTCTTACTTTTTAGCATATTATTTTCAAATACGGCGATCTCAAAGACGCCCAACATTCAATTCGGCATGATTTCAAAAGAGTTAATGTGGCTGCTCGGCGCCGCTATTGCATCGTCTCAATGATTTTCTTTTCTACAACAAAAAGTGTTGACAAAAGACACCCATCAATGACGGAATCATTACTAACAACTAAAATAATATCGGTTTCTGGCACAAAAGACAAAAAGTTGGGATCGCCAATTTAGAAAATGAACCACATCGTAAAGAAGAAAACACCTGCCAAATTCCTAAAGTATTTGTGAAAAGTTATATAATATAAAATGAAAACAACGTATTTTACCGTTTTTCCGCAAAAACTGAAAACTGAAGCTGTGAATTTTTGTACGCAAACGAATAGGTTATGAAATACCTGAAAAATATTACATGTTCAAGCCTCGAACGCAAGACGTTCACATATCTGCCTTAGGCAACAACCACTGCACCAAAAAAGGATTCGAAAAATCGCGCATAAATACAAGATATATTCAACACGTTCTAATTCGATAGTATATCAAACGCGATAATAGCGAATTGGACCCTTTTTTTTTTGTAGCACATTTTTTGACATTGATCGGGAATATGTCAATATAGCATTTTATTCTTATTTTAGAAGTATATTAATGAAAATTATTTTTCGGTAGAGTCAACAACTTTGACATGTAGGACTGAAAGAATGCCCCAAATAAATTGTAGGACAAAGTGATATTTGGATTTTGCTTATGTTTGGCAAGCTATAAAAAAAAATTCACCATTATATGTTACAATTTATTTTTTTTCTTTTGTCTACATGTTCGAAGTGGGGGACAGAGGTGATGGACCCATATTTTTTGTAGGACAAATACGATTTCTAATCTCTACTGAAGTTATCTTCGGATTTTGAAAAAAAGAAACCTTTATTAATCGATTTTTTTTCATCACCAACTCGACATCTTTGGCGACTGCTTAGAATACGAAGGCCCTTTTGCAACATTTTCGCAGAGGAAAAATTTGTAAGACTTGATAAAATGAAGCCGCTCAGGAAAAATCAATCTTATATTAATTGTTTGCAAAAAGGGCGACCGTATCCTGGACTAAAAATTTCTTCTCACGAAAATATGGTTAATTTGACAAACTACTTAAAAAATCCATAATTCTTCTGATCTTCCAGAGATATTGAAAAAAGCTCTACCAAATTAGAATTGAATTTAGACTTTTCGTGAAAATGAATGAATTTCTAAGAATTTAACGATATTTGAGACTACAAAATTCATAGCCACTCGAAATTTATTATTAGTGAAAATTTGTCGTCACACTTTGAAATTTACTTTCACCATTTTTTTATTTTCTTCAGAATCTACTGGAAATTTGAAGTTGCTTCAGAAAATTGGGGGATTCCTGAAAAAAATGATATTAAACCTGTCATAAATGGGCCTAGAAAACTGGGGATCTCGACAAAACCCCACTGGAATATGATACAGAATCTTTTTTCAAATTAAATAAACATACGAAAGAGTTGAAAATCTACAAAAAAACAAGGAAAGGCTGAAACATAAAATTAGATTTTGTAATTATTTTTATGTAACTTTTCATAAAAATTTTTGATCCAGAATTTGTACCGTTTCTCGAATGTTATTTTGATTTTCTCCCATAAAACTAAAAACTTTATTGAAACACAAAATATTCATACTAAACTCTAATCTCGAAATCATCAACAGAAATGTCAATTTTCTGGAAATTTTTTTGCAGAACTTTCTACCATCGAATAACAGCTGAAAAATGAACAATTTTGAAACAATTATTATCAACTTTTTATAATTACGGACATATTCTTGCTTTCTGTAGAATTTTTCAGTTACGGTCGGGGATTTGAATAAAATTTCTGATTCATTATAAAGTGAATCTGTTTCACGAGAGTTTTTACTGTCATCATGCTTTTTATATGGTTTCTTATATTTCGTTTCAGATATCTTAAGATATTTTGAATTCGTATTTTTTTTGTTTTGTGTTTTCTAATTCTTTTTTCAAATTCATCCGAATTATTTTGTGTATTCATGTTGATCAGCTTCTGTAGTTTCGCTGTTTTTTATTCGATTTTTATATTCAGTTTGATTCATGAAGATTTCAGCCTATTTCAGGAAGTTTCATAGTTAGTATCGATATTTGCGATAATTTTTAGAAATTTCTGTTGTATTCTTCGAACTTTCAAGTCTTCCAATTTTATTTTCGTTTGGTTCTTTAATTTTTCGACAACATGATTAAATCTCCTGAAGTTTGAACAACTACAAAAAAATCGTTCAAAATATATTATTGATTCGATTCGAAAAAGTACAATGAAAAATCAAAACAAGTAAAAGAAGGCCAAAAATTCAGAAAGTCGGCAAATTTTTAAATAATGCAAGTTTTCTTCTTCTTTCTTTGTCAACCATTCGTTGTTCTCCAAAAATATTCTAGTTATTGTCGGGGTTTTCAACAAAACTTTCATAAGTATATGTTTTTCCTCGAATTTTTAATTTTTTCTAACCGATTCTTTGTATAGTTTTATCTTCGTTTTCCAGCAAAAAAACAAAGATAAAACTATACAAAGAATCGGTTAGAAAAAATTAAAAATTCGAGGAAAAACATATACTTATGAAAATTTTGTTGAAAACCCCGACAATAACTAGAATATTTTTGGAGAATAACGAATGGTTGACAAAAAAAGAAGAAGAAAACTTGCATTATTTAAAATTTGCCGACTTTCTTAATTTTTGGGTTTCTTTTAATCAATAATATAGATTTTGAACGATTTTTTGTTGTTGTTCAAACTATCGATTTCTCCATAATTTTTTTTATTGCCATTTATTTCTTGTTCAAATTTTGGTCGCGCGTTGATATTGTCAATTTTTTTATTTTACAGTTTTCGTTGATTTTTTGTAACTCTATTCGAGTTTTAAGAAGTATCAACTTCTTGCTTCGGCTTCCTCCTCTAAATAGTTTCCACTATTTCTGACAAGAAAGTTTCATGACACTCCTCCAAAAATTAAGTGCAGCTTAAGTTCGATATTACTCTTGGTCGACTGTTGAGTTTATTTTGATGATGCTGAATTCGGCAATTTTTTTCCCTTTAATCTTTTCATTGTTTCGAACGAGATTCCACCAGAATTACACTAGGAACTTCGTTTCGCTAGACTTTCCGGTATGCATTTTGGATCATAAATAAACGAAAAAACAACATATGGCGCGAAGATTTTGTATCCTCAGAATAATATTTTTAAAAATCTGCAATTTTTATTTATATCTATTTGAAAATGAATATGTTTCTTTTCTTATTGAGTTTTATTATAAAGATAGCTCAACAAAAAAGTGAAAAACAAATCAATTTCGTTATAACGATAAGTAATCATAATTTTCACATTAATTATCTCACGACATACAATATTAGTAATAATGTTTTGATTGATATTAGGAATGAAAAATTCCAATGATCGTGGTACCGTTTTTTTTTCTGTGTAGCAATACTCGTATTCAATGAACGATTTTGATGTAACTACACTTGGACGCATACAATGAATTGCGTATTTTACATCACAAAGTAGTTACTAATTGCCGCCATGTTTATTTCGCTGCACCGGACCAGCAATGTGTTATTATTCCTCACGATATTGATAATTCACAATTTCTTTTTCTTGTTTCAGGTAAGTCGCATTTGCGTTCCATTAATTGTCTTCACTACTCCTTCATGGGTGAGTACTGAATCGAAGGAGGCCGTCCAGGCTTCGTGTCCAGAATTGCGTTTGAATGTTAACAATGGATGACGATTTTCGTTTACCGCAAATTTTGATCCGAAAGCGCAATGGAAACAAAACAATAGTGTCGACCATTTCCGTTTCGTTTGGATACAGCGGAGAATACTAATTCGATTTCTTCGACTTTCTGCCACGAAACTTCCGATAAACAATTATCCGTCCGTTTGTACGAAAGCGGCGTTAAGTTACACAAATTTTTATCCAACGGTTAAATTTCTTCTCTATCATGCGATGAGCGTGTGTGCAATTTGACACCACATAATTTTCAGCGCAATATTTTCAGCTGACGGACTTGATTGAGGCTGTTATTTATTCGGAAAACTTCGGTCAGAATTAAATATTCACTACCCGTGAATTATGAATTATTATTCGAATCATGTTCCTTTTTTTAGGCTCGACATGACATAGTTGCGGTTTTCCGAATGAACTAAATAGAATTAGTAATTTTAATCATCCGAAGAGGAAATAACTGTAGCTAAATTAGGTCAACAGTATAAATATATTATCAATTTCCTATCAACGCATGGAAGTTGGGGCTCAGCGTGACACTTTTAAGTAGGTTATGCGGAAGTAAAGAAAGCAAACAATTCTGTGGTTCCTAACCTCAACGATGGAGCGTACAGGTACAAACGAACTACGGTGCACGTGCGCGATGAAGAACATCTTTCGAGCGTAGCTTCCATTATTTATGGTCACCGGATCGCTACGGTCAACGAGCAAAGGTCGAGTGGTTTAAATCTGTCCGACGGCCGTTTTATGCCACCGATTAGCCTCCGCTAAACGCGGATCATAGAACGTGCTCAATCAAAACGGTATTTTATCGATTCGCATTAATTCGTCAATGGATCGATTAACAACAATTAATCCTTGTACAAATACGGCGGTGCGTGGCGCGAACATCGTCTCCGTATTTATTTTAACCGACGTTTTATTTACTCGAAGCCTTTTCATTCCGACCGTTACACAAAAGTAAATTGTTGACACAACAACGTCGTCGAGCGTCGTTCGCGGCGCGTTTTCGATGTTTGCATTAAAACGTACAATTTTTCATGGTAATTCGATGGCAAATACTCGTACATTCATGAACCTGCCATATTAAAACTCCCTTGCACCGACCACGACGACGACCGTCGCGTTCGTATAATTAGCGCTTGCCAGCGCGCGAAGATATATCAAACGATAATAATCGTAATAATTATTATCATTATCCGCGGCGGGGTGCGACGGCGACGCGCCGCGTTGCTGTTGGGGAGTTCGCCTGCGAAGCGGCCAAATGAATTTGTCGTGTAAACGAAACTCCTGAAATATTCATGAGGATAATTCACGCGCTGCATTCTCCATGAGAAAAAATGTCTTGCTTAGTTGCCCTTGCCGGCGAATATATTTTCACGGTTATCTTCGAATTACAATCTTGCCAGGCATTTCGTGACATCAAAGGAAAATTATTTATACCAAATCATTTGTTCATTTCGTCGAAGTTTGCAACTTGTTATTTAGATGCATTGCGAAGTGAATCGTAACATGGAGACGCTTTTTATATTCTTTTTACAATTAATGCGAACTGAAAAAGAAGAAAAATACGGTTGAGTTATATTCAAAACGCCGAAAAGAGCGAGTCATTATTTATTTTCGTCTATTCCATAGGGCTTGAGAATATCTGGACCATGAAATAATTGCTTCCTGCCTGTTCATTAAAATGCTGCTTATTCGGGAAACATTGTAATTGATGGGGGAAAGTTTTTTACTGTTCATTTATTAAATTGATTAGAACTGTAGAAACTTAAATATTTGAGCGATATTAAATATGAAATTGAAATTAATGTTAATTTCGGTTTAGGAGAATGATGGTGCATCCGCCATTTTGCGACCACTAAATATCCTCGCCCGAATCCTATGTTGGTTTGTACGAAACAACTCAATCTGCACAATTTCATGTGAACGCCCTCAGTTTATTATGTTTAGTGCCTGTTTTTCCGCCTCCAGATAAACTACCTGATAGTCTACCCGTCAGATATAATCTGAATAATCCAATGGGGATATCAGGTTTATCTGGCAGGTACACTATCTGACACTAAATCTGGAGGCATTACACTTAACAATATTCATAATTATTTCACTTAATCGCCCACTGTCATCAGTTTCTGAATCGGCGCATGCGACAAAGTGCACTTTACGCTCCTATAGAGTGGCATTTCGACTGGTGAATAAATATCCTCAAGTTTCTCTTCAAATTGCAGTCAAACTGGATGAATAAAACAACTTGTATTCAGCAATATGAAAAATACGAGCTCATTACTGTGCACTGACAATTCGACAGGGCAGCGTACTGTTTACAATGAAAAAATAAAGACGCAGTCTACTGTTTATAATAATTTCTAAAATGAAAAAATACCATTACAAATTATTCCCAAATTTTCAATATTTACTCTTAAATTGACAGAGCTACTTTCTTTTTTGATATGATTCATTTCTTTGATGAAAGATGTGATTCGTGCGTTTTGGCGTAGCTAAAATCGTTTGACTTAGCGACAACACGAAATCGTCATCGAAACTGCGCCTGTGCGTAGTGGCGGGAGTGAAGAATATCGGAATCAGAGAATCAACATAACATTTATAAAGTTTCTTTACTGAAATTTAAATAATGTCATCAATTGAAAAATTCGAGAACAATAATGTTCAGTTGAAATTTTAGTAAATGCACAAAGTTAAAAAAAGTAAGATCGTGTAACGCACTGACCTGGGTCTAGTGCCAGAGTTTTCAGATCGCACAAGTGCCTCTGGCATGACCTAATGACTATATATTAAATATATAGCCAGGGCCAACGGATTTACGTGCCTTCCGAAGCCCGATGGCATTCCAAATGTAGTTGGCATTTACCGGGATTTGAACCCGGTTTTTCGGGGTAGTAGATCAGTACTACGCCTATTGAGCTACCAATGCCATGTAGTGACTTCGTTGAATAGAATCGGTTGTGATTGAATAGAAATTCATTACTTTTTCAACAAAAAATAAAAAATATTCAGGCCCTGTTTGATATGTTATTTGAACACACTGTGTACGTGATTGATTTGATTGATGCTAAGGCCCGTTGGCACCTGTTTTTCCTAGATCAGTAAAGTATTTTTGTTGACTTAAGGCCGGTTCTACAATTACCGTATAAACGTAGAATAGTCTATATGTGGTACATATAACTATCATTTTTTTCGTTCTACAATGAAAGTATAACTTTATTCGTAGTATAACGGAGGTATAACTTATACTTCCGATTTTGAGCAGATATACGGGGAATAACGTTATTTTCGGATTTCATGAATACACCGCATGCTTGCTTTAGTATCATATATTGATGTTGCGGTAACCTAACCAAATTTATTTTGCTTGTCAACAAATAAGTACTTTAGTGATGAATAATTTAATTTTACCAGACACTTTTGATTCAGACTATGATGAATTCGAAGAATTGATATCCTACAGAAAGCCAAAAGTGTTCAAAGAAAGATATGTCAATAATATTATCGAAACTAAGGTCACATTTTCGATTTGGTTAATTTGTCTTTGGGTCAAACTATTTTGAGAAATTCGATGACCTTGAGTTTTTCAAGCGTTTTCGATTAACAAAAGAAACAAGCAGAATGTTATTAGGATTGATTAGAGATGACATAGCATCTATAACCGTACGCTTACTCAAAACGCAAATGATGAAATGTCAAACATTCGGCGAATGAGAGATTCAGATCATAGAAGAATGACAACGAAGTGGTTGTTTTGAACTAATATAGGATATACTCCGAATATATATCACCGTTTGATGACAATGGGCCTTTCCCATGCGGTGGGGATTTAAAATTGGACGGTTGTACACAAAAATAGATTTTTTTCAACACACAAAAATGTCCTAATCATTAATATTGGTGATATAGTTATTGAGAAATCTTAATTTAAAGTTTTAAAATCGAAGTTTTTCATTGGTCAGTTGCATGTCACGTCATCATGAAAGTATCCAATCAAATTTGACTGAAGCTGGCAACATTGCTTAAGGCTCAATGTAACTTAGATTTTAAGGTTATCTACGCATAGAACTTTAAAACTTCTAAGTATCTATGTCATTGTTCCTAAGCGACGGAATAGTAGATGGTTTGAATCTCATTCCCATGTTGCCGGTTATACATAAAATTTAAAATTCAGATTTCCCGCCTTTCAAATCGATTTTATTTATTTTATAAAAAACTAAGAGGATTTAGAAAAAAGTTTTTTGGGAATCTGTTAATTTTGACTTAATTCATTTAATTATGCAATAAAAAAAAATCATGGGAAAGGCCCATTGTAGAACGCAACATGAGTTATTTTTCGGATAAACTAAAATATACGGAGAATAACTATACCACCTGTTATACTTTAATTGTAGAACCGGCCCTTATTGTAGGATTTAGACTGAATCATCAGAAATATAAATCGCCACTAAAATTCCTTTTTGAATCTAGAAACTTCGAAGTGGCGGTTGCTTACGATCAGGCATTCTATATTTTATTCATATTCGTCATTATTTCACTTCAAATAGTTTCAATTTCATCCAAATAACGAATCACCGTCTTTTTCGAACATTCATCGTGGAACAAATGAAAGGATTGTTGAAATTGCGGATGAAGACTCATAAGTTCCATTGCTATTAATTGCGAAAGCTGTCAAATGATTAAGTTTCTCATTTCATGTTTCTTTTTGTGAATTAACGTTTCATGTATTACTCCGCAAAAAAAAACGAGAAACCACTGAAAATGAATGAAACATTTGGATAAAATTGCCTAAAAAAATCTGGAACAAAACTACCATGAAAACGCACGAGTATTGAAAAAGAAAATGGGAGTGGGTCAAAAAGAAACCCGAAAGTTGTAGACAAATCAGAGAAAAACTTCAGTATCAACATTAATATTTCAACATCTAGCGCCTTTCTTTTCTAAGTCTTCGTCTCCTGTATTTTTCGACATATCGTTCCATAGTTTGTAACTATTTCAGAAATTTCTGTGAAAGTCAATACGACTCTCGAATTTTTCTTGAAAAAATACAATTTTTTGATAATAAACGTACGAACTTTGCACGTGTCGACACTCTTTGAAAAATTGGGACGCCAAGAACTTCTTGAAAATTGAGAGGATGAACACTTTTGAGGTTTCTATGAAAATTCACAACAGGTCGACTTGAATTTTCCTAGGAACAAAGATAAGTAATAAAACGGTTTGTGACGTATATGTTCGAGATCAAAACATGAGGATGTAGGGTATGAAATTCGTATTCGAAAATGGTATGACGTAGCTGAAAATAATGAGAGAAGCAATTGATTACGAAACTACGATAAAATGTTTGTTGAAAGACCTAAAGGCGGTGGATATATTAGCTGCGGTTCATTTTGGACGGAAATAGTAATCGAGGCGATTGTAGCCCGATTTGATGGCGAACCACCGGGAATGACGGTGGTTTGATATAATATTTGAAAACCTTTGCCATTTTTGTGTTTTGCTTTGTTTTTGTTCCAAAACGCAAACGTGTAGCACCTCTTCAGACCAAGACTATCATACTGAAAGATGAATCGTTCACCGAAAACCGTGTAGCGTTAAGTGTTAAGGGGTCATGTTATGCGTGAAATATTTGAACAAAGTGTGAATTTTTGAAAGTTGAAATTCTTTTCTCAGAATCTGTGCATCTCATGTTTTGGATGTTTGTATAAATAAAGCCAATTAATATTTTCTTTGAGATAAAAAACTCTATCGCGTGGCTTTCGAAATTAGTTTTCAAATTATTTTACTGTTTTGATGAAATCTCAAAATTTTTGCAGAACTGCCTTTTTTATTCATTCGGCCCCAAGGATACAGTCGAAGTAAATTTGAGTCTGATCTAGAATCCTTAGGTGTGAAACGAAGGTTGCAAAAAATTTCCGAAATTTCGTGGCTCTAGCTTCTACATGCCCACATACCCGACATACACACATACCTCGATCGCGTAACGAAGGCAGAGTATACGGCTTTATGTCCGCTCGCTGGGCAAACGTCTACAATAATCTCCTGGAGACATTTTTGAATGCTACTACTGCCTTACCTTCGGCACCTTCAACTTCATTCATAATATTGGTATCATTTTCATAGACAATAAGACTTCTCATATTATTAGAGTGATCCTTAAAATAATAGTAAAGGACCCAGAAAACTTTCCTGGGGCACTTCTATGGTTGATTCGCGAACAGATGAATCGATCGATTGCAGTTTCGTCATTACCTACTGCAACGTTTCAAAATTGATACATGATAGGATGTAACGCGTTACAAATGAACTGCAATTCTCAAATGAAAACGGTGAAAGTAGTTCTAACGCAACAACGCGGACTACTTAACCTAATTTCCCGAGTACATTAACGATGCAACTTCCCTATTCCCTATTAATGTCGGGGTCAACTCAACCCGCCCGATCTTTTCGGGACTGGCTGACCTGTCTACCTACATTTCGCGACACAATATCCGATCGCGTCGATACACATTCCACGCGCGCATCCCCATCAGCCGGTCATTGTTGTCTACGCTCCTCGGTCCGGGCCACGATCGCGTCCTACGGCGAGGTCGGTGCGGCGTGCGCGGCGCACGCCTCTGGTGGGGGCGCCGCGGCGGCGAACTCGCGAATCACCTCCGCCTGTTCAATTCCGCGCGAGACGTCGAACTGGTGAGCAGCGCGACTTCGCGGCCCGCCACGATTACTTACGCGTGAACCGCATGTCCTGATACGTGCTGTGCGGAACTGTGTTTGTGCGTGCGTGTGTCATCGAAATAGATGTGTCAGTGTGTTGAGCGGCGCGGCGCCACTTTCACGATCGTCTGAAGGATCTGCTGGGATTTACGTGTGACCCCACGACGTCGTCGACGCTTCGCGCGCCTCGCGACCGCGATGAGCGCTTTTTTCGAATCGATATTCGGTGGGTTCCCCGGCGCCGATTCTTCCTCGCTTTTTTTTCCAATCTTCGTCAATTGTTGGCTGGCTGATTCTCGAATCGCGGAAGGGTTATTATTACTTAAAATGAGACTCACGAGTTCGATCGTTGGAGAAAAACGGTCCCCGTCGGCGTCGTCGTCGTCGTCACTGCCCCTCCCGAGGGAAATAGCGTATCGGGAAAAACAAAGCCGCGGTCCCTCCGGATTTACATTCCGTAATAACTTCTTCCGACGTTCCTATTTTCTTTGCCGGGTTTCTCGGCACGGTTGCGAGGGTGGAAAAAAGGGACGGACGCCGACGGGGGCGAGAGCGAGGGGTTTTTTTTCGCCTTCGTCGGACGGTTTCCTCGGGAAACGGACCGAGAAATTCAAATTAAAACCGATCCGAGAGACGGCGGAGGAGGCGGCGCTTTTTATTGGCGTTCGCCGAGCCGGAAGATACGTCCGAGCGGGGCGCGGCGCCCGGATTAATTGCATTTTTCGATTTATTAAGCCGCTTAGGTAGCGTGCTCTGACAATAGGATCAAACTTTATAATATCGTTAGTACTGCATCATGGAGCTCGGGTATCGGATGAGAAAAAAAGTCTCTTTAATTAAGTTTCGACGATGCTGCGACTTTCGGAGACTTTCGCCAATAATGATTTTGTCTGCGATCGGATGATTATGCGGAAGCGCGTTCAAGGCGCCTAATCGGCTTAAACCTATATCCCGGAGTCGTCATTTTAGATAAGGAACGGACAAATAAAACGCTACTCACTGGAATATCGTAAAAATAATTTTTGCGAGAATTTTGTGTAAATTCATACGTAACCAGTAGTTCGAAAATAAAATAACTTTCTCGTTTTTCTTCTCTCTATCCACACGATTCGAACATAAAACAATTTAACGGTCTTTTGTCGGGTGGAGTTTGTTTATGACGACGTAAATATCATTTCGGTCGTTACTGTCCCACCGTTGCGACGGTCGTCCGCATTTATACATATTTCGAAATCGTGAAACGGCATAATTTTGCGCGTACAGCAATTTGCCGTAATTCAATCAGTTTCGGACGTTCGAACGCGTGTTTGCGCGATCCGCCGTCATAATTAACTCATTTTCTCCATCCGAGAGAGGGACGTATTAAAACGTTCGTATGTTCTTGTCAAATATTGCGGAAATTATGAAAAACGTTCCGCGGGAATCGGGAGTAATTGCCCGGATTTGCGGATGACGTGGGAATTGCTTTATTGAATTCGGCGGTATATCGTTGCCAATTCTCTCGAATTTATTCGTGTTAATACTAATATTCGATACGATCGTGTGGGATTGACTAAACAAATTATTGTCGGAAATAGATTTTCCTTGCAAGAAATAATTAACGGTTCTTTAAAAGTCACTTTTCTAATTCATTTTTCTCATCAAGTATTTAAGTATTTCGAAAAAAAGACACTGAACAAGTTACAAGGGTATGTTTAAATACCTGCGAAATTTCGGAAAACCAACAAATACTTTTTCAAAATGTTCAAAGAAATCGTATACCATTTCCCTGTCATTATATGAGAACGAAATAAAACCTTTAAAAATCGCAAATGTTATTAGAAATATATTATTTGAGAAATTTTCTGCAAACTCATTGTCACATAAAATTTTGGACTTGCATATATTTAGATTCTGTTGAAGTTTCCGAAATATTTGTGGATTATTCAACTTTCGAACCTTTTTCGAGTTTATCAGTATGCAAGAAGTTTTTTCCTTCATCTTCACAAGTTTCAAGCATTGAACATATTCGCGGTTTTTCTATGTGAAAAATAAGTGGAAATTGTTATCAATTCTGGTGAAACGGTTTGCTTTCCATGAGATAATAAAAGTAAATAACCAAAAAGAAAAGCTCGAAGTGTTAATTGAAATATATTTCACATTATTGAAATTTTCGGAAAATTCATATGGTCTCGAAAACTTGCAAATTCATATTGAATTTTTATTATTATTATAGGTCTGAGTTTCCATTGAATTATAGATCGACGAAATCATGGTAGTGATTTTACAACCAATATGCTAAAAATTACAAAACATGCTTGAAAATACAGAAATTTCAAATAAAGAATTGAAAATTCAATCAAATATTATATATGTCGTCAAATCCTAATTGTTCGAGAAGTTCCTCGTACACTAGCTGCATTTCCGCGTTGAATGGCGAGTGATAATCGCTGATATAAAAACTCTTTGTCGAGTCTCTCTGTTTCGTTAATCAACCGAGCACCCACTACGTTGAGGAATTTATTCGTCTCTTCACACGGTGGTCCTATGGTTTCGAAATGCTAGTGGAATGAATATAAAGTTGTCTGATTTCAACCTGGAGTATTTATTGTGTTTTCTTGCAAGCAATATACTGCAGTTTTTATGGGAAAGGTATGAGGTTGCAGAGTGTCAACATAAGTAACGTCCCATATAAGTTGTCCTCTTCCCATGGTGCAAGGGTTACCCGTCTGGTCTCTTGCCATCATCTCGAGATAAACCCGATGGTTCTAACGTACCTGACTCTGATAGTTCTAAGTGAACGTTGAATGATATGATTAATTTTGTTATGTCTTTGAAATCTGCCCTGACATTTCTGACAACTCAATCCATGGAATTCTTCATCAACTTCATTTCCGCATATGCATTTATGTGAAGTATCGTTTGAACCAAGACGAAGAGCTATACACGTTTGAAAATCTTGACTGTCGAGAAGAGTTCTGATATTTGGTGAGGGATAGTATGCAACCAAGAACTTTGAGCGAATCCACAGCTAAGAGACGAGCTTTGGTTGAAGGGTCTTCTATACGTTGTACTTCCTTCTTCAGGCGACTGACATTGATTTTGTCCCAAGATTTTTGAATTGATGAGTGTTGTGGAATCTCTGTGTTCAAGACATTCACGCTAGAAGAGCCTCGTTTTCAAGGTGGTCAATAACTTGATGATCCTTTGAAGGTAGTAATTTAGATACAAGTTCTTTGCACCTGAAATAGAGCTCAAAAAGCATGGAAGCGCAATGTCTCTAACTCTTCTATCCCAATTCCGCCATCACTGATTGGTAGAACAGCCTGATTCCACTGGTTTTCAGTTATTGCAATGTTGAAAATTGATATAAATGTATTGTACAACAGGACGTCGAAATTCTGAATCAAAACGTACTTCCAAACGGCGCATGTTCGCAAAAGGTAGGTCAATTTTGGAATAAAAAGACAATTTTTCAACAAAAAATAAGCAATGTGACTGTTTAAGTCCACAATACGGCTAGCTAATAATTCCAAACGACGTTGCTTCATCAAAAAACACTCTTCATACCCCTTTCATGGATTTGGCGCACCCAGCAATTCAAGTTTTTCTTCTGAGATAACTCGAATTCCCGGACAGATTTTGTTGAACTGTCTGACGATTTCAAATCGTCTCTTCTCCTGAACAAAAACAATTCACATTTTTCTGCATTTATTTCGAGTCCTCTATCTGCTCCCATCCTAATGACTCTTTGAAAATCTTCAATTAAAGTGTCTGGAATGTCTAGAAGGGTAGCATCATCTAAATACCAGATGTTCAGCTCCGAATTCAATGATTCTACGATAGGTTGTACAGCAAGGCTGAAGGCTAATGGGCCACATGGATCTCTTGCTGGGCCTCGTTGGGACAATATCGTTGTTTCGTCATAGAATAATAATGAGGGCTGACAATAGCTTGGCTTAGAAAGGATATAGTTCTGGAACAAATTCCTTAATTTCGTGTAGCATAACGTCTCTTTCCACTGTGTTGAAGGCATTTTGAAATCTATTTTGAGCATCACTCTAGATTTATTTCTTTGTCGCAAATATATTCTTCTGACGGTATGAATCGCACTTTCGCATCCTCGCTTCGTTGAAACACCAACCTGATGAGGAAATAAACGATTTTGTATACTTTTAGAGGTTTTGGTACATGAAACACGTCCCACAAGACGTCTGAAAGTGTTACCACAAGCGATAGGACGTATATTCCTCCTTTTTGATAAGGCACATAGGTAGCTCCATAAAGAATGGGAAGGATGTTATTGTTCGCTTTACAGAGAGCATGAGGTTGAAAAAGTTTTTATTGCAGTCAAAGCTTTCATTCCGGCATCTCCTGCAGATTTTGATATTATATCTTTCGGAACTGGGGACGCATGCCATCGATACCAGGATATTGAACCATTAGGGAAAGCGTTGATGCCTTTACGAATTTCATTTTTCTTCAAACCAAACGTGTCTGTAATTGACTGGCACTTCGAAAACAAAAACTCTCTTGTCGGACTCGGATGCTTTGATAACAATGAGTTGAATGTTTTCATTACATGGAGCAAAAGTTTCTCCGAACTAAGTATACGTAAAGCATTTACATCGAAATCTGCAATTTTGCGCGACTCGTTTTGCCAATGTCGATAATAAAAGTAAATAACCAAAAAGAAAAGCTCGAAGTGTTAATTGAAATATATTTCACATTATTGAAATTTTCGGAAAATTCATATGGTCTCGAAAACTTGCAAATTCATATTGAATTTATTTCGGGAATGATTCCAAATTACCAAATGGATCACAGAAATTTCAAAGAATTTCTCGAATTGATCAGAATTTTTTTTTTTCTCTTCACAATTTTATTAAACATTTTTTATTTTACAGTCGAAAATTTCTAGATCAGGTCCTAATTTTCAAGAGATTTTTCGTAAATCTTGAAGAAATTTCACGACGATTTCGAATCAACTTTAGTTCTCGAAGCATTTGAAGAATCTGGCTAGGATTTTTCCAATTTTCGAAGGAATATGAAAATCGTAATCTATTCGGCCAAAATGCTTTCCATCATTATAAGTTCATGAACGAAAATCCTCAAAACATCATTGAAGAAATTCGGTGAAAATTCACAAAACATTTCAGATTTATATCGAATTTATCGAAAAATATTTGTGGAGATTCCGACAGACTTTCCAACTTTTCAAACTTTTTTTTATAAGGATTCTCTGATGATCGTTTTTTCGTCTATTTTCAACAGTGTTAAATACGAATATTCGAAAATATTCGTGGGTCTCTTTGGAATTTTTTCTTTTTTTTTGGGTAAATCGGAAATGAAAATTTTTATTTTGCCAAAAAAAATTGTTAATGAACTTTCGCGGAATAGTTACAGGAAATGTTCAAAAAATCTCGAAATGTATATTAAAATAATTGATCGTTGAAAAAATCCGAAAATTGAGATGTTTACAAACCTTTGAAATTCATATTGAATTTGGCCATATTTCGTGAAAAGTTGCAGATCAGCTGGATTAGTCCCCTTTTCAAAATTATATTAGAGATAAGTTCTTTCGCACTCGAAAATTTCAAGATCATGTCCGAATTTGTTGACATTGTATAGAAATTACAAATCGATTTAGATTCTTAGAAGTATTCGATGAATAAAATTTTTCAATTCTCGAAGGCATATGAAAATCTTCATCTGTTCGGACGAAAGTTTTTCATCATTATAATTTTGTGAAAGAAAATAATCAAAAAATTGCCAAAGGTAATTAAAAAAATATTGGAGGATATTCTCACAAAAAATGTCAGATTTATATCGAGTTTTACAACGAATATTGGTGGAATATCCGAAGGATCATCTTACTTTCGAAACATTTCTAACTTTATTCCAAGAAGTTTTTTCGTCTACATTCATCAGTTTCAAACAATGAACATTTGAAAATATTCGTCTCTTTTGGCACAAATTCCAGAAAAATTTCTCGTCAATCTTTCTCGAATTTCTCCTTCTAGTCGAAAGATTTATCCAAATTTTGCTTGAATCAGAAACAAAGGTTCGCATTTTGCCACGACACTTGAACTTGTTTATCAACTCTCGTGAAACAATTCTGCTCAAGATGAAATAATGAAAGGAAAGCCTCAAAAAAATATTGAAATTTAGATATTTGAAAATCTTTCAGATTGATATTGAATTAAGCAATATTTCCTAAAAGATTACAAATTATCAAGAAATTTTGAAGAGTTTCCGTTTTCACAATTATATTATTATTATTAGTTATTATTATTAATGTTATTAGTTATTCTACACTCGGAAATTTCCAGATCGTGTCCAATTTTCCAAGAAATTTCCCGTAAATCTTCTGGAAATTTCGTAGAAATTGAAAATCAATTTGTTTTCGAAGCATTCTACGAATCAGACACAAAATGTTATCCACTTTTCGCGGCAATATGAAAATCTTCATCTATTCAGGTGAAAATCCTTTCGTCATTATAAGTTTATCATAGGAAATCCTCAAAAAATTGCCAAATCTTACTAGAAACATATCTGCAGAGAAATTTTCTATACATTCACAAAAAATGTCAAATATATATAGAATTTCGCAGGCATATCTGAAATATTTGTAGAATATTCGACAGATTATTCAACTTTCGAAATTTTTTCTAGTTTATTAGAATCCTCTGATTAGATTTTTACAAAAACTTGACTGTGGCCATATTTCGTCAATGATTGCCAATGATCGAATAGACCCAAGAAATTTATCGTACTAATCAGAATTTCTTCTCCTTTTTAGAATTATTTTAAACATAGAGTATTCCACACTCGAAATTTTTCAAGTGATTTTTCGTAAATCTTGTTGAAATTTTATGAAAATTACAAATCAATTATAGTAAAGAATTACACAAAAATTTCCAATTTTTAGAAGAATTTGGAAATTTCAATCTATTAGGGCAAGAAGTGTTTCATCATTAAAAGTTTATCTAGGAAAATGCGTACAAAATCTGAAATGTCATTGGAAATATATTATCCGAGAAATTTTCTAAACATTCATATTTTCATTCCTGATTTAAATCGAATTTCGCAGAAATTTGTGAACTACATATCTGTGGATTATCGAAGAGATAATCCAATCCAAGCTTTTTCCACTTCATTAAAATCTCCTGACGATTACAAGAAGGTTTTTCATTCATCGTCAGCTTCAAGCATTGAATATTTAAAAATACTTATGGATCCCTTCGAAACAAGTTCCAGAAAAATTTTTCTTCGATTGTTTTACAATTTCATATTTCACTTGTTAAATTCCTTGAAAATTTTTGTAGCTCTCCTGAGAATTACGGAGGAATCACACATTGGTTTCAATTTTAAAAATTCAAAGAATTAAGCGCAAAATATTCATAACATTGGAAATGTGCAGAAAAATGGAAGGAACGGCTAACATTTCATCCCTTTCAATGTGTTCGAAGAGAAAAAAAATTTCACCATTTGGATTCGAACCACCGATGTCCGGTTCTTGTCTCTTGAAAATGAATTCGATTTCGCCATAAATGGTTTGTTAATATGACACAATATTTTGCTTAACTATTTTACTATATGTGGAGGAAAATTCGTGAACATTTGCGCAAAAATTTCCAAGAGAAAAACGTAAATGGCGAAAAATTTCGGTATGCGCTCTGCCCGAAATAGAAGCGACGACCGCCGCGCCGCGACGCCTTCGACCCGACGTCCGCCGTTATTTATTTTTACGTGACGGAAATCTGGCGCGAGATCACAGGAAATTTTCAAGTGCTCACAAATCGTCGGCATAATCCGTCGTCTCCGTTTATTTTTATGCGGTAAATGTGTCGTAAAGTTTTCGCTCACTTTCGTTTTAACGTTTTACTTTTCGGCCGGGTTGTAAATCGTCGCCGAATCGCCCGCGGGAGGAATTTTTGGCGAATTAACGATGACGAGATGTTGGGGAAATTTAATTTTTTTTTCAAAACGCGGTCGCGGTCATCGTCGCCAATCGGCGCGGAACAATATTCGCTCGCCACAGCGAGACGAATCGTGGAAATAATTATTGCGCGTCTCGCTTAATTCCAATTATTAAATTCCATCGACGATATAAAATAACCAATTACGTTTCGTTTTCCTGCCGCGTTACGGGGTTTTCAGCAATTCAAATTATCGTTGCGAGAACTGATTTTTTTTCATTTCGTTAACGTTCTTGCGGCATGAGTGTATGCGAAGCACGATCGATAATTTACAAAGCGCAATATTGCGCGATGGAATTTTCAATCATTCGGTGAACGCCGCCACCACCGCTGCCGCCGCCGCCAATACCAATAATCAAACGATAATAATAATAACGACGAAAGCAAATCACCAAGTACGAACGGGTAATCTACAAATTATTACCCTCGTAAACAGCGGTTGTTCCCCGCATTACGTATCGCTAAAAAGCCATCAAACGACGATTTCGACTCGCGTAAGAACTTCTTCCGATGGAAATTCGCGATAAATCCGAGCAATAAATGTTCCCCGCGGAAATGGGATTCCAAAGCGTTCCGCAAAATGCCATTTCGAGTTGATATCGATAAAAAAAGATCTCGATTACAAAGAGGCGACCGCCGAATTTTCGTGGAATCGACCTGATAGAAAAAAAAAGTAGAGATAAAAACGATAAATTTGACGGGCGACCCCCCTAATTGACCACAATTGATTTGTACCTACTTTTTTACCATCGTCTATTCGAAATAATAACACTTCGCCAAGGCCCATAATCGCGGAGCGGTCGTAATAACTTTCATTAAATGAGGCAATAAAAGTTTAATAGTCGCGCTGGGGACGATCGAAAAAACCACGTCACATCAACTTCCCGCAGGAAATGCTCGAAGATTACCCGTCAATTAGAAGCGATCGAAGAACAGCACGAAAATAAAAGACGAACCAATTAATCCATTAGGCATTATCGATGTCGCTCGCTAATCCGTGGGAACGTCGCGACGCGACTGGAACCAATCAATTTATCAACAGACGAATTCCTTCGTGACGATTAGAACTAATTAAAAAAAATTTTAAAAATATTCCGAACAATTCAAATTTTTTTCACACCCAACTATTATAAACACCGTTCGTGCATATCTGCAAATTATGGGTTTTTTCGAAATGAGTTTCGTGAAATAATTCAGTGAGATAAGATAAATAAACGCGAGATCGTTTAATAATTCATGACTTTTCAATGTTACATAATTCAATTCCGGATAATGATGCTGTAATTATAGGAATTGAATATATTTGGTTTTATTACGTTTACCATCCTTCACTACTTAACTGAATTAATTGTGTTGTTGCAACAACGCGATTAATAAATTCGAAATCGCTTAAATTGTTTCATCAGATCGCTTTTCTATATTTACAGACGGAAATTTTATTTTTAATCTGCACCGATAAGCGTATAAACCCGGATTTTGCGTATGTTTGTCCATTCGCGAACGAGATTAGTGTTTGCGTTAAAATGAAATATCGTCGCAGTACGAAAGGTTTTTGATGGAATTTCATAAATATTTAAGTTCGTCTCAGAAATTGAAAGAGTATACGGCCCCGTCTAATTAAAATTTTCGCTTAAACTTGTGGACGGGGCTCATACGTTAAGAGTTCGAATCCCGATTCGAATTTTTGAATTTTTTTTTCCGATTTTTCATTCTATCAATATGGAATGAGACACTCATTATGATGATATCGCATACCAAATACCAATTTTCATTTTTTAGTGTTTATTCTGAGCCCAAAAATAGAAAAAAAATCCTCATCAAAGTCGAGCTCTGATTCTGAGAAGATCGACGCAGAAATTTTTGGTTCGTACTGCTTTTCGAATTTTCAAGATATGTACGAATCACCAGATTCGATAATGTTGCATTATCTTCCTACAAAATTCAATATAAAATCTGGTTTGTTAAATATCTAAAAAAAATTCAGTCCACAAAATTTTTCATAGTTTTGAAATTATTTAAAAGACCCAAAAAATGTATTGAAGCTCCTCATCAGTAAGTCAAAATGAATATAATTCATAAAAAACAACATAATATGAGTAAAACTATATTTCCATGAATTTTTTTTACTTTTCCAGCCTTCGATAAGTTTTCCGAATTCTTAGAGAAATATTGTCTTTCGATTGAATTTTTGAGTATCCTCGAAAAGTCTTGTCCGGAAACAGAAAGCGAAAAAACTCCCATGAATTTTTGAAAAAGGTCCGAGTTCAAAAACTGAAAAATTTGCCGAAATTCCACACAATAAATCGAGAACTTTCTATGATTTTCAATACTTTCTATGCGAGTTTTGGCATGGATTGAATAATTCCTCAAATTTTCAATTGTGTTCTTCGTTTTCGGTCTGTGATTCAAAGTTGATTCGAAAATATCCAATACGTATCCAAATAGAAATGAAGAATGTGCAACTGTCAAGAAGAGGATACAACTCTCTTTGCAAATTTCACAAGTAAAACATAAAGTTCTCCCAATATTGACAAAAATAACAAATCATTAATGGAAAATCGAAATTTTCTTGTTTTTATTCCTTATACACTTTTTCCATTCTTTATATTATTTTCCTTATACATACCTATTTTAATACGTTAAATTTTTCTTTCGGTTGCTTCATTTTTCGATTTCACTGTGAATTTCAGAAATGAAATATAGAAACCTACAAATTTGAAAAACGGACGAAATTTCAAGAAAATCTGACAGATCTGAGAAATTCTAAAAAAACTAAAAATTGAAGATAAAATCCTCCAAATTTCACAAACATTTTAAATCGAAATGCAGAAGTCTGTTTTTTCAACGATTTTTAGGACATCTAACGCGAGTGTTCTTCATAAAAAACTTCTTTGAAGATTCTACTTTTTTTGTTTGTTGATTTTTTTATTCGAAGTTTGGAAAGCTTTGTCGAACGTTTCCGTAAAGTATACCTGCAAATGTTAAAAACTACCAAATTATAAACCCAAAATTGGGCATTTTTTGTCATAATTTCCACGAACGTCAGAGCGTGTTTTGACTTTTTTCTTATTAATATTATGAATTTCTTTATTATCTTCACCGTTTCTTGGTTTCTGACTCAATTTTTGGAATGTTTTCTTGTAAATTCCTGCGAGTTATCCAAAAATATAAGAATGAAAAATGTTCAAATGTTGATAAGAAGCCGAAACAGTGAAGGATAAAGTGTTCCAAAATTGATGAAAATTGCAAATGAAAAATCAAAAACCGGAAAATTTTAATTTTTGTTTGAGCTGATCAATAAAAGCGAGTGTAAACTTTTTTGGTACGACTGTCACTCAACACATTCATATTATTCTCTCAGTTTTGTTGTTTCTGTCTCGCAGTTCGGAAAATTCTTCGAAAATCTAAGATGTCAGATCTCTGGAGAATCTTGTTACAACTTAGCAACAAACGAATGTAGAAAACTCGGAGAGTCAAAACTGAATATATTTCAGAAAAACGCTGACCATTTTTCGATGAACCTGCTGCAAACTTTAATTAATGGTTTTTCCAAAAATTTGCACAATGTACATGAAATCAAAGAAGAAAATAACTATTTTAAATAAGACGCTGACACACAAAAATACTTCGTTAAAAGTTACAAAAATGAAAGATGAGTTAATCCATTGCTACAATTTTCCATTGTTTCATTACTCGTTTTTTGATTTTCAATTCACAATTTGTAAAGCAGATTTGATCTGCTCAACCAGTGATTATTTGAATAGTGCACCAAACTTCGCTTGGTCGGAGATTGGTGGAGATTCTCGCTCGATAGATAATTGAATAGTGCATGATTGTGCGCGTATGTCCGGCCCGAAGGACCAATTTTTCTTGCGATTAGGTTGTGATTTTCATTATCTGATTCGCAGAAAGAAAAAACAAAACAAGACAACTGAACGTAACGTCAATTTGAATATTAACGATGTTTAAGGATCATCATTCTAATTATGTAATTGTTTTCAATAAAATACTTGTGGCCTTTATTTGTTGTGAGATATTTATTCTCCCGGCGATTGAATGAAGATGAAATGTATTTTCGTCATTATTTAATCTGACAAGTCTGTCCCTCTTTCGTCATTATTAAATCCCCTGGGGGATAAATATCAAACAAATGAATGCAACAGGTATCTTATTGAGGACAATAACCTAATTAGAATGGTAATTAACGGTAATATTTACGTTACACTTTGTCATAATGATTAGCACCTCGTAACAAAATACTTGTGGCCTAACAGATTTATCCTTTCCGTAGTGATTAGATCGATGGAATTAGTGGGAGCTCGAATAATTTGTATGCAGTCGCAGAGCCGGATCTATGAATTTTAAAAGTAAATTTACCGCCCCCTCAAGGGTATCTGCATTCGATTTGCGAAGATCTAAGAAGAGTTTCTTTGAAAATTTTCAAATATTTTTCGAAGTTTCTAGATATCAAAGTTGAAAAGTTGAAATTTGCACATAGCATATATCCTAATAATTCAATCGTTTCATGGATTTAAAATTCTGCAAAAATGAATTATCATGACTTTTGAGGAAGTTATTCATCATATAAAAAGAAGCGAATCGCTGTTTTCGTACTTATTTGAGGCTTGTCCCAACTAACCGAATGTGTCGGACGCCTGCGCATTAAGATTTTCGCGACACTAAAATCGTACTGCGCAAGCGTCTGACTCATTCGGAACCTATGTGGTGGTCACTTGGAAGAAGCCTTCATAAACAATGAACGGATGAAATGAATGAAGGTGACTGTGTGCAGTCTCGGCGTAAGGTTGATTTAATCACTAAAGCACATTTAACCTCAATCCCGCTTTTTTGTTTTGAGGTTGCATTATGAGAGAGGTAAATACCCATAACATAGTAGGGACGTCCCGAGATGATGAAATTGAAAATTGTATTCATAGCAATTCCATTAAAATCGTTTTTCATTCTTTTGAAATGTTAATTAACCGTACGCTCTCAAGTTCTTTTTCATCCACTTTGATTCAATTTTTCGTATCGGCAATTCACATCGCTCGAAATTGGTCTCGGTCTGCTCCACACAGACAAACAATAAGCGGATACAGAAAAACAAACAACGTGTTCCGGTAAAATAGCGGGCGGACGGTCGGGGGAGATGATGATATGGCGAAAGGAAGAGAGAGCAGCGGTAAATATTGTCCGCGTCCGTCTTTCTTCGCGTTTCTTTTCCGCCGCCGCTCGAAATTTCTTCGAGTGTTTATTTAGCCGGTAAAGGAAACCGTCTCGAAACGTCCTCTTCGCTTTTATCCGGCCAACAATGGCGCACTTCAGGATTTGTATTTTTTTCTATTACTCCGAGACCGCCTGTTTATTTTCGTTGGACGTGCAAGAGGGAGCGGTTTTCATGTCACGACGCGGATTTATTCGGACGACGCAAATAGATCCTTTTATCACCGTGCCTTCGGGATTTTTACGGATTTCGCGAAAAGAGGGTTTTTTCGGTCGCCCTTCAAACGTGAAGGTGAACGGTCACAATACTCAAAGCACTTCAGCTGTTAAATTTTCTCCTATGATTCCACTCAGCAGTCCTCAGGTCTGCTGAGATATTGAAGTGATGCGGCCTTGTCACATTATTGGTTGACACTCGACCCAAAAATTTTTTAATCATCATCTAAACCTGAAGACTTGAAAACCGTACTTGGGGACCAAAAAATTAGAATCCGCAGTGTCTTGGGCAGTGGCCCAATGCCCAATGGGAAAGAGGTGCCTGTATGATCCAGGTCCAACTGAACTGCTACCCAATAAACATGTTTTCTTATAATTATTCGATTCAATGGTTATTTACCTAGCCGGTTGTTCGGTAAGATTGATGTATCAATCCATCGCTGCGATTGTTTAGAGTAAAATGGGAAAATGTTTAGCGAATTCAGTAAAACCAACATACGGTGCCTCCATCCGGTTTATTTTCATTCTTCGTTATTCGCGAAACGGACATCGTCTGCCCGATACGAGTCACGATTCTCGTATTTACAACTTCGCCGACATTATAAACTCGAGTTCCCCTCGTCTTCGTCGTCTTCTTTTGTTGTTGTTGTTGTTATACGTTCTTATTGTCTTTTGTCCGCTCTCGCCGCGCTTTATATATCACTCGTTCGGGTCCTTTTGTTACGGTTTATTGTTTACACTCGTCCTCGGGGCGAAGATTTATCTCTGCCGCCCCGGGGATCCTTTTCGCGATAATAATCGTCCCGGAAGAAATCCGGTTACCGTTTTATGGGCGAAACGAGAAGATGCGAAATTGAGAAACTGGCAAGGCAACGCCAAAGGGTTTCGGTCTGTGGGAAGGTTGGCTCTTACGTCGTATTGGGGCAGGTGTGTTACCGATTTTTAAGCATTCCACGGAATGCTAGTGCAACGCTTTTCATTTTTTTGAATTATCGAATTTTTTAGATTCTCAAAAAAGATATGAACCTTTCAGTTCTTGAATGTTTTATTGTCCAAATTTTTAGATAACGAATGAATGGATGAGTGAAGAGGAATGAATGGAATTCCTAGAAGAGATCCGAGAAATCCCTTAATTCTTTTGAACTTCTGCGGATAATCAAGAAGTCGCTTCAAAATTCGTTTTAAATGTTGAATTTTCTGTGAAAATTTATGAATCTCAACCAATTTTTCATGATGATACATGTCTTACCATATTTTGGACATTTTGGACAATTTCCATTTCTTCCATAATTTCGTGATAATCGATTGATGTGTTCCAAGTTTCTGTCAGAAACTCAGAAATTCCGTTTTGGATTTCGTTGAAAGCTTTAATATTCAATTTTCAATAAAGATATGAAACTTTCACTTACTTGAATGTTTTATTGTCCAAATTTTTAGATAACGAATGAATGGAATTCCTAGAACATTTTTTGCAATTAAAGAAATTCATCAATTCTTTTGAACTTCTGCGGATAATCAAGAAACCGTTTCAAAATTCGTTTTAAATGTTGAACTTTCTGTGAAAATTTATGAACCTCCATCAAATTTTTATGATGATACATTTCTAACCACATTTTGGACATTTTGGACAATTTCAATTTCTTCCATAATTTTGTCATAATCGATCGATGTGTTCAAGGTTTTTTCAGAAACTCAGAAATTCCGTTTTGGATTTCGTTGAAAGCTTCAATACTCAATTCTCAATCAAGATTTAAAACTTTCAGTTACTTGAATGTTTTATTGTCCAAATTTTTAGGTAAAGAATGAATGGATGAGTGAAGAGGAATGAATGGAATTCCTAGAACATTTTTTGCAATTCGAGAAATTTCTTAATTCCTTTGAACTTCTGCGGACAATCAAGAAATCGCTTCAAAATTCGTTTTAAATGTTGAATTCTAACCACATTTTGGACAATTTCAATTTCTTCCATAATTTTGTCATAATCGATCAATGTGTTCAAGTTTCTGTCAGAAACTCAGAAATTTCGTTTTGGATTTCGTTGAAAGCTTCAATAACATCAATGAAATTTCCAGAATGTTGCGGTGACCACATTTTGGGATTTTTAAAGAATTTCTTTTTTTTTAAGAATGGTTAGAAGAATTTTGCCCAAATCGATTAATATGTTCAAGTTTCTTAAAGAAACTAGATGATTTCGTTTCGGATTTCGTTGAAAGCTTCAATAATATCGATGAAATTTTCAAAATATTCTTGCGACTTTTCTAAAATTTCTTAATTGCGAAACATATTCTTTCAAGTCGTAGAAACTAGCTCGTAGTTTTTTAGATTTTCAAAAAAGTTATGAGAACTTCGGAGAAAATTTCAGTTCAATATTTTATTTTCGAAATTTTTGAATAACGAATCAATGAGTGAAGAGGAATGAACGACTTTCCTAAAATGTTTTTACTCGTTAGAAAAAGAAATATAAAAAGTTTACAAGAGTCCCAGTATTCATACTTATTCGAGGCTTGTCCCAACTAACCGAATGCGTTGGGCGCTTGCGCATTAGGATTTTCGCGACCCTAAAATAGTAGTGCGCAAGCGTCTGACTCATTCTCAACTGATGTGGCGGTCAGTTGGATGAAGCCTTCCATGAGCGATGAACGAATGAAATGAACGAAGGTGACTCTGCGTGCAATCTCGGCTTTATGTTGATTTAATCACTGAAACACATTTAACCTCAATCCCGTTTGTTTTTCTCTTTTTTTTTGAGGCTGTTATCTGTCAAATTGTTTATGAATATTTTATTTCCGGCAATATCAGTCTTCGGTGTTTTCTTGTATTTCATATTGTCATTTCTTCCGATTTTGTTAAAATTTCAGTCTATCATTGATGTCGGCTTATATAATAATAATAATAATAATGTTTATTTAGTACGCCAATAATAACAATTAACAGATATATTAACATATAAAGACTAAATAAACTAGAAAAGAAAAACTCAAAATAAAAATTCATTAAGATATTCAATAAACCAATGAAAGAGATGCCTTGTGCTTGGTTTATATTCAACGGTTGAGTAAAACATTTTCGAATTAATTCCGAATGATTGTTTGAGAAATTGATAAACCGTTGTCCTTTTTTTTTCAAATTTTAATAAAATTGTGATTGTTCTGCTATTAAATGTCCATATTGACTGTTATTACGATCATCCTAATAATTCAATAATTTCATGGATTAAGAATATCGAAAAGTCTGCAAAAATGAATCCACATTACTTTTGAAGAAGCTACTCATTATATAAAAAGACGCGAGTCGCAGATTTTGTACTTATTTGAGGCTTGTCCCAACTAACCGAATGCGTCGGGCGCTTGCGCATTAGGATTTTCGCGACTCTAAAATAGTACTGCGCAAGCGTCTGACTCATTCGTAACTGATGTAGCGGTCTGTTGGATGAAGGCTCCCATGAACAATGAGCGAATGAAATGAATGAAGGTGACTCTGCGTGCAATCTCGGCTTTAGCTTTATTTAATCTCAATTTTTTTTTTTTTTTTTGAGGTTGTATTATGGGCGAGGTAAATACCCGTAACATCGTATCCCAAATTTCAAATATTGGTTGATAATCAAGTACGTATTGATATTTCCATGGCACATAACGTGTTACGCCATTTTTTCAGTCCAAATCGTCACTGATGCCGGAGGAAAATACTTTTACCTCCCTTTGGAGTTGCAGCACTCCTTTCTTTCCTCAAAAGAGTGAGGAAAGTGTCATGTTCCGATGATGTCGTATGAAAATTTTCTTTCATAAACTGAGAAATTTCGCACCGCATTGCTGAAATAACATTATTGAAATTTTTAGAATGTTTTGCTTTTTTTCTCAACATATCGTTGATATTTCTGGAATTTCTAGGAATCCTATTTTTGTGATTCTCAAGAAATATATAAAAATTTTATGTAGTTGAATGTTTCATTTTCGAAATGTTTAGATAATGAATTAATGAATGAGAAATTCCATGAAATGTGAATTCTTTTGATCTGTCGTGAATAATTGCGACGTGGCTCTCCTGTAAAAATTTATGAATAATCAGAAAGGTTTTATGATGATTTATTTAAAACCACATTTTGCGATTATTTGAAGATTTACATGAAGTTTCTCATCGCTGGAGAAAGGATCGATTGCCGTATTCGAGTAGAAACTGGAACTTTTTTTTCGGATTTCGTAGGATGTTTCGATAATATCGATAAAATTTGAAGAATGATCTGCAACTTTCTTAAATATTTAGAAGCTACCTGAGATATTTCGTGGGATTTGGAGACATATTACAGAAATTTTTAAGGGATGAAATTTTTAAGAATCACCTCTTGATTTCCAACTAAAATATAATGAATAGAGTCGAGTAAATTTTTCATGTGAGATCCTCTACCGCCATGGAGTGCAACTATTGAAGGCCGTTTTTGAACACGAGTTCCGGTCACCTGAAACAGATTTTTGTTTTAAACTGTTGTGGCTATCGGAACAATAAGTTATATCTGAGCGGTATTAGTATTCCATTAAGTCATGCTAATTCCACTCAAATATATATGCTTGCTCTTATTACACATAAGAAATAGTTGAGCAATTATTATTATTCATTTCAAACCGGTATTCGTAACTTTCGATAATTTCGTTACTTCGGTATCGATACAATCGATATTCGATAATAGAATACTTGGATTACATAAATTAACGATTTCAATCAGCTACCACGATCTGATCGATCTGTTACGTTGTATAATCAAGCAAAAGTGATACAAAATTCATGTAACAAAAATCTTCGAAAACTTTGTGAGAGCAGTAAATCTCTGGAAATGTCAGAACGATAAAATGACAAATCGCGTGATATCAAAAACGATAACGCTCGTTCGCGTGCTGGGACGATTGAATCGTCTGCACAACGTGGGGTGGTAGACCAATTCACGGGGATCAGCGGCCGTTTAACGGGGTCGTTAAATCGCTGACGACCCTCCGTTTGTGGCGGATAACGACTGAGATCTCATCCGACGTATGTCGCTGAGACAACGTCCTCCCCCACTCGAGACTCACGCGTCAAGGGCTCCAAACAAGATATCCGTATTTTTTTCGCGCCGAACTTTGATCGGAATCGAACGATATAATATTTTAATTGAATCTGAACGCCAACAATTGACCGTTAATCTCCGATAAGAAAAACGCGCGCTTCACATATAATTATCGTGAACGACGACGTTTTAAGTGGACGTGGAAAAAAAATAACCACTCGAAATATCGATTTGGGGGATCCTTGTCGATAATCGTTCCGTTTTTTCTTTTTTTTTTAGTGGACGTTTAAAAATGCGATAACTACCTCGGATAAGGAGGAACGTCGTAGCCGGTTTAACTTGACAATAGTAGAAGTGAGATTAGGGCGTCGTAAAGTGTGTATCATCGTCCCGAGTAGGAAGTGTCTGAAATCCGGGCAAAATAGCTATCATAGTGAGGGTGAACGATAACGGGAAGTCGGAAGAGGGTGATACCAACGTTCAGGATGCGACGAAGGAAAAAGAAGGACATCAGGATACGGTTGATACCCCCTTGACCTCCCCCTCGGACGACGACGTCGTCAGGTTGCAGGTAAAAGGGGATTTTTTTTTACGATCTCGCTCGCATCGTCTGGACCGCGAAACGCTCAATTAACTCGCGTCGTAAAACCGTCGTTTTACGACGCGCCACCCGGATTCGATATTTCTACTATGTTGTCCGAGCGGTTTTTTTTCTATTTTTTTATCTGGAAATATCGAAAAACACTCGAAACTACTACGCCGTTTCAGGTAACTCGATAATGACGCGACAAAAATATTTGGTACTTGAATTAATCCACGAAGTCAAGTGGTGTACTTGAATTCGATTGATGGAAAAAAATTTTGTATTGATTAAAATCGTGTTGATTATAACGGAACAACAACTTTTTCAAAGTTAATAATCATTTTCACTTTTTATTTCACATCTGTATTGATACTACGCAAATATTTGCTGTATAACTTATTATGGGACGACTTCATTATCGTTGACTTTCGATTGAAAGGTTTGTGTGTTTATAAATTAATGTTGAAAACATGATAAGGAAATTAACATCGGAAAAATTTATGTCGATTCTAGGAAAGTATACGTCCTAAATATCATCAATCGATTTGATTTTCATTTTTATAAGTAGCGAAAACTTGATAAGTAGCTGAAGTTTCCCTTGGGTTGGTCCTTCGGGCCGGATACTTGAACGATATTGCACCAAAGGACCGTGTAGTGAACCAAACACTTGTGATAGGCACGAAACTTTGAGATAACTCTTGGTTCCTCAGATAATTTGTGACAGCTGTTATTAATTTTATGATTGAAACTATTTGCTCTAGAATTAGAACGTTGGTAAGTGCATGAATATTATTTGAACGGTATGTACTTATATAAACTGTTCTGAAATTATAAAATATTGGAAACGCTCCAAAAAGCAGTTACAGGAAGTAATGAGAAAGGAAATTTCGATGCAAAATGAAAAATTATTATTTTTTGGTCCTTCATACTTAGATGTAGACCTGCGCATCCGCCAATTCTTCTTTTCGTTAGTTTTGACAATTGGTTTTTTCTGGTTATAATATGACTTTCGACTTCAAACAAGCAACAACCATAGAAATCGATTTTAAATGGCGATTGTATAGACTGCTCATTCGATAAATGTTTGATCAAAAAATCAATAGTTGAAATGAAATGTCACAAAACGACATTTTGGTACTGTAGAGCGAGGAGTACTTCCAGACAATTATTATTATTTTGAGAAGAATCAAGATTGGATTGCTATAACGAAGTGGTTATCTAGATTTCCGTGTCTGATCCCTATTGAATTTTTGCTACGCTGTTTAAACTTAACTTTGTAAACAATGTATATGTAGGTATGATTTTTGTGTGGATGTGTGTTTTTTGATCAGGACGGTTTTCGCTACTTCATAATTTTCATTTAAATTTCCTTTGATTTTACCAGTTTGCTAACAAAGCTTATTTTAAACGTGCTCTCTTTCAATCGGATTGGTTTGTTTCCCACAATACGTTTATGAGTTCATACCTGCAAAACTTGGAAACGACTGAAATCGAACCTTTGGTGAAATTCTTACGCATCCTGCGTGAATTCCAAGCGGGCTGTGTCATCCATTCATGGTATCCTTTCAAAAATGACATAAGTATACCCCCAGCCATCCAAGACTATGCTGCCGCAAATTTCTATGTGTCGAATGTATGTATGTATGTGCGTGAACGCACTTTGACAACAGATGGCTGGCAGATAGCGGTCTCTATTTTTGAGGTAGCTGGCATCCACTCTGTGCTAAGAATGAAAAGCTGTTATCGTGAAAAGGCCCAATCGGTGCGGTCGTTCTAGACAGATCGACGAAAAACTTTGAACGCTTTTGGCCTCATCTTTTGAGCGCATACTACTATCAATGAGATATGTCGGTCTTCAAAGTTTCAGATTTTTATCCGTTGCAAGATGTTGAGAAATACGAAAATACTTGGAATCACTAACCTGCTTATTCAGATTCAATATGCTTTTTACGGGAGTTCGACACGACTATTCATTTTCGAGATATCGAATTTTGAACGCGAAAGGATTCTTTTTCACTGAACTGCCGATATTTTTGAAACTACGAGTCGCCTAGTGATCAGATATGAGGTTTCGTTTTTTGCAGATAATTTTCTTCAAAAATCTGTCATGCTTCATTGAAAAAAATTTTTCTCTACGCGTAACGTCAACCTGAAAAAAGAGCAAAAAATGCAATTGCATTGAGAAAAAATTTGAAAAGAAATTCTGTTAAATTTTCTTCAGAAAATGTAAGAAAAAATCAATTTAGAAAAATTGAACATTTTTAATTCAAAAAATTTACATAAAACAAGAGGCCATTTTTGAATTACCTCGCTGAAACAACCATTATTTACTTGAAAAAAAATTGAATAAAAGTAAAGTTGATATCCCTGAAGGTGCGTTTAAACGGCGCGGGGTAACATGAGTGCCCCTTGGTTTTTTTAATTTTCCAAAAAAAAATTTTCAATTTTCCAAAATTAATTTTATTTTATTTTTTCTGATATTTTTTGAAGGAATTTTTACGGAATTTTTTCAATCGTGAGAAAAAACCAGTTTTTTCAATGTTGAAAGATAATTTTTGTGGGAATTTTCGAAATTTTTGAATACCTCTTGGTTTTTTAAATTTTCTAAAAAAAATTTTTATTTTCCAAAATTAATTTCTTGTATTCTTTCGGTATTTTCTGAAGAAAATTTCTCGGAATTTTTTCAACCGTCAGAAAAAATTTTTTTTCAAATATTCTTCAATTCTCAAAAATAATTTTTCTAAAAATTTTCCTTAATCAATCTTCCGAAAACTCAAAATTGAGTAGAAAGTAAGAAAATTTAAATTATGGATTTTTAAAAAGATTGTGCCACTTTGAATGAACAAAAATTTTGTTTTTTCAATTTTTTCAAAATTTCAATCAATCGCACCACGAAAACCGTTAAACTGATAGATCCAAAAATGTAGGGGGGCCTTAAAGGTACATTGGATTGATAAATTTTCTTATAACATAATTCTTTCACCCAATATTACTGAACATTCAGTCGATTAACAAACAAAAGGGTGAAATTGTGTTTTTTTGTTCTTTTTTCACATTGAAGTTACAGGTAGAGAATTCTTTTTTTTTTTCAATGAAGCATGACAGATTTTCGAAGGAAATTCTTTGCAAAAAACGAAACTTCCTATCTGCGATATTCAGAGATATCGCTAGTTGAATAAAAAAGGGTCCAAAATTCGATATCTCAAAGATAAATGATAGTATCTGACTCCCGTTAAAAGCATATGGAAGCTGAATAAACAGACTATCTATGTGTTTTTCTAGGTCGAAGGTTTATGCCTGTAGAGAGAAGTGAAAGGAATGAAAATTTTGGAGAAATTTTTCTGTGTGCTTTATCCAAAAATTGCATGGCTACCGGTGATCCAAAAAAATTTTAGCCAAAAAATTCTGAAACTACAGTCTTCGATCTTCAAAAGCTATATTTTTTTATTCCCTGTACGACTGTTTTTCACAGAAAGATAGCCTGCTGAAAATATTTTTGGTCCTTAAAAAGTTCCATTCGTTGGGATTGTACTCATCGGTTAGGGTCTGATATTCCTACCATATGTAAAATCGCGAAATGTAGTTGGAACCTTCATTACGCATTTGATATATTACACCGATCATTTGCAAGCGTATACCTCCCGTTCTGGTAGTAGCAGAGCCGAATTACTCTCTTTTTCTCTCGTTTCAATTGCAAGCGTACCTCTAATTCAATATGATTTCAACAGACAGGATAATCCAAACATATCGTTGCGGGTTTTTATGAAATGGCTTAGAGTATGGGAGTATTCGTATTCTACATGAAAAAACGAAGAAATTCTCTTATTACAACTTTTTTCAAAAACCTCTCATTCCGTGCGGAAATTGGGCGAGAAGAATTTCAGAATTTTTAACCTTCAAGGGGCTGAAACTCGTTTCTAGGGTAGGATAACAAAAAAAAACATAAGAAAAAAAAGCATTTATTTTTTCGAATTAAACACAATTCTTTTTATCTCCAGCGGCAAATTTTATTAAAAACATAATTGGAATTTCGGAAAAAATGGTAAAATTAATGTTGGAGTGTTCATTGTGATTCAAACATTGTTGTTGTAATTCAAAGATATGCTAAGACTGTTTTTTTAGATCATGTTTATTACACTTTATAGAATGAAAAAGGGTAAGACGAAAAAAAAATCTTGCCAAAGCAAAATTCCGCGATGTTGCTTGTCAGATTCATCTGGCATCGAAAAAAAATATTATTTTTGCACGTCACATTTTTGACGCCCCATTGTTGTGAATAAGGAACACGACTTTGCTCCTTTTTTGAAACCCAAGTGACTTTTCCTAATTTTACCATGTTTTTCGAAATTCCAATTATGTTTTCAATAAAAATTGTCGCTGGAGATAAAAAATTTGTGTTTGATTCGAAAAAATTAATAATTTCTTCTTTTTTTTTGTTATCCTACCCCAGAAACGAGTTTCAGCCTCAAAGTTTAAAAACTCGGAAATTCTTCTCGCCCAATTCCCGCACGGAATGAGAGGTTTTCAAAAAAAGTTGTACTAAGAGAATTTCTTCGTTTTTTCATGTCGAATACAAATCTTTACTCCCAAGGATGATAACCTCAGGAATAAGTCACTTAAATTAAGGATAATTGATTTTTTCGATGGGAGTGAGCATTATTTTCGGTAAGGGCAGCCTCAATCCTCATATTGAAAAAAAAAACAGCATACAGCATGAGGAAGCTGAAGGTTTGAGCTGTCGTTTCCACCAAGGTGCACCTCCGTACGCATTCCAAAAAAAAATTGCGAGAGTCTGTTTGATTTGAACAAATTGACTTTGGAGGTATCGAAGGAAGATTTCATACGTATACAGTGATCGGTCCCCCACGCATGCGCAACCTAAGGCAGGGCTCTTCGTCAAAACTCGAAATTGCATTGGCAATAGTAATCCAGGGGTTCGATAAAGCTAGTTTTACGTCAATCATCTGGAAAAATTATACGCATGAGTATAATTGAGGATATAATATTCATCATGCACAATTTGACGGCTATATACATTCCATTGTCGCACCTGTAACTATCCGTCTGTCCGACTGTCTACCCGCGTGTAAAGCAACGTGTGTATTCGATAAATAATAACGAGGCAATTAACTACCATCTGTCATTCGTTAAAGGCACAGAGAGAGAGAGGATGGGCATTATTCCGGTTAACGGGGCGTAAGCGATACGCCGCACCGATCCGCCGACCGTCTCGATACCATTAAGATATGGTGATTACCAGCAGAAGCAATTACTTATTAATTACGAACAACAACAACAAGAAAGGCCGTGTCGAATCTCAACCGGCTCGTAAAATTCTACAGGCCGACTACAAATTTGCGAAATAATTTCGCCGCGTTGGACTTTATGACGTCCGGTGCGGCGAGGTGCATAAGAACGCTTCGTTTACTTCGTATAAATCGCAGTTGCCCGAAGGGCGCAATTGAAACCTGCGATTTCCGAAAACGGACGCGAATCGATATTGCCCATCGCGTTCACATATTACTCCGTCATAAATTATTCAGTTCGTTTCCCTTATTGAAAACCGATCGATCGGCGGAATCGCCGTAAAAGGTACATTTACGGCGCAAAACGCAACAAGTCCTCTCGGGTCGTTTCGCATTTCCCGAGACGGCGACGCGTCCAAATAAAGACGCACATTAAATGTATTACGAATTTTTTTTTTTTTTTGAGAGGATCGTTCGGTGAAAAGACGAAACGGCGCGAAAACTTTCGAACGATCGGAATTTGATGGCGACGACGAGGAGAAAAAAAAACCCGACTCGCGTTTCTGGGTAAAGTGGCAATTTAGGAAGACGGCCGATCGTTATTTCTCCATCCGAGGAGATAAACTGCGCCTTTTTTTTCCAACGGAACGATCGAATTACGATCGGAATTTATGTACGCCGAGGCGACGCGCGCGATAAATGCCGCTCTCGCCAAACGACAAAAGATTTTTCATTTACACCCCCTTTTTCGTTGGAAAAAAGAAAAAAAAAACTTGACGCGTACGAGCGACACGCGAGGCGTTCATTCGAATTATTATTCAACAAGTTCCGTCGCGAACGAACAATCTAGTTAAGGGAAACAATGGCTTATTATGTGGTTATACAACGGGCGCCATCTGGGACGGGGGGGTGTAAACGCGACGCCGACGGCCCCTCGTTCCCCCTTTAACTAGTATTGTATGATAATTGGATTACGTGCTAGCACGAGTTTAGTTATGTATTACTATTACGTTCGACATTAAACGATTTTGCGCCGGCGCCGACGCCGCGACGCCGGCCGACCGCGAGAGATTAATTAACCGACTGTGCCCTTGTTGGAGGCCTACGAAATAGATACTCGAACGACGCAATCATCGAACCGAACATATATTTGGTGCATAAATTTCCGATATTCGTTTAATTAGCGGCGGATAATGTCGAATTGCCGGCCAACCATTTCGCTATTCCACATTAGCAAATCACGCTGCTTCCATTAGTAAGCAAACGTTAACTGTGTGTAATTATGTATAGGACGACAAATTTTGGATGAGCTACGGTTTGTGCGAGTGTACAAATGAATGAATACATCTAGGTCAGCGGTGGGCAACTCAAATGAACTTATGGGCCACTTCTGCAATTTATCATAATGATGCAGGCGCTGTATAGTAACTGGACGAAATCCAACCCTAATCAAAGGGGCACTACATACTCAGAACGGAAATTATATGAGAAATTGTTCGTCTAACTGGCCCGCCCGTTGCGAATCACAATAATTCTTACGTAGGGAATGAAGAATATTAGTGCGGTATAGCCCGTAGCTTCAGAAATATATCAGTTTTTGTTTCATCTAAATTGACTTAGTAGTATTGAAATTATGACAACTTTACTTTCCGTATTATTTGAATTCTTCGAGAAGTGCGCCACAGTCGTGTGACGTCAATTTACTTCACCTCGGTGAACCGCCCCATGAGCGCGCGCATGTTCGTTTCGATATCGAGTCGAGTGTTTTGCCGGTCTCTGGAGGGAGTAAAGTATAAATTGATTTGCATTAACCATCAAGACGACTTTTCAACAGATTCAGCAGTTCAACGTCGGTTTTTCAGCGTTGATCATTCATAATTCGCGGTTTGAAGATCACCGTCATATCTAAATATTCTTTCCGATTATATTTGCCGTCTAGCTCCCGCCTTGATGAAATATGAGAACGCTCCGATAAGTAAATGCTTTGGACAATATTTAGACGCAGACCTCACGCTATCCAGGGTCGATACATGGACAGTTGAGACGCACGCAAAGGTGGCGAACCGCTGCTGATGTATAGTGACGTCACAACGATCGTTTTCGCTTCGTCGTCGGACGCCTAATTAAAGATCAAATATCTCGGAAACCAACACACGTATCAAAAAAATTTTTTCACACTAACTTTTCATTCGTAATGAGGTTTAGTATAAGGTGAAAATTGAGAATTGATGATATTCTCTATTACAATAATAGTAGTCGATTTGAAGGGGACACAGTGAACGTGGCAGATTCTAAATCCAGAAAAATTTCGAAATTTTCAACAATAAGTCAATAATCAGGTAGAGTTCTCGAAAATTCGAGACTTTTCCGTGAAGCTTTGAAATTATATTAGTTCCAAATGAATCTCCCGGCTTTTGGTGAGGAGGAGGTGGGAATAGTGTGCAAAGTTTTTTCGCTTAAACATTTGAATCACATTTCACATCATAGCTTATTGGAGATTATCTCAGAGATTGAAAAAGAGACCGAAGCAAATTCAATTCTGACCACATTATGGCAATATGAAAATGATTCTCAAAAAATTGAAGTTAAAAAAAGAATATTGAGACATTTTTCGACGGATTGTTTTGACTTTATTTGCGATTCATTGAGAAATTCTCATTGTTGTAAAAAAGTGTTTTGAATCATAAGAAAATCTCATACCGTTCTGACGAATCAAAATGGTTGCGCAATTTCACGAACTTCCAAATATTTTCAGAAATTTTCTTTATGACCCATCGTTTGTGTAAAATTCTCAAATTTTCAGATTTCAAAGTTGGGAAATTGCATAGTCTGTTCTCAAATATTTGATTACTTTTGAAACTTTTATTGAAAGCTCAAAATTTATTTGAAACTTGCGACTGCCTTCTTATCCTGTGTGTAAATTTTTGATAAAATTGGTGAGAAAAAGTTCCAAATGACATTTATGAAATGTTCGTCGATGCAAAGCATGAGCATTGAAACTCATAGAATTCATCAAAACTTACATAAATTACTTGATTTCCACACTGCGTTCATAGTTTTTCGTTGCCGATTTACATGCTGCAAATTATATTGAATTGGACAGCCTGATTCATTTTAAAAGTATTTGGTGGGATTTCTTATGAGTTTGAAAAGGAGTTCCACATGGGTCTGTGCAGGGGCCGTGTCTTTCTTTCAAGTTTGTAAATGACCTGAGGGTTCTATTGGATGTTGAAAACTTGGTTTCCAATGTGTACCGGTATGAAGTGAACGTATAGGATACAATTATGTCAGTGGGGATTATTTGTTGTAAACAGACCTCACTTTTATTTCTGTTTGTTTGGCGTGCCATATGTCAAACATATTCAGTAACCTTCCGATCATTGAACAAACAACATCATATTTTTTCATTGTGTTAAGAATGTGAAAGTTTGCAATGAAAAGTGATGATTTGCGGAAAGCATTAATTTTTTGTTCTCATTTGAAGAAAAGTGCTTCAGAGTCGCCTCGAATGCTTGTTGAGGCTTATGGCGATCATGCTCTATCAGAAGCAATATGTAAAAGATGATTTCAACGTTTCAGAAATAACGATTTTGATATGAGAAATGAAGAACGTGGAAGACCACCAAAAAAGCTTGATACTTTGAGCCAAAACGAATGGCAGAAGCACTTTCCAGATCGATTCGGCAAGAAAGCAATGAATGGTCTGTGTTTGGTGGGATCAGAAAGGTGCAGCTTTCTAAAAGCTGGTGAAGGTGTTGGTCCTTATCGCTATAGATAGGAATGGTTCGAAAAACGTCCAAAATGGGCGAAGTAATTCTGTCAAAAGACAATGCACCCGCACACAAAGCAAAACCGGTTCAGGAATCAATCAAAGTACTTGGCTGGGAACTCCATCCGCCGTATTCACCAGACTTGGCCCCTTCCGACTACCATTTGTTTTCATCGATGGGACACGCATTGGCTGAGCAGCACTTCGATTCCTACGTAGATGTTGAAAATTGGGTGTCTGATTGGTTTGCTTCAAAAGGCGAACATTTACAAACTTCCAGAAAGGTAGTCGTAATGTGTTGAAAGCATTGGTCAATACTACGAAAAAGTTTTTTTATGTTCCCATTCAAAATTAGTGATTCATTTTCACTGGAAAATGCTCATTTCATACCGGTGCACCTAATTTTATGCAGATGATGGCAATAATGGCACGGAGCTCTGGGTGGCTTCAAAGAAGTGCTTGGATCTGCAGAGCAACAATTTTTTGAGTTCTACAAAAAAAGTACAATCCTAAAAATGTGAAGCCAAAATTTGAAACAAATTTAATTTTGTCAAATTTAAATCGGGCCCCCAAGATAGTTTTGATCAGATTGTCGAGAGAACCTTCACGTGTGCCGAACTAAATCGGTGGCTCAAAGGTCGACAGGGAAAACGGATAAACAACTATCGTCGAAAAAAACCTCAGACAGATTTGTTATCGACGTAGTAGAAGGAAAAACGATAAGGTTCGCGGTATGTCGATAGAGTTGCGTTACCGGTACGTTCAGGTATACATACGCGAATCCCAAAATGTCTTTTCGCTACAAGAAGAGAGATAATTTATCGCGACTTTCCATCCGCTTCGCGATAGCGGAACACTATACGCGAAAAACTTACATAATTAAATCTGTTTTATCCGCGGCGCGAGTTCTCATCTCGGCGAATCGTCGAAGGGGAATCTCCAAATTAACTTCGTTACGCCGCCGCCGCCACCGCCGCCGTCGACGCGGAGCCGCGGGGGGTGGAAAACAGACGCTCGAAACCAAATTATCCACCTACGTTTACATTACGGAGTCGGCGAGTAATGATTGTTTCGGAAACAGACCGTTAATTAAGTCGAGATAATGCCGTGAAATACGGTAACCCACCCGGAAGGGAAAAGGGTCGGGGGTTTGTAAAAATGTCGGAATTTGGGTTCACGACCAACAACTCCGATACGATTTAATTAATCGCGTTTCGTTCGAAAAGTTCTCCGTAAAATCTTTAACGGCGGCGTTTTCCCTCCGTAGTCGAAAATTAGACGTTTAACGTATATTTAATGGTATTCGTTAGGAGGAAAATTACTGGTATTAAGGGAAGTGAGTGGTGTTTTTGCTCGGGGCCAGCGTTCGAAGCTATTTTCCTATGGTAATAATGCTCATTATCGGAACGCGACACGGCAATTTCCATGTAAAATTAATCAGCCGAATTGACGGCATATAAATTAGATTATCTCCGTGGTACCCAGTCAATATATATATAATATTATTTTTTTTGAAATGTAAAGAAAACGAATTTTGTCCTGTGTTCCTGCAATTTAATATGGAACACATCAAATTTGAATGTGAGTATCTTAGCAGAAAGTTCAATAAGTCTGTTACATCTTTCAATAAAAAAATAATTAATCTTTTAATAACAGACACAACTAAACAAATTCATAGTCTATCATCCCAAATTATACGTATAATGAACAAAATTAAAAATAATCTTCCAGAGGAAGAGAAATTTCAGAACAATCTAAAAGGTACTATCGAAATAAAGCAAAACATCTGAAAAAACTACAACTACATCGAAAAAAACATAATAACGACACAACACCAACCACACAAGTCAACATAAAGAATGCGTATCATTTTCTGAATACAACCAACATCACTTTAACAGAATACGTCAAAGAAATACTCAATCTAGATTTAAAATTTGCCATAGAAATACATAACGAAAAAGAACTACCTGTTAAACGAATTATTTCTCAGATAGGAGCTAATATTCCACAAATTCCAATTAAGGAACAAAATAAGATCAGAGCTCAACTTGCCCACAATATAAACATAACTAGACACCAAATCAAACAAAAAGTCGAAAGAACGAAATCAAAAATCTCCTAATAAAATTTCAAAATATAAAAAATTTTTTACAAGAAAATCCAAATATCATTGTCACGAAAGCCGACAAAGGAAATAAGACCGTAATTATCGACAAAGAACAATACATCGAAAAAATGAATGAAATCCTAGGAGACACTAACACTTACAAAAAAATTAAAAAGGACCTAACAGCCACTATTGAAGAAGAAAATAACAATTTGGTCAAAAAATGGAAATCCAAAAATTTCATTTCTGACAATTTACACAAACAATTAATTATACATAACAGCATACCTCCAAGAATATAAGGCCTTCCCAAAATTCATAAAGAAAATATGCCTTTTCGTCCTATAATTTCTTATAACCAATCTCCTCTTCACAATATTTCGAAACACCTTGGAAAAATTATCTCAAATATAACAAACAAAAACATGTTTTATATAAAAAATTTTCAACAACTTGAAAAAGAATTAAACGAAATTTTGATCCCAGAAACTCATAAATTATTTTCCCTAGACGTAATTTCGCTTTATACAAATATTCCAAACAAGATCGTAGCTGATATTATAAAAGGAAAATGGACGGAACTTTAAAATTTCACAATGATACCGAAAAAAGACTTCATCGAATCCTTACTTCATTCACTTAACACTAATTACTTTCAATATCAAGACCAATTTTACCAACAAATCGACGGAGTTGCAATGGGTAGTCCGATTTCGAGTGTAATAGCTCAAGTCGTTATGGAACATCTCGAAGAAAAAATTTTAAGTGAAGGTAATTTCACAATAACACTATACAAGAGATTCGTTGACGACTGTTTGTTAATAGCTGACCCGAAAGAAATAAATAAAATTGTAAATAGTTTTAATAATTATAATTCCAAATTACAATTCACTTTAGAAGAAGAAAAAGATAACCAAATTAATTTCATGAACATGACAATAATTCGACAAAATAACAAACTTGAGACAAAATGGTTCAGAAAAAATACATCAACAGACAGACTTATAAATTTTCATTCTTCACATCATCAGTCACAAAAAATAAGCAAAGCAAAAAATTTAGTAGACAGAGCAATAGCGCTTACATCTCCCAAATTCCGTACAGAAATTCTTAGTAAAAAGTAAAAATAATATTTACCCAAAACGATTACCCTGATCATATAATAAATAAAATTATCAAAGAACGAACTCATAAATTTTACAATCAAACATCAACTAATTTTCCTGTCACACGAAAGAAATATATTTCAATTCCTTACATTCTCGTACTAACAGAAAAAATTTCAAAAATAATGAAACCATACAATATTCAAATTGCATACCATCCTCAAAATCAGATAAAACAAATTTATACAAAACTCAAAAGCAAAATTCCTAAAGAAAAACAATCACATGTAGTATACAAAAGTTGTTGTATGAACTGTAGCAAATTATACATCGGACAAACTTCCCAACGATTTACAGACAGAATGAAAGCCCATAAATATTCAAAAACAGCCAATACCGCACTAAACAAGCATAAAAAATTAAACAACCATGAATTTGATTACAACAACGTCAGTATATTAGCAACAGAAAGAAAACGTTAAATCTAGAGAAATTCTGGGAATGATACATATAAAATAAAACGAAAAAGGTGTTGTAAATGATAAAACTGACATAAAGGGACTAAGGCCGTCTTTCACCAGAAGTCAGTTAATGTAGCTGACAGTTAAAACCAGTTTTTGCATTGAAATATTTCGAGTATCGGAACGATAAACTCTAACCGAGCGGTATTAGTGTTGGTGAAAGACGCCCTAAGTACAATATACTCTTCTGTACTAAAACGATCCACATAAGTTCGAACATTTGAACGAATATTAAACGTTATTGAACTTTCTGGTAAGATATTCTCAATATCAAATTCGTTTTCTATATGTTTCTATATGTGAATTATTTTATTTCAGATAGTTGACAAAGATAGAATCTCTATCGAAACGTCCTTAATATTGTAAATTGTTCAAAATAAACCTGGATCATCAAAAAACTCGAAGATTCTTTTGTTGGTGGAATAAAGGTTTTAGTGTTACTAAATTTGAATTGGAGATATTAATATTTGAATATTTCTTGAATAATTTTCTCAGCTCATCAGAAAGGCCAATGGTATAAGGTAAAGTGATAAAATGTTGCTGAACGTCCAAAATTCTCCTTTCTCTCAACGTATTTTCACCAAAAATCAATTTCTTCAAATAATTTCTGTTGTAACCATTCCCTTCCATCATTAACATAAATCTTTCCAAAGCACTTTTTAGGTAATCTGGGTGTGTTACGCTGGCCATACACGATCAGGTAGGACTGCCGGTTTCGATACGCCGTCCGATCTATCGTTAGACCGGAGAAGCCCATACACGTAACGTTAGACTGTGAAAACAGCGCCGGACCTAGGAAAAAGTGACAACATTTTTTTTGAAAATGGTGAAAACTAAAAAAAAACAGCCAACGACAGTTCATTCGAACACTGTACGACAGTGGTGCAAATATTTTTTCTAGAGAGTATCAAATTAATACTATATTTATCATTTTCAATCTTGCGCAAAAGCAGCTGTTCCGGCCCCAAACATTTTCGAACGATCGGCCCAAGTGAATGCGATCTATTTTGCAGGCAAGGGGGCAAGGGCTGCTTGAAATATGGACTGACAAAAACTTGAATGGGACCTGTCACAGTCTCTACGGTATCTACGGTAACTCATTCATGCGTGTGTATTTTTATTAAAAGATATTCCTTGACGCATCACGCACTCTTTTTGATATAGATGCATTTTTTATAAGCATATGTTTTATAAGCGATATGTGACCAAGTGGTTTCTCATTGTTTATCTCTTGCAGCCAAAAGTACACTTGAATCACAGAAAATTGGTTAGATCATTCATGGAAAAACTGCTTAAAATTTTTTTTAACGCAACTGACATAACTGCCTGATGATATTTTTATCGTATGGATCAAAATGTCCATCGTGAAATCCCGAAAATACCCCTGGTGTTCCTTCATTTAAAATGTATTGAAAGTTTTTGGACAACACTAATTTGATGAGTTACGAATTTATTGAATACTTATCAAAGATTTGAGGTTATTATTATCCAAATGTAATGTAGAAAACTGTGATTTTGAGAGACGATGGCTTAAGCCGATCAAAATATTTTACATCTCTCCTTTTACTTCCCTTTACAGGACTTCCCTCTACATTCCGTGTCGGTGAAAACGGCACCCACGTTGGTAACTTCTTCGGTCCTATTGTATAGTCTTTGGGGTAGATAATTCGCGCTCCCTTTCGCCGTTGGGTTCTTGGGTTTTTTGGTTGTGATTTTAATTCCCTTTCTGGTTTCTTCAACGTAATCTTTTACGCTTACAAATACTTTTGTTGATATTGATAGCCATAGCGTGACTGATTGTCAACAAAATTTTAAATCGTCAATTTGGAATTTTGTTCTGTATGTGTCCTATATCTCTTTCGCGAGCACGTGTTGCTTTCGGGACGGTATTCTTTTTTTCCGCTTTCACTTCGTATCTTAAAAATGACGTCTTTATTGAGTTTTATTGAGGATCTCTTATAATTTTTTTAAATTAAATGTTAAACTATCCACAAGTATTTGGAAATGCGAAGATATCCCAATTGTAGTCTTCATATTTATCCTCCCATTTGTTCCATTCAAGAAAGCAGGTAGCAAAGGAATCGAGTCCCGAATGAAGTCAAGGGCCTACTTGTATATTAATATTTATGGGCCATTAAATCGTCCGGCCAAAATTCGAATTTTCGTTTTTCGTTTCGAGTTGCTTATCTGCTATCGTTGATTGACATAACGAGCGTATTTACGGGCCCAACGGCATGTATTTGCCGGACGGCATTCGATTTGAAGGCAGGCCTGGCTAGAAAAGGACGCTCATTTCGAAATGTTCCGAGGTTTTAACCCCCATATACGCTCCGGCCGGCCGGTCTTCCGGCTGAAATGAACGATGCGACTGATCGTGTATGGCCAGCGTTATATTGTTTATACGATTCTTCATATTGATGATCATGTTCGATTTTATGCTCGGATGTTGATACGAAAGATTGTTGATGTATCGATCAGAACTGCACGGCTTCTTGTACCAATCTAATTTTATAATGTTGTTTGAGGTTCGAATAACTAATGTGTCCAGAAACGGAACTGAAAAATTCGTTTCCTTCTCTAAAGTGAATTTTATGTGTTCGTCGAAGCTGTTGAAGACATTCAAGATTTCATTTTCTTTTCCATGTGGGATTGCTGTGATGACGTCATCGACATAGTGATAAAGGAAAGGTAACTGGAACGATAATTTAGAAACAGATTCCATCAGTAGTTTGTTCATCGAGAGATTGGCAATGATGGGACTTAAGCAACTGCCCATAGGACATCCGAACAGTTGACGGTAGAACTTGCCATTGTATATGAAATAATTTGATTCAAAAAGGAACTTGATGACTTCAAGAAAATCTTCTTTGCGAATCGGAGTGGTTCTTGATATTGAATCCCAGTTTTCTTCAATTATTTGAACAGTCAGCTCGAGAGATATGTTTGTGAAGAGAGAAACAGCGTCTAATGAAACAATTTCATGGCCCTCAGGAAGTTGAAGATTATTGACTTTTTCTGAGAAAATTTTGGAATTCTTGATTGAAAATTGCCTGTTTTGATCGAGCGAATTCTGGAGGATGTCGGCTATAAATTTACTTAGACCACTCGTGGCTGCTCCGATGGTACTGACAATTGGTCTGATTGGTACATTCGGTTTATGTACCTTAGGAAGACCGTAGAATCTTGGAGGAAACGCATCGTACACAGTGAGCTGCTTTGCCAAAGTATCAGTTAGATATGCCTTCTGTTTCAAATTCTTGATCAATTTATTATTTTTGGTTTCTATCGCATTTGTGGGATCTTTTCTCAGTTGAATGTATACATTTGAATCATTGACCAGTTCTTCACATTTTTGATGATAGGAGCTTTTTGATAAGCATACAGAAATATTTCCTTATCGGCTTCGACAACTAAAATATCTGGGTTTATACATATTTAAGAATACATGGTATACCTTCAGCATGAGGATTTTCTTACAAAAACGAAATTTAGACTCACAATTTACAAAGGACCTGAAATTGTCACAACTTGACACTCATAACCAGAAATTTTCTTATTTTTTTATTTTTAATAGACTTGAAGAATTAGAATAGTAGATTTTGAGAAAAATAGTTATGAACGTAAAGTTGTGAGTTTGTTTTTATCGATGTTTAACAAGTTTGCATATATACTGCTCAGGCTCTCTATATCTTTTTTATTATCCATTGCCGAATCGTCTGGGAAAATTCTAACCATTTCCCTGAATTTTCTTTTTGCGGTGTCTTTGATTATATCCAAATTGTATGTTTTCATAATCAATATGATGACCGGTTTCTAGTTCTGCCAGATACGTTTGCCACTTACCAGAAATTGCGAAAAATTTATACATATATACATATCTTTTTTTTTTTGTTTAATCTCTCGAGGAAGGTAGAATTTCTATCCGTTATAGGAGACATCCTCCAAAGAAACTTCTGGTTGAAATTCCTGATAACAATTTTTCGAATTTATGTACATATATACATAATGCATCTCAATAACGCCGAGAAAAAAACGTGTAACCTCGAAACGTAAATGAACCCCCAATCGTCCATTGCGACTTTTTTAACGGTCGACTTTTTGACCTCGATACGTCGCGCGAGGGTTGGTTTTAACGGAACACGAACCCGAACCATTATGGGACATTAATGAAAACTAATGAGGTCGCAGTCGACCGGAAAACCGGCCCCCCCGCTCGAGTTGCGTCGCATCACGCGAGACTGTGTTGACAAAACAACCCCTTTCGTCGTTGCGACCGCGTGCGAACAACCAGATCGGCAACTTTTTGTTTAATCCCCCGACGCTTGCTCGCTCGCTGGCGCATCATCCCTCGCAACTCTCCCCCACCTCCCCACCATCAGCGAAATCGGGAGAGAGCCAATTTGCGGGCGGTAAACTTGAGCGGGTAATTTGCTCCGGATGAAGGGAACGAAAAGCTGACGCATATTTATATACGAATTTTCTTTCAATCTTTTTGCTTTCGCTTTTCGGGAAACTTAAAGTAAGAAACTGGGAAATGAAAGTCGAAAAGATAACTTTTTCAATTTAATTACAACATTGACGCAGACTTTTCGACTTAACCGCTGCATGAGCAGGTTTGGTCAGGAAGTATGCAACGATCCTGTCGAGATTCTTGTACGATTTGCTACTGAGAATGATCTGCTGATAACAAACAGCCTATTTGAGACACCAAATGGGTTATAACGCTTCCTGGGGCAATCTGTAGATCAGAGCATCTGCTACTAATCTAAAATGAAACAGAGACCGCACTGCGTCATAAAAGAGAAGAATCGGAGTAACAGATTGCCCAAATTTGGACAGCGCTACAAAGAAGATTTGGTCGGAATGCAACAATGCAAGTCGCAGCAAGGAAACGCCTGATGAGTTGTGGGAACTAAAATGGAAACTGATTACGATAGCTGTGGTCTCCGGGCAACCAGCTGTTACGCACCAACGACAACGCTGTATGACAATCAATACGCTGCAATTAGTTGAGCGAAGACACGCATGGAAAGCAGCAGTAGAAAATACTCAGATATATCCATCACTAATTTCCACGACCTGAAACTTTGAGTATCACGTTGATATTGTAGTTGAAAATCTCGAGCCAAACATTCCTATATCTGAAATTAGAGCTGCCATTATTCAGCTCAAAAATGGAGAGGCTACTGAACAGGGTGCAATCCTCTCTAAGGCTCTTAGAGCTCTAAACTTTGTTAACTCGGATAGTTTATTCAAACATATTCATCCAACTCTTTCTAGGTTGCTCGATTTCCTCTAACTTTTGCGTTGTACAACTTCCTTGTCACCCTATTTTCGTTCACTTATTCTATATGCCCAAACCATCTAAGCGCACTTTTGACAAAGCTATTTTCATACCACACTCTTTCCTTACTTTGTCATTTTGACTTATGTCTTCCTGTGTCTTTCCACACGCGCTTCTCAAAAATGTCATTTTCAATACATTCACATCTTGTTTTTGAGTTCCAAGCTTTACTACCATGTAAAACGTTAGGTACAAATGCAATATGTTAAATATCCATTTTGGCATTCATACTTAAACATTCGTTCTTATTTATCATTCGCATCTGATCAATGGCAACCCTTCCTGGTTTCACTCATTTCGTGATTTTCTCATCCGTTTCTGTCAAACACTATTGCTTTTGTTTTACTGATATTCACTTCCAAAGTCACGCGCACACAAGTTACATTTCTCTTTGCCAGCGTTCGTTGGAACTCATCTGTGCTTGGTGCGATCCCAAATGTAGCTTAGCTGTTTGCTTAGAGCAAAACACTCACATTCGTGTCGAAACGTCCATTCTAAGTTCTAACATCCATGAAGATGTGAAAACTCGGGGAGGCATGACACACCCATGTCGAACTCCTTGTTTGATTATGAAAACTTCGGTCATACAATCACACAGGCTCCGCTCTCACTATAAACCGCTTTAGCTGCATTTATCAAACATCTTGCAACTCTACTCACTCAGCCTCTTCCGTAATTCATCCCTGTCGACAGGATTATATGCTGTTCAATAAAGACACAAAATTTTCTTTTCTGTTTTTTCACTCGCCTTCCAATCAAAATTCCGTCAAAAACTCTCGCTGCACCATTTGTTTCACATTTATACACTCTTCTGTTCTCCGAATTTAACTTCTCATACTTTACCTTGACATTTGCATCTTTTCCACTTTTATTCTAGCCCTTTTAGTGGTATTGTTTCTTTTCCATATCTAATTTTCCCCAATCTTACCTTAAGTTTATGAATCCCTCTCGACCACGCCACTGCGACTCTTCATTTAGCTTAAACCTTCTCCTATCCTCCACAAAATGTAAAATCTCTGCGGTAATCCGTACTTATTTTCTTTTTGAACTCTCTGCTATTATTCTTTCCATTTGACTCAGATAGCTTATCTTTTGGTAGCTTATGCTTTAGTAGTTTCATTTATTGTATTGTTCTTAAGCTTAAATGTTAAGGCGACTGAATTGAGGTAGTTCCTTGATTATTCACACTACAGGACTGTGATCAGAATTTGCGTCAGATCTTGGATAAGTGCTTGCTGCCCAACTATACAGCCCACTGGGCCAGTGCAAAGAGTGTGTCGGATATTATAAAATCGCGTTCACTGAAGAATTGGATCAGTTAGGTCATTTTCTTCTCCATGTCCAACTGGTCCAACTGTCTGGTTTTGCGAAACTTTTGCGTTCCAATCTCCACAACTAATGGTAATTTCGCATGTTTTATGTTATTTAAGAATAGTTTCAATTTGGCTATTAAAGTCCTCAATGGGCACTTGATGTTTATCAGCTGTTGGTGGATGAAATTGTATGAAGGGAAACTGCTCATGAATCTCATGAATGGCCAAGGTGCTTCACTAAACCCAAGAATCGACCTTCTGTTCGCATTTCGATTTCGAAGTTTTCCAGCCTGGAATAGCTTTCTGATGTTTTCAATGGCAATTCGGATTTTCCTAAGACCTTCGTCCCACTGAACTGCTGCCCCGGATTGACGGTGGTTTGTTTTCCGCTTCTGGACATGATAAAGTGTGGGATGATACTCTGGTGGTTCCTCATTGCCTTCCAGAGGATTTTCTGTTTGAGTTGACTTCCGTAGTTGAATAATCGCAGCGCTAGTGTTCGTCAAGGTTCCCCCACTCCTGTTTGATAATGCATTGTGAAAAATGTATTATCTATATTGGACGGCAATATCGATAATAACATAGAAAATTATGATCAATAAATAATTTGCCTCTGTTCGAAAACAATTTACCTTCCAGTAAATTGTGATTGACGAGCCTCGCTTATAAACATGCTATCGGCTATCACGTTTATGGCTGTTTTAGGTCAGTAATATCGAAAGGCGTCAATGAAAGCTCGAATAATTATTGTTTACCGTAAAATTGTTTGAAACGGTCCGGAAAATATAATCATGCGAGTAGAGAGGGTCCGATCCCTATTTGCACTCCTATTTTATTCATTTTTGGTTTCGACAATCAGTGGTTGAATCATTAAGGAAGAAAATTGGATTTCACCCTAACGCCAATACTGCTCTCAGATATAAGGACCAGTGTATATAATCGTTCTTTCCACAAAAAAAAAACATCAGCAACAATAGAAGTGGTTAAAAGTGCTGCACAAGGATGAGGGGTGTCCTAATATCCCCCTAATCTGCGGCGTGTGCGAAGTATTGATAAATTACGTGCGGGGGTATTTGAAATCCTCCCTCGTGTCGTTTGCAAGCCTGTACATTCACCATGACTGATAATAATTTTCATTCGTTTGTGGGGAACGAATTGTTGTAGGCGCTACAAAATACCACTTGACATCTATTGATTCACTTGTTAGGGTTTGTTTTCAAATTTATAGCCTACTTTAAACGCAATGTATGTACAAAACACTTTATAAATCACTTTAATCTAGAACGATGGCAGTAAGTATGTATATCTTTAAAGTAACAGGAATTTTGATAAAATGAGTGCTTGAAATTGTTTTAAAATGTCCAACGACGTTTATCACAGCACATGTACTAATGCCATTCTTTTAATACTTCGTTTTTGTCGACAAATTATATATTTGTGCTCCAAAGTCCTTTCAAAGTTTATAGCAAACAAACACAGACACGTTTTACTGCAGTTTTCATTAAGCTGTCTTGCATAGATCCTAAAAAAATGAATTTTTGACATTTTCGAAATTTGACAATATATATGTGTATATATATTTATATTTATAACTTGTATTGTTATTCGACCCAGTTCAGGAAATATAAGTCAAATCGGAATCCTCAATATTTCGTTTAATATATGAACGTCCTCGGGAGGTAATTATAAAGATTTACGAAAAGCAGACTTTTGACAACAAGGAGAAACTGTTTGGAATTTTAATTGTATATATATGTAAATATTTTCTAGGTATAGGTCAATTCAAAAATATGCTGAAAATAATCATATAATTCTATTTATAACGCGTTTCGACATTTGCCATCATCAGATAAATGTCAAAAGTATTATGTGACAGTAACTAAGTACATTATGACATGATAGTAACTAGGAGAAAGTTTGATAAGATCTTAATTATCAAAAATTGATATGAACAATGAAATAAATTAACAAGTTTTATAATTTGGTGAGGTACAAAAATGTATATAATATATTAGTTTGAAATGAGATTTTGAAAAACATTTAAAAAGTTCAAATCTGTTCTTGAATTTATATATATAATATCGATAAAAATCGTGACAATGTTGGCTTTGATCAGTCCCCGGCTGAGTTTGTTGTTCAGTTGAATCCGAAAAGTATTTCCAGAGATATATTGCAGGATCAGGCATCAGCACTAAAACATGTGTGGAGACCTTTATTGCTCATATTTATGTGTCGACTTTTGACGGATGTCGTAGAGTGTTCGCAGTAAATATCAATTCACGAAAATTTGTTAAGCCATTTTGCAAGTCACTACAAATTTTTTTTTCTGAAATTTGTCACTTTTCGTAAAATTCGCTATGACGAAGCCCATTTCACTGAATAATGTTTTTTTAATCCCTCACTTTCAATCGAGTTTTGATTAAATCAAAATATCGAAACTATTTTCATTTAATTAGATCAGTATGATATAATAATTGATATGTAAGAGAAATCTTTCCATTGATTATAATTATTTTCACTTTCGCTCAAGTTAGGAATTGGACTGAGAACAAAATTTTTGTGTTGAGATAATAAATTATAACGACACGTTCAAATATATCGAAGGTAAAGCGTCTGTTGCCTATGAAAAAATGATAAAAGTGATGAATAAAAAAATTATAGTTTTGTAAGAGCATTAAAAATGAAGAAAAAACAATAAATTAAATAAGAATGCGTCATAATACGATATTTATATTCATAATTATGGCAATAAAAAGAGAATGGTCTCGAGCAACGCCACTTCTGTTTTACAACTTATCGATTCGGTTCCTATTGCACCGAACGTAACGGTTTTCGCACGGTTACGAAAGAAAAATTTTACGAGACGCGTTGCGTTATTGCGAAACAACAATTAGAATAATATTACCGTACGAAATTGTAGCGCAACTTAGATAGTCATTCCACAAAAGCAACTAATAAAAGGAAATAATTATCTTATTAATGCCGATATTAAACAACCATTAATAACCCACTTAGGCGAAGATTGCGATAGAGAAACTGGATTGAATAAATCATATAATACATTAATTAATTTAATTGGTTATTTTGATTATCCGTTTTCTGTTGCTAACTGGCCGGGGCGAGCATACCAATCACTTTGATTAATTTGATTTCATTTTAGTACAATTTTAAACATTTTTACAGACCAATTAATTAAAAAAAAGTTATTAATGAATTAATGATCGACTGGTAAGCTCGGTGCAATCTCATTGTTAAGTTTAACGCAAATTTTTTCAGTTATATATCCAATGTCTGCGGCAGCTTGAAGTAGCTGGGGTTCAAATCTGGAGAATACGGTGGGCAAATCATACTTTATCCAATTCTTGTTTCACCACCTCAAGATAAACTGTCATCAGTCAGATAATCAGAATAGATCAATGGAAGGATTCAGTTTATTTGACAGATAATCTGTATATATCGACGTGTCGAAATTATTTTTTTATATCGGTAGAACTCAGAATATTGATGTAATATTATGAAGCCAGTGATATACTTTTACCCTCAATCAACTTGTTTTGCTTAGACAAATGATCAATACAACTATACGTTACTGTTTGAAGGCTTGTTTGGTGAAGTGCGACGAAAAAATGTGAAAAATTTTATCAATAACAATATTAAAACAACTTAAGTAATAAGCAAACGTTGAAAATTATTTGGGAGCGTAACCATCCGCTGGAATGTAAGGAAAAACTGAGACTACCATCACCTTCGAACGCCGACCTACTTTTTGAAAAGCTTACATCGAATCAGTACAGGATTATAATCATTGCACGATTCAATTGCTGGTCTGGTGACGTGATGAAAATTCGAGAAATCTTTCAAGAAAAAAATTTTGTCTAATAATCTTCCCTTATAAGTGTCGAAACGTCTTCGGAAATCGTCGAATATACGGGAAATTTGGTGGATTACCGCCGCTATGCGCCGCCTCCGCGCAATTAAAAACGCGCCGCAATCGATATAGCCGCCGAGCGGCGGGATTGCACTCTTTTTCCCTTCCTAGACCTCGAGTGACCCAACGACTTCTTTTTTTCTTTCCATTTACGCGGCGTTATCTCTCCGGATTTTCCGAATACCTGCCCTTTTCGTTTCTTCCCTTCCGCTCCTACGACACCGCCGTCGCTTATATATTATGCAATTTCTCGTTCACGGGGAGGGTCGAATCAATTTTCGCCGGTCTCTTCTCTAATCGTATAACGAAAAGCATATTTTCCACCCCCCGTCCCCCGGTCCCTCCACGAAATCGATAACTCGCGTCCCGTTTCCGTCGATCCATCCTCCGCCGACCCACGCACACGCCGCCGATAAGAGATTTCCATCTGCCCTTCATCCACTATAAGGGGGTGGCGGATGAAAGGAGCGACGCGGAGGGGTTCGATGAATCGCGTTAAAATCAACGTGTCGGAGTCATCTGGGGCGGATTAAACCTAGTCGATGATGAGTTCCGCAATCGAATTACCGCCGTCGCGGAATCTGGGCAATTTGCGTACTGATTAAAACAGGCCCGGCTTTGGGTGGCTTAACTGATGACTGACGACTCCGTTGTATGCAACAATCAACAAGATCGAAATATACATTCATCAGATGCTTCGGATATGGATAAGGAGTAATATTTGCAAATCCCATTTCAATGAAACAGCTGTTTTGACATTTTTGACATTTCCGCCAGAACCGTTGGCCGACAAACTCATTCAAGATCTTTCAAGGTTCTATGATTGTACGAAGTTTCGTTGAAGTCAATGAAGGTTTACGCCAATTATCGCGTCTACATGAAATCTAAATAACATAAAATGCACTCTATTACACCTAATAACTATATAAACAGAAAAAATTCTGCATACACGCTATAGTGTTCAGTACGTCATTCTGAAATGTTATTGATAATACGAATAACGTTTTTCTGAGGTTTTCGTTCAACTGTCTTGCATAGATCTCGAGATAATCCGTTTTGGACATTCTGATTCCCGGCGAAAGCATCGATTCGATTTCTTTATCTGACGAACACATTCAATATCTTTCATGGTTCTTAAATCCTACGAAGTTTCGTTAAAGTCAATCAAGTTTTACGCCAATCATCGCGTATACATGAAATCCAAATAACATAAGATGCACTCTATTACAACTAATGACTATATAAATAGAAAAGATTCTGCAAACACGCTATAGTGTTGAGTCCATTATCCTGAAATGTTATTGATAATACGAATAACGTTTTTCTGAGGTTTTCGTTGAACTTTCTTGCATAGATCTCGAGATAATCTGTTTTGGACATTTTCAATTCAGCCGAAAGCGTCGGTTTAATTTCTTTGTCCGACGAACACATTCAATATCTTTCATGGTTCTTAAATCCTACGAAGTTTCGTTGAAGTCAATCAAGTTTTACGCCAATTATCGCGTCTACATGAAATCCAAATAACATAGGATGCACTCTATTACACCTAATGACTATATAAATAGAAAAAATTCTGCATGCACGCTATAGTGTTCAGTATGTAATCCTGAAATGTTATTTGATAGTACGAATAACGTTTTTCTGCAGTTTTCGTTGAGATGTCTTGCGTAGATCTCGAGATAATCCGTTTTGGACATTTTCATTTCCGCCGAAAGCGTCGGTTCGATTTCTTTGTCCGACGAACACATTCAATATCTTTCATGGTTCTTGAATCCTACGAAGTTTCGTTGAAGTCAATCAAGTTTTACGCCAATTATCGCGTCTACATGAAGTCCAAATAACAGGATGCACTCTATTACATCAATAACTATATAAATAGAGAAAATTCTGCATACACGCTAGAGTGTTCAGTACGTAACCTGGAATGTTATTGATAGTACGAATAACGTTTGTCTGAAGTTTTCGTTGAGTAGTCTTGCATAGATCTCGAGATAATCCGTTTTGGACATTTTCATTTCCGCCGAAAGCGTCGGTTCGATTTCTTTGTCCGACGAACACATTCAATATCTTTCATGGTTCTTGAATCCTACGAAGTTTCGTTGAAGTCAAGCAAGTTTTACGCCAATTATCGCGTCTACATGAAGTCCAAATAACAGGATGCACTCTCTTACATCAATAACTATATAAATAGAAAAAATTCTGCATACACGCTAGAGTGTTCAGTACGTAACCTGGAATGTTATTGATAGTACGAATAACGTTTGTCTGAAGTTTTCGTTGAGTAGTCTTGCATAGACCTCGAGATAATCCGTTTTGGACATTTTCATTTCCGCGGAAAGCGTCGGTTCGATTTCTTTGTCCGACGAACACATTCAATATGTTTCATGGTTCTTGAATCCTACGAAGTTTGGTTGAAGTCAAGCAAGTTTTACGCCAATTATCGCGTCTACATGAAATCCAGATAACATAGGATGCACTGTATTACACTAATAACTATATAAATAGAAAAATTCTGCATACACGCTGAGTGTTCAGTATGTAACCTAAATGTTATTGATAGTACGAATAATCTGCATGTCTTGCGTAGATCTCGAGATAATCCGTTTTGGACATTTTCATTTCCGCCGAAAGCGTCGGTTCGATTTTCGACGAACACATTCAATATCTTTCATGGTTCTTAATCCTACGAAGTTTCGTTGAAGTCAATCAAGTTTTACGCCAATTATCGCGTCTACATGAAGTCCAAATAACAGGATGCACTCTATTACAACAATAACTATATAAATAGAAAAATTCTGCATACACGCTAGAGTGTTCAGTGTAACCTGGAATGTTATTGATAGTACGAATAACGTCTGAAGTTTTCGTTGATGTCTTGCGTAGATCTCGAGATAATCCATTTTGGACATTTTCATTTCCGCCGAAAGCGTCGGTTCAATTTCTTTTTCCGACGAACACATTCAATATCTTTCATGGTTCTTAAATCCTACGAAGTTTCGTTGAAGTCAATCAAGTTTTACGCCAATTATCGCGTCTACATGAAGTCCAAATAACAGGATGCACTCTATTACAACAATAACTATATAAATAGAGAAAATTCTGCATACACGCTAGAGTGTTCAGTACGTAACCTGGAATGTTATTGATAGTACGAATAACGTTTGTCTGAAGTTTTCGTTGAGTAGTCTTGCATAGATCTCGAGATAATCCGTTTTGGACATTTTCATTTCCGCCGAAAGCGTCGGTTCGATTTCTTTGTCCGACGAACACATTCAATATCTTTCATGGTTCTTGAATCCTACGAAGTTTCGTTGAAGTCAAGCAAGTTTTACGCCAATTATCGCGTCTACATGAAGTCCAAATAACAGGATGCACTCTCTTACATCAATAACTATATAAATAGAAAAAATTTTGCATACACGCTAGAGTGTTCAGTACATAACCTGGAATGTTATTGATAGTACGAATAACGTTTGTCTGAAGTTTTCGTTGAGTAGTCTTGCATAGATCTCGAGACAATCCGTTTTGGACATTTTCATTTCCGCCGAAAGCGTCGGTTCGATTTCTTTGTCCGACGAACACATTCAATATCTTTCATGGTTCTTGAATCCTACGAAGTTTCGTTGAAGTCAAGCAAGTTTTACGCCAATTATCGCGTCTACATGAAGTCCAAATAACAGGATGCACTCTCTTACATCAATAACTATATAAATAGAAAAAATTCTGCATACACGCTAGAGTGTTCAGTACGTAACCTGGAATGTTATTGATAGTACGAATAACGTTTGTCTGAAGTTTTCGTTGAGTAGTCTTGCATAGACCTCGAGATAATCCGTTTTGGACATTTTCATTTCCGCGGAAAGCGTCGGTTCGATTTCTTTGTCCGACGAACACATTCAATATGTTTCATGGTTCTTGAATTCTACGAAGTTTGGTTGAAGTCAAGCAAGTTTTACGCCAATTATCGCGTCTACATGAAATCCAGATAACATAGGATGCACTCTATTACACCTAATGACTATATAAATAGAAAAAAATCTGCATGCACGCTATAGTGTTCAGTATGTAATCCTGAAATGTTATTTGATAGTACGAATAACGGTTTTCTGCAGTTTTCGTTGAGATGTCTTGCGTAGATCTCGAGATAATCCGTTTTGGACATTTTCAGTTCAGCCGAAAAAGTCGGTTCGATTTTCTTGTTCGACGAACACATTCAATATCTTTCATGGTTCTTAAGCCCTATGAAGTTTGGTTGAAGTCAATCAAGTTTTACGCCAATTATCGCGTCTACATGAAGTCCAAATAACAGGATGCACTCTATTACAACAATAACTATATAAATAGAGAAAATTCTGCATACACGCTAGAGTGTTCAGTACGTAACCTGGAATGTTATTGATAGTACGAATAACGTTTGTCTGAAGTTTTCGTTGAGTAGTCTTGCATAGATCTCGAGATAATCCGTTTTGAACATTTTCATTTCCGCCGAAAGCGTCAGTTCGATTTCTTTGTCCGACGAACACATTCAATATCTTTCATGGTTCTTGAATCCTACGAAGTTTCGTTGAAGTCAATCAAGTTTTACGCCAATTATCGCGTCTACATGAAATCCAAATAACATAGGATGCACTCTATTACACCTAATGACTATATAAATAGAAAAATTCTGCATGCACGCTATAGTGTTCAGTATGTAACCTGAAATGTTATTTGATAGTACGAATAACGTTTTTCTGTCAGTTTTCGTTGAGATGTCTTGCGTAGATCTCGAGATAATCCGTTTTGAACATTTTCATTTCCGCCGAAAGCGTCAGTTCGATTTCTTTGTCCGACGAACACATTCAATATCTTTCATGGTTCTTGAATCCTACGAAGTTTCGTTGAAGTCAATCAAGTTTTACGCCAATTATCGCGTCTACATGAAATCCAAATAACATAGGATGCATTTTATTACACCTAATGACTATATAAATAGAAGAAATTCTGCATGCACGCTATAATGTTCAGTATGTAATTCTGAAATGTTATTTGATAATACGAATAACGTTTTTCTGCAGTCTTCGTTGAGATGTCTTGCGTAGATCTCGAGATAATCCGTTTTGGACATTTTCAATTCAGCCGAAAAAGTCGGTTCGATTTCTTTGTCCGACGAACACATTCAATATCTTTCATGGTTCTTGAATCCTACGAAGTTTCGTTGAAGTAAAGCAAGTTTTACGCCAATTATCGCGTCTACATGAAATCCAAATAACAGGATGCACTCTATTACACCTAATGACTATATAAATAGAAAAATTCTGCATACACGCTAGAGTGTTCAGTATGTAACCTGAAATGTTATTGATAGTACGAATAACGTTTGTCTGCAGTTTTCGTTGAGATGTCTTGCGTAGATCTCGAGATAATCCGTTTTGGACATTTTCATTTCCGCCGAAAGCGTCGGTTCGATTTCTTTGTCCGACGAACACATTCAATATCTTTCATGGTTCTTGAATCCTACGAAGTTTCGTTGAAGTGAATCAAGTTTTACGCCAATTATCGCGTCTACATGAAATCCAACTAACATAGGATGCACTCTATTACGCCTACTTACTATAATAAATAGAGAAAATTCTGCATACACGCTATAGTATTGGATGCCTGATCCTAAAGTATTCTTTGATAGTACAAATAACGTTGTTCTGAATTTTTCGTTGAGCTGCCTTGCATGGTTCTCGAGATAATCCATTTTGGACATTTTCATTTACGTAGAAAGCGTCGGTCCAATTTCTTTGTCCGACGAACACATTCAATATCTTTCATAGTTCCACAATGCTACGAAGGTTCGTTGGAGTCACACAAGTTTTGAGCCAGTTATGGCGTTCACATGAAATCAAAATAACATGGGACATGCTCTATCACCTTCATTGACTAGGTAAATGAAGGAAAATATGCATACACGTTATAGTGCATGATACTACAATACGATCTTATAGAAGAAATATTGTTTTTCTGAAATTTTCGTTGAGGCATCTTGCATAAATCTCGAGATAATACATTTTTGACATTTTTGAAACTGATTCAATATTATTTATGGAGTTTCGTCCAAATGAATCAACTTTCGGGAAAATATACCGCTGGACCAGAGAGAAGTAAATTTCGAGACAAAATTAAATCCTCGATTTCGACCTAAAAAAAATTCGTTCTTCGATTTTACAAAGATTCATCGAAATCTATCAACTTCTAGACATTGTATCGCATGACAAAAAAAGCAATTTCTTCCTAAATCATAATTTCAAAGGACACAAACGTTTTGCTGAAGTTATCATTGAGCTTTTTTTCGTAAATCTTTGAATAAAGAATTTTTGACATTTTTGCGGATTGATATTTGCGTCAAAACCGTTGTTCTAATTTCGATGTCCAACCCAACGTCCTTCATAGTTTTTCGCTCCTATGAAGTTTCATCGAATTTTTATTAATTTACATGACATTGTATCCCATGACAAAAAAAATTGATATGAATTTTTCACGAAAACCGTTCGCCAGATTTCACTGTCCAACGAACTCATCCGAGTTCTATAATAGCTGTACGATCCTGCGAAGTTTCGTCGAAGCCATTCAAGTTTTACCCCGATTATCGCACTTACGCGAAATCGAAACAACGTGCGACATTACGGCCCTGATTGTTTTTATAATCTACACACCGATCCGACTCGTCGTTAATTGAGCTTTAACGAATCATTAAGGTGATGACGAGAGTGGGGGAAGGGTGTATTAATTGCGAAAGCTGCCTAACAAGCTTTGTGATCGCGCTGGCGACCCCAACCGCCGCCGTACGGTTGTCTTCATTCCTGTGTTCGATGGAAGCGAGGAGTGACGCTCCGGTTAAATGGAAAGGAACGTGCGACATAGCGACGTTAGTCATTTGGCGGACAAGCTTGAACGCGCACTATTAATTACGGGATGAAGTAAAATACAAGCGCCGAGCAGCTAGCTACTTTCTCTCCTTTTTCCTTTTTCGACTTTTTTCCTCGGCGCGCCGCCCCGCTCGCCCCCAGCCCCGTCTTTCGCGCAATGAGGAGCCCTTCGGCGAAAAATAAATGAGAACGAGATTGGAACACCGATGGTCTTTAGGAAGGCGCGCTGAACGTGGGATGGTAGGGGTGGTGTTGATTGCGACAGGCGTTCTCTTATAATATGCACTTCCAAATGGGCCGTAAAGATTCCATTTAAATCGATCGATGCAAATTTCACGGGTCGCGTTATGGTTATTACTGTCGTTATTATTTATCGTCCTCCTCGTTATTGTGTTTGTTAGTTCTTGCCGTTCCAAGGTTAACACGTCGGTCATCGTTAGCGGTATGCCTTTGCACCCTGTCGATTGCTTTTTCCTGTGGTTGAACTCGTTAATGATCGTTTGCGTTTTTTGGTTACAGGGTTCGGATGCGAGTTCGGTTATATTCGGCTCGACGCCCGCATCCAGGAAGCACGAATTTCCCGGCGCCCTGCCTCCTAGCCTGCCTCTGAGCAACGGCGTTAATGGATCGCCCGTGCCGGCGCCCACGCCGCCCAACATGCCGGCACCGTCGCCGGCGCCCGCCCAGCTGCCGCCCCTCCATCCGCCGGCCGCGATCTCCTCGGCGACGGTACCGTTGACACCGATCGCGAACGCTGTTACCACCAGCGTGCACCACAAAACGGCGCAAGGTGGTTACTCACTTGTTGTCGTACGAGTTTACTAATAACCTCATTTTCAGATGCAATAACGTGCATGACGCCGAGTGCTGTTACGAGCATGGCGGCGGCGATACCGCAGCAAGCGGCCGCGCCGCTTGCCGTCCACCCTCCGGCGCTGGATCCCTCGTCCGGACCGGGTGGTCATGCGGGCATGCGCACCGACAGTCCGGCCGTGGGCACGTCCGCGAACGCGGCCGTCGCCCCCGAAAGCGGCCAACAGTACCATCACAAGCCGCCGCCGACCTATCAGCAATTGTACGCACCGTACTCGGTCCATCAGCCGTACGCGACGACCGCAGCGGCCGCTGTTCCTTTGGTCACGTCGACCGTTTTGGCGCCGTCGTCGTCGACGGTCACGACCGCCGTTGGCGCGTGCGCGAGAGAAGGTTCGGCGACGACGGCGCCTAGTCCCCGGGGTAGAGAACAACGCGAAAGTTACAGGTGAGTTTTAGGGAAAATTTGTATTTTTTATACATTCTCCACCAATCAGACAGATATTTTTGATCTAGTTCCTGAGCCAATTGCTCTTATCTAAATCATAATAAAACTATCAACAATTAAAAGATTAGAAAAAATAATATATAACATATAACCCCTAACCCCCCAATTAATAATAATGAATTTTGAATTTCGTTCAAAAGAAAATATGATAAATCGAAAGAAAATTGATAATAAACATTGATAGTATAAAATTTAATTTCGGAAAAAAATAAAGAAATAACTGAAATATGATCATTACAAAAACGAGAGAGAACAAATATATCTAAATTCTGGTTAGGACTAACAATACCAGATAAACAATTTTTATTATTTGATGAAACAATAGGAGTTCTACTACCAAAACATCTAATTTTTTCAAATGCAAAATAGGGTTCTTGAAGACAAATTAAATCGATGCAATTTTCTGAACAGAATTTTGAAATGAGAGAAGTAGCTGAGAAAGATCTTTGGGCATTGAATTGAACTATTGAAATTATATTAGAACATTCAGAAATTTTACTCATAATTAGTTAAGTTTTTTAAACGATTCATTTGTTTTAAAAATAAGGGACAAGAAATATCAGATGCTTTGTGTCCGCAAGCAGAATTATTGAGTTTACAATTAGAACAGGTTGGATTTTTTTTGATTTTGGATCGGACAATCGTGTCATATCCGATTATAAACACACTTTACTAGAATTGATGTCGCAATTATTTTAATTTTCACGAGTAAGACGAATCACCGTTCAGCACTTATCGCAATCAAACATATCATCAATGTCGTAGTCATAAATGTTGTTGGTTTTATTCGATAAAAACAATTTCGAGAGATTCCGATAGTTTACGCGAGGACTTACAAGTTATCAGTATTTAATTTGCGATAAAACCACTTATATTATGGTTATTACAAGAGTTTTGTTCAATTCCAGCAGTATAAGCAGCCTGAGCAGGAGCAACGCGCAACCCGTAGCGCAGCAGCAGCAACAATCGCCGCTTTCGACGCCCATTTTACAACCCTCGAGCTGTCCGCAGCCCACCGCAGTGTCTTCTAGTCTAGTCCTTAGTAAACCGTGGAGCGCGCCTGCGCCGGCCGCTCCGCCGCCACCGGCGCAGCAGCCGCAAGCGGCGTTGGCGTCCCGACCGGCGCCGTCGCCTTTGCACGTCGGTTTCCCGACGCCCACGTCGGCGCCGTCGATGTTCGCGACGCCACTAGCACCCGTATCAACTGCCAGTCCCGCGCAACAACCGTCGCAACAGCAACAACAACAACAACCGACGCAACCCTCCCCGAATCCCTTCGCCGCGGAGAACCTATTTCAAACGAGTACGTGAAATGCTAAAGCTAAACAAAGCAATTAAATATTTTTATTTTCAGACCAAACGGATATATTGCGACGAGAATTGGACAATCGATTCTTGGCGACGCAAGATCGAATGGGTGTCGCACCACCACCTTATCTCAGAACGGAGATGCATCAGCATCAGCATCTTCACACGCACGTGCATCAGCACACGACGTCCCTGCTGCCGCCACCGGCGGGTTCTTCGTTGTTCCCGTCTCCTTTGGTGAGTTTGTAATCCCTTCGTTATTTATATTCGAGGAACGATATTTACAAAATGTAAAATTGCTTTCCCAAATCGTATGTTATGCTTAAAAAAATGATTTTATTTTCGATAGACGATGTCGCCAATGGAGAGACTAGCGAGACGGAGTGGTAGTAGTGTGAGTATCTTTTTACTGGGTCCAGATACAAAACGGCAATTTTGCATTCTGTATCCGTTATCCGACTATGTATTATCGGATAAATTTGATAAGTTGATGTGGTTTTGCAGTTTAAAGACATTCCGAAATTGGGCGGTGTGGATTCGCCTTTCTACCATCGTCAGAATTTAACGATACCAAACTATCCCGGCTACTCGGCGCCGGGACTTCTACATCCGGGTTTAACTGCCGGACCGACACCGTTCGCGCCGCCCACGCATTTACCCACCTTTCAGCCAAAGGTAAGTTTTGACGGAATTGTTATAACACGCATGTAACGACGTCTTAGCTTGCATGACTTCTGAGCCGAGCTAACGCTTTTCTTTTTCTCTGTTTTCCAGCAATTGCCCACTGATCCGACCAAGCCTAAAGTTCTGGTGAGTTAACGCTTCGCTTTAATATTCTAACGCGATCTCTCTATTTCGTGTTTGCGTTTAATAGTTTTGTCGCAGGTCTGTCGACTACATGTGAAATTTGTGAATTTCAGAAAAGCGGCAAGTGGAACGCCATGCACGTACGAGTGGCGTGGGAGATTTACCATCATCAGCAGAAAAATGGCGAGACGAAGAATGCAAGTGTGAAGAGCGATCTTCTCAGGCCGCCCACGCACTTATTTTCGCCGAGCGTGCACGCCACTGCCCGACCACACGATCTCGCGTTTTCGTCCTCTTTGGCCGCTCATCGTGGGCCGCCGTCGGCGGCGGCATCGGCTGCTGCCTACGATCAGCCACCCCATCCTGGTTCTCTGTTTGCAGCTCCTGGTTCGCATCTTGGTGAGCAGTTTTGGTCTTGTTTCGCATACAAGACGTCTGATTTTTGACATTTCCGTAGTTGGCAAGTCGCCTTTTGCCGCAGCCGGTTCCTTGTCGCCGTTCGGTCGTTACGCCGGTGCCGCCGGAAGTTTTCCCGGCGCGGCGTCGCCCTTCGGCATGTCGCCGTTCGCCAGTCGCGACATGGCGCTTAGTTCGTTGCACGACCCGTGGCGCAGCCTCCAACGGACGGTGGGCGGTTATCCGCCCGCCGTCAATCCGTTGCCGCCCACTTTACCGGGTTTACCACCTCCGGCCCCGTGGACCATCAAACCGGACGCGATTCTGGAGCAGCGGGAACGGGAAGCCAGGGAGCGGGAGGAACGGGAACGCGAAAGGTTACGGAGGGAAAGGGAGGAGAGAGAGAGACGGGAACGGGAGGAGAAACAGCGACGACTTGAACAGCAGGTACTTTGCTGCATTTTCAAATTCTCTTTAAACTTCAGAATTTTCTTTACAATATCAAATTTTCAAATAGTTTTCCCAAACATTTACAAAATTGTCATTATTCGAAGTTTTCTCAAATCTTATAGTTTTCAAATAAGTCACAAATTTTATGAAGAAAATCGAACATTTCATGGAATAGTCACGGTGCTAAGAACCTGTTCCGAACGATTTCTAAAATTTTCCAATGTTCAATTCCTGAGCTTTCCAATTTTCAAAACATCGAACATTTTTCAAAACTTTCGACTTGTTTTAGTTTAAAAAGTTTTGGAATATTTGTACCATAAATTATTTTCGGATTTGAACGTGGTGTTTTCAAACTATTTTTAAACGTTTACTGTATTTGATTCAAACATTTTCACCATATTTACTTCACACGTTTCACGCTTTTTGACTAACAAACGTTTTCAAAGCTGTTATTAATCGAAGTTTTCCAAGAGATTAACTTCGCTGCTTTTATTCAATTCACTCAAATTTCCAATCCTTAAAACATCAATCGTTTTTCAAAACTTCCGACATTTTCTTCCTTCTTCAATTTTTGAAAATTTCAAATTCGAGAGTTTTTCAAACTTCATCCACCATTTTTGAAATTTGTAAGTTATTTTTATATTTTTAATCCCATCCAAATTTTCAAACTTTTGAACCTTTTTTCCTTATCAGATTCATACTTCAGAAATTTTTTTACAATATGAGACTCTTCCAACACTTCTCAAACACTTCGACTATCAATCATTTTTAAAGTTGTCATTGATGGAAGCTTTCCAAAGAATTATCTATTTTGAAGAAGTATCTGAGATCTTCAAATCTTCAAAAGAATTGATTTTCAAATAAGTCATAAATTTTAATAAGAAAATCTAAAATTTCTCTCAAAATTTACGGTGCTAATAACCTTTTCCGAACATCTTTTCAAAATGTCTCGAGGTTTTTCTTCAATTCATAAACTGTTAAATCTCCAAGCTTTGAAACACCAAATGTTTTTGAAAACTTTCAACATTTCATGCTTGTTTTAGTGTCTAAAAGCTTTGAAATATTTCTAAAATGTTTCAATATTTTCAAAATATTCTCAATACTAAAAGCATTCGACTCAAAAAATCGAAAATTTCTCATAAAATTTACTACGCTAATATTCTTTTCCGAACTTTGACACTTGAAAGGTTTTGGAATATTTGTAAAATGTTTGAAAATTTTTAAATATTCCATTTTCGAACTATTTTCTAACGTTTCACGCATTTGATTCAAAAATTCTTTCTAATGTTTTCGTAATTTTCAAATAATTTTTATTTGTCAATCTCATGAATTTCCAAATTATCAAACTTTTTTTTCTCAAATTCTTCTAAAACTTCAAAATTTTCTTCACACTATGAAACTCTCAAATACGTTTCAGGCGTTTTGAGTTTCAAATATTCTTGAAGTTCTCATTAGTTGAAGTTTCCCAGATGATAATATATTCTGGAATCTTGTCAAAATTCGGAAAAACACTTAATTTTCAAATAACTCTCGAATCTTAGAAGGAAATCGAAACTTTCTCGTAAAATTCACAATGCTGATTATCTTTTCCGAACTTCGATACTTTTTTCTTCAATTCAGAAACTTTCAACTTCCAAGCTTTGGAACCTGAAACGTTTTTGAAAACTTCCAAAATTTCTCGATTGTTTTAGTTTCTCGAAGTTTTGAAATATTCTTCGAGCTGTACATACTTTTTTGAAACTATTATTAAACGTTTCACGCATTTGATTCAAAAATTTTTACTATAATCAAATTTTTTTCAATATTTTTAAATTATCGAACTTTTGTAATTCTTTATATTTTCAAGTTCTTGTAAAACTCTTTACAACTCTCAATCACTTTTTAGGCTTTTTGAATTCCAACAATTTTTGGATTTGTCATGAGTTGAAATTTTCTAAAGGATTACATATCTGAAATCTTCTTAAATTTCTGAAAAACACTTAATTTTCAAGTAAGTCACGAATGTCAGAAGAAATATCGATAATTTCACAAGAAATTTGAAACTTTTTTCAAACTTCTGTAAAGTTTTTCTTCAATTCGTATACTTTCAAGTCTACAATTTCTCAAACATCAAACTTTCTTGAAAATAGTTTCTAAGACTTTTGAATTACATATTTCTAAAATGTTTAACTGTTTTTAAAGTATTCTTGAACTTATTGTACATATTCTTTTCAAACTATTTTTAAGAGCTTCAAGCATTTGTTCCAAAAATTTTCTTCACTATATGAAACTTCAAATTAATTTCGACCCTTTTAATTTTCAAACATTTTCAATTTCGAAGAAAAATGTTCAATACTCCCAAAATTCTAAGAAGCAGTAGTTTTCAAAAAAGTCAAATATGTTTTTGTAGAAATTTCGATATTTTTAATATTAACAGAATATTCAGTATCCAACATAGTGTGTTTGTTCAATTTCCAAAAGAGATTGTGATGATGATGAATAAGTTTTTCATTTTAGGATTTTTTTTTATTTTAACATAATTTTTTTTTTTGCAGCAACAAGAACAACGCGAACGAGAACGTCGCGAAAAGGAGCGCCGCGAAATGGAACGACGCGAGATGGAGCGGGAACGGGAGCGGGAGCGCGAGCGGATGATGCACCAGCAACGAATGGCGGCGGCGGCCGCCGCGGCCGAATCGGCCAAACAGGCGATCCGCGACCGATCGCCCCTCAGAAACGGTCAGCCGGATCACGAGATCCGCGTGAAGGAAGAACCGCGTTCCATCAAAGAAGAAGATCCACGATACGCGCCTCATTCGTACCTTCGTCATCATCACTTACAACCGCCACCGCCCAGTATGCGTATGATGCCCACGCACGGCCTCCATTATCCGACGACGCATTGGCCCCCGCCACCGCCCCCTCAGCACGACCCGTTCTATCACGCGCGCTACGATCCGTTAAGGTACAATCCCCTGATGGACGCGATCAGGGCGGAGGAGGAACGGGCGAAATTATTCGGAGCGTATCAGCATCATCATCAGTCGCAGATGCGAGCGAAAGATCCGTCGTTGATGCATTTAAGGCCCGGTCCTGGACCGCCGCCTCCAACCTCGCATTTGGCTCATAAGATGAGCACGGGGACGCCGCCGACGTCGGAGTTGCACAAAAAAGAAGAGCCGCGATAGCAGCGTCAGCGTCGTCCGGATGGCGAGTCGATCGTGAACGCAAATTGTAAATAATATTATTAGTAGAGTGCGGATAGGATGAATGCAGAATTCCCGCATCGATCTCAGTTTGAATCGTGTTCAGATAAAGATTGTTCCGTACAAATGAGTATTTGCCACTGTATCTCCTACCGCTTCAAACGTAAAATGATTGTGATACCTTAGGTAGATTTTTAGCGCGTTTTTCGAGACAGTATTAACGAAGAAGTTTCGATGATTCAGGTTTGGAATATACTCGATTATTCAGTGCCAAAATTCGTTGTAAATATTGTGACGAGGACCAATCGGATTGGGCCGTTTACGAGGCGTTGTACTGCTACTTTTTAATTTATTATTGTAGAAAGCGAGTGTAAATGAGAGCGAGAGAGATTTGATTGTCCCCCAAGGAGGTTTTTATTAGTAAATTATTTAAATGTAAATATTTATATAGAATAATTTAATTATTTGTATATTGTGGAGCTTGGTTTCCCCTCCCCCCCTTCTCTATTTAAGTGAGCACGCAGAAAATACAGTGGCATTTACGCGCACACAATTTCGTTTGTAATATATTTTCATTGATATTCGTAAATATTCAAATGATGCGTGTAGATAACTGCCTTGTCTAAGTAAATTTATGTAGATAAAATCTCATTATTCGTGCTCCTCCATTTCATGTTTGTTTGTTAGAAAAGACGATTTTTTATGTGTACGATTCAGAACGAGTCGCAGTGATGTAATATAAAAATAAATAATTGTTTCTATCGTTTAGAAACATTAGTCATAAAAAACGTGTCGTTATTTCCATTAGTTACTATTTCAACATTTTTTTATACAAACAATACAATTTATTTACGGTACCACATTTGCATGGTATTATAACGTTTCACTTTTTTCTGTAACTGGAGTACTCCGTAGAGGAGCGCTTCGGCGGTCGGGGGACAACCGGGTACATAAATATCTACGGGGATTATGCGGTCACAACCCCTGACTACCGAGTACGAGTAGTGGTAATATCCTCCCCCATTCGCGCAGCTGCCCATGGAAATCACCCATCGTGGTTCAGGCATTTGATCGTAAATTTTTCTAAGCGCTGGTGCCATTTTATTTGTTAGAGTACCCGCGACGATTATCACGTCGGCTTGTCTGGGAGATGCTCGGAATACTACACCAAACCTACAATTCACAATCTCAATCGAGTATTTCTTCTCACAATAACCCCTAACCTGTCCATGTCATAGCGAGGTGCCGCAAAGTGCATCATCTCAACAGCGCAGCACGCTAAGCCAAAAGTGAGAGGCCATATCGAACCCTTTCGTCCCCAATTAAGCAAATCGTCAAGTCGCGCTAAAGCGAATTCGGCCAAGTTGGTTCTTGGGACTTGAAACGGCGAGTACTTTTTATAATCTTGTTTTTCTGGTGACGAATCCGTCGACTGAGTCTGAGGTTGTGTTTGTGTCGACTGGTTTCGGTTGATAGTAGTCCCAAACGCTCCAGACAGGCTCTTTACAGCAACATTGGAAACATTCAGCGGAGGTAATAGCTGTCGCAACATCTAAAAATGCACTTAATGAGTTCATATTGACGAATTCACAGTACTTACTGTTTTAATTTTATTTAAACAATCTTAGGGGAAGTTTTTACGTAACTTTTTAGTACACATAAATAAATAGACGTCCTCACAGATTTCAAAAGGACGTGAAGATACGTCAAAGTTACAAATACGTCAAATTATGTTCAAGTGGAAAGCACAGTTGCCAGTGTTAAAAATATTTAGGAATCTTGTATTTTAATTTAAAACTTCCGTAGTTTAATTTATAATATTTTCCAAGAACGAAATTCAGTTAAATAGTACTATTACATTGGGATTTATGAATATTATAAAAGCTGTAATGAATTATCACAAATTGAAATGAACGACAACAATGCCGTTCTTTACTCCGTTTCGTTGATGGAAATCAGCTGTTGACTTTGCTTATTTTCTGTGGGCAGAGGAGTCCTAACCCCAAATATTTTCAAGTTTAAAAATATAATCTTGTTCAAAAAATTGCAAGCTGAAAATGTGTGTCGTCTAGAGAAACCGCAAAACTGGACGGAAGAAACAAAATAATGAAAACAAAAACTGGAGAAAGTACTAGAGGTTTGTATTTTAAGAAAGTTGTGTCATCTTATTTGACCATTCCAAATTCAAAAAAAGTGTCGTATGTGCACGGAGTGTCAGTAGTTTCAAGAACTTCATTGACTTTACGATATGATTTTTCCTGCTTTATTTTTGGGATTTGGAATGTTTGCCTTTTGTTTTTTGTTTTTGATCTTGTAATTCTTGATTTTTTTCCTCATTTTCGGTAATATCTCTTTGTTTATCACTCACGCACGCTATTTGATACTGTCTCACTCTGAGAATTATAGGCCTCTTGCCTCTTCTCATTGTTCCAATTCTGTATTATTATTATATTATTATTATCTTGAGTAGAGCGAATCCTATAAGTTGTATAGGTCAGTAAGAGATGTCACAGATGTATTAAAATTATAGGAACTATGAGTCCGCGATGTTGTCGGATCACATAGTTCACTATGCGTTTCATCCCGAGCTCACATACTGGACTCATCAGTATGGCTGATGAAGGGATACGCTGCCATATACGCTGGCGGAAACCCCCAGGATGGAATGGAGCAGGGGACGGCTATATGCTACGACGGACGGCTGATAAACGAGAGCGTTACTCGTGCGCGCCTCCGCCGTGCGGTAGCCGAAGTCCCCACAACACTCCCTCACCAGTACTGGACATCGGGATGGATGGATAGACAGGACGAAAGGGATCCAAATTGGTCGAGCGGCACAGCCGGGTGACGTGCGGGGCTGTGCCACGGCACCGTGCGGTCGGGTGATGCATCTAAGCAGAACCGCGGCACCGCGTGTCGTGACTCACCGGGGAACCTCACGTCGGGGTCACCAATATAGGAACTATGGATCCGTGACGTTATCGCATCACATAGTTCACTATGCTTTTCGTCCCGGGCACATGTACTGGACTCATCAGTATGGCTGATGTACGTATACGCTGGGGGAGACCCTCAGGATGGATTGGAGCAGGGGACGGCTATAAGCTACGAGATGAACGAGAGCGTTACTCGTGAGCGCCATCCGCCGTGCGGTATCCGAAGTAGTGATGGGCCGGCTCGATAATTTTTCGGCTCGAACAACTCCAGCCGAAACCAACATCAGCTCGAGCCGAAACTCGAGCTGGCTCGAGCCGCACGCTCGTACGCGTTGTCGAGTTGTCCTTGATCGCGGATCGAGCTAAGCGAGCCCAACGGATCAAGCCGACGAATGCGGACTTGGATCGAGCTTATCGCATCGCGTCAGTGTTCTTGCGTTGCGAGCCCGACTCGACGAATTTTCTCAAGTGTCGAATAAAAAGCGTTTCGACGAAGTCACGGACGAATCGAGCTGGCTCGAGTTGTCGGAAAAAAAGCTCGAGCCGGTTCGGTCAAACTGTGGCTCGAGTTGCTCGAGCTAATCAGCTCGAGCCGCCCATCACTAATCCGAAGTCGCCATAAAATCAGGATCTGTCCAAGCTCTGTTGGACAACTCTGTTTTGTAGATAGTCATAGTAAAGAAAATACAGGAAATAAAGAGACTAAAAATAGTCAACAGAAAGGCGTTTTAGTTAAAAATCCTTCTACAAACTGATCTCGCAATAACATTTCCTGTAGTGATCGACATTACGACCACTAATACATTGATAATTTTTCATTCGTTTAAGTACATTACTTATATGTAATTATTGATGCAACTGAGTTTCTTGTAATGTCTAGGCTCAGAAAGTGAATTGATGGTGGGGACTTAACATATATCAACTCCTTTACGTTTAAATTAGCAAGTTCAGAATATGGAGAGCACTTGTTAACTTGTGAGAACAATAATAATCTGTAATATTATGAGGACTGTTCCAACTGACCTCGTAAACCGTCACGATTCTGCGCTGTTCATAAAACAAAGCATTTCTCATGAACAGCACAGAATCGTGACGGTACATTGATCGTTCACAACGCCAGTTGGAAAAATCCTTCATTTCCTTTTCATAATTATTTGCCACATGAAATTTAATGCAGAATCAGAATTCAATTCTAATCCCAAATCTCGTGTTCAAATTAAAAGAAAATGACAATAATGGGAGGAAACTTGATCTTAAATGTTGCAAGAGCTGCAAAACTTTTGAATGTTTGAATTTTGGATTGAATTTCTTCAAGTTCGTCACAACCTTCTTAAGAACAGCTGCTTCTTAAGAACTTTCAAACTTTTTCCTATTGTCGACATCTCAGACTTCTAAAACATTTCATTTGTCGATGCCATTTGAAAGTGTGTCTTGAAACTTCTTAAATCAAGAAGTTTCCTCCAAAATTTTGTTTTGTTCTGTCTAATGAGAATATTTATGGCAGAAGAATAAAGAAACATTTGGAGGAAACGTGTTCCTTTTAAAAGTATCAAGAGGACGTTCACATGCCTCTTAAATTTCGGAAATCTTTGAGAGTTCCAAAAAAGGAGAAAATTTAAGAAGTTTTTATCGAACTCATTCAAATGCCTTTTCGTTATTTTCAAACCTTTAACCTCAAATTTTCAAATTCCAAAATTTTGCGAGAACTTTGTGTTGAAAAGCGAGAGTTCGCGGACCAGTTTGAAAATTTTTGATTACAATTTGACAACAAATTCGGATTAGATAAACGTTTTAGAGGATCTTTAAGCGTTTCAAGGAAAGTTTGAATGAGTACAAAAAAGATTCAAAGTTTCTGAAGAAATTTGAGAAGTATTTATTTGAATATTCGGAGAACAAAAGATGAGAATTCGAATAAATTTAAGGTGTTAAGTTAGATTAAAAAAAAAAACGAGAAAAAGTTGATAATTGTTTGTTCAGGATTTGCTGAGCAATTTTGGAAGTTTGCTGTGGGATACATAAAAACTAAAATAGTAAAATATAATGAAATGAAAGTACCACCCTTGAAATACATTTTTATATAGATATGTTACATTTCATAACTAGTAACTTAAATTCTCATTTGGTAAATATTTTCAACAATTATTATCAAAGATTCATTTTTCAGTGTGTTATCATATAATATGATCGTTAGAAAATCGTACAATTTTGGTGAAACATTCGAACTTGGCCGAAACAAAGCAAGTCGTTTAACATAAACTGGACATTGTTCGTTTCGTGGTGCAATGAATAGAAATCATCAGTTACAAATGTAGTATAACATTAATAATAAACATTCAGTCGATAATTTCTCGTGGTATAAACGTAAAACATAACGAAAATAAGAATGCGAACCAGCACTTGTTGAACACAATGAGTTACGACCATGCGTTACATATTCCTAAAAACGAACGAATTTAATTCCAACAACAACGGATAAATAAGTTGACGTTCTGATCCGTGCAGAACACATTTATTTAAAATTCGAACTTAAAACTAATTTAGAATGTTTTGGTGGACGTCCTGCCTATACGGTCAGTTAGTTACACGGGGGTAGTTCGTCTCAGGGGGTCGTTTCTCGAGTTTATCGACATCGTGGACTGCGATCTCATCGGTAACGTCTGATCCAGATTGAATGTGACGAACTCGTGTTCGTGCTGCATACTGGGCGAGTAATCGTCGAAACGGTCGCCCAGTATATCACAGTTCACTTCTGCCGTCGTGGAAATCGTATTCGTGGTCATATCGCGGGGGAAATGTTTCAATGTGTCGCGATTGAAATTCTCCTCGAACTGGTAACTTATCGTGGGCGGCGGCGGGAAATCGTAGAAATTCGATAAGTCTTTCACGGAATTACTTTGCGACTTCGGCGCCCTGTGAACACTGCACGGCGAGTCACTAATCGGCTCTTTGCTGAAAAAATAACGTTTTTCCGCTATCGGCGGCGGGCAATAGATGACGCTGTTCGAGTTGACGTACGCCGCCTCCGGGTGCCGCCGGCACGGGTAATACACCGAGTTGTCTTGCATCGCGATGTTGTTCAGACGATGCTGCAACTTTCGTTCGCCCTTTTTGATTTCCTGGTAGAATTCGAGCCGCCAATCGAAACGCATCTTGTGGATGAAGAGGAATATGGATGCTATTCCGGAAATTTGCGTGGCGACCAGACCGATGATGTAGAGGAGGAAGCTGTAACCGTACCAGTAAACGAAAGGGGGCGGTTGGAAGTGGCTTCGCGGTCGCAGCTTGCTGCCTATTTCTGATTTGAACACTGAGATGTACATAATGAGACCCAGCAGCATTACCAAACCTGAAATTTCGAGGAAAAAGTTTTAGTTTAATTGTATTATTGGAATCTAAATAATGCAAAGTTCATTTTTTTACGTTTCCCACTATGAGGCTCTCTCACAAACCAATTCAATGTAAAATGATTAAATAGTCTCGAAGCGCCAGGTTGCGAAGCGACAAATGTTCATAATCATCCGCATTGCGGCTAGATAGTATCGTCAGATTCTTTTTTGCTCTTCTAAACCGACTTTTAAATATCATGATGACAGATTAGAGCAGGGGACCATATAAGCTACGACGGACAGACGCAAAACGAGAGCGTTACTCGCTTGCGCCATCCGTCGTGCGTTAGCTGAGGTCCCCACATCATTGTAGGGACCTCGGATTTCATCAAAAACTGTAGTGCCATCTATGATCAACACACTTCAAGGCTGACGGGATAAGAAATGAGTTTCGCACCATCGTTACTTCTGCCGCTCAAAACGAGATGTCGCCACTAACTCTATTTGTTTTATCAGATATGTATTTAACAAAAAGCCAGAATTTATTTTTCGAATATAATCAAAAATAATTTCATTGCTTACATCTGGATACTGAAAATATCGAAATCAACAATTTTGAGTAATTGCAACAATCAGTTAGACGGACAACACAAAAAAAATTTGGACGGAATACATAGCTTTTAGTTATGTGTAATTCAAACATCCTTATCTTTGGATTGTTTGCAATTATTGAATGGAAAATATGATTCACATCAATTCGCTCGTTCAATTGAATCGCATCCATACAAATCATATTCACTTGTCGCTTCGAGTATCGGCATCGTTTCCATTCAAATATTGGACGAACACCCTACAGCTGCGGTTAGTCATACGACGAACAAATTGTCAAAACCGAACAAAATAAATATCCTGAATACAAACGAAAGCGTTCGTTTTTGTATGAGAATCGTGAAGAGACCATCAGATTCAAAAACATTTTAGAGGAGAGTGTTTACTTAAGCGAACCTGAGTTGATATCGGTTTGCGGATAAATGCACCAAGGATATTTCGTTCGAAACGTTTCTTCTTTATGATATAAAACGTTTCAGAATGAGAATACGGTCAGAAGAAGGTATGGACTCCAGTCGCAATTTCGCGTTCAAGAAACAAACAAGGAAAAAATAATTCATACGAATTGTTTTCATAATTTCCAAGAAATTTTGTTAGAAGCCTTGTATGGCGCATTCGCCATTCTGTAATTGACTAGAAAACTTCATAAATCCTTATTTTATTCAATCTCTGACTTTTAATATTCAAGCTTTTAATATTTCGTTAATATATTCGTTTCAAAATAAATCTTCAGCTTTCCATAAATTGCACGAAAAAGATTTAGAAATGTTGAAGGCATTATGAAAGCTCAAAAAAAATTTGGTAGTTTGAAACTGTCAAGGAAAGGGTATGAGCTTGAATGCATGAAAAACGTTTGAAGGACCAAGAAGAATGGAAGAAGAATTGGTTCAAAAACAAGCTTCCTCCGAACTTTTAACGAAAAATTCTTGAAAACACATATTTGAAAGATTGAAAAATGTATTTGAAAAAAATTTGAAATTTTCGAGATGTTAAATTATTTTGGGGATTCTGAATAATTTTAAAAGTAAGACATTTTTCGAAAAGAAGCTTGGGAGCGCAGCAGGTGAATAAAGTTTGAAAATTTGAATTGTTGAGCAAAAATTTTCTGGGCTCAACCAAATCTATAAACCTTAAAAATAGACCAGAATGCGTCGAATAACGGATCAATTAAAGTTTCCGTGGTAAAAAAAATTATAAGTAAAATTTTTTATTGTACGACTTAAATATCAAAGTGCAAACAAAATTTAAAAGAAGCTTGGAACATTAAAGATTTAAAATGTTCGACAGTAGTGAATAAAATTTGGAACCGAATTGAAAAAAGTTTGAAATTTCTGACCTTGAACGTTTGAAAAAGCTCCTTGAAAATAAAATAGAATGTGTTAAAGTTTGCAGGGTTGAAAAAAATTTGAAGTATGAATAAAATAAGAAAAAAACACAAGAAAAATTTAGGGTCTGAAAATTATGGGAAATATTTGAAAGTCGAAAACAGTTCAAAATCAAAATTTTGGAAATGTGGAATGAGTTTGACAATTTTAATAAACATTAAAAACCTTGAGAATCCTTTCCAAAATTTGAAGAAATAGGTCTGAAATTATAGAGACATTTTCATGGAAGCCTGTTTCGAAACATTTTCAATTCATTTCATACGTCATCACAAAAACTGGTGGATGCGCTTTCAATTTCGACCTCCAGAAAACACAACCTTTCGCATGTATATTGATTCGTTTTCGAAGTTTAAAATTTCTCAATCTTTTGAAACCGTCACAGAACCGATACACTTTTCCTTTTGATATTTGAACCACCTTCAGACTGTCAATGGGAAATTCTTGATAAACGTTCTTCTGATAAAACAAGATAAATGTCTACATTGATGGCGCATCCACCATTTGTGATTCAACTTCACCGCCAAATGTCCCCCTTTTGTATCTAACAAAATTTGCTGGAATTATTTCTTAATAGGTGAATTATTTAAATGCAGCCTGTATGTGTAAAAGTGGATTTATTCCATAAAATATTTCAAACCAAAAAATTATCATGTTTGACAAAAACCTGAATTTAAACTGGGAATATCTTTTCAATACGTGAAATAGAAGGTTGCCATCGTTTTCAGTAACTTTTGAAGGTCATTCTTTAGTCAAATATGTCCTTCGGTAGTCTCAAAGGATCTCTTCTATTTTGATTTCACAATGACACCGCAACCTGATGAAAGAAATGTGTTCCACGGTTCAAAATTTAAAATTATACGCTATTTCAGAATCCAAAACAAAAAATAGAGGTTTTCATTCCACTTCACCATCCAACAGATTTTGAAGGAATTATTTTTTAGTTGGTGAATTATTCAGGTGTTCAAAAATACATTTTTTTCTCTAAAAGATTCCAAGAGCATCTCGGGACTCAACAAATGGTTTTGAGAACATAATTGATGAAAACATTATCCAGTTTGAACGGAAAATCATGAGATTCGTTTAATTTCTTGATGATTATGTTTTTGGTGGTGGAACAAGGTAGATTTGTATTGAGTTAACGAGCGCATCCACCATTTTTGAATGTTACGCAGTTCCGATACGTTTTGACCTCTCACTCACCGGCTATCGTGAAAATAACGCCCGAGACGAAAGTGTACAACGTCCTGTTCTTCGCACATTGCCCCAATACGCTGAAGACGTAAGCCGTACTCAACAGCAAACTGGCGAAAACGAAGAAAACGACAGTTTTCGTGACCGTATCTGAAAGAGATATAAAACGGGGGGATATAGAAACGGGGCGACAACATCCCAAAAGGATCGTCGCAACGACGATCGACGAATACTCACATGGAATAGCGAGGGCCGAATCGCCCGGATCCGGACTGTACTGCTCCTTGGAGAAAAAGTCGATTTTGTTGCACTCGTACTGCGTTTCCCCAGCTGTAACAAAATCGAATCGTTCAGATGGGTTTCCTGTCTTTTTTTGTGCGGTCACGTCAATAATATTCTTTTCATTCACCTATCGGATAGCGTAGTCGGAACGTGTGGAATAGAAGAAATTCGTTAGTATTCAGAGAAGGAAGACGCGACACGCGCGATAGCTTCGAAATACGTCAATGAAGATGACATCCTCTTTCTTGGCTCGTCTTAACTTAATTTGCAACGACGCGAATGGAGAACAGAACCGGGCGCTAACTAGATTGCCTAATTAATAGACCGATGGAAATTTCTTACTAAGACGCAAATGAGATTAATTCTCACACAACATAAAAGACCCGGGCTTTGATAACTTATGCTCGAATTAAATCACTAACGTCGTTAGACATCCTTCAGTATGTAATTCGTTCAAGGCGACGACGGTGGCGGTGGCGGTGGTGGCGGCGACGGCGGCCTTTCCGTATCGCATTCCTATTCCACCTGGAAACTTGCCCTCCGTATAGTCGTCTGTATTTCCAACCTCCGTTATTGATAAATCTTCCGCGGCAAGGATTCATTGAATTCCTTCCTCGAGGAAACGAGCGAACCGTAAAAGCAAAACGAAACGAACGTACTCAAATAATCCTTTAATGTTTCGCGATTCCAATATAGCCGTCTCGCCCTTTCTTGCTCGGATATTCTATAGTTCAAACTATAATTCTATGGAAACAGATTTCATCTTTATTTTTCATTTTTATGGGCCAAATGAATTATATGCATATGATGTGTCGATAAAAATGACTGGCTACTGCTCGGATGCCAGTTCTGTAACGCTAGACAATAAAATTTTGTTCCTACGCGGTTTGTGCTAGCTGGCGCATGCGCGCTTTGATGTCACCGGCCCGAAAGTCGTACTACGGGGCGCAGCTTCTTCTCGGGCGCCACCTATACTAAGAATTACTATTTACAATTTATTTACAATATTTACAATTTATCCCACGACGCCTGACAAACTAACTGGTCACGAATAGCCAATAGCGAACAGCTGATAGCGAATAGCGACTAACGAATAGTGAATAACAACGGTTTTTTCCGGTTCGTGCACTCTGCCTATCCTACTCTTTATCGGTTCGTGGGACCCGAGTGGCAGCTATTGAAACTCGCCACTCTATTCTTCCGGATGATGTCCACTGTAGCTGCACGTTATTGAAACTCCACAACCAAATGGCCGCTCTTCCGGGAGAAGTCCGTTAGGCGAACGGTGTAAACGGAACCGTATAGACAATATAACAACGGAAGGGTACTTACTATGGCTATTAATAATGATAATAATAATAATAATAATATATTTTTATTTCATAAATTTATCACATACAAATGACAAAAGTGAAACAGGTCAACCGCCAAGTTCATCTCAGGATTGAATGGAGCATAGTCTAAAAAATTCGTCCATGTTATAAGGCTTTCCATCTAATACAAATCTACGAATTCCTGTTTGATAAATACTCAAGCGGTCAATTTTCCAAAAACTGCGAGGCAGAGCGTTATAGAGCTTCATGCAGGTGAATAGTGTGCCTTTTTGCCTCATTGTAAGGGAAAATCATGGGAAACGATAAGGTATTCTCCTTCTAGTGCCTTCTAGTAATCATATTTTCGAATGAAGATCAACGACTTATAGATGAAGATACCCGTTACAGTTAAGATATTGTTGTCCCCAACATTGATTCCCAACTTTAATCTTAAGATCAGTTGTTGAGTGATAAATAAACGTCCAGCACTGCAATTTCACCAGAATATTATTCCGTACCCCAACTGGGACACAAAGTTAACAGAATAAATCGTCTTTAGAACATGTATATTCACATGATGTTCTAGGACGTTTGTGGTGTAAGAAACAGTGAGGAGATTTCTATTCAAACAGTCAATGTGACCACACCATTTCAGACAGACATCCAGTGCACTCCCAAGAACTTCACTGATTCAGAGGTAGGCAGATCAGCATTTAGCAACCTCAATGAGCACGGATATAATCGCCGAGAATGGTCTGTGCTCAGCCTTTACCACATTCAGACTTAAGTGATTTATGTCGCACCAAGAGCTTACCAACTCAAGAGCGCCGCGGGTACAATCAATAACCGATGTTAGATCGCGTTCGGAGACAATGACACTTCAGTCATCAGCGTACAATAATCTGAATACAGAGCCGCCAACTCGATGTGGCAGATCATTAATGTAAACGAAGAAAAGGAGTGGCCCAAGTATACAACCATGAGGCACGCCCTTGAGATTATAAGATTATTAGACTCAAAACGTACTCGATCACAGACAAGACGAAGTCTTCAATTCTCCAAATAACTTCGAATCAACTGTTGTCACGTATGCTTACTTTTTCCAACTTACACCATAACAAATCATGATTGACATCATCAAATGTCTTGGACAGGTCAAGGAACATCCCTAGAACAATGTCACCTGACTCCAACCCGCTACGAACCCATGTTGGAATTTCCTGAAAAGCACATGAAACGTGTGACAATAATCTTTTCTATCACTTTCGAAAAAGATTGTATCAAATTTATGAGTCGATAAGTATTTACATCCTCACAAGAGCCCTTTTTATGAATCGGTTCAACTATTGCTGCTTTTAAGAGTTCAATTATGCATCTATTAATTAAAAAGCATAGTGGTTCAGCAATCATGAATATACATTTTTATATCATCGATTTTCTTGAAAACAGTAAGGCAGAGCTGAAAACAGAGAGAGAAGCAGCAGTTGTTCATGAAATTACGGTGAAACGTTTGGTGAAAGATCGAAAGCGGTGCAATTATTAACAGACTCATTGAAAAAACTGTGTATTCAGAAAGTTCCAAAAATTTTTCTCAGAAACGGTTCATTTTAGACAGAAATAGTAAGCGAGGCATTTTTATGTTTTGAATTGGTTTAGCTCCAAAAGGGAAATTTGTGACAACTTTATCGACCAACGCAACATAGTAAAAAAAAAGTAATCTGTAAGTGAAAATTGGGAAGCGTTGACCGTTGAGGGGGCCATGCTATGCGTAAAATATTAAATATTCGGCGAAATTTAAAATTTTTTCTCGGAATCTATGAATACCACGTTTTAGATGTTCCTACAAAAAAGATTCCAATTAAGATTTTCTTTGAGATAAAAAGGTTTCATGTCGCTATCCAGAATAGTTTTTGAGTTATCGAGAAAACTTTTTTTTCGCTTTTCTGATAAAATCTCAACATTTTTACCTAGTCGGTCTTTTTTCACTCATTCTACCTGTAGAATACATTTTTGGGTATATGTTTGCTGAATCTCGGACTTCTAGCTCTGAAAATAAGGTCGCAAAAGATTCCGGAAATCTTGCTGTTTTTCGAGTATATCAGGAATCAGACTGGAGACAATTGATGTCCATCTTTCCCTAAAATTTCATCCTTCTATATTGCGCCGTTTAGCCTGTAACGTGAGCAGAAAATTCTGCCACACACACACACATACACACATACCACCTCGATCCCGTAACGACGGCAAAGTATACGGTTTTATGCCCGCTCACTTCGTGAGCTGGGCAAGCATATACAATAAGGACATGTCATAACAATGACATGGAATGTAAGAACAAGTAATAGAAATAGAACAAATTTTGGTGAATCAAAATGTTCCAATTAACGTAGATTGAACATACAGTCATTCTCCACGTAAATATTTTCGACTTGGCAACATTGCTGGAGTCCCTAATGTTGGTATACGTGGAGAGTATTCGAGAATGGAGTCTCGGATGACAGTAAGATGTACGGAGGTAAGAATGATGGTATATTGTATAAAAAACGTATATCCTTAAAAGTGCCGCATCGTAATAAAATTTTAAAAAATCGTCAAATTCGTTAGGATGAAGCAATTCCTGAGTACAAATCTAACTGCACCAGTTTAACAATCGTATATAATAAAAAACTGACACAGTTTTATTAAAACCTATCAGTTTTACCTGCTAATCTAGAAGTTAATGTACGACCCTCATTAATAGTTGTAATAATATAACTCCGGCAGCAAAAATTTAATTCCGAGCTCCATAACTAACAGTTTTAAATCCAGACGCGCATCTAAATCTCCGTCCGTCCGTTATCGCAGTCTCGCGGTTTATTCACGATTTAATAAAACCGAAAGGGTAAAATGTCCGATGGCACGACAAATTTTCCCAAACAGAGCAGACGCCATCTTCATCTGTACGGATGATATTCGCAATCGAATCATCTCCGCCCGTGGAACGGTATGATTTGTTTCGATTGTCGCGCGAGGATCATTTTTCGCTGAAACGGGAACCAAATCTAATAAAATGGGCTTACGAGCTCCAGTCGAAGGGACATTTCGACGTCGCCCTTTGACTTCCTTTGTCTTTTTCCCTCGCCGATTCATTGAAATACCGCAACTTACCTCCGCTTTTATTGAATAGGACGCGTTCGTAATATACCCACTCCAAAGGAGTCGAGATTTTTTTCTGTATAAATTTTGATTTGAATTGAAGGATGAAAGGCGGTATTTGAAGGAGATATTCGATTTTATTGGACGAAATGATTCGTTTAATAGTTTTTCTGCTTGCGATCATTGTCAATATTCGGCGCAAGGTCCAATTAGGAATTCGACTGTTGCCCCCTCTTTTAGAGAGCGGCATAACTTGCACAAGTAATTAACAGGGAGCTGTAATTTTGAGACTAACCAATTAAGTTTAGAATGATAGTTTGAAATTCGTTCAAATTATTGAACGTGCTAACATTTGAAATGATAAAGGTAAGAAATTCGGATTGAAACACTGCAGTGACTGGAAGAAATGCAGTTTCATCTCCTCCACCAACTTCGATCAGCTCATGTTCCGTGACTGTTGAATAGTTTGAAACTTCCGGAACAATGAATTGATTCCGTTCGTCTAGTTCGAAGACTTCATTCTCCCGAAGGAAAATATTTCCCGAAGACGGGGGCGCATAAATAATAGACGTCGAATCCTGTGCATGTGTCGTGCAAGATAAAACGATATAGAGAGAGACTAGGTTGTCGCTGCAGCGGTTGCTGAAAATCTCGACGATTCCGTTTATTTATCCCATTTCCGCATCCCTCGCTCATCACCATATCTTCGCGATCCTCCTTTCCTCTCCCTCGCCACCCCATCCGGGAAATGACTAACAACGTAAAGAGTTCAAGGCGAGGCGGTTCACGTAGAGCTTTAATTGTATCACGCCTCACCCGGAGGGGGGCGGCGACGTCTTGAATACTAATTACCCCATGGCCCTTCGTTCAATTCGACGCCCGAATAATATGTCGAATGCCGAAGGACAACAAAACCATTTGTACTTCTGCCGAGTAGTGGGATTCCGTTCACAATAAAACACCGACCGAAATTACGTTTTCCACAAACAAACACGGCTATACACCGGCGTTTTCCACTACCCACTTTAACTCGGGGAGGGTATTAAAGGCACATGTGGCGTTTCCACAATAATCTGCCGGGCGCTGCGCTGCGCTGGAAATACGCTGCACTTTACATCGTGCAAGAAAAAATTATCATTGTTTCTGCATTCCTCCTTTACCCTGTGGGGAATTGTCTCCGTGTAAACTAAGGGAAAATTGTCACTTTGTATACATTATCTACATGTCGTTGACTCAATGCGACCAGAAGTATGCAATGAGATCCTTCTAATTTTCTTTCTGTCTCAGTTTAATGTAATTTAGTTTTTACTGGTCATGGCTGTTTGGAATTCCTTTCTGACGTGTTGCTGACACGCGTCGGAAGCTTCTTCAGATGTCCCAACATCTTCGATGAACTCCGCACACCCAACGATCTCTGGATCTGAAGTTGTAATTATGATGAATTCAGTTCTCATTGTTTTGAAGCAACTCTTGTTTTGTTCCTCAGCACCAGTGGTTGACTTTGAGCTTCTCTTCCTTTCTAATGAAATTTTCCAGATGTTTGTGGATGTCGGTTGCCTTACGGACCCTTCCACTGCAACCCGCCCTTATCTGAAGCTATGAAGCTATCTTGTGGACAGGTTTTTATATTATTCATCTCCAAGCGCATTCTCCGCCACGACTCATTTTTCCTCTACACCAGACGACAGCTCGCCTACTTTTCCTTCACTTTGGTGCCCATTGACCGTTTCGTGATTCCTATATTTGCACAGCATTCGACATAGGTCAACAGATGTAATCGGATCCTTCATATCTTTGACAGAGCTCAACGAATCTTGTTTATCGCCTTCTTGTCTATTCTTTTCGAGTGGTACTATCTTAATATTATATCCACTAACTATAAAGATGACCTAATCACTCGGCCACTCACACGCGATGAAGGATGGCAAGAAAGAAGAGTAGCATCAAAAGTAGTCGTATGACCTGATCGGTTTCGTGGCGCTTGTCAAAAGCTGGCAAACGTCTTGATGGAACTCTCGGCTGACAAGGACGTCATGCTATTTAAGCATCACCACGACCACAACCGCAACTTCTATTTACATCCAGATGAATCTTGAACAACGTACTGAGGAGCAGATTGTCACGCCAGTCGAGCAAGGGACTGTAAGTGACTACACCATTCGGAATAAACGGTAGGCAAACCTTGCCATCCATCCAGTCTTCGTTTCTCCTTGCTCCTCTGTAGACGTTCTTCTTGGTGTACCAACTTTCATGAAAAATCTTTCTCAGATGGTCGAGTCCTTTTTGGAGACTGGTGGCTTCACAAATTCTGCTGGTTGGTTCAACCGGTATGTTTATGACTTCAAGTTTTTGGCAAGGCTCTGCGTACTATGGGAACCAGACTGTTGGTTATTGTGGAGTGGAGTCGATAGCTTCCTGCTCGAAATACTTGAAACTTAGCAATCATTGGACTGAGTGGACTCCACAGTAGCACCATCTGCTTGTGCATAGAAATCTCCATTCCACAGGAAATATGTTGATGGCAGAGCTGGATCTATTTCATTATGGCCTTCAGGAAGATTCGTAAAACATTTTTTAGGCAACCCATCAACAGGAACTTTGTGAGCGGTAATCCAGAAGCACTCATCTTCTTAGTTTTCTGAAGGTGGCACACCTTCCATTCTTCTAATCTTTGTCTGTACGCTCAGTTTGCGTGAGCAGATTTTAGTCAATTCGTTGGCTCTCCTTAGTTTTGGCTTGCATAGTATCCAGAAGTACATTAATTTTTGAATTTTAACCTTCTCTCTTCGTCAGCACAGTGGCGTTCCCTCTGTTAGTTCCGGCGTCCTCTTTAGCCCTTTTAAGGGAAAAATTAAAATTATTCTGTCTTCGTGCGAGTAAATACTTCACAGAAGATTTCTTTTGCCTTCCCAAAGGCAAGATGTTTGATGCTTCACAACAGCACTTTGCATTCTGCTGACGATCTCTGGATTATAGAAGAAATCTTTGGTTTAAAAATATATCATTGAAAACTTCCAAGTCCGTTATTCTCAAATCGGTTTCTCAATTACTTTTGCTCTCTTCGGATGTTGAGAAAGCGTTTAAAACGATTCAGGTATATGTGGCTACATTTACATTGAAAATGTCTGTATCAGAATTTCTGACAAAATTTCGGAAATTTTTAAGAATTGAAGTAGATTAAATATAAAATGATTCAACTGACAAAGCAGATATCGAAATGTTTTCAGAATTTTGATACTTTTTAGAATATTCAAAGTGAGTATTGACTTTCTTTCATAACATAGTGGAATATCCTTAATTTTGGATCGTCTTTTTTGTTCCTTGTTTTCTCAATTTCTTCCAAAATTTTCTCTAAGTATCAGAAAAAAATGCACAGAAGAATCTATAAATATCAAAGAAAAGTCGAAAGTAGAAAAATTTATCTGAAAACTTAAAAAAAAAGAAAATTCTAAAACGAATAACGGTTGCATTTTTCGAAAAACTTGTTGAAAATGGAAGGCAAAATTCTGCAAATGTCTAAAAAATTTCGAATTACTAACTGAAAATATGCAACTTTGTTCTTTGATCAAGTAGTTCTTTGGCTACTGTAGAAAAAGTGTATTGAATTCATTCATTCCTCAGAAAATCCCAAATCTTCAAATGTGACAACAAGTGACATTAACATATGACAAGACGTTCTGAACGTGACATACAGTTGACACTTCGTTGTTTCCATTGGACGTAAGTTTTGAACCTTGTATTTTCTATTGTAAAAAGATAATAATAAATGCATTCCATCAAGAGCCGCGTCTTGACTCAAAATATCGGTGAAATAAGTAATCAGTGACCTGGAAATTGAACCTGACGTAGATTTCCAAGGTCATTTCGAGGTCAAGCCGATTTACTTAAATAGAATACCCAGTTTTGGACACAAGATCATGAAATTGTGAGTTTTCATTTTTTTTGGAAGCACCCTTGGCTTGGAAAACTTGACACTTTTTCTACCATAATCGCTGACCTTCCCTGACTAGAAGGCACAAATCAAAAAGATTTTGGACAACAAAGTTACACGATATTTCAAAGTGCATTAGGTGACCTTGAAGTAAAGTTTCAAGGTCATTTTATGGTCAATCTGGTTATTTTGGGTAGATCATAAAATTTTGAGTTGGTTTTGAAAACTTTTTAAGAACGTTCTCTTAGCTTGAGGGGACTTAACACTTTTGTTTACCATACACTGAGAAAATTGGCCAACAGATTGGATTTAACGCGTGACAAGTACCGACCACGGTGTCAATTATCAGGTTACATAATTATAATTTTTTTTCAGAGTTTCTACAAAAGTTCGAATTTCATGTACATTCTGAACCTTGGGTTTAAAATGAGGAATTCTACCAAATAAACTTTTGAAATGACCTTAAAACTCTATTTTGGAGGTTATCACTTGGTGGACTTCTGAAAATCATTTAGCATTTGTTCCCAAAACATTTTGGATTCTGACTTTCTATTCTTGGAAAATCAACATGGCAATAAAAGTATGAAGTCTCACTTAGCCACGGTTGGCTCTCAACAAAAACTGGAAAAATCATTTTTAAAGTCGAAATCTCATGATCTACTCTAATCCTGGTGTTAAAATAAAGCATTTTTTTTCAAAAAAATTGACTTGTCCTTGAAATCACCTTGGAAGTCCAGCTCAAGGTCAATTTCATGGTCACCACCTGGTGTATCTTTAAAACTAATCTAACTCTGGTCCCTATAATGTTTTCAATTGAATGCTTCGTTTTCGGCTTTTTTGCGTTGTGGGAGATACTTCACTCTGAATGTTAAGAAGGGTAAACACATAACATTCACTGAAAAGAAAAAAGTCTTTGAATATCCTCTGAATTTAAAATTTTAAATTAGAGAGTGTAAACCACATTGGAGATCTGCGTGTTATACTGGACAGTAAATTAAGTTGTAATAAGCACATGCCAAAAAGCTTCAATTTTCATGTTGCGGGATACAAAAAAAATTTCAAATCAAAAAATCACTTACATTGCTTTATTTTTCTCTTTTTAGAAATAACTTAGGGTATGCTAATCCGATTTGGTGCCCTAATTATAATAAATATATAGATCGGGTGGGAAGAGTCAAAAAAAAAATTTTTTTTAAATTGAGCTGGAATTTAATTATAAAGATAAAGATTATCTTACTGTCAATCATAATAAATGTTTAAAGAAATATAGACTTTTAAGTTTGGAAAGCAGAACGGTACTTTCAGACTCACTATTTTCATATAGAGTTGTAAATAACATCTTCAGTTCAAATTTAATAAGATTTTCAAGTTTTCATGTGCCTCAATATAGCACTCGCAAATATATGCTTTTTTTGGTCGAAGGGCTCGAACGGCAATATTTGATAGCTCCATTTTCGTCAGAATAGAGAATATCATCAATTTTTCATTTTCACCTTATGCTAAACCTCATTACGAAACAAAAATTAGTGTGGAAAGATTTTTATACGTTTTATAATTTCCGAGATATTTCATCTCTAAGCGGAAACGGTCGTTGTGACGTCACTATACAGCAGCAGCGGTTCGCCGCCTTTACGTCCGTCTCGACTATCGATGTATTAAATATGCAGGGCCGCCTCAGGTCTCCGTCGAGCGTATGAGACACTCGTCCTGCCGAAGCACTCGATATCGATACAAATATCTACAAGCGCATAGGGCGGTTCACAGCAGTGTAGTGAATTGACGTCACACGACTAGTGCGCGCTTCTCGAAAAATTCAAATAATGCGGAAACTATAATTGTCATAACTTTAATACTACTAAGTCAATTCAGTTGAAACAAAAACTGATGTATTTCTGAAGCTACAAGCTACGCGATCAGAAAGTTTTAAAAGATTTTTCAGACCCACTGATATTCTCCATTGGCATATAAGTCATATTGATCAATTTGAATTTAAACGTATTTATAAAGAAAGTATTCAGGATTTACATAGATAACATTATTTATCCCTTTTTTAGAGCTTTCCTATATATGTATTTTTCATTTTTATACTTTTGTCAAGCCTTAATTATGCAGTTAAGTTAAATTAAGGCACCAATATTCCATTGATATTGTAATTGGGATTTCCTTTTGAGGTTCGTGTTTAGTAAATGGATAAGAAAATGATTAAATAAATAAACTTAAATATGTTCTGCCTGGAATGCTAGTGTAATAAAAGAATGAATGTTTCATAATCATATAGATACATAACAAAGGAGTTCCGAAAAAATCAAGAAATGTGAAAACTTAATTATTTCACTTGAGAGGCAGATTCCATGAAGAGTTTGCGATGCAATTTCTAATAAATAGGAAAAGAAGTAATTTCGTAACTTGAGTTCTTTTTAATTAAACGATGTAAACAAAGGAAATGAAGTTGACTGAAGACAAGTACGAAAAACAAAAAAGTTAACGATTCGCAAGTTTGAAAAACGAACCCTCCTCTTAACGAGGACGTAAATACCTCCCCATTCCCCTATCCAAGTGACAACCGAATGAAAAAGCGTTCGAACCCTTCTTAATCGATATTATGTTAAGTGCGCAAAAAAAAAACTTTTTCCTCCTTTTTCGATTAGCAATTCCGAGAACAACCGCGGCAACAATCACGGAAAGTTGGCTCGACGATCGGCGGCGTATAACAAATCGTCGAATCTAACTTCTTGACCGAAAGTTCGAGTACCACTCGTCCCGAAATTGAATTAATTCGAAACCTCGCTGCCTCCCCTTCACTTCTTCGTCTGTAAAGCGCAATTCGCGGCGCGGTCGTTTTAATTAAAAATGGAACCCAATTGAACCGGCGCGATCAAAGCAAGGAGTTGGAAACGACGATAAACTACTGCAACGGGGCTGAATTAGTTTCGAAACTATGAAGTTTCTTTTCGTAAAAAAAAACCTACCCGTTGTTGTCATTTGTTTGGCCTGTATCAAGAAACTCGTATTTTATTGAATATTTCCCCATTTATTCTTTTAATGGGTTATTCGGAGCCGTGGACTTAGTTCGAAGTTGAAGGACGAGCTTTTCATCGGAGGAAAAAGACACGGGACGCCCCTATTTCCTCGCGCTAAATCAAACCTTCATACATATTCAAATGGCTTTTTATTTCGTCGACATTCAAACCGTCTTGAACTAGTTCAATAACGTGTGAACGTAATCTCATCCCGGCTATGCACGGAGAAGAAAGACTCCAGTCGTGGCAGGAAACAGGATCTGAAGACGACGCTTTTTCAATGGGACAAAAGACGTTGCCCGGGTATTGTTCCTTGCCCACCTGGTCCCCCTGTACATATGGTACCTACTCCGTTTTAGTTTCTTGAAAGAAGAGCACCGAGGCCTGCGACGACCATTTTACTGTGTGAATGCGATGCGTAATTATTTACGCACTTTTTATACGACGGACCGGGGCGCAGGGACGAATCGGGGCACCCCGAGGGACTTTTAATCGACTTTTAATCATTCCGACCGGTGGCGTTTGAAATTCAAATCGGGAACCGGTTGAATATTCGCGATCCCGATTTTTCCTTTATTCCTCGTTAATAAAACATAACGACTAGTGCGGATCTGGAATGCACACCGCACGGATACACTTTGCGCGTTCTTAATTTCAACCGCCCTTTTGCGGACCGGGGGTCGTTTTCAAAGATTCACACCTGAATTATTATGTGCGAGGCCGAATTGTGTTTGCCTCGAATATTTCTTTTATGATTCTTGTTTTTTTCTGCTCTTTTATAACAGATTAAAGAGGTGCACAATGGGGCGAAAAGGGGAAATTCGACAAAAAAAATTCGAAACAGTTTATTTTTCTATTCAGTAGTGAAAACCGGTATGCAGTATGAGAGTGATCGTTACAGTTGCTTAACCCAAATGTAAAATTAAAAAAACACCAGAACGAACGACTGGTTTTCCCTAAATTCACAAGTAATTCAAGACTGTTCTTGTAAAAAACATTTTGAATTGGTAATTTTTTTTCAAGTGATTACAAGGATGAAATTGTCAGGCAACTAATTTGCGTGAGTGACGTGCTGTCATCTAAAAGAGAACTGATTTTGACTTCTTTGCAATTACCGTTATAGAAAACGTCTGGCACCTGAATGTAGGTTGGTAAGTTATAAAATCGAAATAGAACTTCAGTATGACCATCAATCAAAGTAAATCTCACTAATATGTTTAACCATTACTCCTAGGTTTTTAGAGAGAGCTAATAAAGGATCCCTTGGAATAAATAAAGAAATTTTTTATAAAAACGACAAATTTCAGGAAAAAAATTAAATTTTCATTTATTTCCAAATATTGATTTGTATATACCAAGTGTAATTCGCCAAAAATGTAAAATGAGTAAATCCGAGTAATAGGAAATGCAGTATTGAAAGATGATAAAGGAATGTGGAAAATGTGAGAAAATGTTGGATGCCTTTTTAGATTTGAGAAAATGCTTGATTCGGTCGATAGAGAGGACTTATTGAAGATCGTGAGTAAGGGCGTCGTTGACAGCTGAGTGATAAATGCAGTAACAGCATCGAACGCAGAGCATGTGTGGTGTAAGCGAGTAAATCGACCAAGGAGTGCGACAGGGGTGTATTCTGTCCCCCTGACATTTCAACATCTTCGTGGATTATTTTCCATTTAATTTTCTTGAAAGCTTTTTTTTGGAATTTTAACATATTTCTGAATATTACATTGCTTCAGAACAGCCAAAAATGGTTCACAAAAATTTGAGGTTATGGGAAGAATTCATTAAAAATTCTCAAAATTTTCGAAAAATCCAAAATTTTTTGTGAAAATCACTTTATGAACCAATTGAGAGGATGTTTGTCAGAATCGATTAACATTTTCGTTATTTTAATGAAAGTTAAGTTTTTTTTATATATTTCATCTGTAAATCTGATTAGAAGCAAAAAAATTTGAATAGCTAAATGTAAATAGCTAAATGTAATGACTTCGATGTAAAATGCGATTTGATTATAAAACGGTTGCTCTTTTGAAGTCTTGATTGGGCTATCTCGCATAGATCTCAAGATAATGCATTTCTGACGTTTTGAGAAATTGACATTTCGAAAAAAAATTCGTATCCTATGAAAAAATTTGTTTCTTTTCATGTCATGCTTTGATGATACAAAGTAAGTTTTCATCGAGCTATCTTGCATAGATCTTGAAATAAAGTATTTTTGACATTTCCGAAAATTGACGTTTCCGCCTAAACCACTTGTTCTATTTTAATATTCAACGATTTTGTCAAAGAGTATTCGTAGTTCTACGATCCTACAAAAATTCGTTACAGTCAAGCAAGTTGAACGACTGTTATCCAGAGGCGTGCCAAGTTTCTTGAGGACCCCCCGCAAAAAAATTTTGGTGCCCCTACCCCCTTCCAAATAGGTTAGCTTATTAGGAAATTGGGGGCCCTTAATAGTCCCCCCCCCGCACCCACCGTAAGGCATGCCCCTGCTGTTATCATGGATCAGACAGAGAAAATTATCACATATAACATATATATATATGTAAAAATTTCGAAATACAAACTCATATCCTTGGTTGCGACTTATGAAGTCGCAAGTCTTTTCAAATCATGCATTGATGAAGCAAAGAAGATCTTTCTGAAGTTTTTATTATGGTATCTTGCTTATATATTATGATATAGCATTTTTGACATTTTGGAACATTGACATTTCCGCCGAAACTCTTAGTCCGATTTCACGATCCAAGTAACTCATCCAAGGCTTCACTTGTTCTATGAACCTACAAAAGATTGTTAAAGTCAATTCGTTTGTAGATTGTTATCGTGGATCATAAAAAGTATACATATATATTTACAATTAAGAGAAATGAAACAGTGTTGACAGAAGTCAAAACTGTTTCGTGGCAACAAGCCATGGATATGAATTCAAAAATATTACATGCAAACATAAAAGATGGTAAAAAATAACTCACTTATTTAGGATCCAACATGTTAAGGACGAAGGACGAAGGAAGTGAGTTATTTTTTACCATCTTTTATGTTTGCATGTAATATTTTTGATTTCATATATATACATATATTCGTGAAAATTAAAAAAAAATATGTCTATGAAAAATTCCGTTTCTTTTCAAAACATGGCTTGACGATACAAAGAATTTTTCATTGGCATGCATCTTGAGATAATGCATTTTTCAAAATGTTGGAAAATTGACATTACCGCCAAAACTGTTGGTCCGATTTCATTGTCCAACTTACTCATCCAAGCATTCACATAGTTCTATGAAGTTTCATTGCAGACAATCAGGTTGTACGAATGTTTCGGTGGAACATAGAAAGTGTACTTATATCATAAACTTAGCTGAAAATTTCTCAAAAAAAAAAAATTAATCTTTGATTCCAATTATGGAAAAAATTTTGAAATCCGAATTTGATGACACAAGGAAGGTTTTTCTGAAGGTTTCATTGTGATATCTTGCATTGATCTCGAGATAATGAATTTTTGACATTTTGGGCAATTGACAAATCCGTCGAAATCGTTAGTGCGCTTTAACTGTTGAATGGTCTCACATGTTTTATGATCTTCCGAAGTTTCATTGATGTCAATCAAGGTTTACGAAACTTATCATGGATCATAGAAAGTGTACATACATATATAAGCCAAGAAATGTAAGTATTTTGGAAAAAATTCCTATTTTTCCTTAGAAAATTCATGATTTAACCATATAAAGAAAGTTTTTCTGAACTTTTCATTTAGCTAACTTCTTTAGATCTTGAGATAACGCAGTTTTGACATTTTGGACAATTGACAAATCCACTGATCTCTTAGATGGTTCTATAATCTGACAAAGTTTCATTGCAATCAATCAAATTGTTCGACAGTTGTCGTGGTTCATAGAACGGGTACATAGAAATATACTTTAAAAAATTCACAAAAATCAAATATTCGGTTCAAACCTATGAAAAAATGTCATTCAATCTCTCTCTCAAGATAATTTATTTGAAATTCTGAAAAGTGTTTTAGAAACTTGAACATATTCCTGACACTTCCAGAGAATCAGTGAAAATTTTAGAAAGTTTAATAATTTTTCCTTGGAATTGCTGGACACAAATTGTTCAAGGAAATTTCAGGTTCATCAAAATAATCCATCAACAATACTATTGGATTTCTTCAAAATTTTCGAAAAATTTAAGCAGAATTCAATACAAACTCAGAATTTTCTTTGGAAATCTCTTTATCAACCGATTAAAAAGGTTCTGGTGGGATTTAATCCCATTTTTGAGTTTGTAGTGACACTTAAGTAAGTAACTTTACTTAATATTGTTTTTGATTTTTTCTGAATATTCCGAACACGTCATCTGAAATTCTGGTTACAGCTAAAACGGAGGAAATTAGCAACCGCGGCTGACTGGGGTGCAGCGTTTGCTCGCCTTTTTTCTTTGTCCCATTTCATAAAAACCCGCATCGATGTGTTTTGATTTTCCGGTGACATCGGTGATTTCTTCCGTTGAAATTATATTGAGTTTGAGATATACGCTTGCAATTGAAAAGAGAAAGAAAGAAAGAATTTGGCTCTGCTAATACCAGAAAGGGAGGTATACGTTTGCAAATGGTCAGTGTAACATATAAGATGCATGATTAAGAAGTTCTATTTGTTGAAAACGGTAGGACATATCTGAAATTACTGAGAAAAGCAATTGTTCGTGAAATTACGATGTAACGTTTGTTGAAAAACCGTAAGCAGTGGAATTATTAGTAGCCGAGTTATCACTTTTCCAAAAAACGTTGCTTCCAGAAGCTTTTTTCTCAAAAACGGTTCATTTTAGAAACGAATAATAGTAAGCAAGGCTCACAATTATTTACTTTTATTTGATAATAATTGAATGATACAGAACCCAAAGCGTTGGTGGTTTTGGAAGTTGAGTATATTAGAAAATGTTCAAAAATCTTTGGCATTTTTATGTTTTGATCTGGTCTTACTCCAAAAGATCAATTTTTAACAGCTTTATCGACAAAGGTAATCCTGGTAAAAGAAAATAAGAATCTTTTAATGGAAATTAGAGAGCGTTGAACGGAGAGGGGCCATGCTATGCGTAAACTATTTGACAAAATCGAAAATTTTTGAGATTTAGAATTTTTTTTTTAAATCTATGAAAACCACGTTTCAGATGTTCCCACAGAAAAGATCCCAATTAAGATTTTCTTTGGTATGAAAAAGTTGCGTGTCGCCATCTAAAATAGTTTCTGAGTTATTCAAATTAAAAAAAATTTTTCTACTTTTTTGATAAAATCTCAACAATATTGCAATTCTTTACTCATTCTATGTGAAGAATATATTTTTAGGTATATGTGATGGGACAAGGAATCAAACTTGAAGACTATTAATGCACATGTTTTTCTAAATTTCGTCGCTCTATGTAGCGCCGTTTAGCCCGTAGCTTGAACAGAAAATTGTGCCGCACACACATACCCACACACACACATACGCGTAGCGACGGCAAAGTATACGGCTTTAGGCCTCGCGCACTTTGTTCGCGTATACAATAATGTCTTCTATGAAAATAAGAAAAGTATTTGAAAATTAAATAAAATAGACGATTGCTGAGAAAAGTTGTAAGTATCGTGACGATTGACAACATTTTTGACAAATAATGTTTTTCAAATCAAAAGAACAACTGAAATTTCTTTTTATATACAAATTTTAAAATATTGTCTGTGAATTTCGGCAAAAATGATTTCAGATCGGAATTGTTAAGGAAAGAAGAATTGTGCGACATTAAAACGAAATAAGCGATTTCGGAGAATAAAATAGAAAGGCGCAATCGGTGGTGGGTCCCCAAAAGTCGATTGTCCCTTGAGTTCGACGTTAACAAGAGGTGCGTATTTACGACGCATCACACTCGATTTCGCCGTCATAAATTAAACTTATTCCAAAGTGCTCGATTTTGTCAACTGGGAATAGTGTAAATTGCCCTAAACTACCAGCTTTTCAATGACAATTCGCAACGACACGGCAGGTTTACGGCCGCGTCATAAATTCTCGTTCAACAGCTAACTGTAAAAATTCTGGGAATAATTCGGAAGATTTATTTGGTGTTTTATTATATCGCCGAACGTATTTTATCACTGTTGAACAGTAGTACGGAAATATAACAGCGAAAATCCGTTCATCCGCGAATCTATAATTGGATTATTTTTCTCATTAAAAGTTGTTTTGTCTGTCGAAGGTAAAATGGTATTTCGTTATGGTAGGTGAAACGGAAATATAATGGACATAAGAAGCTTCTTTTGTTCACAAATCCGATCATTATTGGAAAATACAAGTCGCCATTCGAGCGCCGTCTGTTATATTCCCGGCAAAGTATCCCATTGCTCCCCCGGGACGCCGGCAGAAGCTTTACGTCTAGTTTTCAATCCAGAATTATCCAATTTGATGTTTTTTCTACAAAGTCGCCCGTAATTGGCTGTAAATCGTCGCGAGAGTTCAGCTGGAAAGGAAGGCCCTTTGAAATCCGAACTACAATAGTCGTTCCGAGAGGAATCCCATCACAATAAGAGAGATACCGAAAAAGCGACTCATTGCAATAACATGACAAAGGTACCAATTCTATGAGAAACATTGCAGGTAAAATTCCATCCCCTCTGTGAATAGTGTGTGTATTTGTGCGCCATTTCCTAACCGGCATGAGGTCCCGCGAACATCGCAAATTTCTCCGCAGAACCAAGATTTCTAATTACGCTTTGTCCTTCCCTCCTTTAATTCGCTAAGAATTTAATAATAGGAATCGAGCTTAATGAATATTCAATTATATGTATACTCGACATCGGGATTTTTCCTCCCCTCTATTCAGCGAACACCTGAACGTCAAATAAAACTTGTTGATTGCCGGGAAGCCTTTTGTGTGCCGGTCCAACAAAACAAGAACTCGAGGGTAGCTTCCTGATTCGCGCGTCGCGCTCAATTACCGCTCCTTTCGCAACCTCCTTAACGCGATTTTCCCGAAATAGAAAACGGGGAAATGATCGAACCGGCGCGGCGCGGCGATGCGACGGACGGGAAGATGAAAAGTTAAATTTCCAACGAACCGGTGTTCGAATCCACAAAACCACTTCATCATCTGCAGGAAATTTCGCCCGTTGCCGTTAGCGGATTTCTCTCCCCGATTCTCGCTTTCCAGATTGATTAATCCCGATGTAATGGATCGGTGCCGTGGAGGCGGCGGCGGCGGGCGGCGGGAATCGTTTCCCGTAATTATAAGGTATGGAACTCACGTTTGCCCTTCGGACGGATACCGCACAAGTTTTACTAACTCCGTTTGACATCGCGTAAATGAACAAAGTCCCGGACAATTTCTCGAACCGGCTACTTAAACTATCTACGAAGATTCGACAAGTTACCCAGGAAAGTCCTCGACTGATTTACATGCCCGAACTCCGCAAAGGAATTGTTTAGCTTCAAATTGTTGAGACAACGGGTTGAGGACAACGTTCGAGGACTATCGTGTCATTCCGATTACCTATAAGGAAATTCTTAACTTCATTAGGCATCGAACTCGTCTCGGTATAAAAAAAAAGAACTGCAGAACTACAGAACAGAAAAAATATGTAGATCGCTTCTAGTCGAAAATTTCTTCAAAAAATCAAAAAATCTTCATCATCAGAAAATCCGATTCTTTGGTTGTTCCAAAAATATGTGCAAATTCCCAATAAGTAACTTATCAGAATGTCTTTTCCGACGTTTTCCAAGTATTTAAAAAATTTAAACATAACAAGTCGGGGCCTTCCGCCCCTCCTGCGCCTCTGCGCCCCGATCACTCTAGGGGCCCGATCACTATGTGCTCCCGCTCTATATACGATCAGCTCTTGGGTCACCGTAGGCGTATCAAATTTTTCTTTAATATCACGAAAATCATTAGGAAAATTGAGAGAATATACGGTTGTAATGCGGTCGATTTTCGATGAGAATGTCACGTTGTGAAAGAAAGTGATTTTTGTGCTACGGTCGGAGCGTAACGATAATATAAGATGTTGAATTGTACTGATGACAATTTGCATATTTATATTTCAGATTGTGAAGTAATTTTTTTGTTTGTTCATTTTTCATGCTATATTTTTTATTCTATTCCATTAAAAAGTTTTTTCTTATAATTTCAGTTCATTTTCATAGTTAATTAATATATTTTTGAAAACCTTTTTTGTCATTTTGGCTGTGCTCAAACGGCAGCGATGATACACGGTTGTAATGTATGGTGTGGGTGATATATGATGTTTCTGAAAATGCGTTTCGAAATATCAATTTCTTTTCAGGTATTTGTATGGGCCTTTCCCATGATTTTTTTTTATTGCATAATTAAATGAAGTAAGTCAAAATTAACAGATTCCCAAAAAATTTTCTTCTAAATCCTCTTAGTTTTTTATAAAAAAAATAAAATCGATTTGAAAGGCGGGAAATCTGAATTTTAAATTTTATGTATAACCGGCAACATGGGAATGAGATCCAAACCATCTACTATTCCGTCGCTTATGAACAATGACATAGATACTTAGAAGTTTAAAAGTTCTATGCCTAGATAACCTTATAACCTAAGTTACATTGAGTCTTAAGCAATGTTGCCAGCTTCAGTCAAAGATTGGATACTTTCGTCGTGACGAACTATGAAACTGACCAATGAAAAAATTCAATTTTAAAACTTTAAATTAAGATTTTTCAATAACTATATCACCAATATTAATGATTAGGACATTTTTGTGCGTTGAAAAAAATCTATATTTGTGTACAACTGTCAAATTTTAAATCCCCACCGCATGGGAAAGGCCCATTGAAAGTAATCTCGTTTTGATTTATTCTTTATATTACGAGCAATATTCAGTAAGGAGTAAGTCTTGTTTCATTAATATTATAATTCCATTAAGATGAAATGTATTTTTCTTTTATAATTGTTGTGTTCCTGTAACATTATTTTTCTTATAAAGGGAATCGAAGATCTGTTAATTTTCCGTTCTTGAAATCGTTTTTTTTTCTTGGCTATTTTGGCTATGCTCCAATCAGAGCGATGATATACGGTTGTAAAGTGTGGATGTCGTCGTTTGGTGTTGTTAGATAGATTGCTTTTCGATTTTCTTAATGTTAAATAACTCGAAAAAAGAATCAAACCAAATCGTTGCTGAGGTTATGTAACTGTCAATAAAACTGCTGCATGAACGAAAAGTGTCTCTCTCTCGATTAATCGCAACTACCATCATCACCACATTAACACCACTACAATAATAATTAAAATAATAATAATACCTCTCCGTTAAGAAGAAACGTATTTTTTCCCTACATATTTTTCTTCCTATACGTTTACTTTTCATAATAGGAATCGGAGATCTGCAAATTTATTTTTTGAATTGTTATTTTATTGTCATTTTGGCTGTGCTGAAACCACAGCGATGATATACGGTTGTAAGTTGTATAGATATGTATCTGTTCTCATTCAAATCGTTGTTATCCTGTGATCGAAATTAAAAGTTTAATTGAAATAGCAACCATTCAAAATCGATACATTTCATTTTACATTTATGATCAAAAGAAATTTACAGAAGAAGAAAAATTCATGAGGTTATGTTACGTTACCATAGACGGACATGGACGGAGCAGATAATCGACTACTTGTTATACAATTAGATAAGGTGCACCTGAAATTTAAAAAATAGCAAGCAAGGAACCAACAATACACATAAAGGTCAAGAACGCTCATTGCTCGTATGAAAATAGAAGTTATTTTTTAAATATTCTTAACGAAATACTTTATCGGGCTATTCAATTATATGAATGAACAGTTCACACTTATTCTTTCCTTTCATAACGATAAACTGCTTTGTAACCGAGGCTTTTTCGTTAAAACATTGAATACACACAGATGGCTATAATAATAATAATAATAATAACTAAAGCCCGGACTTTAGGCACTATAAATTCGTTAAAAAAAGGCAGTGAAAAGGCAATAAAAATACTCAAAATAGGCACTTAAAATAGGCATTTATTATATACTGATAGATAAAAACAGATAAGATAAAACAAAAAAACATTCGATGTGAATACTTATTCTTTATTAAACATAACTACCAATAGTTTTCTCAAATTTTCAAATTTTATACTTTGTCGTCTATCTGATAAAATATGTTTATACAACGAAAAAGATGTTGTGTTGTAAATTTTCACGGACGGAGTAATGTGATGGTATATCATTATTCGGAGTATACGTCCGGTATATATCACTAAAAACCTGAAAAGAAGCAAAAGAGGCCTGACGTTTCGCAGTGATCGCACGCTGCATCATCAGAGATGTTTTCGTTGTACGTGACAAACGGAAACTGATGGAAATTTCCGAATGTCATTTTATTTATTGACGACGGTATGGTGTGACTTGATTTCGTATGGATCGAGCGGGAGTATTACGCAAATTATAGAGTGTGCCGTGATTTTGTATTAAATTTTGATTATTTATAATGTTTGAACCTGGATTAGAAAAGGTTTCAATGTTACCTTGGTTGTTTCGATTATTCCGAAAATTCTCATTAGTTCGAGTGTTTTGATCGTCACCAGTACTAGAAATAATTTCAATACTACCTTGGTCATTCAGATTTGATGGTGGTCTTGGCTCATCGTCAATTAAAAGCGAAGGCGATGACTCAACCAGTGGTGGAACCTGGTTCGCAGATGTGTTGACTCTTGTGATGATGGTCTTCCAAGTGTTTGGCAAAAAATGCGCATCATCCCTTTTATTCAGTTCGCCCTGCTTTTCAATCTCAATGGCTTCTCTAATAAGTCTAGTTTTAAAATGTCTAGTGTTTGAGATTTGTGAACAGCTATCAAAATCAATTTTGTGTCCAGTTTGATGTTCGTGCTGGAAGAGAGCTGATGTTGTTTGCTTATTTTTTATAGCTAACCTGTGTTCGTTTAATCTCGCCGAAACACGTCGATTAGTCTGCCCAACGTATGCTTTATGACAATGACCACATTGAATTTTGTAGACGCCATGGTTTTCAAGTTTGATCTTGTCCTTAGGATTTCCCAAAATTTCGAAAATTGTTTTGTGGGGCTTGTATGTTGTTCTTATGTTTTGGCGTCTTAAAATTCTTCCTATTCTATCAGTGACGCCTTTGATATATGGAAGCGTGACGTGACTATTGAAAGGTTGTAAGGGCTCAGTCGGATGTTGGGTGTTTTCATTTTGACGTAGAGCATTTCTAATATGTTTCGATCTGTATGCATTCTTTTTTAGCGCAGAGGTAACATTGTTAAGTTCATGAAGACGTTTCTGGTCATCAGCTAAACGTATTGATCTAGAAATCAAAGTATTAGCAACCGCTTGTATTTGTGAAGGATGGTGGTGTGAATCTGCATGTAAATATCTATCAGTGTGAGTCGGTTTTCTGTATACTGTGTGATTGTAATTTTCTTGTGATTCCTTCGAAATCAATACATCTAGGAACGCTAAATCAAAAATTAAGAACTCCGAAATTGCTCCCGAAATACAAAAATAGTTGATACCACGTGAAAAATCCAGTAGGTGCCCGAAACTTTATGGATTACCTAAAGTTCATAAAACAGGTGTTCCGCTAAGACCAATCGTAAGTGCTTCCAATTCTCCCTTTCAAAAACTTGAAAAATTTTTAGCAAAAATCATGCAACCGGTAGTAGAGAGGGCCGACTCCTACGTCAAAAATTCTCAACATTTCGTACAAATTATTAGAAATTTTCAGATTGATAATAATGACATTTTAGCTAGCTTAGATGTGAAATCATTGTATCCCAGCATCCCTGTTGATGAAGCATTAGAGCAAATATCCAATAATGAAACTTTTCCAAAATATGTTATTGATTTAGCTGAACATTGTTTGAAAAACACATATTTCACTTTCAACGGTCAAATGTACAAACAGATTGCTGGTGCTCCAATGGGTTCATCTCTTTCTCCTGCTGTAGCTAATCTTTTCATGATATATTTTGAGAAAAAGGCACTTGATGAAACACCTTTCAAACCTAAATTATGGCTTCGATATGTGGACGACGTTTTCATTATATGGCCACATGGGCGAAACGAATTGGATAATTTTGTTAAGTTCCTAAATGGACAACATCGAAATATACAATTTACCGTAGAATTGGAAGAAGATAACAAATTAGCGTTCCTAGATGTATTGATTTCGAAGGAATCACAAGAAAATTACAATCACACAGTATACAGAAAACCGACTCACACTGATAGATATTTACATGCAGATTCACACCACCATCCTTCACAAATACAAGCGGTTGCTAATACTTTGATTTCTAGATCAATACGTTTAGCTGATGACCAGAAACGTCTTCATGAACTTAACAATGTTACCTCTGCGCTAAAAAAGAATGGATACAGATCGAAACATATTAGAAATGCTCTACGTCAAAATGAAAACACCCAACATCCGACTGAGCCCTTACAACCTTTCAATAGTCACGTCACGCTTCCATATATCAAAGGCGTCACTGATAGAATAGGAAGAATTTTAAGACGCCAAAACATAAGAACAACATACAAGCCCCACAAAACAATTTTCGAAATTTTGGGAAATCCTAAGGACAAGATCAAACTTGAAAACCATGGCGTCTACAAAATTCAATGTGGTCATTGTCATAAAGCATACGTTGGGCAGACTAATCGACGTGTTTCGGCGAGATTAAACGAACACAGGTTAGCTATAAAAAATAAGCAAACAACATCAGCTCTCTTCCAGCACGAACATCAAACTGGACACAAAATTGATTTTGATAGCTGTTCACAAATCTCAAACACTAGACATTTTAAAACTAGACTTATTAGAGAAGCCATTGAGATTGAAAAGCAGGGCGAACTGAATAAAAGGGATGATGCGCATTTTTTGCCAAACACTTGGAAGACCATCATCACAAGAGTCAACACATCTGCGAACCAGGTTCCACCACTGGTTGAGTCATCGCCTTCGCTTTTAATTGACGATGAGCCAAGACCACCATCAAATCTGAATGACCAAGGTAGTATTGAAATTATTTCTAGTACTGGTGACGATCAAAACACTCGAACTAATGAGAATTTTCGGAATAATCGAAACAACCAAGGTAACATCGAAACCTTTTCTAATCCAGGTTCAAACATTATAAATAATCAAAATTTAATACAAAATCACGGCACACTCTATAATTTGCGTAATACTCCCGCTCGATCCATACGAAATCAAGTCACACCATACCGTCGTCAATAAATAAAATGACATTCGGAAATTTCCATCAGTTTCCGTTTGTCACGTACAACGAAAACATCTCTGATGATGCAGCGTGCGATCACTGCGAAACGTCAGGCCTCTTTTGCTTCTTTTCAGGTTTTTAGTGATATATACCGGACGTATACTCCGAATAATGATATACCATCACAACGAAAAAGATCTCTCCACATCAACAGATGTCAAAGGTGCATACATAAATGAGGATATTTCGGTAGGGTTCAAGAAATTATTGACCCCATCTCCTAATAAAATCGAATTTATTTCGCGCATCTTGACCAAACCACTATTGTTCTGCAACACTTTTTCACATTTTTCTTTCATGAACTCTCCTTTTAATCCAGGCGCAGAATTGATTCTTTCAATTGTTTCATCCATAATGTTCAATTGCTCTTGTAATTTTAAATTCCTCTCTTCTAGTTTTTGTATTGATGTTGGAATTGAATGAAAATGTGCAAGTATGTATGCTAAATCAGACTGGATATTCTTTTTGGACAAAACATCTTTACATATTTTTATTGAAGCTGCATCATTTTCGAGGTGATCCACTATTTCTACAATTTTCTCGAAATGGGTTGCGTAATAAATGGCAGCCGATATCCATGTACCCCATCTCGTTATTGTAGGTTGAGGTGGTAATGGCAGATCTGGTGCAAGTTCTTTGAAAATTTGCACCCTCGATGGAGCTTTTAAAAAACTTTCTTGACGTTTGATATTAACAGATCGACATCGTGAAATAAACTTCGCGCTTCTTCAGCAACTCTATGCAATGCATGAGCTATACACGTCACATGAACCATTTTTGGAAATAGAACTTGCAGAACTTTTCCAGCTGCTTTCATGTATGGAGCGGCATCAGAAACAAATAGCAACACTTTGTCATGTTTCACTCCATCTGGCCACAATAATGAGAGCGCACTGGTAAATAATTGGGCTATTGTCGAATTATTGGCTGATTCGAGTACTTCACTTGTTAATAAATACGTGTTAGAGTCCTGGTGAGTTGATTGTAGAGTTCCAATAATTACGTTGGCTACGTAGCGGCCAAGAGCATCGGTTGTTTCGTCAATGGACACCCACAAATTTTTACCTTCCGTTTCTTTTCTAATTTTGTTCATCTTTTCCTGGAACACTACATCAATATAATTTTTCCGGAGGGTGGACTCACTTGGCACGTGTTATTTGGTGTACTTTTCAAGAAATGCTTTTAGAGAAGGATTTTCCAATTTCCAAAGAGGAATGTTCGCATCCATCAATGCTTTACATAAATCCAAAGAGAATTGGGATTGTCGATTGGATATAACGCCGAAATTCGGAAGCAGACACGTTTTTTTACTATCGCAATTTTTCGAAGCAGCATTTTTATGTTTCACTGTTGAAAGGTGCTGGGATACAAAATACTTCTTCTCAAAATTCACTTTACAGTCACATATTTTGCAGAATAACACAGAACCGTCACTACTGAAAACGTCTTTACCGAATTCAAGTATTAATTTATTCAATTTTGTTTGCTCGGATGCTCTGACTTTAGGCATATTGGCTGGCGATAAGTTGAACCGAATGGGCGAATGGTGAAAAACAAGTGAACGGAAATGGGTATTACGATATATTTATACCTATAGGTATCTGGTTTTAGGTTTTCCCATCAGTAACAGTTGTTGTATCAATTCCTAGAAAAAGGGAACTATCTCTTGTCTATGTACCAATCCTGCCTACCTGAGATCTTAGGGTTTCCCACTTTATACTATCATAAATTGTTCGAAATAGGCGAAATAAGTCATAAAATCCCATTTTAGGCAAAATAGACAGAAAATACGAAAATAGGCATTTTATGGCATTTTATGGCATTTTGCCTAACATCCGGGCTTTAATAATAACGTAGGATTTACTTTTTCTATCGGAGATAATTAAAAAGTATTACGCCGATAAAAAAAAGCTTTTCACTGTCGCGGTTTCGAACCCGAGATCACTCATTACGTAAACTACCACTCGACTACCATGGCTACGATAACGCGTACACGAAAGTGTCCAATTTGACGATTAAAACAAAACTCTTTGCGAATTAAACGAACTCGAAATAACGACGAGGATCCACTCGGACGCGATTGGTCTTCAGAATTTACAGATTTTATTCAGTTCGTTCGATAGGTAAATCGATTTTTGCCCTGCAAAGGCCAGACCGGCTTCTTTTATTTTAGGTCTGTCAACGCGTCCGTTCGGAACTTTCCGGAGTGCAATCGTATACCTTCGGCATACAAGAGGAATTTTTCGAATTTTCAAAATTCTCTGCCGTTTTCCTCGAAAACGGCTCTTCCTACGGCCTAACGTATCTCGAACGATTCGTAGCTAATTTTTTTTCGAATATTTTCGTGTAAGCGATAATTTGATACGTGACGTAATAAAGGAGATATTACCAGAAAAAACGTTTTTCGAGCGGACGGTTTGGTTTTGGCATTTTTTGCGGAAAAGCGGTAGATTCTACGTCCGCGACGTCTCGAAAAGAAAGAAAGCCGTATTAATTACCTATTCAAAACGGGCATTCCAAATTTTTTAAGAGCTAGCTGTACCCGACGAAAATCGATTCGCGGCACCCTACTTTTTTCTATTTCTCTTACGATAGGTCCTACAGTTTCGGAACCTTCTAGCGAAAGATTGCTCGCAATAATTGAGGAACATCTTTATAAGATCATCGCGTCGTCCGACGTACCGCCCCCGAGATATAATCAAAAAACAAAAAATTTCGCGTTTACGAATTTTTTCTCCAAGGGACGGAGCTACGAAATCGAGCAGAAGACAAAAAACAAAGAACTATCTTTGCCCTTATGGAAAACGTATCCCACGTCTTCCGATCGTACGTACTTTTTGAGATAAAGGCTTTTGAAAATTTCGCAAAAATGAGCGATTTTCGGTTTTTCACAAAAAAATTGTAATAAATTCCAAGTTCAAGAGCAAGAAAAAATACCCACGATAAAATACTATCTTTTGCGGACCGTCCGAATCCCCTTGCAACCCCCTAGTCCCCCGACAAACGTCACAAAAAATTCTCGAAAAAAAAACGCGCGACCGCCGATAAGTCGATAACGGACAAACCGATCAGGTTCGTTCTCGAACTTGTCCAGAAGAATGTCGAGATCTACCGATCGCTACCAAAGTGAGCCTCCTATCCTTAAAGTTCGGCCCTCTAACCTCTCTATATCGATTCAAATTCAAATAATGCGGAAACTATAATTGTTATAACTTCAATACTACTAAATCAATTCAAATGAAACAAAAACTGATATATTTCTGAAGCTACAAACTACGCGGACAGAAAATTTCAAAATATTTTTCAGACCCACTGATATTCTCCTTAATGGCCATCAACGTTGAAGTGAACTTTGCTCACTTAGAAAGTGACATTATGGTATATGGGAATATTTATACATCCGAAGGACACTGTGGCTGAAGCCACAGAGGAACAAGATAAATACAACCGAACTATGGTACATTCGATCTATTCCGGATGCCTACTTTTATATTTTTTCGAATCTTCAGAAGATAGAAATTTTTTGTTTATTTTCTTAAATATCTGGCCCCGATAGATTTTTTGGTCACATCATTGCTGATAGTATTTTAAAGATCATGCATTGTCAGGTGATCCCCGTTTACAGACGACATTAACCCCCCGTTGTCGGTTTTTCATCCCGAAACCGCAATGTCATCCAAATTCTAATGATTTTCCCCGCAGTACGTGCCTGACCTTACAATTTAGAGATTTCGAATAAAAGATACGATAATGACGTTCTGGCGTGCGCCGTAGTCGTGATACCATCTGTCTCTCGATCCGATGCACCTTTCGCATAATATTTTTTAGAAAGAAAGTTGCCGACCGCACGACGGCCCTCCCCTAAAGCATATTAATCCGGTCGTAGATAGTCCGTCGATATCGAATTTTAGAAACCCTACCCACCCGAAGGCGAAATCGACAATCGGATTTCCCGGAAAATCGCCTCGGTGAAAAATCGCGACCTAATAAAGTTCCGTAAATGTCGGTGGCGGCGCGGCGCGTAGTCGGTAGTCGTAAAGCACGAAGCCTCGGATATAATCGGCGTAAAATTCCGCGTAAATCTTTCTTATCTACGGAGGGTGGGATCATAATTATGAGGTGTTCGGCCTTTTAGGATATTGTTTGAGCGTACTATCAGCGGGCGTCCCGAGATTACTGACAAAATTTTATTATTCACTTGTCGGAAAGGATTAACTTCGCGCCGGGGCGCCCCGACTTGACTTTTTCAATAATAACCCTCTCGCGCCTCCAAATCTCAGGTATCCGTCCGCTCAACTAACAACTTTATTACTTTCGCAAACAACGGAAAAGTGATAGTTTGCGAACTTCATCGTCGTTTGCAAAGTAGCAATTTGGATGAGCATCTGCCAAACGACTGATTTATTTCAAATTAACTTTTTTTAAGATAATTACTAAAAATGTTTTTTAGACTAAAATATCCTACTACTGTTCATTCGAATTGTCATAGGGCCGGTATTATAAAATTTATCATTTCGAAACGGACATCTGAGTTGCAACAGGAGGTTTAAAACTTCCCCGAATCGGTTGAAGTGCTTGTTAACTGTCAGTTGCCGTTCAACCGTCGGTTCAACAAGCGTTTCAATACCGACTCACTTCGTCATAAAGACGAAATAGTATATTTCATAACAAGTGCAGAAAGTCGATAGTTTCATGTGAGTGTCAGTTTGACGAACGAGGCGAAGCGAAGCAGAGCCAAGTGAGGTTAGACACTAGCAATGAAATCTGACTTTCCACGAGTAATGAACGACACTTTCTTGCAAAAAGGTGAAAAATAAGAAGTGAGAAGCAATCACCTGCTTACCCCCAACTTATGAATTGAAAAAACGGCAATATTATATTCGGGGAGCAAGATCGTTGTTCAAAAAAAGGTTACCCTATGGATTAATAGGTTCTTTAAAAGTTTTTCAATTTCGTTACAACGTTTCGAGTTTCACCCCTAAGGGAGTTTCTAAGGGTCTAAGGGATTTATATTAGGTAATATTTTTTCATTGAAAATTGATGTGTAGTTTCAGGTGATGGTTTCAAGTGCCAAATTTGTATAAATGAGACACAAAATTGCGTGCACGACTTCACATGGAGATAATGAGAAATTCTTAACATTTAATTGTGCAACGGATATTATATACACTTTCTTATACAGGTAAAAGTGAGGTTATAGGTATTTCATTTCAAGTCGCGCGGGAAAATTTATAATTTTGTTGATGGGAATTTTATTACATTGCTTCCTTGATAAATCATCTTTTGTAGCCAGACGTTATTTTCTTCATTTGTGATATTGTCTTTCAAGAACGCATTAAAACTCTCGAAACGATAATCATGTTTTACGACATATAATAATCCAAACCGTCGTCAATGATTTCCGCCGGGTAATAAAAAAAACTCGTAGGTCCTTTTTGAAAGGAAACATTCGGCTGACTTGTAAGAAATAAGTCGAAAGGAAAGAACAAAAAAAAACTAAACACGAAACGAGAATTGATTCGAGAAAGCGAAGGACCGGCCGATATGTAGGTACCAACATACGCATTGAATATCCCGAAGCCGATAGCAGCTGCCGCACTTTAGATCCACACACAAGAGGCCACAAGACAAGGTGGCCAGGATCGGCGTATTTCTTTTGTCCGATGTAGGCCTTCTGCTCCAACCAGCTGTCGGGCCAGGTGTGCCAATTGTAAGTACCTACATATACCGGCTCCCCTTTTTCTTCGTGCGTGTACACATGCCCGATTCGAACCAAGACGTTTTTAGGTATAATAATATCGATCAAATTATATTTGTTCAATCATGCTCGCCGACGATAACGATCATTTAGAGATAAGAACTTATCCGTGATGATATAGGTTATTGAATTTTATGCACTTCTTTGTTAAGATGGTGAAGGAAAATTTAGATAATCGAGCGGATTTATTCGATATCAATAGTCAGTGTAATAAAATTTATTTCATCTCGCAGATATTCGATTTTAATATTAATGTCTGGAAGCGATAATGTGAGAATGCCTTTCATAATTTTAATTCATTCTGAATGAATTGTTTACATCGCTTTTATCTATATTAATTATTTTAGTTTTTAATTTATTTAGTTTTCACTCAAAATTCTTATTATCCTTAATTCTCGTTTTTTAATTTTAAGTTTGAAATTTCACAATTTTGTTAATTTCCTACTTTTTCTGCCGATCATTGAAGTTATACAATCAAATTTGCCAACAAGTTATTCAAAAGAGTCAAAGTGGAATGTTTTGTTATCTATTTTTAAAATGAAATCAACTCTTATACTTACCTGGTCAAAATTTATTTTTGCTCAATATTTCTGCTCTATAAAGTTTAATTTTTTTGATGGAGAAGGAATTTTTCATTAAAATTCTGCGGTAGCGGTGACAAAATAGTCAATACAAAAGTTGGTCCTATTCTTATTTCAATTCAGATTCAACGCCTAAAAGTTCTGCTAATTCTATTCACGATGTTCTAAATTTTAGATTTTTTTGAACATTTTTTGATTTTTGTTTTTAAATCTCGCGAATATTTCAGAAAAACTTATCAAAATTCGTTGCAAATTTTGAAATAAAAAAACCAAAACAAAAAAATATTTTAAAAATCACTCAGTCTTATAAAAAAGAACAAACCACAAACATCCTGGAAATCATTACAAACAAAAATTGAACTTTCTCAATATTCAGTTTGACACTCCGAATTTTTGTGAATTTTGGATGATTTGATCGTTCATTTTTAAAATATTCACTAAGATTTTTCGAAATTATTTAGCTTAACTCTGAAATTTCGTTCAGTTTAGAATTTCGGAGGATTCAACCTGTCATTTTTAAAGACTACGATAATTTTTTTTGAAGTTATAACTTCTGTGTCGCTTTCACAAATTTTTCTATGTCTTTATCTTGATACCGTGGCAAATTTTAAAAAACCCTTGCCAATTTTGAAATGATAAACAAAAAAATTTAAAAATCACTCAATCTTATGGAAAAAAATCAATAATCGCGTTAAATGTCCTAGAAATCATAACAAACAAAAATAGAAATTCTCTGATATTTAGTTTATCATTTCAAATTTTTGTGAATTCCGAAGGATTTGATTTTTCCTTTTGATATATCTAAAAGGATCTTCCGGAAGTTTCATCTTCCTATAACATTCACAAATTCTTCTTTGTCTTTGTCTTGACACGTTGGAAAATTTTTCAAAATCCCCTACAAAATTTGAAATGAAAAACAAACAAAAATGAATACAAAAAACGCTTGAAAATGCTGAAAATCGCAACAAACAAAAAAATTCTTTTCATTTGGAATTTTTGTGAATCTTACAGTATTTGATCTTTCATTCTTGAAAGATTTGAAAGGATTTCCTTAAAGCATTGTGAAATTTTTCAAAACACGTCGTCAAGCTTGGAAACCGAACAATTTAAGGAAATCTCCTGAAAAAACCAACATTCGCGTTAAAAATTATATAAATCATAATAAACAAAAATAGAAAATGGAATTTTGTTTATTTTGAACGATTTAATCTTTCAATGTTGAGATATTCAGCAGGATATTTCAAAATTTCCAACTTCTCTTTTGAAATTTCTTTCAGTTTAAAATTTCGAAGGATTTTATCGTTCATTTTTAAATATTGCAAAAATTTTTTTCAGGGTTCAACTTCTCTGTGAGATTCGCAAATCGCTTGCGAAATTTGACATGGAGACATGAAGAAAACAATGAAAGATTTAAAGAAACAACTCGATGTTATGAAAAACTTTCGCTTCAAATATCGTTAAAATTATAACAAACAAAAATTAAAAAATTATCGACTTTCGAATAGTGATCTCGAATTTTTGCCAATTTTGGCGAATTTTATTTATATTTTATTATTTTTGAAAGTTTCAGCAGGAATTTTCGAGATTTTCAGGTTTCATGTGAAATCCCCTTTTTGGAGTTTTATTTTCTTGTGAACCTTTTCAAAGAAGTTTTTCGAACTTTGAAACCAAAGAATGAAGAAATGAAATGAAAATTTGAGAAGTCACTGAATCGTATGAAGAAAATTGCGATAGATGGGCTAAAATTAATAACAAAAAAAATGGAAAATTCCCGATTTATGAATTGTCACCTACTTGAATTTTCTAGAAAAGCCGTCAATATTTCGCGTCAGAAAAAAAAGAAAGAAAACAGTATAAAGTCAAGAAAAAAAATTTGGAACATATGTGAACTTCGGACGACTTCATCTGTAATTGTTAAACTTTTATTTGAAATATCAATCATTTTGAATTCTAGAAAATGCTATCTTTCATTTTAGAAGTTTGACTTCTTTTGGGCATTTTTATTTTTATTATTTTTCATTTTTTTAATAGCACGTGGAAAACTCTCTTAATTACGAAGTAAAAACAAATAGAAAGTAGAAAACAGAAAAAAATTGAAGAAAGCAAAGCGAGCAAAAAACGATGTCCAGAATATGTTGATTAAATTACATTGATAATAACTGAAAAGGTATTGTTAAAATTCCTGTATTTTAATAATTTCATAGTTTAGGGGTGTCTGAGTTAGTGTTCATAGAATTTTTCTATATACGTCATTACCTTCAGTACTTACTTGGTTTTAACATAAAAAATTAAACGCGAGCATTCCAAAGATCTTCGCTAGCAGATGTCTAAAATTAATACTTTAGGCAAGAATAATTATTATTCCCATGTGTATTTAATTATCAGGTGTGTCGAAAAAGCGGCGCCACTTGAAAACCTGTTAATTGTATCTAATACGAAAGGGGCCTCCCCTCCTGAAAAAATGTGTTGCAAAAACACTCTATTAAGGGAATAGATTTTCTCGTAGCGGCAAGTGACCTTAATTTCAGGGTTAATGAGTTCCGGAGGAATTTCTCATGTGCAGCACGTGTTTCGACGACATTTTCGAGAAATGTGAAAATGACTAAATTTTTTCGGATACGGATGATGGGTAATTAAGCTAATTAAAATTTCGAGGTTGGAAATGATGAAACAATTAAAACGGGCAGATGTTATCTGTATTCTCGATTTTGATGATAATAACCAACATCTGCCGCGAAGAGCTCGGGGGGTGTTAGGAAATTTGATCCTAGAAATCGTCGCCGCTGCGGCAATTAATTGACGTCTTCGAGAATCGACATTATGTCATTGGAATATTCCGATGATTTAATTAGGGAGCTACTGGCGTTACAAGCGCGCCAGCTACTTATTGTCGATTTTGCATGCGTTTACGGGAGCGCGATTCAATTAATCAACGGTCACGAAATGTTATTAAATTGCTGGATATCGAAATTTATCGAATGACGTTGCGATGGTGCTAGATAAAATTGCTAAGTGATCGCGAAACGCGAAAAATATGTAAATCGCTTTTACCGTTACACCCCATTCGAAGGCGGCGAGCGGCCCGCCGCCAAAGACTACGTATCTAATTAAAGATTATAAAAATTAAATTGCGGCCCGGACGCGCGTTACAACGTCCAGCTGTCACTCAAACACACGTTTCCGGTCCATCGGCCATTGAACAGGGGCAGGTGGTGACGTTCTTTTGTTTTACCCCTGCGTGTGTTTATTATTATTTTTCTTTCTTTCTCTTTCTCTCGCCCGTTTTTTTTTCTCCGATGGAAGGTCTTGGCACCCCGTATAATTTATCGGGAGTTATTAGCGTAAGGTGGACGGCCGCCATATGCCGGATTGGGGATGGCGATGGGCTCAATCGAACAGCTGGGGCGCAACATACGACTTGCCTTAAGATCCCGTCCGTGGCCGGCCTCGCATTCGATTTTGATTTTCCTCGAATAAACGGCCAGAGTCGGAACATCGTCGTCCCCTCGACGTTTATAAATATTCCAGAAATGCCCCTCAGGAATCCGGCCTATCGAATTCCCGAATCCGTATGCTGAATGAATTTTTTATGGCGTTTAATGGAATGCTACGTTTTTTACCGTAACTGACCGGTCGGTGTTAGGATTTGCGGGATGTTGAAGGTTCCGCAAGGAACGGATGTTGTCAAATTAATGAGAAAAAATTTCAATCCACAACTGTTTTGGGTAATATGAAGCAAAAAAAGACTTAACATCAAGAAGTATTATGGAATTAATTGTAGAATAAAAACTAGTGATCACATTAAAATTTTTACATCTGCGTTGACTTTGTAGCGGGTTATATCAGGAAAACCAAACTCATGACACATTCCTAGATAATAAAAACCAAACTGTTTGGAAACGTTTGCAATTTTGCCTTTTTTTCCTAAATAGGTTTTGCGGGCCAGCGCAAAGAAAATAAGAAAACAACAACGGAAACTCTTTATTTCAACACACTACAAATAACACACTAGAAATAACATAATTATTGAGCAAAATATGAATATCATAAGAAAATTTTTTCTAATCTCAAACCCGTATTGACTATCTACTACCACAGCCACCTTATCTCATCAATTCGTAAAGAGAATAGTTTACTGCATTTAGTTTCCACTGACCAAGTGAATAGGGGTTGTCCTTTTGCCTTTGGTCTCATGGGGTATTGAGTGACCTACGAAGACGCCAGATTTGTCGCCTCTTGACTTCTTTGTTCAGGATCACCTAAAAAACAGTGTGTACCAAGCAAAACACCCGATCACAAGTGAACAGAGTATTGACGGAAGTTCAAAAAGTTCCACGAGAATCCGTGCCACGCGGATTTCCAAGTTCTTGCTGCAGGCTTCGACATTGCCGAACTGTCAACACCTCATCCTGCTTCAACAGCTTTTTTATGTAACACTAATCAGTATGGTAACGACATTTCAAAACTGTTATCTTCAAATTGACGTTTCCAAAGCCGCCATTTTGTATTTCGGTCTCATAGAGAACTGTAGTTTCCATTGCTGTTCTTGTTTTGTCAAGACCTTCAAAATGATGTGCCACTTGGTGTTTTCGCATTCAACATTTTCGAGTCAATCTCCAAAAACCCAATTTTGGGAAAAAAGCGCAAAGTTGCAAACATTTCCAAAAAGTGTGTTTTTACAACTTAAATGTGTCAGGAGTTTAGTTTTCCTATTAAGACGAACCTCTATCGAGCATTATTTCTTCTCTTTTGACGTGATAACGTCTTATACATCTATGAAACCGGTTGCACACACGAAAAAACATCATTCATACCGTAACGTTCCCTAAAGTGGGTATTCAGTTGAGTACCAATACGCATGAGGGGAATGGAGTAAGCGAATTTTGTCTGCGGTATACGCATTGCCGTCTGTGAATTGGGCGCCATTAAATAACAATACTCGAGCGAAAATGCAGAAGCGCATGGTTTTTGTTACGCATCTGCTTGATTCAGTTCTCACTAATTTGAAAATTAAACTTTTTTCTTTTTATATAAGTTATAAGTTTTAGTGTGGAAATAGAAATCTGAGAGGATTTTACTACAATTTCAAAGCGTCAAGAACGAGAAACAAATTTCAAATCTTCCGTTCCATGCAACAAATTTGATTTGGCATTGGTATAAGGTAGTTTTCTCGTACGAAATATTGATGCCTTCTGTATTAAGAAACATTTAAATTGATTATTAAAATTATTTAATAGGTAATTAGCAATATGTATAAACTACTATTTTTGTCATTTTTACTTTGGTCAGAAAAAAATATTAGTTGACAAAGATTATCACTGTCACGGTATCGACAAGAAAATTTATGACATACCATTTTAAAAAAATTGAGTTCTAAAATGACACAAACTCCTTTTTAATTATCCAATTAACATGAAAAAAATAAATACATTATTAATTATTAACCGTAGAAAATACAGGATATTAAAAATAAGAGCTAAAACGGCATTACCCATCTGTCTCTCTTCCACGCCGTGCCCGGCTGATGTATTCGAGTCCGAGTCTCGAGACACAGCGGCGGTAAACAACTGTATGCGCGTTCCGTTCTGTTGATCGTTTTTATTATCATTTTATTATTTACAACAATTTCGAAATAAAAGGCAATTAGCTTTTACATTTTAAGAAGTTGATTGGCGATATAATCACCAATAGTAATATCATAAGAGCATTTAAAATAACCGACTATTATATCCTACAAGCAAAAAAGTACCAGAAAGAGGTCTCACTAGGAATGCATTTTAGATGAAAGTTTGTTACGAAATTTCAATAAAAAAAATATTTATTAATGTCTCATCTCACATTTCAAAATGATAATTTATTTAACATAGATATCAATATTGTCCAAACACGTGAGTTTCTACGACAAAATGAAAGTTATTTTTGAATTCAGGACACTCAGAAACATAAGAATTATGTAAGAATACCAAAACAATTCTCAATTTTTTTTATTCTTGCAGATCTGTGCTAAACAACGTATGATCCAATTATAATGAAATATTATTTTTATTCTGTATGATTATTTTGACAACTATTGAATAGTATTCATATTTACATCTGTTGTTATTTCTATGTTCATTTAGTTCGTTCGACTCGCCGAAACGCGGCTACTAAGGAAGATATTCGATTGCTATGAGTCAATTCCTGATGAATTGCATCATTTTATTTGTAAGTTTTTTCATTATTAAACCAAAGATTCATTGACACCGAGTACAGTAACAGAAGGTTGTGCTTCAATCTTCATTGGAAAATTTTTATGAATCGTATATAAACGATCCTGTAAAAACCCAAATGATTTTATGCAGTACATTTTCAATGAAAAGTATAAAATGTAAGTAAATTTTTAATTGTCTGTATAGCGCAGCGAAAACATCTCTGAAGATGCTTGTTGTGATTCCGGCGAAACGTTAACACGCTTGTCCTTTGTTTTCTAGCAACAACGAACGTATAAATCCAGAATATCGACGGTGCAACATATAATTCCGCCTGTCAGAGTTGAGAAATCTGAAAAGAAAAACATGCGTTCTGACGTTTCGCCGGGATCACAAGAAGCATCTTCAGACATGTTTTCGTTGCACAAACGAAAATATTGTTGTATGATAGCGCTACATTTTAAGTCCAAACATCAAAAACTAAGTAAATCTTGTTAAATCAAAATAAAAACTTAAATACTTGTGTAATTTTTCCCCGTGACAGCTAGTTGAAACAAACGACCGATGGTCGACGATAGCGCGTTAAGTAGTATGTGAAAGCGAATAATTCTTCGCCAATCTTCGACAGACTGCGAATTCAATCAGGAACAAGAATCCCATCAATTTTTATCGATACTTAATGAAAAGGCTTATCTCGACACCGTGGAAATGGTTTTGCGTTAATCGATGAACAATTTCTACAATTGCTAATGGTTTACGTGGATTTAACAGGCACTTACAGTAATTCCATGTTTGTAAAACAAGTTTCGCACGACACCTAACTCGTATAAAACTTTATCAGTGGAATATTCGACGAATAATAAATTTTATATTTATGAACGTCCCACAGGGAAAATTACATGTCTGATAAAATGACAGATCGTAATCGCATCTTGATTCGAAACGTTACGTTGCAACTCACGGCCTGAATGGAATGGGATGCGGAAAAGTACGCTTTTAGTTTTGGTACGGAATCGATCGATTTTCGAAACAGTCATTGTCGCCATGACGGCCGATCCGTAAGGATTATAGGTAGAGCATTGTTGAAAAAGGGCAGTCGGCCCTGAAATTCCACGAAAACGGATTGATCTGGAATTGAATTGCTGCCATGGGAACATCTGTAGCAGTGCAGCTGTTATTACACAAACACATCCTCTTGTGTAACCGATGATTTACTACCTGAAGTTTCTACCTTTTAAAATATTGAAGAAAAAACGTAAATTTTCAAAAGGAATCATCTTGACGGGGCTAGGTAGTCGTCGGCGGGTTGCCCGCGGGCAACCCGTTTTATATACAGTATGGAACCTTTTAAAGCAAGCCTGCTTTCGGATCTTCTCTTTCAATTGTTGACAAATATCCTTTCATCAACTTATTGCTTGGAAATTTTCTTAAAATCATATTCGGAAGAATAATAATAAATAGAAGACCCAACAAAATAAAGCAAGAACGTACAACAAACTGTAATAGAAGCTCAGTAATCGGGAAATATGGTTTCGCGATTAAGCTTTATAGAAATGTTGATGTTGAAGTCCCGCAGGGATCCATTCTGGGCACTGTACAAATTGAACATAGGCGCGACTTTCTGCTTATAAATTGGGATTCATTTAGGAAGTTCGGTGAAGAAAGGAATGTTTTCGAACTTTTAATTAACTTTCTAAAAGTTTTTGTACAAATGTCCCTAGAACAGAAATTTAATAAATCTTGATATTTCGCAAAAATTCAATATCTGGTACTTATGTCAGATTTTGAACGAAATTTTCAAATTTAACCATATTCATACTCTTTTCACTTCTACGTTCCTCGTACCTATGTTTAATGTTGAACAATATTTCCAAATTGAATCAAAAACATATTCTTTTCTCTCCTATGTTCCTTGCATCTTGAACAAAATGTTCGAAGACATGCTTTTTGACTTCTACATTCCTGGTACCTCCGTCGAGTTAACAACTTCCACAGAGGTACAAGGAATATGGAAGTCAACCTTTTACTCTTTTATGTGAAAAAGTTATGTCCTATCAAATTTTTTTTTTCAAAATTCGATAGAGGTACCAGAAACATAGAAATCAAAATAGCGTGATTTTGTCTACAATTCGACACTGGTACTCGACATTGGTATTCGAGTAAGTTCGTATATTTTGCTGGAAATTCGACAGAGGTACTAGGAATAGAGAAGTGAAAAGAGTATATCTTCGAAAATTTTGTTTAAAATGCGATAAAGGTACCAGGAACACAGGAGACAAAAAGTATGTATTTGAGTAAATTGAAATTATGTCCAATTTTCGACAAACGTACCAAAAAGAGATGTCAGAAAAGCATGTTCCAACTGAATTTGAAAATTTTGTTCAAAATTCGACAGAGGTACCAGAAATATAAAAGTCAAAAGGTTATATATTCGTTAAAATTTGGAGATTTTGTTCGAAATTCGACAAAGCTTCTAGGAACATAGGAGTCAAAAGAATAGGTATGCCTTCGAAAATTTTGTTCAAAATTCAATAAAGGCACCGGGAATAGGGAAATCAATCTCTTACTCTGGTATGTTCCCGAAATTTTTTTCAATGTGAGTGTCAATTTCTTTCTCTTGTATGCCTGCGACATGTTTTTTCAAAATTTGATAGAGGCACATACTAGAAGAATAGAAGTCAAAAAAGAATGTATTTGTGTAAATTTGAAAATTTTCTTTAAAATTTGGTAGGAGTACCAGGAATTTAAAAGTCAAAATATTATTCAAATTTCAATAAAGGTGCCAGGAATATCGAAATCAATCTCTTACCCTGGTAAGACTTCGCAATTTTTTTCAAAATTCGATAGAGATGCTACGACGATAAAAGTCAAAAGAGTATGTATTCGGGTAAATTTAGAAAATTTCTTCAAAATTCGATTCAAGTACCAGGAATATAGAAGTCAAAAGAGTATATTTTCGATAGAGGTACCAGGAACATATAACTCAAAAGAGCACGCTTCGATAAAGTTGAAAATTTTGTTGTTGTTCGATAGAAGTAGCAAGGACAACATACAAATCGAAAGAGTATGTCTTCGATTTAATTTGGACCTCTTGTTCACAAATCGATAAGAGTACCAGGAGCATATAAGTAAAAATGCTGTGTATTCGAATAAATTTGAATATTTTCTTCAAAAAACGAGAGTGCTAACAAGAATACGAGTCAAAAGAGTATGGTTTCGAGCAAATTTGGAAAACTTGTTCAAAATTCGACAGAAGTACCAGGAATATAGAAGTCGAAAGAGTATGTATTGGGGTAAATTTGAAAATATTGTACAAAGTTCGACAGAGGTACCACGAATATGGAAGTCAATTTCTTACTCTTGTATGTTCGCGAAATATTTTTCAAAATTCGATGGAAGTACCAGGAACATAGAAGCCAAAAGAGCATGCGCAGATAAATTTGGAAATTTGTTTCGAAATTCGACATATGTACCAGGAATATAGAAAAAATCTTTCTCTCTTCTATGTCCCCGAAATTTTTGTTCAAAATTGGATACAGGTACCAAGAACATACAATTTAAAAGAGTATATCTTCGATTAAATTTGGACCTCTTGTTCACAATTCGATAGGGGTACCAGAAGCATAGAAGTCGAAACGGTATGTATGCGATTAACTTTGCTAGTTTTGTTCAAAACTCGAAAGTACTACCGAAAACATACGAGTCAAAGAGTATGCATACGAGCAAGTTTGGAAATTTTGTTCAAAATTCGATAGAGGTACCAGGAATATGGAATTCAATCTCTTACTGGTGTATATTTGCGAATTTTTTTTTGAATTCGATGGAGCATAGAAGTCAAAAGAGTATGTATTCGAGTAAATTTGGAAAATTTCTTTAAAATTTGAAAGAAGTACCACGAATATTCAAGTCAAAAGAGAATGTCTTCAATCAAATTTGGACGTTTTTTTCACAAATACTCAGAGAAACAAGGAACATAGAAGTGAAAAGAGAATATATTCGAGTAAATTTGGAAATTTTGTTCAATATACGACAGAGCTAGCTGCAACATAGTAGTCAATAGGAGTATGCTTTCTAGTAAATTTCCGAATATTTGTTCATAATTCGACGGAAGTACCAGGAACATAAAAGTCGAAAGAGTATCTTCGAAAATTTTCTTCAAAATCCGATAGAGGTACCAGGAACAAAGGAGTCAAAGGAGTATTGTATTTGAATAAATAGGAAACTTTCTTCAAAATTCAACAGATGTACCAGGAACAAAGAAGTCAAAAGAGTATGCTCCGATTAAAATTGAAAGCTTTGGTCAAAATTCGACAGAAGAACCAGGAATAGAGAAGATAATCTTTTACTGTTGTATATTTTCGAAAATTTTTCACAATTCGACACAGGTACTAGGAATAGGAGTTAAAAGAGTATGTATTGAATTGAATTTTTTGTGACATATCAAAAATATATTTAGTCATCCATTTTTGTCTTTAATATATCTATTAACGAACAATCTTCCATTAATAATGTGATTCGCGAAACGTCAAGATGCTCGGTACTACCATTCGAAGAAAGAGAAATCATTGAAAATGAGCACCAAACATTATTTTTTGTTTGTTTTAGACTTGTTTTCAACCCCGGGGAACTAAAATGAAGAACGACAATGCACTATTATTCATCTGAAATCTGTTTGTAGTACTCAATTATCTTCCTTTATCGGTGATGGGTCAAAATGCGTTTGTATCGTAATCAAAACCGCGATATCCGAATGTAAATGCCGGTTACTTCGGTCGCATTGTGGACCGCAGCTGGTCGTAAATTTCAAATCAGAGGTGCACGACGACGTACGTGTTGCGTCAAATATCGGCCACCTGTAGATGTTCGGGGTACGAGGGCCATGTGCGCGAACCTTTCGGGCGCGCGATCGGTCCCTTTTTCCGGGGCACAAGGGTACACTACAAAAGGTACAATAGCTCCCCCACCTATCCGAATCTTTGTGTATCGCAGATCTTATATAGTACATTCGCGCCAGTACCATCCTCAGTTCTTCACGAACATCGGTGCGTTGTCGTCGGGCTCGCGCGTACCGCATCACCGGTGGTACCGTAATGTTGGAATCGGATATTGTGCCTCGTGTTTCTTGTGTCAACCCTATTGGATTTATTCGATTTTACCTCTGTGCGGTAAATGGGAATTCGTGCTTAAACCGAGGTGAGGCGTGGAATCGTGAATAAATAAAAGACGAATCTTTAAGTTTAAAAACAAACCGTAAACTTTGGTATAACGTCAATAATTTGAGAGACATAAAAAAGGCGATAAAAACTGGATTTCAACAATAACGGCGCGTTTTTAGTCTTTTTACGGCCTCATAATTGCGGTTTCGGTAACATCGAAATATTTAATGATGCCATTTTCGTTCAACCACTCGCAATTTTGGTGATAGTTTTTTTTTAATAAGGATTATATAATGAATAAATTATATCACGTCGGCGATGAGGGTTGATCGAGTCGCGTCGACAGCTGCTGCAACGGACGTTTTTCGAAATACGGAATTCGTGAAAACGGTAATAAAAAAAAAGGGGTCAAATTCGCGTAATGGGACAATTGAAAACGCATAAAAGCGACCATAAATTTTATGGATTTTTCCGAGGCAATGAAATACGATTTGGGCAATTCGACTGCCGTAAAATCATCGTTTACATCGGGTTTTACAATACTCAGGTAATTTTAAAGCTATAACGTCAATGGCATCGACGACCCGATTATAAAATATGGTGGTACCGCGTGTTCGCTCGCTCGCTCGCCCCAGCCTTTCGATTATTTTTTTGCCTTCCTGAAACGTAAACGGAAAGCGACAGCTTATATTCGAAATCGTGTTCGTAAACGTGAAATTCTCGTGTAAAGGGAAGCTTTTCGGTGACGATGAATCGCATCGGTGCGACGACGGGGTCATCGCGATCTTGCCTGGTCAGTGCACCGATCGTTCTGCCCGTCTGCCTCTCGCGTTTATCCACGACCCGATCGGTCGTTTCTTAATTATTTCTTCACGAAGTAGTCGTCGTCCAACCCGAAATAATCGTGAAAACATCGCTCGTGCTAGGAATACGAACTTTCTGGCCATATGGGGATGTCAATAGGTGAGGTGAAGTACCTCGCTCGTTACGGTACTAGCGAACATGTGATTTTCAACGTGGTCATGATGCCCAATGGGGGGGCTGACGGTATTAGCTTGTTTCCTTCTATAAACAATTACATTTTTTAATGATAATGCTTCAAAAACCATTCGAATATCGCGACGAACATTGAATTTTCTCAAATTTTTAACGGTTGAATAAAGTCGTTTTTGATGTAATTTTTGCGGCGAAACTGAAGGTAATGAATCAATAATTTTTATTATCAAGATGAAATTTCAGTTTAGATTGGAATAATACGACACCTCGACTGATATTCGGTCATAAATGATGGTAGTACCTAACAAAAACATTTGAATGATTCCGACATATTATCGGTGATGTTAATTATTTCGCCACTCTCGATTATCTTTCAATTATAACGAATGAATCTATTATGTAGAATCAATCAAATCTCTCTTTCATTAGTAATTTGAATACACAAGAAAAGTTGCAAATAAATAGTATATGTAATCACTAATAATCAAAAATTGAACGTGGTGAATTCTCGTTTAAAATTTTATTTTTCTATGGAAGTTGATAATTAGATAGTGTTTCTAAATTTCGTTATCAAAATTGCACCCTTAATCGCTAGAAATATTTTTACACATTCGATATTTTCACTTATCTACTATGTTACTTTTGTATTTTAAAATGTTTGTTCACATTATCATAGTCGAGCTTCAAATAACTTCAAACGTACCTGCAATTTAAAAATTTTTGCCACAAGCGTTAAACCATTTAACATTAATAAAAATTACAACACTTTGAATCACAACTACTTTGTGAATAAAGAATACCTAAGAGCGTTTTATCCCAAAACGTAACCTCACATAAAGCCTCTCTTGTTGACGTCACGTTTTTACGATATGAAATGCCTTAGCTAATTACAGAGAACACTTAACCCCACTTTTTATTCTCATCAACTTTGACGCGTATCGTATGTCGATCCTCAAAAGATGGTTGTTACAAACGCTGTTTGACAAATGAGATATTTTTAACCTTACATTTTTAAAGTCTATTCGAATTATGACAGATGACGTAAAATGATTGAAGATAGATATCACAGGTATCAACAAAATGAAATAAATTTGTTGGTGCTCATCATTGAAAGTGAGGGAATAAGCTTTGTCCTTTCTCGACAAGTAATTATTTTTTATCGAAAACAACGCTCTCGGTTCAAAACAGACATCCAGCTGTTCTAAGTCATGTAATTTCATATTTTTTCCTTCACCTTGCGTTTTTGACTGTCAAATATGAATGATTCTTCTTGATTGGTTGATTTCTAGCTTGCTCTAACTTTGTTACGTGCTGCCATTCAATTTTAATGAAGATAGAGCGAAAGTGATAGCGATTGGACAGTTTTATGAATGAATGCCTTTTCTAAAAAAATTAAATCAGTCAAATCGAATTATCCGTTTAAGTACAACATAAAAAAAAACATTTTAAGTCAGAAAAGTAAAGCCAAATCGTCTGGACGGTCTGGATCGTCGAATTATAAATTTTTTTCATAAACATGAATATTATATATTTTTATAATCTTTCTGATTTTATAATATATGAACTTTTTTTCAGGATTTATGATCTTCCTATGATGCCGCTGGTGACAAGTAAGCTTTTTTTATTTTATTTTTTAATACGTATTATTATCGTATTTCAATATTCAATATATAAAATGGAGTTTCGTTACTGTGCGGTGAATTGACGCGACCAAGATTTATACACAAAACGTTAACACGTACTCACATATTTGATATTTAATAAATCCAATACTTATAATTATTAAACTTTTTTTGAATATGTGTGTAATCGTTCATGCAAACAAAGTTTTTGTTACTTCAGAATTGCCGAAGTGATGCAGTATGAATAATTGGACACATTTATGACTATTTTCCCAAACATCAACGGAATATCTGTAGATCATTTATGGGAACAGGATTTTTCTATAAGTGATCAAGAATTTTTCGAATTATTTCATTATCATCACTTATACAGACTCGAAAATTTTATGTTCAACTTCTGTCGGAGTTTCATAACTTCTTAAACTTTGAACCTATGAAATTTTTTCCTGTTGTCAAACTCTTTTATCGAATATTGCTTCCAATTGTTTTCTTGTAATGCCAAAATTGTTCCAAATGAGTTTTCAAACATCCACGATGTTTGAAATTTGAAGCAAAAATTTCGAAATTCTTTCGGTTTTCGGATTATTATCAAACTCCGTTTAAGCAGGATTCGAATTCTTAAATATTGTTTGAAATATTTGTAGATTTTTTTTACTAACGAACTCTTGAAATTATTATTGAAAATGATTGGAGATTCTTTTAGAACATAAAAATTCATCTATTGAATTTCAAATTTTTTCCGAAAATTCTGTAAAGCACCTCAGAAAAGACTTCTCGAAGTCGAAACTTTCGTTCTTACGAACCAATAATTCTTTTTTTTAAATTTGGAAATGTTTTACGAACTTTCAAACACTCGTAAAAACTCTTCCATTTCTTCCAAGTGATATCATCACAACCTAAATTTTTTTGTCCTCTTCCTCTACATCTGAAATTAGTATTCTTAATAATTTTTTCTCCGTTAAAGATACATCTGTTCTTTATTAAATTCGCTATTTGCTACCAGAATTCAATTCTCTTGCACTAGAATGTATGTACTAAGTTCCTACCATCAATATAATGTTCAAAAACATATAGTAAGAAGTTTTAAATACAAAGCACAAGAAGGATTTAGGCTTTAAATAGAATCTTCAGAAATAAATCTCATCACTAAAATTGAAAAAAAAACACCTGCTTGCACTTTGCAGCTCCGAAGTTGCGGTTGCTTGCGATCAGGCATTCTGTATTTTTATATTCTCCATATTTCTTGACGGACAGTTTCAATTTCACCAAAATAACATATAACTACTTTTTTGAACAGTCACAGAATCAAACAGATGAATTGTTGAAATTGTGGATGAAAATTTATTAAATGGAAAGGATGTCAAAGAAAAAATTCATGTTTTATGTATGTGTTTGCAAATTGATCTTTGAAGTATTGCTTTGAAATGGAATTTCAGTGGCGATTTTAAAACTAACTTTGCAGATGTTAATAATATACCACTAATCGAATATTTAAGTAGAGAAGTTTGATTTAACAACTAACAATGATTGCAATTTTATTGCAACGAAATATCAAAGTACAAATGATGCCTTCTTCACAAAATAAATATTTAAATAGATTCGAATCAAAATTCGTTCAATTAAATGCAAAATGTAGTTAAATTAAATTCAAAAGTGTACTTATTTTTTATTAATGGATGAACGAATCATTTTATTTAAAATATCTTCAAAACACCAAAAATATTTCCTGGCGATGATTGTTCAAGTTTTGACTTCTGCTTTTTTTAATTTTACTCCACTTAGGTGATCCAAATGTTGCAACAGGAACAGTTCCTGGTTTCCGCCAAGGTCGCTCAAAGCGATAAAATTTAATTGCCCGCTGAAAGAGAAAGAAGGATGAGTTCGATCCCTAAAAACTGCTTCTGTCTTTTTAGCTCCACTTTTCGGAACGAAACCACAAAGGTCGCCTAGTAGCCGATATTTATTAAAAGTTTTATGAGCCAGGAAATCGACTCGTCTGAGAAAAATGATCATCAGAATCGAAATCAGGCGGTAATGCGAGCGGTACCAGTGATGCCAGATGACTAAAAAAAATATCCTTGATTCCACCGCTGAAAAATCCCTAGAAATCCCTAGATTCTAAATTTCTGTCACGATATAAATTTGACAAATTATTTTACACCGTGAAAACGCTTTAAACCGCCTTGAAAGGATCAATGGAAGGAATCTGTAATTATTTATTGAAAACAGTTTTCTGTTCATAATAAAACTTCGATGCAAAAAATTTTTATAATTATATTGAATACAAATATTTGAACTACAAAAACGTAATAAATTAATACTGCTCTCGTAAAAAAATAAACTTCAAATCATAAATGTTATTAAAATGAAAAGAATTTTCTAGGATGAAAATACACTATGATTTTAAGGAACAAATAATACTGTTTCGATATAAATCAAACTTAAAAACGTACATATAAATGAGATAAAAATAATATAACAATTTTTATGAGCTAAACGTTCTGTAAATATGTGAAAAACATAATACTGCTTCTTATATAAAATAAACTTAAAAATCTAAAAAAGAATTTAAAAAATAACAAACCTTTTTTTTCAAAACTTTACTTGTACAAATTTGCAGAGTTCATTAGTTTCAAGTGTTCACTCTCTACTTTAAAATTTCTGCAACAATCTTTTCCTGGTGTGAACCGCGCAACACAAATGGCATTCAGAGCGACATCGCTCAATTTATTTCACTGTAATAACTACTGCAGACTACAGTGGTAGATGATGATTTTTGCGAGGAATACTTACAATTATCTTTGCTTACAATTTTTGATTTTATAATGCATGATATATAAAATTTTTCAGAATGAGTCGAAAATCCCTGTTTTTTCCTCAAAAATCCCTTTTTCCTTGTTTTTGTAGAAAATCCCTAGATCTAGGGATAAAATCCCTAGTTTGGCATCACTGAGCGGTACTTTGAAACAAAGGGGTTTGTGTGAGTCAGAAATGAAAAGGGAAATTTATCGTGACTATAAACAAAATTTTACCATCCGAAAGCGGCTGCTAACTTTTCGCGGAACGATAACGTGCAACCAGAACTCCGATCAATTGAGCATTTGAAAGTTTTATTCAATGCGAGAACACGTGATGACCATGTGTCTGTGTGTGTGTGAATTTCATCCAATTACAGCACTTACCATCCATTCTAGAAACTAAATTTAGCTTTGAATGATATCAGTGAGTCAACGGCTCCAATGAAACTGAAAACAATAAGCCGAGCAAATCGAATGACGACTACCCACCACCAGTTGTGGTCGTTACTAGGTGACGGGTCGTTTTTTTTCCTCCTTTTTCGGACGGGAAATCACGGTGATGGGGGTTAGTCAAATTGCATATAGCAACCCTAACCGTGATATGACGTGCTTCCAGTGGGATAATCGTTTCGTTAATGGCGTTAATTCGATAATCAGCCCTCGTATCCAACATCAAACGAATGATTAACAGCAACAAGGGTGTTTGATAATTTGGAGTGGTAATTATTAAACAAAGTGACAAAGTGACGGACCAGAAAATGTCAATTTACGTTTATCACATCGAGAAGACGGAGACGACGACGAGTTTGCAATTTCAATTATTGTAAACGATATTCGTGATGGGTGATTCGTTCCGTGAATCGCCTCTTTATCCGATTCTATTCGCATTATCGCGACGCGATCTAGAAAATGCCCAGACTCGGAAACTGAACAAAATCAGACATACATCGAGTATAATAATGCTCGGGTACGGTTAAACTTATTCCAACAACGATCATTCGTAGAAGTTTATCTTGTATTTACGGTGTACTCTCTGTTTATATCTTTAAGAAAATTATTCTCGCCGCTCAATTTACAACATTATAGCCTCGGATCGTGCTTGTTGCCGCGGAAAATAACATCGCTGGTATATTGCGGAAGATTTGGTAGAGATAGCTATAAAATGGATGAGTGTTTTTTTCTTCTTGTCTCGTCGCGACTACGGAAGACCCGTTGTGTCGTCTTTAATGGTGAGCCTGGAAAAAATGACCACAATTTCTTATTTCCAAGTTTGATTTAATGCGTGGGAAAACTAGTCACCTTTTTTATTATTCATTCACCTCTATATTAATTTTTATACATTCCATAATAGAGTGGCTTTGAGTTAACACATTCGCGTTAGGAAAGTATTATTAGATAATATAAAAATTTTTCTCAAAAAGTGGATTAATTCGAATCGTATGCTCATATCATTTGAGGTATCTCTTACTGATCAATGACAACACTATAGACCCTAAGCACCAAATCGACCAACTTTTAGGACCTGAGATTTTTAAACGATATCATGTCTCTTTTTAAATTAAAATTTCGTTCTATTTTTATAAGCGATTTTTTAGCTCTTCAAAACTATTTTCAGTTGAGAAAAACAAATAAACAAACAGAAGTCAAAATTTGAACATGTATATGGGTGATTCTTTTTCAAATCAAACAGACGCTCGCAATTTTTTTTGGAAACGTGCACCTTGGTGGAAACGACAGCTCAAACCTTCAGCTTCCTCATGCCGTATGCTGTTTTCTTTCAATATGAGGATTAAGGCTGCCCTCACCGAAAATAATGCTCACTCCCATCGAAAAAATCAATTATCCTCAATTTAAGTGACTTATTCCTGACTTTATCATCTTTGGGAGTAAAGATTCGTATTCTATATGAAAAAACGAAGAAATTCTCCTATTACAACTTTTTTCGAAAACCTCTCATTCCGTGCGGAAATTGAGCGAGAAGAATTTCCGAATTTTTAACCCTTAAGGGGCTGAAACTCCTTTCTGGGGTAGGATAACAAAAAAAAACATAAGAAAAAAAATATTTCTTCTTTCGAATCAAACACACATTTTTTATCTCCAGCGGAAAATTTTATTAAAAACATAATTGGAATTTCGGAAAAAATGGTAAAATTGGGGAAAATCACTTGGGTTTCAAAACGGATGCAAAGTCGTGTTCCTTATGCACGAGAATGGGGCGTCAAAAATGTAACGTGCAAAAATAATATTTTTCTTCGATGCCAGATGAATCTGACAAGCAACATCGCGGCATTTTGCTTTGGCAAGATTTTTTTTCGTCTTACCTTTTTTCATTCTATAAAGTATAATAAACATGATCTAAAAAAACAGTCTTAGCATATCTTTTAATTACAACAACAATGTTTGAACCATAATAAACACTCCAACATCAAGTTCAAGCTGTTTGATTCCGGATAAATCTTCGAAAAAGATGTTGATACATTATTTTGATGAAATTGAAACTATTCGACAGAAAATATTGAGGAATATAGAAATTAAAGGATGCCTGATCGAAAGCAACCGCAAACTAAGCATGCGCGCGTCACCGTGACAGTTTCATTACGGTGGTCTGGTCTCCAGATTCATATGAAGATGCGCGCACGTTATGACAAAATGTCACGTTGTAACCTGCGATGTGAATCTGTTGACCGGACGGTAGTGACAAAATGGTCAGGGCCACAAAAGTCACCAGAGCGCGTAGCCTAAGTCCCCGATTCCGATATCCTTCACTCCCACCACTACACACATGCGCAGTAAGCAAGTGTAGATGACGATTTCACGGTGTCGTCGGGTCATTGGTTTTTACCCATATTAAATGCGTCTGAAGAACTATTCGCTTCTAAAACTATCTGAAATTATCGATTTTTCGAATCGCAAGCTCATCTTATTTCGAGTATCGATCACTGATCAATGACAATATTGTTACTCGTTTAATCACGAGGTACGTGTGATGCTTAGCGCCAAAACGACCAACTTTTGGGAACTGAGACGTTTGCACTAATTATCTTATTTAGAAATTTAAAAACTCATTCCGTAAAAATAACACGTGAATCTTAGATTTATCAAAAAAATTTTGCTTCCATTGAAACAAAATAAATAAAAATTTAGTACTTTGCATTGTTTTGGAACTGAAATTACATTTCCTTTTTAAAAGCGATTTTCAACTGCAACATCGTTTTTCAATCCATCAGGAATATGTTAAATTGAGAAAAATCATTATGTCAAAACATTGTTTGTTTCCTTTGCTCGTTGCTTTGGTACCAAAACATATATTCAACTCGACATATCTCTTCTTTTCAAAAACAAAGTAGAGAAATATGATAATCGCTTTTGAATATTTTCAATAATTCCAAACTTATTAATTCACCTACTGACTCCAAGAGGGCGGTGCATGTCAGTTTAACAAAGGGACATAGGAAAGACATGAATCACAATCGTTCCTGCTGGTACGCTTGCCCGTCCAAGACGTAACAAATGCCCATTTTTGTTCACGGCACAAAAACAACTTAATTTTGAATATTTATGACTTGCCTTCGAGTTGCCTGACAACTTACAATACAGAACAAGTGTCACCGGTTGTCTAACGTAACATAATATCAGACGCCAGTCTTGATATTTAATCAACTTTATTTCGTTGCTGGTAGTGCAAAAAATGGCGAAACAAAAATTTTCGGTTCGTTAATTTTTTGGTGGTCAATCCTCAATCGCTCTGCGCAAAAATTTTCTAATAATCGAAAAGCAACTTTTAAAATAGAATGAATCTATTTCATTGATGAGTAAATAAAATTGGCCGAACCAGGTGTTCTTATCTCGTTCTGTTTGGGTTCCCAACTTTTATTGATTTTTCTATAAATCTCTTTCATCCATACGATTTTATTGGTATTTAATCGTCGTTTAAACATAACATTTTCTCGTTTCAAGTCTAAACTTTTGGCAAAATATTGGGCGCGCCAGTAGTAGAATTGAAATTTTGTCATTTTCATTCCAAGTATTCTGGCCTTGTGCACAAGTTTCCATTACAAACGGTCACGTGTGCCATATATAAAAATTCGTACGTCTACGCGCGACGTCGTTAAAACACATCAAAGATACTTATCGCGACGGAGTTATTTATCTTTTGGCCTTGGGGCTGAATGTGATACATTTTTAGTTTCAAAGCAAACCGACTGTTTTTCCGGTCAAAGCACATTCGACAGAGGTGAGAATTTCCTGTTTGAACGGGACCACCAGCTGCGTCTATCGGCTCTCTTTTTTTGGTATTTCTGCTACATATATCGAATATCGTTCCTTGTAAATTGTTTCCAAAATCTCGATATTTGATGAGATCGCAGTAACGTCGTTCGCACTGACGCAATAATAACGATTCAATATTTGTAAAGAATTTTTTGTCATAATAGACTTAAGAAAAAAAAAATGTTATGCGGATAATAGATGATTAAAAATTATGTTAAACGATGAATTGATAATGAAAATACGCTATTAAGTCAATCGCTAATTAGAGAAGGAAAATTTATTAATTTGGATTTACATATTCAGGAATTTGATGAATGTTAATGAATATGGAAGGTGACTTGGTCTTTTTTAAGTTATCAGTACATATATCACATCCGTGCGTTTTTAGGATCATAAATTAAGTACCGTAAAATTATTCTTACTAATACCGTTCTCGAACTGAAAGCATATTTCGTGATATTGGATTCTGAATTGTCTACTTTGTTTATTTGTAAGTCCGTCTCGAGAGATTTAGAAGTTTGTTCTGCCAATTCTGACATGTTACCCATAGTACCAATTTGTACAGCTTCCGGGACCCAGGACGGTTTCCTGTGGAACACCCAGTCTAATCTGCCCTTTTAGTAAGCAATTATTGCTTCTATGAAATGTGCCAAAAAAACCCATCAACGACAGCAGCAAACAAACCGTTCGAATTGAGTTACTTGAGACCTTCAGTCGTGAAAATTTTCAAACATCTGCTCAGCGCAATTGGTGTCACTAGTAGGTAAAAAACAGTACGAAACAAATTACAATTAATGTCTGGTTTATTAAATGACGAATTAAATTCCTTTACGATTAAAACTTTACTACCTATTTTATTATAAAATTATGAAATTTTTTTCAAATATATCCAAGTCGAATCAAGTAAATGTCTTTAATTAAAGCAATGTTTGTTGGATTCGAAGCACATAATATTTCACAACGCGGTTGCGCAAAAAGTTCGTAAAATAATTGTTGTTATCGAATAATTTTATAACAAATAAGTGTTTTCGCAACAAACGTATAATGAAAAAATAATTATCATTAGTAGTCGATATACAAAAGTAACGAATACTCAAAATTATTTTGTAGTTTTACGAAACAGGTTTGTTTTCGAATATTAAGGATATAAATAAAAAATTATTCGATTTAGGGGAATGAAATAGCGTTTTTAAAATAGGAATGACAATGGAAAATTATCAAAACATTTCAAATTACAATTATTCTGTCATTGACTTCATCTTTGCCTGAAGTCCCACGCTTTATAAATGTATTTAACATTATAAATGAATCTAGAAAAAATCTATCATATCTCATAGTTGTTACATTTCTTTCATTTTTCATTTCAAACTTGACTCATAATAAAATTCAAGATTGCATCGGCAATCCTTTCATTCCTTCATGTTTGTACCGCGAACCAGATGCACGAAAAAGTGAGAGCAAATGCTGGTCAGGCAATGTGTCAAGTGACGCCAGCTATGAGCGTCTCGATATTGGCTTTGTCATGCTGATTTTATTTGAGGTTTGTTGCAACCGACAACCAAACTAGTTCCAAATCAGTCAGACGCTTGCGCTTTAGTATTTTCGGTGCCCTAAAATCGTACTGCGCAAGCGTCTGACTGATTGGGAACTGGTCTGGTGGTCGGTCGGAACAAACCGTCGATGTAACATGCAATAGGTGATCGAGAAATGTTGAGTCTATAGAATAAAAGTTAACTTTAATAAATATACAAAGTTTGTCAACAGTAAAATATTAAAGTGCTCATTAAATTGATGTCATTTATGCGATTCCTTATGACAATGCTTTGATTTCAGGTTGTCTTGGGCGCAGCCAGCAAACAAACCGAACGAACAATGCAGAGTGATTAGTAGTGTATTTTCTGTAGTCCGTGATGCGTGACAATATTGAGTTTTCACGTCTAATATTGCACTAGTCCCGGCCTATAGAGGATACAATCACAGCTCCTCGCTCCGTCGGTCCGGTTGTCTGTCTGTGTTGGTAAGTAATTTTTCTTCTTGTTTACGCGTCGCCGTACCATCGGTCGGTGCGTTCTTGTCGCGTTGCTTTCACGTCGAAGCCGCTACCGAATGCGCCACCCGAGGCCTCTTAACGTTGTAATCCGAGATTTATGCTGATGAAGACGATGCGTCACCCGGTGTACAGTTGCCCCGGTGAGTTTTATATGGCAATCCAATTAATACAAAGGAAAATAATCGTTATCCGACGATGGTGCTCAAGAGAAGTGTACATAAAAGGAGAAGCGAGTGGGCCGGATCAGGAGGCAATTTGCAGTAGCGAACCCGCAAATATCCACTCGTAGAATGTGGCTCTCGCCATAAATCCGACTTGAATCTGAGGTCAAGATCTTGAGCTTAACACTTCCCACATCTCCCCCGGATAAATTGCGGTACTTACCGCCCGGGACGTGCGGCAAAAGAAAACGGGCCGTTCGGGCGATCGGGGTGACGCGGGCGATTCATATTGCGCGTCATTAATCATATTCTGCGTGGCGTAAAGCAATTAGCGGGTCGCTCGGTCGGTCGGTGCGAATCGCACCGACGACGACCTCGGAAGTCCAAAAGAGATCTCTAGGATGGAAATCGTATCGCGGCTCACTTCAAACGTATATACATATATATGCGATATATGCACACTCCCACTATCTTCTCACTCGGACTGTTTGTGTGTGTTGTGTGTGTGCGACCGGTTGATTGACATCGTTAATAACGGTGCAAACGCCCCGGTCGGACGACAAAAGAACGCGCCTCGCATCGCTATGAAACACGTCACCGTTCGCCTAGGAAATCGCACCGGAAACGGTCCGATACGGACGAGAATTAACCTTTGTCAACTTTCTGTCGATCCTCCTTTTATCGGAGAATTTTCCAATTTTGCGAGCAAAGATGTTTTTTCTTACTTCTTTGTATGCAAGTGTATGACGCGATGCGCAAACTCTACCACCTTTTTGGACCTGACACTTTTTTCCTGGACTAATTAATTTATTTGAAACTTGAAGCTGATTCTGGAAGCGCGAGCTTTTTTTAACATCCTGACACTTTTAAACAGAAATTTATTTTTGAAACAGTCTATCTATAAATGATTCTTAATTGTTATATCGGTTTTTTTATTCCTTAAAAGAAAAAAAAATGTTAATATTTGTTAATATCTCTTTTCATTTACTTGTTCCTTTGAAACCAATACATATATTCCTTGAAACCTTATCTCCCACATAGTGTTCCTAATTTTTGTTTTCGAAAATTTGCTACGAATGTTTTGAGTTTTTAATTCAGTTACTGGCTCCAAGGTCGGCGGTGCAATAGGGGTCATGTGAGGTTAACAAGCCGGCAAAGATGTACAAGAGTCAAAACTATTCTTTTTCGGACATTTGCCCATTTTTGTTTAGGGATTATTCTTTGTCTGCGTATAAATTCGTAATTTTGAAGAATCTTCATAGCTCCGACTTGTACGGCAACTTACAATACAGGACGTGTATCATTGGTAGTATAATCACGTGGTCGGACGCCAGCCTAAATAGTAACACTTGAGTTAATAAAAACAGAATTCATCCCGAAAAATAATTGACGGAAAACTAGACGCTTTAGCGACTAGGGAGTAAAATGTTCTAAAATGTTTATGTTTTTGTAGTATTTGTTGAGGTTATGTTCACATTACGAATGATATGAGTAATGTTGCAATTATACCTACAATCCATGCAGCTACGTCTAGATGATAATATAATTCCACATGTATCTCACTTGTTGAAACTAAACTCCTGCACAAGACTAGAGTGACACAGAGTCATTGTATCAACTGGTTTCACAATCATCTCATCGATTTATTTATTTTGTGCAGGAATTAAAAAATTATTTTTCGATTATTATTAATAAATCTACTCCTTCGCAACAAAGCTGAAATAAATAGCGTAGCGTTAGTAAGGCCCAGCTTCGTGTTTCTGTGATAAAAGGCCAAAAACAGGGAGCCTAACGCTAACGAGCTTATCACATTTATCAACTTTCCTTTTGGTTGTGTTATTAATGAACATATTTACCCATCTAAATTCATTTTTTTGAAATTTTGTTACATTTTGTAGAATGTTTTTATAGATAACGACGCTGCCATTTGGCAGTTCAAAAAAAGTTTCGAACCATCTCCAATGATTTTATTATAAATCCGTGGATTTTGATTACTGATGGCATGCAATAAAAATGTTCTTTTGAAATTCTTTTTTCGTGTTTTATTACATCGTTTTAACTCATCGAGTGTTTTGTACATACTCTAGTCTAGAGCGTTATTTTCCTTGTCCCATTTTATTTTGTTATGCATGTTCATGCTTCCTTTTAAATCCTCAGTATGTTACTTACTTTTGTTTATTACTTAATATATTCTATTTTTAATTTAATGACATGCGTTTTACGAGGAATTCCTTGAAAATTTGTGCACACGTGCTTTTCAACTTTCCAAGATATCCATGAACATTCCAGAACAAATTTCAAAAATTCATTTGAGAAATCTAGCTCTTGAAATTCCTATAATTCCTTTGATCTTTCTCAAACATTTGTGAAAATGCTTTAAAATTTAATATATTATCGAAAATTCGTACGTTTTCGAGAAATCATCATTTCTAATAATAGTTTGCGATTTTTTGAGGATTTCCTTAAACTCCCCAGAAACTTTCTGTGTGTTCCGAAACTTTTCCAATATTTTGCGACGAGACATTTCTTGGAAATTTTTACTTATTTCTGAACCTTTCGAAATGAGTTATAAGAGTTTCTTGGAAACTTTTATAAGCTTTCTTGAACTTTGCGGAAGGTATATTAACAAAACAACTATGTGAAATTTTGTTGCAATTTTGTCGCTGCTAATTATTCCGGAAAAAAATTGGTCGTTTCATTAGTTCTTAATCGATGCTTCGCTAAGTTGATGTCAACTTTCATATATTCTGAATAAGATTAATTTTTGCAACTTAAATTCAAAAACGTACTTCTTCATGAAGAGGGAGATTGTTTAGTTGTTTTTGCCACTATCGCTTTCTTCAAAAAATTGGAAAATTTTTTCTCCGATTTCCTTAAATATGTACTTCCGACGTTTTTTTGAAGTTTTCTAAAGAGATATTCTTTGCCTATCTTTGAAATTAACAAGGAATCCTTTAAAATTTTGTCCTTTTGACATTTCTCCCTTATTGATAAATGTTTTATTTCTTTTATCTTGGAGCTTTTTTTAATTTTTAATTTCTTTCTATTTTTTCACACGTAGTAAAAGTTAAAAAAAGGCATTCCAAATTTAAGTTGAAACATTCAAAACACGGAAAAACTAATGGAACATTGAAATAACTACCAAACATAAAAAAAAAAAAACAAAACTCGTGTTGAACAACCTTAAACATAACAAATGCACAAAATAAAAATTCAACATTTTCGTTTCATTTAACTTTCTCCTTGACTTTGGGGGTTTTTTATACGGAATTTTGAAGTTTTCAACCTGGCACTTCTCAATTTCATGGAACTTCCCTTCAGTTATCAGATACTTATTTTTGTATTGATTAAATTAATTTAAAAATTTTTTCCTTACTAAAACACCAATTCCAAACAGATGCGAAAGGTTTTCATGAAATTCAACGAAAGTGACAAGTCAATTTCAATAATCCTCAAAGTTTGAACTCTGAATTCGAGTCAGAATATGCACATTCACTTCTATTCAACACCCCCTCAAGCAATTCCTTTCAAATAAGCTTTCCTACCTTCGCTCTCTAAATTTGAACAGTAAACAATCTCAATTATTAGGTTAGTTACGTTCCCTCTCATCTATAAACCTTCACGAACGACGAAGGGTTCGGTGAGTGCATACACCCTTGGTGTTGTTATAACAGCAACGAGAACAGATGGGGCTGACGTCATCTCATTATGCTCGAAATAACGAGGAAACGCGAAGGCGGCGAAAGGTTTTGTTTTCGGTGAAAAAGTTTAGTGATAACTAAAAAAGAATTATATGAATATTTAAAATCATTGCTTGCGGTTCCTCTGAATTAATACGTGCTTGTCAATCTGTCGCTTTACAACTATTTACTCGTTCTAGCGGTAGATGAGCATTCTTTGGAGACATTCCTAAATAATCGCTCAACAACTACTGGTTATAGTCGCTCTGCGACTGTGCAATCGGTGTCGTAATATTTTATTTATTTTGAAGGCTGCAAAACGGCAAGCGTTCATTGATCATCTGCGGCTCTGCGATTCGTTGATCAATGAAGCAACATTATCATTATAAAAAGTTAAAATGGTCATGTGTCGCTTCGCGACTGTTCAATCGTTCTCCCGACAGTTGGCCAGTAGCGATGCGATGAAAAATAGGTATGACGATAAAGTTATAAAAAGTCGAGAAGTGACCACTGGTCATTTGTTCCCTTGCGATCATACAATCAGTGCCGTAACATCATTAATTCATCTGAAGGTCGCAAAGCGGCAAGCGTTCTTTTGATCATCTGTTGCTTCGCGATTCTTTAAACAATGCTGCGAAGCGTCATATGTCACAGCTGTTATGCGTCGCTTAGCGACTATATAATCGTCGTTCCGGTAAGAAGCGGCAAACGCGCTTCGCGACTTTTGGATAACTTTATCAACAGTCGCGAAGCGACCTCTGATCCTATGTCCCTTTGGGACTAAACAAACAATGACCTAACATCATTAATTAATGTAAAGGAGGTAAAGTGAAAAGCGTTTATTTAATCGTCTGTTTGTTCGCGATTGTTTATTCAATGCATATATATATAACCAAGGGGCGGAACACGTCGCTGTCGCTTAGCGACTATTTAATCATCGTTTCGGTAAGTAGTACCAGCGAAGCGACAGACAAGATGGTCATGTGCCGCTTTACGACTATTTGATACTTGTCCCGACAGTTGGCCAGTCGCGAAGCGACACATAACCATTTTGACTTTTGCTAATGATGATGTGGTCGCATTGATCTTCAAATCGCAACGCGACAGATGATTCAATAAATGCGTGCCGTTTTGCAGCATTTGTATAAATTGAATGTTACGGCACTGGTTGTATAGTCCCAAAGGGACGATAACCAGGGGTCGCTTCGCGATTTTTTATGACTATATAATCGTTGTCCTGACAGTTGGCCAAACGCGGAGCGACAGACGATAGTCATGAATAATCGCTAAGCGACCTCTGCTCATCTGTCCCTTCGCAACTTTACATTCAGTGTAGCAACATTATCAATGATTATCTGTCGTTTAATAATGTTCCACCACTGATCGTATAGTCGCAAAAGGGTCAGCTGACCAAAGGTCGCTTTGCGACCATTTCTATGTCGGAGAACCCTCTTGATTATCTGTCGCTCGCGACTAGCCACATAACAAAATAACGATTAAAAATTCCCGAAGCGACAGATAACCACCATGACCTTTGATTATAGTTTCGTTTGATAATTTGTTTCTTCGCGATTTTTGAATTAATGCAGCAATATAACCAAAACACAGTGAAGCGATCATCTGTCGCTTAGCAACTATATAATCGTTACCCGTTAATTGGCGGCCTTTGCGACTATTCAAGCAGTTTGTTAACATTATTAAGTGACAGATAATCGGAAGAACGTTTGCCGCTTCGCGGCCTGTCGATAACTTCATAAATGGTCGGGAAGCGATCTCTGATCTCTGATCAGTCCCTTTCAGACTGAAGAATCAATGGCGTAACATCATTAATTCAAGTAAAGGCGGCAAAGAACCGTTAATTTAATCGTCTGTTGCTTCACGATTCTTTAATTAATGCGGCAACATCGCAAATACATATAACCAAGGGCCGCAAATCGTCGTCTGTCGCTTAGCGACTATTTAATCGTCGTTTCGGTAAGCGGCTACTCGCGAAGCGACAGATAACTCAGAGGATATTCTCCGCTTCACGCACTTCGGATTAAGTCACAAATAGTTGCGACCTTTGGTCAACTGTTCCTTTGCGGTTATACAATCACCGACGTTTCATGAAAAGCCTTTGTCCCTTTGCGATTTCATCTAAATACGGCAAAGCGACAAGCGTTCATTTGATTCGTCAGTTGCTTTGCGATTCTTCAATAAATGGAGCAACATTACGGATACAAATAATCAATGGCGGCGAAGAAGCAATTAAATAGTCGCTTGGCGATTATTTAATTGTTGTTCTGGTAAGTGGCTAATCGCGAAGCGACAGGTGATAATCAAAAGGAGATTGTTCGTTTCACCGCATTTTGAAGAAGTCATAAAAAATCGCGGAGCGACCTCTGGTTATCGTCCCTTTGCGACTATATAATCGGTGGTGTAACATTTAATTTATTTAAATGCTGCAAAATGGCAATTGGATCATCTGTCGCTGTGCGATTTTATGATCAAAATCAAAATGGTCATGTGTCTTCGCGCTTATTGACAGTTGGCCAGTTGCGAAGCGACACCATTTTGACCATTTTGACTTTTGATGATGATAATATTGTTGCATTGATATTCAAATCGCAAAGTGGCAGATGATTCTGTGGATGCGTGTCATTTGACGGCAATTAAATGTTACGGCATAGGCGCAAAAGACGATAAGCAGAGGTCGCTTCGCGATTATTTAATCGTTGTCGCGGAGCGACAGACGATAGTCATAAATAATCACTAAGCGGCCTCTGCTCCTTTGCGACTACACAATCAGTGTCGCCACATTATCAATTTATCGAAAACGTATTTTTGATTATGTGTGTTACAATCACTGCCAAGATTGTATAGTCGCAAAGGGTCAGTTGACCAAAGGTTGCTTTACGACTATTTTTATAACTTTACCCAAAAAGCGTAAAGCGCAGAGCGTCCTCTTAATTATCTGTCGCTCACGACTAGCCAAATACCAAAATGACGATTGAATAGTCGCTAACCCACAGATGACCGCTATGAGGTGGTTATGTTTTCATTTGATAAGTTGTTGCTTCGCGATTCCTGAATTAATGCAGCAACACATTATCAATGTAACCAAAAACTGTGAAGCGATTATCTGTCACTCAGCAACTATCGTTGCCCCGATAACTGGCGGCCTTTGGATAAATTCGTAAATAGTCGTAAAGCGACCCTTTGCGACTACCTTGTATTGATTCGGGCAGCGATTAGTAAGCAGTAAACTTGAAAATCACATAACTCCCTTCCACAATACTCAATAAAGACATTCGTGTGGTATAAACGGACGTGAAATTGTTACGAAGTCCTCCCTCCCCATTCCTTATTGCCATCCAGCAGACTGCTCGACTTAACGACAAACTTCAGATGATTTAACGTTCAATATGTTTTATTGTCTTGTCATTTCCAGTTGCACCCCGAATTGAAACAATACAAACATAACAAATTTTCTGGGTTTACGATCGAGTTATCTGTCGTTTATCCAAGATAAACAATCTCGCGGAAAATCGTGTTTAGATAGAAAAGAATTTAAGGTTGTCGGAGCGAGTGCGGCGTTTTCATAATTTAACTGGCAGCAATTTTCCGGGAGCTCTTTAACCACCGCCACCACGTAGTCTGTGGCTGGAAATAAATCGATGGTTTGTTGAGACAATAGATTATCTGGCGGCCTGTGGCGATGCTGGACGCGACTCAGATAATGAAATACTGAATAAACACGGCTTCCTTACTTTATTATTTACTTCTCCCATAGTGTGCGATCCCCGACCGTGGCGCGGCTGCTTGCCATTGTTTTCGCAAGCTTTATTACTTTTCCCTCTCTTCCGTCTGGAACAAAAGACTGTTTGACGGCTTCATTCGACTGTCCCGAAAAAGGAGCGAAGTGTTTCCGGGTAACGAATTAAGACCGCTGCCGCCGCGCCGCGCCGGTAAATGGGTGCATCCCGTTTTTCCTTTTAACCGACTACGCGATTAGAGACAGGAGCCCTTTTCCAGGAACGCTTATCGGCGACTTTTAGAAGATCGATTCAAACTCCGTAAATTCTTCGTCATTAAAGGATGAAGAGGAACGAGGAGTTCGTTAACAGCGAGAAAACGAGGATCGTCTTCAACTGTGGCAAATAGGTCGTGACTTGTGCAACTTTGTCGGATTAAACTCAAATTGCACTTGTCCCGGCCTGCGGGCCAACAGTCTACTACTGCTGCGTCGTCTACGGAAAATGTCAAAGCGAGGGCAATTTTAACCCCGGTTAGAACGGCAAACAATGCGGTATTCGGAACCTTTGCTGCAATTATTGTGAACGGAAGAACTTTATACATCCCAACTATTTCGTGTGGCCGCCTTCGGCGGCGTGGAATCTCGGCGTATCTGGTTAGCGACCACTCGGAAATTGAAATCTATGTTAAAAATTAAATTTCCTGCTATTGCCGACCAGTTCGAAATTTCTGTGCACATGTCTTGACTTCGCGTTACGAAATCGTTCGTAATTTTCCGATGCCGCACTAAACAGTCATCATCCCACGATTTAACGAATTCTTTTTTCCGTTATTTCGTTTACATTGCGTCCGTTAGTATACCAACGAAGAATTCGAATATTTTAATATAATAGCTCTCTCGTTCGGTTACAGATTGCCAGTCGTGAACGAATCGCCTCTAGTTATATTGAACTTTTTTTTAATAACACAATTATGAATTCTTGGTCAAGTACGATGCATTAGTTTCAAAGGAGCTATGGTTCAAGTTATACTTTATGGTTAGTCGAGAATTTATACCGAGAAAAAGAGTATGAATTTTTCGCAGTTTAAATTATATAAAAAATAATATAAATATATGGCATGAACAGTTTGATTTTGTACCCCAAAAACCTATTGTATTTGAAGATGAAACCATAACAATTTGTTTATACTTTTATTGAATTTTAGTCTGTGATCTATTTTATAATGAGATGAAGTTGTTAACACAACCCACAATTTGGAAAACCGCAGACATCACGTTTCTGGCTTATGACCTTTCGTCAATGCGGTACAATCCAAGATCCAGATGTTAAAAACCTAGAACTTGGATGAAAACTACATGCAGGGAACACTGTATCACCTACACTTCGAGCAAGAATTAAAGGAACATAAAAATTTTCTAAATTTCTTGGCTGAAAAATAGTCGTACAGGGAGTAAAAAGATATAGCTTTTGAAGATAAAAGACGTTAGTTTTAGAATTTTTCGTTTAAAAATTTTTTGGAGCACCGGTAGCCATGCAATTTTTGGATAAAGCACTCAGAACAATTCTGACGTTTTTATTTCACTCTACGGGCATGAAAATTTTTTTTTTGCCTAGAACATTACATAAATCGCATAGCCTGTTTATTCAGCTTCAATTTACTTTTTACGAGACTCAGATCCGACCATTTATCTTTCAGATATCGAATTGTGAATACAAAAGCATCCTTTTTCACTCAACTACCGATATCTCGAAAACTACTGGTCGTCTAGCGAGCAGATAGGAAGTTTCGTTTTTTTGCTGAAAATTTCCTTCAAACATCTATCATGCTTCTTTGATTTTTCTCTAGTTATAACGTCAACGTGAAAAAAGGGTAAAAAATGCAATGTCCCTTTTTTTTTAATCGACTGTATGTTCAGTAATATTGGGGGAAAAAGTTAGGTTATAAGAATATTTCCCGGTCTAATGTACACCTTAGGCTCTAAATTGTTAGATCTATCGGTTCAGCGGTTTTCCTGCACCGATTGATTGGAATTTTGAAAAAATTACGGGAACAAGATTTTTGTTCGTTTTAAAAATCAATAATTTCTTTTTTTTAAATTTTTACTGGATTTTGAGTTCTCGGAAGATTGGTTAAGGAGAAATAAATCCAGAAAAATTTCGCAAATTTCGGCAAAAATTATTTTTGAAAATTGAAACAATTTTAAAAACAATTTTTTTCTCACGATTGAGAGAATTCCGTGAAATTTTCTTCAAAGAATATCGGAAAAATTAAAGAAAAATAATTTTTTTCTCGAAAATTTTAAAAAATTGCATAAAAGCAAGAGGAACTCGTGTTACCACGCGCCGTTTACACGCGCCTTTAGTTATATTAACTTTAATTTCATTTCATTTTTTTGAGGAAAATAAAGGTTTAAATGTGTTCATAGCTTGAACGAGATAAATCAAAAATGAGCTCTCGGTTTTATGCGGGTTTTTTAAATTTTCCGAAGAGAAATTTTTGGAAATTAGTTATTTTCAATCGTGAGAAAAAATATTTCTCGAAAAGTTTTAAAATTTCGGAGAATTAAAGTTTTCAATCGTGAGCGAAAATTTTTTCCACATTTTCCAATTTTCAGACATTATTTTTGTGGAAATTTTCGACATTTTTGAAAATTAATTCTTTTCAATCGTGAGAAAAATTTTTGAATTTTTAGAAATTATTTTTTTTCAACCGTGAGAAATTTTTTTTCACATTTTAGATCTCTCGGTTTAGCGGTTTCCCCGGATCGACGTGGCACAAGCTTTTTAAAAATCAATAATCTTGAGTTTTCATAAGATTGATTAAGGAAAAAAAATAAAAAAATTCGCGCCGTTTAAACGCACCTTTAGGGCTATCTACTTCAATTTTGTTCCATTTTTTTTAAGAAAATAAGGGTTTTAATGAGTCCAACTTCAGCGAAGTAATTCAAAAATGCCCTCTTGGTTTTATGTAATTTTTTTGAAATTTCAAAAAACAAAATTTTTTAATTTTTCTAAACTAATTTTTTCTGTTTTTTTTAAAACATTTTCTAAAGAAAATTTTACGGAATTTTTCGAATTGTGAAAAAAAATTTCTTTTCAAATTTTTTCTCAATGTCCAAATATAATGTCTGTGGAAATTTCCGAAATTTTTCGAAAACAAAATTTTGGTTTTTATTCTCAATCGAAAACTCAAAATTGAGTAGAAAGTAGAAAAAATTGGATTATTGATTTTTAATTCCCTATTTTTCACTATTTTTCACAAGAATACAGCCTGCTGAAAATTGCCAAAAAATTTGGAAAATGTTTTTGTCTCTTTAATTTTTGCGCGTTGCGGTTTTTTTTTTTAAAAACTTTCTTATAGTCTTAATATTCTTCCTTCCCATCATTTTGGTGGTTTATTAGGTTTCACGTAAATATTCGTATCGTTTAATAGTACTCCACATTTTTGATGGTATGACACTTTCGTCATGCATACTGAGGTATTTCCTTTATTTGCTTCTAATATTTGGATTATTTTTGAAAAATATTTTTGTTTCTGAATATAAATGATTGATGAATTTATTATCTGAGGATCTTTTAATATAAAAATTTGTGATAACGTTTGTTACCTGTGCTCGGATAGATTCTTTTCGATTCTCGCCTAATCTATCTAAAATACCCCAACGTCACCAAGAATTTTTTTATAGACAATATTACCGTTTTTTAGCGGTACACAAAATTTTAGTTCGAGGGATAGACTTTTTAAACTTTATCAGGAATGGATATTAGGATTTACAATGAATCATTCCCATACGCTCCATCACCATTTTCCAAATGTTTTGATGTTGATGTTTTTAATTCAATTGAAGTTTTTGTTGTATATTTTTCCCTTTTTTGATCCGTGCTGAATTCGTTAAATATTATATACGGCGGTATACTTTTCGCAAGTTCAATCGCTACGGTAAAATATTAAATTTAAACTAGTTTCTCAATTTTGTTACTTACATTGATTTTTGGAATGTTCGAAAAGAGTGCTGAAACATTTCATTTTACATGTGATATGTGTGAGTAGGTTGGAGCGATATGGTGTATGAGGGAAAGCATTGTTATTGATTGAAAATTATTTGAAAGACAGGTATAATAAAACTATATTAGATAGTATTTCTTCAGGACAAATAGTCACCAAGGTGTTCGGCAAGGTAGCGTTCTGGGTCCTCTTTTATTCCTGGTTCATATTAATGGCCTTGAGTGGTGCTTCAAACAATAATCTACATATTCCTTTGCGAATGATACGTCGATTTTTGTGTTTGGTAAAAACTTTCTAGTTTGTTGAAATACGACTGAAGAATTAGAGATGAATGGATGTGATTGAATAAATTGAAAGTCAATGCTTCAAAAACCAAATGTTTGGTATTAGGAAGTGGAAGTAATTGGAGCAAATTTAGTTTTCAAAAATTGCTTGTATCAGTAAGATGTCAGTATATTGAGTATGTGTATCATATATGTAAAATTTTGGGTGAGAAAGTTAGTTTCGTTTTTAGAATTTCTAAAGACCTGTCAAGATGGTAAGGCTGCTCATATTTAACTGTATGATAAGGCCGTTTTCAAAACAAATATTTTATAACACGTTTTATTACTCATAGACTTTTCCATGTAACCTTCTGCACCCTTCATTGATTGCCAGACCCCATGAAACAGGTTTGACACTGACCCATTTAAGTTGGTGTTACAAGACTGACTTGATTTATGTCGAGAAATGTTGTGATTGGAAAACAAGCGGGAATAATGAACATTAAAATATTATGATTGGACGACGAGCGGGAATAATAGTCATTAATCCCGTATCACAATTCCCGCTAGTAATAATGTCCAACAATATTATACAGAAAACACAAATATAATTGCAAGATTACACATTAGTCCTAGATAAAACTATCTCTGAGTTTTCGTCGGGTGGTTGTTGCAGATAAAATTTTCAGTGTTTAAAACTATAAATTTATATTATTACGGCGGACGGGACGAAATTTACAGGACTTTCTATACCAAGAAATGTAGTAAACCATTAAATTTTTTATGACCGTCCCTTTATCCTTCCGCAAGTCGCTTAATGAAATACGACCAGTACACAACGACGGACCAATTGTGCGAAATCTGCTACAATTAAAAGAGGATTTGTTCGTAGAACGCCGGTTTTCGTGCGTGTCGGATCGATAGCGATATAATCCAGATGAATTTCTGCTTCCTCTTCAACGACGGCGACCGAAGGGAATGCAGATGGCTAATGTTTTTTCTTTGTTTTTGCCTTTTCGACGTCATGTTACAGTTATGCAAATCGCATCTTTTAATTGGACATTCGAGTTAATTATCCCGTCTCTAAGAAATGAGACGGGATTAAGAGAATTACTTCGTGTTACATTCGCGAAGGCGAGCGACGTGCGTTCCGCGTCGAGCACATGGAACTCACGACAAAACTTGAGAGAACGCCTTTCCGCTCCATCGATACCAACTACACGGTTGATGAATAATTGCATTTTCTTGACCCTAAAGAGGATATTGTTTGTTTTTAATTCCTCTTCTACTTTATTGCAATAGAAATAGTGGTACTGTTGATTGTTTCCTTATAAGAACTCATTCAGACATACCTACCAGAGTTTATGACTGTCAGATATATAAGTCCAGTTTATAGTTTGGCAAAAACTGAAAAGAGCAATACTATTACTCTCAACGGGTTAAATTATTTCGCACCATAGTAGTTGTCTTAAAGGGGTTCTAGATCAAAGATGGCCGCCGCGCCATTTTGGATGTCGGGTAATCGGCCGTCGTGTGACCTCTAATCCGTGACCTTGTGTGTGTGTGTGTGTGTGTGTGTGTGTGTGTGTGTGTGTGTCATTGACCTCATTCGGTATGTCGTCGTTCTGAAATGTCTGTGACCTGTAAGGATGTATTGAAAAAGTGTGACGTCACTCAGTGTATTTAACCGCCATAGTACTAGAAGAAGATGATATGTGTGTGTATGTGTGTGTGTGTTTGATGTCACGTAAATTTTGACATGTCTGTGGAGAAGCTTATTATAATTACTTACAATTCATGGAAATGTATAATGGTGAAAAAAGAATTCCCAGTCTGGATTATGCTCAGTTTAAGAAATACGCGCTTTTCGTAATCGATTGCAGTCGACGAGAGGAAAGTTTCAAGTCATCGATGGTGGAGATTAAATTAGAAATCGAATCCTCTGTTGGATTTCCTGAATATACACGTGCATATTGTATAATTGTTCATGATAATATTTTAGAATATCTACCTCTCAACGAAATAGTAAGAAAAAATTTCATAACTATTTCATTGACAAGAACAACAACAACATCATCTCCTTCTAGTACTATGGCGGTTAAATACACTGAGTGACGTCACACTTTTTCAATACATCCTTTCAGGTCACAGATATTTCAGAACGACGACATACCGAATGGGGTCAATGACACACACAGACACACACACACACACACACACAAGGTCACGGATTCGAGGTCACACGACGGCCGATTACCCGACATCCAAAATGGCGCGGCGGCCATCTTTGATCTAGAACCCCCTTAAGACAACTACTCACCATCAAATATTAGGAAAGTCAATTGACACAAACTTGATGATGACCAGTCAACGTGGTACAAGCGCAAACTTTACTCTTCTTTCATATTCAAACTTACAAAACATCCACGAAAAAATGATCCATCCCAATGGTTGCGTAGTGGGTATTTGATACTCACCTGAAAAAGAAAAGAAAACAATGATTAGGTTCATAGAGAATGTAATGAAACGGAAATTGAAAAACAAATTCAAAGTTTTGGAATGTAGAATATATGAAACTGGTAAGAAGTGGTTAAAGCTTTGAAGACTCATCATAGTAAGTTAAAACTAGTTCTTATAATTTGCTTGAAAACAGGAAGTATACGTATATGTATTATGCTTGGGGTTCAGTGAAGGCAGTTCCTCCCTTCCCCCCCTCCAATAAGAAGGGCTTTAAGAGGGGACGCGCAAGTAGCGAATAACCAAATAACGAATAACGAAATAGCGAATAGCGAAAAACGTTCCTCTACCAAATAACATATAGTCGGAAGTGTTGGTCAGCGAAGTTGTATTGAATTACAACCACTTTAAAGAAGCGAACGGGCTCTAGTTATGATATCATTCAAAAGCAAAAATAGGACTGAACGAGTACCATTCAAATAAAATGGATTGCTTTTTCTCTTTTTCACTTCGCGTATCTGGAGTGATGATGGGCTGTTATTCAAACTAAACCAACCTTTTCGATTAGGTGATTTGAAAGTAATTCACAGCAAGGCGTAGCTCTATAATTAAAGATTTGCGCAACAATGAAATGATGTTATTTTAACTGACTGTTGGAATTTTTATTAGCTGGACCTGTATATGTAGCTTTGTGAAGGAATTTTAACCCACTTCAAGACGCTCAACTGTTTCGAAAATTTGCATCATTGAATAAAACGCACTAAATCTAATATATTGATGAAGAACTCTTGTCTCGTTATGTTTGCCGTGACCTGTCTGACATTTCAGGAACTCGTATGTGCTAATCAGAATCACTCAGCTGATATGTCAATACGTTTCTTTCCCACTATTGACTGAGAATGATAAATGATGATTAAATGTCATTTCACAATAACACTATACAAGAGATTCGCTGACGACTGTTTGTTAATAGCTGACCCAAAAGAAATAACTAAAATTGTAAATAGTTTTAATAATTACAATTCACTTTAGAAGAAGAAAATAATAACCAAATTAATTTCATGGACATGACAATAATTGGACAAAATAACAAACTTGAGACAAAATGGTTTAGAAAAAATACATCAACAGACAGACTTATAAATTTTCATTCTTCACATCATCAGTCATAAAAAATAAGCATATCAAAAAATTTAGTAGACAGAGCAATAGCGCTCACATCTCCCAAATTCCATACAGAAATTCTTAGTAAAGTAAAAATGATATTTACCCAAAACGATTACCCTGATCATATAATAAATAAAATTATCAAAGAACGAACTCATAAATTTTACAATCAAACATCAACTAATTTTCCTGTTACACAAAAAAATATATTTCAATTCCTTACATTCCCGTACTAACAGAAAAAATTCAAAAATAATGAAACCATACAATATTCAAATTGCATACCATCCTCAAAATCAGATAAAACAAATTTATACAAAACTCAAAAGCAAAATTTCTAAAGAAAAACGATCACATGTAGTATACAAAATTCCTTGTATGAGTTGTAACAAATTATACATCGGACAAACTTCCCAACGACTTACAGACAGAATGAAAGCCCAAAAATATTCGAAAACAGCCAATACCGCACCAAATAAGCACAAAAAATCGAATAACCATGAATTTGATTACAACAACGTCAGTATATTAGCAACAGAACAAAACGTCAAATCTAGAGAAATTCTTGAAATGATACATATAAAAAAAAACGAAAAAGATGTTGTAAATGATAAAACTGACATAAAGGGACCAAGTACAATATACTCTTTTGTACTATAACGATACGTTCACAGAATTTCGAATATTTGAACGAATATTAAGCGTCATTGAACTTTCTGGTAAAATATTTTCAATATCAAATTCGTTTTCCATTTTCATATGTGAATTATTTTATTTTAGATAGTTGACAAAGATAGAATCTGTATCGAAACGTCCTTAATATTGTAAATTGTTTAAAATAAACCTGGATCACCAAAAAACTCGAAGATTCTTATAGTTGATATAAACCAGGTACGAAAATAAAAACCATACACAATTATAAATAAGATAGGCCCCAACATAGAGCTCTGCGGAACCCCTGTTCTGATTTCTTTTGCCTCTGACCTGAGACCTCTCCGATCGACAACCTGAAATCAACCTTGCACATATTCATCGTATTTCATAGTAGGAAAGTTTATTTAATAAAACTTCATGGTTAGATTGTCCGTTTTATACACAAAAAAAATGCATACGAGATTTCCAACTCTGCCGTCCGTACGTATGTATTATATTATTATATCATATGAAAAATTATAGAAATATGGATAATAATGATAATTACTTGTTGCTATCATGAATATACCTGCAGATAAGTAACATACCTATAGGATAGGCATACAAATAACCGTCGGGTTTAAATATGACTTTGAAACGTTATCGATAGGTTTTGATAGAACATGTCGATGTTCATTTTCAGTGAAGCGAAACATTCTACGTTCGTTATTATTATTTTGACTTCGATATCTTCTTCGGCATTAATACCCACCGTGCGAACGGATGTAATTCGATGTAGATCGACGAGATTTCATTCGAGACCCGATATATTGGACATCCGGTCGGGTGGCAGATGGCGAGCGCGCAGGGAAAACGATCGTCCTTTTGTAGTAGGTGTCTTGACTGATTTATAATAATGGCTACGGGCCGATGGGAAAATATGTTTTATTAACCCGAAATAAACGCAAGTCCCGACCGCGAAGCGGCGTTTTATAAATTTTATTATCCGACGAGTGGCGATGTCGCGAACAGCAAAAAAAAGTCGAAAATCGACGGAACAAGTCAGAAAGTCGCGGAGTACGAAATTATATCTTTTTTATTGGCCGTAAGCTAATCTCGAAGCGGAATAATTGACAGTACGTACCATTAGATAGTCGGTTTACAGTTCGAGTTTTCGCGTGGATGCAAGTGCGCGTCGTGTAAAATAAAATGTGTAGTACCGTGAAATTTGCATATTTATACGACGGTTACATCTTCCATTAAACGTCAGACATTCCGCGGAACCACTTCGACTTGGCCCGATACGATAGAACGTTTGGACAATCATAACTCACCTTCCGTTTCTATTATCTGGGTGTTTGTCCATTCCGCAATCATTTCGTTGAATATCTAGGGGTAATTTATGTGGCTGCAGTTGAATAGCCGTGGCGGACGGTTCATAAATTCACATCACGAATTGAATTATTATAATGTATCTATTTGACTCGTGATGAGATATGGCAATCCAATCGTGCGTTCGATAAAATAATGAATTATGGATCAAACAAGAATTTCTATGGAATTTCCACGCGTTCCATGTTTCAGCGTTATTTTCCCAACGATATCACGCTTTTTGGGAAAAGCTTTACGTGCCAACAGTGAAACGGGTTGCGTTATTTATTATTGCCTTGTTACAAAAATTATTTCGATATTTTTGTTTTCGTTCAGATAGAAAAATATTGTCTTCAAGAAATGATTTTCACGTCCATTTGATATAAATGAACCCACAGTTTTTACGATGTTTACTTTGGAAAGAATTACCCGAAGCAGAAAGACAAAAAAACCCTTTTCGTTTAATTTTTTTCGGTGCACATTATCGCTTGTTATCCAACTCATCCTCGTTTACGCATTGTTTTCACCCTTATTTTACATTAAATTTTTTTTCTTACCGCAAATAATCAACTCCCCGGACTAGGCATTGTGCCGTGAAACTTTCGAGTAATAAATCATTAATTTAATCCGCTGCTCATCATGGTTGAGTTTGTTGGCACAGCAAATCTTGAGATTTCCTGCTTTGAGGGTTTCGTGCCCGAAAGGGTCTTAACGGAATTCTATTGTCGCGGCTAATCTGTTTGTCCTTCCGTCCCTCTTTTCTTGTCAGATCAGAATGAAAGCTTTGACTAACGGTAATATTAACTAATTCGACGATGGAAGTTTATCGCGGGGTGAAAAAGTTGCCAGTAACGTAGAAGAGTCGTCTGACGACTTCCATTCAAAGTTTCTCGGAAGAAACTACCAGAAATTCTGCGAATTTCAAATAATTGAATGAAAATTCAGAAAAGAAGTAATGCTAAAAACAAGAAATTCGCCAGAAGGGTTTGTAAAGAATCTCCCCAGATTCAGAAAAATTGCCTGAAGAAAACTCTAAAGGAAATAATGAGAAAATTGATAAACTTGAAACTGAGAAAAACCCAAAATTTGAAATAACTTCTTCTTTATGACACTTTCTTTCGTGGCAATTTATCATTCTTGGTCAATATATGACAATCAAAACCACCCGAAAAGCTTTTTTATATTCTTGGAGCAAATTGAGGAGAAAAACAATAAAGAACTCTAAAACGAGAAAATCATTAGAAAATCGAAAAAACAAATAGAGGTCGATAACCTGGAGAAAGTTTAAAGAAAATCACCAAAACAGATCAGAGATAAACATTTAAGAAAAGTAGGAACATGTAACCCTGACTTCAAGTGCCAGAGTTTTCAGATCGCACCAGTGCCTCTGGCATGACCTAACGACTATATAATAAATATATAGCCGGGACCAACGGCTTTACATGCCTTCCGAAGCACGATGGCATTCCCAAATTAAGTTGGAATTTACCGGGATTCGAACCCTGTTTTCCTGGGTCATTGGCCAGTACTACGCCTGTTGAGCTACCAATGCCAAAAAAAACGAAAATCGTTAAAAAATTCTTTAAAAATCTATGATCAAATTGCGAGAATACTGCAAAAGAACAATGGAAATACTTGGGAAAGTTCTGAAGAATGTAGTCAAAAAAATTTACCTGGAAACAACTACCAAAAGAATTCAAGACATTAAAATAATGAAAACAGATGGGATATTGTTGAAAAAAATTGTGGAAATGCGAGAGATAGAATAAATTTCCATAATTGTGGGGAATTTAAAATTCAAGAAAGAAAATATCAAAGATCACTGAGCAATCAGCAAGAAAAGATATTTCAAAAGTGCCTCAAGAAAATTCTGTAAGAAGAATGCGCATATAGTACTGAAATTTATTTATTCATTTATATTTATTTGAACGAACTCCAGACTATCTAAGAAATCCTCAAAATTCAGAAAAAAAATTGAAAATGAGGAAACCCAAAAGTATACAATATCACCTCTTTGGTTAGGTTTTCCTTCGTGGAAATTTGCGATTCTTTGTCAATATACGATATCAAAAACTTGCTAGAAGAGTTAAACAATCTTCAACCAAATCCAGGAGAAACCAGATTGAATATACTGAAAAATTTTGGACAAAAACACGTAAGGCAATGCAAAGCATTCAAAAAACAAAGAATTAAAAAACAAAAAGAAATTATTTGTAAACGCCTTCAAGATGAGATTGTAGGTACGACATTTCATTCTCGGTACTCGTTGGAAGTTTTTGTGAAGAACCCGCAATGAAATTCATGTAAAAAAACCGCTGAGCAAATTCATCTCATAGAGAATATTACAAAAATGAGTTAGAAATGTTATAAAAACTAGAAAAGTTTAAAATAGAAAAAAAATCAAAAATATTTGATAACGTCCTTTTTTCTTCCACGTTAGATATTCACAACCAAAGTCGGGAGAAACAACATCGAATACAATCAATGGTTTCCGAAAAGCACTACGGAAAACTCAAGAAGAATTATTGGAAAAAAAGTAAAAAATTCACGGCCAAGTCTTTAGGAGAAGCACCTAGGCCGAATATTGAGGAACCAAATGTAAAATCGTATCGAAAATAAAAAAACTTTAAAAGACTAAAAGCACCATATTTTTGCATATTTTGAGGAATAAGGAGTAGAAGACTTCGTAAATATCAGGAAAATATCCATAACATACAAGCGATGCTTAAAAATTCCGTTTCGATAGTTTTTTTTTTTTCGTTCAAATTAGGAGGCTTTTTCTTGTTGATATATCACGCTTGAAACTCGTCACAAGAGAATCTAAAGAACAAAATCAAAAACCATAGACTGAAAAAAAGAACAAAAAACGAAATTTATCTCAAAGTCCTTTCTTAATGAACTTTCTTGTCGAAATTTGAGGTTTCTTTTTTCCATTTCTCCACAGCAGAATAATACTTTATGAAAATTTTTCTATTTATCTCAGTGGAACAAATATGGGAAATTCTTCGGAAAAATCAGTGAAAACAAATATTAAAGAACCTCCTGCAGATAATTTGAAACAACTTTAAAAGTATATCCAATAATTTGGAAAAAGTAATCGGAAAAATCATCAAAAATAACTTTGAAAGATTTATAGAAATCAGAGATAACTGCAAAGAAAACTGGAAATATCAATATTTCAACATATATTTTTGTTTGAAAATTTGTTTCGTAAAAAAAAAATTATGGACAAAAATTGTGACTAATCTATAATGGCTCTCCGAGAAGACAGCAAAAATAATATTCAGAAGAATTTGAGTAATTTTAATAGATAAATGAAATTTCCGAAACAAACTAATAATCAAGAATCAGAAACAAATATTTTAAAATCGACGAGATCTTTTCATTACAGATTTGAGAATAATTGAATATTTCACCCACCAAAAAATTTCATACGCAATTGAAGAGGAAATTGGGGCAAAGACATCAAAATTCTTATAGAGCAAAGAAAAACACAAAATTTTAAAACTTCATCACTTTTTTGATAAGGTTTTTTCATCGAAATTTGATCCTCCATTTCCATATTCAAAACCGACTAATAGTTTATACACAATATTGAATCAGGTTTGGGAGGAAAAACATCGAAAATACCCAGAATTACTTTAAAAAACTTGAAAAAATCAGCGAACAGCAAGTAAGAAATATTTAGAAATTCGCTGGAGAATATATGAATTACTCCTACAAGGAAATTAAAGAAGCTATAAAAAAACGAAAGAAATGTCAAGAAGACCCCGAATGAAGTGTCAAATATTTTTGGTGCAAATTTGTACTTTTCTCCTCTTTCGTAAGCAAGGGTCTGGTTTATACCAAAACTACGAGAATAGTGCGACCAAAAAATGTTGAACATCTACTTCATGGAATTCGGATATGATGTGAATTGTAAATAGACAAACAAAGAAAAAGAAGCATTGGGATTAAAAAAATAATCTATACTTTGTCAAAAAAGAAATTTCCATATGAGTCTAAAAACCAAGAAATTGTCTCTGATAATTTGTTGTCGATCTTTTTGATATCATAAACTAGACTGAAAAATATATGACATTCAAATTTCTCAAAAAGATCACAAGAAATTATCGCAAAATTATTTAAAATTAGAAATTAAAAAAATGGAGAACTTTGTAGAAGCGAGCATCAAAGAAGGGTGAAGCATTCTACAAAACCAATGAATTAAACAAAGTTTGTAGAGTTTTAAGAATTTTTGTCAGATTTTCAAATGGTTTATAACTTTTTTTGCAGCTCAAACAGAAGGTTAGGTTGAATATAGTTGCCTCACCAATGTAACAATAGCTGCTAATCAAGCTTGTTTTTTTAAATTTTCATCGAGTCATAGAATTGCGAAGAAAGTTGCAGTAACCCTCTTTCAAAGTTTTCGTCAATGAGCAAGCCCAGAAATTCGATTGAAATATTAGGTACTACATCATAACCCAAGCTCGATGTTCCTAACCAAATTTCATTGTTTAATGATCTTTAGGAGTTGGAGCATACCCATGTTTCGATTACAGAAAGTTGTTCATTCGTGAAGGCAAAAAGAATAGGCCCAAGTGCAGATCCTTGTGGAACTCCTGTCTCACTGGCTGAACTCCAAAGAGCAACACTTGGAAATATGATACCTTTTCGATGTTTCCGTTCACAGAATTTCCTTCTTCCTCTAATAATTAACTATAATCTGATAAAGGGTTGAATTTGTGCAGACTGAAACGATAGCCAAAAGATAGATCACTGACCGAAGAGAAACGACACCGCTAATTCCATTGATTTTTCACATAGGATTATAGTATCGGATATCCCAAATCCCATAGAATGATCTGCTTCTCGGTAATTTATCGGAACACAGAGATGCACTTAATTGAATTGCGGGAAAATCCCAGTTAACGTTGTATAAATTTAATGGCTCATTACTGATATCGAGATCTCTATGCTTCTTCCTTTGTAATAGCTCAGGATCCGAATGTTCTCCGATTCCAATTAAATCGACGCAACTTCCGTATTTTACCCGACGTCTGTCTTTCGATAGTTTTTTTTGTCACTCGGCCGAAGCTATGCGTCTTCATCTATCAAGATCGGATGTTTATTTATCAGGATGAACTAATTATGGTTACCCTCGTGTTCGCTCGAGATGTATGGCACATTGATGAAGAATGATTTGACTAGTCGCAAAATTGTCTGATTTATTTCTTCCCGCTTCAATTACTAGAGCTACTGTGGATGTTTTACGATGTTTTTGCGTAATTAGTCGATGATCAATTATAGAGCAGGTACTTATTGCCAGCCTGACAGGTTTTAAAAATAAGAACAAAAAAATTGAAAATTTCATTTTGAGCTATAAGGTCGGTCTGCGGAGGCAAATCAATCGCGAAAGGACGTATTAGTGCGCTAATATCCCGCAAGTCAAACAGAACAGATACACATCGAAGTTTGCCCAACAACTCGGAACGTTTACTTTCGTGCCGGCTTCGCTGACATCGCCCCGAGTATGAATCGATAATATTTGTAAACGAAACCGATCGACCGTCAATCCGCACAAATAAATCGTATATCTCGTATTTACCATTTCCTGTAATTCGTTTTCGAACGGAAAGCTGCTCGTATAACAGTTAAAGTCCCCCAGATTGCATCGTGAACATCGTTGATTTGTGATACGATTCTGTTTTGTTGCCCCGCTTATATCATTCCTATTCTACTCCTTTCTCTTTTATCGAGGAGTAGTCAACGTTTCTGGATATCTGAAACGGTGGTGCTATTAAACTGACTTCATCTAATCATTCGCAACTCAGTGAATTGAAGTAGTTGCCCCGAAAAAACCGGGTTCGAACCCCGGTAAATATTTATTTAATCAAGAATGCTATCGTGCTTCTCGAGGCATTTCAACTAATTACTTTAAGTCCCCGCTGTATATTTAATATACATATAGTCGTTTGGTCATGTAAGAGGCACTAGTGCGTCTTGAAATCGCCGGGCACCTGAACATTGGTCAGTGGGTAATCCAACCGAAAAAAAAACTTGCCGATTCATTGTATCTAGCTCAAGACCTAGAGAAGAAGTACAAAATTTGGAAGATATGTTTATATTTCTCTATCTAATATTAATGTAAGATTTGTAGTTTGGCTTCTTCAAAGAATCAAGAATACTAGAAATGATCTGAAGACATCAAAATTCGGTGAACAACAGAACGGACATCTGAAATCTGAATACGATTTACAACTCACTTTTCAAAGAATGAATTCAGATTTTTTACGGCAAATACACCCATTTATTTATATAATGTTATAATTTTCATGGGTTTTCAGCTTTTCGATTAATATAAATTAGATTCATTCAATATTTATATTTAATTTCGATGTACGTTTCGGCGAAATAATATTAGTCGTGAATGTCAAAAATTAATGCCATTTATATATCTTTATATGGTATATCTAATAGTGGGAATATCAGTCAAAATCTTACGGTGCTCTTTTTTTCTCCTTTAATACCAAGCTTTCGAAACGTATTTTTAACAACTTTGTTTCATCTTCCGGGTAGCTGAAGTGTTATATGGTTAGCATAATGATACAATTTAGAATAACAACTTACGAAATTCGAGTTTTTCATCATAAAAAATAACTATTTAATTTCAACATGGGGACTACCAAATAGTTAAGAATTGTATTGTTTCAAAGGTGACAGAATTGTTCATTGATTTGAAAAGTTGAATAATCAATTCATTACTCACTTGGAAGTATTTATTGATAATAAAAAGTGAATATAATCGAGATATGTATGAAATTAATTCATTTATATCCGAAAAGTTATTGTAAAAGAATTTTATTGGTCAACTTTTAGAATCAAATTGTATGAGGTAGGAAAAAATTGAACTCAATTGATCAATGTCTTGTCTTGAATTAGAACATTCATCATCTTGCGAAATTCTGATCATTTCAAGAAAAATTCTTTTTTTGTCATTAGGTTCAATGTCTAAAATTTTAACGTTTTTGTTTTTTTTTTTGTTCGGGTCACCAAATATCAATTATATGCATTTATATATAGGGGTGGGGACGTAAATAGTGCCCCCCCTCTAAATTGGAAACTGCTTGAGATACCAATTTGAAATTTGGAAGGTAGAAATAAACCATAAATTACTTCAATTTGATGTAAAACCGACAACCTAATGTTGCAAAATGGCGGCGGGACGCCATTTTGAAAAAAAAATTGAATAAAAAAGGGGATTGTGTGATACCTCGTTTGAAAGGTATTCTCATGTCCAACTTAAACCTCGAGTATGAAATTGTTACTGTCACCCTGTCAAAGATGGCGGCTCGTCAAAATTACGGCTTGTAAGTAGCACGAAAAATTCTCTTTTGTCATATTTAGGTATATTATCGTTTAATTTCTACGGTCCAAATTTCAAATCGATGTCCTGAAGCGTTTTCAGAATTTTTGGTGCTACTTAACATACAAGCCGTAATTTTGACAGGTCGCCATCTTTGACAGGGTGATAGTAACAATTTCATACTCGAGGTTTGAGTTAGACATGAAAATACCTTTCAAACGAGGTACCACACGACCCCCCTTTCTATTTAGTATTTTTTTTTTTCAAAATGGCGTCCCGCCGCCATTTTGCAACATTAGGCTGTCGGTTTTACATCAAATTGCAGTAATTCATGGTTTCTTTTGACCATCCAAATTTCAAATCGATATCCCAAACCGTTTCCAATTTAGAGGGGGGCGGGGACTATTTACGTCCGTGTGGTATATATATATACATATTAAAATCGGACAAACAGAAAGAAAATATTTTCAAATAACGAATTGTTTTTCTCAATTAAGCATAATTTTGAATGAATGAAAAATTGATGTCGCAGATAACAATCATTTACTGAAACGGGACAGAATTTCAGTTACAAAAAATGGTGTGCCGTTCAAAAGTCTCAGGTCGAAGAACATTGCCAGATTTTGGAATTTTTCAAGTAGTTCCAACGGATTCTCTAAGAATAAGAAAAAATGCTTGGGAAATTGAGATATAGATGTAATTAAAGTTCATTCTGACGGAATCAGGTTTTAAATTTCAATTAAATTACCTAGTTCAGAATTCTGAAGTTCAAAAGTTAGTCCATTTAACAACAAATTCGCCCCTTGAGGGTACAGCTGATAATTGTGCAGAACTACGCACGACCATTGGACAAATAACGGCTTCCCGTTACGCACTTCCGTCCCTTGTTAATTGTGAATTGTGAAATTTCTCTCACAAATGGCAAAAAAGCGAAAGCGAATTCGTTACATACCAATAAATAATTGATAGTGATAATATTAAAATTCAATGAACTTCCTTTCATCTCCGAACCACTCAACCAACTTTTTTTTCTCAAAACGTAGTTCCGGAGAAACCGTTCAACTGAAGAAAAATAACACCAGAAATACTATGAAATTGGTGTAAATGAAAACGGTAATTATACCATAACATTGAAGCAGCAGTTATTTCAATTATTGAATACCACTCAAGATATTTAATTTCAATTTACTGCTTCCTTTTGTAAGACGCTTGAAACTTCCGGATCCATAAAATCGTCTTGTTGTTAATTTTTTTATATTCAATTCTACATGCAGGAAAGTGTGAAAGACGGTTGAAGGTTTCTTTTTGATTCACGACAGGTGTGAAAAAAAAGTAATTTGCATCTCGAAATTAACAAGTTAATGCTTGAATATTTTCAATTTGTGATAATTATCAAATTCGCTTATTCCATTTGACGTACATAATGAAAGCGGTCTTTAGAATTCAAAATCACCTTCCGCACTGGGCGTTATTATTTCCAGACAATTTGTAATATACATAATTTGAATTTGTTTAACTTTTACATCGCTCCACGTAGCATGAAAGTCATTTTCAAATACGGCAACAATTTCCTCGAACATCCCGACGACTATAGCGACGCCTTCCGATGTTATTCCGTCTGGAGCGTAGAAAATGGCAACGTGTTGTGTTTGATTTAGGCGAACACTGCTTCATCCATCCTTCCGATCGAAATGTTAAACTTTTACGCATCACATCTCCTTCGATTATTCATTAATCGATTTTCTGATAACGAAATATTCAAATTCATATTCTAAATGGTATTGAACTTTGAATCGAAGAGGTTATGGTCCCAGGTTAGGGGTTTCAAAGTAACAGAGTCTAGAAGAATGGGAAGCGTACTTGGTCTCATAAACTGTTCTAGATCGTTTGAAGTTCAATAAAAAAAAAACAAGGAATGAAAAAAACGTCAACTCAGTGAAAGGATATGTATATTGCTGTCTTGTCAATTTCCAGTTGAGTATGTACAAAAATGTTCACATCACAAATGAATGGAAATATGTAATTCCAAATACGGAAAAACACCTTTTTTGCAATTGAAACGATTGCCATACCTTTAAAAATCGTTACACGAATAGAGATGACATCACTCCCAAAATGTAGTCGATTTTATTCTCAAAAATTTCGTACGAATCGTAAACGTCGATGTCGCAAACAAAAATAGTCATTGTTCTATACGGAAACACGTAGCTTCGCTATCTGATTTGGCGTGGTGCCGTTATAATAATATGCCCGCTGAATCGGTATTAAATCAACATCTAAATATCTAGCTGTATTTGCATTGGGACCTCGTATCACTAATCTTCAATTCGTGTGTACGTCTGTCTATTCGAGTTCGACTGCGACAATTTAATCCGATTATACGAGTTCCAGCCAGCACTGCTCGATGCACGAGAAATATTTATATACGCTTGCTGCACCTGGTAGGTCGCAGCCATGTTATCTTCGAAAAATTTTAGTACTTCTTTATTTGGTTATCGGTTTTAAACTGTTATAACTATTAGGTATATAACATGAACCATGGATATATAACGATTTAAGTTTACAATACTGAACATTTAAGTGGTTCATATTTTTGTTACTTTTTGGAGGCCGCATTATCAGTCCATTTCCAATTATCGTACAATACGTCATGTATATTCTCCTTACCAAAATTAGATTTTTCACTATTTTCTCGTAAAAAACGATGGTGAAATAGAAATTTTGAATGTTTGTTTCCATGACAAAATTCGAATCACAATAGAAAACTAGACAGATCAATATATATCTATAGATCACTTTAAAACGATAGATCACTTCATGTACGTTAATATACCCCTTTAACTATAACCCATATTTCTTCAGAACCCTACTGTTTGGATTTTCCTGTGATATAATCAGAGTTCGTTGAAATTATGTTGAATTGGAGATATATGCTTGCAATTGGAAAGATAAAGAAAGTGAGTAATTTGGCCCTGCTAATATCAGAACGGAAGATATACAACTATTACAAATTTCAATCACTATTCATACTGTGATTAAAAAAATTCGGAAGTTGAAGTTATTATAAAAATGAAGAAGTTTCAGTTATTGAAATTGTACTTACATTAACCGGATAGGAACTGATAGTCTTACCATATGTAAAATTACGAAACGTGGCTCACGTCATCTGATGCTGCATAGAAGAATTATCTCAATACCGAAATGATTAGGATTGATCATTTAATAGATTTTTCCATCCAGCAAACATTTCTGCTTTCGCATCGGAAATGCAATGTAGCGACAGAGATCGAAAGGAATAGAATGCCTTGCGGTAGCGCCTCGGGACTCGACGAGTTTACTATCCGATATGCTGATAGTCACAGTCCATATGTTGAATGTTCCTGAACAATATTCTAACGAATTTAGTCGATTTTCTCGGAAATGGTAAGTCGTAGCTAAAAACAGTGACATAAGCAACTGTTCATGAAATTGCAATGCAATGTTTGTTAACTAGCCGAAAGCGGTTAAACTATTAGTAGCCGAGTTATAACTCGTTGAAAGAACAAAATTTTCATGGGGTTCCAAAAATTTTTTTTCTCAGAAACGATTCAATGTTGTCAGCATTATTAATCGAAACCATTGTAGCAATTGAGTTTGACAGCAAATGAATGATGTGAAACCGAAAGCGAAGGTAGATTGATAAATTGAGTTATATTATATATTTTTCAAAAAGCTTTGGGATGAGGCAACTTAAAGAACGACTTTTATTACAATTAACTGAAATGTGACCTTCATCAAATTATTCCGGAAAAAATGATTCTCTATTTTCTCGAAAACACTAACGCGTAGCTGAAAATAATGAAAAAGTAATTGTTTATGAAGCTATGATAAAATGTTTGTTCAAAGACTGAGAGCGATGAAATTATTAGTAGCCGAGTTATCATCACTTATCGAGAAAACGGGGATTTCAGAAGGTTTCAACATTGTTTTTCCTCAGAAACGGTTTGCTTTAGACAGGAATAGTAATCGAGACAATGGCAGCTCTATATTATTGCAATTGAGAAAGCGGTTGTGGTTTTAGAAGTTGAGTTATATTAGAAATACTTAAAAAAATTTCGAATTTTTCCCGACTCTTTTGACTTTGAAAACGGAAACATTAACACCATTTGGTACCAGAAATCTACCACATCAGAAAGATATCTCTCCATTTTAAATCAGATGTTCCAGATATTTCAAAGAAAAGTGTTATAAATAGTTTAGTTGACAGAGCGATCAAATTATCTGATCCAACATACAGACCACAACATTTAATGAAAGTACGGGAAATTTCAAGAAACTGTGGTTAAACAAATTATGTCAAATCAATTATAAAACAAAGAATTAATTTCATTTATAATTAATCGAGTTATGTAAAACAAAATTCAAATAGAGAAAACAAATATATTGTCCAAGAAACGTAAACGTAAAACGTTGTAACAAAATTAAAATCCAATAAGAAAACAAATAAAATCGCACAATCGGTTCATCGAATTAATTTTACAGAATGCGATTCAATATATATGGGTAACACAAAACAATAATTAAGTAAACGAATATATATAAGAAGAAGTAACAAATTCACTGTTCTAGCTTCAAATGTCATAGAAAATTTACATGAATTTGATTTTGACAATAACAAGATTCTAAATACTTAAAAAGAATGATCAGAAACACAACATCATTGAAATGTGTAAAATCCGGATTTTAAACTTTTTAAACGTTTTCCAAAGTTTAATGTAAAACTAATATACCGGGTGTCCCAAAAGTATGGACACACCGGAAAATCTTGGCGCTGGAAAAAACCTCTCAATAGAAAAATTTTATGAAATGAAACGACGCATCGGATGATGACCTTAATTTTGACCTTGAGTTTTACTTTCAAGGTCATTCGAAGCTCATACTGATTATTTTAAATTGGAACCCACCTTTTTAAACAGGGAAATGGTAAAGGGATAACATTCCCTTCCCAACGATATAAATACCATTGGGATCGAACTTGACCCGGAGGTCATTTTAAGGTCAAATCTACAAATTAGGTGATATTGGTTTTCTCGAGCCCATAGCTAGGAAAAAAAGTGCGGTGGAAAAAACCTTCAATAAAAAGTTTCAGCGAATGTGATGATGATCTTGACTTTGATCTTGAGTTGATTTGAGGATCACAATTTTTTAAAGGCACCAAAAGGATACCACCGTGTCTCGCCTTCACTGGCCGGACACGAACTCCATAGTTTTAGAGTAAATTTTCTTTTCAGTTTTGTATTCCTTATTTTCTATTTATGTAATAAAGTAGAAGGTATTTGTGAAAAAAGTTACTTTCTCCTCAAATGATCTTTAAACCGCAAGTGAAAGTTAAGGTCACCATCAGATGCGTATGTAATTGATAGTTTTTTTTCCAGGTCCCCTATTTTCTTAGTTATGGACTCGAGAAAACCAATATCACCTAATTTGTAGATTGGACCTTAAAATGACCTCCCGTTTCAAGTTGACCCCAATGATATCTATATCGTTAGAAAGGGAATTTTATCCCCTTACCATTTCCGTGATAAAAAAGGGGCGTTCCAATTTGAAAGAATCAATATGACCTTCGAATGACCTTGAAAGTCAAACCCAAGGTCAAATTAAAGGTCATTATCCGATGCGCCGTTTCATTACCTAAAACTTTTCTATTGAAATATTTTTCCAGCACCAATAATTACCGAGATTTTTCGGTGTGTCCATACTTTTGGGACACCCGGTATATACATGTTACAGTTGTTATTTTTATCAGGTATTCGACCAAGTAATACAATTTTTGTTCGAAAAATGTATCTATGTTTCGCTTGTGTTGAAAGCATCGTCGGGATAATTTGACAATTATTTGACAATTGAATATCTCAATGGTAACGAATAAATGAAATATTTTTCAAAAACGTCATCGATTTTTTTGTCGATGAGGAGAAAGCTGTAAGTTCTGCTCAGGTCATTGGTGTCGGCTTTTTTATTCATGGTGCCGTTTTCAACAAAAATTGTATTACTTGGTCGAATACCTGATAAAAATAACAACTATATATTAACGACTGATAAAAAATACTATACATATATATGTTATATATTTTGGCATGTCAAAAGAATATTTTCACCAAATAATGAACTTGGTTAATTTTAATTGTTTATATAAATTAATTTTTGATAAATAAGGTGATGTCATAATTTTTCATAGTTACAATTTTCACAGTTATCAGTGAGAATGTTAAACAAACTGTTAGAGGCTTGCAAAAGAAGTTGAACGAAATCGAAGTTGAAAAGTGTACTTTTTGTCTTTATAATTTATCAAAAAACAAAATAATTACCTCGCTTTCATACATTATTTTAAAATGAGAACAAAATTTCAATATCTATAAAATATGAAGGAGGAACAAAGAAGCGGCGTGGAATTTCATCAAAGTAAGAGTCAATTTCGTATAATGAAGAGAAGTGGCTTTTAGACGATGGAGATTGCGCGTGAATAGAAATTGCAATTACTCGACGCATCTTATGAAAAATATGTCGATAAGTTCCCCTTGACGAGAGCTAATGGACGAAAATTATGAAGTTACGTTTTTTCGATTTTTTTTTGTAGTCAACAGCGTAATCCAGGTGTATAGAGCAGGAAATGAAAAATATTAATCATTCAATTCCACAAAACGTTAAATGACGACTCGGACAGGTTATTTCAGTAGAAAATTGCGAATGTTCTTCTTAAAAAGTGTCCGCATATAGCTAGTAATAAGGCCTTTTATGGAGTAACAGAAAGTACTGTTATGCCGTAGTGAGTCACCAACGGAATCTCCGGATAAGTAATATCGAGGTAAATAATTCGTTGATTACCATCTTTCAATTCAATGCTCATTATGGTACCTATCTTTAATTAGCATGCAATTCGTTTGAACATCTGCGCGCTTTTCTCCTTATAAAGAGAAACGAGACCCAATAGGCAATGGGCATTGTTTCGCAAATGCATATACTTCCGTGCGTACTGATACGTGCAAATTAATTAACAAAGTTTTAAATTCGACGGAAAAGTGTTAGTGTCGCGAAAGTCGGAAAGTTCGACAATTAACTAAGGGGTCGACGATTTATCCTCGGGACGTAATCGCGTAGTCATTAATCATTCTCACTTGTAGGTACGAACATAGTAACGTTCTAATTAAGGGTTCGCAGTGGTCCGTTTTCTGTAGGTCGCGTCGCCTCGGGGGGTTGCTCTCGATTTTCGTCTTCGCGAATCGATAAATCTGCCACCGCCGCCGCCACCGCCGCCTCCGGATTTATTAACCTTGCCGCGCGGAATCCGCGGCCGGTTCAACGATCCTGAACGCTCGTAAAAATTAATCGATCGCTGCGTTTTATGCGTTTTTTCGAATTGAAAAAATGATGATTGTGATTTAAGGTGCCCGATAAAAATTTCAATCGCTTTTCTATTTTTTTTTTGGCAAGTGGCAAAAACGGCGGTTTTACGATTTCGCGCCGAGGAACGACTCGGTGTCGCCAAATGACGAGCGCGACGCGCGAAATTATGCCGGACGCAGTTCGGCTATTAAGCGGGGTCACGAGGATCATATTGACGATAATAGAACCGTTAAACGGGATGAACATGTCAAAATTTTCCGGTGAAAGGCTTTTTATGGTTTTTTTTCATTCATATTGCGAAATATTTACGATTCAAATGATAAATGGCGGTGGTTGAATTATATACGCCGTTTGAAGGACGAAATTTCGTGTGATTCGACTTGAGGAATAAGGAATGCTCAATCAGTATGTTACAGAATCGGCGCACGAAAGGTGATAAACAGACATCAATAAGTAAAAAAAGAGAGAGAGGAAGATGTACTGTGAGGAAAGCATACACTTTCTCTTTCCTTTTCAGGATGAGCAAAATCTCAAGCATGTTTTCGAATGTCTCAACAATTCCCATCAAAAAAAGCCTGGACTTTAGAAAAACTTCCATCAAGGAACTTCACTTATTTATATTTCGCACTGAACTGAACAATGGCGCAACTCCCTTTTTGCGCATGCGCGTGTTAATACGTTTATAACCTAGTGTTCAGTTTTTTGCCCTGGTCATTGTGATTCAATGATAAACTGAGGTGGAATTTATTCGAATTAGTTGAAATAGTGAAAGATGATCTTGCCAAGCAATGGCCCATTAACCAGGCAACGATGGTGCGATAAACACAAGCAAGCCACAACGTGGATGGATGATCTTCTTTTTGGATTGAATAAATATTCTTTGTAATAGCATTCAACAATAATTGTAATGCTAATTTTATAGTTTACGTTAACTTAATTTACGTTAGGCCAGATCAGTTTAGGTTAGGCTAGGTTAGGTTAGAAATGCTGTAGAGCGTAGATTAGTGGATACAACTAATTTCAGTTTTGAAAGTTTTAGTTTTTGTTTATTAAGTTCTTTTTTCGCTGTTTTCATATATTTATGTCCTTTGCAAACTTCTCTTTATATATTGTTTGCTTTGACCTTTGTATACTTTCGAACATTCTGTACTTTTCATACTTTTTAGTTTGGTGAAAAACTGTTTGACGTCAAGATGCGATATTTATATTATATTGTTTTAGAATCTGTATAAGCTCGGAAATTTTGGAACTATATGGAATTGATACGAAAGATTTGTTTTCTGAAATTGCAGTTGTATATGACTATTGTAGTTATATAAATCATTGATTTGTTTTGTTATTATTTCATATATTTGATTCAGGAGATATTTGTTTCTCAAAAGTAATTTCCTAGCTTTTTTGATTGTTTTTTTCCTTAACTCTGAGCTATCCACTATATCTTCTATTAAAATCTTCTTGTGAGCCTTTGGGTGTGATGGCATGAAATTTAGCTGTCTTTCAGATAAAGTGACTTTCGTGTACCAGATGGTTTTTATTCTATTAGTTTTCGTTTTTCTAATTAGGGTTAGACATAAAAAATTTAATTTCAATTGTATATTATAATTCTCCATGATATTTATTGAAATCGTGAAGGAGTTGATGATTGTCCCTTTTTACAAAGGCAATGCAACCATCTTTATACATACCATTGGTAGAAGTTTATGGGGAAACTTAAGCTCTTTCCTTTTCCTTTTCTGCAAGGTTTCCCATAACGATTTGAGCTAAGACACTTGAAAATGTAGATCCCATTGCTAGCCTGTCCATTTTTTCATAGAATTGATCTTTATACCGAAAATAATTTGTATCCAAAGTGAATTCCAGCGCTTTGATGAAATCTTGTTTAGTTTTTAATCCAGCTCCATCTTTGTTTTTATGATGTCGTCAACTAAATTGATTCTTGTGTTTGTGCGAAGTGAAGTTACATCTAATGAAATCCTCATTTCGTCTGTTTTTATTTTTAATGTATCGATGTTTGTTTTTTGAATTCGAACGAATTTTTAATGTACTTTAGATTGTTGAAGACGTTCGATGAAAATTTGAATAGTCTGTATAATGGGGTTTGATTTTGTGAAATAATGGGTCTAATTGGAAATTTACTTTCTGAAAATTTAATAAACCATATATTTTTGGAGTAATGCAGTATGCGTGGTATGGAATTATTCTGCTTCTTTCCTTATGTAATGTTTGTTTTCCCATTGTTTTTTTTCGGTTGAATCTTTGTTAATTTTGTTATAAGTTCGTCTGTCATTTAGATTTTCCTCCGCTTTGTTTTCGTATGTTTGTTTATCGATTATAATTGTTTTATTACTGTTGTCTGTATTCATTACATTATTTTGGGGATTTGATTTTTCTTATTTTTTTTGACAATCACATCATTTGATTTCATGTCTAGTTTATATCTATGATTTTGAATGGTGTGACATATTTTATATCGTAGATCTGTTATACTTTGCTCTAAATTGGATATAATATCATGTAATAGGAGTTAACTTTGGTTTTTCAATGAAATTGCAAATTTCGAGCCTAATGAATGATTTTGGCATCTTTTTCAAAATATCAAAATTCTAAATATTTGACAAACGTTGTCCGAACAATTTTCTTAGTGACAATAATTTGACAACGAGTAACAAAGATGGAGACTTGATATGAATTATGTTTGTTCAAACAACATCGAGTATATTTGATTTAAAGGTCGATTATCAGTTCTATCATTAATAGCTGTGTTTAAATGGAATGCACGTTTTAATATTTGTTCATGTTTGTACTTAAGAGAATTTATGACTATTTATTCTCTTTTTCAATTTTTGTTTTGTTTGTCCAATATAAACGCCGTTACAAACTTTACATGGAATTTGATAAATGATATTAGATTTATCATTTTTGAGTGTCTTTGATTTTAATTTTCTGGAAAGTTGGTTTTATTTGAATGTGTGGTTGATGTGCTATTTTAAAATCTGAGTAACGTTTTAAAATATTGGTAATTTTTTCTGAAAGGTTTCGAATGTATGGAATTGTGACAAATGTTGAATCTCCTTCTTCTTTCTCAGAATTTGTGTTCAATCTGCTGTATAGCTTGTGTATACGTTCCATCATAATTTTGGGGAAAATCGATGATTTCATGCGAGTGTCAGGTTGACGTACGAGGCGAAGCTAAACTAGACACGAACGATGAAATCTGGCTTGCCATGAGTACTGAACGACATTTTTCAGGCGATCACAAAAAGGAGTAAAACAAAAATTATTTTTTTTTTTTAACGAATAACAGCCCCACTTCAACCACTTGGGGTTATTAGCAGGATACACAAAAAAATTATTTATTAACACCAAGTAATTGCTAATTTCCCCCCAAATGAAATGAATAATTCGGTTTGCATTCTTTATATGAATATATACCGAGTGTCCCAAAAGTATGGACACAACGGAAAATATCGGTGAATATTGGCGCTGGAAAAAAACTGTCAATAGAAAAGTTTTAGGAAATGAAACGGCGCATCGGATGATGGCCTTAAATTTGACCTTGGATTTGACTTTCAAGGTTATTCGAAGGTCATATTGATTCTTTTAAATTGGAACCCCCTTTTTTTATCACGGAACTGGTAAGGGGATAAAATTCCATTTCCAACGATATGAATATCGTTGGGGTTAACTTGAACCTGGAGGTCATTTTAAGGTCAAATCTACAAATTAGGTGATAATGGTTTTCTTGAGTCCGTGATAGGTACCACGATTATTATAAATTCATCAAAAGGATGTCGATTGATAATCAAACGGACTCCAAAATAACGTTCCCCATAAAAATTCAACGCGAAAAACTCGAAATTGCTTTCTCGCTAATCTAAATATACCGACACGGAATCGTTACCGGCCTAGCGCTTCCGACAAGGTAAATTAGTAGTTGAGGAGCAAAGAAAAAGCGGGACTTCCCTCAAACCACCCAATTTTTTCCCTTCTCATTCCGTTCGTGATTTGCATTTCCAATTTTTTTGTGTTCGGATCGTCCGCATCTTCCAAATTGGCTTTCTCAGCATCATCGCGATTGATACCAATCAGCGATCATTTGCATTCCGTTCTTCGAAAATTAATATTCTCCGAACTCCTCCACGCCAACCCGAATCGCATTCCTAGGGACGATGATTAAAAATAATAATTATCGAATACGATTGGCTGGTGCTTAAAACCGTTATCAAATACTGTATGTGTTTCGTTTGTACGTCTCTCGTCAGGCAGTATAATGTCAATTTTACGTCCTCGTTAAAGGGGTACTAATCACGAAGAATATCATAATCTTAAAATTATAATGGAGCACCGAGGTACTCGTAAAGTACGTACGTCCATTAACAATGCGATTGAGGCATAAAGTTTTAAGTGAGCTCTATATATCTAGGATTTGTCTGCGTTTCCCGCTATTATACCAGAATTTTTGCATACCGTAAAACTGATTCGATAATGAGGTAACCATTTTCTTCTCGTTAGTAGTAATAATGGATGGAATGCAAAAAGACGAAGGAAAAACGAGCCCTCTTCCTTACCGCAATCATTTTCTTCAGCAACCTCGATTCAATTACACGATAGACATTCGCTATTCGATATTATTAAATATTATATTATACCTTTGTAACGCACTTCCTCGAACAAATCGTTACACCACCGGTTGAAGTGTTGGATGTTATAGAATCCATTACAACGTTAATTAATATTTTACCAGTTAATTAAATGGAAATGCATAATAAGAAGGAACGTATATCAGCAACTTGGACGGGGTTTTTTTATTTCCAGAGTAGATGGTGAACAAAGTGGTCCTGAGATTCGCATTTCGACATTCAGATGTCGACATTGAATGAATAATGAAAGTAAGTGAGTTGTCTCAACTTTGATTCAGATTATCGAATAAATCTAAAACACAACTGAAATGGTTTGTATTCCTCCTGATTTATTTTCCACATTTAAATCTCATGAATTGATCAAGATTTGATTTTTCGAAGTAGTCGAAATAGTTTGTCTTCAGTGAACCATTCATCACTCTATGATTGATAGACATTGTAAACTTCGTTTTTTTAAAAAGATATAATTTTTTTCAGTCAATAATTCGTCTTATCCGACGGATTTCCTTTTTAGTACGCACGTGTTCCCAACCGCCGTTTCTTTGCGGTTCGAACACTTTGGCATTTGCGCTAGGCTTACAATAAGCGTTTGATTAGGCCTATGACAATGAACCTCTTATGCTTATTCTTATTCCATTTATTTAGTTGGGTTTTCGAAATTGGCTACCATATACAATACAAACACATTTATTTCTAAGCTCTTATGTTTTTATGGAAGATTTTTAATACTTTCGTGTAAACCGTAATTCTGCGCGCATCCTAATTCCTGAGATATTCGGGATGGAACGCTTTTCGGTGAATACGATTTCAATTTCGGATTTTTTTGTGATGAATTTGTAGTTTCTACGTCGGCGACATACCAGTCGGTGGTTCTCCTCTTCACCAAACAGCGTCAAAAAAAAATCCTGAAAAATTTCGCTGATATCTAGGGAACACTTTGTCCAATCCCCGCCATTCTGGAGCCGTCGCTTTAGTTGCACTTGCTAGAAGACAACCAACCTTACAGTATTATCTTCGTGCGTCTTTTTCATTGAAAGGATGCTGTGTTGTTCATTGCTTCATCAGAAATAAAATGAAAAGAAACAATATTGTAACGTTATGTTGAAGGGTATGCTGGAGATTCCGTAATGCAATTGCATTGTGAATTGTTTGGGTGTTATGCCCTTCGTTCGTTGGAATTTTGCCTAACGTTTCACTTGCACGAGTGGCAAGCTTCTTCAGAGATGACACCATGTTCGATGCACTCTTAACACTGTTGTAGTATCACCATCACCGATGCACTAGTCACATTGTCGAACACCATAACCGATGCACAACCGACTCTGTCACAGATACACCAGCACTGATGCACTATAAACACTGTCTTACTCGGGGTCGCAGGTTGTATTTATTCTGACTCTCCGAAGGTGATTGGTTCGTAAGCACTGACTGGCTTTTGGTGGTTCGACATGTGCTTCAGTTCTGCCTCACAAGGAGCTATTTTCAATGGAATGGCAACTTTTAAGATTCACTCAGCCCTGTGATAGCCAACTTTTTCATGAAGAATTTTGAGAGGAAAGCCATCGAATTTTCTCCCAACAAACCAACTTTATCTGGTACCAGTACGTGGATGACACTTTCGTAGCGTGGAGCCACACAAAAGAGAAATTGAGGGAGTTGCTGGAACATCTCAACACTCAACACCCTAATACCCGCGTCACTATGGAGGAAGAGCAAGCAGAACAATTACCCTTCCTAGATGTGCTGGTTAAAAGAAAGGGAAAGAGACTTGGTCTTACAGTATAAAGGAAGCCTACACACACAGACAGATACCTACACGCAGTGTCAAATCTTTATCCGAGCCAAAAACTCATCATCATAACCAAAAAAACTCACAGAACAAGCCCCGAGAATTTGTGAACCTGTAGAATTCGGTGAAGAACTGGACAGTTTTCCAAATGAACGGGTTCTGCAGAAGTGCCATAGAAAGAGCAATGACAACTAAGAGCGGAAAAAGTACTACCAATGTTGGTACTACCACAAACTCCTTTTCATTCCAAGATAACAGACAGAATTGGACGAGTACAGCGAAAACACAATATAAATACGATTTACAAACCTACTTTCAAGATACAACAGGCACTCAGACCACTCAAAGACCAACGTGACTTCTTGGACATCTTGGACATCGGCCGGAATTCACTGCATGACGTGTTCGTGTGGGAAAGTCTATATACGAACGACCAAAAGACCAGTAAAAACCAGAATTAAGGAACACAGCGCAAACTGCCGTCTGGGACAGACAGATAAATCGGCAGTGACAAAGCATGTTTTGAGTGAGGGCTTTCACGACATCCAGTTCAATAGCGCGGAGCTCATTGCACGAACTGGGAGTTTGTTGAGCACGATGATGCAAGATGAGATCAAAATACATAAGCATCGGGAAAACTTCCACAGAAAAGAGGAGACTTTGAGGTTGAATCAGATCTCGAATACAGTGCTCAAAACATCAACCATACTTCCCATGAAAGGGGACACACTAGAAAAACACATGATTTTTGATCGTTTAACCCGCTGACCTGGGTTCAAATGCCGGAGTATTCAGATCACACAAGTGCCTCTGGTATGACCTAACCATATATTGAATATATAGCGGGACCAACGGCTTTACGTGCTGGTGGTGACAGTGTCGGTTGTGCATCCGTTAGGGTGTTCGACAAAGTGACTAGTGCACTACGTACTACGTACTACGACAGTGTTAAGAGTTCATCGAATATGGTGTTACCTCTGAAGAAGCTTGCCACTCGTGCATGCGAAACGTCAGGAAGAAATCCCAACAAATGACGGCCATTATACCAGAACAAAAAGAGTGTTTTAATGAACGACGGCCGCGAAAGCCTGAACAATTACAATTTCTTATATAGTTTATTAAATTTCTTTAAGCATTTGCGCATGCGTTGGATCATATTAGACGAACGAAAAATTCATTTGGACCCTTCAAATATTAAACGAAAATTTCATCCAAATATATTCGGCACAATTTTGGTTTATAAGTAGCTTTTCTTAAAACTGGAAAACGTGGGGGGATCAAAATCGAACTTTTCGATCATTTCGATTTACCGGGAATCGAACCCGGGTTTTCTGGATACTGAATCGGTATTAGCCCCATTTACAATGTCGACTCCTTCCTTTTTGATTTCGCGGATGCAAACGGTGAAGAAGATGACACACTACGATTATAATGAAGTTGATCGTTTATCTCAATCCCGCGAGATAAGGAAGTTCAAACAATCCCCTTACCCCACATCATTTAAATGCACATATGGAAGGATCGTAGATAACGCCGCCCCCCGTATTATTAAGCAAAAACGACAAAGTGCGGTTTTCGCTTAAGCGTTATACAAAGGAACTCTCAACACGAATTAGCATCCTCTTTTAGCGTTTAGCGTCTTCGTAATAATTTATGGACTTCATAGCTTTGTTGTTGTTGCTCTATGAGGAAAGTAGTAGAACTGTACATTCCAAGAAGTCAATTAAATGCGAACCGTATATTATGTTCTTGTCAATAACTTGTTCGACGGAGTTTATTACGGGTATCGATTGGTATCTATATGATCTTAGATATTCCATTTGAAATTCCGTTCGTTAAGGAATAGTTACAATTAGAGGATGCCTCCTTTTCGGTATGCCGTATTTTTCGAATGCTTCTGCTTCTGGTACGAGCCGTTTAGTTCGCATGCCGGTCGACCGGTAATAATTTAATTAATAGCAAAGTAAACACCAATTCGAGGCTCATTTACATGTTTCGGTGTATATCGGCATGCAAATTAGACACGTAGATGGATGTTCCTTAGAACGAATACAATCGTCGTTTTGTTGATATCGCCATTCATTATGTACGTTCGCGGAATCCACTTCCGACGAAACTCAGCGATTCTATGAAAATTCTGCTTTTGAAACATTGGAACAAATATCTATTTCAATGAAACTGAGGAACAAACATATCCACTTAGGTCCGTCGTTTCAACAACTATCACAGATATGAACCAATGATAAAACAGAAATAGGTCAAACGCAAAACACACTGGTTAATGAATAATAGTGGACGGAGCAGTAGTATTACAAAATATTGGCTGTACACCCAAACGGAGATCTTCCACAGAACCTGGCACCGAAGTGACCTCGGTCCCCTTTCCCGCCTTTCTGACAAGCTGATGGCATATTTGCAGGAATTCTGTTTACATTGCTGTTTTCGCAGCCGCGTATAACGATACTTCATGTTCGTCCAGAATTCCTGGCATCCGCCGGACGTTTCTTGTGTCGAGCAACAAGGTGAATGAATTTCATCAAGTTGGAACGATATGATTTTTGGTGGTCTAGCATTCGACACACCATTTCATCATTATCAAGGGAACTGATTCTTGTGTGACAATATGTTGATGCCATTTCAGAAACACATCGGTAATAATCCCCAAGAATTTAAGTGGCTGAATTAGGAAAGAAACGTTGAGAGCAGACTGTATGAAAAGAAAGGATGTCTATTTTGTTGATGTTCAACCTCAAACCATGGCACCTGCACCATGTGGCAACTAAGCCGAAGGCCCTATCAACGACTGATACAATGTCTAAAACAGAAACGATGGCATTTGTGTCATCTGCATACAAAGAGGAACGACAAACTGACTCAATGAGAGTGGACCAAGGAAACCTCCTTGAGGAACTCCTCTTGAAGTAGAGAGTTGACAGGACTCTATGTGATGCCCGGAAGCTGTCATTCTCCAAGTGGAACAGGATCGACAGATCAGTATCCGAAGAATTGCAGCAGCAACTGGGCAACGAAAAACATCTATCTGTATTACATTACATGAAAATGGTTATTATCCTTATCATTTCCATCCAGTTCAAAATTTGCTGCCACCGGATTTTGCATTACGAAGAAATTACTGATTGACCACGAAGGGTTTATAAAAGAACTCTTAATTGTGATGACTCTACTTTCACTGGAGATGTAATATAGTATATTTCATAACGAGTGCGGAAAGTCGATGATTTCATGCGAGTGTCAGTTTGACGAACGAGGCGAAGCGAAGCGGAGCCGAGTGAGGCTAGACACGAGCAATGAAATCTGACTTTCCACGAGTAATGAACGACATTTTTCAGGCGACCACAAAAATGGTATTATACGATAATTACTTTCAGGACACACAATGAACGTTTCGACCCAAACAGAACTGAATAATTCAATCTACTGCTTCTAGATGGCGTTGTAGAGAAAATAATAGATAACTTTATTTGTTTATGTCATTTCGTACCTTCCTTTCAGATTTGTCAGCAATAATTTCCACGAGTTTAATATTTCTGGAGGGATATTTTTCACTTTGCATGTTATAAACGCGAATCGAATCAAGTTAAGCTCTTCGTTAATAATACGATATGTTCCGGTAACTCGTTAGCCTTATAAATATTCAATGGGATATATGAACTAAACTTTTCATTCACTTCTATCTACTTGGCGTGGTTTCATATCGATGTCACCACTTTCCCGCACGGATCAAACTGGTTTTACCCGTGCGGGAATAACATTCCCGCACAGTTGCATGTAATTGTCAACTTTCTTCGACGTGGTCGCCTGAAATAGTATATTTCGTAACGAGTGCAGAAAGTCGATGATTTCATGCGAGTGTCAGTTTGACGAACGAGGCGAAGCGAAGCGGAGCCGAGTGAGGCTAGACACGAGCAATGAAATCTGACTTTCCACGAGAAATGAACGACATTTTTCAGGCGACCACAAAAATGGTATTATACGATAATTACTTTCAGAACACACAATGAACGTTTCGACCCAAACAGAACTGAATAATTCAATCTACTGCTCCTAGATGGCGTTGTAGAGAAAATGATAGATAACTTTATTTGTTTATGTCATTTCGTACCTTCCTTTCAGATTTGTCAGCAATAATTTCCACGAGTTTAATATTTCTGGAGGGATATTTTTCACTTTGCATGTTATAAACGCGAATCGAATCAAGTTAAGATCTTCGTTAATAATACGATATGTTCCGGTAACTCGTTAGCCTTATAAATATTCAATGGGATATACGAACTAAACTTTTCATTAACTTCTATCTACTTGGCGTGGTTTCATTTCGATGTCACCACTTTCCCGCACGGATCAAACTGGTTTTACCCGTGCGGGAATAACATTCCCGCACAGTTGCATGTAATTGTCAACTTTCTTCGACAAGTAGGCGTGGCGATATATACCACTTTCTGACGTGGTCGCCTGAAAAATAAATTTCGCAATCAGCACATTTTAGAAATCGAAAATCTGCATGCATATTGGAAAATAGCTTTCAGCATCGTTTTTCAATTGGTGTATAGGGAGGTATGATTGGTAGTCACCTAATTCGACTGCACGTTCTCAATGTTAGTTTGAATAGTCAAGTTCACAGACATTTTTCAGAAAATGAGCTACCAGTTTACGCGAAGACGTTCAATTAACTTTACGGCAGTGCATGTGGTACATGCAAGACGGGGCACCGGCTCACTACAGGCAGGTTGTAACTCAATTCCCAAATCGAAGTTATCTAAATCGTAGCCATGGCCACCACGTTCGCCGGATTTAAATCCTTCAGATTATTACTTGTGAGATCATCTAAAATAAATTGTTTATGGACGGACCAAACTACCCACACTAGAGAAGACTTGATGATGAGAATTAATGAAGCCTTTGAAAAGTTCAGGGCTTTTGTAGCAAATATAAACTAGCAAGGCGAGTTCATACGACGAGCACATCGATGTCTAGAGGACATTTACACTGCGTTGCTTTTCAAGTTTTAAATACGTTATTGAAATAAGATTGGTTTTGTAATGCTACATTACAAACAATACATTGGTTTGGTAGTGCTATGAAAACCTTTTTGGGTAGATAGGGCAACTATAGGTTTTTCCAAGCGACCACCAAACTAGAGCCGAATCAGTCAGACGCTTGCGCTTTACTGTTTTCGGTGTTCTAAAATCGCACTGCGCAAGCGTCTGACTGATTGGAAACTGGTTTGGTGGTCGGTTGGAACATACATTTTAATATCTGTCAAACCGTTGAGACTTGGGCATATGTGTACAGGAAGATTTTTGTTCATTTTGTCCTAGAGAATCCCTCTATGAGTTCCTGGAACTTAATGAGCGAACGGCCTGTATAGTATAATAGTTCTATTGTGATAAAAGAAAGCAGATGTTTCTGATCAACTATTTCAGAATCGAAGCCGGTATAAATTTGCATGAAAACATTCATCCTATCGGAAGTAGTGAGTAAAATCGATACATCAAACGTGATTTGAAATGTAGAATCCCTCATCAATATTTATTCGACTGTTTTGGAAATTGATCGTTTCCTTTCGAAGAAATATATACATGACGTATTAGTTTGTGTTCAAAGAAAATCACTCCTGTGCGAACGTTCGAAGCTCGTGCGAACGGAGACTATTTTTTCTCGTTAATATTCAGTGAACGGTGCTTTTATTCATATCGAATCTCGCGTTCCCCCAAGCAAATAAGTTAATATCGGGGATATTCCGTCGTCGAGGCGTCTTCCTATAAGAATCCCATCCTGTCGGTGTATCGATATTAGAAGGGTGACACACAAGTGAAACATTACGCGCGTGATTTAAAATCGGAGCACACCTCTTCTAAAAGCGTGTTCGATTTTTTAATCGGTCGTTACCGCTTCGAGTTATACGTCCAGTTTGCTCGTTCCGCTCTTTATTCTCGCGGATTTATATGGGACAGCTTTGCCAACACCTATAAATCCCTTTTACGCTATATTTCCTGGACGGTAATTGGTCGGGAAATTTTCAAACTTGCCTCTCATCTGAAACCATTTCGTTTATGCGGCAATAGATTCCTTTAAATCACTCGATTATATTATTTCAAATCGGCCGTCACATTCAATATTAGTGTCGTTGAACTTTTGAATCCTTCTCGATGACCTGTGCGTTTCGATTTCATATCGTCGAAGAATTGCAGTCGTCCGGCCACCTTTACAATGTGCTGCTGCTCTCTTGGTTGTTAATTAAAAATAAAGAATAACGATAAGGAGGCGGTGAGGAAATTGATACCGTGTAAACCGACGTACGTTGGATTTCGTTCAATCGTAAACCAGTCGATAATTTTGCGATCGCAGATCGCGATACAAATACAGCTGCCAGATAATTCCATGGCTTCTTCATTAGCCTCGACTCGGAGACATGAGCTACCTAACTACCGAAGTTGTTATCGACGAATTATTATTGATGAATATCTGGATCAGATTACGTTAACCCATCTTATTTTCAGCAAGCTGAGCAGGCTACAGGCTGTTTCAATTAAAACTGACAGCTAAACGTACAGCACTTGATTTATTTGATATTATTCGTTAGATTCTAACATCGAGGCTATTTGGACACTTCTGATTGATGACCACAATATAGTCCACTCGAGACGATTTCAATAAAAAATGGTGTTCCACAAGGATATGTTCTAGGTCCTCCTTTTTCAATGTTTATGTCTTCAACTTACAGATCACTTGATACATCCAGGAACTGCGGACCCGACTACAATTATGAGCACACACAATAATAATAATAGTAATAAACACGTTGAACGTGAAAACAAATGAATAACCGTCGTTCATACTTTGACTGGCCGACCAATTTATTCTTCGAGATTTTAATTTTATCCGTTTATTTTAGATAAGTCAGTCGTATAGAGAATTGAGCACTGAAAGTGTGAAAATATGATCGGAAAATTTATTGTTGTGTGCTTCAACTAGTGACGACGCGAGACTCTCATCGATCTCGTATACATACTCTTTTTCTTCATATAAGATTTTTTACTTACCTTCCATTCTTGTATTTCTTATAAAATATTGTCTCTGAATTTCGTGTCAATATTACGGTTGTCTGTGGTGAGAAAACATGTGAATTCAGTCCTCGTTATTTTCAACACGTTAATCCATATAATGAACATACCTATTGATATTATTATGCTGACTAGTATCAATAACCAAATCGCTCGCTTCGCTCGCGACCTGACCGGCCTTCGTCCGCTTTTTTTCATTTCCATCCGACCTCTCAGGTCACTATTGGCGTATTCAAAATACTTTCTCATATTATCAACAAAAACCCATACTACACAAAAAACTCTTTTACACTCAAAGAAGAACTCGACAAAATATACATTCCTTCAAACCATAAACTTTTTTCATTAGATGTCAAATCATTATACACAAATATTCCAACATCCCTCATACCCACTATTATTGACAAAAACTGGCAGGCAATTTCATCCCACACTCTTATTCCGAAAAAAGATTTCATTGACAGCGTCCAATTGACTCATGGTTCCTGTTGCTTCCAATTCGGAAACAAATTTTATCAAGAAATCTATGGAGTAGCAATGGGATCTCCTATTTCCAGCACAATCGCTCAACTAGTTATGGAGTTCTTAGAAGAACAAATACTTAAAGATTATGTCAATGATATCACCATTTTCAAAAGATATGTCGATGACTGTCTTATCATTACATCAGAACAGAAAATACAAACAATTTTAAATTCTCAAAACAATTTCCATGAAAAAATTAAATTCACTCTTGAAATTGAATCAGAAAAAAGTTTAAACTTTCTAGACATGACGATCATTAGGCAAAATAACAACTTAATAACAAAATGGTTCAGAAAACACATCAATACAAACAGAATCCTCCATTTCGACACAACACACTACATCAAACAAAAAATTTCTCTAATTATAAACTACATAGACAGATCAATGAAACTTACTTCACCGTCTCTCAGGCCTATCACTTTACTCTCTGTTACATCACTTCTTCAAGAAAATGGTTACCCAATAAAATTAATCAATAAAATTCTCAGACAACGAATCCACATATTATATATTACAAAAAAATATACACAAAAGATCCTACATCACATATACCTCTTCCATACATTAAAAATCCTTCCGAAAAAATTGAAAATACTTTCAAACCATATAAGAATATCAAAAGTGCTCACAAACCAAATATCCAAATAGAAAACCTTTTCACAAAATTAAAATCACTAACACCAATTCAAGACAAATCAAACATCATATATAAATTCCATGTAAGGTGTATATATTGGACAAGCAAAACAAAAATTAAAAGACAGATTAAACGGACACAAATACTCAAAATTACCAACAGCTTTACATAAACATACACAAACATTAAAACACAAATTCAATTTCGATGAAGTTAAAATCGTAGACTACGAAAAGAACAAAAAATCAAGAGAATTTCTGGAAATGATTCATATTAGGAAAAATGAATATTCAATAAACGATAGGACAGATATTAAAAATTTACACAGAATATATTCATTTTTATTTGATAACACATGACCCAAATCAAGTCTCTGTCTATTTTTCTTCTTTTTTCTTTTTACCGTTACATTGTTATCCAATAATTTTCTTGTCATTTATACATCCGTCAAATTTGTAAAATCTTGAAAAAGGGTCCAGCCCGAAACGTTGATAAAGAAGTAGTAATTTTTCAATTATTCCACTTTTTGAACACCCCTAATGATCAAATAACTGAATTTCATCAATAAAGAAAATATTTTTTTTGTAATTCGGCCGAATTTCGATGTGAATGTCACGGTGTGAATTTTTTGTGGGCCATTTGGGCTTTGCTGAAACCAAAGCGAGGATAATTTTGTTTGAAGTAATATTTTCTTCGTTTTTTTTCTCATACTATATTCCTTTATTCTATCATACTTCATCAAAAAGAAATCTTTTTTTTTATAATTACATTTTTTTATTAGTTGATTTCTCGTTTTTGGAATTTTTTTTGTCATCTTGGTTGTGCTCAAACCACAGCGATGATATACGGTTGTAAAGTATGGTGTGGTTGATATATGATGTATCTGAAAGCGCGTTTCGAAATTCCATTTTTTTTCAAGTATTTATATTAGTATTTATATCGTTTTATTAATATCATAAGTCATAAGTCACATTTTTTCGATTTCCTTTTTCAATTATATGTATTGAGACTTTTTTTTCCTTTCATAACGATAAACTTCTTTTTAACCGAGGATTTTTCGTTAAAACATTGAATACATACAGATGGCTATAATAATAATTATAACGTAGCATTTATTTTTTTCCATGGGAGATAACTAAAAAATATTACGTCGATGAAAAAAGTTTTTCACCGTCGCGGTTTCGAACCCGAGATCACTCATTATGTAACCTACCACTCGACTACCAGGACTACGATAACGCGTACACAGAGGCGTCCAATTTGACCATTGAAACAAAATCATTGCGAATTAAACGAACTCGAAATAACGACGAGACTCCATCCGGACGCGATCGGTAGGCGAATTTTCGGAATTTATAGTTTTTATTCAGTTCGTTCGATAGGTACATCGATATTTGCCCTGCAAAGGCCAGACCGGCTCCTTCAATTTACATCTGTCAACGCGTCCGTTCGGAACTTTCCGGACCGCAATGGTATACCTTCGGCACACAAGAGGAATCTTCCTTGAAAACGGCTATTCCTACGGCCTAACGTTTCTTGGACGATTCGTAGTTAATTTTTTTTTCGAATATTTTCGTGTAAGCGATAATTTGATACGTGACGTAATAAAGGAGATATCACCAGGAGAAACGTTTTTCGAGCGGACGGTTTAGTTTTGGAATTTTTTGCGGATAATTGGTAGATTCTACGTCCACGACGTCTGGAAAAGAAAAAAAGCCGTATTAATTACCTATTCGAAACAGGCATTTCAAATTTTTAGGAGCTAGCTGTACCCGACTGAAATCGATTCGCGCCATCCTACTTTTTTCTATTTCTCTTATGATAAGTCCTACAGTTTCGGAACCTTCTAGCGAAAGATTGCTCACAATAATTGAGGAACATCTTTAAAAGATCGTTGCGTCGTCTGACGTACACCCTCCGAGATATAAGCAAAAAACGAAAAATTTTTCCCTTACGAATTTTTTATTCCAAGAAGGAGGGAGCTGCAGAATCAAGCGGCAGACAATAAACGAAGAACTATCTTTGCCCTTTTCGAAAATGTATCTCGCATCTTCTAATCGTACGTACTTCTCGAGATAAAGGCTTTTAAAAATTTCGCGAAAATTAGCGATTTTCGGTTTTTCGCAAAAAAACGTATTGAGTTTCTGGTTGAAGAGCAAGGAAAAATACCCACGATAAAATACTGTTCTTCGCGGACCGTCCAAGCCCCCTTTCGACCCCCTAGTCCCCCGACGAACGTTACAAAAAATTCTCGAAAAAAAAAACACGCGACCGCCGATAAGTCTATAACGGACGGACCGATCACGTCTGTTTTCGAACTTGTCCAAAAGAATGTCGAGATCTACCGATCGCTACCAAAATGAACCTTTTATCCCTAAAATTCGGCCCGCTAACCTTTCTACATCGATTCGTGCGACGCACATTTTTTCGTCGGATCGATCTCACGCTACGGTAATATAGCGGTTTTACAACCGTATATCAAAAAAAAATAATTATGCACTTCGTTACAGTATTTACTTGTCGCTGAAAATTTTTTCATATTTTGAGACGAGACCACTCGAGACGAGACGAGACGGGACGAGACGAAACGAGGCGGAACGATACGAGACGAGCCGAGACTAGACGAGACTGAACTGCTCCGAGACGACACTGAGGATCGTTCTCGTCTCGAATTTTTGAGACGACACGAGACCGTCTCATCTCGCGTCAACACTACGACTAGGTCGACGAGAAAAATAAAGCGAAAATACAAATCCGCGTTGCATCCAATTATTCAAGGATTGTACGTTCGCAACGTTCCCATTAACAAACGGAAACGGTTGAATTTCCTCCGGGTTTCCGAAGAATTCAAGCCGGAATTGGAAACGTTCCTGATTGCTTACAGTGTCGCATTCCTTTCACGAGGAAAAAGTGCTAAAATTCGAATGGGCCACGTAATCGAAGCGGTGCCCGAAGAGTTCGAAATATCGCTCATGTGGGAAGAACGATAAATCGCGAAAATCGCCGTCGCAGATAATCATAAAATGCATTTTATCGTTCCCAAGGCGAGAGCAAGAAAACCGTCGGAACGATATCAAGACAAACGTTGAACGGATAGATCCCAGAAACGGGGCGGAGGACGGGCGGCGCTACACCACCTAACGAAGTTTGTTTTCAGTTATTTCAGTTTCGGTTAATACAACGTTACGGCCGAAAAAGTCCATTTTCTAAACTCGCCCGCCAACTTCGTGACAATACAATTTTCTTATATCTCGTTTTTCCCGTCGAGATTCGCTTCAACTTTGTTATATTTATACAAACCTTTCTCCGCGGAGCCCCGGCACGGCGTCTCACACCTAATAGAAATTACTTTTTCGGTCGTGTTACGAAATTGGAATTGAAAAGGCCATTCCTGGCGGGGGAAAATCAAAGAATTTCCGCGCTTTCCACTTCGAAATTAGTTCCCGGTCCCATTGCAATCTCATCAAGATAAGAACTTTCGACGGCGAGAGCCACGAGTCGGATTTTCTGTATAACCGAGACTTCTTTTCTATTAAATCGTGCGGATTCTGCGGCGATGTAATTTTTCTAGCGTTATCGTATTGCACTTCGGCTCACGTTCATTTTATCTTTTGTTTGCTTTCCTTAAAACTTGGTGCTAGAAAAGTCACCGCACCATCTGCACAAGAAATTTTCCAATCTTTATACCGTTTCGAGTAATATTTTCTACGGTACCGCCTCGAGGAGGTGTGTGCAATCGCAATCCGCAGGTATCGAACATAACAGTACCGGGGTCAGGTAGAGCACAGTTCTAGATGGAGTTTAACAACGGCCCGGACGGATAAACTCATTGTTGTGACAATATGTGTACATTTATGCGTATAGGTATAACCCGATGTATGGCAACAGTTACTTCGATTGCTTGAATTACTTGCATATTTCATTCGCATTTCTTTTTCTGTCGCAAAGCTCACGCTGCGAGCTTATTAGCCGACCAGATAGGTGTGACGTTATTTATTGAATACTGAAAGCGAACGGTTCGATTTTCAGTTCTTGTTTCCGGGATATCTTAAGTGAGTGAGCTTTACGTGATGGTGCCGTTTTTTTGTCTCTCAAATTACTACGTACCTCCCACGAATTTTATCAGTTTATGATAATTTCGCCTACGATATGCTGATTTGATCACCTGTTCTCTGAATTCATCTTATTTACTTTCGCACAAGGTGTGACCTTTCATAACCTAGTGGCTACGTCGCATGGAAAACTATTCGTAATGCACGCACGCGCACACGTACGCGTGTGCGCGCATGCCCACTCACGTTAAACACACTTGATACGTACAAACTTCACCCGGTGACGGGATCGAAAACAAAACCAATGCTCTTTAGATCACACAACTGAAGTAAAAAATCTCTAACTAAATCTAAATATATACAGGATGAAGCAGAAGTATGGATACACAAGGTTAACCTCGTAGCGGTTCATAGTAGGAAAACACACTTTTTGGAAATGAGTGCTTTTTGGGGCCAACTCAAAAACATTAGATTCAAAGACACCCCAAGTGACACATCATTTTAAAGGTCTCGATACAACATGGAAAACTTTACACCTCTCTACTCGAACCCAGTACAAAGTCGCGGCTCTGGAAATAACAAAATTATTGGAGTTTACTCCTTCAGAAACGATATATAAGGCGCCCGATACGGAAAATATATGGGCAGTGAAATCGAGTGTTATAGTAGTATCGGATTCATAGGAGCACGAATTTGCATAAGGTAAACCGCTTCCCGTAGACTTACGGCGTGAACCCGGTGCTCGTTGTTTTTGTACCTCCAAATACTACAAACGCTTAGTCCAATTTTCGTTTCACAGTTAAAAAATTTTTATTCATTTCGCGCTTAAATCCTGTCAATTCATGTACGAGTAGTGTTGGAAATTGAGATTCAATTGTTCATCATTCTCTTTGTATGCGCCCCATGTGAACTGCGTTTCTATTCATAGAACCTAATCAGAATTGGCAACGCATGTTGCAATAGTATGTGACGTCACACAGTGATATATCACTTACACGCCGGAGATAACGAGCGAGGATTTGGTGTATTTTCGATAATAATAGGGAAATTCAGACGCTGATAATTTAATTTACGATGATTATCTCCGTGGACCGTTATCTCGATATGAACGATGCTGGGTTCATGTCTAATGGGCCGCTCGGTCGCAGTTTCCACACGTATGTAAATATTTGTGTATCGCAGATAGAATTTCGATGGTGCAAGGCAAGAGCGGTATAACGCGAAATTGCTCTAACCGAACGTTCGCGGACGGATTGTGTGCATTAATGGCGATCTTTAAGGCGATATAAGATCCGTTACTCAGTATTCAGCGACGACCACTTAAGGAGCAACTTCCAGTTGCATCATTTATAACAATGTGCGATTTATCTGAGGATGACTGGATAAAATCCGAAACTATTTCATGGAGCGACAAGGAATCATTCATCGTCAATGTTGTAAATTGTATTCAAATCTTAACTGGGTAATGTGTTTCATTAAATTTTATCTGTTGCGTTGGATTTATAACCGTGCTGTACGTTCAGCAATTTCTCACTCACCACGATATCCTTTCCTTGTATCAGGAAATGAATTATTTATATTGGTCGGTATGACTTATAAATATCAGAAATAACTAACGAGCGTCGTAACTAGTAAACGAATATGTAACCGATAAGAAGAGTGCTCGATAAAACCAAAGCGACAATGATAAAAAAAAAACATTCAACTTTCCTCGGGCAACGAAGCGGCTGAAATATTCAAATTCATGTTAATTTTATGACATAAAAATGATACGACGAGCTTAGACAGCATCCCGACAAGCGTTTTTCACGCTCAATGGTCCGATACGACCGATTTTCCTACACAGTCGAAGAATTAATTATTACTACACGAACCCGGTAATTCCATCCCAGAGGACGGATGTCGATCATTTTCGGCGTATTCATTATCCAAACATTTATATAACACGATTTTATCGTCGCTTCGTATTTACCTGCTACATTTCCACCTAAAATAGTCGATGTTGTCGCCAACAATGTCGTTTAATCGACTGCGACCACGGAATTTGCACCTGCATCTTCACCGGGCTGCGTAATCACGAAATTACCGTTATCTTAATAACTAATTACCGCGATGGTAAATCATTGTTAATTCCAAACATTTCAACGATAAAGTCGACAGTTGTTCGCAAGAGGATGACCGATTGTCGGTGAAATCATCGTGACGACGATTTATGTCGGGTACTTTCTCATACAAGGTTTTCTGCAAATCAGCGGAGTGACAACCGAGTAAACTTCGGCAAGTCTGAACGGAGATTTCATCTATTCTTCCATGTGGGATAGCTCGGATGATGTCAGCGACATAGTGATAAAGGAACGCTCATTGGAAGGATAATCTCGTCTCGTCTCGTCTCGTCTCGTCTCGTCTCGTCTCGTTTCGTTTCGTTTCGTCTCGTCTCGTCTCGTTTCGTCTCATCTCGTCTCATCTCGTCTCGTTTCGACTCGAGTGGTCTCGTCTCAAAATATGAAAAAATCTTCAGCGATGAGTAACATAACAAGATTCAAGCGCAAAAAATTGGCTATATTTGATATCGATATCGATAGCCTAAATTAGACGTAAACAAAAAAATCATACCATAATAACATCGAAATAGTGCCAAATAACCCGGGTAAAACTGAAAAGTAAAACCTTCAAATTTTTAAAAATAAAAATCTGTTTTTTGCAACTGCTGGTCGATATTGCATTCAGTCAGAACATTTGGATGAAAAATTGTTGCGAAATGAAGGGATATGCAACACTATTTTTGTATTCACTTTTTTTTGCCTAAAGTATGAAATTTGAAACAAAACATTTCTCAAGGTATATATGGAGCAATATTTATGCTTTTTTCGGTCAGAAATATTCAGACTATTGGTGTATTTCATCATTACTATCTACTGTCTGATAACATATTAGATATTGAATACACTAATTTGAATTTGAATAGGACATAAAAAATCTGCATGAAATGGGATACGCATTTTTCATTTTGAATTCGATTTCAATAGTGGAAGGTCAGAAGATTGAAAAAATTCTACTTTTTTGTCAATTAAATGACCAATTCAACTTGAAAATTCATTTATTCCTGTTTATATTGTTATTTTTGAGGCAATTATATCAAATATAAAATGAGTCCTTTGATTATCAATATTTGCATTTACTAACAATAATTATTCGTCCATAAATAGGAATTTATATCACCACCAAAAAATCATTTTTTTATAATTTTCCACTATCTATATCATTTTTTTCGAAAAAGGTACACCTTTTCCACCATTTATTAAAATAATACGTGAAATGATCAATTTTGTTAGGATACATATCAAAAGAAGACGTAGTTTGAAGAAAATCTGCGGTTGAAATTAACGTAACATCTTTTACCTTACTGATTTCATTCTTGGATATAGTTATCTTTTCATTTCGAAGAAACTCAAAAATCAATTTTTTTGTTAAATTCATTTCCCATTCCAATCGAGAAAAATTGCAGACCTTTCATTACCTCTTTATTTTCTTGAAAATTATCAGAAATATTTTCAGTTGTTTCTTTCAAATAATCCATGATGTCAAAAATGTATGACGGAATTATTTTTACAAAATATCACATTGAACCAGCATTTTAATTCGATTCTTTGTCTGTTGTACTATGGTCTCTACGAGGCTTCTCGAGACGAGACCGAGACGCGACGAGACCAGTCTCGAGTACCGCGGCATCACTTACAGATTCCTATCGGATTGTTTCTGAATATTAAATCCCAGTTTGCTTCGATTATTTGAACAGTCAACTCGGGAGATATACAGGCTGTCCCAATGAAAAGGGGACATGCTTTTGAACGGTAATTATGTGAAATATTAACAATAGAGAAAAACGATGTGAGGAGTAACGAGTTGGATTTCGGGGAAAACTCTATTGGAGAAGAGAGATATGAGTTATCTTTTTTGATATTTCTATTGATATTAATATTCTTTCTTGATGTATTTACCCTTTTTGTATATATTTTTTATTTGATTATAAAGGGTTGATAAATATTCAGTAATTCAAACAATATATTATCGACGTTTCGGTTGAACCCTTTTTTAAGATATGACAATTTAAATATTTGACAATGTTGTTATAATAAGTTTTCTTAAACTGACAAATAAAAAACAAAAAGATGAAGACCTGATATGAATTATTTTTTCAGAATAAAGTTGAGTATATTTGATTCAAATTTCGAATATCTGTTCTGTCATTAATTGCTTTAGAGTTTCTTTTGATATGAATCATTTCAAGAAATTCTCTTGCTTTTCTGTTTCTTTCTTAATCTAGAATTTTCACTGTGTTAAAATCAAATGTATGTTTTAATGTTTGTTCATGTTTATGTAATGCTGTTTGTATTTTAGAGTATTTATGACCTTTTATTCTTTCTATCAATTTTTGTTTTGTCTGTCTAATATAAACTCCGTTACAATCTTTACATGAAATTTGGTATACTGTTAGATTTATCATTTTCTAGTATTTCCGGTTTTAATTTCGTAGAAAGTTGTTTCATTTGAATATGAGGTTTAAGTGCTATTTTGAAATTTGGATAAGGTTTGAAAATGTTGGTAATTTTTTCAGAAAGATTTCGTATGTATGGGATTGGAATATATGTTGAATTCTCTTCTTTTTTCTCGATATTTGTATTTAACGTGTTGTATAGTTTGTGTATACGTTCTTTCATGATTTTGTTTTCGAATGATATGGGATAATTGTTCTTTTAAAGTAATGATTTTTTGGAGTGTAGAATAGCGAGTCTGTGAATTGGTGAGGTTAGTTTGATTGATCTGTCTATATAGTTTATTATGATGGCTTTTTTTTGTTCTATGTGATGTGTTGTGTTAAAATCGAGAATCCTATTTGTATTAGTTTTCTTCCTAAACCATTTTGTTGTGAGTTTATTTTCGTCTCTAATAATGGTCAAATCCAAGAAATTTAAGCAATTTTTCGATTCAGTTCTGAGAGTAAATTTAATTTTTTTCATTTGTCAGATTATTGTTACTAAGAAAACTTATTATAACAACATTGTCAAATATTTAAATTGTCATATCTTGAATATTGTTTGAATTACTGAATCTTTATTAACCTTTTATAATCAAACATATCAGAAGAGATTAAAGATAATAATAATGACATATTTTGTGTGTGAGATATTTCGAAATTCTTGTTTTTGGCCGATTTCGACTTGTTCTGATATCTCGGTTATTATTGGAGTAAAGTGGGAATGGTTTGGGTATTCTACAGGCACTTTTTTGAGTAGAATGCAATGGACATACAATAATTTTTTTTCGTTTTGGTTCTTGAGTTATAAAGTAAATCTGAATTTTTTTAATACGATCGCATGATATGTTTTTTCTCATTTGAACTCTTTTCTTGAAAATTTTGATATTTCTAAATTTTTCTTTATTCTCAGACATAGCGGGCTCATGCGGTATGTCAGAAGATTATTTTCAATAGCACTCCCAGAGTAAGTCCTTTATGCTCTCAGTGCGTCTGAATCTAAAAATGTTTGTGCATTTCGATAATAATGAAAAATTCGACACGTTGGAATATAATTGGATATAATTCCAATGCAGCAGGAGAAAGTTATTTGAATCGTTTTCCCGAGTTTATCGAACATCAGACTATTATTCTTCACCAAATATTTTGACGCGCCATTGAAGAGACGTAAAGAGCCGCGGAAACTCCGAGGACTGCTCGCCGCACAGACGATAACGACGCACCAATTTAACAGGCTGCCTGTTATGTTTTCAAACTGCAAACATTTGTAATTTTGTGAATAGCCAATCAAGTCGACAATTAAACTATTTACCGAATGAAGATTTTTCGTTTCGCAATTTTTCTATTTAAAGATAAATCATGTAAAACTAAAACATTCTGATGAATACTTTGGAAATATCGTCAGGACAGAAAATTCACGGAAATGTTTACGTAGATCTGCTCCGAAATTTCAGTAGTATAGAAAAACATTCCGGAAATATTTTGCAAGTTTCATGAAATGAATCCCCTTATTTACGATTAAAATAGATCATGTTGCTCAATTTTAACAGAAATTCTGTGACGAAGATTGATAGCATATATGAAAGTTTGCGTTTAAAACATAAACTCTGCATGAGAACAAATTGTGATTTATCTAAGTTTTAGGGTGCGGATGGGAGTGATGTTCAATTTAAAGTTGCATTCCTCCTGAAATATGATGAAAAAACAAGATAACAAGCTCGAAGCGTACAGACGATTATGGATATCACGAAAGGTTTTTATGAATGGAACCGTTAACAACCATCAATTCTATCGAACATACACTTCAAACAACGTTGATCGCACTTCCACACTACGTGAAGGCGCCATTATCGAATTCAAAATTGCAGGATCTATCATCGTTGAAGGTGTATCCCATTCACGGTAGTTGTTGCAATTACAAAGCAGCTAGGCAATTATCACTTATAGTCCGACCCCACCTCGTTGGCGAATAAATTTCTTTCACCTCCGCCTCGTCGTAAATTTCCACGTTGGGCGGAATAGGAAAAGGCGATCTTTAGAACTCTTGTCCCATTATAAAATAACGGATAATTTCAGTTATCACTAATTGAGTAAATTGTTCTTCGTTTCGAATTACCGAGATTACTTTGAATACCACCTCATCGCCGTCAAAGTGTCCGGCGCGGTTTCGCGCTTGGCACACCGTCGAAGTCCCCGCGCGCAGCGAGTGACGAACCATTGACGCGTTTAATTTGCCTTCGGAATCGTTTCCATGTCGCCAGGGGCGATATTTTCTATTCCAGAGTCGGTGGAAAGGAATTTTTTTCCGCGTCGCGACATTCGCCGGGGAAAAAGTTTAACATACCGTTTCGAAATCTTCACAGGTGCGAGTTTTAATTGCGGCCGCATAAAATGAACTGGGAACTTTTAATTAAGCTCGAAAATATGCCCGAGTGAAAGATGGTACGTGTCACACTGGCGAATATTCCGCGGTACAAACAGATATTTTTATCTGAGTAAGGTGCGTTTTCGTGTAAATTGAGACGGTTAAATATCGTTTCGTGGAACTTGTTAATATTGGATGAACAATTTTATCTTTCGAATCAGAAAATGGGAAATATTTGCTCTCAACGAGAGGAATTCGTATTCAAATTTCGTTCGTTTGATATTTTTTATCAAACGGGTAACTGAACTTTCTTATAACTTATTAATTTATGAGAGAATAATTTCGACGAGTGGTCGGTATTTATGTCGAATCTCATCTCATCGCCTGTCGATATATAGTTGTTCGACTATGGCACAGTCGCGACTTCTATCGAATAACCGTTATAGTCGATCGGTGATTACAAGTCGTTATCGTTATTAATCGCGCAGGTGTGGCCGATCGTTTTCTATCAATCAATCTCTGTATCGCGAAAAATGTTGTTTAACGATAAGCACGAGTCGGAACGACAATTTGTCACGAATATTTCGTTACCGAATTCGTTACGTCGTATATTCAGAAGCAATTTTGATATTTCCAGGACGTTGAGCACGAAAAAAGAGTAACTGTAAATCAATCTCTTTGAACATAGATAAATAACTGTCCGTGTAAATGGTATGATAAATTGAAGCGATGATAAATTAAGAGATCGTTTATCAGATAAAACATGACCTTAATGAAAGTGTTGTAGATTTCGTGACATTGATTAAATTGTTGCAACGTCATCGATTTTTGAGACGTCCTATGGACGATGAGTAGAAACATTTTGTGTTAATTTCTATGTAACCGGAAACTGAAACAAGTCGTGATGGGCTATTTTAATTAACCGTCTCTTCATAAACGAAAGCCTTTTATTAATCAAATAGAGCGCAACGTTTCATTAAATGACGCTTCTGCAACCATATTTGTACATATGGAAAAACTGTTGACGGAAAATTATGTGTTTTTGCACTTTAATAATCAACAGGCATAGAAGCGGCTCTTAGGACGATCCGCTCCTCCCTCGAAGTAGGATGACACAAATCTGCTTTTCTAATAATCAGAATGATCGAATGGGAGGACAAGTATTTTTAACTTCCTGACCGACTGAGGTCAAAACTATAAAGTAGGTTTTATTCACATTATTTCAAGTATTGGAGCTATTATATCTGAGAAATCTCTAAACATAAAAAGTGAAATCAGGAACAAATTTAACAATATACTTACTTATTTCAAAAACAAATGGAATTTGAATGGTAAAAACACAAAAAGCGGATTTAACTTTTACATTAAAAAAAAACAAAAGATTCCTTAGAAATAATGTTGAATGTTAGTAGAAGTAAGAAAGCAGTCTCAATGTTTGAAGAAGAATATGAAAATAAAATGCTACCAATATTAAAAGATACATGTCGGACAAAAATTAAAGGAACAAAAAAATTTTCTACATTTTTTGGCAAATTTCAACAGGCTGTATTTTCGTGGAAAATACTCATACAGGGTATGAAGAATATTGCTTTTGAAATTTGGAGACCCTAGTTTCAGAATTTTCTGGTCAGAAATTTTTTGGAGCACAAAAAAAAATTTTCTAAAATTTTAATTATTTTATTTCACTCTACGGGTTTGAGAAATTTTTTTCACCTTGACCAGTACATAGATCGCATAGCCTGCTTATTCAGCTTCAATATGCTTTTTACGGGGGTCAGATACGACTATTTACCTTTGAGATATCCAATTTGGATCCAACAAAATTCTTTTTCACTCAACTGTCGATATCTCTAAAACTAGTGGTCGCCTAGCGGGCAAATAGGGGGTTTCTTTTTTGCAGAAAATTGACTTCAAAAATCTGTTACGCTTGTTTGGAAACATTTCTTTCCACTCGTAACGTCAACGTGAAAAAAGAGCAAGAATGCCATTTTCCCTTTTTTTCGGTTAGTCGACTGTATGTTCAGCAATATTGGTGGGAAATGTTAGGTTACAAGGAAATTTATCAGTCTAATGTACTCCAAGAGCCCTTCTAAATTTTTAGATCTATAGGTTCAGCGGTTTTCCTGCACCGATTGTTTAAAATTTCGAAAAAATTAATAGGAACGAGATTTTTGTTCGTTAAACGGGACTCAATCTTTTTTAAAATCAATTATTTCATTTTTCTTTGAATTTTCCATCGTTTTTTAGTTTTCAGAAGATTGATTAAGGAAAAATAAATCCAAAAAAATTTCGAAAATTTCAGCAAAAATTATTTTTGGAAATTGAAAAAAATTTTTTGGTTACGATTGAGAAAATTCTGTAGAATTTCCTTCGGAGAATATTGAAAAAATAAAAGGAGAAAACATTTTTTTTTCCGAAAATTTAGAAAAAAAAAATCAAGAACTCGTGTTACCACGCGCCGTTTAATCGCGGCTTTAGGGATATCAACTTCAATTTTATTCGATTTTTTAAAAAAAAATAAAGGTTTGAATGTGCTCATAGCTTGAGCGAGATAATTCAAAAATGATCTCTTGGTTTTATGCAATTTTTTTAAATTTTCCGAACAAAAATTTTTGAAAATCAATTGTTTTCAGTTGTGAGAAAAAATATTATTCTTGAAAAATTTTAACATTTCTGAGAATTAAATTTTTCTATCATGAGAGAAAATTTCTTCCACATTCTTTTCGAATTCTCAGAAATTATTTTTGTAGAAATTTTCGACATTTTTGGAGAATAATTTTTTTCAATCGTGACAAAAAATTTTTTTTCGAAACATTTTTAAGTTTTCGAAAATTATTTTTTCTCAATCGTAGGAAAATTTTTCTCTAATTTTCAAAAATTATTTTTGTGGAAATTTTTGGAATTTTTGAAAAATTTCTTCGGATTTTCTTCCTCAATCAATCTTTCGAAAACACAAAAATTGATTAAGAATTAAAAAAATGAAATTATTCATTTTTAACAAGATCGAGTCATGTTTAAGGAACAAAAATCTTGTTCCCTTAATTTTTTCAAAATTTCAACCAATCGGTCCAATTTTTTCCCAATCAAGTTGACTGAAGTTTAGGTCGCAAAAATATTCTCATGCCTGTAGAGTGAAATAAAAAAGGTAAAAATTTTGGAAAATTTTATCTTTGTGCTTTATCCAATTGCATGGTTACCGGTGCTCCAAAAAGTTCTTAAACTCTTTAAACTTTTTGTTCCCTGTAGGACTATTACAGCGTGTTGAAAATGGTGAAAAAATGTTGAAAATTTTGTTGTTGTGAATCTTAAATTTTTCATTAAAAAGTTTTTTTTCAAATGGCGTAAATCCGAGGTCTTTGTCTGAAGCCGTTTCAAAATGGCTGAACAATTTCTTTAACATATATGAATTTTTTTTCTCTCTTTGTCACAGGATAAATGCCACAGAAATTGATACATTTCGATGAAACTTTGTGGAGATGTTGGTTTTGATAAATCTTCGGATGAGTTCGTTTATCAGTTCAATTAGAGAGTATTTCCAAAGATATTTTTTAGGATCGCGCATCAACATTCTTTCGTGTATGAAGACCTTTATAGCTAATGGTGTATGCATATTAATTTTTGATTTCGACGTAAAACTGTTTATGTGTTACATGTGGGATGAGGAATGTCAACAATACAATAACAAAAAAATCATCCATTGTGGTTGCGATTTGGTTCGTCAACGAAGAAATGTAAACGTTTTGACTTCATTACCCAAAGAATTCAATCAATATTGAAAATGGTGATATTTTCAATGAATTTTTCGCAATTTTTCAAGGGATATTAGAATGTAGAAAGCGGTTTTCATTTTCTTTCAGAGAACTCAAATTGTATCTCAAATAGTGAAATCTTCAATTTTCCCCCAAAAAATGCAATTTCTCAAATTTCCGATCACGAAATTGAGAAGTATCTTAAGTATTTTCCAGAAAATTAGAATTTTTCCGATTTTTCTTTGAACAATTCACACTTTTCTCAAATTCTAAAAACCCACATCAAATCTTCAAATTCCTCAAATTCGTCAGCTGTTGAGTAGGAAGTTCCTTGATGTCAATTCTTAGAATATCAAAACGAATATACTTACGTAGTTGGTAATCAAGTTAACATCAACGGTTGATGAAATTGAAATGCGGTACTCACCTGGAAACAGAAAAAACACATCATAATACGATGGTGTAGGAAATTTTGTAAATTTTGAAATGAAGGTTGCTTAAAATATGACAATTTTGCTCCCATGTGATTGAAAAAAGCACAACTTTTTTCGGTCACAGACCCGGAAACAAAATGGTTTGAGGATATGATTATATATATGTCGGTGGAGTCAAAATGGTAGGTAATATGAAAAAGTTAAATATATTTGCACGTGAGAAAGAATTCAAAAGAAAATATTCAGAATTTTCAGACCAATCCTCTTCACAGTATGTCTTCCAATATAAACCTCTAATTCTGAATCTTCTAATCGAATTAATTGGCCGTCTCAGAATATATTCAGCGTACGAAAAAGGTAATCGGAAGTATATATTTTATTCTCCAATTGGATACGAAGATCAAATTGTCATCGTGTCATAACTAAAAATTAAAGAAACGTACTAGGTCATTAAGAAAATCTCAATTGCATTTGGTTAGTTAATTGGATTGATATTATCATAATTCTACCACTTTGTATTATGAAAGGATTACGATCGTTTCTTCTCGCTAATTCTCGGCCCCTAAGCTAGTTTAAGTTTTCCGTTCCGAACTAGCGATTCATCAATCATAATTACTGCAAGCTGCTCGACTAATAGACAGCTCCCCTTCCCTTACGAACCCAGCAAAAATCAAAAATGATTAATAATGGAAATTACGCGGACAACGGAACCGACGACCGACCAATCCTTCTTCCTGATCCGTGATTGTTAAATTATATCTGAGACCCTTTTTGCCTCAGAAAAACCGGCATTAAATTGTAAAACGAAACGGTACATCTAATGAAGTTAAAACTTCTCAAGTGTGCCGCCGTGCCGCGCCACGCCGGCCAGTGACATTTCGTTATACCGTATTTTCCTATGAGTTGTTAGTGCGGTATGAATAAAAACTGATACTCCTTAATTGAATATTGAGGTTTGAAGATGAATGGGCCCATTAAGAAGCGAATCCATTACCTTTCAGTCTTTAGCAAATATAGGACTTTTCGAGAGCATCTGCTTCATTACTCTTCGGTTAAACGAAGAAAAGCTGCTACAATTTCAAAAGCGACGTCTGCCTTTCACCGCGAATTATGAACGAGAAGTTACGTAACATTCTTCTCTCTTCACTCTTTCAGGCTCCCGCCTCGTCAAAGAAATTTCCTCTGCTCTTATTGCTATTGAAGAGTGGCTCGAGTACTTTCCTGGTCGGTTTTTATAAATTTTTTTCCTCGTTACCGTTCGCTACTTTTCGCAATAACTTTTTCGAATGCCCGAGCACCGTTCTTCACTATCGGAACGAGTCGGCTGCGACGTTTCTCATTACGGGCGGGTTTTTAATCAATTTTATTTCACTCATCGATGTCGCTGGATGGATGACGATTCTCCGTCCGCTCTCTTTCTCCGATCCGACCGACAGGAACGACACGAGGGATTTCGTTCGTTCGGAGACGTGTTATCGCCAATTTGCTCGTCGTGATCGTTGCGCTATAGATCGACGGACCACCAAAGTAGCGGATCGACAAATCGGATTTTTTTTATCGATTCGATCGGCGTTACTTCCAACTGGATGTTTAACGGCACCATCCGGGATTCCAATCAACTTATTTTTAACGCGAATGATTGCTGAATATTTATTAACGTTTGGCAGTTAGGTTTGCAATATTATTACAAGTATATATGTATATATAATTGTGAGATTTTTAGTTTGGCCTTTTCAGAGAATCAGAAAATCAACTTTATTTTTGGTTACAGACGTTTCGGAAAGTTTCCCTTCGTCAGTATCAATAAAACTATGAATATACAACTTGATTTTAAACATAATATAAATTAATGTTGAAAGCTAACTGGATGTGTTTGTCGTAGAAAATCTGTATTCATTCATCGATGAGCGAGTTGTAAATTGTATTCAGATTTCGGATGTCCGTTCTGTTGTTCATAGAATTTTTATCTCTTCGGATGTGGATCATTTCTAGTATTTCTCTCGATCTTCTTTGTTCTTCGAAAGCAAGAATTTTTGTGTTGTCGAAATCGATGCTGTGACTTTCGGAAACTTGGTGAGTCTTGAGAGCGGTTTTTTGTTGTCTTGCATATTTGTGTCCATTCAATCTATCTTTTAAATGTTGTTCAGTTTGGCCAATATAAATTTTGTTGCAATCTCTACAAGGAATACTATAAATGATGTGGGACTTTTTTAAAATTGGAATTTCACTTTTTAATTTGGAATATTTGTTCTTGACCTGATTTAGAGGTTTATGGGCGATTTTGATGTTGTATGGTTTTAAAGTTCTTTCTATTTGATGTGATACTATGGGAATGTAAGGCAGACTAATGTAAATCGGTGATGTTGACGATGATTTTGGTTTATTTTTTTGTTGAGAATTGTACAATTTGTTCAATCTTGTTTTGATGATTTTATTTATAATATTTGGGGGATAGAAATTTTGAATTAATAGTTTTTTTGCCAAATTAAGTGCATGCTGTCGATGAATTGGAGAGAATAATGTTAATGCTTTATCGATGTAAGATATGATTATTCCCTTTTTGTGACTCATAGGATGTGATGAATGGTAATTGAGTATTCTTGTTGAATGTGTATCTTTCCTGAACCATATTGTTTCTACTTTGGTTTTATTTCGTATTAACGTCATATCAAGAAAATTGAGTTTGTTCAATTTTTCTTCTTCAATTGTAAATTGTAGTTTATGATGATTGTCTTGTTATTACATCACAAGAAAACATTCACCACATTCTCACAAAATTCAACAGTTTTCACCCTAAACTACAATTTACAATTGAAGAAGAAAAATTGAACAAACTCAATTTTCTTGATATGACGTTAATACGAAATAAAACCAAAGTAGAAACAATATGGTTCAGGAAAGATACACATTCAACAAGAATACTCAATCACCACTCATCACATCCTATGAGTCACAAAAAGGGAATAATCATATCTTACATCGATAAAGCATTAACATTATCCTCTCCCATTCATCGACAGCATGCACTTAATTTGGCAAAAAAACTATTAATTCAAAATTTCTATCCCCCAAATATTATAAATAAAATCATCAAAAAAAGATTGAACAAATTGTACAATTCTCAACAAACAAATAAACCAAAATCATCGTCAACATCACCGATTTACATTAGTCTGCCTTACATTCCCATAGTATCACATCAAATAGAAAGAACTTTAAAACCATACAACATCAAAATCGCCCATAAACCTCTAAATCAGGTCAAAAACAAATATTCCAAATTAAAAAGTGAAATTCCAATTTTAAAAAAGTCCCACATCATTTATAGTATTCCTTGTAGAGATTGCAACAAAATTTATATTGGCCAAACTGAACAACATTTAAAAGATAGATTGAATGGACACAAATATGCAAGACAACAAAAAACCGCTCTCAAGACTCACCAAGTTTCCGAAAATCACACCATCGATTTCGACAACACAAAAATTCTTGCTTTCGAAGAACAAAGAAGATCGAGAGAAATACTAGAAATGATCCACATCCGAAGACATAAAAATTCTATGAACAACAGAACGGACATCCGAAATCTGAATACAATTTACAACTCGCTCATCGATGAATGAATACAGATTTTCTACGACAAACACATCCAGTTAGCTTTCAACATTAATTTATATTATGTTTAAAATCAAAGTTGTATATTCCTAGTTTTATTGACACTGACGAAGGGAAAGTTTCCGAAACGTCTGTAACCAAAAATAAAGTTGATTTTCTGATTCTCTGAAAAGGCCAAACTAAAAACCTCACAATTATATTGGACAGAGAAAAATAATCGTTTCAAACTATGTATATATAATGTATGGTTTTAAAGGTGTTATTTCTCACCAACCCGGTGATAGGGTATAATTTTGAAAATATTCTGAAAAGTAAGTCACGGCGGGACCGGGAATCGAACCCGGACCTCCAGCATTACGCGCTGTTGCTCTACCACTAATTGAAAAATAAGTCATAGTCGGGGTAGCTTAGTGGTAGAGCAACAGCGCGTAATGCTGGAGGTCCGGGTTCGATTCCCGGTCCCGCCGTGACTTACTTTTCAGAATATTTTCAAAATGTATGGTTTTTATTTTCGTACCTTGTTTATATAAACTATAAGAATCTTTGAGTTTTTTGGTGATCCAGCTTTATTTTAAACAATTTACAATATTTAGAACGTTTCGATAGAGAGTCTATCTTTGTCAGCTATCTAAAATATAATAATTCACATATGAAAATGGAAAACGAATTTGATATTCACGTATTCCATATGTGAAATATTTTATTTTAGATAGTTGACAAAAATAGAATCTCTATCGAAACGTCCTTAATATTGTAAATTGTTTAAATAAACCTGGATCACCAAAAAATTCGAAGATTCTTATAGTGGATATGTATATATACCTACCACACGGACGTAAATATCCCCCACCCCATCTAAATTGGAAACGGTTTAAGATATCAATTTGAAATTTGGAGGGTCAAAATAAACCATAAGTTACTGCAATTTCTTGTGAAACCGACAGTCTCAAGTTGCAAAATGGCCGCGGGACGCCATTTTGAAAAAAAAAACTAACTAGAAAGGGGGGTCGTGTGATACCTCGTTTGAAAGGTATTCTTATGACTAACTCAAAGCTCGAGTATGAAATTGTTAATGTCACCCTGTCAAAGATAGCGACTCGTCAAAGTTACGGCTTGTAAGTAGCACCAAAAATTCTCTTTGGTAGCACACATCTGCTTCTAAACTGAAAATGGTTTAGGCGATCGATTTGAAATTTGGACAGTAAAAATTAAACGATAAAATTTATTTATGGGTGTGTGCTACCAAAGAGAATTTTTCGTGCTACTTACAAGCCGTAACTTTGACGAGCCGTCATCTTTGACAGGGTGATAGTAACAATTTCATACTCGAGGTTTAAGTTAGACATGAGAGTACCTTTCAAACAAGGTATCACATGACCCCTTTCCATTTATTTATTTTTTCAAAATGTCGTCCCGCCGCCATTCTACAACATTAGGCTGTCGGTTTTACAACAATTACAGTAATTTATGGTTCATTTTAACCCTCGAAATTTCAAATTGATATCTCAAACCGTTTCCAATTTAGATTTAAAAAAAAGTGGAATTAAATGAAAAGAGATTATTGAATTTTATTTTATTGATTCCAGATGTTCATAGGTTTTGGTTTACCGGAAAATTGTATGCGGAACATACTGGATCTTCAATATAATGTTCACTAATTTCACTTTACCTCATGACAGATGCGATTTTTGCACACGAGTTTTGGTGAAGCTTCCACCGTAAAAACTGACGCCCAGACTAGCAGACCAAGAATAACGGACTTTAAATATTTCATTATAATATTTTCAATCTTCCCTTCAATGAGACTGTCTCATGAATGGCAAGAAGGACTTTGCTGCTTTTATACTTAAAATTTCACTTCAATTTTCCTGCTGACAACTAGATTAATGTAACGTGATATGATAGTAATAATCAGAGTGAAGGTGCATTTCAATTTTCCTATTTCGTTAAATTTTTTCTTATCATTTGCAGTCAACTTGTTTTTCATATTGCTGAAAGTTAGTGAACACTAGTTCGAATCATTTAGATTTTTTGCTTCTTTGGAACCTCAAAGAAGCTTCGCAATATTCAGGATTTAAACCTATTGAATTTTAAAAATAAATAAAAAATGGAGGATTGAATTTCCATATGAGTGAAATAAAATACGAAATTTCTGTACATAAATCAATTATGATGTAGAAAATATACATGAATTAGATAAATTTGTCGCACCTATCACATAACCAGGAAATTTGGACCAAATTTCTGATAATCCTGAGGAAAGTCTATGGCAGATTACAGAATATCAGACGTGTTTATCAAACACGGGTTTGAATGAAATTCACATTAGGTCGATGAACTGGAAAGTGACAACAAAATCAAATCAGCGTACTGTGACTTCTATATCTTCTCTTAAACTGTCTAAAAGTTCGGAAAATCTTTTGCTCCTAAGTAATCTAAGAGCTTGCTAACTTTATTTTAATAACTCCCACATGAAATTGTGAAACAGTAAACGTTTTTCGAAGTGAATTGTTACACTTCAACAATCGATTTATTTCTGGATAAATATTGGGTAAAATTATTTCTGAAGAAATCATCAACATGTTCTCTAGAAAATTTATGGATTCTTGAATTTTCCAACATTGATTCGAACGTTGAAGAACTTTCTTGAAATTCCTCGAAAATTCGAAAAACCTTTTCCATATTTTTCAGTTTTCGGATCATTAATAGAACTTTTCCATCTCCGATGGAGTTTTCTCATGGAATCATTCGAAAGTCAATTTACTTTCTCAAAATTACAAGCTAATTGGAGAAATGATTCCAAAGTATTATTTCGTTCAACTATCACCGGTGAATTGAAGAAAACTTCTTAGACTCACTTGGATTTTTCCAAGTCTATAATCGTCTCGCTCACTAATCCAGTCAAAAATGAATGGTTTCTCAGAAATATGATAAACGTTGGCATTTCTCACCCGCCTACCACTTTAACACATCATTTACCTTAAGTGAATAAGAAATGTGCCTAGCCTCGTGTAAATTAATTTATAGTTTTCAGATATTTGGCAAAATATTGATCTCCAGAGCAAGCTCCAATATGAATTCAATAACCTCTCAGTTCCGAGGAAGCTTGGAACATTTAACTTAATTGGATTGCTTCAGATAATATCACGAATCATGATATGAAAAGTTTGGTTCCATGAAATAATGAGCTAAATTCAATTATAAATTGTTTTCCATGAAGTGAAGATCTTTATTTTTTGTTTACTTGGGTTTTCTCCATGCCTCGCAGTATATACTGAAAATTATGTATCCCCAAAATGGCTATTCGCATTTGCTCGATGAACCCTCCGTGCATTTAAGAATACTGCATGTTTAACATAACCTCATTGCGGAGTATTCACACTGATTACTCCTTGACGCCATCCGGCTCGAAGGACCAATGAAGCTGCAAGTGGTTATACCGTCACTAACGAAATATTCTTGTGGCTTTTTCCATGAAACCTCTTGCATGGCCCCACAATTAACTTGTTGGGGACAATAATTTCCTAACGTATTCCTCATAAAAAGTTATACGTTCATATGTTCGATTTACAGTCGAATAGTCACATGTAATAAAGTGAGTTCCCATTTGAATTTGATCATCAAATTGATCAACGAATAAAATGGAATTATTCATTGTGTAGTTACGATATTTCGGTTCTTAAAGCAATGCATTCATTTAAAATTAAGAACGAAATAAAATCAATTCAGAATGTTTATGTTTGAACATAAAAAAGATATAATTAAAACTGTGATTGCTCGTAAAGCAGCCGCAATTGTTATGTCAAAGACATCGTTCGAGTTGAATTAAGATTAAGCGACGACATAAAAAATTCAGTCTTCTATAGACAACATAATTTTGAACTTTCATTTTTATCCGGTTGCATAATAAAATTTCAATCGTCGTAATTTATAATGATAATCAAACAGATACGTATTATGACGCAATATAATCAATGATATTGTTAAGAACTAATCGGGAGTATCAAATCGACATCAATCTTGGCTTTTCATTTATTGCTTCAGCAACGATTTATGTGATAAAGTGGAAATCAAATCGATGAGATTTTAATCAGTGGATCAACGTTAATACTGCGCAGCCGCACATTTGTGAATAATTCCGAACGGGTAGGTACAGTGGGTTGAAAAAATTTCCAAATTAATATTGGCTTGACTATATCTCCGGATGAGTTATTTATTATGATTATAATCTTAACACTTGTATTTTGATTAAACAGTCGAATTCATTTCAATAATCTCGTCGATTAACATTCTTAAATCGATTGGGACGATAAAATAAACCTCTAGGCGATTTTTGGTATTGAATTGTTAGTTCCAGCGCTCGATATTCGTTTTTCAGCCGTTTTTATGGTTTTTGGCGAGATTACATTCTCTAATATATATGTTTTGAACTAGATACATACTTTTAATTTCAGGTCATCTCTTCATACAGCTGTCACAGACTTATTGCAGACTTATATACAAGAAATTTTCATTGATTCGAGAATGTTTTGTCACACCTAAGGAGGATATTGACAGGAAACTCAACTCAGTGGTGGGGCAAGAAGCAAAAAGCACCTGCATCTGGCGGAACCTGCGCAGCGCGGATATAAAAACGTTCTCGCTCGTGATTGGTTGAATTTGAATTCGACGGTTTGCAAACCGCGAGTTCCACGTTTTTCACTTGAACCCGCGCGCGCGCAACAGCAAGTTTCTCTCTCATTCATAGAATGAGACAGCGCGCGGCAGCTGTGTCCATTTTTTGCTTCACTCGATTACGTAGCGCGCTATACGAACAAATTTCGGACATGCTGACATGTTTTCACAATTGTCAATTGAGGAATACAGCGAACTCATGAGCAGCTGTACAATTGATCTACAATCGACGTCAAACAATCTTCTTTGACGTACAAATAATAACCAGCGATAAAAACAGATGGCGCTGTACGATGCCACAATTTTCAATTGCAGTTTGAAAGCCCGGAGATTTATTTTGAATTCTGAAGAAATACAACTTTTTTCTACAAATCGATCGTCCGGAATTAGTGGACCGACGTTAATCAGAATTAATTGAAAACACTTTACGGTTAATTCCGAACCAATTTCACGAACATATGTTCGATGTTGAATATAAATGTTAAATTCGCCTATTTTGTCCGCACCTTAACAAGCATGATAGAAGCGTCCATTAGCATAATACGTAATATGTAGATGAAAGGATCTTGTACAAAATGCAAAAGCAACCGAACGATCGTTCTCCGACTATGGTATATAGGAAGCTGCATAAAGAAATGAAAAGAACGAGTTGTTCCAGCATGAAATAGACGGGATTACCGCGTTTCATCTCAATCGAGAATACGAAACAGATTAACTCATTAACATTCGTGTCCGGTTCGGTCGATATTGCAAAAATAGACTCGATCACCGAACAGATTAGATTACAAGTGGCGGGATTATGTTCGGTCGTCGTTACTTTCCATTCATTGACCGCCACTGGTATCTGGAAATAATGCCCATAGAGAATTTATTGTTACAACAAGAATTAAGCTAATTATAGCGTGGATAATAGACCATGTCTTGCTTATTATGTTGGACGATCGAGATAGTGTTCGCCGCTGAAATAATTGCAAATATTATTAGGTATTAGGAAGAGGAGTTGACAGTGTAATTACGTTAGTTACGAGGAAGTGATTCCTCATGAGTATTCGAAATGACCAAGAATGGAGAGAATTTTGTCCACTCTGAGAGTTTCAATAGCTGTTCAATTTTTCTAGAACACGCAAAAAGAGCGCAACATTCATCGATTTTTCAATTTTCATCGGATTGACATGTTTGGTAAAGATTTTAGTGCCGCGTCTATGAGAGGATTTTTCGTGAAATTTTCATCACGGTGCGGCCACTCTACGAGTTGTAATCGCTGTCCAATTTTTCTGAAACACACAAAAAAGCGCAACATTTAACAATTTTTCAATTTTCGTCAGATTGACATGTTTGGACTAGATTTCGGTGTCGCATCTATAAGAGGATTTTTCGTGAAAGAGTGCTCTCACTCTACGAGTTGTAATCGCTATCCAACATTTCGAAAACACGCAAAAAAAGCGCATTATTTATCAATTTTTCAATTTTCATCGGATTGACATGTTTTCGGCTAGATTTCGGTGTCGCATTTATGAGAGAATTTTCAGTGAAAGTTTCATCACGATGCGGTCACTCTACGAGTTGTTATCCAATTGTTCGAAAACACGCAAAAAAGCGCAACATTTATCAATTTTTCAATTTTCAATTTTTCATCAGATAAACATGTTTGGGCTAGATTTCGGTGTCGCATCTATGAGAGGATTTTTCGTGAAAGAGTGCCGTCACTCTACGAGTCGTAATCGCTGTCCAATTGTTCGAAAAGACGCAAAAAAGCGCAACATTTATCAATTCTTTCAATTTTTATCAGATTGACATGTTTGGGCTAGATTTCGGTGTCGCAGCTACCAGAGGATTTTTCGTAAAAGAGTGCGGTCACTCTACGAGTTGTAATTGCTGTCCAATTTTTCTAAAACAAGCAAAAAAAGCACAACATTTATCAATTTTCATCGGATTGACATGTTTGGGCTAGATTTCAGTGTCGCATCTATCAGAGGATATTTGGTGAAAGTATTATCACGGTGCGGCCACTCTACGAGTTGTAATCGCTGTCCAATATTTCCAAAACACGCAAAAAAACGCAACCTTCATCAATTTTTCAATTTTCAATTTTTCATCAGATTAACATGTTTGGGCTAGATTTCGGTGTCGCATCTATGAGAGGATTTTTCGTGAAAGAGTGCCGTCACTCTACGAGTCGTAATCGCTGTCCAATTGTTCGAAAAGACGCAAAAAAGCGCAACATTTATCAATTCTTTCAATTTTTATCAGATTGACATGTTTGGGCTAGATTTCGGTGTCGCAGCTACCAGAGGATTTTTCGTAAAAGAGTGCGGTCACTCTACGAGTTGTAATTGCTGTCCAATTTTTCTAAAACACGCAAAAAAAGCGCAACATTTATCAATTTTTCAATTTTCATCAGATTGACATGTTTGGGCTAGATTTCGGTGTCGCATCTATGAGAGGATTTTTCATGAAAGAGTGCGGCCACTCTACGAGCTGTAATCGCTGTCCAATTTTTCTAAAACACGCAAAAAAGCGCAACATTTCTTAATTTTTCAATTTTCATCGGATTGACATGTTTGGGCTAGATTTCAGTGTCGCATCTATCAGAGGATATTTGGTGATAGTATTATCACGGTGCGGCCACTCTACGAGTTGTAATCGCTGTCCAATATTTCCAAAACACGCAAAAAAACGCAACATTCATCAATTTTTCAATTTTCAATTTTTCATCAGATTAACATGTTTGGGCTAGATTTCGGTGTCGCATCTATGAGAGGATTTTTCGTGAAAGAGTGCCGTCACTCTACGAGTCGTAATCGCTGTCCAATTGTTCGAAAAGACGCAAAAAAGCGCAACATTTATCAATTCTTTCAATTTTTATCAGATTGACATGTTTGGGCTAGATTTCGGTGTCGCAGCTACCAGAGGATTTTTCGTAAAAGAGTGCGGTCACTCTACGAGTTGTAATTGCTGTCCAATTTTTCTAAAACACGCAAAAAAAGCGCAACATTTATCAATTTTTCAATTTTCATCAAATTGACATGTTTGGGCTAGATTTCGGTGTCGCATCTATGAGAGGATTTTTCATGAAAGAGTGCGGCCACTCTACGAGCTGTAATCGCTGTCCAATTTTTCTAAAACACGCAAAAAAGCGCAACATTTCTTAATTTTTCAATTTTCATCGGATTGACATGTTTGGGCTAGATTTTGGTGTCGCATCTATGAGAAGAGTTTTGATCGCTGTCCAATTTTAGATATTGGTGAAATACACTTGTCATTAATAGAAGTCCAAAAAGATTCATAATATTTTTCTAGCGGAAATAAACATATCACGTCAAAAAGAGTTTGTTGTTATGTCAACATGGTTAGAATCCAAGTATATAAAATTTGAATAAATCACACTTTTTGCGTCTATATCTTCTTTAGAATCGTGCATTTCAAAGGGGGGATAGGCAGGAACCGCAGACCATGTTTAGTGCTCAATAAATTTATTAGTCAATTCCGAATGAAATATTGAATTTTCCCATAAATTGTTAGTGCTACGCGACCGTTACTTTCATTCACATAGAAAATTCAAAACGAACACCATCAATCACTTCGCTCGTATATCAATTATACGTCGAAATTTCCATCGTGTCGTTACCAAGTGCGAAAGTATCAAAAACCGTATAGAACCAAAATACGGTCGGCTCGAGTTGAGGCGCAATTCTGGCAGCCGTCCATTCGGTAGACTTTTTCCTGCAACGAAGTAGCGCCAATAAAATGCAAATTCCCGATTGTTACGTAGAAAATTCGGGAATGATAAGTGTAAATCTGGAATCAATGAAAACGCGATAAATCAGAAAATGCCGGCGGCGGTACGGAATGAAAAATATCGGTAGGCTAGTTCCGGACAGAGAATAAATCGAAATTGAGCGAAAGGCCAAATGTTACCCTTCCGGAAAACGGATCGGTTAAACGTCGGATAAAATCTACGCGCGACGTGCACACAATAGTTTCCGGATTTTTTCGTTTTTTTTGGCCGGATCGAAACTGAAAAATTGCACCGGTTTTAATCCCCCGACCGGTCGATTAGCGTGGAGAGCTTTCTTTGCTTCGAGGCCGTTTTGGCAGCTGGCAAGCGTCTTTTTCGGTTATTTGCAGTGGTAAGTTGCATGTCGGTTCATCATTGGTGGGACAAGGGGGCGACGACAACAGTTGGTCGGAGAGATGCAAAGATGCGTGCATTTCTCGGAACGCGGTGCAAGCTGCAATTTCGATTTTGGAACCCTGCGTTCGTTACAAACGAAAAGGTTGATGACTTTCCGCCTCTACCTGGAAACTCTTTTGTGATGGTTTGTTTCTGCAGTTTACGGCGGTTTTATGGGCTGCCGAATATTATTATTTCCTTTCATTCACTCGACGATTCGGGTCCGAAAATCGAACAAAGAAGAGATTATTTCATTATTACATTTCGATTTTCGCGTTTCGTATCGATCGTTTTTCTCGTTTTCTTCGTGAATAGCGGTGCATCTGACCATCGCCTCATCAATTCGGACTGTTAACTGTAACTGGACTGAGATTGAAAAAATGAAGTCGTTGAACCGAAAACAGGAATACGTATCACTCGGTTCTCTTTTGCCGTTCTCGGTCGTTTGATGCCGTCTAGTATATATGCTGGTACTTATGCCATAATTTTTCCCACTTATGGTCGTTTTAGCACAGTCTCGTTCCTTCCGAGCCGACCGAGGCCATGGGAACTTCGCGGATTCGACGCGGAAGACACAATGGAAAAATTATAGTCATATAGATGCTGAACTACCAAGTTTTTTTGATCATCCAAGAACCAAACGTAGGTTTGATGTTTCCTTTTTACTAATAAACTGTGTCCACATCGACAAAACAGTACTTTGGACAAAATAACAGAATTGAGGGTTTACAGTTTTCTACCATTACAAAAAAAATTGGTTTATATCGTTTCAAGTGCCTCTATGTCTAAAGGAAAAAATCGATTTTTATATTTCGATTTTGGTTGTACTTAAAGTTGATTCTTAGCTGACAGAACCCATCGGGTTAAATTGGGCCCAGATGTCTTCTCTGAGATCCCGATTAGCAGTGGAGTACCGCAAGGCTATTTGCTGAGTCCTCTCTTGTATTATATTTGCACCGCTTGTTTTGCAGACAATTAAGGCTCAGTATCATGCGGGCGATACACAAATATTCGTGTGATGTCCAGTCGATCATGTTAGAGAATACAGGGTTGGGAGAAAGTATGGAATCAAGTAAACATCTTTTAAACGACAAAAATTATATTAATGAAATTTTGCAGGATAGTGCAATGGAACAATATGCATCTGATGTACATTTTTTGTTGATAATATCTGCTCCTCCTTTAATTTAAATGTGACACCCTATATACTTTTTTTTGGAAAAGCTTGTTATTTCGAATTTACACATACTGAGTTTAGTGTAAAAAAATCTGTAAAAAAGATAAATATAGCACTTTAATCAGTCTCCTTTGAGTGTTCAGCATTAGAGCAAAAAACCATTTAGATAAACATTGGGCAACTTTTTGTTTGAAAGGAACAGTTAATCGTCATAATTCAAGGTATTGGTCAAAGGAGAATCCTCCTTGGATTCATGAAGCACATACCCGGCATCCACAGAAGTTGAATTTCTGGATGGGAATTGTCAAAATTAGGCTTATAAGCCCATTTTTTGTCAACGGAAACTTGAACGGTGACAAGTATCTGGATCTACTAAATGATGAAATTATTGCTGCACTTCAACAGAATGGGCAAGTACCACAAAATATTTTGGTTCAACAAGATGGAGCTCCTCCCCACTATGATAGACGAGCTAGGACTTTTATGTATGCGAATTTTCCAAGTCGATGGATTGCATATAGAGGATTCATAGTGTGGCCTGATCGTTCTCCGGATCTTAACCCGTTAGCTTTTTTCTTTGGGGTTATTTGAAATCACGCGTTAGACGACCAACATGCTTACAGGAATTGAGACAAAGAATGATTGACGAATGTGAAACTAATACGTGGAGAAGTTTTGGAAAGAGTGACTCAAGAAATCGTCAACAGGACGACATATTGTCAACAAGTGAACGGCGAGCATTTTGAACATTTGAGGTGATTTTGTTTCTCATCATTCTAAAATAAGTGAATGTACATCTATTGTACAACTAACAGTGAGTTATCTCTCATTCTTTTCGCTTAATACAAAATATGTGAATTCAAAATATCTTTCAAAATATACAAAAATATATAGGGTGTCCCATTTAAATTGAAGAAGTTGATGCCATTTCCGTTTTGGTTTTTCTGTTTCTTGTTGTTACTTTAATTTATTTTTACCTTAATGTAGCCAACTATTTATGTAAATAGGTTAAGATGACAATCCATATAGATGCTCAAAACTGAAGTTCGCCTTTTTTCTCAATGAAAATATAACTAAGATGTTCCTTTTTGTAAACTTTTGTATATGGAGAAATTAAAGTCATTATTTTTATTATTATTATATGTATAAGGATGTGCGGCGTCGATTCTTGCTGTCTTTTCGGAACATAAAAAGCCAAATTCACGGTTTGCAACTCTTATCAATTTGAAACTTTATTATATCATCTGTGCTTAAACCACAGCGGATGATAAGAGTTGCAAACCGTGAATTTGACTTTTTATATTCCGAAATTTTATTACGTGCATTCCACAACTTGTAATGAGATACTGTTATTCGCATTTACAATTGCAACGTGATTGTTTTTCCTTTTTCGAATATGCATTCCTTTATGGACAAGCGCCAAAAAATGACTTGTTAAGGAAAGATTGAAACGAGAATTCCTCTATCGTTTTTTTTTTGAATAGGCACTTTTCCAACGCACGTTATTATCGGTGAAATCAGTCTTCTCCTTTCGGAACTATGTCCACCAGCCTATTTTTCAAAATGAAAATATAGTGAAAACGATTGAATAAACTACAGAGTGAGTTTTTCAACCTGAGACATGCAAATTACTCGAAAAGGAAGCAATATCGGAGAAAATATTGGAGCCAAAAATTGGAAGGTTTCGAGAGGGAAATTAGATGACCTTGAGTTTGACCTCGAACCTCGTTTTCAAGGTCAAATGAAGGTCGACATGAATTTTTCAAACAGGAACCCTTATGTATTTCTACGGATTCGCAATCTGCGTGAAAAGTTACGATTTTAATGGAAAAATTTTTGTTTAAAAATGTCTGGTTTTCCCAGTAAAAGCGGCCAGATTTTAGGAAAGTTTATTCTTGAATTTGTTTGGAGGGACTCATACTTGCTCCATAAACAAATGGCATTACAAAATTTTTTTGAAAAACGTTTTGTTATTAATGTGCTGAAGTTCAAGGGGAAATAATGAGAATATTTACCGAAAAAAATAAACATTTTTAAAAAAACTTTTCTCATAAAAAAATCCTAACTCTCCACACGAACATCGGTAGAAAACAATAGGGGTTCCCAGTTGAAAAATCCAAGTTGACTTTCATTTGGCCTTGAAAACGGGGTTCAAGGTTAAATCCAAGGTCGTCATCTAATTTCCCCTTCGAAACCTCAAAATTTTCGCCTCAAACATTTTCTTTGATATTGCGTCCTGTTCGAGTAATTTGCATGTCTCAAGTTAAAAAACTCACCCTATATATCTTTCTCAGAATCACAGCTATCTCAATACCAATGCAATAGAATTGACGGTTTGAACGAAAACCCAATATAAAGGAACAAACAGATATATATATATTTCTAAGAATATTTCATCAATTCGAATAACTAATTGAATAATATCTACAATGTCTATGAAAATATTCATTATTCAAGATTATATAAAATAAACAGTTTTCAATTCACATTTTGCTATAGATAAAAATAATCGTTATTATAAAATAAGCGTGGAAACGGTATCAAAAACATTTTTGACTTTTAGATGAAGAAAATTTCCTCTAATTCTCTCTGGTCAGAGAACCTTCCACAAATGCTGGTTGTGTTACCACATTGAATGGCTAGGCAAATCCGCTGGTACAAATATTCGCGCGCCTTTGGGTCTCCAGTTTCAGTGATGAGGTTCTGCCCTGGGACCTTCAAACACTGTTTCGTACGCCAGAGGGATAAATATGAAGTTGTGAGATTTAACTTTCTGGTATTCATCATGCTTTCTCTTCGCGGCAAGTTTCGCTGCAGCTCCTGCTGTTTTAGAGGTGGAATTAAAATATGATGCTGCTAAAGTGTCCACGCATGTTACGTCCCAAACCATTCGTTTTCCTTTTTGCTATGGAGCAAGTGTAACACCATCGGACCGCATCTCATCGTCACGTGACAGTCCTGAAGGTTCCAAAGTAGATGCGATTTTGATAGAACTCAGGGTGGGTTGGATGATGTGATTAAGCTCCGAGTGGCGAGAAAATCTACTTTGACTTTTTGGTGCAGCTTAAGCAATGGAAGCCCTTAGAGTCCACGTCTTTTCCACAAAGGCATTTGTGCGGGTGGTATTGAAGACATCCAAGACGCAAAGCGATGAAAGTTTTGAATTCTTGGCTATCCATAAGTGGGCCTATGTTTGGAGAGGGAATAGTGCTTTGCCACAAGCTCGATGTATGCGATTCCATAGCGGGCATTCGGGCTTCCGTGAGCTTTGGCACAACGTTGCAGACGATTCGATGACACTATGAATTATGAGGTTGTAATAATTTTGGAGGTGTAGAGAAATTTGGAGAAACGTTTGACGTTGAAGATGCTACTCGTTAACGTGGGAGACACGATGAACAACAAATCTGTAGATGTGGCTGACGTTTTCCATTTCATGACGTGGGAAACATCAGCCACATTTATTCATACTTGATCACGTTCATGAAAATTATTTTTTGGACAGTTTAAATATTTTGTTTCTTGTTTTGTGTTCTTGATCACTATCAGACCTGGCCTTGGACCCCTTTCCTCTGCTCCCTTCAGAGTGGCTAGATCACTATACACCTGTAGATTAATCTGAAATGTTCACTACATGTACTTTGATATACTTGTTTTTTTCATTTCTTTGGGTTGGTAAACAATCGACCTAAAGAGTGCAAGCGATGCCCCGAAGCTGATTTTGCATGGTTCTACGCATTGCATCAAAAAATTGTTATTTTGGTTCAAATTTTCGTCTTCCTAAATCCGAAAAGAAAAGCTTGTCTCTAGCAAGAGGACGGCGTGAGAAAACTTTGGATGCGACACAACATTTCGATATCGCCAAAATCAATTAACCATTGAATGAATTCTGTTATAATGTATTGCGTATGTCATAAAATCATTAGTTATCGCCCATTATAAAGGAAAATATGATTACAATCGATTGACAATCATATTCAATAAACTGTACGAGTGTACGTACATAAAATGCTAAATTAATCACTCGCTCATCAATTTTTGACATTCCGCTATCCAAAGCAGCTCCGTTGCGGAACTAACAAATAGGTGCTGTTTACTTATATACAGAAGGGCGTTTGTGTTTTTATTGCACGCCAAGATTCAAAATAATGATCTGAAATTTTGATCTTGTTGATGCGGATATAGACGAAAGAAAAACGAACGCGAATATAACGAAACGTTCGAAAAGCGTATATCCTGTTTTTTGGCGATTCCTTGACGGGCTCGAAGCGGATAAGATCCGATTCTCCGACAGAATACTTTTTAATAAAACCGTACAAAAGCGGGAACCGGACGAACGGGCGGATCGGATGTCGCGGTCTTTCGACGCGTCGTCGACCTTCGTAACATCCGATATTAATCGCAACGCGGCAATTGTTTTTCGACCTGCGGAGGCGGCGTGGCGGCGACCGGTCGCGGCGGCGGCGGCGGCGGCGTTACCGCGATGCGCTTTTCTCTTCGTGGAACGTCGTCGTCGTCGCCGGCCGCGGCCGTTTACGCAACCGTAATGATTTCACGCCCGAACGGAAACAATTCATCAGGACCGAACCTTCACAATTATGTCGCGCCCAGTTTCCGTCCATTCAAATGACGGATCCGAGCGGATCAACGGATCTCATGGCCTGATGCATCGATTAGCAGATTCGTGTTTTGATGTAGGACGAAGTGTCGGTCGTCGTCCCGAACGTCGATCGATATACGACATTTCCGAGGATTATTATTTTTTTCGACGACGAGATGGAGATTCGTTAAATTGTTCCGGTTGCGGAAATTTTGCAGCCGTCGCTGATGGTTTTATGATCACGTTTTTGTGGTTTAGTCCGTCTACGCCACGTTAAAAACTAAGCATCTGCCACAACACCGAAGGCACGTCACTAATGATGGATATAGTAAAATTTGTACGTTTTTAAATCTTAGTAAGTGTAATCACAGCCGTCTACTTCTTTCTCGAAGCTACACAGATCCGTTCCAACTAGCACCGGAGTTACAGATACGTGGCTCATGGATTAAGCCTGAAGCCATGCATCCAGTTTCCGTGTATACCGGTGTTCCAAGAGAATCCCTGGGCTATAGAGGATCTAGGATGTCCTATTTGCCTTGGAGAAAGAGTCAGTTTATTTATCGCTTCACTTTATATCAGCATTCAACTTTCGGAGCCTCAAAAGCAAGATCTTTAAACCAGATCGCTCGCTTCGCTCGCGACCTGACCAACCTTCGGCCTGAAGAGGGGAGCTTCGCATCCTCTTTTTTTTTATATACGGTTGTATAAACGCTATATTACGGTAGCGTTAGATCGATGCCGCGGAAAAATGTGCGTCGCGCGGATCGGATTTCCGGGATAGGAGTGCCTTTTTAGTAGCAGTCGATAGATCTCGACGGCTTTTTGAACCAGTTCAAAAACGGACGTGATCGGTCCTGCCGTTATCGAGGTATTGGCGGTCGCGCGTTTTTTTTTCGCAAATTTTTTGTGACGTTCATCGGGGGACTAGGGGGTCCAAAGGGGGCTCGGGCGGTCCGCGAAGAACGGTATTTTATCGCCGGTATTTCGAGCTGCAAAGGAAATAACCGCATAGCGGGAAAACATGGAAAAGTTGGAGGTAAATACATATTATGAGATGAGCGTCGTAACGGGGAAAGTCGTTTTAGTAGCAAGAAATTAGGGCGAAAGGTGGCTCTATGCAAACTTTGAAAACAAGATTACACGCATACATTATCAAAACCTTATGAAGGAGGGTGATATGAAAAAGAAATTTCTGCGATGAAGCTAGAAAGGTGATGAATGGAATTATAAGGTGATATAGAAGTTCCTCCGGAGAAAATACGTCACGACATTTGATCCAATATTGCGAATGATTATTTATGTCGTGATCATTTTGGTTATTAAAATAAAAAGCAGTCTCGTCTAACTTTATCTATAATACGTTCCGTTCTTTCAACCATTGGTTCTGCTGCATGAAGGCCGATTCTCACTGCGTCAGGCACTGGCATGGCACGTTCTCGGCAAACAATTCAAATAGGATTTATGTGTTGAATAGGGTATCCACTTTCAAACGATCGTCGTCAAGAGTTGTATATTTTTTGTCCGCAAATATTTGTCGATACATGTGCTACACAGCTCATTTAGAATAGTGAAACATATAGAAGAATATCTGGGAAAGAAATCACCTAACTTCCGACGCTCGGTTGGAAGTGTCACCTAACCTAATAACGATAAGCAAGTTTTGTGAAACTCTTAACCCAACATGTTTTCATTTTTGGAAAATTTAAACTAACAGATATCCACGTATTTGAAACGTGGATGATGACGTCATTCTACAGCTACCCTTCCGACTGGTGACCAATGAGGAGCGTCCATGTAATAACGTAACGGTTCACGTGGCCAGAAATACTATTTAAGTAAACCTCCTTCGAAGAAGTTATTAGTTGTGTTCTATACTTCGCACTCGAAAGTATTTCCCGAAAACCCACCGTTATTTTCAACAGAATGGACAGATTAAGTTCTACTGTCATCGAAACTTCAGAAGTTCAGAGTAGTACAGACAAAAACTACGAAAATTTCAAGAGAGGCCTGATGGAAGCTAAAACGGTGCCGAGGGAAAGGAGAAACAAAGTACGATCCAACGCAGACAAACGAGACAACTTGTGCACATTTCAACCGAGAATTTATTGAAGATGTTGAAAGAAATGTACTTTTTTGACCTTGACGGATTGTGAATGTAAAAAGTCACAGATAAAGATGACGGAAGCGCGAAGGAACGTGGTTGTTTCTTGTGCGCTGAACCACATTGGACACTCCACCCAGAAAGGAAGAGGACAGGAGCAAAATATATTAATCATATTTGACAATTCATTTTTTTTTGTAAGCTAGAATAAGTATTATAAATGTAAATTAAGTTTTGTAAGCACTTGGTCTGCAGGACTGTATAAGACATTCATATAATAACGGTAAGCAAATTTTGTAAAACTTTTAATAAAATTCGACAAATATATCCGAAGTCTGAACTCTACCCGCATGTTTTCATTTCTGGAAAATTTAAACCAACAGATATCCACGTATTTGCTACGTGGATGATGACGTCATTCTACCGCTACCTTTCCGACTTTTGACCAATGAGAAGCGTCCACGTAAAAACGTAGTGGTCCACGTGACCAGAAATACTATTTAAGTAAACCTCCTTTGAAAAAGTTATTAGTTGTGTTCTATACTTCGCACTCTAAAGTATATCCCGAAAACCCACCGTTATTTTCAACAGAATGGAGAGATTAAGTTCTACTGTCATCGAAACTTCAGAAGTTCAGAGTAGTACAGACAAAAACTACGAAAATTTCAAGAGAGGCCTGATGGAAGCTAAAACGGTGCCGAGGGAAAGAAGAAACAAAGTACGATCCAACGCAGACAAACGAGACAACTTGTGCACATTTCAACCGAGAATTTATTGAAGATGTTGAAAGAAATGTACTTTTTTGACCTTGACGGATTGTGAATGTAAAAAGTCACAGATAAAGATGACGGAAGCGCGAAGGAACGTGGTTGTTTCTTGTGCGCTGAACCACATTGACACTCCACCCAGAAAGGAAGAGGACAGGAGCAAAATATATTAATCATATTTGACAATTCATTTTTTTTTGTAAGCTAGAATAAGTATTATAAATGTAAATTAAGTTTTGTAAGCACTTGGTCTGCAGGACTGTATAAGACATTCATATAATAACGGTAAGCAAATTTTGTAAAACTTTTAATAAAATTCGACAAATATATCCGAAGTTTGAACTCTACCCGCATGTTTTCATTTTGGAAAATTTAAACCAACAGATATCCACGTATTTGCTACGTGGATGATGACGTCATTCTACCGCTACCTTTCCGACTTTTGACCAATGAGAAGCGTCCACGTAAAAACGTAGTGGTCCACGTGACCAGAAATACTATTTAAGTAAACCTCCTTTGAAAAAGTTATTAGTTGTGTTCTATACTTCGCACTCTAAAGTATATCCCGAAAACCCACCGTTATTTTCAACAGAATGGAGAGATTAAGTTCTACTGTCATCGAAACTTCAGAAGTTCAGAGTAGTACAGACAAAAACTACGAAAATTTCAAGAGAGGCCTGATGGAAGCTAAAACGGTGCCGAGGGAAAGAAGAAACAAAGTACGATCCAACGCAGACAAACGAGACAACTTGTGCACATTTCAACCGAGAATTTATTGAAGATGTTGAAAGAAATGTACTTTTTTGACCTTGACGGATTGTGAATGTAAAAGTCACAGATAAAGATGACGGAAGCGCGAAGGAACGTGGTTGTTTCTTGTGCGCTGAACCACATTGACACTCCACCCAGAAAGGAAGAGGACAGGAGCAAAATATATTAATCATATTTGACAATTCATTTTTTTTTGTAAGCTAGAATAAGTATTATAAATGTAAATTAAGTTTTGTAAGCACTTGGTCTGCAGGACTGTATAAGACATTCATATAATAACGGTAAGCAAATTTTGTAAAACTTTTAATAAAATTCGACAAATATATCCGAAGTTTGAACTCTACCCGCATGTTTTCATTTCTGGAAAATTTAAACCAACAGATATCCACGTATTTGCTACGTGGATGATGACGTCATTCTACCGCTACCTTTCCGACTTTTGACCAATGAGAAGCGTCCACGTAAAAACGTAGTGGTCCACGTGACCAGAAATACTATTTAAGTAAACCTCCTTTGAAAAAGTTATTAGTTGTGTTCTATACTTCGCACTCTAAAGTATATCCCGAAAACCCACCGTTATTTTCAACAGAATGGAGAGATTAAGTTCTACTGTCATCGAAACTTCAGAAGTTCAGAGTAGTACAGACAAAAACTACGAAAATTTCAAGAGAGGCCTGATGGAAGCTAAAACGGTGCCGAGGGAAAGAAGAAACAAAGTACGATCCAACGCAGACAAACGAGACAACTTGTGCACATTTCAACCGAGAATTTATTGAAGATGTTGAAAGAAATGTACTTTTTTGACCTTGACGGATTGTGAATGTAAAAAGTCACAGATAAAGATGACGGAAGCGCGAAGGAACGTGGTTGTTTCTTGTGCGCTGAACCACATTGGACACTCCACCCAGAAAGGAAGAGGACAGGAGCAAAATATATTAATCATATTTGACAATTCATTTTTTTTTGTAAGCTAGAATAAGTATTATAAATGTAAATTAAGTTTTGTAAGCACTTGGTCTGCAGGACTGTATAAGACATTCATATAATAACGGTAAGCAAATTTTGTAAAACTTTTAATAAAATTCGACAAATATATCCGAAGTCTGAACTCTACCCGCATGTTTTCATTTCTGGAAAATTTAAACCAACAGATATCCACGTATTTGCTACGTGGATGATGACGTCATTCTACCGCTACCTTTCCGACTTTTGACCAATGAGAAGCGTCCACGTAAAAACGTAGTGGTCCACGTGACCAGAAATACTATTTAAGTAAACCTCCTTTGAAAAAGTTATTAGTTGTGTTCTATACTTCGCACTCTAAAGTATATCCCGAAAACCCACCGTTATTTTCAACAGAATGGAGAGATTAAGTTCTACTGTCATCGAAACTTCAGAAGTTCAGAGTAGTACAGACAAAAACTACGAAAATTTCAAGAGAGGCCTGATGGAAGCTAAAACGGTGCCGAGGGAAAGAAGAAACAAAGTACGATCCAACGCAGACAAACGAGACAACTTGTGCACATTTCAACCGAGAATTTATTGAAGATGTTGAAAGAAATGTACTTTTTTGACCTTGACGGATTGTGAATGTAAAAGTCACAGATAAAGATGACGGAAGCGCGAAGGAACGTGGTTGTTTCTTGTGCGCTGAACCACATTGGACACTCCACCCAGAAAGGAAGAGGACAGGAGCAAAATATATTAATCATATTTGACAATTCATTTTTTTTTGTAAGCTAGAATAAGTATTATAAATGTAAATTAAGTTTTGTAAGCACTTGGTCTGCAGGACTGTATAAGACATTCATATAATAACGGTAAGCAAATTTTGTAAAACTTTTAATAAAATTCGACAAATATATCCGAAGTTTGAACTCTACCCGCATGTTTTCATTTTTGGAAAATTTAAACCAACAGATATCCACGTATTTGCTACGTGGATGATGACGTCATTCTACAGCTACCTTTCCGACTTTTGACCAATGAGAAGCGTCCACGTAAAAACGTAGTGGTCCACGTGGCCAGAAATACTATTTAAGTAAACCTCCTTTGAAAAAGTTATTAGTTGTGTTCTATACTTCGCACTCTAAAGTATATCCCGAAAACCCACCGTTATTTTCAACAGAATGGAGAGATTAAGTTCTACTGTCATCGAAACTTCAGAAGTTCAGAGTAGTACAGACAAAAACTACGAAAATTTCAAGAGAGGCCTGATGGAAGCTAAAACGGTGCCGAGGGAAAGAAGAAACAAAGTACGATCCAACGCAGACAAACGAGACAACTTGTGCACATTTCAACCGAGAATTTATTGAAGATGTTGAAAGAAATGTACTTTTTTGACCTTGACGGATTGTGAATGTAAAAGTCACAGATAAAGATGACGGAAGCGCGAAGGAACGTGGTTGTTTCTTGTGCGCTGAACCACATTGACACTCCACCCAGAAAGGAAGAGGACAGGAGCAAAATATATTAATCATATTTGACAATTCATTTTTTTTTGTAAGCTAGAATAAGTATTATAAATGTAAATTAAGTTTTGTAAACACTTGGTCTGCAGGACTGTATAAGACATTCATATAATAACAGTAAGCAAATTTTGTAAAACTTTTAATAAAATTCGACAAATATATCCGAAGTTTGAACTCTACCCGCATGTTTTCATTTCTGGAAAATTTAAACCAACAGATATCCACGTATTTGCTACGTGGATGATGACGTCATTCTACAGCTACCTTTCCGACTTTTGACCAATGAGAAGCGTCCACGTAAAAACGTAGTGGTCCACGTGGCCAGAAATACTATTTAAGTAAACCTCCTTTGAAAAAGTTATTAGTTGTGTTCTATACTTCGCACTCTAAAGTATATCCCGAAAACCCACCGTTATTTTCAACAGAATGGAGAGATTAAGTTCTACTGTCATCGAAACTTCAGAAGTTCAGAGTAGTACAGACAAAAACTACGAAAATTTCAAGAGAGGCCTGATGGAAGCTAAAACGGTGCCGAGGGAAAGGAGAAACAAAGTACGATCCAACGCAGACAAACGAGACAACTTGTGCACATTTCAACCGAGAATTTATTGAAGATGTTGAAAGAAATGTACTTTTTTGACCTTGACGGATTGTGAATGTAAAAGTCACAGATAAAGATGACGGAAGCGCGAAGGAACGTGGTTGTTTCTTGTGCGCTGAACCACATTGGACACTCCACCCAGAAAGGAAGAGGACAGGAGCAAAATATATTAATCATATTTGACAATTCATTTTTTTTTGTAAGCTAGAATAAGTATTATAAATGTAAATTAAGTTTTGTAAACACTTGGTCTGCAGGACTGTATAAGACATTCATATAATAACGGTAAGCAAATTTTGTAAAACTTTTAATAAAATTCGACAAATATATCCGAAGTTTGAACTCTACCCGCATGTTTTCATTTTTGGAAAATTTAAACCAACAGATATCCACGTATTTGCTACGTGGATGATGACGTCATTCTACAGCTACCTTTCCGACTTTTGACCAATGAGAAGCGTCCACGTAAAAACGTAGTGGTCCACGTGACCAGAAATACTATTTAAGTAAACCTCCTTTGAAAAAGTTATTAGTTGTGTTCTATACTTCGCACTCTAAAGTATATCCCGAAAACCCACCGTTATTTTCAACAGAATGGAGAGATTAAGTTCTACTGTCATCGAAACTTCAGAAGTTCAGAGTAGTACAGACAAAAACTACGAAAATTTCAAGAGAGGCCTGATGGAAGCTAAAACGGTGCCGAGGGAAAGGAGAAACAAAGTACGATCCAACGCAGACAAACGAGACAACTTGTGCACATTTCAACCGAGAATTTATTGAAGATGTTGAAAGAAATGTACTTTTTTGACCTTGACGGATTGTGAATGTAAAAAGTCACAGATAAAGATGACGGAAGCGCGAAGGAACGTGGTTGTTTCTTGTGCGCTGAACCACATTGGACACTCCACCCAGAAAGGAAGAGGACAGGAGCAAAATATATTAATCATATTTGACAATTCATTTTTTTTTGTAAGCTAGAATAAGTATTATAAATGTAAATTAAGTTTTGTAAACACTTGGTCTGCAGGACTGTATAAGACATTCATATAATAACGGTAAGCAAATTTTGTAAAACTTTTAATAAAATTCGACAAATATATCCGAAGTTTGAACTCTACCCGCATGTTTTCATTTCTGGAAAATTTAAACCAACAGATATCCACGTATTTGCTACGTGGATGATGACGTCATTCTACCGCTACCTTTCCGACTTTTGACCAATGAGAAGCGTCCACGTAAAAACGTAGTGGTCCACGTGACCAGAAATACTATTTAAGTAAACCTCCTTTGAAAAAGTTATTAGTTGTGTTCTATACTTCGCACTCTAAAGTATATCCCGAAAACCCACCGTTATTTTCAACAGAATGGAGAGATTAAGTTCTACTGTCATCGAAACTTCAGAAGTTCAGAGTAGTACAGACAAAAACTACGAAAATTTCAAGAGAGGCCTGATGGAAGCTAAAACGGTGCCGAGGGAAAGGAGAAACAAAGTACGATCCAACGCAGACAAACGAGACAACTTGTGCACATTTCAACCGAGAATTTATTGAAGATGTTGAAAGAAATGTACTTTTTTGACCTTGACGGATTGTGAATGTAAAAAGTCACAGATAAAGATGACGGAAGCGCGAAGGAACGTGGTTGTTTCTTGTGCGCTGAACCACATTGACACTCCACCCAGAAAGGAAGAGGACAGGAGCAAAATATATTAATCATATTTGACAATTCATTTTTTTTTGTAAGCTAGAATAAGTATTATAAATGTAAATTAAGTTTTGTAAGCACTTGGTCTGCAGGACTGTATAGGACATTCATATAATAACGGTAAGCAAATTTTGTAAAACTTTTAATAAAATTCGACAAATATATCCGAAGTTTGAACTCTACCCGCATGTTTTCATTTTTGGAAAATTTAAACCAACAGATATCCACGTATTTGCTACGTGGATGATGACGTCATTCTACCGCTACCTTTCCGACTTTTGACCAATGAGAAGCGTCCACGTAAAAACGTAGTGGTCTACGTGACCAGAAATACTATTTAAGTAAACCTCCTTTGAAAAAGTTATTAGTTGTGTTCTATACTTCGCACTCTGAAGTATATCCCGAAAACCCACCGTTATTTTCAACAGAATGGAGAGATTAAGTTCTACTGTCATCGAAACTTCAGAAGTTCAGAGTAGTACAGACAAAAACTACGAAAATTTCAAGAGAGGCCTGATGGAAGCTAAAACGGTGCCGAGGGAAAGGAGAAACAAAGTACGATCCAACGCAGACAAACGAGACAACTTGTGCACATTTCAACCGAGAATTTATTGAAGATGTTGAAAGAAATGTACTTTTTTGACCTTGACGGATTGTGAATGTAAAAAGTCACAGATAAAGATGACGGAAGCGCGAAGGAACGTGGTTGTTTCTTGTGCGCTGAACCACATTGGACACTCCACCCAGAAAGGAAGAGGACAGGAGCAAAATATATTAATCATATTTGACAATTCATTTTTTTTTGTAAGCTAGAATAAGTATTATAAATGTAAATTAAGTTTTGTAAGCACTTGGTCTGCAGGACTGTATAAGACATTCATATAATAACGGTAAGCAAATTTTGTAAAACTTTTAATAAAATTCGACAAATATATCCGAAGTTTGAACTCTACCCGCATGTTTTCATTTTTGGAAAATTTAAACCAACAGATATCCACGTATTTGCTACGTGGATGATGACGTCATTCTACAGCTACCTTTCCGACTTTTGACCAATGAGAAGCGTCCACGTAAAAACGTAGTGGTCCACGTGACCAGAAATACTATTTAAGTAAACCTCCTTTGAAAAAGTTATTAGTTGTGTTCTATACTTCGCACTCTAAAGTATATCCCGAAAACCCACCGTTATTTTCAACAGAATGGAGAGATTAAGTTCTACTGTCATCGAAACTTCAGAAGTTCAGAGTAGTACAGACAAAAACTACGAAAATTTCAAGAGAGGCCTGATGGAAGCTAAAACGGTGCCGAGGGAAAGAAGAAACAAAGTACGATCCAACGCAGACAAACGAGACAACTTGTGCACATTTCAACCGAGAATTTATTGAAGATGTTGAAAGAAATGTACTTTTTTGACCTTGACGGATTGTGAATGTAAAAAGTCACAGATAAAGATGACGGAAGCGCGAAGGAACGTGGTTGTTTCTTGTGCGCTGAACCACATTGGACACTCCACCCAGAAAGGAAGAGGACAGGAGCAAAATATATTAATCATATTTGACAATTCATTTTTTTTTGTAAGCTAGAATAAGTATTATAAATGTAAATTAAGTTTTGTAAGCACTTGGTCTGCAGGACTGTATAAGACATTCATATAATAACGGTAAGCAAATTTTGTAAAACTTTTAATAAAATTCGACAAATATATCCGAAGTTTGAACTCTACCCGCATGTTTTCATTTTTGGAAAATTTAAACCAACAGATATCCACGTATTTGCTACGTGGATGATGACGTCATTCTACAGCTACCTTCCGACTTTTGACCAATGAGAAGCGTCCACGTAAAAACGTAGTGGTCCACGTGGCCAGAAATACTATTTAAGTAAACCTCCTTTGAAAAAGTTATTAGTTGTGTTCTATACTTCGCACTCTAAAGTATATCCCGAAAACCCACCGTTATTTTCAACAGAATGGAGAGATTAAGTTCTACTGTCATCGAAACTTCAGAAGTTCAGAGTAGTACAGACAAAAACTACGAAAATTTCAAGAGAGGCCTGATGGAAGCTAAAACGGTGCCGAGGGAAAGAAGAAACAAAGTACGATCCAACGCAGACAAACGAGACAACTTGTGCACATTTCAACCGAGAATTTATTGAAGATGTTGAAAGAAATGTACTTTTTTGACCTTGACGGATTGTGAATGTAAAAAGTCACAGATAAAGATGACGGAAGCGCGAAGGAACGTGGTTGTTTCTTGTGCGCTGAACCACATTGACACTCCACCCAGAAAGGAAGAGGACAGGAGCAAAATATATTAATCATATTTGACAATTCATTTTTTTTTGTAAGCTAGAATAAGTATTATAAATGTAAATTAAGTTTTGTAAACACTTGGTCTGCAGGACTGTATAAGACATTCATATAATAACGGTAAGCAAATTTTGTAAAACTTTTAATAAAATTCGACAAATATATCCGAAGTTTGAACTCTACCCGCATGTTTTCATTTTTGGAAAATTTAAACCAACAGATATCCACGTATTTGCTACGTGGATGATGACGTCATTCTACAGCTACCTTCCGACTTTTGACCAATGAGAAGCGTCCACGTAAAAACGTAGTGGTCCACGTGACCAGAAATACTATTTAAGTAAACCTCCTTTGAAAAAGTTATTAGTTGTGTTCTATACTTCGCACTCTAAAGTATATCCCGAAAACCCACCGTTATTTTCAACAGAATGGAGAGATTAAGTTCTACTGTCATCGAAACTTCAGAAGTTCAGAGTAGTACAGACAAAAACTACGAAAATTTCAAGAGAGGCCTGATGGAAGCTAAAACGGTGCCGAGGGAAAGGAGAAACAAAGTACGATCCAACGCAGACAAACGAGACAACTTGTGCACATTTCAACCGAGAATTTATTGAAGATGTTGAAAGAAATGTACTTTTTGACCTTGACGGATTGTGAATGTAAAAGTCACAGATAAAGATGACGGAAGCGCGAAGGAACGTGGTTGTTTCTTGTGCGCTGAACCACATTGACACTCCACCCAGAAAGGAAGAGGACAGGAGCAAAATATATTAATCATATTTGACAATTCATTTTTTTTTGTAAGCTAGAATAAGTATTATAAATGTAAATTAAGTTTTGTAAGCACTTGGTCTGCAGGACTGTATAAGACATTCATATAATAACGGTAAGCAAATTTTGTAAAACTTTTAATAAAATTCGACAAATATATCCGAAGTCTGAACTCTACCCGCATGTTTTCATTTCTGGAAAATTTAAACCAACAGATATCCACGTATTTGCTACGTGGATGATGACGTCATTCTACCGCTACCCTTCCGACTTTTGACCAATGAGAAGCGTCCACGTAAAAACGTAGTGGTCCACGTGACCAGAAATACTATTTAAGTAAACCTCCTTTGAAAAAGTTATTAGTTGTGTTCTATACTTCGCACTCTAAAGTATATCCCGAAAACCCACCGTTATTTTCAACAGAATGGAGAGATTAAGTTCTACTGTCATCGAAACTTCAGAAGTTCAGAGTAGTACAGACAAAAACTACGAAAATTTCAAGAGAGGCCTGATGGAAGCTAAAACGGTGCCGAGGGAAAGGAGAAACAAAGTACGATCCAACGCAGACAAACGAGACAACTTGTGCACATTTCAACCGAGAATTTATTGAAGATGTTGAAAGAAATGTACTTTTTTGACCTTGACGGATTGTGAATGTAAAAAGTCACAGATAAAGATGACGGAAGCGCGAAGGAACGTGGTTGTTTCTTGTGCGCTGAACCACATTGGACACTCCACCCAGAAAGGAAGAGGACAGGAGCAAAATATATTAATCATATTTGACAATTCATTTTTTTTTGTAAGCTAGAATAAGTATTATAAATGTAAATTAAGTTTTGTAAACACTTGGTCTGCAGGACTGTATAAGACATTCATATAATAACGGTAAGCAAATTTTGTAAAACTTTTAATAAAATTCGACAAATATATCCGAAGTTTGAACTCTACCCGCATGTTTTCATTTTTGGAAAATTTAAACCAACAGATATCCACGTATTTGCTACGTGGATGATGACGTCATTCTACAGCTACCTTTCCGACTTTTGACCAATGAGAAGCGTCCACGTAAAAACGTAGTGGTCCACGTGACCAGAAATACTATTTAAGTAAACCTCCTTTGAAAAAGTTATTAGTTGTGTTCTATACTTCGCACTCTAAAGTATATCCCGAAAACCCACCGTTATTTTCAACAGAATGGAGAGATTAAGTTCTACTGTCATCGAAACTTCAGAAGTTCAGAGTAGTACAGACAAAAACTACGAAAATTTCAAGAGAGGCCTGATGGAAGCTAAAACGGTGCCGAGGGAAAGAAGAAACAAAGTACGATCCAACGCAGACAAACGAGACAACTTGTGCACATTTCAACCGAGAATTTATTGAAGATGTTGAAAGAAATGTACTTTTTTGACCTTGACGGATTGTGAATGTAAAAAGTCACAGATAAAGATGACGGAAGCGCGAAGGAACGTGGTTGTTTCTTGTGCGCTGAACCACATTGGACACTCCACCCAGAAAGGAAGAGGACAGGAGCAAAATATATTAATCATATTTGACAATTCATTTTTTTTTGTAAGCTAGAATAAGTATTATAAATGTAAATTAAGTTTTGTAAGCACTTGGTCTGCAGGACTGTATAAGACATTCATATAATAACGGTAAGCAAATTTTGTAAAACTTTTAATAAAATTCGACAAATATATCCGAAGTTTGAACTCTACCCGCATGTTTTCATTTTTGGAAAATTTAAACCAACAGATATCCACGTATTTGCTACGTGGATGATGACGTCATTCTACAGCTACCTTTCCGACTTTTGACCAATGAGAAGCGTCCACGTAAAAACGTAGTGGTCCACGTGACCAGAAATACTATTTAAGTAAACCTCCTTTGAAAAAGTTATTAGTTGTGTTCTATACTTCGCACTCTAAAGTATATCCCGAAAACCCACCGTTATTTTCAACAGAATGGAGAGATTAAGTTCTACTGTCATCGAAACTTCAGAAGTTCAGAGTAGTACAGACAAAAACTACGAAAATTTCAAGAGAGGCCTGATGGAAGCTAAAACGGTGCCGAGGGAAAGGAGAAACAAAGTACGATCCAACGCAGACAAACGAGACAACTTGTGCACATTTCAACCGAGAATTTATTGAAGATGTTGAAAGAAATGTACTTTTTTGACCTTGACGGATTGTGAATGTAAAAAGTCACAGATAAAGATGACGGAAGCGCGAAGGAACGTGGTTGTTTCTTGTGCGCTGAACCACATTGGACACTCCACCCAGAAAGGAAGAGGACAGGAGCAAAATATATTAATCATATTTGACAATTCATTTTTTTTTGTAAGCTAGAATAAGTATTATAAATGTAAATTAAGTTTTGTAAGCACTTGGTCTGCAGGACTGTATAAGACATTCATATAATAACGGTAAGCAAATTTTGTAAAACTTTTAATAAAATTCGACAAATATATCCGAAGTTTGAACTCTACCCGCATGTTTTCATTTTTGGAAAATTTAAACCAACAGATATCCACGTATTTGCTACGTGGATGATGACGTCATTCTACAGCTACCTTTCCGACTTTTGACCAATGAGAAGCGTCCACGTAAAAACGTAGTGGTCCACGTGACCAGAAATACTATTTAAGTAAACCTCCTTTGAAAAAGTTATTAGTTGTGTTCTATACTTCGCACTCTAAAGTATATCCCGAAAACCCACCGTTATTTTCAACAGAATGGAGAGATTAAGTTCTACTGTCATCGAAACTTCAGAAGTTCAGAGTAGTACAGACAAAAACTACGAAAATTTCAAGAGAGGCCTGATGGAAGCTAAAACGGTGCCGAGGGAAAGGAGAAACAAAGTACGATCCAACGCAGACAAACGAGACAACTTGTGCACATTTCAACCGAGAATTTATTGAAGATGTTGAAAGAAATGTACTTTTTTGACCTTGACGGATTGTGAATGTAAAAAGTCACAGATAAAGATGACGGAAGCGCGAAGGAACGTGGTTGTTTCTTGTGCGCTGAACCACATTGGACACTCCACCCAGAAAGGAAGAGGACAGGAGCAAAATATATTAATCATATTTGACAATTCATTTTTTTTTGTAAGCTAGAATAAGTATTATAAATGTAAATTAAGTTTTGTAAGCACTTGGTCTGCAGGACTGTATAAGACATTCATATAATAACGGTAAGCAAATTTTGTAAAACTTTTAATAAAATTCGACAAATATATCCGAAGTCTGAACTCTACCCGCATGTTTTCATTTCTGGAAAATTTAAACCAACAGATATCCACGTATTTGCTACGTGGATGATGACGTCATTCTACAGCTACCTTTCCGACTTTTGACCAATGAGAAGCGTCCACGTAAAAACGTAGTGGTCCACGTGACCAGAAATACTATTTAAGTAAACCTCCTTTGAAAAAGTTATTAGTTGTGTTCTATACTTCGCACTCTAAAGTATATCCCGAAAACCCACCGTTATTTTCAACAGAATGGAGAGATTAAGTTCTACTGTCATCGAAACTTCAGAAGTTCAGAGTAGTACAGACAAAAACTACGAAAATTTCAAGAGAGGCCTGATGGAAGCTAAAACGGTGCCGAGGGAAAGGAGAAACAAAGTACGATCCAACGCAGACAAACGAGACAACTTGTGCACATTTCAACCGAGAATTTATTGAAGATGTTGAAAGAAATGTACTTTTTTGACCTTGACGGATTGTGAATGTAAAAAGTCACAGATAAAGATGACGGAAGCGCGAAGGAACGTGGTTGTTTCTTGTGCGCTGAACCACATTGGACACTCCACCCAGAAAGGAAGAGGACAGGAGCAAAATATATTAATCATATTTGACAATTCATTTTTTTTTGTAAGCTAGAATAAGTATTATAAATGTAAATTAAGTTTTGTAAGCACTTGGTCTGCAGGACTGTATAAGACATTCATATAATAACGGTAAGCAAATTTTGTAAAACTTTTAATAAAATTCGACAAATATATCCGAAGTCTGAACTCTACCCGCATGTTTTCATTTCTGGAAAATTTAAACCAACAGATATCCACGTATTTGCTACGTGGATGATGACGTCATTCTACCGCTACCTTTCCGACTTTTGACCAATGAGAAGCGTCCACGTAAAAACGTAGTGGTCCACGTGACCAGAAATACTATTTAAGTAAACCTCCTTTGAAAAAGTTATTAGTTGTGTTCTATACTTCGCACTCTAAAGTATATCCCGAAAACCCACCGTTATTTTCAACAGAATGGAGAGATTAAGTTCTACTGTCATCGAAACTTCAGAAGTTCAGAGTAGTACAGACAAAAACTACGAAAATTTCAAGAGAGGCCTGATGGAAGCTAAAACGGTGCCGAGGGAAAGGAGAAACAAAGTACGATCCAACGCAGACAAACGAGACAACTTGTGCACATTTCAACCGAGAATTTATTGAAGATGTTGAAAGAAATGTACTTTTTTGACCTTGACGGATTGTGAATGTAAAAGTCACAGATAAAGATGACGGAAGCGCGAAGGAACGTGGTTGTTTCTTGTGCGCTGAACCACATTGACACTCCACCCAGAAAGGAAGAGGACAGGAGCAAAATATATTAATCATATTTGACAATTCATTTTTTTTTGTAAGCTAGAATAAGTATTATAAATGTAAATTAAGTTTTGTAAGCACTTGGTCTGCAGGACTGTATAAGACATTCATATAATAACGGTAAGCAAATTTTGTAAAACTTTTAATAAAATTCGACAAATATATCCGAAGTCTGAACTCTACCCGCATGTTTTCATTTTTGGAAAATTTAAACCAACAGATATCCACGTATTTGCTACGTGGATGATGACGTCATTCTACCGCTACCTTTCCGACTTTTGACCAATGAGAAGCGTCCACGTAAAAACGTAGTGGTCCACGTGACCAGAAATACTATTTAAGTAAACCTCCTTTGAAAAAGTTATTAGTTGTGTTCTATACTTCGCACTCTAAAGTATATCCCGAAAACCCACCGTTATTTTCAACAGAATGGAGAGATTAAGTTCTACTGTCATCGAAACTTCAGAAGTTCAGAGTAGTACAGACAAAAACTACGAAAATTTCAAGAGAGGCCTGATGGAAGCTAAAACGGTGCCGAGGGAAAGGAGAAACAAAGTACGATCCAACGCAGACAAACGAGACAACTTGTGCACATTTCAACCGAGAATTTATTGAAGATGTTGAAAGAAATGTACTTTTTTGACCTTGACGGATTGTGAATGTAAAAGTCACAGATAAAGATGACGGAAGCGCGAAGGAACGTGGTTGTTTCTTGTGCGCTGAACCACATTGACACTCCACCCAGAAAGGAAGAGGACAGGAGCAAAATATATTAATCATATTTGACAATTCATTTTTTTTTGTAAGCTAGAATAAGTATTATAAATGTAAATTAAGTTTTGTAAACACTTGGTCTGCAGGACTGTATAAGACATTCATATAATAACGGTAAGCAAATTTTGTAAAACTTTTAATAAAATTCGACAAATATATCCGAAGTTTGAACTCTACCCGCATGTTTTCATTTTTGGAAAATTTAAACCAACAGATATCCACGTATTTGCTACGTGGATGATGACGTCATTCTACAGCTACCTTTCCGACTTTTGACCAATGAGAAGCGTCCACGTAAAAACGTAGTGGTCCACGTGGCCAGAAATACTATTTAAGTAAACCTCCTTTGAAAAAGTTATTAGTTGTGTTCTATACTTCGCACTCGAAAGTATTTCCCGAAAACCCACCTTTATTTTCAACAGAATGGAGAGATTAAGTTCTACTGTCATCGAAACTTCAGAAGTTCAGAGTAGTACAGACAAAAACTACGAAAATTTCAAGAGAGGCCTGATGGAAGCTAAAACGGTGCCGAGGGAAAGGAGAAACAAAGTACGATCCAACGCAGACAAACGAGACAACTTGTGCACATTTCAACCGAGAATTTATTGAAGATGTTGAAAGAAATGTACTTTTTTGACCTTGACGGATTGTGAATGTAAAAAGTCACAGATAAAGATGATTACTTGATATTTTATACATGATTACGTTCTTAGAATAGAGTATCCATCACTAGTCATGATAGTTAGGCACTGACTCAATGGTCAACTTGCATGAAGCATTCTATGTCGATTCTACAATAGGATGCATTCGACGATTAACTAGACGTAACGTTCGATGAAATTGTCACATAGATTTGTCATCGAATTAATGTGTCAAGCATTATAAATTTCGAAAATACTTGACAACATGTCAATCTTGAAATGAAACACATACGATGAAGACTACTGAATAACGTTTGATGAACAACACTTAATCGACTACCACGTAGATGGAATATAGTTAATAACTAATATGACGTATATACGAACAGATTACTTAATGCATGAACTGTCTTAACCTCACATGTCGACATTTGAAATTATTCATTACTAGTATAACATTATGAGAACGTCTAGTTAGACGTACGTCATGAAATATTTGAACCTTGATCAAATAGGTTCATTGAACGATCATCGCAAATACAGATAAGTACTCAAACGATTATTGATAGACGTTATAAGTAGTATCGAGAACTAATTAGCATCACAGATATATGAGAAATGACTGTCTTGAAGTAAGAATCATGAGCTTTCGAGCAAGAAGGCAGGAAGAATCTAAGTAATATGAACGAATACGTCAAACAAATCAACTGTCAGAATGATTAGAAGATTAATTGAATTTGAACGATGATCAAAGATTGACTGACGGAATGATAAAGATGAACAGAAATAGAACAAAACGATGGATGTACTTGTAGGCAACCATTGACACTTTCAAAAGAGAAGAAGAAATTGACATATTTGAAATCATTTTGACTAGATAGTTTTAATGTAAATTAAGTTTTTAATGATTGTCTACAGACGATTGACAGACTATAAAACTATTCAAAATATACAATCACTTATTAACGAATTAATATTAACAGATTAATCGAAATGTTCACACTGATTACCAGATAATACATCAACGTAAATAATTTTAATATTGAACTAAAATGACTATGATATCATTACCGACTTATATACAGATTTGAAGAAAGTTACTATCCATATTGATATCAGTTCACTGACTAAGTATTCCAACAGTACAATCTGAATTCAAGTCATGAACGATAGTTAAGTAGTAGATATACATACAGATAACAAGTTTAACGTAAAGACTACTTCTAGAACAATTAATAATCGAATGATTCGAAGTCTAGAAGAATACAGTCACGATTACAATGGAAAATCAATATAGATTTCAAGTCCAGAGTATGACAATCGAAAAGAAAGTCAACTAACTAATGATTAGAATTTGATTAAATATTGTATAAAAGTAAAGAAAGTGAACGGAAGAGTTTTTTCTGCAAGAATACAATTGAATAATACATGAATTTGAAAGTTGAAAGTATATATTCAAATTATTGAAATCATATAGATCGAATATTTTAACGTAATTCAAAATTAATAATATTAATCAATTGAATACTTTTCAGACTGATAAGACTATATATTAAATAATTCAAACATTTTTGAAATGTTAATAAAATTTCTACAAATTGATAAATCCAAGTTGAAACCGTTTTTATCAAAATTAGAATTAATTTACTACAGAGTATTACTCGTGATTGAATAAAACGTTCACTTGAAACCAAGATGAACTCAAAACGGGAGAAGGTCAATCGACAATGATAAATACATTTGAAAATTAGATCAGTTGAAAGTTAAGTAAGATAGGAAACAAATAAGATATCCGAAAACCTACCTAATGACATCACCAGAAAGAAAGGAAAGTAATTATTAACTTTAGAATTTTGAAGTATAATAAAATAAGAAATTAAGAGAGGCTTGGAACTTAAGAACATGAGAATAACTGAAGCAACGCAAATATAATGAATATTCATTTCAATTTAACAATATTAATGAGTTGTATAGAAGTCTTTATCTGACTGATTGAATTAAAAGCCAATAAAAACATTGAAGAACGTTTTCTTGAAGCTAACCATTGAACTCCCCAAAAAGTCAGGATATTTAAAATATTCATTACAATTTGTATATGTATACTAAAGTAATTAAACTTGAACTGTTGAATCAAACATTCATAAAAACGAACAATTCATAAAATTTTGAATAAGTCAAAATAATGAATTTGAAAACCAATTTGACTCGAAAATATTTGGAAAACAAGACGATTCCACGAAAAACGGGAATTGATGACATCTACAGTAATTGTAATTTTACAATGAAAGTAAAGTTAAAGAGGGCCACGATGTAATAGATGAGAGTAATGAAACCTCTTAAAGAATGAGACGTAATTAACTTAACCATTCATTTGAACAATAAAAATAATTATGAAATGTAATTCAGAATTCAATTAGAATGAGATGTAAAATTAAAATTGAAGATTCATGCCTGAGAAGCTTAAAGCGAGAAGATGAAACAAAGTAACTAAAATTAACAATTGAATTTCAATCAAATGAATCTACGAATTTATGAAAGAAGAAACAAAGCACGATCCAACGCAGACAAACGAGACAACTTGTGCACATTTCAACCGAGAATTTATTTAAGATGTTGATAGAAATGTATTTTTTTGACTTGGACGGATTGTGAATGTGAAAAGTCACAGATAAAGATGACGGAAGTGCGAAGAAACGTGGTTGTTTCTTGTGCGCTGAACCACATTGGACACTCCATCCAGAAAGGAAGAGGACAGGAGCAAAATATATTAATCATATTTGACAATTCATTTTTTTTGTAAGCTAGAATAAGTATTATAAATGTAAATTAAGTTTTGTAAGCACTTGGTCTGCAGGACTGTACAAGAAATTCACCTAATAACGATAAGCAAGCTTTGTGAAACTCTTAATAAAATTCGACAATTATATCCGAAGTCTGAACTTTACCCAACATGTTTTCATTTTTGAAAAATTCAAACCAACACATATCCACGTATTTGTTACGTGTATGATGACATCATTCTACAGCTTCCTTTCCGACTGGTGACCAATGAGAAGCGTCCACGTAATAACGTAGCGGTCCACGTGGCACTCGAAAGTATTTCCCGAATATCGACTGCGAAAATTTCAAGAGAGATAACATTATGATTTTTATATTTTATCTTCCACAAACGCGGATAACAATGTGTCGAAATTCGAAAGATGAGTTTCGATTTTTAATCTCGATGATGCTTGAAATGAACAACATTTAAAATATATGAAGCAATGATACATTCGATTATTTCGTTATATTCAACGCCCGTATCACGGACCACTTCGAGTAATGTAAGTTTTAAATTCCTATTTTCTGATTTATTTTATTGAAGTTCCATTTATTCTTCAGGGCTTCCCTCTATCTTGCTACGTTTTTGTGGATCGTCCACGCTCTAGTGCTCGCCTCCGGCGATGAGACATACGATGACTTACTACTGATCAATTATTTAGGTTCTTTTCCATTCGAAAAATTGCAAGGAATAAGAACACTGGTTGTTAGTGATTGTTATATAACAAGTGTAGACCCAGGAACGGAAAAATTTCCTAATCTCACCGCTATTAAAGTACAAGATTCAATTTATGGTGATTTTGCCGCGGGATCGTTAAAAGCATTTCCCAACTTGACTCATATCACTATTATCAATAGTGAGTTTTCAAATTTGAAATTGGGTCATTACAACGACCTTCCAAGTCTTGAATATTTGTATTTATACGGAGTTGACATTGGTGATATTGGAAATAATGTGTTATCAAACGCCAAATCTTTGTCAACTCTGAGCTTAGTGTCAGTGAACATCACTAAAATTGATCCAGAAGCGTTCACCAATAACAAAAATTTGACGAGCCTGGCATTGGATTCGAACAGGATCAAAACTATTTCTCAACAAACACTGGCACCTCTCCAGAAGCTCAAGTATTTGAATCTTAATAAGAACCCGATCGAATTTTTTGGTCCTGAGAATGTTCCTGTTTTACCAAGTTTGGAATTTATTGACTTGACTGGTGTTCCACATAATCGAATTGCTTTCGAAGGACTTTACGAAAAAAATCCCAATTGCACCATACTTAATTAAGTTAAATGATAATTGTGGAAACGAATTAAATTATCAATAAAAGTCGAACGTGTATTTGTTTTCATTCACAACCTTCTCGATTCATATTTCGTTTCCGTCGCCGCTCGCATTTTCTCTCGTTCCAAGCCGTTAGTTTTGTTATTCGACAAAATTTCCAAATTTTTCATCGATCGCAACTTGTTCTCATGTCGTTGTGACCTTGAATTATAAGTATGTAGATCAATTTGGTGAAAAAGGTACGATCTTGCCATCAGCGATCGAAAATATTCAAATACAGTAGGATAGGAGAAATTACAAAACGAGCTATGCGAAAATCCTCGGGAAACCAGTAACATTCTGAGCACGGGCAAAAATTTTTCTACTTTTATAGTTGGCTGTTAAGAAAAAAGTAAATTTTGATAAGTTTCTGACAACACAAATGAAAATACATTAACGGAATTTTAGATTTGTTTGACGATTTGACAGTGGGAAGCAAACATTTTTAAGCATAATGGAAAATTTGAAAATCCCTGAACTCAGATATAATTTGAAATACTCTCTAGAAAATCATCAGCGTTTCGAATGAAATCGTTTGAAAATCACTGGACTCTATTAACTTCATAAAATCCTCCTAAAACTTTTGAATAAGTTTGAGGAATTTTTTTTAAGGGACAGAATGTGGCTTAATTACTCAAAGAAGAAATATCAACGTATTTCTAGACACTTTATTCTGACTTTCCCACATGAGTTCTGCGTTAATAAAATTGTAGGAGATTCAAAAATTATTTCATCGCTAATATTATAACTTTTGGTGTTTTATCTTCTATATAGTCGTATAATAATACGTAGAAATTCGATAGATATGTTTCGATATTTAATCTCGATGATGCTTGAGATATATATGAAGCAATGATACATTCGATTATTTCGTTATATTCAACGCCTGTATCAGGGACCACTTCGAGTAATGTAAGTTTTAAATCCATATTTTCTGATTTATTCTATTGAATTTCCAATTATTCTTCAGGATTTTCTACTATCTTGCTACGTTGTTGTGCATCGTCCACGCTCAGGTGCTTGTCTCCGCCGAAAATCCATGCGATGTCTTACCACTGAACAATTATTCTGGACCATTTCCATTCGAAAAGTTGCGAGGAATAAGAATACTGGAAGTTAGTCAAAGTAATATAACAAGTGTAGATCCAGGAAAGGAAGTTTTTCCTGATCTCAGCATCATTTATGTGAACGATGCCAATTATGGTGATTTTGCCAAAGGATCATTAAAAGCATTTCCCCGCTTGACTCATATCACTATCATGAATAGTAAGTTTTCAAATTTGAAATTGGGTCATTACAACGACCTTCCAAGTCTTCAATATTTGTTGTTAAAGGGAGTTGAAATTGGTGATATCGGAAGTAATGTACTGTCAAACGCCAAATCGTTGAAAAGTTTGACCTTATCGTCAGCGAAAATCACTAAAATTGATCCGAAAGCATTCACCAATAACAAAAATTTGACGAGCTTGGTTTTGGATTCGAACAGGATCAAAACTATCTATGAACGAACACTGGCACCTCTCCAGAAGCTCAAGTATTTGAATCTTAGTAAGAACCCGATTAAAAATTTTGGCCCTCGTAATATACCTGTTTTACCAAGTTTAAAATCCATTGACCTGAGTGATATTCCAAATATCCGAATCGAGTTTGACGGACTTCGCAGAAAGAATCCCAATTGCACCATACATGTGTAATATGTGTGATTACGAAACAAATTATTAATAAAAGTCAAAACTGTATTGATTGTTTTCATTCAAAACGTCTTCGTTACCTCCGAAACTATTCTTTGATTTTACTTTCTAGATTCACTACTCGTTTCCGTCGTCGCTCGCAACTTCTCTCGTTCCATGCAGTTCCATGCAGTCTGACATAATAATTTCGAAATTTTTCATCGATCGCAACCCGTTTTCATTTCGCCGTGGTCTTGGTGAAAATGATACGATTTTTCCATCATTAATCGAAACTATTAAGATTGAATATAATCGGGGAAATATCTGAATATCGTCGACGATCATTATTATGTTATTTTTCATTCGAATCGATAAGAGCCTCCTGGTGAAGATGGTAGATCTTGGATTAAATTCGACCAAACTACCGCCGTCCGACAGCGGAATTTGGCTCAGGTTGATGTTGAGTGAATTTCTTCAGTCGCAGTGGAAGCAGAAAGAGTGCAGTGGTGAGCAAAACTGGACACTTTATTGGATAATGATGAGCGTCGGAGATAATACAGATCTCATCGAACAAACTCCACTTTATCCAGACGCTGAAAGAATCTGGTACTCTGAGTTGTCCTAACAGCCCAGTGTGCGATAGACGAGACGATAGACGATAGACGAGAGGTTTTGGATATTTCCAGAGCAATCGCTCTAGATTCCTCGTGCGTCCCCATTGTAGTTGTGCACAAGTTCGTCATATAACCGAGCATGTATTTAGTCAACCACCGATTTCAAATCTGTTGATTAGGCCTTTGATTTCCAGATATTTGACCAATTCGGTGTTCAATTTCATTGCTTTTGAGAGTACAGATGGAAGTGTTATGGCATGGTTATTTTCAGGCGAGTTCTGTTTTATCTTTTGAGGCATGATTTGAATTCTTCCCGTCTTCCAGCAAACGTTTTCTGTAGGTGAGAGATCCTGGACAGAGAATACATTTTTCAGACAATGGTTAGTATTCGGCCTTATGCGATGGAACGAGTCACCCTCTGTCGACTTCATTACACTTACTGTCAAGGTTTGTCAGAAGGCGTCTCATTGTGTTCGTAGAAAATTTTAGATCTGCTTGCCTGTACCATCTGTATTGTTGGTGGATCGGTAGTGACTGTATTCAAGGAAGAATTCTCCGTCTTGTAGCTAGCTGACGTTTCTATGGTGTCGTCATCCTTCAACAGCGAAGGAAACGATGAGTGGCATTTGTTACTCACATGTTCCATTGACCAGAAAATGAGGGAAACATTAAGGTGAAATTTGCTGGATACGCTCGTCCAACTTTTATTCGTTTCAGAAGGGGTTAATCATCATTGTTTGAATTGTCAGCCCTTGCTCGCCACTGCAAGCTCCCATTTCTTTGTGAATCTTCAATTTCTAATGCGTGAACGTTTGAAGCACATCGCAGAAGTTGTTTCAGATACCAAGTTTGCACAGTTTTCGTTTTTGTTGTTCTCAAAATAGGGACCCAGGGAACGATGCATAAAGATCCAAATTAGTAGTGCCCTGAAAGTACCACACTTTTCTTGACTTGAGGTCTTCTTAAACTTCATTATGGATGCTCGAATATTCCAGTGATATGAGGGAGTGGTCTGAGTTGCCTCATGGAGTTGGAACTTCATATTCGTCTTTGTCCAGACGTGATTTGAGGAAGTCTACGATATTTGCCTAGGTTGATCTGAGCTGCGAGTTGCATAATCAATCAGTTGCTTTATGTTGCAATTAATCGGCGAACTTCTCCGCAAGACGTCCAGCTTCATTTGTTCTGCTAGAGCATTTGAGCTATGATGACATGTGGGAATTAAAATAATCGACAATTTTGGTTTCTGCTCAGATATGATTATTCATTTATTTATTTATTTATTTATTTATTTATTTATTGATTTATTTATACATGTAAGCATCAGATATGATATATAAATAATTACCGTCAAATAATTACATGGTTTTAAGGACATTTATGTATGCATAAATCGAAATGACCAATATACACTGCTGTTATTCAAACAATAATACTTCATTAATTCACAGCTTAAACAATTCTCCTAAATTATAAATTGTCCTATTTAATAACCGCTCTTTCACCTGACGGTCAAACTGTGAAAGATTTAGCGACTTATACTCATCAGGGAGGTGGTTATATAACTTCACGCAGATATATTGCAGGCCTTGTTGGGTTTTCTTCAGACGAGCATACGGAATGATGTATTTATTTTTTCCTCTTGTATTGTGATTATGGTTATTCTTGTTTTTCATAAATTTATCCTCTCTTTGATGAATATACTTTAGGGAGGTCAGTATGAATATCGAAACTGTGGTAAGTATTCTCTCTGTTTTAAAGGTATCACGGCACTGTCCCTTGAATTGATATTAAATAGACATCTTAACGCCTTCTTTTGTTTCAGAAGAACTCTTTGTGCCATGTTGCTTTGTCCCCAGAGAATTATACCATACTGAATTTGGTTATGAAAATTGGAATAATATGCAAGTTTGGCTTTTTGGGTATCTGATATTTGTTTTACCTTCTTAATTAAGCACGTAGCACTGGATAGCCTGCCACAGAGAGCTTCAATGTAGTCATTCCAGCTCAAAGAAGGCTGGAATATGATTCCAAGATATGAGATAGAATCGTTACTATTTTCCTTCGTTGTAAACAGGAGTGATTGTGTTTTTTCAGAGTTCAGAAGAAGCCCATTTCGACCAAACCACTTCTTAGCTTCATCAATTGCTTTCGTCGATTTCTCTTGTACAATATCTCTATTACTGGAACTATTTAAGAAAACTGTATCGTCAGCAAAACCGCACTTGTTATCCGTAGATACACTTGCATATATGTCATTGGTATAAATTATAAATAAGATAGGCCCAACACAGAGCCCTGTGGAACCCCTGTTCTCATTTCTTTTGCCTCTGACCTGAGACCTCTCCAATCGACAACCTGAAATCTACCTTGCAAGTAAGATGAGAATATACACCATGCTTTTCCTCGTATTCCGTAGTAGGAAAGTTTATTTATTAAAACTTCATGGCATTCACTGTCAAATGCCTTACTTGTATCAAGGCAAGTAAGTTCCAGCTCTTCACCTTTGTTATATGTTGCTAATATTAATTCGGTTACTCTAATCATCGCTGTTATTGTGGATCTTTGCCTTCTAGACCCATGTTGTGCATCATTAAGTTAGCCTTCTCGTTCTATGAAATCTTCTAGACGATTTTTCAGAACCGTCTCAAAGATTTTGGAGATTACTGGCAAAACTGATATTGGTCTAAAACTAGCAGGTTCAATCGATCCCTTATTCTTTGGTATGGGTATTACTTTTGCCACCTTCAGTTCATCTGGGAAAACTTCTTGCATTATGCAGCATTTTGCATCAAGGTACGACTAAATATGGTATTATTAACCGACTTCAAAAAGGAGGAGGTTCTCAATTCGACCTGTATGTTTTTTTTTTATGTTTGTTACCTCATAACTTTCGACTGGGTCAACCGATTTCGATGATTTTTCTTTCATTGGAAAGCTGATGCTTGCTGTGTGGTCCCGTTCAAATTTGGTTCATTTCTGATAACACCATCTATGAAAAAACCATAAAACCCTTCATTTTTGTTAAATTTATGCGCGACAAACAGACGAATAATTCTGTATAAAATCAACCGATTTCGATTATTGTTTCTTTATTGAAAAGGTTGTACTTTTGGGCCCCGATCACTATATACGCCCCGATAATTTGATGCGCCTAGATATATCTATTTTGCCCCGTTTACTATATGGACGCTGTTCGTTTCGACAGTCATAAGTCAGGGATCCGCCTCGGTCGCTTTGTACTATATTTTGCTATGTTTTTGAACTCAGAAATTTTGAGCGGGTAACTAGGTGCGCGGCAATCTGGATACATTCTTATTAGCTTTCTTATATTAGCTTTTATATTGTGGTACAATATGTTAGATACTGAGGTTGCGAATAGTGAATCTGGAGTTCAGATTTGTTGTTTCGTCGGAACACTCGCTCATTTAGGGGGTAGCCGTAGTTAGTTTAAAAATGAGGGAAAGTTTTATAAAACACAAATTTTACTGAAAAAAGTCATCGATATAAAAAAGAGTTTATTCATTTTGTAAAACGACTCCCTTCCATTTGTTTTCAGATGAAGTATAATCTCGGTAGAAAACTGGGATATTAGAATAAAATAGCATTGATAACTTAGAACGCATTTACTTGTTCAACAAATGATTCGCTTTCCACGTTCAAACTGTAAAATTAACGAAACTTGTATTAATTATGACTTCGAGTGTCGCAGTTGAGTTTTCTTAGTCTCCATATTTCTGTTAATGATCTATCGTCGTGCGGTTTATTTAATATTTTGCTCGTGTCCAAATCTGATAGAGCTATGCCATCTAAAGTTTTGACACGACTTAGTGCGACATATATTTGCCCTTTTGCAAAGTTTTTTTTACCAAGGTCGAGGCGTTGTCTCATATGAGCAGCACGTTTAGTAGGTCTACCCATATTGACGCAACTTTGTTATCGTACTTCAAATTCACTAAAAATCAGAAAATAAAAAACTTTTTACAAAAAAAAAACCGACTTCATATAGAAAAATTTTGAAAATATTGATGTGCACTAAAAATTCAAAAATAATGATCAAATAATAATAATGATCAAAATATTCTTTAAAGTTTTCCTTGTATTAAATGACATGAAAAATTTTGTAATACTTTAAATTCAATCAAATTATTAGTATAACATAATGTAGTTACAATTATTGTTATTTTTGGAGTCGGTGTCAGCAAAGAAAACACCACAATATACGTATCAATAATAATCAAACAAAACAAACCAACTTCAATACGACACTATTTTGATGCATCATGTAGACTGACACCGACTCCAAAAATAACAATAATTGTAACTACATTATGTTATACTAATAATTTGATTGAATTTAAAGTATTACAAAATTTTTCATGTCATTTAATACAAGGAAAACTTTAAAGAATATTTTGATCATTATTATTATTTGATCATTATTTTTGAATTTTTAGTGCACATCAATATTTTCAAAATTTTTCTATATGAAGTCGGTTTTTTTTTTTGTAAAAAGTTTTTTTTTGTTTTAAAAGTATAATAGATATACCATATATATCCTTCAATGTTTCGTTTTTGAACTTTCTTGTTATATCCATTATTTCAGTTTCTACTACCGATTTTATAAACATGGTATTCGTATTATTGATGTTTGAGTTTTTCCAAGTATCTGTATGATTCTGAAGCTGACGGTTGCACCCTATCATTTATGTTCTTTCCAATAGAAGCGAAGGAGTTATTCATTGTTTCTGCTGTCAAATTTTCATTAGAGGGGACTGTCATATGTTTCTTAACTATTTCTTTTCTTATCAAGTCCCATATTGCCTTACTCTTATTGGTTGCTGACTGAATTTTTTTGCATTTTTGGATTATTTTGGGTTCAGTCAAGTATTGGTTTTCGGTTGGAGAACGGTAGATGCCACATACGAATTTGATGGTGTTTCGGATGTTAGATCTAAACCATATGAGGTTAAATGCGTCATGCTGCAATCTTTAATGTATTTTGAAACAAAACGGCTTATGTAGCTCGTATTCTGGATATCGAAGATAGGTATAATCTTTGGATAGAGTGACTTGCGTTTCACTAAGGTCTCGTGTCTTGTAAGTACTGATGCACACAATCGATATAAGGATTATTATAACCTAGGCAGCGACTATTGCTGCAGTCGATGGGTAAAATTGGTGACTTGCGAGTGGTTGTTCGATGTGTTGTGGCTTGGTAGCCCGGAAACTCGAGTGAGAGATTTTATTAATTCCGGAATATTGTTCCAAAAAGGGCGTCGCCATGCCTTTTTGAACATTTACCTTTGTTGATTTGGTTGACGCGGCAACATCTGCCGGCCTGCAGATACTGGGGCAAAGCTTAATGATTTTATATATATGTACATTACAAATGCAGTTTCTACCAGTGTGAAACAGAAATGCTTTCATAAAAAGGCATATATTTGCTTAAGTGTTTTGCACCTTATGATTACATTCTTACTGACACCCAACAGGATTTATTCTATGTATTTGTACTCATTGTAGATGATTATATTCTTCACATTCACGTTAACAAACAACACAATAACTGACATTTGACAGAACAAGGAATTAACCTATTCGCAGAGTCACTGAATTGTAGCACCCTCTGTTGGAGAGTCGGGTAACTTTCTACAGGGTATACAGAAAACTAGGTCATTGGAAAAATTCGATTTACATCTTTTTTGAGATGAAATAGATTTTCATCTGCTTTCCTTATTACGTAAATCATTTTCACGTTTCACTGAGATAAATGAAGTTGTTTCAATGTAGAAAAATTTCAAATGCTCTTGTTTCTAGTATGAATTTAATAAAACGGCCCAACTATTCGACACGAACATTTCGAGACGACTACATCGAAACGTGAAACAACGAAGCAAGAAATGCTCAATACCTGTTGAGCGCAATCGGATAATTAATTATGGAGTTGTACGATACGATGAAAAAAAGTCTTTTTGTGCAGCTTTGAGCTGATGTTGCGAAGCTTTTTATTATCTTCGCAACAAGTTCGGAGACGTAATATTCATTAAACGATTAGGAGGGAACTTTTTGCGTGCTGCGTTCAACAAAATTTCCTAGTTTTCAAATTTTTGTCACTAATGTCGTGTAGAAGCGAAAAAGTGCATCGGTGATCCAATAATATCATATCATTATATAAACTCGCGCTAATGGCTCGAACACGGCCGATTTGCTGTCAAAATAAACAGCAAGTCGTCTCATTGTGATAGAAATTCAAAGCTACGTAGATGATAAAGCGTTAGAGCGGAAATGCAAATCTCGAATCGACGATGATCATTCGATGGAGCGTACGTAATTCAAACATACCGTGATTCAAATCGATCGGGAATCAGTCAACAAAACATCAGAGTTCCTTTGTGCCTGTAAGACCTTTGAAAAGGAGCCTTCCCGATTCCTTCATTCAAAGAATTCTTCGTGTGTTATATAATTACGAATTAATTGCGTCTGATTCGAATTCAGCGCGATTTGAAGCTGAAAAAAATTCGATCCGCAAAAGACCAAAGGATATTGTCCGTTCAACGATGAAGTGCCTTCGTCGATAAATGTATCTGATTACAAAACGTCGGCCGATATAAAGGGCCGTCGGGATTATAAGGGATGAAATATCACACTGTCGGATGTGGGGTGGAGTGGACGTTCGAGGTCGTGATGGAAAATTGACGTAAAAATGCTCAAACAACTGACCGATGCCGGAGCGTTTCCCATTATCGCGTAAAATGGCGGACAATCAAATAATCACCGGCACGATCTGGGTTAGGAAAAAAATGATTAGGTACAATGTGAAAAATCGATTTATATCGTCTTTTAACAAGGAGGAATTTCTGCTCAGGTTCCACCTTTTATTGCTATTACACACTCTTGATGATTGCTTTTAGTGCGTCCTCGGAGACAACTCGCCGGGAAAAGATTGATTGTGTGTCTTTGTTCTTCTAGAATTTCTGTTGTCTCGTCGCGCGGTCGCCATTCGGCGGGGTATTTAATCTTAATCATCGCTAGTAAGCCGGCCGGCTTTTGACTCTATCGGACAGTGAAATATTGAGGCATTTCCTACCGGAAAATCGAGCGCATCCTCTCTAAAATCGGAAAACGCGAACGCAGTCCACGGAACAATGATTCAATATAACATCAATCGAACCCGAAACAGCCGCAAATTGGATTCGGACCTTTCCTCGGTTATATTTTCCGTCCGGTCGAATTTATATCAATGGTTGTTTAATTTTTCATCGAATCGGAGCACAGACAGAAGTCTAAGATGAACACGTTTCCGCTTTCAAAACCAGTAATGTAGTTTTGGGGTTTAAATTATTGATGGGAAACTTTCGGCTCCGCGCATCCACCTTTATTTACTTCAAATTGTTGAGGTAAATTCTGTCTGAGAAAATTTCGAGGCGCTTACTTTCCACGAGACCAGTTCTGCCATACTTTTTTAAATCAATTCCACAATTAATTCAACATGAGACAGTTTTTCATTACAATTGTTTCTAGTATATCAATCTATGATCGGATGATTAAAATGAACCTATTATTCTATGAATTAATTAATATTGTAAATATGACGAATATTTCTCTAGTTTCATTGCGAAATTTTCCAAGGTAGTCCCAAATTTCGGATTCTTAGAAGAATTGTAAAAACTCAAGCGAGAAGCGGAGGAGGAATTTGGAATACTGCGGAAATTCGGGAAATATCGATGGTATTCGAAACGTAAATAGTTTCCTTTCTTCGACATTCTGTGATTCCCTCTTCAGTTTTCGTTATGAGCTAATTCGTTATTCGGTATTCGGTACTAATTGTTTCAACAATCGTTATTCGCTATTCGCTATCAGCCGTTTCGATCTTCGTTGTTCGTTATTTCGTTGTTCTCCACTTCTTACTTAAGGTCGAGGATTAGTAGTATAGTGACGATCATTCCTTTGAGATTGGCCTCGCAGTTTCGAACAGTCCCACAATTTTCAATGAATTTTTTACAAATTCTCTATGTATTCAAGTTTAGCTTCAAAATGTTTATAGTAGAATGAGAGAAATGTTGTTGTAATGTCTAAATGATTGCCTAAGTAAGTGCTATGCGCAATTTTTTCGAGAAACTCGAGAATTTCATCTGTTTTGTGGAATTGAAAATATCATTCCGGAAAATGCTGTCATCAAAAACGTGTTTTTTAAGTTCGAGAAATTTGCTGAAACAAGAAGATTTTTGCAGAATTCATCAATAAACTAAGTAAAATGGCGTTCTAAACTGGAATTCTCCTAACAAGGGCAAGAAATTTGCGACTTGTCTGTTATTCTCACATATTGTCAATACATTCACTAATTTTTCTGTGGAAATAATTCAGTTCCGGACCATTTCCATAATATCGAACAATTTCTGAAGAGGTTTTACGAGTTTTTTCTATCTCATTTCAAAAAGTGGGAAAGCATTACTATTACCGAGATTTTCCAAAAAATATCAAGATAATATGGAAGTGTGGTAAAATTCTTAAGGAAATAACTGGGTTTTTCAACGTGTCCCTCCGAAAAAATTCCGAAGGATTCCTAAAATTTCAATAGTATATTATCTTATTAAACGAGCTAGTGAACCTATATATGTATATACAGGGTGTCCGGGAAAATGTGGGAGATCTCTCGGATTAAGATAACACATTAAAAAATAAGATGAATAAGTTCCCATAAATTTTTTTCCTAGCGGCCCTCCCTACAGGGCTACGGCCTCCTAAAGGACGCCACTGGTAATCAATTTTTCTTGAATAACTTTTAAACTATTTAAGATAATTTAATAAAAATTTAATACGATAAACAGTAGTAAGGACCTCTTGAAGTACTGCCCTTAAAACATAATTACCTTGTTTATTTTTTCAGGGGCGGACTTGGTTGTACATTTTATTGCTTACATTTTTAACACCCTGTATGATAAGGAGTTAAAGAAAATAAATTCGAATACTTTGAACATTAAGCTAGAGAAAAGGTAGTCTTGTTCATTGTCGATAAAATCAACCGTTTCCGAGAAAATAAATTAAAAGAATCAATGTTTTATTTTTATTAAAGAGAAACCAAGATTTCTAATTTTTTTGTCTGCAGCAAAGTGTGTTACGAAAGACATTCAGGGAACAGAAACGTTTTAGTTTAGGTTATTTGATCCGACAAAATTACTATATTTAAAAAAATGCAGTTTAAAACTCAAAAGAAAAATTGATTACCAGTGGCGTCCTTTAGGAGGCCGTACCTTCGTAGGGAGGGCCGCTAGGAAAAAAATTTATGGGAACTTGTCATCTTATTTTTTAATATTCTATCTGAATCCGAGAGATCTCCCACATTTTCCCGGACACCCTGTATATTTGTAAACCGATCTTGAAAACGACGATTTTTACGAAATTTGGTAATTGCAGTCTTCTTGGTAATAGAAATTGGATGGACTAAGCCTCATCCCTGGAAAAAATCGCGTTGGAGTGATAATGGTGTGATACGAGGTTGGAAATAGTTGCGCCATCTCGTAGAGAGTAGCGTAAACAATGTTCGATACGGGATGTAAGGTAAATCTCTACTTTTCAAAAGCAATTCGGAAAACATAATTAATGCTTCCCCTTTTGAATAGTTGACGTTCCTTTTTATCTTTTCAATGCCAGGTGCGCAGTTAATTCAGTGAAACTTCATAAAAAGACAACAACTCTGAGAGAACATGTTGTATGTACGTAGACGTCACAAATAAATGATCGAAGCTGGGTCATCCAGGGACTGTATAGAAAATAGCAAATTCTCCAAAAAACTCTGCAATACAACTTGATTCTCGGGAATTGTCAAGAAATCTTTGAGAATGATGTGGAAGTTTTTCAAAATATACAAATGCACTAACAGGAACGAAATGTCTTAGCGGAGTAAGAAACATTTCTCAGAAAATGATCAACTACAGTCAGTAGCTAGGTGTCCAAAAAATACACGAAAACAGTAGGATTTTTTTTATGGAAGATCAAAAATCATAACGAAATTAAGGTATATAAGAAAATTCTTCTAATTGTCCAGAATAATACTCCATTTTTCAGTAGAATCAAAAAATTCCATGAATTTTTGGATATCATAAGGAATTTCCTTGAAAATATAGAAATTGTATAGGTATAGGACATGACGACAACTTGGCGCTGGAGATTGTTCAAAAACATCCAAAAAGATGGTGTAGAAGTTTTTACTCTGCGCATTCACCAATATTTACTTTCCTACGTTTTCACGTTGAATACAAATGGATCAATAATATGGAATTCGATACTGACGTCGCGAACATTTTTCAACATTTTTCACGGAAGACAGATCGTGGATTACTTCCACACAATAACAATATAATGATATCGCCCAAATCAAAAGAGTATTCGCGGGCGGAGAATTCGATGTTTACCGGAACACCCGGTGTATGATTTATTTATGAGTTGGCCCGATCCTCGTAGTTTTCCACCGGCGAAACGACGGTGGTAACCCCCCTCCGAATGATCTTCGCCTTTCTAAGTACGCAGTATATCATGAGAAATAACCTACCCACCGCCTCTGGCGCTCGGTTGGAAAGCAAATAGGAACACACCTCTCTATCGATGGAAAGAGATATATTCGTACGAAAATCGCCGATTATTCTCCCTTGAACAAGCGTAAATCTCAGATTTAGCCCCTGATTTATCGGGAAGCCCATTTTCCGGATACCGGAATTGATTATTCGGGATGAATGGTGGAAGAGGCGTCTTTTTTTCCTGATGTTGCACGTATCAACGTTTTTTTATTTCTGTCTTCGGACGATTTTCTGCTAATAGGACATTGCGGTACGAGCCTGGTGCAAAGTTGATGACCAAACTCGTTAAAGTGTAGTCGCCAATGTTCCTCGCTCGAAGACATCAATGGATCTTAACGTCGTCTTGTATTTTCCTAAATCCGATGAAGGGTTGTTATGCAACAGCCAACATGCCCGACGAAACTACTACACTATGCCATCCTACGTTCAAGTAGCTTCCTACATTTGCTAACAACCATTTAATGCATGTAAATCTACTTTGGGATTGTTTTGGGGGTAAACTTATTCACCTCGTTTTAGTCGCTTGTAGTGTCTACAAATTTCGGGCGAGCTATAATTCGGACTCATGATTTACCTACTTTGAAACGATTGTTTACTTTTCAGATAGCATACCTACTTTTCGACCTTTTGACTGAATAAAACCATTTGTTTTATTTTATCTCTATAGTTCGCCCAAAATTTGGGCATCCTCGGGAGGAATACCATAATTAGAGAACAATTATGCAATTGATAAAAAACATTTTCAATACTTTACCAAATATCAAATTGAAAATATATTTGAAAAACGGATTTTGAATTTGCAGAAACTGACGATTGGATAGTCAGGTGAAATATGTCAGCGATGTCTACGTCTGTCAAAAGTTAGCACATTATTGTAGATAGTATGACGTGATCGTCCGTTATCGACTTATCGGCGTTTGCGCGTTTTTTTTCGAGAATTTTTCGTGACGTTCGTCGGTGGGCCAGGGGGTCGGAAGGGGGCTGAGGCGATCCGCGAGGAACGGCATTTCATCGTGTGTATTTTTCCTTGTTCTCGAACTCGAAATTCAATACGATTTTTTTGCGAGAAACCGAAAATCGCTCATTTTTGCGAAATTTTTAAAAGCCCTTTTCTCAAAAAGTACGTACGATCGGAAGACGTGGGATACGTTTTCCATAAGGGCAAAGATAGTTCTTCATTTTTTGTCTTCTGCTCGATTTCGTAGCTCCCTTCCTTTTTGGAGCAAAAAATTCGTAAACGCGAAATTTCTTGTTTTTTGCTTATATCTCGGAGGCGTTACGTCGGACGACGTGATGATCTTATAAAGATGTTCCTCAATTATTGCGAGCAATCTTTCGCTAGAAGGTTCCCAAATCGTAGGACCTATCGTAAGAGAAATAGAAAAAAGTAGGGTGCCGTGAATCGATTTTCGTCGGGTACAGCTAGCTCTTAAAAAATTCGGAATGCCCGTTTCGAATAGGTAATTAATACAGCTTTCTTTCGTTTCGAGACGTCGCGGACGTAGAATCTAACGATTTTTCGCAAAAAATGCCAAAACCAAACCGTCCGCTCGAAAAACGTTTTTTCTGGTAATATCTCCTTTATTACGTCACGTATCGAATTATCGCTTACACGAAAATATTCGAAAAAAAAATTAGCTACGAATCGTTCGAGATACGTTAGGCCGTAGGAAGAGCCGTTTTCGAGGAAAACGGCAGAGAATTTTGAAAATTCGAAAAATTCCTCTTGCGTGCCGAAGGTATACGATTGCGCTCCGGAAAGTTCCGAACGGACACGTTGAGAGATCTAAATTAAAAGAGCCGGTCTGGCCTTTGCAGGGCAAATATCGATGTACCTATCGAACGAACTGAATAAAATCTATAAATTCTGAAGACCAATCGCGTCCGAATGGATCCTCGTCATTATTTCGAGTTCGTTTAATTCGCAAAGAGTTTTGTTTTGATCGTCAAATTGGGCACCTTCGTGTACGCGTTATCGTAGCTATGGTACTCGAGTGGTAGGTTACGTAGTGAGTGATCTCGGGTTCGAAACCGCGACGGTGAAAAAATTTCTTTCATCGGCGTAATATTTTTTAATTATCTCCGATGGCTGAAAGTAAATGCTACGTTATTATTATTTTCATAGCCATCTGTATGTATTCCATCTTTCAACGAACAATCCTCGGTTACAAAGAAGTTTATCGTTAGGAAAGGGAAGAATAAATGTGAATTCTTCATTCATATAATTGAAAAGCCCGATAAAGTATTTCGTTAAGAATATTTAAGAAATATCTTCTATTTACATACGAGCTATGAGCGTTCTTGACCTTAATGTGTATTGTTGGTTCCTTGCTAGCTATTTTTTAAATTTCAAGTGCACCTCATTTAGTTGTATAACGAGTAGTCGATTATCTGCTCCGTCTATGTCCGTCTATGGTAACGTAACATAACCTCATTAATTTTTCTTCTTCTGTAAATTTCTTTTGATCATAAATGCAAAATGGAATGTATCGATTTTCAGTGGTTGCTATTTCGATTAAACTTTTAATTTCGATTACAGGATAACAGCGATTTGAATGAGAACAGACAAATATCTGTACGACTTACAACCGTTTAACATCGCTGTGGTTTCAGCACAGCCAAAATGACAAAAAAATAACAATGAAAAAAAATAAATTTGCAGATCTTCGATCCCTATTATGAAAAATAAACTTATATTATAGGAAAAAAATTATGTAGGGAAAAAATACGTGTCTTCTTAACGGAGAGGTATTATTATTATTTTAATTATTATTGTAGTGGTGTTAATGTAGTGATGATAGTAGTTGCGATTCATCGAGAGAGACAAACACTTTTCGTTCCTGCCGCAGTTTTATTGACAGTTACATAACCTCAGCAACGATTTGGTTTGATTCTTTTTTCGAGTCATTTCACATTAAGGAAATCTAAAAGCAATCTATATGATAACACAAAACGACGTTATCCACACTTTACAACCGTATATCATCGCTGTGGTTGAAGCACAGCCAAAATAGCCGAGAAAAAAAAAACGATTTCCAAAATGGAAAATTAACAAACCTTCGATTCCCCTTATAAGAAAAATAATATTATAGGAACACAACAATTATAAGAGAAAAATACATTTTTTCTTAATGGTGTTATAATATTAATGAAAGAAGACTTACTCCTCAATGAATATTGCTCGTAGCATGATGAATAAATCAAAACGAAATTATTTTCATTACAAATACTTGAGAAGAAATTGAAATTTTGAAACGCATTTTGATCGCCGTGGTATGAGCACAGTCAAAATGTCAGAAGAGGATTTCAAATAGTATATTTCATAACGAGTCGATGATTCCATGCGAGTTTCAGTTTGACCAACGAGGTGAAGCGAAGCGGAACCGAGTGAGGCTAGACACGAGCAATGAAATCTGACTTTCCACGAGTAATGAACGATATTTTTCGGGCGACCACAAAAATGGTATTATACGATAATTACTTTCAGAACACATCATAAACGTTTCGACCCAAACAGAACTGAATAATTCAATCTACTGCTTCTAGATGGCGTTGTAGAGAAAATAATAGATAACTTTATTTGTTGATGTCATTTCGTACCTTCCTTTCAGATTTGTCAGCAATAATTTCCACGAGTTTAATATTTCTGGAGGGATATTTTTCACTTTGCATGTTATAAACGCGAATCGAATCAAGTTAAGCTCTTCGTTAATAATACGATTTGTTCCGGTAACTCGTTAGCCTTATAAATATTCAATGGGATATACGAACTAAACTTTTCATTCACTTCTATCTACTTGGCCTGGTTTCAATTCGATGTCACCACTTTCCCGCACGGATCAAACTGGTTTTACCCGTGCGGGAATGTTTTTCCCGCATGTAATTGTCAAATTTCTACGATGGGTAGGCGTTGCAATATATACCACTTTCTTACTTGGTCGCCTGAAAAATATATTAATTAACTAAGAAAATGAACTGAAATTATAAGAAAAGAAGTTTATTTTTCAATGGAAGAGAATAAAAAATTATAGCATGAAAAATAAACGAAAAAAAATTAATTCACATTCTGAAATATAATTACTTGATTGAAAAAAAAAATGTAAATCATCATCAGCACACTTCAACATCTTATATAATCATTGCACTCCGATCGTAGCACAAAAATCACTTTTCAGGCGACCACGTCAGAAAGTGGTATATATCGCCACGCCTACTTGTCGAAGAAAGTTGACAATTACATGCAAACCAATTTGATCCGTGCGGGAAAGTGGTGACATCGAAATGAATCCACGCCAAGTAGATAGAAGTTAATGAAAAGCTGAGTTCGTAGGTATATTCCATTGAATATTTATAAGGCTAACGAGTTACCGGAACATATCGTATTATTAACGAAGATCTTAACTTGATTCGATTCGCGTTTATAACATGCAAAGTGAAAAATATCCCTCCAGAAATATTAAACTCGTGGAAATTATTGCTGACAAATCTGAAAAGAAGGTACGAAATGACGTGAACAAATAAAGTTATCTATCATTTTCTCTACAACGCCATCTAGAAGCAGTAGATTGAATTATTCAGTTCTGTTTGGGTCGAAACGTTCATTGTGTGTTCTGAAAGTAATTATCGTATAATACCATTTTTGTGGTCGCCTGAAAAATGTCGTTCATTACTCGTGGAAAGTCAGATTTCATTGCTCGTGTCTAGCCTCACTCGGCTCCGCTTCGCTTCGCCTCGTTCGTCAAACTGACACTCGCATGAAATCATCGACTTTCCGCACTCGTTACGAAATATACTATTCTTTCACACATTGACCTTCACATGGGAAATCGACCGCATTACAACCGTATATTCTCTCAATTTTCTTAACGATTTTCGTGGTATTAAAGAAAACTTTGATACGCCTACGGTGATCCAAGAGGTGATCGTATATAGAGCGGGCCGCATATAGTGATCGGGCCCCTAGAGTGATAGGGGCGCATTGAGGGATCGGGGCGCATTGAGGGATCGGGGCGCATAGGCGCAGGAGGGGCCGAACTTGTTGCTGTCTGTCTTGAAGTTCATAATTTTATATTCGTTAATATAACACATTTCAAGAAATTTCCTCTTCTGTAGGTTTTTTCCGTGTCAAGTATTCAAGAGGAATATTGGTTTAAAACTCGAGCCGGCAAAGGAATAAATCAAAGTACCTTATCGGTGAAACACACAGGGGTTGTCTAACTCGACCAAACTCACCCGAAATGCCGTTCCCGTATAACAGATGTTCTTGAAATCGGGATTTTCATTCATGATGTATGGTTTGTTTCTTATTGCGGCCCAAAACAAATAACTTTTCGATGTATAAATCATTCGTTTCCAGTGGAATAGTTATGCGACTGACACGCCGTGAAGAATGTTTCCACGTTCGGAAATTGCGTTTGTGATTGAGAAGTGAACGGGGAAAAAGTTCGCCGTCGACTGAAAAGTTTAAACGGTCGACTGCTTCGTAACGTACTAAACGATTGTCCTATAGACGAACGGTAGTGACTCTCCGACAAAAAAGAATTTGAAGAATTGAAGTGAAAACGATTTGGCGAATGCACCGGTTCACTTCTCAGTCGTATTATTGAATGCTGAAAGAGACTTTATCGAATTCATTCCCTTTGAGCAGGTACAACCGGTAATTAGTTGTCGTATATTAAATTCGTTTGGGGTAGTTTTTCAGTGTGCGAGCAAATTTCAACGGTAACATGTGTCGGTATACGTGCTAGGCATTTTCCGGATCTACGTGAACTGTTTAACGAAACGGAAATGCGATCTCGAACGGAATTTTCTCTTTTCGCGATTTGGTAATCGGCCAGTTACTGCAATACGGAAGGAACGAGCGTCTCGTTCTTTTTTTTTGGTTTTGTTCGTTTGAGAATCCTCGCCGAATACAACACCTTGAAACTGAAATGGAAATTGCAGTCGCTACTTTTAAACATTTCGGTTATACTCAGACGAAATTGGGGTCGTGTTTAAGCACGATCTTCTCTAGATTGTAGTTGCTTCTTATCGGTGTTGAGTGTAAACTGGAAAAATAAAGCAAATAGTATGATCATGATCGGGACGATAAATAAATGCGATAGGTAAAAAATGAAAATGAAGCGGATTAACAAGCAAAAATGGTATAAAAAAAGGAATCTGCATTTATAATTACTCCGGTTGAATTTTGCATGAACGAAGATAAGAGCGCACTTACAGTTTTTTTCAATTGAAATAATTTGATGATCTTAAAACTCAGCTGTTGTCTGGTTCTGGCGAATGCACCTGCATACAACGTTTGTGTATCCTGATAATGTTAGTAACGCAAACACAGAAAGCAACAATGATGAATGTGAGGTACGATTGGAAGACACGAGATACGTTTTCGAAAAGGGCAAAGATAGTTCTTTGTTTTTGTCTGCCGTTCGATTCTGCAGCTCCTCCTTCTTGGAGTAAAAATTCGTAAAGTCGAAATTTTCTTTTTTGCTTATATCTCGGAGGCGGTACGTCGGACGACGCGATGATCTTCTAAAGATGTTTCTCAATTATTACGAGCAATCTTTCGCTAGAAGGTTTGGAAACTGTAAGACCTATCGTAAGAGAAATAGAAAAAGTAGGGTGCCGCGAATCGATTTTCGTCGGGTACAGCTAGCTTTTAAAAAATTTGGGATGGCTGTTTCGAATAGATAATTAATACGGCTTTCTTTCTTCTCGAGACGTCGCACGTAGAATTTACCGATTCTCACAAAAATTACAAAACTAAACCGTCCGCTCCAAAAACGTTTCTTCTTGTAATATCTCCTTTATTACGTCACGTATCGAATTATCGCTCACACGAAAATATTCGAAAAAAACGTAAGGCCGTAGGAATAGCCGTTTTCGAGGAAAACAGCAGAAAATTTCGAAAATTCGAAAAATTTCTCTTATGTGCCGAAGGTATACGATTGCGCTCCGGAAAGTTCCGAACGGACGCGTTGACAGACGTGAATTATAGGAGCCGGTTTGGCCTTTGCAATGCAAATATCGAAGTACCTATCGAACGAACTGAATAAAAACTATAAATTCCGAAGATTCGCCTATCGATCGTGTCCGGATGGAGTCTCGTCGTTATTTCGAATTCGTTTAATCCGCAATGAGTTTGTTTTAATCCTTAAATTGGACAACTTTATGTACGGCTTGTGGTAGCCGTGGGGTTCGAGTGGTAGGACACATAGTGAGTGATCTCAGGCTCGAAACCGCGACGGTGAAGATTCTTTTTTCATCGACGTAACATTTTTTAATTATCTCCGATGGAAAAAAATAAATGCTACGTTATTATTATTATTATTATAGCCATCTGTATGTATTCAACGTTTTAACGAAAAATCCTTGGTTACAAAGAAGTTTATCGTTATGTCTTCTGTCTATGGTAACGTAACATAACCTCGATGATTTATTTCAATCATCTTCGGTTGTTTATCGGTTCCAGAGTTGTTTCTTTCATTGAAATGGAACAAATAATGTAAGGTGCAAAACTGAAATTGAATATTGGAAAGATGCCTAGATATAAAAAAAATGGAATGGTATTCACCTTCAACAAATATTGCTCGCCCACTATTGGGAACGAATTTTTCACATCACAAAACAATAAGGTGTAAACGACAGAAAAGCAGATAAGATTGTAAAAGTTGAACTGCAAAGTGAAACACTATGATATCCACTTGTGAAAAAAAAGTACGCAAAACAACAACCTTGTGGAAACTGTAATAACATTTTGGTAAATTTAAATTTCTTCAATAATTCCAACATATATGACATTTATTCCATTTCAGGAAAGCTGTTCACAGTTATTTTCCAGTTATGTATTTCAAACATTTATCCAGTAAAACATTAAAATTATTCGAATCGTTGTTATAAAATAAGAACGGAAATATGGAAATATCTCGCTTGTTGCCAATAGAGGCAGTAGAATAGCCTGCAAGACTTCGTTATTGGTGTAACGATATCGCCTAGGATTCTTGAGGAGGAAATGCAATATACATATGAAAAACTCGGAAAATAAGTCACGGCGGGACCGGGATTCGAACCCGGGACCTCCAACTATACGCGTTGGAGCTCTACCACTGAGCTACCCCGACGATGACTTATTTTCGCGTTTTTCCGAGATGATAAATGGCTAACTAGATCCCCATATAAGTCCCGCCGTGACTCATTTTCCGAGTTTTTCATATCTATCTTATCACTGGGTTGGTGAAACACCAAACTTCCAGAAGATCAAATGTCTCAAGTCCTTTATAGCGTTCCTGGTCAAAATTAGGATAAAATTTATATTGGACAAACATGCCAACGTTTAAGTGACAGATTAAAAGCAAATAAATATTCAGAAACAGCACATACTGCACTAAACATCACTCTTTTGACTATGGAAACACCAAAATTTTAACAATCGAAAAAAAATACAAAATCCCGTGAAATTTAAGAGGTGATACATATAACAAGAGAAGAACACATTGCAAGCAACGACAAAACAGGCATTAAAAATCTCAGTTCCATATATTCTTCATTAATCTAATATAATAATTATTATTCATTTTTTGTCAACCTTTCCGTTGAAGTGTCTCGACAACCAATCATTATTTAATCATTATTGTCAAATTCATCTATCAACAAGCGATCTGATAAGATACATTTTTAGATTTGTATTTAATGTATAACACTGAAAAATTTCAAGATTATTTCATTTCGTCCTGCTGATGAAGAAGCGAATCTCCATCGAAACGTTCGTTCAATAAGCATTTAAGAATATAATCAACCTGTTATACTCAAAAAAGCGCAATATTCCTTATATATACAGGATGTTTGATTGAAAACGAAACGTCCCCAATTGTGTGCGAACAGTGCACGTTGGTCCAAATTCCTGAGACAAGTCGACTTTTGGTTGGAGGAGGACACTTTTTGACCGCTTAAAAAGTTGTGACACAGCACAGCCCTAAAAAGCCCTTTCGGTTCACATTAATATGATGTATAACATGACCTATACCACTTGTTCAAAAACTAATAAGGGTAGCCACCTCGCTTAGGACGTTGCTGTGTCATAACTTTTTCAGCGGTCAAAAAGTGTCCCCCTCTAATCAAAATTCAACCTGTCTCAGGAATTTGGACCAATGTTCGCCCATAATTGGAGGCGTTTCGTTTTCAAATAACCAGCCTGTTTATAAAATTGTTAGGAGCAAATTGCCGGATATTTAAGCAAAAATCGAATTTTCTTGGGTATTCGGCAAGAAAAGTGGGCAGCTATCATATACGTATATATATAAAGAGGTTTTCGTGATGATAAAATGAACGATCCCCAATCCTTTTGAGAGTAAAGCACTAATCAAAGGACACTTTCGATGCATTAACAATCCACTTTTGAAACTTCCGTTAGTTATTGCATTAAGCAGAACACCATTAGAACATATTAGGGTCAGCCGATAGGGATGCTGGGTAACTCGGAAAGAGGTGAAATTGCTGCCTATCTTGGGGGAAGCGTCCGGTTCTTGCAGGGGTGTCTTCTACATGTAAAAAACTCATTTGAATAAGATTTGTGTTTGAAAAACAAATAAATTTGAGAAAAATCGATAGTTCAGGATTTATCTGCACGATTTCTCACTAAACTTCAACTGTCGATGAATGACGTAGGGGGTGCGTTCGAAAATGAATCCGGTTCTGTATACGTTTTATGTTAACTGACCGCGAATTTGCGCCGCTGCTCTTGTGCCGTGTAAAAGGTTCCCTCCTATATGTGAGAGGATTGAAAATTAGTTGAAGAGCCTTTGGACGGGAATCAAGTTAAGGGGGACGATTGTTCCACTCGACGGAGTGTCTGATGCCGCCGTCCGAATTCGGCGATGTTGTTTTACGGAATAATGGGGCTTTTATGAACGATGTCGAGGGCTGTTTAGCTTTTACAGTCGCATATTTTCCTTTCGAATAAAACGTTTTCCCAACGGTCACCACTCTTACCCCATTCTTACTCGGGGTATTTTTTCATTACACATTCTCGAGGTATTGAGGTATTTTCCTCCTTTCATCATAATTGTCTCCAGAAGCAATGGTACCATTTTGTAAGGGAAACAGACAAGACTTAAAGTTTGAATATATTTTTATTTTGAATTATTGTTTCAGTATAATTATACAGAAAATTAGTAGTTATTTTTTTGAGGTTATGGCACCAGACTTGTAAATAGCGAGAATTAAAAATGGAATGACTCATCTCGTCGAGAGCAATCAGAAATATATTCCGCACCTAAATGAAATATTGACTTTATATAAATTTAAATAAGATCATTGATCGGATACATAACCGAACATAACTTTATTACATTTCGGAGCAGCTTTTTTAATCCCTTCTGTATCAATCTCCTTCAACGGGTTCATCTGCAACAAAATCTCCTCCAACTGTGATGAATCCGGAATATTTTCGGCAGTGAATTTTTCGATCTTATTGAATTTTAGCGCCAACGATTTCAATTTCGTTAAAGGCGAGATGGTTTCTTTAGACAACGTCTTCAATTGGTTCTTACTCAGATCCAGAGTTTCCAAGTTACTCAAACCGTTGAACACTCCTTTATCTAGTTGACTAATACCATCAGACTTGAGTACGAGCGTCTTCAAATTATTTAATTTAGCGAAACAATCAACTTCTAAATTACCGATGGTTATTTTTTTCATTTCGAGCCTTTCCAAGGAGTTGTATCCACCGAATTTACAAGGTTTGAAGTTGTCGATTGTAACGTTTTTGAATATTAGTTCCTTCAAATTGGGAAACGCTTCGAAAATAGAATCGGGAATGGGGCCGAAACGAGTATCTGTCGCCGTTAGTTTGACCAAACGCGGAAAATTAGCACCTTTAACGTCCGGAAAAGTAACGTGACTTGAGGTTAAATGAATTTCATGGTGCTCACTGATGTTGCTTGGTAGAGGTCCGACGTAACCATCGACAAGGTGAACATTTATACTTTCAACTGGTTCTCCAAATACAGATAAGAAGCAGCCGGCGAAAAATATAAAAGAAACTGCAATATTTTTCCTAAAAAAACAAGTCGAAGTAAATAACAATTTTTCTTGCAATTTGCGAATTACTTACATCATCGTGTACTCGGGCAAACGATTGAAAACAAATACAGTTATTTTGCACATGGAAAAAAATGTGTGTTCGATTGACGGTCAGGAAGGTTATCTAAATTTTATAATAATTTTTAATTGACGCCCGAGATCAATATGTAATCAGTTACTAATTGAACTGATATATTGGAATATTTTTTCGCTATTCTCGACAAAGCGACAGCGGATCGAGATTAATTAGCGATGGTAAATATTCCAATAGTGATCCGATTTGAAGTTTACATTTATTTCTATTTTTTTATTATATCGTAGCATTTTCTTGAATTGGTACGGTTTACCATCGAAAACTTGATTACTTGTGAATATTTGGAGATTTTTAAGTTGAAAGCGCAGAATTGAAAAATTGAGTATCACCTAATCATACTTTCGGAATGATTGTATTATAGTTATTAGATGAAGCGGTTATAACCGCGATAACATTGGGCCTCTAGATCGTTGCGTGCCGTATGTGTGTATGTGTATGCGCGCGATGATGTCACCTGGACTACAGCATATCTATGGGGTACTTGCGGTACCCCATCCCCTCCAAGTGCCCAAGTACCGAGTATGTAAATGGCGGGGATGGGATCAGAGGGTCCTCAGATATCGTCGAAACTGTGTTTTCTTTTAGACAATTTTTTTAACATAAATCTAAGATCTGGAGAGTGAGAGTATAATAGGGAAGGTTCGGACAAAATTATACTTTGTTCCTACCTAGGAGTTCTGGAGTTCAAGTATGCGGAGTTTGTTAAGGAAAAGTCAAAAATCAGAACTTGGAAAGTAGAGAAATAAAGAGTACGTTGTTGAAACGGGTGAAAATATTGTGTTATTTCATGTTCGCTTCCCGATTTCGAAGCTCTCACCCGTTTCGGAATGAAAGATTTCGTTTTTAGTGGATTTTTTTCAGCAAAAATTTTAATTCTGTGACAGTATATTGGATCATCGCCATTGAAGAACAATTTGTCGACATGTTGGTGAGACGTACAACATTTCATGTACCCAAAAATAAATATATATATGTATATATATTTGAATGAGTACTTGACTGAAACGAGACATACTCATAACTTATAATCTTCTAATCCCACTTGCGCTCAACATGAATATTAAATGAGAGCTTGAAAAAGAAATTCAAGTACCTACTGTGAAAGTGATCGAAATAGGGCAGTCACGTTTTTTCGAAACGCGCAATGCGTGTGTTGCAATAAACAAATGTGAATAACCGACAGACGTGCATTCTTCGGAACGGTTATCACTTCAGATAAAAGATGTTTGTTCCATGGACGATATCCCTTTGACCTTACTTGGTAGCTAACTTTTTCATTTCGATATAAAACGAGTCGTTGAAAGAATTTCGAGCAGTTCATTTTTGGGGTCGTCCGACAGATAATCAAGATGTAAGTTTTTCAAATTTATTATTTTTTTATTCTTATTTATTTTCACAGCGTATTCCAATTTTTCATTCATTTTTCGTATAACTTGAACATTTCTGATTATAATATTGATGTAAAAGTTTTTTTCAATTTCGGCCCATTGAATCCAATTTTTTAATTTCCTATAATTCAAACTAAAAATTAGCAACTAAAAGTATCAAGTGATAATCTCTTTCTTCGTTTCAGGTTCACCAAGCTGTTGTGCTCGTTCCTCTTCCTCGCAGTCGCCCAATCTCTGGTTATAGAGAACTACTCCGGCACACTCAACCTTAAGGATTATCTCAACGAAGATGTACTCGAAGTCAAATCCAGTCAAATCACACTAGCTCCAGCGAACGGTATCACTCTACCCAAATTGAAAAAGCTTTCAGTGCAAGACAGTAAAGTGGCACCTGTACCCAAAGACATCTTACCCGCTCTACCCAACTTGGAAGAAGTACTTATGGACAATGTAAAAATCGAAGAATTCCGTTTAAGCAACTTCAATCTTCTACAAAAAGCGCAAGTACTCCACCTGCAAAATTTCCCCATTGGTACCATCAAAAAAGATTCCTTCATCAAACTGAAAACCGTAACGTGCTTGAAATTGAGCGGCGCTAAAATCACCAGCATCGAAGAAGGAGCTTTCAACGGTTTGGAGAACTTAGAGCGATTGGACTTGAGTAATAACGATCTGGGAAGTATTTCGAAGGAAGTACTCGCACCATTGAAGAAATTGAAGGTGTTGAACTTGCGAAAGAATGGAATCAAGGAATTCGGTGCCGAAAACATTCCTGAACTGCCCGAATTGGAGGAGTTAGATTTGGGGTTGAACGATGTGAACGTGGATATTCCTGCTCTTAAGAAAGCCACTCCCAAAGCGCATATTGCGTTAGCAAGAATTGGTTGAAAAAATTATTGCGTTCTGTCGAACAGCGGAAATATGGATTAATTTTGTGATTATATTTTGTACTGAACGAATTCTTGTTTTTATATTACAGAATATTACCCAATCCTACGTGAACATACATACAGGGTGTCCCATAATCACACCGACAAACTTCTAGTGGATGTAGTAGACATTATTTTAGGCCGATTCAATCGAAATCACTCCATCCAAAAATGCTTCGTCAAGTCACATATCTCCTTAACGGGTTCACTAAAACTATTGAAATGGTAGATTTGATCTAATTCCAAACATACGCATCGAATCGTTTGAGTGAATTTTTTCTATGTCAAGCATAGGCGTATCACTTTGGAGGGGCCAAGGGTATTTCTACTGAAAAATTTTTGACCTTTCATTTTTTCACAAGTTTTGCATAAAATTCATAAACTATGATATTTTTTTTTGAACAAAGGTGCTCTTGTGTGATATCGCCCAGATGCTCTGTTTTTGAGAAAAATTGATTTCAAATTTTTTCTCGGTTTATTACTCAATACTCGTTTTTCAAAGAATCATAATGAAGTAGGTGAAATATTGATTTATTACAATTTTAAAATGAATTTAAATAATGGGATGACTTAACACAAAAAATTTTCACTAATCTTTGCGGCAACACGATGATTTCTACATAAAAAATTTGCATTCATTCACGCATTTCAACTAATGGTGGTCACGTTCACAAAAATTGTTTTATGAGGTGAAGTTTCGATAAAATATCAGAAAACAAGTGCAAGAAATTGATATTTCATTTACATCATTATGATTCTTTAGATAACGAGTATTAAGTAATAAACCGAGAAAAAATTTCAAATCGATTTTTCTCAAAACCTGTGCTTCTGGGCTATATGACACAAAGGCACCTTTCTGCGAGAAAAAATATCATAGTTTATGAATACCTTGTAAAAAAATAAAAGGTAAAAAAGTTTTTAGTAAAAATAACCTTTATCCCCCAATAAGATACGCCTATGCTTGACATGAAAAAAAATCATTCAAACCATTCGATGCGTATATTTGATATTAGCCATGGTTTGAAATTTCAATACTTTTGATGGAGCCGTTTTGGAGATATGTGTCCAAAAGTGTTGCCTGGACGTCATCTTCAGAGGGTCTCAACTAAGCATTTTTGGATTATGTAATTTTGGTTGAATCGACCTTAAATAATGTCTAGAACATCTTATAGAAGTTTGTCGGTCTAATTATGGGACATTCTGTATACATCTGATAGTGAGTACGATGATGTGGAGAAAATGTTTAAATTCATTTCCGGTTAGAAATTTTCAATTTTTCGTTTCCATGATGTTGATTCTGTTAGTTTGTAGTATTGACTCTATGAGCTATTAACCCAAAATGCGGTTGAATATATTTAGTTGCTATTGTGAGTCCGTCGCGAAATCTGCAAGTGTGGTTGCAATGATAAACTGGCGGTTTTACTTGAAGTAAAGACGAATTTTTTCGGAAGTTTTTTGGGTGCTGCATCTTTCTTTGGTCGTCTCGGAACTTAAGAAGTACATATTCATCTAAGTAAGTTTCTGATTCAAAATTTTACTTCGCATCCTAACCGTGAGTTGCAATTGCAGACTAAAAACGCATTGGTAGCTCAACGGGCGTAGTATTGACCTACTATCCAGAAAAACCGGGTTCGAATCCCGGTAAATTCCAACTTAATTTGAGAATGCCACCGTGCTTCGGAAGGCACGTAAAGCCTTTGGTTCCGAATATTATTTAATATATAGTCTTTAGGTCATGCCAGAGGCACTTATGCGAATCTGAAAACTCTAGTACTAGACCCAGATCACTGGGTTATACACGATCTCAGTGACTTTAGTGTTAACTTGTTCCAATATCGATATGATGAATTTTAAAAAATTTTGTGAATCCATTGCGAACTCACTACTACTTTCGTCAAAGGTAGACACATATAATCATTAGATAGGATTAAATAGGATATCTTAAGTAGATTTTGAGATAAGGCATTTTTTATATTTTCAAAAAATGACGTTTTCATCGAAACCATTGATACGATTTCAATATTAAAACTATTGACCACGATCATAACCAGAAAATTCGAATCGCGAAAACTTATCTGTTGATTCGACGAAATCGAGTCTCTTTTATCAGCAAAACTCACATATTTGATACCGGTTATATTTCCGCCAGCGGATGTTCTAGTAATAAAGCCGTACTTACCTGAAAAAATAAACATGGACATAATAAATTATAGACAGGTCGACTATCAGGCATTTTTTAATGAAAAAAATACCAAGGATATAACATTTATATGTTTGTTTTTTCCTTGCGATATTGAATATGTTATTCAAATTAATTTTTCCTAAAAGCAAAACATCACTGAAGAAAACAAAGCATTCCTCGCGCGGCTTGTTTACTGCTTTTTAGTCCCTGACTTTATATTAATTAAGGGGCAGCTTGAAACAATATGAACGTTGTTTACATTCATCATCCTAATTATTTGGTGTTATTTCGAATCATACATATGTTAATTACCCTAAAAAATTTGTTAATTATAATTTCACGCCATCGTAATTCACAATTGTGTTCAAATGACGTTGTGCATATCGTGGTATAAAAGGCGTCCACAGTTGAATTAATCAAGAAGTATATTTATTGATATCGTCGAAATGATACGGCTTCCAAAGTTTGTTCTTATTTTTCTGCTATTTCTCTCCATCACGTCGAGCATTTTTTCGGCGGAGTCAGAAGGTACTAAAGTTTTCCGACTGGAAAATTTCAATGGCGTAGTACCAGTAGACAAGATGCAAGGAATCACAGACTTGTACGTTACCGGATGCAATATTACTGGCTTGGATCCACATAAAACGAATCGCGATTTGAAACATGTTTTTCTTCGCGACAGTTCTTACTCGAATATATCTCCGAGTGCGTTTACGTTTTATCCGGAGGTGAGGGAACTGCACATCATCAACACAGTCATGCCCTTGGGACGCAGAGAATACAGCAAGTTCGAAGAGATGGTAATATTACATCTAGAAAAGATAAACCTTGGTAATCTACCAGAAGGTTTATTCTCAACCATGAAAAATCTGGTGACATTGAAGATACGGGAATCGGGAGTTGAACACATTCACGATAACGCCTTTCAAGGTTTGGAGTCTTTGGAGGAATTGGATTTGAGCGGCAATAAGCTGAGCACGATTCCAAAAGAAGTATATCTGCCTTTGAAGAAATTGAAGAAGTTGATTTTAACGGGTAACCAGATAAAACACTTTGGTCCGGAAAACGTTCCAAACACAATGGAGGTGTTGGAGATTAAGGCAGATTCCAATCCAATAGAAAGTGTAGATGAAGCTGGTATAAGTAAAGTCGCTCCTAAATCCAAACTAATCCTGAAGTGAGTCTATGTTGTAAGGTATTGAATCGTGAACTCAAATACCTATATAACTTATATTGGGAATTCTGTACCGGGAAATCACGGAAGATGTGTGATTTCAGTAGCTTATTTTTTTATGTGAATGCTATGTAAAAGTTTCCTAAAATGTATTCATAGAGTGCTTTCGAAAGTTAATAAATAAATATTTTAGTTGTGTGATTTAGAATCGAGATATTTTTTATCACCATAGAAAAAACACACAAACACACACACACACACACACACATCTGAAATTATAAAACAGACTGTAACAATTGAGAAAGAAGACATAAAAGAACAAAATAAAGAAATAGTCTCAAAACCAAGATTCTCTCTCTCATTCTATAATAAGAGCTCTTATAAAATAGCAAGGGCGTTTGGAAAAAATAATATACAAATTGCCATTCTATATAGGGAAGACGTTCCGATCCATCCAACGAAGACCACCGAACCAGAACGAAGGGAAACTTAAGGAACTATAATGAGAAAAGCAACTTTGGAAATCATTTAAAAGCCACAAAAAATGAATTTGACAAAGAAGAGAATATTGAACTACTCCACAATCTTGGTAAGGGCCACAAATTGGACTTGTGTGGGATGTATGAATTGAAGAAAAATCTTATACTCAATGGGAAACATTGTTTAAACACTCAAGTGGAGAACTATTTGTCATACAAACCCTCTTTGGAAGTTTACTTAGCTCAACAAAGCCCAAGAAGAACAAATAGTGATTTTGTGCTCTTTCTTTAGTTCTACACCACAGAAATAGATAAACTTAACCTCAAAAAAACGTGATTCTCGATAATTGACCTTAAAATTCTGTTAAATTTATATTTCTTGTTGATGAGTTTATTTTGTCATTATGATAAGTTCAGTTTGTTTCGAATCATACATCCTTTTACTGTCCTTATGACTCCAAAATTTGTAAAAAATTGACAAGTAAGTTTAGCAGTAGGAAACCTGAAATTAAATTGTAATCTTATGTTAAGTATATCTTCTAGAACTCCTGAAGATGCCATTGTAGGCGAAATTAGTCGAGTGACTATTATTAAATTATATCCAGTGAGTACCAAGAATTTTATTTTGTTTATCTTAATCATGAACCTGGATAATGGTTCTATTTGTGAACAAATTTTGTAACAATTGGGACTTGTGCTATATTGGACAGACATGAGAAGCACATAACAAACGAATAAAGATAAATAGTAGTGATGCACGGATAAGACCAGAACGTTGCACTTCAACACTGCATGACAACAGGATGTTATCAATTACAAAGAGACAAAAGTATTTAATTTGGCGAGAAACCTACAGAGGAGAAATGTGTGACATGAGTGAACGTAAAACTATGAGCTTCAAAACAGATACCATCGATTAACATACTCTCTACCACAATGTGTCAACTTTTGACAGACATTGTCATCAGACATACTGCACTTGGCTCTCCAACCATTAACTTCTGGAAATTCAAAATTCGTTTTTTATATATATTTTCAATTCAAAAATTGACAATGTCCCCACATTTTCCTATCAATTCCATGATTTCTTGTTCCCTAATTATAGTTTTCGTGTTGAGCATCTCCTAATTTTGGTCAAAGTACAACCTGTTGCCATCCAGTAGAGACATCGTACTCACTGATTCGCCATTCTAGAAAACTGCATTTGCCGTTTATGATAACACTGACGTCATCAACGCCTCGTCCTTGAGAAGTACCATTTTATAGCGCGAGAGTTCACTACCAACCAGAATTATGGATAAATCGCAAGATATAGAAAACTATTTTTTTGGAAACAGATTTTTTGATACTCAAGCGCGACAAATATTAATGTAAGCAAAGTGTGGATTGGAAATTTTCGGAAAAAAAAAAGACCTTGAATGAAATGTCTTCCATTTTCTATATTTATCTCGTGAAGTAAGATCGGATACACACCAAAACAGAGTCCTTATGCGGTCCATATTTCGAAGAAAAAAAAAACGATTATTAACATAGTTGCAGGAAAATTTTAAATCTGCATTTTTCCTAAAACTTATACCGCATTTTATTATCAACAGAAAGAAACATCCACAATATGTAGGATGAATAGCACTGAACGCGCTACTTAAATTTGATGATCTCTATCCTCATCATAACACAGAAAATTAAAATAATGACATGTAATTTTATATATACATTATTCAACATTAAGGTCATTTGAATTCCATAACTTTACATGCAAAGTTATTCATGATACAATTTTTCACACTTCCCGAAAACTGGTACCATCTCGATAAGGCCCGCGAATTGGTATCACTCATTTGCTTAACTAATTATTTTTTTGAACATTTAAAAACTCGTTCAATTTGACATTACCTACAGTATATCATAGCGGTGCATCATAATGTTAGTTTCCGGTAGTGAATGATTTATTTTCACTTTACTTGGTTTCTATTTCAGGATTCTTCTGTTTCTGCTGGGTGTTTTATCATCAACCAAAATCTGTTCAGCCACAAAAAATCAAGATAAATGTGAAACAGCTTACAATTTGCAAAATTATCAAGGACCACTTCCCCAGAAAGAATTTATCCATAGCGTTCACGTGAATATTATGAATAGCAACATCACCAGTTGGGAGTTGCTCAATATCACGTTTTTGGCTCTCCGAACGGTGCACGTCAAGAATAGTTGGTACGATTGCGTCCCATACGACGGAATGAAATCTTTTCCCCATCTGGAGGAGATATATGTCGAGGATACAATTTTGAAGGAATTTGATTTTCGCGGTTTTAACTTCATGCCAAGGTTGAATGTGATATTTTTCAAAAATGTTAAGGTGAAAAATTTCGATATGAAAATGCTCTCCAGTTTGAAACAACTGAAGTCGCTGACGCTCTCCGGTGCTGGATTCACTTCAATTCATAGTGAAGCGTTCGTTGGTTTGGACAGTTTGAAAATTCTCAATTTGGAAAATAATAAATTGATGAATGTCGGAGAAGAATTATTTCTACCGTTGTGGAACTTGAGATATGTTTCGTTGGAGAATAATGGTATTATGGAATTTAGATTCAAAGAAATTCTGATGTTGAAACATTTGGACATGGTGAATTTGGAGAATAATCCAATTGGTGTACTTGGGATTGCTGGTGTAAGGACGACTTTATCTATGAAATGTTAATTGTTTGATCAGTTCGAAGAATAATTCATTCCAAATTATTTTCATATAATTTTCATTCATCTTTCTCCCCATTATTACTAGAACGCAATACTGTAACAGATGTCCAAACCACTGTCTACTCTATATTGAATGCAAGTTGCGCAGGTTTCTAATTTAATAATATTTGTTAGCATTTCTATATCGCGGTTCCCTATGAGTAGAGTAGTCGCGGACTAAGAGATAGCGTAAACTTTAAGATTTGTCAGGCGCAAGCCCGAAGATATGGAGCAGGAGAGCCGTTCGATTTTGCACTTACCGCGCGTGTTCAATTTAGGAACATGCGCGTACGCTAAGTTAAAGCTCAATTAGGCACCGTAGTGTTTGTGTCAATTGTCAGGTCCTACGCGCAGCATAGTACTATGTGCTACGTACTTAGTCAAAACGCACAACGTACGTCGACTTCTTACTGTGTTGCCGGATTGTGGTTGTTTTCTGATCTTTCGCGATATTTCGTAACGGTTTGTCTCTTTGTATGTTAATTTTGTGATGAATTAAAAAAGGCTACTTGTCTCGTCTCCTATATTCAGATAAAGCATTCTCCGTCTGGATCAAAAAAATTTAGGATAATTTACCTCATTCGAAAAATCTATCAAAATGCGAGTAATTCTTTTCTTTTTAAATATGTACTTCAAATGAATTACGAGATCAAAATAAATAAACATATGTTTACGTAAATATGTCATCAGCGATTGAAGTGATGTTCGTTTCGAGTGCATAAATAAAATCATCAAATGATTTATGAGGATTATTAATTAGACCGAACAAAGGTCAAAAGTGACGAGTTTCTTCTGAGCTTCAGAGAAGTCTCTAAGACTAAAAAAGCAAAATCGACTGATATACTCCAATTTGAATGAAATGAATTGTTACTCTGAAAACTGGAGAAACCATACGTAAGGTGATCATGTCGAGGGCATGCCCAATGTATGGGAAACTGCTGTACGACAAAGTGAGGACACCTACATTCGGGTATGCCTTGAATGCTCCTTGACATATATGGTCGTATTTGCTCTAAGTGACGAAAACCATTAGTAATTCGGAGTAATTTTTGGTTCCCGAATCCAAAATTGTTATTTTGCTGTTGTTGACGTGTAAAATTTTAACAACTTTGAGTTATTTTCGTGAAAACGCTCCAGAAAATCCATTTATATTGAAAATATCAGAACGACGACCTCTTTCAGATATGCATGGAATACGATAAGCAGACAAACAGCGTAGTAGATATAACAATTTTTTTTTGAAAATCATTCAGTTTTCGTTAAGAGTGGATACTTAAATTTTCGGAAAACGCGAAAAAGACGTTTTTTCAACATTACTCAAAAACTTCTGAACACTCACTTATCTTCAATTCAATCCAGATAAAAATTTGACCGCATGTCGAATTCATTTCAACCGGTTAGTTGGTTGAATTACGAAATTCCTAGACGAGTGGATATCAAATATTGGATGATCATGTGTCGGAGAAATGATTTTATCTAGGATTTTATCAATTAAATTCACCACCGAGTAAATAGTAAATATTTTATATCCGGGATAAAACAATGTGGAGTCGAATAACGAGGGAAAACCGAAATTTTCGGGAATAAAATTTTACCTCAATTGATTGTTCCCAGCTTCATTTTTCTCTACATAATTTTTTTTACGAACTTGCTTCTTCCAACAGATATTTTCTAATGATTTCGATCACCCCATGTCGATTCAATCAATACAATTCATTCGATCGTTCATTAGTCTTTTCTATAGAACATTATGAATACGAATTGATCTACTGTATTCGTGATAGTTTATTTCTAGCCCAGTCTAACGTTGATTGTGTGCAGTTGAGAAAATGCTGAACTTGTTTTTCAATCATTGATAAAGTCATGAAAATCAATCAGACGTTATACAATTAAGAAATTTGACTAACTGCAGCCTGAGGGTAAATTACAGAGAAAATTGTCTAATACAACAACACATGTGAAAAATGTAGGAAAAGATACATATCAAGAAAGTCTAATTATATTTCATAGATTTTTCCTTTTTGAATAAGTTAACAAAGAACAGTCGGTCTCATACGTACTCTTGGTAAGTGATTTGTATTGTCTGCTTGAAAGTCTTTTGACTTGTGCGTAGTTCATAAATTGGAGATAAAAAAAGCGATCTGACCGAGGACAGTCCCTCATCCTCCTCTCTATAGCACTTCGACCTTTTCGTGTACTCATTTCAAGGATTATAACAACGACTTGGCTACTTCAGAACAGAAAGATTGTAGGTCGTTAACTCATGAAAAATCTCTCTATTTATCAGGACGCAAAATTTTTAGATTATTGTTGCGTAAAACAATTTTATCTCGCTTTCGTCGATGAGAGAGTTCAATGGCTTGGGTGAACGTTCTTAAGTTATATGTATGCAAATTTGCATTTGGTCGTTTTGACGGAAACTGTATTGTAGTTTCCATCAAAGTTCGTAACATCCTGGAACTTGGATTACGCCGCATTGATCACAGCCAATAAACCAGAAACATCCAAGTTGCAGGTTATGCCACTAACCTTACTTTTCATCGAGTTAATATTTTCCCGCCTGATTAATCTTTGTTATTGACTCGGCAACAATTAGTACATGGATCGACTACATCTGCATCCGTGGTTATGTTGGTTGTTGCCCTCAAACCCGAGGATCTCCCAGCTAATACTGCAAATTTGCATTTGGTCGTTCTGAAGAAAACTGTATTGTAGTTCCCATCCAAGTTCGTGACATCCTGGAGCTTGAATTACGCCGAATTGATGAGACCAATAAGCCAGAAACATGCGCATGTCTGCGGTTCTCCAGATTGCGGGTTATGATAATAACTTCACTTATGATCGTATTAATATTTTTCTACCATATTGCGACTCTAAGAAAAAGTGTTGCCATATCGGATATCCTGAAGGATATTCGTACCCATCGTTCTAGGATATTTTGTCTTTGGAGCGAATTCCTATTTCCGGGTTCACCCTGATAAGAATTACTTTTGATCGGATTCTACTTTTCACTCTTTCACCGTTACAACAATGTTTCTAAAAATTCTCTTAAATTTTCTTTCAACATCCATTCCCTGATTTGTAGATTTCATTTTCATTTTTCCTGGTAATTAACCAAAGTAATCAGATCATATCATTTTTTCGAATCATGATCAGCTAATAGCAATAACAGTAAACATTCCTCTCGAAAACTAATCTGTCAAGAGACTTGAAGACGTCCTTGATGAAATTATCGTCTCGAACAACTTAAAGATAAACACTAAAGTTTGACAATATATAAGCAGCGTCCATCCGCAATTTTTCAAAACAGTTCACAAATCGTTCTCTGCAAGTCTTCTGAAAATGTAAGTTTTCCACTGATTCAATCAAAATCTAACTTATTAATGCAATAAATCTCTGACAGGTTCCACTGGTACGCAGCTTGTCTATTCGTGGTGTTTCACACGCTCTCAGTTAGTTCTGATATAGTTCCGCATGGGGATATTCTCAACGTACTCAGTCATTCTGGACCGATTACAAACGATCAACTTAAGGGTGTCAAAATTTTACATGTCAATGGAAGCAGCATAACAAACTCAAATCTGGGCACCCAAAATTTCACCGAATTATTGATTGCTTTCGTAACACATAGCAGTTACGATTCCATTTCTCTAGATGCTTTTAGTGCTTTCCCAAAATTGAGCTTGCTCGCTTTATCGTATAGTACTTTTTCTAACCTCAAATTGGAATCTTTGAACGAATTGAAAGAGTTGCGTCATTTGATCCTCAATGTAGTCGACATTGGAGACAGTATCAAAGAAAACGTTTTATCGGACTTAACGGAATTGAGTTACCTCAAAATTTCATCGACGACTATTAAAGACATTCATCCGGATGCTTTTCTGAACAACGCGGCTTTGATTCATTTAACTTTGAGTTCCAACAAAATCGAGAAGATTTCAAGTAAAGTTTTGGAGCCATTGAAGAACCTCGAGTCATTAGATTTGAGGGGTAATCAGATTGCATCGTTCGGTCCCGAAAGTGTTCCAAGTTTACCGAACTTGAAGACTATTTATCTATGTGGAAACCCACTCATTTCTATTGATGTTGACGGGCTGAAAGTTGTTAATCCAGGATGTGAGGTACAATACAAATGCAATGATAGTTTTGGTTTGGAATCGAGAAATGAAGACGTACTATTTGGTTTATAAATTCATATTAATTGTTAATTCATCAATAAACACTATGTAACTATATAATGTAGAATACTCATTGAGTGTGTAATAAAAATAAATTGATTGACAAACATTTTTCACTATGAGATATAGATATTTTCCTAACCATCATGTGCTCCATGACTTCAAATTACCATCGACGAAAGTCGTACTTGATGAACTTCCGAATACCTCGCTCTCGTAGATAATGTACGAGTACTAATTTAGATTGTTCGTGAGTACAAAATGGGACGAAAAAGATTAATCTGCGTCATACTATAAGAAAAGCGGGGATTCAGTGAAATACAGAAGCAATGCTTTTGATCCATGCATTGGTCTTTTAGCAATCGTGCCAATTAGTACCGAAACCAATAAAGACTTTATGGGGACTTTGGCTACCGCACGGCGGATGGCGCGCACGACTAACGCTCTCGTTTATCAGCCGTCCGTCGTAGCTTATCACCGCCCTCTGCTTCATTCCATCTTGGGGCTCACCTACAGCGTATATGGCAGGGCACAAGTACATCACCCTTACTGATGAGTCCAGTAAGTGTGCCCTGGACGAATCGCATACTGAACTATGTGATCTGGCAACATCGCGGATCCATGCCCCCTGCTGGCTGACATGGGTCAGCTCGTGACTTCGCTTACTCGGCTTTGTCTTTGCTGTTACCACCAATGCATTAATTCGGAGATGTAATATCTGGTTGAGACAAAACGTCAAATTTGTTTTTATCAGAATTCTCCTTGAGACTAGTTATTCGGTGTTATGTTGCTGTCATTGATGTGTAAAATTTTTACAGCTTCGACTTCTTTTGATGGAAACGCTCCACAAGTCGATGTGTGTTCAAGATATCCGAACGACGACCTTTGTGGACAAGCAGCGTGGTAGCGATTCCTATAAAAAAATTTTGAAAATCATTTATTATTCGTTGAGAGTATAAACTCACTTTTTTGGAAAACTCGGGAACCACGGTTTTAACGTTATTTAAAAACTTCCTAACGCTCACTTTTTATGTATCAAAAATAGTTGAGCTTATCTTAAATTTAATCCAGATGAAAGTTCAACGTCCTATCGAATTTATCTTGACCGATTAGTCGGTCGAATTAAGAAATGCGTAGATAATTATAATCAAACATTGAACTATTACGAGTCGGAGAAATGATTTTATCTAGTATTTCATCAGTTCAATTTATCGAGTAAATAGTCAATATTATATATCCGGGATGAATTGTCGTGGTGTTAAGTAACTTGTTGAAAACAAAATTTTTAAATATAAATTTTCAGCTCAGTTGAATGTTTGTAACACCATCTTTATCTGGATGATTTTTGTAGGGAATTTACTTTTTGCAAGAGATATTTGTAAATGAGATTAGAAGACAATTCGATTCTTGTGTATTCGTGATATATTTTAAGCACAGTGGAACGTCAATTATATGCAGTTAGGCAAATGCTCAACTTGTTTTTGATTCATTGATACGTTCATGAAAAATTCGATCGCTCGCTTCGCTCGCGACCTTACCGGCCTTCCACCGCCTTCTCTGATTTCCGTCCGACCTCACAGGTTACTATAGGCGTATCAAATTATTCGTTAATATCACCAAAATCGTTACGAAAATTGAGAAAAAATATGGTTGTAATGCGGTCAATTTTCGATGTCAATGTCACCGGATGGTAGAAAGTGTTTTTTGAACTACGATCGGAGGGTAGCTATAACATACGATTTTGAAGTTTGCGGATGATGATTTTCTTTTTTTTTTGGTGTAGTATTCATATCGAAGAATGTGGAGTGATATCTCCTTCGTTTATTTTTTATGCTATATTTTTTCATTCTATTCTTTCGAAAAGAAATTTTTTTTTACATTATAAGTTTATTTTTATAGTAGTAATCGAGAATTTTTGTGGAATATTAATTTTTCCCGTCATTTTTTCCATCAAGCAAACGAACAGTTCAATCCGATGTAGAGACAGAGGTCGAAAGGCATAAAACCGGTGGTAGCACCTCTGGTTTCGAACAGTTTACTATCCGAAATTATTTCCTCTTTGCTACGCATGGTGACTGATTCGGACGGCCGAATGTTATGTAAATCATTTGGTTATTTGTCACAGTTTCATTGTTACGCAAGAAAAGAATGATGGAGTGGTTTGAAACAAAAAGAAATGCAGAGAAACATAATGAGGGGAAGAGAAAGATAGTAGGAAATATCTGATGTCGACTGTCCCTTAGAAAGTTTTTAGCTCGTAGTCAAGTGGACAATTCAACCACGTCAAATGTCCCGCTACTACTGATTAGAATTTGAAAGTTCTCAAGCGGTGCCGGTTGAACGCATCATAAACGTATCAAAAATCGAAATAGTAGTATGTAGACACTTAACGAGGTTGACTTTTTTATTTATAGGCCACCCGACAAAAAACTAAGAAGTTTGCAAAGAACAGATGTCGTTATCATAGCTACTTTTGGTTGGTTATTAGTATTTCCTTCTTAAAAGTTGTGATTTCTTTTTAATATATCTGTTTTGTCTCTTGGCATAGGGCAAGTTTTACTAATCGAAGATGAAAAATTGAAGTGGTCGCGAATCGGCCGCTCCGTAGCACTTCGACCTCTTCATGTACTCATTTCAAGGATTATAATACGAAACGACTTGATTTCTTGAGAAAAAAGAGATTATAGTTCGTTAACTCGGGAAAAATCTCGATATTTATCAGGATGCAAAATTTTTATATTATTGTTGCGCAAAGCAATTTTATCTCTCTTTCGTCAATGAGAGTTCACTGACTTAGGTGAACGTCCTCACATGATTTCTGGCTTATTAGCCTTCGTCAACGTGGTTCTATCCACGCTCGAGGATGTTAACAACTTGGTGGGTTCAACGGAAAGACCAACTGCACATTTTTCAGCTGGGATACCCTTGGGTTGGAAGGAAACAAACTGACATCACCACCGAGGTAGATGTCTGGTTGTTTCAGTCAAACCCGAAGGTCTTCAAGCTGAAACTGCAAATATGCAGTTACGATCGGCACGAATTTGAGGATAATCCTTTTGGCTAGGAGCTGATAACAATAACTTTTGATCGGATCCTACTTTTGATTTTTCCACCGTTACAACAATTTTTCTGAAAATTGTCTTGAATTTTCCCTCAGCATCCTTGTCCCGATTTGTAGTTTCCATTTTCATTTTTCCTGGTAATGAACCAAATCAATCAAATCATATCATTTCTTCGAATCATGATTACCTAAAAGCTATAAGAGTAAATATTCCTCTCGAAAACTAATCGGTCAAGAGACTTGAAGAGGTCCTTAATAAAATTTCTTATTATCATCTCGAACAACTTAAAGATAAACACGTTTGACGATATATAAGCAGCATCCATCCGCAATTTTTCAAAACAGTTCACAAATCGTTCTCTGCAAGTCTTCTGAAAATGTAAGTTTTCCACTGATTCAATCAAAATCTAACTTATTAATGCAATAAATCTCTGACAGGTTCCACTGGTACGCAGCTTGTCTATTCGTGGTGTTTCACACGCTCTCAGTTAGTTCTGATATAGTTCCGCATGGGGATATTCTCAACGTACTCAGTCATTCTGGACCGATTACAAACGATCAACTTAAGGGTGTCAAAATTTTACACGTCAATGGAAGCAGCATAACAAACTCAAATCTGGGCACCCAAAATTTCACCGAATTATTGATTGCTTTCGTAACACATAGCAGTTACGATTCCATTTCTCTAGATGCTTTTAGTGCTTTCCCAAAATTGAGCTTGCTCGCTTTATCGTATAGTACTTTTTCTAACCTCAAATTGGAATCTTTGAACGAATTGAAAGAATTGCGTCATTTGATCCTCAATGTAGTCGACATTGGAGACAGTATCAAAGAAAACGTTTTATCGGACTTAACGGGATTGAGTTACCTCAAAATTTCATCGACGACTATTAAAGACATTCATCCGGATGCTTTTCTGAACAACGCGGCTTTGACTCATTTAACTTTGAGTTCCAACAAAATCGAGAAGATTTCAAGTAAAGTTTTGGAGCCATTGAAGAACCTCGAGTCATTAGATTTGAGGGGTAATCAGATTGCATCGTTCGGTCCCGAAAGTGTTCCAAGTTTACCGAACTTGAAGACTATTTATCTATGTGGAAACCCACTCACTTCTATTGATGTTGAAGGGCTGAAAGTTGTTAATCCAGAATGTGAGGTACAATACAAATGTGATAATAGTTTTGGCATGGAATCGAGGAACGAAAACGTACTATTTGTTATATAAATTCACATTAATTGTTAATTTACCAATTAACACTATGTAACTATATAACTATATAATGTAGAATACTCATTGAGTTTGTATTAAAAATAATTTGGTCACCATGAGGTATTGGTATTTTTCCCACCATATTCGTGATTGATGACTCTTAAAGTACTATCGATTTGATGAATTTCTGAATGCTTCGTACTCGTAGAGAATATACGAGTACTAATTTAGGTTGATCTTTAGTACCAAATGGGACAAAAAAGAGTTATCTGAGTCACACTATCAGAAGAGCTGGCGGTTCAGAGAAATTCAGAAGCAATGCTTTCGATCCCCTTTGGTATACCAGCAATTGTGCCAATTTGTACCGAAAACCAGCAGCGGAAAGAATAAGGGGTTTATATTGGGTTACTATCACAGTACCTCCTACCCATCGTACCTAATAACTGTGCTTATTTAAATTTATCTTTGGTGTTAAATATATTTTCGACACAAACATATATCGCTACGATAAACATATATCACTTCGACAAACAGCTTATGAAAAAATTGAGTTTGTGAACAAATCACAAAAAACATCCTTGGACAATAACAGCATATTTGATTGGTTCAAATCGTATTATTTTACAATTTCGTTGCCATACACGTTTATTCTAATTCTCAATGAGCGTGAGGAACTCATGAACTTGTTTGACAGTTCATAGTTTTTTAAAGAAATTTTCGAGCACTTACATAGATATACATCCTGTGTAAATCGTCCTCCATCAAGATAGAATGAAGCACAAATGTGATACTCACCTGAAAAGAAAAAAATTATCAATGTAAGATATATTATAGAATTCTTAAAGATATTCATTCAAACAATGCATGTACATTCTGTCGAATGTTAGGTTCTAGTTAGGTGAAATAGTCTGTTCCCATTCAATTGCTTTATATATTGCCATAAATAGACAAAATCGTCTTCCAATAATAATTTAATCGATACTTGAACAAATTGGAACGATCCATTCACGAATATGAAGATGCCAATTCTCGTATCAACGAATTGAATATATCAATATATCAATATAATTGAATATAAAGGATTTAAAAATCCTTTTTTAATCATTTTACAAGTGTTTGGGAAAAATATGTGAAGTGCTTCGGAATGACCACTTGATAATATTAAAATTATATCATATTCATTTTTTTATTATATGAGTCGACCAGTCTTTTTTCCAAACACAATGACAATAATAAGCCTCCTCCAGCTTTCAATACAATCAAGGTGGTACCCGCGCCGGTAAATTAATAATAAGCGTAACATTGAACATCAATATGTGTTGTTTTATCATTATTTGAACAATATCGTCGAAATAACGAGACGCGTGGCGCCATACCGTGAGTTGCGGTAGTACCAAGCCGAATCAGAACTACGTGATCATCTTGGTGTCGTAGTAGTACCCAGCGACGAGCTCAGATGGCTGTTATTACAGGAACCTCCGCGAAATGAAAACCAGGAAAAAGAATTCGAATGGTATGGTACCACCTCCCTTAAACCTGTTTCAGTTTATTTCCAAGGAGAAAGTTTGAACTTGGTCTCTTTTATATTCATTGAAACAGGAAGAAAAAAAAAGTTGATCTAAAGATGGCAATGAGATGTTAGTCCTACGTCATCTTATTAGTGATAGGGGAAGCCGTGAGACAAGAAGATGAGAAGCACTGGAGTACTGCTTTCCGCTTAATTTGGTGCAATATATATAATATAGTATTATGCTTAAAATCGAAGGAAAAAGTTAACAACATGTTGAATATCAAATGTATAGTTGAAGGATTCCAATTAACATCTCAGAAAGAATATAATCTTTCCAATGTTGTAGGTAACGAATGAGCTGTTTAAATATCAGCACAATCCGATGGACGCCTTGTATTGGCCAAACAGACAAATGGACAATAATTATCGAAGAAATATAATGAATCTATGTTCAATTTATCAGATATTTATTCGAGATTTACACAATTCAAATGTCAAAAATAGGGAATTTTACTCAATGATAAGTAAAATTGTCGAGACGACAATCGGATGACCAGAAATTTCATAATTAAATCTTTGAATGATAAGTTAATAAATGATAAAGCTTAGATAAAAACTTCATAAATTTGGAATTTTTCATTCATTTCAGTGTGAGTGTTCCAGAAAATTACTGCTTACTTTAATTTCTGAAATCATGTAAGTTTTATAACACAATGTTTCATGTTTTTCAAAATATTTATTTGTTCACTGTTAGGTTCCTGCAATATTACGTTCTATTTCTCTTTTTCATCCACGCTGTGAGACCGGATGATCAATTTTACTTGAACAAGTATTCGGGACCTTTCTCGGAAGAAATCTGGAATAAATTGAGGGGGCAGGTATCAGCGTGGATCTTTGGTTGTAATATAACAGGCATGAATCCAGGAAATGAAACTTTCTCAGAATTGAAGGGTATTTTCATAATAAACAGCAGTTTTGGAGATATTTCTCCAGGTGCTTTGAAGGCATTTCCTAATGTCGAAGTTGTCAACATCTATGGAAGCAATTTTTCCAATTTGGGATTACATGATTTTAACGATTTGAAAAATATCAACACCCTACAACTTAAAACAATCAATATTGGGGATATTGAAAAGGATGTGCTACCGGATGCCAAAAATTTGACTTATCTGAGTTTGGAACATACGGACGTTTCCGCTGTTGATAAGAATGCGTTTACCAACAACGTGAATTTGAAAGTTTTGTCGCTGCAATTTAACAAGATAGTTACTATTTCTAACGAAACTCTGGTTCCTCTGAGCAACCTGGAATATTTGTCCTTGAGTGGTAATCCAATCGAAACGTTTGGTCCCGAAAATGTGCCAGTTTTACAGGATTTGCAGTTACTTGAATTGTGTAACATCACAGAAATCAACGTTGAGTCAGATGAACTGAAGCAATTGAATCCTAAGTGCGAAGTACATTTCAATTGTTAATTTATTGTATCGAGTATCTTAATAAAAACGTTGAGATTTGAAGTTTGACTTCATATACGAGCTGATTAAATTAAACTCTTAGTTTAATCACTACTAAAGTATCTTACATATTCTATATGCTACTATACGTTCGACAATAATACGGCGCGGCATCCTCGAATTTATAGTACAATTGTCCATCGATGAAACAAGCGAATGGTACGAACAAGCAATTGAAATCAAATTCCGGGAAATATTTGGCGAGCATTTCCAGGAAGTACGCGTGAGTTTTGGCCATTCGTTCAGTTTGCACCGTATGCTCCTTTGTACCAATTGAGGTCACTGTTTCCTTGGATTCCATCTTCTGAAAATGCGCTTGGGATTCTGTTGTTGTAATGACCTTTTCCTTCGATCTACCCCTTTTTTTCTTGTCTTTAAGCTCGTCTCCTCTCGTTTCTGGAAATTTACTCTTGTGTCTTCCTTTCAATTTGCTCTTCTCCCCTGTGGACATATTTCTCTTCCCTTTGGACCTACTCCTCTTCTCTTCCGACATACTCTTCTTCTCTTTGGATCTACTCCTTTTCTTCTTTTGTTTAAATTCATCTCCTCTCGTTTCTGAAGATTTACTTCTGTGACTTCGCTCCACTTTGCTCTTCTTCCTTCCGGACATATTTTTCTTCTCTTTGGACCTACTCCTCTCCCGTTTGGACACACTTCTCCTCTCTTTAGACATACTCATTTTCTTCTCGTTTGATTTGTTTGGCCCTCTGTTTTTTTCTCTTGATTTGCGTTCCCCCTTCTTCTTCACTTTGAGATTTCTCTTACCCTTTGATTCATCATCGGTTATTTCTCCGGATTCCTTTCTCTTCTTCGAACTTACTAGTGATTCCGGTGCCACAGGAACACCTCTCAATCGCTCAAGTCGTTTATGTAATTTTTTCTCCCATTTCTTTCCCTTTTTGACCGTCTTCTTTAATGCCATCTTTTCCTTCTTTTCTATTTCAGTTTCTTTCTTTTTTTTACTCCTCAGCTTTTCTTTTATTTTCGAACTTTCATTCAGAAGAAAATCATCAAAAAATGTCGCGAAGGGTTCGCCATATCCTTTTTTGTTTTTCAACCCCTCGACAAGTTCAGACAATTCCTTCAATTCTCTGTTAAAAACGTCTTCCTGCGTCTCGGGTTTGGGTGTGGGTGGCTCAGTGGCATTTCGACTCAACGGGTAGCAAGAGCAAAAATCTCCCTCACGTAAAATATTTCCTTTTTTATCCAAGTGGATATCAGGAATTGAATGGCCACAATGAAAGCCGCAAGTTAGCTTCCTTGGTAATTGTTGCTTCGGCAAGAACGTTTCTCTGATCTTTCGCCACTGTTCTTTGATCCTCTGCTTATTTCTTTTCTCCTGTTGAAGATCATCCCTCAATCGTAAGGAATCTTCGATTAGAAACTGGAGACCAGGTGGAGGCAATAGTCCAATCGATACGGCACTCTGCGACTTTTGAATCAGGCTGTCGTAAAAGATAGTGTGACACATATGTGGAGTTACCAATTTGTTGTTGTATAGATTACAAATTTGTGAGCAGAATTGCACGGCACCACAACAAGGGCAAGTTATAAGATCGTCTCCTGGTTTCAAACAGTGGAAGCAAACGTTATATTTATTGGGATCTGAATCAAATAAATAAAGCTTCAAATGATTTGGTACAGAACAGTCATCTCTTAGCTTATTGATGCCTTCCTTCAATTTGAACAGAGATATCCCCCTTCTACCATGCTTCCAATAACTGATAAGATAGAGTATACGAAGAACTAATTTATCTGTAAATTTGATCCCTTTATCGATTAAGATACGCATGTGGCTCAAAGCTTCGTCGATCGAGAAGCACTTGGCTATTTTTTCAGTGCACCTGTGGTAAAGTAAATTGTTCTTTGCAAGGAAGTGAAGATTTTGCATGATTTTATGCTGATAAATTATATTCAGAATATTTCTACCAATTTTCTTCCAGTGGAACACTATTTGTTTGTTTACTTCCATTATCGTAGGTTTTTTTGACAGTCGATTGAAATTAAACTCTTTCTTTTCCTCCTCCTTGCGCTGTTTTTGAGCTGATCCCCAGTCGTGCTCGAAAAACTCGTAGATGTTTTGATGGTGGTACACGGAGTTGAAGGGATTTGCGCCAAGTTTCATGAGGTTATTAACGATTAGTACGCGAGTATTGTAATCGGGTGATATTGAAGGGAAGCGCCGTAAACCAAGAATGGTGAGAAGATTACCCATGTCTTCGCCTAGTTGTTTGTCGATTTGGATGTATGGTCGAAGAGTTTCGAATAGTTCCAGGTTACTGTTGAGGAGAGCAATGGATGCAGGAGTATGTCCCAGAAGGTAATCATCTGGCAATGCACCATGCTTCAGAAGAGTTTCAGCTAACGCACACTGGTGTTTATTTTTTTCATTTCCTCTTAACGCAACCATATGCAATGGTGTTTTCCCTAGTTTCTCTCCAGTTTCCAAATAATCCCCTATCAGTTTAAAATCTTGGTCCGACCAGAATTTAATGGCGGTTCTAGAGTTTGGATCAGCACCATGCTCGAGTAGCTTCGCGGCGATTGCAACGCTTTCCTCACAAAATGGACGGGTTGCCACAAGATGAAGTGGTGTTAAAAAATCATCGTTGGTTAAGTTAGGATTAGCTTCGTGCTTCAGTAAATTCTCCACTATTTCCAGGTTATTTGTGTAAACTGCCAATAAGATAGGTGGTATTGGTACTTGACCCAAGTTAGCGTTTGCGCCGTATTTTAAAAGACAACCAATTGTGTTTCGAATTTTGCACAACGCATTCAAATGCGGTTCATGTTCCGATCGTTTCCTTTCTCCGAATGTTGTGTCCAGCAGAAAGTGTTCCTTGTGAATTTTGTGTGAACCCACCTCATCATGCTTGGACTTTCTACTCATCTTACTTGAATGCTTTGTGGTGCCTTTATCTTTGTGTGAATCGGATAGTGGTCCCAAATTTTCAAAAGATTCGTGCGGTCGCCATTGCGTCACCTCCTTCAGCTCGTCTTCATTCAATACGGTCTCCTGGAGGAAAACGTTCTCCCAACTGCCGGTGACGCCATTCAGCTGAGCTAGATAACGAAGCAACGTTAAAAGAAGTGGTGTGACACATTCATCATTGAGGGCATTTAAATTGGCACCAGCATTTGCCAGTAGCATTATAATATCCACGTTATCAGAGGAGATGGCGTAATGTATGGCTGCGTTACCTCTGCCATCACTTAAATTCGGATTGATGTTACGACGATACAAATCTTTTTGCACTTCTTCCAATAGATTCTCCGCGCAATGCTGAAGAAACTCGACGGCCTGCTTCTCAATCATTCCGACGTGACCAAAGGATTTTCGGTCACCAATTAGTAAAGATTTGACATTGAAGTTGACCATATCTTCCGATTCGCGATACTTGAAGCAATATAATAAAATTTCTTCGATAAGATTTTCGTTATTCCACGCCAGTATATGTTGCACGTTCATGGTAACAGGTCTGTTGTAAAAAGTTCGGTGGGAGTTAATTTTTTTATTGATCGAGTCGTCGAGAAGGGAGAGGATGTTTTGGAAGAAGCGCTCATGGTTTATCGCCTCTTCGAAATCTTCGTAAGAGAAGGTGGCTTCTCGGCAATTGCATGTGAATTCCAGACATTCGATGGATGAATGATCGCTGGACGCGCAACATTTTACACACCTGCCTATTTCTTCTTGGTATCTGTTTCGTATTTCTCCAATCTTCTGTAATTGGGTCAGGATTTCTTGCCGCTGTTTCTTCAAGGATTCCAGTTTCGCTTCATTTCGTTTCTGCTGGATGAGGGTATTTTCTGGTGATATTTGGGTGGTGTCTTCTATCACCTCTATAGCTGTGTTCTGGATGGAATCATATAAATGTTTGTGGAAGAACAAGGAGTGCTCGTTCCGCACGTTTGGGTTGGTGATTGTTGGTTGGGGCTCCATCATGACTGGAATGATTTTTCGGTATCTTAGTAGTTTGAGTTTACTCAAAGATGTTGGACACAATGATGGTACGGATTGTTTCTTTGTCGTGTGGGTTAATCGAATTAAGGAGTTGCCGTGCCAGAAACCAACGTCTTGGGAGGTATCTGGGTATGTCACTATACCCGGACCGAACTTTTTGTTATTTTTGAACATTCCTTCGTAGTGTTTACCTTGGTCGTAGAATATTTTTCCGTACCCTTGAAACTTATTGTTGTATAATTGGCCACTGTAAAAGGATGAGGATTCTTCTTGTAGCACGTAATAAAATCCAGTACCGTGCATGTTATGGTAAAGAAAATTACCGAGGTATTTTTGGTACAAAGGTTCGTGCCATATTTGTATCCTAAATTGATAATGTTCGTCTTCATCATCTTCTTTGTGATCTGATGCTACAAATATACTTGACATTGCTCTTGGTGAAGGACAAATTGTCAATTGACGTTTGTCGAAGGCTATCATCATCAAGCCACTTGATAGTTGAGGCCAAAATATTAAAAATTTCCAATTTTCAGATGATAAAGGATTCATTTAAAAATCAGGGTACTTAATACATAATAGATTACATTTTTTGACACTAAGGTTGCACTAGTACCTTAGACATCATCTTAGGAGTTCATATTAGATATAGAACATGACAACAACATGAAGCGACAAGTATGGCATGATAAATTTTAATAGAACCCACTAGACTGCAGTATTTGACTTGGGGATCGAAGTCTACATTACTTGGTGGTCCACAAGGGGGGTGGCCTGTTATCAGGCACACTACTAAATTATGATTGAGAGAACTGATCCTAATTTCGTTTTATGAAGTGATATTAGGATACCATTCAAGAAATCGATTTATTTGTCAATTGATATGTATATAATGATTTATTAAGCATCATATAGTACTTCGCAATTTGGATTCTCCGCCTTGATTGCCTTTGAATCTACTTTGATGCCGCTATTCCCAATTAAATCTATCTTCTTGAGGTTTGGCAAGGGTGGGACATTATCCGTTCCGAATTTCTTGATCCAATTCCCCCTTAAGGATAAATTTTCAAGTTTTTTCAAACTCCGCAAGGTATTTTGAGAGATCGTTTCGATGAGATTGTAATCCAGACGTAATTCTTCTAGTTGGACGTTGTTTGTGAACGCATCTGGATGAATATTGACGATGTTCGCTTTGGATATGGTAAGATCGATCAAAGAATTGAGATTTTGAAGAACGTTGCTACCGATATCGCCAAATTTGTATCCCACTACCGAAAGGTATTGGAGTTTTTGGAAGGAGTTGAAGTTTCCCAATTTCAAATTTTCGAAATTAGAATTGAACAAACTGATATACGTTACGTTCGGATACGCTTCAAAAGCACCTTTGGATAGATTGGTATAAGTGCTGTTGTATACGATTATCACATCTAAACTTGGGAAAATTTGGTCTCCTGGGTCCACACTCGTAATGTTACTATCGATAACCAACACTGTTGTTTTTCCTCTAAGGTTTTGGTGTGGAAAAGGTCCAGAATATTCGACCAACTTCAATGTCGTTTCATCATCGGTGACGGCTAATACAACGGCAAATACTTGTATTAGGAATGGTAATGTTGTGGAACACTTGAGAAGCCTGATGAAATGTTGCAAAATTTAAAAGTGGCACAACAAGTACAATGAGAACTTACATCTTATGAAGTAACTGCGAACTTCAATTTCTGGTATCGACAAAATGATTCGAGGATGAAATTCATTTATATAGGTTTCATCGGAAATCTCGAGGATGATCGAGATAATAATTTTTTGATCACGTAAAATAACGTATCTCCATGCGGATTCAATGATATCGAACGATATTCCCAATGTCAATTACAATTCCAAATATTGATGAAAGTATCACTTGCGAATTTGTGGATAGGAAATTTATTACAAAGTATTCTTTCCATATTAATATTCAAAGAAATTAGGAACAAACTTATCCGATTTTGAAAAAGAATCGATAATACGAATCTCAACAAATTCCTTTTCAATGGGCCTTTCCCATGATTTTTTTTTATTGCATAATTAAATGAAGTAAGTCAAAATTAACAGATTCCCAAAAAAATTTTTTCTAAATCCTCTTAGTTTTTTATAAAATAAATAAAATCGATTTGAAAGGCGGGAAATCTGAATTTTAAATTTTATGTATAACCGGCAACATGGGAATGAGATTGAAACCATCTACTATTCCGTCGCTTAGGAACAATGACATAGATACTTAGAAGTTTTAAAATTCTATGCGTAGATAACCTTAAAACCTAAGTTACATTGAGTCTTAAGCAATGTTGCCAGCTTCAGTCAAATTTGATTGGATACTTTCATGATGACGTGACATGCAACTGACCAATGAAAAAATTCGATTTTAAAACTTTAAATTAAGATTTCTCAATAACTATATCACCAATATTCATGATTAGGACATTTTTGTGCGTTGAAAAAAATTTTTTTTGTGTACAACCGTCAAATTCTAAATCCCCACCGCATGGGAAAGGCCCATTATAATATAATATGTATAGATAGTCAAGAAATCCATTTTGGAATGGATATTTGTGGAAACCATCGGTAATTTTGGGAAAACCAATACACTCTACAATATTTTTACATTTTCGTTTGTTTCTTCGAATATGTCACGAAAATTTTCAAAACATTTCTTCCAAAACTCTGTTTAAATCAGAAAAATCAAACTTGGGAGGGGAGAAAACAAATTTAATGAAAATGACAAATATTTTGGGAGAATTTTCGGCTTTTAATTCTCCTTCTTAATTTTCTTTACGTTTGTTCTACGTTTTGGGCATTCGCTACGTAAGTTCTGAAAACCTCCAAGATTCAGATTGAGGTCGTTTAGATTATCGTTTTTTCCTGAGTTTTTTTGTTTGAGCTTTTGGAAAACTTTCTCGAAAAACTAAATCGAAAGCACAGAAAGTGCAAAACAAAAAAAATGGAAAATTATCCAGAACAAAAAGGAAGGAATTAATACCTAATCACCAAATTATTTGGCAGAAACCAAACGGTTTCCCATTTAATATTTATTCAACGTAGTTGCCAACGTGATATTCGAGAACTCTCAACTTTTCACTTGTTTTTGGATTTTTTTTCAGAATACTCTGTTGAAAACACAACAAATTTCAAACTTTCAAATCAGAAATCTGTAGCAATGAAATTTTCGAGAATGCAATCAGAATATTCGAAAGAAATGGATTTTTATTGTGAAACGAATTTTCATGAAGAATTCGAATAAAATTAAGAGTGTTCATCTCAGAATTGCAACTAATCATTGAAAATGGAACGCATTCTGATTATTTTACGCAAAAGTAAATCATCGAATTTTCATGAATCCCTCGAAAATTTGACGAATATCAGCATTTTTCTTATGAATTTTACGTGGATCGCATATCCTTTTTGCGATAATAAGAATTATTCAGGAATATTCCGAAAGTTCCTGCAATATTTAAGTAAAAATAGAAAAGACTCGCAAAGAAAGCGCTATGGGATCAACTCTGAATTTCAGTTAAAATCTCATGAAACTGCCAAACAAAGTTACCTATTGATGATGCTATTCATCTCAAAGATAATAATTTTTAGTTTCCTTGGAAATTCAAAAGGTTCCAAAGAGAGCTTTGGTTGATCGCTTCGGAATTTCTAACAAATTTTCTAATTCTTTCAATAATGTGAGAGACATTTGAGCATATTGCAGAAAAAAAACCAAAATTTTTTGGAGGACTCAAAAATGTTGTTCGATACTTCCGATTTTCATGTAGTCATCATTACCTGAGAATGAAAAGAAATTTCCAAAAGACGCTTAATAAAAAGAAAAATGTTTCAACGTCAATATTTGTTCCAATTACATATTATCACAGATCTCTCAAATATTCGGTGGATATTGAAAATATAAAAATTTCTCAAAATTTAAAAAAGAAGTTTTAAAGTTTTCTAGGACTTTCGTATATTTCTTCGAAACTCGTTCATCAGTTTTGCATCGAGAAGAACACTACGTATTTCGCGAAATTCCATAAATTCTCGATAATAACATCACACATCATAGATGAATAATGTGGTATCTCGATGACTATCGAGATAAGAACTTTATATTCTTCGAGAATCTACGCATTTTGTATTATAATCAGTAGAATTCAATAAGAGATAGTGAATAACTCCTCGAACTTTGGATTTAATTGAAGACTATATATGACTTTATATCATTGAAATAAGTATTGAATCCCATTTCATTTTGAATTAGTTTAGGCTTTCGCGGCCGTCACTTGATGTAGAATACTGTTTCTTCGGGTGTATTGGCCGTCGTTGTTTGGAATCACTTCCTAACGTTTCGCTGGCGCGAGTGGCGAGCTTCTTCAGAGGTCTCGACATCTTCGATGTACTCTGTTGACTTTTTTCGTGGGGCGTTTGAGACATTATCTCATCTCTTATCTATATTGAATTTAATGGGTCTCCAAAATTCGCACAGTTTCTAACGGATAGAATTCAGCAGGTTAAATAGGCCATAGATATCGGCTCAAAGATCCCGCTTAGAAGAGGAGTACCGCAAGGCTCCTTGTTGAGTCCTCTGTTGTTTTCTATTTACACCTCTTGTTTTGAAAATGTTCTGTTGACAAGTAAGGTTCAGTATCATGTGGACGATACACAAATATTTGTGTCATGTCCAGTCGATACTGTTAGAGAATATATTAAATAGCAGAATGATGATCTCGAGTGCTTCAGGGATATATTACCAAAACACTGTCTTATTCTTAACCCCAAGAAATGTGTTGTTATGGCGTTTGGTCCAAAATTCAATAGGTATAATTAAAAATGATGTTGAATCAGAACTCAATAATGAAATATTAGAAATTAAAAACAGTGTTAAAAACTTCTGTAATGTGTTTGAACTATCAATGATTTTCGAAACACATCTCAAATTGTATCCGAAAAGATTCTGCTCGTTTAAATTATTATTATTATTTTTATTAAGATCATTAACGATGATTATGATAATTGGTATACTTCGTTTCACGGGTCAATTTCGATTCATAATCACATCTTTCCAGTTGGAAACAATGAAAATGATTTTGTCCATAAACCAACTGAAGTTTTTAGACAATATTAAAACCAATCGAACATGTCCAAAAACTATTGATGGGCGATTTTTAAAAAATATGAAATTAATTCTCGATATTCAATCGCATCTGAGTGCGTGGATGCGTAAAAGTCTGGTGTGGTTTACTAGAAAATCCGTGATAATCTTATCGTATACAAATAACGACTGTTGTGAAATCCTATCACGATGCGAAAGATCAAGGATCGATGAGATGTTGAATCGAAACCTTTCAAATAATGATTTTAAGAAGTCTGGAACAAATTCAATTTGAATGATACTTCAGATAAGCAAAAATAATCATTTTCAATAAAAACGCAAGCTGGTTTTTAGCAATCTCATAACATTCATTCGACTCTGTTACATAGTGTTCCAGAAAATGTAAGTTTTCATCTTTATTTTTGATTTCGCCGAACTGCCATTACTCGCAGGTTTTTCAAGTACTTCGTTTCGTTTCTCTACGTGGCGATGATATTGGGAGATGAGGACCATGTTTATAACTTGGAAAATTATTCTGGAGCCTTTCCTTTTGAAAAATTGGCATCAGTACAGATATTGAAAGTTTATAAAAGTAATATAACAAATTTGGATCCAGGGACGGAAAAATACCCTAATCTTACATTTCTCAATATACGAGAGAGCAGTTTCGGAGATTTCACGGCCGGAGCTCTCAAAGCATTTCCAGGATTGCTGTCACTGACTGTTACAAAAAGCAAATTTTCGAATTTCAAATTGAAAGATGTCAGCGAATCACAAAATCTCCACACTTTATCAGTATTCGGTTTTGAAATTAGCAAAATCGATAAGAATATACTACCCTATAACGAACACTTAAAAGTTCTTACGATTAGAGCGTGCAACGTTACTACAGTGGATCCAGAAGCATTCACCAATTACAGAGAATTAACACTTCTTGGTCTCGAGTACAACCGAATCAGAACTATCTCTCAACAAACATTGGAACCTCTACATAATCTTGAATATTTAAGCCTGAATTATAATCCGATTCATATTTTCGGCCCCGACAATATTCCTGCTGTAAACAAACTTCAATGTATTAGTCTTGAGGGTATTTCTGTTAGTGAAATCGACATTGCGGGATTCCAGGAGAAATTTCCTAACATCACTTTAATTAACTGATACGGCAATAAAAATAAAAAAACGAATTCTTTTTCCTAATAAATAATTTTTATTGTACAATGTCTAATCGCGCATATTTTCTTCCACCAACCAATAAAAAATAAAGAACTATACAACTACTTTTTTGTGCCTCTCGTATCAGAGCGTCTTCCCTCTTCTCGCCGTCGTCGGGGGTGGCTAGGAACGATCCACCTGTCGCTTTTTTGACCTGACTTTCATTTCGATCGAAATTTTTTTTTGGCGGTTGTCACCAGGTAGACTGACCGATTCTTTCTTCCTCTGATTACAGTTTACCCTGAACAAAAGTGCACGTCCACAGGTTTTCTAAAAAGGTGACAGCTGGCGTTCCCAACAGTTGCTTGCGTTCGCGAAACTAGCGCATCCGCCATTTGAGGCTTGTAGAATAGAAGCCTTAAATTACGAAAGAAAGAAAGAAATAAAGAGAGCACCCCAAACAACTCATGAATGACAGATTACTAATATCGAAAAAGGGCATCGAATTGAATGTATGTTTATATTTCATAAGTAAGGATCGTACATTCACATAATCAAACTTCCACTATAAAATTTCCACTATTTAATTTTAATTGTCGTAACTAGAGTCGCGCCAATTTAGTGTCAGAAAAAGAGTGATGTTGGGAAATTTTTGTTGAAATTCTACAACTTGGATTTCACTTTGCGGAATACCCTCAAGGTGTATAAATCTAAGTGGGCTTCCATCGGGAATATTTTCGGGACCAAAATTGTGAAGCGGATTGTAATCCAGGTTCATCGTCACTAGATTTCCTAGAGGTTCCAATGTTTGTGAAGATAAAGTTTTGAGCTGATTGTACTCCAGACCGAGTATTGTCAATTCTTTGTAATTGACGAATGCTTCTGGATCCACTGTGGTAACGTTGCAGTCTCTAACTGTCAGAACTTGCAGATGCTTGTTATTGGGTAGTGTATCCTTTTCAATGTTGCCAATTTCGATTTCAGATATTGTCAAAATTTGTAAATATTCTGCGTCGCCAATATCTGTCAGTTTGAAATTAGCTAACTTACTATTGGATAAAGTCAGCGAAATCAGGCCAGGGAATGCTTTGAGAGCTCCGGCAGCAACATCTCCAACATCGCTCTTGATTATGAAGAGGAAATTGAGATTGGGGAATTTTTCGGTGCCTGGGTTCAAATTCGTTATATTACTTTCGTAAATTTTTAAAATTTGGGCTGTTCTTAGTCTTTCCAATGATAAGGTTCCAGAAAAATTTTTCACTTCGTAGGTAGTGTCGTTGTTACATGATATCATCAGCAGTCCATGCGATAACAACATGAAGACAGCGCAGTACTTGGTTAACCTGCAAAATAATTGAAGTTTTGAAGCATTGAATAATGCAATTGGAATCTTACATTTTCGAAACGCTATATAACACAGTCGTTCGAACTTTGTGAAACTATTAAAGACGACGTTGTATTTTATATTATGGATGAGTGCTGTTAGTTATCTCAAGGATCATTGAGATAGATTTTATACGCAGTTTATAAATTCATTATTTGTACCTCGAAACCTTTGAATGAAAATCCAGAAATTCATTTATATGAACACAATAACGTTCCTCGAATTTTTTTCTGTATTATGGTGAATCGCGTTATAGTCTTTGAGAATATGTGAACGCACGAAGAGTTCTAAAGAAAGGTCTGGATAACGAAAAGGGCAGCATCGTTTCTCAATTTCGTCATTATTCCTCAACGGAATCAATATATTGTTACCTCTCCAGGCGCCCAACGTGGGGCCACGGAAATCTTCCGCCAGCATTGCCGCTGTATATTCGCCGTTTGTTCTTCCACATTCCTCCTCGTGCGATCCTATTTCACTCCGTATCTTGTATCTTCCTAATTTTTATAGATTCTATATATTTTTTGTGGAACGGAACTTCAAAATTCATTATGAATCTTTCCAATTTATTACCTAATATGTCTTGTTTCTCTGATTGTCGTGAATATTGTCTTGCTTTCATAGATAAATCTGTAAAACTCACGGGTTTATGAGCTCAAATTTTAGAATCTTTCGCATATAAATTTAGGCGTAAATAGAGTACCTTGTGATTCAAAATTCGAGACACAAGGAGTTCATTAGATGTCATATTTGAATTTTACCGCCAAGTATCTGTTGGTCCGAAGGGAATGACCCGGATTTGATAAGAGTAGCGAATGAAAACAATTTTTCCACTTGAGTGAAAGGCATCATGTTTCAATAACATGTCGTTTCATTAGATAACTGATTTGAAAGAATTCGTTGAAAATCCATGAAGAATATAGGTTTTTCATCTCGATGATCCTTGAGATAATCGATATTTGTTACACAAGAGGAATATATAGTTTTTCTCGTTGTTTAATAAGACGTGAAAGACTGTCTGAAGACGTTGTGTTTCGAAAAATGTGAATTCATTCGTTTATCAAATTATGAAAATTTTGTTAATTTTTCAACCTCTCCCTTCATGAAGGGTACAATTTTGAATTTGAGAAGCAAAGATGGAGGTTATTCAGAATATCTGAAAAACTTGAGAATATACGTAATTTCAATTGGAAATTCGCAGAAGAATAATGGTTTTCTCTCAAAGTTGATGAAGAAACTTGGATTGAGTAATTTTTTTTCTGATCGTATAACCCACTGACTTGGGTTCAAGTGCCAAAGTTTTCAGATCGCACGAGTGCCTCTGGCATGACCTAACGACTATATATATTGAATATATAGCCGGGACGAACGGCTCTATGTACTTTCCGAAGCACGATGGCATTCTCAAATTACCGGTATTCGAACCCGGTTTTTTTGGGTTCATTGATTTTTACTCAGAAAACCCTAATTGAAGGAGAACATAGGCATGTTTCTGTGAAAAACGACATAAACATACGACGGCAAAATTGGTATCATATAAATATTTTTCTCTTTCATTGTCTTTTGAACCATTTTTTTCCGAAATAATGGCGCCCAACGTGTGGCTTCACAAGACGCTGCCGAAAAATGGGCTAATTCTTTTTCTTTCGAGAGTAATTGTGATATTTATTAACTCATGAAATGATTATAGTTACATTGATTGATATTCTGAAAAAAACGTCCTCAAGCGACATATATGTAGAAGAATTAAGAACTCGTGAGCCTTCGTTAAACATTGAATTCGCGACCAAATTGCGTATGGACGATCGTATCGGTTAATGCCTAATTAATGTTCTTTCAGAATATATTGACTCACTCGTACGTATCGAATCAGACACGTATCAACAGTTGAATTAAATTGACTGAATATTGCAAGCAAAACAGAAAGTCTTTCATTCTGATTTTCAAGATGAAATTTGATTCGTTTGAATAATTTCGAATCGAACAAACAGAAATACAATCGATATGAGTAACAGATATGATAAGAGATATGAGGAAACGGTCAAAATATTGACTGCAAATGGTATAAACAAACTCTATCGAAATGATACTTGAGATAAGCAATACTACTCATCCACAATATGAAATGGTACACCGTCTTCAGCAATTTGATACATTTTCAACAAATGTGTCCCCAGTGCTCCGAAAAATGTAATTATTCAAACGCATTATTGAATCGTTTGAACTTTTTGTATTTCGCAGGTTGTTCAATATTGGTGATAGGTAATATTGGCGATATCGAACTCAATACACTACCTCAAAACGAAAAGCTAAGAACATTGGTCACCTAAAAGTATTATGTATTTAGATGTGTTCAAGAAATACCCTTATTTGACATACCTTAGTCTTTTTTTTTATCTCGATGGTCCTTGAGATAATCAACAATTGTTACGCAAGATAAATATAAAAAGTTTTTCCTGTTTTTTAATAATGCGCGAACGACTGTGTGAAGACGTTGTGTTTCGAAATATGTGAGTTCTTTTGTTTATCAAATCATAACAAATTTTGATCATTTTTCAGGATTTCCAAGTAATTCTTTTCACTTTTCTGCGTAGCTTTGCGTGGAACGAACAATTTCTCATTTTATGAAGCAGAACGTTTTTGAACTTAAGTTACGAAAATGCATCTTGTTCAGAATAGATGAAAAACTTGCGCGGAAAACGAGCGGAAGAATGATATTTTCCTCTAAAATCTGACGATGAATCATTTTATAAATTTTTCATTAAAAATACTCGAGTCATACAATTGAAGGAGAACATGGGCGTTCTTCTGTGAAAAACGACGCAAAATCAGAAAAACATACTCTCTCGAAATATTGGCGCCCAACGTGGGGCTTGACAAGGCTTGACAAGGCCTAGCAATGAGCTACTTTTTCCTCTTCCGAGAGCATGCTGTTCCTTCAAAACTACATTTTTCTTGATGGTGTTCCGCAAAATCGAATAAACCGTACGCGAATTGCGGAAGAATTTCCTGATATCAATGTCATTCCTGAGATATGAAAATACAAATCAATATGAAAATAAATATCAAGAAGTGAATTTTATCTTATTCTAGAAAACCACCTCAAAATAGTATTTCGATAGTGTTCATGTCCTCTACCACTTCTACAGTGGTGTTCTGGAAGGAATGATATAAATTTTTGTCGAAGAACAAATAGTGTTCGTTCTGCCCGTTTGGATTGGTCATTTTTGCTGGGGCTTCATCATGATCAGAATGATTTTTTGGTACCCTACCAATTTGAGTTTACTGAAAGATGTTGGACACAATGCTGGTGCGGATTGTTTCCTCCGTGCCACTGATTAGCCTTCTGGTCCGCATACCTCTTGTTCGTCCCTTGCTCTTATCATTTGAGCCGATGGTTCACCTTTCCTCGGCCTAAAAAAAAAGAGCGGAAGGAAGCTCTGTACTACACTATGCCCTGGAGTACCGTTGTCAGAAATGTCCTTCTCAAGGTGCTGGAATCTTTTATTCTTCGTACTCTTCAACCGCGAGCTTCAGTTGCTGGTCTTCCAATGAGCAACTTTTGGACATATCAAACTTCATTCAATTAGGTGGAGAGATAGACGAGAAAAATGTAGATGTCGCAGGTATCGCATTGTTCATTCGTGACTTAATCTGATGACAATAACAAGCTCTCGTTATCTTCAAATTCGATAAAGGCGTAATTCGATAAATTCAATAAGTTGCCAGATAAATTTACTAATCTTTGAGACACGTGGAATTAATTCTGTACGTGTTTTCTTTCAATATCCTATTTTTATTGACAGTGACCGTACTACATACAAAACGATTACAATTGTTGCTATGATAGACAGATATCACTTAAGGTATAACAACAGGAGTTTCTTGAATACCGAGTATTGATTGAATTGACCCCTTGTTTTGGCCTCCCTCGAAATCAATTATGAAACGAAATTTCTCGAAACACCTTACATTCGAAGGTGAAATTGCCAAATAAGGTAAGTTTTCACAGAATAAAGTGAAGCGACTGACTATCTATCGCTGATTGTGATTGATGAAATTGTTACTTTTGCAATATTTACCATATTTGTAATATTTGGAGTAATATTCAAAGAACGTTTAGCAGAATCGATGATATATACAATGACTCTTCATCTGAACTTGCCAAAATATTGTAGATTTGCAAATTTCCTGAAATTCGTATAAAACTCTCACACTATCTCTACGTGGAATTCCTATCACCTCGGAAAACATTTTGATTATTCGATCTAAATTGTACTAGAAACTTCCACATATTGTTGGACTGATGGAAGAACATCGAAAACAATGTAGATGTGAAGAAAATTTAATAATATCCAATTACAGCATCATTTCCAACAGAACATTTTTTAAAGATCGCTCGCTTCGCTCGCGACCTACCTGGCCGATGGCCGGTCGATTTTCGACGTGAATGTCACGGGATGAAAGAAACTGTTTTGTATTTAGACTATGGTCGGAGTGTAGCGATACTATAAAATTTTGAAGTGTGCGGATGATGATTTTCATTTGTTTTCCATTAATCATATTGAAGGGTGTGAAGTAATTTCTTCTTTGTTATGTTATGTTCTGCTATATTCTTTCATTCTAGTCCATTGAAAGGAATATTTTTCTCTTATATAAGTTTATTTTCATAGTAGTAATCGAAAATCTGTGAATTTATTTTTCGAATTTTTATTTTATTTTTCATTTCAGCTTTGATCAAACCAAAGCTATACGATTTTGAAGTGAGTTATGGATGAAAGACAGAGAGTAATTTTGCTCTGTTAATACCAGAACGGGAGGTATACGCTTGCAAATGGTCAGTCTAACATATCAGATGCGTAATGAAGTTTGCAACTATTACAGATTTCAATATTGATTCATTTTGTGACTGAAAAAGTTGAAAAATTGGATTTATCATGAAAACTAAGAAGTTCCATCTGTTGGAATTGTGCTTAAACTTATCGGATAGGAACTGATATTCCAACTAAATGTAAAATTACGGAACGAAGCGCACGTCATCTGAAAAACAGACGAACATTTCAATAGGGAAAGAGATCGAAAGGTATAGAACCGGCGATAGCGTCTCTCGTCTCGATGAGTTTACTATCCGAAATACTTTCCTCTTCTCGGCATTCGGAGTATCGAGTATCGACGAGAATGATGACTGATTCGAACGGTCGCGTTTCGTTCGAAGTAGGAAATGCGTGCATCAGAATGCCTAAGTTAAATGCACCGAATCGATTATTTTTACGTACTTGATCGATTTTCTTGAAAACGGTAGGCCATAGCTAGAAACGATGAAAAAAGCAATTGTTCATGAAATTGCGGCGAAACGTTTGGTGAAAGATCTAAAGTAGTGCAATTATTATCAATCGAGTTATCTCTCATCGAAAAACCGATACTTTCAGAAGGATTCAAAATTTTTCTCTCAGAAACGGTTCATTTCAGGTAGGAATAGTAAGCGAGGCGTATGTAGCCCTATTTGATAGGAATTGAATGGTAAAAACCTCAGAGCGTTGGTGGTTTTAGAAATTGAGTTATATTAGAAAATGTTAAAAAATCTTTGGCATATTTATGTTTTGGTATGATTTTGCTCCAAAAGGGCTATTTGTGGCACCTTCATCGACAAAGCCAATCATAGTGAAAGAAAATAAGAATCTTCTAGTGAAAATTTGGGAGCGTTGACTGTTGAGGGGGTCATGCTATGGGTGAAATATTCGGAGAAATCGTAGATTCTTGGGATTTTGAATTTTTTTCTCAAAATCTATGAACACCACGTTTTAGATGTTCCTACAAAAGAGACTTCAATTAAAATTTTCTTTGCTATAAAAAAGTTTCGTGACGCTATCTGCAATAGTTTTTGAGTTATCCAGATTAAAAGAAAAATAATTCAATTTTTGTCGCAAAATTTTCGCGAAGTCGCCCTTCGTTTACTCATTCTAACTGACGAATACATTTTTAGGTACATTTTTGCCGAATCTCGAACCCGTAGCTCCGAAAATAAGGTCGCAAAAAATTCCCGAAAATTTTTTAGTTTTTCGAGTATATCTCTCGAGAAATAATTCTCCGATTGCGATGGAATAAGGAATCAGACCTGGAGACCGTTACTGTCCATCTTTCCCTAAAATTTCGTCGTTCTAAGTAGAGCCGTGCAGCCTGTAGCGTGAACAGAAAATTTTGCCGCACACACATACATACATACACACACATACATCACACACATACACACCTACTACCTCGATCGCGAAACGACGGCAAGGTATACGGCTTTATGCCCGCTCACTTCGTGAGTCGGTCAAGCGTATACAACAATCACAAAGATATTCCTTCGGAATTCAAAATTAAATATATTATATATGAAATAGATTGTAATAATTGTCATTAATTACGATTGAGGCTCTCGGCTGCTTGGTTAATATGAATGTTCTCAGGAATTCAACCAAATATCTGACAACTGGAATGTGTCCCTCCGATGAGATTACACGCAATCTTCGTCGAGGGAAGAATTTCCAAAAAAACACGATTCGTTTAATTTCCATATATAAAAATATAATAAATTATAGAATTCATTTCGCATATCTAAATGAAAGTTAATAACGATCATATATCAACATAATTCCAGGAAAATCTGCTTTAAATTTGTCAGACTCGATTTTAAATGGATGAATACCATGGAGGATAATTTGTTGTAACCTATTTCTAGCAGGTATAATTGATGGTCCAATTTTTTTGAAAGGATTTTCGCTCAGGTACAAATACTCAAGATTTCGTAGATTTTCCAATATTGCCTTGGGAAATGATCCGATCCTGTTGTTCTTCAGGCTGAGATACACTAATCCAGGATAATTTTTAAAAGCATCTGAACTGACGTCGGTGACTCCACATGTGGTAATCTCCAAATGCCGTAGCTTCGGGTTATTGGGTAGCGTATCAGTCCCGATTACGCCAATATCAAATCCTGATAGGACCAACTTTTCAAGATCGTTGAAGTCACCAATATATTCAAGTTTGAGTTTTGAAAACGAACTGTGGATAAGAGAAAGTGAGTTCAAGTTCGGAAATGATTTAAACGATTTATTTTCAGGAAAATTTTCGAATTGGCTGTTTTCAATATAAAGGGAAAGAAGATCAGGAAGGGTGGTTTCCGTACGAACGTCATATTTCACTTGACTTTTAATGACTCTCAGGATTTGACTTCCTTTCAGTTGGTCGAATGGCAAGTTTCCATAATAATTTGTCAACTCGAAGACAGGATCTACATCGCCCAATACAACCGACAGTGCATGAGATACGAACAGAAACCAAGCAAAGAGTTGGGATGTCCTGCGTAATCAAACAAATTAGGAATATTTTACAAAGCAAATCCAAAACTTACATTTTTGGAAACACTATCTGACACGAGCGTCTGAACTTTGTGAAATTAACGAAAAAAATATTGCGTTATATATTATTGGAGAAATCTGCTTGCTTATCTCGTGGATAATTGAGATATCCGTACCTATTATAGAACTCATACTTATCTTAATACCCGATGATTTTGATCGTTTTGATTAAATATTTCTCTTGACCTCATTCCCCCTCAATGAAAGGGCAAGTTCGATCCCAATGATATTTATATCGGTGGAAAGAGAATTTTATCCTCTTACCATTTCCGTGATAAAAAAGTGGGGTTCCAATTTAAAAGTAGCGATATGACCTTCGAATGACCTTGGAAGTCAAATCCAAGGTCGAATTTAAGGTCATCATCCGATGCGCCGTTTGATTTCTTAAAACTTTTGTATTGAAAAATTTTTTTCAGCCCCAATGACTATCGAGATTTTCCGGTGAGTCCATACTTTTGGGACACCCGGTATATAATCACCAAATTATCTGCAGGCTGCGCTATTCCCAGTTGAAAAAATAAGTAGTAAAACCACCCCGCTAGATCAGTAATGATAAACTCCAGAAGTGGACACGTCGACTTGGTAGCATCGAAATATTAGTTGTCTTCCAGATAAATGTTCCCCGAAAAAAAGGACTTCTTAATAGCGATTCATGTCAGATATCTCATCCAGGAATTATCTGAAAAACATCATTGAGGATTCCATAATATATGCAATTATACCCAATAATAATAATTTTCAGATCAAGTACGCGGAAAAATTGAAAAATACAGAGACATAAAACAACGTATTAGGCGGCAGTGGAATCCAGACATTCTGTCTTATCCCTGAAAAACTAAATATAAACGAGCTTGAAATAGATGAACAACTTTACAAACTAATACAGAGAGCAGCTTTCCCAGATATGAAGATTCCGTCGATGATCAGCAGCCATCTTATATCCGATAACCTCAAATGGGTTCCATCAAAGCTTTATCCTTTTGATATTTTATATTTGCTCAATTATTGAAAGTTGTAGTCTCATGGTGTAAACCTCCAACACAGAAACACAAAAATAGTTGCGAATAGACAGGAACGGAAACGCAAATCGTTGCGGAAAAGACAGCGTAGAAACGGGCAGAACGAAACTCGATTTGTTACGCATAGCGTCGACAGACAAACCAATTTCTCGCACAGAAAGAGGGCCAAAAAAGTGATTTCCGAATGAAAACGTTTAAAGATGACAATATTGCATCAATAGAAGGAGTTACAAAAGTATTGTACCGATGACAACCCATTATGGATGATCTGTTAAGAATTTATTGCAAGTGTTTCAGATTCCAAATAAAGACGCAAAAATTGACATAACTAGAAAATGGGTTTGGCAAACAAAATACATGGACGAACAGAAAAATATAAAACCATGGAGAAATTCCGACAATCCTCAGAATGTTATGAGAACACGGAAATCGATTCGTTATTATGTAATTGTGTGGATGAATAAAAAAGTAACGGAACAACTAACAAAGTTCAAAAGGTAGAAAACATTCAAACAATCTTGAAAATATCGAAAAATGTCGGAAGTAAAGAATGAATGAAAAAAAAGAAAAGATCTGTAACATCATAATGCTGGAGAGCTATTGCGTTTGTGATGATGAGTTTCGGTTTTCGAGTTTTGGGAATTCTGCAGATCCGGATTCTAAATTTCAGAGAAAGTTTTCAATCTTCACTTTATTTTGAGATTCGAATTTTAAAAACCTAAATCTCAAATTTCAAAAACCGAATTTCACTCTATCTACATAGAGACAACCGAAATGAAACGCAAAATGAAATTTTCCAACTTCATATCTTCCAGATTATTCTTTCAACTCAGATAAGTTTCATCGGAATATAGTTATAAACCTCTTGAATATTCGCCAGTCATTATGGCTGACGAAATAAATCCGTTTAAAGTTCTGATTTCATTTTCGCGATATCTTAATTGTTATCGTTATTCATTATTTATTTTCGATTCGGTATGTTTTTGCGACTGGATTTTCAACTGAAATATCGAAACTATTGATTCTGATAAGAAGGTCAAGGCAGTACGTAGAGGACCAAAGTTAGACTACGAAAGCGAGAAGAGTTTTGAGTCACTCAACACTCAATATAAACTGAAGATGAATTGGATACATAATGTGGGTTCGATTCAATGGAAACAATGAAATTACTTAACAATTTTATTTTCCAATTTTCAACGAATTACTGTATCAAAAAAAAACGATTATAAAGAATCGTTCACCAATAAAATTTCAGAAAATCTTCTTTTTATACCAGCAATGTCGATCTTGCTTGGAGAAATACCTCGAAGTAGAATATGTTTAAGGTTATTTGCAGCAGGTATATTTCCAACACCGAAGCTTTTGAGAGGATTATCATTCAGGTACAGATAATTAAGATTAGGCACATTCTCCAACATTTCCTTGGAAATCGTTTTTATCTGGTTCGAATCCAGAATGAGATGGAACAATTCAGAGTATTTCAAGAATGCCTTCTCATGTATTTTGGTTACTCCGCATCCATGAATCTTCAAATATTGTACCCTCGTGTTATTGGGCAGCGTATCTTCTGCGATTTCGTTAATTTCAACTCCAGATAGTTCCAAAATTTGAAGATTCTCTAAGTCACCAATATGTTGAAGTTGCAGATTTGAAAATGTACTGTTGAGAAAGGATAATGATAACAAGTTGGGAAACCTTTTCAAAGCCCTTTTAGGAAAATTTTCCAAATGGCTGTCTTCTATATAAAGGGACACAAGATCAGGTAGGGTGGTCTCTGTTTGCTGCTCATCTACGAAATATCTAACGTAACTTCTAATAACTCTCAGGATTTGCTTTCCTTCCAGTTGATCAAACGGCAAGTTTCCAGAATAATTGTCCAAAGTGAGAACAGGTCCAACGTCCCCCAATACAATCACCAGGGCATGAGATACGAACACAAACTGAGCTAAGTATTTGAGCATGCTACGAAATAATCAACTTTCCGGATATTCCACAATAAAAATCGAAACTTACTTTTTTGGGTACACTATCGAACAGAGGTGCGTGAACATTATGTAATTCATGAAGAAGGAATTCGTTATATATTTTGGACAAGTCCGGTTGCTTATCTCGAGGATAATTGAGATAAAAAATTAGTACGTAGTTCCGCCGAATTGATAAGTACCTCAAAAATTGATGGAAACGCAATATATCAAAACCAAGGTTGTGAAAAAAGTCGCCTTGAAAGGATCACGAACGAACTCGATTCGTCACGCGTAACTGTTGAGAAAATTGAATATACTTCTTCAAATTTTAACTTTACCATAGTAACTCTTATTAACAACCACTCCCATGAAAGCCGTAAACTGATTGACTTGTTCATCATACAGCTTTTGGTTGAAGTATGGGTACACCTGGTTAACGGTGTAGCGAGTCATAGTATGAACACCAAAATCATATTCCTTTCAGGAGTTGTTCCAAATGGAAACAGGAGACCACCAAGTTTGTGAACATGCAGCTGACAGTGATGACGGTAGAGTGGTCAGCAGGATTTCAATATACAATATAAATGTTATCAAATTGAAAAGATGAACATTCTGCTGAATATTCAGAATATAACAAGCAACAGAAACTCAAACACACGAGGTTCATACTTTTCTAGAGACAAAAAAATTTGTTGATGGCTCGACACCTGAGGAAGCGGTAAACGATACTCTAAAATGATGCGGGTACTCAATCAGAGACAAAAACACGAATATCTGCATCACAAATGGTAACAGAGAGCCACCAATGGAATACAAAGACTTTGCCAAGAATAATCGCTCAAATATTCAATTTGATAAGCGACGAAGATCCGAATCGGCACCAAGGAGTCATGGTAAGTGTAGGGTTTGTGATCAACAGCGCACAGAAAAGATGATGAATAGATCTAACTGAAAGAAGGAGAATTATCATCAGCAATTGGTTTTCCATTGACGAATTCAAAGCCCTTCTGGTGGTACGTGAATTTTCACAAGAAAAGAGACTGGATCACGTTGCTGCATTTGAACATGTAGCAAAGAGGACGCACAATAAGAGGGGTGCTCAATATACTACATCAATTCGATTGGATAACTCTTTCTCTGTAGATTAATTTGGGGCAAAGCATGAAGATGAAGGCTTCTGTCAATTGCTCTTGCACAATACTATGCCAATCCGCGGTACACTCTGGTGACAGTTCACTGTCAGAATTCGTTCGATGATTGTTATTTGAACGCATTGGACTTTTTCTACGATATGGTTATTCAGGCTACAAGAAGCTCGTGTCAATTAATAAACGAAAGTAAAGTTTATTCCCTAAATGGGGCCCAAAGTGGGGCAATCACTTTTCTTCTGAAAAGAAAGAATTCACAGTATTTGATAAATGCTTGTAGATCCCCTTTGATGGCTTTGCATGCCTTAATCCTCAGAAACAGTAGTTTTCTGTCATCGGGTGGCGTGTTCGCTGGCTTGACAATGGAATGCGTATAAGTTCGGAAGTAGTTTCACTAATTTCTACTTTATTATTACAAACTGCAAAAATCACAATATTTAGGTGGTTTCTTCAGTAGACAACTCTAATCTCTGTCCTTCGATTCAAAAGATTAATCTGTCTAATTTTTCATCGAACTGATCTGTCCTTCAAATTCAGCTAAATTTTCATATGTTATTGCGAGAGGAGGAAAGAAAACGAAGATTCCCAAAACACACGCAGCATCTTATGAGTATATGTTTATGTATATGGGTATAATGCGGTGGATTTGGAAAGAACTTTCAGTTCCTGATATGCCATATCACGAAACGTTATCACATTTCAATAAGATATTCTTCACACTCTGCCAAATAAGATAACAGATTTCGATTCAAGCGTAGAAGTTTTTTGGAAAATATTAGTTCTACGTCTCGATGGTTCTTGAGATAAGCGTTATTGCTCAACCACAATGGATATAAACGGCAATATCGTCTTCATTTATTCCATACTGTTCATACCGTTTGAGCGACTGTTCTAGATTGTGTTCCATAGAAAATGTAAGTTTCAAATTTGATATAATTATCAATTTTTCTTAAATATTTTGTAGGATCCTCAAATATTTTCCTTCATTTTTATACGTGGCTTATTCAATGACCGTTGTATCTGGAAGTTACTATAACTTGAAAGATCATTCTGGACCTTTCTTATTGGATAACTTGGACAAAAGTATAGAATATCTGTCAATTGACCGAAGCGATATAACGAATTTAGTTCCGGGAAACGAAATATTCCTTGATTTGCGGGAGATCGAAATAACAAATAGCACTTTCAGAGATTTTCCTATTGAAGCTCTAAAGGCATTTCCTAGCTTGTGGGAACTTTCTTTAACAAATACAACATTTTCAAATCGGGAACTCAAAGATATTGGAGAGTTCGAAGAAATGACTAAATTGACAATATCTGGAATTCCAATTGGTGATATCGGTAGTGGTACTCTACCCAATAACAAAAAGTTAACGGATTTGATTATAACATCATCTAACATCACGAGAATAGCCGAGGATGCGTTCATCAATTACGAAAGGTTGGAGAGGCTGAATTTGGAATATAATCAGATCGAAACAATTTCTCAACAAACACTTTCACCTATGAAAATTCTCGAATATTTGAACCTTGGTTATAATCCAATTCAGAGCTTTCGTCCTGAAAATATTCCCAATCCGAATCATTTTCAAAATATTTATCTTCGAGGTGTTCCCAAAAATAATATCGACGTTGCTGGATTCAACATTACTTTTCACTACATTGATTTGGTGTATGAATAATAAATGGCACAACTGTTGACCGTACGGAGATGCGTTCAAATTTTTGCAATAAAACTTGAAAAATTAAAATCCCCATTATTCTCAAATAGCTCTATGGCTTTTGTATTCTAAGGTAAGTCACCGAAGTCGCTACTTAATCTTGGAAATTCGGTTTTTAGCAACAATTGTTCAATGATTAATGAAATCTTTCCGTATTCGTCCCGGTCTAAAATTTTCCGACCAAAAAACCTGAAGTTATCGTTGCACCGCAAGAGCCTTAGTTAGCCATCGAATAATTTAGTCAAAATGGAAATTTCGACTTGTCTAGCAAAAGCTAGACCTGAAGTTACGCCGCCTATATCAACTACCTAACTTTATGATCGGTTTCGATGACGATGCGGCATGCTTAAATGTTGCGGTGCAAATCGGAGGACCAAGAAACTATCCAGTGATTAATTATCAAGAAAGATAGAGATAAAATAAATTTCTTGATGGGAAGGAAGTTGGGTTGTAATGCATTATTGGAAATTGAGTCCAAAACGATTTTTTTACGTGAAAATAGCATAAATCGTATTGAAAGGGTGAAAATACACTCAAAGAAACTCGATGCGGTACGCACAACGTCAATAGAGAAATCACTTTCTCGGGCGATAAAATATCAAGAAATTCGATTTCTCAAAACGAGCAACTGGACCAGAAAAGTCAGATTTTCTTCCTGTGCTTTGTTATGGTCTGAATTTTGAGCAATTAAGCGTTTTCAGTTCGTCTGGTTTAGACAGTTTCTTTCCTACAGTAGTAACCACAATTATGCACATATTGCCAACAACCACTTTGTCATTGTGTAGCTCGTTTGCTGGAGAGTTTAAGGTTCGACAAGAAAAATGGTTCATTTTCTCTACTTTTCTAAGGCATCTGACTAGATTGCTTTATGACATCTTCCCAAATAGCATACACCACTATGTAACTACAAGAATGACTCTCAAATTGGTGAAAACTAAGACAAGACGCCACACTGAGCTCTACATGGATGATACAGTGAGGAACGCTGACTTAGTGATGCGGATATGTGACTCAGAGTTGTTCAGAACTGCAGACCTAATATTCTGCATTTCATTCTCCAATATCGTAAGACCTTGAGCGGAATCAATGAAATCTCTGCGTCTCTCCCTTTTCTATATCAACGATTTGCTGAGTTTAACTGGAAACAACATTTTCAGTTATCTGGTAATAGTCTTATTTTTAAGAGAAATGAAACAGTGTTGACAGAAGTCAAAACTGTTTCGTGGCAACAAGCCATGGATATGAATTCAAAAATATTACATGCAAACATAAAAGATGGTAAAAAATAACTCACTTATTTAGGATCCAACATGTTAAGGACAAAGGATTGTCGTCTTTCGTAACAATTAGAAACCAAGTGGTTCAAAACACGTTTCGGCCGGCTGCACCCCCTGGCCTCGTCAGTACAACGAAGGTGCAGCTTGTTGCATACGCGTTTTACATCTGCATGCACGTTCACAATTGTGACTGATATTAAATTAAGAGAAATGAAACAGTGTTGACAGAAGTCAAAACTGTTTCGTGGCAACAAGCCATGGATATGAATTCAAAAATATTACATGCAAACATAAAAGATGGTAAAAAATAACTCACTTATTTAGTGAGTTATTTTTTACCATCTTTTATGTTTGCATGTAATATTTTTGAAGTCTTATTTTTATATATCCCAAAAACGGTAGGGCGTAGCTAAAAATCAGGAGCGGAGCAGTTGTTCATGAAATCACAACGTAACGTTTGTTGGGAGATTGAGAGCAGTAAAATTATTAGTAGCCGAGCTCATTGAGAAAATGATGTTAAAGGAGGTTTCATAACTTTTTCTCTCAGCAACTGTTCATTTCAGACAGAAATAGTGGTGGAGGCGATTGTAGCCCTAGGTGATAGAAATTGACTGGTGGACCACTGAAAACGATGGTTGTTTTAGAAATTGGGTTATATAAGAAAATTTCAAAAAATCTTTAGCATTTTTCTGTTTTGATTTGGTTTTGTTCCAAAACTGCAACTTGTGGCATCTTCACTGACAGATGGCATTCGTTCACTAGGAAAACTAGGAGCCCTTACCTCTCTTGGATGATTATTGCCCTGGGCATCAATATATATTTCATATATATGAATCGGAAATACTGTCGCAATTATTGATATTGATGTTTTTTCATCAACATCAATATATTTTGTATATATATTTTTCATATATCGTCAGACAGTGATACTCTCTTTCCTTTTCTGAGGAAAAGAAGTGCTGTACCTTCCAAGGGACGTAATGTAAAATTCGAGAAGTTAAAGTTCTTCCTTTTTCCCCTCTAGCCACTATTTGATCTGAATAAATGAGGTAACACGTCATATTGCGAGAAAATGTTAACACGCCTCTACAGTGGAACGCCGCTTCCTCCCTCGAATATTCATGATTATTGGAAATTTTTCCATGATTCCAAAACGTGATAAACGCAAACAGGATGTTTACCCACTGTTGTTGAAATTGATAACGGATTCCAAAAAACACACAGCAATTGGGTGAAAAATATGTAGTTTCGATCTCGATAATCCTTGAGATAATTGACGGTACTTATGCAAAAAACATATTTAAGCTGATCTCGTCTTCGACAATTTCATAATGTTACAACGACTGAGTAAGTTGGAGTTTTGAAAAAATGTAAGTATTTTATTTGATTCATTGCTTTTTTTATTCAATATTGTCCTTCAATAGGTTTTCCAAGTACTTTGTTGCGTTGTTCAGCATAATCCACGCACTAGTGGTTGTAGCAGGGGAAGATGTCATTCCCTTCTATGAACTGAAAGCTTATAATGGTTCTTTTCCATTCGATATTATAAGAGGACTCCAAACTCTGAAGGTTTATCAAAGCTCTATAACAGATTTCAATCCAGGGACTGAAACCTTTCCGGATCTCCATACAATTTATATAGAAGACAGCATCTTTGGAAATTTCTCTAACGGGGCTCTAAAAGCTTTTCCCAATTTGTTGTCCCTCACTTTATACGAGAGCAAGTTTTCGAATTTGGCACCCAAGGATATTGGCGACTTAGAGAAGTTGGCAGATTTGTCCATAACAGCTTTCCCAATTGGCGATATCAAAAATAATATACTACCCAATAACAAAAACTTGAATTATCTAAATATAAATTTTGGGAACGTTAACAAAGTGAATGAGGATGCGTTCATCAATAACAAAGAATTGGACACTCTTGATTTGAGTTACAACAGCATCGAAACGATTTCTAACAAAACGCTTGAACCTCTGAAAAAACTTCGGCATTTGAGACTTGCATATAATCCACTTGAGAGTTTTGGGCCTGGAAACATACCTTCTCCAAATAAAATTGAATGGATTGATCTTGGTGGTATTCCTGTTGAGCAAATAAACATTGAAGGAATAAGAAAGGAATTTCCTGAAATTCTTTTATCGTATGATTGAATTTGACGTAGCTTCTCATGATTTCAAAGTCCGTATCAATTTGGAAATAAAAATTGAATAGAAATTTCCACATTTTTATTCCATCATTGATTGGCTATCGGAAAGAATGACATTGCGGTGGTAGTAATGAATATTTATAATTATACAAATAATCAACTATATCCCTACATAGCTCATAAAAGGTAAATAAACTTATGACAATAAAGAAGCTCGTTTTAAATCCTGCACATGTGTAACATTTCACCAAACAATACACCTTTATAACAAAAAAAAAATGAAAGTTCTTGGTTGTTGATATGTTCGATTTATTGCTTTTGTTTGATGGTTATGTTTTACTGATATTTAGGATTTGTTTGATGTCAACCATTTTTTTGACCTTTGAGAATCGCCATTGCATGATCGTCTTTACTTCTGTCCATGAGTTTGCTATGAACTGTACCTCGGCATCGTCAGCAGAGCATATAATTCGATGTGCTCCTTTGACAAATAGAATCGGACCCAAAACAGTTCCTTGTGGGACGCCATAGTTAACAAGTTCGTCGAACTACAACAGATAACGATTTCTACAAGTTGTTATCAACTTTTCATTTGCATTGTTGAGTTAGCTTTCCAGAAAAAAATTGAAAACGTTGTGTGAAATATTGATCAACAACTGTTTGTCATTCTTGATTTTCGATCCATGAACGTCAGTATCGATACCAAATTTCGTTATTATCATTATCGTGAACAGTTTGGAATCAATTCTAAAATATCGGTACTTCATATGCAGTTCATGTCACTTCATTGTTTGTGTTGTTTTTCAAAATTGTTTTCGAGTAACTAAATTTTTCAGAATTTTTGAATTTTTTCAAGAGCTCAATATTTATTCCCTTTTTGTAGGAACAATGGAAAAATTCAACGTCAATATTAAATAGACTTTTTGAGAATTACTCATTACGAGAAGTGGGATCCCATAAGACTTTCTCAGTAGAAGAATTCGGTTTTTGATTTTCATCGAAATATTTGAGAATTTTCAGATATTCAAAGGGATTTTGACAAGATAATCAATCGCTTTGTTCAAAGTTCGTGAGTAAATTTGAAAGTTTCAGTATATTTTTTGAAGTTACAAAACTTTCTAGAGAATGAAATGATATTTCATTTTGGAAAATTCTCGAAATTGCTCTCAAATTATACTGTCTGTCAACAAAATGAAGAAGAAGTTATTGAAAATTATGAAAATATGGCAATCACTAAGAAATTTGAGAGATATTTCTTCAACCATTTGTGATAGTCAAAATTTCTTTCTGTTGTCCTATTGTGTTTGATGTGATTTCCTCAGACTAGTCAAGATTTTGGAATGACTAATGAAATTTTAAGAATTTCGTTTCTAATTTTCTCAGAAATATCCAAATCATTTCCCAAAATTTTGAATATTCTGTAACTTTACTCGATTATGAGATCAGCGAGGAGTTTCTTGCTCCATTCTTGGAAATTCAATGACTCATTTTGTATTGATGACTTCAAAAATTAGCATGATTCCGAAAAAATTTAATGAGCAGCTTCAAGGTAATGACGATTTCAGTACATGGAGTGCAATCTTTATGCGACCAGGTGAAATTGAAACAGCCGCATGAAATTAACGAATTTCGACACTTTTCACCAAATATGTCGCGAAAGCACGCTGGCGAAAAGGGTCGCCTAAAACTTTATCAACTGCATGGGAGAGCAAAAAGGATGCGACGTTGTAACCTTTCTAACCGTAGTCTTGAGTTGTTGAACAGTAGTGAGTTAGGAGTTAAGGAACAGATCCTGCGCATCCACCAGTCGAGGTTCGTCGAATAGAAGCACCAATGCGCAAAAGAAAGAAAGCGCCTTTACGATTGTCAAAATTTAATCTTCAGGTTCTAGATGGCGTTCTCGAAAAAATAATAGATCTTTATTTGTTTATGCTATTTGTCACCTTCCTGTCACATTTGTTAGCGATAACTTCCACGAGTTTGATATTTCTGGAGGGATATTTCCGTCAATTTGCATGTTATAAACGTTCTGTTGGCTCAGATGAATGAGTACTCGAAAATACTTCAACCACTTCGAACTTAAAATCCAATTAGTCCAAATCAACTCTTTTCTTTAATGTCTCCCTTGCAAGTAATATTTAATATTAAAATTTTAAAGGTGTTGGTCGATTCTTGATATCTTTATAATTTGTATTGGTATTCGAGCCAGTTCAGGAAATAAAAGTCAAACCGGAATCCTCAATATTTCGTTTAATATATGGACATCTTCGGGAGGTACTGAAATTACAACACGTTACATCATATAATACAACCGTGGGAAGATCTTATACATACATTATGAAGATTTACTTTTGATCATAAGGCCTGTTTGGAATTTTAATTGTGACGGTTGCTATGAGTTTTTTTATCAAAAGTCAAAATATTGCAATAAATTTTGTTCAAATCTTCAACATCGGTTCTGAAATTAATCGTTCTATTTTCTTTTATATGACACATTTCCAAAAGAAATCGTTTATTTTTATTGTCTTCTATCTCAAGAATGTTTAAATTTCCGTAATTCATTGAATGTCCAGTTGTACAAACATGATGTGCTAGATCACAGCGCTCGGGTCTTAACCTAGAGTCACTTCGGTGTAAAGCTAGTCTTTTTTTAGGTGGTCGCCTGAAAATATAATTACGGACTGTTTTCTCAAAGAAATGGTGGACATATGTTTTTTTACGGATGTTATTATATTTCTTGTTTTATATTTAACCCTTTTCTGTATTTTCCCCCTAGGTCGCAGAATTATTTATTTTCCACAATTCACGGATTCAGTGATAAATCTAGCCTTCTACGTAACTGAGCTTATTCAGAATTGAGAATTGAGTGATTAGGCTGAAACTATTCAGCCACATCAATCGATCAACAAAGTGGTACGTGACGCGATGCCTCTAATAGAGGGTGCTGCCCGTAGAGAAGTGGACAAGAGTGTCATTCCTAGCCATCCCCGACAACGACGGAAGCTGACTGGAATTATTTTTCTCAAAGGAATTGGTTGAAAAGCAGTTACTTGGGGTCCAGTATTGATTCGTGGTTTTACTTCTTCATGACGAATTACTCTGAAAACATTGAATTTTCAATAAGATTCAATTTTTGCACTTCATCGGGATCAACGAACTAACTGCAAATGCACATGGTCATTTCTTTTTATATTGAAGAACAAATTTTGATAACACCATGTTGTCCCTAATTTTTATGTTCATGCGTGCAATTATAATGTATTCGACAACGAGGATTCAGTTTCTTCAGCCCTCTTATGTCAACTTTGATTCCTGGAATGCGACATAGAGAAATCTTTCGTAGATTTGGTAGCTCAGGCACGTTGTTGGGACCAAATTCCTTAATTGGATTTCCATCTAAGTATAAAGCTTCGAGATCTTTCAAAGGAATGAAGGTTTCGTTCGAAATCGTCTCAATATTGTTGAAGCCCAGGAATATTCTCTTCAAATTCACGTTCTCCCTAAACGCGTTCGGATGAACACTGGTTATGTTTGAGTGCTCTAACAACACTTGAATCAAATTTTTAGCGTTGGATAAGATGTCCTCCTTGATTTCGCCGATGTCCAGCAACTGAATCGCCAGATATTTGAGACGATTCAAAACATTAAAATCCGTTAAATTTAAATTGGGTATGTCGGTATTTGTCATTTCGAAGAGAAATATATTGGGAAACGCCTTTAGAAAGTCTGGAGAAACTTCCTCAAAAGAACTCACTTCCATGTTAACTATTTGTATGTCCGGAAAGATGTCTGTTCCTAAATCCAAAGTACTTATCTCGCTGTAGGATACCGTTATCGATGTTTTTCCTTCAAGTTCATCTTTTGGAATTCGTCCGTAATAATCGTTCAAGATGAGGGCCGTATCGTTATCGTTTGATTTCGTTGCATGCACAACGAAAATCATCAGCACGCAGTACTGTAACAACCTGGTTAAGAAAAAAAAAAGATTGAAATCAGGTTGGTAAATGCAGACGACTTACATTTTTCGAAGCACAATATGATGAACACTGTATTTGATGAAACTGATATGAATTCAATTCAAGAATAATCGAATATATAAGGAGCATCAAATGCCATCGAGATTATGTATCGCATTGTATGCAAAATTCATTCTCGTTAAATTTAGATTTTGGAGACAAAACTCCTAGGTAGAGTCCCGGTTCATAGTTCAATATACTTGATAAGGAATTTGCGAAACTTCATTATATTAGTTATAAAATAAAAATAGGAAAAATGCGCAGAACAATTGGAGCATATAAGGAAATTCTGTCTTATTTCGAAGGAAATTGTATTATGTGAGAGAGGTTCGAAGAGAAATAAAGAACAACTTGTTCTTTGACTAGAACGATTTGTTACACTGACCTTATGAAAATACGTTGTTCATTAATTCATTACTATTGGGATTGTTTGACATCAGAAAAAAAATTGACACATATCTCATATTTACCTGAGAGATTCAATTCTTCTAGAATGAATTCCAAGGTTAATAGTGTCGTGGTAACTAAATTTCCGAATATATGTTCACACTGCACATGCGCATTTGAAAATGGTGCCGAAATCCGGGCATTATTCGCCTAAATGAGACAAAAATATATCTATGAACATGGACAAGAATTTGGAAATCGATGATTCTCCACAATGAAATGAAAAAAATTTAAACACCTTCTGAAGGATGTTTTTATATTTCCCCTGAATCTAAGATCAACAAAAATTCAGTCACAAATAATTCCAAAAAATTGATAGTTTGGCAATTGTTCGAAGGAATCAGAAACAAAATATTATTTGATGTTCGGGATTATTTGTCTAGGCCAAAGAATGCCACAAAATCATGGACATCTTCATCGATCAAAGGAATTATTTTATGGTCATTGCGAAATTGACGGTAGTAGCATATTGGAGGAATGCTGTACCGGGAAATTTGGAGCGTTATTGGAATTCTACTAACATCATTTTATTCCATCATCGAATTTTTCTCTTGTTCATGGCCCAAGTTGCAAAGTTGAATAAATTGAAATAAAAACGATATTAATTTTAATCATTTCCTGGATGAGATGATCAGACTACAATGACCCAAGTGGAAAACGTTATAAATTTAAAATATATTCATTATTTGACTCTGAGAGACGGTTCATGACAACGAACAAATAAAAAATCGATTTCGTTATCAATCATGATAATTTATTAAAAAAATCGGAAAATCGGAATCTCCGAACTCTACTACACTCGAGATTAATAATGCAATCATTACAGCAGTCCCAGGAAATTTCATTAAAAAAATTTCCCATAGCTTATAGTAAACTTTGAAAATTATTTGAAATTTGAATAATTCTTCTGATCGTTTGCACATTCTAATCCTTTAAAATGATATGCGCAAATATCTGAGGAAGCTCATCTGAGACCTCACCTGAACTCAGCGCCACAATATATAATTTCAATATTCAGGAATAATGGAATGTACTAAAAATAACTACGGACTGTTTTCTCAAAGAACTGGTGGACATATGTTTTTTGACGAATGTTTTTATATTTCTTGTTTTATATTTAACCCTTTTCTGTATTTGCTCCTTAGGTCGCAGAATTTTTTATCTTCCGCAATTCACTGATCTAACCTCTACTGATCTAGCCTTCCACGTAACTGAACTGAGCTTATTCAGAATTGAGAATTGAGTGATTAGTCTGAAACTATTCAAGCCACATCAATCGATCAACGAAATGGTACGCGACGCGACGCCTCTAATCGAGGGTGCTGCCCGTAGAGAAGTGGACAAGAGTGTCATTCCTAACCATCCCCGACAACAACGGAAGCAGTGGAGCGGAATTGTTTTTCTCAAAGGAATTGGTTGAAAAGCAGTTACTTTGGTTCAGTAATGATTCGTGGTTTTACTTCTTCATGATGAATAACTCTGAGAATTCGATTTTTGCACTTCATCGGGACCAATGAAATAACTGCAAATGCACATGGTCATTTTTCTTTATATTGAGGAACAAATTTTAATAACACCATGTTGTCCCTAATGTTTAGGTGACTAACAATTATAATCAATTCGACAACGAGGATTCAGTTCCTTCAACCCTTTTCTGTCAACTTTGATTCCTGGAATGCGACATAGAGAAATCTTTCGTAGATTTGGTAGCTTAGGCACGTTCTTGGGACCAAATTCCTTAATTGGATTTCCATCTAAATATAAATCTTCGAGATTTTCCAAAGGAAGCAAGGTTTCATTCGAAATCGTCTCGATATGGTTGAAGCCCAGGAATATTCTTTTCAAATTCACGTTCTCCCTAAACGCGTTCGGATGAACACTGGTTACGTTTGAGTGCTCTAAGAACACTTGAATCAAATTTTTAGCGTTGGATAAGACGTCCTCCTTGATGTCGCCGATGCCCAGCAACTGAATCGTCAGATATTTGAGATGATTCAAAACATTAAAATCCGGTAAATTTAAATTGGGTATGTCGGTATTAGCGATTTCGAAGAAAAATATATTGGGAAACGCTTTTAGAAAGCCTGGAGAAACTTCCTCAAAAGAACTCATGTCTATGTTAACTACTTGTATGTCCGGAAAGATGTCTGTTCCTAAATCTAAAGTGGTTATCTCGCTTTGGGATACCGCTATCGATGTTTTTCCTTCAAGTTCATCTTTTGGAAATGGTCCGGAATAAGAGTTCAAAGTGAGGACCGAATCGTCATCGTTCGATTTCGTTGCATGCACAACGAAAAGCATCAGCACACAGTAATGTAACAACCTGGTTAAGAAAAAAAAGATTGGAATCAGGTTGGTAAATGCAGACGACTTACATTTTTCGAAGCACAATATGGTGTACGCTGTTTGTATTCGATGAAACTGATATGAATTCAATTCAAGAATAATCGAATATATAGGGAGCATCAAATGCCATCGAGATTATGTATCACATTGTATGTAAAATACGTTCTCGTTAAATTTAGATTTCGGAGACAAAACTCCTAGGTAGAGCTCCGGTTCATAGTTCAATATACTTGATACGGAACTTGCGTGACTTCGTTATATTAGTTATACAATAAGAATAGGCAAATCCGGTAGAACAATTGGAGAATGTAAGGTTCTGTCAAAGAATATATACTTACTGAACAAGAAGCGTCACTCTCTGTAATTTAGGAACAAAATCGTACTAACAGATTTTTGTGATCTTGAGCGAGTTTAGGTAGCCTGCGCACTAACAAACCGCTAAACGCACGGACTCCGGAATTTATTCGAATTGATTATCGTTAAGTCAAATAGGATGGAAACAAATCAGACATAAAGTTTTGATTTTTGATTAACACAATAAGTTTTGAACGAAGAAAAACGATTCATCTCACGTAACTTTGGAACATATTTCCGTCGTCCCCTTAAATCCGGTCCTGACAAGTTTTAAAGGTGTTTTAGCGCCAAAGTGAAATCTTATTTCTTACTGGTGCGAAATCAGCTGTTTACGTCAATCCGTTATATTTAGGTAACCTGCGCACTAAAAATCCTATGCGAATTTTGCGAGGGAGTGACGCTTCTTGTTCAGTATGTATATATTCTTTGGTTCTGTCTTATTTCGAACGAGCTCGTATTAGTTGAGAGACGTTCGAAGAAAAATAAAGTAGAACAAATTCTTTGACTAGAACGATTTGTTAAACTGATACGTTGTTCATTAATTCATTGCTATAAGGATTGTTTGACATCGCACAAAAAATTGACACATATTTCATATTTACCTGAGAGATTCAATTCTTCTAGAATGAATTCCAAGGTTAATAGTGTCGTCGAAACAAAATTTACGAACATATGTTCACACTGCACATGCGCATTCGAAAATGGTGCCGAAACCCGGGCATTATTTGCCTAAATGAGACAAAAATATATCTATGAACATGGACAAAAATTTGAAGATCGATGATTTTCCACAATAAAATGAAAAAAATATAAACACCTTTGGAAGGATGTTTTTATATTTCCCCTGAATCTAAGATCAACAAAAATTCAGTCACAAATAATTTCAAAAAATTGATAGTTTGCCAATTGTTCGAAGGAATCAAAAACAGAATGTTATTTGATGCTCGGGATTATTCGTCTTGGCCAAAGAATGCCACAAAATCATGGACATCTTCATCGATCAAAGGAATTATTTTATGGTCATTGCGAAATTGACGGTAGTAGCATATTGGAGGAATGCTGTACCGGGAAATTTGGAGCGTTATTGGAATTCTACTAACATCAATTTATTCCATCATCGAATTTTTCTCTTGTTCATGGCCAAGTTGCAAAGTTAAATAAATTGAAATAAAAACGATATCAATTTGAATCATTTCCTGGATGAGATGATCAGACTACAATGACCCAAGTGGAAAACGTTATAAATTTGAAATATATTCATTATTTGACTTTGAGAGACGGTTCATGACAACGAACAAATAAACAATCGATTTCGTTATCAATCATGATAATTTATTTAAAAATCGGAAAATTGGAATCTCGAACTCAACTACACTCGAGATTAATAATGCAATCGATAATATATAGATGAATATCTTCTGGGATAATTTCATATTACTGAATCGTTTTGTTAGATATTGCAACGAAAAATGTAAGTTTTCATCTGCTTCAATACGCTTTATTCTTGCTTTCTTTGATTTTTTAGGATCTTTCAATACTTTTCATCGTTTGTTTTCCTAATCCATGCCTTAAGCTCTGTTTCGGGACAGACGTACTACGACTTGGCAGGTTATTCTGGTACTTTTCCATTTGATAAGCTGAAGGGAGTAAACGATTTGAAAATCTCTTATTGCAATATAACAAATTTAGATCCTGGAACGGAAACATTTCCTGAACTTCAGAAAGTTTATATAGAGCAAAGTGATTTTGGAAATTTTTCTCCAAGTGCCTTGGAATCATTCCCCAACTTGTTCAAAGTAACTATTATTGATAGTGGGTTTACGAATTTGAAACTGGAACAATGCAGAGATTTGCAAAACCTGGAAGTTTTGGCGATATCCGGACTCAAAATTGGCAATATCGGTAGAAATTTTCTACCGAAAAACGAAAACCTGAAAAGCCTTACTATAGCATCTGCAAAAGTTACTTCAGTGGATCCGGAAGCATTCATCAATAACGAAAAACTGGAACGCCTCGCATTGGATTCGAACCAGATCCAAACGATATCCCAACAAACTCTGGAACCATTGCAGAATCTTGCATTTCTGGTGTTGAATCACAATCCGATTAAAAATTTTGGTCCAGGTAATGTTCCTGTTCTGGAGAATCTCAAGGAAATTCAACTCATTGGTGTACCAGAAAGTGAAATCGACTATGATGGCCTAATGGAGAAAAATCCTGATTGTCTTCTAGTGTATTAATATTCGACAATAAAAATCAGCAAGTCAAGTCATTGTTATTGTTGGAGAAAATCCGTTATAAACGTTGTATCAAAATCTTATCCTTATATTCATCCTTTCTTTTGCGTCATCAGTCTTGTGAATCTTTTTGATAAAGTATGATAATAAAGTTCTTGCGAATTGAAAGATGAATACAAGTTTGCACAATTAATCTGAAAATGAATTAATTGGACCGTGGGGGATGGAAGATACAATTCAGATTCGATGGTGTTCCAATGTATTGTCAGAAGTTTTGAAATTTCGATGTTTCAACTCTGTCTCTCAAGTCATGTCCAGGAGAAACTTTTGGTATTAACTTGCACAAAGGCTATCTTCAAGGGAATTTTCAGATATTCGTAGCACTAAGGCTTCTCAAGGAGAAGCCCCAAATCATCTCCAGGAGAGCTTTTTGGTATTATCTTGCACAAGGGCTATCTTCAAGGAAACTTTTAGGTATTCGTAAGACTTCTCAAGGAGAAGTCTTAGTGCTGCGAATACTCAAGGAGAAGACTTAGTGCCAAGAAAACCTTAAAGTTTCAGAATCGAAAAACGATTAAATATATTTTTTGCTTGAGTGTATTTTGAAAACAAAAAGAAGATTTGGTGTAAGCGAGAACATCTATGCATTTCGCACAATTTTCTTTGGAACTTGCAATCTCAACATTCCGGTAGATTTAATGCTAACATAACTTTCTGGAAACGGAGGAGTCAACATCAATTCAATAAGTGTCATATGAGGTGTACCAAATATATTGAGGTTGATGGGGAAGACGAAAAAGATTTTAGCAACACACAAATTTCTCCAAGTCTCAACTAATAGCTTCTGGAAAGCAAACAATCGGTCAATGCAAGTGTTAGTTTATTTTTACATCGAAGCATAATAAATGAAACAATACTCGATGCCCTCAAACCCGACGTAGTGTACAATTATAATCTATTTCACAATGAGGATTCAGTTTCCTCAACCCTTTTATGTCAACTTTGATTCTTGGCATGTCACATAGAGTGATATCCTTTAGATTTGGCAGAGCAGGCACGTTTTGGGGGCCAAATTCCTTGAAATGATTCCCGTCCATGTACAAATACTTGAGATTTTTCAAAGGAAGCAGGGTTTCGTTAGAAATTGTGGAGATACGGTTATAGCCCAGGTATATTGTTTCCAGATTCACGTTATTCCTAAATGCCTCCGGATGAACATTGATTACCTTACAGTGCTCTAAAAAGATTTTTTTCAAATGTTCAGCGTTTGATAAGACATCTTTCTCAACTTCCGGGGTTGCTAGTAGCTGAATCGTCAGATATTTCAGCTTCTTCAACACATTGAAATCCTTCAACTTCAAATTTGGTATCTTGCTATTGGCGATCTCGACGAAAAATACATTCGGAAATGCTTTCAGAAAACCTGGAGAAACTTGCGAAAAAGTACTTAGTTCTATTGCAATTAATTCTATATCTGGAAAAATGTCTGTTCCTAGATCAAAAGTAGTTATGTCACTGGAAGTCACTTCTATTTGTACTTTTCCTTCGAGTTGATCCTTCGGGAAAGGTCCGGAATAATGATTTAATCTGAGAACGTTGTCCGATTTCGCTGCATGGATCGCAAAGATCACCACCAGGCTGTAATGTAACAACCTAGTAGATGAACAAAAAATTAAAATTTTCATAAAAAATTCACACCACTTACATTTTTTGGAGCAACATGTTTGCACCGCTGTACCAACATAAATTGAGCTGGTGCATCGTCGGACATATAAATAATATCAAATCTAATCAGTATTTCCGTTTGGCTTTGTATGTAAAATTCATCTTTTCTTAATTTAGATTTCGTTGAAAAATTTCATGAATCCGGTTCATAGTTTAATACACCTGATAAGGACTTGCGGAATTTCGTGCTGATGATATAATATATTGAAAATGGAAAAATTTCAGAAAATAATTCGAACATTATGATTAGGCTTCGAGAAACAGAAAAAACTCTTGAACGACTTAAATTAACTTTGAATAATCAGTTCATGCTAAAAAATATTAATACGATGAAATTTTAATTTATTGGCACAATCCGCAGATATGCGCATGTTTCTGGCTTATTGGTTGTCACTAGCGCGGCCTAATCCAAGCTCCAGGATGTTATGAACTTGAATGGAAACTACAAAACAGTCTTTGTCAGAACGACTAGAAAGACCAGACGCAAATTTGCTGTATTAGCTGAGAGACCCTGGGATTTGAGGACAGCAACCAACGTAACCACGGATGCAGATGCAGTCGATTCCCTTATTGGCCTTTGTCAATACGGTATAATTCAATCTCCAGGATATTATGATCTTGGATTGAAACTACTCTACAGTGCTCGACAGAACAACCAAATGCACATTTGCAGTTCCAGATCATCACCATGGAGACAGTGTAGTTGATTCGTGTACTAACTGTTGCCGAAAATGTAAAAATGTCGATATAACGGGAAAATATTTAATGCGATTGATCAATCTTTGTTATTCAACTTGGCAACCGTTAGTATACGAGTCAACTACATCTGCCTTTGTTGTGATGTTTGGTTGTCGCTCTCAAAGCCGAGGGTCTTCCATCTGAAACTGCAAATGTGCATTTGGTTGTCCTGTCAAGCACTGTAGAGTAGTTTCAATCCAAGTTCATAATATCCTGGGGCTTGGATTATACAGTATTGACGAAGACAAAAAAGCGGATCGACTACATCTGCATCCGTGGTTATGTCGGTTGTCGCCCTCAAAGCAGAGGGTCTTCTATCTGAAACTGCAAATTTGCATTTGGTTGCTCTGTCGAGCACTGTAGGGTAGTTTCAATCCAAGTTCATTGCATCCTGGAACTTGGATTATCCCGTATTCACGAAGTCAAGTAAACCAGAAACATGATTATATTTGCCGTTATCCAAATGGCGGGATATGCCAATAATATCTTTTATCATTTCCAGAATATTATTAATATAAGTTCCGCTAGGACATTCGTATTCAATTGAACCCAACTCGCATGCGCAAGCTGCATACCGCGCCTAATGCGTATTGGTACTCAACTAAATACCTACCTCAGGGAACGATGATATGAGTCATATTTTTCGTGCGTTCCGACAGTCTCATCGATTTAAATAAGACGTTGTCAGTGGAGATAGCTCAAAAACTGTGAGAATGAAGAAAAGGAAAAAGCTTTCGGGACTAAGGAGAAAATAAGAGGGGCAAAAGGAAACAGAAGCATTTCAACCTCGAAACTGCAAGTAGGAAATATAACGGTTTGTAACTCTTGTCGAAAAGCACACATTAGATCCATGCAAGTGTTTCTTTATTCTTGTATTGAAGCATAAACTTTGAAGCATTTCATTATACAATCAATTATTGTGTTAACTACCAACAATTATAATTCACTTCGCAATGAGGAATGACTTGCTTCAATCCTTCCCGATCAACATCGATTCCTGTGATGTTACATAAATCAATTTCCTGAAGACCTTTTAACGGTGGCACGTTTGTAGGACCAAATTTCTTGATTGGATTTCCGTTTAATCTCAAAATGAAGAGTTGTTTCAATGGAGACAGCGTTTCTTTCGAAATCGTCGAAATATGGTTGTCGTCGAGCGATAATATCGCCATATTCACGTTTTCTCTAAATGCTTTCGGATGAACACTCTTGATATTATTATCGTTCAACAACGCTTGATACAAATTTGTGGCGTTCGATAAGACGTCTTCCTTAATTTCGCCGATTTCTAATCCGCGAATTATCAACGAGTTGAGACGCTCCAGAACGTTGAGATCCTCGAATTTAAAATTGGGTATGTCGCTTCCTTTGATTGTGACAATAGATGCCTCAGGAAATGCCTTCAGAAAGCCTGAAGAGACTTCTTCGAAAGAACTGTTCTCTATCTTAATTTTCTGTATGCCGCGAAAAGTATGTACTCCTAGATCCAAAGTAGTTATTTGACTGTTGGTTACCTCTATCGATCTTTTTCCATGGAGTTGATCGTTTGGAAAAGGGCCGGAATAATTGTCCAATGTGAGAATATCGTCGTCGTCGTCAGATTTAGCTGCATGGGTTGCGAAGAGGATCAGCAAGCAATAGTTTAACAACCTAGTCGTTGAAAAAATGTTGAAATTGTGAGATTCAAGTAGGGGCGACTTACATTTTCTGAAGCACAATGAGTGGTTTAGTCTTTGGAAATGACGAAACTAACATGAATTCATTTCCTCAATCGTGGAATATATAAGGAGAATCAAATATTATCGAGTTTATCGTTTTACATTGTATGTAAAATTAAATTATTTTCGATTCCGATTTGGGAAGGGAAAATTGTTAAGATTCCGGTTCATAGTTTAATATATGTGATAAGAAAAAATGTGAACTTTTTTATATTACTTTTATTGCCGAATTTAAAGCGTTTTTTGGGTTTCTTACTCCATTTCTAAAATATTAAATATTATGTGTTGACGACTGAGTGGATCAAATTATGCAAACCGTGCAATGAGCGTTAAAAAACAGTATTGAATAATTGAAGAGAATAGTATAGAATATGCGTCAAATGGAGAACTCGAAAATAATGAAGAACTATTAATCGACAACTATGTTGTTTTGATGATTTCTTAGTTCTTCCAATTTTTTTAATGTTTTGCGTGTTTCCATATTTTGATATCCTATAATTCATCCTTCATACATGACATTGGTTCTTGATTCATCAATTTGTACATTTCTTTATTTATAGAATATGATCTATATAGAATTTTCCGCAAATTCCTTATCGAATATATTGAATTATGAACCGGATTAACTCATAATATTTTTTCTCCGAAATCTAAATCGGAAATGATGAATTTTTACATACAATGTGAAAAAACAATCTCGAGGACAATACTTCTGATATATTCATTGATCCCTGAATCGAATGTTACTTCAATGGTTTTCAGAGACTGTTCGTCATATGATTCTATACAAAATGTAGGTTCTTTGCATATATTGTCTACTATTTATTCGGGTACTAGATTCTCACATTACTTCCTGTTGATTCCCTTCGCAATCCATGTCGCGAAATAGGACTATTACAAAGTCTTCTCGTGGAACCTTTTCCAAATGATCAACTCGAATGCAGGAAAAAACACAAGAAACATTCAACAGTCAAATAACTACCAACTATCAAATAACATTTGGTAAAAAAAGAATTTTTTCAACGTACAATTTATTACTTCCCAAGAATTTTCTCCAGTATCTAAAAATACTGCTCAACGTATTTTCGGTAGATTTCGAATAACAACTTAGTGCCACGCTGTGAGGTTACTGAGAAGAAGATAAGGAAGCGCCATGCCATTCCTAGCCATCCCGATAGCAACGAAATGACCCTCCGACACCAAACGCAACACGACACGGTTGCTGTTCTTCAGTGGAGCCTTGAGAAATTACAAATATGAGTTTATTTATTCATTAAAAAACCTGCAATTTTTATATTTCAAAACTTTGAGAACAATGATTCGTTTCACAAGTGGATTGAAGCAGTTAAAGATCGATTCAGTGTCCGGCAGAGAACAAACTAAAAACTACTATTTACAATTTATCTACAATATTGAAATTTATTCCTACGACGATAACGGTCCTATATATAAAACCAACACCAGAGGTTGATAGATAAAACGGCGGAAGCTCACCTCGCCTGACAAACTAACGGGTCGCTAATAGTGAAAAGCGGATAGCGAATAATGGAATAGAGAATACAGGTCAGTGAATGACGAATAGCGGATCTCGAATAGCGCATAGTATATAGCGAATAGCGGATATCGAACTAGCGAATAACAACGGTTCTTTTCGGTAAGGCTAACGTAAGTACCCTACGACAATATAAGATCTAACACGAATGGCCGCTATTGAAAATGACCAACCTATTCTTCCGGATGTAGTTGCACGTTATTGAAACTCCACAACCAAATTGCCACTTCCCGAAGAAATACGTTAGGCGAGAGGTGTACACGGAAAATAATTGAAAACATAACAACTGAAGGGTACGAGGTACTCAGACTTTTAATAGCAACACGATTTCGCTTCGCATGCAGTATTTAAGAATCTAATTACCACTTAATTTTCTTTCCTTTGTTCCTCAGAAAGCGGTGAATTTATATACAATCAGTAACGCTTCCCCGAGGAGTAATTACCTCTACCAACCAGCTGGTACTGTCGTGCATTGCAATGTGTCATTTCATAGCGATCACAAAGCTCATCTGAGTATATCGGTGCCCTCAATTTCGTCGTTTAACGGTACCCTACCTCTGGTTCGTCAACGATAAGGGTTATTCCAGGAATGCGACATCAGCGCCACCTAAAGGCACCTTAATACTCTGAACGGTAACTAGATGTCGCTAAGCATCATCCGTCGTTCTCCTCGCCAGTATCCATTTGCTACTTATACCAGTAACGCTGCGTAATTTCATAATGCGTCGTTATATATTCGGCAAAACTTAACAAAGGCGCAACAGTCGTATCAGATTTTCGCTGTGACATCTTCATAGATAATACTTATTGTTCTAACAATGAAGGTAAAACGATGTTGGAGGAAAACTGTGCCAGAAAATTTCGGGCGGTATTGGAATTTTACTTATATCATTTTATTCCTCGCAATTGTAATATAAATTAAAATAAAAACCATGATCATTCGGACCCATCCTTGGATGAGATGATGAGTTTAAAGTGAACCAAGAAGATGATACAAATTGGAAATATATTTATGATTCGACTTTGAGAGCCGATTCATAATAACGAACAAATAAACAATCGACTTTTGGTATCAATCATGGTACTTTACTCAAAAAATTGGAAAATAAGAATACCCCAACTCAATTATACTCGAGATTAATACTGCACTCAACAATATATGAACGAATATCTTCCTGGATACTTTCAAAATACTGAACCGTTTTGGTACATATTGCAACGAAAAATGTAAGTTTTCATTCGCTTGAATCCGCTCTATTCTTATTAACTTTGATTTTGTAAGATATTTCAATACTTTTCGTCGTTTGTTTTCCTAATCCATGCCTCACGCTCTGTTTCGGGACAGACGTACTGTTATTCTGGTACTTTTCCATTCGATAAGCTGAAGGAAGTGAACGAGTTGAAAATTTCTTATAACAATATAACAAATTTAGATCCTGGAAGGGAAACGTTTTCTGAACTCGAGATAGTTCATATAGAGCAAAGTTCTTTTTGAGATTTTTCTCCAAGTGCCCTGAAAGCCTCCTAAACTTGTTCAAAGTAACTATTATCAATAGTGGGTTTACAAATTTGAAACTGAAACACTGCGGCGATTTAGAAAATCTGGAAGTTTTGGCGATATCCGGACTCAAAATTGGCAATATCGGAAGAAATTTTCTATCAAAAAACGAAAACCTGAAGAGCCTTACTATAGCGTCTGCAAGCGTTACTTCAATGGATCCGGAAGCACTCATCAATAACGAGAAAATGGAATACCTGGCATTATATTCGAACCAGATCGAAACGATATCCCAACAAAATCTGGAACCATTGCAGAATCTTGCATTTTTGGTGTTGAATTACAATCCGATTAAAAATTTTGGTCCTGGTAATGTTCCTGTTCGGGAGAATCTCAAGGAAATTCAACTGATTGGTGTGCCAGATATTGAAATCGACTATGATGGGCTAATGGAGAAAAATCCTGATTGTCTTTTAGTGTATTAATATTCGACAATAAAAATCAGCAAGTCAAGTCATTGTTATTGTTAGAGAAAATCCGTTATAAACGTTGTGTCAAAATCTTATCCTTATATTCATCCTTTCTTTTGCGTCTTCAGTCTTGTGAATCAATTCAAATTTCGCACAATTAATCTGAAAATGCATTGATTGAACCGTGAGGGATGGAAGGTACGATGCAGTTTCGATGGTGTTCCAATGTATTGTCAGAAGTTTTGAAATTTCGATGTTTCAACTCTGTCTCTCAAGTCATGTCCAGGAGGAACTTTTGGTATTAACTTGCACAAAGGCTATCTTCAAGGAAATTTTCAGATATTCGTAGCACTAAGGCTTCTCAAGGAGAAGCCCCAAATCATCTCCAGGAGAGATATTGTGAACTTGGATTGAAACTACTTCACAGTTCTTGACAGAACAACCGAATGCACATTTGCAGTTTCAGATCATCACCATGGAGACAGTGTAGTTGGCTCGTGCACTAATTGTTGCCAAAAATTTAAAAATGTCGATATAAGGGGAAAATATTTGATACGATTGATCGATCTTTGTTATTCATCTTGGTAACAGTTAGTATACGAGTCAACTACATCTGCCTTTGTGGTGATGTTTGGTTGTCGCTCTCAAAGCAGAGGGTCTTCCATCTGAAACTGGAAATGTGCATTTGGTTGCTCTGTCGAGCACTGTAGGGTACTTTCAATCCAAGTTCATTGCATCCTGGAACTTGGATTATCCCGTATTGACGAAGTCAAGTAAACCAGAAACATGATTATATTTGCCGTTATCCAAATGGCGGGATATGCCAATAATATCTTTTATCATTTCCAGAATATTATTAATATAGGTTCCGCTAGGACATTCGTATTCAATTGAACCCAACTCGCATGCGCAAGCTGCATACCGCGCCTAATGCGTATTGGTACTCAACTAAATACCTACCTCAGGGAACGATGATATGAGTCATATTTTTTCGTGCTTTCCGCCAGTCTCATCGATTTAAATAAGACGTTGTCAGTGGAGATAGCTCAAAAACTGTGAGAATGAAGAAAAGGAAAAAGCTTTCGGGACTAAGGAGAAAATAAGAGGGGCAAAAGGAAACAGAAGCATTTCAACCTCGAAACTGCAAGTAGGAAATATAACGGTTTGTGACTCTTGTCGAAAAGCACACATTAGATCCATGCAAGTGTTTCTTTATTCTTGTATTGAAGCATAAACTTTGAAGCATTTCATTATACAATCAATTAATGTGTTAACTACCAACAATTATAATTCACTTCGCAATGAGGAATGACTTGCTTCAATCCTTCCCGATCAACATCGATTCCTGTGATGTTACATAAATCAATTTCCTGAAGACCTTTTAACGGTGGCACGTTTGTAGGACCAAATTTCTTGATTGGATTTCCGTTTAATCTCAAAATGAAGAGTTGTTTCAATGGAGACAGCGTTTCTTTCGAAATCGTCGAAATATGGTTGTCGTCGAGCGATAATATCGCCATATTCACGTTTTCTCTAAATGCTTTCGGATGAACACTCTTGATATTATTATCGTTCAACAACGCTTGATACAAATTTGTGGCGTTCGATAAGACGTCTTCCTTAATTTCTCCGATTTCTAATCCGCGAATTATCAACGAGTTGAGACGCTCCAGAACGTTGAGATCCTCGAATTTAAAATTGGGTATGTCGCTTCCTTTGATTGTGACAATAGATGCCTCAGGAAATGCCTTCAGAAAGCCTGAAGAGACTTCTTCGAAAGAACTGTTCTCTATCTTAATTTTCTGTATGCCGCGAAAAGTATGTACTCCTAGATCCAAAGTAGTTATTTGACTGTTGGTTACCTCTATCGATCTTTTTCCATGGAGTTGATCGTTTGGAAAAGGGCCGGAATAATTGTCCAATGTGAGAATATCGTCGTCGTCGTCAGATTTAGCTGCATGGGTTGCGAAGAGGATCAGCAAGCAATAGTTTAACAACCTAGTCGTTGAAAAAATGTTGAAATTGTGAGATTCAAGTAGGGGCGACTTACATTTTCTGGAGTACAATGAGTGGTTTAGTCTTTGGAAATGACGAAACTAACATGAATTCATTTCCTCAATCGTGGAATATATAGGGAGAATCAAATATTATCGAGTTTATCGTTTTACATTGTATGTAAAATTAAATTATTTTTGATTCCGATTTGGGAGGGGCAAATTGTTATGATTCCGGTTCACAGTTTAATATATGTGATAAGAAAAAATCTGAACTTTTTTATATTAATTTTGTTGCCGAATTTAAAACGCTTTTTGGGTTTCTTATTCCATTTCTAAAATATTAAATATTATGTGTTGACGACTGAGTGGATCAAATCTTGCAAACCGTGCAATGGGCGTTAGAAAACAGTATTGAATAATTGAAGAGAATAGTATAGAATAAGGGTCAAATGGAGAACCCGAAAAGAATGAAGAACTATTAATCGACAACTATGTTGTTTTGATGATTTCCTAGTTCTTCCAATTTTTCTAATGTTTTGCGTGTTTCCATATTTTGATATCCTATAATTCATCCTTCATACATGACATTGGTTCTTGATTCATCAATTTGTACATTTCTTTATTTATAGAATATGATCTATATAGAATTTTCCGCAAATTCCTTATCGAATATATTGAATTATGAACCGGATTAACTCATAATATTTTTTCTCCGAAATCTAAATCGGAAATGATGAATTTTTACATACAATGTGAAAAAACAATCTCGAGGACAATACTTCTGATATATTCATTGATCCCTGAATCGAATGTTACTTCAATGGTTTTCAGAGACTGTTCGTCATATGATTCGATATATATTGTCTACTATTTATTCGGGTAATAAATTCTCACATTACTCCCTGTTGATTCCCTTCGCAATTCGTGTCGCGAAATAGGACTATTACAAAGTCTTCTCGTGGAACCTTTTCCAAATGATCAACTCGAATGCAGGGAAAAAACACAAGAACAATTCAACAGTCAAATAACTACCAACTATCAAATACCATTTGGTACAAAAAGAATTTTTTCAACGTACAATTTATTACTTCCCAAGAATTTTCTCCAGTATCTGAAAATACTGCTCAACGTATTTTCGGTAGATTTCGAATAACAACTTAGTGCCACGCTGTGAGGTTACTGAGAAGAAGATAAGGAAGTGCCATGCCATTCCTAGCCATCCCGACAGCAACGAAATGACCCTCCGACACCAAACGCAACACGACGCGGTTGCTGTTCTTCAGTGGAGCCTTGAGAAATTACAAATATGAGTTTATTTATTCATTAAAAAACCTGCAATTTTGATATTTCAAAACTTTCAGAACAATGATTCGTTTTACAAGTGGATTGAAGCAGTTAAAGATGGATTGGGTGTCCGGCAGAAAACATACTAAAAACTATTATTTATAATTCATTTACAATATTAAAATTTAGTCCTACGACGATAACGGTCATATATCTAAAACCAACACCAGAGGTTAATAGATAAAATGGCGGTAGCTTACCTCGCCTGACAAACTAACGGGTCACGAATAGTGAAAAGCGGATAGCGAATAATGGAATAGCGAATACAGGTCAGTGAATGACGAATATCGGATCTCGAATAGCGCATAGTATATAGCGAATAGCGGATAGCGAACTAGCGAATAACAACGGTTCTTTGCGGTAAGGCTAACGTAAGTACCCTACGACAATATAAGATCTAACACGAATGGCCGCTATTGAAACTGACCAACCTATTCTTCCGGATGGTACCCACTTTATTTGCAAGTTATTGAAACTCCACAACCAAATGGACACTTTCCGAAGAAATACATTAGGCGAGAGGTGTACACGGAAAAGAATTGAAAACATAACAACTTAAGGGTACTCAGACTTTTAATAGCAACAAGATATCGCTTCGCGTGCACTATTTAAGAATCAAATTACCACTTAATTTTCTTTCCTTTGTTCCTCGGAAAGCGGTGAATTTATATACAATCAGTGCCGCTTCTCCGAGGAGTAATTACCTCTACCAACCAGCTGGCACTGTCGTGCATTGCAATGTATCATTTCATAAAGATCACAAAGCTCACCTGAGTATATCGGTGGCCTCAATTTCGTCGTTTAATGGTACCCTACCTCTGGTTCGTCAACGATAAACGTTATCCCAGGACTGCGACATCAGCGCCACCTAAAGGCACCTTAATACTCTGGACGGTAACTAGATGTCCCTAAGCATCATCCGTCGTTCTCCTCGCCAGTATCCATTTGCTACTTATACCAGTAACGCTGCGTAATTTCATAATGCGTCGTTACATATTCGACGAAACTTAACCAAGGCGCAACGGTCGTATCAGATTTTCGCTGATAATATTTATTGTTTTATACTTGTTGTAACAATGAAGGTAGAACGATGTTGGAGGAAGACTGTGCCAGAAAATTTCGGGCGGTATTGGAATTTTACTTATATCATTTTATTCCTCGCAATTGTAAAATGAATTGAAATAAAAACCATGATCATTCCGACCCACCCTTGGATGAGATGATGAGTCTGAAGTGAACCAAGAAGATGATACAAATTGGAAATATATTTATAATTCGACTTTGAGAGACGATTCATAATAACGAACAAATAAACAATCGACTTTTGGCATCAATCATGGTACTTTACTCAAAAAATTGGAAAATAAGAATACCCCAACTCAATTATACTCGAGATTTAGACTGCACTCAACAATATATGAACGAATATCTTCCTGGATACTTTCAAAATACTGAACCGTTTTGGTACATATTGCAACGAAAAATGTAAGTTTTCATTCGCTTGAATCCGCTCTATTCTTATTAACTTTGATTTTGTAAGATATTTCAATACTTTTCGTCGTTTTTTTTCCTAATCCATGCCTCACGCTCTGTTTCGGGACAGACATACTACGACCTGGCAGGTTATTCTGGTACTTTTCCATTCGATAAGCTGAAGGAAGTGAACGAGTTGAAAATTTCTTATAACAATATAACAAATTCAGATCCTGGAACGGAAACGTTTTCTGAACTCGAGATAGTTTATATAGAGCAAAGTTCTTTTTGAGATTTTTCTCCAAGTGCCCTGGAAGCCTCCTAAACTTGTTCAAAGTAACTATTATCAATAGTGGGTTTACAAATTTGAAACTGAAACACTGCGGCGATTTAGAAAATCTGGAAGTTTTGGCGATATCCGGACTCAAAATTGGCAATATCGGAAGAAATTTTCTACCAAAAAACGAAAACCTGAAGAGCCTTACTATAGCGGGTGCAAGCGTTACTTCAATGGATCCGGAAGCATTCATCAATGACGAAAAAATGGAACACCTGGCATTAGATTCGGACCAGATCGAAACGATATCCCAACAAACTCTGGAACTATTGCAGAATCTTGCATTTTTGGTGTTGAATTACAATCCGATCAAAAATTTTGGTCCTGGTAATGTTCGTGTTCGGGAGAATCTCAAGGAAATTCAACTGATTGGTGTGCCAGATAGTGAAATATACTATGATGGACTAATGGAGAAAAATCCTGATTGTCTTTTGGTGTATTAATGTGCGACAATAAAAATCAGCAAGTCAAGTCATTGTTATTGTTGGAGAAAATCTGTTATAAACGTTGTGTCAAAGTCTTATCCTTATATTCACCCTTTCTTTTGCGTCTTCAGTCTTGTGAATCTTTTTGATAAAGTATGATAATAAAGTTTTTGCGAATCGAAAGATCAATTCAAATTTTGCACAATTAATCTGAAAATGCATTAATTGGACCGTGCGGGATGGAAGATACAATGCAGATTCGATGGTGTTTCAATGTATTGTCAGAAGTTTTGAAATTCCGATGTTTCAACTCTGTCTCTCAAGTCATGTCCAGGAGAAATTTTTGGTATTAACTTGCACAAAGGCTATCTTCAAGGATATTTTCAGATATTCGTAGCACTAAGGCTTCTCAAGGAGAAGCCTCAAATCATCTCCAGGAGAGCTTTTTGGTATTAGCTTGCACAAGGGCTATCTTCAAGGAAACTTTTAGGTATTCGTAAGACTTTTCAAGGAGAAGTCTTACTGCTGCGAATACTCAAAGAGAAGACTTAGTGCCAAGAATACCTTAAAGTTTCAGAATCAAAAAACGATTAAATATATTTTTTGCTTGAGTGTATTTTGTAAACAAAAAGAAGATTTGGTGTAAGCGAGAACATCTATGCATTTCGCACAAGTTTCTTTGGAACTTGCAATCTCAGCATTCCGGTAGACTTAATGCTAACATAACTTTCTGGAAACGGAGGAGTCAACATCAATTCAATAAGTGTCATATGAGGTGTACCAAATATATTGAGGTTGATGGGGAAGACGAAAAAGATTTTAGGAACACACAAATTTCTCCAAGTCTCAACTAATAGTTTCTGGAAAGCAAACAATCGGTCAATGCAAGTGTTAGTTTATTTTTACATCGAAGCATAAAAAAAGAAACAATACTCGATGCCCTCAAACCCGACCTAGTGTACAATTATAATCTATTTGACAATGAGGATTCAGTTTGCTCAACCCTTTTATGTCAACTTTGATTCTTGGAATGTCACATAGAGTGATTTTCCTTCGATTTGGCAGAGCAGGCACGTTTTGGGGGCCAAATTCCTTAAAATGATTCCCGTCCATGAACAAATGCTTGAGATTTTTCAAAGGAACCAGGGTTTCGTTAGAAATTGTGGAAATACGGTTATAGCCCAGGTATATTGTTTCCAGATTCACGTTATTCCTAAATGCCTCCGGATGAACATTGATTACTTGACAGTGCTCTAAAAAGATTTGTTTCAAATGTTCAGCGTTTGATAAGACATCTTTCTCAACTTCCGGGGTTGCTAGTAGCTGAATCGTCAGATATTTCAGCTTCTTCAACACATTGAAATCCTTCAACTTCAAATTTGGTATCTTGCTATTGGCGATCTCGACGAAAAATACATTCGGAAATGCTTTCAAAAAACCTGAAGAAACTTGTGAAAAAGTACTAAGTTCTATTGTAATTAATTGTATATCTGGAAAAATGTCTGTTCCTAGATCACAAATAGTTATTTCACTGGAAGTCATTTCTATTTGTACTTTTCCTTCGAGTTGATCCTTCGGGAAAGGTCCGGAATAATGATCCAATCTGAGAACGTTGTCCGATTTCGCTGCATGGATCACAAAGATCACCAGCAGGCTGTAATGTAACAAGCTTATAGATGAACAAAAAATTAAAATTTTCATAAACAATTCACACCACTTTCATTTTTTGGAGCAACATGTTTGAACCGCTGTACCAACATAAATTGAGCTGGTCCATCGTCGGACATATAAATAATATCAAATCTAATCAGTATTTCCGTTTGGCTTTGTATGTAAAATTCATCTCTTCTTAATTTAGATTTCGTTGAAAAACTTCATGAATCCGGTTCATAGTTTAATACACCTGATAAGGACTTGCGGAATTTCGTGCTGATGATAATGTATTGAAAACGGAAAAATTTCAGAAAATAATTCGAGCATTATGATTGTGCTTCGAGAAACAGAAAAAACTTTTGAACGATTTCACGTAACTTTGAATAATCAGTTCAAGCTGAAAAATATTAATACGATGAAATTTTAATTTATTGGCACAATCCGCAGATATTCGCATGTTTCTGGCTTATTGGTTGTCACCAGCGCGGCCTAATCCAAGCTCCAGGATGTTATGAACTTGAATGGAAACTACAAAACAGTCGTCGTCAGAACAAACAGAAAGACCAGACGCAAATTTGCTGTTTTAGCTGAGAGACCCTGGGATTTGAGGACAGCAACCAACGTAACCACGGATGCAGATGCAGTCGATTCCCTTATTGGCCTTTGTCAATACGGTATAATCCAAGCTCCAGGATGGATATTATGATCTCGGATTGAAACTACTCTACAGTGCTCGACAGAACAACCATATAATGCATAATTTGATCCACTCAGTCGTCAACACATAATATTTAATATTTTAGAAATAGAATAGGAAACCCAAGAAGCGCTTTAAATTTGGGAATAAAATCAATATAAAAAGTTCAAATTTTTTCTTATCACATATATTAAACTATGAACCGGAGTCATAATAATTTTCTCCTCCCAAATCGGACTCGAAAATAATTTAATTTTACATACAATGCAAAACGACAAACTCGATAATGTTTTAAGTTTTGAAATATAAAAATTGCAGATTTTTCAATGAATAAATAAACTCATGTTTGTAATTTCTCAAGGCTCCACTAAAGAACAGCAACCGCGTCGTGTTGCGTTTGGTGTCAGAGTGTCATTTTGTTGCTGTCGGGGTGGCTAGGAATGGCATGGCACCTCTTTATCTTCTTCTCAGTAACTTCACAGCGTGGCACTATGTTGTTATTTTCGATGTCCACCAAAAATACGTTGGGCAGTGCTTTCAGATGCTGGAGAAACTTCTTGGAAAGTTATAGATTGTACGTTGAAAAACCTCTTTTTCTACCAAATGTTATTTGATAGTTGGTACTTATTTGACTGTTGAATGCTTCTCGTGTCTTTGCCCTGCCTTCGAGTTGATCATTTGAAAAAGGTTCTACGAGAAGACTTTGTAATAGTCCTATTTCGCGGCATGGATTGCGAAGGGAATAAACAGGGAGTTATGCGAAAATCTAGTATTCCGAATAAATATTAGGCAATGTATGCAAAGAACTTACATTTTGTGTAGAATAATATGACGAACAGTCTGTGAAAACCATTGAAGTAATATTTGATTCAGGGATCACTGAATATATCAGGCGTATTGTCCTCGAGATTGTTTTTTCACATTGTATGTAAAAATTGATCATTTCCGATTTAGATTTCGGAGAAAAAATATTATGAGTTAATCCGGTTCATAATTCAATACATTCGATAAGGAATTTGCGGAAAATTCTATATAGATCATATTCTATAAATAAAGAAATGTACAAATTGATGAATCAAGAACCAATGTCATGTATGAAGGATGAATTATAGGATATCAAAATATAGAAACACGCAAAACATTAAAAAAATTGGAAGAACTAAGAAATCATCAAAACAACATAGTTGTCGATTAATAGTTCTTCATTCTTTTCGGGTTCTCCATTTGACGCTTATTCTATACTATTCTCTTCAATTATTCAATACTGTTTTCTAACGGTAATTGCACGGTTTGCATAATTTGATCCACTCAGTCGTCAACACATAATATTTAATATTTTAGAAATGGAATAGGAAACCCAAGAAGCGCTTTAAATTTGGAAATAAAATTAATATAAAAAAGTTCAGATTTTTTCTTATCACATATATTAAACTATGAACCGAAATCATAATCATTTTCCCCTCCCAAATCGGAATCGAAAATAATTTAATTTTACATACAATGCAAAACGATAAACTCGATAATATTTGATTCTCCTTATATATTCCACGATTGAGGAAGTAAATTCATGTTAGTTTCGTCATTTCCAAAGACTAAACCACTCATAGTGCTTCAGAAAATGTAAGTCGCCCCTACTTGAATCTCACAATTTCAACATTTTTTCAACTACTAGGTTGTTGAACTATTGCTTGCTGATCCTCTTCGCAACCCATGCAGCTAAATCAGACGACGACGACGATATTCTCACATTGGACAATTATTCCGGCCCTTTTCCAATCGATAAACTCCATGGAAAAAGATTGATAGAGGTAACCAACAGTCAGATAACTACTTTGGATCTAGGAGCACATACTTTTCGCGGCATACAGAGAATTAGGATAGAGAACAGTTCTTTCGAAGAAGTCTCTTCAGGCTTTCTGAAGGGATTTCCTGAGGCATATGTTATCACAATCAAAGGAAGCGACATACCCAACTTGAAATTAGAGGATCTCAACGTTTTGAAGCGTCTCAACTGGTTGGAAATTTGCGGATTAGAAATTGGCGAAATTAAGGAAGACGTCTTATCGAACGCCAAACATTTGGAACGAGTGTTGTTGAACGATGCTAATATCAAGAGTGTTCATCCGAACGCATTTAGAAAAAACGTGATTATGGCGGTATTATCTCTCGACGACAACCATATTTCGACGATTTCGAAAGAAACGCTGTCTCCATTGAGGGAACTCTTCATTTTGAGTTTAGACGGAAATCCAATCAAGAAATTTGGTCCCACAAACGTGCCACCGTTAAAAGGTCTTCAGGAAATTGATTTATGTAACATCACAGGAATCGATGTTGATCGGGAAGGATTGAAGCAAATCCTTCCTAATTGCGAAGTGAATTATAATTGTTGGTAGTTAACACATTAATCGATTATATAATGAAATGCTTCAAAGTTTATGCTTCAACACAAGAATAAACAAACACTTGCATGGATCTAATGTGTGCTTTTCGACAAAAGTCACAACCCGTTATATTTCCTAGCTGCCGTTTCGAGGTTGAAATGCTTCTGTTTCCTTTTGCCCCTCTTATTTTCTCCTTAGTCTCGAAAGCTTTTTCCTTTTCTTCATTCTCACAGTTTTTGAGCTATCTCCACTGACAACGTCTTATTCAAATCGATGAGACTGGCGGAAAGCACGAGAAAATATGACTCATACAATCGTTCCCTGAGGTAGGTATTTAGTTGAGTACTAATACGCATGAGGGGCGGTATGCAGCTTGCGCGTGCAAGTTGGGTTCAATTGAATACAAAGATCCTAGCGGGATTTATATTAATAATATTCTGGAAATGATAAAAGATGTTATTGGCATATCCCGCCATTTGGATAACGGCAAATATAATCATGTTTCTGGTTTACTTGACTTCGTCGATACGGGATAATCCAAGTTCCAGGATGCAATGAACTTGGATTGAAACTACCCTACAGTGCTCGACAGAGCAACCAAATGCAAATTTTCAGTTTCAGATAGAAGACCCTCTGCTTTAAGGGCGACAACCGACATAACCACGGATTCAGATGTAGCTGATTCGCTTATTTGTCTTCGCCAATACGGTATAATCCAAGCTCCAGGATATTGTGAACTTGGATTGAAACTACTTCACAGTTCTTGACAGAACAACCGAATGCACATTTGCAGTTTCAGATCATCACCATGGAGACAGTGTAGTTGATTCGTGCACTAACTGTTGCCAAAAATTTAAAAATGTCGATATAACGGGAAAATATTTGACACGATTGATCGATCTTTGTTATTCATCTTGGTAACAGTTAGTATACGAGTCAACTACATCTGCCTTTGTGGTGATGTTTGATCGTCGCTCTCAAAGCAGAGGGTCTTCCATCTGAAACTGGAAATGTGCATTTGGTTGCTCTGTCGATCACTGTAGGGTAGTTTCAATCCAAGTTCATTGTATCCTGGAACTTGGATTATCCCGTATTGACGAAGTCAAGTAAACCAGAAATATGATTATGTTTGCCGTTATCCAAATGGCGGGATATGCCAATAACATCTTTTATCATTTCCAGAATATTATTAATATAAGTCCCGCTAGGATATTCGTATTCAATTGAACCCAACTCGCATGCGCAAGCTCAATACGCCTCATGCGTATTGGTACTCAACTAAATACCTACCTCAGGGAACGATGGTATGAGCATATTTTTTCGTGCGTTCCGCCAGTCTCATCGATTTAAATAAGACGTTATCAGTGGAGATAGCTCAAAAACTGTGAGAATGAAGAAAAGGAAAAATCTTTCGAGACTAAGGAGAAAATAAGAGGGGCGAAAGGAAACAGAAGCATTTCAACCTCGAAACGGCAGGTAGGAAATATAACGGGTTGTGACTCTTGTCGAAAAGCACACATTAGATCCATGCAAGTGTTGCTTTATTCTTGTATTGAAGCATAAACTTTGAAGCATTTCATTATACAATCAGTTAATGTGATATCTACCAACAATTATAATTCACTTCGCAATGAGGAATGACTTGCTTCAATCCTTCCCGATCAACATCGATTCCTGTGATGTTACATAAATCAATTTCCTGAAGACCTTTTAACGGTGGAACGTTTGTGGGACCAAATTTCTTGATTGGATTTCCGTTTAATGTCAAAATGAAGAGATCCCTCAATGGAGACAGCGTTTCTTTCGAAATCGTCGAAATATGGTTGTCGTCGAGAGATAATACCGCCATTTTCTTGTTTTCTCTAAATGCCTTCGGATGAACACTCTTGATATTATTATCGTTCAACAACGCTTGATACAAATTTGTGGCGTTCGATAAGACGTCTTCCTTAATTTCGCCGATTTCTAATCCGCGAATTATCAACGAGTTGAGACGCTCCAGAACGTTGAGATCCTCGAATTTAAAGTTGGGTATGTCGCTTCCTTTGATTGTGACAATAGATGCCTCAGGAAATGCCTTCAGAAAGCCTGAAGAGACTTCCTCGAAAGAACTGTTCTCTATCTTAATTTTCTCTATGCCGCGAAAAGTATGTACTCCTAGATCCAAAGTAGTTATTTGACTGTTGGTTACCTCTATCGATCTTTTTCCATGGAGTTGATCGTTTGGGAAAGGGCCGGAATAATTGTCCAATGTGAGAATATCGTCGTCGTCGTCAGATTTAGCTGCATGGGTTGCGAAGAGGATCAGCAAGCAATAGTTTAACAACCTAGTCGTTGAAAAAATGTTGAAATTGTAAGATTCAAGTAGGGCGACTTACATTTTTTGAAGCACAATGAGTGGTTTAGTCTTTGGAAATGAGGAAACTAACATGAATTTACTTCCTCAATCGTGGAATATATAAGGAGAATCAAATATTATCGAGTTTATCGTTTTACATTGTATGTAAAATTGAATTATTTTCGATTCCGATTTGGGAAGGGAAAATTGTTATGATTCCGGTTCATAGTTTAATATATGTGATAAGAAAAAATTCGAACTTTTTTATATTAATTTTATTTCCAAATTTAAAGCGCTTCTTGGGTTTCCTCTTCCATTTCTAAAACATTAGATATTATGTGTTGACGACTGAGTGGATCAAATTATGCAAACCGTGCAATGAGCGTTAGAAAACAGTATTGAATAATTGAAGGAAAAAGTATAGAATAAGCATCAAATGAAAAACTCGAAAAGAATGAAAAACTATTAATCGACAACTATGTTGTTTTGATGATTTCTTAGTTCTTCCAATTTTTTGAATGTTTTGCGTGTTTCCATATATTGATATCCTACAATTCATCCTTTATACATGACCTTGGTTCGTGATTCATCAATTTGTTCATTTCTTTATTTATAGAATATAATCTATATGAAAATTTCAGCAAATTCCTTATCGGATATATTGAAATATGAACCGGATCAACTCATAGTATTTTTTCTCCGAAATTTGAATCGGAAAAGATCAATTTTTACATACAATATGAAAAAACAGCCTCGAGGACAATACGCCTGATATATTCATTGATCCCTGAATCAAATATTACTTCAATGGTTTTTACAGACTGTTCGTCATATTATTCTACACAAAATGTAAGTTCTTTGCATACATTGTCTAATATTTATTCGGAATACTATCTTTTCGCATAACTCCCTGTTGATTCCCTTCGCAATCCATGCCGCGAAATAGGACTATTACAAAGTCTTCTCGTAGAACCTTTTTCAAATGATAACTCGAAGCATTCAACAGTCAAATGAGTACCAACTATCAAATAACATTTGGTAGAAAAAAAGGTTTTTCAACGTACAATTTATAACTTTCCAAGAAGTTTCTCCAGCATCTGAAAGCACTGCTCAACGTATTTTTGTTCGATATCGAAAATAACAACATAGTGCCACGCTGTGAAGTTACTGAGAAGAAGATAAAGAGGTGCCATGCCATTCCTAGCCACCCCGACAGCAGCGAAATGACTCTCCCACACCAAACGCAACACGACGGGTTGCTGTTCTTCAGTGGAGCCTTAAGAAATTATAAGTATGAGTTATTGTTATTGCAATTTTTATATTTCAAAACTTTGAGAACAATGTAGAATACTGTTTTTTCGGGTGCATTGGCCGTCGTTTTTGGAATCACTTCCTGGCGTTTCGCTGGCACGAGTGGCTAGCTTCTTCAGAGGTCAGACAGCATCTTCGCTGCACTCTGTAGACTACAGTCTACAGTCTACAGAGTGCATCGAAGTCGAGAAGTGGTTTCAAAAAACGACGACCAATACACCCAAAGAAACAGGATTCTCCATTGAACGACGGCCGCGAAAGCTTAAACCAATTCATTTGAGAACAATGATTCGTTTCACAGCTAGAATAAGGTTTGAAAAAATCATAGATACTGTTTACACCAAAAATTTGAGGACTATTCAGAAAAATAATTTGGGAAATATTTGTGTTCAGTTTATGAAACCATTTAGGCCTTGGAAATAGGATTTGAAAATTTTTTTTCTACACAATAATTTTCAATACAATAATTTTTTTTTCATCGCGCCATTTTTCTTGTAATCAATTCGGTTCAAATGTGACCAAGGATGCGAAGCGGAGAAGCAGTGGTTCATTGCTGGGATAATGTTGCAAAACAGTGTGAATTTACGAATCAAGTCTAGTAATTTGAATGTCATATGCGATCCAACTATAACCCGGCGCCTCCACCAAGCGTCAACTGAAAATGAGTTTATGGTGGAATTTAGTTGAGGTTAGACAACTCGCGAATATATAGAAATGATTTCATTGAAACGCTGATTGTGAGTTGAATACTTTCGTGACGTAATTTCATTGTTCACCATAGGATCAACGTTGCATCATCACGTGAGTTATAGTGACAAAAAGTTGCTTTTCAAATTTCTGCTAGTTGTTCTATAGACAAACGACTCTTGTCTTATGAGAAACAAGAAACCGAAATTTATCTAATATGAGTGGTTGGATTTAGTTCTAATTCTAGATTAAGAAAAAAAAGTTTTATGCTCAATAAATTTATTAATTTATTAATAAATAAATTTCATCGTCGGCGCAAAAAAGTTCAATGAATCAACAATTGAATTCTAGGAAACAATGAGGATATTTTTGTCTTATTTCTTCCGATTGGACTTTGATCCCAGGATTTTGACATAATTGAATTATATCCAGTTTCGATTGTTCCGGAATATTTTCCAGGCCGAACGTTTTGATCCGATTTGCATTCAACGTTAAGCCCGTGAGTGTTTTCAGTGTTTCTTTAGAAATACTTTCGATTTGGTTATTATCCAACGACAGAATTACTAAGTTTTCATTGTTCAAGAATGCATCTGGATGAACAAAGGTAACGTTGGCGTAATTGATGGCAAGATACCTCAATGGTTTGACATCTGGTAGGACATTACTTTCAATATCTCCAACAAAACTACCGGAAATGTGAAGATGTTCTAAGTTTTTGAAGTCGTTGAAATCACTAAATTTTAGATTGGAAAAACTGCTATTGTGGATGTTGATGAATTGAACGTTGGGGAACGCTTTGAAAGCTCCTTCAGAAAAATTTCCATATTCGCTGTTCAACACGAATATTTCTTTCAGATCTGGAAAAGAGTCGTTCGCCACCTCAAAGTAAGTTATTTTACTGTCTATGACCTCGAGACTTTCGATTCCCTTGAGTTCCTCGATTGGGAAAGAACTGTTAAGGTCTTTCAATATCAATATCTTGTCATAAGGATATGCTGATACAACTGTGAGTGCATGTACCAGGATGACTACCGACGATAGGGCGTGGAATGACCTAATGACAAAATGGAAATTTTCAAACTTCAGTTAAGAAAATAAGGAATGAAAATTTAATACTTACATGATTGAAAGAATCGTTCTGGCTCGATTTCTTTCTTAAACTAAACATTCCAACAATTATTTCGCTTTAAATACTATCAATCATTCCAAGATTCGTTTAAGTATCTATTGTTATCTTTTAATCAGTTTTTACCATTCAATTCGTGAAACGCGTGATATTGATTTTTGATTATTATGTATCGCATTCTTTTATTATTTGAAGTTCGATTGAAGATTAGATGAATTTGAAGAGATCCGTAAAGTCGATATTTCTGTTGAAATATTATTCCTTATATATTATGTGTATCCGTTCCTTTCTCGAAAACGAAAGTTTATTGTTAAGGATATTTCCCACTTTCGAAAAACATATTCGTGTTCATTTATTCAACGTGATATAATTTATGTGCCAACTCCATTCATCAAATATTTTGTTTTTCATTTGCGATGATCCATGTACAGACACTTACTGATTTCTCATTTTATGAATCAATAATTTTTCTGGTAAAATTTCATTTACTTCGGTATTTCTTTCCAAAATTTATGAAAATTTAATTTTCTGTGGATGTGAATTGTTTGATTTCTCGCAATTGTTAAAAATTAAAATTATTCATCTATCAGCGGAATGAGTCCATGCGCCACATTCCATAATCCTTTTCTCATATTTAATACGTGATTTTCGATAAACGAAATTTCAAATCTTTTGTGAATAATACGATTGAAAATGACTACATTCGACAACCGAACCAATTCCTAATCAATTAGACGCGTGCGCTTTAGGATTTTCGTGGCCGTAAATTCGTACTGCGCAAGTGTCCAATTGATTCGGAACGGGTTTGGTGGTCGATTGAAACATACCCATTATACGATGATTGAAAGCATAAATCGTAAGATATAGAAAAAATGTCCACAGGGCCAACTATTCACTGTTGGAATGTCTTCGACTTGCCGCCAAGTTATGTTGTCTAATGAGCGATTCTATATGTAGTTGTTAGATTGACATATGAAGAAATCTGCACAAAATCAATTTTTTGTTCGTTTCAGTGCTCAGTGTGGAAAGTTGATCCTCGCATAACCAATGGAAAAATCAGGAGGCGAAATATTTGCAAATAATTCAGCTTTAAATATTTGATAACAAATATAACATACTTCCTTGTGGATCCAGATAAAAGATTTAATTCTATGGAATTATGCCAGACATTGTTGATGAAGTCAGCTGTACTTATCCTTCATTAAATAAAAATCTGATCAAAGTAGTATTTGTTTATTTTTTTCCTTCAGTTTTTACTATAAAACGATCACTAAACGTGGAGTAGAAAAACCTCCGTCGAAGTGTAATTGTTCTAAACTATCCAATGTAAGTGATTCATGAATTAATTAGTATATAGAGGCACTGAATTTCTTGTAGGTATCTGATTCTGTACTCTCTCCTGCTACTGCCGCCGGCCTATTCTTCCGCGGTTCCCGTCGAAACAATCAAGATAGTCCGAAACTTCGCGGGAATCGTGCCGGTAGAAGTTTTCGACGGCGCCGATGCCGTTCGGATAATTTCATGCAATTATTCCATTCCCGACCCCAAAGATTTCGTTCTGGAACAGTTGAAGAGGCTGACCCTCAAGGATACAATCGTTTCAGATATTCCCGCAAACGTTCTCAAAGCTCTTCCAAATTTGAAGGAACTTGTTCTAGTGAACTCCGTCCTCGCCGGATTCATTTTAGAAACTTTCAACGCTTTCACTACGCTCGAAGTGTTGGATTGGGAAAACGTGGAGATTCCAGCAATCGGAAGCAATGCTCTTGTGGAACTTAAAAATTTAAAATCGCTGACTCTTAAATCAGATAAGATCGAAACTATTGATGACGACGCGTTCCAGGGTTTGGCGAATTTGGAAAGTTTGGATCTGAGTCGGAACTATATTCAGGAGATTTCGAAGGAGTCGCTTCAGCCGCTGAAAAATTTGAGAGTTTTGAATTTGGCGGATAACGCAATCGAGAAGTTTGGTGCTAGTAATTTACCATATTTGCCGAAATTGGAGATAATTAATCTGATATCCAATAAACTGAGGGAGGTAGATGAAGATGCCATAAGAAATGTTGCACCTAAGGCTAGAGTAATTTTAAATCGTCCGGAATGAAGAGAATGGAAGGAATGAATTAGCGTAACAATTGAGATCTTTTAATGAAATTCCCAATAAACCAGAACGATAATGCAAAATATTTAATTCAAAGATATTTTCATGAACCCAGTGGTAGATTGGAGGTTATGAAGATAACCTCAAAACTAGATCGATAACCTTTATTAAGAAGAACTTAGCTCGCTAAACATTTATGAAGAGTATTTTTGCACAAGTCGGTACAACTTTTTTTATTTCTCCGATATCGAATTCTTCAAGTGGATTACCCAGCAAATTGAGTTGCTCCAAATTGTCCAATGCAACTACATTGTTCGAAACAAACTTTGCCATACGATTATTCTCCAATATCAGAATCTTCAGACTTTTCAATGGTTTGAAAACGCCCTCTGGTATACTTTCAATCTCGTTACCACTCAAATCTAACGTTTCAAGGTTTTCCAATCCACGAAACGCCCCAACATCAATTTGGCGCACACCAACTGAAGATAACCTCAACTTCTTCAATTGTTTCAGATCAGGAAGAGAATTTGATTTTACATCACCAATATGGATTCGATATAAATCGAGAACCTTCAATCCATTGTAATAATTAAATTTCTCCAATCGTAAATTAACGATCGTCGTATTTTCGATAATGATAGATTCGAAATTGGGATACGCTCGGAAAACATCGTCACGTATTTCCGAATAGAAACTGTCTTTTATGACGAGTCTCTTTAATTTCGGGTAGAGCTTTTTATTAGGTTCGACTTGGGTTATGTTGCTATTGATGACATGTAACTCTTCGACGTCCGTTAGATTGTTGTGTGGTAAAGCTCCGTTCAAAATCAATTGAAAGCCTCCATCATCGCAGTACGACCCTTGGGAGAAGGAAATTAGAAGAAAAATTGGAATAAGTTGCCTAAAATCACAGTTGTAAGAGATTTTGAATACGAGTGAAGGAGCTCACATGATAAGTGAAGTTCACGGTCGATCACACAAAAGCAACTGGTTCTTCGTTTCGTTTGGCAATATACGAAGACCATTCTTTTCTAGGAACAGGTTTCCATATAATGAATAAGTCGATGACTTCAATGTTTGTGACGAAAAGCGAATTTTGCATTAGGATAAAAAGAAAGAGTACCACCATTCGCGGTAATCAATTTAGACCTCAAGATAAATTCTTCATAAGAATTTTGAACAGATCATTCTGAAAGAATAGATCATTCCATGCACATTAATATATCCTACAACTAGAACTCATTTCATCAAAACATGTACCGATTTGCTTGGGTTTTCCTATGATATCTTCAGAATCTGTTGAAATTATACTTGATTGGAGATATAAGCTTGCAATTGAGATGAGAACAAAAGAGAGTAGTTTTGCTCTGCTGATACTAAAACGGAATACGCTATACTATGAAACTATTCAGTATCATATATTACATACATAATGAAGATTGTAACCATTACATCCACGATTCATATTATCATTGAAAAATTTTCAAATTGGGTTATAATGAAAAAAACAAGAAACTCCATTTGTTGAAATTTTACTTGAACTCATGGGTTAGGGACTGATATCGCACTTCATCTGGAAATCATATGTACGAAAGATTCTGCTATCTCAATATCGAATTATTCCGAACAAAATTGGTGATTAATCAGATTTTTCCGTCCAGCAAAAAAGCAGTTCGGCTTTCGCATCCGAAATGCAATGCCGTGAAACAGATCGAAAGGAGTGGGATGACCGGCGGTGGCGGGTCGGAACTCCACGAGTTTACTACGCACATACTGATATATACATATATCAAATATTTCTAAACGATAATTCTAGTTTATCTCTTCGATTTTCTCGAATATCGTAAGTCGTAGCTGAAAACAGTGCAATGAATTGTTTGTTAGAACACCGGCAAGACGGAACTTGTAGTAACCGAGTTATAACACGGAATTCTTCTCTCAAAAACTGCTCATTGTAGACAGAAATAGTAATCGAAATAATGATATTTGATGGAAATTGAATAGTGAAAAACTGAAAGCGATGGTGGTTTCAGAATTAAACCAGATTTTTGTGAAAAGTCTTCGGCGTTTTTGCAATCCGTGTCAACCTAAAAATATTCATCTCAAATAAATGACATATAACACTCGTCATAACATCAAATTGATAGTTTATTTAATGTTTAGCAATTCTTTTTTGTCTTCAAAAACCTTCCGCTTTTCGGTCGTTCGAGAGCGAGGAATGAAATTCGTGTCGTGTCTCATTGATTTGCTGGTTGGGCCCAGCTGCAAATAGCAACAAATAGCAATTGTTCACGAAATCACAGCGCTGTGTTTGTTGAGAAACCGAAAGCGGTGGAAATATTAGCAGCCCAGTTATCGAAAAAAATGCTTTCAGGAGGTTTCAAAATTGTTTTTCACAGAAACGGTTCATTTTAGCCAGGAATAGTACTCGAGGCGATTGAGGCCCTATTTAATGGCAATTGAATCGTGAAAAAATTTAAATCTTTATTTACATCAGAACTACCACATCAGCAATTAAACTTCGTCTCACACTCGGGATTTATGTTCTTTATACCAATTGCATCGACTTCAATGTCTGTTATGTTACATAGTTTAATCAATTTCAATTTCGGTAAAGATGGAACGTTTTCGGGACCAAATTTTCGAATTCGATTCCCATTCAGAAACAGAAATTTGAGATCTTTCAAAGGTCTCAAAGTTTCTGCGACTATATTTTCGATTTGATTAAACATCAAACTTAAAACTTCCAATCGGGTATTTTCGGCGAACGCTTCCGGTTCGATATTTGTTATATTGGTTGATTGTAAAACCAGAGTTTCGAGGAATTTGACATCTGGCAATACGTTATTCCTAATATCGCCAACTGCAATTCCATGTAGCAATAAATGTCGAAGCTTCTTGAAACCGTTGAGATCTTCAATTTTCAAATTGGAAAATGTGCTATTTTTCACAATGATATGATTGATGTTTGGGTACGCTTTGAGGGAACTTGCGGAAATATCACCAAATGTGCTGTTGAGGATCAAAATAGTCTTCAGTTTCGGAAAAACATCAGTTCCAGGATTCGCGCTTTCTATATGGCTTTCCTCGATCACCAAATTACGTACATTTTCCAGCTCCTCGAACGGAAACGGTCCGTTATGATTGAGTATCTGCTGAGTGTCGATGTCTTGACCTCTAGATTTGACCATCAGTAAATGAATTATGAACAGCAAGAAGGCATTCTTGTAGAAAAACCTAAAGAGCAATCGATATCATAGAGGGTTTAAAATCGCAAATTTTGGTATACTTACATATTATACATCAATTCTTCACTATGATGATAGTTTTGGATCCAAAAATCATTTTATAAGGATATGTAGATTTGGAAATAAAGTTAATCTTTCGAGGATCATCCAGATAGTAACTTTCTATGTCCGTGATGGTTTATATCAGTTTGAATAACAGAACTGATAACAATTTCATATCGTTGAGTATGTACTTATTGAGAAATACATATTTCAATCGGATATAAACCGGATCCATATCACCCCATTTTATTGGCGCCTAAACAAGAGTTTATATAGCAATGGGGTAATTTTTCCGCATGTTCGAATGTTGAACTAAATTTCATCTTCTCACCTATCAAGCGGACATGACATGAAAATTTAGTTTTGAGACACATCGGAATGTACGAATTTCATTGTGCTATCATTTTCCGACTAGATAGTGGAGTTTTAGTCCTTTGCTGAGCTTTCCGTAGTTTGTCTTTGGAGTTATATTTGTATGATTTGCTACGACAGTCAAAAAGAAAATCTTGAGAAAAAAATTTGTCTTGTTGGTGAATCTATCGGTAAGTTCTCTAAATATCTTGAAAAAGATGTTTTCTAGATAGGAAATGTTAAGTGTGCCTTGAATAAGTTTTCATTTAGCAATTATTTGATCAATGTTAACTTGATTGACTAGGAGCGGAGCGACAGATGACCAAACTTTGATTTGCCTTTCTTCCGCTTCGCGATAAGTGAATCAGGTCGATAACGACTAGAAATGACTAATTATTCAAAGCACTTTTGATGCGAACTTTTGAGCATTTGTAGTTGTCGATCGCTATTGTTCAATAGGAACTCCCAGCTGAAAAGCCGACAGCATTATATTGAATATCCAGTTTCAGCAGAATCAGGAAGACGCTTTCCAATAGAGCACAAGCACATTGAATATTTCTGGTCAAAATATCATCTTCTTCACTAGGAAAAGGAAAGAATCACTAAAAAGTCATGAAATATTACCAGAAATATATAACCAAAGACAATTTTATATTTTCATTGACATGAGCGAAATGAAAATGAATATCCAAGTTTGATTGAATAACGGAGAAACAAAATCGTGTCTTTATCAATGAGCAACTAACCGATTAGTTCACATTCGAAAAGCAAATTATATACACTGAAGGTGAGAAGCTACAAGCGGCGACGGTGGTATCCTCACGAAAGTACTTGACTCCAGGTTTTGCGGCAACTCATGATCTCAACGGAAAACATTGTCACGCTCGATACACGTGCTTGATTATAAACATATCGAAATAATTTCCGTCGAAACTGGGACCTTGTCGAAACTTCTTGAAGAGGAATCAAATTAAGATAACCAAGAATGTTCGAGTTCAATCAAAATAGATGAGAAACGCGATTGTAAAATACTATTGAAGTTATTGAAAATAATCTATATTCGTATATTAACGGATCTATGATGAAATTTACTTGCTTTCGTGACATTCAATGTACTTGAAGTGATAATATTTCAATCTACAAACTACAGCACATTTGACAATTTGACAGTTATCAGAAAATACCCATCAATGTTGTTCTACCAATATCTTTAGGGTAGTACGCGAATCCTCTGTGAATATTTTGTTTTTGTTATTCGTCGATACTCTAGTTTCATTCCTCTAAATTGTTGTCAAGAGATGGACAATTTAATTATTGATTTTTGCTATGTAACGGTGATTCATGCGATAATCGTTTATCTCAATTAGATCGAAGAGATACCGACAAAACTCAAAACAATATATTGAAATCTTATCTGGTTGAATCACGAGATTAATTATATTACACATCATTCGATTAATCGATTTCATTCTTCATAAAATAGTTGAAAATAAAACATGGTTACATCCTTTCTTTGAATAATGTGAGTTGTTATTTTTGTCGAATCAATTTCGCTACAAATTATCCCTTGCTAGGTTTTCCTACAGTTTGACTTCGTTTTTCTGCGTATTCCATGTAATGACATTGGCATCAGCAAATAATACACTTTTCGTGTTATCAGATTATACAGGACCATTCCCATATGATCTGCTCAGTGGAATCGAAAAGCTCTGGGTACTAGACTGTCACATAACAAAATTGGAACCTGTAACGCGAATTTTCCATAATCTGACAAAGATTATCGTCAGAAACAGCAATTTTAGTGATATCCCTGCAGGTGCTTTCGGATCGTACCCCGACGTTACATTCATCAGTATAATCGACAGTAATTACCCAAATTTGAAAATAGAACAATTGAACAACTGCAAGAAACTCGAACACTTGAGCATATCCGGATACAATATTGGTGCCATTGGACGCAATATATTACCAGACTTGAAATTTTTGCATACGCTCAACATTGCGTCAGCGGGTCTCAGTGATATCGATCCAGATGCCTTCAGACACAACCAGCTATTGGAAAACCTATGGTTGGATTACAATCAAATTGAAACGATTCCTCAAGAAACTCTGTTACCGTTACAAAATCTTAAGACTTTGTCTTTAAATGGAAATCGGATCAAAACATTCGGTGCCGAAAATGTTCCGTATTTACCGTCACTATTGAGGATTGAATTATATAAAAATCCAGGCATTAGAATTGATAAACATGTATTCAGTCAACGAAATCCTGCTTGTGAAGTGCTATCTTAATATCATATTTCAATATATAATCATTATACAATAATAAAGATTGATCACGCGGGAAAATAATACCATTAAAAATGAAGTTATTGGCACAACCCGCAATCTGGATAATCGCAGACATGCGCATTGATGACAGCCAATAAGCCAGAAACATGCGCATGTCTGCGGTTATCCAGATTGCGGGTTAGGCCAATAACTTCATTTTTAATCGTAATCATTATACATATATTTATGATGTACGTATAATGGTCATTTGTTTTCATGATAATTATGATAATTCCTACGACAGATAATAATGATCAATTTTCGTTTCAGAATGTGATAATAATTTTCCAATTTCTTGAAAAAAAGAAGAGAACAAAGTCAGGATTCTACGAAAGTAATAAAAAAGCATCAACGAAGAGAGTACTGAAGGAAAGTTTGTCATAATTTTTTGAAAATTAATCCATCTTTTCGAATAGTCAAAAAAATTGTATCCAATTCGGCAGAACATTCCCTGCGAATTCCAAAAATTCTCTGTGTGTATATAAATCCTTCAGCATGTTACCAGAATTTCAGAAAAGTTACAGTTTTCACTACGATTTTTCAAAATATTCTTAACATTCAGCGAAGTATTACCTCAAAATTTTTCAGACTGAAAATGATAATGAAATTTTCACTCAAATGTGAAGAATGTTCAGGAAAAATGACGTTCACCCAAGATCTGTTAATTTTTAAGCCAGGTTTAAATTTAAGGTTCGAACCTTTTCCTATTGTTTGTTGAATCACAGAATCGTTCTCAATCTTCAAGATTGCTATCATTAAGTTACTGTCATTCAGTGCTAAAATTATCGTTGTTGATCATTCAAACGGAGATTCCTATTTGTTAAACTACTGATGAGTTTTGTAGAGTGAATTGTGACAGATTTTTATATGTCTGATGACAACTGAAACAACCTCAAACATGTATTCAATTTGCTCATCTAGTGACACATCGTATCTTTTGTAAAGTGGAAACTGTTAAATAACGTCTCCCATCGAATTGCACCGCAATGCCAAGCAGAACTTAGGTATCGATCGGAACCTAACTAGAAGATTTTTGCCGCTTCGTCACGGAAACCGCATCCTAAAGTTAGGTAGCCTATTTCGGCGGCGTAAGTTAAGTCGAGCTTTCAGACTGCGCATCCAACGTATTTATGGATTTCTTGTTGTAGGCCGACCGCATACGTACGGGTTTCTGAATATGAATTTGGGATCGATTACACGTTAATAACGACACCGAACACGTTCAAAAATTTTCGTTTCGAATCATTTCATTGTCGCATATGGAGGGTTTATATGATATTTTCAAATACCAATTTATCGGACTCGTATTTATTGTGTTGGTAAGTATTATGATAAGGAAGATCGGAAACAACGTCTTGTCTTTTTTTTTATTATTTTGCGATAACAAATACGCAATGGCAATTAGTTCTTCGTCATTCATCCCGATACGAAGGTCCGCTGTACGCTACTGAACTGCTTGAAGCCTATATTCATAATATAAACAACCGAACGTGTGCGAGTTAATTCGGTAATCGATCCCAAATTCATATTCAGAAACCCGTACGTATGCGGTCGGCCGTATACGCTTGCCCAACTCACGAATACCTTGCCGTCGTTCAGCGATCGAGGTAGTATGTGCGTGTGTGTGTGTGTGTGTGTGTGTGTGTGTGTGTGTTCTATGGTTATAAAAAATATCTCATTTCTAAGTCATAGAACTAAAATATATATTCATTAACTTTCAAAAGCACTCTATGAATATATTTTAGGAAACCTTAACCTAGCATTCACATAAAAAAAATAAGCTACTGAAATCACACATCTTCCGTGAATTCTCAATATAAGTTATGTAGGAAATTTCCAGATTGCTCGTTTTCCAAAAGGATAGAACACAATCAATAATCGTCGTTGATTTTAAGCACTTTATTCTTGTAGAACGAAATGATACATTAACGGCAACCACACGTCGTTACGGTTGCTTCGCTCCAAAGTTTCAACAACGACTGACTGCCGGGCGCTTGACTACTGCGCCGGTGCAGTACAGCTTACAATCGTATCATAGAATATTATCCTATAAATCACCCCCCCCTATAGAATTATTCGCCCCGAATAATTCCTTAACATATCTACAACTTAATCTAATTCTTAAACTACTTTGACCAAACCTTCATATATTCAGCGCAGGTGCTGGTTACTAGAGGTCCTTCGCCCTCACCCTCGCGGCGTACATCGTACGTGTCATTCTGTCTTTTATTAATGATTTTATAAGGACCTAAGTATTTTGTTTTAAATTTTCTACCCGTGCTCATCTGAGTCCTCTTTATCGCAACAAGATCACCTACATGATAAACTTTCGCGTTTTTTCGACGTAGATTGTACGAATGACGGTTTTCATTTTGTATCATCGTTATTTGATCCTTCGCGCGCTCCCGAATTTTAATACGAGACTCATTGAGCTGATTTATCCAATTTTGCTCGATCAATTGTTTCAATTGCAAATCTTCCGGGTGCTTCATCGGCACCCCGAAGAGGACTTCAAACGGAGTAGTCCCGATGCTCCTGTGGTATGTACAATTAATCGCTAGTTGGACGCGATCAATAAACTTAAACCATTTCTTTGGGTCATCAACAGCCAGTTTCGTAATGATGGGAATAATTGTACGATTAAGGCGTTCGACTTGTCCATTGGCTCGCGGAAGACCGGTCGTAATAAGATTATGTTCAATGTTTTCATTTTCGCAAAATTCCTTGAAGTCAATGGACGTAAAAGCCGCTCCACGATCCGAAATAATTCTAACTGGATTTCCGAAAATCCGTTTCTGACAATTTAATTTATCGATCACCTCTTTCGCACCCGTTGATCTAGTAGGGTACAACCATAGAAATTTGGAAAATCCATCGATCACGGCAAAATATGACTATACAACTTACTGGTTGATTCGAGTGGACCAAGATGATCAACATGATAAGTATGTAAGGGCACGTCTGTTTTATTTATCGGATGGAGAAATCCTTCCTGCCTCCCTTGCTTCTTATTTCCGACAATGCATAAAACACAATTCGCTATAACATCGTTAATTTTGTCGTTTAATTTCGGAATAAAGTATTGTCGCTTTATTAATTCAGCTGTTTTGACCGAAGCAAAATGTCCTCTGATGATAATATTTTATTATTTCGTTTTCCATAGATTTCGGTATAAACAGTAATTCACGTCCTTGATCAAATCTAAATAACACGTCGTTTCGAAGTATGTATTCCGAATCGTCCGTTAAATTTTCAATGATTTCGCGAACCTGATCGTCTTCTCTCTGCGCTCTTTTTATACGAGCAATTAGATCGTCCTCGTGTACTAACATTACCGGATTTCGACTTAACGAATCGACATGTTTCATTCGCGAACCGGCACGATGTTCTACTACATATTCATATTCTTGCAGCCCGTCTATCCATCTCCAAATCTTACTCGAAACGTCGGCCTTCTTAAGGGTTTGTGCAAAGGCTGCACAATCGGTAATTATTTTGAATGACATACCTAAAAGATATACCCGAAATTTTTCACGGCTTTGACTACAGCCAACATCTCAAGCTCGTAGCTGCAATAGTTTTGTTCGGTAGCGTTATTCTTGTAACTCCAATAGTGAGTAGGATGAAGCTTATCATCCACGGGATCGCGTTGTAACAAGATTGCCGCTAAACCCACCTTACAAGCGTCCGTATGAAGTTCGGTTTGGTGCGAACGATCGAAAAACTTCAGCACCGGCGATCTTACCAAACTTTCTTTCAATTCGATAAAAGCGCGTTTCTCATTTTCGCCAAAATAAAATTCGCGATCATTTTTTAATAAGTCGCTCAACGGTTTTGCGACTAGCGAGTAACGATTTATGAACTTTCTAAAATAGCCGGCCAAACCTAAGAAACTTTGAACATCTTTCGTAGATTTTAAAACTGGAAAATTTTGGACAGCTTCGATTTTTCTCGGTGACGGATAGATTCGACCATTTTCGATAATTTGACCCAAAAATTCTATACGCTTTTGTAAGAATTGACAGAGCCAATATTTATCGCGGTTTCATTTTCATACGCGATACTTGACAAAAATACGTTTTCGTTACATTTTATAAATTCGACATGATTTTTCTTCACAACGAGATCGGCATGAGTTAGAATGTTGCGTCCTATGACACATTTCATTGGCATAGCGTTAACCGGTACTACATAAAATTTCAAAAAGTATATCTCATTATCAATCGTAACGTCGAATTCGCAAAATCCGAGTATTGATGACTTTCCTCGACCGAAACCGTCAAGAACAATTTTCTCATTGTTAATCAAAGTTCGCTTCGGTATCAGATTGTTAAAGAAATCTTCGCGTAATAAACTCGGCGTACTACCGGTATCAACAAGCGCGTTAATTTCGATGTTAGCGACTTTGATATTTTTATAACCCTCGTTCGCGGGCGTTGGATCAATTGAATAAACTTTTTTCGCGTCATCGTCGTTCGGTTTCTTTTGTTTTACAATTGCGCGAGATATGACCAAATTCATTACAATTAAAACATTTGGAACCCAAACCTCGTGATTTACAATCGCTCGATAAGTGACCAACACGTCCGCAATTGTAGCAACGTTGTTCCGATGAATGTTTTGACTCCGGCTTCTTATCTGCTTGATTGTGCTTCTTGGCGTCAAGGTACCTCGATTTGCCGTCAGCTTTCGTCGTCGTTTGTTTGTTCGCCTCACGGATTTTTTCGTATGTCTTCAGTTTTTCTTTGAAGGTTGCGTGACTCTTCGCGCCGTACAAGATGGATTTGTTGCTGGGATAATCATCGATGCCTTCTATAACGTAGTCAAACAGAGCATCATCGTCGACGGAACCACGCGCAGCTATCTCCTTAACGTTAAGTAATATTCGTACGTTGATTCTTCCTTTTCTTTTTCGTGAACTCAGTAGTTTGTGAATCTGAGCACTGTTTACGCGAGTGCCAAATTCTTCGCTTAACGCTTTCGCTAACTGCGGCCAGGAGTAAATACCCGATTCGCTGAGCACAAACTTCTTGGCGACGCCAGAGAGACAGTTTTTCGCAAATACTAACTTCTGTGTATTGTCCCATCCGAATACACTTGACGCTTCTTCAAAATCGTTAATCCATTTGTTGATCGACGAACTGTCGCTGCCGTCGAATTGTTTCAAGGTGTCGGCGACGTCTTTGTAGTTCAGCGTGAACTTTTGTGGCGTCTGGGTGTAATTGAATGGACTACCTACGTCATTATCTTCTTTTCGCTGATGCTGGTCCATCTTCTTCGCGAGTAGCAATCTGTCTCGTTCCAATTCGCGTCTTAATAAACGGAGTTGTTCTATTTCGTCGTTCAAGGTATTCTTTGTTTGGTCGTCATCGTTCTTTCGTTTATCGGTGTTCACATTGCAGAAATTGATATCGTCGTCCTCGTCTTCATTTGTCGGTTGCAGTAACTGGATATTCGATAATGCACGCACAATATATTCGTTGATCTCAGCGTCATCGTCGTCGGTGTTTATACCCAAAATGTTACATACCGATATTCGATCATATTTGCTCATTTCGTTCACCTGCTTAATTTTTTCTAAGTGTCCGTCTTCATCCAAGTCCAAACCTCTGAACTCGCGGAGGCGTTGTCGATTACATCGATCGCCATCTTCGCCATGGGTAAGGCGATGCAGCGCTACAATCGCCTTTGTTTGCGCGTTTTGATATTGCCCAAAATACGCGGGTTGGAAGCCAAATTCTCCATTGCGATTCGAAGTAATTAATTTGAAAAGACTTACTACTCCCTTTCGGCCTTTTCCACGTCGTTATACTTCGATACTCGCACGTCGTAGATCGTCGTTGCTTTTTGCTTCCCGTCGTCTTCTCGTCGTTTCGTCGTGGACCTCGTCGTCGTTGAAACACGTGGTCTTGTTCAGATCGCGGCTGAGCCCCCAATTTTGTAGGAAATTTCCAGATTGCTCGTTTTCCAAAAGGATAGAACACAATCAATAATCGTCGTTGATTTTAAGCACTTTATTCTTGTAGAACGAAATGATACATTAACGGCAACCACACGTCGTTACGGTTGCTTCGCTCCAAAGTTTCAACAACGACTGACTGCCGGGCGCTTGACTACTGCGCCGGTGCAGTACAGCTTACAATCGTATCATAGAATATTATCCTATAGTTATATGTGAGTTCACAATTTAATACCTTGCATTTTAACGATAGTTCAAGTGAAGCTCATCCGATATAAAACAAACAACATAGACTCACTTCAGGATTAATTTGGATTTAGGAGCGACTCTACTTATACCAGCTTCATCTACACTTTCTATTGGATTCAAATCTGCTTTAATCTCCAACACCTCCATTGTGTTTGGAACGTTTTCCGGACCAAAGTGTTTTATCTGGTTACCCGTTAAAATCAACTTCTTTAATTTCTTCAAAGGCAGATATACTTCTTTTGGAATCGTGCTCAGCTTATTGCCGCTCAAATCCAATTCCTCCAAAGACCCCAAACCTTGAAAAGCCTTATCGTGAATGTGTTCAACTCCCGATTCCCGTATCTTCAATGTCACCAGATTTTTCATGGTTGAGAATAAACCTTCCGGTAAATTACCAAGGTTTATCTTTTCTAGATGTAATATTACCATCTCTTTGAACTTGCTGAATTCTCTGTGTCCCAAAGGTATGACTGTGTTGATGATGTGCACTTCCCTCACCTCCGGATAAAACGTAAACGCACTCGGAGATATATTGGAGTAAGAACTATCTCGAAAACAAACATATTTCAAATCGCGATCCGTTCTATGTGGATCCAAACCAGTAATATTGCACCCGATAACGTACAAGTCTGTGATTCCCTGCATCTTGTCCACTGGTACAACGCCATTGTAATTTTCCAGTCGGAAAACTTTAGTACCTTCTGACTCCGCCGAAAAAATTCTCGACGTGATGAAGAGAAGTAGCAGAAAAATAAGAACATACTTTGGAAGCCGTATCATTTCGACGATATCAATAAATATACTTCTCTATTAATTCAATTGTGGACGTTCTTTTATACCACGATATGCACCACGTTATTTGAACACAATAGTGAATTATGATCGCTTCAAATTATAATTAGCAAATTTTCTAGGGTAATTAACATATGAATGATTCGAAATAACACCAAATGATTGGGATGATGGATAAAAACATCGTTCATATCGTTTCAAGCTGCCCCTTAATTAATATAAAGTCAGGGACTAAAAAGCCGTGCGAGGAACGCTTTGTTTCCTTCAGTGTTTTTTTGCTTTTAGGAAAAATTAATATGAATAACATATTCAATATCGCAAGGAAAAAAAAACATGAATGTTACATCCTTGATATTTCTTTCATTAAACAATGCCTCATAATGGACCTGTCTATAATTTATTATGTCCATGTTTTCTTTTTAGGTAAGTATGGCTTCATTACTAGAACATCCGCTGTCGAAAAGATAACCGGTAGCAAATATGTGAGTTTTACTGATAAAAGAGACGATTTCGTCGAATCAACAGATAAGTTTCCGCGATTCGAATTTTCTGGTTATAATCGTGGTCAATAGTTGAATGACTATAAAAAACCTTTGATGAATTCGTTTGATATTCAAATCGTATCAATGGTTTCGGTGAAAACGTCATTTTTTAAACATGTCAAAAATGCCTTATTTCAAAATCTACTTAAGATATCCCATCTAATCCTATCTAATGATTATAGGTGTCGACCTTTGACGAAAGTCGTAGTGAGTTCGCAATGAATATCAATTCACAAAATTGCTTAAAATTCAGCATCTCAATATTGGAACAAGGAAACACTTAAGTCACTAAGATTGTGTAACCCACTGACCTGGGTCTAGTGCCACACTTTTCAGATCGCATAAGTGCCTCTGGCATGACCTAATTACTATACATTAAATATATATCCGGGACCAAAGGCTTTACGTGCCTTCCGAAGCAAGATGGCATTCTCAAATTAAGTTGGAATTTACCGGGATTTGAACCCGATTCCTCTGGGTTGTAGGTCAGTACTACTCCTGTTGGCTCCCAACGCCATGCTACAATTTTTTTCTAAAATTTGTAATTTTTCGTGAAATTCGCTACGATCAAGCAGTTTCTGCGTATAGAGTTTTTAATCTTCAATTGCAACTCACGGTTAGGCTCCGAAGTGAAATTTAGAATCAAAACTTACTCAGATGAATATGAACTTATGAAGTTCCGAGACCATCAAAGAAAGATCCAACTTCCAAAAAACTTCAAAAAAATTCGTTTGTACTTCGAGTAGTTTCAAAATTGAAAATTTCTAAACGGAAGTGAGTTTAAACATTATCTCCATATCATCGTACTCACAATCAGATGTATATGTATGTAAACATAGGATTTAGGAATGTTCTGCAATATCAAACAAAAATTCATTCATTACAAAATATAATCACAAAATTAATCCATATTTCCGCTGTACGACAGAACACAATAAATTTTTTCAACCAATTCTTGCTAACGCAATATTCGCTTTCGGGGCGGCTTTCTTAACAGCAGGAATATCCACTTTCACGTCGTTCAATCCCAAATCCACCTTTTGGAGCAAAATCATACCAAAACATAAAAATGCCAAAGATTTTTAACATTTTCTGATATAACTCTATTTCTTAAACCACTAACGCTATGAAATGTTTACCATTCAATTCTTATCAAATGGGGCTACATTCGCCACGCTTACTATTCCTCCCTAAAATGAACCGTTTCTGAGAAAAAATTTTTGAAACCTTCTGAAAGTACCGTTTTTTTGATGAGACATAACTCGAGTGATAATAATTGCACCGCTTTAGATTTTTCACCAAACGTTTCGCCGTAATTTTATCAACAATTGCTTCTCTCATCGTTTTTAGCTATGGCCTACCGTTTTCAAGAAAATCGATGAGATACGTAAAAATAATCGATTCGGTGCATTTAACTTAGGCATTCTTATGCACGCATTTCCGACTTCGAACGAAACGCGACCGTTCGAATCAGTCATCATTCTCGTCGATACTCGATACCCCGAATGCCGAAAAGGGGAAAGCATTTCGGATAGTAAACTCGTCGAGACGAGAGGCGCTATCGCCGATTATATACCTTGCAATCTCTTTCCCTATTGAACTATTCGTTTGCTCGATGGAAAAATCGATTCAATTACTAATTCTTGTCCGAATCAATTGGATATTGAGATTAACACGTCTGTTTTTCAGATGACGTGCACTACGTTCCGTAATTTTACGTTTAGTAGGAATATCAGTTCCTATCCGATAAGTTTGAGCACAATTCCAACAGATGGAACTTCCTAGTTCTCATTATAAATCCAATTTGCCAATTTTCCAGTCACAAAATGAATCATGATTGAAATTTGTAATAGTTACAAACTTCATTACGCATCTGATATGTTACACTGACCTTTTGCAAGCGTATACCTCCCGTTCTGGTTTAGCAGAGCAAAATTACTCTCTGTCTTTGAGCTATAACTTACTTTAAAATCGTATAGCCCCCCTTTGATTTGATCAAAGCAGAAATGAAAAATAAAATAAAAATTCGAAAAATGAATTCACAAATTTTCGATTACTGCTATGGAAATAAACTTATATAAGAAAAAAATATTTTTTTCAATGGACTAGAATATGTAGTTCAATATGAAAACTTGAAAAACAAATGAAAATCATTATCCGCACACTTCAGAATGTTATATTATCGCTACACTCCGACCATAGCCTAAATAACAAACATTCTTGTTTGAATGTTGAATGACAATACACATCGAAAATCGACCGCATTGCAACCAAATATTCTCGTGAGTTTTGTCGGGGTTGAAGGCCCAGGCCGGAGCGCCCCCCTTCCCGGCCGAAAGCCGGTCAGGTCGCGAGCGAAGCGAGCGATCTGGTTATATTTTCTATAATAGGCATACGAAACGAGTAATAGAATGGAACCTTTCCTTTAATTGCGAAAATTGATATATTTATAACTTTCGATTAATCAACATAACCAGTTAATATCCTCTCACACTTCGGAGCAACTTTCCTAATAGCCTTCACATCGATCGACTGAATCGGATTTTTCATCAGATTCAACTTCTCCAAATGTCTTAGTCCATCTACATGCTTCGGCCCGAAGTCCGTAATGATATTATTCTCCAAAATTAATATTTTGAGATTTTTCAACGGTTTGAAAACACCTTCTGGTATATATGAGATATAATTATTACTCAAATCCAAACTTTCCACGTTTTCCAATCCGTGAAAGGCGTCGATATTAATTCTCTTTATACCGACCGCGGATAATCTCAACATTTTCAATTCCTTTAGTTTATGTAGAGTATTCGGGTTCAGATCACCGATATTCACTTTATGCAAGTTGAGAATTCTCAATTTTTTGAAATGATTGAATTTTCTCAGGTGCATATTAACAATCGTCGTATTTTCAATATGAATTTCGTCGTAATTCGGATAGGATCGTAGAACATCGTCACGTATCTCGGAGTAAAAGCAATCTTTGATGAACAATCGTTTCAGTTTGGGATAAATAACATTTTGAGGTTCGACTTCCGTGACATTACTACCGATAACGTGTAGTTCTTCGACGTCGATCAATTTGTTATGGGGTACAGGTCCGTTGAAACTCAATTGCAATCGTTCAGCACCTCTGTAAGATGCATGGGCAATCGAAACAAACAGAAAGTAGACTAAGTTTCGTACTTTCCTGAAATAAGGGAAATTAATCGATTTGATATGTTTTCGTGTAGAACTTACATATTGGATCAGTTAGCCGGCTGTTCGATGTGAGTTGCAAGAACTCTTGTTACTATTTCTATCGTTCCATAGATAACCAGTTATCGGACAGATTCGTTTATTCAGCTTGATATTGGAAATCCTAAATCGACAAGTTTTCTGCTCTGGTTTCGCAATCATTGATATAGATGAAATATGCATGCTTGACAAATGAATATTTGTTACTTAGTTATTAATCCTCGGTTCAGAATGTCGAGGAACTCAAGTCGAAAAATATATCCACAACACGACCTTTTGGCGTCCGGATATGTATATACATGATATGAAACAATTTCGAAGGTCATAGATTCAGAAAACAAACCGATAGAGTATTTTGGAGTCAAGCGATAACATACCGGCCACGAAAATAATTCAAACATTTTAACTAATCTCGCATTTCAGATGAATATGTGTGTGAGTATCGACATTCCATTCACCTACTAACTCTAAATTTAATTTCAGGTCCTTGATATACATTTTGGTGCTTTTTTATGCAATCGCTCTATCGGACGAAGCGGAAGCTATCGGTAATCAGAGAACCAAAAATAAATTACACAAAGTGGTAAATAATGAAGAGGACGAGTTCGAACCGGTGATAATAAATCACCTGGAATTTGTAAATTGCAACGATTTCACTCAGTATTACGAGTCGTCTAATTACTATCAAATGGTTAAAGGGGTGTCGATTAAAAACTGCTCGTTTACGGAGATTCCCGTGGACCTATTGGATATGTTCAATTCGCTCCGACATTTAGTTATCGAAAATAATCATGTCGTCGATTTTACCATAGAATGCAAGACTTGTCCATTCGCCGCCACTTTAGAAACACTGAATGTAACCAAACAAAACGTGAGTCACCTCTTAAATAATACATTGGAGAATTATAAGAACTTAAAAGTACTGTCGCTTATATGCACATCGATAAATAAAATTGAAACGAACGCCTTCGCAACTCTCGATAACCTACAAGTTTTGAATTTAACCGGTAACGATTTAGTAACAATAAGTGAGAAAGCTTTGAAACCTTTGATAAATCTCCGTATGCTCGTTTTGAACAACAATCAGATAAAAAAATTCTCCGTAATACCACCGCTCAACAAACTAGAACAAATCCATCTGAACAACAACCCCATAAGATCGCTTATAGACGTAGATCGCATAAAACTGAGGGAAAAAGCACCCAATTTGAAAAATATCAAATTTTGTACAACATTAAGTATACAATGTCAGAAATTCGATAGCGTCTGTTGAATCCTATGTCGAATAAAATAAAGTGACCCGAATTCCTCTTTCGTATCACCCCTAATCTCGCCTTCCAGACGACCTCTAATGACGTAAAAGGGAAAAGTGGGTGACAGCGAACTCGACCCATATAAAATGCAACGAAATACGTTAACAAAAACCCATCACTGTATGTACTCGAAAGCGCCGTAAATGATGTATAAAAATAAATACACTCACACATGAGAAGGGAAAATGGCGATTACTTACGCTTCGTTACTTTCAGAAACATAGTAAAAGCGGTGAGGGGTGGGTTCTGATAATAAAAATCGATATGGTTATACACAGGAGCCGCCGCCGTCGCCGCCGCCGTCTAGATCGGGCAGTGATTTCTCATACCGCTAATTATCTCTTCACAAAGAACAACAATTCCCAATTTAGCGAAAGCCGAGAGACCTCGGGAGACCGCGTCGGGATAATTAATACGTCCTCGACGAACCTCGAAGACACCCATAATTAGACCTTCAACGGTTCTAATTCCCGCAACTAATTCAAATTCGCTGCTCGCGCCATTGCAAACGCAAAACAAATCCTTGCACCTCTTTTTGCGTTCGGCTTTTGTGATAAAAGGGAAGTGCATTGCTGCCCGTTCGTGGCGGTGTCAGTAAATATAAAACGTTTACTTAGATGAATTCTCGAATGCAATAAAGGTTTTATGTTGAGCAGAAATTTTTCAATTCATTCAATTACTTTAAAAAACTTCTACGTGAAAAGATTCGACTTTATCAAGAAATAGGAAGATTCCAAAAGAATGCAGCTCCAAGGTCAATATTTTTCCAATATAGCAACGAAGCTATCTATGCAACTCAACAGTTCGAAAAATTAAGCTCGGCTTAACTTGATTGAGCTGGGCTTAACTTGCTTAAGCTGGACTTAACAAATTTTTTTGTTCAAAACAGAAAATCACAATGCAGAGTTGAAACTTTCAAACACTCGAATTAAAATTGAACTCAAAACAATGATATTTCAACTGCAGAAAAAGTGAATGTTAAATCTTAAAAAGTTGAAAATCGAAAGTCTGAAATTTGAATCTAAAAACAGGAGGAAAACTAACGATCAAACCAAGAGACACCAACATTCGAACCTGAATTGGCGATATAATATCTGTGATGTGTGCCTGAAATCCAGAATTTCGATCTTGAAAACTTAACATTCAAACCGGACAATGAAGAAAATTTAAAAATCCAAGCTGAGAACTTGGAAATCGAATGTTTCAATACATCAAAGGCGAATTCAGAACTGTCACAAGTCACAAGACTTCTACTTAACAAAGAACATCTTTTCTGAACAGGAATTTTTCCTGGGTCTGTTGCTTGGGGGTCCGCCTATGGATTACAAAAGTGGCAAGCGTGGTATTTTCCGAGAAAACCGAACTCCAACGAAAAAAAATGTGACTACGTACGAAAGTGATACAAATCGTCACACTCGCCTATAGCAGAACGTTACCAATTGCATGCAACTGTGCGGGAATGTCTTTCCCGCACGGGTAAAACCGGTTTGATCCGTGCGGGAAAGTGGTGCAATCGAAATGGAACCTATGCCATGTAGATAGAAATAGATGAGAATTTGAGTTCGTATATCTCATCGAATATTAATGACGCGAATGAGGTATCAGAATTTAAAAGAACATATCGTACCATTAACGAAAGGCGTAACTTGATTCAATTCGCCAATTTTCAAATTCTATATTCCAGAGGCACAATCAGTAGTGGGTATGATCAGTAAGTAATTCCCATTTCATAATGTTTATGAAAAGATGATTGCCATGTTGCTACGAAATTAATATTTTCCGTATATTCCTTAATCACACACGACTAAAAGTCGTACCAGATTGAAAGTGGTACACACTATAGAGATATACACTTGCTTACTTGTCTACCAAAAAGTTTTTGATGTAGTATAGGTCCTACTTTATCTGAGAAAAATATGTTCTCATTTTCTCTTGCATCAAAGCGTCACACTATCACTTTAAGTTGTATAGTACCAAGCCGGAATTCTAAGAACTTTACCTAAGTCCACCGCGTCCCCCAGAGGACAACGCTGTAGGACATGGTAACAAGGCTGTAAAACTGAGCTCAATTCGCGAAAAGTTTACGGCATACATAGTCCATGTAACAAATTCACTTCAGTCCACTATCCACAAACGTACCAGGAAATGTTGCCATTCTCCAGTACTTCAATGTGGTACCACCGAACACACTTACCTACTCACCGCTTAAAAGCGTGTCATTGTAATGCGATATTTAGATTTTATCTAAATGGACAACCAGATTATTCATTTGACATCAAGATATACATTTAACAGTCATGAGTTCAATGGATGAAGAGATTTCCTCACGAGCTCGACCTGAAAGCACCCATGAACAATTATCAGCATACTGCGAACAAACTCATTAGCGATATCATTTATGAATAATAGAAACATTGATGGTACCAAAACGGACCCTTGCGGAAATCCATTGAGTTTCACCACATATATTCTGCTAGTCAAAAAGTCAATGACTCAATCAAGAGTTACCTCTGAATCCAACAGAGTGTTACTTTCAACAAAGTCGATGAGGAGAAGGTCAAATGAATACATGTTGCAAACAAAGCACCACAACCAGACACAGGCCCATGTTCCAAAGCTCATTAACACATCCAATGACGCAGCAAACTGCCATCTGCGTTGAACGCGACAAATGGAATGACTTATTGGTAGTGTTTCGGTTGAAATGATATGTCGAAGTCGAAGTTGAAATTGAGGTATAGCTTTATTTATGTTTTGTTTTGAAGGGCAGCACTTGATCTGTTAATAACAAATGAATAAGAAACCAAATAAATGAATCAAATTGAGCATTTTATTACACTGAATTCATTGGGCGTTCAAAAATTTAGTGATAAAGTCAAAAAAATATTGACTGACAAAAAATCAGTACTTCAAGAAACACCAGCGGTAATAGAAAGAAGGGGTGCTATATTCCTAGCCATCTCCGACAACAACGAGAGTATCGAGGGTATTCGCTGATCTGACATCCGAAAACGAATTTAAAGAACTGATTTGAAGAAATTTTCTTGCTGTGCGTCAGTCGTAATTTGGATTCATTAGGTTCAACTACAAACACAATAAGTTTGTGAAACCGTTTTTCTGACTGCGACGGAAATAATGACGGTCTAAGTAATTGAACGAACATTCAGATACAAATATAATTTCGCAATTTTTGAAAATGCTTCAGACTGCAAGGATTTTTCAAGTACGGATATTGTTTCGACAATGGATTTCCTTTACATTGTCTAGTCCGAATTGATTTTTTCTCTATTTGGAGAATATCAATGTGAAAAACTTCCGCCGGCACTTTATCTAGTTCGTTGAACGTTGAACCGGAATCAATTGTTACCTACTCTCATCGAAATCTCATTCGAAAATGAATAAACTTTACATACAATGGGGATCGGAATCTCAAAAACTCGATCACTTCTCATATATCCGTAACTTCCGAATTCGATTTACTTCAGCTTCGTCGTTTCCATAAAGTGCTCCACATTGTGCTTCAGAAAATGTAAGTAATCTATATTGATTGACACTGTGTCATTTGTTATTCACCAATAGGTTGTTAAATTACTGCGTGCTGACCCTTCTTCTACTTCATGCAGCAAAATCCGACGATAGGCTTACATTAAACTATTATTCCGGACCTTTTCCAACCGATCAACTCAAAGGAAAAACAACGATAGAGGTTACAAACAGTCACATAACTACTTTAAATACGGGAACGGACACTTTTCCGGATGTACAAATAATTACGATAGAGAAAAGTTCTTTCAAAGAAGTTTCCACAAGCTTCATAAAAGCATTTCCAAACGTATTTTTTGTCAAGATCATAACAAGCAGCATACCCAATTTGAAATTACATGATTTCAACGCACTGAAAAATCTCAAATCTTTGATAATTGAAGAATTAGAAATCGGCGAAGTCATAAAAGACATCCTATCGAATGCGCAACATTTGAATCAACTTTACTTAGACGATGCGAACATAACTAGTGTACATGCGGAGGCATTCAGGAGAAATGTGAATCTGAAAAGATTATCGCTTACCAACAACGAAATTTCAACGATTTCGAAAGAAACATTGCTTTCTCTGGGGAACCTCGAAATTTTGTACTTAGACAACAATCCGATTAATGAGTTTGGTCCCAAAAACGTACCACGTCTTCCAAATCTGAAGGAAATTTCTCTATGCGGCATTCCTGGAAAAGTTGATATAGTAGGACTGTGGGGAGAGAATCCTGACTGTGAGATAGAGTATAATTGCACTTGGGAACGCAGTTCCCAATTTCATGATTCAAAATTACAATAACCGTTGTGTTGATTCTTTGTTTACTCTTCTTTCTTGCAGACTAGTCAGAGTGGCCTTCCTAATAGCCACTCAATCGTCAAATATTTCGCAATTCAAATGTGGGAGCTACTGATTCAGAACACCGATTAGGCTGAATTTTCAATTAATTTTTTTTACAAACAAAATGAAAATGTTGTAATCTGGAAGAGTACAATACGGCGATACTACACAAAAAATTTGTTTCGATTTTATTTACGAACGATCAGGAAACCCTTACAATCTGGCAACTCCTGAAAACTTCTTGAACCGAGCAGCGCGCTCTGTATTCACTCCAAAATTTCCAGAAACTCGCGTGACTATGCAGGAAACTGTCGAGTAAGACCGTGTCAGCCAATAGATGGCGGAACAAGAAAGCGAAGTTCTGTGTTAAATAAAAATATATTCAAATAAACGGGGTCCTAAACAAATGGGTTATAGTATAGAGAGAGGTCCATATCATCCGCCGTATCTATTGATTAATATCTAGAAGCTATATGAAGTTATCTACGTCGCTCTTCCTGTCCGCACTCATAAAACCGAATAATCAAAGTCGTAAAAATCTAATATACCCTTTCGGTGGCTGACTAACGACCAGATAAATTTGCTTTTATGATAAACAAAGGACTATATTTTGTAACATTTATATTGCGAAATAGAGCTCGGCTAAGGACGAGTATATCCTGGGGTAAGACTAGGACTAAGCTGACTAGGCAATAAAGGCGACGGAACGTAAAAGTGCATCGTAAAGAGGTATTTTGCGTTTTACGACATCGACTCGGATTACCACTAGTTCAAGAACTAGGCCATTTCAGTCAATTTTTCCTGGGTGCACTTCGGCGCCGCAGCAAAACCAGTTGATTAAATATTTCGCGATGCCGCCGCGACTTCTGCACCACTCGAAGAGGAAATGAATCAGAGCGAATCTTTTTTTATTTCTCCATTCGTTGTCGTCATCGGACTCGCGTTCCGGTTCTCGTGTTCGAAACACGAAGGACACCGCAGAGGGCCATAAACGCGATTATAATTTCGGAAGCCGCCTCGCCAACGGGGCACCCTCGAGGCCCCTTCATCGGCATCTGTCCCTTGGAGATTCTATTGCACCGTTCTTGAATAAAGTCGCTTTAATGCAGCCGCTTACTTTTCCACGTTGATTGGGATATGCGGTTTCCATGTCTTCCTGTTTACTCGCCCCCGGGAATATTTCCATTTTCGTGCGTAGCGTCCGGTCTTTAACAGGGTTTCCGAAGACCAACGAGCAACGGAAAGAGGGTTCGATGAGATTTTCGACACCGCCAAAACCGGCCTTTTTACGTTTTTCCTTCATAATTGTCTACTCGCTGTTCAAAATTTCAATTTCAATCGCAGCTATGTTCAAATGAATATCTGGAATACGACTTGAGGTCATTTGGTTAGGAAACAGAGATGCGAGAGCCAGGAGCAACGCAATTGGTCTGATCAGATTTCACATTTTTGGGAAGCAAAAGTTCGCAAACATTCAAAAAGCGCTCTATGAATAAAGTGGGCCAGGTCAGCTTTTAAAAAAAACCCAATGAAGAAAAATAGACAGAATTGAACCATAATCCAACTGTGCCGCAAATGAGTGCTTCTGTCGTTTGACAGTTGAATGCATCATCTCTCAAATTCTCTTCAGTAATCTCTCGTTTCGATATAATATTGTTACGCTGGTAACTGAACGACTAATATGTCATTGGATGATTTTCATTCCAAAATTCTTCCAAAACAATCGCAGAGGAAGAGGACGTGGACGTGTAGAATGCATCTTATGCTATGCTCAAGAAATCTGTGGGAAGTCCGTTCCGTGCTTAGCTGAGTAGGGACCAAAAGTGACCATAGACTATTCAGAGCTCACTTCTTCATCGTTACCAAAGTCAAAATGATTTTGAAGGTATAGTAGCAACTACATTTGGAGCCATTGGTTTGTTACGTTGAATTGAATTTCCAAAAGCACTATTGCTTACTAAGGGGGTGGATACTGAGATTCAACCCTGATGTATCTTGTAGGAGCCCAAGTTGAAGATGTACACCTGAGTTTTCATTGCTTTGAATTTTTTGGTATCTCTTGAGAAAGGCAAGTTCTCCCGGGAGCCAAATGTGGGAGGCGATTTAATGGCGGAATTAGAGAATCAAAAAGAAGGTTTTCAAAAGAACCTCAGTACAAAGCTGGCTCCGATGACGAATGATCCTGATCCTGAGCGTTCTTAAGGGTGATGTGTTGAGACTCGCAACTTGCACACTCGATATTATCTCTTGTATTACCTCTGAAGTAATGCTTAGAAAAGAAGGACCTTTAGCGAGCTACCAAACCATTAAACTGCTAAGTCTCCTGTCCAAGGCATGAATCAGACACTGATGCATCTATTTGACTTAATGAAGAAGCTGAGATGACATACTAATATTGCATTACTTCATATCGAGCCCCAGGAACTGGAAACAATGAAATTTGAAAATGGCTTTCAGTAAAACTAAAGTTATGCCTGTATCTAGCAGCGTCAAAGTAAAACATGCATTTATTGAGGAAGTTTCGAACAACCTGGACCGTGAAATCTAACTTCAGACTTGCACAAAGCACGGAAAGATCTCATGAATGCCTTTATCCTGCCTGTAAAGACTAATGGAATAAAGATAATCACGCTTACAAGGAGATGCACCAAAATTCGAAGTACCACGTAGAAGAATGTATGCTGGGAATAAGACTGCTGATGTAATCAAGAATGGCCCTGGATAGATCATCTGGCAAAAGGGACGGAGAAGATATGGATGACTGCTGTGTCAGTGTCCTCAAACCTGGCTGCGTCGCACGGAACGAACTCAAGTAAGACTGTGACACGACATCCAAAGACGCGCGGTAGAGAGTGGATGCAACTGAGGTAGAATCCAATGACATAGAAGGCGAAGGAAGAGACCTACTCCAGAAGGGGATAGCAGAATCTTAGAGAACGATAATCCGAGAAATAACATAAGTTTCTGTTAGTGGATGGACAAAATCCTCTACTTCTTCTCGATTCACTCCATAGACTCCGTAAGAGAAAGAGACCCTTTCCAGTTCCTTTGAATTAATTCGCGATTACTAGCCATATAACTAAAAATTCTTGATGCTTCATTACGACTCATTTGCTCATTCTTGTCAGTTTTTTGTTTTGATTTGTGTTTGCTCCAAACTGGTCATGTGTAGCATCGCTATCGGCAAAGACAAGTGAAAGAAGACAGGAATGGTTTAGTGAAAATCCTGCAGTGTTTACTGTTTAGGGGTCATGCCATGCATAAAATATTAGGAGAACTTGTGAATTTCTGAGTTTTCACCTTTCTCTGTCTGAATCTGATGGTATCTCGTTTTTGATGTTCCTGCAAACAATGTGCCAATTCCTTTTACTTTTTTTTGCGGTGGTATCTCTACCTTTTGGCAGATTCGCTCTTGATGAACAGAAGCTTCTTTCAGATCAATCGTCCACTGACTGACGAAAGAACGATCTGCAGATGAAAATGTCACCACTGATAGCGAATCATGTTCACGTTATGAACAAGGTTTTCTGATGTCACTCTTAATCAGTTTCGTTAACCCTCAGCTTTTCCTTTCTGAACGGGAATTCAAAGGCACTCTCACATTATGGAGTACATTAGTGCAATTATTGGATTGTCTAACGTACCTCCCACACACGTCATGTTCGAACAGGTATCGGCAGTGGCAGCGTGGCATTCTATTAACAAGATCATCCCAAATATCTGCCGCGTCCCAATTTAATGACGGTTAATCGAATTCGCCCGGTATATATACCGTGTTATACTTGAACATAGGTGGCTCATCACCCTAATTAGTGGGACATTCTCGACGTTTCATCAAGAGCTGAGCCACTTTGCATTCGAGCACCACGCTCCACCTCTCAACGAAATCGTGCACCTAATAATAGCGATGGTCTTCGAGCACAAAACGACCGACAGAAAGGGTAGAGTTGTTTGAGAGGTCGGCAAATATCCTGGAAAACTTTCGGTCGCTTTACGCTGGCTTTGGGTTCGTCTTCAGAAATTTTGGGATAACTGTTACATAGGTCCGGTCGACTACAAGCAGGAAACTAGTCTAGTCAAAATAGGTGTTGAACAAGAAAATAATTCGTTAAAGCAATCTGCCACTGGGATATTGTTGAGTATTCTACTGTTAGGAACGGGAAAAAATCGACCCTGTGACTATTATCCATAATGGAATAGGGTGGATTTTCAGGGGTTGTAAATGGTATTTTGCAACTGCTTAGTTTTACTTTTAACACTACCCCTTTTTTTTAAAGAAAGAAAATGAGATTGAGCTATAAAAATTTCCCACATTTTTCTCAGAAAATATTCAGAAAAGAGTAAAAATGGTGGGGACGAAAGTTCTAAACAATTTTATTCTGGACAACTTCTTCGAAAAAAATGTGGAAGACTAATTTTTTGGTTCGAAGTTTTTCTCCATGAAGAATATTTTTAAACTTTGAATATCTATTAATTAAACTAATGATGTATTTGCTACTGAGATATTTCAGGAAAAGAACTGCAAAATAAAAACCTCGTCCAAGGCGGCCTGAGAAGGAGATATTCCTCTAACGCTTGCCACATTTCCACGTTGAATCGCCCAGTAGATTCGTTGGAGTGGTTGCTCCTGATGTTAAGATTTTGTTGTTTTTTTCACGATTTAAGAATTCAATTTGATGTTCAAAATTTAGAAAATTACCAATTTTTAATTTCTGATTAGATTTGCGAACATTCTTTTTTCTCGAAATTACGTTTATTTGCTGATGAAGCTATCAAATTATTGAACTCGCTCCATGAAAATTGAATTCATAAAAAAAAATAAATAAAAAATAGATAAAAAAAATAAAATAAAAGAATATAGAATGGAAAGAAGTTTTCAAGGTTTTATGGATTGAATATATTCATATTTGGAATGATTGATTGAAAAAGCAGAATTTAAAAACATGTTTTCGATATTTGGAATGGTCATATGGAATGAAAAATGTCATGAATTGAGCATTTCAATAATTGGGACTGAAGAATTAATGGTTTCATTGATTATTCGTTTTATGTCTTTGGTAATTGGAATGATCAAATAGAATGAGGAATTTTATGGATTGAATAATTTAATATTTGGAATGGTTGATTGAAAAAGAAGAATTTAAAAAAAAATGTTTTTGATATTTGGAATAGTCAAATGGAATGAAAAATGTTATGAATTAAATATTTTAATATTTGGAAAGGTTAATTGGAGTGAAGAATTATTGGATTATATTATTATGGTTATATCATTCTGGATTTGGTTCTCGATTTTGATAAATCAAATAATGGAATGGTTTTTTGATGAATTTGATAAAATGACGAAGGGTTTATGTCTCTGATAGTTGCAATGGTCAAATGGAATAAAAAAACTTTATGGATTAAATATTTTGATATTTGAAATGATCAATTGGAAGAGAAAAATTTGAAAAACAGAAGAATAAAAGAATATTGAAAAGAATGAATTTTTCATGGTTTTATGGATTATTTGTTTCATGTCTTTGATCATTGGAATGATCAAATAGAATGAGGAATGTTATGGACTGAATAATATTTGGAATGATTGATTGAAAAAGAGGATTTGAAAAGTTGTTTTCGATATTTGAAAGGGTCAAATGGAATGAAAAACGTTGTGAATTAAATATTTTAATATTTGTAATAGTTAGTTGGAATGAAGAAATAATGGATTATATTATTATGGTTATATTATTTTGGAAATGGTTTTCGATTTTGATAAATGAAATAATGGAATGGTTTTTGATGAATTTGATGCTATGAAGTTCAAGTCCATTCAAGAAGTAGAAGATTTATTTGGTTATTATTAGTTGGGCGGTTAGGGGTTACATGTTATATGTTATTTCATTCTAATCTTTTAATTGTTAATAGTTGTATTATGATTCAGATAAGAGCAATTGGCTCAGCAACTAGATAAAAAAATAAATTGTCTGTCTGTCTGTTACTATTTTATCCACTTGAAATAAGTATTCAAATATTTCCAAAAGAGTCCAGATATCCAGACCATTGCAGCCCTTGTTGCATATATCATGCAGAGCACATCTCTGAAAGCCATATTCACAGAGGAGCTGAAAAAGGCTACCATCATACCCAAATATAAAAAAGGTAATGCTGAGGATCTGTGTAACTACAGACCGATTAGCATGCCAAAATCTTTTGCAAAAATATTTGAGATGATTCTTGCAAACCGCCTACTAGATTTTTTTACAAGATTTGGGGTGATCACTTAAGAAGGCTTTCTGAAGGATAGGAGCACTAAGAATGCCATTTATGAACATGTTAACAGCGCAGTATTTCATCTAGATAATGTTTAAGTTCGTCTAGCTCTTTTTCTCCATTTTTCCAAAACCTTCGACCCTGTCAATCATGGTCTACTTCTAGAACAATATGGGACTAGAGATTATCAGCTGCGACTATTGGAGATCTACTTGTCTCACAGATCACAGGTGATCCTGAGTTGTTTTGATCGTATGACCCACTGACCTGAGTCAAGTGCCAGCGTTTTCAGATTGCACAAGTGCCTCTGGCATGACCTAGCGACTATATTTTGAGTATATAGCCAGGACCAACGGTTTTACGTGCATTCCGAAGCACAATGGCATTCTCGAATTAAGTTGGAATTTACCGGGATTCGAACCCGGTTTTTCTGGGTAGTAGGTCAGGTCAGTACTACGCCTACTGAGCTACCAATGCCTTATAAAGAATGGATGATTGGAGTGCTTTTCGAATAGTTACTGGGGTACCTCAGGGGAGCATTCTGGGGTCAATTTTATTTGTGGTTTTCATTAATTCCTTCCAAGCGTCGGCAACAACTGTGATTGCGGGAAACTATATATGCCGACGACACGAATTCACTTATACATTTAAATGAAATTTCCTCTGCTCAAACTATCCGCGACGCGGGCTTTGGGCGATGTAAAGGAATGGTGCTCTGTCAATCTGTTAGAGCTTAATATAAGAAAAACAGAAGGAATGTTCTTCCGCTCCAGCTGATCTCGTAGAGACCACCCTCAAACGATCGCTATTTTTGATAATATAATTGAGATGAGGGATTCCACAAAATTCCTGGGAGTAGTGTTAGACAAGTACTTGAAGCGGGAGCTGCATATTAATGACCTTCGAACCAAAATAGCGCATGATGAGGGATCAGGTAAATCTGAATACTCTAAAGATCTTATGCTTATCTTGTATATTAAGTGGAGTGACAGAAATATCCAAAATGGCGATGACGCCAAAGATGATGTCGCCGAAAAATCGCTATTGTCCCGGTTACCGTCCTAGAATTATACATGCAATTCCGGTCGCGAATAGGAAAAATGCCGGCAATAACTCAACCCTGATTTTATGAGGTTTTCCCGTCGTACCCTCAGACAACTGTATTTCGGTGAATAATACTACGGCAATAAATCATAATTCCGTTGGATATGTCTTTGGCCCGTATGTGAGATACGTCGACTCAATTTGAACACCTCTGCCGTCTCCTTACTCGCCCTTATAAATCTCCCTTAGCAATGACGTTTTTACTGATTTACGGCTAGTGAAACACGGCACGATATTTTTCCGCTTCCCGGAGAAGTCAAATATAAAATAAGACTCCAACGGGTGGAGCAGTAGCAGAAAGAGAGAAACTTAATTCCCTTAGATTACGGTTCCAATTTAAATCCCGTCTTTGAATCTATAGTCTATTTTCATGATGCACGAATAAGAAAGAATTCGAGACCATTTTTTTTCTTCTGTTCAGACATCGCAATCCCAACTATCAAGCAAATGGTCCGTGCTATCACGAAGAGCTGCAGTTCGTGTCGAAAAATGGGACAAATTGCGCGAAGCACGAACCTCGCTCTATATACGGGAAACACTACAACCGTTTCGGTTGTTAGGAAAATTCGATATAAAATTTTATCCCGAGGATTTGCATCGCCCAATTTACGCGACGATCAGATCTTTCGGGCAATTTGATTGGACTTTCAACCGAACACTTGTATAAGTAGTTAATTCGAACTAGCCCTTGTACGAAACTACCACGTCGGTTGAAATCCCCCGCATTAGTCCGATACCAATATAAGTGGACCCGAGGTATGCAAATTTTCAACGACGATTAAGTCGGGCTTTACACATACAACGATCCGCGAAATGTTCATACGCCATCGAAATAATTCGAATAATTTTTCGACGGAATTTCCATCGAATACCTTCCTTAATTTCATTATTCGGAGCAATATTAGGAATAGATAGAGGGAACCTTCAGCCATTCTTTAATTATCCTTCCTCTCTTTTTATTCGTTCGCCGAATGTAAAACAATAGCATTAGGTCGAACCAAGAATCATTATTTCTTTCATTTCAGTTGAATAATTGCAATCGCTGATGTATCTTAATTAGGAGATAAGTATTTGGAAAAAAGAGAAGAACGCTTTGTTTTCTTTGTAAAACGCGCAGCTTTCCCGAGAATAATGAGATCGTTACGAGCAGCTTTGTCAATATTTATTTGAGGTACATTTTACGTATTGTAGTCGATATCAGTGATTGGCATTCTCCGCACCATTTAAATCTGAAAGGACAAGCCGTTGGTGCAGACTCCACAACACTAGGCCGAATAAAATTATACTGTGGTAACAGGATATTCAAAATTACGCCTTTTCAGGCGACCTCGTACGAAAGCGGTACATATCACTGCGCTTATTTACTGTGGACAGTAACCGATTGCATGCAACTGTGCGGGAATGTCTTTCCCGCACGGTTAAAACCAGTTGCATCCGTGCGGGAAAGTGTTCACATTGACATGGAATCTATGTCAGGTAGATGAATATCGTATAATGTGAAATTTAGTTCTAATATCAAATTTTAAGTACGCGAATGACCTACCAGAACTCGAAAGCAACTATCACTACAACTTCAATAACCATATAACCAAAGTGTACAAAAAAAAATAGCAACGACTCCAGTAGGATAAAAAATGAATATATCTCATCAAAAACTGAAAGTAATGATCTTACTTCTGAAGAAGAGTCCAATCACTCTGCACGAAATTCCAATAATAATATCACTACGAGAACGAAACTCGTTCTCAAATACTCCAAGCTTTGATGTCACTTAAAACTTTGATCCCTAACTTAACAAAAGTCATTTATATTTTGAAATTATGAAGTGAGGTTACATAATGCGGAACATAGAATACAATTCTTTATAATTTCGTGTTGCTGCCTTCTGAACAATTCAAACTGAACTGTCCAGTTTCACATGGAAGAAATTCTCAATAACTTCGTGTTAATGGTGTTCAATTACATTTTTGTGATCGACTGAAAAATGTCGTTCATTACTCGTGGAAAGTCAAATGTCATCGCTCGTGTGTAACCTCACTTGGCTACGCTTCGTTTTGAGGCGTTCGTCAAACTGTCACTCGCATGAAATCATTGACTTTCCGGACTCGTTATGAAATATATAATTTCATACTTTTCAACACATTATTTCCTGACGTGGCCTCTCTCAATCAATGAACCATTGATTTAAAGAAATATTTCTGTTGACTAGTTTTTAAATCTGCTATTGCGAAATAGCAATCTGAAAGTCTTAGGTCGAAAAGAGATGAGGCGAAAGAGGTTGATTAAATAACAAGTCTGTTATAAGCAAACACAGTTGTCACTATATCAGAGCTGTTTATATAAAACGCTGAGTTGCTAGCATCGATTTTTATTCATACTTTTGCTCCTTTCGACAAACTGAAAATATCAGATTTAAAATTCACACTATATTCCAAACATAAAATCTGAAAATTGAACCCAAATACTAGAAATTTCAAGGTCAAAAACCGTCGAAAGCTGAAATTCGTACTTGCAAACACAAAAAAAAACGAATTTTCAAATTTGAAGCAATCAAATTTCAAAATTGAAAAACCTGATTTCCAAATCAGGAGACGTTTAAGCACTTACCTGAAACCAGAAATCTCTATCCTCTAAACCCAAACCGGGAAATTAGAAGTAAAACAAAAAACTGAAAATCGAAACTCTATCAAAAACTTCAAGCTGGAACATAAAAATCGGATATATTGAAACTTCGAACCTAAAAATTTACAATTCAAGAGAATTTCGAGCTGTATAATTTGAAAACCTCAACTGCCATACTCAAAGAAGAGAACTTTAACCTCTACTCAAGAAATACTGAAATTCGGTCCTAAATATCGAAAGAACCTAAACGTCTGACCTGAAAACCTGAAGTCAAACGTGTGAATTATATTTCGACACTCGAAACTGAAAAGGACAAGAATAATTTTGAATTGAATGGAAAAATTTTTTACTTAAAATTTCTATACTTGTAACGTCGTTGTATCAATTCCGAATCGGTTGAATTGTCAAAATAATCTGAATGAATACAAATGCGAATAGTGCAATTTCAGGTTGTAAGAACGAGATACAATTACGAATTCAGTTACCGGTGATGCCGGTGCGTGATAAAAGTTGGGTTATATGATTATAGAATCCATATTATTGTACTACAAAACGATCAACAAACGAAGGTGAAGTGGTAAAATTCATCAGTTGTCGTCAGTTTAAAAATGAGGTTATGTGACTATGGAATCATTTTTATTGTACAAAGAAAAACGATCTCCAAACGAAGGTGTAGTGGAGCTAAGTTGTTAACTGCTTGGTAGAATTCATCAGTTCTCATCGATCAGAATTTCATTACATTTCGGTGCCACTTTCAGAATATCCTCCTTGTTGATCACCTTTATTGGATTACCCTTCAGGTTTAAAATTTCCAAGTTGTTCAAACCCGTGATGTCTCCAGCATTGAATCCAGAAATCTTGTTACTCTCCAGATTCAGTATTCTCAAATTCTTCAGCGCTGACAATGCTCCTTTTGGTATATTCGAAATGTCGTTGTTGCTCAGATCCAAAACTTCCAGATTAATCAATGGTTTCAACGAATCTATATTAATTTGTTTTATTCCACAATCTGATAAATGCAGTTTCTTCAGCTTTCCCAAGTCGCGGAAACTGTCGGCAAGTAAGTCGCCAACATCATATTTGATCAAGATCAAACTTTCCAAACTCTTAAACAAACTGAATCTGTCGACTGGGTATTTATCGACTGAGCTATTTTCCATGCGCATTTCCACGACATTTGGATAAGCGCTAATACTCTCATCGGGTACTTCACCGTAATGAGAATTCGTGATGATTATTTTTTTCAATTTAGGAAAAACTTTTCCCTGTGGTTCAAGATGTGTGATATTGCTGTTACTAACGTGGAATACTTCGACATTGTGAAGACGTTCGTGTGGTAATCGACCATGATGGGTGAGGTGATGGTGGTTTGAATCATCGGTATCGGTAGATGCATAGCACGAAGATACCAATAGGGTAGAGAAAACGATAAGCAGAAACCTTGAATTATGAAAAACAAATTATTGTCCATATCTGAATGGGTTCAAATGTCCAAGAAATTTGCTAATTTATATCCAGTCGAAACATTCTTGAATAATTTACAAGATTATGTGAGTCAAACAGAAACTTACATCACCATTGAAACTGCTTGATTGGAATAAAACTTTCAACTGAGGGATCATTATGAAAAAAAAAATTAATGAAGAAGAGATTATTGTTTGAAAAACAGAATCTCTTATCAAATAAATGATGAATTATTTGCATTTCATTATTTCTCGTATCAGTCTTGAAAAACATGATTAGTTTATTCTAATTGAGAAATTAAATGAAATTCTCCCATATTTCGTCATTTTGCCAAACAAATAGAGTGGCCCGAGCAGTAGAACGGGATCTGTTTAATAATCTACGTCCAATAAAAATGAAACCACAAAGAGTTTTCTAGACGCTCCAATTACTCTTTATTCACGAATCACAGCATAAATTACTTAAATTTGGAGAGGTAAGAAGAAAATCTTCAGCAGCTTTTTTTTATCATCAAGCAATAGTGAGTAAAATTGCGGGATTTTGGCTCAACGAATAATTCCTACTTTACATATTGTTGTTCATTCATTGTATAAGAGATGGCCCTAAAACTCTTTTCACACAACTACAACTGCTCGCAGTTCAATTAATCGTCATTTTTTCCAATGTTCGGCAAAATTTTCCTGATAAGCTGATAGTTGGTTTATTTTTTATACTTCTCAAACGGTTGAGTGGTTTCAAATTCTGTAGCGCAAAAAGGGTAAAATAATCTTGCCCCCAACGCCAGAAATCTCTAATTAGGAACGCAATCGTATTTATAAATTTTTTATTTTCAAATCTATTTGATTGTCTCTTGTAGATCGTTTGATATCATTCTATTGTAGCATCAATTTATTAAATTTTGTGATTTTCACACTGTTAAGAAAAAAATGTTCATTTTAAATTTCTGTACTTGTAACGTTGTACGTCATTCTGTTATAACAAAAAAGTGATTCCAAAACCATAGAATTTGCAAAATAATCTGAATGGATACAAATGTGAATTGCGCCATTTCAGTTTGAAAGCACGAGACACAATCATGGATGCAGTTGCCGGTGATGGCTGTGTGATGAAAAGTGAGGTTATGTGACTATATCCCTTTTATTGTACAGAAAACGATCTACAAACGAAGGTTTATTGGAGGTCAGTTTTTAACGACGTGGTAAAATTTATCAGTTCTCATTGATAAGAATTTGATTACATTTCGGTGCCACTTTCAGAATATCCTCTCTGTTGATCGCCTTTATTGGATTACCCTTTAGGTTCAAAACTTCCAAGTTGTTCAAACCCGTAAGGTCTTCAGCCTGAAATCTTGAAATCTTGTTATTCTCCAGATTCAATGTTTTCAAATTCTTTAGCGCTGATAATGCGCCTTTTGGTATATTCGAAATGTCGTTGTTGCTCAGATCCAAAACTTCCAGATTAATCAATGGTTTCAACGAATCTATATGGACTTTCTTTATTCCACATTCAGATAAATGCAGTACTTCTAACTTCCCAAAATTGGGGAAACTGTCGGGAAGTAAGTCTCCAACATCAAATTTTGTCAAGATTAAAATTTTCAATTGCTTAAATAAACTGAACTTGTTGATTGGATATTTATCGATTGAACTATTTTCCATGCGCATTTCCACCACATTCGGATAAGACTTAAAACTTTCATCAGGTATTTCGCCGTAATGAGAATTCGTGACGATTATCTTCTTCAATTCAGGATAAACCTTGCCCTGTGGTTCCAAATGTGTGATATTGCTGTTAGTAACGTGGAATACTTCGACATTGTTCAGATGTTCGTGTGGTAGTGGACCGTGATGAGTGAGGTGGTGGTGATCTGAATGATCGATATCGATAGCGGCATAGCACGAAGATACCAAGAAGGCAGAGAAAACGTTGAGCAGAAACCTTGAATAATGGGAAAAAAAATTATTGCTAACATCCGAATTGGCAAAAATTTCAAAGAAATTTGCCGACTTCTATCAAACTGACATATTCTTGAATATATTACAAAATTATGTGAGATAAACCTAAACTTACATCTCCACTGAAACGGCTTGGTTGGAATGAAAAGATCAACTGACGATTCATCAAGAATCAAGAAATAAAATTAAATGAAGAAGAGATTAGTTTTTAAGAGAGAGAATGCTTTTATCAAATGAACTGTGGATTATTTGTATTTCATTATTTCTCATATCCCATCAAACTAGTTATCAATACTGAATAACATAATTAATTTATCTTTATCAATTAAGTGACAATCTTCCATTTGCTATTATTTTCCCAAATAATTTGGGTGGTCCGAGTGGTAGATCGGGAAACGGAAATTTAATCTTCATCCAAAACAAATTGTGTTTATTGCCCTCTGGGTCGCTTCAATCACTGTTTATTTACGAAACAATTCATAAATCACTGAAAAATCAAGCGATATCCGCAACATTCCTTCTCGCACTAATAAGCAAATTGACAGAATTTTTGTTCAACGGATGATTTCTACTTATCATATTGATATTCATCCATCATATAAGAGACGGCCTTGAAACTCTCCTCACCTGTAAAACGACACATGTTTTATATATGTTGCAAAGAAATACATTTCTTCACTAAAATAATCTTGTCTCCAACGCCAGAGATTAAATTTGCTCAATCTGACATTTTACCTACTGAAACATACAGGGCAATCGTCAAAATAAAACATTGAAACATTCAAGTTATCTTTAAATTTTATCATATGAAAAATTTTGACTGAATCAGTCGTCATTTAATCCAAGACGATTTTAATAAAGTGAAACGCCATCCGATGTATGTTCAGGACCCGCGCCGACATGCGATTATTTAGTTGCGAAACTGTTTCGCGACTAAATAATCGCATGTCGGCGCGAGGCCTCAAGGTTCAGGAAGCAATACAAGCGCAATGAGCTCCGTGACATTAGTTCAGCAAATACTGTTTGGAATGTTATATAAGCAACATTCTGCCAAAAAATAATCTCACGAGTTAAGATGAACGCATACGAACGCTGAAACATTATCAAAATATGACTCGTCAGTTGTTTTGATAGACGTGAAAATAAGAAGAATGGGAACAATTAAAACGTTTGGCAACAAAACATGAATCAATAGGTTAAAGAAACAAATGAATATGAATATAGTTTATATTTCACGACATAGGATTGATGACTCAATTTCATTATTCATTATACTTAGAAAGGAATAGTAAGGTTTGAAGATTATAATAAGAACTACAAACTATAAAAGACATGCGGTTTTTCCTGAGTTATTTAGAATCATATTATTCTGATACCATTCTATAGTTGATAACAATGAAACGATAAATATTTATTTGTAGTTATCGGTAAGAAGTTTTGGTGCCACTCTTCTCAAATTATCTATATCAATCGTCCCAACAGGATTCCCCTTTAGATTCACAATTTCCAAGTCTTTTAAACCGGCGACATTGTCGACTCCGAAATTGGTTATTTTATTATTCTCTAAATTAAGATGTTTCAAGTTTTTGAGTGTCACCAATGCTCCGTTCGGTATACTCGAAATATCGTTGTTGCTCAAATCTAGAACCTCAACATTCTCCAAACCTTCAAAAGGATTCTCAGCGATTTCTTTTATACCAATATTGGATAGTCGCAAGGTCGTCAATTTCTTCAAATCGTGTAGAGAACTGGATTTCAAGTTTCCAAGAGGGATTCCGTTCAAGTCCAAAATTGTCAGATGCTTGAAATGGTTGAATTTGCCAACGTGGAATTTATCGATTGTTGTATTCTCTATATGAATTTCCTTGTAGTTAGGATATGCGTCTAGAATTTCATCACTCATCTCGCCGTAATGAGAATTTTTGATGAACAATTTTTTCAATTTGGGGAAAATTTTTCCTGGTGGGTTAATATGCGTGATGTTGCTGTTGGAAACGTGAATTTCTTCCACATCGTGTAGACGTTCATGTGGTAAATGCCCGTGATGGGTGAGATGATGGCGGCCTGGTTCATCGATAGCTGCCTGGCATGTGAACACCAAAATGACAAATATGGATAACAGCAAAAACCTGTAATATATTGTATTTATTTCTTGGAATTTTAAAGATAATGAGGTGAAACACCGCTGTAATTAAATGAATGTATTAATGAATGTGAAGTGAGGTTCATCACAGTGCCATTCCCAGCAACCCCGACAACAACGAGAGTAGGAACAATCTGATACCCGACGCAATAAAAAGCTGTTAAGAAAAAACATTTCTGCTAGTAAGTAATTGAAATCGCACTTCAAATTCAACATGTGTTTTTAAACCATTTTTTTAACTGCAGCGAAATTAAATAATGATTCACCACTGAATCGAACATCGAACTTGTGTTTGTTTATTCTCGTTTCCATTTTCTCAAATCAGAATAATATTGTATGAATCTACTTGAAATATATTTCTATGATTTCATGAATTATGTGGGAACTCGGCAAGGACACTTGAGGTCAAGAGCTATTTATTACATCAATATTTCTTATCTAATGCGATACCTCCTCGGGATGCTGAGGAATCTTTGGATACAAAATGGTCATAAAAATTTGAGACAACTTACTGTAACTGAAGCTACAGAAGAAGCGTTGATAACATGCAGAAGTATTTGATATTGGCGAGAAGAATGTTTTTGAGAATTTGTGACAGAAATGTAATCAGAACTATCTTGATCAGGAAATATAAAGAAAAGAATTTTCAGTTATCTGGGAAATAGAAATGGTAGATTGATGGAGAGGAGATATATAATTATGATACCAGTTTTCACCTAATGGCTTGAAAAATAAAGAAAGGTGATATGGCTCTTGATTGATCGAATGTGAATGGTTGTTTATGTGGCACATCTCCAAAAAAGTTCTCTTATATCTATTGGAACAAACATCTAAAATAAGAGTATCATCAAAATTAAAAGAATGTGAAAAACTAGTAGCATGTTGAGATAGAGCACGTCTATCAGGATGTAGTCTGATATCATTTTTGTGTAAAGAGATACGCTGTTTCAGAAGTTGTGATGATATAAACTGATATAAACTGATGAGTAATCATTGCAAGAAATACGATGAACAGAGTCAGTGCGTAACATTATTGGTGTATTATCTTTTAGTTTAGAAAAAATCCATTTTTTTGTGCAAGGATTGTATCCAGAAATTTTCAAAGGAATATTGGATGATAATATGTTCGAAAGTTTGGACGTTAAACCAGGAATGAAAGGTAATGAAGCAAATCTAATAGGCCGATTAATCGACTCATCTTGGTTGGTTTGTAGACTCGAAGCGACATCTCTATTTGATTGTTGTTCTTGACTGTAGTTCATGTCAAAGAATTTTTTGAGGAATTTAGAACTGTAGCCATTTTCTAATAATAAACTTTTAAGTCGTAACTCTGCAGATAAAATATAGTCACGATGAGCTTTCTTCCTCACTCTCTTTATAAAACCAATGATAGTGTTACATTTGATGTTCCAAGAATGGCAAGAATCAACATGTATCAATCAGCTAGAAGACGAAGGTTTCTGATACCAATCCAATCTGATAAGGCCATCAGAACCTCTAATGACCCGATTATCTAAAAATGGAACAGAAAAATCAGCACTTTCTTCTTCAATTGTGAATTATATTGATTGATTAAATTGATTGAAAACCTCAAGAGTCTCTTCTGTTTTGTTGTAAGGAATTGTCAAAATGATATCGTCTACATATTGATATAAAAAACATGGTTGGAAAGATAATGGGCCTTTCCCATGTGATGGGAAATTTAAAATTTGACGGTTGTATACAAATGAAGATTTTTTTCAACGCACAAAAATGTCCTGATCATTAATATTGGTGATATAGTTATTGAAAAATCTTAATTTGAAGTTTTAAAATTGAATTTTTTCATTGGTCAGTTTCAAGCCTCGTTACCATGAAACTAAATTTGACAAATTTGACTGAAGCTGGCAACATTGCTTAAGACTCAATGGATTTTAGGTTATAATGTTATCTAGGCATAGAACTTTAAAAGTTCTATGTATCTATGTCATTGTTCCTAAACGACGAAATAATAGATGGTTTGAATCTCATTCCCATGTTGCCGGTTATACAGAAAATTTAAAATTCAAATTTCCCGCCTTTCAAATCGTTTTTATTTGTTTTATAAAAAACTAAGCGGATTTAGAAAATTTTTTTTTGGGAATGTGTTAATTTTGACTTATTTCATTTAATTATGCAATAAAAAAAAATCATGGGAAAGGCCCATTTAGAAGTGCATAATTTTAGAGGGTTGCACATAACTATAGTTGCCAGAATCGGACTGAGGTTGCTACCCATCGGACAACCAAAAATTTGTGAGGATGACTCTCCTCTATAAATGAAATAATTTGAAGTGAAAAGGAATCTGATAATTCTAAGATAAAAAACTTTTGGTATTGTAGTTACAGATGAAATTTTATCCCATTCTTCAGAGTTTATTTGATGTATGATCTCCCATGAAATATTGGTAAAAAGATTCACAACATCTAGAGGAGCTATTTAACTGTTTTTTAGTATTGTTTCGTTATTGACTTAATCAACGAATTCGAAAGAATCTTTGACAGAAAGAGAATGATAATCTGTAAATGCATTCACATACGATCAATAAAAGAACGGACATCAATAATCTCAGTATTGTATATAGCGGTTAACTAATAATGGATGAAAACAATACATAAGTTCTCTTTAATTTTCGAATATTAATGAGGAGATTATCATTTTGATGCACAAATTCAACAGCCATGTCACCTTTCTTTATTTTTCAAGCCATTATGCAAAAATTGTTATCATAATTATATATCTCTTCCTCATTAATCTACCATTTCTATTTCCTAGATAACCAAAAATTTTTTTCTTTATTCTATTTCCTGATCAAGATAGTTCTGTTTAGATTTCTGTCACAAATTTTCAAAAACATTATATCAAATCCTTCTGCATATTATCAGCGCTTCTTTTGTAGCTTCAGTTACAGTAAGTTGTCTGAAATTTTTATAGCCATTTTGTATCCAAAGATTCCTCAGCATCCCAAGGAGGTATCGCATTAGATACGAAATATTGATGTAATAAATAGCTTTTGACCTCAAGTGTCCTTGCCGAGTTCCCACATAATTAATCATTATCCGGCAATTACTAATTCGTCTTTTATATATTTCTATAGATATCCTCAGTAAGTGTAAGAAGCGAAAACAAATTTTTAGATAAACTTTATTTGTTTTGACTACGTCGTTGAACATGTCTTCAGAAAAATGATATAGAGACAGGTGTGAATTCATAATCAAAAATGAAGATTCAATTCGCAAAGCAATTTTTGTTGTATCAATTTTCAACAGGAAGAGTGCGTACAAATAATAAAACCTCCAAGTGATAATGATAATAAAGATGAGAAACATTATGTAGATCTTAAAATCATAAAATCCAATCCCATGCATTTCGTGAGTCTTCCATGAAAGTTAGGATTATAATGAAAAATAATGATAATCATAGTTTTATTTGTTATGATATGCGCTTCACCTAAACCTCATTTTCCATACTCACATTCTTATTATAAACTCTCTCCAGCCACGAAATGAATAAAAACAAAATCTTCTGTTGACGATTCGTTCGCATAGAACGAAAATTCATGAAGATTAGATAAGAAACTCCAAAACACCAAAACTTCCTGACTTTCGTTTAACCCCTCTGATAAACTTTATTATTTTTCATGTTCGGTAATTATGAATCAAGATGCACATAAGCAATTTCGCTCATCCGAAGACTCAACGAGGCTCTCCTGTACTCCGTCATCCTTCGGAATATATCAGTAGTGCTTTGTGGTAACTTTGCGCTCAATTCACGACCTCGAAAATCTTCGACAGTCAGTTCACCGATAAGATCTATAATCACATGCTGCGCCGCCATCACCAGCGGTTTTTCCGTAATGTGACCATGCAGACCTTTCTTGGGACAAGCGAGTATGTATTTGAGACCGTAATTCGGTGTCAAGTTGAAAAACGAACATTTCATTTCAACCGGACTGTATACCACAGCCAAAGCTTCGGGTATAACACATTGATATATGCAATGGTAATGCATATCGCAGCTTGTCATGAACCCGATATCCATGGGGTGACTATGAATCCACCCAAGCGTTAAAAGATAATTATCCTCTAGATAACGTACGATACCTCTTGTATTCTTTACCTTGAACCGATCGGGAAAACCCATCTGTTCAGGAAGAATCAAATGCGTCACTCTCAACGTTTTTTCGTCAACTTCTTGTCCGGCTAAAAAACCAGCTGTTTCCAAATTTTTCTTTGTATTACTCAAAGATAGATAGGAGAATGCGGTCAACAGTTTAGCCGGTACGACTACAGTTCGTAGATTTCGCACTATCTTACGTTCCGAGAAAACCCTTTCGAATTCCAGCATTTGGTTGCGTGGAAATGTCGCTCGCGTAGATCCGTCGAACGAATATACAACGTTGAAAATATTTAGTTTTTCGTTTATGGAATCCACATCTCCAATAATGGATTGGATTGCAGGTGTGGGTATGCGTTTCCTACGAAGATGAACGCTTGCTGTTGTTGATAGTGGAGAACTCAGATTTCCTCACCTTTGCATTCGGTCGACATCGGTTTCGTACGAGACAAGACGATATAGTTCCTTGAACTCTCCAAATGCTTTCGCTTTCAAGTTCTTCAGTTTTTTTTTCAATGCGTCTAGTCTTAATTCCATAGTTGCCTTATCGCCGAGTGATATTTTCCGATAATGTTTATGCGTTTTCAATTTTTTCACAACAGTTATGTAGTATAGGCTGTATGACAAAGCGTTCTCGTAATTACCAATCGACAGTTGGTTTTCAACATCTTGGAAGATACAAGTTAGGATGTCGAGGTACATTTTCGTTGGGGTGTTTGGATCGATGAATATCGTATCGGTGCGATTCAAAAGTTTCCACATTCGCCACTCTGGCTCAAAGGATGCCTTTCTTATATTCAGCGGACGCTTATGACTGAACATTTTTTTCTTTTTAATGAGAAAATAAAGTGACAATTTTGACATTAATTGTTATTCATGTTGCTAGTTTGCACTTATGTCTGTTAAAAATGAAATTCGAAAAATTCTCCAGATTCAACTTCAATGAAGAAAGAAGAAAAGAAGTGACATTCAATATCTGCAATAATTCGCTTTGTTCAATGGGAAATAACCGAGTAAAGAGGAAGAAACAAGAAAAGAAAAATAATATGATAATAACAAGATGTAGGTGTTGGAATGTAGAGAAATAAGGTAATTATAAATAGAAGTCACTCAATCGATGTCAGTTCTTTGGTTGATGCAGGATGAGTTATCGAAATCAAAAATATGATCTAAAAAGTAGAAAATTGTGCAAGATCACATCTGTTTGTTCGGATTCTGGTATGGTTTTATGAATAGCGAAGCATCTCTTTAATGTTTGTGAAGTTTGGCCAATACAAATAAATTGGTGTTCTGAAGATAGAGCCACGCTCTGCGATGCTCTACTTTCTTTTTTTCTTTTTTTAGTTGTTGAGAATTTTTATATAGAACATGTTTTTGTTTGTTATATTTGAGATAATTTTCTCAAGGTGTTTCGAAATATTGTAAAAAGGAGATTGGTTATAAGAAACTATAGGACGAAAAGGCATGTTTTCTTTATGAATTTTTTGGAAGGCTGTATATTCTTGGAGGTATGCTGTTATGTATAATTAATTGTTTGTATAAATTGTCAGAAATAAAATTTTTGGATTTCCATTTTCTGACCAAATTGTTATTTTCTTTTTCAATAGTGGCAATTAGAGCCTTTTTAATTTTTTTGTAAGTGTTAGTATCTCCTAGGATTTCATTCATTTTTTCGATGTATTGTTCTTTGTCCATAATTACGGTCTTATTTCCTTTGTCGGCTTTCGTGAAAATGATATTTGGATTTTCTTTCAAAAATTTTTTTGTATTTTGAAATTGTATTAGAAGATTTTTGTTTTCTTTCTTTTGACTTTTTGTTTGATTTGGTGTTTAGTTACGTTTATATTGTGGACAAGTTGAGCTCTGATCTTATTTTGTTCCTTAATTGGAGTTTGTTGAATATTAGCTTCTATCTGAGAGATAATTTGTTTAACGGGTAGTTCTTTTTCGTTATGTATTTCTATGGCAAATTTTGGGTCGAGATTGAGTATTTCTTTGACGTATTCTGGTAAAGTGATGTTGGTTGTATTCAGAAGATGATTAGTATTCTTTATGTTGACTTGTGTGGTTGGTGTTGTGTCGTTATTATGTTTTTTTCGATGTAGTTGTTGTAGTTTTTTCAGGTGCTTTGCTTTATTTCGATAGTACCTTTTAGATTATTCTGAAATTTCTTTTTGGTCGAATTCGAATAGAACTTCTTCTGGAAGATTATTTTTAATTTTGTTCATTTGGGATGATAGACTATGAATTTGTTTAGTTGTGTCTGTTATTAAAAGATTAATTATTTCTTTATTGAAAAATGTAACAGACTTATTGAACTTTCTGCTAAGGTACTCACATTCAAATTTGATGTATTCCATATTAAATTGCAGGAACACAGGACAAAAATCGTTTTCTTTACATTTCAAAAGAAAAATTCTTCTCGATTTCAGGTTTGTTAACCCATTGTTCAATTCTACTATATTCTTCAATTTTCTTGCAATATTCATTCCATAATCTCTCTCCGAATTTCTGTATAGCAACCCATTGTTATCGTTCTTGATTGTGACATTCACTGAGATTTTTCGATGTAATTCTGTGCTTCTTTACACACTTTTTCAACCTGTGTGATTTAATAGTGTATGGTTTTTGTTTTCGTACCTGCTTTATATTAACTATAAGAATCTTCCGAGTTTTTTGGTGATCCAGGTTTATTTTGAAGAATTCACAATAAACCTGGATCACCAAAAAACTCGAATATTTTTATAGTTAATATAAACCAGGTACGAAAATAGAAACTATACACTATATATGCATATATATGTTGTGTTGCAGATTTCCACGGACAGAGTAATGTGATGGAATATCACATTCGGAGTAAACGTCCGGTATATATCGCTAAAAACCGAAAAGAAGTAAGATGCCTGACGTTTCGCAGTGATTGCACGCTGCATCATCAGAGATGTTTTCGTTGTACGTGACAAAAGTACAAAGAAACTTTACTTTTTGACCGCTAATCACAAAGTGAACAAACATGCAATTGGAATATGTATCCCAGCAGTTCGCAGCAGTTCTATTGCTAAATTCATCCCTTCTATATGAGTTGACCGTCTTATCGTGGATCACGAGTTATCTCAGAGGGAGAAGGCAATACATGTCTGTTACCACACTTGAAAACAATAAAAAATTCAACGTTACGTCGGATACTGCAGAGATAAATATAGGAGTCCCGCAGGGGTCTATTATGGGCCCATTCCTTTTTATTATTTATGTCAATGATATAGCAGAAGGCCTGACCACTGACTTTGCTATTTATGCTGACGATTTTTCATGTGTTGCTGGTGGCACTGATGCTGAGATCTCAGTTGCGTGTAACCGGGAGCTCAGAACTCTAGCAGACTGGTTCAGTGTCAATTCTCTGTTTCTTAACACCGAGAAGACAAATTACGTACGATTCCATAACTATCAAACTAAAGCGGATATGGAACTAACGCTTAAAGTTGATGAAATAGATGTTCACAGATCGAAGAGTGTCAAATTTCTGGGACTCATACTGGATGAAACTTTATCATTTAAACAGCACTGTAATGAACTGTCATCTAAACTAAGTTCAATAACCTATTTGATGAGAAACCTCAGGGGAGTGCTAGGCCGGTCCTCAGTAATGAGTATGTACTATGCACAGGTTGTATCACGCCTAAAGTACGGAGTTAGATTTTGGGGTAACTGTGCAGATTCAAAAAGAGTGTTTATCGCACAAAAGCAAATAATAAGAGCAATTTTGGGGATTTCAAGACGGACATCCTGTCGCGAATATTTTAAAGAACTAGGAATACATACTTTGTGTGGAATCTATATAATGGAATGCTGTCTATATGTGCAAATGCACAGCAAAAACTATGAAAGGAACGGAGACACACATGCGTTTAATACCAGATACAGAGGCCTCTTAAGGATTCCAAAACACCGACTTACCAAAACCCGTGACTCTTTCTTCATAGCTAGTGTTAAGATTTATAATCATCTGCCTGTACAGATCAAAGAAATTGAAACAACTCGTTCTTTCAAAAAAAAACTCAATAGTTATCTTCTCAATAAAGTTTATTATACTCTAGATGAATATTTCTGTGATAGATAATATAACCTCCTTTTCCCGGTGGCTGGTTATATCATTTAATGACTGATAGCAATATACATTATATTTGAAAAAGTCCTGTTCGATTAAAATGTATTCATTTTTGACTCATTAATTTTTTTTATTCACCGTGTCACTATAATATATTGACTTGAATAACATGCAATTCACAAGGTAGCAATTTGTCGAAAAAAGCCTCATCTTCATTAGCTCATGTTTCTGTAAACAAACTTCAAAGAACGAAGAATTTCAGGGATTTCAATTTGCATTCAATTTGGAACTGATTCAGTAATCAAGAAACCGCAGAAGCAATTCACAATGCGGATAGTAGAGGTTATAAAGAATGCAGTGGTGAAGTTTTTCCAAGCGCACCTCTCGAGTGGCTTAAGGGTATGCCATACTAGATTTCGACACAATTTCCGCGATCACTTTGCACGTTGTCATGTTCTCGAGGATTTTTCATGCACGCCCATTATACCCTTGGGGCGGGTTCGTTTTCCCAGATCAGGTTTTATACAACAGCGTTTTACTGCACGGTGATTTACGGGCAAGCGGCACACACAGCTTACCTACAGTTATGCTTGCCCGGCCGGGGCCCTAATGAAAATTTATCTTAGTTTAGTCGGGAAGTTGTGATTAAATTTGCGGAGTAGTATATTACGTTACGTGTTCATTAATGAATTCGAAAGACTGGTACTTTTGCGGAAATTCGGCTGGAGGCAGCGTGAAAGTGCGCCTTAATTTTATCGCAGACTTTGAGAAGATATTATTTCGGGGAGTTTCGCCTTGAGATTAAAAAGTCGACAAACGCTGACTTATCTCACTGTCGCCGATGATATTGTTTCTTATATCTGTAACTTGTCTGGGTTCACAGTGGGACAATTTTAATCGAGACTGATAATCGGACAGGTCCGTAGTAATAACCAGTGCCTGTTATGAAGGTTAAAGTTGATTTCGACCAAATCTGCTCTGATAGGTAAATAAAACCATTGAAGATTCCTCCTAGTCTACAGATGTTTGTGAGCCAGTTGATCGAGATGATTATATTCCTACTATTTCTAATAATCGTCATCAATTTGGTGTCATGTGCGAACGTACTTATTATTACACACTTTATATCGAAGAGTATGCACCTCGCCGGTGTCTCGATGAGTGAGATTCTAGTGGAAAAAGGACACAATGTTACTCTTGTATCATCTTATGGAATTGACGGTGCGAAAAATTTTCAGCACATATATTTGTCGGATACTGTGGAAGTCTTGAATTGTAAGTAACCAATTAGTTTCAAATTTCGGAGTTCGCTCCTCAGCGTCCATATTATCTCTTTTGCCGTAGATGAAGAAGTAATCGATTTCACCAAACCTGATAATAACCCATACATTGAGCTCTACGAGTATAACCTCATAAGTATAGAAGTCGCCAATAGGACATTCAGGGATCCAAATTTCAAGCGGCTCCTTCAATCGAACTCAACATTTGACCTAGTCATCCTCGATACAATTTATGCGGAATCCTTGTTCTACGTATCAGAAGTCTTCAAAACCCCACTGCTCCTTTACTCCTCATTTTTCCCTAATATTTGGTCCAATAATCCGGTTGGAAACCCAGCACCTCCTTCCTATGTACCTGATTGTCTGTCTGAATACACCAACTATATGACATTTGCTGAACGCCTAGGCAACACCTTCAGGTATCTAAACAGTCAACTGCTTCAGCATTGGCAGGTGTTGCCGGCTCACGATGCAATTGTGAAAGAACATTACCCTGATGCTCCTGACATTGGTACTTATTACCATAAAGCCTCCATGGTACTCATGAACAGCGATCCAAGCGTAGCTGATCCCATACCTCTTGTACCTGGCGTGATTGAGATCGGCGGTTATCACATCCGACCACCAAAACCCTTACCCGAAGACATGCAAGGTATTGTAGAATCAGCTCGACACGGGGTGGTATATTTCAGCATGGGATCAAATTTTAATAGCTCAACAATACCGTCAGAAATCATTCAAGTGCTTATCAATGTTTTCGGGAAGTTGAAGCAAACAGTGCTATGGAAATGGGAGGATGATGTTCTTCCAGGAAAACCAGCAAACGTTGTATTGAGGAGATGGATGCCGCAGAATGATATATTAGGTTCACTCGAAAACTAAGTTGAATCTTGCTTGATATTATATACTTTTCAGCTCATCCGAATGTGAAGTTATTTATCACTCATGGAGGATTTCATGGAATGTTGGAGACTGTATTTCATGGCGTACCTTGTCTTGCTTTGCCAATTGCTTTCGATCAAGTTGTGAATGCTAAAAGAGGAGCTGCTTATGGTTTTTCGGAGTGGATGAAACTGAAAGATGTGACAGAAACACGTTTTGAAAGAGCAGTGCGGAGAATTTTAGAAGATATGAAGTGAGTTATCCGAATATAGCTGTTTGTTATAATTGCAAATTATCTGCTATCAATTCTACGTTTAAAAAAATTCAAATGTTAAAAATGGACACATTTGTTTCTGAAGCTATGTTAAGTATCAAGTTTGATACCATTTATAGAAAGATATTTCTGAAGAACTTTAGGAGTTCGGATTGAACGATTAAGACCATTTTTTGAGTTTGTTAATTCAGATGAGATTTGGGAAAACTGTGGTTTCGCTAATGTATTTCATTTCATTATCCCACAGAAAATCGAGATCTAAAGTAAACCAAAAGCGCATCCACCAATCTATAAGCAAAATGATTATAGATCAGCGCTTCTCACATTGTGGGTTGCGACCCGGCACTGAGTCGCAGTAAAATTCTTCTGGGTCGTGGAAAAATATGCAAAATCAAGTTTGCCTCATTTAGTACAGTTTTAAATCAAGATAATGAATATTATTTCAATTTGTTTTTCCTATATAATTATTTTGCAATTTTTGTCTTTCAAAGAACCAAACAATAAATAACAATTGAGAATTTTCCTGTTAATAAATACTTTTTCTGCACGAAAATTTCAAAATGACGTTCTTCTTTTTTTGGTTTCTCGTGAAATTCTTCATTATAAAATGAGATTTTAGGAGATATTTCCTTAATTTTACGAAATATCCATCGTCCCTAACGTGATTTACAGAAACTTAAATATTTCCATCGATATCCATTGGATTATGTTTTGTTTTAGTGGATATTTCATTGAAATTCCGAACAAAATCTCCGAAAAATCCAATATAGAACAAGTAAAAGATAAATCAATATTCATTTAAGAAACTTATTTATATTTTGAAAAATGTAGCCAATATCTTTGCATTTCTCTTTTTCGCATGGATATCTCATGAAGAATCTTGAAAACTTTTCTCAACAGTTTTGTTAAAACAAAGGAGAATAGAATTGAACATCCAACCAATTGGGAAAATTCTCAATGCAGTTTGAATGAATTTGAGAGAATTTTTGATCCCCCTTTTAATTATTCTCTCTCTAGAATCTTCAAGGTTTCAACGTGATTCTTAATTGTTCACAATTTTTTGACTACTCGCTGTGTTTCTGATATAGCAGATTTACTGGTAACATCTTTCAATTGATGAGCATAATATTCTCATTGTTCACCATCATAATTTTACTAGGACTACGTCATTCAGTGAGTAAATTTGTCCAAAACAAATAATATCCTAGCGAGCGGCATTACAAGACATGCAAGTATTAAACAACCATAACTGTAATATAGAGATGTCGATGGTGAGAAAAGTCCTTGAAATGACCTTGGATATCAAATTCAAGGTCGAAATGAGGTGAACAGTTTTCACTTGAGCAGAAACGTCAAATAAAAACTGAAGTAGATTTTTATCGTTGTTTCAGATACAAAGAAGCTGCGGTGAGAAGATCAAAGATAATGCGTGATACGCCAATGTCGAAAGCTGATTTATTGACTTTCTGGGTGGAGTACGCCATCAGAAACAAAGGTGCAGAATACTTGAAAGTTTCATCTTTGAAATTGAACTGGTGTCAATATCTTCTGTTGGACGTGATGGGATTCGTTCTTCTTTTAACGTGTCTAGTGATCATTACAGTCAAATTCATTATGAGACACTTGTTGTATTTTTATGCCAAACATAAAAATAAAGTTAAAACATCGTAAGCCAATTTGTTTGGGAATTTCTGGTATTCACAGTATTGTCTTAAAACATGAAATTAGAAGATTTGTGCAACCTCACCTGGGTTCTTCCAAAAATGGGTTTCGCGCTTGCGCAGTTGTAGCGCGTTGGGGCGTCTGTTTAACGTATCTAAAGAGAGAGAGGACCGTGGTGACGAGGAAGCTTGCAAAATTCAATTGATAATATACAAAACAATCAACGGAATGGTATATAGAAAATATGATTAGTTCGTTTTGGCTTACCGCTAATTGCCATGCGATAACATATCGAGTATCGATTGTTAACAACAAATTATCCTGTCACTCTCCACATTGTTGAAATTTCCTGCAATTGGGAGATCTGCTTCGTGTGTTTACTTTCTGATAATTTTCATATCTCCAAGTGTTCTTCCGAATGAATTGAATGTAGACAAAACTGATATTCCTCATTTCGGCTCTTATTATATCGATTTGAATTATCTTGATGAAAACATATAAAAAAATTTAATCGACCCCGGTCAAAAGAAGATAAAAATTAATCGAGAGATATCATTCATCAGTTGTCTAAAAACATTCGACAGCGATGTTGTATCTCAAGAAAGCTGCAGTTGCAGTCATCCTCACATGCAACTGTATATTAGCTGCTGATATACTGGTTATAATGAATTACATATCAAGAAGTATGCATCACGCTGGTGTAACCATGAGCGATATTCTGGTGGAAAAAGGACACAATGTTACTTTAGTGTCAGCCTATAAAATTGACAAAGAACAGAAATTTCAACATATCTATCTGTCAGGTCTTGTAGGAAGTTATGACTGTAAGTACCTAACACAAAAATAAATTTTTAAACCTTTTGGAAATTCTTCAGATGAAACGATTGACTTTTCGAATTTTGGTGGCAATACGTATAAGCAAATGTACGACTATGCCATCCTTGGTAATGATATAGCGAACAAAACTTACAGAAATCCGAATTTCCAGAAGCTTTTGCAATCGAAACAGACATTCGATCTCGTCATTCTAGAAAATATATATTCGGAATCCTTATTTTATGTGTCAGAGATTTTCGAATGTCCTCTCTTACTATATTCATCGTTGTTCCCAACTTTTTATTCGAATCTTCCACTCGGCAATCCAGCAACTCCTTCCTATATACCAGACGTGTTGAGTGACGCAACAAGTGATATGACATTTTTTGAACGTCTCGACAACACTATAAGATTCCTGATCAATCAATTACTCTTATATGGAATAGTATTCCCGAAACATGATGCTATTGTAAAGGAAAACTTTCCTGATGCTCCCCATATCAGTACTTACTATCACAAGCCGTCGATGATACTTCTGAACAGCAATCCGGCCGTGGCTGATCCAGTTCCTCAAGTACCAGGAATGATTGAAATCGGCGGTTTTCATATTAGGCCACCGAAAGCCCTACCGAAGGATTTACAGCACGTTATGGATGAAGCAATTAACGGAGTTGTATATTTTAGTTTAGGATCGAATTTACAAAGTTCCACTTTACCTCAAGAATTTCTAGAATTTCTCTTTAAAGTTTTGGGAAAATTGAATCAAACTGTGTTATGGAAATTTGAGAATGAAAACCTCTCTGGAAAACCGGATAATGTAATTATACGGAAGTGGATGCCGCAGACTGATATTTTAGGTTTGTTGCCATTTGGTTATACTTGTTTTTTAAAATATAATTGCAGCCCATAAGAATGTCAAGGTGTTCATAACGCATGGAGGATTCCACGGAATGTTGGAAACAGTTTTCTATGGTGTCCCATGCGTTTGCCTTCCAGTGTACGTTGATCAAGTGATGAATTGTAAAAGAGGAGCATCTTATGGTATTATGGAGTGGATTGCACTCAAAGATTTAACTGAAACCAGATTTGAAACAGCATTGCTGCAAGTGTTAGAGAATCCACAGTGAGTACTTTCATTTTGTCCGCATAACATATTGAAAGAGTTTAATTTAAACTACAATAATATTGATAATAATTGAATGTGCGAGTTTGCGCACTTGTTTGTTCTCTGCATTTGGATGACGTATCAATACAACTCTTGAACCCATTTTTATCAATTCATGTTCTCGTTCATTCACAAAATGATAATGATGATTCAGAAACACTCAAACAAAATGTGTAACGTTGTGAAATAAAATGAAAAATTTTGCAACATGTATTAGAATCAACAACTGGTACTGCTATGACATTTCTCGTAAACAGACCAAACAACATCTCCAACATGTCATGGACGAGTTAGTTTCCTCAACTATACCATTCCACATGCATGATATCTGAAACAAGTGGAGTACGAACAGTCCACGCAGAAAACGAAGTTGATAACTTCGATTATCTTACAAAAATTCCTGCAACTTTAACTAGGTTCTTTCAAAAATGTATTTGACGCCATTAAAACAAATTTAAAATGAACCAAATGACAAAGCCCTTACCTATATAAACGCTTCATTATCCTATCTTTCATTCTGTTTTTATTATAATATTATAATTTTTTTTATCGATGAAAACCTTACTTTTATACATAATCTTTATCGTCACTTTTTGAAGTAGTCTAACCATGCAACGTTTCACTTGGTTGTTCTGTCAATATCATCAAAGCATGATGCATGGTCCTCCCATAGATTTGAATATAGTCAGGAAAGTGACTATTCGTTGTTTCAGGTATAAAAAAGCTGCAGTGAGACGATCCAAAATAATGAACGATACACCTTTACCGAAAGCTGATCTATTGAATTTTTGGGTGGAGTACGCTATCAGAAACCAAGGAGCAGAATACTTGAAAGTTTCATCGTTGAAACTGAAGTGGTTCCAATATTTATTATTAGACATTTTAGGATTCTCGCTTCTTTGTATGTCTTTTGTAGTCATTATTCTGAGAATCATTATAAAAAAACTCTCATCTATTTTTGATATGTTCAGAAATAAAGTAAAAATGTCTTAGAGGACTACATTTATTCGAGACGAAGTCGTTGGATCATAATCATTTTCCTCGTTGTATAGTGACGACATCTTGTGGCCAAAAGCCCAGTCAACACTTTACCGTTCTAGAAAACTGCAATTGCCGATGCTATGTATCGCTCACAGTAGCGATGTGGCCCGAGTTGGCCACTCGGGTTTCCGCTAACTCGAGTTAACCCGAGTTGAAAATTGTCTAACTCGTGTTCAACCCGAGTTACCGAAATCGAGTTAGGTTCGCGATTTTAAAACACGCAATACTAAATTCAAATACTTTGGGTTCGTAGATTTACGATTCTAACATTTAGAAGTTTTTTAGGTTTGGGGTTGCAGTGGTCAAGTTTCTAATTATTAGGATATCATAGTAACCACTACTAGTCAATTTTATGACCCACAAAAGTATTATAATTCATTGAGACGCTGTTAGAAAAAGGTTCATTAACATATGATTCTTATTCTTAAAATGCTTTCCGCTAACTCGAGTTAACCCGAGTTGAAAATTGTCTAACTCGAGTTCAACCCGAGTTACCGAAATCGAGTTAGGTTCACGATTACGCACTGTCGTAGGGGTTAGAATAGTTTCAACCCGACTCGACAAACCTCGTTTAAACTCGAGTTAGAATAATTGCAGCTCGGGCTGGAGAATCGACTTGATACATCTCTAATCTCAGAGCCTCATCGCTGTTCACAATTATTAGTGATTTGGGCGTCAAGTTGACAAATGAAAAATATTGAATCACTTCAATATTAATCGCTCTTCTATTTCTTCAAATCAGTCACGAAAACATTACACGCAATTATGCGAAAAATCTCCGGAGCATATGGATATAAAACTATTCAATGCTCTTCTCATTGACATCAGAAATGAAAACACTATGACCGAATTCAAAACAAAAGTAAAGAATCTGCTTGCATCGGGAGGTTACTACAACCTGAATGAATATTTTGAGGTGTGTCAGACTTAAAATTCTGAAGTTTTGTGGGTTTTTGTTATGTTTACTGTGTATTTATTTTTTTTGTGTTTTGACATGTCCCATCCCTTTTGTGATCTTCGCGATTACAATCATTATTATTGAAAAAAAAGTTCTTGTTGCTATGTTTCAATCCGAAAATACCGAAATTGGTAAAAACAAAAAAAAATTCTATGAATCAATTCGCATAAAACGTAGATATTTCAGATTCTGATTCTCGAAAAACAATTCACCATGAAATAAGGATAAGGACACAAAAAACAGTTAACCAACGTTGCACAACGTTAGATATTGTCAATCTTATGATAATTTTGTTATCTGTAAGTGTTCCGAATATTCATTTAACCTAATCTCGACCGATATCCCAGACTTTGCACTATAACCAGGATCGTACTTCATTCTTCATCAGGACGGTATAACTCCAGAGAAAAAGGCACATTACCTAGTTGAAACGATCCTGGTTATCAAAAAGATAACAATCATGTTACAAATCTTGAGCGTTAGTTCTGTAAAAGATTCTCATTAGAAATGTTGCTTTTCGCCAAACTCAGTTTACCATTTGTTCTAACAATTGTCATCAATGGGGTATCAGCTGCAAATATATTGGTCATCACCCATTTCATATCAAAAAGTATGCACCTTGATGGAACAGCCATCAGTGACATTCTAGTGGCACGGGGACACAATGTCACTCTAGTATCAGCTTACAAAATTGACGGTGCTAAGAAGTTTCAACATGTTCATTTATCAGACGTTGTTAAAGCCTTCGACTGTGAGTACCTTCAATTTGATATACACATAAACAACAACCCCTTCCCATAGTTGAAGCTGTTGATTTCTCTACAACTGGTGGTAATCCATATAAGCAGATTTACGATTACAACTTGATCGGCATGGATATAGCCAACAGGACATACAAAGATCCAAATTTTCAAAAACTCCTACATTCGAAGACGAAATTCGACCTTGTTATCCTAGAAACAATATATTCCGAATCCTTGTTTTACGTTTCCGAGATATTCAAAACTCCACTACTACTTTACTCGTCGTTATTCCCAACTTTCTGGTCAAATCCTCCAGTTGGTAATCCAGCACCTCCTTCGCATGTACCAGACTTGTCGGCTCATTCAACAACTGAAATGACGTTTCTCGAGCGACTTGATAACACCATACGATATCTGATCACTCATCTGCTTTTACATTGGTTAATATTACCAGGACATGATGCTATTGTAAAGGAAAGCTTTCCCGATGCTCCCGATATCAGTACTTACTACAATAAGGCTTCGATGATACTACTCAACAGCAACCCAAGCGTAGCTGATCCAATACCAAAAGTACCAGGAATGATCGAAATCGGTGGCTTCCACATCCGACCCCCGAAACCATTGCCAGAAGAGTTGCAAACCATTTTGGATAGAGCAAAAGAAGGAGTTGTATATTTTAGTTTAGGTTCAAATTTGAAAAGTTCAACTCTACCACGCAGTACCATTGAAGCAGTTTTGAATGTTCTAAGAAAGTTGAATCAAACTGTTTTATGGAAATTCGAGAAAGAAAACCTTCCTGGAAAACCAGACAATGTAGTTATACGAAAGTGGATGCCACAGAATGATATTTTAGGTTAGTTTCAAAATGATTCTTGAAGTTGTCAACTATTCAGGTTTTTAGCTCATAAGAATGTCAAAGTATTTGTAACACACGGAGGATTTCATGGAATGTTGGAAACGGTTTTTCATGGTGTTCCTTGTGTTGGTCTACCAGTCTTCGTGGATCAAGTGATGAATTGTAAACGAGGACAAATGTATGGCTTCACGGAATGGTTGAAACTCAAAGATTTGACGGAAATAGAATTTGAAACGGCGTTACGGAAAGTATTAAATAATGCGAAGTGAGTAATTCACCAGTGGTACCATCTCAAGGAAATGGAAATGTTTCCTATTTGTCTGGAGTTGTGTCAGTTGTCACACGTTTTCATTTTGAATGCAACAGTCAACATATGAATTCATTCAATGGATGATGGTTGTGAATTCAGAAACAGTTTTTTTATGGACTTCATGGTTTGACAAAAAAGAAACAATTATCGATATTTGAATTCATTCTATTTGGGAATATTTTAAAAATGAACATTTTATTGACTGACAGATTTTTCATTGACGTTGGAAGGGGATGGACTTTTATTTCAAAAAACGAATATCGTTAAAGAAGATCAACTAGAACTTCTCTTTTGGTTTCTGTTCTAGATATAAAGAAGCAGCAATGAGACGATCAAAGATAATGCGCGACACGCCTTTATCCAAAGCGGATCTATTATCTTTCTGGGTGGAGTACGCTATAAGAAACCAAGGTGCAGAATACTTAAAAGTTTCTTCTTTGAAGTTAAGTTGGTATCAATACCTCCTTTTGGATGTTATAGGATTCATTCTTTTGTGTGTCTGTTTGGCTACGATTCTAGTAGCTCTTGTTGTGAAGAAATTGTTATCTTTATGTACAAAAGAGAAGAATAAAGAGAAAACATCATGAACCGACGTGTTGAATTCATGTAAGTGGTCTTTCCCATCAGGAGGCTTTGATGGTTTCTCACTCAGAATCACTTGAAATATGCTGTAATATATAGGGTGATTATTTTCAGATAAGAAGGTAGCGTTTTGGTTCCTGTGTTTGCTCTTACAAGATGAAATAAATATCTAAAAGTTGAAATTTTTTTGGATTCAGTGTTTTCCATTATGAATCGATGAAAGTCCTCGTGGTATACCCTGAATATATGTACTAGTTGAGGAAACAGTGAGGAAACCCCGGAAAATGTCTGAGAATTAGCCAAAATAAAAAAACAAAATTCAAGTCCCTAGTAACTTTGAACGGGTGACCCATTGGTCTTCTTGAATTTGACCTTGAATCGCAATTTCAATGTCATTTCAAGGTCAACTCAATTTTTTAGAATTTTATACCGGATTCGAAAAAGAGAAGAGAATTTTACATTCGGATATTTTTTCAGATTTCCGATTAACGCGGCCCCAAGAGGTCAAATGAAGGTCGAAGTATAAAACCACAATATTTCATTGAAATCCGGAGAGACTTAAAACCTGCAATACTAAACTTCAAATACTTTGAGTTCGTAGATTTACTATTCTAACATTTAGAGGCTTTGTAGGTTTGAGGTTGCAGTAGTAAAATTTGTTTCATTCTAATTATTAGGATATCATAGAAACCTCTTATTATCTAGTTAATTTTATGACCCACAAAAGTATTATAATTCATTAAGAATCTGTTAGAAAAAGGTTCATTAACATTTGATTCTTATTCTTAAAATGTTCCGCTCGTCGGAACGAGAACACATATATATGTTGATGATGCGGGGTTGGGGTGATCGACGAAGATCATGTAGTGATTTCGCTGATCTTTTTGATACTACATTTCGAGTGGGAGGTATTGCTTTATCTGAATCAACGGTTTCAAAAACAATGTAACTTTAAAACGGATTTAGACTGTCGACAGCTACATATGAAGAAAACTCGTTAAATGTTTTATTAACCTTTATCGAAAATCCATTGGTCCAATTGGTCCTTTTTTTTTTGAAGGCAATTTGAATGCCGAAACATACGAACAATTACTACGAAAAGAGATAACTCCAGCAATACAAGCTGTAAAAATAGATTATTTTGAAAATACGTGGTTTCAACAAGACGGTGCTCCACGCTCCACCATATTACGGTGTTGAAGTGACAGGTAAGGGGAACTCACTCCAAAAAGCACTCCAAAAATGGGAGACTAGAGGAACTCGCCGCAAAAGCACGTCAAAAAGAACAGAGGTCTTCAATGTCCACGTCGATGTTCATAATCTCGCCAGACCTCGATGTAATGCTGAAGCGGCATACTTTCACCTTCATTTGACCTCCAGGGTCGAGTTATCTTTAGATCTGCGAAGATATCCGATCGTGACATTCTTCGCTTTTTGGATTTGAGTATAAGAAATAGGGCTTCTTATTTTAAAAAAAATTGAGTTGACCTTGAAATGATCTTGAATTTGAGGTCAAATCAAAGGTCACCATCGGATCTCCAGTTCAAAGTTACTGGGGACATGATCTTCGTTTTTTCATTATGAATAATTCCGAGGAATTTTCGGGGTTTTCCTCACACTATGTTTATACTGGCAATAATCTAGCGTACTTTGGTTATTTCAGGCATGTTGAATAACTTGCACTTTTCGGAGTATATACATATGATCGACTTTAATGATTTGGTGGTATATTTGCATTGATGGAGCAAAGTTCAATTTCAGCCCTCACAATTTGTTTGTGTGATTGATTTGTTGGTTACAGCTGTATCCCGAAATTACGCAAATATTGCAACAGGACGTTTATTTACATTTACGATTTATTTCTATCTGTTTTTCTTTACGCATCTCGAGCACATGACCGTGTTATTGGGAAAGCATTAATTCATTCACCTAGCGAGAATAATTTGCTACCACACTATTAGATCTTCCATATTGGATATTTTGTATTCGTAGTCTTACTCTTATATTTGAATACCGGTTAGATCAAATTTTTCCTCTAAAGTTTTAGTTGCTGTATCAACATCAGTTGAGTATATGCTTTTGCAATATTCACTGCTATCAAGTGTTAACGATGAATGCTTTTATCATTCCCATGATTTCAATGTTAAAAACATATAGTAAATGTGATTTAAATGATATTGAATATAGCACTAATTCATCAGAGAGAAGAAATATTTGTCAATGAAAGCGCAAAAGTCGGAATATTTCTTATTTCTCACATAACATTTCCGACTTCACTGCGGTATAAGTTACATACTTGGAAATTTTGTTCAAATCAAAAAATTGTTATATCCAATAATATACCGAATTGACTCGAACCCGAAACACTAATAATGCTGGGAAAACCCAAAATCTTTCAAAGTTACGATGTTTTCTCCTATGTGAAATATGAAATGTTCTTGTAAATGTACTTACTGCTTTGGAAATTTTGAACAATGACATCATTCGATATGTATTCGGTCTATTGTTTGTTCATTTATCAAGAGGATCCGATGAGGTGCAACAACCTTGCGCATCAATGGGCGAATCCCTTCGTACAATACAAATGCAACCTATTGGATTTTCCCAATGGGTATTTCAATAGAATTTCTCTAGAACCAAGGTGAGGTTATTCGGGAACTTATAACAAATGAGACTCCGTATTAAGCAGAAGAGATGCAACAGTTGTTGGAATTGAATTATGACAACGTGCGGCACAATCTATAAAAAGCACATGCACAGTTTTGAGTTTCGTACGAAATAGTTGATAGTGAACATGTTATTGGTTTCGTTAGTTTCTGTTATCTTCTTGGTGGAAAACGCATTCTGTGCAAATATTCTAATCATCATGCATTTTTTATCGAAAAGTTTGCATATGGGTGGCGTCGTAATGAGTGATATCCTAGTGGAGAAGGGACATAATGTTACCCTTGTAACAGCTTACGAAGTTGAAGGGTCCAAAAAGTTCCAACACGTGCATTTATCGGATAGCATGCAAGCCCTTGATGGTGAGTAATGTAATTTTAATCATCTTCACTAATCTTACTTTCACATACAGCGATAACAACTGACTCCAACTTCTTCAACCTCTACATGAATCCATACATCGTATCTTACCGTTATAACTTAGTGGGTTTGGATGTATGTAACAAAACATTTCGAAATACAAAATTCAAGCAACTTCTCACTTCGGGACAGAAGTTCGATCTCGTTATCCTGGAAGCCGTCTACGCTGATTCACTGTTCTACGTATCAGAAATTTTCAACGCACCCCTCCTCCTCTATTCCTCACTATTCCCTACTTTCTGGTCGAATCCCCCGGTCGGTAATCCAGCTCCTCCGTCTTATATCCCCGACATGATGTCCCACTACTCGAGCGAAATGACATTTTTTGAACGACTAGACAACTCCATCAGATTTCTAATTAATGAGTTGCTCCTTTACGGTCTGGCTTTACCCGCTCACGATGCCATCGTGAAGGAAAATTTTCCGGGAGCCCCCGATATCGGAAATTACTACCATAAGGCTTCGATGTTACTTTTGAACAGTGATCCGAGCGTAGCGGATCCAATACCAAAAGTGCCAGGAATGATTGAAATTGGCGGTTTTCACATCAGACCGCCGAATCCGTTGCCGAAGGATTTACAGAAGATCATCGAGGAAGCCAAAGAAGGAATTGTATATTTCAGCATGGGATCGAACCTTAAAAGCTCACATATGCCGCGCGAAATCGTTCAAGCCTTTTTAAATGTTTTCGGAAAGTTGAAGCAAACGGTTCTGTGGAAGTGGGAGGATGAAGAGCTTCCGGGTAAGCCGGATAATGTTATTATCAGGAAGTGGATGCCACAAAACGATATTTTGGGTAATGGAAACGCTTCGCTCGTAATGCATCTCATTGAGTTCCACTAATTGCAGCACAAAAAAACGTTAAATTATTCATCACACATGGGGGTTTTCATGGAATGTTAGAAACTGTGTTTTACGGAGTACCTTGTGTGTCTCTGCCGGTTTTCGTTGATCAAATGATGAATTCGAGGAGGGGTGAAAAGCTGGGTTTTATGGAATGGATGCCTTTTCAGGAATTCACGGAAAGTAAATTTGAGGAAGCTGTAAGGAAAGTTTTGGATGATCCTAGGTGAGTCCAGTACACACGAGCAAACAAACTCAGACCTTCATCAATGCTTTAGGTACAAAGGAGCAGCCATGAAGAGATCGAAGATAATGCGCGACACTCCTTTACCCAAAGCGGATTTGTTGGCTTTCTGGGTGGAGTACGCTATAAGAAACAAAGGTGCAGAATATCTGAAAGTTTCTTCTCTTAAGCTGAGCTGGTATCAGTACCTGCTTCTAGATGTTGTAGGTTTCATTCTCTTGTGCCTTGTTCTAATAACGACAATATCAATTATCATCTCGAAAAAGTTGTTTTCTATATGTGGAACGAGGAAAAATAAACGGAAAACATCATGAATTGAAGTATTTTTCCCAACTTGATGACCGTAATTGAACTTTTCAATGGTTGCAAGTATTAGTCTTCAGTTGTTTCAATATTTAAAATAAAATTCATTAACTTAATTCGTCATTTAGCAGACTGAGATGATTATTTCTCTTCCTGATTGAAAGATCTTGAATGAATCTCATATTTTCGATTATGCCCTGTAACCAGCTGTCGGAGCCTTCTTAATGCAGAAGATTTCCGAACGCTCCAAATAACTGAAAAAAGCGACAAAAGTCCATTTCTTTGGGAAAATTGTTCTAATCGTCATCTGGAATGAGTGACAATGTGAATTTTAAGTTCGTCAAGATATGTATTTTTTTCTCAGTTTACCAAAAATAAAACATTATGAAAAATATGATTTTCATCAAAAATTTACCATCACTAACTGGAAGCGAAATGATACATGACGATGAATATCATTTTGTTCGATGATCATCAAGAAGATCATCATCACTGATAGCAAATTTGAACCTTCAAGCATAGATCCGTTCAATTCTTCCTGAATGACCCTCAGCCCCCAAATTATTACTAAGTCATTGTCCCAAAATATGAACTTGTTTTATAAAAGTCTCTAAACGTCTACGCGTTTCCGCCATTTGTCAAAAATCATGATTTTTTTTATCGTATAACCCATTAACCTGGGTTCAAGTGCCAGAATGCTCAGGTCGCACAAGTGCCTCTGGCATGACCTAACAATATAGCCGGACCAATGGCTTTACGTGCCTTGCGAAGTGCGATGGCATTAGCAAATCAAGTTGGAATTTACAGGGATTCGAACCCGGTTTTTCTGGGTGCTGCCAATATTATGATAACTATGAAAATGATTATTTTGAAAAATTATGACATCACCTTATTCATCACTGAACTGATTGATATGAAGATTTTAAATTAACCAAGTTTTCAATTTGGTGAAAATATTTCTTTTGACATTCAAGAATATACGGGCTGAGTTTTTTAACTTGAGACATGCAAATTACTCGGAAAGGATGCAATATCGGAGAAAATTTTTGAGACGAAAATTGTGAGGTTTTGAGGCGGAAATTGAATGACGACCTTGAGTGTGACCTTGAACCCCGTTTTCAAGGTCAAATGAAGGTCAACTATGTTTTTTTACGGATTCGCAACCTGTGTGAAAAATTACGATTTTTTTTGGGAGAAGTTTTTTATATGTCTAGTTTTCCCGGTAGAGGGCGCCAAATTTTGAGACGGTTTGTTCTTGAATTTGTTTGGTGGGACTCATACTTGCTCCATTTCTCCATTAACATACGCCATTTCAAATTGATTTTGAAAAACGCTTTGTTTTCAATATGCGGAAGTTCAAGGGGAAATAATACGAATCCCGAACTTTTCACTCAATAAAGTGCTGTTCATTTAGAATAAGAGCGCAGTGTACTCAGAGTAAGTATGACTCCCTCCAAACAAAATTTAAGTACAAACTTTCCTAAAAGCTGGCGCCCTCTACCGAGAGAACTGGACATTAAAAAAAACTTCTCCCTCAAAAAAATCGTAACCCTTCACACGCAGGTTGCAGATCCGTAAAAAAATAGGGATTTTCATTTGAAAAATCCTAGTTGACCTTTATTTGACCTTGAAAACGAGGTTCAAGGTCAAATTTGCAGTGTAATTTCCCTCTCGAAACCTTACAATTTTTGTCTCAAAGATTTTCTCCGATATTGCGTCCCCTTCGAGTAATTCGCATGTCTCAAGTTGAAAAACTCACCTTATATAACATGCGTATATTAGTTTTCAAAATAAGTTTTGAAAAACAGCTGAAAATTTTTATTCTGTTTCTGGATCAATAGCATTTTTGTTGTATTGGATATTACACATTTCAAAGATGTTGCGTTTCGTATCGTTTGTTTTAATTTTAATCAATGAAATTTTCGAATCTTCAAAATCAAATTGATGTACATTTTTTATAGCGTGTTGAGCTCGAGACATTTGTCGTTTCTCTTTACAGAATATTTATGTTCATATATTCGTTCACTTATGAATTGTTTTGTTTTTTTATATTAATTTAATCGCCTTCTTCACAATTAATTTCATAAACCGTATGTGTGATTTTACTTGGTTCTGATTTCGTCTGAAAGTCTATTCAATAATCATTTGGAATATGACCTACTTGTACGTTGTATCATTCAAGACATTGATTGATTTTTTTAACAAATTTTTTGTGTATTTTATACCAACATATTTTTTTTCGCTATTTGAATTTTGTTTTATATAACTAGATTGGTTATAAATAAAGTTAAATTTAGTTTAACAATTGGTTTGACATAATTTGTTTTTTGAAATTTCCCTTGTGGTTTGTATCTCTACACTGGATAAGATAGTTTGATTCATCTGCCAATCAAACTATTTACAACTTCTTTTTCCGAATAAATTTGGAATATCCGATTCAAAATGGAAATACCTTTTCAATTTTTCAATATAATTGTGAATTTTCTTTCAATATTTGTATTATTGAATTTTTTCAATAATTCATTTATTTTATCTTTATGAATATACAAGAGGCAACCATCAATATAACGTTCCGAAAACGATGGTTTATGATTCGGTGATGTTAGAATTCCATTTTCTGTTCCTTCTAAAACAAGATTGGCCATAGTGTTTCAAATGTTTGATAGTAAAAGTTATTTTTGAAACTAAGAAAAGGTGGAAACTAAACAGAATTTAGTAGTTTTTATGAATTCATTCTTGATAAAAGTGTATGAAGTTCTATTTGGTTCCACTTTTCTGCAGTCCAATGTCTATAGGAATGTTTTTAAATAGGGAAACAGCGTTCAGTGAACCTAGTATAAAATCCTCCGGCGTTTGATGTTATTTTATGAAATTATGAAAGTACCATGAATCTTCAATAAAATATTCAGTTTTTCCAAAAATGTGTGAATACTTGGAAGATATGATTATAATTAAAAGCTTGTATAATCAGAATTCTTATACTTGACAAAGAGCGAATACCTCGAGAATGCAGGCATTCGTTTTCTAAAATGAATCTGTGTAAATCTCAAATCTTCACTTGATAATTAAAGATGGATTTACATCAACCATCACTTATCAGAAATTTTTGACCACTTCTCGGCATGAAGCGTACAAAATGGTCTGAACTTTTTCGGTTATCCGCTTCCGTTGACCAAGACTGTACATACTTTAATTCTATTTTTCGAAAGGAATTGAAAAGAACTACATAATATTTTTATATTGTTGAAACAGTTCTATAACCTCTAAACCTAATTGTTTGGATTTTTGTGATATTTTTGACGATTGAATTGCTCCTTTTTGAACGGCAAAATAATTTATGGTAACGATTGATAGGGATATGTCTGACATATTTATAACTAAACGGGGTTGACCTCAGGACAGTGTTCCGGGTCCGCTCAAAGTGGCTGAGCGACCGTTGACTAGCGTCATTGGAATGTTTGAATAGGGATGCAAATGATACATCGATGTTTGTCAAACATCGATATATCGTTCATGAACACGATGTTTCAATTGACAATACGTCGTCGATACCTCGTGCATATTAGTCAAAAATATCGACATCGTTCCTCAATCTGTTTGAGAACATCTGTGTGTTCCAAAAGTTTTTAACACTATTAATATCAAACGCATAATGACAAAAAAATAGTCTTTCGCGTCATAACTGCATAAGACAACGTTTTCTAAAGGAATAATATGGAGAATATTCGGAGATTAAGAAACCACTGTGGAACATTCCTGACCACATCCACTATCCTTTAATCCTGGATTCAAACGAATTCGAGATCAAAATAAAGTTATGCTACTTAAATGAATAAACACAGGAACACGAATCACCTGATCGACAAGTACATCAGATAAATTTGACATAAGTATGGAAAAATCATGAGTGATGCGCAAGAACAAGACAAGACAAGAACTCTTGTCTTGCGATGGCAAGATCTTGAGAAATATTCATCTTGTCTTGGTCTTGTGACCAAGATTTGGCAAGAATCTTGTCTTGTCTTGTTCTTGCGTTGTTAATAGTCAAGATCATGAAATTTCAAAGTACAGTCATATTTATCCTCAACAAAAAAATGAAAAAAAAAAGACGTGGAGAAGTGAACACACAGTTCTCCCAGAGAACCCGAAGACACTAACATTCTCCAATGGGGAAAAAATAATCAAAAAACTTATCCAACTATTGCTAAAATGGCTAAGGACATTCTTTGCACACCAGCTTCCTCAGTGCCAGTAGAGAGATTATTTTCTGCTATTTCTATGGTGATCAATAAAAAAAAGAACCCGATTATCTGATGATTCTTTAGAAATGCTGGTCTGCATGAACTCTTGGGGAACAAACTCTCTTCAAAACGAAATTTGTTACGGTGAGTTTTCATAATTTCTTTTAGAATGAGTTAAACTAAAAATAATTTCGAATTCAATATAAAATATTTGTTATCAGGATATGGAAAAAAAATTTTTACTTCATTCCGATTATATTTCAAATTTTGTGCAAAAGATAGAATGAAAATATTTTACGTCAAAGTTTTTATAACCCGAACTGTGTTTTTATTTAATTGTTTCACCTTAACTACCTGCCTGGCATTAAAATTAGTAGGTTAAATATTAGAAAAATATCGTTATAATTATTAAAAATTAGATGTACCAATTTAAATGACACGTACGGACACATCATTTTTTTTAACTTGTTTATTTTTTTCTTTGATAGTTAGTTTTTTTTAAATTATATATTACAAAAATATTATCAGAAAATCTTATTGAAACTATGATTGTTTGTAGAGTGAAAAAAGAAAAATTATTTTTTAAATTGAATTCTGCAGTAAAATAAGTGCAATTAATTAGATATTATTAATTCAGTGTAAATAGTTAAAATAGTGAGTAAAATATAAAAAACCATTAAAAATTACTATAAAAATCTGGATAAGATCATAATTTTTACTTTAATTTTGAGATAAGTGTTTAATGCATAAATTTGCACATAAATTTATATGCAATTAAGCCTGCTTGACTATTATAACTTAAAATTTTTAATATCAGAAATTTACTAATAAACCAAAAGATGGTGAACATAATTCTATAATAAAAAATTAGTTTTACGGGGATTCATTTAAATATTAATACGAAACGCGCATAAAAAAATGTCATTAATAAGTCATAACTCAATAGAAACTAATTGAAAATCTTTACTCATTGGTGAATACTCAATATTAAAAAAAAAATGTTTACCAAGACAAGACAACATTTTTGGGATTCTCGATAGGTTTTGTCTTGGTCTTGTCTTGAATTTCAAGACCAAGAATATCTTGAGTCTTGGCGCATCACTATGAATAGTTAAACCATAAAACAGTTGAAAATATATTATCCACATCAATAATTCAAAGAAATAAAGATTTTCTAATAACAAAATATTGTTTTCATAATCGAGAAATAAATATTCTACATCCATAAAAAGCTGCAGATGTGAACACTTTAAAAATATGGTGTTTTTCCTTTCAAAGTAAAAAACATCGGTAAAACATCGATATATCGTTCTTTTTCAACGATGTATTTTCACATCGATGTTTTTTTTGCAAGCATCGATGTCTAGAAATACCTATCGATGTTTCTCACAAGGATGTTGCAGCCCTATGTTTGAAGGACAACCTCGCTAAAAGGCTGCCCCATTCGAAGAAGAAGAGAGTGCTGTTTCATCGAGAAAATGCAGAGTATCGCAAATATATAAAAACGGTGGCGCAATTGCATAGCTGGGGCTTCGAATCACTTGCGCATCCACCGTATTTTCCAAATCTAGCTACCCGTTTTCTGCTCTCTTACTCCCTGGACAGAAATTTGGAGCTGACAGCGAATTAATTGCCAAAACTGGAGCATTTTTTCGAGCTTATGTCAAATTGTACTACAAAAAAATATCAGAAATTCGGAGAGCACCGGTAGACGAACAGTAGTTTAAGTTCGAATTGAATAGGATAAATGTTCGGGAGACACAGTAAACTGAAAATTTTTATTCATGATAAGGAAATAAAACTGTTATTAATCGATAAATCAAATGATAAACGGTGTAAACGAATCGACAAGGACATCATTCATTACTATCTGGTTTTATTATTCATTCATTCATCTAACGAGATACAATACAACGTTGCGACTCAATGGGTGGGTGTCCTCATACAATAAAAATACAACATATCCGTTTTTCTGAATGGGTGTTTCAAGTTTGATTCGTCGGCACCTGAAATTTAGAAACATAAAACAAATAGGACTTTGTACAGATCAAGAGTCGTATCGGAGTAATTGGGATGCAATTGTGACAGCGGCGGTTAGTGAAATTGTTACGCAATCTAGAAACAACACGTTTGATGGTACTCAGTTCGACACAAAGTAGTCGATGGTGAACATGTTACTACTACGAAGAAGTTTACCGATAATTTACATTGTTTTACTCGTGGAGAAAGTATCATGCGCGAATATACTTATCATCATGCATTTTTTATCGAAAAGTCTACATATGGGCGGCGTCGCAATGAGTGACATCCTAGTGGAAAAGGGGCATAATGTTACGCTTGTAACATCTTACAAAGTTGATGGTTCAAAAAAGTTCGAACACGTCCATTTGTCGGATACCATTCAAATATTCAATTGTGAGTAACGCAATATTAATCATCCAATCTGAACTTACTATTCTGTACAGCTACTGAAACTGACCCCTATCTCTTCAACTTCCAAATCAATCCATATTTAGTACCGTACCTATTCAACTCAATGGGACTCGATTTATGTAACAAAACGTTTCAAAATGAGAATTTCAAGCGGCTTCTAGCTTCGAAGCGGAATTTCGATCTTGTAATCGTGGAATCAGTCTACGCCGATTCCTTGTTTTACGTATCAGAAATTTTCAACGCACCCCTCCTCCTGTATTCCTCAGTATACCCTAGTTTCTGGTCTAATCCTCCAGTCGGAAATCCCGCCCCTCCGTCCTATATTCCTGACATAATGTCCCATTACGCGAGCGAAATGACGTTTTTTGAACGACTAGACAACTCCATCAGATTTCTAATTAACGAGTTGGTTCTTTACGGACTGGCTTTACCCGGCCACGACGCGATAGTGAAGGAGAATTTTCCGGGAGCTCCCGACATCGAAAATTACTACCATAAGGCTTCGATGTTACTTTTGAACAGCGATCCGAGCGTTGCGGATCCCATACCAAAAGTGCCAGGAATGATCGAAATCGGCGGTTTCCATATCCGACCACCGAAACCCTTGCCGAAGGATTTGCAGAAGATCATCGACGAAGCAGAAGAAGGAATCATATATTTCAGTATGGGATCGAACCTTCAAAGCTCACAAATGCCCCGCGAAACCGTTCAAGCAATTTTGAATGTTTTCGGTAAGTTAAAACAAACGATTCTATGGAAATGGGAGGACGAAGAGCTTTCTGGAAAGCCCGATAATGTTATTATCAGGAAGTGGATGCCACAAAATGATATTTTGGGTAATGGAAACGCTTCTCTCGTAATGCATTTCATTTGGTTGAACTAATTGCAGCTCAAAAAAATGTAAAATTATTCATCACACATGGAGGTTTTCACGGAATGTTAGAAACGGTGTTTTATGGTGTACCTTGCGTGTCTTTACCAGTTTTCGTGGATCAATTGACCAACTCGAGGAGAGGTGAGAAGATGGGTTTTATCGAGTGGATGCCCTTTCCAGAGTTCACTGAAACAAAATTTGAGGAGGCAGTACGAAAAGTTCTACAAGATCCTCGGTGAGATAAATTTTCATATACCGTACCACATTTTGACCATATATACCGCGTGTCCCAAAAGTATGGACACAGGAAAATCTCGGTAATTATGGGCGCTGGAAAAAAACTGCCAATAGAAAAGTTTCAGAAAATGAAACGGCGCATCTGATCACAACCTTAAATCTGACTTTGGAATTCACTTTCAAGGTCATTCTTCAAATTGGAACTCACCTTTTTTATCACGGGAGTGGTAAGGAGATAAAATTCCTTTTCCAACGATGTAAATATCATTGCAGTCAAATGTGGCCTGGAATTAGGAAATATGTAATTGGTCTTCTCGAGTCCACTAACTAAGAAAAAGTTTCAGACGCGTCTGATGGTGACCTCAAATTTGACCTTGGGGTTTGAAGATTATTTGAAGATGAGGTAACTTTTCTAGCAAAAATCTTCTATTTTATTACATAAACAAAAAGTAAAGAATCCAATCACAGAAATACGAAAGTAAAAAAAAAATTTATTCCTAATCTATGGAATTTTTGACCGGCCAGTGAAGGCGAGTCGTGGTGGAGTCCTTGTCCGGTCAGTGAGAGCGACACACAGGGGTGCCCTTTTGGAGTTTTTCCTCCAACAAAGTCAACGTTCATGCCCGAAATATGCCCCATTATTCACTTGACAATGACCCATACTATTATAAAATCCTGACACTGCCTTCTGGATCATATCATTTCGAATAGCCTAAATGACTGGAAGAATGCGTTGAGCCAATTCGTTATGAAGAAACCAAAATATTTGGAACAGATAACGGACGATTAACCAAGCGATAATTATCTTATCGATACACGAATATTCTCGACAGGTGAACTCTTTGACCCGAGATCAACTTTTACTTAACAATTAAGAATTTGACCGAAAATCAAGTTCGCGCCAAAAAACGCATCAGAATGGATTCAGACAAAATTTTGGTGTTTTCGGGATTGCCGGGCGCGAATTCGAGGATAAAAATGTGAAATTCAAAACAACGGATCACAGATGGCGAAAACGAACGCAATCACTTGGATTCAGTCGAAATATTACACGCAGGTGTTTTCGGGGTTGCCGAGAGAGTATCCGAGGTCAGAACTGGCATGGACCGGGGGAATCCGACTGTCTAATCAAAACAAAGCATTGCGATGGCCCCAGCGGGTGTTGACGCAATGTGATTTCTGCCCAGTGCTCTGAATGTCAACGTGAAGAAATTCAAGCAAGCGCGGGTAAACGGCTGTGTGTCGGGCTTATGTCCGGCATACGACCGGGGGACTATGGCCTATACACCGGAGTATCCCTTTAACTTGGTTTTAACCAGGTGGTGCCCCTTGGGTTGAAGGGTTTGTGAATAGATCGGCGCGGCGGTTACAACTCCACGGGGACTGGTTAGTAGTTGCCACAACCGCACTATGTGCTAGGTAGCGAAAGCTAGGTGTGCCTGGGGGGGCGGTCGTAACTATGACTCTCTAAGGTAGCCAAATGCCTCGTCATCTAATTAGTGACGCGCACGAATGGATTAACGAGATTCCCACTGTCCCTACCTACTATCTAGCGAAACCACTGCCAAGGGAACGGGCTTGGAAAAATTAGCGGGGAAAGAAGACCCTGTTGAGCTTGACTCTAGTCTGGCCCTGTAAGTGTTACCACTTTCAATTCGACAATCGTAGCTGCACAGCTTTGGCATGAATTTTCTCTTCAATTTTCTATTCCTATGGTTGGATCCCCCATTTTATATTTTAGTTATAGAACAGAAGATTTTTTTTAAGAAAGTTACCTTATCTTTAAATGATTTTTAAACCCCAAGGTCAAATTTTAAGTCACCATCAGATGCGTTTGAAACTGCTTCTTAGTTAGTGGACTCGAGAAGATCAATATTTCCTAATTTTAAAATTTGACCTTGAATTGACCTCCGGGACACATTTGACCACAATGATATTTATATCGTTGGAATGGGAATTTTATCTCCTTACCTCTTCCGTGATAAAAATGGGGTTCCAATTCATCAAAATCGATATGACCTTTGAATGACCTTGAAAGGCACCAGGCACCACTTAAAACAGCCTGTATTTCAGCAAGGTTTAAGTCCAAAATGTTGAAATATACATTTCTGAAAAGCCCTTTTAATTCACATTAATATGATGTATAACATGACCTATATTCCCTATTCAAAAACTAATAAGGGTAGCCACCCCGCTCAAGGGGTTGCTGTGTCACAACTTTTTAAGCGGTCAAAGTGTCCCCCTTCAATCAAAAATCGACTTGACTCAGGAATTTGGACCAATGTGCACGGTTCGCCCACAATTGGCGACGTTTCGTTTTCAAATAGTCATCCTGTATACAGGGTGTTTCAGTTAAGCGGTTACAAACTTTCAGGTTAGGTAGAGTACACCTATATGATGGGAAATCACATAGCAATGCATGGTCGGAAATGTCTTCCGAAGGAGCTTAAAATCTTAATCATTGGGAGTGTTTAAGTAGCTCAAAACGAACCGTGTTCAGAATCTCCCCTGAACAAAGCTCAATTTTCCCCACTTAACTGCTTCCAATGATGCAGATTTTAGGCTTAAAATTTAAGTTGAAGTCTAAGCTTTCTGAAGCCGTTAATGAAATGTAAAAAATAACAGTGAAAAGTAGTTGTTTGTTACTCCAAAGTCTAAAGCGCCCTCTATCGTCATTTTTTGAACTTCATGTTTAAAAATTTTTTTCAAGAAAATACTGATGAAAAGAATAATTTAAGCGAAAACCGCAATAAAATCGACCAATTTTTCCGTTTTTTATGATTATTTGAAACATTTGGCCCCTAAACTTCAACGGCGCCTATCTCCTTCGGAAGACATTTCCGACCATGCATTGCTATGTGATTTCCCATCATATAGGTGTACTCTACCTAACCTGAAAGTTTGTAACCGCTTAACTGAAACACCCTGTATATGGAATGATTTAGTCTCTTGGGTTCTCTTCTCAATAAATACGTATTCTTTTACTAGCGAGTTTTTACTGAATGAAATTCGCTGAATATCATTCCTCAACTGAAAATTTTTTATTGCCGTTTAATTCCAGATATAAAAAAGCCGTTGTAAAGAGATCAAAAATAATGCGAGACGCTCCGTTATCAAAGGCCGAATTATTAACATTTTGGGTAGAATATGCTATCAGAAATCGAGGTGCCGATTATTTGAAAGTTGCGTCATTGAAACTGTCGTGGTATCAATATCTCTTATTAGATGTTATCGCCTTCATCATCCTCTGCATAACCGTCGTATCAGCTCTAATAGGATTTGTATTGAAAAAATTGTACAACGTCTGCAGAAGCCCAAAAATAAAAGTGAAAACAACGTAAAATCCTGTTCTATATCATTTCTTCGACTTGCAATCATCGATAACAAATAATTCAAAGTCGTAACTCGTTGAGTACGAAATAAACTTTATGAAATATGCTCGAGTTCTGAAATTCCTTCAAGCAATATCCATTACCAAGGTGCGAGGAAATAACTCAAATTTAATATCGATATTGTCGAAGACCAATAACGTTCGATCAAACGCGTTTCGCTCGAATCATTACTCTTTAAAACTTGATCGTATTATTTTCATGGAGTTGCGAAATCGTTCTGTGCAAATTTCCAACAAACTTCATTTAATTTACCTTATCATCGCTCTCGGAGCGCATCGATTAGATAACTCTGTTTGCTATGCGAAATTTGCTTTCTATGATTCGAATCATTATCAGCTACTAATAAAACGTTAAAACGTTATAATATATTAAGTGTCACTTCAGTCAATTGATATTTCAAAGTTCACGTTGTTTCAAAAATAAATTATTCAGGGGCGTTCATTGCTTATTCCCCACTTTATGCGAACAACTTAGTAGTAAACATGTTGCCGCTGAGACAACTTCTGCCAATTATTTATGCAGCTATTCTCGTGAACGAGGCATCATGTGCGAATATATTGATCATAATGCATTTTGTATCGAAAAGTTTACATTTGGGTGGTATGGCGATGAGCGATATTCTAGTGGAACGTGGACATAACGTCACCTTGGTATCAGCATACAAAGCTGAAAATTCGAGACATTTTCAGCACGTTTATTTATCGGACGTCATCGGTGCACTCGATTGTAAGCAGTGATATCGTTGTTTCAATGTGCTTCATAAATTGTTTCGTAGCTTCTTCGGGCGACGTCAATTATTTTGACCTTCACATGAATCCATACAAACAAATTTACGAATACACAGCTATCAGTTTGGAAGTTTGCAAACGAACATTTCAAGATAAAAATTTCAAAAAACTTTTGGCATCAAAACAAAAGTTCGATCTCGTCATCGTGGAAGCGATTCGTTGCAATTCCTTATTTTATGTATCCGAAATATTCAATGCACCTCTAGTACTTTACACTTCTGTCTTCCCTAGTAGCTTATCCAATCCTCCAGTTGGTAATCCGTCACCTCCTTCGTATATACCACACGAAATGTCTCATTACACCGCCGATATGACGTTTTTTGAACGTCTCGATAATTCATTTAGACATCTATTAGAAGAGGTACTACTTCACGGATTTGCTTTACCTGCCGAGGATCAGATTGTCAAAGAAAATTTTCCCAACGCACCTCATATCTCAACATATTACAATAAGGCGTCACTGGTACTTTTGAATAGTGATCCGAGTGTAGCGTACCCCATACCCAAAGTACCAGGAATGATTGAGATTGGAGGGTTCCACATCAGACCACCGAAAGTACTACCAAAGGATTTACAAAGTGTTATCGATGGAGCCAAAAATGGTGTTGTTTATTTTAACATGGGATCGAATTTGAAGAGCTCGCAGATGTCACCAGAAACTGTTCAGGCGATTTTGAATGTTTTGGGGAGATTGAAGGAAACGGTACTATGGAAGTGGGAGGATGAAAACTTGCCTGGAAAACCAGACAATGTAGTCATTAGGAAATGGATGCCACAAAACGAGATTTTAGGTAAGGTGCGACACATCGTGCTAAGCATTAATCGAAAAATACGTTGCGAATACGATTGTTCAGTGTTTAACATGTTATTTTGTTGTAGCTCAGAAAAATATCAAATTATTCATAACACACGGAGGCTTTCACGGTATGCTGGAAACTGTTTTTTATGGCATACCGTGCGTGTCGTTATCAGTATTCGCTGATCAAATGACGAATTCGAGGAGGGGTGTCGACTTCGGTTTCATGGAGTGGCTCAAATTTCAAGATTTTACAGAAGAGAAATTCGAGAGGGCAATACGACGAGTTTTGGACGATCCCAAGTAAGGATATTATAAACTTACATAATAATGCAAAAATTGCATAAATTGATAGTCACATAAACAATCCGATATCAGATTGATAACTCTGAAATGCATAGGAAAATAATTGATGTAGAAATATGTCATTGAATTGCCAAATATGCGAAGTCATTGTTGTTACTCCAATACTTGGCATCGGTAAGACGTAAGTTTAAAAAATTTTTCGCCACGAGCTACGAACACAATTTCTTCTATCAGAGTTCAGATAACTTAACTATCACAGTTATACAGGACACTTGGTAAAAGACTTTTGCTCGAAATTGGGACACAAAATCATGATTTTTGAATTGAACATTACTATCAAAAACATCAATCACTTGAATAAAAGACATGAAGATCTAAACAACCTTTTACAATCCACTTAATCTGAATTTACATGGATGGAATGTAAACGCCGAGTAAAAACAAGCCGAAGGCCCCTCCTGCGCCTATGCGCCCCGATCCCTCTATGCGCCCCGATCACTCTAGGGGCCAGATCACTATATGCGCTCCGCTCTATATAAGATCAGCTCTTGGGTCACCGTAGGCGTATCAAATTTTTCTTAAATATAACGAAAATCGTTAGGAAAATTGAGAGAATATACGGTTGTAATGCGGTCGATTTTCGATATGAATGTCACGGGATGAAAAGATTTTGAAGTGCGCGGATGATGATTTTCATTTGTTTTTCAAGTATTCATATTGAAGAGTGTGAAGTAATTTCTTCTTCGTTTTATATAAAAGGAATCGAAGAAATTAGTTGTAAATTTATTATTTTCTGGGAGGTTTATTTTCTTTGTCATTTTGGCTGTGCTAGAAACCACAGCGACGATATAGCGGTTGTAAAGTATGGTGTGGATATAATATCTGATGTTTTAATCGAAGAAGCGTTTCGAAATTCCAATTAGTTTTCAAGTACAATTTATATTGAAAGCATATTCTGTTTCATTTATTTAGTATGCTACGAACTATATTTTTTTGGGGATTCAATCTTTTCAATCGATATTGACACTCTATCAAGAACAAAATTATTGTTTTCTGCTCTGTTTTTCTACATGCAATATCAGTTTTCATTTTTGATAAATGGAATCGAATAGTTGTAAATTTGTATTTTTGAGAGTAAATTTTTTTTTGTCACCTTGGCTGTGCTAAAACCACAGCGATGATATACGGTTGTAAATTACTGGATAAATGTATGAAATACATAACTGGAAAATAACGTATTTGTGTATCTTCATTTTTTATTAACTCGTTTTTTCCTTTTGTTTAGGTGTTTTAATTTCATGAAATCACTGTGAACAGTTATTCTGAAATGGAATAAATGTCATATATGTTGGAATTATTGAAGAAATTTAGATTTACCAAAATGTGATTACAGTTTCCACAATGTTGTTGTTTTGCGTACTTTTTTTTCACAAGCGGATATCATAGTGTTTCACTTTGCAGTTCAACTTTTACAATCTTATCTGCTTTTCTGTCGTTTACACCTTATTGATTTGTGATGTGAAAAATTCGTTCCCAATAGTGGATGAGCAAAATTTGTTGAAGGTGAATACCATTTCATTTTTTTTATATCTAGGCATCTTTCCAATATTCAATTTCAGTTTTGCATCTTACATTATTGTTCCATTTCAATGAAAGAAACAACTCTGGAACCGATAAACAACCGAAGATGATTGAAATAAATCGTCGAGGTTATGTTACGTTACCATAGACAGAAGACATAGACGGAGCAGATAATCGATTTCTCGTTCTTTCCTTTCATAACGATAAACTTCTTTGTAACCAAGGATTTTTCGTTAAAACATTGAATACATACAGATGGCTATAATAATAATAATAATAACGTAGCATTTATTTTTTTCCATCGGAGATAATTAAAAAATGTTACGTTGATGAAAAAAAAATCTTCACCGTCGCGGATTCGATCCTGAGATCACTCGCTATGTATCCTACCTCTCGAAAACCACGGCTACGACAATATATACATAAAGTTGTCCAATTTAATAATTAAAACAAACTCATTGCGAATTAAACGAAATCGAAATAACGACGAGACTCCATCCGGACACGATCGGTAGGCGAATCTTCGGAATTTATAGTTTTTATTCAGTTCGTTCGATAGGTACATCGATATTTGCATTGCAAAGGCCAAACCGGCTCCTATAATTCACGTCTGTCAACGCGTCCGTTCGGAACTTTCCGGAACGCAATCGTATACCTTCGGCACATAAGAGAAATTTTTCGAATTTTCAAAATTTTCTGCCGTTTTCCTCGAACACGGCTATTCCTACGGCCTTACGTTTCTCAGACGATTCGTATCTAATTTTTTTTCGAATATTTTCGTGTGAGCGATAATTCGATACGTGACGTAATAAAGGAGATATTACCAGAAAAAACGTTTTTGGAGCGGACGGTTTAGTTTTGTAATTTTTTGCGGAGAATCGGTAAATTCTACGTCCGCGACGTCTGGAGAGGAAAGAAAGCCGTATTAATTATCTATTCGAAACAGGCATCCCAAATTTTTTAAGAGCTAGCTGTACCCGACGAAAATCGATTCGCGGCACCCTACTTTTTTCTATTTCTCTTACGATAGGTTTTACAATTTCGAAACCTTCTAGCGAAAGATTGCTCGCAATAATTGAGGAACATCTTTAGAAGATCATCGCGTCGTCCGACGTACCGCCTGCGAGATATAAGCAAAAAACGAAAAATTTCGACTTTACGAATTTTTTATTCCAAGAAGGGAGGGAGCTGCAGAATCAAACGGCAGACAAAAAACAAAGAACTATCTTTGCCCTTTTCGAAAACGTATCTCGCGTTTTCCAATCGTACGTACTCCTCGAGATAGCAGCTTTTAAAAATTTCGCGAAAATGGGCGATTTTCGGTTTTTCGCAAAAAAATCGTATTAAGTATCGGGTTTGAGAGCAAGGTAAAACACCCACGATAAAATACCATTCCTCGCGGACCGTCCGAGTCCCCTTCCGATCCCCTAGTCCATCGACGAATGTCACAAAAAATTCACGAAAAAAAAACGCGCGACCGCCGATAAATCGATAACGGACAGACCGATCACGTCCGTTTTCGAACTCGTTCAAAAGAATGTCAGGATCTACCGATCGCTACAAAAATGAACCCCCTATCCCTAAAATTCGGCCCGCTAACCTCTCTACATCGATTCGTGCGACGCACATTTTTTCGCCAGATCGATCTCACGATCTACCGATCGCTACAAAAATGAACCCCCTATCCCTAAAATTCGGCCCGCTAACCTCTCTACATCGATTCGTGCGACGCACATTTTTTCGCCAGATCGATCTCACGCTACCGTAATATAGCGATACAACCGCTATATAATAAAGACTAATTCGCTTTTTCATCAAATCCGCTCAAGGAATATCCGCAAATTTGATCGTTTGACACAAAATAACAACATTCATTGGAACAGAAGATAAATGGATTGAAAATCTTGCTAAAATTGAAATTCCCAAAGATGTTTTGACCTTTTTATCGTTACGTCCTAAATTTTGTCTACCACCAAAAGCAAAAAATATTGCGATACCCAGATTACTAGCCACTACAGAATCGATAATTGCTTCGAAACATGAAGAATGTTCTGAGAGCTAAAGCAACAAACATTATAATGAATTTTATACAATCTAGTCCTTTTCCATCTCATAATGAAATAGAAATCTTAGCAAAAAAACCAAAAAGTTTATGGAAGAAAACGCGAACGTATATATTATGGAAGCAGATAAAGGTGGAACAGTTACGCTCATGAATAAAATTGACTATATTACTTTAGCAGAAGATCAATTGAAAGTTGATATAAATTACAAAATAATACCAAGAGATCCTACATCTACTATTGAACAAAAAATTAATAGTAAAATCATGGCTTTAAGAAATGGTTCCAGTGGTTTCTGAGAAATCAAAACATGTGTCGAATGCTTACATTGTCTTCAAAGTCTGATAATCTAAATCTTGAAACCAATGAGTGTACTAAGAAGAAATTTTTTTCAGGTACAAAGCTGCTGCAGTAAAGAGGTCTAAAATATTGCGTGATACCCCTTTGCCGTCGAAAGCTGACCTCTTAAACTTTTGGGTGGAGTATGCAATCAGGAACAACGGTGCCGAATACTTGAAAGTGGCATCTTTGAAACTCAAATGGTACCAGTACTTACTACTGGATGTTGTAGGATTCATAATCCTGTGTGTTTTATCAGCGTCATTATTTTTACGATTTGTAGTGAGCAAATTGCTATGTTCATGTAGAAAATCAGTGATAAAAGTGAAAAGTTCGTAAATTGGTGTATTGTGAAAGTTTCCGAAACAGTTGGCGCAATCCGAAACTGATTATAACAAAATTATAACTCTAGACGATTTCCCATAATGCGCAACAACAAATAATTCAAGTTAGAGCTCGGCCCGATACGCGGGATAAACTTCGTGAAATATGCCGGGCATCTGAAATTTCTTCGCGAATTATTCATTACCCGCCGCGAAAGGGCATAATTCAAGTCAATTACAGTTGTTGCCGAAACGCGATCCGCCCCGACCGAACGCGTTTACAATCCGAGCCCGAAACGAGGTACGACCGTGCGCGCCCCATACCTCAAAACGCTCGCAGAGTGGCGGTTTGCGGTTTGCAAACGTTTTTGGACCGACTGCAATTTGCTTACATTAACGTCCCCGAAAGCGAAACAAAACCCCCAGATAGTTTGACTACAACTAACTACCCCAGTCTGAGTTATTCAAACCGAATTTTCATTAGGTAGTCGGAAACGGGGGGTTTCAATCTCGTTGTGTATCTTCTCGGTTACGCGGAAATTAACGAATGTCAACGAAGCGTTCTAAAGCTCCAAAAATAAATTCCGTTCTATTCGATGATGAAAGATGTGGTATCAATAACATTTTTCAACATTTTAACGAGCAATCAATGGGTTTTTCAATATATAACAGCGATTTGACAATTTTTTCTTCTTCTTATTGCCAGTTATTAAATTATTTCATCTTCTCGATGTCTGAAACCAACATATCAGAGTCAGTATGCGCTCTTCAGTATATGTACGAACGTGTAGCGCCCTTTCAGTTGCTGTCAAGACAGTTTCTCTGTGAAATATAATGAGGACTGGTCGAAAGATGAAAGTGAAAAGTTCAGAGCTGACTGGCTATCTTTCGTAGAAACGAGGGTGCGGCTGCGACGGCGACGGCATTCGACGTTGTTGTTGGACCGGAAATTTAATGGCCTTTGCATACTAGTGCGAACTTGTTGAGTCGCCCCCTCGGGGTCGTAAGTTGTAAGGGGCCCGAACACGCGGCCGCCACCTACCCAGAGATTAATAGTCGCCAGGCGAAGTGATAGATCAGACTTTCGAAACTTTCAACCCACCATTGTTGCTGCTGTATTTGTTACGATTCATGCCAAGATTTTATTTATGATACATTGCCGAAGAATCGGTTATATAGTAGATCGCAAGTGAAGTTTTGCAAGATGTGGAGGTGAAGCTTAACATTTCCCAATCATTTTGTGAAATAGCAACCGACAGAAGTTCTTAAAAGGCCACAAACTCTTTGGGAGAACCCTCAACATATTCCTATTGATCTTCACCTCTGAAGAGTCCCCCTCCGCCGTTTCGTAATATAGGTAGCACTCATCAATCCAGATGCCAATTAAAACGCTATCAGTTGGGGGAATTGTAATTAGCCATACTTCACGTCGTAGCGTGAAATGGGCTTTTAGTCAGCTGCAATCAATACAAACCACGTACACTTAATTGATATTATCCGTGGCGAAGCATTCTCTAATTAGCGTAGTAGACCTTCGCGCCAAAACGCCGATATACCATCGTGACGTTGCGACGCGACGCCACAGAGTCGGATCGTAGATAGATGGAGGAACAGAAAGATCCTCGATGATTGTACGCGTCGGATCTGCGTTTAATGACCGTCGAACAATTCGTCACAAGATCGCAATCAAATCGGTTCGGGATAACGGCCTCGAAAGAGGAAAGCGTCACGCTTCACTTGTCTGATTCCATCGCGCTTTTGGGTATTATATCGCGATTCACGAGAACTCGCTGCTGGAAATTATCTCATTCGTATTCGAACCGGGGACCGATATTAATGGCACGTTAATGTTATTGGGCAAGTTGTAGCATCACGGTTTCCTGTGGCATCAGATCAAAGGTGCCACCGAATTGTCTAACAGAGGACTCGTCTCAGGAATAAGAATAAGCAGTCACGGAAAACCCTTCAATAGAGAATCGCTATGCCATACTTGTTTCGAGGATCGTGTCATTCTCAAACACTGTTCAATCGTCAATTCGTAGACGTGTACAGTCTTTTCGAGATAGCCCTTCCATTCATAGTTCTGCAACTGATTCTTCATTGACATATGCTGCGTCCTGATATCTCCTTTCGCTCGCACCTCTTTGATGACGTGCCACTGCACATAGTTCTCTTATGAAACACGGGGTTTAATACCAATCCAACAGCTCTTCTATGATCAGCGTTATGCACTGTTGGGCCCATACTGCTTTCCTTCCTTCAATCCTTCAATAATTATCTTGAAAGTATTACATCCTTTGATGCATGAGAAGCGGCGTTGTATTCAGATTCTGCCCTTGATAATGACAAATATCGCTGGCGATTTGAAGTCAATGAGACCTCGCCAAAAGACAAAGCAAACAGGAATCCAATCGTGACTCCCATCCAGCGTAATCCGCATCCGATAACTCCGTTAGTTGGCGAATCTGCACTATAATGAAGAGACGGACCTTTGGTACACTGCAAATATCCCAAAACTCTTTTGACACAATTCCACTGCTCTTTTCCTCTTTTCCAGGATTCTTCATTAACTGATAATGCTGAACGAGATGTCCGGTTACCGGCAACAAAAGAGTTCCCAAGGCTGGTCTTCATTGACTCTCCATCTTCTTATTTCAGAGACCAGTTTTCTTTGGCATAACTATCGTTTCATCCATCGGTGAAGACATTGGATTACAGTTCATCATGTTGAATCTTGTCAATAAACTTTTGATGAAGCAGGTGTGAGATCATCAACTCGTTTCGTTGCCACTTTGTCATAAGAAACAAATAGCAGTCAGTTGATAATCTTTTGTCAGAAATCACCATATGTTGTCGTCAAACTCATGAGCCGACATCGGTTGTTGAAAAGCCAAACTGTTTGTTTTGTTAAAACTCTATATTTTGCTTAAAATTTGGCATCCTCGTGAGGAAAACTATAATTAAAGAACAATTAAGGACTTGATAAAAAGGTTTGAATGCATTACAAAATAATAAATTGAGAATATATAATATATAAAAAACGAATTTTCAATTTGCAGACGTTAGAAGAGTCAGGTGAGGTATTGTCACACAACAATCGATTCCCTTGACAATGATGAAATGGTGCGCCGAATGCTACGCCACCTTCATAAAATGCATTCACCGTGTTGCTCGACACAAGATACGTCCGGCGCATGCCAGGAATTCTGGATGGACATGAAGTATCGTTATTCGCGGGTCATGTACTGAAAACTGCTATGTAAACCAAATTCCTGGAAATACGATGTCAGCTTGACAGAAAGGCATAGAAGGAGGTAGCTTTGGTGCAATTAAAGTGATGCTGCGGGGTTCTGTGGAAGATCGTCCCGTGGAAACGATCTCCGTTTGCGCGTCCCACCGGTATTTTGTAATACTTGGAAAATATTCCAAGTAGCGACGGGTGCGTTAGCAGTCGTAATCCAATTAAAGTGTCGTTCCGTATTATTGGTCTGGTAAAGTATTATGTTATTGTTGTGATTTAGTGGTCCGTTGTTTCTCGTGGGGTGAGTCAGTAGAAATCCATATTTTATGCTTTTTATTTGACGAGAATCTTCAACGGATTGCGCTACTCCGAGTGAAAACCCCGCGCTAACTACGCGTGCGCGCGCATGTGTGTGCGCGCGCGGGTGTATGTGTTTTCTGTTCACGCTAAACGGCGCTACGTAGCACGACGAAATCTTAGGAAAATATGGATTCCTTATTCCATCACAATCGGAAAACTAATTTTCCAGATATATTAGATTAACGGAAGAATTACTTCGAGACAATGAATACTACCAAGAGATTCCTAGAAATCCTGTTAGTACTGTTGACCAAAAATTCAATAAGAAAATTAGTGCATCAAAACATCCGAAACAGCAAAAAAATTTATGTCATTTGACAGCATATGTCCGAAATTTCACGGTGCACCTAAGATTCGTAAACAAAATTTATCTCTTAGACCAATAATTTATTCAATTCAGAGCCCAACATCAAGGATTTCTCAATTCTTAAATGATATATTGAGACGAATTCATAATATTGAAAATTCATGTTATGTCAAAGACAGCATACACTTCACAGAGTTCATTAATGGTTTCGAAATACCAAAAAATTATCGATTAATAAGCTTGGATATAATTTCTTTATTTAGCAATATTTCACTGGAAATGGCACAAAACAGTATAGAAAAACGGAAGGAAAAAATTGAGCAACGTAGTAATTTTCCATTAGAGACATTAAAGGAATTGATTGCTTTTGCTTTTCACAATGTACATTTTTTTTTCAAGAATCAGTTTTATACACAGAAACTTGGAACCCCTATGGGCTCAATTTTATCACGTATCATAGCACAAATGGTTATGACCTTTTAGACGATTGTTTACCTATACTTCCTTTTTCAATTCCATTTTGTAAATAGTATGTTGATGATTTAATTCTAGCAATTCCTCATCACAAAGAAGATATAGTACTCAAAATTTTCAATAAGTATCACACGAATATTAAATTCACACGAGAACGAGAAAATAATAATTCTGTACCATTCCTAGATACAAGAGTCATAAGACATGAGAGAACATTGAAGATTGATTGGTATAGAAAACCCACTTGCTCGAATAGATTTATTCATATGAGATCATCATTGGAAAATGAAAATGAATGTTATTTTGAATCTTAAAACAAGAATTAACAAAATTAGTGACGAATCATTTGTAGATAAAAATTTGAAAGAACTTTTGAAAATTATGATTATGAATGGTTATGCAGAGAATCTCCTGAAACGTTTGATTTTCAACACTCCAAATTCTAGACATAATGAACAAGAAGTTATTGCATTAGCACCAATCGAAATAGAACAAACTAATGTAAATAACAAAAAATTCATCATTTTACCTTGGATAACAAATTATACCGATAAGTTAAAGTCAATTATTCGTAGCGAAAATATTTTTTTCAGTATAAAAATCGTAAACAAAGCAAACAAAGTTTATACTCAATTGAAAGATAAGAACCCCGTGGAACGAATGTCTGGTGTAGTATATAAAATTTGTTGTCAAAATTGTGATGATGTTTATATCGGAGAAACAGGAAGGACTCTCAGGAAACGGATCTCAAAACACAAGAGTGATAGTCGATTAAAAAAGAAAACCTGTATGTTATCGACTTATGAAATTGAATTTTGGAAATATAAAAATTTAGGACAATTAATAAAATCCAAAAGAAGAAGATTTATTGAGATGATTCGGATTAGCCAAGAGAAAGATAATTTAAATTCAAAAAAGGACATCGAAAATCTTCATTCCACTTATGCGAACCTCATAGAGTTTGACAACATATTACGAAGACGGCGAATATTGGACTAATTATCTAGTTACTGAGGATATGTTTTTCAATTCAACTATCATTTACAACGGTGAATTCGTGAATGTCAACTTTGTCTTTATTTTTAACCATTTCTAACAATTATGTCAGGCATATCTCGATTTCTGTAAGTTTTTTAACCGATATGGAAAGGAATTTGTTCACTCATTGGATTCTGTCACACCGTAGATCTCCCGAAGACGAGAATAAACGTTCTCGAAAGCTTGAGTTAAAGAAGAAAGAGTATCACTTTTTCTTTGCTGTACATCCCAATAATCTTACTTTGTATCATATAGGCAGCAGATAATTATCATTTCATATTAGAAAAATTGCAAGATTTTTGGGAATTTTTTGCGACCTCATTTTCAAACCTAGGAATTCGCGATTCGGCACAAGTATACCTAAAAATATATTCTTCAAGAAGTATGAGTAAAGGAAGGGCGACGTGGCAAGAATGATGAAATTTTATCACAAAAATTGAAATTTTTATTTTAGTTTAAATTTTAATCGAATTTTTTTGTGAGAACATCTGGAACATAGTCCAAAGAAAAAAAATTCGAAATCCCAAGTTTACTTTTTGGAGCAAAACCAATTCAAAACATAAAAATGCCAAAGATTTCTTAACATTTTCTAATATAAATCAATTTTCTAAAATCATCAAGGCTTTGAGTTCTTCACCATTCAATTACTGTCGAATTGAGCTACAATCGCCTCGCTTACTATTCCTGTCTAAAATGGAGCCCCCCTCCCCGGCCGAAGGTCTGTCAAGTCGCGAGCGAAGCGAGCGATCTGGTTTCTTTTTCAATAGTAAATTTAATGTTGTCATCAAGACTATTGAAAGTATCTGAAATTTATTCCTATTATATTTTCCACGTGGTAGGTATTGCAAAAATAGCGTCATCATCATAATGATAGATGAATGGTAAAATGAATGTTAGAAACAAATAATACCATTGATTACATTGCTTGTAAGATTTTCTGCACATACCTACATACTCTAATGGGGAGGGGCCAGTGTTTATAAAATAAAACAAACAATTCGTTTCCTGTCAAGTCTCCTTTATAAAGCTGAATGTAATGTAATGAAAAAGTCAGCGACAAAGACGTCAAATTGTTCTGTCATTTCAACTCAATGATTCCACAAATTATGATTTGATAAATCAAATTCAAATTTCAGTCATAAATACGTTGAAGATCATCAAAGGAAACTTTCGGGACTTCAATTCGCTGCTTCGAATCCAACATGAATAACATTTGAGTGAACGCAAAAACGAATAAACGAATAAGAAAGCTTAAGTTTGTTCAGTTCAGTGCACATATAATTTTAACGGTACATCGTAATTAAGGAAAAAAGAGAAAAACATTAAAAGCACATTGTACAGTTTGTTTCAATAAACGCGAACTCCCGTTTCAGCATAAACCGAATTGAAGGAGTCCGCATTCGTAAACGGGGATTCAACATTCGCAACCGAAATTAATGCGACGACATTTACCTTCACAGAGCATAAGATTCGCGTTTACGACCGAAATACTCCGGGTTTCCCGAAACTGTTTAGAGCAACATTTCCGTAGTGGGTTAAAAGTCGAGTCGACCCTCCTCGCCGCCAAAGTTGCTAATTTCGAACGTATAGGAAATGCTGTTTCATAAAATATTAGATAATTTCGAAGCGAAACTCGGGAGCTTATATATATTCGTAGCATCACATGCATCTGAAAGTAATTGAATACGCTGCTATATGGTCAAGAGTTTAGGGAAATTCATTTTATTGAAGGGACGTCCGTGGCACCACGTTTACGCGCACTGATGTTGCGGATGTAATCGGATTTTGTTCGTTGGAAAAATTTTCCGGTCGCTTCGCGGAAACAATTCCGAGCCGTCGCTAGTTTTAATTGGATCAATCTGCGCTTTCGCATTCAAAGAAGTGCGAATGAACTGGAACCCTTTCAAGACCGGCAGATGGACTGTTAAAGTTGAACATTCATTTCAGTCTCGGGGCTATTTTAGCATTCATTAGTTGGGGGATATCAGACCAGGTTTAAGTGTAACCAACCAGCGTTTCTGGCCGTATTCCACTTAATTCAATTTCGCCACGTTGAAGGGTAATACAAACCCGGAGCGGTGGCGGCGAGCGGACGCTCTCCCAACTCGTCCAAACTCAATTTCGAACCTGCATGCATATTTCTGGAGGATGCCACGTATCGCACCGACCGCGAAAACCGAGAACCGTTCACCGCGTAGTTAGTTAGTAGAACAAAAAACTTACGGTTTGTGAAGCAGAACGTCCACAGGCCGGACACGGTGTATTTCGATATATACTCCTTGTCCCCGGTGCCGTTGTACGCTGGATTGTTCATTTTCTCCTCGGTGTGCAACCACTGATCGGTCACCATACTAAGAAACACAACCAGAACCGAAACCGTCGCCACGAGGGGTGTCAACACCCACAAACAAGACAAAGTCGCCTCGACGGCTGCCAACGATTTTTCCCTTTCGTCGTCGCCGGAGACGTTGCTATTTCTCGACGCGTGCCGTCGCATTTTTTTCTACCTCATTTCCGACAAAACGATTCAAGCGACTCGAAATAGCGAACAACCACCATCACTTCCGCGTTCTCGCATTAGCTACATAGTCGCACTTTAATGAACCGGGACGCGACGCGATTCGTACACATTTTGTTTACTCGACGAAATTAATTATAACGAATCCGGTTCGATCATTAGTTTTAATTCGGATCGAATATTTCGCGCGTTAGTTAAATATTTGGGGGCGGTTCATTTTCATTCCCCCGTTGCGCGATTTGTGGTCGACCGGTCCGCTCTGCGAGCCGCCGAAAATTGACGATCCAAAACCTGTAACAAAGGTTGCAAGTGGATAATGAAATATTTTCCATTCATTTCAATTATATTAGCTAATGAACCCTTTCATAAGGAAATATGAAATTGTTTCATAACACAGAAGGGTATCAAATTCCGTTTTGAAACATGAATTCATATTAGTATTTAACAGTAGATGTGGTAATATGATTATATGTTTTATTCGTTCAATTATAGGTTATGGTCATTCGTATAGAATAACGTCACAGAATAATTATTTGGAGATATGAAGAATGCTTTATCTTAAAGGGAAACCGGACTTGGAAGATCTCACTCCGGGAATGTCAACCTCCAATGAGGAGCGTCCAAAGCGAACAAAGCCACTTTCCGGAAATTTTCAGATTTGGTAAGGATGATGAAGTAGGGGGCCGTTGGCGTCTGTGGAAACCCCAAAAAATGATAAAAGTGGAGCATTTCCTATATTAAACTATGATAAAAAACTCGAGGTTTGGTCATGTCCAACCAGATCGCTCGCTTCGCTCGCGACATGACAGTCCTCCGACCCGTGAGAGGATGACTTCGCCCCCCCTCCTTTTCGGGGCCTTCGGTCACCTTCTCTCTCATTTCCATTCGTCCTCTTAGGTCACTATAGACATATTATATCAGTTCTGCGTTGGTAGCTTAACAGGCGTAGTACTGACCTACTACCCAGAAAAACCGGGTTCGGATCCCAGTGAATCCCAACTTAATTAGAGAATGCCGTTGGTCCCGGCTATATATTTAATATACAGGACATTTGAAATCAATTTTTCTCAAAACCAGAGCATCTGGGCGATATCACTCAAGAAAAAATATCATAGTTTATGAATTTGATGCAAAACTTGTGACAAAATGAAAGGTCAAAACGTTTTCAGTAAAAATACCCTTGGCCCCTCCAAAATGATACGCCTATGCTTGACATAGAAAGAATTTACTCAAACGATTCGATGCGTATTTTTGGAATTAGCCAAAATCTACAATTTCAATAGTTTCGGTGAAGCCGTTTAGGAGATATGTGACAAAAAGTTTTGACTGGACGTCATCTTCAACGGGCTCCAGCTGCTCAACGAAGCATTTTTGGATGGAGTGGCCTAAAATAAAATCTACAACATCCACTAGAAATTTTTCGGTCTAATTATGGGACAGCTTGTATAACCGTTAGGTCATGCCAGAGGCACTTGTGGGATCTGCAAACTCTGGCATTTGAATTTGTATTCAAAAAAAAGTTTTTTCATGAGAGGAATTGAATAACTGTGAAAGAGAGTCTGTAATTTGGCTCTGCTAATACCAGAACGGAAGGTATACGCTTGCAAATGGTCAGTATAACATGTCAAATTCGTAATGAAGGTTGCAACTATTACAAATTGCAATTATGATTGCGCTGTTTGCAGAATCACAAAACTCGTAACGAGTTCCCGAAACGTAGATTCTAACACATGTGTAGCTGTTGTCTGTCGGAATTGACGATTTACGGATACCGAATACACGGCAAATGTCTAGGATTTCGACCCGTCCAAGTTGGTAATAAACCAACAAAAACGCTCAAACTTCATCACGAAGGAATGATCGCATAGTAATTTGTATTATTGAAATGCTGACCTTCAATAAATGAATGAAATATGAAGGAATCGGATAGAATATTTTTAAGTTTCCATATACTATTGATGAAAAAGTCATCATCAAAAAACCGGTACGTAATAAAAATGATAATAATAATAAAAAAAAAACTATTTTTATGATAAAAATGAATTTGCTAAAGTAACAATATATTGTTTCACTCCCAATTATCATAAAAGGTTGATAACGAAAACCTTTTATCGTATCGATGAATTTTCTTGAAAACGATGGGGCATACCTAAAATCAGAAATTGTTCATGAAGTAACGAAGTAAAAACGTTACAAGTTTGATGAAGGATCGAAGCGGTGCAATTATTAGAAACGAGTCAAAACAACGCTGCTTTCAGAAGGTTTCAAAATCTTTTTTTTAGGACCGGTTCATTTTAGGCAAGAATAGTAATCCAGGCGATTGTAGCACTATTCAATAGCAATTGCATGAGAAAAAGTCAATCCCTCGGTGCTTTTAGAATATGAGTTATATCAGAGAATGTTGAAAAATCTTAGGCATTCAATTTATATAAAAGTGTAAAAAAATCTTGACTGGAAAACACTTTTTTTTTGTCGGGAATTGAGGTCTTGCTTTTTTTGGCCTCTCGATTATGAAAGAAATTTGGCTATGGTTGATACAGTTTCCTGACTTCAATCGAAAAACTGCGAAGGTTATTTTGGATTTCCTAGAATACTCGAGGAACTTTCCGAAAATTGATGCACGCTTTTCTTGGAAATTCGTGAATATTTTTGTAATTCCCAGTAAACGTACAAAGTTCGTCGACTCATCTTCCAAATATTTGAAGCAAAGATACTAAAATTTCCTGGAATTCGGGTTGAACCTTTGATAATACTATCGACATTTCGCAAGTTTTCAAGGAGCCGCTCCAAAATTCAATTTATATCTTGATTTCTCTCTGAAAGTGATTGAATTGATTCTTATGAAATTTCGATAGTGATATCTTTCTGAGCAAAGTTCGCTTACCTTCTGCCCGAGAATCAATTCATATTTTCGGGTTTCTTCGCGAAATCGGATGATTTTTGTTATAATCCCTTCACACACTCCAAAAGTTTTTTGTGCTTTCAACCACTTTTTTGAAAATTGAAAAGATCCACTTGACTTGATCAATAAAGTTTTCTCTACGCCAGAAATTTCTGAAAAATATCTGAATAGTTCCTTGAAATTCGTACAACATTTTCTTTAAAATACTGGCAATTGTGTTGATTTTATATTACATTTAATCTTATCAGTCAGTCTCCGAGAATTTTCAACAAGTAACTTCCACTTTTTATAGTGATCATACGAATTTTTTAAGTGTCAAACAACATTTTCGAGTTTGTCAACAAGTTTGTCACCTATCTTGTTTATAAACTTTCAGAATGTCATCTGCAATTTTCTAAAACCATCAAAAAAAGTCGATCGTCTCAACATCCTCTTATTGGTTGTTTGGCAAACAAAAAATATGCAGAGTATTGGATTCGAAATAGTTGCAATCTTCAGCCACTTTCAGGATGTACAAATATTCAAATGAGGATGAAAGTGGACAGAATAGTAGTATTCGTATAGAAGACAACCTTTTCGACAGACGATGCATAAGATATAAGTAAAAGTCAACATAGTAAAAGATACAACAGGCGAACCAGAAAAAGACTCAGAACTTGTATTGACGTTGAAATGAGAAATTTATGATACTTTGTTACAAGGATGAGATATCAGACCATAATCGAAGAAACTGAAACAATGCGCTGGTTGAAAACGAGGGTATACCGTTGTAAAGTTTGGTGTGGATGAAAGAGGGTAATTTGGCTCTGCTAATACCATAACATGAGTTATACGCTTGCAAATGGTGAGTATAATATATCAGATACGCAATGAAGGTAACAACTATTGAAAATTTCAATCATTATTCATTTTGTTACTGAAAAATTGACAAATTTGAATTGAAATAAAAATTAATTAATTAATCATATAAATAATTAATTTTCTTTCACTTTTTCAATAAAATTTCAATATTCCTACTTATTCGCCTTTTCTATTCTCATTCTGCGTGAAAAAAATATTCATCGCTATATTTGTTCCAATATTGAACTCCTAGCTCTGAAAACAAGGTCTCAAAAAATTCTCGAAAATCTTGCAGTTTTTCGAGTGTATCTGGAGAATTAGTGTTCTGAATGCGATGGAATAAGGAATCAGACCTGGAAAACATTGATATCCATCTTTCCCCAAAATTTCGTCGATCTACGTAGCGCCGTTTAGCCTGTAGCGTGAACAGAAAATTCTGCCGCACACATACACACACACATCGCGTAACGACGGCAAAGTATACGACTTAATGCCCGCTCACTTCTTGAGCTGGGCAAGCGTTTACAACTAGTTTCATGCAAATTACGTCTTTTCTGAATAAGGTAATCTTCATTGGGATACATAGTCTAGTCATTGTCTTCCTCTAAGCAATTAAGCAATAATTATCGATATTATGTTGATATCTAGGAAAACCAGGATTAAGTAAAAATCGTCGTACATAAGAAGATTAATTATTCTCGAAGTCAATAAATCGTAATGCGCAAAAAATTTCAATACTGCACCGAAATTTAGAGCATTGTGCGACCGATAATTTGTAGAAACGTTAGACGCAATTCGGCGTCGGATTTCCAGATTACTAGTTTGCGGAAAGTCACGTTTAACTCGTTCGATTCCCGTACGGCCAATAACGTCCGACTAATCCCATCGCCATATATCTGAATGGAATGCTTTATTGTACGATTTCTTATTGTGTCCGCTGTAGACCGGACCACTATTTCGATAAAGTACGGTCCGGACATGAACGACAACCTTTTCAACCATATATTGAATGCGCTCGAAAATGCATCAACGTAAACCAGCTCTATACTTGCTTTTCGATATCGTCCAGTTTGGGCCCAATTGTGGTCAGAACAGCCATCGCAATCTGTATCGATTGAAGAATACAAATGAACATTGAAGCTGCAAACTTATTTTTATCAATATTTCCCAATTACTATGCATGACATAGCTTACTTTTTGTGAGAAACCAAGAGAAACTCACTTTAAGCGTCCATAACAAAAGAATAGCATGCAAGGTCGAAACCAATATATGATACACAAGAAGGGGGTGTGAGGGGGAGGGGGGCAAAATGAGTGCAAAACTTTGTTTCATTTGTTGAAAAAATCTTGTCAGAAACAATAATAACTGTTTTGACATATGAACAATCATATTCATGGTTCGGAAAGCCACTTCAAATTTTATTTTTCATAGAGATTGTTGTACTTGCGAGGCGTGATCTCATGATCATCTGAACATGCATCTGGTTCCTTAGTTCGCTAAATGTTATTTTTGTGACACTGACGGCCAGATTATGCAATAGCAGCTAGACCCGTGATTGTCGAACCTTCACCACGATGGTACTCATCCTTCCCCTGGACCGAGAACTAGGGCTTAGGTCGTCAACGGTTATTTGTACTGGCAACCACAGCTCGCTATATCTGTAGCCACGCCCCCGCGACTTCCGCACCTGTGGAAGCCTGGTTACGCCCCCAAGTATTCACTCACGACGAAATGCTCTTAACTGAAGCGGATGGAGTGACGAATTGCAAACCATTAAAAACCTAAAGCGCATTAGGGTTTGGAACATACAATCATTTTTGCAGATGTTGAATATATCATTAAAACGAAATATTCATCAAGGAAATTCAATTGCATATCTTGTTCTATTGTTATTCGTATTCTTTTTCCAAATAAAGTCCTCTTCGAGACACATCGACTGAGCTCATGATGATGTAGACATTAGTTCCATTTTTCGCAGACAATACTCAACGGGCATCAAAATATTATTGTTACTAACATCTTATTATAAGTGTGGCGATACCCTCTCCTATAAATGTATCGAGTAGACCTCAAGTAAATTATAAAGATGAAATAAATTCAAGGTGAAATATACAACTTCATTTCCGACATGAATAATGGACTAGTAATAATTAAATGCTCTTCATGAAAAATAAAGACTTTTGTAAACTTCCCTATACGAATTCTTACACAAAAATATTTTACAGATTCAAAGATAATTCCGTTGACAATACAATAACTTTTGTTGATCTCATATGATAATGCGTGAAATTGAATGATAATGTGATAAACTATTTTACTATCGATGATTCTGAGATAAACAGTATTCAAGATATATATATATACACATCACATCACCTTCGACCACCTCATAATGAACAGTATCTGTGCCGGAGAGCATTTCAAGTAATGTAAGTTTTTTATAAATATTTTCTGCTTCATTATTGTATGAAATTCTTGAAATTTTGTTTATTCTTAAGGATTTTCCACTTTCTCGCGCCGTTGCTGTCAATCATCCACGCTCTCGTCGTTTTCGCCGATGATCCTTCATATATTGACTTGGAATATTATCAAGGATCTTTCCCATTTGGAGTGATGAACGAAACTTGGTATCTACGAGTTTTTAGATGTAATATAACAAATGTAGATCCCGGAAAGGCAGTTTTTGAGCGTCTCACCCACTTTCATGTAAACGAAAGCATTTTTGATGACTTTCACCCAGGATTTTTTAAAGCATTTCCGAGCTTGTTTGATATCTACATCGAAAATTCTAAAATTGCGAATTTTAGTTTGGATTATGTCAACGATATTCACTATCTCGACAAGTTGACGTTAATCGGAGTTGAAATTGGAGATATCGGAAGCGATGTACTGTGGAACGGAGAAGGGTTACAATTGCTCATATTTGACTCGGCTAACATCCGAACTATTGATCCAAATGCATTCGTCAATAACGGAGATATAAGAACACTCAGTTTGAGATCGAATCAGATCGAGGCATTCAATCAAGAAACATTTGCACCTCTGAAGATGCTAGGTAATTTTAGAAAACAACCCAATTAAATTTCTTGGTCCTGAAAATATGCCTGTTCTAAAAAATTTGGCCTTTCTTTATCTTCGTGGTATTCCAGTTACACATATCGATAGAACTGGATTTCGAAAAAAGAATCCACAATGCCTAATATGGACAGACGAAGATCCTCCGTTCTAGTTTGAGAATTAATAAAATTATCAATGACAGTCGAAAGTGTATTTTTCGTTTTGATTCAAGATTCCCTCGTTACTTCATGATTATTTTATACTTCCTTAATCGACTTTTATTTAATTGTATATTTAAACGAGCACTTCTTTTAGATATTTATTTGTATACATTCTTAAATTCTTCAACGATTTTGATTGAATTCAGCATGCGGAATCTTCCTCGTATTCTTCCTGACTTTCTACTCACCGTCACATTGTACAGTTCCTTTGTTAACCGAGTTTCATTCATAGGTTCCATATCCGCCAACGATATTCGCATATTCCTTCCACACGTTTTTGACAATTTCATTTTTGGAGCATATTCTGTCCTAAGTTCCTCATTCTGAATTACAAAGTCTTTCCATAGGCATTTCTCAAGAACCTTAAGTCCACTGCATACATTTTGATCATGTGCTGCGTTTGGCCTAACCAAGCTTCACTTTCATTGACAGTAGGCATCATCAAACTACGGCAACAATCGTTCTTATTCTCTGTCCACATCTGACCAATGTTACTTTTTCCCGCATGGATTTGTTTCATTATTTCTTTAACTGTTCATCCGTTTTTATGAATGATCTTCCCAAATAAACAAAATTCGTCTACTGTCATAAACTCAAAATTATTATTCGCATTATCCTTATCAAATACCATTACTCTCGTCATGCTTGTATTATTTTTCAAATTCATCATTACACAAGATCCTCCATCCAACAGAACACCCATATCACTAGCACTCATGTATTCCATCCAGTCCATGAAATTGTCAAAGAATCAAGGGGACATAATACACCCCTGTCTGGCCCCCAGGTTGATTTCAAAAACCTAGCTTTTACGAATACAAACTCCCTCTCCTCAATTTGTCAATCAGCTTTCAACGCCGTACTCACTTAGGATCTTCCATAATATATAAAAGCGCACAACACACTCCTTTCCCCAGATTCAGATGTTCTCAACTGTTCGTTGCATTCCAAAAATCTGATCCACAGACAATCTTCCAAACATTCCACATTTTTCTTGGTAAATTTCAAAGTAAGTGCAAAAACGGTAGTGAATATTTTCGTTGTATACAACGTACATCTTCTCGTTCGCCATTGAAGTTCATAGTAATTTATCATTCCCTATGATCAAGTTGACATTTTTCACCTTTTTACTTATTTCGTCAGTACTATAAACCTATTTTCCACAAAGATGGGATGTTATTGTAACTAAACCTTGATTCTAATTGTAGAGATACCCTCTCCCATACACCTCGGGACTAGGGCTCAAGTAAATTATGAAAAAATTACCTCCAAGATGAAATATAATAATCCATTTCCGACATGAATGATAATCAAATGCTATTCATGGATAATAAACACTTTTGTAAACCTTCTTATACGAACTTTTACACAAAAAATATTTTACAGATTTTACAGATTACAGATTGACAATATAATAACTTTTGTTGATTCAACTCATATAATAATGCGTGAAATTGAATGATAATGTGATAAATGAATCGCGATTTTTACTGTCGATAATTCTGAGATAATCAGTAATCAAGATATATATAGAGCTACATCACCTTCGACCACCTCATAATGAACAGTATCTGTGCCTGAGATCATTTTAAGTAATGTAAGTTCTTTATTATTATCGTCTGTATTGTATAAATTTCTTGAAATTTCGTTCATTCTTAAGGATTTTCCACTATTTCGCGCCGTTGCTGTCAATCATCCCCGCTCTGGTCGTTGTCGCCGGATATTCTCCATATTATGAGTTGGAATATTATCAAGGACCTTTTCCATTTGGAGTGATGGACGGAGCATGGTATCTACGAGTTTTTAGATGTAATATAACAAATGTAGATCCTGGAGAGGAAGTTTTAAGCAGTCTCACCTACTTCTATGTAAACGACAGCATTTTTTATGACTTTGACCCAGGATTTCTTAAAGCATTACCAAACTTGTTGACTATCTACATCGAAAATTCTGAAATTTCGAATTTTGATTTGGATTATGTCAACGATATTCCATATCTCGACGAGTTGACGTTAATCGGAGTTGAAATTGGCGATATCGGAAGCAATGTACTATGGAACACAAAAGCATTATCATTGCTCAGCTTTGACTCGGCTAACATCCGAACAATTCATCCAAAGGCATTCGTCAATAATGGAGATATAAGAATACTCAGTTTGAGATCTAATCATATCGAGGTAATTACTTATGAAACATTAGCACCTCTGAAGAAGCTAGAATCTTTGCATTTGAAAAACAATCCAATTAAGTTTTTCGGTCCTGACAATATTCCGGTTTTAAAATATTTGCGAATTCTTAATCTGCTTCATATTCCAATAACTCATATCGATAAAGTTGGACTTCTGGAAAAGAATCCTAAATGTCAAGTATGGACAGACGATGAAAGTTAGTTACAGTTTCAGGACAGTAATAAAATTATAAATGAATGTCAAAAGTGAATTCTTTGTTCTAATATAACACCTTCCCATTACTATATCGTTAATTTATGGGTACTTCCAGAACTTAATCGAGTCTTATATAATTAATTTATAATTAATTATTCTTGTATATAGTAATATGAATATATTCTCATAACTTTAAAACCGCTCCAACAATTTCACTATGTGTGGTCCTCTTCTTACTTCTCCTGACTTCCTACTCACCTTAGCATTGTACAGTTTCTTTGTTAACCGATTTTAATTCTTGAGTTTTATATGCCCCAACCAACTAAAGATATACCTTTCACACATTTTTGACAATGCCATTTTTGGACCTTGGTCTGTTGTAAATACATCATTTCGAATTCTACCTTCCAGTTTGCTGAACTGCTGATTCAAATGCGTTTAAAAATGGAAAAATAAGAATACTTTGTTTGAAATCGAATCGTTTCGAGATAATAACTTAATTGAGAGGCTAAAATATTTGCGTTTGAAGAACAAACCAATAAAGTTTTTTGGTCCTGAAGATTCTAGAATATTTAAAAGTTATCAATCTGGTTGGTACCCAAATAACCAATAACGATAAGGTTTCATCCACATCTTTGAGTTCAACTTTCAATTTGTACGTTTCTCTCATTTTTTCGAATTTTATTGTGGACAATCAACTGATAACCTTCTTGTCTACATCCATTTCTTCGTTAATTCTACTCTAGACTACTAAGATGTATTTCGCCCCACACTCAGGCACCCTCACGAGTTTTGTTGATTTCACTAGCTCCTATAGTTCACCACAAAATCAATTATATTTCATGATTCGCTGCTTTATCATGTGGATCATGGAGTAGAATTCTATATTCTTTTACGACACGTCAAAGATCTTTGTGCCGCAGAAGTTTGTTACTATCTTGTTCTTCTGTGCGGCCTGAAGCACGTCATTCATCTCGATACATTTTGACGTTTCACAGTTTGGATGCCACGATCATACACATCCTTCCCCTGGATCCAGAACAAGGGCTTAGTCGCTCACACTTATTTGTTCTGGCAACCACAACACCCACAGTCACTCACAGGGTTCCGGTAGCCACGCCCACGCGACTTCCGCATCTGCGGAAGCGTGGTAACGCCCCCAAAGTGCTCTGAACTAAAGCGAATGGAGTAACAGAATGCAAACCATTAAGAAGCTTAAGCCCAGTAGGGGTTCGAAGATGCAATCATTTTTGCACATGTTGAACAACAACAAAAATAAAATGTTCAACGTAGAAATTCAATTGCAAAACTCGTATTCTCCTTTCAAATGGAATGAAGTACATCGACAAAAAATTAAGCTCCTGATCAGAGGTATCCTCGGAAAATATAGAAATTCATTCCGTTTTTCGCAGACAATACTTAACGAGCATCAAAAGGAGAGGTTATGTTTCGTGTCCTATTGGACATGAAACGAACCCATATATGAATATCTATCATATTCCAGCTCATTCATGCCTCACCGGTAACAAACCAATATCGATGACATATGTAATAAAATGTCCATTCGTTTCGCATAACAATAGAGTTATTTTTCAATCGCGACGGACGCGTAACAAATATCGAAACGTTGGAAAATTAATGATCGCAGCCGAAAAAAAAGAGGAAATGATAGAACATGTCTGGATTACAAACCATTTCCGATACTGGGGTTTTTCATCCAACAAAACGTTCCGTCGTTTTCCGTTAATCGACAATCCCACGTGAAAATGAAGCGGGTAACAATTCGGTTTCTAATCGACTCGGAATAACTGGCGGCGTTCCGAAAAAACAAACGAATCCATAAATTAAAAATCGGTCTGGAATCGGACGTTGCTTTTGAACCCTTCGCGCCCTTTTCATCGCGCGTCGATAAGAGCAAACGGTGCGGAAACAACCCGAATGGCAATATTGTTGCGCCCCGGTGCATGTGACCTGAACACTGATTACGACCCAAAATAACGTCGACATGTTCAACTCCGCGGGAAGCCACGAAAAACGATTCGCAAATTCCCGAAGACGAGACCGATTTTTATCAATCCCATAAATCAGGGGCCACGTCCTTATGATGAATGGACAGTGGGCCATAAAGGAAAAGGGGAAAATATTATCTCCTGTTTTTCTAGGTTTTTACGGTCAGAACTACGCTAATAAATAACATCATTCTCGACTCCCGACTCCTTTATAACTCGGATCTGGCGGACTTACCAACAGAGACAGATTCATTCCGTTTCTACATGTTTCGGATCCGCCCTTTTCATAAAACCCGATTCCCCGTAGAAAATCCCTCCTCGAGATTTTCCACTGGCCAAGTTAAGAACGACGCGAGATTTTCAGGGGAAAGTCAACAATCGTTCCTAATTTTCAGGAAGAAGCCAGCCGGTCCAGTCAGAAGGACAATTCCACCTTAAACGAGTTTTCCGCATTCAAGTCCCGACGTTCAAATGAAAATCTATATTCCAATCCGGTTTTATTCCCCGAACTGCGCCATTAGGAGCTTCTATTATCCAACTTTATGAATCCTAATGTTCCTCTTGAGGTAATTCCGGATCCTCGGAAAATTGCACGGAATCGGATAGATAAGTGATTTCTGCCCTAGAGTTTCACGTCGCCGACGACTATCAAATGAACAGCTACGTTATAAATATGTATTTTTACACGGGAAGAAGTTTATGAAACTTGTCCAAGTTCCGCCGAGCCGCCAAGGCGGAACGAAACTTATCCGGATTTCTTCTGAAGTTCAAATAAGACTGAATCTTTCTCAAAGGGACGAAAAAGGTGAGGTATGGTATTTTTAACGGTTGACCGGTCCAGATGTCACCTCCAGGATGGGAAAAGTAGGATTGATGTTCTGCGAAAGACATGTAAAAATTGCAGGATCTTCTCATGTCGGTTATTCTGTCTTATTTTATAAATATATGATATTGAATGATAGAAGAATTGAAATTAATTAATTTTTCGCGGCCGTCATTCAGTATTTATAGTTTTCGATCGGATGTAATGAGCGTCGTTTGTTGGAATTACTTCCAAACGTTTCGCCTGCATGAGTGCAGTGAAATGTTCGGAAGTAATTCCAGCAAACGACGCCCATTACACCCGATCGAAAACAGTGTTATAACAATGAAAGAATTGTAATCATCAATTATAGTGGAACTGGTCGCATCATGAAATTTATGCTATATGCAGTGTGTTCTACTCGATGGATGCCGTTGTCCTCATTTTTATATAGAATAGCCATTACTTTCCGTTTCAATGAGAAATAGGAGGTTATTGCTAGAAGGGTCTCCAGCCCATGTAGCGCCTGTGTGCAAGTTATATCCTAGTACCTTCTAGTATCGGCGAGAAAAAATGAGATGTGAAAATACCAATTCCCAATGCAAAAAACTCGAGTTATTTAAATTGACAATTATAATGCATAATAATGTACAATAGAGGAATATGCCTTAGTATATAGCAAACCCAAACCAAATATGAGATACCTTTAGAGCGGAAATAAGCACGCGATACCTTCAAAAATAGACAGTAAAATCAAAGATTTGGACAGAAATCTTGAACTTCTAAAAACAACAAGCAGAACACAATATGCAAGCGCAATGCGCTCAAGAAATGGACGAAACAAGTACAAAATAGAGAAGCAGAACTTGCAAACAACACAAACAAAACAAGCCCAAATACATACGCGCTACTTTTAAAATAGATAGACAAGTGGAACAAAAGAAATGAACAGAAAATAAACGGTCGATATTTTAAAAATGACCCAAGAAAACGAACAATAATAAAACAAAAAAGAGATAAACAAAGAGAACAAAATATAGACACGTCATAATTTCGGAAAATACAGGAAAAAAATATAAAATAGAGATGCGAAACCTTCACATCATGGAGGCGACAGAAACCGTTTCGTTTCACCCTCAACATAGACAGAGGATAAAACGAGAACTACAGATTCAAAACTTCTAGAATAGACAGGCAAGAAGACTAAAATGAGGAGCGCAAAACCTCTAAAATGGGCCACCTTCACTAGTGTGAACACGGGATACGCAGAACTAATCAACTAATAACTGATCAAACACATAAGAGACATACAAAACACTCAAATCTTCAGACGGAACAAAACCGAAATATGCACATGATAATACTTTAACATTATTTATTTATTGATTTATTTATTTTATTTATTTATACATGTAAGCATGAAATATATAGATACAATAAAGACATGATAAATAAATAATTACTGTGAAATAATTACACGGTTTTAAGGACATAGGCAGGCAAATTAGGTAAATATGAAACATGCGATACTTCCAGAACATATAGTGTACTTTTAGTTGAGATTGAAATGCGTTATCTTGAAAATAAATCAAAAGCGACAAAAATAGCCGAAAGAAACAAAAATAAAGTGAGAAAACTAAAAATATAGACTGGCGAAACTTCCAGAATATAAAGGCGGGACGCGTAAATGAAACACCTTTAATACGCATGATTGATAAAAGGAACAAACAAAAATAAGATAAAATCAATCTCCTAAATAAACACGCAGATCATATAATATTCATAATCTTCATGAAATCCTGAAAACAAATGCAAAACAGACATGTTACGCCCCCAAAACATGCACATACATATATAAGGATTATTGCTTTTTTTATTCTTTTATATTCTTATTATTTTATATTCTTCATATTCGATATTATTATATTCTTAAATGTTTATTGAACGAACGTTTCAATGGAGATTCGCATCTTCATCAGCAGGACGAAATGGAATAACCAGATCGCTTGTTGATAGATGAATTTGACAAATAAAACATTCAGAATATAAATATACATTTAAGAATTGAATCGACCTGTTATATCAAAAAAACGCAATATTCCTTATAGAAGAAACAGGTAATAAAAAAGGTAAAGCCATTTTGCTGTGAGCTTGTTTCCTCCTCTAATGATGGTAATATCCAAGAAGTATAAGCAATTTTTCTATTTAGTTTCGAGTGAATTTCATTTTCTCATGGAAATTATTGAGATTAGTCAACATCGTTTGATTTCGTCTTCAGAAGTGATTATAATACAATCGTCAACGTATCTTTTGAAAATGGTGATATCATATGATCTTTTAGTATTTTTGCTTCCAAATTGTTGAGCTATGATGCTGGAAATGGGAGATCCCATTGCCACACCGTCTGCTGCTAGAATTTTTTATTAAATTGAAAATAACAGAAACCTAAAGTTAGTTGGACTGTTTCAATGAAATCTTTTTCTGGAATGAAAGTGTGTGTTGCGATGGAATGTCTATATTCTTCAATTATATTTGGTAAAACAGATGTTGGAATGTTTGTGCACAATGATGTGACGTCTAGTGAAAATAGTTCATGGTTTGAAGGAATGCTTAATTTGTCGAGTTCGGTTTTGAGTGCGGAAGAATGTTGGAGCAATGTTTTGACAGACTGTAGAAAGGAGATTGTGAATATGAAACAATGTGTCTTAAAGGTATGTCGTCTTTATGCATTTTTGGTAAACCATGAGTTTTTGGTGGCAAACTGTCATCAATGTACAACGATTTTGCTATTTCTGGTGATACGTAATTTGATTTTTTTAATTTTTTCATGATTCTTCTATATTCTATATCCTTTCTCTAAATTATTCGTGAGGTCCCTTCATATTGGTTTGTGTCTTCCAGTAAGTTGTTAACTTTTTCATTATATGTAGATCTATCAAGGTCACCGTTCAATTTACTTTGTTTGCTCTGGTAACCAAAATTTTTTGATTATTTTTCAAGAACTTTTTGATTTTTCGGAATTTTGGAAAATTTGTTGCTCAGAAAAAGTGAGTTCTATCAAAATAGCCAACCTAATCCTTAAATTATCTCACAACTCCCTCCAAAATCATCTTGATGACAACCATTTAACTCTGGATCGTGAAATTTCTCTTTCTGTGCTTTCTATCTATTTTTGGAAAATCAACGATTGTGGTGGAAAGGGTTACAGTCTCCTCAAGCCAATAGTTGGTCCCGAAAAACTAAAAAAAAAACAGTTTTAATTTCTAAATTACATAATCTCCCGAATCTTGGATTCAAAATGAGGTATTTCACTCAAAATAATCGGTTTGACCTTGGAATGACTTTGAAATCCTACCTCAAGGTTATTTTCATAAACCTCACAAATTTTCCAATTTGACGTCTCGTCTTGAGTAGTTCTATATTTTTTCCTCAACCTGCTTTGTTCCAATTTTCGCGATCGTCGCTTAAGGCCCCCTATGACCGCTGGGCCCTCGCGCATCACACACCCTGCCAAATTTGTAGAGACGCCTCTAATTACAGAATCGCACAAATGGCAGCAAGTACCACTGTCTTCGTCCGGCTCCTGGAAAGCGCATCCGCGATTTCACTTTGATGATGCCCATCGGAAAATTAGAACGTGTCAACTTTCAGATTACATTATCACCATTACATTTTGATACAACGCTTATCCGAACATTAATTTGATAACATAAGTATGCACTTACCAAGAACAAAGTACTAATGAATAACAAAAAAAGTGAGTTAGAATTGCAGAAACTCAATCAATATTCCAGAAATGTCCCCCCTATATGGAAAAAAATTATGCCTCCCGTATATAATCCATAAAAATGCTACGATCCCGTCATAAACCATGTTTACGAGCACCTGTTATACCAATGTTCATTATCTAACTCTTTTCAAAATTAGCCACGCTGTTTGCGAATCCAATTACCGCATAACCGTCAAATGGTCCCGGAAATACTCTCAAATCCCCGGAATTATTCAAATCGTGAGGTTAATTTTGTATAATTTATCAACGGGCGGCTTAATTTTAAGTTATTTCAGCACATAATTTACGTTTTAATTCGGAGACACAGCCGAATTGAATACCCCAGTCAGGCAATCGAAACAGAATTTATGTATAAACGGGAAGTTTATTTAATCAGTTTCGCTGTTTCGAGCCAGAAGGGCGTTCGATTCGGTTATTCTAAAACCGAGCGCAGCCTTTCGCGAGAGGAAGATTCAATTCCTTATAAAGGGATTAACAAACAGATCGATATAAAAGAGACGGGAGAAAAGGGACAAAGGGAAGAAAATGTTCTGTGTTAAACGAATTAAGTCCACAGTGAGAGATTGTCCAATAACAATGTCACTACGATTGTTTTATCACACAGTGGGACAAGATGTATCGGGAGGCCGAAACGACCCCATTCGCTCCGCGGTCGAATCAACATCCATCCGGATTTGCGGTTTCAAACATGCTAACATGTGACATCTTGTTAGGGGAGGGGGAGGGGGTTCGAGTCCGAATGATCTCGACCTGAATCTGCCACTAATGGATCGACGCTAGCGGCATTCTCGATAAAGATTTTGCTTAACTTATTGATAAAATTTATTTGTTGATTGAAATCAGCGGAAAAGTTCTACATCGCCTCCAATTTGATTGTTATGATTTATGTTGATTGGCTCCAAGTTTCCACCCGACCAAGTGAAACTGTTCTGATATGATGTGCTTTCGTAGTGCGTGTTTGGACCGTGTGGATTTGGTAAGTCCTTAACGAATTTTTGCAATTCTTGAGCTGAAAAAAATATTATTTATGATAATCATCAAGTTTCAATGAATAATAAACCAGTCGAATGATAGTTCTTTAAAGTGGTGGATTAAAAAGTTAACAAGCTCAGTGTTTATTTTTATTGTACTTTATAATAGCTTTTCTTATTGGTGTTTGTATAAGTTACTTCCTAACAATCATTAGAATTCGAATACAATAGGTAGGAGTTCTATGGATTTTGTTTTTAAATTAGGTGTCGGAGGGGTTGGAAACCATTCGAAGTTTCAGAAACTCGATCCTCAGGGACGTGGGATGCAAATGAAGGTTACATGTATCTAGATGGACTTTCATTTATTTAGACGATTAATTTATTCAATTCATTCATTATTCTGGTAGACCGAGTGAAATGACTCAATTTAAGAGATCCAATTGGGAGTTGTGGGCTTTGTTTGTTATTTGTTCTTCCTGTGGCAAACTTTAAAACTATAGCAGGAAAAATGACATTCGGGTAATCAGGTAGGATCATGACAAACTTCCGAGCAGTCGGTCATATTGATAGATAGATTATGGCAAATGAGTCAGAAACATGATCGATGAGAGGAAATTCTGAAGCCTCTCTGCACTCTATCTCCTTGTTGATTTAGTGCCAGTAAAAACGCACTTGTTCAAGAAAAAGATAGTTCGTATCGAAACACGATTCGCAAAAAAATTCAATACTGGAGACCTTTGAAATTGTGTTGATCTTGACACGATAATATGAGCCGATATCTGCTAACAGGGTCAACTGATAAGGAAGAACATAAAAAATGTCTATCTCAAAGTTCAATAATGCAAGACGGCATCTTTTTTCCAATATGAGCCAGGGCAACAACATGTGTTTCGCGATCGATGTGACATTCGGCTAATTCAGCGCACTGAGAATTCTTCGTGTGACGTGATATTTTTATGCCCCGACACGGGTCATAAAAGACGCGGTCTGTGTACGGAAGGAAAACATAAAAATTTGAAAGCTTTTGACAATTATTAGTATGTCCGTCTGCATAGTGTGAGAGGATGATGCACCGTATCTCATTTTAATTTCAAGAAGAACGGACGTGGCAATAAAAAGTTGAGAGATTAAGCTTTTAACGGATGTACAGTCATTATTTTCATTCAGGGAAATGTTGCTTTTTTCGCGCTATTCCCAAATAAAACCCTTCAATCCTCTGATAGATTTGGGAACATATTTATTAATCAACGTAACTAAACTCGTTCAACCTTGAGAAGAAGGGACTGCGACAGAATTATTCGAACCATATTGAAGGATTAAAAGTTTATTCGCCACGAAACGCCACTGATAGTAGGTATGGCCCTGGAGACAAGGACCTGCCATTTCTAGCCACTCTTGACGTAACGAGAGTGGAGATACCAGGAAACCAAAGATAAAACCACGTGGTTGAAAAAACATTCCCACAAGAAATTAATTGGACGCGCACACGCAAAATTTCTTCTCTCTTCTGCGATTCAGCAAAAATAACTATGTTTTCATTGAAAGATCGGTTGAAACGAATATCAAACTTTCGATTCCACTGAAGCATAAATAAACCTTAGCAGCCAATGTGCATTGGAAACAAGGGGAAAAAATGGAGCGAGAGATATTAGTTTTGCTGAAAATTCAGGATGTTCAACAACGTGAAAGGATCTAGTCAATCTGTTTCAAGTGGATTGGGAATGTGTAATAAAGATTCGTATCAGTTCTAGAACGAAAGCGAGGTAACTCTCAATTGAAATGTTCAAATGAATTTAAGCTATTCAAATTTCAGTATTATCGTTCATTTTCCATTTACGATCGGAAAATCGTGAACATTCATTCACAATGTTTCTACCATATCGACTGAACTCTTGAATTACAGTTTGAGTCAACTTTATGTTTAATAATTAGAATAATTATCATATCTTTCCTAGCTCCAATTTGAGGATGTGACATTAGGCAAAGAAAGATTGCAACGAATAATGCACAGATATAAATGAATTTTCATGTCATTCTGTTACTGATAAAGCAGTTGAAAACTTGAACCCATTACACTTTGTGCCCAGATCTTTCCTCAAAAAATTATGCTTTATTACTTGAAATCATTTTCTGAAGGTTTTATCAAACTACGCGTTATTATGAGTTTTGTTTCGTGAAACCATCGTCTGACTGTTTTAAACTAAAAACAACGTATGAAATAACTCACATTGAACATCCAAACAATAAATTGTCTCTTCTAACGTCTTCTTATCACTTGACGTTTTCTGCACTCTCTTGCATCCTGTCGTTCTTGGGGGACAAGTCTGGTCGTAACATGCTAAACCTTCAATTAAGAATGAAATTTTAATTTGAATGAATATTGAAGATCGTGAAAACTACCTTCCGCGGATGGCGCTGAATAAGCCACTCCTATTATTCCAATTAACAAAATGAATGCAATTGTGGAGAGACGAAACATTTTGATATGCACAGTCTGAAGGAATTATTTCGAATAACGAACGAATTGGTCGCAGAAAATAAAGATAACAAACGCTGTTTACTGTTATTTTATCGATTATTTCGTTACGATTCCAGAAATATTAGTCATAATAATTATCGAAAGAATTGATTAGGTCGAATAGCAACTTCCAGGAATATTAGCTGAATCAATAAACGATTTATACAAAACGATATGAAATTAAAAGTCAGGTCATATAAACAGATCATGTACGAAGTAAAAAAATAAACACCATCCTCCTTCTAACGAAATGACGGATATTGTCCTTGTAAATCCGTGCCTGTCCACGAACCACGTGCGGTCTGGATGATACGTATTATGAGGGTTGTCGGGAGCGCCATTTCGCATGTCAGTTTCACCGCGATATAGACCTAGGCGCTTTATGCAAACTTTGTGATCTACCCTTGGTTCCATTGTGTTTTGTCAACTTTTTTATTTCTACTCGCCCGTTCTCAACTTTTATTAAATAGGGACAGAATGGGAGAGCGTCTCGAGATGAAATGCATATAAATAGTAGATTTATTTCGAGTTTGCGGGGACAAAAGAGACATGAAAGGATGTTTGCTCGCGATACCGATGTCGTAACCTAACATTCAGCTATTATTCCTGAATGTCCGGACAAAACTGGAACAAACAGGCTGATGTGCAAGGAATGATTCAATAAGGCATCCGTTTGCAGATATCAAAATTTTTGGCTATAGATTGATGAAAATTTGGAGTCCTTCCGGCCGTTTAGAATATGTTTTGGTATCGAAAGGGCATTCGTATCAAAGACGAAGGAGGATCGAAACCATCTTCACCATCAGCACGTTGTTTCTCCACTTTTTTTTCACCGCAAGTACTCAAGTTGGTGTACCGTCACGGTATACAGAACAACTGTCTGGCGCATCCACCATTCCCGTTCAGTAAATTCTATATTATTGCCCGCCCACTTTTTGTTTCTCTCCCAGAGTCTCTATAATCAATGGGCTAATTCACAATTATATCTCTCATTTCTTTACTACCCCTCAATCGTTTCGAGCCCCTGCTTCTTTAATGACTTCAAAGAACAACTTACAAATCGGAATCCGATTGATTATCATGTAAATTAATTCTTTCTCAATACACATAACAATTGATTGAATGAAACAATTCGTTAGATTTCGAACTGATTCAACACGAAATCCAACAGGGTCGGTCCTTAGGGCGATTAGATCGACAAGAATAGATGGTCAATCCTTGAACAACTACATCACCGATCGGGTCGGCCATTGACTACGGAATTGAGTTCGCTTCGGATGAAAGGATCGGGGCGATTTTTAATTCTTGTCTGATGGTGTTCCGCCCGGTGTTAATCAATTTTTCAACCCTTAAAGGATTAGAGAACGGTCTCGATAGAGCTTACGGTTCGAAATAATCGACGTCGTTGTAATTAAGCGTCGCCACAAAAGCCACGATCGATGGATTAATTTTTTAATTGAACGTTCCCGGAAATGATTTAGGATTTTCCCGGTGCGGCATTGTAATTTTATCAATTTCATAACACGAATCATTTTATATTATTATTAAAATGGAACTGATTGATATTTGGGATTAATTTCGTTCCGATGATAAACAAGTGCATATTCAGTGGAAATTGGAAATATTTCCTTATCGAATATATCTTTCATTTTGAACAATTTAACAATTTGCGGTGGATATTAACAATTCCAATTTAAAATTCTGCGGTGAACAATAACTTTTCGATTGTTCCAGGTAGTTTCTGAATATATATGACGTGTGGTTTTTCATCTTAAGAATCTTCCGAACATTTGTCAAGAAATTTGCGTAGTTTTTTCAGCTTAAATAACTCGGCTTTTAAAAATCCATACTAAAAAATTTCAACCTTGGCTCATTAGCTTATCCCCAGTTGAGTATAAGAGATCAGACGGAATGTTTATTAGAGAATATATTAATATATTAATATATTAATATATGCATCTACAATTCATTTCAAAGTCCGGTGATGATTTCTTCGCATGTTGGTGCTACCTGCCTGAGAGCATCCACATCAACATTCACAAACGGGTTTCCCTTCAAACTTATCTTCTTCAATTGCTTCAGTCCGTTCAAACTCCTTGCTCCAAATTCTGTTATTCTATTATTTTCCAATATAAGATTTTTGAGATTCTTCAATGGTTTGAAAGAGCCCTCTGATAAATTGCCAATTGCATTATTGCTCAAATCCAAAGTTTCCAGATTCTCAAGTCCGTTAAAAGCGTTGACATCAATTGTTTCAATACCAACCGCGGATAATCTAAGCGTTTTCAGTAATTTGAGGTCATGGATGTTACTTGATTTGAGATTACCGATATTCACGTTATGCAAATTAATAATCTGCAAGTTTTTGAAATAATTAAATTTCGCTAGCTTCATATTTCCAATTTTCGTGTTCTCTATGTTAATTTCTTCGAAGTTCGGATAAGCTGGTAAAACATCGTCACGTATCTCCGAATAAACACTGTTCTTTATGTATAACTTTTTCAGTTTGGGATAGACAAAATTTTTAGGTTCGACTTCTGTGATATTGCTATCATGGACATGTAGTTCTATAATGTCAACAAGTTTGTTATTGGGCAGAGGTCCGTTGACAACTAAATCCAATCGTCCAGTACTTGAGTAGGATGCAAAAGTTACCGAACCGCAGATAATGAACAACGAATAAATGGAGAATTGCCTAAAATGTCATGATGTATTCGATATTTTGTTCATAATTAAAAACTTACATGTTGAATACTATTCACGATTTATCGTTCAACTTCACCTCGCAAAATGCGGCACAGTCGAGCGGGTTAATCTCTAAAAAGTTTTGTAAATATAATTTATCGGATCAATTAGTTGAGTTCGAAAATACATCCTATTTCGATATTGATTTTCGCAACCCATATCAATGCATTAAATATTTGATTTCACAAGAATACTTCGAAGCGTTCGTTTTCATAAAAACGCTGTGAACTTCAACTTCATCATTTTTTGAAATTGAACATCTCTGCGATAAATAACATTGCCTGTAGATGTGTATTGTTTCGAATGAAGGGAGAAGGAAGATTACTCAATGCGTATATATTCCCCATCCTTACATATGGTTGCGAGTCCTGGACACTGAATCCAAACCTTAGCCAAAGAATTCAATCTTTCGAAAATTGGTGTTACCATCGGTTGCTGAAAATGAGTTGGAGAGATGAAGTGAGGAATATAGAGATACTAAGAATGGTTGAGACAAGATCCATATGGATGAAGACAATAAGAAACAGGAAGTTGTGATCTACATAACATGTGATGCCTGCGTCAAGTGAGAAATTAATGCTGGACATGATGGAAGGAAACGTGGAAGGAAGAAGACCAGTGGGAAGAATGTGGTGAGATGTAGCTACCTGATAAAGGTGAAAATGATTTTATTGCTTTTCCATCTATAAACTGTATATCAACCGTGCAGCTTGATACAAGTTTTTAGTTATACATATCGCTTTCACAAGCTTCCGGCATACATATACTGAATTTTGGGGTCGTGGCTTCTTAATACTATAACAAAAACAATAAAGGCCCTTTCTAACTATATCCGGGCACCAGTTAAGCCATTCAAGAGATGAGCGAAAATTGAGGCGCTGTTCAGTCCAAAAGGTAAGTTAAAAAAACGATGACAATTCAGTGGTACCATCAAAGATTTCCCACATCCTTCAAAATGAGTTAGAAACGATGAATTTGTATGTCCTGTATAAGGATGAGGGTGACTTCCATAGTCTCAAGTACTGCCAAACCCGTGCCGAGCCTGTGCCTGACACAAGCGAGAATCGGTTTCAACCATTCGCAGAGGCCCCATATTGGAAACTTTTCCTTGAAGATTATATTAGAAGTGAAAAAAATTTGTTCGTTGATCTTCGATTTTCATGGAATCTCATAAATCCATTCAGAACTGTTATAATTAATAGCTTACTCGTTCTTTAAGAAAAAGAAGAAAAAACGGCAGAAATTACTGAATTGCGATTAGTGATGTTCGCTAACGAGCGACGTTTAGAGGGAATCAGAAAACTTTTCTGGATTAATTGACGTCTCTTTTTATTGAAATGTCTCTGCTACGATTTTAAACTGCAGCTGTCATTTCGCTAACGAGCGCATATGATCACGAATTCCAGTGTGAATTGCATAATTTTCCGGAATCTCGCTTATCAAGAACTCAAGTGCGAATCCCGCTCGAAAGTCTTCAATTCTGAATGGACCCTCTTTACAGAGAAACGTATCAGTGTTTCAAAGTTGATAAAGTGGCGTAGGTATAAAGACTAACCCTTTAAATAGGGAACGAATAATTCCCCGGACATTTTCGTAGGAGTTTAAAGCTTTCTTTACTGCGGAAAAGTACAGAAACTTTTCCACGATTTGCATATTCAGCACTTTTCCACGGAATATGCAATCAGATAAGAATGAATATCGGCGCAGGGATTCTCCATTTCATCGAAATAATCGCGATACATCATCAAAACTTTTTAATGACAGAATCTAATTATCGATGTGATATCCCTTGGAAATACTAATGAGGTTTCCTCAAACGTACGTTTCATGTAGATCAAAGAGGACTTCTTTGCCGTTTCAAACGATATCAGGAAAACAAATTCGTTTATGAAAGAACGAGAAAATGAGAAAATGCAATATAGCAGCTGACCAAGACCCGACGGAAACGTATGGCATTCAGGTTTCCGGTCCGAATTTCAGATCAAAGGATGAGAAAACTCGATACGGCTTTCTTTAAATGGCGACTTCATTTTTACACGCTTGTGTTGACGACGAAATTCATTCTTGTTTTCTTCCTCTTTCTGTTGACGACATGAAATTGGGAATTTGACCGATCCAAAAATCGGGTTCGTGTTGTTACAATTCGAACGAATCGGCGATTATACTCTATGCCTATATGACGTGATCCAACAATCAAACAATGGAATGAGCAGCCTTTTCAATCTCGAGTACAAACAAGTCTGGCGAATAGTGAATTTTAATCGGACATACTGCCATTTTGAAAATTAATCTAGGTGGGCGGGTACGCAAGCTTTTTCTGTCACAAATTTTTTGATGGTCGACTATGAATTCAGTGCTGTCGATAAAAGAACACAGAATAGAGGACGGCTTCAATTTTCAACATCAATTCTTTGTTATAATTGGATTCCAATGACTGGTTTATATGATATGAAATATTTGTGGCGCGGGATGAAAAGAAAGTGGAAAAATTAATTTCAACGGATTGTGATTAGATAAAACAATAAATGCGATTCATGATACATGAAATCATGATAATCTCTGTTATCAAATATTCTATAAGATTGGAAATATTTCGGTTGGATCCACTTAACTAGTAGTGGAGTACAAGGTAGAAAAGTTAACAAACATATATTACATCATTGGCGTAGCAATAACGTCTTTGATCCGCCAACAAAAAATGAAATTACCAAACCAATTTCTGAATCGGGATTTTCAGCAAATTTTACTTACCAAAAATTTACTAGTGAAGAGGATCTTAACCTAGACCTTCACAGTAATACAGAGGTCAACTTTGAAATTTTAAATACCTCCACCTATTTTCGACCACGGATTCGGAATGTGTAGAAAACACGATAGAAAGACTTACCCTACATGCTCAGTAGTCATTAATGCTTGATTATCTTGGAGGTCATACCTCCAGTTTTCTTAAAAACCGGAACCCTTGAATAGTTCACGAGATATTGATTTTCAGCATTTTTGCTATATTCGAGTAGAAACTAAATGCTCAGGGTTACTGATCCACCCATGGATTAGAACGAATATATCAAGGCGATCGATTACTCGAGCTAAGCAGTACAAAGTAAAGCAGCTACTTGGATGGGTGACCGCTCGAGGTTGCGGATTTCGAACAACAAAACCGCATTTGAAAACAAAAAAACGAAATAAAGCAGTTCTTGCGTATGTAATACCGGTCGAACAGTGTCCGAGAAGTGTCAGGAGGGAAGACCGGGGGTGAACGTGTGGTGTCCAGAATTCTAACAATTCATGATATGATATGCGAAGGGGGGGTACTCTTTCTACACAACTATTGTCGATGTTTCCCGCCCAGTCTCCCAGCTGAATACTCTCTCCCCTCAAATGCTTTCCACGCCGACACTGACCAGCACAGCCCACCCTAAAAGCAGCTTACAGGAAGAAACCACCACCCTAAAGTCACTTGCACCGGGACACTTGTCCGTTTAGTCACAACTTTACATTTACATCGAGCATTTTGACGGAAATTGACGTAGAGATTGATTTATGGATTGTAGTTAATCGAAAAAAAATCGCACTTTATGTTAAAAAACTTTTTGTCCTCATTCCTAGAACCATTGGAGTGCTGTATATTGTAATCTCATTGTATGAAGTATGATGGTCCATGATTAAAGAATCATATTCATCTGGAATTTTTCTGTGCACCATCCACGAGCCAAAAGAAAATATTATACGAAATAATGTTCCGATGGCAACTTTCCTCAATAACATCCAATTGTGATAAGTTCAACATTTATAAATCACGAACTTGAATGAGATGTTCCATCGCTATGTAAATTCCCAAGAAAGTCCCATATGTCTCCGAAACTCTTTTCTCCTAACCAATTTTTTTCCGAACAGCTATCGTGGTAGATTAAAAGCAAAACATCAAACTCCAGTCGTTTTAACAGGATTCCAGTAATTTATGACCATCTACTGGAATATAAGAAAGGGGAGCAAGAACGATGCTTCAGGGATTCCCGTTTGATAAATGTTCGTCTAGGCCATTCGAAGCTCCGAAACATCGAACATTCGGACCGGTCAAAGTTGTTTCGATGCAGTTTTCCCAATCGCGGCGCGGCGTTGCGTCCCGATTCCTATCAAGGAAACGTTGCGGATACATCTCCCGATACGCGGTCGTAATTCAGGGAACGGCCGCGCTTTTATCGGCTAAATATCATTTTCGTTCCCATCAATGTCTCCATAAATTAGGGCTAATGCTAAAAAGTTGCCGCAATCCCGCGATTTCATACACATTCCTACGTCATTTTTATGCCGGATGCGGGAATGAATGCCTTTGTTCCATCTGCTATATTGTTTTCGTTTTGTATCGGACGTGAAATGTATCAGCCCCCGAGATGGTTTTTTTTTTGAACAGATGTTTCGGAATGTATTTACAATATAAATGCGGGAAGTGTCGATTAGAATTTCCTTTGGTGGATATGATGGATCACCATGACGTTCTTTCGTTCATAATTTGATGTTTAGGTAATGAAATTATGTTCAGGATGAAATAATTATGTTACTTAGCCAGCAAGTACCTTCTTAAATTGTATGGAACACTTAAGTTGATGAGCCACATCAAAAATCTCCTTTTGACTAGCGTCAAGTTTCAAACCAATCAATCAGTCAATTGCCAAATGTTTTGTCGTAGGGTTATATGATTTCGAGAGAGAAAAATATTCCATAATATCTCCAACTTGAGGGATTTTTCAAGCGAAACTTTTCATTCGGTACCGGATATCTTTCTTGTTTATCTTTCAAGGGAAAGAACACCGTCAAATTTTTTTCTCGGAAACCCTTGTTAATCTGCCTTCAGAAATCTGAAGTGTTTATTCAGAAAATTGTTTGCATAATTTCATATCTGTCCATTTTCAACAGGCAAATAATAGATTCCTTCCTCGTTGATTTTGTTGTATCAAAACATGGAGAGAACGAAACTTAAATGAGATATTTTTCTTATCCAAACAGCTCCCTTTTTGGAATCAGTCATTACGTCGGTTTGCAAACAAGTCGAATTATGATTTAACTTTGATTCCTACTCAAAAGTTAACATTTTTGACTGACTCAGATTCAATTATTTCCATGCAATCTCCGCAATCACTGAAACCTCTGAAATAGAAATTCTGATAATATCACGTTAGAATTGATCAGCACAAATAATAACAATTTGAATGTTATGTTTCTCTTAAAATATAATTATCTAGTCATGGTCCTTTCCTTTGAAATTCAAAACCGTTTTTGCTGAATCATTCCGTTATATCAAAACGTGCCAATTTCCAATACGATATTTTCTCGATTCTATTTGATTAGATAATTGATTTGGTAAAAAATATCTCGACGATCGTTAAGATAAGCAGCAATATGCACCCGTCACACCTATATTAGACCATTTCGTGATCGGTTATCCATATAATGAAAATCGAACGAATATCTTTCGTAGTGTTTCGAAAATGTAAGTTACCAATCAGATATATTTATGCCTTTGATTATTACTAAAATTACTCAAACCTTTTTTTTTTTCAGGATTTCCAAGTACTTTGCGTCGTTCCTCTGCATACTTCATGCCTCCGTAGTTGTATCGGGAGACCACAGACCGTCAACTAAAGAATTGGAAGATTATTCAGGGCCTCTTCCATTTGAGGAGGTGAGCAAAGTAAGGACTCTGACAATTAAACGAAGCAATATAACGATTATGGATTTTGGGAATCAAACGTTTCCTAAACTCCTGTCTCTCCATATTGAAGAGAGCAATGTTAAAGATGTTTCTTCTGGAGCTCTAAAAGCATTTCCCAACCTAATATGGTTCTTTCTAGTCGATAGTAAATTTTCAAACTTCAAACTTCAAGATATTGGTGTTTTGAAAAATCTGGTTTATCTCTCGATATCTGGATTTCCAATTGGTGATATCGGGACCAATGTACTACCTAATAACAAAGACTTAGGGCATCTGGAGATAACGTCATCTAATGTCACCTCAGTAGATGAGAATGCATTCATCAATCATGAACAGTTGGTTCATCTTATTTTGAGTGAAAACAGCATCAGAAAGATTAAGCAACAAACACTGATGCCTCTGAAAAGCCTCAAATATTTGGCACTTAATAACAACCCCATACAGGGTTTTGGTCCTGGGAATATCCCTGTTCCAAACGAGCTGGAAGCGATTGATCTCTCTAAAATTTCCAGAAGTGGGCTCGATATTGATGGAATAAAGAAAAAGTTCCCGGATATTAAATTATCATATGATCCTGAATTCGAACGATTCTAAATAATATGAATATGCATATCAATTTTGAAATGAAAATTTTAAAGTATAAGTAATTTTTTTGTCGACGCTTGATACTAGATGTGAATTGTTTAACACTAAATAAATTGAATCAATAGGAAATACTAACTTAATTCTAAACTGTAATGTATGTGCTGAGCTGTCCATGAAATGGAAAATCAGGAGTGCTTCGTAATAACAAAGGAGATGAGAACTCCAGCCAAAACTGTATCCTATTAAAAGTTATGTATAAGATTAAATTATTTTGCTTCATGAAACAATCACTGATCCTAAAACAGAATTCGTATTCCACTCAGTTGAATTTATAAAGCAATGAAAAATTGAGTGATTGCGGTCAAATATTTGGGACTCATTAGACCTTTAAACAATTAGTACTTCATGCAGCACCACTGATCGAGTTCACTTCTCGCTGTGAAGCAGACCAGCCATTCTCAGACACTCCCGACAATAACGAGAGCAGGGATCAAATAACACAATATGCAATAAACGTGGTTGAGGAAAAACATTGCAGGTTGGAAAAATTACAAAATTATATAGATATTTTGAGGGGGATTTTCTTTGACTCTCGTTGAAAACTCAGAAAATGAACGAAATGTTAGGAAATTTCATTCCAGATAATTTTGGAATGTTTCAATAAAACTCCTGGAATCACATGATTTCTGGCAGGATTTCGTTCATGTGTCAAGGAGAATGAAGAGGAATCTTTAAGAATAGGAGAATTGGACTCAGAATTCATGAAATTTCGTATTTTTGCATGTCATCCTTCAGCGAGTTTTTGAATATTGACAGTCATTTCTTTTGACGGTATAAACGAATCAACAATACGTGGACAGCTTCGAGCTAGTGAATGAAGGGTTTTTACCCTTTTCAAATTAGTAAATGGGTTGATGATTCAGAGAGATGACAATAATAGTTAACTGAGCTGATCAATGATCAGCAAAGTGAGCTGCATTTTCCATAAATTTCAGTGAGGGAAATAAACGAAGCATTTTTTTGCTAGCGCACGTAATCAGTGATGATATGTCACGGGTGGATCTTCTGATTGATGTCACCAAAATCATGGCGATAAATGATATAAAACTTAAACCCATGAAAATGATTTTTCTTTTATTCGAAAGATAGTTGTGCTCAAAGAGTCAGTTTATGTTGATAGAATACTCTAATTTTTGATCCGTCCTCTCTATATTTTCAACATAAGCACTCACAGAGGGATGTCTTGAAACGGGTACAATGATTTGAGAAGGGAATGAAATGAAATAACCTATTCATGACTCTTTCAATTGAAATTTAAGAGCGTTTTCGCTGAATTCTTCCACTAGATTAAAACGTGTCAATTTCCAATAAGATGTTTACTCAATTTTATTTAATCAGGCAATTGATTTGGTGAAAACTATCTCGATGATCCTTAAGATAAGCAACAGTACTTATCCGCAACACCTATATTAGAACAGCTCGTCTTCGGTTACACGTATAACGATAATCAAACGAATGTGTTACGTAGTGTACCGAAAATGTAAGTTCTCAATTTTATATTATCATTCTTCTGATGAATGACTCAAATCTGGCTCATTTTGTAGGATTTTCAAATACTTTGCATCGTTCTTCTGCATAGTGCACGCATCGTTAGCTCTATCAGAACAAAACAAATGGCCTTTTAAAACTTTGGAAGATTATTCTGGGCCTTTTCCATTGGAGGAGCTGACCGGATTAAGAAGTCTCAAAATAAAACGAAGCAATATAACGAATTTGCATCCCGGAAATCAAACATTTCCTGAATTATGGTCGCTATCTTTTGAAGATAGCAATGTTGAAGATATTTCTTCTGGAGCTCTAAAAGCATTTCCCCATTTATTGTGGTTTTATCTCGTCAATAGTAACTTTTCCAATTTTAAACTTGAAGACATTGGCGACTTAGGAAATCTGTTCCATTTAACCATATCTGGATTTCCAATTGGTGACATCGGGACAAATATATTATCGAATAACAAACACTTGCGGCATCTGGCGATATCTTCGGCGAACATTACCTCAGTAAAAGAGGATGCGTTCATCAGTCATGGCAAATTGATTGATCTTGATCTGAGTTCAAACAGCATCGAAGCGATTAACCAACAAACATTGACAACTCTGAAAAACCTTACACATTTGGTACTCAGTAACAACCCACTACAGAATTTTGGTCCTGGGAATATCCCTGTACCAAACAAGCTGAAATCGATTGATCTCTATAGGATTTCCAGAAAAGGACTGGATATTAATGGAATAAAGGAAAAATTTCCTAATATAAAATTATCGTATGATCCTGAATTCGAGTGATTTTAAAGGATACAATGATGCATATCAATTTGGAAATAAAAAATAACAAGTATAAGTAATTTTTTTGTCGATATGAATACTAATATCAACTCGTTTTCAAAGTTGGTTTTAGACTTGAATTGACTAACAATGAGTAAATTAAATCAGGTCAAAATACGAACATAAGTTTCATTCTGTAACAATTTTTCTGGGCTATTCATAAAACAGAAAATGAAGAAGGCTTCTAATGATTCCTTTTAATTATTGAACGCATTGTTGTTGTGATTCGGTTGGCGGTTTATTACAGTCCAATCTTCATAAACTGGGGTCAGAGATAAAAGGAGATGGGAAATTCCATTCGAAATTGTATCGCATTCAAAATTCTTCATCTGTGTCTTAATAGTATATTTCATAGCGAGTGCGGAAAGTCGATGATTTCATGCGAGTGTCAGTTTGACGAACGAGGCGAAGCGAAGCGGAGCCGAGTGAGGCTAGACACGAGCAATGAAATCTGACTTTCCACGAGTAATGAACGACATTTTTCAGGCGACCACAAAAATGGCATTATACGATAATTACTTTCAGAACACACAATGAAAGTTTCGACACAAACAGAACTGAATAATTCAATCTACTGCTTCTAGATGGCGTTGTAGAGAAAATAATAGACAACTTTATTTGTTTATGTTATTTCGTACCTTCCTTTCAGATTTGTCCGCAATAATTCCCACGAGTTTAATATTTCTGGAGGGATATTTTTCACTTTGCATGTTATAAACGCGAATCGAATCAAGTTAAGCTCTTCGTTAATAATACGATATGTTCCGGTAACTCGTTAGCCTTATAAATATTCAATGGGATATACGAACTATTTTCATATTTTTCATTTCATATTTCATATTTTCATTCACTTCTATCTACTTGGCGTGGTTTCATTTCGATGTCACCACTTTCCCGCACGGATCAAACTGGTTTTACCCGTGCGGGAATAACATTCCCGCACAGTTGCATGTAATTGTCAACTTTCTTCGACAGGTAGGCGTGGCGATATATACCACTTTCTGATGTGGTCGCCTGAAAAATATGTTTTTTCGTTATGAAGCTATGTCTCTTCAATTAAACATTCGTGAACGTTGGTGTCGCTGTCGAGCAATTGTAAACGATGCCAAAACTATGAAATGTTCTTGCTAAATCGGAATAAATTCTCTCTCTTTCTATCGAGCGCAAAGAACACAAATATAGTTCTAACCATGTAATAATTAAGATTGGCAAAAACGGTTCGCCATGTTGCGATTTGTTGAACTTCACAGTGAACTGTCATCAGCTGAATCAGCATAATTTTTAACGTTTCCTCGTGTATTTTTGTTGACTTCTCATTCCATTATTTTACTTTTCGAAAAACTCTATAATGAAAAGTATTATGAGCAGTTGGTCAGCTGATAACCTTACAAAGATGGCCGACTTTCCAAGTGATATCGAAAGTTTAGTGAAAATCGTACGAAATTTCAAGCCACGAAATTATTTCTCAACTGTTTTTCTGTTGTCGTTCTAAAAAGTAATTTTAAAAGTTTCTCGAACGCTTCTAATCTGTTGATGGTGTTTACTTTGAGGGTCCAACCTTCCATACCAAAAAGAAGCACCGACCAGACGTAACACTTCAGGAATCTAAGTCTTAAATCAAGATCGAAGTCCGAGCAAGTGAAAACTTTTTCAGTTTAAAGAATGTTTCACGTGCTTGTTCAATGCGGCATTTAATTTCTAAGTCAGATGTCCAGTCCTCAGACAACCACAGTCCCAAATATTTGAATTTATTAACCCTTTCTATTCGCATCACATTGAATGTTATCTCGGAGTCTTTAAAAGCATTTATATCTTTCGTGACCACTAAAAACTTTGTTTTCTTCGTGTTTATGTTGAGACCCACCGATCTACGGTGTTCCCCTACAATTACATCAGCTTTTGGAAATTTCGGCCGACAAATAAGGTTGCAGATTTACTGGCAGGCTCATGCCTCTTGGGCGATGGCAGTCTATGTATAAGGTTTTTGAACACGGATCATCGATGTACTTGAGTAAACAAGGGAAACAGTATTTCATGTAAGCAGAAAAATGGAAACTTGATATGATCGCAAGTCCAACTGTCCTAGTTTCAACGAAATCAGTCTTCATTATCAAGGAGAAAGAGGCAAGCTCTGAATGAAATGTCGGTCACGAATCAAGTAGCACTGTAGAAATATCAAATGTTTATCAATTTATCCTGATCCACAAATTGTCTGCGATAATTTGCTCATCAAACGTCACGAGGGTGAAGTTTGAACCAAGCGATCGCATCCCCTTAGACTGTCGCCCCCGGCAGTCACCCTATTGGCCATCTTCTCAGTTTAACCCGCAAATTAATTCGATTCACCCCATGTGTTTCAATTTAATCTCCCATTTGAACGACACATATTGAGGTATAAGTGTCAAAACTGAAATGGAACAGCTATTCAAACGCAAATTATCATTTTCCAATGGCAATGTCAATGTTAGATTTATCATTTGACAATCGGGTAACTTGAAGCGTTCCGGCAACGAGGGAGAAAACATGAGAATTATCATTGCAACGCTTCGAACCATCAAAAAACCGTTGTAACTTTCCGTAACTTTTTCCCATCTTCTCCTAATATCCCGTCAATTTGAAGAAGAGCAGAAGGTTATCGTTACCGGAGCGTCGCGATTGCGACATTGTTTGCAACATCCCCCAGAGGACGGGGCTTGTGTGCCGGACCGCTTCATCAATCATTCACCACCCTTGTTCTTACACGTGTTTATCGCCCGATCTCGGATTTGAATGGGTCTTGTCGTGCCGTGATACGTCTTACAAATGAAGCTTGTTTGCGGAAAATTAATTGGTTTGTTCCCATCCGGTCATTCCCTTATTTGCGGTGGTGTCGGTGAATTTTATCGGATAAAGCCGAGAAGACCCCGTTCGGATTTTTCTCTGCCTCATCATCCCCTCAATTATCTCGCCAGTAAGCGACAGCCCCTTTGGAATATGTTTTGACGGATCGGGGTCACCACGTCGTGGCTGAAAATTGGATATTTCGCGTTCGCCATCCGTGTTTAGTGGGTCGGTCGGAAAACCTCCACAAAAGCCGTCTACTCATCTTCAGAAGGCGATTAAGCATCCAATAGATAAAATTCGAAGTAAAACGCGGAAATAATATGTGCAGCGGGGCATTAAGCGGGCACACTGACCACACAAAGGAAGAAGCGGCCATTATTCATGGGGGTTGACGGTATTACGCCACCCCTTCGGTAGCCGTGATTATACGAGTTATAATTATGCGACGGAATATTTCGCCGAACTAAGCGTAACGAGGAGAAATCGTATGAAGAGTGAATTAGAGGGTTGATGAAGATAATGGCGGTGATGTATCACAATACTTCCCTCGGATGTCCCAAGATAATGGTTGGAAATTAAATTTTTTTTTGCCCGAGTATTGTTTCGCCTCGTTAAGGAGACCGAAAAACCGGAAGACATTTCGGAATCGTCGAACCGATTGTCGAGTGTTGCGTTAACGTTCCATATTTGCTCCATGTCTATATAATAATTCAAAACAACGTATCTGGATGTAACTCAACGATGAAAGTAAATTTCCCCAGATGCAAGGAAATAACAATTCATTACAACATCTGACAATGTGAATATACCGAATATTTCAGTCGGATGAATTATTAGGACGGTTTGCAACACATCAAAACGTTCATTTGTCGAGATTATGATGGCGAACTGAAATATTTCGCGAAGCGCAGTACTCTGCTGACGATTCTATGCCATCACCATTGTCGATGAACGTATTACATGAATTTCGATTGCGATGATGGCATACGGAACATCATCAGTTCCACGGTTCTTTTTGAATCGGAGACGGTTCCACGAATCGCTAATGTAATTGAAAACCATTTGTACAAAAGAGGTTGAGGAAAGAAATGATTCGTAAAATCGGATAACCGATTGCTGTACTTTGCGAAAGATTTATTTTTATCTAGAGAGACAAAATAAATTCAAATAATTTATTATACAGGGCGAGGCAAGAGTTTGAAGACACCAGGTTAACTAAAGGGCCATAGGAAAAAAACCAAACTCGTGACACATTTCTAGGTTGTAACAACACACAGTTTGGATATTTTGCTTCTCAGGAGCAACCCAAAAATTCTTGAAAACAAAACACCATTTTGAAGGTTGCACCGCAACTTTAAGCATGACTTACGTATCGATCGGAACTCTCTTGAAGAACTTATTAGAGTGGTACAGACATATTGAAAATGATTAAGAACGTTTGATGTTTCTAGAGATGCCATTTCATAGTGGGTTGGCATAGAGGGCTGTAGATTTTGATGCTGTTATTCTTTTGTCCAGACCTTCAAAAAGGTGTGAGGTATCTTTGCATTTAAGATTTTCAAGTTTTTGTTCGTTCAGAAACTCCATAACAACTGAATACAGTAAATTATTCCTGTTTCAGAAGATAGTCAAAACAGGTTTGAGATTAGAAAGTATATTTGTTGTTCATTTTTCACATTAGATGAAAATAATTTTGTTATTTCGAGGGCCACCATTTTGTACTAGATCGAGATAGAGAACTGAAGTTTTCACTGTTGTTCTTTTTTAATCAATACCTTCAAAATGATGTATCACTTGAGGTGTCTTTGCATTCAATATTTTTGAGTTGCTCCCCAAAAACCCCACTTCGAAGAAAAGGTCAAAGTTGCAGACTTTTTAAAAAAAGTGAGTTTTCACAACCTAGAAAGCTGTCATGACTTTGATTTTCCTACTATGATCCGCTATAAAGTTAACTCGCTTTTTTATTGATCGCAGAGTTTTTAGATCACAAGTGCCTCTGGCATGACCTAACGACTATATATTAAATATATAGCCGAGACCTATAGCTTTATGTGCCTCCCGAAGCACGATGACATTCTTGAATTAAGTTGGAATTCACTGGGATTCGAACCCGGTTTTCCTGGGTAGTAGGTCAGTACTATGCCTGTTGAGATACTAATGCCATAGTTAACTTGATGTATCCATACTTTTGCCTGAGCCTGTATAATACTATGGACGTGCTTTACGTTACAGTTTCGAATCTGGATTCTCGAATGGAAAAATAAAAAAACATGCATATACCCCATTCTGTCAGTCAGAGTTTTTATTGAAACTAAACTTCTCCTTCTTTTCCTTCATCAGCTTTTGAATTGTTTTTATGCGCTTTCTTTATGTGGCAGTAGTTTGTTACTTCGATATACTGAATTTTTGCGCCAAGTACTATATTGGGTGTATCTTTCGCACTCTTTCCTTCTTTTATTCCCCCTTTGACTCTGGTTTCTATTATCTATAAGAATCTCCGAGTTTTTTGGTGATCCAGGTTTATTTTAAACAATTTAGAATATTAAGTACGTTTCGATAGGGATTCTATCTTTGCCAACTATCTAAAATAAAATAATTCACATATGAAAATAGAAAATGAATTTGATATTGAAAATATCTCACCAGAAATTTCAATGACGTTCAATATTCGTTTAAATGTTCGAAATTATGTATCGTTATAGTACAAAAGAGTATATTGTACTTAGTCTGTTTATGCCTGTTTTATCATTTACAACATCTTTTTCGTGTTCTTTTATATGTATCATTTCAAGAATTTCTCTAGATTTAACGTTTTTTTCTGCTGCTAATATACGGACGTTGTTGTAATCAAATTCATGTTTGTTTGATTTTTTATGTTTGTTTAGTGCGGTATTGGCTGTTTTCGAATATTCATGGGCTTTCATCCCGTCTGTAAGTCGTTGGGAAGTTTGTCCGATGTATAATTTGTTACAGTTCATACAAGGAATTTTTTATACTACATGTGATCGTTTTTCTTTAGGAATTTCGCTTTTGAGTTTTGTATAAATTTGTTATATCTGATTTTGAGGATGGTATGCAATTTGAATATTGTATGGTTTCATTATTTTTTAACTTTTTTCTGTTAGTACGGGAATGTAAGGATATGAAACATATTTCTTTTGTGTGACAGGAAAATTAGTTGAAGTTTGATTGTAAAATTTATAAGTTCATTCTTTGATAATTTTATTTATTATATGATCAGAGTAATCGTTTTGGGTAGATATTATTTTTACTTTACTAAGAATTTCTGTACGGAATTTGAGAGATGCAAGCGCTATTGCTCTGTCTACTAAATTTTTTGCTATGCTTATTTTTTGCGACTGATGATGTGAAGAATTAAAATTTATAAGTCAGTCTGTTTGTTTCAAGTTTGTTATTTTGTCAAATTATTGTCATGTCGATGAAATTAATTTGGTTATTTTTTTCTTCTCCTAAAGTGAATTGCAATTTGGAATTGTAATTATCAAAACTATTCACAATTTTATTTACTTGTTTTGGGCCAGCTATTAACAAACAGTCGTCAACGAATCTCTTGTATAGTGTTATTGTGAAATTACTTTCACTTAAAATTTTTTCTTCGAGATGTTCCATAACGACTACAGCTATTACACTCGAAATCGGACACTTCGCATTTTCTATTCTCTTGTTTCTCAGTAAAAACCATTCATTTACATTTTGACTGTTGTTTTACGATTTTTCTTCAATTTCTTTCAACAACATGAATAAAAACACTTTTTCAATCTTCATTTGAACGCACAATTTATTGAATGTTCCATTCACGTTCTGAAATTTGATTGATGTTCCATGAATTTCAACAATTTCAAAAGTGATTTTCTTCCCCATTTCTGTGGACATCTTCAATTGTTTCGGTGATTTTCAACGATGTTCTACGAAGGAATTCCTTCCTTCATGAAGTGTTTCTCCCATCCTTTCATTATGATAAGAAGTATATGAGGTGGAACAAATATTGGCACACTTGAAACTCAAACTATAACATCAGAAAATTAGTTTTTCCATTGAATGACGTGCATTTAGAGAAACGTTTTCATAATACGATGTTGAAGAATTTCTGCGGTATAAAAATTTTATCATATCACAAGAGATTAAAGAATTCTATTTCATAGAAAGCATTATGAACAAAATCTACGAGATGGCGCAAACGATCCACTCTCAAAAAAGAGTCACCTCACCATTATGAATTCAATCGAAAACATTTAAAATAACAAGCTTAATTTTTTTTCCCGATTTTCCAACCGAAATCTATATGGATTTCTGGTAAATTACAAAACCTATTACATGTTTATAGTAATTCTTCTCATCGTCAATTTTTTTGCTACTAAGAGGATGTCCAATAATTTCCCCCTCGCCTCTCAAACCAAAACGCTTAATACGCTTCGAAATAAATTCGATATTTCATGGCCTCTAATATTGAAACGAGTACGCATCGGTATCAGCTGGTTATAACCGCATCGGTTTCCCAACCGCTTCGAATATCTTTCTCTCCCTTTACTCCAATCCATCCCTTTATACCATTTCGCCGGGTAATATATGCATCTCGATGATGAGGAATTTTTATCCAGTTTCGAGACGTTTTCCGATAGATTGTTAATGAGAATTTCATCCCTCGAAATGGGAGTTCCATCGACTACGTCCAATAAATAGAAAGGAATGCGGAGTTTCGAAAAGATGGAACAACAATGTTGCGGATTCGAACCGTTAAAACTTCCGTATGGTTCGGTCTGAGTTTGAAATCACGATTCTAAACGGCTACGGAAAATTCGATTAACAACTCGGATGTTTTGTTCCAATCAAGGTTCTGTTGACAGTTGCGCTCAAGTTTTTTTTTCAGTCCTGATGAATTGATTTCAAACGGATCAACCGTACAGTGGGAAAACGGCTACATGTTACTGTCACTAGTTCAAACTTGTTTCAAGTGATAATGTAGCAAGAGCTTTAAAAACGTAAGTTTTTTTTGATTTGGAGTAATGATCTTTTGATGACCTCTGAATAAAAAACTTACTTCACTTAAACTTGTTCACCGCAGTTAAAAAGAAGCCATATAGGAGCGATTCCAGCCAATGTTGCGACTTTGTGCGAACGTTAACATAGCGCTGCGTTTGCGTAGTGTTGGGTCGCAGTAGTATTCAGCTGTGTAGCGGCGAAAAATTGAAAACACAATGTTCTGTTTCATATTAATACATTGATGAATCCTAGGAACAGTTGTTTCTTGTAAAGTGGTCTCGAAAAACACACCCAAATCCCGAAGCGGGATTCGAACCCGCGATCTGCTAGGTGAAGGTAGACTCTGTGTACCACCCGACCACCAAACCGATACCCTGAGAGACTTCTGTACGCATGTGCAACACACTCCGCACAATAAATAAAAATGCATTTCTTTGCATTAGTATCCTGACTAAATTTTCTTTTGTCACTAAAGCTTAATGTATAAAAGCAGCTTCCTTGATCGAATACATCCGAAACAATATATCATACGAAAACAGCACTCACATATACGCAAGAATGCTCTCTGCGCTATATAAAAATCCAATTGATATCTCAACTCGACATATGGCGGCTCAATAGGTATATTTATGATACACGCGGAAAAAGGGCGAGCGGTTGGCTTCTCGCATAAATAAAATCACTGTCGCCGAATGCAAAAATCGTAAGACGATTTTCACCTCAATACCAACTATAAGAGATGACGCGGGTAAAAGGATTTTTGTGCTTGAATTACACTATGCTCGCAGTCGTCGCCGGTAAATCTCGGTAACTCGTTTAACCGAATCCAACTTTCGGGTAGAACCTTGGGTAGAACATTGAGCGTTTTTGAACGTCGTCGGAGGTTGCACGCATTTTATTATCCGAAAATGAGGACGCGCCTCAGAAAAAAACCGTTAATAAGTAATGTTAAATTTCGAGCGAAATCCTCTTCGAGACGTCGCGAAGGGGCTCGAGAACTGCTCGTCGGTCTAACAAGACTCATTCGATCGGACGAAATGCGATTTCGTCACGTTGAAAAGGAAGCCCGAAGCGAAATATGATTTCGACGAAGAAGCGATGCATTTCCGACCCTTCCCCTACCCCTCTTCCAATCCTCCTTTCACCCGATTAACTGGCAAGACGGTAGACTGCGCTTTAAATGTCATCCCGGTGATTAAACCTTCGGAATTATGTTTTCTAAGTTCCCTTTTGAACTTTATCATCTGTGGAAATTGGTACCAGACGTTGCTTCGGTTCGAGAAGATTTTTTTCTGTCAATTTTTACTAGATAGCCAGCGGGTCAATGGGTGAAAAGGACTATTGTGAATCGCTTTGTGGCGTAAGCAATCTCATCCTCCATATTATTGGATCGGCGTTCTTTGATGCAATGACGATGAACCAATAAACCTTTATAGAAATGCTGCAAGTTTGTGGAGCCATTTTGAATTTTTAACGTTTCGACAACTGTTGCGAACCAATGAGATCTTCCAATGTTGAGTAGTACTCTCAATTACGGATCATTTTATTCAAAACCATTCAATGGGAATGATAAAACTAGTTTAGTAATGAAAAATTTTTTCAACTTCAATATTTACTCATACGTTCTCTAAATACCTTTTCCTCATGTACAGTGCCTCAAATATAACTTGGCGGGTTTGACCACTCAAGACCTGCGCCAACCAATATAGAGACAGCATTCGGAAGTATAGAGATGCAAACGATCTGCGAGATATTTAAGTTGAGAACAGTAAAAAAATACATTTTTAGAAAGATTTCACTCATAATAATTTGATTTTAAATATTGTTTAATTCGTAATATTATATATAAGATTTATGGCATTGGTAGCTCAACAGTTGTAATACTGACTTACTACCCAGAAAAACCGGGTTCGAATCCCGGTAAATTCCAACTAAATTTGAGAATGTCATCGTGCTTCGGGAAGCACGTAAAGCCGTTGGTCCCGGTTATATATTCAATATATAGTCGTTAGGTCATGCCAGAGGCACTTGTGCGATCTGAAAACTCTGGCACTAGACCCAGGTCAGTGGGTTACACGAACTCACTTTTATATAAAATTTGTACTGAATTTTTGAGAATTAATGCCGAAATTCAGCATCCGAAGGTTTCGTGAGACTGAAATGTAAATTAGAGATGAACGATAATTCACTACCTATGAAATATCATCAGGGAATGAAATTTCACGTTCACAACTATATTTACGAACTAATTCAAGTCATGAAAATAGTTGCTACGTCGAGTTTGCGCAAAGCGAAACCCTTAGCTGTGAAGCGTAGCCGTTAGTTGTTACATGCTACCTTAATGGATAAATTCACGACTGCGCAGATGTTCCTAAGTTAAACGTGAAATCGTGAAATGTTAGTGGCTGAAGGCAACCATTTGGAATGGAGCCTGTCTTGTCATTGACATTATTTTTATTTTGTTTTTTGATTAAACATTTCATGAATTGCGCTAGAATGTTATCTTATTTTGTCATCGAAAAATTGGGTATCTTCTTGTACTTCAATAGTAGGCATGTTTGGTCTAGCTTCATTGTACAGTTGTTCACTGTACTCCTTCCATCTTTTGAGAATCAGTTCAATATCAAATATTTCTCTCATATTTTCATCAACAGGGCAGTTTGTTAGATTTTTCATACTACCAGCGATATTCTTAATTTTCGTTTGAAACATGGATTAATTCACTCTTTCTAAAGTTTCGACTTGTTCATATTCTTCGTTGATAAACTTTTCTCTTCAGTACCAACATTTCGTTTATACCAATTTTATTAGTACTCTGTATCGTTAGTTGCTGTCTGCATCCATTTTGTTCTTGAAATTCTCTTATGTCATCCATTTCTGTTCAGGTGGAAACTGTTTTTTTCCAATAACATCTTTTGCTGTTTTGGTTATGTCATCTTTCACGATGTTTCATTTGGTGTTGCCATATTCAGTTAGTTCGTTTTTGGGCAAAGATATTGTCGTGTTTAGTTTTCTCTAATACTCTGGCCAAAAAGACCCTGGTTGATGGGATATTTTATTTTCTGTAGATTCCAACTTTTTGATATGGCTCTACATGCAAGACCTTTCAGTATGGTTATGATTTTGGTAACTAGAAGGTGGTGATCGAAGCCACAATCGGCACTGGATCTTACTTTGGCGTTGGTTCAGGATTTCTAAGCATTTGCTGTCGTAGATATAATCACTTTGATTGATTGTTTCTGTTCAAACCAAGTATTAGTTATGAAGAGGTGTTTCTCTTTAAAAATGTTTACAAATTCTTCAATCCAATTGTTGACAGTACCAAGGTTATATAGGCCGACTGTATCTTCAAATTTATCGTTGCCAACTTTTGCATTCAAGTTCCTAAGTAGGATAACATTTTCTTCGAACTTTCTGTTATCATCAATTGTTTAGTTTATCATGTCATAGAGCGCAGCCTTTTCTTCATATGACCTGTTTGACCTTGGAGCATAGTACTGTATGATGAATATCTTCACTGAATTGGCATTAGTTTTCATTTCGATCAGTCTTTCAGGTGAAATAAAAACAGTGGTCACTTGATCCCCACCCCACTCTTGCCTCTGTTTCCATCACATCAAATGATTTTAAAAAATTCACTAATATTAGGTAGTGTGAATATGAAATCGCCAGTGCCACTCATGATTTCAAGAATATGTTTTGATATATTCATGCCACCGATATTCCTGTTGCAGTTCTAAGGTGATTTTGTTTATCAGGAATTGATTTCTTTTTTGAATTTGAAGAAAGGTTACTCATATCAGAATATTTTCCACATGCGGCCATACGAGAACCAACCAACATGCGCTGAGGGTCAACCAGGTCTGCTCACGACCATCCAATCTTAAGCCATGCTGACATTCAGCCTTAGGACGGTATTGAGGATGCTGCTTCCCATCATCAATTGACGGTACACCAAACAAGCCATACCGAAGCGCATCTTCTCTGCCTTGATGGATGAATGATTCAATACACTCCTAAATACCTCTCCTCCGCTCTGTGAGATACTGTTATGAGTGTTTCTCCAAAACAGAGGTTTATTTCTGTAAACTACACTTAGATTCGTGATGTTTGGTACGAATAACAGGACCACCTGATGAAGGATTTAAAAGATTTCCACCATCTACATTCGTAGCTGAAGAGGAGGCAGCAATGAGTCGCGTCAATCAGCCTTGCGGTTTGTGAAGACCGACCAATGTAGAACACTGACAACACTTATCAAGAAATACATTTAGTCAACAAGGATTTTGCAAAGGAATCATATAAAAAAAACTATTTCACAATTATACGTCTGAACAAGATTTCACGACTAGGTCTAAATTAGATGGTTTCTGCGCATGTGGTGGGCGGGGCCATCTACATTTGACGAGCTACTCGTTGCTGAGTTGCCGGACTGTGATCATTTTCCGGTACTCCATGATACTTTGTAAAAAGACGGTTATCGGAGATTGTCGATGTAATATCTTTGACATAATGATTGTGACTCCATTGAATGAATCCCTAACGACCGTAACATTCTCATCATACTTTCAGAAATTCCGATTCAATTAATTAAATGTTCTTCCTACATACCGAATAATATTCAATCCCTATTCCATCTTCGTATTTTCCCAGCTTTAAATGAAAGCTAATTGGGATAGTTTCGAAAGTTTAGTGTTTGGCGTACGACGAATAAGGCAAGGAAACTGATGAAGGTACGAGTGACACGTACATATGATGTTGAGAATGGGGAACAAGTTTCGAATTAAAATGATGAACTCGCCTCAAGGAGAGGAGAAGACAGCGCACAAAGGCAACGACGAGGGTTAGAAGTGAATGGAAGATGGGGAGATGATAACGGACACGGACCGTTGAAAGATCGGGGCGAAATTCCTTTCTCGTAGTCTGGATGCTTTTTCGAGAAAATCGCCGGTCGTAATTTTCCGGAAAATATCGGACAAAAGGAAAGAGAGCCACCTTAAAATTTTATGGGAAGTCTTCTTGATCGGTCTCCGTTGTGCCACAATGGGGAATTAACCATAACAATAACTTCACCCTCGGTCTGGCATGGAAAGTGCATATTTAATATCGGTGAGGTATCGAGAGTGGCTTTTGCGGCTTTCACACATTCTTCAGATGAATATTTAACGGATAAAATTCCGAGATTGTCCCTCGACCTTTTCATTTCCACGTTCCGGTTCCGGAACTAGATTACTTAGGGATGATGGGATCGAACAATTTTCGCAATAACGTGAGCTGCCACAGAAAATTGTTTATGTAAGGGCGAGGAAATTTTTATTCCAGTCATACAGGGGTCGAATAAATGACCGAACTTGTGGCTTTCTCGCCGGGAAAAGGTGAATTTCCGAATTCCGATCGTTTTTCCGGTTGCATACTTGAGAATGCGAACAATTGTGTTTACCGTAGTAACGTTTCGACGTCGCGACGCCGCCGCCGCCACCAGCAGCCCGACACTCTTTCACCGATCAATCAACTTTAAGCTCCTGCTGACAAAGGGCGGAATTTTATTCGGGCCGACGTTCGAAACGCGTCATCCACCGTATAAAGAGCAGAAACTGAAAGGGCATCAATTACTAATGTCGTCAGATATTTCGCTACCGCCTCCGTTTCACGCACCGACAGTTTATCGAGGAATGTTTCTGTCTTATTTATCGTGGGGCGTATAAAAAAATCCGCGATGTGATACTGACTGCAGGGAAGAAAGTAATATTGATGCGTTACTTTGCATAAACGCTCTTCTTGATTCAAATTTCACTCCATTTTCTGAATTGCAACAATGGCGACAATTTATTGAACCTAAGATACGGTAATTATTGTATATGCTTGCCCGGCGAACAAAGTGAGCGGGCATAAAGCCGTATACCTCATTCGATCATAATCTGAAAATTCAGTCTTCAGATATGACACAAAAACTGCTGGAGTTCCAGGAACTAACTAAGTATTCCAGATTCGGAACAAATATTTCGATGAATGTGTTTTTTCAAGCCAAATGAATGATGGAAAGGACAATTTTACAAACATTTTGAAATTACATCAAAAAGGGAAAAATCAAAAATCTTTATTTAAACTTGAATCATTTGAAAATTATTTTGGTAGCAACAAAATTTTCTCATCCAAAAGGAGATATTAATTGGCATCTTTTCATAGGAACATATAAAGTACGCGTTGCACAGAATTTGGGAAAAAATTTGAATTATTAAAAGTTGTCGAAATTTTACGCATAGCATGACTCCTAAGGAGTTAACACTTCAGATTTTCGATAAACGATTCCCATCTTCTTTCAATGTAATTGCCACTGCTGATAAAGGTGCTGCACATCGCCATTTTAACTTTTCTCCATTCAATTGTTATCAAATGACGTTCCGATTGCCTCGATTACTATTCCTGTTTGGAATGAACCGCTCCCAAGAAAAAACTTGTTTCGACCCTTTGACAAACATTGCATCGTGATTTTATGAATAATTTATTCCCTCATTACTTCCAGCTGTGCCTTCCCATTTTCGAGAATATCGATGAGATATCGTTAATGTTGACAAGTTCATCATTTATTCCTATATATAAATTTAGCCTGGTCATATGTGTTCAAACCATACACAGATTACGCAAAAGCAACGTGTATAGTTATTTGTAATAGTGAATTTGAAATCTAAAATGGCGGTCCGATCGCCATATACAGGGTGAGTTTTTCAACTTGAAACATGCAAATTACTCGAAAAGGACGCAACATCGGAGAAAATGTTTGAGATAAAAATTGTAAGGTTCTGACGGGGAATAATATGACGAGCTTGAATTTGACCTTGAACCTCGTTTTCAATGTTAAATGAAGGTCAACATGGATTTTTCAAATGGGAACCCCTATGTTTTTCTAAGGATTGCAATCTGCGTGAAAAGTTACAATTATGGAAGAAGTTTTTTTAAAAGTGTCTAGTTTTTCCGGTAGAGGACACAAGATTTTAGAAAGATTTATTCTTGAATTTATTTGGAGGACTCATACTTGGCTCGCAAACTCTCCATAAACAAATACCATTTCAAAATTTTCTTGAAAACGCTTTGTTATCAATGCAATGTGTGGAAGTTCAAAGGGACATAATGAGAATCTTTCGAAAAAATCCCGAGCTTTTCAATCTACTGATTGATGTTAATTCAGCATAAGAGCGCAGTGTACTCGGGACAAGTATGACTCCCTCCAAACAAATTCAAGGACAAACCTTTCTAAAAACTGGCGCCCTCTACCCACAAAACTAGACAGTTTCAAAAAAACTTTTTCCATGAAAAAATCGTAACTCTTCACACGCAGATTGCGAATCCGTAGAAAATAATAGAGTCCAAGTTGACCTTCATTTGTCCTCGAAAACGGGGTTCAAGGTCAAATTCAAGGTCGTCATCTAATTCTCCCTTGGAACCTTACAATTTCATCACATCTTATCCGATATTACGTACTTTTCGAGTAATTTGTATGTCTCAAGTTAAAAAACTCACCCTATATGTATAGAAGTTTTTTTCAATACTTTCAAACTGGGAACGGAAATTAAGAATATATGATTGTAATCAATCGTATATTAACGTCGCTTAAGTTCTTCGGGAAAAGAATGTAGTAAAAGACATCGAACGGAGTAGAAAGATTCTGTGCCGGCGGTAGAGCGTCGGGACTCGACGAGATTACTATGCGATATGCTGGTACTCATGGTCCATATATTAAATGCCCCTATGCAGTTATTATAGCCTTATTCTAGCACATCTCTTCTAGTTTCTCGGAAATGGTGAGTCGTTGCAGAGAACACTTAGAAAACCAATTGTTTATGAAATTGAAATGCATCGTTTGTATTTGCAGCACAGTTATGAATCATGAAAAACACTGTATTTTCAGAAGTTTCAAAAAAACAAAAAAACAAACAGTTCATTCGAAACATAAATAGTATTCGGAACATAGTAATTGAATGGCGAAAATTTGAAAGCGATGGTGTTTTTAGAAGTTGATTCATATGAGATAATTTTTCAAAAGCTTAGGTCAAGGGAAACAAAAATTCATCTAAAAGTTGAGTTTCACTTTTCATTTGTTACTTGTGTTCTATACTGAGTGATTATTCAGCAGGATATACAGGATTCAAAAATGAATTCAACATTTGTCCAACTGAATTTATTGAACGTTAAAAAATAAATGTTTGCAGCGAAAGAACTCGAATAACATTAAACGATTAACAAACTATATTCTCACGAAACTATTGAAGTGGATTCAATAGATTAATTAAAAGTATCTGACAACAGTATGACTCACAAAAGACGTCGCATCAAATAAATTTGGGTGCCAACAAAATTCGTACTAGAGATAAAACTGTTTTATCTAACACTACATTATTCTTTGTTTAATGAATCATTATCAGTACACGACTTCACACGCAGGATTCCTCTCCTTCAATGCATGTTCAATAATTTCCACTCCTGAGTTTCCAAATAACTCAATTCTGAACAGTGAGGGCAAATATGGAACATTTTCCACACCAAACCTCTTAATACGGTTTCCATTCAGTGATAACATTCTGAGATTCTTGAGCGGAATCAAGGTTTCTTGGTAAATAAATTCGATTTGGTTGGAATCCAGCAGTAAATCTTTCAACTCCACGTTATTTTTGAATGCGTTTGAATGGATATCAGTTATACCAGCTGACGCAATATTGAGCAATTTCAAAAATTTCAAGTCTTGTAATATGTCGCTTCTGATGTAATCGATTTTATATCCAGATAACCACAAATGCTCCAATTTTTTGTGCTGATTGAAATGGTCCAACTGTAAATTATCGTATGTGGTCTTGATTGAAGTTATGGATGTTACGTTTGGGTACGCGTTGAAGGCACCTCTAGCAATTAGACCAAAGTGGCTGTCGCGCACGATGATTTTGGTTAAGTCAGGAAAAATTTGCTTTCCGGGGTTCAAACTTGTTATATTGCAGTCCAATATCCACAGCGTTTCGGCTCCTTTTAGTCGATCATGTGGGAAAGCTCCAGTGTAGTTTGACAACTGAAATATTTTACCACCTCCTGATACTACTTTCAATATTTGAAGCAGACCGACTAAAACGGTAAAATAGAAGGACCACCTATTGAATAACCAATATTATAGAAGCAGAAATGTAGAAAAACTAATACTTCTAAGATGTTAACTTACATTTTTTAAACGAAGTACGTTTGCACGTTTTTATTTTTCATGAGTTCACCTAAAAATGGCAGTCAATTATATATTTTTTGGAAATAACGTTTATCTCAAACTTCATTAAGATAAAATTCCATAGTGTTTTTTTATCAAATCTAACAAAATAATCGACGAATTGAGGACCCACTTTGGCGCATTATCATAAACTGTACATAACACTAATTCCGAAACGTATTGGTTAGATAACCTATCTGTTTACTTCCACAAAATCAGAAAATTATTTTATCTAATGAAAGGAATTGGTTTGGGAAAGGGATTTATAATACCAGAGTTTGAAATTTTTGAAATGAACATCATCAGCTTCGAATACCAGATTCAGCACAAATGTACCTAGGACTGTAACTTTGTGTTGAATGAATAAACTAATGGGCGACTCTGCAAAAGTTTTGAGATTTCATAAAAAAAGTGAAAAAAAATCCAAACCTTCTTTCAATTCGAATAATTTGAAAACTATTCTTGATATCAACAGAAAATTTTTTTCATCCCAAAGAAAATAATAGTGAGTGTGTTCTCCAAAACGGAAATCCACGACGTACGATGTAGAGATTTCGAGAAAAAGATTTGAAATCTCAAAAATTTCACAATTTCCTCGATTATTTCACGCGTAGCATGACCGCCGAAACAAATTACGTTTGCTAAACGATTCCCAAATTTTTTGTCACTGTCAGTGTTTTTGACCATAAATTGACATAAATCGCCATTTTGGAACAAAGACGAATCAAAACACAAAAATGCCACAATTCATCTTCTGAAACCATCATAGCTTTCCGTTTTTCATCACTCAATTGAAATCTAATGGGGCTTCAACCACCTCGATTACTATTTTTGCATGAAACGAACCGCTTCTGAAGAAAATTTGTAGAAAACTCACAAATACACTGTTCATTCGGCTGCTGATCATGCCACAGCTTTCGGTCTCTAACAAACACTGTTATTGCAATTTTAAAAACAATTGCTGCTCTAATTACTTTCAGCTACGTCCGACCATAATCTTCTGAAACCACTGTCGATATTGGTTTTCTATCATTCACTTGAAATACAACGGGGTACAATCGCATCGAATACTTTTTCTGCCCCAAACGAACCAGTTCTAAAAAACATTGTTGACAACTTCTGAAAATACTTTTCTTTCATGACTCATAACACGGCTGCTAATGATTTCAATGCTTTGAACCTCTAACAAGCATTGCAATTGTAACTTCATAAACAATTGCTCTTCTCGTTACTATCAGCTACAACCTACCATTTTCGAAAAAAAAATCGATGGGATACGTGAAAATAATTGGTTCCGTAACTATAACCTCTGCCTAAATCACCATGTCGGGAAGACTAAAAATAATGAAGTATCAATTTTTGGTAGGAATAATTTGACATTACATTTGAATTATTTGGAATGAACGTCGTTTTTTAGGTTGACAAAAATGCCAACCATTTTTGAAAATCATATTTCATAACTCAACTTTTCAAAAGCACCATCACTTTCCGTTTTTCACCATTCTATTGCTAGAAAATACGGCTGAAATCGTTTCGATTACTAGTTCTGTCGATAATGAGCCGCTTCTGAGAAGAGAATTTTTAAAATCTCCTGAGAAAACTCTGTTTTTGATGAGTTATAAATCGGCTAATAATGGGTGAACCGCTTCGGATTTTGAAAAAATAAAGAATAGCAATTTTATAAACAATTGTTCCACTGTTTTAAGCTACGATCTACCATTTCTGAGAAAATCAAAAAGATTCACCACAATAATTTTTCAGGAACATTTAACACATCCCGATGGGCCCCGCCGGTTGTTCTATTTCTTTCATTGTCTGTCACTGCATTGCATTTCCGATGCGAAAGCAGAACTGTTCGTTTACTCGACGGAAAATCGACTTAAGCAGCAATTTTTGTATGAAATAATTTAATATTGACATACACCTTGTATGTACAAATTTATTAGCTGTCAGTCTGTTTCATCCATATTAAGTGTGAACAACAAAAAGAAGATTTAGGGTTTTTTTGCATCTGTCGGTTTTTCAAATTGAAAATGTTATAATTGCATCTATGCTCGAAGTTTCCAACGTATTTCTCCAACGAGATAATGAGCCTTACTAACAATAGTTCATTTTGATGTGTAGGCAGTTGATTAGAAAGACATTTAGAAACTCGCGAATCCAACTGAGCAGGTAAGAACAATTTATCATAATCACCAAATGCAAAGCGGAACAGAAGACTTCCGAAGTAGTTCCGTGCCATCCAGCTCGATTCTCATCACTTCTCAAGTTTCCCTTGTCATCACATTCCTCGAGTGTCAACTTTCATTGCCCTAAATTGTTTTCCCTCCACAATGAATCCCAAATGATTCGAAATAACAATGAGGCAATAAAAAAATTCCGGTAGAAATTGAATGAAATCCCAATGAAAAATGAAGTCGCTGAGCAGGGAATAGGGGGCCCCATTTCAGCCACGACATATTCCCATACTGTGAAGAATAAATAAAAGCCTCCATCAATGGAAGTGATGTATAATATGCAAAGTTGCTCGTTCTCGCGCTGGTCGGAATGGGATGGCAATAGGGAGACGGAGAAGCCGAAAAGCCACAAGAATAAGGCGAACTACTCTAGTGTGTTTGAATTATAGACTTTATTATTGCATCTCCAAGCCACCATACAAGATGGATGTTGTATGAAATGAGCTTCACTCAGTATATTCGTCGTCGACTTCCTTCGGTAGCTCACAAATCACAATCAACGTTCCACCCTGGGAAACTTCCCACATAATAAGCGAACGAGTTAGCCACTTCGAAATTTCTCAGTCGCAATCCCTATTTGCATAAATTCCACAGTTTTACGACTATAGTTCGCCATTTCCCCACCATCCAGAAAAAAAAAGAGATAGTATTGGAAATATTTTATCGCAGTTCTTTCTCGTCGTCGCCGCCGTCCCGGGGACAGGAAAATGGGCATAATTTTCAGGTTGGCTATGTTCCCCTCGGGACTCTCGCTTTCATCTTCTAGTCGCAATATATCTATCAAGCTCGTGCCTTTTATTATTATCATAAATATGGGGACACTAAGTAAAGCTGACACACTTTTATGATGGCACATTTTCTTTTTACAGTACGCCAAGGCTGACTCGGAAAGATGCGAAAGACTGTACGACTCCGAAAGTAGATTACGAGCCGTCTCCTTATGATCGTTCCGAGAGATGATGCTCTCAGGAATCCCGTACGAAAAATCGATGTTTCGTTCCGATTTCTTCGCGGCAGAACGATGAATAGACAGAAATGCGTTCTCGCCGAGTGGAAAATACTCAATTAGTTTTATTCGATTTAGATTTATGTGGTTTTTGATGGCAGTCGTTCATCCTACTCGAGACGATGTAGACGTCTTTGATCTATTGTAGTTAGAATGGAAATATCTATCAAAAAGGGAATTGGGTTCGCAATTGTGCGTCTATGTCGATATCGTAATAATAGTGACATGATGTTGTATTCGCCAACAACATCTGCATTTGGGATAGCAAGCATAAAACCCATGAATGAAGATGGTGAAATATACAACCAACAGGCCACAGAAAAAAGATAGACTGGGAAAATAAGGGCAATGGCCGATATGGGTTTTTTCCCGGGGTTTTTGACATGTCTTGTTTTAATTTTTATTTTTTATTTTCTTTTGACAATGTGTTTCAGTTTTTCTTTCATTCGGTTATAATAACCAAAAGTTTTTTATATTTCCATAAAAACAATGCAAGTACCACAGTAATTATTTCCGAGTAACCAAGTTATAAGTTTTCGTTTCAAGCGCTACGAAAAGGCGAATGCGCTAATACTAGACGCACTAAAAAGTGACGCTTGCCCAGCGAAGAAGCGACCAGGCAGTTGCAGTGCGATCGAAGTAGTATTTGAGTGCTCGCGCGCATGTGTGAGCGCGTGTGTGTGTTAATGATTCTCTACTCATGCTACAGGCTTGATGGCAGCACGTAGAAGGCCGAAATTTTCGAAACAGATGGACATCATTGATCTCCAGGTCAGATTCCTTATTCGAGTGCTAGCAGAAAATTCAATCTCCAGATATGAAAGAAAAGCAGCTGGATTTTCGGAAATTTCTTGGAACCTTGCTTGCACAGATAGATTTGGAAAGTATTCTTTGGACCGAATGAATAAAGCGAAGGCAACATTTCTATGAATTGTAATAACTTCACAACTATTTTCGATAGCGATATGAAATTTTCTTATTACGAAAAATTTTCAATGGCATTTTTTGTATATATATCCAAAACGTGGGGTTTAACACATTTCATTTCCTTTCACCATGATTGTTTTTGCAGATAGAGGTGCTTCAAATCGCGTTTTCGATAAAAGACAAATCAAAACACTAAAATGTGAAAGATTTTTGAACATTTGCTAATATAAGAAACTTCTAAAACCTCCATCGACTTCAGTTTTCCACAATTCGATCACCATGATATGAGGATATTATTACTTTCATTACTATTCCTGTCTAAAACGAACCATCTCGAGAAACAAATATTAAAAAGTTTTTGAAAACACCGTTTTGTCGACAAGTGATAACTCGGCTGTTAATGATTCCACCGCTTTCGATCGTCATTTCATAAACGATTACTTGTTCACTACTTTCAACTAGGCCTTACCGTTTTCAAGAAAAGCGATGAAAAAGGTAAAAATGATCAATTTGGCGCATTTAACTCATGGATAAGAAACTCATTGACGATCTCGAACGAAACGTGCGTATTCTAGATTCGGCAGAAACAAACGGAGAAATGTATTCTTTGGACTGTACAAAAATTCAGAAATTGGAAATTATATATATATTTTTATCGCAAAGAAAACATGAATTGGCATCATTCTTGTGCAAATATCTGTAATATACAATGCGCAAATATGCTGGAAAATTTTGAAAACTCAAAGATCCACAATTTCTCTGAATATTTCACGCATAGCATGACCACCTAAATATTTAACAGTCAAGAATTTTTACTAAACGATTCCCATCTTCTTTCATCATGACTGCTTCTACCGATAGAGGTGCTGCATATCGCCGTTTCGGAGCAAAAACAAATCAGAACAGATGTTTGAACATTCTCTTATATTACTCAACTTCTAAAACCAACATCGCTTCTGATTTTCCGCCAATAAATTGCTATTAAATAGGAGAATAATCGTTTCGACTACTATATTTATCAAAAATGAACCGTTGCTGTGAAGAAAAATATTTAATTTTTTTGAAATACTGTGTTTTTGGTTCAATTATAACACATAACATAATTATAACATTATAACTTCTAATAATTTTATCATTTTAGGGCTCTTAACAAAAAATGCATCGCTAGTTCATTAAAAAGTGTTTCTATCCCTGTTTTCACCATTTTCGAGTAAAATCGAGAAGATACGCTACGATAATAGATTCGGAGGATTGAACGACTATCAGCGTACCCGATAGTAAACTCGTTGAATCCACACGCGCACCGACGGTCGTTCGATTACTTTCTATTCCTTTTAGTAACTTGCATTCCCGATTCGAAAGCCGAACTGTTCGTTTCCTCATTGGAAAAATTGAAAGTATTACCAAGTTTTGTTCGAGATAATTCGATATTGAAACAAACCTTATGTGTAGTACCTTCTGAACATTTTTTCAAGATCACGTCTCTAACCGATGAGTACAATTTCAACAAAGGGCACAAGGGAACTTCTCAATTTCAACGATAATTCGAATTTGCCAATTTTTCCAATTAAAATATGAATTATCATTGAAATTTGCAAAAGTTGCAACCTTCATTACGCGTTTGATATATTCAGCTACAAGTATATACCTCCCGTTCTGGTATCAGTAGAGCCAAATAACTGTCTTCGTTTCTCTTTTTAATTGCAAGCGTATACCTTCATTTCAGTATGATTTCAACGGACGATATAACACGAAGTTTGGTAAATACATGAAGTGATCTACCCGTTTGAAGTGAGCTTCAAGTATATATCGATCTAGCCCATCCACAGAGGGGTGAGGAGGCCAATGGTCCTCCCCGTGTCGGCCGAAGGCCGACCCTTTATATCGAGTAACGTAAATCTCCGACGTGATGACAACCGTATAATCTCAAGTTCTGAATCAAAGGAAAACTCGATAAGTATATAGTGATCGGGCCGGCCACATAGGCGTGCACGAAGGCCGCGCTCATTCTGAGTGGCTGGGTTTTTGGCGCAAATACAAACTCTTGAAGGATATCGATCGACAGAATAGTCACACAGCAAAGTCACTCTATGTTAATTATGCGCATGCGCAAAGTCATTATCTCTCTGTTACATCCATTTTGAATGTGAACAATAAACAAATATGTCTTTTCTTGCATTTGTTGAGTTTTCAAATTGGCGCTCGTTATAAACATTAACGTTTCCCGAATATTGAGTGATAATAATCCAAACAATAACGTTTCATATTTCAAATTCACTATTAAAAAACAGTCACATTCATAATTAATCAAGCTATTCACGTTACTTTCGCGTGCTCCGCTTGCGGTGCAACACATATGACCAGGTTGACTTTATGTTGAGAATAAATGATCAACCTGTCAACATTTTCATCCAACACTCAACTAGGTCAGTTTCATTCCCCAGATTGTTCCGGGCGTTGTGCAGACAGGCTAGAAATATTATAAATTTATGTTTTTAATCTAGCGGCGAGAGGCGATTCAATATCGTGGAACGGAAAATTCCAACCGAGTCTCTGAATGTTTGCTAAATACATAGGAAAACTTTTAATAAGACATTTTTTGTTCCGTTTTTACCTCTTTATCAAAAATTGCGAGAAGGAACTTACGTTCCTTGGATATAGATATTTATGTCTCAAAAGTACATATATTTTCATTCGCAATATTTGCCGAGTTCCTCGGACCGGCAAAATGAAGTCTGCAAATCGTTTGTGTTGGAAAAAGTTTTTCCCTGCTGAATAGCCCGGTAAACTCGAGAGTTTCCCCACATCGGTTGGCAAAAAAAAACGGGCGCACTCCTTAATTCGACATTTTCGCTAAATTCTCATATTCGGGCGGAAATTTACCGATTACGGGGTGGGTGAACGATATGTAAAGTGAACGAGAAAGTTCATAGTTTTCCATTTCCAGTAAGTGAACGTTCGCAATGAACGGAAATTTCGGTCCGAATGGAAATGTGACGCCAGTAATATCCACTTATCCGAATTCTAGGACTCCGCGCCATTTATAAAAGGGAAAAATTCCGACGGCTTTCCGTCTGATAAATATAGGAACGGAGGTGAAACATCTATAAGCGAATTTCCTTTTAGCGCTGCGTCGAAGCTCGAAGCTTTTTCGACATCCGTTTTCAAAGGGAATTATTTGTAATTAGATTTTTGCTGTGCTTCCGTTAATTACGAAGCTGTAAGTAAAGCAGGCGTGTGTTGTTGGAGAAAAAGTTTCGCGGCCGGACGTGTTCCGACGGTTTTTTCCACCCACATCGTTGTAGTTTAGGATACATTGAAAACGACCAAGGAAAAAAGGACGCGCTGAAAATCCCCGCATCCTGTCCCTTTTGTGACCCGTTTCGCTGTGCATACCGCCGAATCATCATACGTTTAATACGGAACTAGCAATTTATCAAATCCATTCAAACGAAAAGGAACAAATAAAACGTATGAATGCTTGTCTGTTTCACACCAAAGTACCAATAAATTCGACAGGAACGTGCTTTATTGAATATCCATAAACAGTTCAGCATCCTCCTACCGCATTCCGACTGCAGAGCAGAAAGTTCGAGAGCCGGCGCGGAACTAATTAGCGATATTGATGAATATCATAAATCGTTGAATTAGTCGCTTTTTCATTTCGGTCCGATATACTATTAGAATCAATAGGAAATAATGACCGAATAATGAGGAATTCTATTAGGTCGAATGAACCAGGAATTATATTGGCACATTTGTTGTAAATTTATTGGAATTATCATCCATCACTTAAGTTGGCTATTGGCTGTAGTACTCGAAAAAATTTACTTCGATTATTCGTCCTACTAGGTGAAATTCGTTAGAAACGTTCTCGAGACCGCTCGCTTCGCTCACGACCTGACCGGCCGGCGTCGGCGGCCTTCGGGATGATTCGGCCGGTCGCGTTTCGTTCGAGGTCGGAAATACGTGCATAAGGATGCCCAAGTTAGATGCACCGAATCGATTATTTCTACGTATCTCATCGATTTCCTTGAAAACGGTAGGGCATAGATAAAAACAATGAGAGAAGCAATTGTTCACGAAATTACGGTGAAACGTTTGGTGGGGTATCGAAAGTGGTGCCGCTATTACCAGTCGAGTTATCACTCACCGAAAAAACGACGCTTTCAGAATGTTTCAACATTTTTTTTCTCAGAAACGGTTCATTTTAGACAGGAATAGTAAGCGAGGCGATTGTAGCACCATTTGATAGCAATCAAATGGTGAAACACTCAAAGCGTTGGTGATTTTAGAAAATAAGTTATATTAAAAAATGTTAAAAAATCTTTGGCATTTTTATAGTTTGAATTGGTTTTGTTACGAAAGGGAAATTTCTGACACCTTCATCCACAGAGTCAATCATAGTGAAAGAATATAAAAATCTTTTAGTGAAAATTTGGGAGCGTTGACTGGTGAGGGCGCCATGCTATGCATAAAATAATCAGCGAAAACATTTGAGATTTAGAATTTTTTTGTCAAAATCTATGGATGCCACGTTTTAGATGTTCTCACAAAACAGAACTTAAATAACATTTTCTTTTATAGGAAAAAGTTTCGTGTCGGTATCTGGAATAGTTTTTGAATTTTCCAGACTGAAACAAGAAAAATTCAATTTTTTTCAATTTTTTGATAAAATGTCAGCATGCTTGCCGAGTCGCCCTTCCTCTACTCATTCTGCCTGAAGAATACATTTCTAGGTATATTTGTACCGAATTGCGAACTCCTAGCTCTGAGAGTAAGGTCGCAAAAAATTCCCGAAAATCTTGCAGTCTTTCGAGTATATCTGGGGAATTTATTTTCAGATTGCGATGGAATAAGGAACCAGACATGGAAACCATTGATGTCCATCTTTTCATAAAATTTCGTCGATTTAAGTAGCGCCGTTTAGCCTGTAGCGTGAACAGAAAATTCTGCGGCACACACATACACACATATTACCTCGATCGCCTAACGACGGCAAAATATGCGGCTTTATGTCCGCTAGGCATGCGTATACAACAGCAATAGGTTAGTTCGTCACAACAAACAAATCGTGTTACGAGGTGAGAAAATTTTTTCATCCCTTGTCGTCCCTTGTTGCTAGATGTAAGGATATTGGAAAACCGGTCGCATATATGATATGCAAAATATATTTACGGATTTCAACCGCGTTTAAAATCAATGCCTCCGCCGGAGTTTCCAAACTTGCAGCTCGCGTTATATAAGGACACAGTCGACATTCTCATATAAAGCTGAACTGAAATTCAATTCAGTTGATAGTAACATTGTTGCGAAAGTATACGCTTCGTGAATCTTATCAACTGTCCTATGTTATATTCATTCTGGATGTTTTCAGTTTTCGCAAGTTCTCCAAAGTAATATCATCACTATGTCTTTTATAACAACGAACTGATCCGGAAGAACAGAGCTACGAGCTAATTGTGTACCGTCGACCGGTGTAGCATTTGAAATTCCGTAATAGAATTATTTATTTCCATTTCAGATATTCCTCGTTCTATTTTAGAACGTAACCCAAAAATTATCCATTTTTGATAAACGAAATATTCAAATGGAAAACCTTATCGAAAACATCCTCTATGTCTGATTCTTACATGAATTCCAAAATAATGAAATTGCTTGCGGGAATTCGTCGTTTCCTCATGAATTATTCTGTGTACGATCAGTCAGCGGTAGTATCAGGCGAAGATGCAGACACGTCACGTAATTGAAAACGAATTCAATATGAATTTCACTCACCATTCGTACAAATTGGAACACTGTATATTTGTTTTTGTTTTCGATCACAATTATATATCAAATATACGTTACAGAATGTCCTTCGGTTGAAAGCTCATAAAGAAACTTTGATCCAATGAAAATAGTCATACCTTCGTTCTAGAAATAACAATGAAAACGACTTGAGCTCTGCTCGTTTATGTGGAGAGCAAATCCGTTGTTATCAAGTTCTGACCAAAGGAGTCTCCAAACATACTTTAATCGATTATCGGTTAGAAAGAGGATCTTATGCGTTCCTATCTTCTATTGTAGAAGACAAAGCAATCTCTGATTTCAGGAAACTAGTTCCATTCCAGTCGAATCCAAGCCGTTTCTAAAGCCACATCTCGCAGATCATCACTCGATTCGTTTTCATTCAACTGAATGGGATGAAAGTCATAGGAGGATTTGCGGGAAGAGAAGTATTCCTTTATGTTGAACGGTTTGTTTAGGAACCCCCCGAAAGTGATTAACGATGATATCAAACTAATGCGATATTCATCATAATATTTGATGTTGATGTTCAAACAGTTTACACAGATTTATTAGAAATTTTTAAGGGTGCGCCACAGACAATCAGTTTGAAACCACAAGCGTTCAGTATTTCTATTTGATCAAGGTAAGAAAAGGCTGTGAACTTACCATGAGACAATGAATTGAGGCAGCGTTTTAACTTGATCTGAAACAATAATCATTCTATCATACAGTTGAAACTCAGCGTTCCCAAATACGAAAAATTAAAGAAAAGTAACGCAATACATTCACCTTCCTGTTTTCACAAGATTGTGAGCTTTTCTAAAACAAGGTTCTCTTTTGAATTCCAGCTCCACCATAAAATTAAGCGAAAAGATTCGCGAAAGTATTCAATAGAATCTGGTACACCAATTATATGCCTGATGAATTTACCAAAAGCCTCATAATTTGAGTCTATAATGATAAAGAAGATAGTTTCATTGCAGCAGCAGCTTATTGCCTTCAACTGCTGCCTAAATCTTAACTAAGGTTTTATTGGTGGAACTACAGAAGGTTGTGTCTTATTGCAGCAGCAGGTCATTGCTTTCAACTGCTGCCTAAATCTTAAATAAGGTTTTATTGGTGGAACTACAGAAGGTTGTGGATTGTTCATTATATGGAACCAACTGTTGCTGTGCTTCCAGATCTACCATAGACATAACTTTTAGAGATCAACGGAAGCCACCACACCGTCTTAGTTTATTTACGGAAAGCTCTAGATTCGATGAGCCCTGGTGCTATTTGGATAGTTCTAAGAAAAGCTGACTGCCTTAATCTATTCGTGCACATAATCAAATTTGTCCATGCTGATACCCTAGCGATAGTTATCACAACCACAACGAAAACCAAAAATTTGTCGTATGTAACTGACGTTGATCAAGAATGTGTATAATCTTCATATGCAACCCAGCATTCCAATTCAGTGCAGATATAATGCTGCGCGTCTTTTCATGCTCAATAACTTAGAGCCAGCAACTCAGGTTGAAGAGAAAATTCTCGACTTTCAGTGTGTTAATGATGTTGCATCATTTTTATGTGTTCGTCGAGTGATTTTTCTTCCTTTTCCCTATCCGTTTTGGTTTGTCGGGACAACCCTGTTTATGATTAAAACAGACGGATATCGTTTGTTGCCCGTTAACTTTGATACCCCAAATGTGGAATTAAGCCATCAGTGTGTTCACGTCTACTTGCACTTGTTCTTTCAGCGGTTTTTTGGTTGTTGCTGAGGTAAATGATGGAATCGTGGAGTGTAACGAAATTTAAGATCTGGTATATCTACTACGAAAACACAGGGGGGCCCAAGCGCCTATCCTTGAGGTACCCCATCTCCCATCATCTCGGTTTTTGTGATTACGTTTCGTAGCAAGCTAATTTGTTTGTAGTACATGTGGGTGATTTACGTGAATCATAGTGGGCCACAGTGAGTCATACTTGACTTTCCGGTAGTGGGATTCGATTTCCGAATTTCTCAGTACATGAGTCTGACGGTGAGCGTTTTTGTATCACTCTCTTTTATCATCCTCCTCCAATGAAAACATCCCCCTACAAAATTGAACTTTTGATTTGAAAAATATTGCCTGGAGGAATAGAAAAAATTTTTACTTAATCGATAATCGATTATTTTCGTCTCTCTCCCTCTGAGCTGAGCTGACCCGAACCGAGACGAGCCGAGCTGAGTCGAGCTGGGCTCATTGGAAAGTGACGTTGAGGTATTGAAATGGAGCACAATAGATTTATCCTCAAAACGAATATCTCTTCAATTTTAAAAGGCTCTTCGAAATGTTAAAAAATGCATTATAATATTTTTACTCTAGTATTGAACAATGAACACTGTAACTCATTATTAAAGATAACATTTCCAATCAAGAACCATTTAACGTTGTTCAGGGGTACGTTATGGCGATTTTCATTTCAATATTGTTCACCCCTGATAAACACCACAATTCAATTCGCTGATACGATATTCAAAAATCCCGAGCAAATTCGAGGTTATGAAAATATTTCTCTTTAATCGAAAACCATGTCGGAATCTGAGTCCAATTTCATTCACAATTGTGTTTAAAGTAAACAACATATTTCACTTATTTGTTCAAAACGGTGTGCTGATCATTTTTCAGGTCTCATTTCTGATCGGCACGATTTCGAGTGTCGTTTTATGTTACGAAATCGAAACGAAAACCGAAAAGCATCAATTATCGGCGTCAGCGGAAATTCCACCTTCGAGCCATTTTGTAACATATCAACATTGTGACAGGATTTTATGATGAAAAATGGGAGGGAAATATCGATTCGAACGGAAATATGTGGCTGTCTATTTATCTCTATTTAACCTGACACTGTTTTTGATGAAAAGCGAAACCGAACGTCCATCGATTTTAATTTTCAACACACGACCTGTGCGTTATCACAATGCACTTGTCTATAGATATATCCGATTAATCGTTCAGTATTTCATCCCTTCTAACATATCTCGTTCGGTCTTTAGCCAATTGTCTCTTTATGTCATCTCCGAAAACGTTGTTGGCGCGACCGAAGGTCGGACTGTAAGCTTCGATATAATCTTTGGAGGAAGATCCTCGGCCTTTGCTTTCACTGACCCGTAATTTAGTTGCTCGGTGTGAGTTTGAAAATTACGTAGGGCGACTATTCTGAGTCCGGCGAGGTAGATGTAAGCCTCCATTAAGGCTTTTCGATAGCGCTCGGACAGGATTATGCCGACGCCACCAGGTTTCTCGAAGGCGTCTTTATATGGCGAGCTAAGAGACGGACTCACATAATTCTAACCGGTTTCGAAGTATAGGGGTTTTATCGGCTTTTGTTCAGGGAATTTACTGTTTTCCCAAGAGCACTTAAGATTACTGGTGTCTAATTTTCGGGAAAACATTTCGGGAAGACTGTATCTAAAGAAATCATCCCAAAGTGACATTATTGCGCGGAGCAATCCGTGGAGCGAACTTGAAATGTTATTTGACGAAGCGAGTGCAGAACTCGGATAAAATCTACTTCTTATCGGAACATTACGTAATTGAGGTTAATTCACTTTTTAATCAGCTCATAAATGACCTTGAACATCCATGTAAGGAAGTCGTAGCAATCAAAACACTTATCCAGGTGTCTGATAATGATTAGTTATCAAGAATGTAGATTTTTAGCCAAATCATCTTTTAAGTGCAGTAAAGTTTCACGGAAATTGAGAAATCACACAAGTTTCATGGTGGGGAATGGGCTATCAAATGATAAACCGTAAGTAATGAAGTTTTTGCGAGGATAGTTTTTTGGTATGGCAACGACTTATTGACGCAGCCTTCCTCTAATGTTTCCTTCCTTCACAAAGCGTTTCAAATTACTTATCCTGTGTTTGTGGATGTTTTTATGTGCCGCTTCTCAAATGAGCCGTGAATTAACGGGCGACCTTGGACACAAACTCCGTTTCTACGAGTTTGAATCTCGTTTCAAATTATCTTTTTCCTTGACGTTACAATCTTGTGAATTAAGGACTTCTGTAGCCTGATGGAATGAATGAATAATAAAACTTGGAGGGATCGTCGTAACACGTTTTTATGATCATTCAAGACTATGTAAATGATGTACTAATTTTTTCCTTCCTCTTAAGGGGAAAATGATTGAATTCAGAGGCTTGAGAAGATGAAATAAGACTACTCTTAGTTATAGTTTGCATTAATAGTATTAGTAGCACATACTGAACCACTACCCAGAAAAACCAGGTTCGAATCTCAGTGGATTCCACTTAATTTTAGAGTGCCATCGTGCTTCGGAGGCACGTAATAATCGTTAATTCACGCCAAAAGCCATTTGAAAACGTTTGACACTTGCACCTAGGTTATCAAAAAAAATCATGTGAAATGTTACCTTCTAGATCTAGTTTCTTCCGTAGAGAACATTCAATTTGAAATTGTTCGAAAAAACTAAAAATCGAACCTACATGCTTTAGCACTTACAAAATTCAAAGATCCTGAAAATCAAACATAGAATACAGCCTCAATTTCAAATAAATTAACAAAAAACAGCAAAATTTGAACTTGAACCCAAAAACAAAGAGAAAACAAACATTTAAACTTGAAAAGCAGGCTTTATGCAACAGAATTTCCAACTCAGAAACGAAAATATAAAACCTAAAAACTGAAAAGACAAAAAGGATTGGACCAAAAAACGTGAAAATTGAATCTAAAAGCATGGAAATTGCATTTAGGTGTTTGAAAGGTTCGCGATTTTCATTTCGGATTTCTTGGTTCATATCAAAAAAACTGGTTTTGAATGTCTCTTCTAGTTTAAGCTTTAGTTTTAGATGTCTCTCTTTGAAATCGGGTTCTAAAAACCAAAGAAAACTGAAGATTAAAGCCGAAAACATGAAATTGAACAAATTCTAAAAATCTCATCTAGAGGTTTCTCACATAAAATTCGAAACTCGAACTGAAAAACTCAGAATTTCGATCACCAATTCCAGAAAACAAAAAAACGCAAGATTCAAACAAACTTCTGCACCTAAAACAATCTCCCATCGCACAAAGCGGAAAAAAATTTATTTTTGAATCCGAAGCAATGAAATTTCAAACTTGCAAAATCTAAATATCCTGTCTAAAAACCTGTAACTCGAGTTCAAAGGCTGATAAAACTTAAATTCGTACCAAAAGATAAAAAAATTGAACCAAAAAGTATAAACTTCTGACTTAAATATTTCTCTGAGGTTTTGGTTTTTCGGGTTTCAGTGCGAATAGGTTCTTGGGTTTGAATTTTGCGTTTCATGTTTGGAGTTGAGATTCAGTTATCAGATTCGAGATTTGGCCTAATACTAAAAAACTAAAAAATCGAACCTAATACAAGGATATTTCAATTTCCCTGAATTCCGAATCAAAAAACACAAATTGCGAATCCCAAAACATGAAAGTCGAATATAGAAACTGGAAAAATATTTCATCAAATCCAAAGTAGAGAAAATTGGACCTGCAAACAATTTCGTATTGAGTCTTTTTCAGGGTTTGAGGTTTCCATACTTTAGGTTTTAATTCAAATTTTTGATTTGATGGTACAAAATGTTAGGTTCTCAGCTTTGAATTTCAAATTCGTATTCGAAAATTTGAATTGATTATTAGTTTGGTTTCTTCGATTAGGACCCAGTTTTCGGCTACTAGTTATTGAGTTCAAGACTTTTCCTTCCCAATTCAGATGGGATTCTCAAGTTTTCTTCAATTTGAGTCCGAATTTTCGGTTATGAAACTCAAAATTATAAATTTATATATTTGAGTTCTAGCTTATTTGCTTGAAAGTTAAAGATGACTTAGTTTCAAGAAAAAATTCCCATCATTCAACTTGAAATAACTATAATATAGATGAGGGGTTTTGAAGAAATTTTAATTTACTGAACAGTTACAATTTTTAATTTGAATAATTTTCTTCCATTATGTCACCTGAACCGAAAATTGTGGAAATTGAACCTCTCAGTATCAAGTTTCGTCTTAAATCTTTTTAGGTTTGAGATTTTAATATTTCTGATTTTAGTATTTGAGGTTTCAGGGCAAAAAAAGGATTTTTAGGTTTCAATCCCATATTTCAGATTTGATTCATTCATTAGGCTTGGAATTTACGTTTTTCCTTGAGTAAGTTCCAATTTGGTGCTCTAGATTTCAGATTGCGGTTGAGAACTTGGTTTGTTCGCTTTGAGTGCAATTTTAGGTTGTGAAACTAAAATTTTGCAAGTTAGAGATTACATTATTTCAACAACAAATTGTCATCAATCAAACTGAAATTAAACTGAAATGTAAAAAAAAAATTAGATATACTGAACAATTACACTCTTCCATTTGACTGATGTCCTTCCGTGATCTCATCTGAATTGTGATTTAATTGTTGTTTTCTTTTTGAAAATGTCCTTTTCCACTCAGTCAAATAGATATTTATTTTTATCATCCGCATTTTGACAATGACTCTTCCTACTTTCCAAATTTTTTACACGAAGTTATTGGAAGAATCTTGGGAGGACGAAGTGTGAGAACTTTTGATATTTGAATTTTGATGAGTGCGAATAACGCTATAATGTGAAATTATACTTGATGTGAGATACTCAATAAGCGAATATGAAAAGTAGATACGTTCGACTAGACGTTCAAAGCGTCCACAAGCGTTCGCGATCGTTGATGCTCGGATGCGCCCGATCGCAAACGATCGCTAGACAACCAGTCTACGAGCGTCAACGAGCTCGTAGCTACGCTCGTGCAGTGCACTAAGTGGCATACTCAAGTGAAGGCTCCTGCGCCTTCACCATTTGAAGCGGAGGCATCGAACCGCTTTGTAACAATTTTGATTCCGCCTATTCAGAGTCTGCTTCTAATGCCGTTCATATCGTAATTTTGGCTCAATTGCCACGTCAAGGTATCGGTAAACATAAATATCGTACTCGAGTCAGTTTTCGATGTGAAACATCAATGAGTGGCACAATTGCGATACTTTCACGGAAACAATTGGTGTTCATTGTGTCATTTTGAAGCAGCAATGTTCGAATTCTTTCTCCAATCAAATCAGCTATTTGAAACAAATAGAAATCTTCAATTGCAAGGAATATGAAAGCAATTTTCGCGACTCTCGTCAATTCTAGCGCAATTTGCAGTGTACCTGTCTGGCGGGATGTGCGTAGCATTTTCGTCGTGGACCGTGGAAAACATTTCCATAAATATACCATTCCACGGATACTCCGACGATTAATTTCAACAAACAATTTACATAAACTCATTAAAATACGTTCCGTTTGCCAGGACCAGGTCGGGGATGTTGCGCGAAAGATAAATACGATCCGTATCCGCGGAACGCTATTTGAAAAATCAGTCCAGTTTTCATTTGGAACATTCAAATGACAGCAGTTTCCATCAACCTATCTAAACATTTGTTCGTGCGCGCTGTACAACGGTCGGCGTCAAAGTTATTTTCACGTATCAATTCGGCCGTTCGAAAGTTTTCCCAGGATGATGATGTTTTTCCAGATTGATTTTGGGCGTCGCGTCATTTTTTTTGTCGGCCGGCGCGCTCGTAAAGTCGCGGAACGACGGCCGGAAAAACCAGCCGTTCCGTGGAAAACTCAAATGTAAACAGTGAACATTTGCATTTGATATAATGGCGAAAGGGTTGGCGGTAGAACAACCGTGCTCAGTCGTGAATGAAAATTGCTTTGTAACGAGACTTCCGCCGTTTCGAATGTTCCTCGTTCTTTTTATCGCCTATCCGTATACTCAGGGTTGTATTTTTCATTACTTTCGCACGCGTAATTGGGTTATGCCGTCGTGTCGGGACGGTTACGTCCGTGCCAGATATTCTTTATGAAAATCCGGAAACGGCACGGATTAGACGAGCAAGTGCTTTATTGGATTAGCGATTTTTCGTGCGCCGCCAAATACAAAGCGCGAAACGTTGATCCGGCCCGTTTTTTTCATTTCCTTTCCACACACCAAATTTTCTTTTACTTAAGTTTTATGTACGACGAAACGAATATAGATTTTTCCCGGATAGAAAGGGAAGGCATTCGTCGTAATTTTATGTATAACTTTCCTTTGAAACTTCCAAACGAAGGCATAAAGGGGCTCGTTTTTTTTTCAAGAGAGAAGTACCTGCAACAAAACAGAAGACGCCTTTTGTCGCGCGAGAAGTTTTACTTTATTTCACATGCGAAAGCGTCGTGAATAAAGATTCGTGCCACTGATAGCACCGGAAAGGGTGGAGGGGAATCGATACGAATTAGGACGCTTTTCCGATTTCGACGAGAATCGTACGAGCCGAACGGATATGGATATGTCGAAACCGTTATGTCACATCATTTCTTTTTATCGGATTCCAGGACGTTTTGTCAGACACAGCAACGGACAAACTGCTCATGATGAAACGACGGAAATGAGTTTTTTTTTTTTGATTAGGTGACGTGAAATAATTGTGCATTCTGAAAGCGATGCAATGACTCCTTGATAGAACTAGATTTTTCCGGCAATTTCCCCGAAGTTTTCCTTCTGCTGCGTCTTCATTATTTCCCATTATCTCCTTCCTCCGCACATAATAATCAACCCAACTTCTCAGCATATTTTATATCCGGCCCAACGGCTGGAATATTGAACGAGCGACATTTCGTCTCCACCACTACTATTTATTAGACTTTTCTTCATTTAAAACACAATAACTATTCATGAAATTACTCTTTCATTTCGATGCGGCACGGTAACATGCAAATAACAGTCAATACCGAGAGCAACATGAATATTCATATCGTCGTCTCGAAAAAAACTTTCATTAGTCGTATGTATGAATTTTGAGCATCCAATTTCTAAATAATCTTTCTTTTATCCCCGCAGGATCGATTGGAAATGAAACTTTTCGCCACCGCCGCCGCCGCTGGCAATTCGGATTTAAATCCCCCCATTGTCATTATTACGGCAAAATGAAAATAGGGCATTAGTCTTGTCTGCATCTGACCGATCTTGATTCTAGGGGGGTAATGGGGCATTAACTGGAACTTGGCCTTTCGCCAAGATCTTACCCGAGAAAACCCCGAACAGGATTTTACTCGTGGTCGATATTGTTTTACAGACTGATAAATCGTCCTTTCTTGAAATATGTGCACGAGATGCGCCCGCACTCGAAATAATTATCTGGCGAAGCCGGAAAAATCGGGGGAGAGGATCTACAACCTTGGCGGTCTCATTTTTTTTCGTCGAAGCATCGAATTTCACCGCCCTGCCATCGACATGCCGCACACGTCTGATTTACATCATAAATCCTTACCTCGATATTCGGTTTAACTGCCTGTCAAAAGCGGAATCGCAAATCAATCACGTGAACGGTGGCAGCGGCGTTGGCGGAGCGTCGGTGGGTGCGTCGGGAACCCGTGAGGGGTCATCGTATAGGCGCATATTATTGCCTTTGATCACCATCCCCGGCAGATCGCGTTCGGCCATATTTCAGTATAATTAACCGACATTTCTAATTCCCGTTATCGCGAAATTATATCGGCCAATTCCGACAGGAAGCTCGGGAAAATTTTTATCTCCGGCTACATTTTATCAGCCACTTTTGTGTCCTTTGAAATGGATTTTATCAATGAGCTGTCATGTAGGAATAATCAGACAAATCATGGAAATGAAACATCGATTCTGTGATTCTCTGGTGAGTCATCTTTGTTGCGTATTACAACACCTCTCCGGCTGGTGAACCTATACATAGTCCAGGATACGGTCGCTCTTTTTGCAAACAATTAATATAAGATTGATTTTTCCTGAGCGGCTTCATTTTATCAAGTCCTACAAATTTTTCCTCCGCGAAAATGTTGGCCAAAGGGGCCTTCGTATTCTAAGCAGTCGCCAAAGATGTCGAGTTGGTGATGAAAAAAAATCGATTAATAGAGGTTTCTTTTTTTCAAAATCCGAAGATAACTTTAGTAGAGATTAGAAATCGTATTTGTCCTACAAAAAATATGGGTCCATCACCTCTGTCCCCCACTTCGAACATGTAGACATATGAAAAAAAATAAATTGTAACATATAATGCTGAATTTTTTTTTATAGCTTGCCAAACATAAGCAAAATCCAAATTTCACTTTGTCCTACAATTTATTTGGGGCCTTCTTTCAGTCCTACGTGTCAAAGTTGTCGACTTCAGGAGAAAATCATCCTCATTAATATAAGTAGGACACCAATCTTGGATGAGACATTAAGATAATTGTGACTAAAATCAATCAATGTCCTACAAAAGAATTGAATCCTTTGCGTTAGTCCTACAAAAAAATATAATTAATGGCCTAGTCAAGTGTAACATATTCACATCGAAATTAATAATAAAGGCGTGGCTTAATGGTAAAAAGCTCGGAATAGGGTTCTGTAAGCATCTGGTTCGATCCCCGGAATGTATGACTTTTTTCTTTTTTTTTCAAGTATTTTTATCGGTATGATACAAATACAATGTTTTATCTTACTTTTTAGCATATTATTCTCAAATACGGCGATCTCAAAGACGCCCACATTCAATTCCGCATGATTTCAAAAGAGTTAATGGGGCTGCTCGGCGCAGCTATTGCACGTATCAATGATTTTCTTTTCTACAACAAAAAGTGTTGACAAAAGACACCCATCAATAACGGAATCATTCCTAACAACTAAAGTAATATCGGTTTCTGGCACAAAAAGACAAAAAGTTGGGATAGCCAATTTAGAAAATGAACCACATCGTAGAGAAGAAAACACCTGCCAAATCCCTAAAGTATTTGTGAAAGTTATATAATATAAAATGAAAACGACGTTTTTTACCGTTTTTCCGCAAAAAACTGAAAACTGAAGCTGTGAATTTTTTTTGTACGCAAACGAATAGGTTATAAAAGTACCTGAGAACAACCACTGCACCAAAAAAAAATTTGAAAAGTCGCGCATAAATACAGGATATATTCAACACGTTCTAATTCGATAGTATATCAGACGCGATAATAGCGAATTGGACCCTTTTTTCTTGTAGGACATTTATTGGCATTGATCGGGTATACGCCAATATAGCATTTTATTCTTATTTTAGAAGTATATTAATGAAAATTATTTTTCGGTAAAGTCAACAACTTTGACATGTAGGACAGAAAGAAGGCCCCAAATAAATTGTAGGACAAAGTGAAATTTGGATTTTGCTTATGTTTGGCAAGCTCTAAAAAAAAATTCAGCATTATATGTTACAATTTATTTTTTTTCATATGTCTACATGTTCGAAGTGGGGGACAGAGGTGATGGACCCATATTTTTTGTAGGACAAATACGATTTCTAATCACTACTGAAGTTATCTTCGGATTTTGAAAAAAAGAAACCTCTATCAATCGATCTTTTTTTTCATCACCAACTCGACATCTTTGGCGACTGCTTAGAATACGAAGGCCCCTTTTGCCAACATTTTCGCAGAGGAAAAATTTGTAGGACTTGATAAAATGAAGCCGCTCAGGAAAAATCAATCTTATATTAATTGTTTGCAAAAAGGGCGACCGTATCCTGGACTAACATGTATATATATATATGGTATATCTAATAGTGGGAATATCAGTCAAAATCTTACGGTACTCTTATTTTCTCCTTTAAAACCAAGCTTTCGAAACGTATTTTGAACAACTTTGTTTCATCTTCGGGGTAGCTGGAGTGTTATATGATTAACATAATTGTACAATTCAGAAGAACAACTTACGAAATTCGAGTTTTACATTATAAAATATAACTATTTAATTTCAACATGGGAACTACCAAATAGTCAAGAATTGTATTACGTTTCAAAGGTGACAGAATTGTTAATTCATTTAAAAAATTGAATAATCAATTCATGACTGACTTGGATGTATTTATTAATAGTAACAAGTGGATATAATCGAGATATGCATGAAATTAATTTATTTATATCCGAAAAGTTATTTTGAAAGAATTTTATTGGTCAAATTTTAGAATCAAATTGTATGAGGAAGGCAAAAATTGAACTCAAATGATCAATGTCTTGTCTTGAATTACAATATTTATCATCTTACGAAATTCTGATCATTTCAAGAGAAATTCTTTCTTTGTCATCAGGTTCAATATCTAAAATTTGAACGTTTTCAAAGTTAATTGAATGGGTTTGAGATAAACAAAGTTTCGATAAGGCACATGTTTGTTTTTTTGTTCAGATGTTACTTTTATGTAATAAAGGTCTCTGATGTAATTTAGTCTTAGTTTGTCCAACGTAAACACTATCGCAATTTTCACATTTCAATTTATAAACAAATTAGAATGGATCAATATTTTATCTGTGTCTTTTAACTTGGAAAAAATGTTTCTAATCGGTATTAAATTTTTTGTTGCAACTTTTGTTCCAAATTCTGATGAAATTCTAGTCAATTTAGGTGTGAGATTATTTATCCAAGGTAAAGTTATATATATTACTGGTAGTATATTGCTACTCACGGGTAAAGATGAAGAAGGTCTAACAGAAAGTTCATTGATGTTTGGAGTATTAAAAAGTAAATTGTTAATTAATTTTGGTGGGTAACCATTAGATAATAAAAGATCATTAAGAACGAATACATTTTTATTGATTAATAAATAATGTGAAATTTTAAGAATTCTAGTTTTCAAATTTTTTACTAAATTAATTTTCATGCTGAGAGGATGGTAAGAATCAAAATGTGAATATCTTCTCGAAGATAATGGTTTTCAATACCAGTCGGTTATTAAAAAATTTTCGTTTCTAATAACGAGGGTGTCTAAAAAAGAACTGAATTATTAGTTTCACATTCTACCGTAAACTGTAATTTGGAATTAAATTCATTCATAATTTCTAATGACGATTGAATTTGATTTTTTGGGACTGCAGTTATAATGTCATCCATAAATTTTTTACAAAAAGGTACAACAAAATTTAATTTAGATGAAGTTTCACCCGGTAGATGATACATTACATACTGTGCTATTATGGGAGAAACAACTGATCCCCTCGATGTTCCAAAATTTTATTTATAAAATTTGTCTTTATATAAAAATAGGACTGAATCAAATAAGAATTTTATTTTTATGTTTGGTTTGAATTAGATCTCCTGACACAAAGGTGCTCATTGCTCTCATATTGCTTTGAAATTCATCTAAATGGTCAAGCAAGAGTTTTTAGCTATTTTAATAATATTTTGCAGTTATTTCCAAAGTTTTCTGAACATGTTTTCAAATAGCTTCTTTCAATTGTAGTTTTTTCATAAAAATTCAGGCACTACTGCTTTCGAACTGTCTCAAATTGAGTTGCGAATCAGCAACTTCGAACGTGTTGCGTTTTATAAAATTTCTTTAATGTGCGAACGAAAAAACTCCTCAAAACTGAAATGTGGAACATATAGTTTTTTTTCAGGCGACCACGTCAGAAAGTGGTATATATCGCCACGCCTACTTATCGAAGAAAGTTGACAATTACATGCAACTGTGCGGGAATATCATTCCCGCACGGGTAAAACCAGTTTGATTGCGGGAAAGTGGTGACATCGAAATGAAACCACGCCAAGTAGATAGAAGTGAATGAAAAGTTTAGTTCGTATATCCCATTGGATATTGATAAGGCCAATGAGTTACCAGAACATATCGTATCATTTACGAAGAGCTTAACTTGATTCGATTCGCGTTTATAACATGCAAAGTGAAAAATATCCCTCCAGAAATATTAAACTCGTGGGAATTATTGCTGACAAATCTGAAAGGAAGGTACGAAATAACATAAACAAATAAAGTTATCTATTATTTTCTCTACAACGCCATCTAGAAGCAGTAGATTGAATTATTCAGTACTGTTTGGGTCAAAACGTTCATTGTGTTCTCAAAGTAATTATCGTATAATGCCATTTTTGTGGTCGCCTGAAAAATGTCGTTCATTACTCGTGGAAAGTCAGATTTCATTGCTCGTGTCTAGCCTCACTCGGCTCCGCTTCGCTTCGCCTCGTTCGTCAAACTGACACTCGCATGAAATCATCGACTTTCCGCACTCGTTATGAAATATACTATTTCATGCTGAAGAGGTAAAATATAGTTATCAGGCGACCATGTAAGAAAGTTGACAATTACATGCAACTGTGCGGAAATGTCTTTTCCGCACGGGTAAAACCAGTTTGATCCGTGCGGGAAAGTGGAGACATCGAAATGAAGCCACGCGAAGTAGATAGAAGTAAATGAAAAGTTTAGTTCGTATATCTCATTCAATATTGATAACGCTAGTGAGTTACCAGAACATTTCGTATCATTAACGAAGAGCTTAACTTGATTCGATTCGCGTTTATAACATGCAAACTGAAAAATATCCCTCCAGAAATATAAAACTCGTGGAAGTTATTGCTTACAAATCTGAAAGGTACGGAATAACATAAACAAATAAAGTTATCTATTATTTTCGCTGCAACGCCATCTACAAGCTGAAGATTGAATTATTCAGTTCTACTTGGGTCGAAATCTTCATTATGTGTTCTCAAAGTAATTATCGTATAATGCCATTTTTGTGGTCGCCTGAAAAATGTCGTTCATTACTCGTGGAAAGTCAGTTTTTATTGCTCGTGTCTAGCCTCACTCGGCCCCGCTTCGCTTCGCCTCGTTCGTCAAACTGACACTCGCATGAAATCATCGACTTTCCGCACTCGTTATGAAACCGCCATTATGGCGACCGCGTGCGAAAGAAAAGCATAAGTTGATTCAGTTCGCCAATTCTGCAATTCTAGATCCATGAATCAATTAAACTAGGTTTTCCTGACGCAGAATGTTATCCTTTTAGTTAAAAATATCCTGAGTAGAACACACGTCAAGACCAAACATAGATGGGATATTTAATTCATATACCTAACATTGAATATTACTTCAAACAATCACATTAAATAGAAGAGTTGATTTGGAATTTCGTTCAGCTTGGTTTAATTTGCTATCACAGACAAATTGAATTTTAAGTTGTCACCACAGACGGCAAACATTCTGTGGTTATCATGGTTCAATAAAACTTCGTTAATATTGTTCGAAGTGGTTGAAGTATTATGGTGTATTCATTCACCTGAGCCGAAAAACCGTTTGTAAGATGCAAAGTGACGGAAATATCCCTCCAGAAATAGTGGGACTGCTATATAAAACTCGTGAGAGTTATTGTTAACAATTTCAAAAGGAAGGTACGAATACAGTTGTCTATAATTTTCGCCAGCACGCCATCTAGAGGATGAAGAATGAATTATTCCGTTTATCTTGTTTTCAAAATAATTATCGTATTATTCCATTTTCGTGCTCCCCTGCAAAGTATCGTTTATTACTCGTGAAAAGTTAGATTTCATTGCCCGTGTCTAGCCTCACTCGACTTCGCCTCGTTCGTCAAATTGACACTCGCATGGAATCATCGACTTTCTGCACTCGTTATGAAATATACTATTGTAAGGTTTCTACAGAGCGTTAGTTATCCTCAATTCAGATTTCACTTCTCGAACTTCAATGAATTTTAGCACTGTATAACGAGTTTATCATCTTTCTCACACTTTCTCGATGATATATTGAATTTTTTTAGGTGTGTACAAAATACTGGAGCGTGAAAGTAAAAGCTCCACTTTGTTCCGAATATTCCGGAGTTGAATAAAATTTCATGAAAAATCGAAAATAAAAAGCAAACTCTATTTGAAAAAATATTGGCTTAAAATTTGTTTGCATTATTAACAAAAACATCATAGCATGTAGAGCCGTGTTGGAATTTCTGCACCCTCTGTTCCTATGACGTAGATTTACTATTCGTTAAAACTAAATATGCTGAACTTTTTTCTGATTGATAGTCCCTTTAATTAAACGAAAATCCGCGCGTTTCGTATCAAAGTTGGTACCGCTTTCATATCACACGAGGAAGCCGAACAATCCCCTTTTGAATACCGCCGCACGATTGACGAAAAAATTCGAAAAATTCCCTGTTTATTCATCCGACGCGACGGGTGAAAATGAAAACGATGAGGAAGTTCGGGGGATTCATCGGAATTTCAATAAAGTATAGGCGCTCGGTTTTTTTTCCCGCTGACCAATTGTTATTTGAGAACGTTTTCGCTTCTTATACGATGACATAAATCCCCTTGGCGGCATACCACTCGAGCTTCGTTTTTGTCATTTCTCGTTGAATTCGATATGAGCTAGCTGGAAGCTCCCTGTTGGATATGTTTCATTTATTTCGTGGGACGAAAATCGATTCTTTTTTTGCGTTCCGGCATTTCGGCCCATTATAAACCATCACGAACATTATGAAATACAAATCCATTTTGAATGTACCAATTGGAAAATGCTAATTGCTTTTTCGGACAATGGGAATAACAATTTCGATTGGCGTTAAAACCATTATTATACTTGCCTCGTCGGTCCAATTTGATAATGAGGGCGTCGAATAATATTATTCTTGCGAAACCCGATGAATCGCGTAATTCGGACGAGGGGCGCACTATTTACGCAGGTAATTTGGTAATCATGCAACACAATGATAATCTTTCGGGGAAATTAGTTCTTCTACCTTTTTTTTCGTTCGTCCTGTTCATCGATGCGAACACAGACTTCACGTTCGTGAAACCCTTTATGCAAATACACAAAGAATTTGCGATTATATCTAATTGAATAAATTCCAACTCGTCCTATTCCCGGAGCCCTTTTGCGCCATTTAGGACGCGGTATCTCCGGCAAACCGTTCAATGTTATCGCAAAACATCGCATTAGACGTGTAAGGAAATTCCCCCGAGGGGGACGGGCAAGAGGGAAGCCGGCACAATTTATGTGCGAAAGCGATCCTTAAACTTGCGGAGATCGGCATGAATTCGTCGAAATGAACGAATTCCGATCGGACGATCTTGCTTCGCATTCCCCTCAGGAACTATAGTAACCCGGCACTTTGTCCCGCCCGACAAGGAAATAATGACGAGGACACCGAAACAAGGAGAGCAACGGAAAAACGGTAAATTCCCTGGAAAAAATGTGATATCCCGAAAATAGCTCGTTATCTTCAAGTTGAACGTGGCGGCGTTCTGAAGAGGTATCTTCAGGTTGCTCATTTGCCGATGAGGAAATTTTATGGGTTTTTTTCTTTGTATGTAACTTTACTACCGACTGATATCAAAATTAATATCCAAATTCCCTACCATTCATTTTTTTACGGAAATTTATGACAACATTCAGATGTTCGTTATCTGATTGAGGAGTTTTTGAAACAGAACTTTGGTCGTTTATTTAAAAACACACCCATATTCATGATTTCTACTGAAAAAACAATGACGAGGTAATTCCGGATTGTGTATTGTATTGTCGATTGCGTTAAGCGTACTCCTGAAGCGTTTCATCGACCATTTTTCTATGCGTATTCAATTCTCGATGTACTTGTTCGCTATCAACGATTTCAACGAACTCATCATCGAGAGCCCATTCAAATTTTTTCCATGTTGTTCAACATCGCTCGTATTCCACGAATAACTTCGCCATTATTTCTATTATTATTATTATTTCATTTTTCTTATTTTTTTTTCTTTCTTTATTATTATTATTATTATTTTCCACTGATATCTTATTATTGTTTTGCCAATTTTTTTCCGTCTCTCTAGTTACTACTTTGTTAATTTCCATTGTTCAGGTCTCCGTTAATGAAATAAAATGTATCGTTCTTACATTCTGTAACTCCATGCACCGTGTTCGTGTGTTTTCGACTTCATCTCATGATTTCTAACTTTACAAGTATAAAAGATGAAGATGAGCTATTTGGAACGTTACTCTTTATTTATTTTCATCTCTTCATTTCCTTACAACCGATACGAAACCCAAAATGGTATTCGCCATTTGAAAATGACATGCTATAAAGTATAAATGAACGTTTGAAAAAGTAATGAAATATAAACATAATAATGGAATAGTATATTTCATAACGAGTGCGGAAAGTCGATGATTTCATGCAAGTGTCAGTTTGACGAACGAGGCGAAGCGAAGCGGAGCCGAGTGAGGCTAGACACGAGCAATGAAATCTGACTTTCCACGAGTAATGAACAACATTTTTCAGGCGACCACAAAAATGGCATTATACGATAATTACTTTCAGAACACACAATGATCGTTACGACCCAAACTGAATGGAATAATTCAATCTACTGCTTCTAGATGGCGTTGTAGAGAAAATAATAGAAAACTTTATTTGTTTATGTTATTTCGTACCTTCCTTTCAGATTTGTCAGCAATAATTCCCACGAGTTTAATATTTCTGGAGGGATATTTTTCACTTTTCATGTTATAAACGCGAATCGAATCAAATTAAGCTCTTCGTTAATAACACGATATGTTCCGGTAACTCGTTAGCCTTATAAATATTCAAAGGGATATACGAACTAAACTTTTCATTCAGTTCTAGCTACTTGGCGTGGTTTCATTTCGATGTCACCACTTTCCCGCATGGATCAAACTGGTTTTACCCGTGCGGGAATAACATTCCCGCACAGTTGCATGTAATTGTCAACTTTCTTCGACAGGTAGGCGTGGCGATATATACCACTTTCTGAAGTGGTCTCCTAAAAACACAATATTTTCACTGTTACAAATATAACTGAGCTGAAAGCAATTTGAAACTGGATGGTGAACAACAGTAATATTCATTAAAATTAAGAAAGTTGGCCTAAGAATGCGTTCCAAAGAAGATAAAGAACGAGGAAAAAATCGACATCGCGTAAACGCAAAAATTCATTGGTTGCCGACATCAATCTAATGAGGCCCAAATTCCTTGATACATTTTTTATTCTGAACGGAATACATGATGTCGGAGTGTCACCTTCGGCACATTAAATTCAGTTTTATGCAATAAGGACGAAACTTGGAAATACTGACACACTGATAATTTTATAAATAAAGATTATACCTGACATTCTACGGCGATTAGGAATTCAGAGTGATTGAAGCAAGTCGAAATATTAATTATCTAAATAAGGAACAATAAAGGTCCAAGATGGGAACCTTGCGGGACACCTGAAGAATTATGAATAATATCATATTTCCCGACGTTTCCGGTCGTTTCATAAACAATTCTTCGCAATCTTATGAACAATTTCTGTCATAGTTTCACGAGAAATTAATTTTGACATTTCGAGGCCCCTGATTTTACGCCCCTGATGTTTGTGTTCAGAGTGCGTACTACAATTTGGAATTGACGTCGGTTTTCGCCAATCACCTAATTTAGGTGTTGGCTAACATTCATAAAATCATAAGAAGTAATCGTTGTGCTGATAAAAATTGTAGGTCATGTCCTCTCACGAAAATCCGCTTGTTATGAAACGCAACTGTAGAATTGCAGCTCGTGAATCCGCGGAATGCTGACAAAGCCTCGATTGGATCTCATAAAAATAATGAGAATAATAAATTGAACCCATCCAACGATAACTTGAACTCTAGTTTAAATAGGAAGATTACTCAATTTCATAATTTCATTTCGATTACTATGAAATAACGTTATCGGGCAATGTACTTGAATTTCAGCGTGATCAACGATATTTTACATTGAAAAATTTGGAATGAACGTCAAATCGTTAAATATGACTGATTGACAAAACGAAAATCAACACACACGCACATCAATCATTGTATAAACGGCTTATATTTACCGGAACGTTGGGTGGAAAAACGGTTTGAATAATGGAAAATTTTGCAGATTTTTCGGAATAACATTGTGAATGGAGCGCCCTTATATGTATTTCCATTATTAGCGTGGAATCCGTTTCCATATATTATCACTCGTTCAACTGGAATTGGAGAAATTTGATCGTAGTTATGAAGATTTATAATCCTAACAATTTTAGCCTTGTAGGCTAACATCTTATTTTGTCCATTTTTTTTTGGTCGTCAATAATTTTCCGAATTGTGACGAGATGCAAGTATATTTTCGTAGTTGTTGATCCAAAAATTTCGTATTCCTCTACAATAAAATTTTTGCGCATTCAAACCATTGAAAGTGATTCTTTAGTGTTTAGGTTATTGCTCCTATCGTTTAGAGTGAATGATTATTCTGTAATCTCCATTATTCTATGATTCTCTTGTAATTCAGGGCTTCTAGTGAAAAAATGTAATTCCCTTTTCTTATTTAATTACACTTGATGTAGAGTCTATCTTTTTTGTTCACACTCTTCATTTGTATTAGTATGTTACGTTGTCAGACATAAAGATGAGAATATTGGATAAGCACAATTTCTGTTGCTTCCAGGTTAACGATAATATATACAAGTGATGTATTGTAATAAATGTATGTATTGTAATAAATTTGAGCTTTTTGATCAATAAATTGTTTTTTTCCAAATAATTGAGTTTGACTAATTCAGTTTAGGCGATAGTATTGGCATTCAATGGGATTGTAGGGACTTCGGCTACCGCATGGCAGATGGCGCGCACGAGTAACGCTCTCGTTTATCAGCCGTCCGTCGTAGCTTATAATTGTCCCCTGCTCCATTCCATCCTGGGGCTTTTCCACAGCGTATATATCAGGGCACACGTACATCAGCCATACTGATGAGACCAGTAGGTGTGCCCGGGACTAAACGGATAGTGAACTTTGTGATCTGACAACATCGCGTATCAATAGTTCCTATAGGTTCATTCAGTTGACTGACGGTGCCTAAAGCCGTTAGTTACGGCTATATATTCAATTTAAAATCGATTGGACAAGTCAGAGGCACGTGAATCTAGACAGTAGAAGGTTATTCGCCACAAACAAACTTGGAGGGAAAAAGAATTTTACACTCAATGACTTATTGACCACTAAACCGCATACATATTCAAAAATTGTTGTCAAAATAAAATAGACAACTCGTAAAATTGATTAAGTGCAAAAGATCTATTTGCGCTTCCAAAGCATAGACATTTTGACAGTTAACTCATTCGTATGACAATTGATGCGCAACAGCGTTGCGCTCAAACGTACCTCAAACTATAACTAACAATGAGACCGATTTGCTTTTCATAAGCTTGAGTACATAGACAGTATTTAGATTTTTTTTGTAAAAATTTATACAACTGAAAACAAATAACCTGGGGGTAGGACAGCTATTGCCTATTTTGTCATTGGCGTATCAGTATTGTCTCCGTTTCTCAACTCAATGTATGATATTCAATAAAAAAAATTTTCTAAATGATTTGAATTGAACATGTTTCAATTGTATCAATTGTATTCATTCCTGTTAAACATATCATTGACCTGAAGGAAATTTACCTTTTAACAGTACGACAAACACAAAAATGTGGCGGGTCTGATAGGAAGCATTACGGACGGTGCCATTGAAACCGAACTTGAAAGAGACGGGACGCAACTTTACTGGTATTCAAACACTTGTCCGAAACATATCGACAAATGAATTCGCGTGTACCGGAAAAATAAAATCGCGAAACTGCGAATGCTATTTCGTGCTTTCACACGTCATTCGCTCGTATAATTGATATCGGCTCCAAAAATATATCACTGATATATTCTTTCTCTTTTTTCTATCTGTCTACACGCGAACCCGTATCTGAAGCTTGTATCACATCTCACTTATGTTATTTGTCGCGTCGCAACTAGTCAATCATGGTTTTGAAAGTTTTGAGAGTTAAGCACCCATCGATTGAGAGTCGCTGCGCGACAATTCGATTGTATCACTTTGCAACTTTTCGATCAAAGCAACAATATAATCAGCGGCAATTCTTGATTTGAATATCTGTCACTCCGCTACTTATCCACTTGATTACCTGCTGTGGAACCTATCAAACATTTATCGGTTCACGACATCGAAGCGACAACAGCGATCTGATCGAAATATGTCTATAACGATATTGAATAGCCGCCATTTTGGATGCATTCATTTCGAATATCATTTCGTAAGAACTGTTTTGATCTGAATAACCTACTCCTTAAATTAGGTGTATTATAAATTTGACAAAAGGAAACAGGAATTTAATATTTCAGCATTGCATCGTTCCCCTTCAAAAGGAAACCCTGTTTCTCAACAACGTTGTAAATTCGTTTTCGATAAAACTCCATCAAAACGGGACAAAAGTCGAAATTTCGTCAATCCCAATCCGATGAATTATCTGAACCTATTCAATACCAAATCGAAAAAAAAACGGTGAAAATCCATCCGAATTCGGCCCGATAGGAGATGAAAAGTTCCCCATCTCCAGTTCGTTTTTTAATTAATGGTCATGCCGAGTTTAATTCCCATTCCGGTTTTTCAGGTGAACACTGGTCGTCGAAGGGAGTTTTAGGTTTATTATCGGCCTTTTAAAAGCCGATCAAGAGCGGCGGAAAACGGGGGGACGGGGAAAAAAAACGACATGCTCCAAATACTTTTCCCCCCCTTATTGGTAAACATCGTGCGTTTTTCGATTTCAATAAATCCTCCGGAGAAAGTTTTTCCGGACTTCCGACGGATATAATACAGGCATCGTGATGACGCAAGCACGTCATGTATTCGGGAATTAATTTATAAACTTTCGCGATTTCCCGGATATTCGGCTCGGCGAGGAATTCCAATTTTTATCTATTAAAATGTACGATGGACCGCGAACACGATTTCGTCGAGCTCGGAGCATAACAATTGATCTCCAAACTTTTTCAATAAACAAAAAAACTAAGAACAACTCAGTTTCACAAAGGCTTCCGATACGGAACAAGAAAATCCAAACTATCCATGGGGAAAAGAGCTGCTCGAGCAAAATTTCGAAGTTGAAACAGTTTCACAGCGCGTTAGATGATTTACTAAGAGCAAAAGGAGGATAATGGATGACCAATAGGGCGCGGAATGGAGGAAAGTCGGCGAGGGATAAAAGATGACCTGGTGACGTGAAAAACCCGGAAGAATGGAATCTTTTGAGGGGTTAATTTAGGGTAGGGTGAACACGAGTTCAAAGCATACGTTGAGTCCGTAGTTGGCTCTTTGTGTACTTTCGTATTAGTGCTGACTGGATTTCAATGGAATTTTAAATGATAATATAAACGTTCGAAGTCTCTTATATTTATCACCTAATTGAATTGATTTTGAACTCAGTTTTTTAGTTTTCGATTAGCTTAATATGAGTGAAATGCAATTGAAACCTTAGAATCGACTTGCAGCACATTTTCTGTTTTTGTTACTTTTAATAACGTTTTTTTCATTCGCTAATCGTTAGATTTGGTTATGTCAATTGGCTGTTGTCAAATTGAAGAATTATGACATCCGCTCAGATTTTCATTGATCATATCCTCAAACCATTCAATAACTAGGGTTATACCAATTTCTGGATGGCTCAATGTCCAATCCTACGCAACAGTTATTATATCCAATAACAAGCTGTTAATCAATCCCGAAATTGAATAGATGCCCATCAGAATTGCGGGTGAAAAGTTGGCCGAAATCCAAACAGACGCTTCGGTTTTCGAATACAACTAAATCATATTACGGATATTGAACAGGAATTCGAATTTGCGGTGAACTTTCGATTCTATTCCCTTATTGGATTTAGTAATGATAAAGTAGTCGAATATAGCTTAAAGATATCTTTCGGATATTCGGATTTAATTCCGTCAGTTAGCGAAACTTTCAGTTAGTTATATGTTCCGTTTCCTAATGACCTTTCATTTCCCAATAACTTGATATCATGTGCATGTATTCATCTCTCTGTATTATGTTCGCTTATTGAACTGGGGTTAGTACGATCTGACAACTCTATTATAGGTATTGTATGGGTTTCAGTTCCGTATCCATTGAAACTCGGTGCAAATCCTGACGAAATTACATTACTAAGCGGATGAAAATTTATTAATTAGCTTAATTCTTTGAAAGTTTGATAGGATCGCATCCATCACTTTTCTATAACTGTGTTCGTTCAAAAATGCATTGAAATTTTTATCTCTCATGTCCAAAAGTTCGATTCTGACGTTCTCTGAGCATTCGCCCAAAGAATTGGAAGAGCATTGAGTTCATGGAGCTCATTGTGACTTTTGAGTTGGGTCTTCAAATAAGAACGAAATGATATCATTCAATTCATGATGAAGATAAGGTTACTGCTGAATACTTTTCAGAAATTTAAGTCGTTTGATTGCTTAGGTTTGATTGTTTCATTGCAACAGTCGTCAATTCAACATTGTACGATATCAACTAAGCAATACGAATTGGTGCCGAAACCCGGGAATAAAGTGAGACAAAAGGGTGGGGACGATTGACTGAAAGTGAGTTGTAGATGGGCGTGGCAAAAAGTTGCCAAACGATAAAAATACAAACGAAGTGGTTCGAATCGCTTAGTCAAACTAATCAAACATAAGTTTTACTTGTACTCCAAAATTCATTGACAAATAAATGAGAAAATCGGAATTTTATCATGAAGTTGTGAGGTACCCGGCTTACCAAGAACATCTGTGAAACTTTATTCTCCAACACTGAAGTGTTAAGTGAAAGGTGTGGTGTAGTGCACGCATGTCAGAAGAAATAATCAGACAATGAAGTTTCTGAATAAAGCGAAGCAGCAAATTCCTGAAAATCGACCGACTGGATGATTGTAACCAACTGTTCCAGCTGAACGAATGTAATCCAGGGTCTAACCACGCTTATTCATAGACATATGAATGAGAAAATAAAAATGAAGCTCAATTGTATCAAACAATCGTAATTCCCCGACTTCTCCATCATTAAATCTAAGCAATTCTCTTCTTCACGTTTACGAGCAGATACTTTATCAAGTGTCGCTGAGTCTGCAAAAATACATTTTGAAACTATGGCGATAATTGAAAAACTTCGATTGAATTAGAAATTATTCGACACCAACCACGCATTACAGATTGATGCCGAAACCCGGGAATAACGTCACTAGAAGTTGTCAGAATCAAGAGTGAAAATAGTGAAAAAGAACCAGCCGAGGAAGCTTGTGAGTGAAAATTTGCAGATAATATAATTGGAATCAACTGGTTTACACGGACCAATTAACGAGCGTCTCCAACTCCCAACATTCATGGAAACGTGAAGGGGGAAATTCTAATGGAGCTACAATTTCAGCATGAAATGATTCGTAACTTTCTCATTGCACCTGTGACATTTCCAATCAAATAATTTAAAAATTAATAACTTTAAAAATTTATTGCCCTTACAATGGAGAATATTTCTACAAAAACTTTTAAGCTCCACATTACCACTTGTATGACCGGAACTGTAATCGGACACACAAAATGAAATTTACTAATTTGCGCCTATAATCCACTAACTTCGTGGCTATGCATTGCCCAAGTTTGCCGAATTCACATGCCGCTACGTTTTATTTTAGCTTGGTCCTAGATGAGAATTTTCTAACACTAAATAAATTAAGAAGATTATTGATTTGTAAACTATGAAAAATTTCAAAATATTTCTCCGTATTGCCATCCGACTGTTGAGGATATACAGAAATCTTGTATAGGGAAACCACGGAGAAAGGCCAATCTGGATTTTTATTTTGTCAGAGATAAATTGTGATTGAATTTCACACATTCTGTTATTTGTAAAATTACACAATTCATATGATATCCATTTTATGATTGAAGCAGTCGCAATAAGTTGAATATAAATAACTTTCGTCATTTTCGTCTGATTCCGAAGAACGTTTGAAGTAAAATGGAAAATACTTTGAAGTTGAACGCGAAGTTTTGCAAATAGTGCACTTTGAGTACCGTATTCTTTCGTTTCCATTTTTCCAACAAACAATGAATTTGTTGGAAGTTTCAATTGAAAACATGAAATTTTTGGGAAGTTTGCGTTTTGTTTGAGAGGTTTGAATAAAAAAATAAGATCTGATAATTACAGGTGAGTTCGTATTCGATAATAAATTTGAAACTTAAAGGAAATTGGACGGTTTCATAATGTCTCTTCAAGATTGAAAGGCTCAAAAAAAGAGGTTTCATTCATCCAAAGTTTCATTAACACTGCGGGGTTAACTGTCTAGACACTGATTCCAGCTCATTTCTATAAAATTCTGATAATGAGCCATCAAATCCTTGAAAATTTTTATTGATTACATGGAAATTCTTGAAAAGCTTGCATATCTACTAACATCTATGGAATTTGGTGAATATCTAGGAATTTTCACGAGTTTTCTAATGTTTGTCCTAAGAGTGATTGGTATCAAATAAAATTACATTTTTTCAAGAGAGTATTATTTTTGTTCGTATAACTCACTGACCTGGGTTCAAGGGCCAGAGTTTTCAGACCGCACAAGTGCCTCTGGCATGACCCGACTATATATTAAATATATAGCTGGGACCAACGGCTTTACTTGCCCTCTAAAGTGCGATGGCATCAAATTGAATTGGAATACCGGGATTCGAACCCCGTTTTTCTGGGTAGTAGTTCAGTACAACGCCCGATGAGTTATCAATGAGTTTTGTATAGATTTTTCCTGAGTTTTCCGCAAACCAGAAATATGTACTGAGTCAGGGTTAGAATCATTTAAAAGTTCTCCTAAAATTGACTCAACTTGCAAGACGAGACACAAGATCGACGATAATATAGATACGCCAAATTCAAAAATATACTCTCCATTAATTTTTCTTTTCAATCTCAAAATCGATGACCGTCAATAAACTCAAGTTACGATGCTTATAGATCAAGGTGCGATCAAGGTTATGTGTAATCCTCTGTAGACAAACAACGAGAATCTGTACAATCATGGAAATTTTTTAATAATGCTGTAGCTTCCGTTACAAGTATCCAACAGAGCTGTGATTAATATTGGCGAGCTGAAAAGAGAAATTTCTAACTTTACTGACGTACGGGCAGGATATTACCTATTGAAGGTTCATCTCCTTGAGCATGCCTTAAATAAAATCCTTCATTGAATAATGCCACCTTCATGGACAGCCAAAGCTTCCATAGAAATCTTTCTTTATGACTTGTTTCAAGAACATGAATGCATTTATGGAAACTCATTATATGATTGATGATGTCCTACATGGTTGAAAACGTACCAGATACTAAAATCACTTTTGCAGACACACCGACCACAATGAGTTTTAATAAAGGTCATAAGAACTCTTGAATCTGATAATAATTTCATGTAATGACAGAAAAAGACCTGACACCTAGGTAGAGGGACAACTTTATATTGTCAGGGAATCAGTTCCCTTAGTAATGGTGAAATGGTGCGCCGAATGCTAGGCCACCACAGAAACACCTCGTCCCACCTTGGGAAAATTCATTGAACTTGTCGATCGAGATAAGAAACGTCCGGCGGATGCCAGGAATTCTGGGCGGACATGAAGAGTCGTTATACGCAGCTGCAATGTAAACAGAATTCCTGGATTTTTAGTTACCCGACTTCCTCATGGTTTCAAGCTCAAATGGTCTGCTTGTTTAAGTCAAGTTTCACCGAGAGGATTGCATCGATTGTCACCAAGTCCGAAAACCGTATTCGATAACGATTCCAAATATTTGTTTTGTAGAATTATGATGGCAAAAATATGAGGATGAGAATATGCATTTTGATATTAACTCGGTCAAAAGCAAAAACAAAATTTTGTCGGCATTCATCGATTGCTCTATTAGAGGATTCAAATGGAGTCAATCCCATGAAAGAGCAAAATTCATTGAATGAGTCTCTACAAAGTATATTCATTCAAGTATAAATCGCTTCGTATTTGAAAAGAACCCAATTAATGTATATAGAATGGAGATTGTCTCTTATTATCCCATTGAAAACGTTGAAAACCGAACAACAAAAGTAGAGAAACAATCGCAAACGCGAGCTGGCGTCGAATGAAACCGTTCAAAAAGAACGAGATCTCGTGGATGTGACAGTAAAAGAGGCCGAGTTCCGTGCAACTCATCACCCTAATTATCGGGCTGTCAAACGGCGTGTTGCGACCGTAATTTCAACGCCAACAGGTGTATTTCCCGCAGGAGATATCCGATACGCTTTCCGGGAGCGACCAATTGAAAGGGAAAATGAAAAGCTGACGGTGAAATGAAAAACATATCGCCGTAACCCACCGGGGGATGGTCTTTTTTCCTGTGCCATTCGATTATTACGACTCGGCGAGAGAAAAAAGCGAGAAGAGAAATAATACCGACACCGTCGCAATTCAAGGTGGTCCACGGACCTCAATCCGATGAATATTTTAAAGGAAAACGTCCCCAGTAAGACATTAGGAACGATATAATCTGGCTAACCCCGGTTAAAAGGGCCACCCGGGCACCGAATTCACAATTGAAAATAACCGCCTGAATTTTTAATCAGTCGCCCGCTGCCCGAAAAGAGCGAGCGGTCTGAATTGTGAAACTTTCCACCCCCTCATTGTGAAAGTTATTCCTTCGACGCCGAAAGACAATGCGAAGGCTCATTACCATTTCTCATTATTATTTCTGTAAATGTCATTGCTCGTTTTTTTTTCCTTCTGGTGCCGCTTTAGTCCATTTTGACATCTTTTCGCAAGCGGAAAAGCCGAGCGCATTGTTTTCCCCATTTTACCTTCCGTTTAGTGAGGCCGTTAAATTCGAGGGAAACTTTTTTCCCCGTCGTGAGGTTGAATTGTTTCAAAGTTTACCTTGACGCTTCGGGGAAGTCAATCCGAGACACCTTCGGTCGGAGTTAGGGAACCATTTGATTAACCGCACAACACATCGTGTTTAACCACCGGAATTCAAACTATCCGAGAGTTTGGCGAATAGTCGCGACGCGCGTATACGTAATCGGATACGCCACGTGGTTTAGGCGGATTCGCGGACGGGAGGCTAAGCGGCCGCTTGTCTCCCGAAACTGACGGGAAACAAGGACTTTCAACGTCGGGACGCCACCCTAAAAGCGCTCGCAGGGAGAGACGCAGGCGCCGACTACGCCGAAGATTCGCATTGCCACCGTCGTCGTCGTTCCAAGTTTGAAGATATCGCAAAATTATGAGCTTCCGCGACGTCCCAAATTGGGCACATCTCACGTAAAAATGAGCCACTCACCCTTGCTCTTACGGCGGTCGTTTTTCTGATCGTCGCTTTCATCATTGAACCATAAAAACCGCAATAGATATTTCAGTTTGTGAATTGTTGGAACTATTGGTCTGGATTGTATCAAAGATTTAATCATCAAAATATTTAATAATGTGATAATTTTAATTATACATTGTTATGGAAATAAAACTGCAATTTCATTGTAATTATGTCATGAATATAATTGTCCGAACATAAAGTGCGTAATACATACATACGATTTGAAGGATCAAATAGAATAAATAAAAAACTTTCATTATTATGCACATTAATTTCCAGTTTTGAAATACCTTGTAACGTTTAATTTTGGAATTACAAAATATAGGTTTTCAATTTTCAGAACCCACTTTTCAGGACACATCGATATGACAGCTCAAGCATTTTGTCGATGTTCAACTTTAAACCATAGTTCTATCCAATCAAACGTATTTTCCTCCTTCGAAATAACTGAATCGGAGACGATGACATTCGTGTCATCTGTGTATAAAGAGAATCGAAAAACTGAACTGTCAATAACTCCAGTCAACTTATTGACACAGAACAAAAATAAGAGTGGGCCAAGGACACTTTCTTGAGGAACACCTCTTGAAATAGAAACTTCACAGGGCAAGCATATTACACCATCATTAACCCATTCCACTCTCCTTGTCAGTTGGCAAGTTCACTTCTCCAACTTGGCTCACACTTCTCCAACATATTTAAAACAATTTCGTGTCTACCATTTTTGACAAAACTGAAAATAAGGCGACTGGATAGTGTCCAGTTTCTAATGTATTCAAGATCTCATAACAAAGTTCAATTATCGCAGTTCCGGTGAATATGGGGCTCCTCACTTTAAGAATCTTTGGAAACGAAGACAAAACACTTTTCGGACAGTGATTTTCATTTTCGTTATAGATCAATATAAAATAATAGTAATCTGCAATTTCAGATTTTCCTACACTTTGAGAAAGCTTTTTTGATCAGAATCTGCACCGATTTGTTGTATACGCTTGCACAACGGACGAAGTGAGCGGGCATAAAGCCGTATATTTTGTCGTCGTAAGTGCATACACGTATGTAAGAATGTATGTGTGTGTCTGTGTGAGTGCGCCTTAATGATTTTGTGTTCACGCTACAGGCTAAACGACGGCACGTGGAACGTCGAAATTTTCAGAAAAGATGGATGTAATCGGGAAATTCATTCTCCAGTTAAAAGAGAAAAACTGCTGGACGTTCCCGAATTTTTCGCAGCTGAAGATTCTAGAATCGACACAAATGTATTCTTCGGGCTGAATGAATATGAGAAAGGTAGACTCTGCAAAAATTCTGAAATTTCATCAACCAAGCGAAAAAGTTAAAAGTTCTGTCTCAATTCGAATAACTTGACAACTATTTTTGGTAGCGACACTAAACTGTTCTATCTCAAAGCAAATATTTATGAGATTGCTTTCGGTCCTTCTACAAAAATTGCAACGTAATTCCGGAAACAATTGCTTCTTTCACCACCATTTTCCAGAAAATCGATGACATACGTAGAAATGATTTAGCTTATGTAAAAGACTCAATCCCGATCTCCAACGAAACGCGCTCCGTCTGTTCTAATACGAATTTCATTCGATCACTCTACTCGCCACGTGCCATTCTCGAACATCCGAAAGGCGGAAGGCATTTCCAAGACTGAAAAGAATTGTTAAAAATCCATTGAAATATCAATTTTTGGTCAGCAGTCGTTTTTTGAATAGATAAGGAATGCAGAATGCCAAATCTTTTCACCAGTCAATTCAACTTAAATAGTGGTAGAATCGTTTCGATTACTATTTCTGTCTACAATGAATCGTTTCGGAAAAAATTTTGAAACATTCTGAAACAACGAAATATAACTCGGCAATCAATAGTTCCACCGCTTTTGGTTTCTTAGCAAACCAGACATTATAATTCCATAAACATTTGCTTTTCTCACTGTTTTCATCTGTGGCTCAGCCCCCTTAACAGTCAACCCTCCCGAATTTTCACTAAAAGATTTCTATTATCTTTGACTATGATTGCCTTTGTCGATGACGGTGTCACAAATTGCTCTTTTAGAGCAAAACCAAATCAAAAAATAAAAATGCCAAAGAGTTTCTAATATAACTCATATTCTAAAATCGACGATTCAAGTTTTTCCCATTCAATTGCTACCAAATAGGGCTACAATCGCCTCGATTACTATTCTTGTCTAGAATGAACCGTTTCTGAGAAAAAAAATTTGAAACTTTCTGAAAATACCGTGTTTTCAATGAAATAAAACTCGGCAATCAATAGTTCCACCGATTTTGGTTTCTTAACAAACCAGACATTTTATTTCCATAAACATTTGCTTTTTCACTGTTTTCACTTATGGCTCAGCCCCGTTAACAGTCAACGCTCCCGAATTTTCACTAGAAGATTTATATTATCTTTGACTATGATTGCCTTTGTCGATGACGGTGTCACAAATTGCCCTTTTAGAGCAAAACCAAATCAAAAAATAAAAATGCCAAAGATTTTCTAATATAACTCATATTCTAAAACCGATGATCTGGGTTTATCCCATTCAATTGCTATCAAATAGGACTACAATCGCCTCAATTACTATTCTTATCTGAAATGAACCGTTTCTGAGAAAACAACTTTTGAAACCTTCTCAAAATACCATCTTTTCAACGAAATATAACTCGGCAATCAATAGTTCCACCGCTTTTGGTTTCTTAACAAACCAGACATTGTAATTCCATAAACATTTGCTTTTCTCACTGTTTTCACCTATGGCTCAGCCCTCTTAACAGTCAACGCTCCCGAATTTTCACTAAAGTTTTTATTATCTTTGACTATGATTGCCTTTGTCGATGACGGTGTCACAAATTGCCCTTTTGGAGCAAAACCAAATCAAAAGATAAAAATGCCAAAGATTTTCTAATTTAACTCATATCTTAAAACCGACGATTTGAGTTTTTCCCATTCAATTGCTATCAAATAGGTCTGCAATCGCCTCGATTACTATTCTTGTCTAAAATGAACCATTTCTGAGAAAAAAAGTTTGGAAAACTTCTAGAAACAGCGTTTTTTCGATCAGTCATAACTCCGCTGCTAATAATTGCATCGCTTTGGATCTTTCGCCAAACATTACACAGTGATTTCATGAACAATTGCTCCTCTCGCTGTTTTCAGCTATGCCCCATCGTTTTCAAGAAAATCGATGAGATGCGGCCCCCCATCCCAGGTCTCAATAGCATTTCGTTGAAAAAATTTAATTCGATTTGAAAAAAAGTCGGCGGGTTCCGATGAATAAAATTGCAATTCCAAGGATGGGGATCCGCTAAAATAATTCCGTTGGTCATTTAGAGGGTCGCTAAACATCGTTTGAATGTGCGTTTTAGCGTCAAAGGAAGTAGAGGAAATTTTATTTGGATTTCCCGTTCCCGATGTTGCCGAAATATACTTAACCAAATAAGCTCCGTTTTCGTTCGCCAATATTTACAAACCCTTAATGTATTTCCATCAATTGAAAAACGCCCACATACACCGCCTCGCGTCGAGAGTAAGGTCGGTCTCGCATGTCTTCTATTTTAATAGCGATATTGCCAACAGGCCCGTATCCGACTTTCGATTCGTTGCCAGCGCGGCCTCGTCGCGAAACGGGTGGGGTTTTTGCCGTCTATCCCGGCTGATCCTGTTCGGATATATTATTCACTATTCCAGGCAGATATTCATATGTAACATGGGATCAACTTACTACCTTTTCCTTTCCATACGTGATATGCCGGAAACTGGATGAAATAGGAATCGGTCTGAACTATTTTACGAGACTTGCATCGCGTTCTCTCCGACTTTCTTATTCAGACGGTGCATCCGTTGGGTCCTGAACCTATATCCGTATCTCTCGTATTTCCCGGATAGGGTTTCAGGCAACATTTTTGCTTATTTAGTAACGCGAACGCCTACGGCTTCGAATTTGTATCGCGAGAAGACGTTCGAGTCTCGGTAATTCGCTTTTGCGCACGTAACAACGATAAGACAAGAAAATTGACATATATTCAAATTCCCCAAACGATGCTACAGCGGCGCAATATACGGTCCCGTCTCGACCAAAACAAAAATAATAATAAAGTATCATCAGAGCGTTTCCAAACTTCAACCTATAAATCTCTTGTCTTTTAATATTTCATAAAAGTTTGTATTAGCGCCTCTATAAAGTTTCATTGCGAGGATTTGGATCGTTTCGTTTTTGCGCGCCGCCATCGTCGTCGTCGTCGTCGCGTCGGAGTTTCCTTCCCTTTACAAATTCATACTTTTATATAACTGACGATTTCCCGGTTATCAGTTACTTTTGGAAAATAGAGAACGCGTCCCACTTTTTCGAGCGGTGACAAGCGCGCGAAATAAATTCCGAACGACGATAAAACCGCACAACGGAATTTAATTCAACGCTCCGGGAATCATCCGGGGACCGAATTTATTCGTCATGAGTTTAAATCGGACACCCTGATTCGCGAAATTGTCAATAATGGAAACGCTAAATTTTATCTGAGAAATTTGAGCAACTATCCAATACGGAAACACGTTCGGAGGAACGTGATGAAATATCACTGTTTCGTGAGGAATTGGTTTTTCCCGGAAATCAATTTTTTTTCTCACCGCCGGAGCGTAATCTTCTGGGAGAATCAACGTTTGACTGCGAAATATGAATCGCGATATTCAGTTACCTCGACTCCTGCGGAAAATTCGTCATAAACAACGAAAATTACGTTGCTTTCGAGTTGCAATCTCAAAGGGTCGCCTGAGGTAAAGCGCAAAATGTAGACGATGTTCAGACCTGAGATTTTCGCGAATTAACTGCATCGAAATAAGTATTATGATCTCATAAAAGGGGAATTCAGTCACGTCACGGTACGTACATCTAAGGTTTTCCAAGAATGAGTTTAATAAAGTCGCAAGAATATGAGATTTCCACAGCTTAAGTGAGTTTTTTTTTGTTTCTGTGATAACTAAAACAATATTTTTTTACTGGTTATGGTAACACCGCGACAAAAACATGAGCCTAAATTACCATACATTGAACCAGATCGCTCGCTTCGTTCGCGACCTAACCGGCCTTCGGCAGAGGAGGGGGGACCTTCGGCCGCCTTCTCTTTCATTTCCGTCACACCTCTGAGGTCGCTACAGGCGTATCGAATTTTTCTTCAATATCACCAAAATCGTTAAGAAAATTGAGTTGTAATGCGGTCGATTTTCGGTGGGTGAAATAAAGTGTTTTTTGAGCTATAATCGGAGCGTAGCGATAATAAAAGATTTTGAAGTGCCCGGATGATGATTTTCATTTTTTTTTTGGCTAGTTTTCATATTGAAGAATGTGAAATAATTTCTTCTTCGTTTATTTTTCATGCTATATTCTTTCATTCTACTCGATTAAAAAAAAAGATTTCTCTCTTATATCAGTTCATTTTTATAGTAGTAATCGAAAATCTTTGAATTAATTTTTTGAAATTTTTATTTTTTCCGTCATTTTGGCTTTGCTCGAACCAATGCGAGGATATGCAGTTGGGAAGTGTGGTGTATATCAAAAGAAAGTAATTTGACTCTGCTAATACCAGAACGGGAGGAAACATCACAAATTCCAATCATTATTCATTCGGTGCCTGAAAAAATTTGCAAATTTGAATCAAAATAAAAATTAAGAAATTCCATTTGTTGATATTGTGCTCAAACTTATCGGTTAGGAACTAATATTCCCACTATACTCAAAATTACCGAACGCACGTCATTTGAATAACAGACGTGTTTATCTCAATATCAAATTGATTCGGACAAGAATTGGTAATTAAATCGATTTTTCCATCGAGCAAACGAACAATGCAATGTAGTAAAAGAGCTCGAAAGGTATAGAACCGGCGCAGCGCCTCTAGTCTCGAAGAGTTTACTATCCGAAATGCTTTCCTCTTTTCGGAACGACAACGACGCATGGTGACTGATTCCGACGGTCGCGTTTCGTTCGAGATCGGAAATACTCGTACGTGCATTACGAATGCCCAAGTTAAATGCACCGAATCGATTATCTTATCGATTTTCTTGAAAACTGTGGGGTATAGCTAAAAACAATGAGAGAAGCAATTGTTCATGAAATTACAGTCAAACGTTTGGTGAAAGATGGAAAGCGGTCTAATTATTAGCAGCCGAGTTATCACTCAACGAAAAAACGGTGTTTTCAGGAAGTTTCAAAAATTTTTTTTTTCAGAAACGGTTTATTTGAGATAGGAATAGTAATCGGAGCGATTGTAGCCTCATTCGATAGCAAGTGAATGGTAAAGAACTTGAAGCGTTGGTGATTTCAGAAATTGAGTTATATTAGAAAATGTTAAAAAATCTTTGGCATTTGTATGTTTTGAACTGGTTTTGCTCCAAAAGGGCAATTCGTGGCACCTTCACTGATAAATTCAATATTAGTGAAAGAAGATTAGAATTTTTTGATGAAAATTTGTGACAGTTGACTGGTGAGGGGGCCATGCTATGCATAAAATATTCGACGAAATCGTAAATTTTTTAGATTAACAATTTTTTTGTCAAAATTTATGCATACCACGTTTTAGATATTCGCACAAAAAAAAATCCAATTGCAATTTTCTTTGATACGAAAAAGTTTCGTGTCGCTATTTGAAATAGCTTTTGAGTTATCCATTCTAAAAGAAGAAAATTTGATTTTTTTTTGCACTCTTTTGATAAAATCTCAACATTCTCAGCAAGTCTTCTCCCTCTACTCATTATACCTGAAGAATATATTTTTAGGTATAATTTTGCTGAATCACGAACTCCTAGCTCTGAAAATAAGGTCGCCAAAAATTCCCGAAAATCTTCCAGTTTTTTGAGTATATCTCGAGAATTAGTTTTCCGATTGCGATGGAATAAGTAATGAGACCTGGAGACCATTGATGTCCATCTTTTTCCAAAATTTCATCATTATATGTGGCGCCGTTTAGCCTGTAGCCCGAACAGAAAATTCTGCCGCACACACACACACACCTCGGTCACAAAGTATACGGCTTTATGCTCGCTCACTACGTGAGCTGCGCAAGCGTATACAATAATGAATTGTCTAAATCTTTCACTGACACTGGATGACTGATGTAATTATCCGGAAAATGAATACCATGTAGAATTATCATGTGGCAGATAATTATTGCTCATCTAAAAAATGGTGAATGCGCAGATGTTAATTTTAAAGCGAAAACTTTGGGTTATGAATCTAATTACAGGAAACGTATTATTTTGAAGATGATCAGAATAGCGCAATCAGATAATTCCATGAACTCCAGGACTGATATTTCTTCTTTGAGTAACTGGTATTCATTATTAATTGAAATTCAGTCAAGCACTGCCAACTACAGACTTATACCTATCTTGCATATATTTTCTAAGCTATTGTTCCTTTTTGACATGAGCAAAGCATTCTCCAGTGAAACATTTTTTTATGGGAAGTATTGAACCCTTCGGTCCTATTTCTGTAATAGAAGCCAGAGGGTGTTCGTCAATGGCGAATGGTATAATAAAAGAATATCAAATATGGGAGTTCCACAGGGCTCCATATTGGGACCTGTGTTGTTTATTATATATGTAAATGAGCTAAGCTCTTTTCTCGGCGCCACTATGCCATGAAATGTCGACCTCCTTTTTAAAGGCGTTTGTTGATTCGTACCGGTATTTGTTTTGATTCCCTCTGTTTTTCTCCAAGTCTTTTTTGTTTATATACTAAATTATTTGTGTATGTACTATTGATGTATGTGATATACTTGACGTGTGTAATACTGTCACACAGGAATCGGTTCTCTTAGTAACGCCGAATTCTAGACCAAAGAAACGTCTCGTTCCACCTTGGGAAAATTCACCTTGTCGATCGAAATAGGAAACGTCCGGCGGATGACAGGAATTCTGGGCGGACATGAACTGAACTGATGTTTCCTCGGTACCAATGATTGTAATATACAGGTTTTTGAGAACAGAAGTGTTCGAGTAACTAACTGTCACATTCTTGACACTCAATATTGAAATGATAATAATAGATGACTGTAGCGATGCATTAGTCCTAAAATTTCTTTTGATGCATCAGGATGAATAGCAATATTTCCGTCCGTGCATCGAGATGAAACGAATATATCGTCGATATTCGACAACCGAATGAAATTCAATTGGGATACGACAGATCGGAATGATTTCGCACATCTTTCACAGATTTTTCTCTGCTTATCGCAGGTTTCATCGAACATGACGTATTCGGTTTCCAATTTTTCACTTCGCGGAGCTGATCTCTGAACGGGTTTTCAGGTATTATTGCTCGGTTTGGAAGTTTTAACAGAAAATCGTACATTGCTATTTTTTGTACAATTCAATTTAACGTACATATGTCGAATAGATCTGCTTCCAGATTAGCACAAATATTTTATTTTCCATCTTTGAATCACATTCCTGCTACTGGTGGTAGAAAGAGATTATTGAGAAAATTGTATTGATACAAATCACGATTCACCGATCGGACTTTTCACTAGAAAAATTGAGAAATCAGATAAGCTATTCGTAGCATGTATGTAAATCGGAAGAAACTGGTCTAATTTGAGTATATCTATGTAAACTTGCAAGGAAGGCGGTGTTTTAATAAATGGTCACCGTTTAATTGGCGGTATTTCAATAATACCATCAATTTCGATCTACAATCAAAGGCTTGATTGCTGTGTTGAATCATCGTATATAATTTCGTTTGATTGTCTCTCTTGATTATTCGAACAATAATAGTTCGACAAATAATAGTCAGCAAATGAGTTCTTATATGAACTAAATAGACAAAACGGGCATCATCCTTTGTTATAACTTTTATTTTCACGAATGGAGTTTTGAAGAAGTAAATGATCGTATTGTTAGTATCAAATTAAGAGCATTCTTAATTAAACTTACTGTTGTGCAGATATGTGCTCCCATTAGCAATGTCAATGACGAAATGATACAAAAATCCTATACAGATTTAGAGAGCACCATAATAAAAAACCTTGACAAGGGAAGTTTTATGTCACTGGATCATTTCAAGGTAAAGTTGGACTGGGAACTTGGGTAAAGGTTTGGTCTTAGAGACCAGAGTCTTATAAAACTGGCGGCTAATCTAGTGCTATCTATGGATTAGTCTGGGTTGCCAATCTCGAAGACCAAATCTACCCTGCAGCTTAGTTCAGCTTCATCTTCTTAGGATAAACATATGGACATCATCATCATTCTGAATAGATCGCCACTTGAGACATTTTTCAGATATGCTTATATTTGGATGACCACCTGTTGATCAATAAAACAGAGAGCCGCCCACAACCTCACAAAAGAGAAAATCGAAGTAACAGTTTGCAGCGTTAGATAGAAGATCTGACCGGAAGAATCAATGCATATCCCCAGTATAGGAACGAGATCAAGAAGTAAGGGCAGAATCCGCTGTGACTTCTGGTCAACTAGACACAAGCGATGACGCTGCTGGAATTATTTGAGCAAAGACCCGCATTAAAAGCAACAGGTGCAGGAAGGGCGGGATGCCAGCTCAAATTCAAGCAGAATTAAACGCCTATTTTTGAACACTTTGTGAGAAAACCGATTTCAAGCACACTATCACCAAAAATAACTCAATTTGAACACTTAAGCAATTTAAGACAGTGGTGAAACAGTAACTGAGCTGTATTAGATATTTGATGGTAGGAGAAGTTATGGCGTCCTAACCTTATAACAGAGATCGACAAGTTCTTAAATCTGAAGCCATATTTCTTTTCAGAAATAGAGGGCCTAACGGCCGGGATACAACGCCAATCGAGACAATATGGCAATCAATGTTATCCAGACCATCTGTATTACGTTACGGAACCTGAGGAATGGAGAAGAAAAGTGGACGGGAACACTACACGAGTCATAAACAGAGTGGAAGCTTAGAACTCGATTGGTTACGCATAACATCGAACGCCCGATAATGATGAACAGAAGCTGATCAATGAGATACCTCCACCGATAAGACAGTTTACGCATAGAAATATTCTTTTTAATCCCTTGTGAGAATGCGCAAACCTTGTAATTCAACGAGTGACAATTGTAGTACTATTTTACTGATTCATAAGAATAACGTCTTTCAATTGTTTCTTGGAGTTGTGTAATTGCGACATAATAACAAAATCATTAGCATTACAATCGTGAATAATGTTTTCCACTATCATAGCCGAAATAGCGTACTAATAGCAAGTTTGACTCACGTGTAATGAAATGTTAATTAGCAATATAGTTGGTGCGCTCTTTGTACATCGTTAATTGACTTCTTTATCGTATACCGTGAACGTTAGCTCGGAAAATTCGAATTAAAGCAATAATTTCGGTTTTTTCACTGAGACCGAGTCGGTTAAGAGGCCGAAATTGCTAATAAGCTGGCGGACCTTAATAATCCGCAACTTATGAAACTGCAACGTTATGCGATAGGGATGGCGGCGGCGGCGGCGGCGAGCAGGTAGCCAATTTTCGGAACGTTACCGCCACCGTCGTTATCGAATATTTGTTAGGGCTGCAGATTATTTTAACACCTGCGATTTGATGTTCGGGCTCTTGGTGCTGCTTATGCTCCCTCATCAATTACGCCGGTTCGCTACCGTTCGTTAAAGGAGTTGTTTATGTCTAATTTAATATCGGAGCCAGTATTCATAGAAACCTGCGAGGGAAGTTCTGAGTGTCTTTTTGCCTTTGGGGAATTGCTTTCTGACCTCGTTCACCGTTCGATACAGGAATAGATGGCCGATATAATGATATTTCGATAACGAGAGAGCTCAATAACAAGATAGTTTCGAACTATTTACAGGAGTTCGAGATCACCTTGTAGGGCCATGGTTGTTAAAATATGACGTTTCGTTCGTTCTCGAAAGGGTTAGGCAATTGTAGTAAAGACGACAATTTGGGTACCTAGTTCGTAGAAATAATTCACCGTATATCTCGTGTTGAAAATTAGATTTATGGCGCACGGTTTAGTCGTCTTACACTCCAACTACCGACTGCGAAGTTAACAAATTTTCTACTTGAAATAATAGAGCACGTAATCCACGTATTATACTAAGTCATTAATATGGAACAAACGTTGTTATTCACATTCGGAAAGCTTTTATAAGCGCGGCGTTCGCCCGAGCGGGGCGTTTTCGCTATTAGTGAATTATACATGAAACCGCTGTTTATCTACAGGACGTTTAAATTCGACATGTTTCGCCCGCACCGAAGACCGAGCCCGTCCGCAAAACTTCCCTGCGGGCGGGCGCACGAAGATCACCATAATTTATCGCTGTTGCGAAAATTACCCGCGCCTCCGTAAACAACAAAAAGAAGTTGATCGGCAAGACTATATCAGGCGCACCTTCCGTCGGATATAACGATTTTCCCGTGAACTTCGTCGGTTATTTTATCTAATAAGAGGTGCTTGCGACACGAATAAGGCTCAATATTTCTGACGTCCTCAGGATTAAGATTTAACAGTTAATTGATAGTTTTTAGAATGAATCTATGGTAACACTGATAACTGTAATTAAGAAACTATAAATTTTGCTCAGGTCCTGAGAACTCCAAGTGAAACAAGGATCCAAAGTGATTGTTGAGAATTTTATTGACAGACTACTGTTCGTATATATGGCATTCTTCAAGTCAAAAAGAATTTTCTCGGTCTTGTCGGCATTGCAACGCAGACTATTGGAAGCGAACCATTCAGAGGCTCTCGACTCTGCCAAGCACCTAAACCTCACTACAGAACTCAAACTGTCACCAGACAAGGAGATGCTGGAATCAGCAGCCCACAAAAGATGCTCGAACTCACTCAAACAGTGACAGTAGTCATTAATGAAAATTATAAAAAACAAAGGTCCTGAAATGGATCCCTGAGGTACTCCTGTGGCAACCGGATGTTCGGCTGAAAACTTTCTATTAACAAAGACTGTCACCAAAATAGGAATGAACTAAGCTGGGAATCCCATCAGAAAAATCATACTTAAGTAATTTATTCAGGAGGGCGTCGTGGTTGACACAGTCAAAAGTCTTACTGAGATCCATAAAAATCGAAAGAGAATACAATCGTTTCTCAAAACACTCCAAGGTCCGGTCGACAAAGCGAAGAACAGCATCACATGTTTTGAGGCCCTTCCTAAAACCAAATTGATTGTTACAGAATAACTCGTTCTCATTGAAATACTGACTATTTTTCAAATATTTTAGAAACTTGGCAATAAGGAAATTGGGCAAAAATTTGACATATGAGATTCGTCACCGTAAGTTACAGGTATTCCAAAATAGTCTCTAGTTTTTTTTACATTTCAAGGATTAGATTACGTCTCTTAGATCATTATATGAGACTTCACCAAATTTAAAAATAAGTTATGTATAATACTTGAAGAGTTTATGTCTATTCTTTTATTCGTTGTATTACTGGTAATTTTTAGCTCAACTGATACATTACTGATGTGCTACCCAAAAAACCAGGTTCGAATCCCGGTACATTCAACTTAATTTGAGAATAGCATCGTGCTTCGAAAAGCCCGTAACACCATATACTTAATATATAGACGTTAGGTCATGCCAGGGGCACTTCTCCAAACTGGATACGTCTGGCACTTAAACCCAGTCAGTACGTTAAACGATAAAAAAATCGGTCTGAAAGATTCTTATCCTTTCTAGTTTTGTTATATCTTTCTTAAATTCAACATTATTTATTTAAAGGGAAATGCAAATATTGGTGTGAATCTATTACATTTCACTGCACAACTCGCAAATCACAAGCACTTTTGCATCTTTCTTAAATTCAACATTATTTATTTAAAGGGAAATGCAAATATTGGTGTGAATCTATTACATTTCACTGCACAACTCGCAAATCACAAGCACTTTTGTGTGATGACATCCTCCCTTTTACTTGTCTATAATTTTGTTCAATAAAACAATCTTCATTCTGAATACAATGCCTGATTTGAGCTCTTTAAAAAGAGGATATTCCGTTTATATATATTTGACCAATGTTCTTCAGGGACTTTTGTGAAGTCTTAATAACGTCAATTTGTCTTATGATTTTCGGCAATTGATCTTTTTTTGGAATTGAGCAATTCTCATACAACGGGTGTTTTGATTACGAAGCAAATCGAAAATGATGGGAATTGAGAATTAAAAGATTCTTTAGTTTTTTAATTATTTTCTTCAAAAATATTGTTTATCTTTCTCTTTTAACGCAAGATTAAAATGAAGTTACATACTGAATTTATGGTTGGAGTCAAAATTTAAATATCTGCTGGGAAAGGAGGTCTTTGTATCCCAATCTGTACTCAAAATGTTTTTTTTTGTTACTCATAAGAATGGTACGCGTCTGTTGACATTTTTTTCTTTTGAAGTATATTTTACATGTAGAAAATTTCCAGATTGCTCGTTTTCCAAAAGGATAGAACACAATCAATAATCGTCGTTGATTTTAAGCACTTTATTCTTGTAGAACGAAATGATACACTAATGGCAACCACACGTCGTTTCGGTTGCTTCGCTCCAAAGTTTCAACAACGACTGACTGCCCGGCGCTTGACTACTGCGCCGGTGCAGTACAGCTTACAATCGTATCATAGAATAATATCCTATATACATATTCATCTTTATCATATTTATTAAAAATTTTCAAAATCTCTTCTTTTTTATTATGAGGAATGCTGCATATAATATCGTCCACATATTTTTTCAGGAAAGTTAGAATAAATGATAGTTTACATAGGCGATACTCTGGACGATCGTCCAAAACGTAAAGATGTGTGAGATGGTAGATCCCATGGGGATTCCAAAAACTGTCCATCAAAACTGAAATATGTATTATCAAAACTAAATTTCAATAACGATCTAAAGGGTCTAAAGACAACGTGCCGTTTAATCCAATTCTGTTCCAATGTTTCTAGGTATGCGGTCAATGTCATGAAAAATATTGCTGAATTAGTTCTTCATTTTTTGTTAGTTTTTTAGTTGTACACTGTTGATGAAAAATATGAAGTCAAATGAATCTTTCATGTAAAAACCATTGTTAGTGTTATATGAGATTACGCAAAATCGACCAAATTTTTAGACCTGAGACTTTTGCGCAAATTAATTTATTATCTAAAAATCTAAAAAAATTATTCTATAAGAATGAACTTTTTGGAGTTTACCTCAGATTTCTTAAGAAATTGCCCTTGATTTCGCAAAATCCATTGAAATTACATAAAGAATTTCAAAAGTTGACAATGTTTTTGGACCCAAGACTTTTGGATAGAAACTTATTTTTTGAAACAAACGTTTTATTCCATTTCTATAAATGTTTGTTAACAACAATAGTTTTTTATTGCTTCAAATTCACGCTAACATGATGAAAAAACAAAATGTCAATAATTGAAAAAGGTCTCTTTTCGTTCACGTGACGTTTTGAAACCAATAAATTTATCCAGACCCGATGTGGACTCAAATACTCTTCTTAAATCTTATTTGTCATACTCTGCTCCTAATTTTTGTTTTATCATGTTTAAAAGTTCAGAAAACTTGCTATGAACTGAGCAGGAATGTTTCAGTTTTTCGTTCAGCTACCGACTCTAAGGTGGCAGTGTAATCAGGTTCACAAACGGGAAAAGACGTACGGGGAACAAAATTATTTTTTTTGGGACATTTGCCGCCGTAGACATAACAAATTGTCATTTCTGCTCAGTGATTATTTATAATATTGAATATTTGTGAGTTAACTTCGAGTTGAACGGCAATTTACAATACAGGACGTGTATCATTGACAGTCTAACCATCAAGTGGTCGGACGCCAGTTTTATTGGATGGGGGTTAATACATACATAATAATGGTAACTGAGGGTTAAGTACAATTGTATTCATCATCATCATCATCAAAGCCTTCTTGTTAACATCAATAAATCGATTTTTAAATAATGGCAATAATATGGAATGAATTTTTTTTCTGTCGAGATCGAGATTTTTCTACAAGCGAATTTTACTTCGCAAAAATAATAAAAATATTATAATATACGCCTAACGTATTTCATTCAAAATAAGGAACTATGGTGCGAATTATTCTGTTGCGCTAGTATTATAGAATATAATACAATGAGAAAAAATCTACAAGGAGTGTGGTATCCCTTGCAAAGAACTGCAAAGGTCATTCTGGTACAAATTATATATACAATTTATTCAAAAAAATATCATTGACAACAAATTATCACGCAATGAAAATATGTATTCCATCATTGACAAAGTAAGACTAAAAAAATGAGGAAATATGATTTGCATTTCTAATTTAAACCATTAAAGAGAGAACTTGTTAAATATGGATAAATATTGTGTAGTCAATACCCCATAAGCTGTTAGATGCACGAAATAGATTTCTGTTTTCGTGCAAATTGTCGAGGATAATGACCCTCGTGGCCAAATAGTTCTACCGTTGACCTTTGATCTGATACGCCCTTCTTAGGGTCGACGATAATACAACGGGACCCCTGGAATATCAGTTCTCACGTCATTTAACGCCGCGGCGATAACCGATCTTTAGTCGACACGAAATTAGGAATTCTTCCTTCCCGCGGGTACAGTGCAAGGAATCTGGCGTGGGTATTTCTGAGGCACTTTATAAAAGATCCACATCTTCGACGATATTACCGATGATATGTCAACCGTCGTCGTCGCAGCAAAGGCGTCCCTTCACGCCTCGCCGCCCGTCCGATCAAATCTGTACTTATTTCTTATTCGTTTCGACGTGGCGTATTCGATGCCGAATCTGAATAAGGTCCATTTCGGTCTCGTCGGATTTGATATGGAAATGCGACAGGATGAATGGGTTATATTTCGGAGCAAAAAAGTGCGCCTGGTAGATGTGAATTTTATGTAGATCGTTCTCTCTCGCCCGCACGACCGCCGAATTACCTCCGGAACATCTCTCCCGCATTTTTCAACCCTCCTTGATAAATCCGGACGTGAAATTGTGTACACGGTTACCTAAACGACGTCATAAATCCCTCTAAGTAGGTGTTGAACATATACCGCGAACGTTGATCCGACGAACTGCGTTCGTTAACGTGGCGGGAAGATCAATTTTACTTGATTGAAATTATCTGAATCACAATCTGACATAAGAGTTTGGAGAGCGGGAAGGTCGCGTGCATGGTCGTGTTTCTGACGTAGTCTCAGCGATTAGTTCGCCTCTTGAAACGAGAAACCGCGTTTCAACTTCAACAGTCGCTGTGCCGACCCAGTCAGAGTGTTGTTGAAGGAAAATCGTCGCGAAAACGCGCTCCGAATAAATTATCGATCGACGACTATTGCGATTTGACCGAAAGTGTCGAGTGACAAAGGAAAAAGGTACAAAGAGACACGTGAGTTTATCGCGTTGTTTGTAGCTGGTTATAATGGATGTTTATTTTCGTACGGTGACAGTGATTAACATTGAAATCTCTATCGATTCACTATGTAACGTTGCCCCCGATGTTTATGAGACTGGCTTTTGGCATTGGACCAAGGATAACGTGGAAGCGCTCGCGGGGCTACTCCGCAGTTGATGCGGAAGCGCGCCGTTTTCTTTGCGGAACTTTCGTTTTCAAAACTATCGCTAATATTCAAATATAATTTGTTTCCAAATTTCCCTTCTCAAACTAAACATATTATAAGAAATTATGTACAGCTGTAGCTACTATTCTTTATACAATAGATAAAAGCGAAGGCGGTCAAGAAAATTGCAGAAAACATTAATAATTAACGCAATGCAATTCTGAATACAGCCGAGCGGACCTTGACAAAGGTTGGCAAAATATTGAGAATATTATGATGAGGTTATGACTGTAATTTGCAATTATGAATCAAACCGAGCTTAGCTTGGTGAAGATTCAGGTAATTGCAGAAAAAAAAATCTTCGGACTGCGATTCTAATGGGCCTTTCCCATGCGGTGGGGATTTAAAATTTGACGGTTGTACACAAAAATAGATTATTTTCAACGCACAAAAATGTCCTAATCATTAATATTGGTGATATAGTTATTGAGAAATCTTAATTTAAAGTTTTAAAATCGAATTTTTTCATTGGTCAGTTGCATGTCACGTCATCATGAAAATATCCAATCAAATTTGACTGAAGCTGGCAACATTGCTTAAGACTCAATGTAACTTAGGTTTTAAGGTTATCTACGCATAGAACTTTAAAACTTCTAAGTATCTATGTCATTGTTCCTAAGCAACGGAATAGTAGATGGTTTGAATCTCATTCTCAGGTTGCCGGTTATACATAAAATTTAAAATTCAGATTTCCCGCCTTTCAAATCGATTTTATTTATTTTATAAAAAACTAAGAGGATTTAGAAAAAAATTTTTTGGGAATCTATTAATTTTGACTTACTTCATTTAATTATGCAATAAAAAAAAATCATGGGAAAGGCCCATTGTTGTCGAGTGACGCTCGATAGTGGTTGGGAAAATTTTGATAACTCTCAGGCAAGTGTACTCTCTTGCGTCCACTTTTAGGAAAAAAAGTGCATGAAGAAAAATCACATAAGTACTGTGTTTCATATATAAAGGCTGTCCCATAATTAGACACAAACTTCTATTGGATATTCTAGACATTATTTAAGGTCGATTCGACCAAAATTACATAATCCAAAAATGCTTAGTTGAGGAGCATTGAGGAACTATTGAAATTGTAGATTTTGGCTAATATCAAAAATACGCATCGAATGGTTTGAATGGATTTCTCCCATGTCAAGCATAGGCGTATCTTATTGGGGGTAAAGGTTATTTTTACTGAAAACTTTTTTACCTTTTATTTTTGTACAAGGTATGCATCAAATTCATAAACTGTGACATGTTTTCTTGCAAAAAGGTGTCCTTGTGTCATATAGCCCAGATGCACAGGTTTTGAGAAAAATCGATTTGACGTTTTCTCTCGGTTTATTACTCAATATTCGTTATCTAAAGAATCGTAATGATGTAAATGAAACTTTACCTCATAAAACAATTTTTGCGAAATACGTGGCCACCATTATTTTAAATGCGTGAATTCATGCAAATTTTTTATGTGGAAATCATCGTGTTGCCGCAAAAATTAGTGAAAATTTTCCGTCTTAAGTTATCCCATTAATTAAATTCATTTTAAAAGTGTAATAAATTAATATTTCACGTACTTTATTATGATTCTTTTAAAACCGAGTATTGAGTAATAAACTGAGAAAAAATTTGAAATCAATTTTTCTCAAAACCAGAGCATCTGGGCGATATCACACAAGAGCACCTTTCTCCAGGAAAAAATATCATAGTTTATGAATGAGATGCAAAACTTGTGAAAAAATGAAAGGTCAAAAAGTTTTCAGTAAAAATACCCTTGGCCCCTCCAAAATGATGCGCCTATGCTTGACATAGAAAAAATTCACTCAAACGATTCGATGCGTATTTTTTGAATTAGCCAAAATCTACAATTTCAATAGTTTTGGTGAAGCCGTTTAGGAGATATGTAACAAAAAGTCTTGAGTGGACGTCATCTTCAACGGGCTCCAGCTGCTTAACGAAGCATTTTTGGATGGAGTGATTTCGATTGAATCGGCCTAAAATAATGTCTACAACATCCACTAGAAGTTTGTCGGTCTAATTATGGGACAGCCTGTATACATGATAAGCCAATTAAAATGAAACAGAACTAGGAAGATGAAGTCAATCTTTATATTCTTAAATTCTTACCCCTACAGACATAGGTCCAACGGAGGGGGGGGGCACGCGGGTACGTTCTCCCTCCCCATCAGTCTATCAGTCAGTACAATTTGAAGGGCGGTACTCCCCAACAACTTCAGAAACGCGAGAAATCGATCAAGTGCCCCAATAATCAATCCTGGTTGCGCTACTGCCTACGGAGGGGGAGAACTACCCAAAAACCATGAATGGGAAAGGGCACTGAGTGATACACCAAATCGGAAGATCTTGAAAGCGTTTTTCGGTGATGTAAGAATGTTTTTCAGCCGACCACGCTCAAAAGTGGTGGATAAACAACGCTTAACTACTGTAGAAAATCGGCAATTACATGTGCGGGAATGTCTTTCCTGCACGGTTTGATCCGTGCAGGAAAGTAATGCGCCAAGTGGATAGAAATAGATGAGAAGTTAGTGAATCTCATATTAACTATTAATGACTCCATGAGCTACTAAAGTCAAGGACAACCTATCATTAGCATCAACGAAATTCTTAGCGTGATTCAATTGACCAATTTTCCAATCGTTATGAACAAATTGGATTAGGTTTTCCTGTGCGACGTAGTTGGAATATTATCAAGTGTTCATTTATCTGAGCCGAAAAAACGTTCATAACATGCAAGCTGACGACAATTCCCCTACATGAGTAGTCGGACTGATTATAAAAAGTTTCTAATAATTGAATATATCTTTATTGGTGCCATATAATTTATAATTTTTGCACAAGTCTAGGGAATTACAAGAAATATCACATTCATCATGAGAAACCCCAATTGACACAGAACAAATGTAAAGCCTGACACAATATGTAAAATGAAAAAACCAAAATATAATATACCTACAGCCAAGAAAAATATCGCAATGCAATCACACGTCAATATCAAACAAAGACCACCTTGCTTATCCAACTAAAAAGAACAAATCAAATAAATAAAGCGTGATTCAAAATAAAAAAATAAAATATACTACAAAAGTAATCACAATATAATCACAGTCAATCATTTATTTAAAAAAAGTTACGTGAAAAGTGTGCGAAACTGTTTTCAGCTTTAACTCGATTTTTGGACATTTTGGAGAAACTTTTCGTGATGAAAATAACGGTCAAAAAAAGAACAATTTTAAGTGAACAACAAAAATTTGGAAGAATGAAATTGTAGATTATAAGGATTTTCTAGATTCTTCGTTGAATTCATTGCGAACTTGATCGACTGTTCGATTTCGAATTTTTCAAAACTACTTGTAGGGTTTCCAAATTTTTGCAACACTGCGCATTTTCCAAATGTTTGACGAATTCTGAATTCATTATTCGTATTTGTCTTTTTTTTTGGTGTGGTGATGTGATCATTTGTGAAAAGCCATTTTTAGGGCAAACCTCAATGAATGAATTCAAACTTTGAATCTTGATCAGGAAGTTTTATTTAAGAGCCTATATTATCAATCTACATTTGAAAATATTTTTTTTTGTTGATCATTATTTGAAACCCAATAATTCATAAAAAATAATCGGTATGACAACCATCATTTCTGCAAACGGTTCTCGGTTTCGGGGAAGCTTCCACTATAAAAAATGACGCCAGGACTAAGAGGCCAAGAAAAATGGACTTCAAAAACACCATTCTATCTTCAATCTCACCTCAACTGAAACTATTCGTGATATGGCTACAATAAGATTCCTTTTATACTTTTAAGTGCAATCTAATATTCCTGGTGACAATCTGATTGAGGTGACACGATTAATTATATTTCAATTTTCCTTTTTTCTTATCTTCTTTTCAAGGCGATTGAACATAACAAGAGGTTTGTTACGTTGCATGGAAAGATTAGTTTGCATAAATAGGTAGCTGTCAGGATCTCACATGGCCACATTAAACTCTTTCACAAAGATACGAATGAATATTAAAACGTGGATTTCCGCACGGAAAACATTTCCATACGCCTTGATCCCACTTCTGAACTGTAAGGAGTAGATTTTTGAAAAACGAAAAAACGCACAATCCAAACTGGATAGTACGGTTCAGAAGAAGGATCGAAACATATCGAAGTATTTTCTATGTAATAATTCATGTTTCGTTATTTATTCGTATCTTTGTGAAGAGGTTTGACATGACCACGACAGACCCATCTTCTCATGCAAGGTAATAAAGCTATGATTACCCAGCCTTTCCACGAATTCGACGCAGATATCATCAATCGCCCTGAAAAGAAAAATTAGGGAAATATAGGAGAAAGGAAAATTAAAATATACTTAATCGTGTTACCTCAACCAGATTGTGACTAGGAAAATCAGACTGAACTTAAAAGTATAAAAGGAAACTTATTCCTGCCGTACAATGCATAGTTTCAGTTGAGGTAAAATTAAAAATATAATGGTGTTCTTCAAGTCCATTTTTCTGGGCCTGTTAGCCCTGTTGTCAACGCTTATGGTGCAAGCTTCCCCGCAACCGAAAATCATATGCAGAAATGATGGATGTTTTGACGACTTATTGGACTAATCATGATTAACAAAAAATGTAGATAAATAATATTGGCTTCAAAATAAAATGGCTTTTTGAAAATTCAAGACTTGAATTTATTCATTAAGGTTTTCCCTAAAAATGATTTTTCAGAAACGAATACTAACTTTCGAAAAACTTTCAAAAAACAACAGGTATTCGACGTCGATTTGCCCTCGCGATAACTCTTTACTGGTAGTTTGCACCGAACGGATCGTAAAATTGATACTGCTATTTTGAATCTTTTTTTTTCAAAATGATTCGAATTTTCAAAACTACAAACAATCACTACGCTCAGCACAAAGTGAAATATATCAATAACTTCAACAATAGGCGGATGTATTTATACTTTATTTGTCCCAAGTAGGTAGTGTAAAAAATAACAACTATAACAAGCTAGATCATCATATTAGAATACATTTTTTTACAAAGAATTCCAGGTTTTTTTTTGTTCGTATAACCCACTGACCTGGGTTCCATAGTTTTCAGATCGCACAAGTGCCTCTAGCATGACCTAACGATTATATATTAAATATATAGCCGAGACCAACGGCTTTACGTGCCTTTTGAAACGCGATGGCATTCTCAAATCAAGTTGGAATTTACCGGGATTCGAACCCGGTTTTTCTGGGTAGTAGGTCAGTACTGCGCCGGTTGAGCTACCAATGCCATAGAATTCCAGGTTATCGACAAGTGAGAATGTAATGGTTTAAGAGACTTAAAATTCATTCGTTGTGAGGAATTTGAACACAAAGTTAGAGAGACTATTTTATTAAACTTCAAACAACTTAAATTTGAGACAAGTCAATTCGAAATGTTGTGACGACTCGGAAAGTACCTTTCGATGGTCGTAATTGGGAACCCAATTATCCATCAAAATTGCTGAAACTGACATCCATTATTTCCGCACACGGATCTCAGTTCCAAATTAGCTTCTGCCATAAAAACTGATGCCAAAATTGTTAGGCCGAAAAGAACAGACGTGAAGAACTTCATTTTGATATTTTGAATTTGAATTTCACTGAAAGTGCATGATACGTTGCAACTATAACATTCATTTTATATAGTAGAGTCGAAACCAATTTTCCTGGTGACAATCAGATAGAGGTAACGTGATGTGGAACAGTTTATCATATGCAAAAGTGCATTTCAGTTTTCCTTTTTCCTGATATTTTTTTGCAATTTAAGAACTCATTTTGCAGCGAATTCAAAATACTCGAATGGGAAGTTGTATGAAGTATAAACAGCATAGGAAAACATGATAACGGATTGAATTCCGTTAAAAAATATCGTTCGGTGATTTGTTATCGTGAAGGATTTGGTTCGACCGCAAATTTCTAATTTAGAAATCGTTTCGGTAAATTTTTTCTGTATCGGTTAAAATGACGAATTTGGAATTTCGAAACGTTCGATTTCCTCCGATAATATCGATCGGATGTGGAAAATAAGCAGAATCGAACCGCTACGCGCCGGTCGTCACCATTTCCGATGCACACCGATAACGATGTTGCATAAATCGGGAACCGGCCGCCGTATCCATAAAGATCCAGATACACTTCACATAAATCAAAGGAATTCCTTCCCGTCCGAACAAGGACGACAATAACCCAGTCCGGGAACGAGGCGGCAGTTTGACGTTTGTCTCTAACAAAGTACGCGACTTTATTATCCAAGACGCGCGGGATTGTAATCCGGAAAAGCCGTATCGAGTCGATTCGCAGCAGTAAATGCTTCGACATTAAAAAGGGCACGTCTTGTTTCGTGTTCGATTCGAAAACCTTCGCGAAACGACTTCGATAAATCATTTTTCCCTTAATTTCCGAACAGAAATCGGGGCCACTCGACGTGGGATAATAATTCTCCTCGTGCGTGGTTGGTTTTGAAAGGGTGGAAGCTGTCGCGTCGTGCTGGTCGGTCGGACAAAGATTTCATCGCTTTTTTGTCGATCTGTCGAACCGTTTTATGAGAGATGAAATTGGAAATTTTGTAAGATTAGCAAATCACTCTTTTTGACATTTAAAATTTGACTTTCAAATGTATATATATTTTGTATACGACATTCTTCATCTTTTCAGTTAGAATAATATCTTTGTGTTTGTTGAAGAACGATCTGTTACTTGAAATATTGTACTTAGTTATTTTGATAATTCTGTTACATTTTTCAATAGAAAAATAATTAATCTTTTAATAACATACACAACTAAACAAATTCATAGTCTATCATCCCAAACCATACGTATAATGAACAAAATTGAAAATAATCTTCCAGAGGAAGTTCTATTCGAATTCAACCAAAGGAAAATTTCAGAAAAATCTAAAAAATACTATCGAAATAAAGCAAAACACCTGAAAAAACTACAACAACTACATCGAAAAAAACATAATAACGACACAACACCAACCACACAAGTCAACATAAAGAATACTAATCATCTTCTGAATACAACCAACATCACTTTACCAGAATACGTCAAAGAAATACTCAATCTAGACCCAAAATTTGCCATAGAAATACATAACGAAAAAGAACCACCTGTCAAACAAATTATCTTCCATATAGAAGCTAATATTCCACAAATTCCAATTAAGGAACAAAATAAGATCAGAGCTCAACTTGCCCACAATATAAACATAACTAGACACAAAATCAAACAAAAAGTCAAAAGAACGAAAACAAAGAATCTCCTAATAAAATTTCAAGATACAAAAAATTTTTTAGAAGAAAATCCAAATATCATTGTCACGAAAGCCGACAAAGGAAATAAGACCGTAATCATCGACAAAGAACAATACATCGAAAAAATGAATGAAATCCTAGGAGACACTAACACTTACAAAAAAATTAAAAAGGATCTAACAGCTACTATTGAAAAAGAAAATAACAATTTGGTCAAAAAATGGAAATCCAAAAATTTCATTTCTGACAATTTATACAAACAATATACACAACAGCATACCTCCAAGAATATACCGCCTTCCCAAAATTCATAAAGAAAACATGCCTTTTCGTCCTATAGTTTCTTATAACCAATCTAATCTTTACAATATTTCGAAACACCGTGGAAAAATTATCTCGTATATAACAAACAAAAACATGTTTTATATAAGAAATTCTCAACAATTAAAAAAATAATTAAACGAAATTTTGATTCCCTAGACGTAATTTCGCTTTATATAAATATTCCAAACAAGGTCGTAGCTGATATTATAAAAGAAAAATGGACGCAACTTCGAAATTTCACAATGATACCGAGAAAATACTTCATCAAATCCTTACTTTATTCACTTAACACTAATTACTCTCAATATCAAGACCAATTTTACCATCAAATCGACGGAGTTGCAATGCGTAGTCCGATTTCGTGTGTGATAGCTCAAGTCGTTATGGAACATCTTGAAGAAAAAATTTTAAGTTAAGGTAATTTCACAATAATACTATACAAGAGATTCGTTGACGACTGTTTGTTAATAGATGATCCAAAAGAAATAGATAAAATTGTAAATAGTTTTAATAATTATAATTCCAAATTACAATTCACTTTAGAAGAAGGAAAAGATAACCAAATTAATTTCCTGGACATGACAATAATTCAACAAAATAACAAACTTGAGACAAAATGGTTAAAAAAAAATACATCAACAGACAGACTTATAAATTTTCATTCTTCACATCGTCTGTCACGAAAAATAAGCATAGCAAAAAATTTAGTAGGCAGAGCAATAGCGCTTACATCTCCCAAATTCCGTACAGAAATTTACCTAAAACGATTACCCTGATCATATAATAAATAAAATTATCAAAGAACGAACTCATAAATTTTACAATCAAACATCAACTAATTTTCCTGTCACACAAAAGAAATATATTTCAATTCCTTACATTCCCGTACTAACAGAAAAATTTCAAAATAATGAAACCATACAATATTAAAATTGCATACCATCCTCTAAATCAGATAAAACAAATTTATACAAAACTCAAAAGCACAATTCCTAAAGAAAAACGATCACATGTAGTACACAAAATTCCTCGTATAAACGGTAACAAATTATACATCGGACAAACTTCCTAACGACTTACAGACAGAATGAAAGCCCATAAATATTCGAAAACAGCCAATACCACACTAAACAAGCATAAAAACCAAACAACCATGAATTGAATTACAACAACGTCAGTATATTAGCAACAGAAAAAAACGTTAAATCAAGAGAAATTCTTGAAATGATACATATAACAGAAAACGAAAAAGATGTAAATGATAAAACTGACATAAAGGGACTAAGTACAATATACTCTTTTGTACTATAACGATACGTTTCACATAATTCCGAACATTTAAACGAATATTAAAGATCATTTAACTTTCTTGTAAGATATTTTCAATATCAAATTCGTTTTCCATTTTCATATGTGAATTATTTTATTTTAGATAGTTGACAAAGATAGAATCTCTATCGAAACGTCCTTAATATTATAAATTGTTTGAAATAAACCTGGATCACCAAAAAACTCGAAGATTCTTATAGTTATTTTGATATTCATATACTTTTTGGATAATTTTCTCAGTTTGTCTGAAAGGTCAACTAAATAAGGAAGAACGGTGTATTTTCAGTTGTCGTCTTTTAAATCATTCTTAAAAATCTGATGACACATAGGAAAAATAACAAACAAAAAACTACAACTGATTTAAAATATACATATAGGACTTATAGAGTGATCGGGGTGCATAAATGGAAAAAAATGATGGTTGCCGTTCATTTCGTTGCAAACAATTCCGGAACGACCTTTTCCGTTGCTCAACGTGTTTGCAAACAATAACCGCGTTCCTATATAATTACCGCGGGACCATTAAAGTGTCATTTCCGCTTTATATCCGGCCCTAGCAAGATACGATCATATGCACTTATTGTATTCGTATTTCGCTAATGGGGCACACGCAGTAGTCGTCGTCGTCGTCGTCGCTCATAATACGGTAATATATGGATCGTCGTAAAACATCTAGCGTTGCAGCTTTCAGCAAGTGGAAAAGTGGAAATGTTGCGAATTTTTCACATAAACACGTGTAGCAAATGACACAGATAGAAAATGATAAATTTGATGTGTTACCGCGAGATATTTCGGGGATAACGCCCCGGAAGTTGATACTGAAATTGAGACGTGCGAATTGCCTCCCGGAATTTTACGGCCTCGCCTCCGGGCCGATTTCCAACCCCTCTTCTACTCTATTTCCATCGAACTACAAAATGCGATTAAAAAACGTTTCGGCTTTCAGGTGCCGGGGATAGCGCACGATGGAGATCGTTCGGGGTCTCGCCTTGGTTTTTGTTTTGCTCGGAAGCGCGCATTCCTATAGCAGTAAGTTGAATTTTAATTTCGTCTATATATCCAGCGAGGAAAACGCCGTTTATTATTCATAGCCATGCATAAAGAAGGATTGAATAACAACGGTTAATTTACGGGATGACCACCAACGTGAATAGTGCAAAATTGCTATATAGCAAATTGTTTTTCACTCTTTTTCTAGAATACGGCAGGAAATGCGAAGATATCGGCTGCCAGAGCAATGAGGAATGCGTGATGGCAAGCAAGCCGTGTTCCTATTTCGATAGGAAAGACGAATGTGGAGAGTGAGTACGGAATAATCTCGATACGAATCGAACTAAACAAGGGGTCGCTTTTCGCACAGATACCCCACATGTAAGAGGATTAGCAACAGCGCGAAGACATGTGACACCTACATCTGCCCCCCGTCGAAAGTTTGCAAAATAGATGGTGGCGTGCCGAAATGTTTCGATGACACCAGTAAAGGTAGGCATCTCCTTCACACGTCTATGAACCTAATATAAAATCGATCAGCAGTTGGAAAGGTGCCACTTTATGATACCGGCAATATAAACGGTAACAGTCCAAACGCACCATCTCCTGACAGATCCAATAATTACCCAAGTGCACCAAGCGCGCCCAGCGCTCCAAGGTATGACGGCACCGGTGGTGGCTCCCTCTATCCTAGCCTAGGAGGTGGCGGCAGCACGAACCGGTACGATAACCGACCACAAGGTGGTTACCCGAACACTGGTTACCAACAACCAGGAGGTTACCAGCAACCCGGAGGATACCAGCGACCCGGAGGTTATCAGCAACCCGGAGGTTATCAGCAACCCGGAGGTTACCAGCAACCCGGAGGTTACCAGCAACCAGGAGGTTACCAACAACCCAATCCTGGTTACAACCCCAACTCGCGACCGGCGTCTGGATACGGACAACAAAACTATGGCTCCGGTGGTTACAACCAAGGGGGTTCCAGACCACAACCACAAGGAGGTAACTGAATCAACTCGAAACAATATCATGCTTAAAAGACAACTTGGAGTAAATAGGTTATTACAATGGTTACCAGCAACCCGGGAGATACGATACAAATAATAACTACGGTCAGAAAGGTCAGACTCGATGGATATTATATATGCATGGCATGTCGTTGGGTTCACAAAAATTGAATGTAACCAAAATTTCGTCAGTGCATCTCAAGATCGTACTTTAGTTCAACAAGCGTTTCGATTTATATCTCCTACTTTCTTTATCTTGCTCACTTGCATGATGTATCCAATATTCGTAATCATAGGTTTTGATGCATAAGTCATAATGTATTACAACGATGCCTTATGCGTTAAATAGTCTACCCAAGCAACAATTATAAGTTATAAATATTTCAATCATAAGAGAAAAGTAAGAAGGCGCTTGAGATGGAGAGAGAACAAATATTTTCACAACAACGCTAGTAACAACCTTCATTAACGGAAATAACTGAGCACTTCAAATAGATACAAATAACAACTCAGGAGCGTTTCGTTTATCACCCAACTAACCCGTCGTATTCGCATCGTCCGTTAGTGTATTCAGCGTTTACGCATAATCATAGTCTTATAAGTTGGAAAATTGGAACTATCAAGTCGCATGTTATTATTTTGCGTTAAATAAACCGATCGATTGGATAACACGCTATCAATTTTTATGAATTTGACTTGAAATTAAACATTGTAATTACGATTATAATTGACTTTTAATTGATGTTAAGGGGCCGTCACTTAATTGCCATAACGAACAAGTTATGTTTTTCTTCGTTTTAAGAACAAACGAATACACAAAAAAATCAAAGATTTTGAAACATTTTTTATAAAATCACAATGGCTTTGAGTTTTTCACTATTCAATTGCTATCAAATAGCATTCCAATCGCCTCAATTACTATTCTTGTATAAAATGAAGCGTTTCTGAGAGAAAAAAATTGAAACATTCTGATGAGCAATAACTCTACTTTCAACAAACATTGCATCGTAATTTTAGCAACAATTACTTCTATCATTACTTTGAGCTTCCCCTTTCATTTTCGAGAAAATCGGTAAGATACGAAAAAATTATCGATTCGGTGCTTATGGACTCATGGACAAGATGCGGATTCCCGATCTTGAACGAAACACGGGCTGAAGATTTTTAAAAAGCATATAACTCAACTTCTAAAATCACTATCGCTTTCGGTTTCTCACCATTCGATTGTTCTCAATCATTTCGATTACTATTTCTGTCTACAATGATCCGTATCTGGGATTGAAATTTTCTGAAACTATCTTTTTTCGATGAATTATAACTCGGTTGATAATAATTCCACCGCTTTCGGTCTAATCTGTCAACAAAAAATGCAAAAAAAACATTGCATCGTAATTTCAGCAACTATTGCTTCTTTCATTACTTTAAGCTTCCTCTACCGTTGTCGAGAAAATAGGTGATACACTTAAAAATAATCGATTCTCCTGCCCCTTTCGGTTTTCGGCCCGCTCTCCGGTATACTATCGGTCGATCCAGTGTATATATCGATGCTTGAAACAAATTGGAATGTAAGAACCCTCAACAGGTTCTAACTTTTGCTGACAAAGAAATCAAGCAAGGAATAAATAGGACAGCACTATTTGAACTTGTATCGCTGGAAATGGATGCCTAAAAGAAAAACTTGCGAAATATTCCTCATTGTGAACGAAAAATCGTGAATGGAAATAAAACATCGGAATCGCACACAGATGAATCTCCGATCTCACGTAAAACAGTTTGATAAGAAAGTGGTGAAACTACAAGCGGGCGCGGCAGTAATTAATAAACTTTAAGATTATCTCTCGGGTTCTCGCTAGAAAGTTTTTCAGTAGTCACAACAGAGCAAAAAAAAATTGATTTGCTAGAAGGAAAATAGGAAAAAATTGAGACTGGTATACGTAAAAATCAAACTTTTCCCAGAAACTCGAAGAAAGTTGTTGGAGATTCTATCAGAACATACCGCTTCTATTCTCGGGGTAAGAAACGAATCGTAATGGCGTCCGAGACGTTTATTACAAATATTAATTCAGCAAACTCTAGTGAAATCAAGCTTGATACATGAGAATAATTTATAATATTACATTTATTATTAATGTTTTCCTTTTTTTTGGTTTAATTAAGAATCTTAATTATGGGAAATATTTAAATACAATTGTTTCATTTTATATTCCTTACAGAATTCACTCATTTCAAACCTTGCCTAATATTCCTTTCACTGCGCTCAGCAGTGTGTACTTTTAAAACTTTCAATCGAAACATTACAAATACTATTGTTTGAAGATCCTTAATATATGAGCTGTATGATGCGCATGCCTATTCAACTTCTTTGCAAGACGCATGCGCACTTATTATGAACAAAAAAACGCATGTGCCGTAACATTGGGCTCATAGTACCCACATTTATACTCTTCGCCCTACAATTACTTAGAATAAAACATAAGAAAAATATTAGTTCCAGCCGGATACTACGTTGCTGGGGCAGGATACCAGCAACCAGCACAAGGTGGTTACGGCGGTTACAATAACAGACCCCAAAATACCGGTTACGGGTACAATCAAGGTACACGCATTACCCTAAAATCTACAACCACAATCACACGTCAAAACATCAAAACACCGATCATTCTATAAATAATATTCAAACATAAAACCACCAAACATATTACAACCTTGCATTTTTTATAGGAAATCAAGGATATGGAAACAACGGCTACGGACAGAACACGAGATACGGACAACGAAACGACGCGTCGTCATCAACGTTCTCCGACAGTCTGAAAGACGCCCTAAAAAAAATAGGTTCGGATTTCATTAAAAACGCAGTTTCCGGAGCTCTGAAGAGGAACTAATGTTAAAAAAAACTCAGTTATTCGTATAATCCGCATTCGACTAATACTGGACGTTTCTTTGCAGGACTGTTGATGTTAGTTGCCCATTATCTCGGCCAAAGTTACGCGAGGTAAAACAGGAAAGAAACAATGGCGCGTAATTTAACTGTGATCACATGTCAGTACGATTATCGTTACGAACAATAAATCCGTTACCACTTTGGAATTGTCCATAACTTTTAACGCATGGCTTTTTAGTTTTTGTTTTCTCTCTATGTTTCTGCTTTTAATGTGCTTTTACTCTAATAACAGTCTAATATGGTTGTATCGCTCTTGCCAAAAGCCGTTGGTTTCTTTTTTGTTTTGGGCTGTTTTTTTATTTAATTATAATCGCTTAAAATGGTCGTAATTTTATTGGAGCGGCAACGTTTTTCACCCAAAGCACCCGGTAAGATCCCGAACAACCATAATGAATCCTTAAATACCCTATCTGGAGGTTTGAAAAATTATTTTCGACCGGATTATGCGGTACTCTAAGGATCGTAAAGAGGAATTACATGTCTTTGTCTGGAAATACGACCGACTGCGAGTCGTTGCGCGTTAAAGTTGCGAATTTCGCTCGAGAAAACGCTTTGTCTCTAAGCTCAGGTGTTTTATAAACTTCCGGAAAATTAACCGAAATAAACCCGGCGAGGCAAGGCGCGGCGCGACGGGCTCGCCGGATAAATCGACAGATGGGGGATATTACACCGATCTAAGAGTGTTTTCTTCTTTCTTTGGCTGTTCAACTGCAATTTGCCGTTTGAAGAATTCAAGATAACATCAAAATGGAATCGAAATCATCAACACATATTTTATATATTAGTAAAATCTATAGTTGTTTCAAATGTACAATATCTGTATCTCATAATCGAATTGTTATTTGATAAATATATTATACATCAACAAGTATGTTACTGAATTCTTCAAAATTTTCCTCCATTCGACGATTTTTCAACTGTTAGTTAAAATAGATCTTATTGTACTAATTTATTCATTTTAAAATACTAAGTAGCCTATGGCAAGTTACTACTTACTACTTACTATGGCTTGCGGAAATATTTATCTGTCAGATAAACCAAGTATCTTTATTCAACTATTCCGGTTATCTGACACTTCATCTGAATTTCTCGATATTTGACAGGAGATTTTCAAAACTCGCAGTATATTCGAGAATTTTTTCAAGAGTTCAACAACGCCTTCAATTTTCCTAAAAAACATTCAAGAGCCAGAGTTCAAATCAATTTCTCTATGATTTTATTCCTCTTGGTCCCTTTGACTACATTGCATTTCCGATGCGAAAGCAGAATATTCGTTTGCTCGACGGAAAAATTGATTAAATAAACAAGTTTTGTCTCAATCAATTCTATATTGAGATGAACCTTGTATGCAGCATCTTCCGCATACTTGTTCTCAAAGTGCGCTTCGTTTCTGACACCTGTGTTGCACTGACCATCTGCAAGCGTATACCTCCCGTACAGGAATTAGCAGAGCCAAATTACTTTCCTTCATTCTCGCTTCAGTTACAAGCGTATATCTCCAATTCAAGATGGTTTCAATCGACTCTAACGATATCATAAGAAAATCCAAACACATCGGTACAGGTATTGATGAAATGGGTTATAGTTATAGAGGAATGTTAATATGCATGAAGTGTTCTATCTTTTTATACCCTGAACGACGTCAATATCCGACATATTACAACCGTACCGATTTTGGAGATATCGAAAGAATATTCGATACGAATATAGTGATTGGGTCGCCTACACATGCGCGGACGGAGTCCTTGCTCGTTTGGACTCTTCTAAAAAATCGGCGTGTGATAGGTTCTTATTTCAGACATACACTTTTAAGCTTTTGCGACGGTGAATTGGCCGAATATTATTTGATATTATCGAAGCCATCGTTGTGTGAGATCCTTTGGCAAAGACCAAGAAAGTTTATCCTCGATCGGTTAGAGGTAGTGAATTCCCTTTTCCGGGTTCATCGAACATCAGGTAACTTTCAGTCCTTCCGTCAATTCGTCTTGATTGCTCATTTTTGTCGTTTTTCGAAATTGTCTCGGGCGAAAATCCGCGGTAAACAAATCTTTGTCTGGTTGCCTTTGCGTTTCGAAAGTTGCAAGGTCCAACACCGTTGAATTGCGTCTTTGGTTTTGACTGTTCATTTTCACGTTCTTGGTACGTTTGGAGTCTAGCAAGCCAATCCTTTGTTCTTTCTTTTTTTCTTCACTTTTCATTATCAGATATATTTGAGTATATAGTTTGGCGTATTTAGTTTTCTAAACTTATTAGCATCCGCAAATTTGAGTAATCTGTATATAATTTAACATAATTGAGGTAGAAGAAAACAGCTCAATTTTCTATATCGTAAAGTAATCTTCCAAACTCAACCTTGTGGACACCTGAATTTCAGCATATCACCGAAAAGAATAAATGAAAAAACTTCAACAACCCAATACTCAGATCCTCGTGTTCACACTAATTCGACACGAACCCAAGTGAAAAGTTTTGTCTAACCCTCTTTTTCAGAAGATTATTCCTACAATACCCTGTTTTCCCGAATAAAATTACAACAACGAAATATTGTTAATTTATAAAGCAACCCAATGTGACACATTCAATCACTGTAATCTTTTTCCTCGTCCACAACAAAACAGGATGAAGCGAAGTTGCTAGGGATGCGCTGAAGAACATTATTCATAATGAAGGGAGCAGTATACGAATTATAAAATATACGGGTCGTCAGTAGCCGGAACCGGGGCGTCCGTTGAAATATGGAGACGGTAAGTGACGAGTGTCCCCTCGGAAATCATATGAACTCCTGGAAAACAAAAGGGAGAAGACATAAATCACACCTACACCAAATGAGATATCCGGCGAGCACCTCTTACCCGTTCCGAATAGATCTGGAAAATGTGTTGCGCGAAGCGCACATCCAGGAGATTACGCGGACAAATTGGAAACACGTGCGGGACCGGCGGAAGGAATTAAATAAAGAAAAACATTTGTCCAATTACGTGAAAAGTGGAATTGCGCGGTAAAGGCGCTTTTAATTGGTAAATATATGTCGCCCCGTTGCACTTCCTGCGTAAGCTATAAACAATGTATTTGAAGTGGGGAAAATTACGACTCCCAATTAGCATTTAAAACGTCTACTTTCAACCTTCGCGCTTCGCCCCTTCACGCGACAATTACTGCCAACTTTCCAATTTACCGGGCACTCGAAGAAGTCAGGAAAATGTACCCGACTCCTTTGTTGTTCCCTATCGTTTCATAATTCTTCCCGACTTTGTAGATTTGTTACTTTGGGAATCCGATTTTCCGACCGGCAAAGGAGAATGAACGTTTTCCTCCTCGAATTCAAACCCGGCAAAAAATGTGCAATAAACAGAATGAATTCGTTATTTCCTTCGCGGATGAAAAACATTTCGCAGTCGTTGTTGTCCTTTTTTATTCCCATTCCCGCTTAAATCCTACAAAAATCGGGGCTAGCGTATATCTTGTCTTCGTACGGAGGACGGGGATAACAGTGTCGCCACAATCTGATCTCAGTGCAGGCGGGGAAACTGAAATTTTGCGCAATATGAGGTTTTTTAGGATCACTCATTAACTACGGGAATGATATGGGGGCGAAAATATATGTAAAAACGAGGTTTTTTGGGTCGTGCGAGGCACTCAATCATTTTAAATGAGCTACCTTTTTCTCACTTTAAATTCGACTTTCGTATGCAACTTTCACCAAGTTAACTGTTTTATAATATAACCTCAGAGGGGGTTATGTGTTTGTCAATTTTGAAACTTATCAGAACCGTGATCAGATAATTTCAGTATTTGGAGGTATGTTATAAAATCAAATTTGTTTTCGGTTTTCGCCTTCCAACTAATATTCAGTTGACAATAGTGGGAAAACACCTTAATGAGTTTCGAATTCCATCTGTCATTTGGCCAGCACGTAGCTCAGATTTAAATCCCACAGAGCATGTCTGGGAACATTAGGAACTGACAATACAAGAATATCGAGCGCATCAACAAATCCTTCACGAATTGCAACAGCAGCTGAATATATTTTGGGAAGATATAGAGCAATATTTCTGATGAAATAGAACCATTATTTTCTTTTAATGCCACTATTCCTTCAAAACTTCAGAATGCCTATGCCTTCTCTTTGATATTCTTCTAGCTCGTTAGTGATTCTATAATTTATCTATTTAATCAAAAATTAACCACTACTGAAATATGGTAATAAGTGATTCAGCAAGAACTCACTTAATACCTTAGTTTCCAAAAGTGATTAACTTTCATAAGGGTCATAGGTTTTTGAATAAGACGGTAACTTCAAAGTAATCGTCTTGCAAAATACCTACGTTGTTCATCCTATGGAGGTTTGGGATCATAAATGAAAGTTCTTGCAGAGAGAGTGACGCATTTTTATTAATTACCAAGAAGCAACTGATGCCCGTTTGCGCCGCAACATTAAGCATGTGAAAACCTAGTTCCGAGATTTTAGCCGCATCATCCCCGAAACCGTATGCTAAAGTCAGGTAGTCGGTATCGACGGCGTGACTTTAGTTTGAGCTTCGAGTTTGCGCTCTCTTGGAAACTCCCCATTTTGACCAAACAATTCGATGCCTAACATACGCTCTTACGGTGCAACGAAATTGTGATTCATCTTAGTACGTTGCAAACGAGCATGCATGTTTTTATTGCCCGAGCGTCTAGTGACACGATTAAATAAAGTACACTTTCAGTTCTTATAACTAGTAACAGGTGACATTTACAAAAATCAAGTTTGAACTTAGATCCATAACAAATCTGGTACATATAGAACATTGTAAACAAGTAATACATTGACAAATGTTGATTGGTTCAAAAGTTCCGGACAAGATGATGGCTTTAAGATATAGTTAATCAATAAAATCAGTGATATCGTAGTTCCAGTAATTGATAGCAAACTAGTTTAGTATGTTGGCAAGCAATTAATTAGGGCAAATAAAATACAATTAAGTAAAAGACGCTAATAGGGTGTAAAGTAAACGACACTACAGAGCGGTATTAGTGTTGTAATAGTTATACCAAGGGAGGAAATTGCATCCTTCCCTCCCGCGGATGAAGTTTGATGCCCCAGGCTTGCCAAGGACAGTCATCACCCAAGGAAAGGAACGGCACTTTACTCCAGAGGCATGTATATGATTTTTCATATGGCCGAACATCATTTTTTCAGTTTGGAATCACAAATTTCAAATATTCGTAGACAATCAAGTTTCCAAGCAACATAACGTGTTATGCCATTTTTTCAATTCAAATCGTCGTGGATGCAGAAGATAATAGGGAATTATACAACGAGCAATTAATGGAAGGTATTATTACCAAGACATCGCCAAACCCCGTGCCGCGTAGCGGCGGGGGATTAACAATTTTAAGGTAATAATGCCCAATATTGCGAGTTGTATACTGTACTAGTACCTACGACTATTTAGTACATTTAAAACTGTACCCGCTTTATTTATAAAAAATAGTATATTGATTTACAGAGTTTTCAAAAAAATATATATATATATATGGGTGATTCTTTTTCAAATCAAACAAACGCTCGCAATTTTTGAAGGCGTACGACAGCTAAAACCTACAGTACAGTCATGCTGTATGCTGTTTTTTTTTCGATATGAGGATTGAAGCTGCCCTCACCGAAAATAATGCTCACTCCCATCGAAAAAAAATCAATTATCTTCAATTTAAGTGAATTATTCCTGAGGTTATCATCTTTGGGAGTAAAGATTCGTATTCTACATGAAAAAACGAAGAAATTCTCTTATTACAACTCTTTTCAAAAACCTCTCATTCCGTGCGGAAATTGAGCGAGAAGAATTTTCGAATTTTTAACCTTTAAGGGGCTGAAACTCGTTTCTGAGGTAGATAACAAAAAACACAAGAAAAAAAGTATTTATTTTTTCGAGTCAAACACAAATTTTTCGTCAAACAAATTTTATAAAAAACATAATTGGAATTTCGGAAAAAATGGTAAAATTGATGTTGGAGTGTTTATTATGGTTCAAACATTGTTGTTGTAATTCAAAGATATGCTAAGACTGTTTTTTTAGATCATGTTTATTTTACTTTATATAATGAAAAAAGGTAAGACGAAAAAAAAATCTTGCCAAAGCAAAATTCCGTGATGTTGCTTGTCAGATTCATCTGGCATCGAAGAAAAATATTATTTTTGCACATTACATTTTTGACGCCCCATTCTCGTGAATAAGGAACACGACTTTGCATCCTTTTTGAAACCCTAGAGATTTTTTCCAATTTTACCATTTTTTCCGAAATTCCAATTATGTTTTTAATAAAATTTGCCGCTGGAGCTAAGAAATTTGTGTTTAATTCGAAAAAATTAATACTTTTTTTTCTTATGTTTTTTTTGTTATCCTACTCCAGAAACGAGTTTCAGCCCCTTAAAGGTTAATAATTCGGAAATTCTTCTCGCTCAATTTCCGCGCGGAATGAGAGGTTTTTGAAAAAAGTTGTAATAAAAGAATTTCTTCGTTTTTTTCATGTAGAATACGAATCTTTACTCCCAAAGATGATAACCTCAAGAATAAGTCACTTAAATTGAGGAAAATTGATTTTTTTCGACGGGGGTGAGCATTATTTTCGGTAAGGGCAACCTAAATCCTCATATTGAAAAAAAAACAGTATACAGCTTGAGGAAGCTGAAGGTTTGAGCTGTCGTTTCCACCAAGGTGCATCTCCGTACGCATTTCCAAATAAAATTGCGAGCGTCTGTTTTATTTGAAAAAGAATCACCCATATAAATCTTGTAATTTGTTTGCAGTGACTGACGAAGATGCTGCGTTACTGTTGATTATGTTGGAAATAATATTTGTAGTATTTTTTTTATAATTCACATCTTATTACTTATTATTGTAACCTTTTGCAAGTTTTAATGACTTTCAGCCCCCAAAACACACATCTGACACAGACACTTTAAAGGGTGTGTTCCAAATATGATCGAAGAACGATCAGGAATAGTGAAAACTGATTTATGATTGGAGGATGAGCGGTAATAATGAAAAATGATTTGTTATGATTGGACCATCACTCCCGCTACTAAAAATATCTACCATTATTATACAGAAATCACAAATGTAATTGTAACATTATAATATAGTAGTCGTAAACAAAAACTTTCATTTCCCGCATTTTACCTCTCAGAGCAGATACAGCACTACTTTCTTCCCTCAAAAAAGGGAGGAAAGTGTCATTTTCTGATGTATGAAAGGGCATCATTCCATCCCGCGGATGATGTGAGGCACTGTCAAACTAAGTAAATGATTTCGCGACGCTAACTGCGAAGGAAATGGCGACCGAACACTACTAAACTTTCTAGAAAGTCGATCATGCGTTCACTTTCTTTGCACTTCGTTGTTCTTAGTTCGTGCCCGCGCATAACTTCATGCGCCATCTGACATCTGACAACTGACAATAAGTGCAGCGCCTCAAAATGAGCTTCGGCTTCCCACCACTAGGTCGCTCACATCTCAAAGTGTCAAATGTAATGTTGATCAACAGAAAAACATAAACAAATAAGAACAATGAACTGAAACTTTTTCTAACGAGACGAAAGATTGAATTATAAGACTGATTTTTTGTAAAAATGGACAAAGATAGGTATTTCCGTTCCTTCATCATTAATAAATTAGAATTAAATATTTTCTTTCGGTAGAGTAACTGATAATCCAGTGCCAAGTAGTAGTGCTAACGAAACGGGACAAGATGCCTCCGAGGAAACGCAGAAACTGAGTCCCAACACATTGAAAGTAGCAGCCGCTGAATGCCTTAACAGTTGGATATGTTACTTACAGGTATTTTGTTTCGCAGTGCTAGTTACTTTTGATCATATTTTTCCGTAGATGTTAAACACATTATGTTCTGCCGGATCAAGGTTATCACAGTCACTTCTCAACCTCTCTATAGCTCAGAACATTCCTGTAGCAACAGCTTGTCAATCAAGTTGGGACGAATTAACAAAAGCTACCATGTCCGCAACAAATTCGGTTAAAACGCATATAGCAGCTGCCATGCAAGACATGAGTATCGGTGAAACATTCACCGATAGCGATGCCCAAAGACAACAAGAACACAATCAGCAAATAATCGCCGAAAATCTACAAACGTTCGTTAACCTTCAATACCAGTTTGCTTTGGCCGGTTGTGAGTATTTCAGCCCCATGGCTATGTGCCCCTCGTGTCAAACAACACCGGGCGCGGCCCACGAAACCGACTGCGGCATGGCCACGTTGCAACAATACTTCAATCGGTTTTACCAACAGGATGTTAGGTCGCCAAATTCCAGTCCGCACTATCCGTCATCATTGGAAAGTCCCAAAAGTCACGATGTGCCTAGACTGCAAAACAGTCCGTTGAGTACGGAAACGAGAGGATCATCGCCGAGGGGGCCCAGTCCGATACATGATACCCGTCCGGTGGAGATGGTGCGTGGACCATTTCCCAATCCGGGACAGTTACATACCATGAAACATCCTTTTCCGGGCAGGGGGACGAGATCGCCTCTACATTTTCCACTGTTTCCTATCAGCTGTCAACGCAGGTGAATACTAATGCGATATTGCCGCTTGAAAGATTTATTTTTAACATTTCTTTTATATCTTTTCTATATCGATGTCAAACTATTTTGTTACGATGCTAAAAACCCCATGATTACTTCCTATAAAAAAATTAAATTTTTTTATATATACATATTTATATTGTCTACTCACATTATGGACATCCGTCCAAGTTGTTGAAAACCAAGTGCCTGGGTTCAGGTGCTGGTGCAGCTTCTGCGTGAAAAACTGCCGCCAAAAGTACCGCAGCAATAATAATAGATTTGAAAAAATTCATTATTTCTTGTGCTCAAAAGCGTTTTGATTTTAATTCGCAGCTTGAATCCGTTTTATACCTTTATTTATATTAAAATTTCCTGGTAATCCTCGTTTAGACTTGGGGATTATCTAGTAATAACGATTTTTATATGATAAAACGGAAAAATTTGGTTTTCCTGCACTTTTTTTGAATTTATATTTTTTCAATCTTTCAATTTTCTGGTGCATCTGCTTTATTCCGGAAAATTTTCTCTTCCTATACTTTTAGGTTATATTGCATTTAGAGCATTCAAATGCATTGATTCTTCTTTCCGATTGTGGATATTTACGTCAATTAAACGAGAAAATAAGGAAAATTCAAATCGAAATAATGTAACTGAAATATACAATTTACAGAGGAAATATACGCTTGCCGCCCTAGATTTGATCGATAATTTCAACGTTTTTTTGCTGTGGTTACCAGGAAATAATTTGTTTATATTTGGGATTTTATTTCATTTTTAACAACTCTTTTTCTGGGCGAATAAATATTTGAATAGCACTGATATGAAACCCTTATTCAGGAATTTTATATTGCCGGAATCCAATTAACTGAGCAAAGATATAAAGTGCAGCTTAAAAGAAAATTATTGTTATGAAAGGTTTCCCATTCATCAGTGTGAAGTTAAGATGAGAAACCCACATCCTACGTTAAATTAATCAATAATCCAAAAATTTACTTGATTCAAATCATGATCATTCAGATGGTCGGAAGCCGCAGCACAAGAAGTAGCATCAGACGGTGCGGAAGGTACGATGCGCCGCTGGTCCATGCCTTGGGATTGCGGCAGAGTGGATTCTCCGTGGAGTCGTAAGACTGCCCCACAACCCAAACTGGCCGTTCCCGTGGCTTCCGCGCCGTCTCAAGAACGCAGCAGGAGCACCACTCCGGGTACGTTTCCATTAAATCAACAGGTTTAAAACTATAAGCAACACTTTGACATAAATTACGCAGAAGCCCCACCTCCAGTCACTGGTACAATCGCTGGTGGTGAGGGTTTAGCCGAAGCGATCCAACTGCTTTCATGCCGTCCAATGAGATCCTCAATTCCTTGTCACACCGGTTACGGAGCTTTATCTCATCCGTGGCCCGAAACTCACGAAGAACGCATGCATCGGAGGATGCATCCCGGACCGGCTTCGCAGCGGGGCAACTGGCAGTCGATCGATGTACCAAACACTGGAATGTCGGCGACGGAGCATTACGACATCTTTCCACCGGGGCTACCTCTGACATCGCGAAAGAGCAGCTCGTCCACGGATTCTTCGTCCTGTCTTTCGATACACAGTCGATCGACGACCAGTTCTTCTGAACGCGGTTCTGATGCGGGGGTGAGTTTCAGGATGTACGTTTATGTTTAAAGGTCGTCCGATTTTTGATAGGAGTCGATGAGGATCCACGGCAATTTGTATTCGATGTGGAGCGGCAGCGAACATCTGCCTTTCATTAAGTTACCGGAGTCGCAAGAACCTCAAGATGATAGTGACATGGAAGAAACACCAACGGAAAAAGATTTTCCAAAACCGTCTTGATTTATAGTTTTCGTACGTTTTTCGTTCATTGGTGTTGAGAAATAACTGAAACAAAAAATTGATTTTATCACTGACAAAATAGAAACAGTATGTTACTTCAATGTCCCAGCTATTATATTGTTGCTTTTGTGAGGTGATTCGGTGTTCTATTATCAGAACCACACTATAAACGATGGCTGTACCCGGCGTGAATGTTTGAAAGTGTAATATGTGAAACCTTTTTGTACTATCAAAATATAAATTTTCTCGAAACTTTTTTTTCTTCAAAAACACTTCCCGAATTTTGGGATGCAAAAATGAAAATCTTTTTTCAACAGGATTGACATAAAATATATAATCAACATTCTGCTCAATACAAAAATTCTGATATCAAAATATTTTGAAGAAATTCGTCATCTTCCATTTCTTTAATAATACACATCAGGCCGTAATCGAAAAGTTTTTCCGCAATACTGAAACAAAAAAATTGTTTAAGTCACACAGTACTAAAAACCGCTAACGGTACATTTACCTGGTTAAGTGTTTCTTCAAGTTCGTCATTGACATTCGCGTTATTTCCTTCCGATAATTGTAGAAATTCAGTTTGTGTTCAATTATTCGTATAAGGCTTCCTTTTGGCAACTGTTTGATCGGTCTCACTAATTTGTCCGGCTTATCAACTTGCATCTCATCGTCTGATTGTTGTGTTTCGATAACAATATCTGATTCAATTAGGGAATTTTGTGTGTTAACGGCTTCGGTGTCAATGGGTGTTTTTAATTTCTCCACCGTCACTTCTGACAACAAAGAGTCACCGGTCATATAGATAAGACGTGCGTTTGTTTCTCCATTTACTTCAAAGTAGGATCTGAAATATTGAGTTATTTTAGATCTGCACAATAGCGCCAAAAGTTTTATTACTACATGAAATAAAATGAATCGTGAATCCGTTTTGAAATTTCAAGAAATTTCTTTTCATTGTAGAATTGTTGCGTTGAATTTTAGAATTTTTTAATTTAATTTAAATATACCAAACAGAATATCAGCGTTCAAGTGTCATGTTATTGTAAAAGTAGCAGAGCATGAAGACAATATCAGTCTTTCTTCATCAAAAGTAACGCAAGAAGATCAAGTAGCATTGGGCCAAAAACTGGCAAAATTTGTGGCGAAAATACGGAATACTTCCGATTCAACTCATATTAGTTTATATAATCCGATACTTTGGAAATGTTGTTGAAACGAATTCAAACCATCTAAAAATATATATCGCATCTGTCCAAGACCTTAGTCCGATCGCGTTTTCATCCGAAATAACCCACTCCTAATTTCGTTGAAGTGTGTAGCAAACTATTATTGAAAAATTATAAACGAAAACGCAACTATCGCCTCTAGCATCTTTGTTCAACTTCAAAATTATTATTGGCACTTTTCCTAGCACGAATTCACATAATTCGGGATAGTAGAACAGTCGTCAGTTGCTCAGAATTCGTGAACCAGTCAAGAGAGTGAAATATGGTGAGAAAATTTAGTTACTTTTTTTGACTACTGTCAGTCACAGTCATGTGACTCTTCTGACGGGAAAGATGCTGCTTTTCCTCTTGAGCTTGCAAAAAATTCTTCAGATGATATATTACAGTACTTAGATTTTCAGCATAGCTAGGGCACGTTTGTTGCTTCTCCGTTTGCGCCAATTCCAAAAGCTTCCTTAGAACGTCCAAGTTGCGTTCGTTACCTCCCTGCAACTAAAGCCATCGTTAATTTTCGTTCTTTTCGATATGTTCTAGGCAGACGCACCAAAAATTTGTGCCACATGCAAAAAAGTCATCGAAGGAGGGGTACGTTAACGTTTTTTTTTTCAAATAAACCCAAAGCTATCTCACTAATAATCGTTTAACCCAGCCGTAGCTATTAGATACGTGTTGTAGTTTTAATTTCTTTTAGGTACTAACAGCTTTAGAAAAAACATACCATCCGGACCATTTCATTTGCTTTAAATGCGAAACGCAGATACGCGACGCCAAGTTCCATCAACGGGACGGCCTACCCTTTTGCATTATTTGCCACGCGAAATATCTCGCGCACTCGTGCAAATTATGCAGAAGACCGATCCTTGGCGTAAGTATTCGATTAGAGACGCGGTTGATCGCAGATTATTATTTGGGACCTGTTTCACAACCTCCAGATAACCTCCAGATAAAGTGCTACCTATCAGATAACCAGGATATTTCTGTTTATCTGATAGATACGCTATATCAGGTCGAGGTGAAACAGGCTCATAGAATCATAGTTTCATTAACATCGTCGTCATTTGTCAATTCATAGCTGTCGACTGCTAATACATTTAAAAAAAGGAAAAAAAAACATATGGTTGCAGAAAGCGGTTGCTGCCATGGGCACGCACTTCCATCCGGAACATTTCACCTGCGAAAGCTGCAAATCGCCTTTGATGGGCAAGCAATTCGTTGACGTCGAAGGCAAACCTTACTGCACGGATTGTCACGCCAGCAAGATCTGTCCCAAATGTAAAGCGTGCAACAAACCGATCACGACGAAGGCGACGATCGCCTTGGACGCCAAGTGGCATCAATTCTGCTTCAAATGCAAGGTAAAGGAATAAAACAGATGTAAACATCGGGATTTTGGCATCGGGCATCGGTTGACGCAGATCGCGTGCCGTGTGCATAATCGTAATAATTATTCCGTCGCGTTGTTGTTATGAATCGTGGGAATTTTATTAATAGATGTTTGAGAGAGTGCCGTCTGCAAAATTTTAAAGCGTAGGAGAGAGCAGTTTTAATTTTATACGAACATGTTTCAGAAATGCGGCAAACCAATGATGCTCGACCAACAGTTCCGATTGGAAGATAATCTGCCCAAATGTCTGACCTGCTGAAATACCCAAAATTGGACAACGACCATACGCGACTGCTGTTATTATAAGTTTTGTTCTGTATTATTAATCTTCAAAGCTGTACCTTATTTATTTTGAAATAAAATAATCTGAATGTTATTTTTCGCTTATTTTACTCAGTCAAATTCGCTTCACCTCGGCGGTGAAGTGTGGTTCCAAAAGGATGGAACCTCTCCACTATGGCCTTCATGTGAGAGTTTATTCAAACACCATTCGCTGGATAGGCAGAAGAGGTAGTATTGAGTGGCCTCTGATATCACCAAATTTGATACCTCTTGACTTCTTAGTTGGGGCTCACTTAAAAAAAGTATGAACAAAACCACACACCATAAATGAACTAACAGACAGAGTAGTGTCACATGAAAGTCCTTCCAAATTTTTACAACAGACTTGGAAATTGCCAAACTTTCTTTCGGCAGCAGTTTGAACACCTGCTCTATAAACATGGTATGAAAGTCTTATTCGGTTTTAAAAGCCTATTGATGTATCACCAATAAGTAAGGTTAAAACATGTAAAAAATGTCTTCACACTTGATTGACACCCCTTGATGTTGCCAGGGCCGTCATTTTGTACTGAAGTTTTCACTGTTGCTCTTCTATTGTCAATAGCTTTAAAATGATGTGTCAGTTAAAGTTTTTGAGTTGCCCTCAAAAACCCAATTTTGTAAAAACGGGCAGAGTTGCAAACAATCCCAAAAAGTACCTAGAACGGTGAGTTTGTACGGGGAAAGGAGTGGAATACGAATGAAAGCTGTGATAGCACAGACTTTGGTCGATACTGCGTAATCCAAGCTCCAGGATGTTATGGAAAGGATGGAACCCACGATACTGTACTTTGTATTAACTGTTGCCAAGTTAATATCAATACTAAGGAAGCCATAAACAACTTTCATTCGTTTCCCACATTTTCTACGTGTCGATGTACCTCAACGTTCGTCGTCATATCGTTTTCCTTTCGATTGTCGTATTCGATCATTGTTTCGATTTTGGCCTCAGCTGGTTCCAAACTTTCCAGCGAAACTTTTCGCGGCGGTTTCATTTTCTTTTCTAACTTCTTCGGTCCTACTACTTCGGGAACTGGAGCGATAGGACGAATCCGGCGTTTTGGATTGATCGGTTTTAACCGAAATTTAGACTTTGACACCTTTTGTTGGTCTTTAGCCCTACTAGGTTTGCGACCTCTCTGGACCGATTGCTTCGTTGCGTTGGTCAAGGAAGCTGTGTTTTGTGTGTACATCGATAGTCTGTCCTTCACAACTTCATGTTGATCGTTCGTTTTCTTAATTTTATTTTTCAACGGCATCGACCAAACGGGAGGAGGAAATTTTTCTTTGATATGGTTGATCAATTCGTAGCATTGTCCTTCCAACATCTAAAAGTAAATTTTTAACCAATTCGTACGAGTGAAGGGAATAGAACTGACCTTCACAGATGCGAAACTATCTTCTACTTTGTGACAAAAAGTTATTACTTGCTTAAGATAATCTTTCAGTTTCTCGTAGGATGAAGGACCGACTATTGAGGGTATTTGGCCGATGAACACTTCAAACGCTCGATTGATCATTTGGAAGATCCAGGAGAATTGACGGTAATTTTCGCTAGGTTTTTGCGACGTCTGCAAGATGGACAACTGGAAATAACATTAGTAATTTGTAAAAGATCCGACACAATGGTGAGCTATAGAGAAACGGTTACCTGGCGGGAAAAGGGGTACAAGTAGGTCCTCGAAAACCTAGACGCGAATTCCTTCGTCCTTTTTGTTCGTCTTTGGAAGTCGTCGCTGCCATCTGGTGGTTCGTCATCATCTAAAATTTTTTCACTGAAAATGGAAAACCGTCTATAAGAGTCAGAGATAAAGGAGGACCAGTGAGCTTCATGCTAAAGCCTAGCTAAAACTACACATTGGGACATCAAACATTATAGAGTCAAGGCTCTTAATCGAGAAGATTTAGCACCTCACGGTTCAACAATGCTGAACTTCGAGACTGCATCGAACTTCAGCAGAGGATACTAGCAGCAGGGGCAACTATTTCCCATGGACCGGTGGTTTCACAAGCAAACTGAGGAATACGCTTTCAGCCAAGTCATAGCAAGACAAGATCTTGAAAATTGTTCTTCTTTTCTGAAGTTTCCTCAATCAGTACGAAGTGTCACTTGGCTTCATGTACATTTACAGTCTTAACCATGACTGATCGATGCCATAACTCCATTAATCTGCTGTAATCACTTTGAAAAATAGTAGATACCCAGTACTAACCTGATATCAGATATCTGTATGATGCACTTCTCGATATAAGCTTTAACTCTCCTAAAATAAGCAGCGCTCTCCCTCCGTTCCTTCGTTTCCACTCTCGTTTCGGCTGTTTCCGTCATCGTTGCCTTCATCCTCTCTTCCGACAACGCATTATCCTCGCTGTTTTCTTCATTCTCATCTTCGTTTTCTTCATTCTCCTCTTCGCTTTCTTCATTTTCATTCTCGTTTTCCTCATTTTCTTCTTCATGGGCATCTTCGTCACTTTCATCGTTCCCTTTTTCATCTTCTTCAATCAATTTCTCCTTAACGAACTGTTCGATCTCTTTCATCGTTCCCTTTTTACTGTTGTCGCTCTTCGAGGAGGAATCTTTATGAGATGCCGATTCGATGGACGATTGCGTGTCCGACGAACCAGGATACCTTTTCCAAATATCTGCGTTTCGGAAAATTTCGTCTATTTCGTTCGGATCGTCCGATTGATTGTACCATTTCATCCGGTCGGGGACTTGCGACAAATCGAACTGATCGAGTGTGTTGTTTTTCAAGTGATCAAAAAAATTTTCGCGTACCATATCACGCATTCTACCATCACCGTACATCTAAAAATTAAATAGTAGAATTTTATATTGAGTACAACATTTATGTAAGTGAATGTCACTGCTATCGTGTCTCAAGTTTTTTACTAATTTTGAAGGTAATAAACCAAGTGCAACTTGGAAACCTTTGTTTGCCTAAAGAAATATTTTCTGTTTTCATTGTTCACTAGATTTGTAAGTCCTCCAAAATTGATTTTTTTTGAGTTGGCAAACTATTTTGTCCATTGCATAAAGAGGCATAAAGATGGATGAACCATCGTTGCAATCCCTTTATGCCAATCCCTACTGCAATCAAAGACGCACAGCTTTGAATGCTTATAGACCAGAAAGATCAAATATTGATATTGCGTCTTATTGATAGTCGTAGTCATGGTGTGGCTTTCGCAATTAAAAATAGTCTGTTGCCCTTCGTGTGTCAAATGCATGCGATCCATCTAATGTATTGAACAAGATCTGAAGTAGGAGACTGTATTGCAAGGGTTGGTAGAAAAGCAAATAATTGTCCTGAAGTTATCAGAAAACACGGCATGTGAAGCAGTAGCACCAACAGAGGACTTCCCTTGTCAAAATTTAGGAGACTTAACTTAATTATCAACAATTTTTTTTGCCGAAAAATACAAAATTAAAGACAATTAAAGCGTCATCCCCTTTGTAATCACTGACGTTTAGTTGCTTATGTGATTGCCAGAAGAGCCAAATTTCTGAAGTGCACATCACTTAGGCTATTTAAAATGTCGAATCCTTGACTGACCTTCGATGAAGCAGATCATAAGCTGCTTGCTCTAGATGACGGAGATTTGGAAAAACTGCAAGATGATGAAACTGCAAGGAAATTCCAATCACCAACAAGTTACAATTTCCATCTCAAAGTTCCCATGATGTAGAAGAATTTGGGACTAGAATGAAAGAGGAAAAATGAGCTGCTATTCAAATAAAGCGCATTACTGATAAAGAACATAACACGATTAGAAATCTCACGAAAAATTCAAAAACCATAAAAGAAAAAGTTCAAAAAGAGCTTCGAGAAATCATGACGTCTAGGTGGCTTTTAGTTGTAGATGAAATATTAGCTCAAGTTGAGCATTTTTTGGGTAAACAAATGGAGCAGTTATTGCCTGAAGAGCAAAGTGGTTTCAGAGATAGACAAATTCAAAAACAATTATTCGTGGTATTCACCGATCTTAATCTTGATCTTGATCGTATGGATGTGACACCTGGACGCCCTACAGAAGGCATGTAACAGTTGTTGGAATATCTGATAAAGAAGTTTTGCGTGGATCTAATGGACATGTCAGTCGATGAAATAGAATGGTATGCCAATACCAATATATATGGTTATGGTTTAATTACCTTAGAATTCATTAGGGTTTTAACCGGCGCTATCGCATTGTCGAAACTTGAATGCTCATCATCGTCATGTCTTCGCATAACCTTTGGACTTTTTTGGACTCTAGGTCTTCTCTTCCCCATCTGTCGTACGTTCTTCCGGTCAGTCAGGACCTCAAATTTTTGCCAAACAGCTTGTTGAAATCGTTCGTTGTGTTTTTTCAATTTCTTCAACAGATCTACGTTCACAGGCTACGAGAAACTGACGGTTCATCTGTGTCAAATTTTGCGTCAACACAACTTACCCCAGAAATTTGGTTGGCGGAGTTCGCGTACATAACAACTCTGGATCACAAAAAAACCTCCTCGTTAACAATTTGTATTGCGTACGAAACGGAGCCGATACAAACTTCGCCCTTTCGACAGAAAATAACGAACAGCTGTCTAACTAGTGGTTACCAAGCAACAGGGTTACCGGAAACAACACAAATCAGCTCACGTGTCGGCGCAGCCGACAGAAGGAAGATGGAAAATAGATATTCAATGGGTTAAAACGCAATAACATATAATATAAAGGGTAAGCAGCAATTACGATCGGATTATGCAGAATGTGCAGGTGTACGTGGCAATTGTCTAGTAAAAAGTGGTAACAAGTGAGGATGAGACATTGCGGTCTATCAAGAAGTGCCTATATAGACAGAACCAGGAAAATACCTTTGAACACAGTTATATTGCCACCACTGCTCCCGAATTTAATGGATACCTCAACAAGACTGCTTCTGGTAAGAAATAGTAAAAAAGTGAAATTTATCAAGTGGGAAAATCTACATACACACAGCTCACAAAATGATGGGCGCGTGGGTGTTTTGCGCATGCACCATATTGCCCCACGATCAATACCATTAGGTGTGAATCACCGTCGGAAAATACTACAGAATTTTTGATTTTCCTCAGCGTGTGTTGCGTGGAGAAAGAAAGTGATTCAAAAAGGGCAAAATCGTCGGGTCATGTGACTCAGACGTCGAGGTAGTAGTTGTTTTAAAGTTGCAGTTCGTTTGAATAATCGAAATGACGTCGCAACTTATGGTGAAGATTAACGTTACCCCGTTTTCCCAGGTCAGTACAAAACAACTTTATCCCATAAAGAGTTTCACTTGAACTTGAAAAGTCCTACACCAGAACTGCTCGGAGATTCGAATTTATTGGGGTTGAAAAAACGAAAATACTCATATAACAAAAAGTTCTATCATAAAACAGTAGTATTTGATATTATTATGAAATATTTTTTTTAATCAATATTATTATGAAATTGCCGCAAAATCGTTCGAATGTCCCTTTGTCACGAAGGTTTTATCGATTCTCTAACGTTGTTTGCTGAAATTCATTCGATTTCGTACACCTCTAGGAAAGTTTTGTCAAATACGTCGCCGATACTCATGAAACTGAAGGCCGTGTAGCGCTCATATGAAAACATTATCCTAGCGTCCCCTCAGAAAAGGTCGTCATTCAAAAGACTAAAAAAGAAGATTTTTACTTCGTTGCGTTATTTCTAATGACTAAAAAAGTCTCCACGCGGGTTATTCCAATTTACAATGCGAGCGCTGCCCGGCGCCCCTAGGACCGCTACGCCCGTTTGCACCCTGTAGGTTTTAATTGGAACTCTTCAGAATGTTTTCGAGAATTTTGAGAAATAAACACTATGGAAATTAAAGTAGAAGAGAACTTTTAAAAACCAAAAAAAATCATGAATTACTATAAAAGGTGCATTTTCAGCGCTTTTTTGATGGTTTAGTCTTTTATTATAATTTAATCGGTTTTTGATTCAGTTTCTTGAGAATATTGTCAGAGGTTGCTAAGAGGTTAGGTTAGGTTCTGATTCTTATCATGATGAATAAAAATATTTTATTTTTTTTCTACAGGTATATGAAACACTGTATGGTTTTTATTTTCGTACCTGGTTTATATAAACTATAAGCATCTTCGAGTTTTTTGGTTATCCAGGTTTATTTTAAACAATTTACACTATTAAGGACGTTTCGATAGAGATTATATCTTTGTCAACTATCTAAAATAAAATAATTCACATATGAAAATGGAAAACGAGTTTGATATTGAAAACATCTTACCAGAAAGTTTAATGACGTTTAATATTCGTTCAAATGTTCAAAATTATGTGGAACGTATCGTTATAGTACAAAAGAGTATATTGTACTAAGTCCGTTTATGTCAGTTTTATCATTTACAACATTTTTTTCGTTTTTTTTTATATGTATCATTTCAAGAATTTCTCTACATTCAACGTTTTTTTCTGTTGCTAATATACTGACGTTGTTGTAATCAAATTCATGGTTGTTTGATTTTTTATGCTTGTTTAGTGCGGTATTGGCTGTTTTCGAGTATTTATGGACTTTCATTCTGTCTGTAAGTCGTTGGGAAGTTTGTCCGATGTAAAATTTGTTACAGTTCATACAAGGAATTTTGTATACTACATGTGATCGTTTTTCTTTAGGAATTTTGCTTTTGAGTTTTGTATAAATTTGTTTTTATCTGATTTAGAGGATGGTATGCAATTTGAATATTGTATGGTTTCATTATTTTTGTAATTTTTTCTCTTAGTACGGAAATGTGAGGAATTGAAATATATTTCTTTTGTGCGACAGGAAAATTAGTTGATGTTTGATTGTAAAATTTATGAGTTCGTTCTTTGATAATTTTATTTATTATATGATCAGGATAATCGTTTTGGATAAATATTATTTTTACTTTACTAAGAATTTCTGTACGGAATTTGGAAGATGTAAGCGCTATTGCTGTGTTTACTAAATTTTTTTCTATGCTTATTTTTTGTGACCGAGGATGTGAAGAATGAAAATTTATAAGTCTATCAGTTGATGTATTTTTTCTGAACCATTTTGTCTCAAGTTTGTTATTTTGTCGAATTATTGTCATGTCCATGAAATTAATTTGGTTATCTTTTTCTTCTTCTAAAGTGAATTGTAATTCGAAATTATAATTATTAAAACTATTTACAATTTTATTTATTTCTTTTGGGTCAGCTATTAACAAACAGTCGTCAACGAATCTCTTGTATAGTGTTATTGTGAAATTACCTTCACTTAAAATTTTTTCTTCGAGATGTTCCATAACGACTTGAGCTACTACACTCGAAATCGGACTACCCATTGCAACTCCGTCGATTTGTTGGTAAAATTGGTCTTGATATTGAAAGTAATTAGTGTTAAGTGAATAAAGTAAGGATTCGATACAGTCTTTTTTCGGTATCATTGTGAAATTTTGAAGTTGCGTCCATTTTTCTTTTATAATATCAGCTACGACCTTGTTTGGAATATTTGTATAAAGCGAAATTACGTCTAGGGAAAATAATTTATGAATTTCTGGGATCAAAATTTCGTTTGATTCTTTTTTTAGTTGTAGAGAATTTTTATATAAAACATGTTTTTGTTTGTTATATTTGAGATAATTTTTCAAGGTGTTTCGAAATATTGTAAAGAGGAGATGGGTTATAAGAAACTATAGAACGAAAAAGCATGTTTTCTTTATGAATTTTGGGAAGGCCGTATATTCTTGGAGGTATGCTGTTATGAATAATTAATTGTTTGTATAAATTGTCAGAAATGAAACTTTTGGATTTCCATTTTTTGACCAAATTGTTATTTTCTTTTTCAATACTGGCTGTTAGATCCTTTTCAATTTTTTTGTAAGTGTTAGTGTCTCCTAGGATTTCATTCATTTTTTCGATGTATTGTTCTTTATCGATAATTACAGTCTTATTTCCTTTGTCGACTTTCGTGACAATGATATTTGGATTTTCTTTTAAAAATTTTTTTGTATTTTGAAATTTTATTAAGAGATTTTTTGTTTTCGTTCTTTTGACTTTTTGTTTGATTTAGTGTCTAGTTATGTTTATATTGTGGGCAAGTTGAGCTCTGATCTTATTTTGTTCTTTAATTGGAATTTGTGGAATATCAGCTTCTATCTGAGAGATAATTTGTTTGACAGGTAGTTCTCTTTCGTTATGTATTTCTATAGCAAATTTTGGATCTAGATTGAGTATTTCTTTGACGTATTCTGGTAAAGTGATGTTGGTTGTATTCAGAAGATGATTAGTATTCTTTATGTTGACTTGTGTGGTTGGTATATATAACAAAATCAAGTGTGAACAGTGAACTGATTGCGATGACTGGAACTCTTAAGAATTTTTCCGAAAATTTCGAGAAATAAAAGCAAAACGAATTAAAGTAGAAAGATAAAAATTTTTGGGAAACTTTTGTTCATATTTGTTATATGAATAATTATTAATTTTCCATATTTTCATCGTGTTTCAACTCGTTATGGGATGAAAATCTTGTTGAAAACTCTGAGAAATCTCATCAATAAAATCAGAGCTCGTGGTACATTGAAAAAATCTTGCATAACCACTGAACATCAGAAATGCCTTCAAAATTCTTTTTTTTTTGTCGGAGAATTTTTACAAAAATTAACTCGAGATATTTCGGAAAATGAAGAAAATTTTAAAAGGAACTTTCAAAAACCACATTAAAATCATGAATTACTCTAAAAGATGCATTAGAAAATTCTATTTGCTTCTCTCTAAATTTCGTTTGTTCAGATTTGTTTTTCGGATGATTTTGGTGATTTCTTTGATCGTTTTCATCAAATTTTCTGCGCTTTCCTGATTGTTTAGCTTTTTATCATGATTTTTTCGGTTTTTGATTCAGTTTCTTGAGAATTCTTTCAGAGGTTGCTGAGAGGTTAGGTTCTGATTCATATCATGATGAATTTTATTTTGTTCTACAGGTAAATAAAACAAAATCATGTGTAAACGGTGACCTGATTGCGACGATTAGAACTTTTGAGAATTTTTCCAAGAATTTCAAGAAATAAATGCTAAACAAATTAGAGTAAAAAGTTTTTTGGGAAACTTTTGTTCATATTTGTTATATAAATAATAAATAATTTTTCTTCTTTTCATCATATTTTAACTCGTTATGTGATGAAAATCGTGTCGCAAATTCCAAGAAATCTCATGGATAACAGCAGAACTCGTGGTACATTGAAGACAATCTTGCATAACCACGCGACATCTGAAATGCCTCCAAATTTTTTTTATTTTTCAAAGAATTTTTACAGAAATCAACTTGAGATATTTTAGAAAATGAAGAAAATTTCAAAGAGAATTTCTAAAACCAAATAAAAATTATGAATTATTCTTTCTGATTTTGATGTGTTCCGGATAGTTTTGGTGATTTCATTAATCGTTTCCATCGAATTTTCAGTGTTTTTCTTTTTATAATAATTTTTTTTCCTGTTTTGATTCAGTTCCTTGAAAATTTTTGCAGAGGTTGCTAAGAGGTTAAGTTAGGTTAGGTTCTGATACTCATCATGATGAATAAAAATATTTTATTTTCTTCTACAGGTGAATAAAACAAAATCAAGTGTAAACGGCGAACTGATTGCGATGAGTCGCGCGTCCGACGAAGTCCACCGAGTGTTCGAGAAAAATCCGGAAAACGTTCGAATCGGGCAACTGGAACAGAACATCAAATTCCTCCAGGATCAGCATCAAATAATGCTCGGCGAGCTTCATGCGGAAATCGAACAACTCAGAAATAAAAATAGAGGTTTGTTTGAACCCGTCGCCTTCCATTCGATTCCATAACATTTTTTTCCTTTCAGAGTTGCAGTTTCAATTGATTTTTGATAAAAATCAACAGAATACTTCGCAAACCTCCTCGTCATCGACATCATCCGATGAAGAACATAAGGCACGTGCTCAATTTTTATATACAATTCCGATTATTAGTTTCTTTCATCGCAGATTTTCTCCAGCCCCGGTCAACCTCCGTTCACCCCGTCGCTGCACGTGGAACTACTGGAACGAATGATCGGCGACATGAAAATACAACAACAGGAAACCGACAGCAGAAATGTCTATTTATCAGCCATTGTAGATGAACAAAAAAAGTAAGTATTTTTACATATGTAACCTTAAATATTCATTTTTTCGTTCATTCAAGGAAACTGGAGCGCTACGAACGCGACCGCGAACGGGAACGAGAAAGAACAGCACAAACTGAACCTGAACTCCGAAGAAAAGTGGAAGATGCTGATGCCATTATTCGACGATTGCAACAAGAAAACAACGCGCTTCGCAAAGATTGTGCGGCTGCGACAGCAGCTGCAGCCTCGTCATCTGCTTCGCCGATGCACTACCACCAAAGGGAACCCTTCTCACATCGAGAAAACAACGGACATCAGCAGCAACAGCACCACCAAAAGGGTTCCCGAGGGAACAGAAGAAACAATTCCATGAATTACAGAAGTAATTGGTTTCCGCCGTTAAATTCGCAGAATTATTGGCCTGGCGGTGGCGGATCTGGAAATCGGGGAGGTCATCATGATAAACGCAACAACCCCCGAATGGAAAACTCGTTACCAAACGTTAATACTGGAGGTGGTGGTGGTGGTGGTGGAGGTCAACAGCACAACCAAAGCAGACGGGGCAACAATAACCACAACCACGATGGAGAGCTTGTTAGACATAAAAATAATCACAAAGGCGTTGATCGCTCGTAATAGTTTTCCATTGATATAACCCATTTGAATGATAATTATCCCGTTAATTACAGCACGTAAATTATTTTACTATCGACATTTTCTGTACGTGTCGGCGCTATCTTGTGAAAGGCAATTAGTGTTGGTTGTTCGATTCTTCAACTCCTAAAACGTGATCGGCTATAAGAAGACCCTTGAAATCTCGTAGATGGCGCTTTGGATTCGACTTGAAAAAATAATAATTGGCAGATTTAAGCGTAAATTTCTAATGTACTATTTAACAAAAACCTTTCGATGTACGTTAGGGCATAGTTCATGACTGTGATGTTTATAAATTTAGAATCTGATTTCACTTCAAAAATTTAAATAAAGTTGTAAGTAAGCATGGTTCGAGTTGTTTTACTGGTGCTGATTTTTGGAAAAACAAACAGCGACAACCGTGCCTGGTGGGATATCCATGAGTACTGCCAGTCTCTACGTATGAGTATGCGCAAACTTTAGGGCTTCAAGAATACATAAACTGCTCACCTGACGCTGCAGAGACTCTAGTGTCATCGGCCAATAAAATGGTTTGGAATCAGTCCCAGAAAACTTGGTAAATCATTAATGAAAACTAACAACAGAAAAGGACCCAAGACGGATCCTTGCGGAACGCCAACCTTAACTGGCTCCGTTGAAGCTGGTCTTCAACCCTCAATTTTCCGAGTAAGATCTCATGAGACACACAGTCAAAGGTCTTTGACAAAACAGCGTCTACGACAGCTTCCCCTCCTGAAACCACTTCAGAGTGTGTTCAAAAAAACAAAGCACTGCTCTTAATGTGCTTTTCCTCTTCTAAAACGAAACTGAGCAGATGTGATGAAGTTGCTCTCTTCGAAGTAAAGAGACAGCTGTGAGTAAAATAACTTTTCAAAAACCTTTGATATGACAGGTACTAACGATATCGGCCCATGATATTTCGGTTTCCTCTTTCCGACAGAGGAACTACCTTAGAGACCTTCAAACAATCAATTGTCAAAATTTAAATTTATTCATTATTTAACATTATAAAAATTTGCTAAGTACATAAAAAATTTCATCTAGAGGCTTGTTTTTCGGGAAAGTTCCCATGATTAATGTTGCGTTTCCAATTTGGATTGCAATTCCAATCCGCTGCATCAAGAAACAAGTTGCTCTGCTGTTCGTTGACTTACCAATTTTCCTAACTTTTCAATAAAATCTAATGCCTGATCACACCAAGGACCAAAGATCTCGATGGCGAATGGAACAAAGATCAGATTTTGTTCAATTAGGGACCTGTATTTTGGAATTTTGGCTTTTGCTGCTTCTTCTGCAACTTTGCCAGCACCACTACAAGATGATCTTAAATGTGAAGTGGCAACTGTGTCTGAACAGGTCGCATCTCAAGTGAGACATTGTGCTGTAGTCCAGGGTATTCCATCTGCACGTAAGTTGTTCTCTGGTGACAAGCCAGTAGGTTCTAGTCTGGCGGGGATTTTAACAGAGAAGAGAGCTCGTAAAATAATGTTGTTAATCTCTTGGTGTCGTGGGTAACGGCCTAGGCTTTTCGAGCAACTTAATCCATGTCTTCCGTATTCGTTAACTACAGTGCCACATTCACAACATAAATGTTTTTCGCAAATCTTCAGGCTAAGGCGTAGACCGATTGCTATTCTAAAGGTGTTATTATCTAGGAGAGTACCTAAGCATCTAGAGGGTAACGCGTGTAACGAAGACTTAGAATCTTTCCTTTCCAGAGCTTTCGCGATAGCAACTTCCACGTCCGATTTCATTGGAGAGTTCGATATGATATGATCGATTACAATTTTATACCAATTTTCTTGGAGAGCGACAAGTTTGGGTACAATCTTGAAGGTGTTAGACCAGTCTTCTAACTACATGCGCAGACATTGGTTCATCTGAAGTAAAGTTTAACATCAAATTGACGAGCTAAGCATTTACATGTGCTGAAGATAAAAAAGCTGGAAGATCTGAGAGTTTTCGAACTCCAATCCCTCCATAATTGATCGGTAATGTTGCCTGAAGGTATGATTTTGTTGAGAAAGACGAGTTGAAAAGAAATTCCAAAGCATTTTTAACGTGGATATCAAAAGTGTTTACTAATTCTGGGTATTTCCATACTGGAGTGGTTCGTAAAATATAAACCAGCCTTGGAACAGCGAAACAATTTCTAAGCAGGAAATAGCTGATATGATGCTTCTTGAGCTCCTTGAGCCGAGTTAGTAATAACTTAACATTCTCTATCTTTTTCAGGAAAACTTGTGAAATACAATTATCCGAAATTCGGGCTCCTAACAAGGTTAAGTGCTTAACCCATTTGATTCCAGGAGATAGTTCTTCAAATTTTTGTTTAAGATCTTCGCAAATTGACGTGCAACAAAATATCTCGCATTTGCTTGGATTTGCGTTTAGTCCAATATTTTTGCAGTTTTTAATCAATTTACTGAAGTCTTGCAATACTGTTGCTGCATTTCCTGCTAACAACCCGTCATCCAGGTAAAACATCTCAACTTCCGAAGCAAAAGTTGTTATGCATTCTTGTACAGCGAGACAGAATAATAACGGTCCAGCCGGATCACCTTGTTGAATAGAGTCTGATGCTATCCTCCATTTGTTAAAAAATATCGTAGTCGAACTGGAATGAGCTTGCCAAAAAAATGCCGTTAGAGATGGGCATTTCGTTTTAACGCTGTTCAAAAAGGCATTCCTAGAGGCGCTACTAAACGCGTTTTGAAAGTCTATCTTCAGAACAATGTCCAGGATGAAATTCAGGGAAACTTGTGATTCACATTTCAGACAGAACAAATATCTATCTCTGAGGAATCTCTATAGGTTTGTTCCAAATAGCGTTGTCGCCGTCAATGTACTGTTACGATTCTGCGCTGTTCACAAAATGTGCCTCATTTTATAAACAGCGCAGAATCGTGACGATTCGATGATAATCCACAAGGCGAGTTTGAAAAACCTCATATGTTCTAATGCCTAATATTTATGCGCAAACATAAGGAATATTTTTGTGGTTTCTGGAGCTCTGACAAACATAAGGGCTCAATAAGATCAATACACGAAGCGAAATTTCGTCAATAAGATCAAACGAATCAATTGAAGTTTGACTAATTCCTCAACTTAATTAAATTTTTCCAGAGACTTCAGAAAATTTTAATGCCCATTGTTCAATAAAAAAAATAACTGATTGAGTTTTTTGAAAATTCCATTCAATCTTTCAAAATATGAAAATTATGTGCATATTCTCATTTAACTTCACGTAGAACTTTAAAAAATTTCAGAACAATTTGAATTTCCTTCTGTTCTATCCGCGCAGAAATTCAGGGCCGGATCTACAATTTTTAGCAGGGGGGCAAAGTACTCATGTGCCGCCCTCCCCCTTAGAGAAAAAAGACTGGTTGATTCAGGGCGGGTATCTCATTCTATCACTATCACCGGAATTGAATCAGATACGTTCAATAATGTTTGGAGGGGGACACATTTTGAAATACACTAGAGTCTGTGAAAAGCAACCCCTCACGAGGGGGCGCCTCAACCGCATGATCTTGAATAGGTAATAGGGGTCGAATGATACATCATTTTGAAGACCTTGTAACTCTCTTTTCAATAATGTTTATTTTGATTTCCTGAAATCAAAATTGTTTGAATAAAACGAATTTTCTTCATGGTATACTCATTTTGAAATCGAGCGAAAAAATTCAAAGCCATCCAACTCAAACGTTCGAATTATCCTCCATTCACTCCCATACAGTGAAACAAACGCGATCCAAACATTCTGCGTACTTTTTTCTTTTGCTGGGAAACCATATGATATTTCTATTGTTGAACTTCATCTGAATTTATTAAGGACAACTTCGGTATCTTTTCCTAGCCAGGTGAGTATTAAATTTGGTCTTCAGCAATACTGCTTAAGTGAGTGAGAATGGTTTGTTCAATTCAAAAACGAGTAGAACTAATCGAGTTGTATTACTCGAATGAGAAAAATGCAAGAATTTTCAAGGAAAATAATCCGGGACATTCTGTTGCTTGTGGAAAAGTTTCGAGAAACTGGTTCAGTTCAGAGTAAGAAGCACCAACAATGAAGCTATTGAAATTGCTATTCTGGGACAAGTAGCTTTAATGCTAATCACTCAGTCACTGAGAAAAATATGTGCAGCTTCTGGAGTGAGCCAATCATCAGTTTCAAGGACTCTCCACAAATTCAAGTTTCATCTTTACCAACTACATTTTGTGCAGGAATTGAACGATGATGATCCAGATAGACGTCTTCAATTCTGTGAAAAAATGACAGATCATCTGAATCTCAACCCACAACTTCTTAACAGCATTTGGTTTTCGGATGAGTGTACATTCTCGTTCAATGGTCATGTGAACCGTCACAACTTTCTGTATTGGAGTGACGTTAATCCCTATTTGACGAGGGAAGGACATTCTCAACGTCCAAAAAAACTGAATGTTTGGGCTGGAATTCTTGGAGATCATATTATCGGTCCACTTCTTCTTCCGCAAATCTTGAATGGTAAAGTTTGTCTAGAATTTCTTCAAAACTCAATCTACCCAAGAATTTTGGAAATAATCCTAAATGATGAGGATCTGATTGAAGATTCTTTAAACAAGATGGAGCACCTGCTCCTTATTCAGCACCAGTTCGATTCTTTTTGAACGAATATGTTCCAGAACGTTGAATAGGCCGCAAAGGTCCAATAGAATGGCCTGCAAGGTCTCCGGATTTGACACCTCTTGATTTTTTCCTATAGTGATACTTGAAATATGAAGTGTTTCAAACTAAGCTAAATAGCTTAGACAACTTGCAGTAGAGAAGTGTCGCAAAGTGTAATCAGTTAACACCAGAAGTCTTTCGAGATGTTCGCAGAATGATTGAATCGCGTTTGTTTTGTTGTATGGAACTGAATGGAGAACAATTCGAACATTTGATTTGATTGGCTTTGAATTTCATTGCTCGATTTCGAGAAAAGAACATCATAAAGAAAATCCGTTTTATTCCAACATTTTCAATTCAAGGAAATCAAAATTCACATTATTGAGAAGAGAATTCTGAGATCTTCAAAATGATCTGTCACTCGACCCCTATTCCCTATTCAAATTCATGGGGTTGAAGCTCCCCCCTCCCCCCGGTAAAGGGTTGCTTTTCTCAGACTCAAGATTATCTCCAAATGTGTCTCCCTCCAAACTGTATTGAATTCCGGTGATAGTGATAGAATGAGAAATATCAAGGGTGGTACCTTTTCATTGGAGCATACTGTATATATCTAACAATTGATTCATGGCAGATAATCACTTCTTAATGAAGCCAGAATTATAATAGTGAACATAATAAGTGATAATATTCTTCTTTCGCAAAAACATTTTGGGATTCGTATTAAGACATCTTCCTAGAATATAGGAAGCATTGTTCCTGTAAACCATACCATACATTCGCTTTATCAAAATGAAATCAATCACTATGAGGACGTACCAACGTGAGGCTGTGTTAAATCAGAACACTTGACCAAAGCGTGGAACAAAAATTCAAAGGAATATTATTCAACGGAATGAGTTGTCAATCATCATTAATGAAGTGAAGAAAGAATCGATAATAATATTTATTTTGATGTCAGATTTAGACGTTGTCAACTTAAACAACTGGTCCATTGCCGCCCCCTATATCTTAGCGCCCGGGGCAAATGCCCCCGCATGCCCCCCCATAGATCCGGCTCTGCGCAGAATATTCAGTCGTTTTTGCCATAAATGTGTATTGTTGGTTGCATGTTATTTTGACAACCGCATTCGTAGTCTTTGTTCCCAAATGACCTACTGTCAAGGCAGTAGACCGTTTGGTCGTGCCCGGATTTCGAAATCACTCGTTGATGTTTTTGCCACCACGGTTTTTGCCATATGTCAATTGACGTCGTCGACTTTGTATATGCGAAATTTCTCGTGTTGCTAAGTAAATCCGTTTGAATATTTCCTTGCGGAGCGATTAATTCTTATTGAGGCTATGGCCGAAAAAAGGCGCGGCAAGAAACGTAAAGAGGTAAGTCGGTCGTTCCAACAAATTCCTATTGTTAGATAAATAAATATTCAATTTAATTAGGCTGTCATTCAGTTTTGCTGAATATTCAATTGACGATGACGGTTTTTTTTTTAGGAATTCGTACCTCGCGGCGAAGAAATCGTCGAAAAACCAGCCAAAGAAGAGTTTGTCATCGCGAAATGGATGAGGAAAAATGTTCCCATAAAAAAAACAAAATTCCTCAACCACAACGTTGAATACTTTACAGGTAGGTTGCGTTTGTAGTTACGCGAATTACAATGTGATGACAAACTAACCTTTTGTTTGTGAAGATTAAGGAAACATAAAATTTAAGTTTACTGTATTCATAAAAGTTTTCAAGGTCATTCGTTTTATTAGGACGTAAAGCTGTGGATGCCCTTCTGGAGTCCAAATGGGGTCAAGGCGAGGATCCTTTTTTCAAGTCCCGAGAGGACGTGCTTGATTACCTGCACACTATGCTTGAGCACAAATTCTATCACCGAGCCCGCAAGGTGCCTGTGTCCGAACAGGAACTCAAAGCCCGAAAGAAGGACAAGAAAAAAGAAAACTCCGATTCGGCCGCTGAAGATAAAGAGAAAGAAAAAGTGACCGACGCTGAGAGCAGCGTTGTTGAAGGGAAACCGGATCAACAAGTAACCCCACAATTATTCACGAATGCATTGATACGGACGTTCGATTTCAGACTGACAAGGAAAAGGAAAAACGTAAGAAAAAAATTCGATTGGAGATGCACAACGATCAACGGTTCGTTGACAGTTTGGACGCGTACGTATGGATCTACGATCCGATTCCATTTTATTATTGGATAATGGGGACGTTGTTCGTTCTGGGAGCGATCGGTATCTGCCTGTTTCCGTTGTGGCCGCCATCCGTACGTTTGGGCGTATATTATTTGAGTGTCGCCGCTGCCGGTCTGCTCGTTTCGATCATCGTTCTCGCCGTACTTCGGGTTATTATTTTCTCGTTGATTTGGGTGTTGACACTTGGTACACATCACTTATGGATACTGCCGAATCTTACTGAAGACGTTGGATTTTTCGCTTCGTTCTGGCCTTTGTATAACGTAAGCGTCCAATTTTTATCAACTTAGATTTTAAATTATGTAACTGTTTCAGTACGAGTACAAAGGTAGTCAAACAAACGAAAAGGACAAGGCGAAAAAGAAGAAGAAAAAGAAAGATTCAGATGCCGAAGATAATGGAGACGATAAAGTGGAATTAATCGAGACGGTGGAAACTACAGATGACAAAAGGTTTAATTCTTTCCGAACCGATAAGATCTTGAATTATTTTTTTATGCAGGGAGACTAAGGAAGCGGAAGGTGATAACGCAGAGGTTGTAAGCAATAAGTCAGAAAGTGAAAGCGAATCAAGTCAGCGATCAAGTACTGACAAAGATTTCGAAATGGTATATCAACATGAAATAGAATCTTAATCCCCCACCTATAGTTATTTATAGTAAAGGCAAGAGTAAAGCTTCAAATAAAAAAAGCACTCCAGTCGTAACATTTTGGTAATTTAATTTAAGTAAGATGAATTCTGATATAAACACTAAGTGGATTGGTTTGTAAATATTTCCACCTATTTATTCCGATGATCGATTATTTATATTCCACTGCATTCATGTTCCTTATTATTTCAGATCTTTAAAATAATCGAATCTTGAATTATTTCAATAACAAATTGTTGGTGCTACGAATAATTGGTCTATTTTGCTGGAAGTATTGAATAAAATGGCATTTAATCAGATCAAGTTTTTGGTCTTTCGTATAATCTTCTGGATTGTACATACATAAATAAAATAATATCGTAACGTTTAATCGATTTCTCCTAAATAAATTTGTTTATCGCTACTACCGGAAACGACAATCGGTTCGTTCGGATGGAAGTCCACGTCGTTTACGCTACCGTTGTGTCCGGGAAGCTTGTACAATACTCTTCGGGAAGTGGTGTCCCATATGTAAACGAAACGGTCCGCGGAACCGGCCGATACTTTACTGCCGTCTTTGGACCAGGAACATTTTAGCAAGTTCTTCTCGAAATTGTGTTGGTGTCCTGTGAACACCTTGACGCATCTTTCGGCGGGGGCGTACGGTCTTATGTCCCAAATTCTTAGGGTGTTGTCCATTGAATTCGATAACAGATAAGAACCGTCGGGGCTGAGTGACAACCCGGTTATTGTATCCGTGTGTCCTTTCATTGTGTAAAGTATTTCGTTTTTCCGCAAATCCCACACTTTAACGTCGTTATCGAGGCCTCCACTGAATACTTGCTCGGCTGTGTCATTGAAGGAGACTGAGGTTACTTGATAAACAGCGTTCATATTGGAAACGCTGATTTTTTTACGAGCGTCCCAAAGTTTTATCATATTATCGTCACTTCCTGATACTAAAGTTACGGGACCTCTCCTATTAACTAAAAATATTTTTATTATTACTTTATAATTATTTATCATTACATACCATGTAGACTATTAACAAAAGTCGTATGTCCTTTATATTTCTTAATTCGTTGTCCCGTGGGGACATCCCAGAGACCCAAAGTATGATCTGTACTCGATGTATAAATATTCATTCCATCTGTAGAAAAGTGAAGCTCGGTCACGGCTCCAGTGTGGCCGTACATCATCGAAATATTCTCACATTCACCATAAACACTCCACATGACTGAAATTTACAATACTTAGGTCACTTTACCAAAAATAAATTAAAACTAACAAATTTTTCTATCAAATCCAGACGATGCTAGATATTGTCCTTCGGGGTGGAATTTAATTGTGAATATTTCTCCCTCGTGGCCTTCCAATAACATAATCGGGGAGAAAAGGTTCGAAGTTCTCGCAGGAGCCTAGCAAAACAAAAAAAAATAGCATGGGCTCAGAATAACTTGTAAGCTAAACTTACGGCTTGTAGAACGCTTTTGTTTTTGTTTGTATTAGCAACCTCATTTCGGTTCTTTTTAGCTGCCGGTACCAGAGCATTGTGGTCCGAAGCTTTTCTTTTAGTTTCTTGTACCATTTTCACGATATTCTTAACTTGAAGGAAAACAATTTGACTCCTAATCCTAACCTCATTTACATAGAACAAAATGTTCTGTTTGCTGTGTCATTGACATTTTACTCTTTTATGTCACTATGTCTGCTAGTGACGCAGATTTCTAGTAGAGACCATCAATAATCGTGACAGTTGCGTATAGAGGTCAGGTTTGACGCGTGACGTGACGCAGAACGCTGACGTGTGAAATTCATTGTCGAGTAATGCAAAAAAGCGAGTGTTAAATGTGCATTCGCCGATGCTGTTTTTGTCGAAATTTATCGAAAGTGTTGTTTGTTATCCGACAAACAGATTGGGCCAAGAATCCCGATTCATTTAGGTTATCGTTTTAACCTAATTCCGTGAGGACATATCATCAGGTGATCTCGATCGCACGCTTGCGCCCACTTTACCGCTAAGATCATGTCGCGAGTTACCGCGATGTCGGTGATTCATTCGGTGGAAGTCGACGAGCGTGTTAGGTTATGCGGCACGGAAAAATGCCGTCCGAAAAAATAGAGAAAAGTTCGAACCTTATGTTAAAACAGTTCAAAACGATGGATGTGGATATACCGCAAACGCATTCCCAGGCCGAGCTGTTGTCTACTGAAACGGAAGTTTTTCAAGACGGTGAAAAAAACAGACAAATCAGCGATTGCCACTCGAAAACTTTAAAAGACGTTACGGCCCGCGAGTGGATCGCTATTTTCATCTTGTGTTTCGTTAATCTCATCAATTACATGGACAGATTCACCATAGCCGGTAAGTTATATCGTCGATTGCGGTAACGGGAAAAAAACGGCTAATCGAATTATTTCGAATGGGAATTATATTATCATACCTCATGCCGAAGCGAACGAACGGGAAAAATGTTATTTCGAAATGAACGTCGATGTTGTAGAAAGTTAACACATGTCCAATATCCATTATATAATTAACATAGAACCTATGTATTAGATGTTTCATTGATTGTGATAAATTAACATACGTGTTCATTGACTCGCCGCATCGCCGCGATTGGCGTGGCGCGATAAATACCTCGATCCCATTGGCCGATCGACAGTTTTATTAGAGTCAAAAAAAGTATATAAGTAGCATGTCTGGAATGAAAGCACGTTTCCATACATGCGCTCCAATTCCATCAACGCTGTTAGCGTGCTTCGCGAAGAAGATCCAGGTGTGACATAATAGAAAACGGTAAACAATCGGGTCTCCAAAAGTCGCGTGAGAATCGTCGACCAATAGTCGGGCTCGAAAGGCGATAATATTAATAACGTAAACTTGAGACGACTTAAAGTCGAACATACTCGTTACGTTACCTTAATATCGTGCGAACTCTTTAATTAAGGGAACGTTGCTTTAGCGTATCTTCAATTAAAAACGACGATCATGTTCGCAAACAAAAATCGTTGAATCAAGGCCAGGATGAACAGAACTCGGTACAATATAACCATCACTTTTCAGATTAAAAATAAATAATCGGATAAGTTTAGTAAGCGTGGTTGAAAAATTATAAATTAGTGTGCTTAACGAAGGAAATGTCGATTTCAGCACAAAAATAATGGAAACTGTTCAGTATTTTAGGTCGATGAGGTGAGAATAAAAGGGATTTCCAAAAGCAAAATGCAACTCGAAAACCTCATCTCTTTTAACCCTGCAATCTCATCTTCACGCTCCCCTGATTTGAACCCTATAGTCCGTGGAAAAACTTTCGATGTCTTCACGAATGGGTGCTGTTGAGTGTAGAAACATTTTTATTACTTCAAGTTTTAATTTGATTTCACAATTAATATTCTTTTTTCCACATCAAAATCGATTTGTTATAGCATAATTGCGATGAATTCGATATCCAGGTTACTAATGGAACGCTTGAAAAAAAATTAATTTCACTTTTTTTCATGTATAACATCAATTTTTCTCTTCCAAACCAACAAATTTGGTTTGGTAAAATTTGCCCAACAAGTTCGGTTTGCAAAATTTTTTGGAAGCCTTAAATATTTTCTTGCAATTATCACTAACAGCATATAAGTGAAAACGATTGTTTTTTTTTTAATCGATGGTGATTTACATGATTGTGAATTACAAAATTGTGTTTTTTTATCAATGATCTGTATTTCCTGTTATTTGTATAAATAGACGCTTTTTTTTAATTGGCGATATGCGACGGACTTCTACTCTACTCAAGAGATTTCCTGGAAATTTGTGTAACAACAAATTTTGTTAAAATGATATATTAGGTTTGTTCCAACTGGCGCTGTGAACCGTCGATGTACTGTCTGGATTCTGCGCTGTTCATAAAAAGCACTTTATTTTATGAACAGCGCAGAATCGTGACGGTACAGAAATAGTTCACAACAGATCTATTAATTCAAGCTGAAAACGTTTAGCTTTGCATAAGGACGATGCAAGGCTGAGACTGTGTGTTCGTAAGACTGGTCATGCTATGAAATTTGAAGATGTCACGATTCTAGAAAAAGAAGATGAATATAAGAAGAGACTTTTCCTCGAGATGTATCACATAGATCAACCCAAACTGTTAGTAAGAAGACCGACACAAATAGTCTCAGCAACATCTACAGTTTTCTTCTGAAATGCGACAAGAGTAGTCTTGGACTAAATCGAATTGTTTTTTCCAGTTGGTTTTGTTTGATAATTTTGTAGTTAGCTTTCAAATGTTATCAATTTTCATTTGTAAATGAAATGAGTTGTACAAAAAAAGTGATTCTTAATTACTGGTCGAATACCCGACATCATCAGTCAGATGGAAACTGACTGTTGGAAACTGAAGATCGAAGGGTCGAAAAAAACAAAGTATCTGATTTTACGAAAATGCTTTTCCGTTTCTCACATTATTTCGACCATTTGATTTACAACCTTGCGGTTTTTCTTAAATTGAAGACGGCGGTAATCGTTGACTCTTCTTGATATTGGAAAGACCAGTTTCGTCACATAAAAGTGCATACTTTGAGTAAGATCCAGCGAAAATTACCATCCAATTGATTATATTTATCAGACGCAACAGTTGATCTTGAACTTCATTTGAACGCATTGATAAATACCAATAATAAAGTTATCAAGTAGGATGTTGTGGAATGATATTTATTTTAATTTATTTTCTCGAAGATATTTATATTTATATTGATTACAAAATTTGTTATATTTCTGAAATTTGCGCACCCCCTAGTTATTTAATTATTAAATATACTTGTTGTATATTTCTAATGGATACACCAAAAAAATTTCGGTCACAGATATATTCACACGCTCAGGATAATTTTTGGGTAACCAACACAGATATACGTTTTTTCAAATATATTCCACCGCCAACCATTACCAGATTTTTTTTAAATCTCGGAAACCGCTCCAATGATTTCGATTTTATTCAGCATGCGGAATACTGACAATTGCCGAAGAGTTGCGCCATCTCGTAAATTTTTTTCGTAATGTTTTTTATAAAGTGGAATTCTGTAATTTTCTAGAATTCGAGAAAGTGTTGTTACTGCATAAATTCGTTAAAAAAATAGTTTTTTGCAGCATCATCAAGCACGTCTTCATCATCAATACATTTTCATATGTCGAAGTTTAGATCCCAAGTGGGCCGCAAATTGGTGACCCCTCAACAAGTCCCAGACCGGTCTTATGTTGTTACGACGATGTAGTGGATTGTATTAATATTGTTCTAATGAATTCACCGGATCTTGAATGGCAATTGAGAAGAATAAAATAGTTGAGATCTGGTGTAACACGTCTTTACTATAAGGTGGCTAGTGACAAGGAGAACGATGTTTAGCTTGTTTGAACCCAACCTACGGGGTGCGTTTCATGTTGCCTACTTCTGTCTAGGGTAACCTCTAGAACAGTAGTAGCTAACTTTAAACATTCAACTATTGAACACATGTCATTATGAGAAAGTGAAATGAAAACATCATAAATAGGGTAGTTCTGCAAAAAATCCCTACAAATATGAAGTCGCAAAACATTTTCAAGACATAGAAGCTTTTCAGTTATTAGGATTTTTCGAAAGATCAAAGAGATAATCGAGAGGAGTTGCTGCAGTTGATATTAATATTGAAGAGTTTTTGATGCATGGATTTTCTTTGTTTACATTTTTTCATTTGCTATATTTTCAAAATATTAAATTAATATAAGCAAATTTGCAATTAGTTATCCTTGAAATATAATAGAATACCTACTATAAAAAAATGTAGGAATTCAATATTCCTCGATTATCTCTGAAAATGGATACGAATTCAGATCATTATATGTTATCGCGACAGTAATATTTTTCAATTCACTTTAGCAAGCTCGGTGACCGATTAGACTATTCGAGGAAATATCTGTGTAATAATGGAATATCGATATTTTGAAACTCCAGTCATTCCAACGATGACCCGATAGCAGCAATCAAAGATATGGTAAATGTTTGCTGCTATCGTTATTGTGCGAAACAGACGGAACAACGGGTGAAATGTTGAAATATGATTATGTAAATTGCTCTTTTCACGATTACGAGAGCATCCTTTTTGGTACAAATCTTTCGTTTGATTGGTTTTCCATTTATTACGGCCTTGTAATTCTGCGATATATTCTTTGGTCCACCTTCCCCAGAAATGTTGAGTCATTTTTTGCACCCTTTCGTAGTGACTTAACCGATTTGGCGACGTCATGGTGAGATCGGCTTCTGGATAGGACGTCATAGCACGTCCAATGAGAAAGTGTGCGGGGGTTAAAGGAGAAAAATCATTGGGATCTGTGGATAAGGAAGACAATGGCCGTGAATTCAAAATGGCTTCCACCTGGGTTAAAAATGTATACAGTTGATCGTACGATAAATGTGAGTCTCAACGATTCTGTGAATATGATTTTTCACCGATTTTACCCCAGCTTCCCATAGACCTCCGAAGTGAGGCGAACGTGGAGGGATAAAATGCCAATGAATACCCCGTGTGGTGTTAAACTCCTGAATATTTTTGACACTTGTGTCATCGTTCAGAAATGACTTTAACTCTGACGCAGCTCCAACAAAATTTGTTCCATTGTCGGAATAAATATTTCTCCGTTTTGCCTCTACGGGAAATGAATCTCTTCAATGCAGCTAAGAATGATTCTGTAGTCAATGAAGATACCAACTCTAGATGAATTGCCTTCGCAACGAAACATATGAACAAACAGATATACGATTTTATGTATTTTGTGTTTCTAATTAAACTAGCCTTGATTAAATAAGGTCCTGCATAGTCTACCCCACAGTTGTAAAATGGGGTGCAGGGTTAACCCTTCCTGATGGTAAGGATCCCATAATTGGATTAACAGTTCTTGGTTGCGCTCTAAAACATATTACGCACTGTCGCACGATTTTCCTTGACAGATTACGACCTGATATTGGCCAAAATTGTTCACGTAATGATGACAATAGCATGGTTGGCCCGCAATGTAAGTAGGTCCAGATGATATTGCCTCGCGATTAACTGACTTAAATGATGGGAAGAGTCTAAAAGTATGGGTACTTTTTGTTATAATTATACATGGATTTATTGATCCTGCCACCTACTCTTAGTAAACCATGTTCATCCAGAATGGATTTAACGATAAAATTTTGCTTTTTTATGTAAACCTTCCACATTTTTAAACGTTCGATATCTGATGTAAAAGATTGATTTTGTGCACCTTTAATCAGAAAAATTGATGATATTTCTATTTCTCCAACCGTTAGTGGACCAATCGTTCTACCTTTACCTTTAATGTTATTTAAAATCTGAAACAATACGCAAAGACTCGTTGCAGCTTGCGGTAAGAAGAGTAATTTAAAAATTCAAAAAATTGTTACTTGTTTGCAATAAAACAAATTTATTAGATCGTTTTCGAGATCTGTCGGCTCTATATCAAGACATATTTGGAAGCGTACAGTTTTCGTTGAGCCAATGCGGTCCATGCCACCATAATTTTGATTTCATTATCTTGTTTGGCTCTAAACCGCGAGAAATTAAATCTGCGGGGTTTTATTTTCATGGGTGGATACATGAATCCAATTCTTTGATCTTGTAATTCGTTGAATTTCTGTAACTCTATTAGCTACAAAGGTTTTCCTGGATTCTTTAATGATTGCATGATGAGGCAAGTAGTATGTATTTCTACCAACTTTCGTTTCGTCGATTTTACTCATATGTCCCAAAGATTCATACTCTTCGATAAATTTAGTATATTCAGATTTGAGTAAATAATTACAGTTCAATTTCCTTTCAAGAGCGAGTAGCCTTGATAATGCAATATCACGTGATTCACCAAGCATTGTGGTTGGTTTTGAATGGAATGGACACTACAAATCTACCTTGTGTGTTGACTACTGTAGACTGAACGAAGTGTTGTTCACAAAATTCTTCTTCTTGATTGTAACTAATGGAATTAGGTGTAACAAAATTTTCAATTTCCCAAAATCTTTTTATCTCCTTATCAATTTGATTGCAAAATGTGTTCGTATTTGACGATATAAATGTATTTGTATTAGAACTTAACGATCCACCTAGTATCCATCCTAACAATGTTTTCTGGAGAACCGGTTTTTTATTACCTAAATGAATAGTGCCATTGCAGTGTATTTCCCAAAATATTTCAGCATTCAATAGTAAATCTATTGTATTTGTTTTATGGAAGTCTTTGTCGGCTAGTTTTATATTACTGGGGATGTTTAAGTACGTCCGGTTTAAGGGTTCGTTTGGTACCGAACCTGTTATCTTGTCAAGAACCAGACAATTTATGGTTGTTCTATAGTTACTACTTTGAGATTGTAAAGTAACGGTAGATTTGAACTTAATCATTGAACTTGTTTCATTGATCCCTTTGACGGAAATATCGATTTCATGCATTGGCGCATTCAATTTTTTACATAGATCCGTAGTGATAAAATTTGATTGAGATCCCATATCTAAAAGGGCTCTCGCAATAACTGATTTACCATTATAGACTACTTTAACCTTTGCCGTTGATAATAACACTTGATGAGAAGCTGGCATTTTCGAATGATTGCAATTAGTTGCTTCAGTGACGCTAGTAGTCGGTTGCTCAGTTTCTACTTGATAGTCTCGATTTAAATGCAACAATGAATTGTGCCTTTTCGCTTAATATCTACAATTATGTTTGGAAGAACAGTTTTGACAGAATGACCCTTTCGTAAACAATTAATGCATAAATGAAATTCTTTTGCCTTTGCTATCCGGGCATTTATATCTAGATCTAAAAATGTGGTACAATAATAAATTAAATGGTTACCTGTACATATTGGGCATTTGTCTAACGATTGTTTAGTATGTTGAAAGGAATTTGATTTTGAAGAATGAGTCACGAATGATTTGATAGTTTTTGAGGATCGGTTTTCTGACGATTATTACATCTATTGATTCCAGCAATTTGCATTGCCCATTCAGAAAGGCTACAAAATCTGCGATATAGGCGTTGCTATTGTTTAACGATTCCCAGTCTCTCGATGTTGTTTGATCAATTTTGATTTTATTATGCAAATAATTAAGTTATTATATAACTCTTCGGGGTTTGCTGCGCTTTCCAGTGATTTAGTAATGCGTGAAACATTATCCGTTAACTCACGAAGAGAAGAAAATGATTCTTTGTTTATTTTTGAATATTCCATAATGATTGAAATAAATTTTGGATTAACTGGTTTTGTTGTCGAACCGTTCTTTTAATAATGCTATAGCAATATTGTAATTTTCATCTGAAATCGGCAGATGTTCGATTATTTTACTAGCACCACCTTTAAGACATGATTTTAAATAATAGAATTTCTCGACTGTGGAAATGTGTTGTTTCTCATGAACTAATGAATTAAATGAATTGAAAAATGATGTCCATTGGTCATATGCTCCATTAAACTTAGGCAATTCGATCGTCGGGAGTTTGATACTACTACTATTCGCTGTTTGATATGAATCGTTTTTATTTGAGATATGGAATTACTTTGACAAATTCAGAAATTTATCCAGAAAATTTTTAAATGTTGAAATATGATTATGTAAATTGCTCTTTATGAAGAAAGGAGTAGCAAGAGTGATTCCAAAACCTACAAAGTGCATGGTAATGTTTTTAGTAGACATAGAGCGCTTGAGAGAACAGAAGAATTTGTAATGGACAATGTACCTTCACTCGGGGATCAGACTTTCCGATGAAGAGCATCTGACTGCGAAACGCCTCTATTGATTGAGAAAAAGCATATGATTCGGTCGATGGAGAGGAGTTGTGGTAGACCCTGGGCGAGTTCGACGTTGGAAGCTGAGTTTAAGCGAATATTTTTGAAACCAAACGGGGGGTGAGGCAAGGATGTGTCATGTCCCTCCGGTTTTTCCGTAGCTTCTCGAACAAATGTATTAGGACAGATGTTATATGTGGGTGATGCTGTTTTAACGACGTCGAGCGTAAATGGGTTACAACGAGCGTTGACATGAATAAATGAATCTTGCGTATACGACTGAATTTGAAAGTGAATGCAAGCAAGACCAAAGTAATTGTGTTTTATAGAGATCGATGATCGTCAGGTCATGCTAGGTGGTTAGGAATAAATTTAATAACGCATTTTCTTATTTCAATGGGGTTGCTTAACACTTTCGTGGAAGCAGAGAAACAATTAAAAATAATATAGCCTGAAGCGAATAGATTAAGTAAGAGGAATAATCTTCGAAGGAATTTTTTGTATAAATTTAAATTGGCCAATTATTTAGTTTATGGCACCTATCGCTCCTGTAATAATCGTTCAACATTTGGATTCCGTAGCAATATTATGTGCGTTTAAGTTTGGTAATGGGTATTGTCTAAAAATATACACAGCAAATATGCACAGTTTTTATTTTTGTCCGAAATCTGTATGGTTAATCGGAAATTCGAATCGCATAAGTTCGGATAATTTTTACATAATTGCATGTTGACAAGACATTTTCATCCCATCTATCTTTATACATAATCACTGTCTTTATTAACGACCTTGGGTGATATTTTCGACCATAGAATAGCTAATAACCATGAAAATAATCACCATAATAATTTAGAGGTAGCAAATTGAAGCGATCCTGAATTGAACGGTCAGATATCGCGTCTCAGCGATAACCCGATAACATTTAACATGCACATGGGAAATTCGATATTTTATTTACACTTATTTATCTTATTTTACGCTGGTTCATCGTTTGATGAATGAATTCCACGACGCCGATTTAATTATACGAGATTGTCCCATTTAAACATTCTATTAATGTACTAGGCACTCCGAAAAAAAAGTCGCCCCAGTTTCAATAACTAACTTTTACCCGACGTAATTGAGGTGAAAATTAGATAACCGCGGAGCGGATATCAATCCTCAACCCCTCGGCAATCATTCACCCGTTTATGACGTGCCGGAAAATTGGCCGAAAACTCGAGGGGCGTTTTTCCTCTCCACGCCGCGAAATAGGCAATTCGACGCCTTATTTCCCAAAAGCCAAATAACGGAAACAATCCCCCGCGATCTAATTGCCCCCCCGGTTTCCCGAGGGGGCGCTGCGGCCACGCCGGGGCCGTGCGAATCGTTGTCGCACGACATACATACACGCAACGGCACCGATCCCCGCGGGACGGCACGTGCGAAATGATACCGCGTGGGTGGGGGGCGGCGCCCGCCGCTCCGATTGGTCCGTCCGCCGCCCCCGTCATCCCCTTTGTCGTCATTGTCGTCGGACGGGCAGATTGAACGCGTGCACGCGCGTATTAAACTTTCGCGAAAATCGTTTTTCCTGTCGGTGACAGCGGCGCGTGACGTCGTCCCTTGTGTCGTCGGCAGATTTGATTAACTCGTCGACGAAAATGACGGGAAAACGAAAATTAAATGAGTCACGGTGATTGATCTTCGGGACGCAGGGGGCTACAGTCGATTTCCGGAAAATCGACGATTCTGATTCTTAGGTGGGAAATGTATAAATTGCAGAACGATGGGAAATGTTTGACGATGAGGATTTATTAACAAAATTCGGTCTTCGGCCGGCCGGCCGGCCAAGGCACAGCCCGATCACTATATACTCATCCACCTTCTGGTCCATAGGAATGGAGAGAAATCGCAATATTTAATTACATATCAACAAATGCACAAAAAATTGTTTTCAGTCTTCATACCACTGGTAGATTCTGAGTACTAATATGTCGATGGAATAATTTTTGTATTTTTCTCTATACCGCCGGCTGAAGGAATGATCAATCACTATTTGGTTCTAACTAATAAAGTGTATCACTTCTTATCAAAATAGTTTCTTCTCATCAAATACTATTCGTATTCGGCCGAATATTGCGAATCATTTGGCCGAATGTTGCAAATCAATCGGCCGAATATTGCAAACTATTTGGCCGAAAACCGAATTGTGGACATATCGAACATATTTTGAATCTTGATTATTTATATTGATAGCTTTTAGAATTCTTTATTTTTTTTCGAGTTTAGTATGTATTTTCAGATTTGATTTTTGTTTTCCATTTATTACTTGATTTATGGAAAGTATGACTTTCCACATTTACAATATTAAAATATAAAAAATTTACTTTGAAGCATCAAATATAAATAATATAAAAAATAATAATGAAATATTTTAATGCCTTGAAAAATTTCGTAACAAAATCTTAATGAAGTTGTGTAAGGTTAGAGAATATTTCTAGAATTCTTTTATTTGTAATTTTCATGAAGATAAAGAAAATTCTCAAAAATAAAAAACCTTCTTTTTATTTTGCTTTCCCCATCCAGTACGTTGTAGAAGTTTATAATCCACTTTATTTTTCAAAAAAATAATTTGGATGTTAGGGATTATAGAGGTTGAAAATCTGAAATAATTTTTGAGCATTGAACAATTTCTTGCTTTTATGTGAAATATTAACTAGCAAATTATAGCAACTTTTGGAAAGTCATGATTTTCTTACCTCTTGTGATAATTCTTTGCATTGTCTATTTGTGGAATTTTCTTTTAGTATTTTCAAATAAGTTGGCGAATTTTCCAAAATTCTGCAGAAATTTCTTGGAAATATGATACTCATTTGAAAAATGCAAATCTTGGGAGTTGGAGACGTTTCAATGTCCGAAACATAAATATATTCGATATAAAAGTAAGGAAAATTCGCAAAAATTTTACATACAAAGAAAATTTTAAATTGTAACAACGAAAAAACTTTAAAATATTGAGTTTTGATGAAATGTTGAAGACAGTCTATGATCTTGAAAGATTGAAAAAAAAATTCTGCAATCTAATAGTTCGAATATTCTCAGAACGTTTAAATAATAAAACCCAAGAATTTGATTAATAATAACAAGTTTTTTCCACAGTAAGTTATATTGATTTGTCTAATCAAATAATTATAACATATAATTTGTATAAACAATTCTAATGGAGATTGAAAAGACATTGTGATGTTTCAAATGTCCAAAATTTTGATATTTACAGATAAGTTTGGAAATAAGAAAACTTGAATTTCGAATAAAATTAAGGTGTAACATTTATTCAAACTGCGATAACTGTTGAGAATACTTTTGTCCATTTAAGTAAAGAGAAACAAAAAATACATCGTAAAATTTTTGGAAATACATACTTAGAAATTAGGAATTAAGAAAGACATTAAAAATGTGGTAATTCTTTCAAAGTTTCTGGAAATTTGTTAAATGTTTGTGGAAATTCTGTGAAATTGAATAACTTCTCCATTGCTCATGATGCCTTTGTCATCCACAATAAATTTGGTAAACTTCTCAAGTTTTTGAAAATTGGTCACAATTCCATATTTCTAAATAAATTTTGCCATTGCCAGAAGTGTTCTATCCAACTTTTTGTAAAAAAATGTCAGAAAATGGTGTATTATTTTAAATTTTAATAAAAATGGATAACATGAAAAATTTTCGAGAAATTCAAAATATGAAAACTTATGAAGAAAAGCTCGGAAATTAAGTTCGAGAAGTTGAAAATATAAGTTCCAAAGTGCAAAAAAATTTTGAAAACCGAATATAATTTTAGAAGCAGATTTATTGAGGAAGGATATGAAACGAAATATGAATTTCTTGAAAATATGATAATTCAGAATTTGATTATTTGAGAACAATTTAAGAGGTTATTTGGGAAAAAGTATCAGATTTCTTTGATAAATATTTGAGGATAATTTTAAATTAATTTAAAACACAATGATTCTATAGACATTTTTGAAATTTATTCAGCGTTTTTATAAATTGTAGAAGTGACCCGCAAGTTCATTTTAGGATAAACTTCTTTTTTAGAGTAGGTACAGGGATTACATATTTCAAAATAATGATACAGAAACAGATGCCTATGATGCGAAATTAATCACTATGCAGATTACAGATATCGGTCAACGGTGGAATGAGTTTGAGGTCTCAAAATATCGATGTTTGATTATTATTGAATAGAAATTTCCTTAATTGATCGAATCAGTCAGCGAGCTATATTGCTAATGTCGATTTAAAAATACCACTCGCGATAACACAAAACGGTCTGATTTCGTATTTGTTTTTAGAGATAAATGGAAACTATTGAATTCCTATAGCATAATACATTTAATCCTACGGAATATTTAGTTACGACTACGACGCTTCAAAAGATTGTGAACAAAAAAATGTAGAAAATTGTAACCATGGCACTATGGAACGATAATGAAAATTATGGCGAAACATCATTTTTTTATGGATAATACAAAATTATTATTTTAACACTATCGAAAATTCTGAAAATATGTTTTGATGAATAATCGGTTGCAATTCTGCATCCCCTTGAGAAAATGAGGGCGTCTGAATATATAAAAGTGTTTGCATTCTTTGTTAAATGTCAGTAAAATATTTAAAAAGGAAAAAACTTATTAGTCCCTTGTCCAAGGTCAACGAACTGCACCATTAGTTGTGGAACACGCCGACGGCGGCGTTGCAGCGAGGTCGATAAATTAGCGATTTGATTTATCGACTGCACATCGATTAACCGCTTGGATGATTAAAAGTCATGTGCATAGAACTATAACCGAATTTTGAAGAGTAATGATTGTACACCGTTTAGGGACTAACTGAAAAACCGGTAGACCAGCTCGCCTACTATTTTTAACACCGACAAAAAGTCTCCGAGGCGTGTCACTTCGTCTGGTCGACCAACATCCCTGTCAAAAATAGACTCGCTTCGCTTCAGTAACAACTAGCCACAGAAATACAGTCCGCCGATGTTTTTGTCTAATAAAAGTGCATGAATATACGACGGGTTATCGTCATGGGGAAATTTCCATGTCGCGCACGTTGACCATTCAAAACTTTCAGTTAGTCGTTTTCGATCCATTAAGGTTGTTAAACTCTAAATCAAATAATTTAGTGTCTTTTTATCGTAATTGAAGCTTTAATTGACGCAACGCGCAAGATAACTTGGGCAATTAAAGGTGAACTGTCGGTCGTCATGAGAACCCAATGACCCGGTGCATATTAAAACACGATGATTTAATTTATTTTATCGTTTTAGGTGTGATCGCCGTGTATTTTTGTACGATATCCATCATCCATCCATCCCGCTTCCCATCTGTTCCGACCGCAAATAAACGGAGCAAGAAGCGTCCTTTTAAGCTTCTCCCCTAAAAGCGTGCACACGGAAAAGAGGTCTCTTCAGAATAGTTGCAACTTGGGGAACGTAAATTGGTTTTAAAGTGTTTTCTAAATAAAGATGCATCGTCGCCCGGCGACGGAGAATATTTTCTTGTAAGAATAGGTGGCGATGAATATGTGGCGAAGCTTTGCTATTTAATAGAACTTTTTGGTCTTTACTTTGGAGCACGAAAATGGAGATGTTTTGGGGACTCAATGAAGAAAACGGTGAAGCTAGTAGAAAGATTTATCATTATGTGGATTTTATCACATTCATTTGATGAGCCGATGAATTTCCATAAAATTGTCAATTGTTGTTTGGTCACGTTGATAAACATAATTTTTGGTTGTTATCGGGCATATCAAGGCGTGTGTCAAATATTGACATGTGATAAACGATTGACTCAATTATTTATCAATGCAAGTTCCGTGGTAATGTATCATATTGAACTGGTCATAGCAATTTTTTCTCAATTGGAATTTAGTAATAATTATCTTGCTTCTTGTTTGAGTGAAAATAATTGTTTGAAAGCTTTTCACCCTACTAGATACATTTCACTTAACTTTAGTTGCCACACGGTGATGCCATATGGGATCCGTGGAGCTGCACTTCTTCAATGGATATTCATTTTGAAAACATTCAAGAAGTTGACATTTTGTATTTAAAATTTATAAATTTATTCATTATTTAACATTATAAAAATTTGCTAAGTACATAAAAAACTTCATCTAGAGGCTTGTTTTTCGGGAAAGTTCCCATGATTGATGTCGCGTTTCCAATTTAGATTGCAATTCCAATCCGCTGCATCAAGAAACAAGTTGTAGTCCAGGATACGGTCGCTCTTTTTGCAAACAATTAATATAAGATTGATTTTTCCTGAGCGGCTTCATTTTATCAAGTCCTGCAAATTTTTCCTCTGCGAAAATGTTGGCAAAAGGGGCCTTCGTATTCTAAGCAGTCGCCAAAGATGTCGAGTTGGTGATGAAAAAAAATCGATTAATAGAGGTTTCTTTTTTTCAAAATCCGAAGATAACTTCAGTAGAGATTAGAAATCGTATTTGTCCTAGAAAAAATATGGGTCCATCACCTCTGTCTCCCACTTCGAACAAGTAGACAGAAGAAAAAAAATAAATTGTAACATATAATGCTGAATTTTTTTGTAGCTTGCCAAACATAAGCAAAATCCAAATTTCACTTTGTCCTACAATTTATTTGGGGGCTTCTTTCAGTCCTACATGTCAAAGTTGTCGACTTCAGGAGAAAATCATCCTCATTAATATAAGTAGGACACCAATCTTGGATGAGACATTAAGATAATTGTGACTAAAATCAATCAATGTCCTACAAAAGAATTGGGTTCTTTGCTTTAGTCCTACAAAAAAATATAATTAATGTACTAGTCAAGTGTAACATATCCACATCGAAATTAATAATAAAGGCGTGGCTTAATGGTGAAGAGCTCGGGATAGGGTTCTGTGAGCATCTGGTTCGATCCCCGGAATGTATGACTTTTTTCTTTTTTTTTAAGTATTTTTATCGGTATGATACAAATACAATGTTTTATCTTACTTTTTAGCATATTATTTTCAAATACGGCGATCTCAAAGACGCCTACATTCAATTCGGCATGATTTCAAAAGAGTTAATGGGACTGCTCGGCGCAGCTATTGCACGTATCAATGATTTTCTTTTCTACAACAAAAAGTGTTGACAAAAGACACCCATCAATAACGGAATCATTCCTAACAACTAAAGTAATATCGGTTTCTGGCACAAAAAGACAAAAAGTTGGGATCGCCAATTCAGAAAATGAACCACATCGTAGAGAAGAAAACACCTGCCAAATCCCTAAAGTATTTGTGAAAAGTTATATAATATAAAATGAAAACGACGTATTTTACCGTTTTTCCGCAAAAAACTGAAAACTGAAGCTGTGAATTTTTTTGTACACAAACGAATAGGTTATAAAAGTACCTGAAAAAATATTACATGTTCAAGCCTCGAACTCAAGACGTTCACATATCTGCCTTAGGCAACAACCACTGCACCAAAAAAAGACTTGAAAAATTGAGCATAAATACAGGATATATTCAACACGTTTTAATTCGATAGTATATCAGACGCGATAATAGCGAATTGGACCTTTTTTTTTTGTAGGACATTTATTGACATTGATCGGGAATATGCCAATAAAGCATTTTATTATTTTAGAAGTATATTAATGAAAATTATTTTTCGGTAGAGTCAACAACTTTGACATGTAGGACTGAAAGAAGGCCCCAAATAAATTGTAGGACAAAGTGAAATTTGAATTTTGCTTATGTTGGCAAGCTATAAAAAAAAATTCAGCATTATATGTTACAATTTATTTTTTTTCTTTTGTCTACATGTTCGAAGTGGGGGACAGAGGTGATGGACCCATATTTTTGTATACGATTTCTAATCTCTACTGAAGTTATCTTCGGATTTTGAAAAAAAGAAACCTCTATTAATCGATTTTTTTTCATCACCAACTCGACATCTTTGGCGACTGCTTAGAATACGAAGGCCCCTTTTGCCAACATTTTCGCAGAGGAAAAATTTGTAGGACTTGATAAAATGAAGCCGTTCAGGAAAAATCAATCTTATATTAATTGTTTGCAAAAAGGGCGACCGTATCCTGGACTATTGCTCTAGGTTCTGCTGTTCGTTGACTTATCAATTTTCCTAATTTTTTAACAAAATCTAATGCCTGATCACACCAAGGACCTAAGGTCTCGATGGCGAATGGAACAAAGATCAGAATTTTGGCTTTTACTGCTTCTTCTGCGACTTTGCCAGCACCACTACAAGATGATTTTAAATGTGAAGGGGCAACTATGTCTGAAGAGGTCGCATCCCAAGTGAGACATTGTGCTGTAGTCCAGGGTATTGAAGTTATTCCGTCTGCTGAATTTTTGAAGTCGGATTGACCTGCTTTGCATTGGCATAAATTGAAGGAAGGAACGCAGTTAAGCATAAAACTGAAATTCTTCTAACCTCCAATGCGAACCGTGGACAAGTCTTTCTCCTTCATCAAATGGTTGCAAAATGTCTTCATGTCCACATGGGTGTTGTCCTTAACAAATGTATTGATTAGAACAGCAAAAGGGTTCTTGCGAAGGTGGTATGAAATGTGATTATTTCTGAGCTCGTTCACCTGACAATATCAGGGAAGGACTTCTTGTTGTTGAGGAATTGAGGGAGTGGTGCTCCCACCAATTTAAAAACTTTAAGATGCAAGCTCTTATCTTCGTTACCATCCTCAGGTACAATGGCTCCGAAATATTGTGACAAATCTGTTGAACGGTTCTATTGATAAAAGAGACAGTTCCCATTTATCGTGCGTAAACAGCTTTACGTATTCCTGACGGGACTTCGATAACCGGTTTACTGTTAACACAAGGGCAAAAGCTACTCGATTCGATTCACCCCTCGAGTATCAAAGTGCTATTTTTCATTCGTGTCTAAACAGAATGGACCTAAACAAACAAGCAAGCATCAGTTTGCCACCCGTCGTGCCGCAGCGCCGCCACCGCCTCCGCCAACGTTCTCTTTATTTATCAGCCGATTTACCCCTCGACCGACCGGCTGTCTATCAAATCGTAAACGTTGTATCCGTTTCACTTGACGAGGCACTCTCGAGAAGAAGGAAAACCGTCCTCCTCTCAAAGCTCCCGATTGATACGCTTTGGAGGAGGAAGAACAAGCGGGGCGCTACTCGATGAATCGTGATTTCGGCTACGCTCGAATATCCGGTTCCGCGGAGCGTGAACGCGCATTGAATTAACTTGCCGTCGTTTGTCTTTGAGAAAAAGTATGCTCCGACGAAAAGATGCACGTGTGAACGCAAAAGGTCACGGCACCGCCACGTTTCGCGCGCGACCCCGTTGCGATTAATTATGTCCTTAAATTCTTTTTTTCTTGTCTTCAGGCATTTTAAACGAAATACAAGAAGATTTCCATATCGGCTTCAATAAAAGCGGTCTGCTGCAGACCGTGTTCGTGATCACCTATATGATCTTCGCGCCAATTTTCGGCTACATGGGCGATCGGTACAGCAGGAGGTTGATCATGACGGCAGGCGTGTTCCTTTGGAGCCTCACCACATTGGCAGGATCGTTTATGACGGTAAGAGAAACGTTCATTCAAGGGAAAACATTGCTAAATATTCTTAATAGTTTTACTAATTTATAAATTTTTATGTGTATAACTCGAAATTCAAAACATTTGTTATTGTGTGCATGCGAGGCTAAGTGTCTATTCGTGTAAAACTAGAGAAGAGATAGGATGAAAATCCTGACTATAATAGACGATACTAGGTCAGACGCTTGCGCATTACGATTTCAGAGACTCAAAAATAATAATGCGCAAGCGCCAAACTGATTTGCTGGTCGATTGGAACAAGCCTCAAATGTTATTACTCTTGGAAGACGAGAAGGCGCCTCGTCATAGCAAAGAAGTTGCTGTGACTTTCGAAGATTGAAAAATCATCTCAAGGGAACTCATTTTGCACACTCGAAACGCTGTAGACGACCAGCTGACGACGTGCCGCTACTGCTATTGGACGAACCACCTAAACCGCTATGTTCTTTTTCGTTTTAAAAACGTATCTGTACTTGCATACTCTTGTTTTCCTCTCATTTTTATTGTAAAAATCTGATTATAACACATTTTTTATTTTATTTTCATGATTGGTTTCACGAAACCAAAAATGGAAACATTTTCGCCACTATTTACTGGATTAAGACCTAATTACTTATGTCCTACGAAAAAATTTCTAGAATTTCATTTCCATATTTATATATATGTTAAAAAAATATTATCTCCTATTGTTTGTCATTTAATCGCGCTCAGTGCGGAATAAAAATTGCGAATAATAAAATCGCTTTGTCTCAGGTATATCATCCTTTCGCTAATATAAATTGATAACAAACAATGTTATCGGTTCGTAAATAATGAAAAACGATTTTTTTATCACGATGGGTACGGATATTTTTAGTGTCGTATGTAGTCGATTGCTACTGTTGATTAGATTGAGATAAAATATTTTGCGTACAACTTTTAAATGACACGTTAACTCCTCTAAATTCCCCCCCCCCCTCACTCTCTCTTTCACCTCTCTCCCTTACCTTCCTCCTCTTCTCTCTCCTCTACCTCCCTCCTCTCTCTCCCTACCTCCCACCTCTTCTCTCTCCCCTACATCCCTACTCTTCTCTCTCCCCTACCGCCCTCCTCTTCTCTCCCTCGTCTTATCTCTCACGCCATTTTCTCTTCATTCCTTTGTACAGTCCCCTTCACAACTACACTCTATTTCATTACCAATTTTTTGCACCCTTTATTCTCTTTCTTTTATCCCTTCCTTCTCTAATTTTCCCTCTCCTTCACATCTTTTTCTTCCCTTGCCAGTTTGTTTCTTCACATCCTCCACATCTCTTGATTATGTATTCAATTTGTTCACCCCAATGGTAAGCCGAAACGATTATAATGAAATTTGTCTTCTCAATGGCGTACACCAAATGTATCATTAGGTAGAGGACAACTATCTTAAATTGTATTAGTTACATTTTTCGTTATGAAGAGCTATCCTCTAAACAGGATTATGATGTTCACTGACATTCCGAATAGCTGCAGTTTGCGATTAAAACAAATCCTAGTATTATAAGTTGCAAGCCAAAAATTGTTTTGACATAAATTCAGTAGATGTTTTTTCTCTTTCAAGAATTACTGGTGGTTCCTGTTTTTCCGAGGTATGGTTGGCGTTGGTGAGGCCAGCTATTCGACGATCGCGCCAACGATCATCAGCGATCTGTTCTCGAATGACGTCCGATCGATCATGTTGGCGTTGTTCTACTTTGCGATACCTGTTGGAAGGTGAGTAATTGAAATAATCAAATGGAACCAGTTTTTCTATTAAAATATTAATTTGTATGGTTCACCAAATACTGTGCTAGAAGACCCCCAATCACCTTTACAAATAGCAACTGTTTTCAAAAGTTTATTTACAATTTTATCGAATCTTTGATGTTGATTATCAAATATTGCAATTGAAATAAGATGAAAACTGGCATTTGGTGCATCCAAAGAAGTTTCAGTGATTGGATATGAGATTCCAATTATTTTATCACTTCATGATGATACAATTTCGATATCCAATGTCGATTGCATTGCTTGAAATTCTATCAATTGTTTAAACAACTTATACAGTTTTTCATTAACGATGAGAAATAACAAGTTTCTGAAGAATAACTTCTTCTTTTCCACTACACCTTGAAGAATTATATTATCCTGTTTCATTTACTGATGACTTTTGCTTTTTGCTACCATCACTTCACTAGACGATTCACTTTCCCTTAACCTCAGTTCACACTATCTAGCATCAACAGCAATCTTCATCGATGAATTCTGTGAAAAGGTCCTTCGGGCCGGATAGCGCATTCCTTTCGAATGATGCCTAGACGGTGACTCCTAACACAGTGGATGCTACATTAAAAATGGACTTAATAGCTAAACAGTTTTCTTCTTCGTTTCCAGTGGTATGGGCTACATCGTCGGCCACGAAATGGCCACTTTGATGGGCTCCTGGAAATGGGCGTTGCGGGTAACGCCCTTCCTCGGAATCGCGGCTGTTCTCCTTATTTTTTTCGTCCTGAAGGATCCAAAACGTGGCGAAAGTGAAGGTAGCGGCCATCTGGAAACCACGCCCTTCACTGAAGATCTCAAGGACTTGATACATAAGTAAGACAATTCAACCCGCTTTGTATTGGTTGGCGGTTTAACAGTTTCCTTCGTCCCTTTCAGCCGTAGTTTCATGTTTTCGACGGCCGGCTTCACGTGCGTCGCTTTCGTCGCCGGCGCTCTCGCCTGGTGGGGCCCGATATTCATCCAAAAGGGCCTAAGTCCGAACAACGACGACAACAGGTGAGTTTCGAACGTTTTAGGGAGGATTTCGGCACGTGACGACATCTTAACGTTTGTTTTTTACATTTGTACGTGGTGGTACTACGAGAACTTGGGTATCTCTAAATCAATCTTGTGCTGCCACGTATTCAACATTTTAGTGGTCCTTGGCTGTCAAATTTTTTTGTTATTTTCTTTTTTGTTTGTTATTTTGTAATGATTTGTAGTGTTCTTGAGCACGAAGTTGTTTTTTTGTTAAATACACCACGCAATGCTTTCCTCGAAATAAGATCATCTTCATCCAACATTAAACGCTAAAAATTAACTTAAGTTGCCGTACATGTGCAATTATATAAGTCTATTGTATATTATGTAATATGTTTTGATGTTTGTGGCAGCGTGGGCTTTTAGAAATTTTTCGAATCTTGAAAATCTCATCCGAATTCGTTAACGAACGCGATAGGTTCGGTAGTTCGCGAAATATCGACGAATGTGTTTTTTTTTCGCGAATTTTTTGCGATCTTAATAGCGGATCGGTGGAGCAGAAATCAGACACGGAAGGTGCACGAAGGTCGGTACTTTCTTTTCGATATTTTTCGAAAGACACGCAATATCCAGAACGTCGATTTTTTTCAAAGAAGCGCAAAATATTTGTCCAATTTTTCCAAAGTCCTTCATTTGGAACAGTAGGGAGATCGACAGATGGGATGACAGCCTGACGCGAAATCGAATCAACCAAAACCTTATGTTATAGCTTTGCCACTAAGCTCTAAAATCAATCAAGTTGTACGAAAATGTATATAAAATTGCACGTGTATAGGTCGCTCTATAATATTCGTTACTGCTTGACGCTTAGCGAAACTAGCGAATATCGAAACGTCGCGTAACCTCATTCGTTCGTTGTTGCGTTTCGCTTTTCGTTACGTTTGCGGTATTAGTCTTTTTATTTTTTGTTTTGCAGCGTGTCGCTGACGTTCGGCGTTGTTTCCATGATATCCGGCATCATGGGAGTGCCGGCCGGCAGCTATCTGGCCCGCCGCCTCCGGCCCAAGTACAGCCGCATCGACGCGCAAATTTGCGCCGTCGGTCTGCTTGTTTCCACCCCCATGGTTTTCCTTGTCCTCGTCACGGCCACTCAGGCCGCTTTTCTCTGTTACTTCTTCGTTTTCCTCGCCGAATTTTTTCTTAATTTGACGTGGTCGATCGTCGCCGATATATTATTGGTAAGCGGATCGCCCGACATGGGCGGCCCGATGTAGACTGCGAAATCGGAGCGTCGCGAACTATTTTGAGTATACTCATGATGGTCGTCTGAGTGAACAAAATTCTGCCAGATTGGACAAAATACTAATTAAACACCGATAATTTAATAGTTTGATAACATGAAAGAGTGGTACGTTTGGACGTTTACATTAATTCTGATTATTTTTGGATGACGGCAAGCCAGGTCATGATGCTTAACCACAAGACTTGGTATTGAGATAATCGTGCGCATATTGCTTAAGCAGCTTCCTGTGATATATGCTTATTTACTCACTGACGAAATAATTTGATCCTCAAGCACCAATCAATGTATCAAGGTACTCTGATGATAGTATACCGAAAGTTTGTTTGAAACAAAATTAGATGCAACCAATGCAGAATGATTCAGAGACTTGAATTCTGTCGAAATAAGATGTTCATATGAGCGCGTCAAGTGTTATTGTGTGCCCATTGACATATTGAACTTTTGATAGGTGGCACTGTTAATACTAAGGTACTATCATACACTTAAATTTTGTTTTGGAATTTCGGTCAATTCATGAACTGAAATGTAGTAGTTTTCGCTTTCTTTATCGCCAGCTGTACCTTTAATGAATTTTAATTTGTGTAAGTACTCATGTAAAATATTTCGGATTGAGGTCTTAAATTATTCGATTCTAATTTGAAAACAACGCTCCCTTTTTCAGCCGTCCGGATCGGGTCACCACGAATTCAACATTTTTGTTCGTTGTTTCAGTATTGCGTTCATATTCGGCGGTGTAACAATAGCGGCCGGTCTATTTGGTCTGACGCTCGGCGGCACCCTGAGCCAATCTTTGAGGCCGAAGTACCAATGGATCGATCCCGCAATATGCGGGATTGGTCTGTGCTTGTCGGCGCCGATGCTCTTCGGATGCACGTTCGCCGCCACACGGAATGCTCTCTTGTGTTACATACTCTTGTTCTTTGGTCAAGTTTTGCTGAATCTAAATTGGGCAATTGTTGGTGATGTACTGCTGGTAAGAAACAATAACAAGTGAAATGTCGGAAAATATTTTCCTTAGCCGTGGTAGTACTTGTAATTATAAATTGAGGTAACCTGGGTAGTACCATGAGCGATTTGTTGGTAACACCCAAAGCGTTAATATTGATTTTGATGCCTTCAAAGTTGAATTTGGGCAATTTGCAAAAATTTTTTAAATATTTTCCAGGATTTTGAACAAGTCACGAAGTTTTAAACTTTATTCAAACTGTGTTGAAGATGTTTTCAGATTTTCATACTTGAACTTTCAACTTTTAAATTTAAAGTTTCTTGCTGAACACTTTCCATAATTTCAAACTGTCACATTTTCTGTTTTAAAATTTCCAAACTCTCAACTTACAAACATCAAAAGTTTGGAAATTTCTTCCAAACCAGGTATTCAATGGAAATTCGGAAGGAGAAAGTGAATTGAAAGAACTTTGAAAATTTGGAAGTTTCCTTAATTTTATTTTACTCTTTTGAAGTGCTAAATCTTCAAACTTTTGCATTCTTTTTCCGAATCAAAAATTTGAAACCTCTATCAACATTTGCTAGGTTTTGAAACTTCCAAGAAGTCCTCATTGATCAATTTGTTCAATAATAAATTAATTGTTCTATCAAAGAAATATTTGTAATAATAGATAATTATTAAATAAGTGCAAATATCTTCAAAGATGCATTATCATTTCGGGTGACAGTAACGGAAGATCCTAATCTTAATGTCACCATGTGGGATCTTACGTTACAGTATACCTGGGTGAAAGTCGACCAATCAAAATGAAATACCGTCCAACGAGTATTGATACGAAACCTGACATGAAATATCGATTCTTCATCGAATGTCATTCGATATTTTGTTGACTCCGATTGAAAATACGTTTACCGGACTAAAAAAGCTGTCGTAAAGCGTAACAATTATTATTCTAAAAAATTGAATTTTTTTTACAGATGATTGAAAATTTGATGAATAAAAAATTCTCAATTTTGATTGGTTGAATTTTCCATCGATATGTGACAATTTTCCGCGTTTGTTTTTGAATTCGTGGGCGGACGATGAGACGCCTAACTTCTTTTATTTGTTATCATTTTTGTTTGATGAACAAAGTTTTGTTTAGACTTCTCGAAAAACATTGACATATTTCCAATCGATAAATAATTTCCGAGTCGTTGTGAACTTCCGATAATCCGAGTTTCAAGGTCGAGTCGCGTAATATGTTTTTCAAAACATTGCAATCGTACGATTTCAGAAATTTATTTACGTTTCATTAATAAAGGACCTAGCGAAATTTAATTTCGTGTTTTCTGAACATTACGCGAGCAGTTTCACTTTCGTTGGCCCGATTCGCTTGTTTATTACAACTGGTGTGCCAACACGCGAGACATCAATAAATGTCATTAGAAATAATTCTAACGTTTTTAATAACGGGTACATGTTTTTTCGAACGAAAAATTGCCACTCTAACAAATGATGATGACTCGGGGAAAAAAAATCGTTGCGTATTGTTACATATTTTTTAAGTCGCATTGCTTTTTTACCATCACGCAAATCGATCGAGAATCGCTTGGAACCAGCAACATATTAATCCCTTTTGCCCAATTCGAGCTTATTTCGCTTCCGTGTATATAATGCAATACTGAAACGGCGTCACACAAAAAAGAACTCCCCATCTCTCAACTATTGTGTTTCAGTACGTCACCTTACCGACTAGACGATCAACGGCTGAAGGTTTTCAGTTGCTCTTTTCTCACGCTCTCGGCGATGCGGGAAGCCCTTACTTAATAGGGGTGGTAAGTGCAATTAATCACTCGACTTTCATTGCGAATTATTATCGTTTGCCAAACGATCTCGATTGGCGAAATTAAAAAGGCACTCAAATTTTCGTTCTCGCTCTAGTTGTCCGACACATTTTTGAGCTCGATGTCGTCCGGCGACACCCAGGCCGACGAATTCAGAGCGCTCAAATACGCGCTTTTCACCACGTGTTTCGTCGAAATACTCGGCGGCTTTTTCTTCATGATCACCGCATTTTACGTTGTTGAGGATAAGAGGAAAGTGGAGAAAGCGATACAAGGTGGGTTGCAGCGACGATTTTACGCAAAGTTCGTTTGGTTTTTGAGTTTAATTGATTGTTTTACATTAAAGCGGTCGATGAACAACAACAACAACCAAACCCGATCCTTGACTATCCGGACTGAATTGGTGATTCAAACGAAAAAAATATATATAGTACGTTAAAATTTTCGTATAAAATTAGTTGGTGGTGTTGGTGACAGGTTATATAAACTTGACGTTGTTGTGTGCTTTTTCATTGAATGTTGTTCAAGATTTTTTTTTCACATTCAACAACAATTTTCCATTGTGACACGAACTATATTCTTCTACTATTTTCGAATTTCAAATTGCGATTTTCAATAATTCGTTGATTATAAAAAAATTTCAGATAGAGTAATTGCAGAAAGTAATGTATGATATATGTGAATGATGTTAAACCTCAAGAAACGACGGTAAATTTCAAGAATAATAGTAGCGGTCATATTAGAATGCTGTTGAAAGGTATACATGTTCTTGGACGACATTTAATTAAAAATTTCGCATGAATTGTGATTTTATCATTTTTAATAATTTCAGGTAACGCCGAGCGCTTGTTAGCCAATCCAGTTGAAGATCCCAACATTTATTAGGAATAGTTTATTTATTGGTAAAGTTCTCCGTTTACAACCAAAACGCGTGCGAACACTCAAAGTGATGAGTTTAATTTCGGATCGTTCGAGAAAGTATTAGTACTTAAACAACGATTAAAAGAAACAAAGTTCAATCGTCGTCTACAATGAATCACTATAAAAAATCTGTGATACTTTCGAGCGTGAATAAAAGACGGGTTCGTTTGAATGCAGTCCACATGTTCTAAAACATCAGTTTTCCTTCGAATATATTTCGGCATTTCTTAATTGTTGTACGCGGAATATCGATGGTAGTAAATGCGGAAATGTATTTGACAATTACCATAAGACTGATTTTTGTGAATGGGATAACCCTTTCCCATCATTCAATTTTAATGTAATATAATGTAAATTTTATTTATGATTTGTTTTGTATTTGTGAAAATATATGGCCTCAACATTTCTGTCCCCGTTTTGTGATTTATGACACATAAGCTAATCAGAAAAGTTTGCTTTTCACAGGTGCATAGATAAAAGTTTGATAACCTCATTATACTCTTTATCTTTCCATCTAGTTCATGGCCCTATGAAGGAAAGAACATTTATTGATTGAACGGTAAGACGCTTTCAAAACTTTTCCAAATCTTAAAACCATTAAGTTCTCACTTTATCAAATTTTCAAAATTTTTCTCAACATAACGATTGTTTTCTAATTTCCATTTTAATCTGCTTCCAATTTCCTTTCAGAATTGTAAATTTTTTTGTTTTATTGAATTTTTAACTTTTGGCGCTTTTTTCATTTTTGTCAAATTCTCTAAATTTCCCTCAAATTTCATGAAATCAGTTAATTTAATTTTTTTTTCCAATCTCATAAAAGGAAACTTCCTATTTTCAAGCAATTTGCTGGAAGCTTTAAACAACTATCAAATCATAATAAAATGAAAACATTTTTTTAAAATTATTAAATCAAGCTTTCACTCTTTTTTTGTTGTCAAATTGATTTCCATCAATTTCTATGAACCATAAATCAAATGATTGAATTTTTAAAATTTTCTCCAATTTTAGGAACGGATAAATCGTATTTTGTAAGCGGTTTAAAAGTCTTAAATTCAAAAATTTTTCGAAACTTGAATTGATGAACTCTGAATCTTTTCAACTTTTTTCGAATGTTTCACGTTTGTCTTTAAAACTTTCATATTACAAATTTTGAAACCCCTTTTTGACATTCGGAAATAATTTTAATTTTTTTGTTTAACAATATTCAACTTTGAAAAAAGTTTCCACCTAGTTCATCCTCTGAAGGGAAGAAAATTTATTAATTGAACTGTAAGACGCTTTTAAAACTTTTCCAAATCTTCAAACCATTAAGTTCTCACTTTATCAAATTTTTCTCAACATAACGATTGTTTTCTAATTTCCATTTTAATCTGCTTCCAATTTCCTTTCAGAATTGTAAATTTTTTTGTTTTATTGAATTTTTAACTTTTGGCGCTTTTTTCATTTTTGTCAAATTCTCTAAATTTCCCTCAAATTTCATGAAATCAGTTAATTTAATTTTTTTTTCCAATCTCATAAAAGGAAACTTCCTATTTTCAAGCAATTTGCTGGAAGCTTTAAACAACTATCAAATCATAATAAAATTAAAACATTTTTTTGAAATTATTAAATCAAGCTTTCACGCTTTTTTTTGTTGTATAATTGATTTCTATCAATTTCTATGAAACATAAATCAGATGATTGAATTTTTAAAATTTTCTCCAATTTTAGGAAATAAATCGTATTTTAAGCAATTTTGCAAGCGGTCTTAAATTCAAAAATTTTTCAAAACTTGAATTGATTGAGTCTAAATTTTTTCAACTTTTTTCGAATGTTTCACTTTGTCTTTGAAACCTTCATATTACAAATTTTCAAAACTCTTTTTGACATTCTGAAATAATTTTAATTTTTTTGTTTAACAATATTCAACTTTGACAAAAGTTTCAAATCTGAAACTTTTTAAGAACTTTTCCAACTTTTAAGTTCTCACTTTATCAAATTGTCTATTGTCATTCCATCCCTTTAAGCTTTCAATAATTTTTTGGAACGCTTCAATTATTTTTTCAACTCCATTTCAAAATTCGACATTTTCGTTCCTATTGAAAATTTTGATTGATTTCGTATTTTAAGCAATGTTTTGCAAGCGGATCCTTTCAGGAAGGGTTTGCACCCCAAAACTGTGGGGTAGACTTGCAGGACCTTATTTAAAAGGCTAGTTTAATTAGAAACACAAAATAATAAAATCGTATATCTGTTTGTTCATATGTTTCGTTCTCATCTAAGTTGGTATCTTCATTGACTACAGAATCATTCTTAGCTGCATTGAAGAGATTCATGTTTCAAATTTTGTTGGAGCTGCGTTTGTCATTTTTGACAAACCTTCATATTACAAATTTTCAAAACGGTGAAAAATCATATTCATTTTGACATTTAGAAAATTTCTCATGAGATCAGAATTCCAATTCAGGAATTTTCTTAAATTATCAACGGAATTCAAAAATATGTATATCGATTATGATAAAATTATTTTATATCAATATGAAGGAGTTAAAAATCAAAAAAATTCGCAACATTTTTTTTGCTCAAGATGAAGAGCTTACCCATTTTTTAGAAAGTTCTCAGATGAATCATTGGACACAAGAAAAAGTTGAATTAGGAGAGAAATTGCTATTGAAGTCGGAAACAAAATCGTTTAATTTATAAGTAAAAGAGTTCTAATTTTACTCCCTTATTACCCATAGAAAAAACAAAAAGTGCACGTCTACATGTCCACGTAGTTCTTATGTTACACCAAATGTCATTTATTTTTGTGCGCCGTAGATCTAAAGTACAATTCAGTTATAAAATTTTATATTTCTGTGTATTCTAACCTAGTTACAAGAATGGAACATTTAAAAGTAGCAGATATCAAAGATTTGTAAGATTTGAGTTATAATTACGACTTGAATAATTACTAAATATTTCTATCGTTTTAGAGCTGCACACTACCTGAATTGCCACAGTAACCCGTTGAAAAAACTTGACAAACCTAGTAAGAAGCTCTTTCTTGAGGATCCAAAGGAACATGAAGCAGAAATTAATCACTACTTAGACAATTTACAAAATTCCTTGGAACATGCCAGAGTTGACAGAAGGTTTTTTCCATGATTGTTTTGTGCAGAATTGTTAACTTTGTGTTTGTTCGCAGGTGTGCCAGAACTAGAGGCTCATGGTTGGAGGATGCAAATCTATGCAAAGTTGACAAATTAATTGGTCCTTTATTAAAAGTGTTTGGCTATCAAGACAAAAATGGAATTTTCTTTACACCGGATGAAACGTTATACCTTTTAGAACAAGTAAGTTAGGTCGAAACACCTACACTGAAAATAAATACCCTTTTCTTATTGTAGAATAAATTAGAAATGACTTATAAAAATCATCAAGTTAGTATCAGCGAGGCATATGAATTAATATTGCGGTGCTTAAGTTTGAACAAATATCGTGTATACAAAAATTTAGTGCAACAAGGTTACAGGTTATTGATTCATAATACATTTGAAACTAGAACATCGAAAAAAAGAAAACTCGAAAGCCCTGAAATTGAAAGTAACATAAAATCACCTCTAGATGAAATTTTTGACAATCTGAGGCGGAATGGGCCTAAAGAGCTTGCAACTAAATCAGATGAGTTATCGCCACAACCAGATTACTTCTGTTTTCTTCCATCAACAAGGACTAAAGTTGGACCCGACTTTAACTTGTACATTAGGTAACAATCAGACGAAATAGTTCAATTACAAGAAATCCCTATTGTAGGAATTCACCTAATTTTGACGATTTAAAACACTCGGACCAGGTACCCAATATTTTAGCGTTATGTACAACGGGTAATATAGCTTTTTATCGATTTCAACAGATAAATATACCATGTATAAAATAACATAACAAATGTTTATTAGCTTCCATAGTATAAGATAAAATAAATAAAATCAGGTACATGACGAGTTTATACATATCACCAACCGAAATTGATTCCTGTCATTTGATAAAATCTATCGTTAAATGGCCTATAAAACTCCTTCAGTCTTAACAAAACCTGGCGATTGATTTTCGGATGATTGCGTCCTTTCGTTTTGCCCAGGCAACGTGGCGCGCTGTGACCTTCGCTTTTAAACAAACAAGGAAAACCTTTTGTCGAGTTGAAGTAAAAATGTCTTTCGTTTATAACTTGTTTAAGTCCGAGGAAACTTTGGACTCTGTAAAGCTCGACTGCCGGATCGTATACTAGTCGTTCGCCGCTGACAAATAAAAATTGCGATAGAGGAAAGTATTTCAACCACCTAATTAGGTATCTAGAGTAGAGTCCCAGTTTTATAGGACCCCATGATGTGTCTATTAAATCTCCTATTGTTCCGTTCACGAAAACTAACGACTCGAACGATTTCATATCTGGACGCTTTGAAATCGCTTGAGTGTAATCGGAAATGGCTCTGGTTACTGGATTTCTTACAACTACTAGTAATTTAGTGGAGGGATTCATGTGGTTCACTCGTTTGGGTGCTTCTTTGGTTATAAAGTACGAAGGGGTTTTTTCGATGGTCTGTTGACCTTCCAGTGTTGGAGGCATGTGAGAACGATACCATTGAAAGCCTGAAAAGGGATTCGGTGATCATTTTTGTAATATTAGTTAAAAGTTACCTTTAGCATAGTTTTTATCGAAAAAATGTACTTCGTTGCCTGCTGCCCTGACGTCTGGGTGTATGCGAATAAATTCTAGTAACGCTCTTGTGCCACCTTTTTTAACACCAATTATTAAAGCATTCGGTAACTGTCTCAAACCTTGATCTTGTAAATATTTATATTTTGGTGCAAAATCTGTTTCGTTGTTTTCTAGAAGAGGTACTACTCGAACAATTGTTGTTTGGTGGACTATCAGTTGTTCGTTAACTATGATGGGATTCCACTGGAAAATAATATTAAATGTAGAGGCAAAGTGGAAAATTTTAATATTACTCACGCGTGGCATAGATTTCCTGATGCTGGACACCAAACAATTGTTGAATGTTAACGTCAGGTAAAAAGATAGTACAATGAGGATAAGAAAACCAAAAACCACCCTTCGAGAAACGATTAAATCCATCACTTTCTCTCCAATTGGGTTTGAAAAAGCCATTGGTCGTAAATTAAAACTTCAATGTGACTTTTCGAAAATAAAAACATCACGAAAATCGTTCAAAAATTGACACTGACGAACGAAAAAATTGTTCCATCGACGATGGATTCAAATCAAATCGATTGTTTCATTTTCCCAACCTAGCGGTGGAAAGCCGTAGCTGGGGATGCTCCAGAAATGTTCCCTGCATAGGTCAATCGATTGTGGGGTTTAAAAGTGGTGCGCAGGAATAAGGGAGGAGTTTTACGCCCAAAGGAATCGAAAACTTTGTTTCAAACTTTTGGTGCATTAAAAAGTCGTAATTGGAAAATCTTTTTCAGGCAAATATAAGCAAGACCGAACCCACGAGACAAAAAGTTCGCAAATTCGCGCATTCAACATGCCACTGCACGCCTGAAAGTTTCAAGTTATTTTCTTCCTACATTTTCATGAATTGGCGAATTTTTCACGACCAAAATGTTTCCCGCTATTTTTGTGCTTCATTTCTGTCCTAAACATATCAGATACTGACATCCGTTCATAATATAATTTTATTTTAAACATTTTTTACTTTCTTAACCATACTAGCAAAGTCAATTTTTTCCGACAAAAATGTTTCAGGTGAGTTTTGTGTTTGTCTATCCGTCTTACTTGTTTTTCTGTCTCTCTATCTTGTTTCTGTGACAAACAAGGCGCAGGGACAAACAAGACACGCAAACGAACAAGATAGATGAACAAGACAGTCAAATAAGACAGTTAGAATCTATCTCGGCAACAATAGTAGATTTGATAAAAGACAAACATATACAAATAAAAAACCAAAGCCGAGCAAACAAAGCAGACAGATCGGCAAACACACAGGCAGATAAAAGTAAGACGGACGAGAGGGGTAGATAAACAAGACTGACAGACAAACAAGACGTCCAGACTATCAAACAAGATAGACGGACAAGTACACAACTCAGACAGACAGATAAACAAGACAGACAGACAGTGACGGTAGATAAAAAACAAGACGGTCAGACGTTCAAACAAGTCAGACGGACAAACACAGACGGCAAACAGACAGAAGAACAAAATAGACAAAAAACAAGAACAAACAAGTCGAGCAGACAATCAAGCAAGTTAGATGGACACACACGGCAGACAGACAGATAAACAGACAGACAGTGAAGATAGACAAAAAACAAGACATACAGAAGACCAAAACAAAAAGACAAACAAACAACTAATATTGACAAAAAAAGAAGACATACAGAATAATGAAAATGAAAAAATAGACACAACCATGGCAAACAACTAAATTTTTTTAAATGCTTTTCCAATAACTTTTTAAGTCCACATTATTTCCAAATTTCCTCGAAACTTGAATAGTCAAAAGTTATCTAAACTGTTTCAATCGTTTCTCGGCTTTGCTTAAAATTTCAAAACATTTTCACATCCTTCAAACGCTTTCAGAATTTTTCCATTTCATTCTACTTTTCGTCATCGCTTCATATTCCTTTCGTAATTTCTTTTAAAATTGTAGCTTTCCTCTATTTATTAAATTTTTCATGTTATAAAAATTTTTCCTAAATTCTTATCGAGAATTCTTAACAACCACCAATTTTCAATTTTTTATTTTTTTTTTGATCGTCACAAATCTTTATCTTGGGTTCAACTTTGTTCTAATCTGAAAACTTGTTCCAAACTTTGAGACTTTCCGAAGTATTCTGTCTATCTTGTCTTACCTGTTTGTTTGTCTTTCGATTTTATTTATCGGCCTGTGCGTCTTTTTTTCTTCATCAGTCTTTTTGCCTTGTTTATTTGTCTTCCTATTTGTCTGTTCATCTTGTCTTTCTCTTTCTTATTTTTCTTCGACGACAACAGTTATATATTTAAAAAACAAAGAAAAATAAAAAGTTGGAAAACTTTTAAAACTGAAATAAAGTACCAATATCTATAATTTAAAAAAAATTGGAGAAAATATTTTGGGAATAATTCAAAATCAACTCGAAAATCCAATTGACATTATTTTAGGAAAACTTGAGTGAGACTTTGAACAGTTGGATAATTTGAAGGAATTCTAGAAAAAATTCGGGACATAAAGGTAAATTTATCTGAGTTTTAACGTTTGACAGAAGAATTTGGAACCTTGATGTAAATTTTGAAAAATCGATTCGAAAAGTTCATAATTTAAAAATTTTCGAAGAGTTTTGATCAGCAAAACTAACAAGGCAGCAATAATAGACTTGACAAAAAAAAACAAGCAGAGAGAAAAACAAAACTCGTAGACAATCAAGAAACTAAACGGGCAGACAAATTAAAAACAAACACACAAACCGTATAGAAAAAAGACAGATGAACGGAATAGAAAACATGGCCGAAAGATATGAGGACAGTCAGATAAGCAAAGGCAGTCCGACAATCAGATAGGCAAACAATACGGATAGGTACACAAACAAACAAAACCGTCACTCAAAAGAGGCAGACGGACAACATAAACGGCCAAACAATACGAACAGCCAATATTAACAAAGAACAAGCCGTACAGAAAACGAAAACAAAAAACCTAATCGATATAAACAGACAAACAAACAAATTTTTTAAAACGTTTTTTCAATGACGTTAACATTATCTCGAAATTTTCCTTGAAACAGAAATAGTCAGAAATTTTCTATATTCTTTCAGCATTTGATCGGCTTTGCTCAAATTATTAAAATATTTTCTCTTCCCGCAAACGCTTTCGGAATTTTTCCAAATCTACAAATTTTCACTTTGATTTTCCTCATTGTTTTGAACTCATTTCAAAATTTCTATTTATTAAATTTGTAGCTTTTCAAGTTCTTTCGTGTTATCAAAATTTTTCTAAATTCGTGTCGAAAATTTTTAACGACCACGAATTTTCAATTTTTTTTTTTTTGATCGTCACAAATTTTTCTCTTAGATTCAACTCTTTTCTAATTTGAAAACATTTTCCACACTTACAAATGTTTTTAGAACTTTTCTTGTCTATTTCTTTATATGCTTTTTTGTCTGTCTGTTTTATTTATCGATCTGTCTGTCTTTTTGTGTATCTGTTTGTTTGTCGTGTCTTTCTCTTTGTCTTATTTATCTATGACAACAACTACAAACATACAAAATTAAAAGCACGGAAAAACTTCAAAAATTGAGTAAATTACCAATATCTATAATTTGAAAAAAATTTGGAAGGAGTTTGAGAATAGATCAAAATCGACTTCCAAATCCAATTGAAATGTTTAGGCCAAAATGAGTGAATAGCTGAGAAACTGCTGAAAGCATTTGAGGGATTGGAAAATGTTCTCAAATTTTTAAAAAAGTCGGGAGACTAAAGTAAATTTTAAAATATCTGACTTTTAACGTTTGAACGTTTGAAAAATGTGAAATATTGTTATAAATTTCAAAAAATCGTTTCGATACAGGTTAAAAATAGTTTGAAGAAAAGATAAATAAACTTGTAGCAATAAATAGGTAAACAAACAAACAAGACAGATAGACAGATATGAAAAGACAAACAGAGAGAAAGACAAGACTCGCAGATGATCAAAAAACTAAACGGGTGGACACTTAAACAAAACAAACAGTCAGAATAACAACGCGGTCAAACAGCCAGATAGATAAACAATACGGACAGGTAGACAAACAAACAAATATGACGCACAAATAATATAATCAATCAAACAATACAAACAGAAAACAACAAGATAGACAAACATAAATACAGATGGACAGACAACCAAAAAAAACAGAAGGAAAAAAGTATATAGACAGAAAGACAAACAAACGAAACAGATAGGCAATGATTTGTTTGCAGACAAACAAATCAACAGACAGAACAACAAGACGGATAGAAAAACAATCAAACTCTTTGTAACTCCGTCTGTCTTTCCATTTTATTTGTTTGTTTCTTCGATTCCCATCTTTCAAGTATCATTTCAAACTTTTAGTTGCCTGCTCACTCTGTTTATAATATGATGGTACCGTTATTGCGATTTGTACCGATTTTTAATACGTGTGGACGCCCTTAGCTAAAACGAAACGTCATATCGATTGCAGCAAGAAGAAAATGACAACTTGTTCTATGAATCGTTTTGTTTATTTTATTGACATTCCATTGTGAACGGTTTCCGGGTCGGCTTAGCATTTAAATAAACAAACCGTTTTAAAATAACTTAAACGCGATGCCCGGAACGATTCTAGAAAACTTAAGCGGCAGGAAACTTAGTATTTTAGTTACCGTTCTGCTTGTTTTTCAATTGGCATGTTTCCTCATCGGCTTTATAACCCCGACACCAGCATCGTCTCAAGAAGTGATCGCTACCGTTTGCGTTGTACCTGATACCAAGGTGAACAACGAGTTGGACGTGTGGTTTTCGAGGGCGAACTGCCCTAGAACGATTCAGCTGATACATGAGGAGGCCACCAAGGACTTGGATGCTGATAACTTGGTAAATTTACAATTTACGTTTACAAAATTTTATTTTGTTGCTCATTTAGGTGTTTATGATGGAACTCCCGTCTTACGGCTTGGATTTCTCTCGGTGGCATCAAAATTTAGTTGGCATTCTTCAGGTTGACACTGTTTTTCATAAGGACCTACCAATGTTGGAACCGGTGGTTGAACTTACAATCGATGCACGGCTGGCATATAGTAATAAAGTTCCCAGCGGTGGGAAATCGAAATGGCAATATTACGCGCACTCCGAAGAGAAACGTTACATGGATTGCAGCATCAATCGAAATATTGTTAACATCCACGGTTATCCGTATAATTGCTCGGCGATCTCGTTATTTGAATTAGGCAACGTTTACCACGACTATTATTTACTGAACATTCGTCTCCCATACAACGCGACGTCCGAGAAAAACACGAAATTAACAGCGCGCGTTACCGATATTCATTTATATTTTATTCATATGAATGTTGGTTTTTCGCATATTTGGATGTCGATGAAAATGGTTTTTTTGCCAATTTTGTTATCGATTTTATGTTGGTTTTCAAATCGCGTTTACAAATTGGAAAGAGTGGCGGCACTGCTCGAATATATGCTGTTTTGTTTAGGGGTTGCCCTGGCGTTTCTGGATTTACCGATCGAGTATCTAACTATTCATTTTGACATGCCGTATATGTTGCTTTTAAGTGACATTCGACAGGGGATATTCTATGCTATGTTGCTGTCGTTTTGGTTGGTTTTCGCTGGTGAGCACATGCTGATTCAGGATAACGGTTGCAAGAATAGTATTAAGTTGTATTGGAAACATTTAAGCACGATTATTATTGGTTGTTTATCGTTGCTTATTTTTGATTTGTGTGAACGTGGTGTTCAGCTCGTCAATCCGTTTTATTCAATTTGGGTCACTCCGATTGGGACTAATCTTGCTTTGACTTTCATTATCCTAGCTGGGATCTCTGCGTGCTTATACTTTTTGTTTTTGTGCTTTATGATCTGGAGGGTCTTCAAAAATATTAGTATTAAAAGGGCGGTTCTTCCGAGTATGTCGCAAGCCAGGAGGCTACATTACGAAGGTATTATATACAGATTCAACTTTTTAATGTTGGCAACATTAATATGTGCAGCTATTACGGTGATTTCGTTCATCTTGAGTCAGGTGGCCGAGGGCCAAAATAAATGGGATGATAGTATGGATGTCGAATTGAGTTCAGCTTTGCACACTGGTGTTTTCGGTATGTGGAACGTTTATATTTGCGCGATGTTGATTTTGTACGCCCCGAGTCACAAACGGTGGCCAAATGATCCAATTTGCAACGAAGGAGAAGAAGTCGAGTTCAATCGGCTTCCCGCTGATACAAGTCCAAATGAAATTTCGTCCCTCACTTCATTTGCTAGTAAAGCCAATATCGATTAAGTATTTGTGTTTTTTAGGATTATATGTAACTCAGAACTAGAATTTTCAGTATTAATATAGATGTGATTTTTTTAACTTTATATAACAAACATGTACTTACTGCAATAAACGTCATAAACATATTATTTTGAATATATTTTCGTCATCACAATATATAAATGTACAACCTAATAAACTCGAGTTAGCTGTATTAGCCCGATTTATAATTATAAAATCTTCATTAAAAAAGTACAAACTAAAATGGCAAATAATACAAGATGGAATATCGTCGTTATGGCATAAGAATACAAATATACAATTCCATAAAACTGGAAAATACGTATAACCAGTCGTAAATTCTAAGAATTCAATCGATAACAACTACTGGCCGTGCAATCAAACGTAACTCTCGCTTTCCGAATCGGTGACCAGCATGAGCCTGGCGGTCGCGTAAGTCGGAGGTGGCGGCGGCGGTGGACGGTACAACGGGGGCAGATGCATCTGCGGCACCTGACGCAGCAAAGCGTGCCTTCGCGGTGGTATCGGAGGACTGCATAAGCTTTCGTTCGACGTACAAAACGCTTCGTCCTCCTCCATCCACGCGCTATCCAACGATCTCATCCTGGCCGCCTGCCGAGACCAATCTTGCCTTTGGAATGGATACGATTTGGAGTTCAAACCGGGACTTTCCCTGTCGTCCTCGGATAAGGTCAATCCCGAGTCCCTGCTCAACGACTTTTGGTCCTTGCTCAGTTCAGCGCTGTCCAAGGACAAGCCGAGGGCTACCAAAATCAACATATAAAGATTATGTCCCAAAATTAATGGTGACGGAAACTCACAATGTAAACTATCCGATTCTTCAGCGCCGCTATCATTATGCGCTTCTCCGAGTATTGAAACGATCTGAGTGCCAAAAAGTATCTGGCATTGAGTGATCAAAGTTTCGATCAGGGTAGGTAACGTCCTCATTGGAGAATTCTGATTCGATTCCCAGAGAAGACTCGGCCCGACGCAAACCGCTGAAATCGAAAACAGAATTATACAAAAGCGATCGCAGTGAAGTTGCGAGCTTCATACCCAAATTCGCAGCTGTCATCAAATTATACTTCGATCTTTTCGATATACTATAGAGGACGCAGATCACGTTGGAGAGCAACAGATAATTTTCAGCAGGTAAATGCGCCAGCAATTTCCTCAATTTATCCGTTCGTCCGTTACTGCCAACGTAGAGCCATTCTTGTGCGTTACCGGCCAACAGCGGCTCCGGTAGACTTCTCAGGAACTCTTTTAGAAGTGCCCCGAGGAGTAAACCGTGTGTACAATTGGAAATTTCCTCGATAACGCCAAGAGCTACAAGAAAATTTCTTCTGTTTACGAGAAGTAATAAAATATAAAAAAACGTACCTTGTGAGTCCACTCGCTCTTTCAACTCTCTCAAAGCTCTCGCCGAGGCGCATCTCCTGAAGATGCCTTGAACGTGCGGTCCCTTCAGGAAGAGCGCCTTCAAACACGCGATCAGTACTGGAGGTAGACTATTGTTTGTGCAAAGTCTCGACAAGCATACGCCGAATATTCGACTGCCGCTTTTTGTTCTGAACAGTTTCAGGTGTGATCTGAAATTTTTGTTGTTGGTTTTATTCCCAGATCCATAACATGAAATCATAATTAGGAATACAAATTGCTTTGTATCGTCAGTTTACGCGAATATGAAGAAAGCAAGTTGATTTATATTCACGCGTGTGAATTCAAAGTAAGTTGTATTCACTTTGTGCATACACAGTTGTTTGTATTCACATGTGCGTGTATTCAAATTTGGTTACATTGACATGGGTTGTATCCAAATTCATGTTAGTATGTGAACACTAACTTGTTGTTGGTGTGAATACAAAGTTACTTGTATTCACTAATATGAATACAAATTTTGTTCGTATCCATTTACGTGAATACAAAATTAGTTGTATTCACACATATAAATATAAATTTGCTTGTACCCCCATGCGTAAATACAAAATTTGGTGAATAAAAATTCACAATAGTATGTGCATACACAAATTTTTTCGCATTTGCTTGCGTGAATGCAAATTGATTTGTATCCACAGCGCTTGAATTCGAAATTGGTTGTATTCACTTGCGTGCATGCACATTTGTTTATATGCCCATGTAAATTGTATTCACAATTTACATGGGCATTCACAATCTAATTACATCGACATGCGTAAATGCAAATTCATCTTAGTATCTGAATACTAACTTCTCGTTGGCGTGAATACAAAATCAGTGTTATTCACTAATATGAATGCAAATTTATTTGTATTCACGTACGTGAATACAAAATTAGTTGAATTCAAAGGTGTGAATATAAAGTTGTCTGTATTCACGTGCATGAATACCAGTTCATAACAGTATGCGCATGCTCATTTATTTGTATTTACTTGCGTGAATTCATAGTTAGTTGTATTCACGTACGTGAATACAAAATTAGTTGAATTCAAAGGTGTGAATATAAAGTTGTTTGTATTCACGTGCATGAATACCAGTTCACAACAGTATGCGCATGCTCATTTATTTGTATTTACTTGCGTGAATTCATAGTTAGTTGTATTCACATGGGTGACAACAAATTCCTTTGTATTCGTATGCTTGCATACACAATTAGTGTATGGTATACAAGTAACACTAAGCTTGTATATAAATTTTCATTCACATGCGCGAATAGTAATATTCACACAAAAAATATACAAACAAAAATGAATACATGAAGACTAAAGTGTTACACACAAAAAAATATGAATACAAAAAAAAGAAACGTGCCTTGCCGCCATGAAAAAAGCTAAATAAGATGGAAATCTAAGAAGCTATAAGAATCTAAAAACGTACAATTAATTTTGAAAGAAGTTAAGTATTTGAAAGCACATTCTGAAGATTCAAAAACAGTTTGACTAAGTTTGAAACCACGTGGAAATGTTGAAAAAGCTTTTGAGGATTGCTGAACAAACGAATTTGGGAATCTTCAAATTTTTGATGAAATGAAAATTCAGAAGTTTACAAAGTTCTGAAAGTATTTGAAAATTTGGAAAATGCTTCAAATTTAAAGCTAGTTAAAAAAAATGTAAAATCCGGAAGATCAAAAAAACTTGAAAATTTGGGGATATCAAGTATCAAAGTAAAGAAAATTTAAAAATCGAAAGTAGTTTGAAAATTGGAAAAGATTTAAAAGTTCAAATACTTCATACTTTCCAGAATTGTATTTTTTCGAAAAAGGTTTCAACGTTTTTCGATGAAAATTTCAAGAAGCTTGACGACATGAAAATAGCTGTACAAGTGAAGTTTGTGAAAATAAGAAACAAGGAATTTTGAAAATTTAAGAATACTTGACAAAGTTTGAAATCAAATTGAAATGCTTGAAAATCTTTTGACGATTAAATAAAAGCGTAGTTGAAAATCTTGAAAAGTTTGATAAAATGACAATTTTTTGAAGATATGAAAAAGTTCTAAAAGCATTTGAAGGTTTCGAAAATACTCCAAATTTGAAGGAAATTTAACAAAAGAAAAAAATCTGAAATATCGAAAGAATCGATAATTAATGCAAAGTTCGAAGAATTAATTTAAAAAAATTAATTACAGTTTGAAAGTTGGAAAAGATTCAGAAGTTAGAATTTTTTTATACTTTCCGGAAATTGAAGAAGTATTTTCGAAAATTCTATAACTAATCGTATTTTTTTAAAAAACCTTCCAACATTCTTTAGATGAAAATTTGACGATATAAATAAAGATACATAAATTGGAAGTTTGAGAAAGCATGAAAATATGAAACTGTATAAACAATTTTGGAACTAGTTTCTCAACAAGGAAATCTCATTAGTGATTGAAAAAATTTTGAAAATTCAAAAACAGTTTGAAAACGACACATATTCTCACTGAAGTGTTGCAAAACTTTGAATAAGGTCCAAGTTGGGAATCTTGAATATTGATAAAGTAAAAACTTCAACAATTAAAGGAAAAGCTTAAAGATTTCGAAAAATTTTAATAACATTTGTAAGTTTGAAAAATGCTTCAAATTTGAATAAAATACAACAAGAGATAAAAAATTTACAATATCGTAACAAATGTAGAAATTTGTAATGAATTTTTAAAAAAATCATCGAAAATAGTTTGAAAGTTCAAACAATATGAAAAGTGCTTAACGATATCAAAAAAGCTGCAAAATTTGGAAGTTGGCAGTATGAAAGTCCGAAAATTGGAGAAGTTTGAAATCAAATTAAAAACTTTTGAATCAAGTCGAATAAAAGCATGTTTAAAAACGAATTTCAAATTTTGAAAAAAAATTGAAGAAAATTTGGGACAAGATGAAAGGAAGTTCGAAATTGCGTTCAAGTGATTTACTTGTGTATGGAAGAAATTTTGTATATACTTGTAATAGTATAAATATAATGTATTCGTTAGTATGAATAAAATTTTGTTCAAACATGAATCATACACATTAAACTACTTACTTTCTCGGTGGCGGTTTGATGTTAGGCTTCAATTCAAACACGATATCCGTTGGTATTCTGTTATTGTTGTAATGGAATAAATCGAAACCTTCTTCGGCGCACATCGATTGTCTTATCCGAGCAAGTTGGATGGAATGGGGTCTTTCATATCCGGTCAAAGGACACGGTGGGTTATCTCGATCTCTCGCGTAGAGGGTAAAATCGCAATCTTGATGACCGGTCTCGTCCAACGTTTGCCGGGCCACCTGCAAAAAACGACGATCACGATGGGACACAAATATCTGTGCATTATTAGAACTGCGAAACCAATTCTAAAGCATTTTAACCAAGGCTTGATGCAAGTAATATGAGTTAATTGATTCTCTTGTGTGACATTCTGCGATGAAGTCCAAGATTATCAAAATTAATTAGTTAGCCGGTTATCATCTCGGACAAACGCGAAAATAACTCAACGTCGGGGTAGCTCAGTGGTAGAGCACCAACGCGTATAGTTGGGAGGTCCCGGGGTCGGATCCCGGTCCCGGGTAACTTATTTTCCGAGTATTTTAAATATAATTGATAGTACCCACCTCCCCTGAGCTAGTTTCTGGTCGTACACCAACAGTTTTCGAACATTCGGTACCACTAAGCGGATCCCTAAACACCACTTTGATATTAGTTGAGGGTGGTTCCAATCTGAGTTGCGTGGCCAACGCTTGCTTCAGTTCCCTCCACCAAGTATCCCTGGCTGCTTGGGTGCAGAAGGCGACGAGGTAAGTACGCGCCGGCGAAGGCCAACCGATCAAGAACGCCGTTTCCGACTCCGGATGTCTGTGCAGCCAGATTTCGGAGACGCGAACACGCTCCTGGAAAAACGTACGCCCAAATTGAGGCATCGGACGAATGGGGGATGCTTGCTTACCTTGAGCTTGAAAGTACCAGGTGATCGTGGCTTAGCCACCAGAAGGACGTCGTTAAAGAGGAACAGGTGACGGGGTTTCGCGTTGAGCGGTATATTCGAGGGCGCCATCGCGCAAGGCGCCTCCATCACGAACGTGCGACGGCAGTGCGACGATTTGCTGTTGTTGTTGTCGAAATTCGCGAGATCGGTGATGGATTTTTTCCTGAACAGTCGACTTTTCTGCAAGAAAACGTAATAATTTGAAATTTATAATTTTGACGACAAATGAATTACGAATTGTGTCATGTTAATAAGAGATGGTACTGTTGTCGCTGTTCAAAAACCTGGATCCAGGATGGCATGGAAAAAAACTGTGCGTTTTAGGTGGTACTCAGTATTCTTCGCGAAAACCCGAAGGAAATATGGATCTTTTAGGGAATTTCTAAGCATAATCTCAGGAAAATTTTTATTCATTGTTATGCCTATGTGACCAGACAGTCGTCGGATAGTACCGGGTCGTACCGGCACTCTCAGTAATGATCAGGAACATTGAAAAAGCCACATCGATGTGGAGATCAAGGTTTATCGCTTTTCGCGAACTACACCAAAAAAGCATCTCGATAATTAACCATCCTGTATTGAAAAAAAAAATCATTCACTTTCGTTTCGATGTACCAGTTTCGTGCGGTCGTAAAGTTAATAACGCCTAGTTATACCACCCGATAAATTCGCAATGATTACGTGAATTTCAACGAGAACAATCATCGGCCGACAACGACGACGTCATCGATTAATTTTCGTTCGCTGTCGGCGGTGCATATAACTTTGCATTAGTAGACCCCGGAGCTCGGTGAATCGATACCCAATAAAATACGTAATCGCTTTGTGAAATGCGATTTGCAGGTGTTCAACCTTGATTGGTCTAAGATTTAATTGAATCAATTAAACTGGCTCTCGGGACAGGAGCGGACCGCGACAGACGGTGGACCGTCCAAGGTCGGACGGACGGTCGGGACAGTACGCACCTGCACCTCGGGAAACGATATTTGCCTTTTATTGAGGTAAAAGAAAAATCCAAACGTGAAAGTGCCAGCAGACACATCGATGATTACGATTGTCGGTTAATGACATTATCGAAGCGATTTTGCTATTTTGAAAAGCTGGAAAGCGACTGTACGCACCTGTATTTCTAATTCACTTTTTTTAAATCATATTTAGCGATTTAGAGCCGTTTCTTCGTGACTTTGTGACATGTCCCAGAAGTGGGCGTCAAGTCGAAATCTTTTAACAGAGTAAGTCATAATAGTTATCAGAAAAATAAAAAAAAATTCAAGTAATGTATTTAAAAAATTATGGCCATTTAAAGAAAATCTACACCCTGTTACTACAAATTTCATCTTTTTTAATTTTTTTTCGTTATCTAAGCTTTTTTTTAAATTGCTCTAATTTTTTATGTTTTCAGTATAACACATTCTTAACTGCCTTTTCTTACTTATTCAAAAATGATTCTAATGCTCTCCTTTAGGCAATGAATTTTAAGATTCCAGTTGGAATGAGACGGATAGTGACGCTAACGTGACAGAGACGGAGAGAATCATTTTACATCTTTTGTAATTTTAATCGATGTTAAACGTTTGTTATGTTTGAAATAAATCAAAGAATTACATTTATTGATGTTTAATTTAATAATTTAATTTCATAGCGTCACTAATTGTATCTCTGTCACTTTAAGTGATTAACGTGACAGAAACGGTGAGAGTCACTAAATGTTGCCCTCAAACCCGAGGGTCTTCCACCTAATACTGTAAATTTGCATTTGGTCGTTCTGACGAAAACTGTGTATTGTAGTTCCCATCCAAGTTCTGTATCTCTCTCACTTTAAGTGACTAACGTGACACAGACGGAGAGTCATTTAAAGTGAGAGAGATACGGATAGTAGCGCTATGGAAATAAATGATTACATTAAACATCAATTAAAATTACAAAATATGAAAAATGACTCTCTCCATCTCTGTCACGTTAGCGTCACTATCTATCACACTTATATAGTCTTATGACTCAGTCCGTTTCATGTCAACAGGAATCTTAAAATTGCCGTCCTAGAGGAGAGAAACGGGTCAATGTGACTAAATTTGAATTGGAGATATTTATATTTGTATATTTCTTGAATAACTTTCGTGGTTCATCAGAAAGTCCAATCGTAAAAGGTAAAGTGATAAATGGCTGTTGTACGTCAAAAACTCTTGTTTTCACCAAAAATTAATTTCTTCAAAAAACTTCTTAACCATTTTCTTGCATCATGAACATAAATCTTTCCAAAGCACTTCTGCGGTAACCTGGTTATGTTATCTTGGTTATCCCATTTTTCATAGATGATCATGTTCGTATCTATGCTCGGAAACACGAGTGCTGCAGCCTGAAAAGGCTTATTGAGGTCTCGTATCTTCTCCCCCAGGACTCGTAAAGCTAATATAAGGTCTCATAATTGATACCATTGGGCTCATGTGCACTTAGATCTTTCTGCGTCTGGTACCGGTGAACTTTGGTTCCGCATAGCATCCCTTTTCTCCGTTGTCATTACACCTAGAAAAGTTCCATTCTTCTAGCAAGTATGATTAAGGTTAAGAGCCTCTTAACTAGGTTCCTGGCAATGTCTCCGTCACTCCTGGTCACTCCTTGTCCCTGTAGCAAAGTCTCCATCGTGCGTGGACAGGAGAGTCAAAAATGACGTATGAGACAGATTCGTCTGCTTCCCCGCATTTTCTACAAACAGGGTCTTCATGAAGGATCCCCATATTATGCATGTGCTTCCTCAGAGTACAGTCCCCAGTAATTAAGCCAGTTACCGCTTTGGGCTTACTCCTACTTGTTTGTACGATTTCTTTAATCAGTGACTGGCAAGGTCTCTTCATCATTAACTTGCTATGTCTCTAGCCCGTGATCCCGTTTCAGTGCCGGGTGTGTTGTTCTAGGGTCCATTTTGTAATGACACCTTTCACAACTGATTTTATCACCACTAGTCCAGGCTCCGGCCCAATATGGGGCAGAGCAGAGCCTCAGCTCTTTCATTCCCTTCAACTCCCTTATGCCCCGGGACCCACCCGAGTTCAACTGGGTTATGGGTTGCCAGAGTTTCTAGGTGCTGTCGGCAGTCCAGCACAAGTTTGGAAAGCAATTGCTCGAGTGGACAACCAGTCTCACTTTGACTGATCTGGTTCCGAAATGGATTCCGAGCCGTACCACCTGATGGGAATGAACTTCTATTACCTATTATCAAGTTGCTGTCGTTTTTCCTGGCTGTTGTGTATGCATTAAAAAGAAAAGCTTCATCGTCGGATCCGCCCCGTTTGCAAATAGGCAACTCGACTCTCTGTTACATTCATTTAGATACGACGACACGTTAAAAATAACGAAACTAAAATCAAAATTACCATTCACGCTTTCGTTTGGTATATGAATAAAACAAGAGGTCGCGGAGAGAACAACGTGTCATTTCACTGGGGAGTGTCGTCGGCATCATATTTGCGTGGTGATCAGGACCGTAATTCGACTACACATAACGCAAATGCGATTCGTATTTTTTCTGGTACGACCGCGTCCCTGTCCCATCGATTTTACCATAACGTACCATAAGTATTATTTATTCAACTCGTTCTCGCTTCTCCGAAAACACATTCCAAGACACGTGCTCTGTACATCAATTTAACAATTGTCTTCTATAGGCGCGACCGCGCGAAGCATTTATTTATCTGTCTATTGTTGTTGCACGTATCACTTTTAGCGGAGAGACGAACTATTATTCATCAGGAACTATTTTCGCGACGTGGTATTGTATCAATGTATATATTTATGTACATAGTAACTAATTCTGAAGATGTTAGCTGTAAAACAGTTAAAAAGATTTTTTAAAAGATTAACATAAAAATAAAATAAATCAATTCTGCGAGAGTCGAGTATCAAGTGAAAGAGTTTGATAATCTTGTCAATAGTTCGCAAAGTTGTTAATTAATGTCAAGCGGATTAGAAAGAAAGCACTTCAAATTAATTTGCCATCACGTCGAATTCGTCAAAAATATTCATGCGAAGACGAAACTGTGAGAAAATATTACAATACACCTTTCATTCACTGATAAAATAATCGAAGAATCTTTATCTTCAAGGAACGCCTTTGTTCCACCTTATCTAATTTCACACATAAAGCATCTCTTCTCTATCCATTGGAAACATCCTCACTTTCATATCACCTTTTTTCTATAGCCAATTATCTTTATTTTCAAAACAAAACGCAAGCATAATGGGAAGAGTGTCGTTGCGTCCGCGACGATAAACAAATAGCTGATCAATCCGTTTAAACTATCTGATGTCAACAAGTCATTCGATCCACATTCCGAGAAGAATTTTTCGCAACTACCACGAAAATTAGTTCATAATATTGTTCCACAATTACTTAATTATCGCTAATTAACTCATTTATTTCGTCTCGGATTTGTTCGTTTCTTTCCGCCCGGCAATCGTGCGAAAATCACGTTGTGCTCTACATTTCTACATTCGCAACAACTTTCCGGCTTTTTTTTAAAAGATAAATAACTTCCTACATTCTAAATCGATAAATCTTATTAAATGGTATCAATTTACAACCGACGACGTTGTGATGATGATCCGAAACGTTTTGCGGTTATACGTTGGAAAGTTTGCACAAGAGACTATATGAAAGTGTTAAAGAGAGAATCTTCAACAATTTATTTCCAATTACAGATTTCTAACGACTTCGCGTCGTCATTTATAACGACTTCGACGTCTGTTTTATGTTTTCTGGAAATAAGTCGGATTTTATTCCAGCCATTTCCGTTTGTATTTGACATGTTCTATATTTCGTTAATGTTCTTGTGATACAGAAGTCAGAAGATGTTCGATTCTGCATGTTTCGAAAACAACTTCAATTATTCACAGCGAAGAATATCTTTCCACCCTTCCTCTCCCTGATTAGGGAGTTAAAAAATTAACGTCAAAAAAGGATAGCTCCGCCAAAATTTCGCGAAGCGCTCATTCGATCGCCGCCGTCCACGAACTCGGTGAAGATATTCACCCCGACTACCAGTGGCGACGCTCTGCCTACGATAACGTCGCCCAGTGTTACCACCGTCCGTATCAAAAGTTTCGGTAGAAAGTCCAGAACAAATTCGGTAGATTTAAGACAAGCATAAGATTGCCATAGACGTGAGGAATAACATATGCCCTTCATGGTGGATAAATGCGGAATATCATTTATCGAGAATTTCATCACAGAGTGATGCGATTCAAACATCTGAAGCAAATCCTTTTAAATTTTGTTTGTGTCATATTCCATATCGGCAAAAACGTTGTTGATTACTGCAGTTGTCTTTGTCTTTGCGCAAGCTGGACCCTTTGCAATTTCTGAATCCGGAAATGCAGAAGCACAAAACTTGGGTAAGTGATCGATTATATTTATATATCGATTTAGGGTAAGTGATAAATGTATACATGTATTCATAGTTCGAGAACGGTGGGGATCGCCTCTGGTTGCTAATAAGAATATTCTCCTTTTGGTCGCAACAAATTCCAATAAATTATGAAACAAAAAACATCCTAGTTGACGTTTTACTCCGATTGGTTTTTTGTCGACGACTTTTATCGCACAACGCAATCTGAACGGTTCGAAAGGGGTTTCTTCGTTGTCGTTCGACCCATCGAAACGACCGATCGGCGACCGCTAATTACGCGAATAATCGAGACGTATCGAAAAATCGCATCAATTAGGTAGCGCGAACGTATAACGGCAATCTAAGCGAATAACGAAGAGGCGCAAAAACATTCATTACGCCTTCTTCTTCTTCGGATTATACCGTTTGATTTGAAATGAGGAATAGAACGACGACAAAAGGCGGCTTTATCGAGAAAATTCGAAAACGGAACGACTCGCGTTCGTTATACAACTGAAAGGGGGAAAAAATAGGAAATAATTCGATGATCGTGCAAATTGGGTTCTATTATTATGAAGTCCTCGCCGTTGTGGACGGCGTGCCGCTTTCTAATCATCGATTGGCAGGTTTAAAAATTGTCGTGCGTCCTACTTAATCGACGGTGTGTGGAAAATCGAAGGGAAAAACTGTACCTTAACGATGATTATTCGAGGAGAACGACGAATCATTAATAGTCAACTAGTTCTGTTATCGATATTACTGGGCGGAAGGACGAATTTGCGATGCCTCGCGTTCAACAGGTAATTGAATTTTATAGCTTTTAACGCCTTCCAAGGGTTAGACCTAACCTATTCAGTAGCCATGACTTGAATAGAAGCTTCCAATGTCTAAGTTTACTCCTTTAGATGACTTCCAAGTTTGAGATATAACTTTTTCAAAAACTCAAAAACAGTCATTTCCTTTATTCACTTGAGGAGTGTGATAACATTTAGACATGATTATTTTTTTAGGTTATCACTGTAATCCAAACCTAACCTCATTTTCGTTGTTATTAAGACAAAAAAAAACTTCCGCCTCGACTAAAAAGGAAATGTAATCAATACTTACGATATGATGCATAGATGTCGGTTCCGGATCGTGCAGTCCCAAGCTGTCGTATGGAAAAAGATCTTCGATACGTTGCAAATCCGTTTTTCTAACGTCGAGGGCGGACTGCGAGCCGCCCAATATCCTGCCATATTCGGCCAATCTTTCGGCCTGGAAAACAAAAGAGCCCCGTGATAATAATTACGTGAGACGATGCGTGCGGCAAGTGAAAGCGAGCAATACGAGGAAGATGATTTTCTAAAAAGGCACGTCTAGACGCGGAACCGCCTCGTCACGTAGGATCGTTCTGGTTCATTGTATTCGTTCGATTTCGGATAAAGTGTACCACGGTGCGTTGCGTAATCAATATGCGATGAATACGTATCAGGCTGGTACCACGGTGAAGGCGGACAAGGCAGCGACCACGGTGCGAAACCGTGATGCATATTACCGGCAATTCATTACCTAACCTCACAAAAACCGGATCAACCATCGAACATTTAAGTCAATATTATAACACAGACAATATATATAGAAATCGACTTAACAAAATCGCTTGTATTATGTAGAATGATGGAAACTTAATATTCCAATGAATATCATTATAACTGTAACGTATAATAATTAAAGCGTTTTATCTTTGCTGCGGATTTGTTGAATTTATTTAGCTGAATACTTCCCCATCAAATGGTTATAAATTAACCTCAAAAAATTCAATTAACCATTGAATATTGAAGTCAATATTACAACATAAAAAACGGTGACCCATAAATCGACTTGACATTTCTTATATTATACGACGTGTAGTCTTAATAGCAAATTAGATGGCATTGTAATTATTTCAGCACCTCATTTAATGACATAAAAGAAAAATAAATAATTAAAATCTTCATCTACAAAGTGGTAAAATGTACAAGTTGAAATTAGAATTATATGACTAATTTAAATTGGAAATTTGTATGCAGGGAAACCACAATTCGTTTGGAAATTTATTGTTAACCTAACATTCGTGAAGCATGTCAGGAGAATTTGTGGTTATCGTCCAAAAAATGTTACCATCCGAATATTTACTTTAAGTTTCAACTAATAGTATCAAAATTAGTCAATTTTAATATGGAGTTGGGCATTAATTTCGAGTAATAATTGTAACTACAATTAAGGTTTAATAATGTCAAATAAGTTAGAAACAATATAAAGAAATGCTTAATCACCTAAAAAGCAATTAGTTTGTTTAAATGAAAATATTTATTGTAATAGATAAGTGAAAATGATATATGTATATATGAATATGAACGTAGTCGATACAAAAAAACCATAGAACCAGTCATACCAGCGATTGGCCGTTACCGTGTGGAGTGGTGGAGGAGATCGTGATCTCCTTCGGCTCGCATCAATCGATTCAGAAAGTATTAAATCTCGGACAGTTTCCCGTAAAAGTAGTGACAATCTCGTGTGATATGCGTGCGTATTTCCGATCGGCGCACCTTCAAGTTCCCTGAACTCTAAGAGCGAAAGACTTTCACTACTTTTTCTCTTCGAATTGCTCAAGTCAAGACGTTTCCGCGGGCGGTGAAAAAAACACCAAGACCATCGTCCTTCGGCTGACACGCACTACCCGATCTCGTTACCAGCAGGTGACATATCTCCCCCCTTGAGCGATCAGATGGTTTGCGTAAACGGTGACCGCGTGGTCATTCAGCAATTTGACTTCCCAAAGCATTTTTTTAAAATTTTAACCGCAAGGCATATTGAGTAATAAGCAATTTGGGTGCCACGTTATATCTAGACTTACTGATTTCTAGTAAAATTCGGTTATCTTGATACTAAAGAAAGTTCATTGATAGATATCTCCAATCTTTCTGCTGCTTTAGTAACATCTTTATCGTGAATATAAGCAAAACAACTTCAAATAATATATGTATACATTGTTATGCCATTGTTCGATAACAAACAGGTATAAAAGTTATATCAGGTTATGAAACAAGACAACCTTTTTTATTTATGAGGTTCAAAATTTTCATTCATATTTTAAATTCAGACTGGATTTATGATGGCGATTACAAGCAAAAAATAGATTTCAATTTTACCTTTAAAATTAGAGAAATTTTGAAAGGTTAAAAAATGTGATTTTTAGTAAAATAATTTGGTGCTTCATGAAAGATTTCACTTAATAACCTCATCAATCCATGAAAAAGGTGCAATCGATCGCATGTTATATACCAACAGTCCAAGAAGTCGAGGTAGCGAAAATTCCTGCGTAAAATCCGAAATACCGATGACGGGGACCCCAAAGTGTTTTGTCGCGTAGCGGGTTAAATGACCCCCTTCGAGATCGAAATTTAGTAACCAGTCCCATCGAACGGACCGCGAAAAAGAACACGATGAAAAAATCAACCGGAGATTTTTACAAGTTTGGGGTCCCTTTTATTCGCGGGCGTTACAACCGATAAATCCAAAAAAAGCAAAGATTTATGGTGCTTTTACCGGCTCATATCGAAATCGACTCGACGAAAACGTAGTAAAGTTGGGTTGGACAAAAAAAAACACATAAAAAGAAACAAGGGTAAGACACAAAATGGTAGACGATTGTTATCGACGATTTCGCGTAAAATGAGTAATGAAAAATAAGGGACTTCGTTTGGTGTATTTCAATATGTCTCAACTTTTTTGATGATTTTTTGAATATCAGGGAAATGTTCCAAAAACTGTTAAAGAGGAATTGGAAAAATTTGAAAGACGGAAAATGAGACAACGGTTGAAAATCTTGATACTTCTAGAACACTTTGATACTTGTGAGATTGAAAATTTCAGAGTTTGAGAAAAAGTTTAGAATATCTCGACAAGGGTTTGAGGTTTGAAAAAGATTCCCATTGTTGCAAAATATTAGGGAAAAGTTGTTATTCCACAAAAAATTGGAAATTTAAAAGAAATTAAACGAAATTTGTGAAGGAGAAACATTGTGAAAAACTTTAAGAAAATAATGTGAAAAGTTTTAACGTTCTGAAGTTCAAAAATTCATAAATTGAGAAAAATTTATAATATTGAATACGAAACAAAATCTTTCCAAAATTCAACAAATTATTTGGAAGATAATTTGGAAATTGAGTAACACTTTTTCTTGTTAGCTGCTTTGGGAACATTGCCTCAAGGATTTCTAAATTTTGTATCACTTTAGGTAAAATTTGTTGACAGAATGAATCGTTTGAAATATTTTGACGCTTCTCAATTTTTTTTAATAATTTTCTGACAACTTTCATTTTCCCAAAAAAATGTCAGAAGTTTCGTCGCCAATTTTCTATGAAATCCATGAAAGTCAATGGGCAATTTTCTGAAAAATTGAGCGAAAAAATTGTGTTACGAATTCGTCAAAAGCTCACAGTAGTTTGAAAGTTTTGAAAATCGTATGTCTTTCGGAGTTTGAAACAAGTTTAAAATCATTTGAACATTAGAAACATATTCAAAAATCTATTAAAAACAAATTGGAAAAATTGCGAAGACTGAAAATGAGGCAAGTAATGAAAAACTTGTTATTTCCAGAAAACTTTGATATTTGTGATATTGAAAATGTCAGAGTTTGAAAGAAAATTTAAAATATTTCTACAAGGATTGAAAGTTTGAGAAAGATTTGCATTATTGTAAAAAACTGAAAATTTAGAAGAAACTAAATGAAGTTTGTGAAGAAGAAAGATTGTAGGAAGCTTCAAGAAAATAATGTAAAAAGTTTTAACGTTTTGAAATTCAGAAATTTATAAATTGAGAAAGATTAAAAATATTTAAAACCTCTTTCAAATATGAAACAAAATATTTCCGAAATTGATCAAGTTGTCTGAAAATAATTTGGAACTTGAGTTACATTTTTTATCATGTTTTTGTACAATATTTCGATATTTTCAGCTGCCTCGAGAAAATGGGTTCAAGGATTTCTAAATTTTGTATCAGTTTACATCAAATTCGTTGTCAGAATTAATTGATTAGAGTATTTCGATGCTTCTCGATTCGTTTGATGATTTTCTGATTACTTTCATTTCTACAAAAACTCCAAAAAATTTGTAGCAGTTTTTTGACCAATTTTTTATAAAATTTTTGATAGTTGTAAAGAATTTGGCAATTTTCTAGAAAATTGAGCGAAACAAGTGTGATACGAATTTGTTCAAAGCTTCTATAGATTGAAAGCTAATAGTAGTTTGACAGTTTGAATGTTTTGAAAATCGTGTGATCTTCGGAGTTTGAAACAAATTTAAAATCATTTGAACTATAGAAAAATTTAAAAGCATCTGAAATTTTGAAAAATATTTTAAAAACGAATCGGAAAAGACTGAAAATGACACAAGGGTTGAGAAGAAAACTTTGATATTTGTGAGATTGAAAATGTTAAAGTTTGAGAAAAACTTTAGAATATCTCAACAAGTGTTTGAAAGTTTAAAAAAGATTAGCATTGTTGAGAAAGTTTAACAAAAGTATTACAAAAAAGAATGGAAATTAAGAAGGAATTAAACGAAGTTTGTAAAAGAAAAACGTTGTGGGAAGTTTTTAGAAAAACCTTGTAAACAGTTTGAACCTTCTGAAGTTGGTAAATTAATAAATTGACAAGAATTAAAAATGATTAAATAAAATCTTTTCGAAATTCAACAAATTGTTTGGAAAATAATTTGGAAATTGAGGTAAATATTGATAACATATTTCGAAATTTTAAGCTACTGAAAGTTTCTTCAAGAATTTCTAAATTTCGTAGCCGTTTACATGAAAATGGTTGTCAGAATTAATCGTTCAATGTATATCAATATTTCTCCACTTTTTTGATAACTTACTTTTGTACAGACAATTTGTAGAATTTTCTTTGCCAATGTTTCATGAAATTTTTGAAAGTGATAAAGAGCTTGCCAATTTTTTAGAAAATTAAGCGAAATACGAATTTGAGAAGTCGTTTCTACAGCTTGGAATTTCTATGGACTTTTAAATTTTTAAAAACATTTGCATTTTTGTGAAGACGTTCAAAAAGAAAAAAATATGGTAAAAACTTTTATAGTTTTAGAAAAGATTCACGGTAAAAGCATAACAAATACGAAATTTGTAACAATCGAAATTTTGAAACAAATTAATGATGTTGTAAGCAAAATATCCTAAATGATGTTGTTTCTTCTTTACGCTTATTTTCAATTTCCAGCCAAAATGGTATAGCGCATCTTCCGGCGATATCTGCAACTATTCAATTTTTAAACAAATTTTAAACAAGTATATACTTTTTGTTCTGTTATTAAGAGATCATCGACAAGGACGAAATATTAACTTCTTTTTATTCCTCAAGTTTAGACTAACAAGATTCGGTCGATCCAACGAAGCAACTGCTATTTTCATCACATATGAAGAAAATTTTCTATGGATTGTAATAACAGCCGTAGAGAAAATTATTAATATGAGCAACGCTCACGAAATGCTGTGACGTTTCACGCTAGAATACGATTAAGAAAATGAATTAACATGCATAAAGGAATAATAAACACTTCATTTTAAAATTCACTGAATGAGTAGGTAGCAGGTAGCGCTACGCGTAGGTGTTACCGAAAAAAAATATGATCACCCGCAGATTGCCACATAAATAATTGTATTCTTCTTGTTTTTCTTGGTCAGGACGATCATCGTCTGAGGACGATATATATAAAATATGAGGTACTCTTGAAGAAGTGTTGAATATTTTCTTGCATTTCTACATGGTTTTCCGTGTCTTCTTCGAAGAATTTTTACTCTGATTCATGATTTTTCTCCGATTATCATGATGATGATGATGATGATAGTGGATTCTTCACAAACTTTATCGATTGGTTTTGAACGAGAAATATCAAGGAAAAAACCTCAAAATTTCGATATGATAAATTATACAGAACAAGGTGTTCCTCAGGGATCGGTACTCGGAACTATGTAATTCATTTCTGTTTTATGTGAATCGCCTGTTTGACACTGGACATCTCCGATATTGTAATTCAGTATATAGACAATGTACTTTTGATAATTGCTTGTGGCTCTATCAGAGGTGGTTCGGAGATGGTGCGAAAATGTCCATTTCACTTTGAAAGATGCTCAAGTGGAACTCGTGAAATGTTGGAACCACCTAATTCAAATTTTAATTAATCTCTGTCATTAAATTAATTTGAAAGTGCTGTGTTTACAGGAATGCATATAGACAACAATTATCATCGGATAGTATATATCATGTATTCTTTTTCATCTCTAAGAAATTCATATTCAGAAACAATTATAGGCTGCAGGTATTCTTCAATTAAACTTTTTGAAATCAAAACTCTACATTTTAAATGATTTTAAATTATAGTTTTGAGACAAATAAGTGACATATGAAGGCAACTCGAAACAAAAAGGAAAAGTGGTACCGAAAGATGTTAACATTCCAGGTGACTATTGGAATTCGAAATCGTCCTCGACTTCCTAAAAACCTATTGTTTCGATTTGTCTCTGAATATTTAACAAGTTTTCCCCGTTTCTCGTAGAATAACAATCGTCGAACGTAACACAAAGAATTAGTTGGTCAAGCGACGAGGATGGAAATTTTAAAATGTCACGTATCTGGTCATAGTAATAAGACAGACGGACGGACAGAGGAAGGTTTTATTGGCATATTCGGAAGTTTCGAAACGTCATCAATTGGAGGGATAAGTAGCGAGCGTCCCTGGAAGGTCTCGAGCAATCCGCTCCCCAGGTGTCTTCGAAATTCCGAGAGGCCGGTCGTGTAGATTTCGTTTCGAATCACGTATTTCGAGTCGTAAAAGCCCGCGGTAATGGTTGACGTAAATAGATACAGGTGATTGAACAAATTTACGACGGCCCGTCGGAATCAATGAACATTTTTAGTACTTTTCAACCGCCGCACCAGAGGACGGCGACCAAAGTTGCAGCGTCCAGTTTTATTATTGCCGTCGAAGTACTACCGCCGGTACGTGATTTCTTTTGGGTACCTGAAGGTCGTTTACGGAATTCGTTATTTCATAAGTTGTCGTTCGTGTTAATAAAGCTTCTACGAACTTCCAAATGATGATTATAGGTGAAAAGGTTTTCGAATGGAATGTCCCGATAATATTATCTCGACGTTCGCATTCCAAAACCTGCTTCTCGGTGGGTACTACTCCACGCCACGTTTCTTCACTTAAACAAAACGTTTTAACCAAGTAATTTGCTCCATTAACAATTCGGAGATATCGTGGATTCTAATTTAAATTATACCATAAAGGGTACACTATAATCAGGAAATTGATTAAAAATGTTGACGGGACGCCATTTTGAAAAAAAAATTGAATAGAAAGGGAGGTCGTGTGATACCTCGTTCGGAAGGTATTCTCATTTCTAACTTAAACCTCGAGTATAAAATTGTTACTGTCACCCTGTCAAAGATGGCGGCTCGTCAAAGTTACGGCTTGTAAGTAGCACGAAAACTTCACTTTTGTCATATTTAGGTATTTTATCGTTTAATTTTTACTGTCCAAATTTCAAATCGATGTCCAAAACCGTTTTCAGTTTAGAAGCGGGTTTGTGCTACCAAATTGAGTTTTTGGTGCTACTTACTTGTAACTTTGACGAGTCGCCATCTTTGACAGGGTGACAATAACAATTTCATACTCGAGGTTTAAGTTAGACATGAGAATACCTTTCAAAGGAGGTATCACACGACCCCCTTTCCATTTAACTTTTTTTTTTTCAAAATGGCGTCCTGTCGCCATTTTGCAACATTAGGCTGTCGATTTTACATCAAATTGCAGTAACTTATGGTTTCTTTTGACCCTCTAAATTTCAAATTGATATCTCAAACCGTTTCCAATTTAGAGGGGGGAACTATTTACGTTGGTATATATACATATATACATATTGTAAAATATGTTTTGAATCAAAGCTTCCTCGACCAGTTCTTCGATGCACCAATCTTTCGCTGCATATTGCATTGAGTTTCTTGCAATCGTACGGCGCGAAAACTGAAATAAGAAAAAGAATAATTTCCCGGTCAATTAGTCGCGAACGACGGGGGCTTTATTGACCGTTTCCCATCTTGGCTCTCCGAAAAACGACGGAAGATTTCAATAATTACCAGCTTAAATCAAACAGGCTTAATGATATACGGCGTAAAATATATAGTATAAATCGCATCTACGTAGGTGTACTGCATATAATCATATAGAATCAAGACGAAACGTAACTGTATCTCTCTTGGAAATACGGACATTTCTCGTCGACTTGTTATTATTATTATTATTCGAAACGTCATGCCGGTGCAGTTTTAATTGAAACGCCGACGATCATCGGACGACTCGGTATATTTGTTGTGTCAACATTAAACGTTTCTTTGCGCGAGATTTTCCCAAAAAAGGCGAATTGTGACTTTCTCGTCATAAGAAAGTGTCCCAAGGAAGGAAAAATGTGCGAACTAATTGACTTTCTTCTAAAGAATATTGACATTCGTTTCGTTCAATGGAATTTTTGTTGTCTCATCAGTGCTACTGCTATCATAACACACCTACTACTGCTCTCTATAATCAATAGATTTGTAAAACGAAACCCTTTCACCATTTTCGTCATTTACGTTTGATTTTTGGAGCAAGTAACACTCAACATTTCAACTTTTATTTTCAGAAACGATTGATCGATTTTCTCGGAAATGGTAGGGCGTAGCTGAAAGTAGTCGTTCCACGAGCCGCCGTTTAGGCCGCATTAAAACCATTAACGCACATACATACACCACGATCGGGTACGTTTGATTTTTGGAGCAAGTAACACTCAACATTTCAACTTTTATTTTCAGAAACGATTGATCGATTTTCTCGGAAATGGTAGGGCGTAGCTGAAAGTAGTCGTTCCACGAGCCGCCGTTTAGGCCGCAGCGTGAACATAAAACCATTAACGCACATACATACACCACGATCGGGTAACGACACCGTAGTATACGGCTTTATATCCGCTCACTTCGTTCGCTCGGCAAGCGTATACCATAAGAAGTCATCATTCGATATATTAGATGATTACAAATCAAATTAAATTTGATTTATTGTTACGTGTGAATTTCACACTTTCACTTAATCTCGACGGTATTATATTGCAGACTGCGAAGCACCGGCGAAGCCCCAGAAAGAAATTCGACCGTATTATTCGGCGTAATTTTTCAATTATAATGCTTTATTGAGCAAAAATAATTTGCACGAAATTAGTTGAAAGTTCACTTTCGGAGATATCGCGTCACGAATTTTCTTCATTCTTTTATTAAATTTATCGTTATGTCAAGGAGAAACATATAAATCTACTAATTAAACGTGGTTTCTATTGGAAAAGTGGATCACTTATAATTTTAAAACCAGCTTTCGATCTCGTTCGATTGATATTTTGTTGGTTCGATACAAAAACAGCAGATTGTTTCCGAAATTGATGATAACTACTAATTGTAATGTAAAACACAAACCTTGAAACTACAATTTTTATTACCACTCGTACGATCTTATTATGAGTAATAATCATAATTACAATACCCGAAAAAACGTGTACCGCAAATTGATTGTTACACGAACCGTCCGAAGATGGAATGTCCCCATTATAATTAATATTCGCTTAGTGTCAATCTGAAATTATGATTCATTATTGGAATGTTCTCCTCCGGTTTCGTGATTCATGGCATTCACAATTCAAGGGTATAAAAAATAATGGTCGAATGCAGTTTACATGACATAATAATCCGCGGAATTTCTTTTCATGTATGCAATAAGAACGACGAAGAGGTCAAGCGTAAATTTGAGTTGTACGATATGTGGGCGTATGTATGTACGTACCAAAGTTCCCGTTGTCCGTTCGAGGAACTTATTATGTTCCACATTTTGCGGTACGACTTTTTAGGCCATGTGTTATATTCGAGTTATTTATATCAAGTGCATACTTGTAAATCGTGTGAACTATTTGGAAAAGGAGTTTCAGAACAGTCAATGTTACTGACATCAATTGAACTCCTTTTTTTACTCAATCAATAAAATCATTAATTTTTATTGAAATAAACTATTGTGCTCATTTTGGACTTACATACTCACAAACCTTTTCAAATTTTCTACTTGTTAAGCTACCTTGAACAGAGTAACTATAAAAAAATTTCAATTATTTCAGAGAAAAATGAAAAATTGAGATCAGCTAGAAAGTTGAAAACTGCATAAATTTGGATTTTTGGAACATAATGAAAATTTTCTTTAGACATGAAATGAAAATTTTCTGAAACTCAACAAACTTTCTGGAAATTCGTTCAAAAATTGTCATTGCCTAAAAAAAATTGAAGCAAAATTTTTCAGACATTCGGAAAATTTTAATGTTTTGTTTTTTAAACCCACGGACTTTCAAAAATTGAAAAAAAAAATTTATGCTGCCAAATTCGCTCAAACATTCAACGTTTAGGAGTTTTTCTTGAATTCTTCTCAAACTTTTTTTTGGTGCAAATTTATTCAAAGTTCATTGACGAATTCCAAACATTATATAGAAATTGTTGTCTACTTTTTGGGAGTTGAATCAATTCGCAGAAAGTTTGTAGAATGTTTAAATTTTCGTTTTAATTCTTCGTCAAAGTTGTTCCTCTTCAAACAAAATCGTTCAAATATTTAACAGATTTGAAATTATATAGAAATTGTTGTCTACTTTTTGGGAGTTGAATCAATTCGCAGAAAGTTTGTAGAATGTTTAAATTTTCGTTTTAATTCTTCGTCAAAGTTGTTCCTCTTCAAACAAAATCGTTCAAATATTTAACAGATTTGAAATTTCTTTTTCAGGGACCACGTAAGAAAGTCGTATATACCGCCACGCCTACCTATCGTAGAAAGTTAAGAATTACATGCAACTGTGCGGAAATGTCTTTCCCGCACGGGTAAAACCAGTTTGATCCGTGCGGGAAAGTGGTGACATTGAAATGAAACCACGCCAAGTAGATAGAAGTAAATGAAAAGTTTAGTTCGTATATCTCAATAAATATTGATAATGCTAGTGAGTTACCAGAACATATCGTATCATTAACGAAGAACTTAACTTGATTCGATTCGCGTTTATAACATGCAAAGTGAAAAATATCCCTCCAAAAATATTAAGCTCGTGGGAGTTATTGCTGACAAATCTGAAAGGTACGGAATAACATAAATAACTAAAGTTAACTATTATTTTCGCTACAACGCCATCTATAAGCTGAAGATTGAATTATTTAGTCCTACTTGGGTCTCAATCTTCATTATGCGTTCTCAATTTAATTATTGTATAATGCCATTTTTGTGGTCGCCTGAAAAATGTCGTCATTACTCGTGGAAAGTCAGTTTTCATTGCTCGTGTCTAGCCTCACTCGGCTCCGCTTCGCTTCGCCTCGTTCGTCAAACTGACACTTGCATGAAATTATCGACTTTCCACACTCGTTATGAAATATACTATTTCATCACAAATCTTTCAAGCTGTCAAACTGGGTTAAACTTCCAAAATATAGAAATGTTTTTCAAACTCATGTCAAACTTCTTTTCGATTGAAGTAACTTCAAAATTCTCAAATTACTAACAAATTTTAAAAATTCTATGGGAATTTCTCTCACTCAAACATTATGCAAGAAATGTTCTCCATTTTTTTGGGACAATGAAAATTGTTGAATCAATTTCCAGAAAGTTTGTTGAATTCCAGAAAATTTTCATTTCATGTCTAAAAGAAAGTTTGATTATATATATACATACAAATTAAGAATTTGATCTCTTGGGTTTTCAGGCAATAACACTCAGGAAACTCCTATCCTTAATATATATATGTTCAAAAAAGTTTTAATTTATGTGTTTCAACTTTCCAACTTTTAAATTGTACTTAATTCTTCGTCAACATTTCTCCTCTTCGAACAAAACCTTTCTGGCATTTGAAAAGTTTGAAATTTACTTCGAAGCTCGAAAATCCTCCAAAATTTGGTCAAAGTCGGTCGAAACGTCGAATAGAACAATGAAACGTATTTTTGTTTATCCAATTTAAGGTTTATTAATTTTGAAGGTGAAAGCGAAAATAATTAAAATATATTCGGCTAAGCAGAGATGATGAGTAATATTATTTATGAAAAAAACAATCTTCGGAGTTTCACGAATTCATTATAACTTCCCAATAAGTTGTCGAGGTCGTTAAATAAATAAACAAGTTTTGAATCGTATTATACGGAATTCGAAAAATAGTAATTGAGGACCACAGCCTTTTTTTTACGTAATCACAGGTGGTTGTTACAGAAAAGATTGGACGTTTCCTTCGCGATTTCTTCGTAGCGGATGGTTCCGGAGTTAATAACATATTTTACCGTCATGTTTTACGGTTGAATATGTTGCATAATCGCGTTCCCCAGCCTAGACTACAAATAAAAGAGAAAGAATGTCCTAAGGCCAAGTGTTAAATCGCCGTGTAAGCATAACAAAACAATGTTGTGTTATGAATAAAAGCGGTTTTAAACTATAACTCGACACTTTGTTGAGACAATGTAATGCAATCGTGTTCGAAAATTACGATGATAAAGATTTCTGTGCAATAGAAATGTGCACACCGTTTTATCGCTGCGACAGTTTGTTTTATTGTCGATAAATATAACGGCGGCCGCCGTTCGAATCGCGTTGAACCGATAATTGACGACGAGCCGCTCTTCTATCAATTGATTCATTTAAATATTTGACGAACGAAATTCCTCAATAATTAATAACAGTTTAAAATGGAAATTTCCTATTTCCAAAAAAAAAAATTATAAATAAAAAAACAGAACTTCTTTTTGACATTACCTGTTTTATTATCAGTCTGTCCTTGACGTGCATCCTAAGTTAATCCTCGAAGATGGTTTCACAAAATCATTTTTGTTTTCTTTTCGACGATTAAACAGTAATTACGATTCGAAACTATCGAGCGCGCGCGTATTCCAAACGAGCGCACCACTATGCGATCCTCAACGCGACGACTACAAAACCGTTCTGAAGAAAGCTCGCACTTTGGAAGAATCTCTTCGGCGGCGCGTCGTCGTATCTTCGTGACCGAGCAGCGCTACGCGAACGGCGCCGTAGTGCGGTCAAGTCGGTGGCTCCGAAGTCACAGGAAGTGACCACCCTTTTATAACTTTATACGAATATTATTTTTATGTCCGCAAAAAGTAAACTTGCATACGAGTACGCAACCAGGTGCTGTTTGTATGCAAATACGAAGTTTCAAATGTGCAAACAAAAAAAAACGTCAGTTTCCTCCCAGAAATTTAATGGGCTACCCAAAAATTTCAAAAGAAACTTCACCGATACTCTTGAACTTAAAATCAAAATTGTAAAATGTTTCACAATATGTAGTGCAAATATACTGAAATAGAGAGTTATTTGGTGGAAATGTTTCAATTATTGAACAAATTTTAGAATGAAGCTTTTCAGTGAATTGCAGCACTCCAAATTTTTTGACATTCTACGATTCACTTCATCCAACACCATCCTTGCTATTCATTATTTTTCAGAAATATGACGAACTAAATGCAGTCGAAAACCATAAATATAACTCCAACTACCTGAATTAGAGGCAATTCCAAACATCCCGTTTTCTCGCTTCTGCATAATAAACAACCCTTTCATACTTTCCTATGCAAATAACACCCCAATCTTCTAATCCCCAATAATCCCTAATAAAATAATAAAATATTGTAAAGATATTTTAGGACAAGAAGGAACCGTCGAACTTTATGTCATGTATACTGGGTGGGCCTTTAGTGCGTGCTCGGGCGATATCTCAGTATATTATATATTATTATATTAGTATATTATGGGAAGTTTTGAACTTGTTATAAGTTTTGTTATAAATTTTTTTGTTATTAGCGATCCGGCATCAAAAAAATTTTGTCTATTCTTTATTCAGCCTCCTCATGGTTTTGTTTCATTTATTAATAGCGGCCGCCTTGATCACTAGATAGGATTAATACGCTGTATATCCCGTTAAACGAAAACGATATAAAATATTTCATAGGAAAAAAAATGTCAAAAGAAATTTTTTATTATAATAAGTAATAATAAGTAATTGCTGATAATATTGTTAGTTACCAACTCAACTATAGATGGCGCCCGAAATTGTTTTCAACTGTCAAAACATAGCGGCGGCAATTTTGAATAATCGTTCAGTTTTGTTTATTTTTTACAATTTGCCGCCTCATCATCCAAACCACATTCTAAAGTCAGGTAGCCCATTTCGGCAGCGTAAGTGGGGTCGAGCTTTGAGCCTGCGCGTCTTGAAAACTGCCCCTTCGCCAAACTATTCGATGCCCAATTTACGCTCTTGCGGTGCAACGAAACTGTTACTCATTTTAGGACCTGTACCCAACTTACGCCGATTTTAAGTATTAGACCGTGCAGTTTTTTGGTATACATCTTCGGAAGGTTATTTTTAGTTAAATAATGTTTATAGTTTAGATTATCAAAAACAATATTGTTAAGTTACTTTGAAAATTTAAGAATTGCGATAAGAATAAGACAGTCGAATGGTCAATATGTAATATTTGAATCGATTATCCTTAAGGATGTGGCTTCTATAACAAATTAAGTCAGGATTTTAAATTTCAATTACCCACAACAATGTATGTAAATAAGCCGTAGGTTCTCCAGATAGCCGAGAGTACACCTAGCGGAAATAATATCTAAATGGCGCAACGGTATTTGGAAAAACTCACGAGAATTGCAGTCACCCATTTCATTCATGGATTCCAGCCGGTTTACAAGAGTCGCCTCGTCGTCACTTCCGGGAAAATGCGAATGGAGAAAAAATGTTCTCCGACAGGGCGTTACTAATGCGACTTTATCGCGCACATCCAATTTCGTTTACAAAAGATATATACGGATCGGACGTCTCGTCGACTAGACTTTCAGATAAGATTCGTTTTGACTTTTATTTGTAAACTGGGCGCCAGGAAGGAGTCTTTATTTTTGGTAAACTATCGGCTCGTCTGTTATTAAGGTACGTCGTTAACACCGGAAGGGTAGTTTATGATTTATGTAAACAGGTAGAAGGATGTAGTTTTAAAGTTTTGGGTCGGTCTAGTTCTTAATTTTTTCAGTTACAGAATTTTTTTCAATCATACATAATTGATGAGATATCAGTAGCTCTTATTTGTCTAATTGTGCGGAAATTAAATTTGAATCGAAGTTTTCGCTCGAGGTACAATGACCATGTTGTAAAATTATAAATTTTCGATCTGACCATTGTCTTTTTGTCATATTTGTTAGGTATGAAACGGACGTCATGATAGGAAATCAGTTTAGAGAACGACAAATTATATGACAGCTTTTGACGAAATAGAGATCAATGTTGACTGTTTATCTGGGTTCTTTCCATATTTTGCAGTAAGTCGAGTGACATATTTAATTGTATGAGTGTGACATGATTTAGGCCCCCATAAACGAAAACAATTTTAGCATTTTCGCTTAACTCACTTTAACTCAGTAAATCACTTACATATATATGTATAAAGAAAACGAATTTTGTGCTGTGTTCCTGCAATTTAATATTGAACACATCAAAGAAAGTGAGTATCTTAGCAGAAAGTTCAATAAGTCTGTTACATTTTTCAATAGAAAAATAATGAATCTTTTAATAACAGACACAACTAAACAAATTCATAGTCTGTCATCCCAAATTATACGTATAATGAACAAAATTAAAAATAATCTTCCAGAGGAAGTTCTATTCGAATTCAACCAAAGAGAAATTTCAGAACAATCTAAAAGGTATTATCGAAATAAAGCAAAACACCTGAAAAAACTACAACAACTACATCGAAGAAAACATAATAACGACACAACACCAAGCACACAAGTCAACATAAAGAATACTAATCATCTTCTGAATACAACCAACATCACTCTACCAGAATACGTCAAAGAAATACTCAATCTAGACCCAAAATTTGCCATAGAAATACATAACGAAAAAGAACTACCTGTCAAACAAATTATCTCTCAGATGAAAGCTAATATTCCACAAATTCCAATTAAGGAACAAAATAAGATCACAGCTCAACTTGCTCACAATATAAACATAACTAGATACCAAATCAAACAAAAGGTCAAAAGAACGAAAACAAAAAATCTCCTAATAGAATTTCAAAATAAAAAAAAATTTTTAGAAGAAAATATAAATATCATTGTCACAAAAGAAATAAGACCGAAATTATCGACGAAGAACAATACATCGAAAAAATGAATGAAATCCTAGGAGACACTAACACTTACAAAAAAATTAAAAAGGATCTAACAGCCACTATTGAAAAAGAAAATAACAATTTGGTCAAAAAATGGAAATCCAAAAATTTCATTTCTGACAATATATACAAACAATTAATTATACATAACAGCATACCTCCAAGAATATACGACCTTCCCAAAATTCATAAAGAAAACATGCCTTTTCGTCCTACAGTTTCTTATAACTAATCTCCTCTTTACAATATTTCGAAACATCTTGGAAAAATTATCTCAAATATAACAAACAAAAACATGTTTTAAATAAAAAATTCTCAACAACTAAAAAAAGAATTGAACGAAATTTTGATCCCAGAAACTCATAAATTATTTTCCCTAGACGTAATTTCGCTTTATAAAAATATTCCAAACAAGGTCGTAGCTGATATTATGAAAGAAAAATGGACGCAACTTCAAGATTTCACAATGATACCGAAAAAAGACTTCATCGGATCCTTACTTTATTCACTTAACACTAATTACTTTCAATATCAAGACCAATTTTACTAACAAATCGATGGAGTTGCAATGGGTAGTCCGATTTCGAATGTAATAGCTCAAGTCGTTATAGAACATCTCGAAGAAAAAATTTTAACTGAAGGTAATTTCACAATAACACTATACAAGAGATTCGTTGACGACTGTTTGTTAATAGCTGACCCAAAAGAAATAAATAAAATTGTAAATAGTTTTAATAATTATAATTCCAAATTAAAATTCACTTTAGAAGAAGAAAAAGATAACCAAATTAATTTCATGGACATGACAATAATTCGACAAAATAACAAACTTGAAACAAAATGGTTCAGAAAAAATACATCAACAGACAGACTTATAAATTTTCATTCTTCACATCATCAGTCACAAAAAATAAGCATAGCAAAAAATTTAGTAGACAGAGCAATAGCGCTTACATCTCCCAAATTCCGTACAGAAATTCTTAGTAAGGTAAAAATAATATTTACCCAAAACGATTACCCTGATCATATAATAAATAAAATTATCAAAGAACGAACTCATAAATTTTACAATCAAACATCAACTGTCACATAAAAGACATATATTTCACTTCCTTACATTCCCGTACTAACAGACAAAATTTCAAAAATAATGAAACCATACAATATTCAAATTGCATACCATCCTCAAAATCAGATAAAAGAAATTTATACAAAACTCGAAAGCAAAATTCCTAAAGAAAAACGATCACATGTAGTATACAAAGTTCCTTGTATGAACTGTAACAAATTATACATCGGACAAACTTCCCAACGACTTAAAGATAGAATGAAAGCCCATAAATATTCGAAAACAGCCAATACCGCACTAAACAAGAATAAAAAATCAAACAACCATGAATTTGATTACAACGTCAGTACGTTAGCAACAGAAAAGAACGTTAAATCTAGAGAGATTCTTGAAATGATACATATAAAAGAAAACGAAAAAGATGTTGTAAATGATAAAACTGACATAAAGGGACTAAGTACAATATACTCTTTTGTACTATAACGATACGTTCCACATAATTTCGAACATTTGAACGAATATTAAACGTCATTGAACTTTCTGGTAAGATATTTTCAATATCAAATTCGTTTTCCATTTTCATATGTGAATTATTTTATTTTAGATAGTTGACAAAGATTCTTACAGCATATATATGTATGTATCATATTTATTTTCATGTATTTTTTAATCCCATGGAGTGTTTATTTACATCAAATTTGCAAATTGGTGTAGATTATAAACGAAATATGCTAGATCAAAAAAAAACATTAAAAATTTTCCGATTAATATGAAAAAAAATTTATATGTTCTCACTAACGGGTTTCGTACAATTGCACAATTTCCACTTCATAATGAAAAAGTTGTAGTAAACGTCGAATACAGTTGGCAATTAAGTGAACGTAAAACGAAAGTGGTTATATAAAATTTTTCGCATCTTCGAACGGTTTTGTCCAGTTGGTCGTGGACTCGGCGCGGCGGCGAGTTCATGTGCGCGGCGAATATATAAGGGGGTTCTAAATACGGCGCTATTAAGATTCCTCAGAAATTATGTAAGAAACCATTGAATGGGCAGTATCTGCAATGCATATTCAGCATTTCTGGTAGTATTCAATGGGGGCCTTTTCTTCGCGAGGGTCATGCCGGCGAGATTACGGAAGATTTACTGTTCGGTATGCCTGTACGGTGAACGGAAATGGAGAGTATCTCCCGGCATTAATTCCCCGTTAAGAAGAGTTTATCGTGTACGTACGAGATTCATTTAGCGAAATTAAAGATTAACGATCGGCTATTCTAACAACAACCACAACGCAACGGTCGAATACGGAAGGATCGGTTGTCGTTTCTGTTCGAGTACGCCTGTCTTCTGAGTGGTACTGTTTCAATACCGATTAGGCGATATCGATACAAGCATTACACTTCATATTTACAAGCAATCATTTCTCGTTTTATTGAGGTATTCAATCGAAACACTTGGACCGACATTTCTTCGGACATACTTCCAGTGTTATTCAATCTTATCAAAGTCTCTTCTTCGACAGTTTTATTTTAAATATTTGGATCCGCATTGTTCGTCATCGACAGCAAGGTAAGAAGGGTTGAAATCTCCTAATTGCCGCTTTCAGTGGAGTTCCACAAGGATCAGTTCTGGGGCCGACCTTATTCATTACATTATGTGATTGTGAGTAATCTAATAGTCATCATATTTAATCCGTTGATGTGATGAGATTACTATACCTGTCTTATGCTTTTGCCCATCGGGTTCGAGGACGGTCCTGGCGACGTTTTCCGAAAAATCCGTCAGTCAATTTGTCGTCGCGATTATCACGTAACACCGCATACAATAGCATTTTGTTCCGGTCGGTTTCTCGCTGCCCGCCCGTTTTTTGTTGTTTCGTTTTTCTCGTCGCTTCGTGCCGAATTCGGGAGGGCCGGGCGATCGTTTTAATTGAGCTGTCGTCACGCGGCGAAATCTCGCCCGCCGGGCCGGTCCGGTCCTGTTTCCGTACGCGTATTGGGTTTATTTACGTCCCGTGTAATTTACATTCCCCTCTTTACAATTTAGTCTCATGCATATTAATGATTTTGTTGTAATAGAGAACCATTTTTATTGGAACCGATATATCGAGGTTGTGATGCGAGCGTTCTCATAAGACGTTTTTAAAAGGCAAATTGACTACGTCACTTCACCCGCCCAGGCTCATGTCGTCGTTCGACGGGATCTCTTTTGTTTTTACTTTGTTTTTCGTGCGCGTTACAATTTTCCCTCAGCGCCTCTTTTGTTGTTTCTCCGGCCACAAATTGTTCAATCATGTGAACGGGGACGCTGTTACGTTTATTCGGTCTAATTCTTTCATTTATGTAATACAATCGTTTTGAAACTCGACTACGTCGCTGGATTGACACATGTTACGCTCATGACTTGACATGACAATTCGATGTTCTATGGTCAACTCGCGCCATCAGCGTCGCTTTCTGTAATTACATTCATGTTACATTGGTTGGTCTGCAGTTGGTCACTCATATGTTAAATGCTCCTAAACGAATATTGAATCTCTTCGATTTTCTCGGCAATGGTAAGTCCTAGATAAAAACCGAAAGCGGAGGAGCTAATAGTAACCAAGTTATAATTCATCGAAAACACGGTATTTTCTGAAGGTTTCAAATTTTTTTCTTAGAAACGGTTCATTGTAGACAGACATAGTAATCGAAACGATTGTAGCACCATTTGATAGCAATTGAATAGTGAAAAACCGAAATCGATGGTGGTTTTAGAAGTTGAGTTATATTAGATGATTTATTGGCATTTTTGCCAACCTTTGTTGACTTAAAAAACGACTTTCATTTCGAATAACTGAAATATAACGTTCAACATAACAATTTATTCCGAACAAAGATTCATATATTAATCAAATTTTAACTATTCTTTTTAGTGTTCAAATCAGGACATGGCGATGTAGGATGACGGAATGAAATTTGTATTCGGACGGTCTGCGCACGTTTCGTTCCATACTTATTCATAAGTTAAATGCGCCGAAGCGATTATTTTTACGTATTTCATCGACTTTATCGAAAATTGTAAGTAGTGAAAACAGCAATTGTTCTTGAAATTACGGTGTAATGTTTGTTGAAAGACCGAAAGCCGTGGAATTATTAGAAACCGAGTTATCACTTGTCGAAAAACGGTGTTTTCAGAAGGTTTCAAAATTTTGTTTCTCAGAAACGGTTCATTGTAGACAGAAATAGTAATCGAAACGATTGTAGCACCATTTGATAGCAATTGAATAGTGAAAAACCGAAATCGATGGTGGTTTTAGAAGTTGAGTTATATTAGATGATTTTTTGGCATTTTTGCCAACCTTTGTCGACTTAAAAACGACTTTCATTTTGAATAACTGAAATATAACGTTCAACATAACAAATTATTCCGATCAAAGATTGATATTTTAATCAAATTTTAACAATTCTTTTTAGTGTTCAAATGCCTTCGCCCGCTTTTCGGTTGTTCAAAATCAGGACATGGCGATGTAGGATGACGGAATGAAATTTGTATTCGGACGGTCTGCGCACGTTTCGTTCCATACTTATTCATAAGTTAAATGCGCCGAAGCGATTATTTTTACGTATTTCATCGACTTTATCGAAAATTGTAAGTAGTGAAAAAGCAATTGTTCTTGAAATTACGGTGTAATGTTTGTTGAAAGACCGAAAGCCGTGGAATTATTAGAAGCCGAGTTATCACTTGTCGAAAAAACGGTGTTTTCAGAAGGTTTCAAAATTTTGTTTCTCAGAAACGGTTCATTTTAGACAGAAATAGTAATCGAAACGATTGTAGCACTATTTGATAGCAATTGAATAGTGAAAAACCGAAATCGATGGTGGTTTTAGAAGTTGAGTTATATTACATAGATGATTTATTGGCATTTTTGCCAACCTTTGTTGACTTGAAAAATGACCGTCATTTTGAATAACTGAAATATAACTTTTAACATAACAAATTATTCCGAGCAAATATTGATATTTTAATCAAATTTTAACAATTCTTTTCAGTGTTCAAATGCCTTTCGCCCGCTTTTCGGTTGTTCGAAATCAGGACATGGCGATCTAGGATGACGGAATGAAATTTGTATTCGGACAGTCTGCGCACGTTTCGTTCCATACTTTTTCATAAGTTAAATGCGCCGAAGCGATTATTTTTACGTATTTCATCGACTTTATCGAAAATTGTATGTAGTGAAAAAAGCAATTGTTCTTGAAATTACGGTGTAATGTTTGTTGAAAGACCGAAAGCCGTGGAATTATTAGAAGCCGAGTTATCACTTGTCGAAAAAACGGTGTTTTCAGAAGGTTTCAAAATTTTGTTTCTCAGAAACGGTTCATTTTAGACAGAAATAGTTATCGAGGCGATTATAATCCTAGCAATTGAATAGTAAAAAACCGAGAGCAACAAGCTCTTTGGCATTTTGCTCTAAAACGACTACTATTAGTACTTCTATCGGCAAAGACAAACATAGTGAAAGAAAATAGGAATCGTCCAGTGAAAATCGTGCGATGTTAACTATTTAGGGAGTAATGCTGTGCGTGAAATATTCGAGGAAATTGTGAATTTTTGACGTTTCCATTTTTTTCCGCAAAAGCTGTGCATCCCTCGTTTTGGATGTTCATACAGTAAATATGCCAATTAATATTTTCTTTGAGATGAAAAGTATTCGAATTAAAAAAACACTTTTTTTTAAATTTTCAAATTTTGGCGAAGGTGCCTCAACATTGACTGCGTATTAATTATTAATCAGGTAATTAATTCGCTGTCAACGCTCAACAGCAGCGGGTATACTCTTCTTAATTAATACAGTTTTTCCTTACAGAATAGGAATTATACTGTGCAGAACTGCGCCCTCATGAAACCTGTCAATCAGTGGCGGTTCATCAGCTTTGCGAGGCTCCTTTTCACAGAACTTTCCAATTTCAGTAATTCAAAAAAAAATCTATACGCAGGAATTGTTTCATCGTAGCGAACTTAAAAGAAAGTGGATAAGATATGGAGTTTGTGCGTTATAAGAATGTTCGTAAATTACTTTTTACTTCGAACACTTTATATCGGAACTTTCCAATTTCATTCATAAAATTTGTTTAATAAACAAACGAATTTGGTGCGTTTCATATTACAGATTCTGAAGAACGATTGACGTTGCGTTACCTTTTTCTATTATTGTTCGTACGCGCGCTCTCATTTACCCATATTTGCGTTTATTCGAAAGAAAGTGGATAAGTGATATAGATTTTTCGAAAAATAGAAGAGAAATGAAAACGTACATAAAATAAATAGCGTGATGAATATCGTCGTTACAATAAACCTGTTTAATAATATTCATTTCGATACAATGTTTATGACAGACACAGGAACAAACGTGAAGACGGATTAAATTACTTCACACATATTTGTTTTGGATCGCAAGCTCATAAAGAATCTGAATCCTAATGTGAAAAGGCTCATTTGTTCTAACGTAAACTTTGAATTCGGCTACCGGAGCAAAAAACACAAGAACGTGTCAACCGAGCAATAAAGAATCCCAAAGCTATTAAGAATCGGAATCGTAATCTGAAAAGCTCCATTTGCTGCAACGTAACATTAGAATCTGGGCTACGAGAATCCGATTCACGAATCCTAATATGAAAGGACCCTAAAAGTCAACACGTATACACATGACCGATAAAGGTCTCCATACACGCTGAAGTGTTTGATGGGCGATCCTACAATATATGGTCACAAATTTTTTTTTCCAGATTGAATTCATGAACGAACTAAGCCGAGAATTCATCAAAACCAACATTACCACGAAGTTTCATTGAAATCAATCAACTTCCGCGATATTTATTCGCGTGACAAAGAGAAAAAAACATACCTTTGATTTGGACGAAACAAAAATTTTTTTTCAAATCGCGATTTGACAGTACAAAGAACGTCTTTTTGAAGTTTTCATTGAGCTATCTTGCACATATCTCGAGATGATGCATTTCTGACATTTTCGAAAATTGACATTTCCATCGTAACTGTTGGTCCGATTTCACTGTCATCCTATGGAGTATTAAATTTTTGCTAAATGAAATTCGCTTATACTGGAGAAAACTTTTTGAACAGTACGAGTGGCTAATAGGATTATTACATACGTCAAATAAGAATGACGTTGACGTATTGAAAGCCGATAAGTAGGATTTCTACCCAAACCTAACCTAAAACAACTGTTGAAGATTCCAAGATTGATGCTAAAATATTAGATGAAAGAATTTGATAAAAACGAACGACCTGTTGTAATATAAAATCATTTATAAAATTTCTAATCAGCAATCTTCTGGTTACAAGAAATAAATGTCACAAACGATCGGACCACGCCGTGGGACTGATTGTGCAGGGTGTTTGACCCCGGGGCGCGACGCAGAACGAAATTTCTCGCGGCTACCGCAATAATAAGCTCATTGTTTGGTCTCCCGAAGGGGTCCCACGTTTTATTATACGTCTTGATGGCTCCTGTCCAAGATCGTAAAATCGAATCTACGCGCGACGACAGTGGCGGCGGAACGCCGAGGTTGTCTCGTTAAAATTACCCGACGTATTAGTCACCTCCGTGTGCGTTTGTAGTTTTTTTTTTAACAATTTCTTTTCCCCGTCGCGTCATCGACTGTCCGTCCCCCGGCCCGATCAGGAAACGACACCCCATTAAAATGGTTCGGTAGCGCTCACCAATGAACTATTTACCAATCGTTTTACGACCCAATTGTTTCCTGTTTATAGATTCGCAGTAAATTTTATTGAAGCAGGTCAGTTCGGACCGACACCCGAAGAAAATACCGTAACAAAAGAGTTATTAACAAAACCATTCGGGTAAGAAGATTGTCCGGAAGGTGTTATAATTCCTGAAGACTTAAAAAAAGTTACGCAAGTGAGTGAGGTCACACGGATGATAGTTAAAACTCCAGTTAGACCCGGAGGTCGACGTAGCCTCAGATTATCGTCGAATCGTAAAATATATGCGATTTAGAAATAACGAAATATTTTTTTTCTCCTTCTCCGCGATACCATCTCGCCTAGACAACCGGGTAACTGACAATTATCGAGGGCATAAGAAAGGTATAAAATGACGGTGTCGCTCTTTCGTAATTACGTAACGGCATGTGCGAATAAGTTTTCGAAGAATGCAACCGTATTATTAAAGAACCAAAACATCTTCCCCCCGCGATCTCTCTAGGAACGTAATATAATATCTGTTCCACATCTGCCTCTCGTTTCGTAACGAGCTGTCTCTCCTATTTATGCCCATCAGTCGGACGGACGCGTTCTCGGTAGATTAAAGTCAGGTGAGAGCTTATAATTCGGTATCCGGTTTGGACTGGCGAATCATATGGAACGACATGTCGATTCGATCCGGTCCGGAGCAGGTAGAAGTTCTTTCTTTTTTTCGAATTATACATAATAGTATGGGTCCGTCTGGACGACAACAAAATAATTCGTGTAAATATTGTATCACAATCACCGACTCATTCATTCGTTAATACCTGTTGCGATTGTGAATAAAACGTCAGATCGTTAAAAAAAAATTATTTTTTTTGTCATAAGAAATTATAACGAGTCGTTACCTATCGCATAAAATGCTAATCATGCTGATTGATAAGGAAGTGAACAGGTGGGTCTTTGAAATAGAGCCACCGTATTGTATACGCTTGCTCAGCGAACGAAGTGAGCGTGCGTAAAGCCGCATCCAAGTAGTAGTCCAGTCAATGGAGACATTTCATGGAAAAACTTAATTACCCAGTGGAAATTGTTTAGGGCTGTGCAGTTCAAAGTTTCGAAATCAAACGTTTTCGCTTTTAGTTTTTAAACTATGGATTTTCTTGGAAATATCTTCAAGCAAAAGTTTTAGATAACAGAAATACCTTCAATCTGAATTCGGTTTCGTTCCATTTGCGTTGACGGTTAACAAGAAAACTGCAAAAAACTTCTCAAAATAGGCGTTTTTTGCAAACATGATATTCACGACGCCAAATTATTTTTTGATATTTTTTATCATTTTAAAATGAAGCTTTTCTAGCATCAAATCAATCTGAATGAAAAAAAAAATTGTAACATTCATCGTTCACGAGATATGGCAATTTGTTTATAAAAAACTGCCTTTTTCACGACAAAACGTGCTAGTTGTCGGCAATGTTTTTCAATTTTTTTTGTTTAATTATTATAGCTGAAGACCCATATTTTACTATGCTGAAAATTTTCAGACTGGGAAATGCGAAAAAGACTATTTTTTTCAACATTGTAAATAAGGCACATTTTTTTCCATAAACAAATAGCCTCAGACGGTTCATTTTGATCTTCAGAAATTCCATTTTCTCGCGAATGAAAATAAGCATTGAAATAAAGGGCTTGACGTTCCAAGATATCTTCTACTACTTTTTGAATGCGAGTTGCATTTTTTTTTAAACATCACAATGGCTTTATAAACAACAATTTAGGAATTAATTCGACTTCATACTCTTCCCAATGAATTATATTTTAGGTTGCTTCAGAGGAATATAAAATAAACCATGTGTTTGTGGGAAAAAAAGATGGAAATTTGGACCGGTCGTCGCATTCTCGTCTTGCGGTCGATGGGGTCTTAGCAGTTCGGCGCGTATCCTAGTCGTGACTGCCTTCATAATCTTCGAGCGATTGTTTTGGAAAACTTAATCCAAAAGTACAAACAACAACCCACTCGAGTTTCAAAGCAAAGTGCCGGCTATGTCGACTGGACGGGATGAAATCCCCTCCATTCGGATTGAAGATGACTGTACAACGGAATTGAATCAAATTGTCACTTGTTTATTTGTATCAAAAATAGGCATATTGTCACTTTTTCTTTCAACATTATAAAATATATTTCATTAAGAAAAGTATGAACTTCAATTAATTCTGAAATTGTAGTTTGTACAGCCACTGTGACGTTTTTTTAAAAAAAATGCAACTCGTGTTCAAAAAGTCGTACAAAATTTCTTGGAGTATCAAGTTCTTTATTACAATCCTTTTTTCCATTCCCGAGAAAATGAAATTTCTGAAGATCAAAATAAACCGTCTGAGGCTATTTGTTTATAAAAAAAAATCTACCTTATTTTCAATGTCGTAAAAAGTAGTCTTTCTCGCATTTTCTAGACTGAAAATTTTCAGGAAAGTTAAATATGGGTCTTCAGTTATAATGCTTAAACAAAAAAAAATCGAAAAATATTGCTGACAACTAGCACGTTCCGTCGTGAAAAAGGCAGTTTTTTATAAACAAATTGCTATATCTCGTGAACGTTGAACGTAATAATTTTTTTTTTGATGAAGTTTGATTTGGTGGTATAAGAACTTCATTTTAAAATGATGACAAATATCAAAAAAAATTTGGCGTCGTAAAAATCACGTTTACAAAAAACGACTATTTTGAGAAGTTTTTTGCAGTTTTCTTGTTAACCGTCAACCCAAATTGAACGAAACCAAATTCAAGGTGAAGGTATTGCTGCCATTTAAATCATTTATTTGAAGATATTTTCAATAAAATCAATAGTTTAAAATCTAGAAGCGAAAAAGTGTGATTTCAAAACTTTGAACTGCACCCCCACCCACTAGGACGCTCGATAGATGGAAACCTTATATTGTACTCACAACCCTAAACGATTTTCACTGGGTAATTAATTTTTTTTCTATTTAGCACTGGAAATTTCTCTATTGACTGGACTATAGCATGTGCGTATATGTGCGTACGTGTGCATTTATGACTCTCCACAGTATAAAAAATTTATTATTACAATTTCAACAAATAAAACTTTTAGTTTTTATTATAATTCCAATTTACCAATTTTTTGAATCACAATATGAATCATGATTGAAGTTTTTAATAGATATATCTGATATATTAAACTAACCATCTGCAAGCGTATACCTCCCGTTTTGGTTTCAGTAGAGCCAAATTACTCTCTTCCTCTATCTTATCAATTGCAAGCATATATCTCCAATACAATATGATTTAAACGGACACTAAAGATATCTAGACACATTGGTGCGGATTTTGGTGAGATGAGTAAATTGATGTGCGTGAAGTGATCAATCCTTTCAGAGTGATCTATAGGTATATATTGATCTGGCCGATCCAAAGGGAGGGGCGGAGGCCGAAGGTCGACCCTTGACTTCGAGCGAGGTAAATATCCGCCGTATTACAACAATATATTTTTATTTTCCGTTGATATTTTGGAGATATCGAAGTAAAATTCGATACGTATATAGTGATCAGGGGATGGGAGTGGGGGGGATAGAATTCACAACGCCTATTAACTATTTAACACCAAATTTTTATTAACGATTCCAAAGATTTAACAAACAAGATCTTCAAAAAAATATAGCAACAACTTCTTCCACTTTTCTGAACCTCACGCTTGCTCATGTTTATTCTGTAGTTTGGTCGAGTGTTTTTAAGATGTTGACAACTGAAGTATTCGATTGTTGTAAAAATCATTTTTCCCCAAATTTTAGTATCTTACAGTACATTAAATACTAGGCTTAAAACGTTGAATATTAAATGTTTGAATAAAATTTTAAGTTTTGGAGAAAAACTTTCAGTGATCCTTGAATTGAAAACAATCCAATAAACAATCGATAAACAGTTCCAAACAAAATCTTGTAAAACTGCAGAACCAATACGCTGAATGCTAGACTAAAAATTTTGAATTTTTAGTTTGTGGCTGAAAAATTCCGACTTTAAATGCGAGATTGAAAACTTTCTACACTGAATTGTAAACTTTAAACTGAAAATATGGAACTTTGACAACAAACTTTGAATCACACACTAAAAACAACGTTCTATTATGAATTGAAGATTGAGAACAATGTAGTTAAATATTGAATTCTGGACTGTAAACTTGCAAGAGTGAAACTCCAGATCTCGAACTGAAAACTTCGAATAGCAGAATGAAAACTTAGAATATTGAACTGAAAATTTTGAATTTCGTACAAGAATCTGATTGAAATATTCAAATTAATTCAAATATTCTAAACGTAACGAAAAATTGAGCATCTTGCAGGGGCCAATTTACATCATTTTTTCCTGTTTTGCAAAGGAATTTTCAAGCATTGCATTCACATTGTTCTGCTAAATATTTGGTCGCGTAACATCAAACCGTCTATTATCGGCGGCCAGCTCGACGTGCATTTGCGTGTGTGTGTGAACGTTCGAGAGTTAGTATCCACATACCACTAACCAGAAAAACCGGGTTCGAATCCCGGCAAATTTCAATTTTTTTTAAGTATGCCATCGTGCTTTTGTATGCCCGTATAGCCATAGGTCTCGGCTATATATTTTATAAATAATCATTAGATCATGTCAGGGACGCTGGTGCGACGTAAAAACGTTTGATACCTATCTCATCAATAGGTTAAACGATAAAAAACGCAGGTCTATTGGAGAAAGGTCGCATAGTCATCTGAAATTTTCGAAATCCAAATAGTACTAAGAAAAAACGGATAGCTGCCTTCGTTAACAGGACGAATCGTTGCAGTCGTTTTAGAGATATCGACCAAAAACTTTTAACATCTTCGAATTTTTTCCCGAGTAATTTTTCGGATTTGAAATTTAAAAATCAGCAAAAAGCTACTGGGGATCCTTTTCCCTCATTCGGATTACCAAAAAATTTGTTAGCACCAGGAAAAAGTTAAGTTTTGACCGAAAGCGTGAAACAGAATTTTTTTACAATTTTTCTGTATCAATTTTCTTTGAAACTATCGCGCATGGAGATTTTCAGCTTTTCTTCGTCGACCCATTAATTTGAAAGAAAAGTGTTCTGCTTCCGTCACGAAACCATCGGACTGACGATTCCGGCGAGAAAAATTGTCAACATTGATTGAAAAGGTTTTTTTTTTTAAATTTACCCCACAATCATTTCGCTGACTTCAAATAACTTTTCCGATTGCTTTAGCCAGCTTATTAGCCCATTTTGAGAAAGACTTACCAAGTTAAAAAATTTCGATTTGAGCTGCAATGCTGGAGTAATAAGGTTTATTAAAGATATTGAATTAACGAAGTTTGAGAACGAAGGAATCCCCAAAGATGTACGATCGTAAAAAAAACATGCCACATCCGACGATGAAGAATCTCATGGTACTTTTTATAGGGCTTCGGACGTGGATGTGTCTGCCGTGGCGCACGCAAATGCATCACTCGGACGCCCGAAAAGTCGATGGGGATGGCAGATACGAAATTACAAGTCCCAAGGTGCGCAATATATCATAAGAAACGTCCGCGAAATCGCATAGGTACATATGAATATTAATATTTTGCGAGAAGAGATGTTATCCGAACGAAATTCCTGACGGGGCGGCGGCGTCGTCGTCGAAGGCCGCCGGCAACAGGTTCTCTCTAGTACTCCGCCGGCCGGCCGGACACCGAAATCCGTCATCGGCCTATCCGGACGCACGAGCGACGAGCGTATAGAATCGTTAGAGGCTGTTGTGCTGTTCCGTGGTGACCACGGAACGTACTTTGACAAGTAGAGTGGAAAAGGTCATTCGAGGACGGGTTATTGTACCGGGGCGAGAGCGACAATTATTATTGCGTACTACCTGCCGACGGAAGTACGTACGAACAAAGCGTGCTCGAAATGTGTGACCGAGTACCATTTCGAGCGTTATCGATAAATCTCCGCGTAATAATCTGCCGAAGAACGAAAACACGTACGACCTTAATCTCGTGAACTGGGAGTTGGTAAAAAGGATGTAAAAAAATATCTCGATTATATATCTCGATTATTTTTGTGGAATTTTCGACAGTTAACAGAAGATCACGGTGACTATTTTTGTTCTTTGATTAGTATTAATTCATATGCCTCAATTATATGGACATTGAATTTAAAAATGTTGCAATGCCCAGATCATTATCATTGTTTTAAATATGGTGTCAAACTTTAGAGATATCTTACGATATCTTTAGATAACCCCCAAATATTTGGGTTATTTTTATTTCAAGTCACATAATTCACAATATACAGAAATCAAAGATATATTCCCCGTCATCGATTAATCGAGATATTCAAAGCTAAACTATCTTTAAAAACATATCTCGATTAATGGATGGTCAGGAATATATTTTTGATTCCTGTATATTTGCAGTAGCAAGGTGAATTAAAATCAAAATATTTGGTATTATCTAAACATACGAAACATATCTCTAAGTTTGACACTCTTTAAAACAATAACAGCAGATTATAGGACCTGGCAGTCGACGAGAAATCGGATCGGTAAGCCTTTATCTCGATTATGAAATAATCATCATAGTCGAAAATTAATTAAGACAGATGACAGGCTAATAGTCGAGATATACAATTTCGAATTCGAACTCTTTAAATAAATTGATTGGCAATTAAAATTTAATTATCACTTATTACCGAATCTATGATTGGAAACCATTGAAGGGCAAAGAAAGAAATTAAATAATTCTATTTATAGTAAAAGGTAGTGAACGATTTAGTTATTAAATTTATAAAAGTTATCCCCTTAACATATTATTCCGCACAACAAGATGTGGCTGATTACTGATTTCGGTCCTGCACTTCCGATGATATAAATTCGCGATCGCGAACATTTCTTTTTCAATCCACCGAGAAAACAGAAATGGTTAATACTCATATATAAATAGCGTTTGGCTCCCGTAAAAACAGACCTTGCGGGTAAGAGCGACAATAATTCCTTAACAAATGCATTGTTCGAAGGCCTGGTCATCCTAACAAGGGAGTGGGCACTCGCATTCTTCCACAGCAGCTCATGTCGTACCGGTGTATGTGGAGCTGTCTCTCTCCCGTGTAATGGGGCGCAAACCGCTGTAGATTTGTTGGAAGATGGCGAAACAATCGATTTATGGATCGATGTCGTTTTTATCGTTACCGGGAAATCGGATTTCAGTAGTTATTCGTTCTTCGCGGGGAGGGGAGCAAGCGTTTTACTATTTTCCTGAAACATTATTTCTACCCAAAAAAAATTTCAACTTAGTACCAAGCAAAAAACCATTTTCCTACAAATGTTTATATAAAAATTCGACTTTATACCAATCACAATAAGGTTTCCCATGAGAGGTACAAGTTCATCAAGGCTAAAACGCGTGTGCATAAGGCAGCACGAATGCAGTAAAACTTCTTATTTTATATATCATATATACATGTATATACGTTGTCGGGTGTTAGAAATGCGTCTAAAGGATAAATCCCTTTGTGCTTTCAATGGTTATTGGATGGGTAGAACGAGTACACTTGATAAACAGAGAACGTTAGCTCAGAAGAACACTGTCTTCCTCTGTGATATAATGGAGTATTTCCTCTGTGATGTCTGACAATCTGTCAAGCCATTTTTGGCGTGATAACATTTTGTAAATCGCTGAGACAGGCTGCACGCACGAAAAAACATGACGCACCCCGTAACGTTCCCTAAGGTAGGTATTAAGTTGAGCACCAATACGCATGAGACGAATCGAGAGAATTTCTTCCGATCGAGAGAGTGCAACAACGGTTGAGGTACCTGGTTTGACTATTGTGATGCATCTGGAATATACCTCGCGTCCACGCCGGCTTCTAATGCGCCCTAGTTCTAGAAAAGTCGGCAGGTAAACCAAGATGAGTGAGGTCTAGTGACGAGTGAAATAATCGTGAATAAAAACAAATTGGAATGGTATGGGAAATCGCAGGTAAATGACCCACACAAATCTTCATTTTGTCCAGTCGTGATTGAATCTGAGGAAAACTCGAAGTTGTCTCGTCGAAACAATCTTGTTGTTATTAATACACTGAACCAGGATCGAAATTGGCGTGGTCATCGAAACTAGCACAACGTTTGTTACGTCTCCGCCCTGAACGTCTTCCCCGATTTCAACTTGACATAAGAGCTGGACCGGCTCGAAGGACCAAATGTGTTCCCGTAGAACTCGGTTCTTGTTTCATTTACTTTACGCATTTGACCTAAAGACCATAAAAGGCGAATATGATCGCAAATTAAATAATTACATATAGATCTCCCGAAGACGGAAATAAACGTTCTCGAAAACTTGAGTTATAAATATCGTTTTTAGACTCTCATCGAGATTAAAGTCAGCCTAAAGAATACCTAACCTTAGATATATAGCAGTGGTTTTTTTTGGAAAATTCGTGGATTATTCTTCATTTATAACTCATAAAAGTTGTGAAACGATTTTTATTCGTTTAGATATACAACAACGTTTCGCCACAATTATGTTGGGCTTCTTCAGGTGAAACGATTGAATGGTTGTAATCGAAATTTGTTTCCTGTTCCGGCGTTCGCGACGTGATTAATGATTAGCGGTGTTGATTTTACAAACTGGTTTGAAGATAGCACACTGCACAAACAATTTCAAAACTTCAAATATACTGACCCACACATTCCTTGTCTATCCTCACATTTATATTTATTTATATTTTATTGTGGTTTTTTTTTTATTATTATTATTAATAGTTTTATCCCCTATTTTATATATTTTTAATTTTTTCCCCTTCCCCTCTCTATAATACCCATGTCATTCTATTAATTTATTTATCATTATTATTCTCCGCCCCCTTTCTTTTTTTTTTTTTTCCTTTCCCTTTTCCCATATTTAATTCTCCATTTAACTTATTATGTGTGAGTATATGATCGATAAATTCTCAATATCTGTCCTGTCGTGTAAGCAATTCGGATTCTTTTTTATATTTATCATTTCAAGTATTGTTCTTTTATACTGATTTTTTTCAACTTTTAGAATTTTTGTATTGTCATAATCGAATTAATGTCCTGTATTTATCTTATGTTTGTTTAGCGCTGTTGTTGCTGTTTTTGTGTATTTATGTCCTTCTATCCTTTTTTTAATATATTGCTGTGTTTGTCCTATGTATACACTATTACACTCGCTACATGGTATCTCATAAACTGAATGTGTTATTTTTGATTTAGGTGGTTTACCTTTCAGTTTGGTGAAAAATTTGTTTATGTGATTGATGCTTTTATATGCTGTGTTGATATTATATTTTTTTAAAATGTGATGGATATTTTCTGAAATTCCCGGTATGTATGGAACAGAAATGAACACCCTGTTTTCTGTAGTTATTGATCTTGGTTGTGTGTCTCCAGAGTTGTAAATTGAGTGAGTTACTTTACCTATAATGTCATATATTAGTTGGATTGGGTACATATTATTGATAAGTAGTTTCTTTGCCTTCACTATCGTTTGTTTTCTGTGTTGTGAACTTGTTAATTTTATTGCTCTGTTTATGACGGCTCTAACAACATTTACTTTGTGTGTTCTTGGATGAGTTGAGTTGAAATGTAAATATCGCCCTGACGCTGTTGGTTTGGTATACCACATAGTTTCAATCTTTTTGGTTTCTGTATTTTTGATTAGGGTCATATCCAGGAAATTAAGTTTATTTTCTTTTTCTACTTCCTTGGTAAATCGAAGTTTTTCATGATATGAGTTAAATTTTTCTAGTAGTATATTTTGTTTTTCTTTTTGTACAATAACGATGCAATCGTCCACATATCTACCGTAGAAATTTATTGGAAAGTTTTCTATGATTGTTTCTTCTAAGTTTTCCATCGTTAATTGTGCTATGACACTCGAAATGGGAGACCCCATGGCAAGTCCATCGATTTGTTTGTAGTATTTGTCTTTATATTGGAAATAGTTCGTATTCAGTGTTTGTTCTAAAGCTTTGATGAAATCTTGTTTGGGGATGTTTGTGATTTCTTTTATCTTATTCCATTTTTTCTTTATGATATTTTTTGCTAAGTTTATCGGAATATTTGTATATAGAGATTCTACATCTAACGACATCATTATTTCATTTTCTTCTATTGTAACCGAATTAATCATTTCTTTCAAAGTAAAAGAGTTTTTTATGTAATAGTCGTTTTTAAATGCAATATTCTTTAGGATGTTCGAAATGAACTTCGATAATTTAAAAAGAGGAGCTTGATTGTGCGAAACTATAGGTCTGATTGGCATATGTTCTTTACAAATTTTTAGTAATCCGTATATTTTTGGAGCATGTGAGTTGTGAGTTGTGAGATTTTGTTTTTCCTCTCGATTTATGTAACCTTTTTCAAACAATTTTTTTATTATCGTGTTATTTTGTGTCTGTGTATTTTCAGTGGGATCCTTATTGATTTTTTTGTATGTAAGTTAGATATATATGTATATGACGATGAAAATATACTTACTATCTTCAATTAGTAAAAGGGACGGACAGCCCCCTTCAGCCCCTTTACATTCCTTACTATCTGCTAGATTTATAGAATACGAAAGGGTACTTAAATAATCACAACTTTTTTTGCCTACCCTAGGCTATGGGCCCATTAAGAGATATTGCAGATTACAGAAGCAGCTTAGCATCTGTTATAATAGATAGGATACGTCGTTCGTTTTCTTCGTTTTTCGTTTCCTACACCGATCGTAAACTAAACATGAATTAATCTCGGGGAATATTTTAACGCGAAATTAATTAAAACGACGCGGGCAAGTGCGTTAGGTGGAGCGGACGGCGGCGCGATCCCACGTTACAACTTTCCCCATCTTTTATTTATTTCCCGACGTAGCCGTAACCCGTTCCGCTCATTTTACGTAAAATCTAAAATGGTAATCGATGGAATAACTCATCTAGAGCTCACTCACGGGGACCGCGCAATGGCGACCGCACGGGAATCCTTAGCCAAAGCGTCTATCCGTTTATTAATTACCGCGTCTCCCGTTTTTTTTTTCGTTCTTATTGCCCCCTCGTTCTCGATCCACCGATCCCGTTCGGAGTTTTTCGCGTTGCCTTGCTGCCCCGGTGCGGCGGGCGGCGTGCGGCATACCATACGGGCGTGCGGCAAAAAGACGTCGTCGCCCGAATGGAAAAATTGCGAACCGCGCAATTACCAGTGAACAACCTCAATAACTCGTTCCGAGATGGGAAAAACAGAACGGCCGGTTGTAGGTTTCGATTTTAAAAGTGTGATTGATTAATTGGCCGTCCGCGGCAGTGCCGTCTCCGCCGCCACCGCCTCCCTCTGTTCGCTTGCCACCCCCCAGGTAGCGAGCCGCCTCGGCGCGTAAATATATTTGTGATTCTTGAAAATGACATTTACTACGCAATTAAATGAACGTTTAATACATTATGTAGGGGAAACCGGAGGTGGTTAACCGAATTTCATTTCGAATTCATGTTTATTTATTGTTTATTAATGTTTTAACGAAGTCCGGCATTTGAACCTAGGTCAGTTGTACAACAGAGGAATAAGTAAATATAAATTAATTAAATTAACACTCAACTTTTATGACAAATCATTGTTGACATGAAATGTCGACAAGGATATATATATATGATTGTATGTAGCGATTCCACCTACATGCAACACAATTACATTTATCAACAGTAGTTTTGAAGACATTCGCAGTTTTTTCTCGTAGGTGACACGTAGGAGATATCATCGTCGTACGTTGCCGATCTAATCCACAAAGAACACAGTTACCTTCTTTATTTTCCAAGAGATGACATAGTAATGATAATTTACTGGGACATTTACGTTTATCGTTGACCACGACTTGCTAATTGAGCATCACTTTTTTACCAGGCTGCACAAGACAAGTTAGATGCAAACGTCCTTCAAAACGCCGCCCAAGTCGGTCTCCATAATCGGTCTCTTCGTTGACCTTATATTTTAAGGCGATAAACGCAGCGTCAGCATCGGCGATCAAACGGCATTAACGGTTTCGCAAGGCTGCCGATTCCGATTCGGATTCCTCCTAATTAATAAGAGAGAAATATCGGATCCGAGAGATCGAGCGCGAATCTTTACGTTGGTCGTGACCCGGTAATTTGGATCGGCGCGGCGCCGAGGATACTTCTTCGCCTTGATCGCCGCTGCATCTTCATCTCATGATCGGATCTCGCATCCGCGATTTCCTTGGGCGCGCATTCCGCAGCGACCAATTCGAAAAATAAACATGCTAATTTTCCACCATTAAGCGGGATTAATGTAACGGTACCCCGCCCGTTCACCGCGAGTTCGCCATTCTGGGAAATTTTTGTGGGAGGAATTTTTGAAATTGCAAACGCATCTCCAGTACAGTCGATAATCAGCATTTCCAAAAATAACCGTCTGTGGTCATCATCTTTCTCAACGTGAAAATTGTCTTCGTTATTCTCCAATCAAACTCACGATTCTTCCTCAAACAATGGTCCGTCAACTCTTACTCTCTTACTCTTACGTCACTCTTATGTGAAGTAATTCTAGACGACAACCAACGTGAAGACTGTCCAACATATATATATTTTTGAAAATTCGGAAAATAAGCCACGGCGGGACCGGGATCCGAACCCGGGACCTCCAACTATACGCGTTCGTTTTCTACCACTGAGCTACCTCGACGTTGACTAATTTTCGCGTTTTTCGAGATGATAAAGGGCTAACTAGTCAATTTGATAATCTTGGACTTCATCGCAGAATATTACACAAGAGAATCAATTAACTGAATGCCCGCTTTGCGTAATACAGCGCTATCGTCAATATAGATGTTAAGATATTCTTTTCACCCACCCGGTGATAGGGTGATATTCTGCGATGAAGTCCAAGATTATCAAATTGACTAGTTAGCCCTTTATCATCTCGAAAAACGCGAAAATAAGTCAACGTCGGGGTAGCTCAGTTGTAGAGCACCAACGAGTGTAGTTGGAGGTCCCGGGTTCGGATCCCGGTCCCGCCGTGGCTTATTTTCCGAATTTTCAATATCTACCCTATCACCGGGTTGGTGAAAAGAATATCTTAACATCCATATATATATTTATCCAACATACACTCCCTTGCAGGGGACACACCGTACCGATGACACTTGTTGGAGATTAACCCCAAACACACACCCCTGCAACGATATAATATTTCACAAATTTAGTCAGCGGAAAACCACAGAACACCTCAATCAACTCATCCGTTGCACTCCTCTTCTTCCAAAGTAAAAAAGATATGTTCACCATATGCATTAAAACCTCCAAAATCTTTGTTTGTCTTCTCGAATAAAAGCAATTATGTCATCAACGTACTTTTTTAAAAAATCCACACCAAAATCAAGCTTTGGGGGACAGTCGTCAATGAAATCGTCCATAATATATTGTGCTGAGAAGCACCCATGGGAGTGCCCAAAGTCTGCCTATATATAGAATGCACCTTGGAATTCGAAATACGAATTATCTAACAGAAATCGTAGAAACTCAAGGAAATCGTGTGACAACTAATGGAGCTCCAATATCTCCTCACTGTGTACCAAACTTAGGTAGATGTTAGAAACCACATCCAAGCTAATAATACGATAACTGTCTGGAATCGCTCTTTCATTGATGATAAGAGCAGAGGTACGGGAGTCCTCCCAACATAATAACTATCAAAACATCTCAGTAACACCACGAGTCGGAGCAGAATACGAAGATATAATCGGTCTAAAGCATAATGTTGGTTGTTTGTGGGTTTTTAAGATGAGCCAAGGTGTGTAAACGATCAGCGAACACAAGAGATTTGAAATAGCTCCATGAAAAGAAATTACAAGGCGCCAAATCAGGTGACCAAGCAGGCCACGAAAGGCCGAGGGTTGCTCTCACTCCGATATCGCATGTTTCGTCAGTTTACACAACCGCAAATGTGGAATGATCGTTTCATACGCTTGTTGACGAGCAATAAAATCGCGTAACGAGAGCTCTTGCTCCACAGCTAATTTGAATGGATGAAGCTTGATTTCAGAGATCGGGCCGACATGCCGAAAGCATTCTTTTTATTTGTCTTCCAGTTCCAGTAGATCTTCTCAGTGAAGAATGTTTCAACGTCACAGTTTTAAGATCATTATTCGTCCTGGCCACTTGATGCCTTGTTACGTGCTTAAATGAGGGTAGACCAGACAAGGCTCGGCTGATTGTTTTTCATGTACACTTTTTGAATGCGTGCGCATTTACCTGTTAGAAGATGTAATGTTTGAGAATAACATACAAAAAATAATTTTTGGCCAAGAGAGTACAGCAAAAGCTTCTGAACAAATTTTCTTTTCGCCTCTAAGATATAATGATATTTTTCTATAATCTTCGAGTTTTTTGGTAATCCAGGTTTATTTTAAACAATTTACAATATTAAGGACGTTTCGATAGAGATTCTATCTTTGTCAACAATCTAAAATAAAATAATTCACATATGAAAATGGAAAACGAATTTGATATTGAAAATCTCTTACCAGAAAGTTCAATGACGTTTAATATTCGTTCAAATGTTCGAAATTATGTGGAACGTATCGTTATAGTACAAAAGAGTATATTGTACTTAGTCCCTTTATGTCAGTTTTATCATTTACAACATCTTTTTCGTTTTCTTTTATATGTATCATTTCAAGAATTTCTCTAGATTTAACGGTTTTTTCTGTGGCTAATATACTGACGTTGTTGTAATCAAATTCATGGTTGTTTGATTTTTTATGCTTATTTAGTGCGGTATTGGCTGTTTTCGAATATTTATGGGCTTTCATTCTATCTTTAAGTCGTTGGGAAGTTTGTCCGATGTATAATTTGTTACAATTCATACAAGGAATTTTGTATAATACATGTGATCGTTTTTCTCTAGGAATTTGGCTTTTGAGTTTTGTATAAATTTGTTTTATCTGATTTTGAGGGTGGTATGCAATTTGAATATTGTATGGTTTCATTATTTTTGTAATTTTTTCTGTTAGTACGGGAATGTAAGGAAGTGAAATATATTTCTTTTGTGTGACAGTTGATGTTTGATTGTAAAATTTATGAGTTCGTTCTTTGATACTTTTATTTATTATATGATCAGGGTAATCGTTTTGGGTAAATATTATTTTTGCTTCACTAAGAATTTCTGTACATAATTTGGGAGATGTAAGCGCTATTGTTCTGTCTACTAAATTTTTTGCTATGCTTATTTTTTGTGACTGATGATGTGAAGAATGAAAATTTATAAGTCTGTCTGTTGATGTATTTTTTCTGAACCATTTTGTCTCAAGTTTGTTATTTTGTCGAATTATTGTCATGTCCATGAAATTAATTTGGTTATCTTTTTCTTCTTCTTAAGTGAATTGTAATTTGGAATTATAATTATTAAAACTATTTACAATTTTATTTATTTCTTTTGGGTCAGCTATTAACAAACAGTCGTCAACGAATCTCTTGTATAGTGTTATTCAGAAATTACCTTCACTTAAAATTTTTTTCTTCGAGATGTTCCATAACGACTCGAGCTATTACACTCGAAATCGGACTACCCATTGCAACTCCGTCGATTTGTTTGTAAAATTGGTCTTGATATTGAAAGTAATTAGTGTTAAGTGAATAAAGTAAGGATTCGATGAAGTCTTTTTTCGGTATCATTGTGAAATTTTGAAGTTGCGTCCATTTTTCTTTTATATTATCAGCTACGACTTTGTTTGGAATATTTGTATAAAGCAAAATTACGTCTAGGGAAAATAATTTATAAGTTTCTGGGTTCAAAATTTCGTTTAATTCTTTTTTTAGTTGTTGAGAATTTTTTATATAAAACATGTTTTTGTTTGTTATATTTGAGATAATTTTTCCGAGGTGTTTCGAAATATTGTAAAGAGGAGATTGGTTATAAGAAACTATAGGACGAAAAGCCATGTTTTCTTTATGAATTTTGGGAAGGCCGTATATCCTTGGAGGTATGCTGTTATGTATAATTAATTGTTTGTATAAATTGTCAATTTTTGGATTTCCATTTTTTGACCAAACTGTTATTTTCTTTTTCAATAGCGGCTGTTAGATCCTTTTTAATTTTTTTGTAAGTGATCTCATTTTGTTCCTTAATTGGAATTTGTGGAATTTTAGCTTCTATCTGAGAGATAATTTGTTTGACAGGTAGTTCTTTTTCGTTATGTATTTCTATGGCAAATTTTGGGTCTAGATTGAGTATTTCTTTGACGTATTCTGATAAAGTGATATTGGTTGTATTCAGAAGATGATTAGTATTCTTTATGTTGACTTGTGTGGTTGGTGTTGTGTTGTTATTATGCTTTTTTCGATGTAGTTGTTGTAGTTTTTTCAGGGGTTTTGCTTTATTTCGATAGTACCTTTCAAGACTTTATCAAAATTTCCACGAAATTTTGCTTCCATTTCCTCAGAAATTCAGGAGCGAAATATTTGCCAAATATCCGAAATTTAGTTTTTGATAAGTCATCACTATACACATTTCCTGATAATATATGGATTTTAATAAAAAATTTGAGATATACTGTCACCTAAGAATGGGTCCAGAGTCAAATTTTGAGCCTAACAATAGGCCATCAACTGAAAAATTACACTATTCGTGATATTCAAGCCACGTAAAGTCTGAATCCACACAACTCTGGTACTCTGGTACTTTCATAATAAAACCGCAACTTCAGATTGGTACTATACAAAAATGTCACGCCATTAGGACAAAGATCGTTCACATTTTTTAAAAGGGAAGGAACCGAGGTAACAAAGGATTTCAAAAACTGCAGGAAGGTAGTACTACGGTCTTTCTAACTTAAAAATATTGTAACTCTACGTTACTAAAATTTTTGTTCATCAATCCGTTTTCGAGCTCCGAACTTTACTAAAAATGCGGAATATTTAGGGCGTACCTAAGGTCATATTGCGACCCCGATAATCAGTGTTGAAAATTGCAGTTTCATTTTTTCATTTAATTGGTAGTAATAAGTGCCCATTCACATCAATCAACAATAAGGGTGACGGATTCGGATAAGCCTTTTATCTTTCAAAACCCATTAGGACGGTGAAATTAAAGTTTTATGTCCAAGTGAAGTATCCTATTCATCAAACGAAATGGACTTGACATAGAGATTGCAACTAAAACTTCATCAATTTCATGACATAAATAATAAACGGATGCGTACGTTTATTAGAAAACATTTTAAACTTGTTTTATATAAACGTACATGTATATATATGTAAAATCTTATATTTCACTCATTATTGATTGAGGAGTTGAGGAGAGCGGAACCCGTCCGAATGTATATACGTATATGTTGCAGCATACACCGCCGCATAATGAACCCAAGGACGGTCGGACTGGAATCTGGGTTTGTTTCAGATACGAGCGTTCTAATCGTTTTCGTGATAAATCTCAATAAATCGTCATTAATATTACAATATTGATTTAATCACGCGCGCCTATTCAGACTCGTTATTACCTAACTGTACCTAACCTGTACGTGCGAACTTCACTCAAGGTTGTCGTTTGAGAATTGAAATATTCGCAGATATTTCATTCGACCCCGCGCGATAGGAACAGGTCTTTCGTGCACATTAAATACCCGTCCCGATTAGATTTCGCGTATATTTTATACCCGCCGCGCCGTCCGCGGTACGGACGTTAACCGACCGTATTATTTACGGCCGGAAAGCTGCGCATTCAAAAAAAAAAAGGTAATTTTTAGATTCCGCTCACCTCTTTTATTCCGTCCAGACGTCCCAGACTGCGCGCCTGGCGCAGTCCCGTCTCCAGAAGGCCCTTGCGGCTCCTTTTGCGACGTTCCAGGAGACGCGGCTTGCGAGCCGTCACCGGCTCGTTGTTTTCCTCCGGGTCGGAGTGCACCTCCGGACAGTGGTAGGTGTGCCGACGGCGAGACGACGGGCTCGTTATGCGGGTTAGGAGGTTGTCGAACATTTTGTAAGCCTTTCGGGAAACGGTTGTTCGCCGATAAGTTTAGCCGGTACTCGAGGCCGTAGTACTATCGGAAAGAGGCATCTGAAATGCAAACATAAGAAATAGTCAGTAGGTACTTGTGCTTTATTTGCATTTTCTTCGCTAATTAAAATCAGAAAGGGTTCGTCCCTAGCCCATATCAGCAATGTGGCATATAGATTTACCAAAAAGAAGCAGTTTCGCCGATATCTCGCGAACCGCCCATCCGATACTCGCCTTTTGCGAACTCGGTAAAGATCATCATTGTGCCTTCCCAATGCGAAAAACTCTGACGCTTTACGTACGATAGTAAAGCGTGAAGAATAGGATGAATTCGCAAACACCGCGCCCAACCGATCGAGGGCGTCGCACAAATGTATACATATATCTACAAAAATGCAAAAAACTAGCCCCGTTCATCGACGTACCTCTGATTCTAGAAACGTCCATACTTTTCGAGACACACAACTTTAAAAGTTGCACGCTCGCGCATTTTACACTTTCTCGAAAAAATCCCACTCATTTGCACTCCGAAGCCCTTCAAATGATAACCAAAATAAAATACCGTTCTTCTGACACCTTTCCCACCGCACTTTCATCCTCCCGCTTCCCGCTTACGGTCGCAAAAAATTCTCGAAAAAAAAAAAATTCCGTCGATATCTCGCAAACCATCCATCCGATCCCTGCCGTTCGCGAGCTCGGTAAAGATATCCACCGCCTCTCCGATTGCAAAAAACCCCGAATCTCTTCCTCCGATAGAGTCAGCGTGAACGGTAAGATGAGTTCGCGCCCAACCTATCGAAAGATTCCGTTATACACCGTTTTTACAACTATATATAATATATATTATCCCCCCTGTCATCGACGTAGCCTTTCGGCACCCTTTCCACTCCACTCCCGCCCTACCGCTTTATAGTTAAGGTCGTAATAAAATTCTTGAAAAAAAGGCAGTTTCACCGATATCTCGACAACCGTCCATCCGATCCCCGTAGTTTACGAACTCAGTAAAGACGTTCACCCTGCCTTCCCATTGAAAAATCCCGGACGCTCTATCTACGGTTCTATCTACAAAGTTCAAGGAATGGCGCCCCTAGGTCTGCTGCAACTCACACCTTACACCATAATTAAAGACATCACATCATTTCGCGCTAGTTTGATCATTGAATTCATCATTTATGTGTATTGAAATGTGAATGCTCCCTTTTTATAACATCATTCTTTGAAAAAACGTTTTTTGATGACCTCGACAGCAGGTTTCTTCGCTTCCTCCATTTTGAACTAGGTAGTGCGGCAGTACAGAACCCACCCACAGTCCGGACCTGTTTTTTGCCAGTTCCCGCAACAGCCGGTTCGAGTTTTTCGTCCACTTCCACAATTTCTCGAATAATTAAAATGGCAGCGCGTCGTATAGCCTTAGCATACATATGTAATCAAACTAATTAGAGCAAGAACGGCTACCAGTTTCGATCATCTCGTTTTCTGAATAAATTGAACGTCAAACAAGAAGAAAACGATGCATTTTCGTGGAAAAATTCATCCGAGGATAATGATGTCGCTTGCAAATCAGCTTGTTGATTAAATGTTATGCAAAGCGCGATCCGGCATCGACGACGACACGCAAATCGCGCGTGCAAAAAAAAGGGCGACGGAAGTCGCCGATTATGACGCTCGAGATGACATTAATGCGCGTAATGACGGTGACTAGCGCGTTTGGTACTGAAGGTCATCCGATCGGGTGCGCATGCGCGACCTGTGGTACTAATGCGCCGAACCGCAACGCACTGATTAGTACTAATGGGGAATTGAGGTTATATTTTAATAACCGAGGTATTTAGTTCGAAATTTTCAATAATGTTGTAAAATAAGTTTTTTAAATACTTGTTAGTACCTATAGAACGATTACATTCATGATACTATCATGTTGTTGAAAAAAATTAAACTGTCAAATTTTAAAAGAAATATATCAGTTAGTACTACCAGTACTAGCTGGTCGATGCAATTCTTGATTTTTTAAACGGAAACCGTTTCAAGTACTTATAGTCCAAGTATTATATATTTTGATAAAACAAACTAAGAAATCGACCAAGAGTGTTATTATTCACCTAATAATATGGTAAGATCTAGTCATGGATATCGCTGGAACCTAGTTCGTCCGAAATCAGGTCAGCGTTCTGCAACAACGCTTTCGGACCAACCGAGGTGCGACAACTGCGAACAATCGAACTGTCGCGTTTCTCAATCGATGTGAGAAAATTCGCATCCTGGGAAAACTTTCACTCATCGCGAAAATCTATTGATACGCCACCGTCTAGTGTCTCAATAATTCATTGAGGAACAGTCTTTTTAAAGAGACGATGCGTCCGAGTTGTGTGCGCCAACCAATTATTCAGTAATCAGGTTCTGGTGGTACTCTTCGGTAGTCTGTTTTCTCATAAGAAGATCGCGGCGACCCGGCCGATGTTTATAGACGTTCGATTTCCGTTCCAGATCGCCGCCATTTGATCGGAACTCCTACTATTAGATCTGCGATGTGATGCGATCCTATGATTCCTAATTCGATTTGCCGCGACGAAAGTGGGAAATTGATCGTTTCCTGCCGCTAGAGATCTTCGATGAATGTCGAACTTGGTCGTACCGTCGGTATTCCGACAACATTGTAACAAATCAAAGGTTTAATTGTTGCTGGATTCGAGTTTGATGTTGAAGGTTATAGCAGATAACGAAGATGGAAGCGGAGGTCGCTAGGTTTACAACTGCACAATATCTCTCTGGACATAAAGAAGCAATTGGAAAATCGTTAAAGACTGCTATAACAGTTTACGAACGCGAAGTACCGATGGCGTCTCTTTGCACCGAGGCGGGTGACTGAAATCTGATTGTGTCTTTCCAAAACGTGATTCTATAATACAAAGAATGTTTTTGCGAAGTTTTCATTGAGCTATTTTGCATTTTCGATCATTGGCAATTCCACCGAAACCGTTGGTCCGATTTCACTGTCCACCGAACTAAGCCAAAGCCTATCATAGTTCTGCGAGCCTGCGTAGTTTCATTGAAATCAGTCAATATTTACGCCTGTAATCGTGGATCATAGAAAGTGTACAAATATGAACATATATACATATATGTAACAATTTCGAAAAAAATTCATATCTTACGTTTCGACCTATGAAAAATTTCATTTCTTTCCAAAGCATGATTTGATAGTAGAAAGAACGTTCTTCCGCAGTTTTCATTGATTGCATAGATTTCCGTTGAAACCATTGGTCCGATCGTCATCAAAAAAAAAATTGTTATACGATTCTACAGAGTATCATTGAAGTCATTTCAGTTTAATGCCAGTCATTGTAATGATAGAAATTTAAATATTTGTAATTGTGCTGCGTTGCGAAGCGACAGATGAGGAAACAAATGTTGCCGTTTTGGGGTCTTCGGGTATATTGAGGATGTTTCTGCAGCTCTAACGTCAGGTGTGTGAGAGTGTGTGACCTGTGCGATCATCACACAACTGAGCACTTATGGGTTATCATTAGACGAACACACCAGTATCATCATACTAGCTTTGACCGTCGGAATATTAACCGAATGAGTGCAACACGCATGAAACTGACGTTCGGTATCTGTATGTCTTCATGTAGAAGGATCAAACGTGGAGTGCCTCAGGGTAGCCCTTTGGGTCCCCTACTTTTTTTTTAAACTCTCCGCAACGGAAGTTGTGTAGTGCCCGAGTATGCCGACGATACTTGGATTCACAAAGCCAAATTGATAAGATTAGAGCAATATCGATAAACGTTATAATCAAAAAAATGATAACGATGAAGAATAATGTTTTGTGACAGTTTAATCTAACGGAACGTTTAACAATTCTAACAATGTCTTATCATTAGTTGTCATTTGAGCCGTTTCAGTGATTAGATCACAACTTCCAGGTTATTGTAAAAGTTAGATGGCTCATCACTGAATGTACTCATTTACGTTAATGGTTACCTATTACGAATTTTATTATTCATTATGAGTAATTTTCTAGAAGAATTTCACTGCTTAAAAGTCTTATTTACAGATTCTAATCTTGTTCTTTCAGTTAGATTGTCATACATTGTCCGAGTGATATCATTCCATAACGATGCTGGACGATGACCATCTAAGCTTCATAACAGATGTACCAATCTACAATTTAAGTGGATAACACCTTAGGATGTTTATGAGTTTTTATTTGTGCTCTAGGTTTCTACCCTCATTAAAGATAGACGCCGCTGCTGCGCTTCGATTTGAAATCCAGTTTTCGCTCCTCCTATCACTGGATATCAAACAGTAGATTATACACATTGTTAGAGGATTGGAATTTTTTACGCACACCTGTTCTTCCAGTCGGCTCTAATCGTGTCCGAGAAGATCTTCCGTTTTTCTAGCCATTCGCCGCCTGTAACTATGTTTTAATTTGTGTTATTCGGCCGACGAGTGTGAAATAGCGATTTTTCACGAGGTGCGAACGGAATAAACCGAATGTAATTACAGCGATTGTTGATCGCTGTTTTGCTTCACTCTTTACAGCGTCCTGGTTAAGTATGCAGGTATTTTCGGTTTTGCCCACGCTTCTAATCGCGAAATATTCCCCATATATACCTTTTCGCCGAAAACTGGTTGCCGATGACCTTTCCGAAGCGTTCCTCCGGCACTCTAACCGTCTTCCGAAGAATCTCGGGTGTTGAAAATGTCCGAGAAACGGTGAGTCAGTGCCGATGTCGCTTCTTCATCGCTTTAACCTCGATACGGCGCATACCGATGGATTTTATGATTCGATCGTCGAATACCCTACGCTAGGAGGAGAAGCAGGATGATGACGACGACCACGAAGCGGAGGAACAAGAAGAAAAATGAAGGAGAAGAAAGAAGAGAAAAAAAGAACGACAACCGGGAGGAGATTGAGAAAAGCTCATTTCGAGACACTCCTCGACGTAATCGAGATATTCATCGAACCGTGAACTGCGCTAGTGGAGAACTGAATAGCGCGGGGCAGGTAAAAATCTTCGGCAATAATGGAAAAAACTATCGTCTAGACTCGTCCGATCCGACTACCTACCTTTAATATACTTGTCCGATTATAAACCAAAACGGAATATGACGTATCACATTTCTGGGAAACGCGAGGAATGCGTTTGTTTTCTATGTCGCGCTGTAATCAAAATATCAATCTTGTGAAACTGAATTACAAAACTTATTAAATCAATTATTGGTTACAACCAAGGTTATGATAGTGCGAATATTGAAATCTAACATCCAACCTTGCAAATCTACTTCATCATTTCAATTATTCTCAGAATGACGTTGAAGTCATGAAAGAAATGCTATCAAACCATGCATGGGTCGCCTAATCTATCCCAGCCATCCTTACAAATCTATTCAATTTGATCATAACCTCAGAAACGTAACCATAACCGCCCTTAATACAAATTTATTTCATTCGAAAGATTGACAAGCAACTGTTGGCGTGCCTACTTAAAGCGCATGCGCCATATTATGCCGCATCCCCAACTAAGATCCGTCGTGTGGGCAGTACCTTAGGTGGCGCGGTTTTCAAATGGAATGTAGCGAAGAGTTGCGTGTCATATCTCTGGACAGGTCGACCTGCCCGGGTCGGTACCTACCATTCCCTGTATTACCGACGTCGACGTAGCCGCCGGCTGGGCAGGTTAACAAGCGGCATTTGTATACGTCTCCGGGGTCCAGGGGCGGATCGGACGCGCACAGTACCACCGCCGCCCGCCCCCCAAAGGGAAATTCAGAAATTGACGACGCTTATGCGGACCGTGAAACGTCTTCGCCGCGCGCGATATTATTCATCGGTAATAGAATAGTCACCGGCATAGCCGCTGCGGTTGACTCATGCGAGTACCGCGAGATCAAGACGGGTATTATTTGCGCGAGAAGGGTTATTTTTGTTTTTTTTTTCGTTTCGGGCACGCTAAGTGGATGCAAGTCGACGACAGTGGCGTAGATTTACCGAGTTACAATATTGCGTTTCACCATAAACGTTGCATAATTAAACAATAATTTATGTGTAATCCAATGAATACGTGTGGTACCACTCATTGTTGACAGTTTTCCTTCAAATCAATATGGTAACACTCATGCCACACCTCCACCCGATTGTCGATTGTCAATCAGAAACGGTAGTACTACCTGGTCTTTAAATGTGTTCTTGACCTTGGTGGTTCTGCTTGGTATAATCCGTCATAAAAAGAAGTATCTCGGAGAATTAGAAAAGTAAGATTCAATATTGAACGAGATATTGAATCAAAACCATTCACAATATGAGAACGGCGTGGTACCCACAGCAGGGACGTAGCGGGAATTTTGTTTATCTGCTAACTACATTAAGTATTTCATTAGTTTCAAAAAAATTGACTAACATGTATTAGAGCCTTATATGATCAGAGTACCATTGATTATTCTATGGGTTGAACAAATATACGGCAGTCCTTGATTCAACTAAAACTAAAATGAAGATAGCTCATAGATAGTTGATTTACAAGTTTGCAAGTTTGGAATACATAATTTCAAAACATTTTGTATGCCTGAAAAATTTTTCACAACAGGATTGCATTCTGCAGGTTCAGAAGTTAAACTTGAAAAATTCGTAAATTAAAACTTTTTTTTTTAATGATCAAAAAACTTTTCTATACGAAACATTCAATATATATTTTTGAAAAAGATTTGAGAATTAATTTACAATCGTTATTTGTACCTTACTAACGTATTTCAATGTTTCTAACTTCTGTAGGAAGATTTTCTGGAGATTTCTCTTCCGTGGAATGTAGGATTTTCCGAGGAGCTCCTATTGTCATAACCAAAGATAAGATTAGGTTCTCTAAGGTTACCGCGCATGAGCTCAAAATGAATAAACATAGACTTGTCTGGGTCTCGTCATTTGAGACCGAGACCCAGATCAAGGGACGTTTTTCGAGACCGAGACATAGAACAGGCTGCTCTTGGTGTATTTCCATATATGTATGTACATAAATTTTTCCTGAAGAAACTCCCGAATAATTGCGAATTTTGTACAAATTTCAACCGAAGTTAAGTTTCCGCACTTTTAAAGTTAGTTTACATAATTGGGACATAGAAATAGTGCGACATATAAATCTTAATACTTTAAGAAAAGTGTGATTTATCAAGTTATAAAATATAAACAAAAAAATGTTCAGTCAAAAACTACGAAAGTTCGAAAAACTCGAATGGAATTGAAAGAGGAAAACAAGGAGTAAAAGCTGGCTGTTGTTCCAGCACTCGTGAATTTTATTCAACAAAATGCGATCAATCGTGGCCACCTTGATCTCCAGATCTTTCACCTATTGAATATGTTTGGAGCATAGTAGATAAAAGTGTGCATAATGTATCCCATTCCACCAGAAGACATCAATCACCTGGCGTACCAGCTATCTAGAGCCCAGATAATAACTAATTTTCCAGTTTTCACAATCAAACCCATTCAATATTTTAACGAAGTACTTGTTACAGAAAAAGAAAGATATGTTCCAAAAAGTATTGATGTTCCCTTTTCTACGTCACGCAATATATTTAACGTCAAATGTTCAATTAACATTTCCATGATTCAAACAAGATTACCATAAGCCACGATGATAAATACAAGACTTACGTTCTTCTTCGTGACTGAATCATAATTAGTTCCAAATATAATCAAATGTCCTTCAAATATAGGGCTAATTTATCTGGGATCATTAATAACCACAAAAACCGGTTTAGAAAATACCTTCGGTTCTTCGTATTCGAAGATGACGTCACCGAAAAAATTCATCTACGTGTGAACGCACCTTTGGAATTCCTGGTGTTCACATTGGAAAACTTGATAATAAGAAAACGTCCTTCGCAATTTCTCACATTCAAGTTGAATATGGAACAAGACGCATACTAACTAAAAAACTAACCTTGCTTAACTCCACAGCGACCGGACAATTGTTCTAAACGCACCCTTGTTATGATTTTTCTAACACAACTGTCACAGAGGAAAACTCCCAAAAAAGTTAGGTTAGAAATCACTGAAAACGAAAACACGAAATAGTTCACACGCCGATTCTAAACACCGCATCTCTCACGTATGCATCTCTTTCCTGACTGGCCTCCGCGCCGCTCACTCTCAACAGGTGGTTGAGAAAGGTACCACGGTACCACATTCAAAGTCACGCATGCGTTGAACAACGTCATTGGTTCCGTCAGCGCGCGTTTTAAATTCGAAAATGCCGCTCACTCACACGATCGACCACGCCGAACGTACGAAATTGCGAGCGGAATTACGACGCATCGATCGACAAAAAAGGGCGGAATTGGCGGAACACGAGCACGTCTTGAAAAAATTCCGAATGAAATATGGAAATCGTGGCGTTTCGACGAATGAGGTGACATTTACGCCATTTGTCGATTTGAATTAACGGTGCGATTTGTTACAGGAATCGGGAAACGAGAACGACTCCGCGAATTCCTCGAACTATCACGTAAAATTGACGAAACGTAATAATTAGCTATTTTAATGAGACGATTGTTAAACTTGCAGCTTTTAAAGCGTTTGCTTTTCACGAATAACGAGGTCGACGTCGAGAAGTTAATTTGCCTTTATTTGTTGTCGATGCACCAAGCCGAATCGTTTCGCACGCCTTCACCGAAAATTTTGAGGACTTTGACTAACGAAACGTCACCAGTTGAGCGATTGATTAGACGATCTAAGGTGGTGAACAAAAATAAGCGATCTGAATCACCTTTATTGAGAGCTCTTCCAGTTTACGTAATTGGTTTGTATTATTCTTTTAGTCATCGTTATCAAAGATGACATCGTTAAGCCGTTAATTAACGGAGTTAATCGCTACTTTCTATGATTCGTTACAATTAGTAATTTTTAAATATAAAGTGGGATAATAGTCCGGTCGACGTAGTCGTAACTAAACCTCTTTAAGCTGGATGATTGAAATCAAACATCAGAAAAGTTTAAAAGTTCCAATAATATCAGTACAAGAAATTTGATCGAATTTACAGAAACATTCAATTCAAAATTTGTCGCTTTGCGACTCTTGACTGCAGCAATTTATTTAAAGACTACGAAGCGGCAATGGTTTGTTTCATCTTTAGTTGCTTCGTGACTATTTAATCAATGCACCAAACTATTCAATTATCGAAAATATTTGCGGCGAAAAATTGTGCCGCATTTAGAAACATTTTCTCAAATTTTATAATAAAAGGTTAAACAGCATTTATCGCAAATTGTTAAATAAAAAATCGGTGTTAAGTTTCAAAAATTTATGGAAATATGTTACACAGAATTGTAGGATCAATTAGAGAACACACGAAAGTGATTATTGATAAAACATTTTTTTTGATTTTCGAGATTTTTTTTCAAAAAAGTCCAAACACTTATTGATTTTCAGAAAATATTCAAGCAACAATACTTTTAGTAATAGCCAAAAGCTGTCGCAAATATCAAATTTTTCAAATATTTCACAAAACTCGGCGATTTTCCGCGACTCTTGACAGTGCATATAAAAACCAAAAAATGTAAAAAGTATTAAAAATTTGCTAAAATAAAGAAGACATTATCAGATTGATGAAAAATGTATTACGGATTCGCGAAACTTTATTTTGAAAAGAAAAACAAAATTTCTAGAAAATTATTACATAACAAATATGCTTAAAATTTCAACAATTTATTAAATTACACAGAATTGTGAGATTGATTGAAAAACCCGAGGAAGCGATGATTCACAAAGAAATTCTTTTAATTTTGCAAAATGAAACTTAATGTTTCAGAAAAGTAAAAAAGCTTATTGAATTTTTTGGAAATAGGTACTTAGGAATTTCATAGACAGTAGAAAAATTGTGGCGCATTTAGAAAAAAATTTTTGCATTCTTCATCCTTTTAGGGTTCCTCTCGGAATTTACCAGGATTTCCGCAGAATTCACAAAAATTGTATGATTTTCTTAAACATATGTAAGTAGAAATGTTAACTTGACTTTACGGCATTTTCTTTACTTTTCATCGAATATCGACGAAATTCTTTTGGAAATAGCAAAGAGCTGTCACAAATACCAAATTTCTCAAACTTTTTCAAAAAACTCGGCGATTTTCCGCAACTTTTGACAATGCATACAAACACCACAAAATGTAAAAAGTATTAAAAAATTACTAAAATTAAAAAGACATTGCCAGATCGATGAAAGATATGTCACGGATTCGCGAAACTTTATTTTGAAAAGAGAAACAAAATTCTAGAAAATTATCAAATAACAAATCTGCTTAAAATTTCAACAATTTTTTAAATTACACAGAATTGTGACAAGTAAATTCTTTTAATTTTGCGAAATTAAACTTAATGTTTCAGAAAAGTAAAAAAGTTTATTGAATTTTTTGGAAATAGGTACTTAGGAATTTCATAGAAAGTAGAAAAATTGTGGCGCATTTAGAAAAAAATTTTTGCATTCTTCATCCTTTTAGGGTTCCTCTCGGAATTTACCAGGATTTCCGCAGAATTCACAAAAATTGTATGATTTTCTTAAACATATGTAAGTAGAAATGTTAACTTGACTTTACGGCATTTTCTTTACTTTTCATCGAATATCGACGAAATTCTTTTGGAAATAGCCAAAAGCTGTCACAAATATCAAATTTCTCAAATTTTCCATAAAGGTCGGCGATTTTCCGCAACTTTTGACAATGCATATAAAAACCGAAAAATGTAAAAAGTATCAAAAATTTGCTAAAATAAAGAAACCATTATCAGATCGATGAAAGATGTATAACGGATTCGCGAAACTCTATTATGAAAAGAGAAATAAAATTCTAAAGAATTATTAGTAACAAATGTGCTTAAAATATCAACAATTTATTACATTATACAGAATTTTGAAATTGAAAAACACGAGAAAGTGATGATTCACAAAGAAATTCTTTTAATTTTGCAAAATGAAATTTAATTTTTCGGAAAAGTAAAACAGCTTATCCAATTTTTTGGAAATGCTTAGGAATTTCATAGAAAAGAGAAAAATTGTGTCGCATTTAGAAAAAAATTTTTGCATTCTTCATCTTTTTAGGGTTCCTCTCGGAGTTTTTCAGGATTTCCGCAGAATTCACAAAAATTGTATGATTTTCTTAAACATATGTAAGTAGAAATTTTAAATCGACTTTACGGCATTTTCTTTACTTTTCATCGAATATCGACGAAATTCTTTTGGAAATAGCCAAAAGCTGTCATAAATATTAAATTTCTCAAATTTTCCAAAAAGCTCGGCGATTTTCCGCAACTTTTGACAATGCATATATAAACCAAAAAATTGTAAGAAATATTAAAAAATTACTAAAATAAAGGAGACATTACCAGATCGATGAAAGATGTATCACGGATTGGCGAAACTTTAATTTGAAAAGAGACACAAAATTTCTAGAAAATTATCAGGTAACAAATGTGCATAAAATTTCAACAATTTATTTAATTACACACAATTGTGAGATTGATTGAAAAACGAGAGGAATTTTGCAAAATGAAACTTAATTTTTCAGAAAAGTGAAAAAGCTTAACGAATTTTTTGGAAATACTTAGGAATTTCATGGAAAATAGAAAAATTGTGTCGGATTCAGAAAAACTTTTTTACACTCTTCATCCTTTTAGGGTTGCTCTCTGAATTTTTCAGGATTTCTACAGAATTCAGAAATATTGTACGAGTTTCTTAAACATATGTAACTAGAAATTTTAACTCGAATTTTCTGCATTCTGTTTGCTTTTCATCGAATATGGACGAAATACTTTTGGAAACAGCCAAAAGCTGTCGCAAATACCAAAGTTCTCACATTTTTTAAAAAACTCGGAAGATTTTCCGCGACTTTTGACAATGCATATAAGAACAAAAAAAAGTAAAAAGTATTAAAAATTTGCTAAAATAAAGAAGATGAAAGATATATCACAGATTCGCGAAATTTTGTTTGGAAAAGAGAAACAAATTTTCCAGAAAATTGATAAAAAATCTGCTTATGTTTCAAAAATTTACGAAAATACATTATGGAATTGAACAAAGAAGTGAAAATCGATGAAGAAATTCTTTGAGTTTTCCAAAATAATACCTTTTTTTTCAGAAAAATTATGAATCTTAAAAAAATATATAAAAACTGTATTATTGTTATAGAATCTTTCAATGTTTTTTAGATATTTCCCAATCGTCCTCGGCCCAGTCAACCACTTCGGACAGTGAAGAACGAACTTGCAAAGATCCCCGATTAACTTGTCGTTTAATTATCAACGAGGGCATCGAAAAAATTTTAATTTCCATATTGGATGCACTAAAAACGTCGCGAAGCGAAAAATTCGTCAATTTCGTTACCGGTTGCCAGAATGTCAATTACATGAAGCAAATTTTCGACAAATCAACGATACAACATTTTCTGACGTTACTAAAGGATTCTCCGTTCATGACTTGGTACGTAAGTTCGACTATTCACATGGATACAACAGCACCATTCGACCCACTGGATTCAATCAAGAACGTCATTAGCGATAAAAATTAATAACTTGTTAATAGAGCAAGGAAACCAATCGCATTTTGATGCGTTTAATGTGTTTTATGCCTTGTAATCTTTCCGGCATTTCGGGCCGAATTGTGCCCGGACATGCAACTGGACATCAATTATACGCAAATTTCCCTTTTCCAGTTGCGACTCCTATTATTTGAGCAAAAAATTAAAGAAACAGCCCGTTTTTCTGGACGTACAAACATCTTATGGTAGTTTGGAAAACCTTGTCCAACACATTCGCGGTCACATATTAAATGTAGATTCGAACTGGAGGAATAAATACAACGAAGTACGTCCAAGTTCTCAGACATGGAGAATAGAACCGGAGAATTTGACGATACAGCTAAGACCGCGCAACGAAAATAAGTTTCTCCGGTTGTAACTGTAAAGAAGATGAGATTTTACTTTGTAATTCCTTTTATTACAGAAAAGAGAAGGAGGTGGTTCCTTTCCCCACATACGAGAAAGAAACAATTGACGCCTGCACCAGTTGCCCCTGCGTGGAAAATCATCCAGATAAAACCTTCGCCCAGCAGGATATGAGCGAAATCATTAGCTACAGGACTTATGACAATCAAGAGTCAGCTATCTTATCAACCAGAACTGAAGAACAAACAGCAAATCTTGAGGAAAAGTGGTTGGAAGCAGTAAGCACAACTATAACGAAAAATGGAATGATTCGTAAAATAAACTGTTGCGCCTGTCAGGAAAAGTGGCGAACGCCGCTGCCCCATCCCAAAATTGATGTGACAAATAAACGAAGGTTCCCAAATGACAATAAAGAAACAGTAGCGCAAACGATCAAAGTGAAGAAATTGATTAAAGAGGAGACGAAAAGATTGTACAACTTCATGAGTCGATATTCGGTGGATAATTGTTACGTTAAAATCACACCTCCTGTCATATATAGTTGCTTAATGAAGAAACAACAAAGTGCAGCGAAACAATCCGAGGAAATATTAGATGAGGATTTGATGAAGATTCAAATTGAAATTGCGAATATTGAAACGGATGAGAAATTGAAAGAATTCCTAGGGCGTGGTAAAGCGAATTGAGTGACGCATTAAACAGAAAACTATTTGATTGCCGGTTTTTATTTTCCTTGAGCTACATCTGCACTTTTGGAACATCAAAGTTTGTTTTATTTTTATTATGAAAAATGGTGTATGCGCTCCTATCGTCGAAATTTGTTGGTCACAAGCATAACTTAAAACAAATTTTTTATAATAATTTAGATTCAATTCAATTTCTTGTTTAGAAAAAAACAAAACGTGTGCGTTATAATAAATGGTGGGTGCGCTTAGTACATTCAACAAACGTTTGCGTTGCAATAAATGGTGGGTGCGCCGGGCAAAACCAAATTTACTGTTGTTCCACCATAAGAGTAGCTTAATTTAGAAATTGAATGAATCTTTCGGATGAAGTTTGTGAAATTCTATCATCAAAAATATTACCACGGCTTTTTAGAACACTTCAAAGTGTCTATATTTTCTTCGTAGTTGTTTCTCGTCCCAAGGCACTTTGGTAATTTGCTCAGGGCTCAAGAGGCCCCCACTTTTTCGATTGCAGGCAATACTTTCAGGGCCACAAATACTTCAAAGACGGGCTCGATAAGCCCTCCCAAATTGTCCGCATTCGGGGAATTCATAGTGCGGACAAAAGAATATCTACATAGTAAACAAGAAGCGTCACTCTCGGTAATTTAGGAACAAAATCGTACTAACAGATTTTCGTGACCTTGAGCGAGTTTGGGTAACCTGCGCACTAACAAAACGCTAAGCGCACGGACTCAGGAATTTATTCGAATTGATTATCGTTAAATCAAATAGGATGGAAACAAATCAGACATAAAGTTTTGATTTCTGATTGACACAATAAGTTTTGAACGAAGAAGAACCATTCATCTCACGTAACTTTGGAACATATTTCCTTTGTCCCCTTAAATCCAGTCCTGGCAAGTTTTAAAGGTGTTTTAGCGCCAAAGTGAAATCTTGTTTCTTATTGGTGCGAAATCAGCTGTTTATGTCAATCCATTATATTTGGGGAACCTGCGCACAAAATTCGATACGAATTTTGCGTGGGAGTGACGCTTCTTGTTCAGTATGTAGATATTCTTTGGTGCGGACAGTGTAAAATTGGTCGCGCACCACGCGCAGAAGGCTCTTGGGATATTGAGAGACCTGTTACCGATACGGTTCCAGTTTAGTGTGCAGTCTTTATTGATTATAGACGGAACAAAATCAACTACATTATAAAAAAGTGAGTTCTAATTTTTTAATTTGTTTGATATTATATCATTAATATTTTCGTTTCGATAATTATTGTGCAATCAATTCAACACAAGTGTAATTTTAGTTTTAATGGAGTCAACGTTTGATTACAATCAGTTTATCCCGACTGGACCCAAAAGTTTAGCGGAATATCGGGCACGCACGAAATCTAACAATAAAATCGGAATTTTTCCAACTCGGGACAACGCGATCATGCGACCAAATGAGACTTCCGATGCAACAGATATCACGAACAAGATAAGATCGGTAAGTAGAACCAATCATTTGATAGATTACTTTTCATCATCATTTTCTAATTACTTTTGCATTTTGCAAACATTGATGTATGTTAATTGATATCCTTACTACTCATTTAAAAATTTGGATAATTTTCACACTAAAAATGCTAACATTTTATCTCTTCTTGGATTTATTTCAAAAAGGCAATCGAATGGATTGAAAATATTCAATTTCGCATTTTTTAACAAATTTAGATTTCTAATAATGAAAATCAAATATTTCATTTCGATCTTTATCGACTCGTGGGACCCGAGTGGACCTTATTGAAACTCGCCACTCTCTATCCTTCCGGACGGTGTCCGCTACGACTGCACGTTATTTAAACTCCACAAACAAATGGTCACGTCTCCGGGAGAAATACGTCACCGCGACATACAACTATTACGATAATATCGCATCTAACACGAATGGTCGTTATTGAAACTGACCACCCTATTCTTCCGGATGGTGCCCACTGTACTGCACGTTATTGAAACTCCACAACCAAATGGCTACTCTTCCGGGCGAAATACGTTAGGCGAGCGATGTGTGCAAGGAACAGTATATAACAACGGAAGGGTACTGCTTTCAATAGCACCACTTCCTTCGCTTCGCACTTCCTATTTCAGAATGGAATCGGTACTTGATTGTCTTCCCTTTGTTCCGCGGAACGCGATGAATTTATATACAATCAGTACCGCTGCCCCGAGGAGTATTTACCTCTATCAACCGGCTGGTACTGCCGCGCATTGCGATGTATTATTTTGTAATTATGCAACTTCAATATTCAACATTTTTAAGGAATCATTATATCAAGTTTCGTGACAAGAAGAATTTTTGTCATCATTTTTCAATTACTTTTGCATTTTGCAGACACTGATGCATATTAATTGAAATGCTTATCACTCGTTTAAAAATTTGAATAGTTTTCACACTAAAAATTCTGACATTTTTTCACTTCTTGGATTCATTTCAAAAAGGCTATCGGATGGATTGAAAATATTCAATTCCACATTTTTTGATCAACAATTTTGGAAGTTCTATTAATGAAAAACAAATATTTATTAGTATAAACAAATGCACCATGATGAGGTATTGAAAAATTCCCCTTGTGAATCTATTCGAGGATAGCAACTCTATTCAAGGAGAAAATCCAAAAAAATTTTAAAAATGTACCCTTTGTTCAAAGATGAATTCGCATTGTTCTCATCTATTTTCGTTGTTCTTCAAACACTACATTATGAAAAGAAAGCAAATGATATTTTCAATGAAATTTTTTTTTCACATTATTTATGTGACTCAATAATTTTGTATCCCGTCATTCGTTAATTCTATCGTTTGTTTTGATATTTTAATTGGAATAACTTGTAAGCTTTTGAAAGGCTTGACAACGATGTTCCAAAACTTTTCTCGTCTTAGCACTTTGTTTATTATTTCAAACGTCCACTAGAATCCTCGTCTCAATAAATTGAGAATGTTCGATAATTGCATTTTTTTCTGTGGTGTATTCATCTTCTAGTTTTTTCAAATTAATAGTTGTCAATTAAATCAACGTTTCACAAAGAACGCAACAAGAAATTATACTTAAGATAGAATTAAAATTGTTCTTCGCATTTTTCGCTTCGAAGTTACGTTTCAAAATTATTAATTTTTATTTGGTATGATAAATGTTGTTGTTCTTACGAAAAACACGAAATTACAGTACCACCTTAATTAGCAACATAAACGTACTGTGGGGACTTCGGCTACCGCACGACGGATGGCGCGCACGACTAACGCTCTCGTTTATCAGCCGTCGGTCGTAGCTTATAACCGGGCCCTGCTCCATTCCATCTTCAGAGTATATGGCAGGGCACACGTATATCAGCCATACTGATGAGTCCAGTACGTGTGCCTGGGATCCCATGTTACTGTTAACCATTAAAACTGTGCTGTTACTATGTTTTTTGGTTGGAACGTACTTTAACAAAACAAAATTTCAGATGTTTGGCCGCAGCTACGCTTTAGATGAAACAATAAACAAAAAAAATGAAACGAACGACTTGAATGTCAACTCCGATGAAATACAAAGAACTAAAATCACTGAAGGAGAACAAAAAGAAAACAACAATGGAACAAAGACAATAGTTAAAAAAGGAACAAAAAAAAAGAAAAAAACCTTCGTTAAATGGGTGGATAATGTTGTTGACGAAACACCGAAAAAATTCAACCCTGACGATTGGGTTGTAAAGAAAGAAACTACAAAGCAAAACGTTAAAATGAATGAATTTCCTCCATTAAAATAATTTTTACTTTGTTGTTTTTAGATTACTTCAAACGTATGGTAGTTAGATATTTTTCGTGTCATTTTAATGTTATGTGATTTCGATTTTCTATGTATGTATTTTCTTTGTTATATATTTTTGATAGTTTTTATATACATCTCGGACAATGTTTTTAGTATTTCGATTTTCATTGATGTTTACAAAACTTTTTTCAATTTTCAATAAAGATATTCTGACAAAGAAATAATGTAATTTCAACAGTTTTTCTTGTTAACTGTCTTGGATTACCTTAAATGTTGCGATTATGTATCTCAAATTTTTTATATAAATATTTAAATTTTATAGAAAAATAAAAAATCGCTTATATTCTTTAAAATAAAATATATTCGATTAAGAAAGTAATTACAGACCGAGGACTCGCATTTTCATCGAAACTGGTACTTTAAATTATCTTTTATTTTTCAACAATCATAATTGATTCTTGTATCATACAAAAATATAACAATTCACAATCGAGTAATGTCCAAAAAAATGATTAGATAGTCACAAGAAAACATCTTTAAAAATCCATTTTTTCAAAGTTAGTAAAATAATAAAAAAAACATTTTTTTGAAAATCAACTGGGCGATTTTTTTTGCACATCAGGTTTCTGGGTCTTCACTAATTTCAAATTGGGTATTTCAATGTCGTCATCCGAGTGCTCGTTCTTCTGCTTGGACGCCCCTCTTTTGCGAAATGCGCTCTCAGAAACTTCGTTTCGGTAACCTAAACCGACCACCTGAAAAGAGAACATCATGTATTTTGAGTAATTTGAGAGTTTACTTGCCTCTCGGATTTTGCGTTTTAACAATTCATCTTCCTCCGGGCACGGTTTAACATCTTCACCCGGTGTTATTATCTTGGTGGCCCCAAATCGTCCTCTACCCGACACGAAAGTTGTGACGTCCTCAGTCGACGAACTATCAAAAATTCCAGGTCTGTTGTTTCTTTTTGTTCTCGCCTTGTACTCCGTCACGCTTTTCGGAGGCGGCATGTTATAATTCGACTCATTATATTCTATACCTGAGTATTCGTATAAATCCCTCCGGAAATCCTCCTCGTTTCGCCAGACACTCATTTTGTTCTCCAACTCCGAAGGCAGGTAACTTGATAAACAATAAAAGTTAGGTTATGTAACATTAAAGGGCAAACTCGATGAATCATCTGTGATCAAATAGTTCCAACGTCCGGACCTTGAACTTCTAACCTGTACACAAACTTCCTCCTTATCATAAACTATTTATTATCTTGTTATGTTAGTTTAGTTTTCTAATTACCCCAAGACACCCTAAGAGCAATGTCTAAAACCGCAACCGTTTTCCGGCTTTTTACGCCGAAATTCACCGTAAATCGTTACATGAGTGCCGCGACAGGTAAACGATTAGCTTACACCGCTTTCGGTGAACCTGCAAAAGTCATACAAAAAGAGGAATACGTCGTCGAAGAACCACGCGGAACTGAAGTGCTTGTCAAAATGTTAGCGGCCCCCATAAATCCAGCAGATATCAATATGATTCAGGGTAAATATCCGGTGAAACCAAAGTTTCCTGCGGTGGCAGGAAACGAAGGTGTTGGCGAAGTAGTTTCGATTGGATCGGCTGTAAAAAATTTGCAAATTGGAGATCGCGTTATCCCCCTGCAAACAGCTTTGGGGACGTGGAGGACCCACTTGCAAGTCGATGAAAGCGATATGTATAAAATACCGAAAGATTTAGGAATTATCGAAGCCGCCGGATTGACTGTGAATCCGTGCACGGCCTACCGCATGTTGAGAGATTTTGAGGATTTGCAACCCGGAGACACTGTGATACAAAACGGAGGTAATTCGGCGTGTGGACAAAACGTTATACAACTTTGTAAAGCGTGGGGTATAAACACTGTTAATATTGTAAGGGATCGAAAGGACTTGCGTTCGCTAGTGAGATTTTTGGAAGGTAATTATAATAACGAATAATTTAGTAAACTAATTTTTTTTTTAATAGGTTTAGGCGCTACTTATGTTTTAACTGAGGAAGAATTAAGATCAACGCAAATATTCAAAGGTGAATATTTCAAAAAGCCGAAGTTGGCACTCAATTGCGTTGGTGGTAAAAACGCTTTAGAAGTATTACGTCACTTGGATAAAAATGGTACCATGGTGACTTATGGCGGGATGTCAAGGGAACCCGTTACGATTCCAACGTCGTCCCTCATTTTTAAGAATCTTAAACTAAGAGGATTTTGGATGACGCAATGGTCGAAGGACGCTGAATACTCGAAACGGTAAATAAACGCAAAATATTATTTACATGAAGTATTAAAAATGTTCTGCGCAGGTCGCAGATGTACAGGGACATCATAACCTTGATGTTGAAAAAGCAACTTCAAGGACCGGCTTACAAGTTGGTTGAATTCCACAATTACACCGAGGCGATATTGAACACAATGTCGATCGAAGGCATGGCGGGTAAAAAGTATATTTTGAGTTTTGACGATGCATAAATTAATTTTGTTTAAAAAATTGTTTTAATCGTTTTTTGTTTTTACTTTAATCATTTCACAGAAGAAAAAGAAAAATGTGATTAGGTTGCTTAAATCGATTTTATTCGAAAAATAAGCACAAACATTTGAATGCGTTTTTTTTCACAACCGGATTAGAGCGGACGGTGCAACGGTATCAACAAATTGTTTTTATTATCACGTCGATTATTATCAGACTTGTCGGTCAGTCAATAAAAGTTGGTAACGTGGTGATATTTCTAAGCTACTACAAGTGTTTAATTGTCTTAATCTTTAGTACCCGCTCCTAGTAAGTTCAAAAGATCCTCCTTAAGTGACGTTTTCCGTGCCGGTTCCTCCTTTACACTTAACTCCTTAACCAAATCCTCAAGGTTATTGGGACTTTCTACTTTTACTTCGATGCTGCCAAAACTGCTGAACCTCCGTCTTTTGGTGGTCGCCGGTTCGTTGATCGACAATTTGAGGACGTTACCTTCGCAACCACCGGTGCTCGATTTGCGGACGTTTATCTGTTCGGCGAAATTCTCCAATTCAGAAAGATCCGGATCGGATTTCGCTGTAACTTTTCGGTCCTCCAAAACCTTACCGTTTTGTGTGACTGCATAAATATTTTCCCCGAGGTTTTTAAGCATTTCATTTGCGATTGGATGGAGGTTGTTGACAACAAAATTCCCGGACATGTTTTGTAATCCCATTCGCATTAGCAACGAGACTCGGACGTTGTATTGCTTGAGCCAGTAAAGGATGTCTTCGCGTAAACTCAATTTCTCGTCTTGTGTCAAGATCTTGTTGAAATTATCAACGTGATCTTGTACTTTGTGGATTCGCATTTGGGTTTCGGGGTTCGTCACGTAATTTTCGATTTCGTACAAGTGGCGCAAAGTTATCTTGATCACCTCGTGGGACATCGTTAGTTGCCATTTGAAAATCATGGTGATCAAGTCCCAAAGTTTGTTCATGCTTGCAACGTCTAAGCGCATAGCAGAACTTTGCGTTATCTCCGATATCATTTCTTTCATTGAATGGTGCGAGTAAGCTGCTTGCGGTTTCATTACGTCGCTTATTAACTCTCGTGATACTAAAGTCGAGATGATTTCATCTAAAACTGAAAGTTTTTTATGATTTTATAATATAGGGCAGTAACATAAATCAATGAATTTTGTTTGTATTCTCTAATCCGTCGATTATGTTGAAAAATAATTTTTTTTAACAATTTATTTGTTTTCGTCACACAGAATACACGCCGTTTATAATAATAATAGTGACAAAGCGTGTGAAAAAGTCGAAATTCAAAGTGCGAAATAATGGTGCTGCTCGATAATCAAATGTTTCACCTAGACTCGTTTTGTCGCTGGGTATATTTTGAGCTTGCAATCTTTGAGCTACAACATAAATCATTTCGGAACCTAAATTAAGAACTAAAAAAGGTGTAACGTAATGAGACATGTTGTTGACGCGATATCCCCAGTGGGAGTTGGAAAAATCGATGAATCGTTTTCCGGTCTGCTAGGTTGTAACGATAGACGCGGCGACATCTAGTAGTTTATAATGGAAAATCTAGTTAACTAATATACACTTTTCTAATTCTTATTCATATTATATAAAAGAAAAGTTGCCTTTTTATTAATTTAAAATTATTCATTGCATATGATCATTGTTTGATATAAATTTCTTTCAACAATATTTTGTTGTCATTAAGTTTTTACGAATGATCGCAAGAATTGCAAAACTTAAAAACGAACGTGCAAAATATTTGTAAATCAATAGTTCAGTTAATATGCAACGAAAAAATTACTTAGCGAAATTTAACCAGATAAATCGTTAGCGGGGCAAAAAAGAAAGGTAATGTTAAATTGCCGAAGTCTCACCCCCCACTCCCCCGTTTTTGAGAAAATTAAAAAAATAAAAAGAATTAAAAAAGAGAGTAAGTGGCGCTAAATCATCAAAAAAGGGGTTTTTTGTTATTTTCAGCAGAAAAAGATAGTTTTTTTGCTATGATGTAAATTGGTAAGTTGTTTGTCACGAAATTAGCTACAACTTTTACTTGAACAATTTTTTTGTAAAACTTACCGTTTTCGAGCTGGACCTCGTGTCAAATTGAACATTATAGGCCGTAGTGACGCATGTTCTATATGTATTTTATAATAAAAATATTTTTTAATTAAAAAACAACAATTTTCGTTTAATATACCAATTGTCAACAATAATTTTGATGAAGAAATAATTTTTCCCTGTTATTATAGTTTGATTCAAATGGTTCACTAAGGGTTGTAACAAGTGTTAATACAAAATGAGAAGTAAAAGATATACGAAATAAAAATTGTTTTTTAAATTGAAATTTCTACTGTTAATTATTTAAATTACGATTAAAATAAGGAAACTACAAGCCAAAACGTTAAAATGAATGAATTCCTTCGATTAAAATAATTTTTACCTTGTTACTTTTAGATTACTTCAAACGTATGGTAGTTAAATATTTTTTGTGTTATTTTAGTATTATATGATTTCTATTTTCTATGTACATATGTATTTTCTTTGTAATATGTTTTTGATATTTTTTTATATATTTCGGACAATGTTTTTAGTATTCAGATTTTCATTGAAGTTTACAAAACTTTTTTCAATTTTCAATAAAGATATTCTGACAAAGAAATAATGTAATTTCAACAGTTTTTCTTGTCAAGCGTCTTGGATTACCTCAAATGTTGCGGTTATGTATCTCAAATTTTTGATATAAATGTTTAAATGTCATCGAAAAATAAAAAATCGCTTATATTCTTTAAAATAAAATATATTTGATCAAGAAAGTAATTACAGAGCGAGGACTCGCATTTTCATCAAAACTGGTACTTCAAATTATCTTCTATTTTTCAACAATCATAATTGATTCTTGTATCATACAAAAATATAACAATTCACAATCGAGTAATGTCCAAAAAAATGATTAGATAGTCACAAGAAAACATCTTTAAAAATTCATTTTTTCAAAGTTAATAAAATAATAAAAAAAACATTTTTTTGAAAATCAACTGGGCGTTTTTTTTTGCACATCAGGTTTTTGGGTATTCTCTAATTTCAAATTGGGTATTTCAATGTCGTCATCCAAGTGCTCGTCATTCTGCTTGGACGCCACTTTTTTGCGAAACGCGCTCTCAGAAACTTCGTTTCGGTTGTTGTCATTAAATTTTTACGAATGACTGCAAGAATTGCAAAACTCAAAAACGAACATGCAAAATATTTGTGAATCAATAGTTCAGTTAATATGCAACGAAAAAATTACATACCGAAATTTGACCAGATGAATCGTTATAGGGGCAAAAGAGAAAGTTTATCTTAAATTGCCGAAGTCTCACCCCCTCTGTTTTTGAGAAAATTCAAAGAAATATTTTGAAAAGCGTTTTTCCCAGAAACTATGCGTTTTGGTGAAAAGAACGGTACAGACAGTAGTTGGCGCTAAAGCATCAAAAAAGTGGTTATTTGTTATTCTCAGTGGAAAGCAAAAAGTTTTTTTGCTATGATGTAAATTGGAAAGTTGTTTTTCACGAAATTAGCTACAACTTTTACTTGAACAATTTTTTTGTAAAACCTACCGTTTTCGAGCTGGAGCTCGTGTCAAATTGAACATTATAGGCATATTCTATATGAATTTTATAATAAAAATATTTTCTAATTGGAAAACAACAATTTTCGTGTTATATACTTATTTTCAACAATAATTTTGATGAAGAAATAATTTTTCCTTGTTATTACAGCTTGATTCAAATGGTTCACTTAAGGGTTGTAACAAATGTTAATACAAAACAAGAAGTAAAAGTTATACAAAATAAGAACCGTTTTTTAAATAGAATTTTTTACCGTTAATTATTTAAATTATCATTAAAATAAATAAGGTTTTACATAGAAAAATTTTCATTTTCACTTTCTTTTGACTGTAAGTATTGATTTTAATAAGTAACATGTAATAAATTATTATTATTATTTACTTTTTTTCAATTTTATTAATGTATTTTTTTATGTAACAATTAAATTTTTTTGCAAATGAGAATCAAGGTTCCAAATCATTTCGTCGTACGTCGAGCTCTCTCTGGTCTTGGTTGGACTAGAGATTCGTTAATTTCCTCTCCGCTACATCTTTATGTTTTCAGCTCGAAAAGTATGAATTATAGAAAAAAATTGTTCAAATAAAAGTTGTAACTAATTTTGTAAGATTTCTAATGAAAAAAATATTTTTCTTTAAAATTCATATAGAACATGCATCAGTATTGCCTATAATGTTCAATTTGACACTTCGGCAAGCACCAGCTTGAAAACGGTATGTTTCACAAAAAAAAATTGTAGCTAATTTTGTGACAAACAACTTTCTCATTTATATCATATCAATAAAACTATTTTTTTCCACTGAAAATAGCGAAAACCCACTTTTTTGATGCTTTAGCGCCAACTGTACCGTTAGCCGTACGATATCACTTCAATAACAAATAATGTACTTAATAATGTCCCCTACATTTTTTGTTTGATAAACTTTTCACCAAAACCCATAGTTTCTGAGAAAAATATGAAACTACCACGTTTAAAAACGAATGGTCGCGTTTATTTAAACTGACAACTGCTCACTAGTAATTGCACGTTATTAAAACTCTACAACCAAATGTCCACTTTTCAGGATAAAATACGTTAGTCGAGCGGTGTAAACAGAATCGTATAAACAATATAACAACGAATTAGTACTATAGATTTAAATATCAGCACAGTTACGCTTTGGACTCACTCTTTACGAAAGAAAACGATATTTAATTTTCTTCCCTGTCTTCCGCAGAACGCGGTAAATTCATATACAATCAGTACCGCTGCCCCCGAGGAGTATGTACCTCTATCAACCGGGTGCTACTGCCGTGCATTGCGATGTATTAGTTTCTAACGATCACAAAACTAACATAAGTATATCGCTGCCCTCAATTTCGCCGTCTGACGGTACCATCCCCCTCTGGTTCGTCGACGATAAGGGTTATTCCTGGTCTGCAATATCAGCACCATCTATTGGCCGCCTCAATAATCTTTACCGTCACTAGATGTCGCTCAGCATCATCCGGTTGTAGGGACTTCGGCTACCGCACAGCGGATGGCGCGAGCGACTAACGCTCTCGTTATGCGCCGTTCCGTCGTGGCTTATAAGGTCTCCTGCTCCAGTGGCAGGACACACTTACATCATCCATACTGATGAGTCCTAGTATGTGTGCCGGGAAGAAGCGTATATAGTGAACTATGTTCTTAGTTCCCATAAGTGGTGACCCCGACGTGATCCTCATCGGTCACAGCATGCGGTGACCCCAGCTTCACCGTGGTGCAGATCACCCGGCTGAACGGCACAGTGGCACTGCCCTGCGCAGATGGACGACAACCGGCTGTGCCGCCGATCACTGATGTGCCCGGGACGCAACATTGATAGCGAACTACATGTTCCTAATGATCCTAAAACGATCGATGTCAACATCGACAGCTGATATCGATGTAGTGGAAACATCGGTTATAAATCATCGATGTTTTTCTGAACATCGATGTTTATTGAATATCGCGATGTAAAGGAAAGATAGATGTAGGTAGCCTAAAAACTCCCAAGAACAAAGATTCAATTATGAATTCGCTTTGGATGATTCTGTTTTCATATTTGTTAATATGCCATTGTATGATCATAACGAAAAAATCATGATTGTTCCGTTCGAACCGATAAAATGCATTTTAAATAGTTATATTGCTAACATTATACCCGTTTGATATCCAAAATTCAAACCTGTCACAATAATTGTTGGTACTTAGCACATTCAAATATGTACCTATACATTTACTGGTCCATCGGACATAAATTGATTTTCCTTTGTAAAGTATCTCATTCACGCAATCATTAAACGAACATATTCGATATGTTAGTTCTCACTGCCTCTGTGCATCAAATTGATCGTCTAAGTTGATAAGTAACAATTTGCCAAATTTTTATTCTATGAAGTCTCTAGAAAATCAGGAATATTTATTCTTGGAAAAGAACGATCTTGCAAATGTCAGTTTTTTTGTCTACGTCACAAGTTGAAATGTATTGAAAACTTCAAGATCAAGACATTTGAAAGCTTTTTATTTATACAAATAAGTATATTTGGTACATTTTTATCACTGCGTTTTACCATCTTTTAATTAAATTGCAATTCGCCAATAATATAAAAAAACAAAATAATTCAAAAATACAAAATTTCGAAAACAAAAAAAATAGAGATAAATTGTCCTTCTAAATTTCCCAAAATTCAACCTGGCTAATCCTCTTAAGGAACTGAGTCATATTATCAATGAGGAACATATCTTGGATGAAGAATACATACAGATAAATAATTTTCATCGGTTTAATTCAATTTTTCCTTAATTAAAACGAGTTCATTCAAGCAACACTTGATTGATTAAACATGTATCAACTCTGAATATTATTTTTACTAACACATATACAATATGACCTAAAGGGCCTACCAAACCTCATGCGACTAACGGCGTTGAATACTTGAATAGATGAAAATTTCAAATATGTTCTCCACTGTCATCTTTCTCCAAAATAGCACAGTTTTCTCTAATTGTTTTCAATTAGTATTAATTATATTCATACATGCGATCAAATATCGGGAATTATAGGTGTCCCAATAAAAAAGCATCAAACATTCGATGTTTGAGGTTGACATCGATGTTTCCATCGATGTTATTCATAACTGACATCGATGCATAAAATATCGGACATCGGCTCCTCAACATCGATGTTCGAGAAACATCGATGAACATCGCCCATCCCTAAGTGGCACTGCCCTGCGCAGATGGACATCAACCGACTGTGCCGCCAATCACTGTTGTGTGCCCGGGACGCAACATTGATAGCGAACTACATTTTCCTAATGATCCTAAAACGATCTGAAAGACTCTTAAAGGGCTTATTAATCCTGGTGTTAGCAAGTCTCCGGCTTTGATTCAACTTAGTCTGGGTGATCAAACATTTGTAGTAAGAGATGCTGAGTTTGTTGCTTGCAAGTTCAACAACTACTTTGTTGATAGCATTAATGATATTATTGATGATGTTGAGAGGTTTGACTTTTATAGTAATAAACGCAAAATTCTGTGTTTCGAATGGAACCATCGCGAGACTTTATGTATTGCTGGTTGCATACCGCACCATGTTTTCTACACCCAAACAAGATAACGAACTACAACATTTCTATGCGTAAAACGTCAGAGCTAACCTTGACGTATTTGCGGTTTCACCACAGCTAATTAGCAAACATAAAAACAGAATGAAATTGCGCTGAAAAACCCGTGGAATTGCGTCATGACTGAGGAAAAATTAGAATTATCGATAAGTCGCCTTTATCGTCGTGGCAAAGTCGTTTATTTCCCGCCGTCCGCTACGTCACGTCGATTACAATATAAGACGAAGGAGGCTCGAATCGTTGAAAGTTTATCGATTGGTCGCGATATTCGTATTTATTTTTATGATGGGACGGATATGACGAAATTCGGACTCGATATTATGGCACTTTGAACCCCGTAATTGGATGGAATTCACGTTCGTAAACAATATCGTTCCTGTTAAGATTTGAGCCTTTGTAAACATTCCCCTCGATAAGTTGCTGGATGTTAACGAACCGGTGACTCATCGAAATAATAGGGATTTCCTTGCAAAATGTCGATTAAGTTGAAATTTCCCTTAGTCGACGTTTTGTTAATAGTTAGTTAATCATGATCCAAGCCATCACATGACAGTGACCTTTCATTGATTTTGCAACATTTCAACTTACAACACCTGTGATTTTGTACTTATATAATCGGCATTTCCATACTAGTATCTTATCACCACGACAGTATAATATTATCACAATGGAATAATCAAAGTTCAGTCTCAGGGAATTTTCGTGTGAAAGTGCTGTAGTTATGCCGCTGGAGAAACCTTTGATTGGGGCTATTTCAGCCGGAACGAGTTCCGTGAAATTCTGCGTTTTCCGCAGCGAGGAAATCAAGGTAATAGCCGAGCATGAAGTTAGAATTCATTCGCACAACCCGCAAGAGGGCTGGGTCGAGCAAGACCCCCTTGAAATTTTAAACGCTGTCAAAACATGTATGACAAATGTAAAGGAACAACTTGGTCCCCTGGCGGAGAAAATAGTAGCAATTGGGGTTACGAACCAACGTGAAACCACCTTGGTCTGGGACAAAACGAACGGAGCCGCTTTCTACAATGCCATTGTTTGGAGCGATATTCGCACAGACTCGACAGTCGATATTATTTTGAACAAAGTTCCTGACAGAAACCCGCACCATTTTAAAAACATTTGCGGCTTGCCAATTTCGCCGTACTTCAGCGCCTTTAAACTCAAATGGCTAATGCACTACAGCAAAGAAATTCGAACGGCTATCACTCAAAAACGTTGTTTATTCGGTACAGTCGACACGTGGATTGTTTGGAACTTAACTGGAGCTGCAGAGGGGGGCATTCACGTCACCGATGTCACCAACGCTTCCAGGACGTTCCTGATGAACTTAAACACACTGAACTGGGATCCGGAGCTTCTGCACGTATTCAACATCAGGGACAGCGTTCTACCTGAAATCAAGAGCAGTTCGGAAATTTATGGAAAATTGCACGAGTCCTGGCCGTTCGCCGGTGTTCCCATATCGGGGATTGTCGGCAACCAACAAGCTTCCCTCATCGGACACAACTGTTTGAACGAAGGCGAAGCCCAAAACACGTATAGAAGTGGTTGTTTCTTATTGTATAACACAGGGTACTCGAAGGTATTTTCCTCGCACGGCTTAGTAACAACAGTTGCTTACAAGTTTGGTAAACGACCGCCGGTTTACGCTTTGGAAGGAAGCGTCGCGGTGGCAGGGACAGCTATCAAATGGCTCAAGGACAACATGGGCTTCATAAAGGATGTAAGGGAAACCGAGTTGTTGGCGAAAGAGGTTTTCAACACTGGAGACGTTTATTTCGTACCAGCTTTCAAAGGGTTGTATGCACCTTATTGGAGAAAGGAAGCTAGAGGTGACTTATTAATGTTAACTATTTGTTTGTAATACTTGTTTTTTAGGTGTAATTTGCGGCTTGACAGCCTTCTCCACGAAACAGCACATTATACGAGCCGCGCTCGAGGCCATCTGTTTTCAAACGCGCGACATCCTCGAAGCCATGCACAAGGATTGCGGTATACCGCTGAACAAACTGATGGCGAGCGGTAAACTCAGCCAAAACGATTTGCTGATGCAGTTGCAGGCGGATATAAGCGGAGTACCGGTGTTCAGGTCGCAAACTGAAGATATGGCGCCGTTGGGGGCGGCGATAGCCGCCGCCCAAGCGGACGGTATACGAGCTTGGGATCTCTTTGCGGCGGAGCGAGAGGTGGTACCGAAGGATACGTTACTACCGACCACGACCGAAAGCGAAAGAGACTTCAGATATACGAAGTGGAAAATGGCGGTACAACGATCTTTAGGATGGGCGGTTGGTAAAAAGAAAACCATAACGGAGGAGAGATATCGATTGTTGTCTAGTATACCGGCGGGGTTGTTTTTGATAACTTCGTTCGCTCTGCTAGCTCTGTCTCAAGCCATTTCTTGAAAGTATTTTATGATGATACTTAAACCGCGTTTTATTTCGTTGGTTAATTTATTTATTTATTAGATGGTTTATGTTCAGCTTTTAGATGAAACTTTTTACTGGCAACGATATTTTGATAAAATATACTAAGAAGATTCTCCAGTTAACTGCATAACAAGGCACATTCTTTTACAACTCAGAGATTTAAGTCCAAAAATATACTCACATCGAATATATTTGTAATTAACTGGATTTCTTTGAACTGGGATATGACATTTCAGACTTTCTTCGGTGACATTTTTTCTTATACACTTACATAATCTACATTATCACTCATGGTTGTTATTATTATTTTTTTTTGTTAAATTCTTACTTTTTAGGTAAATGTTGTCAAATATTGAGTTTAAACAATTCGTATTCATTGCAGTACGATATGACATTTCATACTTACAGTGAAATTTTTTTTTACGCAAAACAAATCTACATATACATCTTACTTGATCGCTCTCATGGTTGTTATTTTTTTTCTTGTTGAAATTGTTACTTTTTCGGTAAATATTTTTCATTATGCAGAATGTGGTTGAATAAAATATTGGATTCACATCGAATCAATTGATCACTCCTTTAAACAGCCCTTTTCCCTATTTTTCTCCATTTATTCCTATTTTGACATACCACCTTCTTCGCTCTGTGGGAACTTCGGCTACCGCACGGTGGATGGCGCGCACGACTAACGCTCTCGTTTATCAGCCGTCCGTCGTAGCTTATAACCGTCCCCTGCTCCATTTCATCCTGGGGCTCTGGCAGGGCACACGTACGTCAGCCATACTGATGAGTCCAGTACGTGAGCTCGAGATCCGACAACACCGCGGATCCATAGTTTCTATACTTCGGACTTTAATTAAGATATTAGGTTTTCAAGTTATTAAGGGTTTGAAATTGCAATTTTTTCATATTTTGGTTTCAAGTTCCAGATTTCTTTGGTTTTTGATCTTGAAATTCTGTTTCCTTAATTTTCCCTTCAAAGTTCAAGTTTTCGCTTCCAAAGTTCCCTTTTTCCAATTTTTTTATTCGAATTTAGGTTTTTTGGTTGTTAGGTTCAAAAGTTGAGTTGTTTACTGAAAATTCGTGTTTTCAGTTTTGATTTACGGTTTCTTTCAATTTTTAGATTTTCAAGTTTTAAGGCTACAAGTTTTTGTATTTACAGTTTAATTTTAGGTTAGACTCTAGACTTTGGTTTTTCAAGCTTTCAGTTTAGAATTTTTAAGAATTTTAAGAAATTGTTGGTGATTCTAAATTCTTACGTTCAGAGTTCAAGTCTTTATTTTGAAATCTTTGCTTTTGGGTTTTTTCATTCGAATTTAGCTTTTTTGGTTGTTGAATTTGGAAGCCGATTTTTATGTTCGAATTTAACATTTGCATAACTTTTTTCATTTAAGTTCAGATTTTAGACCTTCAAGTTTTAAAAATCGAAATTTTCGCTTTTACATTCGAATTTTAGGTTTTTATATATACTAAAGTTTAGGGTTTTCGATATATACGTTCGACATTTTGGTGTTTTCTTTAGTTTTTAAGCCCGAAATTTTGGTTTTTATATTTTTAGGTTCGAAGCTTTTTTGGCTTCAATGTGATTTTTCTTCAGCTTGGCATCGTAGGTTCCAAATGTGGTACTTCTAAAATTGAAACTTCGATTTTTCAGTTTTTCTCTGTTTTTGATTTTGAAATTCTTGGTTTTTCCAAAATTTTTCATTTATAGTTCAAGTTTTTGATTCTACAATTTTCGTTTGTCCAGTTTTTTGATTCGAATTAAGGTTTTTGCAATTTCTACGTTCCAAAGTTGAGTTAATTTCTAGCTTTAGCTTTCTGATTCTAGATTCTTAGTTTAGATTAACAATTTTTTCGACTTTTATGTTCAAATTTTAGGTTTCACTTTAGGTTTTTCGGTTGTTTGGTTCGAAAGTAACTTTTTCCTGTATATTTTTCGTTCAAATGTTAGGTTTGTAGTTTGGATTTATAGTTTTTTGGCTTTAGGCTTCAATTTTGGGTTTTCAAGTTTTAAGTCTCAACATTTGGGTTTCTAAATTTAGGTTGTTTGATATTTGAGTCCGAAATGTCGGTTTTTTTTTGGTCCGAAGTTTGTAATTTTCAAGCTTTCAATTTTTTCGGTTTTCCATGTTTAAATTCTTGGTGTTTCTAAATTCTTTTTTGTTTGTCCGGTTTTTTGATTCGAATTGAGGTTTTTGTGGTTTTTACGTTCAATAGTTGAGTCAATTCCTAGCTTCTGCTTTTGATTATTAGGTTCTTATTCTGGATTAATAGCTTTTTACAGTTTTATGTTCAGATTTTAGGTTTGACTTTAGGTTTGTCGGTTGTTTGGTTCGGAAGTGAGTTTTTTCTGTATTTTTTTGGTTCAAATGTGAGGTTTGTAGTTTGGATTTATATATTTTTGAGCCTAAGCTCGAATTTTGGCTTTTCAAGTTTTGAATGTCAAAATTTTGGTTTTTATCATAAGTTTAGGGTTTAAGGAATTTTAGTTTTTCTTGGGTTTTTTTGGTTCGAAATTAGTGATTTTCATGCTTTCAGTTTCTGATTTAAGTTTTCCCGGCTTTCGATGTTTAAATTCTTGCTGTTTCTAAATTCTTACGTTCAAAATTCAACATTTTTATTTTGAGACTTGTGTTTTTTAGTTCTTTTATTCGAATTTTAGGTTTCACCATGAATTCATAATTGTTTTCTTCTTTTAACCTCGGATTTCAGCTTGTCGGAGTTTAAATTTCGAAATTTCAGTTTTACTTTCGAATTTTAGGTTTTATCTTGAATCAATAGATTTTTGCAGTTTTGTATTCAGATTTTATGTTTGATTGAGGGTCTTCGGTTGTTTGGTTCGAAAGTAAGTTTTTTCTGTATTCTGTTCGTTCAGATTTTAGATTTGTACTTGTAAGTCTCAAAACTTTGATATTTACGTTTGAAGTTTAAGTTTTTGTATATTTAAGTCCGAGATTTCGGTTTTTTTCTTGGGTTTTTATGTTCGAAATTTAGGTTTTTCAAGCTTCTAATTTCGAATTTCTGTTTTTGTCGTTTTCCGATTTTTAATTTCTTACGTTTTGGTTTTAAAATCTGTGTTTTTCGGTTTTTTGGTTGTTGAGTTCATCCGATTTTTATGTTTGAATTTCAATTTTACAATGAATTTATAATTTTTCTCTTCTTTCAAGTTCAGATTTTGGTCTTAAAGTTTGAAATTTTGGTTTTTTCATTTGAGTTTTGGGTGTGTAAATTTAAAGTAAATATTTCATATCTAAATTCATAATTTCGTTTTTTTTGCGGCCTTTAGACTCAAAATTTGGTTTTCATCTTCGAATTTCAAATCTTTTCTGTTTTCGATCACTAAATTCTTTGTGATTTTAAATTTTCACCTTAAAAATTGAGGTCTTTGATTTTCAAATCTGTTTTTTCGTTTTTTTTTCATTCGAATTTGGGTTTTTCCTTTGTTGAGTTCAAAACCTTTTTGGCACGTTGTGTGTTTCGAATTTTTGAATTTCCTAGTGCCCGAAGATTAGTAATGTTGGGATTTTTTTATTCTTTTTTTTTTCGTTAGTTTTCTTTAGTATATATGTCAGGATGTGTCGGAATATTTCATTTGTAGCCATAGCAAAAAGCTTTCATAAAACTCATCCAAAATTAGAATCAATTTGAGAAATGTCACAATTAACAATTTTGAGTTTAGTTTAAAAATCTATTAATTTCAAAAGACTTTTTCAGGTTTTTGAGGATTTTAAGAATGGGCCTTTCCCATGATTTTTTTTTATTGCATAATTAAATGAAGTAAGTCAAAATTAACAGATTCCCAAAAAATTTTTTTCTAAATCCTCTTAGTTTTTTATAAAATAAATAAAATCGATTTGAAAGGCGGGAAATCTGAATTTTAAATTTTATGTATAACCGGCAACATGGGAATGAGATTCAAACGATCTACTATTCCGTTGCTTAGGAACAATGACATAGATACATAGAAGTTGTAAAGTTCTATGCGTAGATAACCTTAAAACCTAAGTTACATTGAGTCTTAAGCAATGTTGCCAGCTTCAGTCAAATTTGATTGGGTACTTTCATAATGACGTGACATGCAACTGACCAATGAAAAAATTCGATTTTAAAACTTTAAATTAAGATTTCTCAATAACTATATCACCAATATTAATGATAAGGACATTTTTGTGCGTTGAAAAAAACCTATTTTTGTGTACAACCGTCAAATTTTAAATCCCCACCGCATGGGAAAGGCCCATTTCATTCATATGTTTGAAGCGCTTCCGCCAGAATTGGTTGATCATTTTACGAAGTCTTCGGTTAAATTTTCATATATGTCAGCTTATATTCAATGTTTGAGTAGAACATATTCGAAGTAATAAAAGGGAAAAAGTGCTCAATTTGGCAAACGTTTTCAACAAATAACATAAATTGTGATAAATTTTCCAATAAAAAATAGTGACTAATTGTCATCCGGAGCAAATGTTCCCCCTTAGATTTGGCTTTAGAAACATAAAAATATATACCTGTTACTTTTCTGACAAGTAAACCGAATAAACCAATACTTGAGTTTTACGCATATATGATGTTTTCATTTGAATTCTATAAAATATTTGTTTATGATTGTGTCATATTTTTGTTTATTTAGCAGGTTCAGCTTATAATGTGAGAAAAAAATTATCTGGTGAATAATCAAAAATTGAATACCTTCTTAATCTTATTGTTGCGAAATCAATTCACGCAACAAATTAGGTATGAATAATTAAAACCGCAAACGAAAAATTTCGGAGGAAGAAAATAATAAAAGCTATAATGTTTTTGTTTTGAAATATTTATCAGCCAATTCTTTAAAATTATCGTAACATATATTTATATTCTTATCAAAATTGATCGACATCCTTCGGATATTTACACACAATAATTTCATTCATCTACTATAAACAAAATTTTCCATCAGGAACGAAGTGGGTTTTAATAAACGATTAAAATAATGTAATATCTTTTTACTTTCTCATTAAACTACGAAATACAAACAATAAATTCTAAATTGCATCCATTGAAAAAAAAACTGTCCATCATCATAATCGTTCCTATAATACTTGAGCAACCACCAATCAGTTTCAGGTACAACTACAATATAACATTATCACAGTATATTTAAAGCTGATTGTTTTCAAAAACATAAGACCGAAAAAAATATAAAATTATATACTGTGAAAAGTGAGCCCGATTCACCAGGGCCGCCACATGGATTTTTGCGGGTCCGGCGACGCAGACGCGGCCGCCGCATAATTTGGCGAATATTGCACGACTTGTACGTCAAGTTGCCGGACACAGGCGCCCAAATGTTGCAGCAATCGCTTACTCGCCGTATGATCTTCCGATTCGGGTGGAGGCGCCGTGAGGAATTGTGACACTTCTTGCGCGCACTGCGAAAAACCGGCACGAAATTTGTCTGCGTAGTTTTGTTCCGTCGGCACGATTAATTGATGTTGCCGTTTGAGGGTGTGCAAATGTCGCACCGTCAGCTCCAGGATGTCCGCTTTTTCCAATTTCGACACGTTTTCACCTTCATTTTGAAGCGCCGTCACCATCAATTCCTTCAGCTCGTCCAGGCAACGGTTGATCCTTGCTCGTCGCTTACGTTCCAACATCGGTTTCATAACTTTTCGGTACTGATAGGTTCTGGAGATCGGTTCCTCGTTGTAATCCGTCGGTGAGGAGGAGGACGAGGATGTCACGTAAGATGTGGGCGCCATATCGCACGCACTCAACTATTAACGAATTTACGCACTTAAAATGTCTCCGATAACGACCGTTTCGACGTTGTGCCGTACTAACTTAACAAATGTTTCTAGTACCGTACGGCCGTGTGTTTTGCTTTTAAGGTTCCCAATGGAGCGGCCTCGGTGGTGGGGATATGAATGGAACTAGCGGTTCCGCTCTGCCGTTGCGCTCCTTCGCTCTTTGTGGCATCCGTCTTGCCGATGCCACCCCGTTGCGCTGCGCTTCGGCAGGGTAAATTCCGAAGTGTGCACCGTGAATAGGGTGCACATGCCGGACGGGTGCTGGGAACGCGTGAGAAAGTTGCATTCCATTGCATAGGGGCAGCTTACGGTTGTCACGACACTTTCGTAATAATAGACCACGAACAGTCGCACAAGGACGATAGGATGTTTGTACTTTTTTTCAGAGGGGAAACCTTTTTTTCTTACTTTACTGCATAAATTTTGGGTACCTGGGAATGTTTCGAGGTATTAGATTGATTATTTTGAAACGTTGTTGTACAAAAAAACGTCCACGAACCAATTCGTTCCAAATTCTGGAGTTTATAACTTTATAAGAATTTCACCGCCATTCGAAAATATTATTCGATTTTAGCGAAATTTCTCATATCATAACAAGAAAATGAAAGAAAATTCCTAAATAATTGGAAAATGTGACTAAAACGATGTCATCATTAAAAATACAAAAAATGGATTTGTCGAATGAAAGAGAAATTTTTGGGAATGTTAAGAAAGTCGTTTGAAATCCACAAATAGGGTAATGAATATTATTTGGTAACGTTTTGAAATATTAAATTATTTATTATGAAACGTATTTGTGTGGAAAACAATATAATTTAGAAACAAATTTTTCATAATGATAATCCACTCTGCTTAAGATTTCGAAAAAGTTTTCCAAAGTTTTTGGAGTTTATAAGAACATCGGAAACAAAACTTTTTGCACCGCATTTCGAAAATGTTACTAGATTTTAGAGAAATTCCTCATATCATAACAAGAACATTGATCAAAAAAAAAAAAAATTAAGAATGTGACTCAAACGATATCATCATCATAATTTTATAAAATGGATTTTTCGAAAGAAACAGAATTTTTTGGGAATTCCAAGAAAATCGTTTAAATATTGTCCAGAATGAATTTTAATCGGGAACGTTTCGAGGTATTAAATTATTTATTTTGAAACGTTTTTGTGTGGAAAAAACATCCATGGTACGAATTGAAATCTAAATTTACATAATAATAATCCACTTCGCTCAAAATTTAAAAAAAAGTTTCTCAAAGTTTTTGAAATTTATAAGAAAATCGGAGACAAAAATAAAATAAAAATGGCAATTCGAAAATATTCATCGATTTTGGAGAAATTACTCATATCATAAAGAGAAAATGAAAGAAAATTTCCAAGAAATGAGAGAAGGTGACTAAAATGATGTCATCAAAAATTCATGAAATGGATTTGTCGAATGAAACAGAATTTTTGGGAATTCAAGAAAATTGTTTGAAATCCACAAATATTAATTGGTGACGTTTTGAAATATGAAATTATTTATTTTGAAAGGTTTTTGTGTGAAAAAATTGGGAATCAATCCGCTCTGCTCAAAATTTCAAAAAAGTTTACAAAAGTTTTTGGAGTTTACAAGATCATCGGAAAACGTTTTTTGCCGCATTTCGAAATTGTCAATCGATTTTAGCGAACTTCCTCATTATATCATAACAAGATAATGCAAGAAAATTCACTAAAAATTGGAGGATTTTGAATTTCAATATTTCGAGAAGCAAAAAATTACAAACGTTTCGAAGAAATTAATAAATTATTAAGTAAAATATAAAAAGATATGGTTGAATAATTGAAAAAACTGAGTCACAAATCAAAAAATTTTTAAAAAATTTAAAAACTTGATAGATAAACTTGTAAATGTGAAAAGAATATAAAATTCAGATTACATCAAAAAATGAAAATTTGAAACATTGTTTAGGACACGCCTTACATTAGAAGTAGAAAAGGATGAAAAAAAACATTTGAAAATCATAAGAAACAGTTTAATGTATGAAGAAACTAATTTGAAAGCTGAAGATCTTCAGTTCCCAAAAATGTTTGCGTGCTTTTTAAAAAATTCTAAAGTTTAAAATTTTGGTAGGACAACAGTTCCAAATTCTGACAGAAGCTTATAAATGTTCACTTAAAGTTCCAATTGAAGTTCCAACAGAAGAATCAAATTTGAAATAGTTTTGAAGTTCGAAATTTCGAAAATAGGAAAAAGTTTTGAAAGTTTCAACAGAAATTCAAGAAAAATTTGAATATCTGAGAAGAACGAACAAGGTTTGAAAATATATATTGCAGTTTATTTGGCCGTTTAAAAAATTAATTCATACGTTTACAGTTTGTAGAACAGTGTGTGAAAAATTCAAAACTTGATTATTCATAATTTACAAAAAACATTTTAAACCATTAACCACTAAATATGCATGAGATTAAATTCGATTTCTTTTGTTCGGATTTTGAATACCGTAGATTCAAATTCGATTTTCATGGTAATAAGTTCTGTTGTAACATTTTGTCAAATTTGAACGCTCAGTTGAAATATGAGGGGTCTTGCTTATTTTCCTTAGAATAATAAAATTGAGCAATCGCTTATCTATAGAAAGATCGAACAAATAGAACTTGATAAACATTACAATGAGTGTTTAGATATTGTTCTAAAATCCAACTAGATGATCTTCACGTTCTGTGCGTATGTATTTGTCTGTTTGTTATTGTCGTCCATATGTCGAAATAAATATTATTGTCAAATTATTTATCAATAATATCGTGAAATTGATAAGATTTCAGTTAGTTATCTAAACGATTGGAACGGTCGATGTGTCGCCGTTTCAAAAAAGCGAACGTTGAGTGTTAAGCAAGCAAAAAAGTGGATTGTTTATTTATAATACGTATATCTATATATAAAATATTCATGGGTTTTGTCGGTTGTAAGGTAGTTAAAAGCAGTCGTTTATTGAATCACTTATGCTCACTAAAACATGGCTGTTAGAATTTTCACCTAACGTTTCGCTAGTGCGCAGGCTCCAAAGATGCTGGTCACGAGTGCTAACGAAACGTTAGCAGAAAGCTTCAATCGCACCAGAATAGCGACGATTAAGTAATCAGTAGTGTTCTAGTGAATTAAAGTATTGCTTCAGTATGAAAAAATCTTCATGACCCTTCAACGAAGGTTTTCGATCTGGGATTCTGTGTTCAAAAAATGGAAAAATTTTTTTATAGCCAAATTTCTTTTCAGAATGCAATCTTTTCGTTCCGTTCGATTATTGCACCGATCGTGAATCGCATCGCACGATTTTGAACTTTCATTTCTTTCTCTCGTTTTTTTTTTCGGTACCGCCCCCCGTTTCACTTTGTGCAGTAATGGACTATTAATTAAAGCGAAATTAAAATCTTTTTCGTGGATATCCAGAGCTCATCATGGTTGATTACACGATAAAACGCTATCGCAGACAGGAAGATCGTGCCGTCGCGGTTAAACGCCGTTCAATCGGGCCAAGGCAACGGAAGTAGTAATCAAGTTACCGTCGAACCGCCACCGCGCCGCCTATCATTCGGATTCTCACGAAACGGCTTTTGCCATCCGACCGCCGCCGCCGTCAATCTTGTAGGTAAAGCGGGAATTAAATCCGATACACGGCGGCAACACCTGCGAAAAAAGCGACTTGATTCGCTTCATTGAATTTCTGTTTTACAGTTTTTGAAACCAAAAACTTTTTTCCGATAGTTTTCACACATATTGTCTTAAGTATATGTATATTTTATTCTTTTGGAGCTTTTTTTAAAATTTTCTGCAGTGTTTTAAAAAAATCCACTAGACTCAACGAACATTTTCTCGCTTGATTTTCGTTAGATATTTCGGACGCTTTTTCATAACATTTATGTCTTTCTCTGCAGATGATTTACCTAAATATTCTTTTTTGCTTTTTGGAGTCATGTTCAGAAATTTTGTTTTCTTTTTCGTGAATATATTACAACATTTTCGGAAATTTCTTCGAATCATAATTTTTCTTTATTTTTCTTTAAAGATATTTCAAAGTTTTCTTCTATTTCCTCCGATTATTTCGGTGCGATTCGTCGGATTTTTTTGACGCATTTTCGGAGGATTCTTTTTGAAATTTTTCAGGTATGGGAAATTTTTGGGATATATCACATGAAATTTTGTAATGATTTAAAGTTCGACTATTTGTGCATATATTCATGACATCTCTCTCATATTTGTGAGAAGTTTTTCCAAGTAATTTACCTCGAACAAATTCGTGTTTCCGAAAAATCGAAAATTTGAAAAAGTTCCAGCAGAACTTTCGTACTTTTGTATTGCCGGAGTTTTAGTCGTCGTGAGATTTTTTGATACATTTTTGCGTTATATCACATATTTCAAAAAATTTTCCGTTTAACCATTTGGGGTTGTTTTTCTTCTATTTTTTTCTAAAGTTAATGAAAGTCGCCCCGCAACACAAGAACGACTGAATAGTTGCGCGGCCACCTGTTCAGTCGTTACTGCGACGTTATTATTATTAAAGTTGCAAATCAACTAACGCAACTAGTCAAGCAACACACAAACGATTGAATAGTCGCAGGGCGACCGACAATAAAGTATGTGTCGCTTCGAGGCCTTCGTTCATCCGCTGGATCGCTGAAATTTAGTCAGTACTGCGACAGCATTAATATACACAAACGTAGCGAAGCAACAAACACGTCTAGTCATGCAACGCAACAACGAGTAGTCACCGGGCAATCGACAATAAAGTCACTATTTGTCGCTCGTGACTTTCACTCATTCGCTTCTATTGCGGCAATTTAGTCAGTACTACGACATAATAAATTTGTACAAACGTTGCAAAGCAACAAACGCAACTAGTCACGCAACACAAAAACGATTGAATTGACAATAAGCTATAAGTCGCTTGGCGACCTTCGTTCATCCGCCACTTCGCTGCTATTTAGTCAGTACTGCGACATTATTGATTTATACAATCGTAACAAAGCAACAAACGCGACTAGTGACGGAACATAACGATTGACTAGTCGCGGGGAAATCGACATAGAAGTTGCGACCTTCATTCACCCGCCGCTTCGTGGCTATTTAGTCACTACTGCGACATTATTAATTTATACAAACGTTGTAAAGTAACAAATACTATTAGTCACACAACACAACAATAATAAAGTCTATTTGGTTAGAACTGCGACATTAATTTACACAAAGGTTGCAATGCAACAAACGCGACTAATTACACAGTAGAACAACAATTGAATAGTCGCGGGACGACCGACAATAAAGTGAATATTTGTCGCTTCGCAACCTTTGGGGCTTCGGCGCTTTGCGGCTGTTTAGTCGGTATTTAGTGTGACTAATTTATGCAACACAACAACGATTAAATAGTGACGAAGCGACTGATAATTCAGTATTTGTCGCTTCGCAACCTCCGATCATCCGCCGCTTCGCGTCTGTTCGCTCAGTGGGAAGTTATCTATTTGCGCAAACGTTGCAAAGCAACAAACGCGACTAGTCACGCAACATAACAACCATTGAGTACTCGCTGGGCGATCGATAATGATGTAAATATTTATCGCTTCGCGAGATTCGGTCTTCAGCCGCTTCGCTGCTATTCAGTCGGCACTGCAACAAACGCGACTAGTCACGGAACACAACAACGACTAAGTAATCGTGAGGTGACCTTCGATCATCCACCGCTTCGCGATTGTTGAGTCGGTAATGCGATATTATTAACTTAAACAAAGGTTGCAAAGCAACAATCGCGATTGGGCACGCAAGGGAACAAGGGTTGAATAGTCGCGGGAGAGCGACAATAAAGTAAATATTTGTCGCTTCTCTTGGTCATGAGCCACATCGCGGCTATTTAGTTGGCTCTGCGGCATTATAAATTAAGACAAACGCTACAAAACAACGCGACTAGTCACGCATCACAACAACGATTTAATAGTCACTAGGCGAGTAACAATAAGGAAAATACTTTTCGTTTCGCGACCTTCGGTCACCCGCCTCTTCGTGACTATTTAGTCACTACTGCAACAATGTTAATTTATACAAACGTTGCAAAGCAACAAGTGAAAGTAGTCACGCAAGAGAACAACGATTGAGTAGTCGCGGGGAGAGCGACAATAAAGTAAATACTAGTCGCTTCGCCACTTTTGGTCATGAGCCGCTTCGCTATCATTATAAATTAATACAAGCGCTACAAAACAACGCGACTAGTCACGGATCACAACAACGATGAAATAGTCAGTTGGCGAGCGATAATAAGGTAAATACTTGTCGCTTCGCCTCTTCGTGGCAATTTAGTCACTACTGCGACATAATTAATGTATACAAACGTTGCAAAGCAACAACCGGGAGTAGTCACGCAACAAAAAAATTGGGGGGGCTAAAATTGAAAGTTTAGTAAGATTTTCATGTAATGAAATGATTTTCGATAAATTTCAAACAATCATGCGAGAAAATGGACTTGAACATGGCGGATAATATAAAAACAATACATATAATAAATATAAATTGCTGTAACAAAATCGAAAAATTTAGTGTAGGCAATAGTGTTCATAGTTTGAATTTTAAAAATATTTCGCATAAAATGGAGATTTCAGATGATTCTGTGATCTTTCGCAGCGCGAGCATGATGTCATCGTGCAAAATTGTGAGAAAGCACGTTTTTGCGCTACGATCTCCATGGGAAAAGGAGCGTTTTAAGAACCGTTTATCGGGAACGTTCGTGACTCGGAAAGGCGGCACTTAAATATGAATTTCGATTTTTACGGATTCACGCCAACTACCGGCGTGAGAAAGTATCAAAAAATTACCTACCGCGTTCGTCGGTCGGCCAACGGACCGAGAGAGCGTCCGGGAGCATCGAAGAAATAAGAATAAGAGCGCATACGATGATCATCGTGGTTTCCGCTATTTCGCCTCTGATCTCACCGACGACGGTCGAAATGAAAAAAATTAACGAACGCTGACCGTTTATTTAGTGGTGAATAGTTATCGACTTGATTGACGTGAATTGACCGCCGCCGCCGCGCCGACACGAAACGTATTCGAAAATTTTCTGACTTCTTCATCGCGCTCGACGAACGGAAACCGATCGACGGAAAAACGGGCCATATTTCTTCGGTAATCACTGAATCTCGTAGAATTTTCAATCGTGAAACGCAATCGAAACGGTCGTTCTCACGTGCGTCGCCGTTCCGTGAAATTTATTGGACTTCCTTTCTGATTTACAAATTCGACATTTTATTTCGATTCGAAGTTAAATGCGACCATTCCACTTTTTATGACTACCATTTTTTATAATATTGATGAGCAAATCAGGTTTGAAATAAAAAGAAAATAGTTGGTACGAATTATCGCCATTTTTTTTTTACTTGTTGAAGATTCTAATAAATGGGAAAACCGATTTTTTTGTTTAATGGCAAAGAAAAGAACCCACAATAAGAAAAGTTACTTCAAAATTAGAAAATTTCGAAAAAATGATTTTTTTCGTGACAATTTCAAATATTTGTGTTTAAATCATTGTTAATCATTTCAATTTTGTCTCATTTATTTAAACAACAATCCCTTGGGACCAAATAATTAAAAAATCATGTTTCAACACGCGCGGAAAAACATGACTCATGCCGTAACGTTGGGGTAACGGGTAGTTCAGTTGAGCACCAATAATACTCCTGACGCGAGTCAAGGAAGCGATATGCGGCTTGACGCATGGCAGTTGGGCTCAACTGAATAAGAATAACCGAATATTTCAGGAATATTTCAGGAAAACGGTATAGTATGCGAATTATTGCCATTTTTTGATTTGTTGATGATTTTATTAAATTACCTTTAATACGTAATTGTTAACAAGCCGCGCAACAAAGTAATATATATATATAAACAAAGTAATGTATATTAAGATCGCACAAATGTTTCAAAGTGTCTTTTCTGTACTACTCCAGACGAAATATGTGTCAAACAACGAAATAATTTTTTACAGCAATCTGATACTGAGATATTGTTGAGCATACTATTCTTAAAAAGGGAAACAATCGACCCTCTGACTAATATCCATAATGGAATTGGGTGGGTTTTCAAAGGTTATCAACAGTTTTTTGTCATTTCTGTCTAAATGGTGTATCCGACCCGAATAAATTGAATGAGAAAGTTGTACATATTAAAAATATCTTTTGTCCCCTCTGGTTTTACGCTTATTTCGAAATTACCGCATCATAATCGCGGGCGATTGTAATATAGATTTGAACCGTCCGTCGAAAGACAGTAATCAGTTGTGAGAAATTTTCCAGGTTTTTAATTTCAAGCCGATATTTACAGAAATTGAACGCAATAACTCCAAGTCAAGTGTATTGACAATATGTTTGTAAATATTGATATTGACTATAATTGTAAAAATATCACTTATGATCCGCAGTTGTCTGATCATTGTGCTCAAATATTCAAATTTCGTATTGTGGTTCATAAATCTGAAATGTCAAAAATCAGAGTTGTAAGACACATAACCAAGAAAAATACATACCATTTTATAAAAAAGATTAGAAATTCTAAATGGAATACGGTTTACCATGAAGATGCGAAGGTTCAGTACACGAATTTTAACAAATTCTTAATTGAAGTATACGAAGAATCCTTTCCTAAAAGAATAATTAAAATTAAAAATGAGAAAAAATATAGGAAAACAGACGAAATAAAATTTCTAAAAAATAAAATGTATGCAGCAAAAACTTAAGTCGGTATTAAAGGAGATGAAAGTGCCAATTTATTGTATAATAAACAGAAAATAAGCTGGAAGGAAGCTATGAGAAAAGAAATAAAACCTAAAAGTGCAAAAAAAATTCAGTCAGCAATCAATAAGAGAAAGGCAATATGGGACTTAATACGAAAAGAAATAGGCACGAAAAATATGACAGTCCCCTCTAATGAAAATTTGACAGCAGAAACAATGAATAACTACTTCGCTTCTATTGAAAGAACATAAATAATAGGGTGCAACCGTCAACTTTAGAATCATACAGATACCTGGAAAAACTTAAAATCAATAATACGAATACCATGTATATAAAATCAGTAACAGAAAATGAGATAATGGATATAACAAGAAAGTTTAAAAACAAAACATCGAATATTTAGTCGTACCTTTATGCAAAATGCTGAATGACTGCATAATGCAAGAAGTTTTCCCAGATGAACTGAAGGTGGCAAAAGTAATACCCATAGTTTACCAATATCAGTTTTGCCAGTAATTTCCAAAATCTTTGAGACGGTTCTGAACAATCGTCTAGAAGATTTCATCGAACGAGGAGGCTATCTTGATGATGCACAACATGGATTTAGAAGGCAAAGATCCGCTATAACAGCGATGATTAGAGTAACCGAATTAATATTAGAAACATATAATAAAGGTGAAGAGCTAGAACTTACCTGCCTTGATATAAGTAAGGCATTTGACAGTGTATGCCATGAAGTTTTATTAAATAAACTTTCCTACTATGGAATACGAGGAAAAGCATGGCGTATATTCTCATCTTACTTGCAAGCTAGATTTCAAGTTGTCGATTGGAGAGGTCTCAGGTCAGAGGCAAAAGAAATGAGCACGGGGGTCCCACAGGGCTCTGTGTTGGGGCCTATTTTTTGAGCTTTGAATTGATGGAGTAACATTGTTTAAATAACAGCAGTGTATATTGGTCGTTTCGATTTATGTCCTTAAAACCGTGTAAAACCGTGTAATTATTTGACGGTAATTATTTATTTATCATGTCTTTCTTGTATCTATATATTCCATGCTTACATGTATAAATAAATAAAATAAACCAATAAATATTACAAGTAATATGTGGAAACCCGATTTTTCGTTTTAAATTTTTTTCTTCGTTCATAAGAACTTTTAGTAGATCGAACTTCGTTAAGATATAACTTTCAATGCAAGGGAGGATAGTCATTGAGGGTTTCTAGACAGAAATTCAAGAAAACTGTTTGCAACAACTAAACGGTCGATTTTTTTGTCCGCTTTCAGATTAGCTTGATCAATAAAATCCAGGTACCAGATTGCCGTAACAAAGTATTTATGTTTTTCCTAATTTTTAAGCCAAACCCGACTGGACTAGACCGACAAAAACCAGTTCAATCCCTCTATCAAACTCGCGCATGCGTTAAGTACTTAATTTTATTCGACGCACACTTATCAATATATACAAATTGAAAATAATAATATGTGACAATTTTTTTTTGATTTACTTAATTGCCGAAAGAAAAGAGTCCCATAACATTGCCTTGAGAATCCCAAATCGTGCACAAAAAAAATTGAAATGCAAAGTGCGAGTATTGCCCTTGAATAATGGACACGGGCACGACGCATGCAGAATTCGGTCGTAATTAGGAGAGGTCCTATCGAGTGCGGAAGCACGGCTCGGGCGGCCAGGTGCCGTTTGTTGAGTGTGTGCAGCGGCATGTGTGCCCGGCTCGTGGGAAAGTTCCGAGCGCAGGCATCCCACGAGCTGGCAATCTACCGACTTGGCGACGGCGGCGGCGAGGCGACGGCGGCTGTCGTCTCTCGCTTGTGTCGGTAGCGCGCACGGAAGAAGGTCGAACGTATCGGATCGCCGCTTGCCGCGTCGCGCCGTTGGCGGCGCCGACTCGACGCCGGGACCGTTCCGCCCGCGGTAACTGGAATTTTATGGCGCGACGTTCTAACGGTACCCCTTCATTCGGTTGGATTTCGATTAGTTCTACGTCGTCGTGCGCTAATGAAGTGAATTGCTGATTGTATGACTAATTCGGGTTGGAAAAATACTTTGCTGTTCTATTATGACCGTAAAATAAATTTTCTTGCGTCATACTTTCTGTATTTGTCTATTTAATCATATCAATTATTTTGTGCAATCGAGAATTTTCGATCGACCAAACAATTTATAACGTTATAAAAGATATCTTATCTGTATCAATCGTAACAGGATGTAATCGAAATCTTTCAAAATAAAATACCTTTTTCAACCAATTAAGCATGAACTACTTATAAAAAAAGTTATTAAATACAAGTTTATGATCGAATATCGGTAAAAATGAATAATTAAACGTATTTTTATTTATCCAATCCAAGAAAAACCTGAAGTTCGTATTCTTTAAATCAGATGAAGTCAGATTAGTTTATGAAATTCCTCCCGCAATTCTAGTCTCCTCTGTAAAAACCGTTTTAAGTTCATCGATTAAACGACTGAAATGTAACAAACGTTTGCGTTTGGTCCGTTTTGGAAGGGATGAATAAAGGGGTTTCCCGCCACCTAAACCCGGGGCGGAGGCTGCGCTCGTCGCGTCTCTTCGTCGTCCCGACGAATAATTTTAAATATTTTAAAAGCGCTTCTCCGCTTGCTGCTCTCCCGTTACCGATTTCAAATCTGAGGGGATACGTCAGCTGAAAACTCGCTCACCTTTTTTTTTAATTTTAAAGGAATAATTTTAAACGGTCACAGGTATCGCTATTAGCTCGCAATTGATTCAATTAAATTGACCGAGATTCGGTCCAGAGGGACGTGATGCTGGGTTTAAATTAGGTTTGAATCGAAATCTCCGATATTTCGAGCAGGGCGACAGCACGCCGAGGAGGTAGACGATGGAGTGAGCGAGAGAGAGAGGGGGCGCGCACGTTCGAGCGGAGGAGATATTTTAAAGTCGCATCTATTCGCGGCACACTTTGCGCATTTATTCACCGGCGATCACGTTTTCTTGTTGCAGATCGAAAGAAATAATTTACGGACGCCGTTTTCGGTACGAAAGTGACGTTTCCACTTTCCGATGATGGGAATGGCTACAAATTAGTTGGGCGTCCTTTTTTGGCATCTACTCGAATTGGTTGCGTTGCCCGTTTTTGCCCAGGCGCCTGCCTAGTAGATGAATGACAAAAAATTTATTGCCCGTTTAGGTAACATCGTTTTCGATCGATTGCAAGAGGTGGCGTTTTTCTTTTATGGCTCTTTTATTGAAACTACACTTTATCTTAGCGACATGAAATGATTAAAACCCAGTGCAGTTATAATTGAACAAAAGTGGAACTATTAGGATAAACTCACTTCTTAAAGGCGCAAGATGTGATGATTCCTATAAGAATTACATTCGTCTGCCACACCTGGAAATTATATGACAAAAAATCAGGCTTTTCGTATAATACCAACAACATAAAAAAGCACTGTCAAACTAGCCTTTTGTGAGACCGTGCTGGGCCAATAACCTAACTTTCAAGTATCAATTTACTTTATCACGATCACAGGTCTAATTCCGAAGAATGAGGTTACAAGTCTTCCTTTGACGATATTTTCTACCTAGTGAAATATTTTTTCAATAACAAATCTATAATTTGTTGATATATGCTCTTATCAATATATTCTCAAAAATTTATCATTCAAAAAAGTGGTCAGAAACAATAGTGCCATTGCCACCTTAATGTTGAACAATTTATTCAAACAAGTATTGAAAAATCAGAAATTCGGAAACAATACAATAATTATTTATACTTCTTCTATGCTTTATTCATTTTAATGGTCCTTGTACAACTTGACGTGAGTTTGATGTTTGATTAAAAATTAAGGACTCTGTTTATTTGGGAACTAAGATAGAGAAATTTCGAGAGGAGTCGAGTATTTGGATTTGAAAACTTATAAAATCGTCTTAGATAGTTGTAAACTATCTGAACCGTTGTAAATAGAAAAATTTCAAGATATAATCCAAAACAACATAAACAATTGAAAAATTTCGGAGAATAAAAGAGAGTTAGAAAGGTCTGAAAATGGTTTGTCAATTTAAACAAAATTTATTCGGGAATTCAACGATTTTGTTGAAATTTTTATCAACTGATTCAGATATTGAATACAATTATTGGAAATGTGAGACATTTCAGTACGCTCGTGATTTCCTTGCTCTTTTCCAAACACTGCAACTCTGTTGGTTTTTCTACCTTTGCAGAAGTTGAATATTTTGTATCGTTAATTCAAAATTATTCAAAAATTGTTTGTCTGCGTGGGATTCGATCAAGTACCTAATTGTGAACGTGAATGCAATTTAAAATTATCAATCAAAGTGTTTCAAAAGATTGAAGACAGTTTGAAAGATTTTAAGAATGTTTTTAAAATCTTGGAAAGAAATAGTGTGACATAAATTTAATGGATGAAATATTGAAAATTTAGAACTTTATTTATTTGGGGATACGTATAGAAAAATTTCAAGTGAACTTGAGTATTTGCAAGAGGTTTAGATATTAGAAAAAGAAAAAAGTGAGCTGCGATATCTTTTTTGATAATTCGAAAAAATATTTATGTTTATTAAAGAGTTGCAAGATAAAACTCAACACAATATTACCTACAGTTGGGAGAAGTGTCGAGAAAGAAAACTGACAGGTTGAAAGGAATTAATCAATTTGACCGCTTCGAGCACATTTTTTTTCAAAACTTTGTCAAAAATTCATTCAGAATTTTAACGATTTTGTTGAAATTTCTAACAAATAATTCAGAAATTCAATTGAATTGAATTGAATTGAGTTTATGTGTTAGAGAAGAAAAAACTTCAACGTAGACACCAATTTTGACAGTTCGAAAATAATATAAACATTTGTATGCATATTAAAAATTTTGAAGATGAAATACAAAATAACTTAAAAGTTAGAGAAAGTTTTGAGGAAAGAAAACACATAGATTGAAAAGAATTTTGTGATTTGAACGTTTGCAATTGTAAATTCGGGTACAATTTTTGATAAATTTGTGAAAGATTTACTGAAGAATTCAACAATTTTGTTGAACTTTGATAATCCAGAAATTCAATCAAATTTTTTTAAACTTGGAAAATTTCTGTATGACACCTGATTTCCTTGCTCATTTCGAAAATATTACTCTTTTTAGGTTTTGTTTCTCTGGCAGGAATTAGGTTTTTGCATCATGTTTTTAATAACTTGTTGAATGAATCTAAAAATCGTCAAACAACGGCTTTTACTTTGAACAAGTACTTGTATGCGTTAATGAAGTTTAAAATTACTAAGAGAAGAATCTGGCTAAGTTTCAAAACGATTGGAAAGTAGTTTGCAAGATTGAAAAATCTTTAAAAAGATTTTGAAAATGTTGGGGAGGAATGTTACGGATTGAAAATGTAGAACTTTATTTATTTGGGGACACGTATATAAAAATTCGAGGGAAGTTGAGTATTTGCAAGAGGTTTATATTTAGAAAAAGGGAAAAATTCGGCTTAGACATCAATTTCAATAGTTCGAAAGAAATATAAATATTAGAGAAGAAATAATTAATTTGAAGGTTTGCAAATTATTTATGTATTGGGGCACAGTTTTTTGAAAAATTGATGAAAAATGTATTCAGGCAATTAAAAATTCCTTTGAAATTTCTATAAAACGATAAAAAAATCGAACTAAATTTTAGGAAATTTTAGAAATATGTTTGTACTGGCCGCTGATTTTATAAACACTTCTTTTTTTTAGGTTTTGGTACTCATGGAGAAATTGTCTCATGCAGAATTGTCAGTCAGCATGCAATTTTTTTTTTTTTTTTGATCGTATAACACACTGACCCGGGTTCAAGTACCAGAGTTTTCAGATCGCACAAGTGCCTCTGGCATGACCTAACGACTAGATATTGAATATATAGACTTTACGTGCCTTCCGAAGCACAAATTCTCAAATTAAGTTGGTATTTACCGGGATTCGAACCCAGTTTTTCTGGGTAAGTAGGTCAGCACTACGCCTGTGGAGCTACCAACGCATGCAATACAAACATGGGATTGTAGGCGCGCTTAAATACATATTTCTAAAGAAATATTGGCAAATATGTATAATATAATATAATATAATGTGTAATATCATTTTAATATAACAATTATAATACATGATGTAGAACTTTATTATATATTTAGGGACAAGTATGGAAAAATTTCGAATGAAGTTAAACGCATAAAATTTGATAACCCGAAAAAAATATAAGTTGTCAATTACAGAGTTTCTCTAAAATGGTTCGAAACATTTTTGAAAAGAAAAATGAAGAAGAAAGTAGGTATACCAATTTAAAGAAAAAAACATTCTACCACCAAATGCGAGAACCTTTCACTGTTGATGTATCCAAATTATTAATTATCATAATAAATTAAATATCTCTAATTGTGGGCAATGTAGAGCAATTTCTCCAATTATTCCAAGAAAAAAGTAGTAAAAACTTCCTTACGACACTATTATTTGGTATTATATTGTATTGGAATAGATCCGTACAAAAGGTGGCGGCAGTTAGCCGGCTATTGCGTTCGAAATTGACTTTTATCTGAAAAGTAGCATTGTGTAGATGATGGTTCTTTGCCGGATAATCACGCTCGGCGAGAGAGATAATCGCTGCGTAGCACCTGCCCCGGGTTCCCACGCTGGGCCGGAAGTCCAATTAAGTGAGACCGTCTATTTACGCAACAAGCGGAGCTTTATTATCGGTCGTGATTATCGTTTCAACTACGATACTAAAGGAATCGTGTCGGTCTTTTTTTTTTTATCGCGAGAGATCATTTCGATTTATATCGAACTTTTCGAAACGATTAAAACATGTTTGAATGAAGGAAAAAATCAACCAACGACATTTAATTATGAATGATTTATTCAGTGAATTATCTGATTACCAAGAACCTGATCGAAATAAGAAAAAAAAAAGAAATAATTTCGGAAATTTTGCTAGAAACGTTTTATTTTAATTTTTCTTAATTTCGATTTTTTTTGTCTTTTTTTCATGGTGCTTAAAATGAATAGTTTTTAAACAAAAATTAGCGCGTATTAAAGTGTATATAATATTTTCGATGTCGCATAGTATGTCAGGTTCACGTCCCCAATAAAAAAAGGTCCTTGCAAAGGTCGCGAATGCCTACAGGTAATTCCTCCGCACCACCATCCGCCGGTATTTACGATCATTTGTAAACAATAAACCGGCATTTCGTGGTGAATAAGAATCAACATAATGGCGCTTAGCATTCAGTCCCGTGCGTGCGAAACACAATGGATCGGAATAGGTTTGAGGTGTACGTAGGGCAACATGGTCGTCGTCGTCAATGAATTCGTTTCGTTTAATGATTAATTAAAATCACTGGTAGTATTATAAATAAATGTTATTTATGGGCGAGGATATCGGTTTCCGTGTCGTCGGTCGTCGAAAGAAATTTTCGCGTCGGATTTCGTCCTACGAACCGATCCACGGACAGGATAACGTGCTTCTGTTATGCAAATAGCAATGATTTATTGCATGATCTGTAGAAGTCTGAGTCACACGCTATATAATTACAGAGCGAGATGGAGGGATATGAGTTTGTCCGGGTCGAGTGCCTGAAGAACGACTGCAGGATCGTACTCGAATCACTATTTTATAATACACATATCATTCTCGCATATTTTCTTGGGTATATTCATTTCAACAATGTTTATTTTGTCATTCGGGTTCGTTTTAGTATGATCCCAAAAACAGGTTTAGTAGTGGACCGCTACCAGGAAGACCGGGTTCGAACCCCATTAAATTCCAATTTCGCAATATTTGCGAAAAATAGATTTTTTGAAATATTTTCTTGATCCATTTTCAATAATCTTCACAAATATGTAATTCAACAACAGAAAATTTAAAAAATATCTTTTTTTATTTGCAGTAAATTTCTCAGAATGTTAAAAAAATTTTGATTTTTTTGTAAGCTGAAGAAAATCGAGTACGGAATCGTTCTATGCCATAAATATATCCAAAAATATAATTTAACCGTGGCAAAATTCCTCTTCATTTTGCATTACAACACATTTTTCATGAAAAATTTGCTGAACTTCCTTCAATTCTTCACTTACCCACAATTTCCGAGAAAATATTCAGGTACACCTCATCGCTGAGATTTTTCACAATATTGAAGAAAACTACGGAAACCTAATGAGAAATAAAAGACAAAGTGTTTTAAATTCCCAGGACAAAATTCTGCAGAAAAAAACTTTTCCATGAGAATTTGCATGAGTTTTCCATGATTCGCAAACATAACTTTCAAGAAAGCATCGAAAAACTTTTGAAAAAATACTAAAAAAATTTGCATTGAAAAATATGTACATATTTCAAAGTTTTTGAAAAGTTATGGAAAGATTACTAAAGGCATTTTAGAGAGTGACAAAGGTATAAATTCAACGAGAAGAGCGGAAATTTGTATCAAAATTAGGAAAACAAGAATCACAAGAGTTTATGACGAATAAAATATCTATCATCAGAAAAATATTTAAAAATCCTGGGAAAAAATTCTGAAATAAATCACCCAAAAACCTTGGAATTCTTCAAAAAGCTGCAAAAAATTCGAAAAACCTTTGAAAAAATACTAAAAAAATTTGCATTGAAAAAATATGTTTCTACATATTTCAATGTTTACTAGATTTCAAAGATTATTAAAGGAATTTTCGATAGTGACAAAAGTATAAAGTAAACGCGAAGAGCGGAAATTTGTATCAAAAATGAAAAAACAAGAATCACAAGAGTTTATGGCGAATCTAATATCTGTCATCAGAAAGATATTTACAAATCCATAGAAAAAACTCTGAAATAAATCACCAAACACCTTGAAAATCTTTAAAAACCTGTACAAAAAAACTTTGAAAAATACTAAATAAATTTGCATTAAAAAAATATGCACAGATTACTGAATGAATTTTATATAGTGACAGAAGTATAAAGTCAATGGGAAGAGGGGAAATTTGTATAAAAAATAAAAAATCAAGAATCACAAGAGTTTATGACGCAGAAACTGCACAGAAAAAAAAGAATTCAATTAAAAAAGCAGAAATATTTTTAAAACGCCATTTTGATAATATATGATATTTCATATTTGAAATCCATCGACAGAGTATCTATAAAATCTAAAAAACAATTCGGGAAAAAGCTCTAAACACAGATTTTTTGGAAAAAGGTAAAAAAAGCAATTTGGAAAGCCTTTAGGAAATTTTTAGGAAGTAATCTGAAAGAAACAACCAACAAAGTTCAATAATCTTCCGAAATATTAAAGGATGAATTTTTACTAAATTTATTTTGTTTTCCGATGTTTCGTAAACTGAACTGATGAAAAAGTTTTTCACATATAATGAAATTTCGGGAAAACCACGACAAACTGCTCTGAAACATTGAAAAAAATTTGAAAATTTGGTGAAAACTCTAATAAAGACCACCAACAAATTCGAGAAATTTAGAAAACAAAACAATTGTTATAGAAAACTGCAACATTCCGAAACTACAAATTAAAAACGAAGACGTAGACACAAATATTCAAATATGTGGATAGTTTTGTTTCATGAATTATAGATGTATTTCGCACTCAAAACCTAATTCAAAAATTGTTTGCGAAGGACCTGAAATTTGGAAATAATATTAAAAGCCCTCGAGCAAGGAGTGAAAAAACATTTCCGAATTTCCTGAAGAAAATTGTTGAGACTATTTCGAAAAATGCAAAGCAAACTGCAGAAAGATACTTTAAACTAGAAAAAAGCTCTAATCTTAAATAACACGTTTTTTCCGAGCTTTTCTTCCTTAGAAATATGAGGTTTTTTCGATATAATTCGAAATCAAATTCATGAGGAAAAATATCGAAAACACTTAAAACCTTTCGAAAAAAAATAACAAAAAAGCCCTCAAAAAAATTCCATGCAGAAATATTTGACAAAGACCACCAGAATAATTGAAGAAACTTAAGAAAAAGAATTAATTAATGATAAATAAGCGAATGAATACATGTTTTTCTTCCCTTTTTGAGAACTCACCAAGTTACAAAACTTTCGGATGTTTTTAAACGTTCGAGAAAAGACATGTATTTAAATTTTTCAAAAAAAAAAACTACAAAAATGTGAATCGATTCCCACTTTGTCTGTCATCATACGAGTCATCTAGAAATTCACTAATTTCCTCGGAGAAATCGAGTTTTGTGATAAATTTTGGAGTGATTCCTTCAACATAAATTTCTTAATTTACTTCAAAATTTGTCTTGATTTGGTATAAAAATTGGACAAATTTTTCAAAAAATTTTCTTTTTTCTTATTGAAAGTTTCAACAACTATTTTCGTTAGGATATTGCAAATTTTTGTAATGTATGCAGTGTTTGGATTAATTCACTGCATACAACCAACAATAAAACATGAAAAATTTTAATAGATTGTGGAGGAATTTCCCTTTTCGCTATAATAAAAAATCGCTTATTTTAAATAAAAATTTGCCACAAATGAAATTTTGTAAAATTCGAAACGTATTGAATTATACAATCGTCAAATGTCCAAGTATTTCATAATGCTTCGTAGATTTCACACAGAACGTCAGATGTCTTCAATTCCAATTTGACGTTTCCAAATTTAATTAATTGGCCGCAGATAAAAACAAATGAATGAATGTCTCATTTGGACTTTCGCGATGATATTTTAATTTTTTTTAGACCTGTATAATATATCTGATCTCTGGTACTCGTACGAGTACTACCTGAAGGCACCGGTTTGCTAATATCCGACTGCTGCTTGCGGTCTAATCAATACAATACACTCAAATTGTAGGACTATTTCCAATCTACGAATGATAACAGTTGATTCAGTGCTAACCTAATCTATTTCACATCTTATCAACCATTCCTCAAACACGTCATTCGAATAGACAAGCAGTAATAGTATCGTCTATTCTTTTTTGTTTGTTTTTTTTAGGTCTAGAAAAATATATAATCAACGTGACCCTTTAAAAAAAAGCAGTGACGGCATTCGATTACGGTCCTGTTACTTTCGCTCGTCACTGCGAGCACGTGCAGCAATCGGGCAGGTGCGACCGCGTGCGCTGCGGCCCCTTGCCTCTCCTACGATCACGGTCGCATGCCGTCACAGAAGCGTGGGAACGTCGCTGAGACGAGCTTCCCAAAACGCCGGATCGAATGGACCGTTGCGGGGCAGTCGGGGCGGCGTTGGGGTAATGACGTGCGCGCCAGCGGCGTGTTTAGCCGGACGATTCCACGTTTTTTAATCATTTTTTTCCCCGTTTGATCGCTATTTTCGATCGTATTTTGAATATATTTCACGGGCTGCGGTGATTTGGGTTTTCTTTTTTCGGATCGGAAATGTCAGAGGCGGACCGATTGGACGGGGCGGACGGGGCACGCCGCTGGTGATTTGAATCTGATGCCGCGCGTTGAGTGAATCTTATCATGCGCAATTGTGGAAAAGTGGGGACGAAAGGATGCGAATGCGGGACAAATGAGCTGATTTACTGCCTCAGATTGCGATGACTGGAGGTTCGATCCTCGAATTACAGAGGGCGCTACGATACTGTGACTGATTAGACAGCAACGACTACAACTGTGACTACATTGAAACAAAATACGTATCTAATTTTTTTTTTAATGAACGTTACTGAGTCAGTGAGTTTCACCTTGATTTCTTTTTTGTACTTTGGTTTTTCCGATTCGATTTATTTGGATATACGGAAAATTAGTGGCGTCGTAAATGTATGACACAATCTACTTACGTGGTTCTAATGTGATTGGTTGACTCATCGAATTTTATAACTAGGCATGAGTAAATGAAACATGAGATAATTGTGATTAATTTCAATTTTGAATGTCATTTTGGAGAAAGGTAGCATTTACATATTATGGTATTGAATAAAATTTTATAGTGTTTTTGTTGAGAGAGAGACTTGATATTTTATAGTTTATGATACGTGGAATCGAATAAAATTCATTTTCATGATGCAAACTTTATGAAATTGCGAATATTAATATGAATATTTTTTACCACGTTGACATACTTATTTTTTTTACCAAGCTGAAATTTCGAAACTTTTTGAGTGATTCAGCGGTCGAAAACCGTTAAAATACCTAATCAGAACTTTTTAATTCCGTTTAAATTACGTTTTCGTGAAGATAGATAGCCAAAATATTCGTAAAAAATGTGTTCTAATGAAAATATGATATCGTTAATCAGATAAAAGAAATAAAAAACAAACAGCAATCAAAGTCTGTCTTACTCGCAACATCAAATTTAGATTCAAAAAGCGGGTTTTCTGGATATTAAAGATTAGATGACAACAGTAATTAATTATTTCTGTTACTAATATTAGTTTGAAAAAACAAAGTACACTGCACAAAAAATGAAGAAATATGTACTCGTACAAATACCTGCAAAAATTTTTATGTACTTTCTAAGAATGTGAGAGGAGGTTTGAATTTTCCAATTCTTTGCAGAAATGAGGGAACGTTAACCAGAATTTCAGTCCCATATTCAAAATTTTCAGTACATGGCAGTTTTTAGTTCATTCTTTAAATTTTTTCAACCGATTATTTCTGAAATTTTGAATTTGAGGTTGTAGGTTATTAGTCAAATTTTTTACTATCCAAACTTCAAAACTTTCAGTATTTGAAATTGTCTGTCCAACATTGATAAATAATGGAAATATGTACATTGAACTGAATATTTGTTTTGTTTTCAGGAATTTCAGGTCATTATCAAAAATTCGCAGTTTCAGTGAAATATTCAGAAGTTCGTGCCCAAAATTCTAAGTTTTTGTATGTATCGATGTTCAGGGTTTTCAGTAGATTTTCCCAGTTTTCAGTCCATCTAATCTATATATTCAAATTTAAGCCCAGTACCAGAAAAAATAGAAATTATCAAGTTTCTTCTCAAATTTCATCACACTTCATTCATGCATTCATCGGAAATCTTTGATATTTTCGCACAATTTAATGAAGAGCTTTTAAACCTTTAATCAATTTCCCAGGGATTTTTTATTTTAGAATACATATGTATTTTTAAAACTGCAATTGTTAAGTATGTTTGATTATATTTATATTATGTTTGTTCCAACCGACCGGCAAATCAGTTTCGAATCAGTTAAACGCTTGTGCAGTGCGATTTTAGAGCGTCGAAAATACTAAAGCGCAAGCGTCTGACTGATTTGGAACTGGTTTGGAGGTCGGTTGGAACAAAACTATTATTTTCATTTCTTTATTGATTTTTTTCCTGAAAACTTCAACGATGTGAGTGAGCGGCAATTAAATTAAATACAATTGTAAGAAAAGTTAACAACAATAAGCATAATAAAATTATGTTATTAATAGTATCAAGTAAAATTATTTAGGAAACGAAAAACATTCTTTTACACACACGTTCTTATAGTTTCACACGAACTAGGGGTACACATTCCCATCCCCCTCGAAATCGTTCCCCCTCGTACCAAATCGCACCTTTCGACCCCTATTGTTTCGTTTGCACAATTTGAATTCACTTGGGGTGATACGAGTCATCTCGGTGAAGCAATGAAGGGAAGCGCGTGTCGACCCTGATTTTACTTCCTGGTTTCTACTTCCTATTGGACGATGATTACCCTTCTGTCTGTATAAAATAGCGGGAAAATCCGGCGGGAATTTTAGTTTGCTATCGGTGGTGGTCGTGTGTAATTGCGGGTTCAGTGTTACTTTTATGATTTGCAGGTTTTGGATACACTCACTTATGATTTGAAAAAAAAGGGTGAGTTTAGGTTGAAGCCATTAGTTGGAGGTGGTTGGGGAGATGAAATAGATAATAGAATAATTTAATAATACATTTTTTAACAAGTTTTTAAAATTCTTGATAACAGACGTAAAAATTGAGTGATTTCAATGAAACTTCCTAAGAACATGGAACTTCGTTAAATAGTGAAATCGGATTTTGGCAGAAATGACAATTTTCGAAAATGTTACAAATGCATTATCCCGATCCCGCATAACATTGCGATACAGGCTCTTTTGACCTATATTAGATAAGTTACTAATTGATAAAGATTTTTCGATAAAGATAGTATCTATACAGAAGATTTATAGCGTGACTAAAGATAGTCTGTACAGATTTAGGCGTTAGTTCAACTATATAAAACAGATAAAGAAATTTATATACTTATCCTATACAGGATGCAAGTTATTACTGATACGGGCTTTGCATTATCGTTATCATTCCTATACTATAATTCATGTATGGAATGCGTACAGTGTCATAAGAAATATTAGATATTTTATATAAGAAATATACAGATTTATTTGCTTATTTTTTTCATCCAATATCATCAGGTCTCAAAGGCATTTCGTATAAAGTAATGTGGAAGCGTACAGTTTTCGTTGAGCCAATGCGGTCCATGCCACCATAATTTTGATTTCATTATCTTGTTTGGCTCTAAAACCGCGAGAAATTAAATCTGCGGGGTTTTCATGGGTGGATACATGAATCCAATTCTTTGATCTTGTAATTCGTTGAATTTCTGTAACTCTGTTAGCTACAAAGGTTTTCCATTTGTTTGAGTCAGATTTGATCCAACTTAATGTAATTGTTGAGTCAGTCCAAAAATATGCGTCTGAATAGTCTATGTTTAATGATGCCTTTACGTTTTCATAGAGTTCTGCTAGCAATAAGGCTGCACAAAAGCTCTAGCCGTGGTAAGCTAATTGTTTTTAGAGGAGCTACTCGCGATTTGGCGCATAAACAAAATTGTCTTTGCATTCGTCTTCAGAGATGCTCCTTGAATAGATGCAAGCGCCGTAAGCTTTCTCTGACGCGTCGCAAAAAGCCATGCAGTTCTATTTTAGAATGAGGATAACTACATACCGGGAATACGTAAAGAATTGAATATTGACAATTGGTTTCGGAAAGATCCATTCATGTTGAAGAACACTGGGAATGGATTCGTCCCATGATAATTTGAGCGACCATATTTTTGGATGATTAATTTTGGTATTAACGTCGACGGGCAAGAGAAGTCCTAAAGGATCGAAAATCTGTGCTGCTACAGACAAAATGGTGCGCTTTGTTATACTTCTTTGATTATTGAAATCTCCAATGGAATAGCGGAGGTCGTCGGTCTGAGAATTCCACCACACTCCGAGTGTTTTCTGTTGCGAGAGTATCAGACGGAATTTCTAACATAATTTGGTTCGAATTCGTATGATTTTTGAAAGAAATTCTTTCATCATTTGACAACCACTTTCTTAATTCAAATCCCCTACTTGATAATATGGTTGTTATATCTTCTTTTAGTTGTATAACGTCTTCTATGGTATCACTACCTGTTAATAAATCGTCCACATAAAAATCTGAGGCTATTTTGGTGCATGCAATTGGGAATGATTCTTTGAATTTCAATGACAATTCTTTAAGGCATCTTATGGCCAAAAAGGTGCCGACGCTGTCCCATATGTTACGGTATTTAACTGAAAGGTTTCGATTTTCTGAGTATTTTGGTTCGCCATAAAATTAACTGAAATTTCCTTTGCTCGGGTTTAGCAAAATTTGCCGATACATTTTGCTATATCGGCACTAATCACGTATTTATATGATCTAAATCTCAGTAGAACAGAGAAGAGTGTTCCTTGGATTGTAGGTCCCACGGCTTGCAAATTATAAGGAAAAACCCGAGCTCGTCTTGCACGTAAGCGTCGAAACCACCCGCAATTTTGTGGTTATACTGGATTCTTTAATGATTGCATGATGAGGCAAGTAGTATGTATTTCTACCAACTTTCGTTTCGTCGATTTTACTCATATGTCCCAAAAGATTCATACTCTTCTATAAATTTAGTATATTCAGATTTGAGTAAATAATTACAGTTCAATTTCCTTTCAAGAGCGAGTAGCCTTGATAATGCAATATCACGTGATTCACCAAGCATTGTGGTTGGTTTTTTGAATGGAATGGACACTACAAATCTACCTTGTGTGTTGACTACTGTAGATGAACGAAGTGTTGTTCACAAAATTCTTCTTCTTGATTGTAACTAATGGAATTAGGTGTAACAAAATTTTCAATTTCCCAAAATCTTTTTTATCTCCTTATCAATTTGATTGCAAAATGTGTTCGTATTTGACGATATAAATGTATTTGTATTAGAACTTAACGATCCACCTAGTATCCATCCTAACAATGTTTTCTGGAGAACCGGTTTTTTATTACCTAAATGAATAGTGCCATTGCAGTGTATTTCCCAAAATATTTCAGCATTCAATAGTAAATCTATTGTGATTTGTTTTATGGAATAGTTTTATATTACTGGGGATGTTTAAGTACGTCCGGTTTAAGGGTTCGTTTGGTACCGAACCTGTTATCTTGTCAAGAACCAGACAATTTATGGTTGTTCTATAGTTACTACTTTGAGATTGTAAAGTAACGGTAGATTTGAACTTAATCATTGAACTTGTTTCATTGATCCCTTTGACGGAAATATCGATTTCATGCATTGGCATTCAATTTTTACATAGATCCGTAGTGATAGATAATTAAAAATGATTGAGATCCCATATCTAAAGGGCTAGAGCGCAATAACTGATTTACCATTATAGACTACTTTAACCTTTGCCGTTGATAATAACACTTGATGAGAAGCTGGAATTTTCGAATGATTGCAATTAGTTGCTTCAGTGACGCTAGTAGTCGGTTGCTCAGTTTCTACTTGACAGTCTCGATTTAAATGCAACAATGAATTGTGCCTTTTTCGCAATATCTACAATTATGTTTGGAAGAACAGTTTTTGACAGAATGACCCTTTCGTAAACAATTAATGCATAAATGAAATTCTTTTGCCTTTGCTATCCGGGCATTTATATCTAGAATATGGCTATTTTTGGAATTTGTTTATATTCTACAATAAATGTACAATAGAATAATATACAAGTAAAACTTATCATTTTAACCTACGCACTTTTCCAGTGAAATTTTATTCTTACAGCTTATATAAAGCATCGTTATATTATAGATATTTATCGGTATAGACCGCGTAACGGTTTAGTAAAGATTGTCTTTACCAAATCTATATCAACGTTCGCATTGAACAAAAGAAGCGCGTGCATCACAATTACACATGAGACTTCACTGGTGTTTGATTTCTGCGTGAACTAAAAAATGTATTGCGTTTATCAATTTTCAAAACTGTGTGTTGCCCACAATTTCGGTGAAAAAGGGTTAGTATTTATATTTGTTTTAATATTTTCGAAATCCATGTTTTCCAGCATTTTTTTCAAAATGCCAATAATTTCAAACAGTTCCAACAGAACAAGTCAAGTCTTTTTTTTACAGAAGTGATGAAAGTTAATGCTAAGAGGACCCAATTCGAAGCAATGAACGAGTACATGTATTACTTACAACATGTTACCGACCGGATTCGTAGCACAAAGAAAAAAGATATAATATTTAACTGACATCTTTTTCTTTTCTTTTCGAAATTGTAGAAATTTGATTCCCGAGTAAAAATTTCGAAGTAACGCCACAGTTCCGCACGTAGCACGCACAAGTGCAATAAAACTGTTACCCACAGTTCCGCACCTAGCACGCATAGCGAACCGGGCGTTCCCCACATAGTACCCACAGTTCCGCACCAGTTCCCCACGAGACGTTTTCGATGTCTGTGGGTAACAGCCGATTCGGTCCCCAGTTTATGGCCTCCAGACCCCAATAAAATAGGACTGCACCAGGCACGCACCTATTCCCCACATAGATGAAATAGGAACGCACTTTTGGAATGTGGTTCATAGAATCACGCCTAATAAAACAATACATAATAATTTGCATAATTTTATTAATTTTTCAATTAATTAACAATTTAATGATGAAAAATCATATATATTTACGTTAAGAATAAGGTGAACCTGGTTATAGGATTTTTGATAATAGTAATTAGAACGTTGTGGAAGATGAGTTAGAATAGTTTCCAAAACAGATATTGATCCTGTTGACCCTAGAGGTGTCGCTGGATTGGAAAACGATAGACCGCTGATGTAACAGATGTGAAAATGGACATCCAATTGCTGATGACGTTTCGACGATGTTGCAGCTGGGCAAAAAATAAAAATATTAATATGTATATCTGTCGTACAAAAAGGAAAAGATATCATCGATATAGGAAAACTATAACACGACAAATTAATATTTGACAGAGTTTGTCGATATAAATCTTGATCAAAATATTTTCAGAAATGTTACACTTTGGGCTATAAATTATCGCATTCTTGAACGTCTCATCCAAACTTTTCATTCCTATTGCTTATATGCACTCTTAGAATATTAGGACCAGTCAGATGAAGTTGCTTTAAAGAGAAAGTTACAGATATTTATTTCGTAATTTACCTTTATTCGTCAATTCTTGCACTTTTTTGACCATCGTTCAAGAATGTTTCCCTGATTGCAGTAAGTTGGAGTGAACCTAGAATAAAACATTTCTTTCAATAATCATCGATTTGTCAAACTGACGGGTTTAACTTACTCTTATATAGTTGCTACTTTGAGATGTACCTTCCTTGTTTTTGATTCCTTCATGAAGCAACAAAATAATCTAGCTTTGGTGAAATCTCAAACACGACTAACTATGAAATAAAGTGAAACTTCAATACAGCAGATGGTTTGTCGGAGACCTGAATATCCCAATAAAACTCAGGCAAATTTTCAAAGTATACTGCGGGGTAGAATTCTCCGAATTTTTATGGTACGACAGTAAAATCGAAACTATTCCGTGTCGGAATAGGTGCGGAACTGGTGCGTTCTTTCCTATTCCGTGTCGTTACTGTGGATTCGTTCAAAAGTACGTGTCGTTCGTGGTGCGTGCTTGTGGGTTCCTAGTGCGTGCCTTTTATTGCGGGTGCGTGCTAGGTGGGGAACTGTGTCGTACTACCAAATTTTTACTCGGGTTTTCGAAATTTCTAATAAAAAATAGAACGATTGGTACACTTCTCTATTGGTTTTGGAAAACATTCCCGAAGCTTTGGATAATTGTTCTTGCATGTAAATATTTTCTTTCACTTTCTTGAGAGCTTTTACCATTACAACTATCACTCTTTCGATATTAGATGGTATATGTGCCCAACGCCGACACGGTTCATTTTTAATTCTCGACATTTCGTAGATATCAAATTTCAATTGCAAACGTTTTTAATCACGCATGTAAATAAAACACCCAAAAATATTAACTTTTGTCAAAGGACCAAATAGACTAATGAATGATGCCAGGGACTCCACATCTGAGGTATTAGGTTCGAATCCCATCCTTGCCTTTCAATGAGGAAAAGGAAAAGAGGAGCGGAGCATATGACATAAACAAATATGGGGGTCCAAAATGGGCGTAGTTAAAAAACACCGTCAATGAAAATGAAAGAGACTAATTTCTGTTTAAATTCAGTATTTTACAACCAATATGTTAAATTGGTGCTTAGTCATTTTTTTTAGTAAAAATATATCGATTCGATAAATTGAACTTTATCCAATCTACAGCCAAACTTTATCGCAGTGATGTCGAATCTATAAATATCGTCTTTACTCAAACTATATCCAGAATATATTAAAACCCGAATCGTCGCTGTACCAACTGAATATAGATACCTTTATCGGACTATAGAAATCAACACAGTTCCGATACAGGTTCTATAGAGTTTTGTTATACGGGATATCTATGCAAGATAGCTGAATGAAAATTTCAGAAAAACATTTTTTATACAATTGAATCGTCATTTTACTACAAGTTGAAACACGCTCCCTTTCTCTCTTTGTCACGCGTATAAATACCGCGGAAGTTGATTAACTTCGTTGAAACTCTGTGGAAATGTTGGTTTTGATAAATCCTCGGCTGAGTTCGCTGATCGGTCCAATCCGAAAAGTATTTGTAGAGATATATTGTAGGATCACGCATCAACATTATAAGGTGCATGGAGACCTTTATAACTAATGTTTATATGTGTTAACCTTTAACACAAGTCGTAGAGTGTTCGAAGTAAAAATTGATTCTCGTAAATGTTTAAAACTCATTAGTTGTACAAGATAGCGCTACAATTTTTTTCCCGAAACTTGTCACTTTTCTTAAAATTTGCGTTGAAGCAGTTCCTGCGTACAGAGTTTTTTTATGTCCTGAAAGGACTTGTCAAGTCGAGTCGGTTTTGTGACATTTCCGAAAACATATTTTTATACAACTTTACAAAAAATTCACTAAATAAGAATAAAAATATGGTGACATTCGAATAATTGAAGATACAATTATTTATCAGAGGTAGTTTGATTTTTTGTTACTTTATTAACATGTGATGACGGTTACCCTTTCATCCTTATGGATTGTTATACTTTTTTTCGACGAAGGTGTCCCTAACTAATTTTATGGTCCAACGGACACCCAAGTTGAATTTTAATACCGCGTCTCAAATATTTCGACAACACTCGAATAATCATCCTACGCCCCTGGGTTATAGGTAACCCTTTTTTTTGTGTGACGAAAGATAGTCTCGGGGAATTTGAATCCGAACCCTCTCATCAATTGGAATTATAAGTTGTATAGGTGCTACCTGTTTTGCTCCCTCAGCGGGTACGAGATTGTCACAAAAAAAAGGGAAAGTAAGCATTAAGCCGCTGCCGGAATAATTTGAAAGTGTAATTTGTGATGATATGCAGCGGAGCCGAAATGAGCCACCGGCGTTTAATTACGACCTTATATTAATTTTTTCCGCCAGTGCACCGCCGACAAATTGATAATTGAAGAAAAAAAAGCCGATCTCATTGTGTTCTTTGTTAAATCAAGGCGACTTCACCAAAATACCCCACTAATCTACCCCCGAGATGCGGATAGTTTCGTTCCCATCCCCCCGACGCGATAATAAATAATATCAAAACCTACCTGGTTCGATTGAATACATTCAACGTCACTCGTTATTCCAATGATTAAGAATAACCGTCGTCCGGACAAACTACCTTCCATAAAAAACGTCAACCACCCCCGGTTACCTTTTGTTGATTCCCCGTCCCTAAATCTGCCCTCTCGTATAATAACGGCCGCATAAAGATTTCGATACAGGTGTTACAGTTGTCGCTTTTCGAAAAACGAAATCCCGACAGGTTAATTTCGTTTGTTGTTATGTGGGAATATGTTCGAGTGCCGCCCTCGATGAAATCGAAAAAACAGCCGTTACTGAGCCGTTTCGAGAACAGTGAAAGGTAGAATCCTACGTTTTATGACCCCACTCACTTTTTTTTTCTTGTAGTCTCGGTAGGTAAAATTAGACGCAGGATAAAAAAACGTGTAGGTTTTTATTATCGTGGGGATGAAAAAAGTTCCACCGATTTTTAGGGAGACTTACATTTAATCATTTTATCCCTGTGTTAATTTAGTATATTTTACGTTTATGCGTAATTTTAAAATAATATCTGATATTATCTGGCAGGCTGGAATTCATAGTTTGGTCCTTCGGGCCGGCTTGAAAGCTCGAATGTTACTTTTATATAGTCAAATGTAAAAACGAATCCTTTTCATTAATAAGCTCCGGCACAATTTTTTATTTTGTAAAAAACTGTCTTACTCATTCAATAGCAAACATGGTTGTCGATGATGTTGGTTTCACTATCGTGGGTATAAAAAGGGTTAACCGATTTTTAGGGTTGCAATTATATGAATGTTAATTTATTCCATTTTACAGTTATTCGTGAACATTATCCGACATTATAAATTTCTGCAGTGGAATTCCATACTTTGGTCCTTCGGGCCAGCTTGAAAGCTCAAATCTTAAGCTTATATAGTCAAATATAAAAACGAATCCTTCTGATTGATAAGTCCCAGTATAACAAACAACAGTCTGACTCAATCCAAATCAAGTCGAAATTCATAAACAACGTTTTCGATTATGTTGGTTTCATTATCATGAAGCTGACGTTTTTTAGGGTGACAGACTTGCATTTCAATCATTTCTTCTCTGGGTTAATTTAGTCTACATTATACTCATTCCCAATTTTGAAATAATATCTTTAATTATAAATTTCAGCAGTGGCATTCCACATTTTGGTCCTTCAGGCCGGATTGAAAGCTCGAAACTTAAGCTTATATAGTCATATATAAAAACGAATCCTTCTTATTGATAAGTTCCAGTACAATTTCTTTTTGCAAACAACAGTCTGACTGAAACAAAATCATGTCGTAATTTATAAACAACATTTTCGGTCATGTTGCTTTCATTATGGTGGGGATGACGATTTGCAGGGTGACAGATTTGCATTTCAATCATTTTTTTCTCTGTGTTAATTTATTCTACATTAAACTCATTGCTAATTTCGAAATAATATCTGACATTTTAAATTTCAGGGTGGGAATCCACATTTTGGTCCTTCAGGCCGGATTGAAAGCTCGAATCTTACGCTTATATAGTCATATGTAAAAACGAATCCTTCTCATTGATAAGTTTCAGTACAATTTCTTTTTGCAAACAATAGTCTGAATCAAAATCATGTCGTAATTTATAAACAACGTTTTCCATCATGTTGCTTTCATTATGGTGGGGATGACGATTTGCAGGGTGACAGATTTGCATTTCAATCATTTTTTCTCTGTGTTAATTTATTCTACATTAAACTCATTGCTAATTTCAAAATAATATCTGACATTATAAATTTCAGCGATAGGATTCCGTAGTTTGGTCCTTCGGGCCAGACTGAAAGCTGGAATCCTAAGTTTATATAGTCATATGTAAAAACGAATCCTTCCTATTGATAAGTTCCAGTGCAATTTCTTTTTGCAAACAATAGTCTGAGTCGATCAAAATCACGTGGTAATTTATAAACAACGTTTTCGATCATGTTGGTTTCATTATGTTGGGGATGACGATTTTCGGGGTGGCAGATTTGCATTTCAATCATTTTTTTCTCTGTATTAATTCATTCTACAATATACTCATTCCTAATTTTAAAATAATGTCTGACATTTTAAGTTTCAGCGGTGGGATTTTGTAGTTTGGTCCTTCGGGCCAGATTGAAAGCTCGAATCTTAAGTTTATATAGTCAAATGCAAAAACGAATCCCACTCATTGGTTAATTCTGGTACAACTTTTCTTTGAAAAAAAACAGAGTGGCTAGATCAAAACCAAGTTCTAATTTATAAATAACGTTGTCGATGATGTCGGTACAAAAACAAACAAAATCCGTTCACCTTGAATAAAATACAACTGCGACCATAAGACCCAGTTGGCGATCTAACGATTCGCGATAATACGATGGTATTCTTATAATGAATCGTTCCACAACATTAATCATATCATCAAACAGAACCGTACCGCAAATAAAAAACGCGAAATACGAAGCAATTTGTTTTTGCGCTAATCGGTCGATAGGAAATTACGAAAATTTTCGAATGAATTTCAGTTTGTATCGAGGGATTTTTTGCGAGAGTCTGGAAAGTGTCCGGGGCTCCGGTCCACGTTGACGGTCGCCGCCCGTCCGTCCGCGAACTGTGCGGCGCACCTGCCCGATTTTCCCACGGAGTGAGAAGTCACGGCGAGATTGCGATCTTGCGAAACCAACGTTGAATATTAATGAGTTTCGGCAGCGACGAAGTTTCGAGCAATTTGTTAATTAATTTAGGTGTACCGCGCGGTGCTCGTAAATTCGATTTCGTGACCCGGACGGTACTACCTGAAAAATTAGTGTGGCACTTCGAGAGACGGTAATTAGGAAAACCCTGATGATAAATCCAAATATGGTTTATCGATTTTTAATCAAAGGGTTACTCATCGTGACTCAGATTCACATTTGAAATGTTTCTTGCAAATTTCGCTATACTCTGCTACTCAATCTGCTTGATTTACGTGCCAATAAACGAAGCAACCCAAAAAACGTGAGCGGAATTGTATGATTTTCTAAAGTTTAAAAAAATTTGGGTCTTCTCATTTGATTTTACAAATATCAAGTTTATAAGTAAGCTTAAAGCAAATTCCTCGAATTATAAGCAAAATATGTTTGTAATTTGAAGGATTTGTTTACAAATATTTACAAATATCAAGATTATAATTAAGCTCTAAATAAATTACTCGAATTATAAGCAAAATACGTTTGTAATTGGAAGGATTTGTTTACAAATATTTACAAATATTAAGATTATAATTAAGCTTTAAATATATTGCTCGAATTATTAGCAAAATACGTTTTCAATTTGAAGGACTTGTTTACAAATATTTACAAATATTAAGATTATAATTAAGCTCTAAATAAATTACTCGAATTATAAGCAAAATACGTTTGTAATTGGAAGGATTTGTTTACAAATATTTACAAATATTAAGATTATAATTAAGCTTTAAATATATTGCTCGAATTATTAGCAAAATACGTTTTCAATTTGAAGGACTTGTTTACAAATATTTACAAATATCAAAATTATAAGTTTGCTTCAAATAAATTTCTCTAATTAAAAGCAAAATACATTTTCAATTTGAAGGACTTGCTTACAAATATTTACAAATATCAGGATTATAAGTAAGCTTTTACTAAATTACTCAAATTATAAGCAAAATACAATTGCGATTCAAAGGACTTATTTTCCATTTCCAGAAATTTTTAATAAGAAATCGTTTTTCTCCTCAAAGTGTTACCACTCTCCAAAGTTTTAAAAAATTTTCATGTAAACATTTTACACGAAACTTGCAAAACATTGGCGATTACCACAAAATTTCTTTTATTATTACGAAAAAAATCACAAGTAACTGTGACGTACATTGATATCGATCTTGCTTTGAAAATTCTAGATTTCCACGTGGAAATTACTTACACTTAGGTCAAAAGAGAAAAAGTGATTCAAAATTCAGGAAAGTTCTTTTTTTGTCCAATGAATTTTTTTTTAGAAATTTCAAAAGAAGCTCAAAAAAATACCCAAAATTGTGAAAAAAAACCAAAATCAAATTTTTTTTTAATCTACAACGTCTAACAATTTTCGTTGCGAAATGTTGAGTTGTTTAACAAATTCACAAAAAAACATTCAGGCTGATGATTATATGTAAAACACTAAATAATATTTATAGCAAATTTTCATTCATTTGACGTTCATATTGCCAAACGATTTTTATTTTACACCTGATGGAGATGTAAGAACCGATTATTGCGAAATAAGAAATCATCACAGTTTTTTTAATTTCCAACTTTCGGATCGCGAACGCCCACTTGATTATTGTAATTCAAACGAATGTCTTATGATTTGCGACGCATAATTATTCGGAATTCTAACCAGTGGCAGAGATTTTTTTATTCGTTGGCGACCCTAATGATCGCAAAATAAATGCGATCGAAATGCGGGAGTTTCTTCGCATTTCTGTCCGGTCGCGACAAAAAATTCGTCGAAGTTAGCAGAATTTGACAGGACATCGTTAAGTCGGACAGAGTAAAAAATAAAGATATTACGAAGCGATTGACCCTCGTTTCGTCTCCTTCCTCGAGATGCCCGTCTCCGCCCCGTCGATAGAGGGACATGATTATTAGCCGACCGGGCAATAAAAAGTTTCGAGTTTTCGTAATTCGGTAGCTTAAATTGTGACCGCGTATAAACGATTGAAAAACACCTGTCTTATGTTCCCACGGTTCTTTTTTTTTCTTAATAAAATCCGATCGCGCCTCTTTCACTCGATTTTTTGCCCGTCCGCCATCGTCCGACGGGTATCTGCACCTTCGCTGATTTATCGAGGTGACCCCTCACTGAATATGGAAATTTTTCGCCCGATAAGTCGTAAACTGAAAATCGGTTCTGGTTTAATTCGATTCGAATGGATGTTTATTCGGTTTCTAAATTTGTTCGGTATGTCGGCGACTGAGCGAAAGGTCTCGCTCGAAATTGCACTATGCTAATTCGAATTTCGCGCACTATGATATCAAAAGGAGCGGCCTCGCGTGTTCTATGACCGCGAAATCGTTAATTTAAAGGATGCCCGTTTTGTAAAATGCGAATCGTTTATCTAAACGCCGCCGTTGGGTAATTTATAACGCAAGCGACGCGGAAAACGTTTAAATTCAATGAAATTGTGTTAGCAACACGAGCGACATACTTTGGTCGTACGGTGCGAAACCACGATACATTCGTAACGGTATGTCGTTGCGCACTCCAATCTGACGTCATTGCGACGCTTAAGCGTATATACTGCTTGACGAGCGATCGAAATGAGCGGGCCGCAAATATTGCAATCATTACTCGATTGGGGTAGTCAGTGCATGTATGTCTATAGGCGTCTTTCACCAACACTAATACCGCTCGGTTAGAGTTTATCGTTCCGATAGTCGAAATATTTCAATGCAAAAACTGGTTTTAACTGTCAGGTACATTAACTGACTTCTGGTGAAAGACGGCCTATGTAGGCTAAATGGCAGCACAACATTTTTGGAAAAGATGGACGTCAATGGTCGCCAGGTCTTATTCCTTATTGGATCGCAATCGGAAAATTCATTCTGCAAATATAAGACTTGAATTGTTGGGAATTTTTGGCGACCTTATTATCACATCTAAAGATTCTAAAATCGTCAAAAATGTACGTAGAAATGTATTCTCTGGGTCGAATAAATGAAGTAAAGGGCGACTCTACAAAAATTTTCGGATTTCATCCAAAAATTGAAAAAAAGGCCAATTTTTTTTCAATGCGAATAACCTGAAAACTATTTTTATAGCGACACGAACCTTTTTATCCCAAAGAAATTGTTAGTTGCCATCTTTTTCCCAGAAACATCCAAAACGTGGGATGCAAACATTTTGAGAAAAAATATTTAAAATCTTTGAAATTCTCAATTTCCCCGAATATTTATCGCATAGCATGACATCCTCAACAGTGAACGCTCCAGGGTTTTCACAATACGATTTCCAATTTCCTTCACTACGATTGCCTTTTGCCGATCGAGGTGCTATCGCCGATTTGGAGTAACAAAAACAAAAAACAACACACCATCGCTTTTGGTTTCAAATAGGGCTACAATCGCCTCGATTACAATGTTCATTTAAAATTAGCTATTTAAGAAAAAAATTGAAAATTTCTGATAATAATTCTACCGATTTCGGTCTTTCAACAGACATTGGAATTTCGTTAACACTTGCTTCTTTCACTACTTTCAGCTATTCCTTACCACTTTCAAGAAAATCGATGAGTTGCGTAAAATGTTATGATGAACATTATATTTTAGTTATTTAAAGTAAAAATCGTTTTCTAAGTAGACACGGCTTACGAAAATAACAAAAGTTTTTTTTATAACTTAATTTCTAAAACCACCCCCGCTTTCGGTTTTTCACCATTCAATTGCTTTCAAAGAGGGCTATTATCGCTTCGATTACTATTGCTGTCTAAAATGAACCGTTGTAGAGAATTTTTTTTTCTGAAAACACTGTTTATTCAATAAGTAATAACTCGACTGCTCATAATTCTACCGCTTTCGGTCTTTCAACAAACATTGAATCGTAATTTCATAAACGATTTTCGAGAAAATCCATGAGGCACGTTCCAGACTCTACATCACCACGTCTTGATCTCGAACGATCGAAAAGGGGAAGGCTAAAAAGGATTGTTGAAAATTAAATGAAGTATGAATAATTTTATTTTATGATGAACGTTAGACTTCAATTATTTGAAATAAAGGTCGTTTTTCAGTTCACACGAGTTGCAAAAATGCCAAAGACTTTTAAAAATTATCTAAGAAATTTCGATTTTTGGATCATTATTTGAAAATTGTTTTGTTCCCAAATCGTGGGAGATTCTAAATTGCGTTTTTGACATTTCCAACGAGATTTTTCCTGGTTTATGACTATTTTTTGACTATTGCTTTGTTGTTTGGTCATTTCGAGAAAGATCTCCAAAATTGAATTCAAAATCTCAAAAGCCAAGGAAAAGAACTTATAACACTATCTGAAATTATGATAAAAATCAAAATCCATATAAAACATTGTAAAAAACGTAACAAATTTTAGAAAATCAACAATATGTTATTATTCTGATGTTTCGGCCTTCCTTTGAAATCTTTGGGTTTTTCTTAGTACCAAGTGGAAATTTAACAAGAAACTGACAAAATGATGCAAAATTTAAAATTATGAAAAAGGAGCTAGAACTCGCGTTAATCATCCAAAAAATGTGATAGATCTGCAAATTTTAAGATCGTTATTTAAATATTGTTTCGTTCCCAAATTATGGGGGATACTAACTTTCACTTTCGATATTTCCAACGATCTTTTCCTTGTTTTTGACTACTTTCCAAATAATTCTTTGTTCTTTTGGTCGTCGTTCAAGAAAGTTCTCCAAATTTCAATTTGAAATAAAAAACAAATGGATTCATAGGTTTTTTAAACCTCAATCCTTATTCAAATGTAAAAGAATTGTAACGCAATTTCTAAAAGCACCATCATTTTCGCTTTTTCACCACTCAATAGTTGTCAAATAGAGCTACAATTGCCTTGATTACTATTTCTGTCTAAAATGAACTGTTTCTGAGAAAAAAAATTGAAACGTTCTGAAAACACGGTTTTTTTCGATAGATAATAACTCGCCTTTGGTCTTTCAACAAACATTGGATCGTAATTTCATGAACCATTTTCGAGATTCGATGCAATTAACTTATGGGTAAGACACATATTCCCGACCTCGAACGAAACACTCGTCGACCATCTGAATACGAATTTCATTAGGTCAACCTACATCGCCGCCATGTCTTGATTTCGAACGACCGAAAAGTAGAAGGCATTTTTTTAAACCTGCATAAATTGAAAACTATTCTAGATAGCGACACGAAACTTCTTTATACCAAAGAAAACGTTTTTTTGTGAAAACATTCAAAACGTTGTATGTCCAAATTTTGAGAAAAAAGTTTTAAATCTTAGAAATTCACGAGTTCCCCGAATATTTTACGCGGAATAAGCCAACTGGACAATAAACGCGCCCGAAATTGAACTGTAGGTTTTCATTTTATTTCACTATGATGGTTTTCTGGAACAAAAACAAATCAAAACACAAAAATGTCTAAGATTTTTTAACATTTTCTAATACAACTCCACTTCTAAAATCGGCATCGCATATAAAATAGGGCTACAATCGCCACGATTACTATTCCTGCCCTAAACGAACCGTTTCTAACGCAAAAGAATTTAAAACTCTTTGGAAACATGGTTTTTTTCGATAAGTGATAACTCGGCTACTAATAATTCAACCCCTTTCTCTTTCAACAAACATATCATCGTAATTTTAGGAACAATTGTCCCCTCCCCCCCACCCCCTATCGGCCGACTACCGTATCCGTCATATTACAACTATATATTCTTAATTCCCGTACCAACTTTGGATAAATCGAAAGAGTAGCGTCACCATTGAAACTATTATTCAGAGTGACGTCATGGGATGATGCGCAAAAAAGACGTATTTACGTCGAGACAGGTCAGCAAACCATTGTTAGTGTATCATGTGCGATATATTCCTTTTGTTTCTTTACGACATCCCAAATCTTTGTCGGTTTAGATGTGAAATATTTGATGTTTATACAAATTCTTTAATCGTATTTTTAGACGTCATCTAATATCGATTAAAATTCAAGCAATAAAAGTTTGTAGGTTAATTGTTATTATGACAGTTAATTATGATTCAATGTTTAATCGATATTCGAACAACCGGTCTTTTGGATATTATAATCAACAGTAACAACATGCAACATCAAAATGAAGAGTAGAGGTTCAACCTTAAAAATTGTTTGCCCCCCGTTGACTTTCTAAGATATTCCGCCTGTCCCTTCAAAACGGTATTTGAAATGGCACAGCTAATTATACAGATATGACCATTGCTCCTTCTATTCATGTGCCCACGTACCGACCGCTCAATAATTAGATCGATCCCTTCGTTCGCAACATGAAAAGAAACCGTGGCACCGACACGAGCAGCACAAAAGACCTTCTACCCCAAAAAGTGAAATCGAAGTTCGTTTTCGGTTGACCGTTAGGAGCAACGAAGATGACATCCATCAAAATTCGGTACCATCCCGGGCACCCTTTCAGCATGCGACCAACACACGGCCCCCTCATGTCCGGCTCATGACGAGGGGCCCCTTACTAATACTTGCGCCAGGTGCAAATACGGTGTGGGAACCAAGAAGAGATGCTAGTTCCCAGGCTCCGCACAGCACCTGCCACCGGCTCTGCTTAGCACTGCGCCAGCGAGCGTCGATATGTCGAAAATTGATACGCGCGATGGCCTGTATCACGAAAAACCGAAAGTCGAACCGATCGTTAAGAAATTAATCGGTTTCGAGTCGATCGTCGATCGTGGGCCCGGTCCCGAAATTAATTACCGCGAATGCCGAATTCATTACGCGCCCGCATCCCCATCTCCCCTCTTCGAACTGGATCAACGTGTGGTACCTGTTTGGGGCACAAGTGTTCATATTCATCCTCGCCCTTCGTTTTCGTGATTACAACGCGTGAAATAGGAAACGGTCCAAGGTGAGGGGTCGTTATTTCTTTATTGTGATTATCGTACCCCTTGGTACCTGTTTAGTTAATGAGGAACGTCTCCGGACGCCTACGAGTGATTACTGATTCTGCTGTTCTCACTTTACGGGTTCTTAATTTTTTTTTCTGAAAACTCATTTGAAACATCCTAAGCACCCTGTAATTTGAAGGCGTGATGTGGGATGAGTTGATGATACGAAATTGGTTAGATGATGGAAAATTCTTCAACTTTTTGATGAGGCCCAGTTTTGCCCTTTCTCATCCATTTTGATATTCATGGAGATTGATTAGCGCCTCGATGACCATCGAATAATAAATCAAACTGCTTCGCATCTATTATATTCACCAAGATATAACAACAGCAATAGCCAAGGATTAAAGTGTCTTTGGCAAAGAACTTTATGTTTCATTCAACAGAAGAGTTGAAAATAAAGTCATATGAGGATAATTTTAATTCTCTGTGCGAAGCCATTTGCAGTTTCGCAATTTCACGTAAACGTTATATCTTCACATTCGATCATTATCAAGTTTCTTTTCGTTTTTTAAGTTACCTCAGACAAATTTCCTTGGAACATTTCCCATAAAATTTCCGTCTTCTTTGAGAAATTTGAGGAGCTCTTGCAAAAGTTCTTCATCAAATTTTTTTTCAAAATACTATAGACCTGTAACAAAATTTAAATAACGCAAACTTGTTTGAAATTAAAAATATTTGGAAACCATTTGAGCAATGATTAAAAATGTCGAAAGTTTGAACAAATCTTGTTCCAACTGACAAAAAAGATAGGAAAACATTTGAGGGGAAGTGCGAATAAATTCAAAATATTGCTGAAAAAAGTAACTAAGAAAGTATTCGAATGACATGAAACAGTTTGGACATATTCCGATACTTTGAAGATTCAAAAAAACTGGGTGAAAAAGAAAGTATTATATATGCGATCTGGAAAAAATCCTACATATAATGTCTGATAATTTGAAATGATAATTTTTTAAGGTTTTTTTTGATCGTATAACCCACTGCTTCAAAAGTGCCAGACTTTTCAGAGCGCACAAGTGCCTCTGGCATGACCCAACGACTATATACTAAACATATAGCCGGACCCACGGCTCTACGTGGTTTCCGAAGCACGATGCCATTCTCAAATTAAGTTTTATTCACCGGGATTGGAACCTGGTTTTTCTGGGTTGTTTAGGTCAGTACTAGGCTTGCTGAGCTACTAATGCCATATTTTTATTTTAGTTATCAAAATTCAATAATTCATTTAGCGTTGTTCAAGAATCATAAAGCATACTGGAAAAGTCCATTTTTTACAAATACTTTTTCTAACGATTTTTCCTCCTTTTCTTGATTTTCGGAAGGTATTCTTACATCTTCCCCAAGAATTTGAAACGCTTCTTGAGATAAATTTTCGTGAGCTTTTCCGAAGGAATTTTTGTTGCATTCGCTTGTCTCTGGAGTCTCTTAAGATTGTCCGAAAAATTTTCGAATCCGTTTTGAGAATTTCAAAAAATGTTCACTATCTCTAATATAATGTGAAAAAACTCAAAACTTTTCAATCATATTTTTGCGAAATTTTGCGATATGCTTCGTCGGATATTTCATGTCAATTTTTGAAAGCTTTCCCCCAGAAATTTCAGGACTTTTACGTCAAATTTTTGTTGCATCTTTCGATGGTTATGAAATTATTCGAAATGATTTGTGGGATATTCGTAAAATTTTCCTTTCGGTTTCATAGAATTTGAAGAGGTCTTTACCATTAGTTCGAATTGGAGAAGGTTTCCATCGTATTTTCATGAAATTTCGCGGTGCGTTTTATGAGATTTCGCAAGATTTTTCGGACAGTGTCGTACGAGTTATAATGTAACGAACATCAATTTTTAGGCATTCGCGACTGCGAATGCGGATGCGAATATCTGCCGTTAATATTTGCGAATGCGATTGCCAATGGTGCCATTTGTCTATGACTTTATTTTGACAGCTTACTCGACGTGCCATTGTCATTTGTTTTTCCGAACATTATCGAGCCGATCCGATCAAGGCCGATTGATGTTTACTTTACGGAAGATCGTTCACAGAAACAGAAATACGAAAAATTTGAGGTTAGAGTGACTTTAATTATTTTTTAAGATGAGTAAATCAGTTTCGAGTGAAATATGGACTTATTTTACGCTATGCGATGCTAAATGAGCTAGATGCAAGATCTGTAACAATGGATATTCTCGAAAAGGAAATCATTTGAAGTCAATATATATAATATATGTAACGAGGATGTTTCTTGGCAACAAGCCAAGAGTTTCCGGTGTTACGAAAGACGAGCATCCTTCGTCCTTAACATTTGTGAAGCTAATCCAAGTGAGTTTCTTTTAACATCTTTCGTGTTTGCATTTAGTATTATAATATATGTATATACAATATATAAAAGATATTATGAGAATTTAGTAAGTATTTACTTGCTTAATTTACCTTTTTGGCATTGGCATCAGATTTATTTTTTCGGATATACATATTCGCAAAGTAATTGCATAATTTTTGCGAATGCGAATACGAATACGATTGTCACAAAATATGCGACTATTTGCGAATTCGAATGCGAATGGGAGTATTCGTTACATCATTAGTACGTGTTTATCAAAAAAATATTAGAAGTTTTGTACGACGTTTTCTTAAATTTTAGTTGGCTATCAAGTGATTTGTACATCTTTTTCACAGATTAAGGGGCTGTTTTGATTTTTGGGAAGTTGTTCAACAGAAATTTCATAAATTTTTTTGAGCTCTTTGCATCATTTTATGGAGAATGGTCTGAGGGGTTTCTAAAAAATTTCGTTTCGATTATGTAGACGAATTCCCAATTTATGTCCAAGATGTTTTGGACGGTTTTTTGAACAAATTTCGTATGCTTTTTTCAAAATTATCGGAAGAATTTCACCATTCATAGTTTACTGTGGGATTTCCAGCAACATTTGGTTGAATTTGCTTTGTCAGATTTTTCTTGCGATTTTTTAAAACGTTTTGGTTAGATTTTCCCAATTGAAACCGCTTATTAAGGTGAATTATCGGAACGTTTTCGCGAAATTTTCCAGAAGAATTTTCATAGATATCCTTGATACGTAAGTACTTGATCTAAGTAATTTCGCAAATATCAATTGAAAAACACTTTATACAAAAATTATCGAAAATACTGAAATTTTGACGAGGTCCTCAAGAAATTTTAAATTTTTTTTACATATATTCTAAACTTCTGAAACAGAAAAAAAAATCTTCTTTGACAACTTTAAAAAAAAGATGAAATTAGATGAAGCTTTAGAAATTCTATAAATATTCGAGCAATTTCAAATATAAATTATAATTGTATAAATTATTAATAATAACTTTTTACTGTACTTCTATGATTATGAATTATCGAAAAGTTGACGGGATTGAAAACTCCTCTTCAAAACTTGAAAATGGGCAAGATATATACGCAAAACTCAATATTTCTATGATAATTTAAATTTTCAAGGAATATGTCATGACATATTACACATTTCGCCATATTTTAAACGTTTCATTTGATTTTTTTGAAACAATGAGACTATCGAAAAGACTGAAAATTTTTGTTTTTGCTTATCAAAAATATTTTAGAAAATTTCCTTAAAATATCACAAGAGAACTTTCAAAATTTTCTCAGCGTATATTCGAAGTTCTTCGAAGATCTGAAATATTAATAAACGAGTCTTCTGAAGATTTCGTTGTGGTTTTGCATGATTGAATAAAAAAACAGATAACGTCTTCGTATTCTACAGAATATTTGAATTCGATTCAAAATTTAGAATAGATAGTCTATAACTTTCATTTGGTAGAAGGCAGTAGGAAAATTTGGTGTTTCTGCGTATTTGTGGTACTTAGACGTACTTTATCCTTGATTCTTGGAATCGATTGTGCAAACTTGCTAAATCATTTTGAAATCCCCTATTGTTATATGCTTGTAACTATGAATTTCATCATTATTTTGTTTATGACGGCATGTTTACTGCTCCATTACTATTTCGTTATCAATGTGTTTGTCATTTTAGTTATCGGTCGTTAGTTTAGCTACACGTGTCGTTCCTTGGATCGTTGTAATTATTGAAAAGACTGTAGTGAAAGTAGGCAAATCAATATGTCAACCACTTGAAAAACACGATGACGTTCATTCTTTTCAATTATGAAAAACGAACAAAAAATTACAAAGGGGTAAATCTTACAGTTTCTTGCTTTTTTGATTTTTTAAAACGGGCAATTTGACCCAAAATCAGATTTATACATAAAAAAAAACGAAAAATAACAAAATAAACAAAATTTATTAATCCAACAAGAGGGGGCTGCCATTAAGCACGTGAGGGAAGAGGTGGGGGGTTAAAAAATTCTGATTAAAATATCATGTGATTATCGGACGGCCCCGTAGCATTGGTTTGGAAATTGAAAAGACTTTTATGCGCCATCTTGAATGTTCATAGTTGATAAATAACAATATAACTAGTAGACATCGCTCACTTTATCAAAATCTGTTTACCTTGGTACCAATTTATATATACTGATCGAGGCGTCCGTACCACGAGAGCAGGAATTATTAAAACTTACATTAAATTTCAAAATATTACATGTTCCTGACTGGATTTCCTTAAATTCGCCATAAAAAGAATTCCGTTCCCCAAGTACCTAATTTAGAAACCAATCCTTTGTCGGAGACCTGACAAACGAATTCCAGAAAAGTCGGTTACGACCACGGCGAGTCATCAAAATAGCCAAAAATGGCGCGACAAAACCGGCCCTAAAACTCAACACAAAGAAAGACATCCAGACGTATTATCCCATTCTCATTACGCCTCCACACAGAGAAGAGTCGTTCGGTTTTACTCGAACGCTGCACCGACAACAACGGTGGCGGCGACGGCTCGGCGGCGGTACTTTCAAAACCCGCGAGCACGTTCGTAACAACACGCCCAAAAATCCGTTGATCGCGTGTGCAGCGCGCGCTAAAAACGACCATGCGCCGATCGCCGCCTCCGATGCCGGTATATAACGCAACTTTGGCGTAAGCTCGGCACACTCCGACTCCCGGTTTCTGGCAGTGCGTAGGCAGTACCGCGAGTAGTCGTATACAACAACGTTGCCGCTATGTGCATCACGAAAGAATCGATCAGACGCAGCCCGAAGTCGCCGTACCGAAGGCACTTGACCGAGGTAATTACTTCGCTTATTATCGGTACCATCGATACTAATTTCGTACTTTCATCTACTTACAGAAGGGTCTTAAGCTAAGATTATCCCGCAAGGTCGTCCGAAGTGCCAGAATCGACTTAAATCAACACTGGTCGAAGTTCGAGGAACTGTCAACCATGAAAATACCTTTAGTGGAGTTACAACCACCACTCGTTATTGAAACCGACGACAAACCAATCAATAGCTTAAAAGTATTAGGTAAATAAAGTAGATTAGTATACCAGCTAACTAGATAATTAGTTATCACCAAGAATATGTAATGGATATCAATCGGTGTACATACTTTGGTTTTTTAGTTAGTACCTATAGTTATAACGTGTGTAAGCTTTCTCGTGCAATACCTTTCTTAGTTTTAAATATATTCTCGCAATATTTTTATCTGTGATAAACTCGCGTGTGATCCAATGTTTCAACAATTCTTCGTTCAGCTTTAATTAGATTTTAGATCAATCAGAGAGTTTTATATGAAATTCGCTTTCAGTGTAAATAATTCTAAACACATCTAATTTTGCTCAAGCTTTAAATTGAAACTGAAACGCAAAGCTTAAATTTTCTTCGATATCGTATTATCTGTGATGTTTTTTTTTAAACGAAAAATGATCGAAATTTCATTTGGGAAATTTCGTATAGGCCGAAAGTGTCAATTTTTTGTACATAGAACTGCATGCTTTAATTTTTTTTTATACTTTTAGTTTTGTGCACTGTTTTCGTTTAGGTTTTATAATAATCTGTGGCGTGTATATATCTGTGATATCAGCTTACGCATATGATTTCTGACTGTATCATAAATTTAATTGAATTTTTTTTCGATGTAAGTTTGCCTAGCTAATTGTATAATTAGGTTGTCTCCTACATGGTCTTTCTTTTTCGATGTTTTTTTGTCTAGAAACTAGTTTTAAGGTTTTTTTTTGTACTGAATAATTTTTTGATTTGAATAAATTTGGTTATATTCTTATCCTGTGTTTGTTATCAGAAACTTTTTTGAGACGGTAAATAATTATTTATTCTCATGAATAACAACAGAATCTAAACAAAAGTTAAAATTATAAAATTGAAACTGATGGAAAGTACTACTTTCCATTACATCAAGGTTGTAATATTTTTTCAACCCAAGTCAGTATAACTGAAGAAAACGAATAGGTACACAAAATATTAAATATAAAACATTATTACACAGTTTTCATTTTCAAATAGATTGCGGCTCCAGATATTCATTGATATGAAAGATACAACTTGGAAAAACATTTTGAATTTCGATCAAAAACCCATAAAATCTCAAGTACTCTCATTGGCATTTACTTTACACTCAAGTTTTAATAAAATTGATTTTTCACTCAATTAATAGGCACTAGAAAAGTCGAATGAATAAAAATATCAAATCAATAAAAATTCCTAATTGCTGCGAACTGGGGATTTTCCAAAAATAATTTGCTATAAAAACCGAAGAAACTTACGGTAACAAATTCTGAAGAGATGAATATTTTAATGAAATATTGAGACAATTCGTAAATACATATTTGGAAACAAACATTTTGCGAGAGTTTTAATTGAAATTTATTTTGATATTAAATGAATTTATAACATTTATAAAAGATTTTGTGCATACACATTTTTACTTCTGACAAGCGGTTTTTATAACTATTAAAGTGTAACTTGTCTTATCATTTATTGACAAAATTATTGTTTCCGCATATTAACAGTTTTAAAAGTTAATAAACTGTTGAAGCTCATATATTTTTAAAGCAACTGTGATCGTAATCCTAAAAACTAATAATTTCTATCAAAAATTTTCTCATAACTTCCCCGCATCTTCAGACTTTCATCTTCATATTTGCTAAATAATGGCAATCTATTCTACAAATATATTAAAAACTGAGTTTGTGACGGTTTGATAGTTTAAAAGTTTGCAAGATTTACAATTGGAAATTTCAATATTTATGGTGGAATATTTATGAAAATAAACGGCAAAATGTGTCTAGCAATCCTATTCATAGTGATTTCCTAGATTTTTTTCAATATTTGTGGAAGATAAAAATAATCATTAGTTCAGATTCAATTTTTTTAAATCACGGAATGTTGAATGTTTCGTAGTTTAGATCCAAAAAAACTTTTTGGGCTTGAAAATGTAGAACATTAAATACTTAGAGGATTGATAAGTTTGAAAGAACGAACGTTTATTAATTTGAAAGATGTTTAAATTTGTTTGAAATTTACTAAGTTTGAGAGTTTAGAACTGAAATTTTGAAGTTTTGTAGTGCAGTCGAAAGTTTAAATTTCTTTAATTTTTAAGTTTGAAATTTTAACATTAAAACTTTGAAATTTTGAAGTTGACAGTTTAACACAATAATTTGAAATTTTGAAGTTACACTTCAAAAGTTTTTACTATGTAAATGGTTTAGAGGTTCAAAATTGCAAAATTTCAAAGTTGTGAAGCACATTTAAAAGTACAAACATTCAAAATTTTAAAATAAATTATAAATATTTAAAGTGATAGGCAGAAGTTAAAAGTTTCCTAAGGTCTATTAATTTGAAAGTTTTAAGGTACTCTGAGGTTGATGTTTTCACGCTGAGAAAATGTTGATGGTTTCAAAATTGGGTAGTTCGAAATTTAAATCTTGGAAGGTAGAATGAATTTGAATGTTTAAAGTCAATTTTCAGGATTCTAAATCAATAAAAAAACGCAAATATTAAAATTTGAAAATATTTATTTAATCTGTTAAAACCAAAGTTGGTCAAATAATGAAATTTTTGAACGTTTAAAGTTGGATTATTTGAAATTTCGAAAATTTGTCATTTCCAACTTTCATATAGTAAATGTGAACTTTCAATACAATTTGAAAGCTTTCAAGAAGACAAACAAAAAAACGAACATGTTATATCATTTATTGAAAATTTCGTCATTTGAATGAACGTCAAAACGTTTTTGACATGAAAAAATGTAACGTTCTAAACCAAAACCTCCAAACGTAAAACTTTCAAATTATCGAAGTTTTTCGGACTTGAAGCAATTCCTCATACTAAGCATAAAGGTGGATTTCAAGAAATTTCTTGACTATTTTCCGAAAGTTGAAAATGCACATAAACTTTTGATTTTAAAATTATATGGCAGTCATTTTGTCGCGGATTCTTCAAGAATTTGGGAATTACTATTTAGTTGGGAAAAATAACATAAAGGTTGCTGGTTGACGTTTCGAATTAGGGGTAGTGGCGAAAAACGCCAGAAAAAAAACGGAAATAATGAAGTATTCGACATGTAAAGAAGTTAGTCGAATGTAAAACAACAAAGATTTAAAGAAATTCTACAAATTAATTTTTTTTGTTCAAACAGCGGGGAAGAAAAAAAATAAGAAAAGGAACTTGATATATCATTTATTGAAAATTTCGTCATTTGAATGAAATTTTCCAGAATACCTCAAATATTTTAAATATTTTCAAAGGTTACAAATTCACAAAAAATGGACGTTTTAAGGAAGCTTCGAGAGATTTTGAATATCTGAAGCTGCCAATTGGTGAGAAATGTGAAAAACGAAGTTAAAATTGAAAATGATAAAATTTTCCACGGATACAAAAGGTAATCGGAAGTGAAATAAATAAAGTACAAAAATAAAGAAATATTTTTTGAATACATTTTTCCTATCTTATAGACGAAAGATTTTTGAGATTATTGATCTTTTTACATCTTTTTTTCTTGATTAAGTGATACCCCATACCTTAAGCATTTTTAAAACTGGAAAGATGATTAAACTTTGAATTTTTCAAAAAAACTAATAATTTCGGTTTCTCATAACTTGGGCGACATCATTCAAGTTTCGCAGTAATTTGGTGAATAACGGCAATCTAGGGAACTAAAAACTTATGGAACGTAAGACGTTTGGAACGTAGAAAAAATTTGAAATTGTTGACAATATAAGATTCGTTCCTTGATTGCCCTTTTGAAGTTCTTGCTGTCTTGCTGTGTTTCACATGGCACAAAACCTTCCACCTAATTATGCGGTATTCATTGTATGTAGAGCGTTAGTAAAACGGCTTTACGAAGTTTGAACAACAGATCGCCACCCAGGAGTTTCCTGCCACCAATTCGCAACGCATCCGCACCTAAACAAAGTCCTCAAACCGTTCCATGTTTACAGATGTCTACGTTTGTGACCAATTACTTCCATTTGTTGTCTTTTTCGAATCAGCAAAACTTAGCAGGACGTCGACTTTTTCGAAAGGACCTTTTATATCCATAGGACGAGAAAGTAAAATATTTATTTCTCCATCACGTTACCTTTGTTAAGAAAGGCAATAATAAGTCGGTCGTTAGAATGCTCACCCATGTTGAATGTTTCATTCGAAATTGGCACATCCTGACCGTCGGGATAAAAATCGAACACGTGACGTAACAAAGAAGCTTTAAATGGTTAACCAGAACTTCGAGGCTATTATGTTGTTCGAACGTATACAAACTTAGAAATCACGAGCTATTGTTGTTTGTTCAGGGATTAAGCGGACTAACTTGGTGTGTGACCGAAAAATCGATAATTTCGCGAAAGAAAAATTATCTTTACTCATCATCAACAATAATCAATCAAAAATATCTGTTTTTATTTCATTTAAAATTCCTAATTACAAGCTTCAGTTTTTTAATCAACTTTGTAATCAGCCATAAGCGACATTTTTTGAGGACTTCGAGAAACATACCAATTGAAATTTAGAAAAATAATCAAACCACAACATCAAATAATATGAGTTGTGTAACGTTTCATCTTTAGTAAAAAAATAACTTCTGATTCTAGATAAGTTAATATCGGAACCAAATATTTCCCACGCTGTAATTACATTAATTAAAAAAAAAAAACATTTCGAATGAGTAATGAACACGTGCTTATTGAGTGTACGTATATTGTGGAAACATGTGTTTGAATACAATGAACCATTCATATTTATTTATACACTGAATCGACGTTCATATTTTACGAGTCATGGACTTTATGGGATTTGTGTTCCCGATTTTATCACATTTTTATTACGTGTTTAAATTCGTATGGGAATTCGAATTATTTCATTAATGAGGCTTATCATCTTTTAAATCTATCAATTGGGACTAACCACGGATTTTGGAATATGGTTGAACATTTTTTCTACTCTGTAAAACAGAATATAACTTCGTTTGTTAAACATCAAGTTTTTATCAGTTTTCACTTATAATTGCACAACATGTTTCTATTTTTCCGATAAAATTTGTGTTATTTCGTGAAAATATGTTTCTGGTGTAGGAAAAAATGAAGCAAAATTCTTACAAAAATTGGAAATCTCTGACTAGAAATCATGACAATTTCATATTAGTCTGTCAGTCTAATTTAAAATTAGTTGTTGGTTTAGTTTCAGAATTTCAGAAAAAAAATTGTTTTCTTTTCGAAGTCCTTTCAACTAAATTTTCAATTTTTTCCGCAGTTTCTGTGAAAATTTTTCACTTATGTTTTCGATGTTTTTTTTCACCCGAATTCCATTCAAAAAACATTCAAAAATAACATCAAATTTCGGTAGAAGAAATCCCAACAAGTATACGGCGTTAATTTGAAAAATTTTTTTTCTTTGTTTAATCTTCTTCATTTTTCGCAAATCAATAAAATCTCTGCAAAATGCAATATTTATATCGATTTTTGACGTGACAACGTCTTATAAATCGATGAGACCTGCTGCGCGCACGGAAAAACATCACTCATATCGTAACGTTCCTTAAGGTGGGTAGTTAGTTGAGCACTAATACGCATGAGGCGCGTCTAAAATGCGAATTTCTCGGTCAGCATCTTGTCGCAAGCGCGTATATATTTTTATTATCTCGTACAAAAAAATATTTCCCCTGAAAGCGTTGTCCCTGATTTCATCAAACACCCCAAATTCATCAGAAGACCAAAGACAGATGTCTTGAAAAATTACAAATATTTTTGTAATTTCCAAATAATGAATGAGAACTTTGACGAGCGCAATGACTTCTTCAAAATTCCCATAGAATGGATGAAAAATAATTATGGTATTGTCGAAATCACCGCAAAATTCAATTTGAATCTTTTATTATTTGTAGAAATTTTCATTTTTTTATTGGAAATTTTTGTCACATGTCACAATTTTTTTGGGATTCATTTTCATTTTCTTTCATATTTCGTTAGAACCGATAAAAATCCTCGAGTTTCTTTGAAAAATTGGTAAATTTTTGTTCTGGTTGACTTAAGTAAATCAAAAACTTTGAAAATCTTTTGCAACTATTCTGAAATTCTAAAAAGAATACCGCAAAATTTCCGTGGAACTTTGTTGTTTGTAAATTTTACGAGCGATAATTTTACGTGATCACGTTATATGAAAACATTAATAAAAATTTTTTATTCTTTTTTGGTGTACATATTTGATTAATAGAGAGATTCAGCAATTCAATTTATATTAGACAGACAAAACAAAAATTGAAAGAGAGAATAAATGGTCATAAATACTCTAAAGTACAACAGCATTACATAAACACGAACAAACTTTAAAACATACATCTGATTTTAATACAGTGAAAATTTTAGATTACGAAAAAAACAGAAAAGCAAGAGAATTTCTTGAAATGATTTATATCAAAAGAAACTCTGACGCAATTAATGACAGATCAGATATTCGAAATTTGAATCAAATATACTCGACGTTATTCTGAACAAACAATTCATATCAAGTCTCCATCTTTTTGTTTTCGTTTGTCAGGTTATTGTTACTAAGAAAACTTGTTATAACAATGTTTGTCAAATATTTAAATTGTCATATCTTGAAAAAGGGTTCAACCCAAAACGTCTATAATATATTGTTTGAATTGCTGAATCTTCTATTAACCCTTTATAATCTAATACATCAAAAAAGAATAAAAATATATACAAAAAGGGGAAATACATCAACAAAGAGTTTAATAAAAAATTGCATATTATTATAAATTGAATCAAATTATAATTCAATTACCAATTTACTCACGTTTCCTGTTTTTCATTGAATATGTACTGAATAATATGAAATGAGCTTTTTTCCCATTGTTTATGATTCATGATAATATTTTAATCAAAATCGAAATATAACGGGAGCCGTAGAGTGTTCGCAGAAAAAGTCAATTCACGAAAAATATTTGTAGAATGCATTATGTAGATATCTATACAAAATAGCGCTACAAATTTTCTCCTAAAATTTATCATTTTTCGTAAAATTTGCTTCGATGCATATCGACCTTGAATACATTAACCGTAGCGACAGAGTGGGAGTGAGATAGATGCGCCACAAAAACTAAACGTTTTTCGGACGATCGTGCCTTATCGCTTGTTTCTTACTATCGCTCGATTATTGTTATTTAGTTGAGCACAACTGGCATGCGGCAAGTCGCACACCGTGAGCGAAATTCGCTTTCTCGACTCGCGTCGTGTCTAGTATTGGTGCTCAACTGAACCCACCGTTACCCCAACGTTACGGTATGAGTCATGCTTATCCATGCGTGCGGACGGTCTTATCGACTCATCGGCAGACGTTCTCACGTCAAAAAAATTTACTTTCACAGAGTATTCTACTAGGTAGATGTTGTCCTTATATTTGCCAGATGAGTAACAATATAATATTATTTAAATTTGAGTACAATTTTAAGCATACTGAATATTTTGAATAGAGGATTCAGGATCGAATATTTCATTTAGCATTAACTGTTGACAGTATTTTTGTTTCTGCAATTTCAGAAATTTTGGCCCCATTTTGGTGACATTTGAAGTCACCGACATGGTGTAATGACAAATATTGTGACGAAATGTGAAATTTTTGTTTTAAAAAATATATTTCGTTACCCCACCGGGCCAATTATCATTGTTGTCACGATCTAAACAAAAAAAGAGAAGCGATTTGGTGAAAACTAATTAATAAGGTTCAAATTAATGAGAAATTAAAAAAAATATCGTTTATAAAAACAGAGTCGCCCGTGAAATTCATTGGCGACGAATACCATAATACCAATTCGTTTCGATATTCGATAGTCGCCGCGTTTAGCAATTAGGTACCAAACGGGACACCCCGTCGGTACCACCCCGTACGTCCCCCGCCAACCCATAGGACCGAATAACTCGAGAACAAATGCACCGGTTCAGCCAAATAAAGGCCACATGTATTTACTAATATTTACCAAATGGCTTGCGTCAAGTGTTGTTTGCCGATCCCGAAAAGAACGTCTACGGGGGTTGGGTGGTGAGGCGCGCTGCAATTTTTCCATGGTACGGGGATAATTACTTCGGAATTCGTCCTTTTCAAGTGTACCCTTATACGAAACGTATCAGGTTACTTTTCGACGGGCATTGGCGTACAAAAGCAAACTCGAGGGTGGCTCTTCAATATTAGATTTCCGCCCGATGGGATTACGCTTTTATTTATCGTTCTATTATAGTACCACCGTTCTTTAATTTATCAATCGGTTCTGTTATTTATCTCCAAAAAATAGAATCGCAATCTCCACCAATGATTTTGACAGTTAATTCTTTTATGGAAAAATCTCGGGTTACAAAGTTAAAACACGTGTTGCAGTAATAACACGTGTCAAGAAACGAAATAACGACCGTCGAAATTCCAAAACAGAACAAAGTTTGTCTGTTCGTCCGTTCCATGTGTGTGTGGATGCCGAACCAACCACCGGAACGACTCGAAAATTCGATAAAACAGACCGAGAAATAAATGGGCCGGAGAGAAATTAACGCTCCATCTTGACGTGACGGGCGCGGTCCGAACGTCAATTAGGGATGTGAGGGGGCCCAATTTCGTGGACGTTGCGAAACATCCCAAGTTATTCGATACTTTGAGGAAACGATTCTTTTTTATTTTTGACGTTGCGTCGTGAAACATGAGAGAATGACATTTGGCACACAGTTCGGGATGTTGGATGGATCACGACGAACAAAATATATCTTCTTAAATATTTGCGGCAGATTAAGGCTGACCGCATACACACGGTTTTTGCATTCGGATTCCGAACGCAATGACAAGTAATTCTTCGTCATCCATCCCGATACGTGTTTTTACAAAGTTCCGCTGTACACTACTGACATGGTTTAGGCCTATATTCTGAATATAGGCCTCAACCATGTCATTGGCGTCAGCGGAACTTTGTAAACACACGTATCGGGATGAATGACCAAGAATTACTTGGCGCATTCCCAGTCGATTCCAATGACAAGTAATTCTTCGTCATCCATCCCGATACTTGTGTTTACTGACATGTTTGAGGCCTATATTCTGAATATAGGCCTCAACCATGCACGCAATGCTGAGTAATTCTACGTGATCCATCCCGATACGTGTGTTTACTGACATTGTTTACACCTATATTCAGAATATAGGCCTCAAGCATGTCAGTAGCATACAGCGGAAATTTGTAAACACAAATATCGGGATTAATGACGGAGAATTACTTGTCGCATTCGCATTCGGTTCCAACGACAAGTACTTCTTCGTCATCCTTCCCGACACGTTTTTTTACAAAGTTCCGCTGTACCCTACAGACATGGTTTAGGCCTATATTCTGAATATAGGCCTCAACCATATCAGTAGCGTCAGCGGAACTTTGTAAACACACGTATCGGGATGAATGACCAAGAATTACTTGTCGCATTCCCATTCGATTCCAATAACAAGTAATTCTTCGTCATCCATCCCGATACGTGTCTTTACTGACATGTTCGAGGCCTATATTCGGAATATAGGCCTCAACCATGCACGCAATGCTAAGTAATTCTTCATGATCCATCCCGATACGTGTGTTTACTGACATTGTTTAGAGTTTAGACCTATATTCAGAATATAGGCCTCAAGCATGTCAGTAGCATACAGCGGAAATTCGTAAACACAGATATCGCGATTAATGACGGAGAATTACTTGTCGCATTCGCATTCGGTTCCAATGACAAGTACTTCTTCGTCATCCTTCCCGACACGTTTTTTTACAAAGTTCCGCTGTACCCTACTGACATGGTTTAGGCCTATATTCTGAATATAGGCCTCAACCATCTCAGTAGAGTCAGCGGAACTTTGTAAACACACGTATCGGGATGAATGACCTAGAATTACTTGTTGCATTCGCATTCGGTTCCAATGACGAATAATTCTTCGTCATCCATGTCGACACGTGTTTTTACAAAGTTCCGTTGTACACTACTGACATAGTTTAGGCCTATATTCTGAATATAGGCCTCAACCATGTCAGTAGCATCAGCGGAACTTTGTAAACACACGTATCTGGATGAATGACCATGAATTACTTGTCGCATTCGCATTCGGTTCCAATGACAAGTAATTCTTCGTCAACCATCCCGATACTTGTGTTTACTGACATGTTTGAGGCCTATATTCAGATTATAGGCCTCAACCATGTCGGTAGCATACAGCGGAACTTTGTAAACACACATTCGCATTCGGTTTCCGAACGCAATGACAAGTAATTCTTTGTCATCCATCCCGATATGTGTGTTAACTGACATAGTTTAGGCCTATATTCAGAATATATTTTATATTGAGTCAGGAAATCTTGGGTTATCAGTCTGGTTAAATACAAATTAGAAGACTCTTCGTTCTATTCCTCGAGCTTTCGGAATTAGTTTATTCACTCCTCAGGAGAAGCTACAATTGTGGTAGGAAAAGAAATCGCTTATTCAATGAAAGAATACTTACAAAATTGAGATTAATACAATTTTAGATGTTATGTGTAACAATTATCGTTAGAACGTTTTTTATATCGATACAATAAAAAATTTGACTTTAGAATCGATGTTGTCAAATATTCTGAATTTTGTAGTTCAATAATTTGTATTTAACCAGACTGATAACCCAAGATTTCCTTACTCATTAGTCATTTGGTACAGTTAACGAAAAGGTATTTATATTTAATATATTTTATATATGGGTGATTCTTTTTCAAATCAAACAGACGCTCGCAATTTTTCTTGGAAATGCTTACGGAGATGCACCTTGGTGGAAATGACAGCTCAAACCTTCAGCTTCCTCATACTGTATGCTGTTTTTTTTTCAATATGAAGATTGAGGCTGCCCTTACCGAAAATAATGCTCACTCCCATCGAAAAAGATCAATTATCCTCAATTTAAGTGACTTATCCCTGAGGTTGTCATCTTTGGGATTAAATATTCGTATTCTACATGAAAAAACGAAGAAATTCTCTCAGTACAACTTTTTTCAAAAACCTCTCATTCCGTGCGGAAATTGAGCGAGAAAAATTTCCGAATTTTTAACCTTTAAGGGGCTGAAACTCCTTTCTGGTTGAAAAAAAACAGCATACAGCATGAGGAAGCTGAAGGTTTGAGCTGTCATTTCCACGAAGGTGCATCTCCGTAAGCATTTTCAAAAAAAAATTGTGAGCGTCTGTTTGATTTGAAAAAGAATCACCCATATATATCTTATATACATATGTATTGAGAAAATAAAGTCATTATTACTAAGTTTTATGAAAAATTTTTCGATTAATCGTGAATACTTGTTACATATCGTTTATAAGTTTTGATTTCAAAGAAAAAGAAGACAGGATGATCTTGTCTCAAACTCGGTAAAGAAGTTTAAAAGAAACTATTTACCTAAATTATGAGTCTATTGAAAAAAAGTTCGGACAGGATTTCCGCTTTTTAGAAGGAAAAAACCTAATGAGGTATAAAATCAATAACTGCGCGTTATGAACCGTATTCTCCAAAATCCTCAAATTACAAATCCAAACAAAATAGGAAACGCGCTCGGCACGCCGCGCCATTCGCAATTGAAATCGTTACCGTTTGTGTATAGTGAGTCATCGGTGCATGCTGCGGCTCTTTCAAATCCGCCCAACAAAAGTGAAATAAGAATGGGGAATTTTTCAAGACATTTCAGAACATACACGTACCCACTAAATGTGTTATATTATATTATGATAAAGAAATAATTTCTTTACGCTGAAATGGTTCGCAACGAAGGCTTCGAAATAAAGTACCCGAAAAGATCTGTATCTAAGAAACGCAACAAAAGATCGCCCGAGCCAAATCTATTCAGAGATTGGTTCAATTCAGTACCATGTTTGGTTAGCTGTCGTTCCTTTCACAATGCCTTGCACCCTTACCATTTCTATCGATTTTCGAGATCGGATGAATGCTGATAAGAAATATAGTTTCTGACCAGGAACGTACTCCCCGAGTGGATGGTACTTCGGCGTACCGCTGCTAACCCCTCGCCAGGTGAGTACTATCCTGCTTACCTTTTTGACAATGAATCGCGTAGATTTCTTGAATACCGATAAGATGCATTCTTCGGAGATCTGCCATCAAGATCCCGAGCGCGCCTACAACGATATTTCAAGATTTCGAGACGCGATAACGATCACCATCAGCAGATGCGAGACGGATAGAACCGGAAGATCGTAGATAAGGTACTCGGGGCCGCACTTCTTTTATGTCGGGAAGATTTTCTGGGCCCGATAAGTTTTGTTTTTGATTCGCCATCGGGGGCCGTAACGTCGATTATCTGAAGAGATTGCGTTTATCTTAATTCGTTGTAAAGTTGGTTAATTTGCCGGCGACCACGGTAGCATGGCGGGACGAAGATGTGTTATGATCGTGCAGATAACGTCGAAGGATGGGGAAAGGCAATAAGGCAATTAGATCATCGGCGGAACCCTTTTCAAATCGACCTAATTGCGTTGTGACGAATTCATTGAATCGCACAAGGCATTTTTATTTGGATGATTTCGTTGCAATAAAAATTACAAACAAAACAAAACAGTTATATATAATATGTAATAGACTAAAGATGAAGAGTTCATCCCGATTTTCTTGCCATTTCAATGTACTAACGCAACTGAAACTGGAAACATTCAAAAATGGTCTCAGTGGCTAATATGATGAGGGGGCTCCGAAAAATATATCCAAAAGACAAATAATTCAACACTTGTCGTGGGAAAACACGGGTAGTCAAAATAATTCGTTCATAGAAAGAAAAATAATATGCAACCTATACTATATAAAACATGGTTGAAAATAAGTATTTGGTTATCATAAGTTCATTCAGCAAACCTTTTTTTTTGAAACCTGAGTCGAACCTAGGCACAATATCTACTTTTCTGTTTTTAATTATTTCCTCTTTTTAAAAAAAATGTGTTCACACAGCCTTATACCTTAACGTAGGAATGTTAATATTATAGTGTATGGTTTTTAAAAATTAGAAAGGATCTAAGAGCCATTATTGAAAAAGAAAATAACAATTTGGTCAAAAAATGGACATCAAAAAATTTCATTTCTGACAATTTATACAAACAATTAATTATATATAACAGCATACCTCCAAGAATATACGGCCTTCCCAAAATTCATAAAGAAAACATGCCTTTTCGTCCTATAGTTTCTTATAACCAATCTCCTCTGTACAATATTTCGAAACACCTTGGAAAAATTATCTCAACTATAACAAACAAAAACAAGTTTTATATAGAAAATTCTCAACAACTAAAAAAAGAATTAAACGAAATTTTGATCCCAGAAACTCATAAATTATTTTCCCTAGACGTAATTTCGCTTTATACAAATATTTCAAAGAAACTCGTAGCTGATATTATAAAAGACAAATGGACGCAACTTCAAAATTTTACAATGATACTAAAAAAAGACTTCATCGAATCCTTACTTTATTCACTTAACACTAATTACTTTCAATATCAAGACCAATTTTACCAACAAATCGACGGAGTTGCAATGGGTAGTCCGATTTCGAGTGAAATAGCTCAAGTCGTTATAGAACATCTCGAAGAAAAACTTTTAAGTGAAGTTAATTTCACAATAACACTATACAAGAGATTCGTTGACTTTGTTAATAGCTGACCCAAAAGAAATAAATAAAATTGTAAATAGTTTTAATAATTATAATTCCAAATTACAATTCACTTTAGAAGAAGAAAAAGATAACTAAATTAATTTTATGGACATAACATTAATTCGACAAAATAACAAACTTGAGACAAAATGGTTCAGAAAAAATACATCAACAGACAGACTTATAAATTTTCATTCTTCACATCATCAGTCACAAAAAATAAGCATAGCAAAAAATTTAGTAGACAGAGCAATAGCGCTTACATCTCCCAAATTCCGTACAGAAATTCCTAATAAAGTAAAAATAATATTTACCGAAAACGATTACCCTAATCATATAATAAATAAAATTATCAAAGAACGAACTCATAAATATTACAATCAAACATCAACTAATTTTCCTGTCACACAAAAGAAATATATTTCAATTCCTTACATTCCCGTACTAGAAAAAAAAATTTCAAAAATAATGAAACCATACAATATTCAAATTGCATACCATCCTCAAAATCAGATAAAACAAATTTATACAAAACTCAGAAGCAAAATTCTTAAAGAAAAACGATCACATGTAGTATACAAAATTCCTTGTATGAACTGTAACAAATTATACATCGGACAAACTTCCCAACGACTTACAGACAGAATGAAAGCCCATAAATATTCGAAAACAGCCAATACCGCACTAAACAAGCATAAAAAATCAAACAACCATGAATTTGATTACAACAACGTCAGTATATTAGCAACAGAAAAAAACGTTAAATCTAGAGAAATTCTTGAAATGATACATATAAAAGAAAACGAGAAAGATGTTGTAAATGATAAAACTGACATAAAGGGACTAAGTACAATATATCCTTTTGTACTATTACGATACGTTCCACATAATTCCGAACATTTGAACGAATATTAAACGTCATTGAACTTTCTGGTAAGATATTTTCAATATCAAATTCGTTTTCCATTTTCATATGTGAATTGTTTTATTTTAGATAGTTGACAAAGATAGAACCGCTATCGAAACGTCCTTAATATTGTAAATTGTTTAAAATAAACCGAAGATTCTTATAGTTAATATTATAGAAACATGAGAGAATTTAAAGAAAAACTAAAAATTTCAGTAGAATTTGGTTATCGTGAAAATTTTCTTGAAAAGTTTAGAATTCATATCCGCAGAGATTGTGATGAAATCTTGGAAAATCAAAAAAAAAAGATACATTTGCGCATTTTCCAAAAATTTTTAAAAATTGGTGTTTTCGGTCAATGTATCATCACGAAAAAAGGAATTTCTCCAATTCGCAGAGAAATGTCATTTTTATGGTTGAGAAGTTCCAACGAAATTGATATACAATAATGAAGCAAAGGCAAATTTTGAAATGTCAAAGAAAAGTTGAAACTTGGAAAAAAATTCAAAAAATGACAACTAAAATCACCAACATTTCAAAAAAAACTTAATTTCGAAGAAGGATAAAAGTTCGCTTCGAAAAAGTGAAAAAATAAAGACACAATTCTCCAAACTGGGAAAACATTCCAAATTGCAGAACAGAAAAACAGAAATTTTCCATTGTTATGATAATTAAAACACTAAACGCAAGCGTTGATTTTTTTTCAAGATTGAATTTTTAATTATTTTCTTCGTTCTTTGATTAAATTCATAAACGAACGAAATTTCAGAGAAAAGCTGATAATCCAAAAATGTTAAATAAAAGATCAACAAGAATTCACATAAATTCCAAATGATTAAACAATAATTGGAATTTATTGTAATTTGGTATAATTTTTTGGGACATTTCGTAACATTTGGTAAATTCTTTAAATTTTCATTCTTCACTTCGTTTCTCAGGTTCAAAAATCATGTTTTGAGTTGACTTGCGATAAAAACTCATGTTAGAGCTTGAAATTCTAAATATGTATGAAAAAAATTTTTTGTTACCATTCCCTTTTTTGGAAAAAAAATGAAATTTTCAGTACACTGGATTTAAACATAATTATGTTTAAAATTCAATTAAGATAATTTACGAGTTTAATTTAAATTTGGCATGGAAAATTAAGTACACTCTATAAGATTAATCAAATGTTTCTACTAAGTTTGTAAAAATTCGTGGATCTGAAAATTTTCGCGATGTATCTAAATAAAAAGAAGCACAATCTATTAGTTTCATAAAGTAGGAAAGTTATAATTATGTATTCTTTTTCGGAGTTTGTATTTTTAAGGCAAATTTTAGCTTCTTTTTCTATACATTTGATTACTTAGCTTCTATGATTTCTAAAAGTTTACTTGGTTTTCGTGTTCTAAACTTGAGTTTCCTTCCAAAATTTTTCACGAGATGTCAAAAAAGATGAAAAAAATCCAAAAACTTTAAAAAAAGGTCAAAAGCAACAACTAAAAAACTTAAAAAATTAAAACAAATCCGTAGAAATTGAAAAGACAAATCTGAATATGTTGGTTTTCTACATAATTGTTTCTTTGCTCAAGGTGATCCTCCACCTTTTTTTCATTCCATTCAGAAAAGGCCAAAAAAATATCATGAACATCGAGTTCTTTGTTGAAATTCAGTTACAAATTTCCTATTACGAATGCTCTGTGCCACGAAAAATCGATAATTCCTTGGATTCTAAACGAATATTCTAGAAATCGCTCCAGAATCAAACATAAGTCTGAAACTTTTAATGATAATCTACAGGGTGTTTTGGGATGAGTGTAGGCATTTTGCAGATGGATAGGGTCGGTCCATACGATTATTTTATAGTATGGGAACTATGGTCCGATATCCTTTAGTTTTTAAGTTATGGGCAAAAATTGTTTTTTATGAATACTTTGCACTTTTTGGGTTATGAAGCTAAAAATAGTTGTAAGACTTTTAATTTATCGTGTGTTATGTGTTTAAATCGACAAATAATAAAAAAACTGTATTTAATATGAAATTGTGTTTATTTTTAGCTTCATAACCCAAAAAGTGTAAAGTATTCATAAAAAACAATTTTTGCCCATAACTTAAAAACTAAAGGATATCGGACCATAGTTCCCATACTATAAAATAATCGTATGGACCGACCCTATCCATCTGCAAAATGCCTACACTCATCCCCAAAACACCCTGTATAAATGTTTGAAAATTTTCTTTGTTGATGCATTTCTGGTGAGTTTTTTATTTTTTATTTTCATTGTGTTATTTCAAAACATTTTGAAATTTGTTTGAGGAAAATTTCGTTTCTTAACTCAGACACTTCACAAACCTCGAATTAACCAGCAAATGTTCAAAGAAAAAGCTTCAGAAATATGTGCAAATTTTCAATAGTTTCGTAATAGATGTTTTTAAAGTGTTTAATCATAATTGTCACTGAGAATTTTCTCTTATATTCATTAGAAAATAAAGGAGAGACTTAACAAATGTGACAAGAAAATTATCAGCATCGAAAAACTCGCAACAGTCATAGATTTTTGCAGAAAATTCTTCAAAAAATGTTCTGGCGGTATAAAAAGTTTTTTGGGAATTATATGTAATTCTTGAGCTAATTAAAAGCACAATTTCGGAATTTGTCAAAAATATCCATAACCTTTATCTTTATAAAAAAAATTTCATTAGAAATCACTGAAAATTTGTGCATTTTTTTTACAGCAGTCATATTTTTTTTCACGTCTTTTTGCTTTCAAAATTATAGCGCAATTAATATTTTCAGAAACAGCGAAACTTTTACATTTGACAACTTCAACATAGAAAAAAAATGGCGGAGTCGAAAATAATTGTAACCAAACATAGAATGTAAAGAAATGGAAAGAAAGCACGTGCACCGATTGGTGCACTCCTAATGTAAGCGTTGAAGGATGGTTTGTAGTGTAGAAAATCGACAGGAACCGATTTCAATCGGGATAAAGTACAGTATCCCATGACACAATAAACCTTTAGGTGGTTAGTATAGCGTAAAGTGATTTGCCTATTTTCTTTTTATGACGGAATCCGAGTTTGTATAGGTTTAAAATTCAAAGAAAGTCTTTTGAAAGGCGAGGTGGGCCCGGGGCGATTGTGCGCTTATTGTACCCCCGGTTCACGGTTAACCGACTACGGCTATTCGGTGGGCGCATACAGGACTACGGAGATTAAAGAGCGTGTAATATTGTTTCATGCTTGTTTGTTTCGTTTTTCGGGGCCACTTCGTTTCTTTTTTCGCCTCTTACGTCTTTATCGTTTCGGATGATCCGGTTTTTTTATTTTATGCGTTTTGATACGGCGCCGCACCAATTAAATCGAGCGCATAAACTCAATTTTGGTTTTTCATGTTATGAGAAGCTTATTTATCTTTAATTTCACCCTGAGCTTCGGAATTGGGTGCTTATAGCTCAGAAGGATTCAACAGTTTGTACAAAAACGAACAAAATTACTTATAAACCCCATTACTCATGTGTTATTTCAGATTCCTTGTTTCACGCATGACTTCACACGACCCTATCATGGGCTGATCTGCTGGAAGCTCGTCCGGGATAAGTAATCCTTGAGGTTATGTGGATTCCAAGACACGAAATTCCGGAACGTGCCAATTACGAGGGGTTGTAAATTGTCATTTGTCGTACGGCCGCCTTTTCGGCGGCGACACGTCGCAAAAACGGACAATAAGATGAGAAACGTCGGAACGCAGACTGCACAAAAAGACCAACAATGATCCTATTGTTCATAGGCGCGTTCCGAACGTGCCGCTCTGACAATCACCCGAACAAAAAGAAGAGAAGAGCTCCGAGCTATAAACGCGCAACGCATTGCCCGCAATACCTTTTCTTATCTTTTACCGACTTATTTTTCCAGAAATATGTTCCTCGATATGGATTATATCTTCCGTTCTAAATATTATCGTAGTCACGACAAAACAACCCACTTTACCTGCTTGTCAAATTCGCCTTATCTACGATCTCCTCGTCATATTTCCATCTACCCCTCGACTAAAGTCTACGCTCGAGTGCATCTCACGATTTTTGACGTTTCCTAAAAATAAACAGCCCGTTTATCTGATATTCAACAGAGGTAACATAATATTTTATTTTGTGTAATATTGGACAACATTGTATTCGTCCCCCAAATAGATTTTGCGATATGTTTACCCTGCGCTCCTCAAATTTGGGATGTTCAATCTTGCGGAAATCACCTTATACATAAGAGGGATGCTATTCGGATTAAGGTAGATAGGACAACTTGTTTTTTTCTTTCTTGATGCTTAGTGAGATGTTTTTGGTAGTTTGGTTTTAAAGAAAAATGGGGATTAAGTTTCGCGTTCTAAAGTATCAGATTGAACAATTGTCCAATAGTGAATGTCGGATAATCTAAATCGGGTTTAAAAAGAAATAATCTTTCTAGGAGAAACATCAAGTTATGCGTCTACTGAAATTTTTTTTACATTACCATCATTATATATAGGTATATATTTTGTGTTATATACCTTTAATATATCACGATTCAAAAGATTGGAAACAAAAAATACAGTTAAAAAGTTATGTTCTTAACACAAGTTTCGTTTCGTGATTTTATTCCAACTCTCGACGTTTCAAGTGCAAAAGTTATCAATACAACTTTGAGAATCTCCAGTTTATTTTCTTAAGTTTTCTAACCATCATTCAATTTGTCAATACAAAGTCCAAAGTTGGTTTCAAGTATCTGAAGTTTTTTGGTGAACAATCAACTTTACCTCTTCAGTCTTATATTCAAAATTTCACTTTAAAAGTCAATTCATATTTAAAAATATTTTCGATCAAATATTCAAAATTTTCAAACATACTTCACATTATTCAGTGAGGCGCTAAAAATTTCTGTCCAATATTCAAAGTGTTTCGTCAAATATTCAAAAATTTTGGTGGTTGAACTATTCAGCTAACACTAATGGTTTATCATCTCATGATTCAAACCCATCTCTGTTCAGCATTGATTTTATTTCATATTTACAGATTTTCGAGCTCTTGTATGTTTTTTTTGGGCAAATTCATTTATTGAAAGAGGTTATGAATCCAGAACATTTGTAAATTTTTTTAACGTTCAAAACTTTTGCTGAATCCTACGAACTTCTTATCATTTTTGTGCACAATTTTAATCAATCGCTTACATTGTTTCATCCTGATTGCAGTTCCTTTGGAAATAAATGCAAACGTCTGCAAACATTGAAGAAACGTTTGCTTAATCTTGAAGAGTGTCCTTAATGTTCTTTTGCAAATTTCCATTAACCTCGTACATTATTTCAACTGAACTTGAGGGGTCATGTTTAAATTTAGTGTCCTAAAAGTTCCACAATTTCTTTCCAAAAAAGGAGGGATAATAAAAAAACCTGTCTATTTTCTTTCATATTCATAGCATTTCGAGCACCAACATGAGTTTTTTCTCAAATCAATTGGGATCATTTATTGAAAAAAGTTATGAGATCAGAATATTTGTAAATTTTGTGAATCTTTACAAACTTTTGCTGAACCCTGAAAATGTCTTATCATTTTTTTGCACAATTTTAATCAATCGCTTGGATTATTTCATTTAATTTGTGCAAATGACTGTAAACGTTGCAGAATCCTGTAGACAAAAATCATTGATTTTCTTTCATATTTACAGCTTTGAGCTCTGAAATAGGTTTTTTTCGCAAGTCCATTCAAAACATGATTTTTGAACCTAAAAAACGAAATGAACAATGAAAATTATGTTACGAAATATCCCAAAAAAATTTTAACAAATCAAACTAAAAAAAATGCCGATTATCGTTTGATCATTTGGAATTTATGTGAATTCTTGTTCATCCGTCATTTAAAATTTTTTTGGGTTTTCAGGTTTTTTCTAAAATTTCGTTCGTTTATGAATTCAATTTTTTTTATATCTCAAAGAACGAAGAAAATAATTAAAAATGCAAAGAACTGCCCCAATCTTATGAAAAAATTAAAGCTTGGGTTGAATGTCTTAATTATCGTAACAAAGGAACATTTCCGATTTTCTGTTTTGTAATTTGGAATGTTTGCACATTTTGGAGGATTTTTCTTTATTTTTTCACTTTTTCAAAGCAACCTTTTATCCTCCTTTTTTTTGTTTGCTTATGAAATTTTCATTATTTTATTTGTTGTTATTTTTTCAAGAAAAAAACTTGAAAATTGAATATGCTATCTTTTAAAATCTTGGAAACTTTTAATGTAATCGATAGACTATTTGAAATTTACGGAAAATGGACAGAAATTCTTTAATATTCGAAAAAAGTTGTGGTTAATTCGAGAAATTCAGGAAATCGATAACTTTCTCAATCTGTTGCAAATATTCTAAGAATCTTTTTTTTGATTTTCCAAGATTCCACCAAAATCTCCGCGGATTTGATTAAATTTCCACGCTAACCAAATTCTATCGAAATTTTTTGTTTTTCTTCAACTTCTCTCATGTTTCTATAATATTAACATGAAAGATTTCGATAGAATCGATTAACATTTTCAAGTTTTTTTCAAGAAAAAAAACTTGAAAATGTTAAATTTAGTCTTTGTTTTTCTCAATTTCTTTAAAAACTTTCAGAATATTCAGTAACTTATGTAGAATTTTGAAAAAATTCAAAAGGAACTTGTTGGGGATTTGCATTTGTTTTACAATTCCTGATTCAATATGCTATCTTTTAAAATCTTGGAAACTTTTAATGTAATCGGTAGACTATTTGAAATTTACGGAAAATGGACAGAAATTCTTTAATATTCGATAAAAGTTGTGGTTAATTCGAGAAATTCAGGAAATCGATAACTTTCTCAATCTGTTGCATATATTCTAAGAATCTTTTTTTTGATTTTCCAAGATTCCACCAAAATCTCCGCGTATTTGATTAAATTTCCACGCTAACCAAATTCTATTGAAATTTTTTGTTTTTCTTCAACTTCTCTGATGTTTCTATAATATTAACATGAAAGATTTCGATAGAATCGATTAACATTTTCTAGTTTTTTTCAAGAAAAAAACTTGAAAATGTTAAATTTTGTCTTTGTTTTTCTCAATTTCTTTAAAAACTTTCAGAATATTCAGTGACTTATGTAGAATTTTGAAAAAATTCAAAAGGAACTTGTTGGGGATTTGCATTTGTTTTTACAATTCCTGATTCAATATGCTATCTTTTAAAATCTCGGAAACTTTTAATGTAATCGATGGACTATTTGAAATTTACGGAAAATGGACAGAAATTCTTTAATATTCGAAAAAAGTTGTGGTTAATTCGAGAAATTCAGGAAATCGATAACTTTCTCAATCTGTTGCAGATATTCTAAGAATCTTGCAATTGTAAATTTTCTTTCATTCTCTTGGATAATAAAACAAATTTCGTAATAATAATTTGAAATTTACCAGTTTCCCTAAAGAATTGAGAAATTTTGGATTTTAGTCACATAAATCCTCCATTAAAATATAAAATATTATAATATTTTATAATATAAAATATTATAATTTTTCAAAATTTTCTGAGGAAATCTCCGAGGAGTTTCTTGTAATTTTGCATCTTTGCATCTTTGAAAAATACGAGGATACAACGAAAATTCTAATGAATTCAACAATTTATTTTCGAAATTTCGAGAAGATTGGTGAAAAAATTCCTCGAACTTGAGAAATTTGATAAAAGTTCAATAAATCTTTTCAATTTCCAGAAATTTTGCCGCAATCTCTGTGGGCTTCAATATGAATTTTGAATTTTTCACGAATATTTTTTAATTCTGAGCTAAATTCAATTAATCAATTATTTTTTTCTTTGACTTCTCTCATTTTCTCATAATATTAGTAGGAAGGATTTCTGTAGAATCAATCAAAATTTTCGAGTTTTATAGAAAAATTGAGAAAGTTTGTCCTTGATTTCCTCGAAGTGTTGAAAAACTTTCGGAAATTTTCTGTAACTTATTTAGAATTCTCAAATGATTCAAGAGGAATTCCTTGGGGATTTGCACTTCTTTCTGCAATTTCGGATGAATCAATGAAAATTTTAGGAAATTCGATGCCTTATCTTTAAAAATTACAAACCATAGATTTTCATGCGAAAATATTTACAAATATTGAAAAAATTTCGTGAATACATTTCTATTTATATCTCCAAGGAGATTTTTGAAAATTTGCATACATTTTTGAAATTGACAAAGGCGCAATAAAAATTCTAAGGAACTGAACGATTTATCTTCGAAATTTCGACAGTATGGATGAAATAAATTTTCAAAACTCTTGTGAAACTATGGTCAACTCAAAAGATTACATCAACTATACTATAAATACTATAAATATTTATCCCCAATTCGTTTCAAATTAAATTTGAACAAAGAACTTTTTTCCAATTGAATGTCGTCCGTGGCAGGATTTCGCCGCCCTTTCATCATACCATAAACCTAGTTTTATTTTCATCCCTTTCATAAGAAATTGCAAATTGGGTCGGTCAGGTGCAAGAAATAGGGGTTGCTTGGATTCCGTTCGGCGGCGGCATCCGGTGCGGCGTCGGCGTGTTGTAATTCGAGTTAAGGGTACGTCGCACCCCTCGTTACCCGGCGCGGCGGCGAAACAAGTGAAGCGTAGAAAAAGCGACCCCCAGTTAACCTACCTGTTGAACGGACCAATATACCGCTTTATAGCGGTGTTACAACTACCCTCAAATCTTTAAATCTACCCCCAATGGCTATATAAATGTACCTTGGATACCTGGTCCGTTCGTTTACCTGGGGGTGATTCGGATTTTTGTTTCACGCCAACGTTATCCGTCATTTCTTTCGTTGGAATGAGGGGATATTCACGGTTAGGACTCGTCGTCGGGTTTGTTATTTCAGGCCCGAACGAGATTTTTTGATGGTTTGAATAACGAAACGTTTCCGTCAAACTGAGGGTGGAAACAAACACGTGTGGCGAATATGGAATGCCGTTCGGTTTCGAGGAGTTCTTTTTTTTATAAAAAGAAGGGTCACGAACCCCCATTAATATCATCGCATAGAAGTGACGGAAAAGAAATTAAAACCTCGACAATAGGACCATTGAACAAAAATTCATTCTAAAGTCGATCGGAAAGCGGGCACGACTAAACGATTACAAAAGAAGGAATTGGGCTGGTCAGGGCGAGACATTCGAAAAGTTCCTCTTTTGTTGTTATTATGGAGACGAAGACCGTTGGTGTGGTTTTCAAAATCTTGCTGCCGAACCGACCGATACGTAAAGAAATCCAATCCATTCTTCATATGTTATAAATTGTTGCTTTTAAGGATGTGGGGTTTGTCAACACGTGTGCCATTCACGCGCAGAAATCCATACTTCCGAATAGCGCCAAAGAAATTTGAGTATAATAGATTGTTGTTGGGGATGTATTCGGGCCGTTCTCGAGATGGCAAGCAAATCGGTCTTCAAAATTCAAAGAACGCCTTCTTAACCGTGTTTTACAGCGAAGTGGCGAGTTTGTGGACACACTCGACACGCAAATATTTGACGGTCACCAAGTCTCCAAGTCGAAAACGTTTGGGCGACATAATTAGGAGGGAATGTTGCGGAAAATTTATGAAATATTGGTGGTGGAAGCTGTGCCACTATTATGAAATAAAATAAAAATTTCAAAAATGTTTCGATATTAAAAGTGTAACACCAGATCGATATTAGAGGAAGCTGTACTAAATTTTGCGCCATCCTCGTTTTATAACCCTTTATCATCCCCTGTGGCTTAAGCATAGCTAAAATCGAGAGAAATATTAATTATCAATCCAGTGCCGCATGACGATCTCAAATAAACAAAATTTGACAAAGAATTTTATTTTTGACAATCAGAATGATAAAATCAAACCTATAGCATATTCAGATTTGTATTGAAAGTTTTGCTATTCGGCAGTTTCAAAATGGGAGGAATCTTGCAAACTTCCAGCTCATGAGGATTCTGCCATGATTTGTGGCACGCTTTGAAATATTTTTACAAAATTGAGATATTACAACAATTCTTCAAATAGATTGAAAACTTTAGAAATGTTTGGTGAAATGATGAGACGACATCCGAAAGTTCGAATGTTTTTTGACAAAAGTATCAATTTCTTAAACTCTCCAAAAATTAAAAACAATTCACGAAAGTCGTAAAGTTTCTGTCTGAAATTTTTACTCTGTAAAAAAATGAAAAAAAAATTTTATTACTTATGTATCTCTTAAATATTGGACATTTTCTGCGAAAGATTGCGACTTTCTTGAAAAAAATTTAAGTCCAAGTCTGAAGATTGTAGAAGTTTAAAAAATACGATATTTCTTCGGGAAAACTTGAATTGTAACGATTTTCACGAATTGAAATTATTGACACTATATAATTTGAAAACAGTCCGACAACTTGACAACAGTTTGATCACTTGAGATTAAGTTTGTAATGATTGTAAATGTCAATGAAAGAAGAGATGCGCAAAGTCAGATAGCAGTTTAAACTAAGTTGAGAGAATATTATAAATATTTCGAAAAGAATTTGCTAGTTTGAGGAAAGTTTCGACAGAAAATTAAGTGTGAAATATCAAAAGAGCTCCGACGAGAAATTTGTAAAATTGGTAATGTATATCAAAGTTTGCTAAAACTTTTTGTATTTTTTTGATATTTGTATAGTTCTGAAAGTGTGATGAATTTGCACATATGTTTTTTTATATTTTGTACTATTGAAATATTCTTCAAATGCTTCAAATCATATTAGAAGATGGTCTCAAGATTTTCAGGAAGATTGTTCGAATTGAATCCATTTTTGAATTCAATAATCAATCCATAAAGAACACATTATTAAAAAAAGTTGCACGAATCAAAGAAAAATTCCAAAAAAAATCCCCAAAATTAGCAGAGATGTCGAGAAGAGTATGATTTTGTAGAATCGATTCATTGAATCTGCGAAAAAGTTGATAAAATTGCTCATTGAATAGTCATAGCAGTGAAAGAATGAAGCAAATTTTTCGGGAAATTTGTAATGTTTTAAGAACATTTTTAAGGTTTTGTTTCTTTCGAACATTGTCAACTTTTTCTCAAAATTTTGTGACTTTCTCATAAAACGTTTAGTTTTCGCAAAGAAAACTGAAAAATTCTGTCCTAAAATTGTTCAGTTGTTGGAAATGCAGAAAATAAATTAGTTAGCATTACATTCTTCTTGAGGAGAAATTTTAATATTGGCGATGTTAAGAATCAAAATTTTTAGAATTCTAAATATTCGAAAAGTATTTGAAAGCAAATTCTGGAAAGGAGGATAGGGAAAAGGAAAATTTTGGATTGTTAGTCAATTGAAATTAAATTTAAATGTTTTGGTGGAAACGAACAACAAAATTTTAAAATGTTAAAAAAGAAATTGAAATAATGTGGTAAGTCAAAATGAAGCTAAAGATGTGATGTATATTTCAAATAGAGTTTAAACGCATGGAAAAGATTTATAAAAAGAAAAATTTCATATTACGAAAGCATTTGGAGGTTTTATGGGGAAAACAATATCAAAGAACAGAAATCTTGTAGAAAACTTCAGAAATATAGATAGAATTCTGCAAAATTGAAAAACAAACGAAATTCTTCAAAATATGGAAATTCTAAAAAGTCCGGTTGAAAAATTCTAATACTAAAGGTGAAATCATCCAAAATTTAATTGAATTATCAAATAACCAATCGGGATTCGCTGTCCTTTATTTATATTCTTTATAGTTGTTACAAGTTTTTTGATCTATAATTTTTTAAATTATTCATTATTTTCTTCATTTTGAAATATTTCTTCGAAATTTTTCACAAAGTATTAAAAAACAATCTGCTTTTTTCTCATAATTGATTATTTTTCTTGAAATTCCAGCGGGTTTATTCGTTTTTCCGATTGAAATCAAAATTTTGTACAGTTTTTTCTGAAATTTTCATTAGTTATAAGATATGAGAAAAAAATAAAGATAACAAATAAAAATTAAAATGTTGGAAAAATTTCAAAGAGGTATCTTTTGTCTCTTCTCCACAAATATCAAAGAACTCATTTAACTTCCAAGAATTTCTATGAAAAGATTTCAAAAATAATTGGTTTGCGAATATTTCGAAACATTCCAAAATTTCAAAGAAATACGAAAATTTTCGTTGATTTCGCAGCAATCCTCACTATCTCCAAGAGAAAATAAGAAGAAATTGATATTCACGTTATATCTAAAAAGACGAAATTAAAAAGACTTTTCCGGAAATCGCAAGAAATTTGATTTCTTCCGAAATCCAAATTGAATTTCGAAAAGAAAAATTGAAAACCGCAAAATTTGCGATAATGCAAAGATAAAAAATCAAATAACGAATGAATAATCGGAGATAAAAATAATTTTTTTAAGTTCATTATCGGATTACAGATTCGTGAGAAAATCGTAAAATGTAACCTAAAATATTCTTTCATAGAAAAATAGATTCATTTCGAATTTTGAGTAAGTTTCTTGAATGTTTGCTCAATATGAACGAAAGTTCTCAAATCGAATGAATTTTTTTTTTTGGAATTTCAGAAATGGGTTTAAATTTTCAGAAAATTCCTCACTGAATTTCAGAAATATTTCTAAACATTCATAAATTGTTGAAAATTGTCAAAAAAAACATACATCGATTCTAAGGAAATGTCTTTATCTTCATGAGAAAATGGAGAGAAATAGTCAGAAAAACAGCAGAGTATTACTAGAAATTATAATCTTTTGAAAATTTCTTTTTGTATCTCTTGGTGAGTAGCTACAACGGATTCCGAAAATTGTAATCAGCCTATATTGGTCGAAAATATCGAGTGCTATCTATCCCACGGGAACCTAGCAGCAACGCTACTAAGCTTTTGTATTAAGTAAAAATATGAATTTTAATTTTATATTTATGTTTATTTTTAAAGATGTAACTTTTGTTGGATTCAAATTTAAGTCTTAAATTTAATCAGTTTTTGTACGTCATGTTCAAATTTGATATTAAGGTCGGCGCCACGTCGAAATTATTATATTAAATAGGTAAATAACCGCCAGATACTTAAACCGAATCCGGTTGGAGATAAAACTGATAATGAACTCAAATACGTTTTATTCTTACTTTTTGCGTTTTTAGATTTCCAATATGATCAAAAAAATTATATTTTTATGTTTTTAAATTTATTTATTTGTTTTAAAAATTTTTTGTAGTATCATAATGTATTTCTGTACTTTGAGGATGATATAAAAAGTTCTTGTTCCTCCAAAGCCTTAATGAAACAAAGAACCTTGATCCTTTTACTAACCGGATCTAGATTAGATTCCCGTCATCCGAGACAATCAACAATCGATTATAGCAAATAGAATAGAAATCAACCACTTCATTTGAGAGTAGATAAACCGATAACGATTTCAATTTTTGAACAACACGGCACAAAACAAATTCCAGCAAAGGAAAAGACGCATTAAACCCTCGTTTGGACTATCTCATTATCAACGTCGAAAAAGGAGATCGTAGAGTTTCGGGAAAAAATAACAAACCGAATATTATCCGGTTGTTTCGTGACGGTTCCCCAAGAGCCACTTACAAACCTCTTAGTTCGCTATTTGCCGCTATAATCGAACCGAATTTCACAGAACGAATGAAATTTTTTCGCGACTTACCACGCTGGTAAATTTAACAAAAGATCGACACCTTCACGAATTTTCGCGGTACGTTTCGTGCGCCGTATTTCTTCGTGTTCAAAAGGCCATCTGGAGGTATTCGAAAAGACGTACGAAAGGAATCGATTCGATGCGCAACGTTGAAATTCAGTGGTTAAGACCGATTCGGCCGGATGAATGGGGAATACTTAAATGGGATCTTAAATTCGAGGGAGCGTCCGGATTGTCCTCTTTTTTCTTCTTTTCGGACGTTTTTCTTTTCCGCATTTTCGACGAGGATTCGAACGTGCTGTGACTAATCGGGATATATCGGTTCGGTCTTTTGCACGTGCATTCAACGAAGAAAGCCGACCGAAAACGGCGATGGACAATCGCTCGAATTGGGTATTGCAAAAGTTTTAAATTTATATTCAACGGATAATTGTTTGAACTTTTTGATCTTTCGATTATCGCAAAGTGTGGCGAGAAGGTTATGAATATTTATTGCATAAGATATATTACTGTGTTTCTTTCGACACATTTACAACAATAAATCTATTAATATTTTTAAGTGCAGTTCGTAATTTCCTAGAAGATAGAAAAACTAACTTTAATCATAATGTTGCAAATTAATTCCCAGAACGATATGTTAACATAGAAGAACCTGGTTTGTCTTTTTATATTAATTTCATGTCATTATGTGTTTATTATTTTTTTTATATAATCATTAAATTGTTTTTCAATATTCTTATTTACATTAGTCGTTATGATGATCAAATTGAAACGATTAAGTATAAAATTCGTAATTTTCTCTACGACAGTATGATGAAATGAAATCTCAAAAATTTACAATGGAACGTGGAATATTAAATCATAGACGTATAGTCGATTAATAATTGTTTTATTAATACAAAAAATAACATCAACAATGTTTAACACATTGAACAGCAATGCGAAACGAAGGAAGTTTCAATTAACGTATTGACGATGCCGGACATATTTTGAATCTGAGCCAATTTCATAAAAATCTTGAAATTGGCGAAAATTTCAAATTTCACTAAGATTCATCAATTTTTGATTTTTCGCTCATTTTCGACTATTTCATCACCTTTCTTTGCACAATTTGGAAGGATTTTGACGGTAAAATACGAATCTGAGCCATTTCCATTAAAAATCTCGAAATTGGCGAAAAACGACGTTTTTGGCGAAAATTTCACTGAAATTCGTTAATTTTTGTTTTTTTTCTCATTTTCATTGGAACTCGTCAATTTTCAGTATTTTGCTCATTTTCGATGGTTTTATCACCTTTTTTTGCACAATTTGGAAGGATTTTGAACGTAAAATACGAGTCTGGGCCATTTCCATTAAAATTCTCGAAATTGACGAAAAACGACGTTTTAGGCTAAAATTTCACTGAAATTCGTATTTTTGGTTTTTTTCTCATTTTCGATGATTTTATCTCCTTTCTTTGCACAATTTTGAAGGATTTTGAAGGTAAAATGCGAATTTGAGCCATTGCCATTAAGAATCGCAAAATTGGCGAAAAACGACGTTTTTGGCAAAAATTTCAAATTTCACTGAAATTGGCCAATTATTGGTTTTTTGCTGATATTTCATGTTTTTACCATCATTCTTTGCTGAATTTAAAAGGATTTTAAAGGCGAAATATGAATCTGAGACATTATCATCAAAAATCCCCAAATTGACGAAAAATAATATTTTTACCGAAAATTTCAGATTTCACTGAAATTCGTCAGTTTTCGGTTTTTTGCTCATATTCGATGTTTTTATCACCTTTCTTTGTTCATTTTAGGAGCGTTTTAAAGGAGAAATACGAATCTGAGACATTTTCATAAAAAATCCCGAAACTGGCGAAAAACAACGTTTTTAGCAAAAATTTCAAATTTCACTGAAACTCGTCAATTTTTGGTTTTTTACTCATTTTCGATGATTTTATCACTTTTCTTTGCACAATTTCGAAGAATTTTGAAGGTAAAATACGAGTCTGAACAATTTTCATTAAAAATCTCGAAATTTGCGAAAAACGACGTTTTTGGCGAAAATTTCAAATTTCACTGACATTCATCAAATTTTGGTTCTTTGGTCATTTTCGATGATTTTATCACCTTTCTTTGCCCAATTTGAAAGGATTTTGTAGGTTTAATACGAATCTGAGCCATTTCCATAAAAAATCTCGAAATTGGCGAAAAACAATGTCTGGCGAAAATTTCAAATATCACTCGCCAATTTTTGGTTTTTTACTCATTTTCGTTGATTTTATCACTTTTCTTTGCACATTTTGGACAGATTTTGAAGCTAAAATGCGAATTTGAGCCATTGCCACTAAGAATCTCGAAATTGGTGAAAAACGACGTTTTTGGCGAAAATATCAAATTTCACTGAAATTATTGTTTTTTTGCTCATATTTGATGTTTTGACCAGTTTTCTTTGCTCAAGTTGAAGGGATTTTAAAGGCGAAATACGAATCTGAGACATTTTCATCAAAGATCCCGAAACTGGCGAAAAACAACGTTTTTGGCGAAAATTTCAAATTTCAGTGAAACTCGTCGACTTTTGGTTTTTTGATCATTTTCTATGATGTTATCACCTTTCTTTGCATAATTTGGAAGGATTTTGAAGGTAAAATACGAATTTGAGTCATTACCATAAAAAATCTGGAAATTGACGAAAAACGACGTTTTTGGCGAAAAATTGAAATTTCACTGAAATTCGTCAATTGTGGGTTTCTTGTTCATTTTCGATGATTTTATTTATTGCCATTAAAAATCTCGAAACTGGCGAAACACGACGTTTTTGGCGAAAATTTCAAATTTCACTGGATTCGCCTACTCTTAGTTTCTTGATCATTTTCGATGATTTAATCACCTTTCTTTGCTCAATTTGAGTGGATTTTAAAGGAGAAATACGAATCTGAGACATTTTCATCAAACACCCCGAAACTGGCGAAAAACAACGTTTTTGGCGAAAATTTCAAATTTCAGTGAAACTCGTCAACTTTTGGTTTTTTGCTCATTTTCGATGATGTTATCACCTTTCTTTGCTCAATTTGAGAGGATTTTAAAGGCGAAATACGAATCTGAGACATTTTCATCAAACATCCCGAAACTGGCGAAAAACGACTATTTTGGCGAAAAATTGAAATTTCACTGAAATTCGTGAATTTTGGGTTTTTTGTTCATTTTCGATGATTTTATCACCTTTATTTGCGAATTTGGAAGGAGTTTGAATATAAAATACGAACCAGAGCCATTGCCATTAAAAATCTCGAAACTGGAGAAACACGACGTTTTTGGCGAAAATTTCAAATTTCACTGCATTCGCCAACTCTTAGTTTCTTAATCATTTTCGATGATTTAATCACCTTTCTTTGCTCAATTTGAGAGGATTTTAAAGGCGAAATACGAATCTGAGACATTTTCATCAAAAAACCCGAAATTGGCGAAAATTTCAAATTTTCAGCATGATCAGGTGAAGCTGGACAAAGTATTAATTTTGAATCTTTGGATGGGCAATAAATTACATTTATTTTTTCGCTGGAGCAGTTGACCATAAATTGTAGGGTGGAGTTTGAAGACGAAGTATTCGAGATTGCATAAAAAGAAAAATAATTGAAAAAAGATGATATTTGTAGTAACAAGAGTAACCGTCACAGGGTGTAGATTTTCTCGATTTTTTTTAAATGGCCATGATTTTTTAAATACAATACTTGGATTTTTTAAATTTTTCTGATAACTATCATGACTTACTCTGTTAAAAGATTTAGGCTTGACCCTGTATGAGTATCATATTTTTTTCTTTGTAATCTCTGACAAATTGATTCATTTCCAAATTAATGCAAATATTTACTAATCACTCATTATTTATTGTCAAAAGTTGGATGTAATGAAATTATCCATTCCATTAATTATTTTGCCTAGTTTGCACATCGATGAAAATTTTTTATGCAGCGTCATTATCTCATAGTCAGTTGATCGCTCCCAAATCCTGATTTCTTTCAAACCGAGACGGAGGCAAAGCAGACTTGTGATAAAGACAAAACCATCAACGGAACTTATGAAACCCATAATTGTCACAGTTTAATAGCAGTTCGAAGAAGTCGAGTAATTAGAAAGTGAATTGACTCGGTCATCTTCAGTTTCCTCTTCCTTTGTCCGCAACGCACCGTCGACAAGTCCGTGCAGGAAAGAAAACGTGATCGTGAGAAAGTAAACTGTGTCCGATATTCAAAAGAACAACTAAATCATTCAAAAGTTTCGATACAATAAGCTGCCGGAATCACCATTATTACGAGATGCTGACTAAAAGCGAGGGTGCATTGTCGTTTACCCTTGGGTAAATAATCCAAGACGATATTCTTCTCTAAAAAAAGAAGCGAGGAAAGCAGAAGGTTGCGTCACTGTTTGGGTTTTGCGTGTCTCGACAAGCCGTAAACCGCCTTCCTCCTCGATATACACACAATTAACCATCTTTTTTCCTTCGTTTTTGCAATCGAACTGAATCCTTGTTTTAAGAGTCGTCGTCAGGAGGATGAATGAAAGTAAGTTCGTTTTTCTTGTTGCAGGTCGCGTTAAAACAATGGATCGCGAAGACAAGAAGGCGAATGTCGAGCACGTGGTCCGGTAAATCAGACCATTTAAAGTAATAGCCGCCGGGGGCGAACGTGGACGAGATTAAAATCACCAAAGCCATATAACCAGTTCTCTCGATGATAGCGTACACTGACCGCCACAAGACGAGGAGGAAGAAAGGGCAGCGCTCTTTATATTATTTATTGTCATCGGTTAATTTTAATTTATATGTTATTCAAGACTGATCAGCCTAAAGTAAATTTTTTATTGTTTTGTTATTATTTTGATATGTTGAAATGAATATTATGGCAAAGGCCAAGGATAGATAATACGCATTGTACAATTCACATTTTACATGAGAGGTATACATATTTATAATTAATTGATGCTAAATACATATATAAATAAATATATGAATAAATAGAAAGTTGTCAAAAATTGACTCGACGTATCTAAAAAACAAAGAGGAAGCCGAAAATCTTGAGGAAGTATTATAAATTTCGAATAAGAACCGACCAAAAATTTGGAAATTCGGCAGAAATTTTAAGTCATTTTAATTGTTTTCATCGAATTTTGTACAAACAAAAATTTTAAAATTACATTGGGAATCAAGAAAAAACCTACAAACTACTAAAAACGATCTTAACTGAGCTTTTCCTATACGACGATCGTTCGTAATCTTCCTCAAAATTTTTCAGTTTCCTGAACTTTTCCCACACGATTTTGTATTTTTAAATTTTTTTCTATATAAGATTCATAATTTTATTTAACTTTTGTTTTGATTTTGAACGCAGTCATTGGAGGAGTTTCTCAAAAATTTTCTAGAGATATCAAAGAAAACGTTGAATAATTCGAAGAAAAACTGACACTTCTGGAAAAAGAGAACAATTTGAAGAACAATTCCATTCCATTGCGGTTCTGAGCTCAGTTATTCGAGAGAGTTGTCAAAATTTCACACGACATATCTAAGAAAATAATGAGAATGCCGAAAATCTTGAGGAAGAATTAAAAATTTTGAAGAACGACGAAACAAAAATTTTAGTAATTTTCTGGATTCTCAATTTTTTTCATCGAATTTTGTACGAACAATAATTTTAATATCTTGATACTAGTTGAAAAATTCTAAACAATTACATTGAGAATCAAGGAATTTAAACAAAGATCTCAACTGAAAGCTTTTCCCGTACGACTTTGAGTTTTTAATTTTTTTTTTTCTTTCATATAAAATTCATCATTTTATTTAATATGTGTTTTGGTTTTAAACGCAGTTATTGGAGGCGTTTCTCAAACAATTTGTAGAAGTACAAAAAGAAAGAAAAAAAAAGTTCAATAATTCAAGGAAAAATTGAAACTTCTGGGAAATAAAGAACAATTTGAAGAACAAACCAGATATTCCAAATTATAATAAAAAAGAGAATGCAGAAAATCTTCAGAAAGAACCAAAAATTTGAGTGATTTCTTGGATTTTCAATTGTTTTCAACGAATTTTGTACGAACAATAATTTTAGAATCTTAATTCTGGATGAAAAACTTTAAAAAATTATATTAAAAATCAAGAAAATCATGCCAAAATTTAAACAACCATCTTAACTGAATTTCTTATGACTTTACGTTTTAAATGTTTTTTTTTCATATAAAATTCATTATTTTATTTGATTTGTGTTTTGGTTTTGAACACAGTTATTGGACTTTCTCAAAAATTTTCAGGAGGTATCAAAGAAAAGAAATGAAAATTGACATTTCTGGAAAATAAATAAAAATTTGAACACCGAATCAGATAATGTAAATTATAATAAAAATTTGTTGATCAGATGGTTCGTCATTTTGTTCGATTTCCGTTTTGGTCTGAATCTTTGGCATTGGATAAACTTGTTGAAAATTGTCACGAGAAAAGAGTACGCCAAAAATCTTGAGGAAAAATTTAAAATTTAAAAAAATAACAAACCTAAAATTTGGGAATTCTCATTTCAGTAGTTTCGAATTTGGTGAAAAAAAAATCTCAAAATCATAATACAGGATGGAAAACTGCAGAAAACTATATTAGAAACAAAAAAAAATCCTTCAAAATTGAAACGACAATCTTAAGGCACGGGTACGGCACAGTCTCGGCAAACAATTAAAATACGATTTATGTGTTAATAAATAGGGTATCCACTTTCAACCGATCGTCGTAGGAGTTGATATATATTTTTTTCTAATAAATAAGATTTTCAGTGGCACTTTCAACCGATCAGGTACCTTTTTTCCCAGAATGCCTTTATATGTTTCGGTATTTCAAATGAGCTGTGTAGCACATGTGTCGTCAAATATCTGTGGAAAAAAAATATATAAATCCCGACGACGATCGGTTGAAAGTGGATAATCAATTTATTAACAGATAAATCGCATTTTAATTATTTGCCGAGACCGTGCGTGCCCTACCCGTGCCCGCTGCAGTTAGAATCGGCCTACAAATTCGTAAAACTTAAAGATTCTCTAAAACCGGACCAATGAATGTCATAATGATGCACCTAATGCAGTTCAACTCATCTTTAGGCCCTTTTTTTCAGAAACTAGAATGCCATGTACTTAGATTGTCAAATTATCCATGAATGCTATGGTGATACGGTTAGAGACGATTGAACGTTCAAATAATCAACGCGTCTTCTTCTACTAATCAGAAGATATTCAACGAATGTTAAATTGAAGAGCCAATAAAGTTGCACAAATGTTCAAATAATAGCATACACTTTTTTCTAGAAAGAATAATGATTTTTTAATCATATAGGTGGACTTTCAAATAAGATTAATTAATTAACATGTTTAAATAATTTATTGAATCCTACCTACCTGACAATTAAAGAAAAAAAGGTTTGGTTACTGCAGACATACTAATGTTGCCTGTACCTTGTATTTTAGTATAAGTATTTATATCATTAAGGGATGGTAGGTCAGACATATTTAATTGAGATTAAATATCAAAAATAGAGAAAAAAGACTGGGCGTTGAGTTGCTTAATTTTGAATTGTAATTAGATATTTAATTAATGTTTTCATTATTATAAGTTGAGAAATATATTTTTATATTGAAAAAAAAAACAAATAACAGATGTTATCTCACAGAAATGAATAAATACTTGAGGAATTTTATTTTTCTCGAAACATCCAGCACCCTTCCTACCCAACTTCCTGAATCATTATTCACGTGTCCATCGAGACCCTTTTTTCAAACAACAAAACGGTACAATCGTAACCTTCCTCAATCCGGTTTTCTTACATATCTATTCAATTTTACTCCGAACAACAAAATTCCAAAGTCCGCAAAAGGTTTAAACCGTACACCGTTCGGTATCGATGGTCCCTTTGAAAGGGGTCAAGAAATACATAAAAGTAAAAGAATACTGCGACCAGGGAGAGGGTGTAGAGGTAAATCGAAATCCTAAATCTTCAAAAACACCCCTACGCTTACCATCTGCCTTCCCGAGTGTGGGAACCTCGTAGGAATCGCGATTCTCACGCTCACCCAAGGTCTTACCCTACACATATACAAGCCCTATACCGTTCAAATATGTGTACACTGCACGCCAAAAACTAAGGCACCGAAAAACCATTGAAAAAAAGTTCAAATTTGAGCTTCAACTGCGATTTAAATGTCTAAAAACCTCGTAAATGGATGCTAATGCAAAATAGCCTCCCTTACAAAATAAAACAATTCACGCATTCGCTTGGTAGCCAACATTTATGTTGAGCATTATACATCCAAATCGTATACAAGTCCTCGTGCTCCCATTTCACTCGCTCTCGTGCAGCGAGCGTGTCTCCTCGAAATACGCACACCTGTCGATTTACGCGCTTCCCATAGGCTCTTGGGGTTCTTTAAACGATCCCCACTCACCCTTACGCCGTGTATAAATTGAACGTCAGCCACCCCCGAATCATCATTCTCGCAGTATATCTCGCAGAAGAAACAAGTTCAAAAATGAGTCAACTCGAATACGTAATGTCGTCGAACAACTCGATCAACGAGAATAAATTCAACGCGAAAAAATCGAAGAGTGCCATCCATCAATTGAAGAAGCTGATCAGACCGATCGTGCAACTGTTGAGGAAGAAGGACAGCTATCGGCGATCGCCGCAGCCGGATTATTTCGAGTGCGACGAGATCGAAGACAATTTGGCCAACGAGAAATTGGAAAGGGAAATCTTCGGGGAAATCGACGCCTGCGACGAATTTTCCGCCGTGCCAGTTTACGAGGACGGCCTGATGACCATCGAGCCGGTGAGTCGTGGCCAACGTTACATTCCGGTGCATTTCGCCAAGACGGAGGCCGGCACTTTCTTTTGGACCACGATGATCAGCCCCGACTACGACATCGCCAGCGGCGGCGACCGAAACGCCATTTCCTACAATCAGAATGCGGAACTTCAAGTTGCCAATGATCGCTGGGGACAAGCCTAATCACATCGTCGTCATCTGGATGACCTGATCAATCTTTGCTCAATGCCGACTGTTGAACTTTGTGATATTAGTTTAAGTATTTTGTACCTTGCAATCGCCGACTTGTGATCATTGCTTTAATTTTGATTGTAGAGTTTTTATAACGATTGTCGTCGTCTTCCATTTTTATGAGAATTTTTAATAAAATGATTTTATTTTTAACCTATTTCGTTTTATTTGCGCTTTTTTGGGTGGAGAATGGGCGCTTCCAGGTATTTATGGGGGTCGAATTTCGACAGGTAGAACATCTACCTGTCAGGTTAAGTTTCGGGTTGGTTTTTGTACCTGACTTTGACCTTCGGAATAACTTTGCTAGTTTCGACTTGTTTCGACTTGCCGTCCAACACGTGCAGGTAATCATTTTACGTATAATGGAATGTTTCTTGAGGTGACGTCACTGGTAAGGTAGGTAGGTAGTTGTGAAGATGCCAATTTATCAAGAGGAAATCTGAGATGAGTCTATTCAAATAGGGCTAATAATTATTGACAAAGCAGCTTGAGTACTTTTTTCCATGAACAACGACAATTTGTATTGTAATTAGGATTAACTACTTTGAACTTTACTCTCTATTAGTGATGGGCAATACTGCGATTTCTCTGTCACCGTTCCAACTCGAGACAGTTCCAGCTGTGTCACGGCGACAAATACTGGTGATTTTTTGTCACAGCTTCGACGCGACGGCGGAACGGTTGTTTAGTAACAACAGTGTTTCTATTGGAAAATATATCGCATATTTTTTATTATTATAATTATTATATATAATTCATTTGGTTCAAATCAATTCAGTGAAGTTAAGCATTCTTTCTTATAAAGCGAATACCGTTCCAATATAATATGGAACATGAAAGGATGATATGGAAGAATGATAGTTCAAATGACTTTGAAGAAAAGAACCTATGCTGTAACGGCGACGAACGAAGCAACGAAAGATCTCCTCGTAGTTTTCCGAACAGCGATTTAAAGCCGACTACTGTACAGAAGTAGTGGCTCTCAAAATCACTGGTTTGACAATCGGAACGCAATCGATCATCGGCGACTTGTTCCGAGTGGTATAATACGCCTGAGTCTCGTCACCGTGACAAAAAAGCACGGCGACTTTTATAAATTTGGAACTGTTCCAACCCGTGACAAGATCATATCAGTGACAAAGTCACCGACTGTGACATCACAACCCATCCTTACTCTCTATCACAAGTTGCTTTTATAATATTTTCGATACTTTGCTCACATTTCAACCCCTTTAGAGAAAAAAATCTCTCAAACGAATTTCCGCAAGACAAAAAATGTCAATTTTATTACTTCGATGATTAAATTGAATAACTTCTTATAAAAAATTGATACTGAACAATTTTTTGGTTGGAGTTTCTATGATAATTTTAATTAACTACCCCAATTGGTATCGAAATTTTTATTCACATTCTACATTAAAGTTTACTTTCTATCAGAGGTTACGTTTATAATATCCTCGATATGACATTTTAAGTCCTTTTGAGTAGAAAACTTTTCAAATGAATTTTCGCGAGATAAATTATCTCAATGTTTAATTACTTTGATCAAAAAGTCAGCAAATTTAATTGAATAACTTTCTGCAAAAATTAAATAGCGAAGTATAACTTTTACTTTGACTTTTTTGTATGATAACTTTAAATAACAATCCCAACTGGCATCTAATTTTATTTCAATTTCCACTTTGAAACATACTTTCGATTACAGTTTGCGTTTATAAAATTCTCATCCTTTTGCTCACATTCAGAGTGAAATTATGTCAAAGTTTATTTAATTCGATTGATATGTCAGAAAAATTAATTTAGTAACTTTCTGAAAAAAATTGATAGTGAACTTTGGAAGTTTTGGAGTTTTTTGGTGAAATTTAAAGAATAATCGAAAAACATGATACCATCAAACGTTTCTGGGCAGTTATTTTCTATTCCTTTCTATGTCAGTTTTGTTGTGATTTGCTGACATTCCCGAACTTTCACGAAATTTAACACTTTTCCATGTAACATCCAAAAAACTTCTTGCAAATTTAATAAAATACATGCTCAGAAATTAAAAATATGTGCATTTTTATTTTTTGTTTAATTTTCTGAAGAATTCCCAAAAGTTCACTAAATTAACGCCAGAATTCCTAGAATTCTGGACCTGGAAGTATCCAAATCAAGTACGTGAAGTTTCACAAATATCTACTAAATGAGGCTGAATAATTTTGAAAATGAAAGTTTGAAAATATAATTGACACAATTCAATTTGAGATAAATTTCTATAAATGCAAATTTAAAAAGTACCAATGGGAAATTTAATATGTAAGATAGTTCAACAATTTTTTAGAAGAATTTGATATAGAAATCGATATCAAAGTATTTTGAAAAGATTTTGTTGTTTTTTCGACAAATCAAGAAAATGATTCAAAAATTTAAATATAATTTAGAAAATTGAAGAATTATCCCAACTTTTTAAAAAGTGTCGCAACCTACTTGGGATTCTTACATTCTTTTTATCTTTGTAAAGTTTCAATACTTTTATCCATATTTTGTAGTTTCTTAAAAGTTTCATATATTACTACCCGAAAATCCAATCAAATTTTTTCCTCCAAAATATTTCATATTGTTTTTCATTTCTTGAATTGTATGAAAATTGTAAGTTTATTGAAATTCTGGAAACACTATTATTTCAATTAAATTTCGGACTTGAAGATACTTTGCATGTTTGAGAATCTCAATACACATTTGAAAAGATTCAAAACGGGTTTAATATATTTAAAACGTTTAAAGTTAATTCGAACAATTAGATAAAACCACATAACTTTGAAAACCTATTGAAAGCTATATAGAAGATTGAATTTTATATATTTGCAGAGTTCCGAAAGGCGTTTAGAATAATTGAAGTACATCTTTCATCCACATTTTGTCGTTCGTTTTTGCAATATTGAAAATTTTAAAATTTGTAAGCTTTTATTCTTGAACAACGATTCCGAATCCGAAAAACTCACAAAGAGTTTGTAAAGAATCACTGTGAAAAATTTCAAATAAAATTGAAAACAAATCGGGAAAAAGTTCCAAGAATTTTTGACACTATAAAAAAAGTAAAACAAATGTAGCATTCATCAAAGTTTGAACAAATGTGATCTTTTGAAGATTTAAGGAAAAATCGAATAAAAAACGAAACCCGAAAGGAATACGCGAATTCAAAAGTATCTGAAGGGACATTAAAAACTTTGAGAATCTTGTGGAAGCAATTTAGAAGTTCGAATTTTGTACATTTTCAGAATTTCGAAGGGCATTTAAAATAATATAAAAATGATAATTCTTGAAAATTTCCAGCAAATGTTTTGTTAATTCTAAAACATTTTCTGCAAACTTCCTGATATTCTCTGAAATTAGCCTCGACATTTTGCCCTTCTATTCTGAAATATTGATAATTTTTGGACTTCTGAACTTGTATTATTCAAAAATGATTCCGAATTCGGAAAACTTACAAATGCACACATTTTTGACATTATTAAATACGTACCTGAAAATAAAATTCATGAACGTTTAAAAGAATGTGAAGAATTTGTGAACCTTATAAGGAAACTCTTTAATATCTTTGGATATTATTCAAAAATTTATTACAATTTTTGCGACTCAAGAAATTTCTATGCAAAACAAGATTCACGCAACATTTTTTGACTTTATTTGAGAAATATTGAAAATTTTGAAATTATTGACTTGAGGTACTGAACAATGTTTAGTATTTGGGAAAACTTACAAGCAAGGTGGAAAAAAATACAGAAACCATTATCGACGATCTTAAATAAAATTTCAAAAGTTGCTTACTTTTTTGACACTATGAAAAAGTAAAACAAAAGAAGGATTCATTAAATTTTTGACGAATTAGATATTTGATAGAAAAAGAATTAAGAAATCTAAGGCCCACATGAAGGAATTTGAAAGATTACAAGTTCACTGATTTGAAAAGAAATCGAATAAAAAAAGAAACCCGAAAGAAATACTCGAATTCAAAAGTATCTGAAGGGACATTTGAAACAAAACGAAACTTTGAAAACCCTTTGGAAGCAATTTAGAAGTAGGAATTTTGTTCAGTTGCCAAGTTTGGAGAGGAGTTTAATATGATTAAAAAACGATATTTTTTCGAAATTTCCATCGAATTTTTTGTTAATCGAACACTTTTCTTACAACATTTTTTGGCTGTATCTCAGGAATTTTGAAATTGGTGACACGAGGTATTGATCAATTTTGCTTGCTTCGGAAAACTTGCAAACAATTTGCAAAGTTGAACAAAATACAAAAACCATTATCGAAGATATTAAACAAAATTGAGAAAAAATCGGGAAAAATTTCAAAGGTTTAATACATTTTTGACACTATGAAAAAAGTAGGACAAAACTAGGATTCATGAAAGTTAGAAAGAATGAGGTGTTTGGAAGATAAAGCATTGAGAATTCTCAGGAGCAGATGAAGAAATTCACAGATTTAAAAAAAACTAATAAAAAAAGAAACTGCTTTCGCGAATTCAAAACTATATCAAGGGATATTTAAAACAAAATAAATCATTGACAACCCTTTGGAACATTTGCAGGGTTTGCAGAGAAAAACTCACAAACAGTTTGAAAGCTGGAAAAGCATAAAGAATTGTTGTGGATTTTTAGTACTTTCAAAAACAAGTTGGAAAAACTTTAAAAAGTTGCAGGTTTTAGGCTTTGCGTAAAAGCAATATTTATGAATGAGGAGAATGTGAAATATTGAAAATAGAGAAACTTGAAGATGACATTAGAACATTTTGAGGATAACAGATTCACAAATTTATAAATAAATCTTATAAGAAAGAAAAACTTGAAAAATTTAAAAAAATATGCGAATTTGTTCTTTGTTATCTGGAAAAACATACTGAAATTGTTGTTAAAGATTTAAACTAAAATTGATATTTCCGTTGGAACATAATGAATAAAAACGAAATTAGCTCGAGATTAGTAAAGTGGTCACAATGATTGCAATTAGTCCATATTGAACTAATCAAACGGTTTCATCACACCACACGATTTATTGAATCTGTTGTCACCAAATAAATTAACCTACTGAATCTTTATAACCAAGGGTGCGATTTAGGGTTTGTTAATTGATTCCCATCCAGCAACACGGGGGGTGAACTTTACAATCGGTATTTCGTTTATTCGGTCGAAGAAGCGAAGAAGAAAAGATCGTCCCAATATTTCTTCGTCATCCTTCCCCAGGTCATTAAATTCCGCCCGGGGCGATTCACGTGCACGGTCGAGTTCGGGGTGTAAAAAAGGCAGCCAAAGTGAGGTGGGCGGTCATCGCTGACCCATCTCCACAGGATGTGAATGATTTGATGGCTTTTTGGTCGATATTTCTTCGGATTGTCGGGACGGAGGGGCGGCGAAATTCCGTGGCGTGGCGTGGGCTTAGAAGTGTACGGGGCTATTAAAGGCGACGTGAATTTTATGATGAGGTAATAATGGAAAAAGAAACGAAACGACGTACCTGCATTTAAGGAACAGGTAGACGGCTCGAGATAAACATATTAATTGTTTTTTCTTTTTTTTCATCGTATCGCCGAGACGTATTTTCGTCGACGTAAATTAAGCGCGAAAATATTATTGATCGCCACTTTTCGTTTATTTAACGCGACTGAAATGCATAGGCCATTAGTATTCCTACATTTTCCGCTGTCAATTACATTTTTAATTTATGAGAAGAATCGTTACCATTAACAGCTGTCGCAAAAAATTATAATAAGAGATTCGCCGGCGTCACACCGTCAATTCATTAATAAGAAATTTCAATCCCAAGAAATGTGACTAATTATGTCTGAAGAATTCAAAAAACAGGAAAGGCAATCGTCGTGGAAGTTTAAAATCCTACTTAAATCAACAGATAATATGTTCACCTAAAGCTCCCCATCCGCTTAATTGACATTTAATCGTTAAATAATTTCAGTGGAGCACTAAATTTATTTTATCATCGGCGTTTCGTTTTAAAACTAAGTTACGTTAATTTGTTGCCGGTAAAAGTTAGATAAAACGTGTTCGGGGAACGGCCGAATCTTCACGAAGCCATCTAGAGGCGCGTGGTTTGCTTTAGATTGAGCGTTCATAAGAATTCGATGCGTGATTCATAAGATAGTCTACTTGGCACATCTGCCTTTATTCCCACGATCCGAAGTGAACACGTGTTCTGAAGCGAAGCGAGCTATACTCGTGTCGTCTACTTGTTGATGGTCTACCATGCTTTATTATTACAAGGTCCTTTCTTTTCCTTCTTTATATCTCCTTTCTATATGACTTGGAAACGGTTAGACGGATTATGATGCCTTCTTCATTATCTTGCGGATTTTTACTTTTTTTTTGGGTCGAAAAGGATAGTCATATCTTTCTGTCGAGGAGGAGGATTTGGGTTTCGGAGGATACTTACCTGCCGTGTTCGATGGGGTTCCACAGGGTTCGGTCCTCGGACCCACCCTGTGGAACTTGATGTACGATGGTGTGTTGCGGGTGGAGTATCCCAGGGGGGTCACACCATACGCTTACGCCGACGATCTGGCTATGGTCGTGTCGGCTGCTACAAGAGAAGATCTGAAAAATAAAATTATTAGAACGTATGGCGATATTGAAGGATGGATGGTAAGGAGTAAGTTGAAGATTGCTCCGGAAAAGACGGAGCTGTGCATTGTGAAGGGAGGGAGGAAGGATAGGGAGATAAATGTTAGTTTGGGAGGGGTCGAGGTTAGGTCAAAGCATCACTTCAAGTATTTGGGGGTGATGTTGGACGGAAGACTGTCGTATGTGGAGCATGTGAAGTACATCGTGGGGAGGGCGAACTCTAGGGTGGGAATGTTGGGTCGGGTCATGAGGAATGTGGGAGGACCGGGATATATGAAGAGAAGGATTTTATATGGGGTGGTGAACAGCATGCTGCTGTATGGGGCTCCGGTCTGGAAGTCAGTTTTGAAGTACTCGAAGTATAAGCAAATGTTGATCGGGAGTCAAAGGAAAGCTTTGCTGAGAGTGATCAGTGGATACCGCACGGTTTCTGCGGTTGCGGCACAAGTTGTCGCTGCGATACCGCCAATAGACCTGCTTGTTGGGAGAGGTCTTTTCTGTTCACGGTGACAAACAGCCGATGCCCGGGGTGAAAGGATGGCGCGGAAGAAAGTGATGGAGAAGTGGCAGAGGATATGGAACGGTGTGGAGGAAGTGGACTCGCGTTTTGGTCGGAGACTTGGTGGAATGGTGTGGGTGTCCTTTTCGGAGGACATCCTATTATTTCACACAGTTTCTGACCGGGCACGGTTCCTTCGGGACCTTCACGCGTCGAATCGGCAAGACAGGAACGGATCTTTGTTGGGTGTGTGGAATCGTGGATAGTCCTGAACACGTTAAGCTGGATTTATTTTAGTGGTTAATGTACCAATTAGTTACCGATTATTTATAGATTTATTAGACAGAAATTGGTCCTGAACGATAAATTACTACTTATCTTTTGGACAAAGAAATGCATCTCGTTTGCAACCTAACCTCATGATAATTAATGAAACCCTCGAATATGACCAGAGAAAACGTACCTCTATAAATGTAGGATAACACCCATTAATAGGAAAGCGTGAAAAGTTGCGCGTGCGCAGAATTTCTTTTACATGGGCATTAGTAAGGCCTACGACCGCTATAGAGTGAACCTAACCTGAGATAATCTAACCTAAATTAGCCTGGTCTAAACTATGAAATTAAAAATTAGTGATATGCTGCGCCTGCGAAGAATTTTTTATATTGGAATTCGTACAAGCCGCTCTAGAGTAAACCTAACGTAACCTTATCTGACCTTACCTAAATTGGGCTAACCTAAGCTATAAAATTATTAAATTAACAATATTATAGTTATTGTAAAATTTTTATTGAATGAATTAAATGTCATCACAAAAAATCTTTATTAAATCCAAAAGGAGGATCATCCATCCAAGTTGTGACTTGCTTGTGTTTATCACCCCATCGTTGACAAGATCCTCATCTTTCACTATTTCAACTAATTTGAATAAATTCGACCTCATTTTATTATTGATATACAATTTAAATGACCGGGACAGACATCACAAAGACTTGAGGACCGATTAAATATGCCAAGAACACGAATTCAAGTTTAAAGACAAATTTTAGCAATAGAACCAAAACAAAAAAACAGAGAAACTAAAGAAATGATACACATCCAACTTAACGACATAATAAACATCAATGATCGCAAAAGACATACAAAAAATATAAAAAAAATATATTGGCTAATATTAAAACAGACCCATGAAATTAGCAACTGTCAAATCGAAAAAACATATTTCAATTGACACTAATGGTGAGAAACAACTTTTCAAAATTATCATTTTATAAATTGCAACATGTTTTCGATTATTAATTTTTGACTGACGAAAGACAGAATTTCCGAAACGTCTTTAGACATATCTTTATATACACGATCCATGTGAAATATACAAACCAATTGAAACACCTAAAGACAATGAAATCGAAATCAAAATAGGGACACGAAATCTTTAATATATCTAAAAAAAATGTTGAAGTAGCAGCTGATTGTGTCGTTATCGAAGTGCGATGGCATCTTTTTATTTTTGTATATCAGATAATAGGAAAAAAGGTCGATTGAAAGAGGGCAAGCGAGAGCGTGGGAACGCGCCGCAAGTCACGCTTCGCCGTTCACGGAATGCGCTGATGTTTTCGTCGGGTTGTAAAATACAATTGCGAGCTGCACGCGTGCTGAGCACGAGAGCACTCGCATTAACTCGATACCACCACAACCACTCCCTATTTTTCGAACGATCTTTCTGAAAATTCGAATTTTTCCTGAAACAAAATCACTTTTCAACAACATTAATTTATTTTTGCAATAACACAGTGCCATTTATTTCACTTTTGAAATCGTAAAACGAATCAATCGAAATTTTAAATTGATTATATTGTTTGGCAATTAAAAGTGACAAATTTATTTCATATGAAATTTTCATGGTTTAATAATTTACTTTCTCATATTTGAATTGGATAAAGATTAATAGTTGAGTCATAGTTCCATTGGAACTTCGGCTACCGCACAACAGATGGCGCGCACGATTAACGCTCTCCTTCATCAGACGTCCGTCGTAGCTTATAATCGTCCCCTGCTCCATTCCATCCCCAGCGTATAAGGCAGGGCCAACGTACATCAGCCATACTGATGAGTCCAGTACGTGTGCCCAGGACGAAACACATACTGAACTATGAAATCCGACGATATCGCGGATGCATAGTTTAATCAGAACAGATATACATTTCGCACCGAAATTGCTATGAAAGTTTTCCGATTGTTCCTTACTTGGTTTTCCAAAAATAATAACTTTTTGAAAAAAAATGCATCACCTGCACGCCGTCCTTGAACTATTCTTTATGCTGGATGATACTACTACATACTACCAAATGCACCTGGCGTTCCATCTAATAAAAAGGGTTTTTATAAATAAGGTCACATGTTAGAATGCGTTGGGCCTTTTAAATACCGTTAGACGAACATTTCGGATAATTACTTTCCGACTATCTTTTTCGGATTGATGACTTCCTGGTCGAACACCTGACCCGATCTAATCGAAAAATTAAAGGGAATGTGATATAAAGGCACAAAGAAATATTCGAACGGAGCAATAAAAGGTGTTCCACCTTCGAAAGAGATTTGAGAGATTCTCTTTCCTCTATGCATTCATTTGAGATAAAGAAATGGACAAATCATTATCTATTGGCCAATAAATCTAATAATACAGTTAAAACCTTCATTTTGTCTCCTTTTTTCTGGAAAACATTTAATTTTTTTATATTTATTTGAATTTTGATCAATGTTTTCATTTTGAGGCAATAAATACAAATTCATAAGTAGAAAGAAGAAGCGATGAGGGCGTGGTAGCTACAAAAGTTGTTTGCATTTTCGAAGAGCACGAGTGGCTTCAAATTCGCGATCACGCGTTCAGTAAACTGAGAAGTTATTGAAAAATAATCGGACCTCTATGTTTCGTATAAAATTTCATAAGCTTCGGTTTCACAAAGATTCGCCCTCGTCATCCGATAACGGCAACCGGGATTATGCGGGATGTGCACATGAATGGTCAGCGAAAAAATACCTTTACGAATTTTTCGGTTTTCACTCAAGGGGGAGGGAATTCGCGTCAAGTTTCAATCGGGATTAACTTTCCCATCATCGATGGAAGAAGACACCGCGAACAACGGTTTCGGTGTTATAATTCATCATAAATTACTTTTGAGAATATATCTGAACTACTGGTAAAGGTTATGTTTATTTGACCTACCAAGGTTTAAAAGATCTACAAAATAATGACAGCTACATGTATATATATTGATCGTTAGAAAAGTGAAATTTTCCAACCCAATTCTAACGATTATATAAACTAAAATGTCGCAAAATATGGTAACGATCATTGCAAACAAATTACCCCACGGAAAAGAATTAGCCCGAGAGTGTGACGCGACGTCGACCTCGTAATAATAATCGCACATCTGTACGATTGCGGTCGACATCCTTCAGCGACGTGGGAACGAAGAAATCTTCGGACCGTGAACCCACCGGGTAATAAAAAACGGCATTAAAAATTACCTGTTTAGATGGCTCAATTAATCATCTGTCGTTGGGTGATTAACCATGCGAAATTAGATACTTCCGCGTCGCGTCAGTTTACCAATTTATTGTCAATGAATGTTAATGAAAGGAAGAAACACGATGACCAAAAGAAAGGTTCCTCAACTCTGAATATCAATTTCTTTTACCTAATCTTGAATAAATATTTCTGTTTAAAATTAGACACATTTTCTTTTTTGATTTCCTTCTAAAAAAGTATTTATCTGCGAACTTTTTGTCTATTTTGTATTTATTTCGTGCATTTCTCAAAGGTATAGCGAGTTTAGTCTAGTTTATGATCGTTCCAGTGCCAGAGTTGTCAGATCGCACAAGTGCCTCTGGCATGACCTAACGTCTATATATTGAATATACAGGCGGGGCCAACGGCTTTACGTGCCTTCCGAAGCACGATGGCATTCTCAAATTTAGTTGGACCGGGATTCGAACCCGGTTTTTCTGGGTAGTAGTTTAGTACTGAACCTGATGAGCTATCAATGCTGCAATAACTGCAAGATTCTTTGCGACCTAAAAGATTCTTATTTTCTTTCACTATGATTGCCTTTGTCGACGAAGGTGTCAGAATTGGCCTTTTGGAGCAAAATCAAATTGGAACATGGAAATGCCAAACATTTTTTAATATTTTCTGATATACTTCAACTTCTAAAGTCACCAGCGCTTTGGGTTTTTCACCATTCAATTGCTATTAAATGGGGCTACAATCATCTTCCTTACTATTCCTGTCTAAAATGAACCGTTTCTGAGAAAAAAGCAACATTTTTTCGATAAGTGCCAACTCGGCTGCTCGGCTGCTCTCGATCTTGAGTTTAAAAACAGTTTCAACAAATGGAACTTCTTAATTTTTATTATAATTCTAAGTTGCCAATTTTTTCAGTGACAATATGAATTGACATTTGTAATAGTGGCAACCTTCATTACGCATTTGCAACCGTACACCTCCCTTTTGTTCTGATATTAGCAGAGCTAAATCACTCTTTCTTTCTCTTTTTAATTGCAAGCCTATATATTCAATTCAATATGATTTCAACGAACTCTGACGATGTCACAGGAAAATCCAAACAGATAAGTGCGGGTTTTGATGTAATTGGAGAAAGAAAAGAGTTTATCGAAGTTCCCCAGTCGGCCGAAGTGCAAGGTATTAGAATTTCTAGAATATAAGCAAAGGCATTCATCAACATCTCGGAGAATTTTTATTCATTTGGGAAATCCAATGATTTGAGAAATTTCTGTAAAATCACATGTTGAAATGTTCATTTCATTTTGCCCATATGATAATAATTGATAAGGCTTTTCGAGTGCTTTTGAAAAATTTGGAAAATGTTGTTCATAATTTCTACGGAGAGTTTAAAAGTTTTCTGAATGTTTTGTTATGAAATCGTTATTAATCTTGTATTTAATAAAATTTTTGATCAGATAATTTTTCACATATGAATTCATATAATCGCACTCGTAAATGCTTCTCTACCTTCAACAATTAGGACGTGTCTCGTTCTTTAATCTAAAAAGGTTTTGTTTCGAATATATTTGCACTTTGATCACCAAGTACCAAATATTTCACATCCGCGTTGTAAACGCACATTCAACTCTTATTTACTTAATTGATACTTATCTAACCGTTTTGTAACTTATCGTTCTTGAGTTTGGTTTAGTTTGAAGGATATTTACGACCGATAAAACGAAAACGATTTATCTGATTGGTTTACAGCTCCGATTAATTAAATAAAATTACACAATTTTGTTGGTTCTTACATTAAATTTTAAGAGCATCGAAATGTAATGAACGTTCAACATAGCAACAATAATTTATAATGAATTTAATCATCGGCGTATGCGCCGTCTGATTTTCTCAAATTGAAGCATGTCTACCTATTATGTAGTTAATTAGGTTCCTGACTATCGCCCAGTAGGTGTGCTATATTAGATAAAGTATTCATTCATTTACAAAGAACAGATGTAGCACCGAATTTAACTCGTGGAAAATATCGTACAGAATTGAGAAAACGTCTGATGCAATGAATCGCACGTGCTATTGACAGTCAATCATTTAAGACCAGCTCGTTGCGCACGCAACGATCATAGAGTATGAATAAACCTTTGATTAGATTACGCGCACCTCGTCCGGTCATCTCTTTCTAGTTCGCGAGAAACGTGCTCGTTCTTTTTCATTATTCCGTATCTTGTTCTCGTGCTGACCACGTTCTGAGCACACGATCGCCACGAGAGAGAAACGCGCGGCAAAGACAAAAAAAAGGACGCCGCGCCGAGCGAGAGAATAGAAAACGTCCGACGATCTTTTTCCCCCCCGTCCCGAAAACGATAAGGGATCAACAGCACAAGAGTCACGAGACGTGCTCGCCGGATATTTCGATACGTTCCCACGGTTCTCTTGCACCTTTCTCAATTATCACTTGTTAGTCTGTTCGTATGCTGCGCGCACAAAACGATCGCGGGGACGATAATTGCTTTTTACTTTTGCAATATGATAAAATCGTTGCGAAGCGTGACGTCACTCCTAATTAACCACCCCAAGTACATTCAAACGTTAACAACGTATCACACGGCGCATATGTCGGTTCACCGGTGCCACTCTTGTTTGGGCGGTGTATGTTGTTAGAAAAAGAGGTGAGCGACGCTCTTCGTCGATCTACTAGTGCCACGAAATCGTGCTAAGAACGACATGTGGCAAACGCGTATGCTAAAGGCGTGGGAAAGAATTCGTTTCGGCGGAACGAGAAGAAATCTTGACTTTTTAAACGAACACATCTGCCCACGAATTATCGCAACCGGCGACGCGATGCTACAATTCGATTTTGGACAAGGTGACGGATGACGGAAATGGCCAAAGTGACGTCTCGAATCGAAACTAACCTCAAAGTGATTTACGTGTACCGATATTGATGACTAATTGACACTTTAATGATAAATGATAAACAATGATAATCATCACGAAACTGAACATACATTGAATACCTATTCCCTTATTAATGAAATTATTTTTAGTTTGTCACAAATGACAAATGAACCTGAAAAGGGTACATAAAAATTGCTTCATAATAAGGAAATGATATACTTGTAAAAAAGGTGATAATCAAGGCGATAAAAATCAAGGATTATATTTGTTGTTGCAATTGTATCGCATTTGACTTATTGACTAAAGATGTAACGAATATTAATTTTTAGGCATTTGCGAATGCGAATATCGACAGTTGATACACGCGGATGCGAATATTCACTTTTGAATTTGGCGCCATTTGGCTATTTATAATGACAGCGCGCGAGTCTCAGGCACACATTTGTCATTGTCCTTTGATTTTCCGAGGAATGTCGATCCGATCCGAACAAGGCCGATCGATGTTAAGCAAGATGCGAATACGAATACGAATGTCTAGAAATATGCGAATATTTGCGAATATTCGTTACATCACTACTTTGTCCCTACTATCTATCAAGGTGACAAAAGTTCCATGGTAGTCCTGATCCTTTGCATAAATGATCAGAATATTTGTTAAAATCTATTAATATTTCTGGAAGAATTGTAAAATTGTCTTTCGGTTTTCATAAAAACTTGGACCGTTCTGTAATTTTTTCGAAAATGTTAATTGATGTTCATGAAATGATGAGAACAGGAACACTGCCGAAAATCAAAAGTTAGTTTACTTAACTTTATATCAGCGATTCAATAAAGATCGAGAAAACATGTGATAATTCTATTTGCTTTATTTTAATTTGCAAACGTTTCCGTTTGTTGTAGCTATTCGAGTTCCAATTGTCGACAGCTGATTCTTCATCACGCAGATTATCAAATGTGAAGGGGATGAAGAAAAATGTGCCATAAGGGTCGTGGGAACGTCTAAGCGTTCCACAACCCTCCGTCGTTGTTTGCATCCCTCATCGCATTCTTCTTTGCGAATAATGGGACGAAGAAGCGAAAAGATTAATAAAAGCCAATTCAGACAAGGAGAAGGAAGGACGAAGCTCGTGCTGGAAGCGTGATCGTCGCGAGACGACACATTCTGCCAAAACGAGTTATCGGACGGCTCCTGGGTTTCGACCATCCTCAAGGGGGCCGACGTCAACGAGTTGAAACTAGTTACAACTGCTTGAAAGAAAATTGATGATTTGACGCGGTACTCGTTGCGATAGAAAATAAATTGGATCATCGTTATTTAACGGCGAACAAACAGAAGGAAAAAAAAAGTAAAAGCGACACGATATGAAAAAGCGGCAACAGAAAAAACGCCGGACGCTCGGCCATTCCTCGTACCCGTTCGTGTGTTACCGAAACGAAACCCGATATAGCGGCGATTCGAAATCAGTGGCGATCGAAAAAAATCATCGTTCCAAGTTGCGCGGCCTCGATCTCGGTCCCGTCCACCGCTCGGCCCATCGTCCCCTCTTGCTCTGTCACTTCCGCTCCGAGTCGTGGGAAACTGAGGCAGGTGTTGAGCTCTGTTCTCCGATTTCTCAAATTGTGTACGTGTATTGGATTTTTTATATCCTTGACTTCTTCGGTCGGTCGGCCGTTTTTCGACCGGCGAAAATCCCCCCAGAGCGCTCGATCACCTCGACGGCCAACCTTCGGACGTCATCCCCCAAGGGAAGGAACGACTTTTTATCGATTACCTCGCATCGATTTATTGCGCTATGTTTGTCTTGTCTAGACGTGTAGTAAATCGTTTCCAAAAAAAAAACTAATAGTGCTGGTCGTGGTTGTGTTTATTCCACTTTTTCTAAATTCATGTAAACTTAAATTAATTGAATTATTTAAATTATTCCTTTTTTTCGTATCTACCCCAAGGGGTTCATTTTTCTGAAAAAAAAAACCGTTCGATTCAGTAAAAGGAAGAATAAGAATGTCCACGTTCCCAGCACGCGATTCCTTCCGACAAAAACCTTCAGAAAAAGGAACCGGGGCACGTTGCCGCCTTTTCTGTTGTACAAACTCACCCCGATCACGTTTCCGAATAATAAAACATTAGGAGCTCGGCAACGCACGACGGACAGATGACGGGCCGGGAGGAATTCCGAAGGAAACGAATACTTTCCCACGGCCCGGTTCGAGAGGAGCGCGAATCGTGCCGCATCGGGGGTCACACTTCGATAAAACCGTCGCCGTTCGGGGCTGATGGAAATTGGACGAGGGTGCGCCAGCTGTCCGCAAACGCGACCGCTTTTTTTTGTCCGTGGATCACGTAATTGGTATTTAGGTTATCGGTTTTTGTTCGTTGCGTTTTTATTACGGAAATTCGACAATATAGAACAAATTTGTATGATTTGTATCTCGATTATTCCAAAGTATGTTCATTGAAAAAATGTTTAACGCTTGCGCAAAATCGGCGATTAAAATAATTATCAAATTGGTTAGTAATTTATCAAGCTTTATTCATCATGAAGTTCCTCAACATTGTCACTGACCAAAGATATGTCCAAATTTTTGACCTTGTCGAATTTATCATAGAAATTCTAAAAAAGATTTTAACAAAAAATCTGCTGTGGTACCTTATATTTCCGGACAATTAGAAATATTTTTGAAATCTTGAGTACGTTCTTAAATTAAAAGTTTGTAAAATCTTACCAAACACTTGTGATAAGTCCCAAAGTTTGGGCAGTTTTCAATGCAATCAGAATTGTATTAAAATATCCATAGTATCCCGGAAAACTCGAAACTGTTGAATATTATCAATTATCAAACAGGATGTTTTCAGAATGTCAAGGAATTCTGATAATAATATAACAATAATAATGTGCAAAAAAGTCACTCCGTCTTTATTATGTAAAACATCTATATACGTATATGTTGCGCAAGTGAGAGAAAATTGGTTTATTTTTATTTGCCATAAACTTCAGCCCATTTTGATCATAAAAATCTATTTTACGATCAAATATTCCCCGAAAAGCGTCTTAATGCCTTTTAAATGAGACGCATGTAACAAAATTGTAAAGGAGCGATCGTCACGTGTCCGACACGTTCCCGCCGTTCAAGACCTTCCGAGAAACGGATGAATCACTCCAGCTCGCCGTCGAATTCCATCGACCCATCGCAAATGCCCATTGCAGTTCGGTTGTGGTATACAAAAGGCAATGCGAAAATCAAGATACCGTACCGTTTAACAAGACGATAAACTCTACTAAACAGTTCCAGACTAATCATCTCGTTCCATCTCGCCCCCAGCAATCGCTCGTGCTACGTACAAACGGCATATTGTACTCGCAATTAATCCGTCCCCGGCCCACTGCCGCTGGAACGACGGTCACCGTCACCGTCACCTAGACCGCCACGTAATCGCCAATCGTTCCGACGCTCCGATTAATAGGCCGTGCCTCCGACGCGCTGATCAAAACCAACGTAGAAAAAAAGAGGACGGCGAATATCGAGACAGCTGCATGCACGCGCTAGGGCTCGCTACTTGTCACAGGTGGCCAGAAGTGTGGGAACGAGCAAGCTCCCGAGTTTCCCACGATCTCGGAACAGTCAGCATGCGACGAGTAGTGGGCAGCGGTGCGATCGTGCGCGCAACTTCACGCACCTGGGCGGTCTATAAAAGCGCGCGCCCTACCACTGCTCGCATCATTCGCTCTCCGACTCGAGTCGAGTAAGCATCGTGCCTTCGCTGTCTATCGTTCGAGTGTCGTTCGTTTTATTTTGCGCGCCAAGTGCGATAACTTCGAAAAATCATGTCGAATTACGAAATGTTATCGGTCGAGGAGCCACAACCGATCTCCCGCACCTATCAATACCGAAAAGTTATGAAGCCAATGTTGGAACGTAAACGTCGCGCCAGGATCAACCGTTGCCTGGACGAGCTGAAGGAGTTGATGGTGACCGCGCTCCAAAGCGAAGGTGAAAACGTGTCCAAATTGGAGAAGGCGGATATCCTGGAGTTGACTGTGCGTCATCTACACAAGTTACGTCGTCAGCAACGTCTCGCCTCCAATCCGGTAATCGACGCCGATCGTTTCCGTGCCGGTTACACGCATTGCGCCAACGAAGTGTCCCGCTGTCTCGCCTCAATACCCGGTGTGGATGTCCAATTAGGCACCAAACTAATGACCCACCTGGGACATCGTCTAAACGAAATGGACAAAGTTACTCCTTTGGTCGTTCAAGTTCCGGCACAGTACACGCCGCCTGGCTCGCCGAATCCCGATGCCGCCTATCACCAATCGCACAGCTACAACATGCCTCTGACGCCGGCGTCTTCGACGTCCTCCAGAACAACCTCGGCACCGTCACCGTCGTCAATGGAATGCCACCCGCAAACCACCGCCGGCCTGTTGAAAGTTGCGCAAATTTCCACGTCGGTGTGGCGGCCTTGGTAAATGCGACAGAAAAAAAAAACTAATTGAATCGGCGATGATAAAACCGACATCGATTTGCTCAATCAAATTTGAAAAATGTTTGTTCAAACGGATCTCTCGAAGCTTTAATTTAGATTTTAAGGTTGTTGTAGCTAATTGTGATATTAAAGTTGGTACCTGTGATCATCGAAGGCAATTCGATTTAAAATTGTGCCTTAGATTATTTTTAGAATTTTTGGTATATTATGAATAAATCAGCAGTACGTTATTATTGAATAAATATTTTCGTTTTATTTGACGAGTTTAATTGTTCGTATTTTCCCGTTCTCCAACCTTTATTCGAAGAATGTTCGGGATTTAAATTTTCCCGCTCATGTTTGAAATATTTGAACGAGTAACTTTTAAACGCGGTATGCTTGCGCCACCTACAGGTGATATCAGTAATTTATATTCAAGTAAGTCGTTCGATGGGGTGTAGTTTCCTATTATTGTCGGTTCATTGCTTATAGAGGAAACCGTTGGATGGCGCTTATTGACATGTTCTCTAAGAAGTAGACTTTGAGGTGTGTTCAATCTAGGCTTGTTGATATTTTATCGATATTCGATAATATCGTCGCGATATTATAGTGTACGATATTATCGATATTCGATATCCAAATAGGGCATATAGTTATCGTCATGCCCAAGAAGACAACTGTCTCTGTTAAGTCTGCTTGGTCATGTCCGAAAAAAGCAGTTCTGCTTCTGCGGAAGCAAGCACAAGCACTGGCAATATAAGTGAAAAAAAGGCAGTGAAAGATTATTTTGAAAGAATTTCAACTTTGAAAAGCAAGTGTTCCGTGTGTAGAAAAGTAGTGAAAACAAATGGGAACACCACTAACACTCGGGCGCACCTCAAAATAAAACATCCACAAATTGCCCGACTTTTGAAAATAGATCTAAATGAAAATACGACATGTAAAACTGTTGCTAATAAAGTAAGTATACGATCGTCATGATGATGTTTCGTCATTTCAAATTATATGTCATAATAAAGCATATTTGAAACGATTTGAAAAAAACATTGCACTCTACTTCGTTATTTTAATTTAACACGTAATTTTAACAGAAGGAGGTGATGTGAACCGAAAAATTACCCAAGCGACAGTCTTTATGATCTGTAAAGATAATCTACCAAAAAGATGTGTCGAAAAAGTCGGTCTGAACAATTTGATGGAAATTTGTTGTCCTCGTTACCAAATGCCATCTAGATTTACAGTAAGATCGATTGTCTATTGAAATTTTATTTGCTTTTAATTTTTTTCAATTATTTTTTTTTCAGATTACTCAGCTGATCGATAAAAGATGTGAAATTGAAGTTGCAGTAGTTAAAAATCTTCTCCAGAGTGTGACTGATATATCTTTTTCAGGCGACCACGTCAGAAAGTGGTATATATCGCCACGCCTACCTGTCGAAGAAAGTTGACAATTACATGCAACTGTGCGGGAATGTTATTGCCGCACGGGTAAAACCAGTTTGATGCGTGCGGGAAAGTGGTGACATCGAAATGAAACCACACCAAGTAGAAAGAAGAGAATGAAAAGTTTAGTTCGTATATCCCATTGAATATTTATAAGACTAATGAGTTACCAGAACATATCGTATCATTAACGAAGAGCTTAACTTGATTCGATTCGCGTTTATAACATGCAAAGTGAAAAATATCCCTCCAGAAATATTAAACTCGTGGAAATTATTGCTGACAAATCTGAAAGGAAGGTACGAAATAACATAAAAAAATAAAGTTATCTATTATTTTCTCTACAACGCCATCTAGAAGCAGAAGATTGAATTATTCAGTTCTGCTTGGGTGGAAACGTTCATTGTTTGTTCTCAAAGTAATTATCGTATAATATCATTTTATTTTTGTGGTCGCCTGAAAAATGTCGTTCATTACTCGTGGAAAGTCAGTTTTCATTGCTCGTGTCTAGCCTCACTCGGTTCCGCTTCGCTTCACCTCGTTCGTCAAACTGACACTCGCATGAAATCATCGACTTTCCGCACTCGTTATGAAATATACTATTACAAGTGATGTCGTTACCATTACGCATTCAACAATTTTTCTTGCAATGAATTGTTATTTATGTTATTTTCCCTGTCATTGGTAATATATATTCGATATTCGATAATATCAATAATATCGATAGGTATTATCGGGCCGATATGATATTTTTCTGAATATCGATATTTACGATATTCGATATTTTTTTCAAATATCAACAACCCTAGTTGAATCAAATGAAACCAATTCCGTTATGTTGATGTGATATTCAAAAATTCAGAATATTTTGAAAAGATGTTGCGGAAATTCGAAAAGACGCTTAAAAGAAGATGAGCTTCACAGAAATTATGTAACAAAGAATGGATTTGGGATATTATTGAACCATTTAGCACTTTATCAAAAATGTATTTTTTTCTGTTTTAAAGCCATATTGTTTGTTCAAATCATACACACGTACAAGATTTTAAAAAAATCCTGTATTGTTAAATGTTTATTCTACCTTTTGAGCTTTATAGTTTGTATGAATAAATTTTATTGTTATTATTATATGCATATTTTTGCGATTATTCAATTGACGTAATTTTCGAAATCAATTAGAAATTTCATTCATATAAGAATGCTAATAATACTACTGGTGTATATTCAAGGTCAACACTCATCGTGAACATTCTTCACATATTTAACGAGTGGTTCGTCATTAGACAACCAAAACTCGTTTTATGTTGTCCTATAAGATTTGCAGCGATCGCATCCATATCACAATAACCGGTGCGAGCGATGTTAATCAACTTTTCATCATATTTAGCATTTTTTCTCATCTTGTCATTAGCTGGGAAATCCACAGGGGAACGTAAGTTTTCATAAAATTTTATATACCTAACATTATCAACTTGTTTTAAGTAACCAAATGTACGAAATCAATCGAAAATGAGGAGAGAATCTGCGTTTCGGTATATAATTGTTCATGGGCGTTGGGACGAATTCAAAGAAAAGAACAGGTGGAAACTTGTTCGTTCGAAGGACGTACACCAAAAGTATGTTGTCCGAAGAATCGAATGACTCAAGATATTTTAGAAAAAACTTCAGACGATTTAGAACCGGAGCCACCAGTGTGGACTGTAAAAGAAAGCTCGTCGCCTGTACCAATCAAGGAAAGAACAGCAAGTGTCGGTCAACTGAGCCAATTAAGTAAGTATTCTGTTGAACAGAAAATTCGCATAATCATTTCTTCTTATGCAGAATGCGAGGAATATTATCCAAGAACAGGAGTCTATGCTGCCATTGGTGGCCAGATTTCCTTGGCAATGGAGTTTCCGCATATGGTAAAAACACAAAATTTCTATAACCCGAGGTGGAAGAAAAAAATTTTTAGGCCATCTTAGGTTATGGCAACGAAAATGATATCCAATGGAAATGTGGTGGCTCTTTGATAAGTTTGCAACACATCCTTACAGCAGCGCATTGCCTTTATTCGCGCGATTTGTAAGTAGTTAACCTTTTTATAAAAAGAGAAATTATTTTTTGTACTGTAGCGGTAACGTTACATTCGTACGACTTGGTGACTTAAACATCGCCGACGACAAAGACGATGCGCAGCCGCAAGATTTCAAAGTCAAATCCATCATCGGTCATCCGAACTACGATGCGAGAACCGTTAAAAATGACATCGCCATCTTGGTGCTAGATAGACCGGTGAGTGTTACATATTATGTAAAACCAGCGTGTTTATATTTGGGAGTCGAAGTTGAACCATATCTACAAATCACAGCAACCGGTTGGGGGATCACCGAATTTGGAGGTTCATAACTATTTGAACACTTTCGCCGAATTTAATAGTTCAATACTTTTAGGCGAAACCAGTAATAACCTGATCAAAGTCGAGTTGAAACTGGTCGACGATCATGACTGCGTCGAACAATACAGAAACGCTGGAGTTAAAGGTCAAATTAATAGTACCACACAACTTTGCGCTGGTTCGAGTAAGGAAGGAAAAATAATTGATACGTGCGAGGTAAAGTTTTTCTTCAATTATCGCGAAAATTAAAAATATTTCGACCGAATGACACATTACCTACATTATGTTTTATTGATTCCAATTTGTTTTACATATTTGATACGTCTTTTCCTAATTTTTCATTTTTTCATTGTTTAAAAAAAATTAGTTTTTAGAGGTTATTCAAATTTTTTTTGGAGTTTGGACTTTAAACATCATTCGTTCTCTTCTTGTTTTTCATTTGTTTTTTGGTTGGTTTGGACCTGTTTTTAAAATAATTTTTGGGTTTTCCTAATTTTGTTTCGTGTTTTACTAATTTCTTTGTATCTTTTAATCAATTTTGATTGTTTTCTTACTGCAGGGCGATTCTGGTGGACCTTTGCAACTGAAAAATTATACCACACGTACGCATTTCCGTATCATGGGTGTAACATCATTTGGAAAAGCCTGTGGAATTACCAACAGCGCAGGGGTATACACAAGAGTTTCTCATTACATACGATGGATAGAAAACATAGTTTTCAGAAACGGAGAATCTTAATTTTTTTATTCGGGTTCACGTTTCCTTATTTCATCTTGATCTGTACCTAAAAGGGAAAATAAAGTCATTTTCAAAATATAATTTCAATTCAAAGCCATGAACTCTAGTCGTTATGAAGTTTTTTGTTGCATGAAGTAACAGAAAATGGTATTTAGAACCTGAAAACTCGGAAATTCCTTACTTTGACTTCGCAATATTTTGGAAAATCGTTAAGCAAATTCGAAAAAATAAGTAAATAAGTAAAATTACATTAGAAAGCAAGAAGTGAATTCAAAATACTTCATCAAAGGTCTGACACATCATGAAAAAAGATTTTTAAGGATTTTTGGAAATTCTGGAAAAAAAATTTGAAAACCAATCTTAAATTAATTCAAAATTATGCTAAGTAATAGAGCAGATTTGAAAAAAAAAGTGAGAACATTTTGTTCTTATTTCTTTTTGAATCGTAAAAAGGAGAAATCTTTATTGTAATTTTATTAAAATGTTGCATATTGATGTAAAATAAAAATTGAAAATTGGAAAAATTTTAAAATATTTTGTTGCAGTGTCACTAGAGTCAGCGAAGCAGTCCTCCAGTTCTTGAAACGTCAATAATTCGATAGCAAAAAAAAAAATAATATCATATCCGGAGGATATGATTTATAACCTGAAAATAATAACATATATCTGAGCAATCGGTGCGACGTTTAATCGTCCCCCAAATCATAGATTATAGAATATTTAAGACAACATGTGCCTTATATAATAAGCGAGGGGGCAAGAAAAATTCTCATTATTTTCCATCATTATGGACGATCGTTTACTACGTGAAGTCTTATCAATTTTGAACATCACCGGTTTAAACCCGTTAAAACCTTACACTTTATTTTCTATAATTAAATTAACCATAACCATCCTGGTTTACATCAACATTGTGGTATGGCTCGTCATGGAAATGTTATTTAATTTCAAAGGTTTGAAATCGTTAACACGATGTCTGGAATTTGGTCCTGGGTTAACTTTGGTTCGTATAAAAATCCATTATGAAAAATTTCTATTTTTAAATTTTTAGTGCGCTGGAAAAATGTTTCTTCTAATAGCGACTAAAAAACAATGTGTTAAAATGATTTGCAAAACACGACAAACAATAAATTATTTGTACAACGACAAAATTGAAGCAATCGGAATCGAAAATACGAAAGCGACATATAAAATATTCGTTTTTTATTTATTAAGTATTTTAGTTACATTTACTCAGTTTAATTTGTCCGCGTATTTTAGTCGACTTCCTTTTATTTTAACTTATAAGGAAGACGAAATGTCTACGACGTATTGGGTTTTGGTTTATTTAGTTGATTTTATTTTTCTTATTACAGCTTCTTCTTATTATGTCGGTTATAATTGGTTGTTCTTATTTTTTGCGACTCGCGTTGTGACCGAAATGAAAATGTTGAAAGCCGCGATTGCGGATTTCGAATTTAGTGCTGATTCGATGAATTTTCGTGAATTAGTGGAGCATCACGTCCATATACTAAGGTTTGGATCAAATTATTTTAATTTATTTTTAATAAAATTTTAGTTTAGTGAAAGATATGAGCGACAATTACTCCGGCATGATGCTAGCGGAATACGTTTTGAATTTTCTAGCAGTTTGTTTTTCACTCTTCTGTTGGATTGTGGACGGCGTACCGCCAGACTTGGAACACACTAAACGGTATGGCAACAACGCGTTTACGTTTTCCGTTGCGCTTGCGCTGTTTTGCTACGCCGGGGATGCTGTTACTGCGCATGTAAGTTGACTCGTCGATTTCTAACAAACTAATGTTACTTTTACATAGTGTCAAGATGTTTCAAATGTCATATTTTATAAACTCTTGAGAATGAATTTAAACAAAAAAACCAGATTTGCTGGTTTTATGATGATCGGTAGGGCGCAAATGAGGACTGCAATTAATGTTGGCGGTTTTTGGGATCTAAATTTGGAAACGTTTTATATGGTGACTTATTTATTATTATCATTTATTATTACTATTATTTATTTGTAGGTTATGCGAAGATGTATGTCATTCCTTGCGTTTATGCAGGCGCTTAAGGAAAAAGGAGGTGATCATAATGGTCAAAGACCGACATCTTTGTCTTTTTGATTGTGTTAGAGATGACAATTCAATAAACAAGGAATAATAAACAATTATATTCATTTGTGATACTTTTTTTCAATTCGTTTTCAGATCGCACTACTACCTCTGGCATGACCTAAAGACTTCATATTTATTTAATTCGCTCGCTCTTTCAGATTTATTAACACTGTAGCCCTTCTTCTTTCTTTAAGTAGCTGCCTTTCACAGAGAAGTCCTAAAGGATCGAAAATCTGTGCTGCTACAGACAAAATGGTGCGCTTTGTTATACTTCTTTGATTATTGAAATCTCCAATGGAATAGCGGAGGTCGTCGGTCTGAGAATTCCACCACACTCCGAGTGTTTTCGTTGCGAGAGTATCAGACGGAATTTCTAACATAATTTGGTTCGAATTCGTATGATTTTTTGAAAGAATTCTTTCATCATTTGACAACCACTTTCTTAATTCAAATCCCCTACTTGATAATATGGTTGTTATATCTTCTTTTAGTTGTATAACGTCTTCTATGGTATCACTACCTGTTAATAAATCGTCCACATAAAAATCTGAGGCTATTTTGGTGCATGCAATTGGGAATGATTCTTTGAATTTCAATGACAATTCTTTAAGGCATCTTATGGCCAAAAAAGGTGCCGACGCTGTCCCATATGTTACGGTATTTAACTGAAAGGTTTCGATTTTCTGAGTATTTTGGTTTCGCCATAAAATTAACTGAAATTTCCTTTGCTCGGGTTTTAGCAAAATTTGCCGATACATTTTTGCTATATCGGCACTAATCACGTATTTATATGATCTAAATCTCAGTAGAACAGAGAAGAGTGTTCCTTGGATTGTAGGTCCCACGGCTTGCAAATTATTTAAGGAAAAACCCGAGCTCGTCTTGCACGAAGCGTCGAAAACCACCCGCAATTTTGTGGTTATACTGGATTCTTTAATGATTGCATGATGAGGCAAGTAGTATGTATTTCTACCAACTTTCGTTTCGTCGATTTTACTCATATGTCCCAAAGATTCATACTCTTCTATAAATTTAGTATATTCAGATTTGAGTAAATAATTACAGAGAGCGAGTAGCCTTGATAATGCAATATCACGTGATTCACCAAGCATTGTGGTTGGTTTTGAATGGAATGGACACTACAAATCTACCTTGTGTGTTGACTACTGTAGACTGAACGAAGTGTTGTTCACAAAATTCTTCTTCTTGATTGTAACTAATGGAATTAGGTGTAACAAAATTTTCAATTTCCCAAAATCTTTTTATCTCCTTATCAATTTGATTGCAAAATGTGTTCGTATTTGACGATATAAATGTATTTGTATTAGAACTTAACGATCCACCTAGTATCCATCCTAACAATGTTTTCTGGAGAACCGGTTTTTTATTACCTAAATGAATAGTGCCATTGCAGTGTATTTCCCAAAATATTTCAGCATTCAATAGTAAATCTATTGTATTTGTTTTATGGAAGTCTTTGTCGGCTAGTTTTATATTACTGGGGATGTTTAAGTACGTCCGGTTTAAGGGTTCGTTTGGTACCGAACCTGTTATCTTGTCAAGAACCAGACAATTTAAAAATTTAGAAGCTTGATCTTGGATCACGCTATTTTCTGCTCTAAGAAAACTAAGACGCTTTCGCAGAATCCTCTTTGAATGCTTAATTATTGCAATGATGAAATGGTTATCCTGAAGCATTTTACTACTGACTTTTCATAATACAAAATCAGTTGATTCATGTTAGATTTGTGATAGATATAAAGAATTGGCTAACAGAATTTGCAAGAAATGCGTTGAAATTTTGAAATATTTTCGGAATACTGTTTGATAATGAATTAATCAAAAAATTATATAATTTGTATTATGAGATCACTAAATTGTATTGAACCTACAAAAGTGAACAGTAAAATTAAATTTTTCTTCTGATAGTGAATGAAAAATATTGTTAAAAAGCTAAAGATTTTGGTTTACTTTCTCCATCACTGCCTTTATCTTTCAATGCTTGCATGAATGCTAGAAATGACATGCATTTTCGCATGACCTGAATATTGGAAAAATTGCCATCGTTAGTTATCTAAAAAAGCTACGGAAGTATTACCATATAAAAAGTTTCTAAATTCAAATCCCAAAAACCACCAACATTAACAGCAGTCCGTTTTTGCGCCCTACCTATCATCATGAAACTGGCAAAGTTCGTCTGCTTGTTCAAGGACATTTGTATCGTTTTATAGAAAAAGATCTCTGAAATCGTTTGACACTAAAAAAGGGAAAGTTTTGTAATGTAATTAACAATTGTTACATACCTGTTCAGTTAGAGCGTCTCCGGCGTAGCAAAACATCCCCAAAGCAACTGCAAAATTGAAAGTATTATTTCCGTATCTTATAGTGTGATCCAAATCAGGGGGCAAACCATCGACGGTCCAACAAAAAAGTGAGAAACAAACTGACAAAAAATTCAAAACGTATTCGCCCAACATCATCGACGAGTAATTGTCACTCAGATCGCGAACCAAGCTGAAAAAAGAAACAATCACCGAAAATTTTTCAACGATTTTAAAAACTAACCTCAATGTATGAACGTGGTGATCAATTAAAGTTCGAAAATCAGGCGAGTTTAAGTCCATTTCAAAATTAGCAATGGCCGCTTTCAACATTTTCATTTCAGATACAACGTGAGCGGTAAAAAATAAAAAAAGCCAATTGTAACCGACATAAAAAAGCGAGGCGAAAAACGTAAAATTCAAATGAACAAAAAAAACCGTCGCCCAATAGTAGCTGCTCATGTGTTCCTCCTCGTAAGTTAATAAAAACGGTACTCGAGTAAAGTAAGCAACAACGTTGAATTGAATGCAAGTAATCACTAAAGTAACCAAATAAAACTTGAATATTTTATAAACTGAATTCATATTATCTTCCCCAATTGCCAGCACATCTTCCTTATACAAATCTAACTTGACTCGTGTTTTACGAATCATGAGAGCGGCTTTTTTCTTATTCATCAACAAAAAATGTAGTTTACCGATACACTGAAAAAATACACAAAAATATACTGAAGATAAAAGCACCCAGTTACCAGAATTAAAACAGGAAGGAATTCTATTACCCTTGTAAGAGTTTTAACACCTTTAAAATTGAGAACCATCTCCATAAAAACCCAAATCATTACAATAACGTAAATGATGATTGTCCAACATTTTCGTAACAAAATCAGCGGTTTATTTTGCTCTAAAGGAGGAAAACCGCACAAATTCAAAAATAAAAGTATGGAATGTAACAACGGATGATCCATGTTCATTGTAACTGAAGGCAATCAGAAATTATTAGAGCCTTTTGTCTATGAATAAAAAAAAAGATAAAAGATTGTAGGGTTGGGTTTTGGTCACGAAGCTCTAATTTCGAAATCGTATTTATTGATGGAAAGATTAGCAGTTTTGCTTGACGTTTATAAGAAAACGTTATAAAAAAAACGACGAATTATAGTTTTTCTCTTAAAGCTTGCATGAACGCCAAAAATGATGCAGACTTCCACATAACCTAAAAATAGTGATCGTAATATTAAAAGTAATTCAATGTAATAATCACCTGAAGAAACGTTTCTAAATTAAGATCGCAAAAACCGCCAACGCTGATCGTAGTTTTCATTTGCGATCTGCCGATCATCATAAAGTTGACGAACTTTGTTTGTTTGTTCAAAGGTTTCATCATCAACTTGTGAAACACGACATTTGCGAAATCCTCACACTAATACAAATATAATATTAGTATACTTAAGTAGTATAGTGATTAAAGTCGCACATGCGTAGTAACGGCATCTCCAGCGTAGCAATACAAAGCCAAACTGAAGGAAAACGATAAAACGTTGTTGCCGTATCTTCCGATTTTATCCAAATCCGGCGGGAAGCCATCTAAGGTACTACAAAAAAGCGAAAAACATATCGATAAAAAATTGAGAAGGTACTCCGCCAGCATCATGGTCGAATAATTGCGATTCATATCTTTAACCAAGCTGAAATTAGGAAATTGCATTAAGTGATAGAGAAATTTTTTGTCAAACCTTAGGACGTGCACGTGGTGCCCTACCAGTAAACGAAAATTCGTCGTTTCAAATTTGCGAATCGCCTCTTTCAACATTTTCATTTCCGCCACCACGTAGGTGGTCAAATATAAAAATAACCAATTATATCCAATATAAAAAAATGTCCCCAACGTTAAAAAGGTGCAATCAACAATATAAACCGTCATCCAATACAAATCGCTCATGTTTTCTTCCTTATAAGTCAACACGCCCGGCGTTCTCGTTGCATAAGCACCAAAATTCAACTGTATTAAATTAACAATCGCGACAATCGCATAAACATGAAAAGCTTTATAAGTAGGTCCAAAATTATCCTTTCCAATTTTCCTGAAGTTCTCACCATACAAATAACCAATTGTCAGTTCCGTTTTTGCAATCATATCATTAATATCTTTTTTTCTTACCATTAAAACATATAATTTCCCCATGCACTAAAAATCACTTAATTACAATTAAGTTAAAAAAGTATTGAAACTAACAAGTAACAAATCGGGTCCGTATTCCAGACATCGCGTTATCGATGTAAAGCCTTTGAAATTGAACGCCATTTCCATGATGACCCACACTAAAATAGTAAAATAGGTGGATACGGTCAACACTAATGTTATGGCTGAGAAAAGTGTAAACGATTTCGTCGGATTGAGCCCGGCGGCGTCTAAACAGACAAGAATTTTATTCAATAAACGACGTTCCATAACAACTGCAATAGTAAGTTTTTTCTACGAGAAAACTCCTTACCTGTATCATTATATAGACTTCATATTGTATTGAATTTTTTATAAACTATAACAGATAGGTAAGTTAATAACGCCTCTGTTTATTAAATGTCTGTGATTATTTATTTCTATTCGATTTTTTACCACTATTAGAGAAGATATGTAATAAGTGGATAAGTGTTATGGATTCAATTTGGAACAAAACGAATTATTGTGTTAAATAAGAATTTAAAATTTCAGGAATAATATGAAATATTTGTAGGTTTCCTACAATTGAAGGAATATAAAATTCGAATCTTTTGTAGAACAAACCATTTCTTATAGTCATAAATCAGAAATTTTTTCATAAAAATCGTAAAACATGATAAGAAATTCATTCACATAAAAATTGCTATAAGTTTGACGGTTTTCGCGATTCCTGAAAAAGTGAAATCATGAAAATTCGAGTTAAATGATACATTTTTTCCATATTTGGAACATTTAATTCAAGTGAACTGTTTCCGGTATAAAATGGAGATCGTGTTGTGAAATTCTTAACATTGATTAATAATACAACCAGACAAAGCACGTATTACATCGTTTTGACAATGGTTTCCTGAATTGGCCAGACATGGCCAAAGAACTTGCCTGGATGGCCAAGAGATGGCGCACCAATTTCCTGAAGAATATCATGGACGGACTACAGATGGAGTAGCAAACGTTTCAATAATAAGAAGATAGAAATTACATGAAAGAGAATCATAGAAATATCACAAAATAGACAATTTCGAAATTTTGATACGTTAACTTTAAAATAATTTGCAAAAACTTTGCGAAAAACTAACATTTTTAATATTATTATGACTCAAAATTGCATATTTTGATTACAATTGTGACTAGACATTGAATACACTAAGCTTCAAATGACATCTATACGAACTAAGAAAAAGATTAAAGCTCAGTAGCTTCTTTTTCGTAAACAGCTTGTATGAAGGTCAGAAATGACATTGAGTTTTTGACCACCTGTTGAATAACATTTTTATGATTCATCAAAGTTTGAACAGGGTACAAACCTCCCCAAAACTTTCTAAGTTTAGTTGCGTGAAGCCCCCAATTGAGAGCGCTGTACTTTTTTGTGCACGTTGTATTATCATAATTGTAGCCACAGCGTTCTTCTTAATTAACTTTTCGTTCCAATTTTTATGGAACATCAGATTACCAATGTCGGAACACTGAAAAAAAAAGGTAAGGAAAAAAAAGTACGTAATTAACACCTACTTCGTCCGTTAACTTGTCGCCTGCTATACACAGTATGGCCAACTGCAACAAATATGTGACTGCGAGGTTGCCATATCGCGTCAAGTGATCCATATCAGGTGGTACTCTAGAACTTATTGGTACAACATCCTAACTCACGGTTTTATTTTTACTTACCCGTTCATCGTCATAAGAAACAAAGCAAAGCAAACAGCTATTAAACTTGTCAAGTATTGGCATAACAGGATAAAAGAGTAACTGTCACTCACTTTTTTTATAAAACTAAAAGATAACTTCCAAAAAAATGTTAGGGAATTTTAATTATATTACTTCAATAAATGAACGTGGTGTTTTAAAATTTCGCTAAATTTTTCACGCTCGCCAGGAATCGTTAAATCCAGTTTTTCAATTTCCAATTTAATCATTTTCATTTCAGCCACCGGATAAGCAATGAAATATACGAAAGAACCTTCGTAACCTAAAACTGTGGTTATTGTCGAAAAAATAAAAATTATATTAATAACGATTAAAATATTCGAGTAGTAACTATCTTCGGATTTTTCGTTTTCCATGTAACCCATGATGAAGGGTTTACGAGCAAACAAACTTTCTACAGTAACTTGGGTCGTTACAATCAGATTGATGATTATAAAAATTTCAAACGATTTTTTCCACGATTCCATGGATTGCTTGCCGATTTTTGCGATCGATTCGTCAACATGTTCGGCAATTGTCTTTTGTGCTGCCAGGAACATCGATTGGAGATTCCGTCTTTTCCGCACCAAATATATCAATTTCAGAATAGTCTGAATAGATGGAATGAATAAATAGATGAACTAAATGATTTCTTACCAAAAAAAGTACCGGGCCAAGTTCTATAGCTCTGGATAACGTTTTGATACCCTTGAAATTAAACAGTAATTCCAATAAAAATAGAGTGACGACTAAAAAAAAGAAAATTGCGGTCCATAGTTGTCTTAAAATTTCAAACCCGCCCCGATGGTAAGGGTTGAAACCGTATGCTCGTAGTAAAAAGAGACAGAGGTCAGGAAACGTGTGCGACATTTTTCGTTTTGAGCAATTTGTCATTTGTCTGAATTCGGTAGTTTTGGGAAAATTGAATCTAAACTGCAGGTAATTCGACGATTAATCGTGTAATGACTCAAAATTAAACGGAAATTGTGATTTATTGGCTCGATGGCTATTATGGAACGATTAATTGGTCTTTATAAGGAAAAATGTGTTCTGTATAATAGTTTTGCTTCTATTTTATATCCAGAATTAAAAAAAAGATCATCACATTCATGGATGGACATTCACTGAATCAAATTGAAAGTTGAAAAGGTAAGACAGTAAGACAATACATGTACATATCCGTGTATTTAATTAATATAATGTAGAGTGTTTCGACTAAAAAGACATCCTCGTCCAGAAACACAAAAGAAAATCGTACATTTAAATTTCAAAGCCGAAAGATAGATTAGTAACAATCTTTCAACTATCTAAAAACTCTCGATGACAATGCTCTCAAAATGCTACAAAATAATTGTTTTTTATTTGGGGGCATTATAATCGAGAGTTTTTAGATAGTTGAAAGATGAAAGTGTGAAAGATGTAACGAATATCAAGTTTTAGGCATTCGCGATTGCGAATGCAGATGCGAATATCTGTTTTTTTTTTTTTTAATAATAAGTTTATTCATTGAAAATCAATTCAATACTAATATATAATATAACATAATATATGGTTAAGCGATTGTCTTCATTTCGCTAGCTTAAGATAGAAATAAAATAAAAAGAACTTCGAGCTAGTCTCATTTATACGAAACTTCCTGTAATTATAAATTTCCACGGAGTGAAGAAAACTAAAAAAAAACGAAAAACAAAAAAATTCGATTGTGAGTCGCAATACTACATCATTCGACAGACAGATAAGGTAAGCACACATGCACATTATGTCCACTATCATACAACTATTTGTCCCAATTAGTATTGAATAATGTCATTTCTGGTTTCATTTATTGTCAGAATCCGGTATAAGGTCTTAGCCAATCTAGGAGTAAGCTCACATTAAGCACACACATCCGAGTCAACAAAATCTTCATTCTCGCTCAGAATCCACTTCTTTAATTCAATTTTGAATTTCTTGTAGACCTCAATATTTTTAAGTTTTTCTGGTACATATTTGATTGTAGAGTCTAGGAGCAAGATAAGTTAAGCTTCTCTGTCCAATAGTTTTCTCCGCTCGACATGTAAGCACTTTATTGCTCGCTTTGTATCTTGTACTGTATTCGTGAGAAACAGGCTGGAGTTGGTGTCTATGCTTGTCTAAATCTAGTAAGAGTTTATAGCTATACAATTGATTGATATCCATAACTGCACCTTCTTTATACAAAGGTTTACTAGAAAATGTTTTTTTCTTTTTTAGAATTATTTTAAGAAATCACTTTTGCATAGTTTCCACTCTTTTTATATGGCATTGATATGCTCCGCCCCAACCCAAGATACCGCAGTTCAACTGGGACTCAACCAGAGAAGAGTACAGCATTTTTAGGTGTTTTGTCTCCAGAAAATTTTTCAGGTTCTTGAACATTCTCAGTAAAGGTCGAAGCTTGTTAACTATGTATATTGTTTGCAGGTTCCATCTGAGATGACAGTCGAGTTTGATTCCTATGTACGTAACTGAGTCGGCCTCACAGATATGAACGCCGGAATCAAGAAGCAGCGGACCAAGTTTCGGACGGTAAGCGGTATACGAGGTGAAAGTTAAATATTTGGTTTTGTCATTATTTAGGGTTAACTTATCGTAGGAGAGCCATTTCTGCAGTGCTTTCATATCCTCTTCTGCGTTTGTTTTCACCTGTTTCCAACATTCTGCTGTCTGAAGTACTACCGTGTCATCAGCATAACCAACCAACTCAACATTTAGGTCCATGTTGAAAAGGGAATTCACATATATGTTGAATAAAATTGGTCCTAGGACCGTTCCTTGTGGTACGCCACAACTCACTCGTTTTAGTTCGCTGGTTTCTCCGTCTATGGAGGTCATTTGTACTCTATTGGTTAAATAGCTTTTAATCAGATTGTTACAGACTCCCCGAATTGCGCAGTGCTCAAGCTTTTCGAGTAGTTTAGCATGACACACCGTGTCGAACGCTTTCGACAAATCAACAAAAATACAGAAACAAGGCCATTTTTTATCCATACAATCATAAATGTAAGATACAACCTTTTTTATGGCATCTTCTGTACCCTTACTCGTCCGAAATCCATACTGCGAAGAGGACAGTATACCAAACTTATCTAAAAACGCTGCAATTCGTGAACAAAGGATCTTCTCAACTATTTTGCTTATATTAGAGATTAAATTTATTGGTCTGTAGTTAGATATTTCTGTTAGTGGACCACTCTTGTATATTGGTTTTATAATACCAATTTTCAAAGTCTCAGGAAACTCTCCCTCCTCGAAATACAATAAGAAGGTTGACTAAGTAGGCAACTGGACCGGATATTTCTTCGCCAGCCTTTTGGAGGATTTCGGCCTTCAGTCCGTCATGACCAGGTGCTTTATCTTTCTTTAGGCCGTTTATAGTTTTTAATACTTCTTCAGCGTTTGTTGGATACAAGTATGTCGTTTGGTTGGAGATCTTATTATTTTCCTGATAGCTTGTGTGTTTCTTAATTTTCTCCGCATATTAATTTCCCAATGTATTGTAGTATTCATTAAAGGCATTCACTATTTGCAATCCATTTGATAATGTTTTTCCGGTTTCACTTATTACTGTACTACTGTACTAATTTTTTGCTTTTTAGGTGTACAGTGGAGCTCCTTTACGACATTCCAGAGGCCTTTAGGAATGTGTTCATGTTCTTCAACCGAGGATTGTAGATATTTCTTCTTGGAATTACATATGGCCCTACTCAGCTTGTTTTTCATTTGATTATACTTGGTTTTTAGATGTATGTTGTAGGGATCATTAAGAATCTGTCGGTATAGTTTATTTTTGTCTACAATTTGTTTGAGTAACTCAGGCGATATCCACTTTTTCCTAGGACTGCTGTTTTTTTTTAATCACGGTTTTAGTGTTTTCTGTAATATATTTTTTGAGTGTTTCAACAAACAGATCAGTTACAAGATTTACATCCTTTGTAGAAAGCACCTCTCTCCACTCCTCCATCAGTAAGTAACTTTAGGTAATCTATATGTTGGGCAAGATGAATATTGTCGTTCTTTCTCTCTGCAGCCTTTTGTGCCCTAAGCAAGAGTGCAATCGGGAAGTGATCAGTTATGCCTACATGTATGATAAATGCGGTTGCTACAGATTCATCCACTACACCTCTAGCTTTCAACATAAAGTGGTCAAGGCAAGACCCACCCTGTGGACGGGTACAATTGTTGATGCATAAGCATGTTTTTGTACTCTTCAGATACTTCGTTATTGTCTAATGTATCTATGTTAACATCACCAGTTATTATATGGTATTTACATCTTCCAACTTTGCCAATGTAGTACTGAAGATCTGCCGTTGATATTCGCGAATGCGAATATTCACCTTTGAATTTAGCGCCGTTTGTCTATAACTTTGTTTTAACAACTTACTCGGCGCGCGCACATTTGTCATTGTCACTTGTTTTTCCGAGCATTGTCGAGCCGATCCGAACGAGGCCGATTGATGTTGTGTTTACTTTACGGACGATCGTTAACAGAAACAGAAATACGAAAAATTTGAGGTTAGAGTGAGTTTAATGGTTGCGAATGCGAATACGAAAGTCAAGAAATATGCGAATATTTGCGAATGCGAATGCGCATATTCGTTACAACCCGTCAAGACGTGTATTACAGGTTGCATGTTATGTTTACACGCACTCTGTTAACAGAAAACATTGAACTTCATAGAATCTTCTTTTTAATGTTTTCTGTGCAAGTTGTCAAAGTGCAGGACATCAACAAATTGTTGTAAAATAAAAACAAAATACGCCCTTGTTTACCTTTAAACAAATTATGGCATTCCTTGAGGTTTGTTATGTGAAATAAATTAAGTCATTGATTTATAACTTTTTTTGCAGTGGAGGAAGTTCCATTTTTTCGATCTAAAAACGAAAGTAGACAATGGAAGAATAGCTGAATTGTTCAAGGTATCTTGATAAATATTATAAATTTGAATTTCATTATGAATTATTTTGTCAACAGGAAGATATCAAAATAAATACAACCTCCAGTGGGAATAACCGAGTGGTTGTTGGCGATTCAACGGGTCAAGTACACCTGATAAGTAAATCATGGAACGCAGTCACTTTTAGGGCTTATGAACTCACCACTGATTTTGTATATCAACCCAAAAGTTCATCCTTGCTTATTACTATTGGGGTACGTGTTACCACAGCCCATGGAGGGTTCATAGATATCAAAGTTTTCCTTTTTAGCAAGACGAACAGGGTGTCAATCCTCTCATGAAAATATGGGACACGACACGCTTAGACAAAAACGGTACGCCACATTGTTTCCGCGTCACTCGAACTCTAGCTGGCAACAAGGCTGTACAAGTGACCTGTTTGTGTGTTCACGAAAACCTTCAATTACTGGCTGTGGGTTTCCTCGATGGTTCGCTTCTTTTATACAGGTCAATATTTACTGAAACAATACTTCAAACTAATTTTTTTTAATGTTTTAGGGGAGATATAACGAGGGAACGTAATTCCAAACAAAAATGTCTAAAAGATTCCTGCTCCGCTGTTACCGGACTAGCATTCAAATCCACTTCGAACAGTATTTATTTATTTTTGGCCACCGAGGGTTCAGTACTCGTTTATAATATAACACAAAAAGACAAAGAGGAAAAAGTTCATTTAGATAATATCGGTTGTATAAAAAGATGTTCCGTTTTGGCTGAATCCATACAGGAAAGTCACTTTATGGTTGGAAGGAATGATGTGAGTTTACTATGGGTTTGTTCCAAACGTACTGTCACGATTCTGCGCAGTTCATAAAATCAAGCATATTTTCTGAACAGCGCAGAATCGTGACGGTATTACTACTTATTTCACTGGTTTAATTATACATCCCCAGGCCGTTTATTGTTACACAACTGACGGTCGCGGTCCCTGCTACGCCATCGATGGTGAAAAAAAAATACTCGAATGGTTTCGAAGCTACCTAATCATCATATCGAAATCCAACAAACCGACTAGCGTTAACTCGATCCCAAAGGAAAACTCGCAGTCTCACCCTTTAAACGATTGTATCACAGTATTAGATATACATAACAAGTTTATCGTATTCTCCGCCACTGTGCCCAGAATAAAAGCCGTCCTCAACGAATTCGGAGCGTTCTTCGTCATCGACGAGCAAAATCAAGTGCACCACTTAGATGAAAAAGATCTCCAATCCAAGTTGTCCCTTTTGTTCAAGAAAAATTTGTACGACATCTCCATAAGAATCGCTAAATCGCAACAATACGACGCCGATAGCCTGGCGGAGATTTTCAAGCAATACGGCGACCATCTGTGCCATAAAGGAGACTACGTTGGTGCCATAGAGCAATATATAAAAACAATCGGCAAACTGGAACCCAGTTACGTCATTCGAAAATTCATCGATTCGCAGCACATCGAAAAGTTAACCATGTACCTCGAGTCGTTGCACAAGGAAAAACAGGCCACCGAAGATCACACTACGTTACTGTTGAATTGCTACACAAAACTCAGCAATACTTTAGGTCAAAACGACGGGCTCAAAGCTTTCATTCTGAGTAAAGACGGGGATCTCGGTTACGACATAGACGTGGCGATCAAAGTGTGCCGTCACGGCAGTCCGACGGAAGCCTTAATGCTCGCCAAGCGTCACAAAAAACACGACTGGTACATCAAGCTGCTGATCGAAGATCACAACAAATATTTAGAGGTACTCGACTACATATCCGAATTACCGTTCAATTCGGCGCAACTTTTCATGAAGAAATACGGTTGCATTCTAATACAAGAGATACCGGACGAAAGTACGGAATTTTTAAAAAAACTATGCACCAACTATAAACCCAAGGACGCTCTCATGGTGTCCGAGGATGCGCTCAGCGGCAAATTCGAGCTGCCGCAACACGCGGAACCCGAATCGTTCATACACTTATTCCTCAAAAATTCGCAACGCTTAGTCGAGTTCTTAGAGCACGTTATCGATGAAGGGTAAGTCGAGTTTGGTTCACGTAAAGTTGTTTACAATTCATTATTATTAGTTGCGTTTTAACCACCCCCGTTTACGATACCCTTCTGGAGCACTATCTGCACGTGTGGGACAATTCTCAGCCGAACGACAAGTCGAAATGGTCGCAAAAAATCATTAAACTCCTACAAAACCCCGATATTAAGTACGATAAGTCGCAGGCGCTGGTCGTTTGTCATATGCATTCCTACGACGACGGTATATTGTATTTGTACGAAGAGCAAAAGTTGTATCAACAAATTTTGCGACACCACATCGCGAGGCACGACGCGAATTCGATGATCGCTTGTTGTCGACGTTTCGGCAGCCAGGATCCGACTCTTTGGGTTCAGGCCCTATGGTCCTGTCTCAAGGATACGAAGAATCCTTCGGAATCGTTGTTGAGTGAGGTAAGTTCCTGTCACCTTGAATTCAATGAAAAATGGCGACTTTTTATTTTAAACGAAGTCTTGAAAATTATTTCGAGAACTGTCTGATATTGTGAAGAAAATTTGAGAAAAATTAAAAACGATGTGAATGTGAATGTGAAAAACTTAGGTTCGCGTTGTGAACCGTCAATGTACAGTCACGATTCTGCGCTGTTCCCAAAATTAGCTTCATTTTATCTACAGCGCAGAATCATGGCGGTACATTGACGGTTCACAACGCCAGTTGGAAAAGACCTTTTAAGTTTCAAGCAACATGTTACCTGAAAAATATGGAAAATTTTTCTTTAAGTTAAATGAAAAAATTTAATATTTATGCGGGAATTTGGTAAGTTTTGTCGTCGATTTTAACATTCTAGGAATATCTAAAGAAGACTATTTGGAATTTTGAAGAAAATTTTAAATTTTAAACAAAGTTAGTAAAAATCAAAAATTGTTTGAATTTTTTTGTGAAAAATACTCGTACAGGAAATAAAAAATATATAGCTTTTGAAGCTTGAAGACTCTAGTTTCAGAATTTATTTGGTAAAAATTTTTTGGAGCACCGATAGCAATGCAATTCTTGGATAAAGCACAAAAAAAAATTTCCAAAATTTTACATTTTAAAAAAATTGCATTTTCGACCTAGAACAATACATATCTATATAGATCGGATAGCCTGTTTATTCAGCGTCAATATGCTTTTTACGGGAGTCAAATACAACTATTTGTCTTCGAGATATCGAATTTTGAATGCAAAATGATCCTTTTTCACTCAACTGTCGATATTTCTGAAACTACTGGCCGCCTAGCGAGCGGATAGGAGATTTCGTTTTCTGCAGAAAACTTCCTTCAAAAATCTGTCATGCTTGTTTGGAAATTCTTTTTTTCAACTGTAACGTGTACCCCAAAGGCCCTCCTAAATTTTTAGGTCTATCGGTTCCGCGGTTTTCCTGGACCGATTGATTGAAATTTAAAAAAAATTAAGGGAACAAGATTTTTGCTCTTTAATCCTGACTCAGTCAATAATTTCATTTTTCTTACTTTCTACTCAATTTTGAGTTTTCGGAAGATTGATTAAGGAAAAAACTTCCAACGAAATTTTGTCAAAAATTTCGAAAATTTCCACAAAAATTATTTTTGAAAATTGAAAAAAATTTGAAAAAAACCCTCTTCACACGATTGAAAAAATTTCGTAAAATTACCTTAAGAAAATATCGAAAAAATAAAAAAAATTATTTTGAAAAATAAAAAATTTTTTTTTTGAAAAATTAAAAAAACCAAGAGGTGTGACCCCGCGCCATTTAAACGCATCTTTTGGGATATCAACTTTCATTTTATTCAATTTTTTTCAGAAAATGCAGGTTTGAATCAGTCCATAGCCTCAACGAGGTAATTTTTAAAATTTTCCAAAAAAAATTTAATTTTCTCAAAATAATTTTTTTTTCATTTTTTCGATATATTTTATTTTTTTTCCTTAATCAATCTTCCGAAAACTCAAAATTGAGTAGAAAGTAAAAAAAATGAAATTATTCGTTTTTAAAAAGAGTTACGTTTAGAGAACAATAAATCTTATTCCCTCAATTTTTTCAAAATTTCAATCAATCGGTCCAGGAAAACGGCTGAATCCATAAATCCAAAAATTTTGGAGGGGTCTTTGGGGTACATTAGACTGATAGATTTGCTTATAATCTAACTTTTTCCCGCAATATTGCTCAACATACCTTCGATTAACCAAAAAAAAAGGAAAATGGTATTTTTTTGCTATTGTTTCACGTTAACGTTATAGTTGGAAAAAAATTTTTCCGAATAAGCATGACAGATTTTTGAAGGACGTTTTCTGCAAAAAACGAAATCTCCTATCCGTTCGCTAGGCGGTCAGTAGTTTCAGATACATATATTCCGTATTCAAAATTCGGTAAGAAGTAAAAAAAAATGAAATTATTGACTTTTAGAAAGATTGAGTCACATTTAAGGAACAAAAATCTTGTTCTCTTAATTTTTTCAAAATTTCAGTCAACCGCTTCAGGAATACCGCTGAACCGATAGATCTAAAAATTTAGGAGGGTCTTTGGGGTACATTAGACTGATAAATTTGCTGAGTCGATTAACCAAAAAAAGGGAAAATGGTATTTTTTTGCTATTGTTTCATGTTAACGTTATAGTTGGAAAAAAATTTTTCCAAATAAGCATGACAGATTTTTGAAGGACGTTTTCTGCAAAAAACGAAATCTCCTATCCGTTCGCTAGGCGGCCGGTAGTTTCAGTGATATTCCGTAAAATTGTCCCCAATATTGCTGAACATACCGTCGATTAACACAAAAAAGGGAAAATTGTATTTTTTTGCTCTTTTTTCACGATGACATTACTTCTAGAGAACATTTTTTTTCCGTTGAGGCATGACAGATTTTTAAAGGAAATTTTCTGCCAAAAACGAAACCCTCTATCCGCTCGCTAGGCGACCAATAGTTTGAGAGATATCGACAGTTGAGTGAAAAAGGATCCTTTTGTATTCAAAATTCGATATCTCGGAGACAGATGGTCGTATTTGACTGCCGTAAGAAGCATATTGAAGCTGAATAAACAGGCTATCCGATCTATGTATTGTTCTAGGTAAAAAAAATTTCATGCCCGTAAAATAAAGTAAAAAAGGTAAAATTTTGGAAATTTTTTTTTTGCTTTATCCAAGAATTGCATTGCTATCGGTGCTCCAAAAAATTTTTAACCAAAAAATTTTAAAACTCGAATCTTCAAGCTTCAAAAGCCATATTTTTTCATGACTATTTCCACAAAAATACAGCCTGTTGAAAATTGCCAAAAAATTTAGAAACTTTTATGTTCCTTTAAATCTTGTGTACTTTAATTAGTATAATTTAATTTTAGAAAATCCTATATAAACTATATTTTCAGATTTTATTAGTAATCGCCAAAGAACGACTTTTATCGCCGCAACTCGTCATCGATGCTTTAAGTTCCGAAAGTGCTGATATAACTGTTGGTCACGTGAAATCGTACCTCCAAAAGGAATTGCAGCAAGAAAAACAGAAAACATCCGAAGTGACAGGACTGATTGATAATTACCGAAAAGATATTGACAAACTTAAGAAGCAACTAGATAACCTCAGAAATGGCGAAGTGGTGATTCAAGGTTCCCGTTGCGCTGCGTGTCACCATCCACTCGAACTACCCACAATCCACTTTCTTTGTCAGCACAGTTACCATCAGCATTGTTTCCAAAGCTTCTGCGACGAGGATCAAAGTTGCCCGGCTTGTCAGCCGGAGAACTTCAGCCTTTTGGAAATACTAAAAGCCCGAGAGCATGGCAAGGATTTGATCGAAACTTTCCATTCGCAATTGGAGAAGGCGCACGATGGGTTTTCCGTCGCAGCTGAGTATTTCGGGCGGGGAGTATTCAGTTATAATAATATTAATGATATTAAACGACTGATCGAGGAGGAAAGTTCGAAAATCGATAGGGAGGTCGGAATGTTGCGGCCTGAACCGACAAATTACGGTTCGTCTATTAAGCCACGCGCCAACAAATACGATCAAAAAAAGGATGCCACGTCGTTAAATCCTTTCGAAACCGACTACGATGCTTCGAATAATCCGTTTGGAGACGACGAGGATCACGTGGATGGAACCAATCCGTTCGAAAGCGGTTACGACTGTGACAAAAATCTGAATCCTTTTTCTAGGTTTTGAATTTTTTCTAGAATGAATATACTTTGTACATAAGCATAACAATTATAAATTTATTCCATTTAATAAGTTTTTCGGGTTGCCTATCCTTCTAAAAAGAGTTTTCTTTTTCTTTGATCACTGCTTAGTTTTATTGCGTTTTCTAGATGGCGCTCCTGCAGTTTTTCTTTTAAATCACCTTTCGAAAACAAAGAAAACATCGTCGAATAAATTTCAAAATCGTTATCAAGCGACTTTTGACCTTTCTTCGATATTAATTTCACATCTTCGATTGACCAACATGTTTATGACCCCCACTTGTTTTTTTCAGGACAAGAAAAACAACGTGTTCAAGCAACAAGTGTTCATAATCGTTTTCCTTCACCGAAAGTCGTGTTGAATTTTCCGTTAACGAAAACCGCGTTGAAAATGTGCGAACACTTCGTCGTTATCATCGGCAGTGGCGCTAGAGAACATGCAATTGCGTGGAAATTGTCGCAAAGCCCGCAAGTTGCACAAATTTTTCTGATACCTGGAAGTTACGGGATTGGATCTGTGAAAAAAACGAGAAATGAAAACATCGATCCTAATGATTTTGAGGCGAATACATTTTTTATTTTAATTTGTTCAAATAATTTCCACGTTTCTGTGTTTTTAATTTTAATTCGATGACTAGATGACTTAACCTATAATTTTAATGGGTTTTAGGCGGTTGCGAGATTTTGCATCGATAACGATATTACAGTTGTAATTGTGGGTCCGGAGGCTCCGTTGGCCAAAGGATTGCCAATGTGCTTCGCAGGTCGGAAGTTCAAGTCTTCGGGCCGGGCCGAGAGGGTGCACAAATCGAGTCCGATAAGTCATGGGCGAAGTCGTTTTTTGACAGGCACGATATACCTACAGCGCAGTGGAACTCCTTTGATAATGCTCAAGATGCCAAAGCATTCATTAACAGGTACGACTGATAAAATCCACGTTGTACTCAGAGTTTGATTATTTTTTGATACAGTGCCCCATTTCCGGCCCTGGTTGTCAAAGCCAGCGGATTAGCAGCCGGGAAAGGAGTTATTGTGGCGTCAAGTAAAAAAGAAGCCTGCGAAGCAGTCGATGTGATTATGGGCGATAAAAAATTTGGTTCCGCTGGGGAAACTATTGTAATTGAAGAACTGCTCACCGGAGAGGAGGTTTCTGTTTTAGCGGTCACCGATGGGAAATCGGTACAACTGTTTCCCCCCGCACAGGATCATAAACGACTTTATGACGGCGACTTGGGCCCCAATACAGGTGGAATGGGGGCATACTGCCCCTGCACCTTAATAACTCTTGAGCAACTTGAGTATGTGAAAAAAAATATTTTCGATAGAACCATTGAGGGTCTCAGAAAAGAAAATATTCCTTATGTAGGTAAGTTTAGATAGATAAATTTTTTTTCAGTCTCGTCTTGTCTTCAGTGGTCTCGTCTCAAATTATGAAAAATTTTTCAGCGACAAAGGTAAATACTGGGTTTGTTCCACCCCGCGTTGTGAATCGTTAATATACCGCCATGATTCTGCGCTGTTCTCAAAATTTGCTTCATTTTATGAACAGCGCAGAATCCTGACGGTCCAGTAATCGTTCACGACAGTTGGAACAGATCTACTGTAACGAAATTTATAATCATTATTGATACTAGTCAGTATAATAAATGTTAGAAGGTGTTATTTCTCACCAACCCGGTGAGTCAGTATAATAATATCAATAGAAACCATGTGCATTATATGGATTAACGTGTTGAAAATAACGAGGACACGTTTTTTACCACAGACAACGGTAATGTTGCACGAAATTCGAAGCGATATTTGATAAGAAATAGAAGAACGGAAGGTAAGTGAAAAATCTTATATGAAGAAAAAGAGTATGTATACGAGATGGATGATAGTCTCGCGGTGTTACTTGTTGAAGCACACAACAATAAATTTTCCGATCATATTTCCACACTTTCAGTGCTCAATTATCTATACGACTGCCTTATCGGGAATAAACGGATGAAATTCAAAACCTCGAACCATAAATTTTTTTTTCAAGAAGGCAAATTCGTTTGGTTTGTTTTGAATAAGTTAAAAAAAAAATTAATACGGCGGCTATTCTCAGAAAATCTTATTTCTATTTAGAGATAATATTCAGCCTACAGTGAGAACTATAAATACGAAGGACGGATGCATGAAATTCTTAGAAAATCAGATTCAAAACATTACGAAACGTGATATGTTGAATAACACAGAAAAATTCAGGCGCAAAAAAATGGGCTATATTTGTTATCGATATCGATAGCCTGAATAAGACGTGAACAAAAAAAAATCATACCATTTTGACATCGGAATATTGTCAACCAACCTGGGTAAAACTGAAATGGGAAACCTTCAGATTTTTAATTAAGGGTAAAAAACTGTTTTTTGGAATTTCTGGTCGATATTGCATTCAGTCAAAAACATTTGAATGAAAGCGTGTTGCGAAATGAAGGGATCTAAAACACTATTTTTGTTTTCACTGCTTTCTTTGACAAAAGTATGAAATTTAAAGCAAAACATTTCTCAAGGTATATATGGAGCACTTTTTATACTTTTTTCGGTAAGAAATATTCTGATTATTGGTTTATTCCATTGTCTGATAACATATTAGATATTGGGTACACTAGTTTGAATCTGAATAGAACAGAAAAAATCTGCATGAAATGTGATGCGCATTTTTCATGTTGAATTTGACTATAATAGTGGAAGGTCAAGAAATTGAAAAAATTATACTTTTTTGTTAACTAAGTGACGAATTCAATTCAAAAATTCTTTAATTCCTGTTTATATTATTATTTTTATTGCAATGATATCAAATATAAAATGAGTCCATTGATTATCAATAATTGCATTTACTAATAATAATTATTAAACCTTGAATAGGAATTTGTATTACTACCAAAAAATCATTTTTTTAAATTTTATAATTTTACGCTATTTATATCATTTTTTTTTCGAAAATTCATTAAAATAATACGTGAAACGATTAATTTTGTTAGAATACATATCAATAGAAAACGTAGTTTGAAGAAAAATTGCAGTTAAAATTAACGTAACATTTATTACCTTACTAATTTTATTTTTGGACGAAATTATTGCGTCATATGGTTTTTTTTTATTCAAAAGAAACTCAAAAACTTGTTTTCTTGTTAACGTCATCTCCCACTCCAAAAGAGAAAAACTGCATACCTTTCATTACCTATTTATTTTTTTTTAAAGTATCAGAAAAATTTTCAGTCGTTTTCTTTCAAATAACTCATAATGTTAAAAAGATACGACGGAATTATTTTCACAAAATATTACATTGAATCAGAATTTTAATTCGATTTTTTGTCTTTTGTACTATGGTCTCGACGAGACTTCTCGACTTCTCGAGACGACACCGAGACGAGACTGAAGGTTGGCATCGTCTCGAAAGTCGAGACGAGAACAAGACGAGACCATTCTCGAGTCTCGCGGCATCAGGAGACCGAGATGAGACTATCGAATTTAAATGTTGGTTCAATGTGATATTTTGTAAAAATAATTTCGTCATACATTTTTGACATTATGAATTATTTGAAGGAAAACAACTGAAAATATTTCTGATACTTTTCAAGAAAAGAAGTAGGTAATAGAAGATCTGCCGTTTTTCTTGACTGGGGTGGGAGGTAAAGTCAACAAAAAAAACAAGTTTTTAAGTTTCTTCTAACTGAAAAAAACTATATGACGCAAAAATTTCGTCCAAAAATAAAATTAGTAAGGTAAAAGATGTTACGTTAATTTCAACCGCAATGTATTTTAACAAAATTTATTGTTTCACGAATTATTTTAATAAATAATGAAAAAGGTTTATCTTTTTCGAAAAAAAAATGATATAAATAGTGTAAAATTATAAAATTGGAATTGGAATTGGAAAAAATGATTTTTTGGTGGTAATATAAATTACTATTTATGGTTGAATAATTATTATTAGCAAATGCAATTATTGATAATCTATGGTCTCATTTTATATTTGATATAATTGCATTAAAAATAACAATATAAACAGGAATTAATGAAGTTTTAAATTGAATTGGTCATTTAGTTAAAAAAAAGTATAATTTTTTCAATCTTCTCACTAGTCAAATTCAACATGAAAAATGTGCATCTCATTTCATGCAGATTTTTCATGTCTTATTCAAATTCAAATTAGTGGACCAATATCTAATAGGTTATCAGTCAGTAGATACTAGTAATGAAATAAACCAATAACCTGCATATTTCTGACCGAAAAAAGTATAAATAGTGCTCCATATATACCTTGAGAAATGTTTTGATTCAAATTTCATACTTTTGCCAAAGAAAAAAGAGAATACAAAAATATTGTTGTAGATCGCTTTATCCCGCAACACTTTTTCATTTTAATATTTTTGACTGAATGCAAAACAGTTCTTTACGCTTGAAAATCGGAAGGTTTTTCTTTTCAGTTTTACCCAGGTTATTTGACAATAGTCGGATGTTACAATGGTATGATATTTTTTGTTTACGTTTAATTCAAGCTATCGATATGGTTAGCAAATATAGCCCATTTTTTGTGCTTGAATCTTTCTATGTTATTCAACATATGACGTTTTGTAATGTTTTGAATCTGGTTTCTAAGAATTTCATGCATCCGTCCTTCGTATTTATAGTTCTCACTGTAAGCTGAATATCATCTCTAAATAGAAATATGATTTTTTGAGAATAGCCGCCGTTTTAGTTTTTTTTAAACTTATTCAAACCAAACCGAACGAATTTGCCGATTTTTTTCTTGAGAGAAAAATGGAAATATTTTCAATTAAAAAATTTGGAATTGCGAACATTCCAAACCGTCGTTCATACTTCGACCGGCAGACTAATTTATGGTTCGAGGTTTTGAATTTCATCCGTTTATTCCCGATGAGCCAGTCGTGTAGACAACTGAGCACTGAAAGTGTGGAAATATGATCGGAAAATTTATTGAAGCGTGCTTCAACTAGTGACGCCGCGAGACTCTCATCGATCTCATACTCTTTTTCTTCATATAAGATTTTTTACTTACCTTCCATTCTTCTATTCCTTATAAAATATTGCTCTGAATTTCGTGTAACATGTAAACTCAGTCCTCGTTATTTTCAACAAGTTAATCCATATAATGGACATGGTACCTATTGATATTATTATACTGACTAGTATCAATAATGATTATAAACTTCGTTACAGTATTTACCTTTGTCGATAAAAATTTTTTAATATTTTGAGACGAGACGAGACTGAACCGCACTGAGACGGGACTGAGAATCGCTCTCGTGTCCCAAATTCGAGACGAGACGAGAACGGCCTCAAGTCTCGTCTTGTCTCGTCTCTCGGCAACACTAGACGAGACTGAAGGTTGGTCTAGTCTCGACTTTCGAGACGAGACTGAGAATCGGTCTCGTCTCGCAAATTCGAGACGAGACGAGAACGGTATCAAGTCTCGTCTTGTCTCGTCTCGCGGCAACACTAGACGAGACTGAAGGTTGGTCTCGTCTCGACTTTCGAGACGAGACTGAGACGAGACGAGACCAGTCTCGAATCTCGCGGCATCAGTACGTTGCGAAAGCGTCGTTCGTTTTGACATTTATGTCGGAGAAAAAATGAAGTCGAAAAAAAATGTAAATAAATTTGAATTAACTGTAGAAAAATGCAAATTAAAATTATTCCAGGCGTTTTATATGCCGGCTTAATGATAACGCCCAATGGAATCAAAATTCTCGAATACAATTGCCGCTTTGGCGATCCAGAAACCGAAGTAATTCTCCCGTTGCTTGAAACTGACTTGTTCGAAATAGTAACAAAGTGTTGCAAAGGGGAGTTGGCTACATTGCCGATCAAATGGAAGCAGAATGTGTGCGCCGTTGGGGTTGTGGTGGCATCCAAAGGATACCCCGAATCGTCTAATAAAGGACAACCGATAATCGGTAAATGACGTTAATTCGTATTACAAAATATTACTGGCGGAGTTACAGTTAAACCGGACAACTCGTTACGCAATATCATGGTTTTCTATTACGATAAAACGTGGGAGAATGGCGAATTGGTGACAAACGGCGGTAGGGTGTTGATTGCGGTGGCGTTGGAGTCCAGTTTACCAAAAGCTGCATCCGACGCCAGGCGAACTTGCAAACTTATAGATTTCGAAGGTCGTCAATTTCGAAATGACATCGCCTTGAGGGGCGTGTGTAGGTCGATCTTGAGTTCGGGTACTCTTTCGTACAAACAGTGCGGTGTTGATATCACCGCGGGGAACGATCTCGTCTCTCAGATTAAACCGATAACGAAATCGACGGATCGCGCCGGGGCCTTGGGAAGTTTGGGCGGTTTCGCTGGGTTATTCGACCTTAAAGCTGCTGGCTTCCAGGATCCGATACTTGTTTCCGGCACTGATGGCGTTGGTACCAAATTGAAGGTACGTCGCCAACGGTTGGTTGCTGGTTTACTTAACGATTTTGTAGATTGCTCAAGAATTAGATGTGCACGATACGATTGGTATCGATTTAGTGGCGATGTGCGTGAACGACGTGCTGGCGCACGGGGCGGAGCCTCTCTTTTTCCTTGATTATTTTGCTTGTGGTCGCCTGGACGTTAATATAGCCAAGGATGTGATATCAGGCGTAGCGCAGGGCTGTATAAGGGCAGGCTGCGCTTTAATCGGTACTTTGCACGTTTTAGTAGTGCTAAAAGTTCATTTTTAATGATTACAGGCGGCGAAACAGCGGAAATGCCTGACATATACTCTAAAAATGACTACGATTTAGCCGGTTTTGCCGTGGGAGCTGTTGAACGGGACGAAGTATTTCCCAGACTTTCGGACATTGTTGATGGTGACGTTGTGATTGGTTTACCGTCGTCTGGGATTCACAGTAACGGCTTCAGTTTAGTTAGAAATGTGATGAAATTGGCCAACGTTCGATATACAGATTTGGCAATGTTTAGCGATTCAGGCAAAAGTTATGGTAAGGTGAAATTTTATTCAACGTTTTCAATAGAGGCTGTTTAATATGAAAATGAAGGTCAAGAGTTCTTAACACCGACCAAAATCTATGTGAAACCACTGCTACCCCTAATCAAGAACGGGAGTATAAAAGCGTTCGCTCATATTACTGGCGGCGGTCTACTCGAAAACATTCCCAGAATTTTACGGGACCCGTTCATGGCGAAACTCGACGCGACTAAATGGACTATACCGAATGTTTTTGCTTGGATTGCAGCCCACGGTATGCTGAGTCCATTAATTTATATTTTTATAAAATACTTCATTTTGTAGGGGTGAACGAGCACGAACTCCTCAGAACTCTTAACTGTGGCATTGGAGGAGTTGTAATCGTTTCCAAACGGGATGCGAGTAGAGTTGTTAAGGAGCTTGAACCGCAGGGCGCTACTATAATTGGGGAGATAAAACCGAAACTAAAATCAGGTATTTTAAAGAACTCTTTCGATTTATTTTTACGAATGACAATGCTTTGTATTTTTTTATTTATTTTTTATATACCCGGCTGGAAAATGTCCGTGACACATGAGCGATAGCGGGCCGAATTTCAGTGATAAGGGGATCTTTTGGCAAGTTATCGAGATATCGACGACGGCGCGTTTTTTTTTCGCGAATTTTTTCCGACGCTAATCGGGGAGCTAGAGGGCCGGAACAGGCTAGAACCGGTCCGTAAAGAACCGCTTTTTATCGCGGGAATTTTTCCGACCGCTCGACCAGCGAGATAATTTGAGTTTTTTTCGAAAAACCGAAAATCCCTCATTTCTTCGAAATTTTCAAAAGCCCCTATCTCGAAAAGTACGTACGATTTGGAAAAGGCAAAGATACTCCTTCATTTTCTGTGTTTGATTCGATTCCGTAGCTCCCGCCCTTCTCAGAGTAAAAAATTCGTAAACGCGAAATTTTTCGTTTTTCGCAAATATCTCGGAGGCGGTAGGTCCGACGACGCGAGGTGGTCCCGAAATAATGCGAGCAATCTTTCGCTAGAAGGTCACGAAGCTCTAGAACCTTTCGTTATCGAAATAGCAAAAAATAGGTTTCGCTCTTAAAAAATTCGGAACGCTCGTTTCGAATAGGCGATTAATGCGGCTTTTTTCCTCTCTACAAGTTGCGGACTTTAAATCTACCTATTTTCCGCAAAAAATGCCGAAAGCGAAACGCCCCGGTCGAAAAACGTTTCTTCTCCGTGATATCTCCGCTATTAATCCCGCATTACACGAAAATATTCGAAGAAAAATTAGCTACGATTCTTCCGAAGAACATATGGCCGTAGGATGGATCGTTATTTCGGGTTCAATGCGTAATTTCGTTTGTTTTAGTGCGGTCAAATTGAGCAACTCGATGTGTAAGGCGCCGTAGCCGCGGTGGTACGGCGGTCGGTTACGCATCGGATAACGTCGAGTTCGAAACCCGACGACGCTTTTTTTTCAATCCTCGTGAAATTGGTATTTTCAATAGTTTTTTTGAGAATTCCAATGTATATGAAATTTCTTTTAGCTTATTCAGAATTAGTTCGCAAAAATTAAAAACATTTAATTCTAAATAAATATCTTTCATAGTATAAAAAATAAATTAATATACAGAAACTTCTTTGTATCTTCCGAAATAAATACTCACTAAAAAATTTAAATTTCGAAACGCAATTTGAATGACAACAACAGGTATAATCCGCACCATACTTTATAACCGTATATCATCGCTGTGGTTTCAGCTCAGCCAAATTGACAAAAAGAAACGATTCCAAAAATAAAAAATTTACAGATCTTCGATTACTTTGGTAAAAAATAAACTATTATTATAGTAAGAAAACTAGAAACGCAAAATATATATTTCTTCTCGATGGAGTGATATTTTTGAGAAAACGGAATATCATCCTTAATAAACATCAGATATCATCTCCACCATATTTCACAACAGTATATCATCGTTGTTTTCTGAGCTCAGCTAAATTGACAAAAAAAAACAATTCCAAAAAAAAGTAAAAAAAACTGAAATTATAAGAAAAAAAAATATTTGTTTTTAATGGAGTAAAATAAAAGTATATATCATGAAAAATAAACGAAGAAAAAATTACTTCACATTCTAAAATATAAACACTTGAACAAAAAAATTCGAAACGCTATTCGAGTGAAAAAGCGGACATTATCCACACCATACTTTACAACCGCATATCATAGCCAAAAAGACAAAAAAAAACGATTCCGAAAATAAAAAATTTACAGATCTTCGATTACCTTCCCAAAAAATAAACTATTATTATAGTAAGAAAACTAGAATCGAAAAAAATACATTTCTTCTCGATGGAGTGATATTTTTGAGAAAACGGAATATCGTTCTTGATAAACATCAGATATCATCTCCACCATACTTCACAAGCGTCTACCATCGCTGTTTTTTTAGCTCAGCCAAATTGACAAAAAAAACGATTCCAAAAAAAACTATAAAAAACAAATTATAAGAAAAAAAAGATTTCTTTCTAATGGAGTAAAATAAAAGTATATATCATGAAAAATAAACGAACTCACTTCACATTCTAAAATATAAACACTTGAATAAAAAAATTCGAAACGCTATTCGAATGAAAAAGCGGACATTATACACACCATATTTTACAACCGCATATCATAGTTGTGGTTTCAGCACAGCTAAAATGACAAAAAAAACGATTCCAAAAATAAAAAAATTACAGATCTTCGATTACCTTCCCAAAAAATGAACTATTATTATAGTAAGAAAACTAGAATCGAAAAAAATACATTTCTTCTCGATGGAGTGATATGTTTGAGAAAACGGAATATCGTTCTTGATAAACATCAGATAGCATCTCCACCATACTTCACAAGCGTATATCATCGCTGTATTTTCAGCTCAGCCAAATTGACAAAAAAAAGATTTCAAAAAAAAAAACTATAAAAAACTGAAATTATAAGAAAAAAAAGATTTCTTTCTAATGGAGTAAAATAAAAGTATATATCATGAAAAATAAACGAAGAAAAATTTACTTCACATTCTAAAATATAAACACTTGATTAAAAAAATTCGAAACGCTATTCGAATGAAAAAGCGGACATTTTCCACACCATAATTTACAACCGCATATCATAGCTGTGGTTTTAGCACAGCCAAAATGATGAAAAAAACGATTCCAAAAATAAAAAATTTACAGATCTTCGATTACCTCCCCAAAAAATGAATTATTATTATAGTAAGAAAACTAGAATCGAAAAAAATACATTTCTTCTCGATGGGGTGATATTTTTGAGAAAACGAAATATCATCCTTGATAAACATCAGGTATCATCCACACCATACTTTACAACCGTATATCATCGCTGTGGTTTGAGCTTAGCCAAAATGACAAAAAAAACGATTCCAAACAAAAACTATAAAATACTGAAATTATAAGGAAAAGATTTCTTTTTAATGGAGTAAAATAAAAGTATATATCATGAAAAATAAACGAAGAAAAAATTAATCCACATTCTAAAATATAAACACTTGAACAAAAAAATTCGAGACGCTATTCGAATGAAAAAGCGGACATCAGCCACACCATACTTTACAACCGCATATCTTCGCTGTGGTTTGAGCTCAGCCAAAATGGCAAAAAAAACGATTTCAAAAGAAAACAACTATAAAAAACTGAAATCATAAGAAAGAAAAGATATTGTAGAAACACCATTAGTGACGTGTGTTTGAAACCGTTATGCGCCATGTTGGAACCGTAAAAATTATAGATTAAAATTCAGAGTGTAAATGGAGCCATAATAGGATTTCACTCACATTATTCGACTCACGTCGGTCCGGGAAAATTTTAAACATCAATAAAGTATTCATTTTTATTTCATATTTTAATTGTTGTGACTCCATATATTTGACGTTTCTCGGAATAATCTGACGGGTGGATCAGAGAAAGACCTATTTTCTTCTTCCCTTCGTGACGCATCGCTCCAACATTTCACAAGATCTACGCGCAATATTCAAAAAAGCTATTATTATTGCTAATTTCAGGTGAAAGTGTCATCGTAGAATACTTCTCTGAAGTTATGGAATTATTGATGAGACAGTATGTTCTGAAAACGATCGACCATCTCTCCGAACCGAAAAAAAGAGTTGCCGTCCTGATTTCAGGCGACGGCACTAACTTGCAAGCACTCATCGATGCGACATACGATACCACCCAGGATATGGGTGCCGACATTGTTCTAGTTATATCAAATAAAGACGACGTTAAGGGTTTAAAAAGAGCTACTAGAGCTGGTATACCAACAAAGGTCTGCTTAACGGTTCAATTTAACCAACCGACTAATTGACAATAATCGATCAGGTAATTAGCCACAAGGACTACGGAACGAGAGAAGAGTATGATCGCGTATTGCATGAGCAATTGATGCTCGCCGGAGTAGAAATCGTTTGTTTGGCTGGTTTCATGAGAATTTTAAGTGCGGAATTCACGAATAAATGGAGGGGCAAGTTGATAAATATCCACCCGTCCCTGTTGCCCTCGTTTAAAGGTGCAGACGCGCAAGTGCAAGCCTTCGAGGCTGGGGTTCGAGTAACCGGTTGCACAGCACATTTTGTCGAGGTAGAGCCTCAATAATGCGACGATTTCAACTTGAAGCATTTTATGTTGCAGGCGGATATTGATTCCGGTCCGATAATATGTCAGGAAGCAGTTCCAATTCTCCCGGGCGATACCGTGACCAGCGTCACTCGTAGAATAAGAGCGGCAGAGCACAGAATTTTCCCCGAGGCTCTGAAATTAGTCGCAACGGAAAAGGCGCGACTGAACGAAAGCAATAAAGTAGTTTGGTATGTTTAATTTAATTGGATTAAATTAGTTATCGAGGGACATGCATTGAGGATTATTTTTATATAATCCCTTATTTTCTAAAACAGCGTGCGGCGCGCATATCCACGGATCGTTTGTTACATTTAACCAATTGTATAATTTTTCTTTCAATTCCTCGAATACTTCCTTAGCGCCATCTTGGTTTGCGATATTTTTGAGTTCCTCGGAATCGTACTTTAAATCGAACAGCTCCCATTCGCTTCGGTAGTAATATTTTTTTAAAGTTTTATACCATTTTAAATTTTCGCGCGCTCGATTTCGATTGATCATGTCCTGAAATTGAACAGTAATAATTGACAGTTATTTTTTAATAAGTCGTACTTGAAACGTTGGTGATATATAGAAATCTTGATCGATCGGGAACGGACTTTTGTAGTTTAAGTTGTGGATTAATTTGTATCTTTGAGTTCGGATCATCCTCATTGGGTAGTACATCGTTACTTCATGTAAATTGTGACTACCATAGATCGCTTCGCCATCTTTTACATCGGGTTCTAATAAATTGAGTTAACTCAAACTTTTTGATTTGCGTATTTTGAACTTACCTTTATCCAGTAATGACAGGAGGCTCTTTCCAGTCAACTTATATTTACCCTTAGTATTTGGTTCGGTTATGTTGAACCAGTCGTAAACTGTGGGTACGATATCTAAAAGACTGCTAAGTGAGTTCGTGACTTGGAACCTTCTCTTCAAATGGTACGGAGATGACATAAGCATCGGAACGCGAGCCCCTGTATCATACAAATTTGTCCGACCATTCGGAAAGGGAATCCCGTTATCAGACGTGTATATAACCAATGTGGAGTTTAAATAACCTGCATCTTCCAATTCTTTAAGAACAAGTCCGACACCTAAAACTTTTTATTATAAATTTTAGTTACGATTACCTTAGTGATGAACCTTGATCAAGTCGTGAGATTGTTGTAAACTGGGCCGCAAAGTCTTCTCTAGTTTTCTGGGTATCAGGCACGTGGTATGGTAATATAATTTCGTCTGGTTGGTAATAAATGCCTTCCCAATCTGGAATGCGTCCCATTCCTTCCTCTCCATTCCCAAATTTCTCACAGAATTCTCCGTATTGGGGATTGGTGTGACCGCAACGATGGGGATCATGGAAGGCGACGTAAAGGAAGAAGGGACTGAAATGGTGATCACTTGAGTTTATTTATACAAAATAATTCTGTGACTTTGATTTCTTCAAAATGTCAGCTTGAATGTACTACAGAATAAAATTAAAGATGTTTAAGATAATTCTAATTAAATTTTAACCTTTTCATACCGATTAAAAGCTGCGTTACATACCTAGACGATTGATTTCTAAGAAATTCTCGCACCAAAAGTTTGATATAAGTTATATTTCTTCCAACTTGAAGAATTGAGTGATTTTCTTCTGTTTGTTCGTAGTCAAAATCGTAGACAGATTTTGGTCCTACATGTTTTTTGCCAATAATTCCTAAAATAATCTTCATAATTGCTGTTCCAAAACTTCCTGAAATCGACTTCAAGCCGAAATTTTTTAATAGATTAAGTGTCATCGTTTTTCAATTATTTTTTTTATGTAGTCTCGAAAGATTCAAACGACTTTGTCCAGTTTTAAATTATCATGCTGAAAAAATGTACAGGGTGTCCAAATTGGATGCGTTTGTTCGATAACTATGTGAAATATTAGGATTGGAGAAAAACGATTTGAGGAGTTACCAGTTCGATTTCAACGAAAACTCCATTGGCGAAGATAGATTTGAGCTATCGTCCTTTGTTTTTGAGACATTTTGGAATTTTTGATTTTGGCCAATTTCGACTTTTGCTGATATCTCGGTTATTGTTGAAATATAGTGAAAATGGTTTCGATATTCTACAGGCACTTTTTTGAGTAGAATGCAATGGACTGAAAATAATTTTTTTTTCGTTTGGTTCTTGAGTTATAAAGTAAAATGGTTTTTTTTTTTTTTAAATACGATTAGTAACTTTTTTTATGCTCATTCGAAAGAACTAATTTTTTCCTGTTCAAAATGTATCGCATGATATGTTTTTTCTCACTTTTTTTTCCTGAAAATTTTGTCATTTTTAAATTTTTCTTCAATCTCAAACATAACGGGCTTATGCAGTATGTCAAAAAATTATTTTCAATAGCACTCTTAGAATCAGAATCTGTTCCCAGTGCATCCGATTCTAAAATTCAAAACTAAAAATTCGTTTTGAAAAATGTTTGTACATTTCGTTAATAATGAAAAATTTGACGTTTTAGAATGTTTAATTCAAAGTGGATATAATTCCAATGCAGCAGCAGAAAGTTATTTGAATCGTTTTCCCGAAAGAAGACAACCCCATACATCAACATTCAATAGATTGAAACAAAATTTGATTGAATGTGGATCTTTCAATGGTTCATTTCAAGAAGATATTCGACTGTATTCCCATTATTTTGGACATCTTCTTGTACCGTTCAAGATTTTAATGTTTCTAACTTCTAAGAAAGTGTAAATGAAATTACATTTCAGTGCTTGTAAATTCGCACTTTGTTTTTTAAATAAAGAATCTCCCCAAAGAAAAAAGTTCATTGAGGTCAAATCTGGATTTTTCATTATTATCAAAATGCACAAACATTTTTCAAAACGAATTTTTACAGTTTTGAGATTGAAGAAAAATTTAGAAATATGAAAATTTTCAGGAAAAAAAGTTCAAATGAGAAAAAGCATATCACGCGATACATTTTTGAACAGTAAAAAATTAGTTCATTCGGATGAGCATAAGAAAATTACTAATCGTACAAGTTTACATATCGTCACGCTTAACTATTATAGAAACTTACCTATTGCATGCAACTGTGCAAGAATGTCTTTCGCGCACGGTTAAAACCGGTTTAATCCGTGCGGGAAAGTGGTGACATCGAAATGAAACTTACGCCAAGTTGACAGAAATAGATGAGACGTTTGGTTCGTATATCTCATTAAATATTAATATCGGGAATGAGAACTTAAAAGAACATATCGTACCATTAACGAAAAGCATAACTTGATACAATTTTTCAATTCTAGATTCATGAATAAATTAGATTAGGTTTTCCTGTGTCGCGAAGTATCATCTTTATAGTCAAAGATATCTTGAGTAAAACATACATAGACATAGACATAGATGGGAAATTTAATTCATATATCTAACATTGAATATTACTTGCAACAATTACATCAAAGAAAAGAGTTGATTTGGACTACTTTGCTGTCATTGACAAATTGGATTTCAAGTTGTCAACACATGAGAAATATATTCTGTGTTTCTTATTTATCAATAAAACGTCGTTAATATTGTTCGAAGTGGTTAAAGTGTTATCAATTATTCATTCAACTGAGCCGAAAAAACGTTTATAACATGCAAACTGACGGAAATATTCCTCCAGAAATAGTGGGGGCTACCATATAAAACTTGCGAGAATTATTGCTAACAATTCCAAGAGGAAGGTACGAAATGACATAAACAAATAATGTTGTTTATTATTTTCGTAAGCGCAACATCTAAAAGATGAAGAATGAATTATTCAGTTCCACTTGAGATGAAAAGTTCGTTTTGTGTTTTCAAAGTAATTATCGTATAATTTCATTTTTTTGGTCACCTGAAAAGTGTCGTTCATTTCTCGTGGAAAGTCATATTTCATTGCTCGTGTCTAGTCTCACTTGGCTCCGCTTCGCTTCGCCTCGTTCGTCGCACTGACACTCATGAAATCATTGACTTTCTGCACTCGTTATGAAATATAGTAATTGTTAGTTCATTGCATTCTACTCAAAAAAACCATTTTCACTTTACTTCAATAACAACCGAGATATCAGCAAAAGTCGAAAAACAAAAAATAGCTCAAATCTGTCTTCACCAATGGAGTTTTCGCCGAAATCGAACTCTTAGCTCCTCAAATCGTTTTTCTCTATTCCTAATATTTCACATCATTCAAACGCATAGGACACCCCGTATTACTCAAGTTTGGCAAATAACTTTAAAAGTTGGCACAGGTTAATAACTTGCCAATTTATTTTTTAAATTGCGGTAATTTTTTTTTGTTTTCATTATAACACATCCTTAACTATTTTTTCTTACTTATTAAAAAATGATTCCAATATACCCGTGGCTCTCCTCTAGGCCGTGAATTTTAAGATTCCAGTTGGAATGAGACGGACTGAGTCATAAGACTAAGTGTGACAAAGACGGCGAGATTCGTTTTACATCTTTTATAATTTTAATTTATGTTAAATATTTGTTATACTTGTAATAAATCAACGTATTACATTTATTAATGTTTAATTTAATTATTTAATTTCATAGCGCCACTATCTCTCTCACTTTAAGTGACTCACCGTCTCTGTCACGTTAGTTAGTGAGAGATATATTTACTTTTTAGCTGGACCACCGTAAATTGGAGTTTAAAGACGAAGTGTTCGAGATTACATAACAAAAAAAAAATGAATAAAAAAAGATGATCTTAGGCATAATAACAGCATTGAAAAAACAGCCACAGGCTGCAGATTTTCTCGATTTTTTTTAAATGGCCGTAATTTTGTAAATGCATTACTTGAATCTTTTTTTTTTAATTTTTCTGATAACTATCACGACTTACTCTGTTAAAATATTTCGGCTTGACGTCGCCTTCTGGGACACAGTGTATAAATAATTATTCACCAGTTCTTATTCCATGTCGTCCCAGAACCAAAGGTAAACTTGGTATTCTATTAAAAGAATTGAAGTGATTTTCAGCTTGATGTAAACCGTACATTCCATTTTGGTGTGACGGTAAGCCAGTTAAAAGAGCAGATCTACTTGGGGAGCAACTGCTAACTGAAGTAAAAGCACTGTTAAAAATGAGACTTTTCTTTCCTAATTTATCTAAATTCGGTGTCTGACAAATTTTTTCCAAGTAAGATCCCATTTGAAAACCAGCATCATCAGCTGAAATTATAAGGAGAAAAAAAAATATATAAAAATAAAGAATTTTTCTTACCCAGAAGAAGTAAAACATTCTTTTTCGAACCACTTTCTTTGACACAGTAAATTTTTGTATGAAATATTGCAAGAAGCAGTAACGATGTAAAATAAAGATTCATGTTGAATGAACTGAGACAACTGTTACGAAAAAAGTGAAAGTTCACCAAAAATTCGTATAATGGATTATGCGATTTTTTTTATGAACATGATAAAAGAATTGGATTCAAAAAATATATCACATGACGATATTACTTGAAAATGCAATTTTAAAATATAAAAATTGTTTTAGAATTCAATTTAATATAAAATATATTTTCAGGTTACATGTAACTGCACTGGAATCCTCAAAAACTTTTTGAACACTCTAATAGAGTGCTCTGTTTCAAACAGCAGCTTCCTACAAACAGAAGCAGGAATCTTCTGATACGAACCAGCAGAGGTCTCGCTTGGTAAGTCATTAACTAACCACAAAATGAAAGAAGTCAACTGATTTAAATGCAATTGTTTCAATTTATGTACAGTTTAAATATCGACAAAATCGCTTTGCAACACTTCGATATTAACAATAAAAAAAACAAGACAATAAAAATCAAAAAATTATTATCTACATAATCATATTAATAGGATTTTCAAGATTTTTAACAACAACTTGTAAAAACTGGGCACCGACTGCACCATCCACCACTCTATGATCGGCACTTAAAGTCAGCGACATGACGTTAGCTGTTGTAAATCTACGAAAAAAGCATTCGGTAAAAGCGGGACCAAAAAAAAATTGTAATCATTACCCTTTTTCCGAGTCGTCCGGTATCAATTTTTTCGTCGTTTTTCCTACTGCTAATATACAACTTTGGGGTGGATTGATGATTGCACAAAATTCACTGATACCGAACATGCCTAAGTTCGTTATACAAAATGTACCGCCTTGAAACTCTTGCGGTTTCAATTTATTATCCCTCGCTTTGCCCGCTAATTCCTTGACTTCCTTACTAATCTGCACGACTCCCTTATTGTTTGCGTTGAATACTATTGGTGTGATGAGACCGGTGGGCGTTGAAACGGCTACACTTATATCCGCATTTACGTACTGAAATTTCGTTTTAACTCAAAGTAAAGTGGATGAATAACTTACTTGTCTGATGTAGGTATCCATGAATGACGAGTTGGCTTCGGGGACTTTGAGTAACGCCTGGGCTGTCGCTTTTATGATGAAGTCATTTAAGCTCAATTTCACACCAGACTTTTCTAAATTTTTGTTCAGTTCAACCCTTAATTTCACCAATTGATCAACGGCCACGTCCACGGTTAGGTAATAGTGGGGTATAGTCGTTTTGGAAATTAATAATCGTTTAGCTATTGTCTGTCTGATGTTCGTTAAAGGTATGTCGATGAATGCACCTCCGGGTACAGTTGCTGGAACTGCACTTGGCGCCGGTACAACAGCTGACGCAGCTGGAAGTTTATCCAAATCCGTTGAGGTAATTGATCCGAATAAACCGGTCCCCTTGCCCTGCAATCTTATATTTCGTTGCTCGGCCAATCGTTTTGCCATTGGGCTCGCATACACCCGTCCTGTATCTGCAGCGGCTGCAGGTGGAGGTGGTGGTGCGGATGGAGCTGCAGCAGCGCTAGGTGGTGGTGGAGCTGGAGCTCCGGCAGGTTCTGGTTTTGGCGCGGCCGGCTTAGGTGGTGGAGCCGCCGCACCACCTTCATCCGTGAAATCTTTAAACGCAGCAACATCTTCAGCATTTTCCACAATGATACACACTAATTTGCCTATAGGAACTTCTTTGGTGCCAGCAGGCACAACGATTTTAGCCAGATAACCTTCCTCCGGCGTTTCAAAACCCATTGTCGCTTTATCGGTTTCGATTTCAGCTAGAAGGTCACCTTCGCTCAGTTTGTCACCTTCCTTTTTCGTCCAGGATATTATAGTTCCCATTTCCATGGTGGGCGATAGGGCTGGTAAGGTGACACGCGTATGCGATGGTAAATCGCTCGCATAGTGTCGTATTTGGTACGTCCATGAATTTAGAATCGGTCGATTAAATACAATCGCTTTATTCCTGTTTAATATAAACTAGATGAAATGTTATGAGAATCGTGACACTTACCGTCTAACTAGTTTTTTGGCAGTCTGTATGCATAAATTTTGTACCGCACTCGTTCGTAATGTCCTTTTTACCGTTCCTTTAATGAGATTCGTTCGTGTGAAAATTTTGCGTAACATAATATGAAAAATTTTTGAAGGAACAGTTATTTGAAAAATGGAAATGACTACCTAACCAACAGCAATTAGATTTTGTAGGTCATTTAAAAGACTTTCATTTCAAATTTGATTGAAAGGTTGATGTGTTCTGTGATCTTCAAGGACATTGAGGTCAAATTACGTAAGTCGAAAAGTCTGTGAATGTAAAGTCGTACACCCACGTAAATATAGGAATCAAGCAGGACTTACAAATTTTTAATTTCGTTCTTTGCCACAAAAATGAAGTTTATTATTGACGGTGTCAGCCGCCTATTATTAAATAATTCTTCGAAATTCTTAGAGATAATCTTTCTGGAAGTCAAACTTCTAACAAATATTCAAGAAACATGAAAATTCAATGGGCGAATTGGTTCAATTTCAATGGGAAAATGAATAGGAATTTCGAAATGTGTAGTCAATAGAAGTTGCACGAAATGAAGTTTCTGAATTAAGAACAATTTTGAAATTTTCAAATTTAGATCAAATCTTTTAAAAATTCTCGACATTTTGAACTCTCAAACAGTTGTCAATTTTTAACTCAAAATTTTCTCTTTCGAAAAATTTTAACACCCAAATTATTATGAATTTTCGTAAAATTTCGTTACAAATTTTTCAGAAATATGAAAATTTCGGACGATTTTTGTATATCTCAACAAATACGCGCAAATACTCGAGGAACTCCTCGTCAATCTCATCTGAACTAAAAAAGAAATAGAAAACTTCATAAAAATTATTCAAGAAACATGAAGATTCAACGGGAGAATTGATCCAATTTCAATAGGAGAATGAATAGAAATTTCCAAATAATTAATAAAAGTTGCAAAAAATGAGGTTTCTGAATTACAACAATATTGAAATTTTCAATTCAAATCAATTTTTCTCAGAACTTAAAAATTCAAATTTTTGAAAAATTTTCAAATACTCAAACTTCTAATCTAGTCTAAATCTCGAAATTTTGAACACCCATATTTTTTTTTTTTTGAAGATTTCAACAGTCAAATTATCACAAATCTTCGTAAAATTCTTCAGAAATATGAAATTTTCGGACATTTTAAGAATTTGCGCAAATACTCAGGGAATTGGTCGATGACATCTGAATTTTAGAAAAGTCGGAAAACTTTACAAAAAGGTTCTGAAGAGTTCAAGGAAATCGGTAAAAAAATTTTGTAATTTTTCAACAAATTTCTTGAAAATTTTTAGAGAAAATCTTTCTGAAAGTCATTAACTTCTATAGAATTTCACCAATTATTCAAGAAACATCAAAATTCAACGGCATAATAGGTCTAATTTTACTGGGAAAATGAATAGAAGTTTCCAAATAATTAATAAAAAAATGAGGTTTCTGAATTACCGCAATTTTGAAATTTTCAATTCATATCAATTTTTTTTGAGAACTTAAAAATTCAAATTTTTGAAAAATTTTCAAATACTCAAACTTCTGATCTAATCTGAATCTCAAGATTTTGAACACCCAAATTTTTTCTTTTTGAAGATTTCAACACTCAAATTATCAAAAATCTTCGTAAAATTCTTCAGAAATACGAAATTTTCGGACATTTTAAGAATTTGCGCAAATACTCAGGGAATTGGTTGAAGATACCTGAATTTTAGAAAAGTCGAAAAACTTTACAAAACAGTCACAAGAGTTTGAGCAAATCGGTGAAAATTTCGCAATTTTTCAACAAATTTCTTGAAACTTCTTAGAGAAAATATTTCTGGAAGTCATTAACTTCTACCGAATTCCACCAATTAATCAAGAAACATGAAAATTCAAAGGAAGAATTGGTCCAATTTCAATTGAAAAATGAATAGAAATTTTGAGATATATAATCAACAGAAGTTGCAAGAGATGAAGTTTCTGAAGTAAAACATTTTTGAAAATTTCAACTTCAGATCAGTTTCTTTAAATCTTTTAAAAATTCAAAATTTTTAAAAATTTTTAAATACTCAAACTTCCAATTTTCTGTCATCTATATTCTCGAGTTTTGAACTCTCAAACAGTTGTCATGTTTTCTAACCTAAAATTTTCTCTTTCCAAAAATTTCAACACGCGAATTATCAAGAATTTTCATAAAATTTCGTCACAAAATTTTCAGAAATAAGAAAATTTTGGACGATTTTTGTGCATTTCAAGAACATGTGCAAATACTCGGGGAACTTATCGTCAATCTCATCTGAATTAAAAAAGAAACAGCAAACTTTACAAAAAGGTTCTGAAGAGTTTAAGGAAATCCGTAAAAAATTTTTCAACAAATTTCTTGAAACTTTTTAGATTAAATTTTTCTGAAAGTCGTTAACTTATACCGAATTCCACAAGAAACATGAAAATTCAACGGGAGAATATGTCTAATTTAACTGGGAAAATGAATAGAAATTTTCAAATGATTAATAAAAAAATGTTTCTGAAGTACAACATTTTTGAAAATTTCAACTTCAGATCACTTTCTTTAAATCTTTTAAAAATTTTCAAATACTGAAACTTCCAATTTTCTGTCATCTATATTCTCGACGTTTTGAACTCTCAAACAGCTGTCATATTTTTTAACCTAAAATTTTCTCTTTCCAAAAATTTCAACACGCGAATTATCAAGAATTTTCATAAAATTTCGTCACAAAATTTTCAGAAATAAGAAAATTTTGGACGACTTTTGTGCATTTCAAGAACATGCGCAAATACTCGGGGAACTTATCGTCCATCTCATCTGAATTAAAAAAGAAACAGAAAACTTTACAAAAAGGTTCTGAAGAGTTTAAGGAAATCCGAAAAAAAATTTTCAACAAATTTCTTGAAACTTTTTAGATTAGATGTTTCTGAAAGTCATTAACTTATACCGAATTCCACAAATTATTCAAGAAACATGAAAATTCAACGGGATAATAGGTCTAATTTCACTGGGAAAATGAATAGAAATTTCCAAATACATAATTAATAAAAAAATGAGGTTTCTGAATTACAGCAATTTTGAAATTTTCAATTCATATCAATTCTTTTGAGAACTTAAAAATTCAAATTTTTGAAACATTTTCAAATACTTAAACTTCTAATCTAATCTAAATCTCAAGATTTTGAACACCCAAATTTTTTCTCTTTGAAGATTTCAACACTCAAATTATCAAAAATCTTCGTAAAATTCTTCAGAAATATGAAATTTTCGGACATTTTAAGAATTTGCGCAAATACTCAGGGAATTGGTCGATGACATCTGAATTTTAGAAAAGTCGGAAAACTTTACAAGACAGTCACAAGAGTTTGAGGGCATGGTAAAAAATTTTCCAACAAATTTCTTGAAACTTCTTAGAGAAAATATTTCTGGAAGTCATTAACTTCTACAAAATTCCACCAATTATTCAAGAAACATGAAAATTCAACGGAAGAATTGGTTCAATTTCAATGGAAAAATGAATAGAAATTTTGAGATATATAATCAACAGAAGTTGCAAGAGATGAAGTTTCTGAAGTAAAACATTTTTGAAAATTTCAACTTCAGATCAATTTCTTTAAATCTTTTAAAAATTCAAAATTTTTAAAAATTTTCAAATACTCAAACTTCCAATTTTCTGTCATCTATATTCTCGAGTTTTGAACTCTCAAACAGTTGTCATGTTTTTTAACCTAAAATTTTATCTTTCCAAAAATTTCAACACGCGAATTATCAAGAATTTTCATAAAATTTCGTCACAAAATTTTCAGAAATAAGAAAATTTTGAACGACTTTTGTGCATTTCAAGAACATGCGCAAATACTCGGGGAACTTATCGTCCATCTCATCTGAATTAAAAAAGAAACAGCAAACTTTACAAAAAGGTTCTGAAGAGTTTAAGGAAATCCGTAAAAAATTTTTCAACAAATTTCTTGAAACTTTTTAGATTAAATTTTTCTGAAAGTCGTTAACTTATACCGAATTCCACAAGAAACATGAAAATTCAACGGGAGAATATGTCTAATTTAACTGGGAAAATGAATAGAAATTTTCAAATGATTAATAAAAAAATGTTTCTGAATTACAACAATTTTGAAATTTTCAACTTCATATCAATTTTTTGAAATCTTTTAAAAATTCAAATTTTTGAAAAATATTCAAAAACTGTAACTTCTAATTTTCTGTCACCCATATTCTCGAGCTTTTGAACACTCAAATTTTTTCTTTTCGAACTCAAATTATCAAAAATCTTCAGAAATATCAAATTTTCGGACAATTTTATTTTATTTATGCGCAAATACTCAGGGAACTGGTCGATTACATCTGAAAAGTCGGAAAACTTCACAAAACACTCACAAGAGTTTGAGGAAATCGGTAAAAAATTTCGCAATTTTTCAACAAATTTCTTGGAACATCTTAGAGAAAATCTTTTTGATAGTCATAAACTTTCACCAATTATTCAAGGAACATGAAAATTTCAAAGGGAAAATGAATGAAGATGTCGAGACAATCTATAAAAGTTGTAAGAAATGAGGTTTGTAAATTAAAACAATTTGGAAATCTCTAACTTCAGATCAATTTTCTCAACTGTCAACTTTTTTAAAAATTGAAAATTCTGAAAGATTTTCTGTCAACTATATTCTTGACATTTAAAACTATCAGTTGTCAATTTTTTCGACTGTCAAAATTTACCCATATTATCAAAAATTCTTCAGAAATATGAAAATTTCACGGGAAATTCAAGAAGCAATCTGTACAATATCAATGGAAATATGAAAAGAATTTTTGAAAAGTCACCGAATATTCAAAGAAATAATGTTTTTGAAATACATATCATCACAGAATTCAATGAATTTTCAAATTTTCCCCATTTCAATATTCTCAATAGTCTAATTATCAAAAATTCATAGTGAATTTTCAACGCGTCCTAAAAGGATAATAGAAATTTTAGGAAATCGAGTAGAGGGTTTTTGGAGCTAAATTTACAGGATTAGCAAAATATCATCAATTGTACTATTTATTGACATCAACTTCATGTCAGAGCGAAACAAAATTTTCACAAAACTGTTAATCATCATCATCGTCGTAGGTTTCAACTTCGCTATTGTTTAATAAATTAATTATCGTTCTGTGAATAAAAACAATTATTGAAATGTTACAACGATTATCAAATAATCACCTGAATAATAAAGTATCATCATTATCACTCCTCAAATCAACCACACTAGGATGCGACGCTTTATATTCCAAAAAGGCGTTCAACTTATCCCTTAAGCCTTTGATAATTTTGGATGTACTATGCATGGATTTGAATTTTAACGTATCGTTGACAGTAATAAAATGTCTGTCGTTATCAGTGATGCGTTTAAAATTATCACCGAAGAAAATAACGTGAAACGGATCAACTGGAGTCGCATCGTGAATATAAATTTTACTACTTTTAACCATTTTGTAGAAAACCAAAAGTGGACTGGCTATATATTGACCGTCCAAAATGGATTTCGGATGAAAATCCACTTTTTTATTGTTGAGCAGTCGAAGGATGGCGACGGATCTTCGACCACCTCGCATCCTGTTGACACAATATTAAAACAAATTGACAAAGTGTAAAATACTAACCTTGATTTAATGACGTTCGGGTACAAACCAGCGCAAATCACAGCTCTTATAACGTCCTCTTTATTCGAATTGCAATTGCATTCTTCGCATTTCGGATTTTTATTCGGTACGAACTTCATTTCATATAACTGCTCCATAAAATCTTTTTTCAATTTTATCAATTGGCTCATTGTTGAGTTGCTCAGGAAGTACTCCCAACAGAATTTTCGACGATCCGATTCGTTGCCTTCCTCGAACGTTTGTACGATGCTATTGAGGAAGAGGTGATCGCTCGAACAAGGTCCGGCCAGTTCGCGCCTTCGATGATCGGCCTGTTTCTCCTTACCCAAGGGTATCAAAAACGGGTCTCTGTAGTCCAAAGCGACGGCGATGTTTAATATCGGCTCCAAACAATTGAATAACGCACCGAATAGTAACATTTTACCGATTTGCGGATTCATCGGGAGCTTGGCCAGATGATAACCGAGGGGGGTCAGTGATTCGTTTGTATCGAGAGCCTCGAGCCGTTTTAGTAAGTCTAGAGATGCGGTTACGATATCTGGATTTGGGCGATCCATTAATCTAGAAGAATTTGTTTTTTTATAATTTTTTTTGAAGAGAATACAAGCAGACCTAGAGAAAAAATCTTCGACTCTTCCTAGCTGTAAAATTTTGGCGGTTAGTATAACGTTCTCCAGTCGTATCCTCAAGATTTCCGGCAGCATGTAATCGTCCAATGCTTCGTATCTCCGTTTCGACATCAAATGGTAACAAACTCCTGGTTTCACACGTCCGGCTCGGCCTTTTCTTTGACTGGCGTTGGCCCGGGACACCCATCGGGCCTCCAGTGTCTCCGTGTTCGTCTCAATGTCGTAATATTTAATTTTAATTTTACCGCAGTCTACGACAAATACGACATCGTCGATTGTGATCGACGTTTCCGCAATATTTGTGGCGACGACAATTTTTCGTACACCCGGAGGGGGCGTTTCAAAAATTTGCTTTTGCTCCACGGTGGGTATTTGCGAGTGCAACGGTATCACGCGAAATCGGTTGCGGGGCAACTTTCCGGACGAGTCGATTATTTTACACAAGTCCGAGATGTCGGAGAGACCGGGCAGGAATATCAAAACAGCCCCCGGATCTTTTTGCTTCAAAAAAGAAACATTAACTTCGTATTAAGTTTCGTGATAACTTACGTTGTAACAAATTTCAAGCAGCAACGAGAATACTAAATCAAGATTCAAAGCTTCGCTATCAACATTTCGTAGTTGTTCGTAAACTTTTTCACTATATTTCCTGGCAGCCTTCAATTTTTTAATGTAAGGCTCGATGAAATTCTTAAAACCGAAATTCTGCTCCGCCGTTTGTTTCTTCCCAAATCTCGATCTCACATCACCGAAGTCGAATTTCGTCTGGTACAGCACGTCTTCGAGGAAGTACTCGTCCACTGGATACGTGAAGCCCGGTATGTTCAAATGGGGGCAATCGTCGAAGTATTTGGAGAAACTTTCGGCGTTCAGGGTGGCGCTCATTAGGATTACGCGCAAATTTTTACGTTTGGTTACGACTTGCTTGAGAAGGGCGAGCAGGAAATCAGTTTGAATGTCCCTTTCGTGAATTTCATCGATGATTATGTGAGTGTATTCGGTTAGGCAGGGGTCGGATTGCATTTGTCTTAAGACAACACCGGTGGTACAAAAGAGAAGTGACCCTTTGTCACGTGGTAGTTGTCTGAAATGCAAAATATTTGCTTCTTATTTTGAGTGATTTGATCAAATTCGGGTTTTTCTCAAAGTTATATATGTAGTATTCAAGATAATTACAGAATTCTACTTCATAAAGCGCGTTACGAAAAAAATCTATGAGATGGCGCAAGAGTCTCGAGTTTAATAAAAAACAACACAAGCTACATCAATTTTTTAGATATAACATTAGTGTGCTGTGAAAATTATAGAAACAATAAGCAAGTGCTGTCATAAATAGAAGTGCGTACAATGTCAAAGGGAAATGAGGGTGAGCCTTTGAATGTTCTTACTTTATTTTTGTGACTTTGCAGAACAAATTAACTACAATATTAATTAAAGAAACAAAAAAAAATTTCTAAATTTTTTTGCAATTTTCAACAGGCTCTATTTCTGTGAAAAATGGTCGTACAGGAAATAAAAAATTATAGTTTTTGAAGCTTGAAGCCTGTAGTTTTAGTATTTTTTGGTTAAAAGCCATGCAATTCTTGGATAAAGCTAAACACAACTAAAATTTTTAACTTTTTTATTTCATGGTCAGATATGGAACTTTGAATGCAAAAGGATCCTTTTTTACTCAACTCTGATACCTCTGAAACTACTGGTCGTCTAACACGTGGATAGAAGGTTTCGTTTTTTGCAGAAAATTTCCTTCAGAAATCTGTAATGCTTGATTAGAAAATTTTTTTTTCCCATTTGTAACATTAACGTGAAAAAAGGGCGCTTTTTTTGGTTAATCGACTGTACGTTCAGCAATATTGGGAGAAAAGGTTCGGTTATAAGCAAATCTATCAGTCTAATGTACCCCAATATCCCTCCAAATTTTTGGAGATCCAAAAATTCAGAGGTTTTCCTGGGCCGATTGATTGGAATTTTGAAAAAATTGAGGGAACAAGATAATTGTTTTTTAAACGAGGCCCAATCTTTTTGAAAATCAATAATTCCTTTTTTTCTTTTACTTTCTACTCAATTTTGAGTTTTCGGAAGAAAACAAAAAAAAACTTTTCAAAGATTTTGGAAATTTCCACAAATATTATTTTCGAAAAATGAAAAGAAGTTTGAAAAGAAGAGATTTATTCTCACGATTGAAAAGAGTACGTGAAATTTTTTTTACAAAATATCAAAAAAAAATAAAAAAAAGTAATTTTGAAAAATTAAATTTTTTTTTAAAAAATTCAAAAAACTTACATAAAACCAAGAGGACATTTTTGAATTACCTCGCAGAAGCTATGGACGCATTCAAACTTTTCTTTTCTTTAAAAAAGAATTGAATAAAATTAAAGTTGATAACCCTAAAGGCGCGTTTAAAAGCCGCGGAGTAATGTCTTTTGGTTTTTTTTTTATTTTCCAAAAATATTTTTTTTATTTTTCCGATATTTGTTGAAGAAATTTTCCAATCGTGAATTTTTCCAATCGTGACAAAAAGTTTTTTTTTCAAATTTTTTTTCCATTTTCAAAAATGATTTTTTTGGAAATTTTCGAAATTCTTGAAAAAATGTTGCTAGCTTGGTTTTCCTTAATCAATTTTCCAAAAACTTAAAATTCGGTAAGAAGTAAAAAAATTGAAATTATTGACTTTTAGAAAGATCGAGTCACATTTAAGGAACAAAAATCTTGTTCTCTTAATTTTTTCAAAATTTCAGTCAATCGGTCCAGGAAAACCGCTGAACCGATAGATCTAAAAATTTAGGGGGGTACATTAGACTGGTAAATCTTATAACCTAACCTTTTCCCTCAATATTACTGAGCCGATTAACAAAAAAAGAGGGAAAATTGTATTTTTTTTGCTCTTTTTTCACGTTGACGTTACAGGTAGAGAACTTTTTTTTTCCATTGAAGCATGACAGATTTTTAAAGGAAATTTTCTGCAGAAAACGAAACCTTCTATCCCCTCCCCAGACGACCAGTAGTTTGAGAAATATCGACAGTTGAGTGAAAAAGAATCTTTTGCATTCAAAATTTGATATATCAAAGACAAATGGTCGTATTTGACTCCCGTAAAAAGCATATTGAAGTTGAATAAACAGGCTATGCGATGTATGTGTTGGTCTTGGTCAAAAAATTTTTTTCATGCCCGTAGACTGAAATAAAAGAATTAAAAATTTCGGAAAATTTTTTCTTTGTGCTTTATTCAAGAATTGCATGGCTACCGGTGCCCCAATTTTTTTTTAACCAAAAACTAGAGTCTTCAAGCTTCAAAGGCCATATTTTTTTATTCCCTGTACGTCTATTTCTCATAGAAATACAGCCTGTTGAAAATTGCCAAAAACTTTCGAAATTTTTTGTTTCTTTAATTTTTGCGCAAAGTGTATTCTAGATAATTAGAGAATTCTACTTCATGAAGCGCATTACGAAAATAATCTATGAGATGGCGCAACAGTCTCGGGGGGCTAGTTTTAAAAACAACGCAAGCTACATCAATTTTTTAGGCATGACATTAGTGTGCTGTGAAAAAGCAAGTGAACATTTGTTGTCATAAATAGAAGTGCGTACAATGTCAAAGGGAAATGAAGGTAAGCCTTTGAATGTTTTTATTTTATTTTTGTGACTTTGCAGAGCGAATGAACTACAATCTAAAACGAGGAAAATGTTTGATCAAACCGTTCACAGCAAAATAACGAATTTTATTTTTCAGAAAACGCTTCCTGTTCTAAAGCCGATTTTGCTAACATCAAATACACCGACAATTTCGATTACGTCGCCGAAATTAAGGAGTTTTACGATTCTAGCGAAATTCAGCAATTGGTTGATATCGTCTCCTCATCCACTGATAACTCGTTGAGATCATTCAATGAGGATGATGAGGAGACTAAAATTTCGAAAATACTCGGTTTGATGAATCAGCTCGAAATGACCAATAACGACCTGCGTAACCGCGCCATATTCGTCTTGTTGGTAATCGCGAACGGTGGTTTAAACCGGGACGGTTCGATCATCTACGAAAATTCCATCGAAAACACAATGCTTTTATACAAATTAGGTAACTATTTGTGATAATCGGAAAATTAATTACAACTCTGCAATTCAAAGGAATTTTCCCGCTTTTACTGCAACTGTTGGCCTTCGAAAGGGAGTCGAGGAAGTGCCACAGCGAATACGAGCACTCACCCGGATTGTGCATGCTCGGATGCATATTGAGCTTAATTTATTTGCTAGTCGAAAATGCACGTTACGCCAAAAAGCAGTGACCTAAAGTACGTGAACGAAATTGAGACATTCATCAAAGAAGATTTACACATCGAAGATGAAGACTCTCTCTTTTTCGTACTATTGGAGATAATATACGAGTTTGCAATGAAGAAAAACATCAAGTACCCAATAAAAAAAATCGTCTTGCTTTTTTGGAAAATGATTGTATTATCGCTGGGCGACTTACAAGAACTAGACGCCCGGAAGCGTGAAAAAAGGAGACGTTTAAAATTGAAAAACGACCATCTGAAAGACGTGAATGTAAAAGAGAGCAAATTCGTATTTCCATTGCGATGTAAAGTATCGCAAGAAGACATGGATAATTATCTGTTAAAAATGCAATTCGTCCACGACGAAATTAAAGGAACTCCAATCGAAGAAACCATTGCGTACTTACAAAAATATTTATATATACCACTCTCGGATTTGCAGGTTAAAAATAAATGTCCGACGGACGACAAACTGGAAACCTTGTACGGTAACTTACTGCCAAAAATGTCCAATTTAGTATTTGGGTTAACAAAGATCATGGACGCTTGCAACAGACATTTTTTGGTAAACGACTTGATCCTCGACAAAGAACATATAGACATGTTCTACATGCTTGTGGTGAACACGCAAGAAACAAACATCTTCTTGAACACAGAAATAATAAACAAAGCCATCACCGGAACGCTATTAATAATATTAAAATCATTGAAACTGAACAACATCTATCAATTCGAACATTTTTGTATGGTGCTAATCAACCACGACACCCTCCAATACTTCGTCGAATACCTAAGGGGTATCAGTAAGGCGATCTGGAAAATAAAAAAAACCCCAACGGATAAAACGGAACGAGCTTCGCTCTACAATTACAAAACGACGGAAACGAATTTATTCACGTGCGTAACCGTCTTACGTATCGTCAACAAACTGATCAAAGGAAAGAAATTCCTAAAAACAATCCTAACGAATAATGGCAATCAAAAATTCGATTTCTTCCTAATACTGACGTCGTCGAAAAACGAATACTTATCCATATACGCGACGAAAGTTATGAAATCCATCTACTCCATTTTCGGCAAGAAATTCATCAAGAAAAACGCCCCGTTCAACTTGGTCCGCCAACGGATTCTGGAGAACCAAAGCGCCGTACCGGAGAACGACGACGAAATCGCTTTTAATCTTCATAAACGCGTCGAGCTCTTCAACAGACGGTACCAAAAAGTCGACGACGATTACTTGATGGACGCGTCGACGGATCATACGTCGTTCAAGTTGGACGAATTCGAAAATATTTGCGAGCGATGGACGGATCGGGTTTTAAAGTACCCATTCGATTGGAACGTATTTTTAAAACAGTCGAATTCGTTCAATGTATAATCGTATTAAATGCTTTCAACTCGGATACTTACTTTTCCAAACGGATTTGATAACCGGTGCTCTGACCCAGGCGTTCGGCACGTTCCGCCGCCACTCGTTCGGCGACGGAAATCGCGCTTATCCGTCGCGGTTGTGTGCACATTATTTTACAAACCGACCCCTTTCCGTCCATAATGATGTTGTCCAGTAGGAATTGAGGGACTTGAGTTGTTTTACCACAACCCGTTTCGCCGCTTATTAATATTACTTTATTACTTTCCACCATTTTGATAATTTGTTCCTTTGATTTGTACGCAGGTAAGGTTTGTCGTTTTTCCAACATCTTCTTATAAATTAAATGGTCTTGTTTGTTTTGCAATTCACTTCGCAGCTTTGAGTCGAGTTGCTTGTTCCTTTTATGATCGACATCTTCCATGTGATCCTCTAATCGGCCCTGAATATTTGCTAAGAATTCTCGTTTGAATTTTGAATCCTGGATGTTTCTGTAGTTGTTGCAGTTGGCTTCATCGGACATGTTATCAAGTATCCTTTCGAGCTCATTTTTTTGAGCGTCAGTTAATTTTACTTTACCGATAGGTTTGCATTCACGATTTTTATCTCCGCCCTGTATAATAAACGGACTTGCTGAGTGTTTTACAGAGATGAAAGGAACTTACCATAGTCTGTTTCAACTTCCCAATTTTTGAGTACCACATACCGATGTCCCTTCCTTTGAGATTAGGTGGACGGGGTGGAACTGTTCCATGTTCTTTGAAATAATCTTCCGCTAATTTTATGTAGTCCGGTTCGTCGGTTGAGCGACCGTAGGTTCTCCTCTAGAGGTCATGAAAAATGGGAGTTTTGAATTAAAATGAATGATTTCCTTACATTTCGGCCTGACATTATGCGAGAGCGGATCTTTCCACCAAATCTGTTCATTTAAAGTTCACTTTACATAATTTCTATTAAGATTAAATCAATTCATTAATGTTGTGTATTATGGTAAATATTTGAGGTTAGGAGTGTTCAAAATCATAAAATCGATCACCATTTAACATAGGATATCATTATATAATCTGTGGTCTCTGTTCATTACAGCAGAGCTCTGTAACGATGAGTAGGCCTGTGCGCCATGCTCAAAGGTTCATGTTGAAACTTGTATTTCAAACCGTTTTTTATAACCTGGAAAGATGAATTAGGATTTTATTTAGTGTCATTCAAGAAAGTAATTGAATTTTAAATAAATTTTACATAAAATATCGTATCTCCATTTTAATTTAGAATGCTTAAATTTATAAAGATTGAAAATGTTCCTCGTAAAAACAAGCGAGTTGAACTTTTTTTGAAGTTTGAATTTTTTTTTCGATATTTGACGTTCCATACCAAACGAACGTCTTTAGGAAGAATGTATTATGAAATTTGGGAGAAGAACGCTGCAAATTCTTCGAAAATGATTGGGAAATTACTGAGGGAATATTTCAAAATCTGGAACAAAACACCAAGAGACTTGCAGACTTTTGAGGATCAAATGAAAAAACGTCATACATAACTCAAAGTGGTGAACAATTAAGAAGAACTCCAAAAATCTTTACAAAAAATAATATTTGATCACCTTATTGTATACGCTTGCCCAGCTCACAAAGTGAGCAGGCATAAAGCCGTATACTTTGCTGTCTTATGCAACTATTTATTCTTGTATGTGTGTGGTATATTTGTATGTTTATTTTCCGGGTTTCGTAATTTGCTGTTTTAGGAAGAGATTTAATAAATTTCCTTTTCTTTGAGATTTCTGAAGATGGACAGAAAATTTATTTTGAATTCACACGAAATTCTGGTCAATCCAAGGAATTTATTGATTGTCTCGATATTTTAAATTCCAAAAATTTTGAAGAATTTACAACAAAATTTAATGAAAAAATATATAGAACATTGAAAATCTATCTATTTTGGATGGCATGTCTATTTTAACTCTCTTTCTACTATTTATTCTTGAGGTGTGGTATATTCCGTATGTTTATTTTCCGGGTTTCTGGGATTTGCTGTTTTCGAAGGATTTAATAACTTTCCTTTTCTTTGAGATTTCTGAAGATGGACAGAAAATTTATTTTGAATTCACACGAAATTCTGGTTAATCCGAGGAATTTCTTGATTCTCTCGATATTTTAAATTCGAGAATTTTGAAGAATTTACAACAAAATTTAATGAAAAAATATATAGAACATTGAAAATCATAACAAATTCATAAAACTACAGATAAATCGGAAAAAACTGTAAAATATTGAAAATTTGAAAAAACATTCCATTTGTCTGTCGTTATAATTTGAGGTTCATCTCAATCTTGTGCATTCCATACACGCTGCAAGAATCATAATGAAACTTATAAGAAATTGTAAAAAATAAAAAAGGGCAAAAAAACTAAACTTTGAAGAAACGTAAACGATACAAAATACCTTGTTGATCGGCTTTCCTATTGTCGAAATTTGAGGTTCCTTTCTATATTTTACATTCAATACCCGCTGCAAGAAATTCGAAAGAGTGTGCAATAAAAAATACATAAGACCAGAATAAAAAAAATGGAACTTCGAGAAAACAAATTGTTCAGACAAATTCACAAAAACTGCAAACACTCAAAACTTCGAAAAACTAAAAATATTTCAAACTTCTTCTTGATGAGCTTTCTTGTAATTTTTTTTATCGTATAACTGACTGATCTGGGTTCAAGTGCCAGAGTTTTTAGATCGCACAAGTGCCTCTGGCATGACCTAACGATTGTATATCGAACATATAGCCGGATTTCATTCCCAAATTAAGTTGGAATTGGCCGGGATTCGAACCCGGTTTTTCTGGGTAGTAGGTCAGTACTACGATTGTTGAACTATTGATGTTATAAATTAATATAAGCTGAAGGATTTTGTGAAGCGATTTAGGGATAAAAACTGCAAAGAAAAAAATCTGAAATTTTGAAAGACACAAATAATTTAAAACATTTTGTAGATAAGCACTGAGGTTTGTTTCGATATTTTATTGAAAAACCATTGAGAACATTGAAAACAACAAACTGTTTGACTATTGAACCATAAAATCTTCACGCAAAACAAACTGTACATCTTTATTTTCAATGCCGAACATCAATTCCATTACGCTTCAGTTGAAATATTCAAATAAAATCGACCCCCAGGGAATTTCCGTTTTCGAAATGTTGTAGTCCCCACAAACCTGTCAACGGAATTCATTTCCGCTATCATTTTTCCGCGAAGGGGGGCGGATTGTTATAGAACATTGAATCGTGATGAAAAAGTTCATTTCGTCAGTTGAGCATCACCACAATCTTGCCTCCCTCACATTCGGTCTTAATTGCGGATGACTGTACCAAAAATTATTCAGACATTCCTCAGATCGTCGTCAGTTCTCGAAGACGAGGCATCGGAATTAGTCGAAATCCCGAGGGCTCAAGAAGTGACGGGGTCAGGTGAGGAAATGAAGTGGATGGTCCTCTATTCATTACACTCCCCGGGGAGAGATGGTTTCTGAAAAGGGTGATTATTACCCTTGACTTATGAATGAAGCGCTCCTCCGCCGTTGTTCGACATCCGGACTCGGATGACTATGAGAATTTTAATTTCATTTTTCTTTTATGTCGTAAAATTCCGAGTTGCCCCTCGATGCGTTCTGTGCACTTCTTGTAAGATATCGATTCGCTTCGCTCCCTAGCATAGTTTCCGCTATAATGATAGGTTATTGCAGCTTGACCCCAGCAAGGATATATAATTACTGCACATTCTGTTTCAGTTTCGGCATTAATGGTATGATTTATTACCTCATGAAATGTCCCATGCCGTGCCAAATTGCACAGAAATCGCTCCGGCTCGGTATGGTAAGAGAATGCGTATCATATCTGCAACGATATTACGCAACGGTTATTATTTGTACCACAAGACGCAATTCTACGACAGAGGCTCTATTATTGGAATTCCCGCTGGTTGTAATGCCGATCATCTCCGATATCTCCGGTAAATATTAAACAGACGCAAATAATTAATTATTTTGGCGGGGCAATGACCGGATGCAATTCGACAAATTCGATAAATACGAGTGTTTGTTCATTTATCGATCGTTGGAAATAATCGTTTAATTTATGTCGCATCATCGACAGAATCATCCTTTTATGCGGTTATTTATCGTCAGATTTATGGTGCCGGGAACGGGGATGCGAATGTTGTATATTTGTTGAATCCATTAGGAAAGTCCTACGACTACTAGTAGGAATAGTGCTTAACTGACAACTTAAGTGACAGCAAATGTTTCTCTTTAACATATCCAATAATCGCCCGAATGATTACCTGCCGCTTCGCCATTAGGGACCATTCAAAAATTACGTAACTCAGTATTCGACTATTTGCATCCCCCTCCCCCTTTAAAACACCGTAACGTCTTGGGAGACCCCCTCCCCATGTAACGTAACAACAAATACATTTTTTAAATGGGATCGTATGGCCCTCATACTATCTCGCGCCGTTTAAACATTCCTTAATAAATCACAAAAACTGATTTCACAAAAAATATATAAAATAGATGTTCGATATACAAAAACAACTAAAAAGGGTGCTAGGTTGGCAGAATTCCTGTCTGCTCTTTGCATTTCTTGAATAAGGAATAAAGTGTTACGTAACTGACTCTTTAAACCCCCTCCCGTCCTTATAATGCATCACATCGTTTGACAAGCCCCCTCCCCTATGTAATATTTTAACGGCCCCTGTGACATACATACATGTTTGGGCTAGATTTCGGTGTCGCATCTATGAGAGGATTTTTCTTGAGAGTTTCATAACGGTGCGGCCACTCTACGAGTTGTAATCGCTGTCCAATTTTTCGAAAACACGCAAAAAAGCGCAACATTTATCAATTTTTCAATTTTTATCGGATTGACATGTTTTGTGCTAGCTTTTGGTGGAGCATCTATGAGAGCATTTTTTGTGAAAGTTTCATCACGGTGCGGCCACTCTACGAGTTGTAATCGCTGTCCAATTTTTCGAAAATACGCAAAAAAGCGCATTATTTATCAATTTTTTAATTTTCATCGGATTGACACGTCTGGTCTAGATTTAGGTGTTGCATCTATGAGAGGATTTTTGGTGAAAGTTTCATCACAGTGCGGCCACCTTACGAGTTGTAATTGCTGTCCAATTTTTCTAAAACACGCAAAAAAGCGCAACATTTATCAATTTTTCAATTTTCATCGGATTGACATGTTTTGGGCTAGCTTTCGGTGTAGCATCTATGAGAGCATTTTTTGTGAATGTTTCATCACGGTGCGGCCACTGTACGAGTTGTAATCGCTGTCCAATTTTTCGAAAATACGCAAAAAAGCGCATTATTTATCAATTTTTTAATTTTCATCGGATTGACACGTCTGGTCTAGATTTAGGTGTTGCATCTATGAGAGGATTTTTGGTGAAAGTTTCATCACAGTGCGGCCACCTTACGAGTTGTAATTGCTGTCCAATTTTTCTAAAACACGCAAAAAAGCGCAACATTTATCAACAATTTCATCACATAGATTTTTCAATTTTCATCTATGAGAGGATTTTTGGTGGTTTCATCACAGTGACGAGTTGTAATCGCTGTCCAATTTTTTAAAACACGCAAAAAGCGCAACATTTATCAATTTTTCAATTTTCATCGGATTGACATGTTTTGGGCTAGCTTTCGGTGTAGCATCTATGAGAGCATTTTTTGTGAATGTTTCATCACGGTGCGGCCACTGTACGAGTTGTAATCGCTGTCCAATTTTTCGAAAATACGCAAAAAAGCGCATTATTTATCAATTTTTTAATTTTCATCGGATTGACACGTCTGGTCTAGATTTAGGTGTTGCATCTATGAGAGGATTTTTGGTGAAAGTTTCATCACAGTGCGGCCACCTTACGAGTTGTAATTGCTGTCCAATTTTTCTAAAACACGCAAAAAAGCGCAACATTTATCAATTTTGCAATTTTCATCGGATTCACATGTTGGTGCTAGATTTCGGTGTCGCATCTATAAGAGGATTTTTCGTGAAAGTTTCATCACGGTGCGGCCACTCTACGAGTTGTAATCGCTGTCCATCTTTTTAAAAACACGCAAAAAGAGTGCAACATTTATCGATTTTTCAATTTTCATCGGATTTACACGTTTGATTTAGATTTCGGTGTTGCATTTATGAGAGGATTTTTCGTGAGAGTTTCATCACGGTGCGGCCACTCTATGAGTTGTAATCGCTGTCTAACTTTTTAAAAACACGCAAAAAGAGCGCAACATTTATCGATTTTTCAATTTTCATCAGATTTACACGTTTCGGTTAGATTTCAGTGTCGCATTTATGAGGGGATTTTTCGTGAAAGTTTCATCACGGTGCGGCCACTCTACCAGTTGTAACCGCTGTCCAATGTTTCTAAAACACGCAAAAAGATCGCAAAATTTGTCAATTTTTCAATTTTCATCGGATTGACACGTTTGGGCTAGATTTAGGTGTCGCATCTATGAGAGGATTCTTCGTGAAAGTGTCATCACGGTGGGGCCACTCTACGAGTTGTAATCGCTGCCCAATTTTTCGAAAACTCGCAAAAAAGCGCAAAAATTATCAATTCTTCAGTTTCCATCAGATTGACATGTTTGGGCTAGATTTCAGTGTGGCATTTATGAGAGGATTTTTCGTGAAAGTTTCATCACGGTGCGGCCACTCTACGAGTTGTAATCGCTGTCCAACTTTTTAAAAACACGCAAAAAGAGCGCAACATTTATCGATTTTTCAATTTTCATCGGATTTACACGTTTGGTTTAGAGTTCGGTGTCGCATTTATGAGAGGATTTTTCGTGAAAGTTTCATCACGGTGCGGCCACTCTGCCAGTTGTAACCGTTGTCCAATGTTTCTAAAACACGCAACCAGATCGCAAAATTTGTCAATTCTTCAATTTTCATCGGATTGACACGTTTGGGCTAGATTAAGGTGTCGCATATATGAGAGGATTCTTCGTGAAAGTTTCATCACGTTGCGGCCACTGTACGAGTTGTAATTGCTGTCCAATTTTTCTACAACAATCAAAAAAAGCGCAACATTTATCAATTTTTCAATTTTCATCGGATTGACATGTTTGGGATAGATTTCGGTGTCGCATCTATGAGAGGATTTTTCTTGAAAGTTTCATCACGGTGCGGCCACTGTACGAGTTTTAATCGCTGTCCAATTTTTTAAAAACACGCAAAAAGAGCGCAACATTTATCGATTCTTCAGTTTCCATCAGATTGACATGTTTGGGCTAGATTTCAGTGTGGCATTTATGAGAGGATTTTTCGTGAAAGTTTCATCACGGTGCGGCCACTCTACGAGTTGTAATCGCTGTCCAACTTTTTAAAAATACGCAAAAAGAGCGCAACATTTATCGATTTTTCAATTTTCATCGGATTCTCGCGTTTGGGTTAAATTTCAGTGTCGCATTTATGAGAGGATTTTTCGTGAAAGTTTCATCACGGTGCGGTCACTCTACCAGTTGTAACCGCTGTCCAATGTTTCTAAAACACGCAAAAAGATCGCAACATTTGTCAATTTTTCAATTTCCATCGGATTGACACGTTTGGGCTAGACTTAGGTGTCGCATCTATGAGAGGATTCTTCGTGAAAGTTTCATCACGGAGCGGCCACTGTACGAGTTGTAATTGCTGTCCAGTTTTTCTAAAACACTCAAAAAAAGCGCAACATTCATCAATTTTTCAATTCTCATCGGATTGACATGTTTGGAATAGATTTCGGTGTCGCATCAATGAGAGGATTTTTCGTGAAAGTTTCATCACGGGACGGCCACTGTACGAGTTGTAATCGCTGTCCAATTTATCTAAAAGGCGCAAAAAGAGCGCAACAGTTATCAATTTTTTAATTCTCATCGAATTGACATGTTTGGGCTAGATTTCGCTGTCGCATCTATCAGAGAAATTTTCATGAAAGTTTCATCTCGTTGCGGGTACTCTACGAGTTGTAATCGCTGTCCAATTTTTCTAAAACACGCAAAAAAGCGCAACATTTATCAATTTTCATCGAATTGACATGTTTGGTCTAGATTTCAGTATCGCATATGAGAGAATTTTTCGAGAAAGTTTCATCACGGTGCGGCCACTGTACGTGTTGTAACCGCTGTCCAATTTTTCTAAGACACGCAAAAAAACGCAACATTCATAAATTTTTCAATTTTCATCGGATTGACATGTTTGGGATAGATTTCGGTGTCGCATCTATGAGAGGATTTTTCTTGAAAGTTTCATAACGGTGCGGCCACTCTACGAGTTGTAATCGCTGTCCAATTTTTCGAAAACACGCAAAAAAGCGCAACATTTATCAATTTTTCAATTTTCATCGGATTGACATGTTTTGGGCTTACTTTCGGTGTAGCATCTTTGAGAGCATTTTTCGTGAAAGTTTCATCACGGTGTGGCCACTGTACGAATTGTAATCGCTGTCCAATTTTTCGAAAATACGCAATATTTATCAATTTTTTAATTTTCATCGGATTGCCATGTCTGGTCTAGATTTAGGTGTTGCATCTATGAGTGGTATTGGTGAAAGTTTCATCACAGTGCGGCCACCTTACGAGTTGTAATTGCTGTCCAATTTCTCTAAAACACGCAAAAAAGCGCAACATTTATCAATTTTGCAATTTTCATCGGATTCACATGTTGGTGCTAGATTTCGGTGTCGCATCTATGAGAGGATTTTTCGAGAAAGTTTCATCACGGTGCGGCCACTGTACGAGTTGTAATCGCTGTCCAATTTTTCTAAAACGCGCAAAAAGAGCGCAACATTTATCAATCCTTCAATTTTCATCAGGTTGACATGTTTGGGATAGATTTCGGTGTCGCATCTATGAGAGGATTTTTCGTGAAAGTTTCATCACGTTGCGGCCACTGTACGAGTTTTAATCGCTGTCCAATTTTTCTAAAACAATTTTCACCGTATTGATATGTTTGGGATAGATTTGTGTCGCATCTATGGAGCCGTTAAAAAATTACGTAACGCAGTTTTCAACCCGTATTTTCTATAGATCTTTGGATCAAGTTATTTGGGCAGCAATTCAAAAGCTGCGAAGCGGCAGATGATCAACAGAATGTTTGGCGCTGTTATCAATGGCATCAAAATGACAGACTTTAATTTCATCACATTCGCCGTGGAAAGGCAGGGAACCTGGCTCAAAACTTTATTGATCCCTGACATGTAGATGCCAACGTCTCTGTCTGAAACCCGATTGGGGTCCAGTGGATAATTTCTTCTCATATTCGTTTCTTCTAATAACTGACTCAGGTAACAGACTTGTGGGTCGGTAGGACTTGTGGGTAGGGAAATGCTATGGGGCCTAACCTTTACCACGAGATGTCTGGGGACACTACGTCACTTGCGTAACTCTGCACACAACCAAACGTCACACATAATGTTAATCATTAGCTGTGGTTTAAGGAAAGCTAAAACAAAAATGTAGACATGATAATATAAACATGATCAAAAATAATTGGAAAGTAGGAAAAACAAGAAATAGTATGAATCAAAGTGACATGTTGACGGATATCTGATTCCTTACTAACCGCATATAAACGTCTGCGTTCTTCATTCCGTAATACGAGTGCCAGAATTAATGTTAAATTTGGCGAAAATCGCATACAGAACGCTGGTAGGGGGTAAAACAAATGAATTTATGCAAATCCAGATCTTGGTTCTATTGTTGGCAAACGTAGTGGAAGATATGAATGATCCAGGTCCCGAGGGAAGGGTAAAGATGGGTGTATTATATGAACAGACAAAAGGTTCACAGTGACTCCTCTTGGTGTTTTACAGACGGTGAAAGACGGGGGCGTGGATCTCTCTCTTTCCAACGGTTATTATTAATAACAAAGGTGCACTTCGTTGAAATGAAGTTGCGGATTTCGGATGATTATTCGACGGCGGGGGTGAATAAATGTGTACAAAATTATTTCGGAGGCTCCTTATCTCCGAAGAAAATCTTCTCGGATCCGATACGAATGGATGGTCCTCGAAATTGGGGATTCGTCCGAAACGATTCGATTAGGAAAAAAACGATCGTCGCGTCACATCTGCATGTATCAATTAGACAGGCCGGAAATTAAAACAAAGAGAGAGGACGCCGATGTCCAAATTCGCAGCCTCGTCGCCCTAACTTTAGTTAGAACACAGACGCATCCCCCTGTCATAAATTTTCGAAGCTTTTAATTTTATAATTGCCACCCCGAATTATTTACATACGTATTTCAAAATTACCGATGGGGAGCCAGCAGAATGTCGAACGGTTGAGGATTCGAATCCCACACCGAATTGCGATGGAGAACGTTTACGATCGTATTTAGGAAAGCAGCGCGAACGGGAAATAGGAATGATTTTATTACAGTTGATCGGGCATTTTGTATAATATAACGAAATGGAAGCGCTTTTGTTAGCTGCTGGTTTATTATCGCGATATTTGGAACTTCCCATTAATTTAACCGATAAATCTGATCGAGTTTGTATATTACAAATAGGTGTTCGATCATACGCTCCATTCAAACGGTTCTGTTGTTTTCGTTCAATCGACATTTGCATTGAATGAATGACAAAAATTTCGTCAAATTTTTCCGCAACAATTTAATTTTTGTCAGTTCTTGAGTAAACAAATTGAAAACTATGATTTATTTTCAGCAGAAAGAAGGTGCTTAAGCAAATATGGAATGTTATGCGGAATAATTGACTTCCAGAATTTAAAAAGGTGCCAATCAAAACCATAAACGAAATAATGCAAATCGCTTTAATTGAATCTATGACTACACTTTATTCTTTATTTAGCTTATTTCGTTATTTCATAACGATTGCAGAAAGTCGATGATTTCATGCGAGTGTCAGTCTGACGCACGAGGCGAAGCGAAGCGAAGCCGAGTGAGGCTAGACACGAGCAACGAAATCCGACTTTGCACGAGTGATGAACGCCATTTTTCAGGCGACCACAAAAATGGAATTGTACGATAATTTCTTTGAAAATACAAAATTAACGTTTCATCCAATATCTAAATTTTTTGGATACTACCTGCAAACATATTGCAGATTTCGAAGAGTTACTTGAAACTTTTAACATGCACCAGATTGTGGTTGATCCCACTCGAATCACTGTGGGCTCCTCGACTCTTTTGGATGTAGTTTGCATCGGCAAGGAACTCAGTTACTCAGGTTGTCAAACCGTTGATATGAACAATTTGACAGACCATGCCTTGGTTAAATTCAATCTCGATTTGGTTGTGGATGTCACTAACGACCCTCAAATAATTAGAGTTAGAAAGTTTCATCCGATTGATCGTGAGAGATTTGTATTTGATGCTAGTAGAATTCCTTGGAAGAATATTAGGGATGCTTCCACTGTAGATAATAAGTTATTTGTTTTTAATGATTGTGTCTTGAGCCTTTTTGATTTACATGCACCTTTGGTGAATATATCAATCGGATCCTTCAAAAAACAAAGATATTATAAACCATACATAACTGAAAATATTAAGTTTATGCTTAAATTAAAAAAAAGCTCATAAAAAGTACTCGGAAACTAAAAGTGGATCTGACAGGAATTATTTTGTGCACTTAAGGAACTATATTGGTAATACTATTAAGGCTGAAAAGTCTGCTTATTTGGAAAATCGATTAACTGCAGACACCAAACCTCATCATATGTGGCAGTTTTCAAACAAATTGGGAGTAAAACCAAAGCGTTCAAATGAGTTGCCGCAGGATTTATGCGACCATCCATTAAATCAACATTTTATCAATAAAACATCTAATATTGCAGCCGTTGGCAATCCTAGTTTTTATGATACCCCCAGAAGCACAGTTTTTAGTCTTAGACGTATTGAATAGTGGGAAATATCGAGGGAGCTGGGTACGATTAAATCTAATTCCTGTGGAATTGATGAAATAAATTTAAGGATGCTTAATATGGTCCTCCCATTTCGTCTTGCTGAAGTATGACACATATTCAACTGTTAATGGTGTTTTTGCTGAGTCCTGGAAGACTGGTATTGTCACGCCAGTGCCTAAGAGAGCAAATCCAGCCACTTTCAATGATTTGAGGCCGATTACCATCTTGTTTGTCCTCTCTAAGGTGTTGGAAAAGCTCCTGGTGCGACAAATTATCGAATGTACAGCTAAAGTAAAGATCTTGCCAAGACTGCAATCTGGCTTTAGACTGGGCTATTCCACAACTACTGCTTTACTAAAAGTAGTTAACGATATAGGCTGTGCCATGGACAATAGTCTTGTTACTATTTTGGTGCTGTTGGATCAGAGCCAGGCGTTTGACTTGGTAGACCATAAAATCTTCTTGTTTAAGTTGGAAAACCTTGGTTTTGATGGGACTGTTCTGGGGTGGTTTGAGGACTATCTGTTTGAAAGGAAGCGAGTAGTTTGTAATAATAACAATTATGTACACGGAATGCGTGTCTTTACGAAGAGGAATACCCCAGGGTACTATTTTGGGTCCACTGCTTTTACCTTATATACATTGGACATTTCTGATATCCTTTCATGCAGTAATATTCATATGTATGCTGATGATTTGCAAATTTACCAGTCTTGTGATGTTACTAACTTATCTATAATGAATCAGAACCTAAATTAGGAGTTGCAAGATATATCCGCATGGTGTCTCAGAAATGGTCTTATGCTTAATGCTTCTAAGTCCAAAGCTATCCTCATAGGTAGTAAATTACTTTTATCAAAGTCTGATCTATCAAATAATGTATTAGTTGAGGGTTATAAGCTTGAATGGGAATCGCATGTTAAGAATTTGGGCACTTGGTTTGACGAGGAGTTTTCATTTAGGAAACATGTTGCTATGGCGAGAAAGTCTAGCTTTATGAGATTGAAAGGGTTGCAAAAGTTTAAATATGAATTAAACGTTTCAATTAAGCTTAAGCTTGCAAAATCCTTGGTATATCCATTCTTTGACTATTGTTGTCCGGTGTACTACCATTTACTATTCAAAAGAGAAAAATACAATTTGGCCAAAATTCAAAATTGTTGTATTATATTTGTGAGCTGTGTGCCTTACAGGAGCCATATTATATCCTATCGCAATATGCTTGGGGAATTTACATATGAACAGAGGGCTGAATATTTATTTGCTGGTTTCCTTGCCAAGCTCAATATGAATGAATCTCCAGACTATCACTTCGAAAGACTAAAGTTACGTAAGTCAGCTCATCAGGTCAATATCCGCGGTTTGAGCAATTATTGTATTCCAAATCACCGAACTTCTAAATTTCAAGGTTGCTTCGATTATGTAGCCCCCTCCATTTTAAATAAATTTAAGTTTGTATATTGGGAGGGTATCTCAGTTAAAACATTTAAAACGAAACTGTACAGTAAGATGAGAGCGGAGAATCTTAATTCTGTGTCCAGTATAGTGTTTGGTTAAGTTTTTGATTGGTGTCTGGTTGTAAGGGATTATAGGTATATTGTTGTTTTCTTTTCTTTCTTTTTCTTTACTGTCTTTATTAATTAAGGTATTTTTAATTTAGTTATATTTAACTGCTTTGACCGTTGAGGAATAATATTATTTTTAAGCAAGGTTACTGATATATTCTTTTTCTTTTTGGTGGAGTGGAAGATTAGCCCTGCTAAACTCGTACCATTTGTAAACCTATGTAAGGTATATGCAATGAACTTATTATTATTGTTATTATTATTATTATCATCCAAGTGGAATAGAATGATTCATTCTTCATCTTCTAGATGGCGCGCTGGCGAAAATAATAGGAAACTTTATTTATTTATGATATTTCGTATCTTCCTCTTGGAATTGTTAGCAATACTTCTCACGCGTTTTATAGCAGCCCTGACTATTTCTGAAGGGATATTTCGGTCACTTTGCATCTTATAAACGTTTTTTCGGCTCAGATCAATAAATACTTGATAAAACTCCAACCACTTTGAACAATATTAACGACGACGTTTTATTGAGAAATGACAACCACTGAATATATTTTTCATCTGTGCTGACAACTTGAAATCAAATTTGTCTATGACAGCAAATTAAACCAAGGTGAACGAAGTAGTTCAAATCAACTGTTTTCTCAAATGTCATTCTTGCAAGTAATATTCAAAGTTAGATATATGAACTACAATTCCCATCTATGTCTGGTCTTGACGTTTGTTTTACTCGGGATATCTTTGAGTATAAGGATGATACTTCGCGACACAGGAAAATCTAATCTAATTTATTAATGAATTTAAAATTGAAAAATTGGCGAATTGAATCAAGTAATGCTTTTCGTTAAAGTTACGATATATTCTTTTGAATTCTGGCACCTCATTCCCATCATTAAGATTTAATGAGATAAACGAACTAAACTTCTAATCTATTTCTGTCTACTTGGCACAGGTTTCATTCCGATGTCACCACTTTGCCGCACGGATCAAACCGGTTTTACCCGTGCGGGAAGGACATTCCCATGTAATAGTAACTTTCTACAATAGGTAAGCGTGACGATATGTACCTCCTTCGTAGGTAGTCGCCTAAAAAGAAATTTTGTTTCTTATAATATCAGTTTATTTTTATAGTAGTAACCAATGCGAGGATATACGATTGTAAAGTGTGGCGTGGATGAAAGAAAGAGAGTAATTTGGCTCTACTAATAACAGAACGGGAGGTATACGCTTGCAAATGGTCAGCGTAATGAAGGTTACAACGCCCTTTCTTTGCTCATTCTAGCGGGAGAATATATTTTTAGGTATATTTTATCTCGGATTCTTAGCTCTGAAAAAAAGGTCGCCAAAAATTTTCGAAAATCTTGCAGTTTTTCGAGTATATCTCGAGAATTAGTTTTCCGATTCGATGGAATAAGAAATCAGACCTTCTTGCACGTAGCGCCGTTCAGCCTGTAGCACACACACACGCACATACTACCTCGATCGCGTAACGATGGCAAAGTATACGGCTTTATGCCCGCTCACTTAGTGAACTGGGCAAGCGTATACATATCAAAAAAAAAGAAATGAGACAAGAATGTAATTCTTGGAAGTTTGAAAAAAGTTTCAGTCACAAATTTGTTTATAAAGGAATTGTCAAACTGTAAGGAAATTCTAGAAGCTTCCGTCTTACTGAAGGGCATGGAGATTAAGGAACAATATCTAAATAAGCAATTACGTTCAATATATTATAGATTAGGAGTGGCATCCCTTTGACATTCCAGCCTGCTGGAATCCATGGATGTCTTTCACTAACGATCTTAGACTGGTCGGTAGCCGACAGACTACCGAGGGGTATTCTTTTTCCTGGACGCAATTTTCCAGACAGGCACGATAAGACTGCACACTTCTCGTCTGCGTGGCGAGGGTCGAACTAGGGGTGCTATTAGTTCGAACAATAGACAATCAATGAGTGGAACTATCAATCAAGTGGGGCATGGCATCCGCCAAATTAACGAAACCGAGACGATGTCCTGGCGAAGCTTTACCAGGAGTCGGAGATTAAAACACGCCCCATTCGGAGAATCCGACTGTCTATTGTTTGCCTATTGCGTGTAGTGTCGGAATTGGAAATGGACGATATCCGATTTGGCTGAACGATTCATAATCCCGCGCCCGTACGCTCTCGTTTCGTTTCTCCCCCATTCCACGAATTCGCATTTTTATGGATATTAATAACGGACATTAGCGGTCCAGAAGTGGTGTTTAAAAGTTTTATGGCCAAAGTTCGGAAAAGAAGTGCGCGGAAAAGTTGAATTATAATTCGATGATAAATTTAATATACTGAAGCGGGACGACGGTGCGGACGTTTTAAATTGGTTGTACGATCTACAAATGAGAAAAATTCGTCGTTACGAGATTTGCCGCAACGGCCACGGGTTTCCAAACTAATCTGTCGAAGGACCCGTCTGGGGGAGATTGGCAGTAAAATAGACATTCAACGAAAAGATTTTTAAGTTCCGTCTTTACGAGATCGTAAAACTGTATCGGCCAGGACCTCGCTGTTCGACACACAGAAAATCATTAAATCCCGGCTTTTCAAAACGAAAAAGGCGTGCGCTTTTCATATGGAAACGAGCGTTTTATAGCTGTCTGTAAGTGGCGGGCCCATTCGATTCGGGATGCGGGAATTGAATTATGCGGCACGGTAAATGGACTCTTATGTACATAGGTGAAGAACTCCTCAAATTCTTGGTGTTAATTACTTTTGCACTCGATAAATTCTATTCCCTCCATTTCGGAATATTATTAGTGGCGAAACTAACGCCAATGCAACCAATGCGGTGCATTTGTGCGCAGGCCTGGGGAGGGGGTAAACTGGATTATACTCTGTACTATACTTGTGTTCACATCAATATTGTTGTGTGTGTGTTTTGACAGCTACATTACTTGGTGAAACAGGCCACGATTATCTCTAGCCTTTCAATTCGAATAACATTTATAGGCAAAAGTTGGAATGCTATCATAACATTGAAAGCAAGCCTCAGATCTCCGATCGCATTCCTTTGTAAACGCGATCTCACCCTCAGACCGGTAACCTTTATCTTTCGCTATCCGAACTATGCAATACAAAACTTCTTGCGGTAGCACGAGCCTATATCAGATTCCTAAATTTTTCAATCCCTCTCTCCTCAAACCGATATAAACCAACAAAGTTTCTCTTGCATCCGTAAGGAGTTAGGTGCGGCCTTAGCCGATAAATTGCAACCATACACCCCACCCCAACAGAATATATTGCTTCCTACTCCCTGAGTGGGGGAAAGTTGTGCGACTTGGAAAAATCAAAGTAAAACCGTAGACAACTGCCAGCAAATGACTTATCCGTATTGGCCGTTTACGTTCGACGTCGTCCGCAGAGATATTTTGTAAATGAAATAGCTATAGCGTAGTGACTAGATGTTCAAAACGTAAATCTTTGTAATGGTCGAAGGGCGAGGGTGGCTAAGAACGCAGGAGTGTAATCGGCCAATTGCGGTCAATGAAAGGGAAAATATGAACGATAGTCTTTGAAGTGCCCGTTCAGGCCATTTAGTTTCCAATCGACTTTAGGGGACGCAATCCTCAATGTTATCTAATGGATGAAGATGAGGAACATTTACAACGGACAATTGAAGAACGTTCGGTATTCGATGTATTACTCCGTCTCTGCATTCGATAGGGATGACTGCTCATGTTATTGCGAACCCATACACTACCATTGTCTGTGACGAAGGGGGTGGTTTCTCACGTTGTTCGTGAATAATGAATGCGCTCAAGACTGTCGACGATCGTCTGTCGTCGATATATGTCTAGTTTCGGTCATTGTTCTCAACAAGTCGTACCCCACTTTGTCAACGTTCCAGTTTCCCCGAAAGGGAATGTACTGATACATCTTGGCGGCCGAAACATCCAGCATCCGAATATAATGGACCGGGATATCGATAAGTGACGGTTGCGAGCAGCGAACGCAAATAAGGGAACATTTATCGACCCCAAGGGAACAGTGATCACGAATCCGGATAGGAGACGAGCGGATTGTTTTAAATGCCGCTCGCTATTTGTTATGCAACAATTAGATTTATCTCTATGGCATAAAATTGGTGCAGCGTGAGAGAACGAACACTGCGAAGGCGTTATTAGCTTTCTGAAATTAGGGAGGGTTTTATGCAAAATTGCTTAATTGGAAAAGCACCACTCAATGTTGAAAGAACGCCGTGCTCTCTCACGCTTGGAATCTAAAACAGAACATTCGCTCCTGGGAATTGCGAGCGGAAAAATGCAATTCAAATGTTGTGTCGGGTGGAAAAAGGTACTTTGTATATATTCCGACGGAAATGAAATTATCTTCAACAGGCGTTTCAGTGTATGCGATATATGCGTTGAATGAGTCGAAAGCGTCGAATATTTCGGTTCTAGGATGCTCGTTTACGCTGTCCGAACTTTCAATTCAACTTTATTATCTGAGTGATTGTTTGATCTTATAAACTCACTTTAAATTTAGTTCGTACATATATATTTATATGGGTGATTCTTTTTCAAATCGAACAGACGCTCGCAATTAGAATAATTATATAATAATATAATATAATTATATATAATAATTATTATTATGTATAATAATTATAGGATAACAAAAAAAAAAAAAAAAGAGAAAAAGTATTTATTTTTTTGAATTAAACACAAATTTTTTATTTCCAGCGACAAATTTTATTAAAAACATAATTGGAATTTCGGAAAAAAATGGTAAAATTGATGTTGGAATGTTTATTATGGTTCAAACATTGTTGTTGTAATTCAAAGATATGCCAAGACTATTTTTTTTTAGATCATGTTGATTATACTTCATAGAATGAAAAAAAGGAAAGACGAAAAAAAATCTTGCCAAAGCAAAATTCCGCGATGTTGCTTGTCAGATTCACCTGGCATCGAAGAAAAATATTTTTGCACGTTACATTTTTGACGCCCCATTCTCGTGAATAAGGAACACGACTTTGCATCTTTTTTGAAATCCAAGTGATTTTTCCCAATTTCACCATTTTTTCCGAAATTCCAATCATGTTTTTAATAAAATTTTCCGCTGGAGATAAAAAATTTGTATTTAATTCGAAAAAATAAATACCTTTTTTTCCTATGTTTTTTTTTTGTTATCCTAACCCAGAAACGAGTTTCAGCCCCTTGAATGTTAAAAATTCGGAAATTCTTCTCGCTCTATTTCCGCACAGAATGAGAAGTTTTTGAAAAAAGCCGTAATAAGAGATTTTCTTCGTTTTTTCATGTAGAATGCGAATCTTTATTCCCAAAGATGATAACCTCGGGAATAAGTCACTTAAATTGAGGATAATTGATTTTTTCCAATGGGTGTGAGCATTATTTTCGGTCAGGGCAGCCTCAATCCTCATTGAAAAAAAAAGCATACAGCATGAGGAAGCTGAAGGTTTGAGCTGTCGTTTCCACCAAGGTGCATCTCCGTACGCATTTCCAAAAAAATTTAGAGCGTCTGTTTGATTTGAAATAGGTTCACCCATATATACATATATATATTATATGAAATGGTGACATTTTTCAGAGAAATCCTCTCTGTAGGACATATAATGAGAATTAGAAATTGAAAATTTACTGAAATACGAACCAAACATTTTTAGGTTGGTAGCTAGAAAGATGGCAAGTGAGATTTTGTCTCTGATTCTAGTCTCTTACCTAAAAATGTTTGGTTCGTATTTCAGTAAATTTTCAATTTCTAATTCTCAATATATATATTGCACCTCCGTTGTACTGACGAGGCCAGAGGTGCAGTGGGCCGAAACGTGTTTTTGACCACTTTGTTTCCATTGTTACGAAAGACGAGCATCCTTCGTCCTTAACATTTGTGAAGCTAATACAAGTGAGTTTCTTTTTAACATCTTTTGTGTTTGCATTAGGTATTGTTGTTAGAAGGTGTTATTTTTCACCAACCCGGTGATAGGGTATAATTTTGAAAATCCTCTGAAAAGTAAGTCACGGCGGGACCGGGAATCGAACCCGGACCTCCAGCATTACGCGCTGTTGCTCTACCACTAAGCTACCCCGACTATGACTTATTTTTCAATTTTTTCTCCGGCTAACTTGTTGTTGTTGTTGTCCCAAGATTATCAAAGTTAACAAGTTAGCCGGAGAAAAATTGAAAAATAAGTCATAGTCGGGGTAGCTTAGTGGTAGAGCAACAGCGCGTAATGCTGGAGGTCCGGGTTCGATTCCCGGTCCCGCCGTGACTTACTTTTCAGAGGATTTTCAAAATTTGGTATTGTGTTTAAATTCATATTCATGGCTTGTTGCCAAGAAACATCGTCGTAATTAATATATATATTATATATATAAAAAACAATAGTGCATGCAAAACATAAAGGATGTTAAAATAAACTCACTTAATTTTGCCTCCAAATGTTAAGGACAATGGGTTTTCGTCATTCGTAACATCTGGAAACACAGTGGTTGAAAACACGTTTCGACCCACTGCACCCCTGGCCTCGTCAGTACAACGGAGGTGCAGCTTGTTGCATACGCGTTTCACGTCCGCACGCTCATTCACAACTGTGATAGAAATTTAGATACGAAAATGAAACAATTTTGACAGAAGTCAAAACTGTTTCTTGGTTACAAACCACCAATATGAATTCAAAACAATAGTGCATGCAAAACATAAAGGATGTTAAAATAAACTCACGAGGCCAGTGGTGCAGTGGGCCGAAACGTGTTTTCAACCACTGTGTTTCCAGATGTTACGAATGACGAAAACCCATTGTCCTTAACATTTGGAGGCAAAATTAAGTGAGTTTATTTTAACATCCTTTATGTTTTGCGTGCACTATTGTTTTGAATTCATATTGGTGGTTTGTAACCAAGAAACAGTTTTGACTTCTGTCAAAATTGTTTCATTTTCGTATTATATATATATATATATCCGTCAATATATTAATAGGATGGATATCGGTTGGAAATTATATGAATTTGATAATAATGTTGTCAGCCTTCAACCAACAAATACTGTTCGATTAAGTTTCGCTAGGTAAAAAACTGAAAATTTCATTCTCCACCAAAAATATTATGTTGAAATTTGTTAAAATTTTGACTCTCATCCCTTTTGGGTTTTAGATTCTCCGCGTTTTTTTTTTGTATATTTAATCAACAAAATTCCAATTTCTTTTACGTTGCACGGAAAGATCGATGGCGTTCGTTTTTATCCAATTCGAGTGGTCTAGTTTGGGAATTCCGGAATCTGTAAATTTCGAATGAAAAAAAGAAAAAAGTCACGCCATGAAACGTGTTTTGTTTTTGCTTTGAAAAATCTTCCTTAGTAGGCAGAATTTCTGTCACTTAAATATTTAGGTTTTTCAAATTGAATGCAAAAACTTTGGTTGAAGGCTGATAACATTATTATCAAATTATTATCTTATCCGTCAATATATATACCATACCATATACCAGTCAAAACTTGCTACAAACCATGGATATGAAATCAAAACAATGCTATTAGGAGGAAGAGATTCGGCTTCACCTGATAGGAAGCATCACGGACTCCGTCAGTCAAATCGTACTCTACGCGGGGTAGAAGGAGACACATCAAAGGCTGATGTATAAATCGAATTTCGACTCATCCTTCGATCTCATTGGCGTCTAACACCAGCGATTATCTAAATGTTTAAAAAAGTTCCCTTAGTACCGGAATTTGCGGACTATCTGATTTTCTTTTTAATTCTCAACAAATCCTGTTTGATTAAGTTTCGCTAAGTAAAAAACTTCATTTCATTCTCCACCAAAAATATTATGTTGAAATTTTAACAAATTTCAACTCTCATCCCTCTTGGGTTTCAGATTCTCCGCGTTTTTTTTTGTATATTTAATCAACAAAATTCCAATTTCTTTTACGTTGCACGGAAAGATCGATGGCGTTCGTTTTTATCCAATTCGAGTGGTCTAGTTTGGGAATTCCGGAATCTGTAAATTTCGAATGAAAAAAAGAAAAAAGTCACGCCATGAATTATGTTTCCCCTCGTACAAAGGGTCGCAACGGCGGCCGGTAAGCCGGTAATGGGATCAGCTTGAATTTATTACCGAACGCTAAATAACTTCACTTTTATTGGGGACAACTTTGTATTCCTCGCCACCCCCTGTACGAGATTAGAATGCAATTATTGAATGACAAGGTTCTAAGCGGCGAATCGGAGGGTGTGATGTCTGATTTCATTTCATTTGCTCTAATTTAGTTGATGTCTCTTCTTTTAAATAACGAAACAAACTTGTCCCTTGCGTCGAACTGTTTTTTCATTCTGGTTTTTTATTAGCAGGAATCGTCCGTTTTGTTGGTATTTTAGTAACGGTAACTGGATCACCATAAACATATCTATTTTTAGTAGAATAAAAGAACACAGCATGAAAAATGAACGAAGAAGAAAATACCTCACATTCTTCAATATGAATAGTAGACAAAAAAAAATGAGAACTATCATCCGCACCAAAAAACACTTTCTTTCACCCCGGTATTACAGCATTACAATCATATATTCTTTCAATTTTCGTAAAGATTTTGGTGATATTAAAGTGACGTAAGAGATCGGACGGAAATAAACGAGAAGGCGACCGAAGACCGCCGGAAGAGCCGAAGGTCCCCGTCTCCTGCCGAAGGCCGGTCAGGTCGCGAGCGAAGCGAGCGATCTTATGAATATTTTCAGACACTCAAAATTATTTCGATTTTCTTTAATTCTTAAACTCAAGGAAACTTGTTTCGCTCTGAACTTCTATAAAATTCGCAAAACGTTTAAAGGTTTCATAAATTTTACGGATAAATCCTCCATTTTTAATTATAAATCGTTTGTGCTTGATTTTCAAACTGTTTTTATCCCCTCTCTAACATTTTTCCTTTTTCGTATATTTTCCAGATCCCGTGATACTATCCAAATAAGACCAATAATATTGTAATCTAAGTTTCGAATCAAAAATCATTCGTTTCGAAAAATTGCCATTCACTTCACGCAAATATAGATGAAATTTTAAGTGGCTGCAGAGGAAAAGAATTAAACGGCACAGGGGGAGAACGAGCGGAAAATCTCGAAGATTCTCGCCAGATGTAGCAGAGAGAACATCGATTTGAATAGACGCACGTTGCATACCGAATGCTCACTTTCATCATTGTTCCGTTTTCACTTTGTTGATTGAGCGATTCGCGAATATTTCGGTGGGCTACCTTGGTAAGCACAGAGGAATGAATACGTTTTTCTATGTTTCTGCCGCATGCATTACTGAAATAAATCTATCGATCTTTTGATAATTATTCAGATTCGATAGTCGTTTCCAAACGCAGAACTGATTGAAAATTTAGAATCATGTATCGATGAAAGGTAAATAATGTTCTATCATAAAAAATAATTTCTTTCAATGGCGTAGTGGAGCTATTTACGAGCGATATACTCTCAATCAAAATTTAATTATTGGAAAACCATTAGGGTTATGAACAGCGAAGCATCGAGTCTACCCTACGTCTATAATGAGTAAATTTATATGGGAATAATTCCCGAATACTTCCACACCGTATAAAACCGGAAACACGACATTCGTGTTACACTAACAATAAATATCAATGAACATATTGTCCAGACTGTGAATGGAAGGGTGAGAAAGAAACAAAACCTTGCGATGTAAAAAAGATTCATATTAATCATCGGCGGTGTTGAGTGAGTGAAGGACTTCCACATTGATTACAACGGACAAGTAATAATCGCAGCCCTTCTCCGGAATAAAAGATCAACTTTCCGACATGTTGAAAGGGCAGTCTCAACCCTCATTTCCTAGTCACCGACACAAAAGAAAACTAATGATAATAAACCAGTACGGTCTGGAATTATGGTCGTGTGGCAACAAGAACCCCATCGGGTCCATTAGAAATCGCAAGCCGAGAAAAAAGCGAAATTTTCAATCTCCCTGATTGTTTCATTGTATCTTTCAGACAGCTGACTCATCGACATCCCCAATCCTCGAAATGATTTTCATCTCCGGCGATATTAATATCGCGGAATTAATTTGAACCGGCTCGTCTGCACCTTCCAATTAGTCCGATTCGTTCCAGAAAATTCTTATTAATATTAACCCGCATACCGGTTTCCCACTTCTGATATTTACCCGCGTCGTCAAGGCGAGCGCGAATATGTGCCAAACGAGGCCCCCTTTTGGCGGTATCAAAGATCCCATAATGACGCTTAAGAGATCGTTATCCCTTCACCTATTGACATATGTTAATTTATCGAAATAGGATTCGTACGTACGGGGAAACGAAAAGTCGCACTCACCACCTTCGGGCCTCACGCTACCCAACATCTCCCAACTGCGCCCTCTGGCGACCGCCATCCCATTAATCAATATGCCCGAAAGTTATTTATGTGCTACGCCGATCTCGGAACGTTCGAACACGCAAACTTTCCGGAACTTTCGCATTTTATTCATTCATGTTCCGACGGAGAATTAGAAAGATTTTTTTCCGTTTAATTTTCGAATTTATGGTACGAATATTATTACGGGCGCGCGTTTTAAATGCGGGAGTTAATTAAATGAGCTTTTCGCGTTTTACGCTGCGCATTGCATCAGCGAAATGCGACATTACGGAAATAAAAAGCGACTAATTGAAACTTACACACCTAATGGCGTCCATATGGTATGAATCACATATGGACCCTAAATTTTCATTGTGCTTCCGTGTGCGTGCTGCGAATTTTACGGATGAGCGATAACGGGGATTTGACATTTTTTTAAATCCGTTTCATTGGTAGCCCCAGAAGTAGATATTCGGAGAAGAATATATAGATATATACATATATGAAACTGTGAAATTTTTTTAGAGAAACCCTCTGTTTAGGATACATAATGAGAAGTTAGAATTGAATGATATACATATATGTATATACCGGGTGTCCTAAGTTGCCGAATACAGGCCATAACTCCGTTATCCGAAGGATAGAAACATAGATCGAAGACTAGCCTTTAATGTCTTACATTATCCCTCAAACAGAGTAAAAAAATCCATTTACGTCAACAACCCCTCGGATACGACCCCCAACTCTTTTTTATCAAATAGCACCCCCTGTGAATTTTTATAGAATATTATTCATCAATTCATTCTGAATACAACAGAATAGCATACATATAATTTTTTGCTTTTTCATGCAAAAAAACATTTCTGAATCATAAACTTCAAGGTGTAAAATTTCAACGAGACAGAAGCAGTAGAAATGCAGAGAAACCTAGAAGGGCAAAATACAAAAAACTGTCGATTAGGATCTTCGATGGGCTTAATATTTTCAAAGAAAATTCTTGTTTTTAGCCTCTTCGAAGAGTTGTCATTTTTTGAGAACCTCTTTCAAACGATTTTTCAATTCAAATTTTATTGTTGAATTAAAAATGAAAGTTACGCATAATACACAGTCCATTTTCTGTTCGAAAGAGCTTTTCAAAAATATGCTAAGAGTGGTATCACCCCATCATATAAAATTCAATGGGATGGATGAGACTATAAAACAAAATACAAACACTATGTATGCTATTCTCTTGAATTCAGAATGAATTGATGAATAATATTTTATAAAAATTCACAGGGGGTGCCATTTGATAAAAAAGTTGGGGGTTGTATCCGAGGGGTTGATGGAGTAAATAGATTTTTTTAACACTGTTTGAGGGATAATGTAAAACAAATGAGGTTAGTCTTCGATCTATCTTTCTATCCCTTTAGATAACGGAGTTATGGCCTGTATTCGATAACTTGGGACACCCGGTACATATAAGGAGAAAAAATTTTTGAGAAGCAGTCCAGATGAATATTTATTACTCAATTAATATCATCAAGCTTTCGGCGAATCTATCACCATCATCGGGATGCTGCAAGAATACAGTTACAAACAAAAAAGAACCCCCACGACAAAATAACTCGGAAATTAAGCGTCCAAGAGAAAAAAGTTCAATAAAAAACTTTAATGGTGACCTTGAATGTGACCTTGGGTTCGATATTTAAAGTCATTTGAAAGTCAAGTCGAGGTTTTTTGCATGTAAACCCCCATTTTTTATAACGGAAACAGAAAGCTGGTGAAATTCCCAATCCGATATAATACATAGGTGGTCAAAGGTGAACCTGATGTCATCTAAAGGTCAAATGTCCTATGATTCCCCAAACGACCAATAACTCGAGATCTAAGCGTCCGAGAGAAAAAGTTTAATATAAAAATTTTAGGGTTTTCCCTGGCTTTTTGATGATGACCTTGAATTTGTCCTTGGGCTCGATCTTCGAGGCCATTTGAAGGTCAAGTCGAGTTTTTTGCATTGGAACCCCCATTTTTTAAAGTGGACGTGGAAAATGAAAAATTGTTAATTCATAGGAGATCGAACGTTATCCGGACACGATGAAAGATCAAAAGTTTTGATAAAACCTGGCCTCGAAAGGAATGATTCAAATTCCCAGCCAGTGAAGCCAAGGAGTGTCAAGCCCAGCCAGTGAAGGCAAGAATTTTCAATTTTTCGACTAGAAAACATTTTCAAATTGATGGCCGTGGACCGTTTGACAATGAGCTAGACGAATATAAAAATTGTCGAAAGCTCTTCTTATTATTTTCGGTGGTATTTGAGCGCATTCTCTGTTTATTCGCTCAGTCAATTCATCCAAATCACGTGGCTTGGTAAAGTAAACTTTACCTTTCACGTGGCCCCAAAGAAAAAAGTCGTTTGGTTCAATTTCTGGCGATCGAGCAGGCCACTCCGATGAAACCCCTTCTGCCTATTACATGATTAGGAAAAGTATCGTACAAAAAAAGTTTCTGACCCCTCTTTTGTAATGAGGAGGCGGCTCCATCTTGCTGAAACCAGACATCTTTAAAATCATCACCTATATCGTACTACCGGAACGATGCTGTCCCTCAAAAGTTCTAAATATTTGTCACCATTTAGTGTCCCATCAATAAAAAATGGTTCAACTACTTGGCCACGATAAAGTCCTGCCCACACATTCAACTTCTGTGGTATTTGTGAATGTGCATCGAGCATCCAATGAGGATTGGCGTCGCTCCAATACCTGCAATTATGACGATTGATCAGTTCAAAATTCGCTTCATCTGCAAAAACGATATTATTCATAAAAATCAGGATTTTCGTCAATTTTTTGCATCATGATCTCACAAAATTCAAGTTTATGATCAAAATCAGTTTCGTTCAGCTCTTGAACTAGATGAATTTTGAACGGACATTTTCACTTCATCATACGATATCTGTCTATCACCCCATCCTCTCATCATTAAAAGTGACACTCTTTCTTGCTCTGTAACTGTGCCATTTCAAATGAAATCTATCTCACGGGGGAAAAGAAACAGCATAAGTGATTGCCCTCAAATTATCTTAAAAAGGACTCTCAGAGAGTGGCCACTGCGTCTGATTATCAACCTCGCTGAACGTAGCAAGAAAAAAAGTAGAAAAAGGGAACAACACCACAAGCGATCGCTCTCTGATTATCCTGAAAAGGACTATCAGAAAGCAGCTACTGAACCTGATGATCAACCTTGCAGAAATAGTATTAATAGAGTCGAAAAAGCCATATATCACATTCACTTTCTTGAGTTATCCCGAAATGGACCCTCAACGAAGCAGTCGTTGACTTCGATAATCAACCTAGCTTATTATGGAAGCAAGTCAAAGTTCGAAAAATTGCTCAAAAGCGTAGGCGATTTTTTGTGAATTAGTCTGGACATGACTATCGACGTTTAAACGACAATCATGATAGAAGGAGTATGAGAGAAATTATAAATGAAAAGTATGAAAAAAATAAGTACTGCATCTACATGATAATTAGATAGGCAAGTACACTGTAAAAAATTGGGGAAACATTTTTTTAAACTTTTGTTCACTCAACAAGTACGACCTCTACGAGGCCTTGTCATGAGGCGAGTACACTGTGAAAAAAATGGGGTGTCAAGGTCATTCTAAGATCAAATCACGAAGACGTCATTTATTATTTGGGGTCGCTGATCATGAATCCGGGATCCAAATTGGGCTCAAGGTCATTCAAAGGTCAAATCGCTATAAGCAATTTAATACATCCAAACTTACAGCCCAAGGTCAAATTCAAGGTCACCATTAAATAGTCAGGAAAGCCCTAAAAGTTTTGTATTGAACTTTTTTCTCTCGGACGCTTAATTCTGGAGTTATTGGTTATTTGGGGACTCATAGGACATTTGACGTTCAAACGACCTCAGGTTCACGTTTGACCTCTATGTATCTTATACCATCCGATAGGAAATTTCACTAGCTTCTGTTTTCGCTATGAAAAATGGGGGTTTCCATGCAAAAAACTCGACTTAACCTTCAAATGACCTCGAAGATCGAGCCCGAGGTCAAATTCAAGGTCACTTTAAAAATAGCCAGAGGAAAACGGTGACAGTTTTGTATTGAACTTTTTCTCTCGGACGCTTAGTTCCCGAGTTATTTTGCCGTTCCGGTACTTTTGGGATATTTGTATATATATATTAAGTAAAGGACGAATAAATTAAATGTTGAATGTAATTTTCTTGGGTATCAGCAGCGGTTATATATAAAACAACGTGCAGAATAGGGTTATCCTCCTCATTTTAAGTCCGATTTTTATCTATGAGTTGGTCTTCAAAGTATACGCTAGAAATAATTCACGATGATGGAGTACAATCTTCCATCTGGCCGTGGCTATGAAATTGGCGGACGTGGGGAGGCTACAATGCGCGATAAAAGTTGATTCCCGTGTTATTTTGATGTACCGTTGTTTCACATCGTGAATAAAGAACAGACGGATGGCATAATAATTTCGTGCGCCATCCCTGCAACTGCCAAGATTTGAGATATAAGCGCTTTACGTCTTGCCAGGGAGCCATTAGCGCGCATCCCTCTTCGGATTCTGCCGGAAAAAGGCATATTTAAGTGTTCGGGGAATGTCGTCACCGCCGTCTGGAACTCGATGTATTAAGTTCGCATCGACACGGAATTCCATGTAAATGCCGAATTACTACTCGAAATAAAAGGAGGAATTTCGTTATTGTGTCCGCACCCTCGCTACTACGGGAATTACCCGCCGATAGATATTAGGAAACGCGAGATCGATATCAATCTAATCATTCTCTGGTCAGCGACAGGAATTTTACCCCGGATTTATTGGGCTCTCGGTTCTCCCCACACGGAGCTCAATCATTTTTCTTGACAAATCTAGGCCATATGGTACCTCCGGGATTTCTTTCGCATTTACGAAACCGAATATATATTTTTATATTCGCATTTCATTCTATTTATTCGTCGTGACACTTTTTTCCCGAAGAAAATTCGGTCGCGCCGTTTCTCAAAATTAATTCGTAATGTAACAACCGTTGCTGCCTCAAATATTTAACGCTCCAATATGGAAGCTTGCCACGAATGCAGCTACGGTTCGCGCTCATCATTCATTCATGAACGGCTCAATTTCTGGAAGTGAGGTTATCATTTCTCCAAGTTCCGCGTGTTTCACGGACAATTTTCTAATTTGAAGAACGTGCCGGCGATATTCGCATGCCGCAAAATTCGTCTTTTTCGTTCGGCGGCGGCAGCAGCGGTGGCGGTTCGGGTTACGATTCGAACTATGCACGTCCGCAGTAATTTGAGTCGGGCTACGGAATACCTGCAGGTAATGTGGACTAGGTGTGTTGAGGTCTTGTCACTCTATGCGGAGTATGCATTTAACTGCATTCGATAAAATACAGTTTTTTTTCTTTCCCGTATGATCGTATGGAAACGACAGCTCAAACCTTCAGCTTCCTCATGCTGTATGCTGTTTTTTTTAATATGAGGATTGAGGCTGCCCTTACCGAAAATAATGCTCACTCCCATCGAAAAAAATCAATTATCCTCAATTTAAGTGACTTATTCCTGAGGTTATCATCTTTGGGAGTAAAGATTCGTATTCTACATGAAAAAACGAAGAAATTCTCATGCAGCACGTCGTACTGAAAAAGAGCTGATTTTGTGTTCGTTTAATCTCGCAGGAATACGTCGATTAGTGTGCCCAACGTATGCTTGATGACAATGACCACATTGGACTTTATAGGCCGCCATGGTTTTCAAGTTTGATCTTGTCCTTGGGATTCCCTAAAATTTCCAAAATGGTTTTGATAGAATAGGACGAGTTTTGAGATGCCAAAACATCAGAACAACATACAAGCCCCAGAAAATGTATGCTTGATGACGATGACCACATTGGACTTTATAGACGCCATGGTTTTCAAGTTTGATCTTGTCCTTGGGATTCCCAAAATTTCCAAAACGGTTTTGATAGAATAGAACGAGTTTTGAGATGCCAAAACATCAGAACAACATACAAGCCCCAGAAAATGTATGCTTGATGACGATGACCACATTGGACTTTATAGACGCCATGGTTTTTTTTTTTTATGGTTGCATCTCGGGAGAGGCCAATGCCTTTACCGTGTTCGTAACGCCCCGAGACGATGAAAGATAAGAATTGATTCTTCTCTTGAAATCTCGCAAATCGTAGGTAATGGGAAAAACTTCTGATGGGAGAGAGTTCCACATCAGACTTGCTCTATACAAAAACGATTTCTTATGGTACTCAGTTCGAGGAGTTGCCAGATGGACGGTGAAATGATGGTACCTATCAGTCTGTCTTGTTTTTCGGTTGACAACGATGTTTTCGGGTATAACCTCCGCAAGAGAGTTAGAACAATCTCCATTGCAATACCGGTAAAATAAACTAAGGTCGGCCACTCTTCGCCGATGGTGAAGCGACTCCAAATGATCAGTGAGCCGATGGTCGTCCACTAATCGAATGGCTCTCTGGATAGAGTCGAAGATCTCGAGAGAGTGTTTTGGGGCCGACCCCCAGACATGAGAACAGTACTCAAGGCCGGGTCGCACCTGGGATTTATACATCAGGAGAAGCTGGGAAGGTGTAAAGTACCTTTTTGCTCTAAACAAATAGCTCAGCTTCCTGGAAGCGGACTCTGCGATTTTAGTAACGTATTCCTCCCAAGTGATTGCCGAGTTAATCGTAACACCCAATAGCCGTAGGTCATCGGCGCTTGTTATGATGTTATTTTCCATCTGGATGGGAGGCACTAAGGATGAAGTTTTCCTGGTGAAGGTAATAGACTGCGTTTTCCTCGCGTTGAACTCAACCAAATTTGCTCTACCCCACAGTGCAATTTTACTCAGGTCGTTATTGAGCGAATTTATTTGGTCGCATCGTTGTTGGTGGAAAACATTTGCTACAACTGGCTTTTTGTTGGTGATGGAGGCAACGAGGGTGCTGTCGTCAGCAAAACTGAAGATCTTGTTCTCAGTTGAGCTCAGCAAATAGTTTATGTGGATAAGGAAGAGCGTCGGAGACAGTACTGATCCTTGAGGAACACCGGCGTTAACCGGATACTTCGCCGAACACACCCCATCCACCACGACGCGCAGAGATCTGCCAACAAGAAAATTCTCTATCCAGGAGCAAAGATGCTCTGGCAGTCCGAAGGAAATGAGCTTTTTCAACAGCGCATCGTGCCAGACGCGATCGAATGCTTTCGAGATATCCAGAGCAACCGCTCTAGATTCCCCGTGGTTCTCCATTGCAGTCGTCCACAAGTGCGTCAAATAGCCGAGCATATCACCAGTCGATCTTCGACTTCTAAAGCCATACTGTTGATCGTTGATGAGTCCGTTGGTTTCCAAATACTTGACCAATCTGATGTTGATTGTTTTCCATTACTTTGGAGATGATCGATAAGAGTGCAATGGGACGATAGTTCTCAGGCGAGTTCTTCTTGCCTTTTTTAGGAACAGGCTGGATTCTGGCCGTCTTCCAGCAAGTAGGAAAGATTTTCTGTTGGTAAGAAATCTTAAATAAACGACTAAGAACCGGACTACAAAATTGTTGCTCACAGTCCTTGCCAATGACCAAAAGGGGCGGGAACTACTCGGGCATTCGAGGAGTTTGCTGGTTACTCGCTCGTTGAACTTAGATTTTGCCAATGCAATGGTTCGAGTGCACGCATTTCTTGAGTCAATATAAGACTTCTTATTCGGTTCAGACGGACTTGACAGCCACTGTCTGAATTGTCGGTTCTTGATCGCGACTGCAGCCTCACAATCCTTGGTAAACCATGGATTTCTAATGTGCGAACGTTTGAAGGAGCAGGGAATGTAAGATTCCATTCCAGATATTATTACTTCCGTTACTGCTTCTGCACAGTTATCGACATTGTTGTCCTTAAAACAAATATCGGACCAAGGGAATGTTGCATAAAAGTCGCAAAGGTCATCTCAATTAGTGCAATGAAAGTGCCACACCTTTCTTGCCTGAGTATCTGATTGGTTTTCAAGTTTGATCTTGTCCTTGGGATTCCCAAAATTTCCAAAACGGTTTTGATAGAATAGGACGTATTTTGAGATGCCAAAACATCAGAACAACTTATAAGCCCCAGAAAATGTATGCTTAATGACGATGGCCACATTGGACTTTATAGACGCCATGGTTTTCAAGTTTGATCTTGTCCTTGGGATTCCCTAAAATTTCCAAAATGGTTTTGATAGAATAGGACGAATTTTGAGATGCCAAAACATCAGAACGACATACAAGCCCCAGAAAATGTCGTTTTGTAACATTTCGATTTGAATTATGGAATCTATAACATAAGAATTGACAATATAATCCCATGCCAATTGTCATCACGGTCTCGTCTAATTATTCCAATTACAGTGTGCCCCGTATGGAAATTTGATCAATAAACCTCACATGAAACTACCAATAGATTTGGAATTGTCATCGCCGGGTATACGTACAGCGAATCCCTTCATCATTATCAGAATATAATTCAGGGCATAATATGCCATGTTGGCTCCCATCCCCGAGTGTGGCCTTTGCACTTAATACACAAGGGCACATAATAACCTCTATTTTAGTCGTTCGATTTCGGATTCTCTCGATTCCGACGGTTTTATCCCAATTATGCTAATTCACGACTAGCCACACTGGTAATTGCGATTCTCTTCCCGAAATTTACGTATTGTTCCTAAAATCGCATCGAGATCCGAACACTGATTCCGGTTGGGAATAATTAACAATAATAAGCGGTTATAGTTACCAAGGGGTTTAAGTTTCGACGTGGCCTCATCATCAAACCGACAGAAAAGTTGTGACCGGAATATATTCGGTTTTTTTCGTTCTCGATGAGAAATGTCGCCGTCGCTCGCCGTGAATCCAGTGAATTTCGCGAAGCCAGAAGTCGTCTTCTATTTGATATTTCACCCCCGTTCGATTGTGGGAAAACTCCATTCGACCGCGTCAAGCTCGAGTGCCGTCGGAATAATGGATTTTATCTGGATCAACAAAAAGAGACACGGACATTTAGCGGCTATACGTGGTCAATTTGCCGATCGCTCAGTTGATCTGTCCACCGGGAAGTCGCAAATATTTGTCGACCATTTCCGAATTTATTTCTGCGAATGTCTCTTCAGATCCTTTGGGAGGTTTCCTTTCTACTCGACCGTAAAGTGAAAAAGTTCACTCGCAATATAGTTATATCAATTCTGGAGATATTATTGCTTATCACACGAACCAGGCAATGTTTTTGAACATTCAGCGGAATGAATGAAATTTTTACTATTAACCGAGGTGAACAAGGTTTACAGAAGAAATACTACGAATGATTTCAAATTAGTTTATCACTTCCATATCTATAACATATTTTCTAATATAACTCAATTTCTAAAGCCACCAACAGTTTGCTATCGAATGGGGTTATAATCGCCTCGCTTACTATTCCTGTCTAAAATGAACCGTTTCTGAGAAAAATAATTTGAAATCCGTGCACTTCAGAATCTTATATCATCGCTACGCTCCGATTGTAGCCCCACAAACACTTTCCTTCAACCCGTAACATTCATATCGAAAATAGACTGCATTACAACTATAGATTTTTCCAATTTTCGTAACGATTTTGGTGATATTAAAGTAAAATTCGATACGCCTATAGTGACCTAAGAGGTTGGACGGAAACAGAAGAGAAGGCGGTCTGTCAGGTCGCGAGCGAAGCGAGCGATTTGGTTTAAAGAATCTCTCCTCTTCATTTGTGCACTCCGTACATGCATATATTTAGATGAAGCGAAGAAATTTTGCTTCAGTCTAAAGAACGTTCGTCTTTTTAACAACCATGTTCGATGTGATCCCAATGCGAATTTGGGGAAAATGAGTGATGCCGGCGTCCGGATCGTGGTGCGCGGCAACGTACCTCTGGCGGCGGCACGCCGCGACGCCCGGCGTCGCCGTCATTCCGTCTGACGCCGCGCTCGCGATCACTTCATCACCTAATTTTCGCGCACATCCGCTTCCGGTTTTTCGCGTAGTTTAGTCGCGATCCTCACGCTCGCGTAGTTTCGCGTTTCCGCTCAGTTCACCTTCTTCCGCTTGTTCTAGTGATCCAATTTGGATTTCAGTGGCTTTTCCGGTAAATGTAGTGATGCTGTATCTGTAGTGATAGTGAATTGAAAATACGTATTCGTGGTAGGTACTGTAAAAATTTTGAATTTCATTATCTTTCGATGTGAATAATTTTATTTACATAGTTCGTTAAATACGATTCAGAACTGTTCGTTTCATCCCGCATAACCGGAAATCGAATTTTACAACTAACGACATAGAATTATATTTCCGAGCGACTATTCTCGAATTCGTCATCTACGTTGTTTTTCCCTATTTCCTGTCTCGGTTTCGACAACTGCGACTCTCCCGGATCGTCCGAAAGAGACAAACTCCGAAAAGCTGATTATGGATATCTCCTAAGTGGAAAACTTAATTCTCTAACGATCCTGCCGAAAAGTTTTCGTGGAACGTTCTAGCCAAGCATTTTTTCTAGAATATAGACAGTTAATTGGGAACTCTGGGGATTTTCGTTCTGAACGACAAATGCGGCTTTAGTTAGTTACATTGAATTTTTCATGCGAGACGAACCACTAGAAGTATAGAAATCAACACAAGGCTATGTTGTAAGTTACGTATTTCACATTTTTTGTTTTATGTTCCTGTGAGAGTCATTACTTCATATTTTATGGCTTCGTTTTTCCTTCGATCTTTCCACCTATGCTGGCATCTCCAAGGACTTCTCCGTTCTCCCGCGTTGATCGTATTCTATTCCACTCATTTTTCATGAGAAAAAAAATCATTCTCGATTTTTGAATATTTTACATGAAGTGGTTTAAGTCATTCGCTTATCACATTTTCTTCTTTCAACTAATCGTTTACTGCTTTTCTTAATAGATACAAGCGTTATAACATAATAAAACTAGAATTTTATCAAATAAATTCAAAAAGTATCTGAAAATGAAAAGAATTCAAATTATGATGAAAAAATGAAAAAAATCAACTAAGAAAGAAGAAAACCGTTGAAAAATCAGTTTCAATGAAAGAAAAACAAAATAAACCGGCTATTATTAAGATTGAATCTACTTTTATTTAAAACAAATTAGGAAATTGAGTGAAGTGGAGTTGAATTTTCTATGCGAAGTTTCTCTTCAGTACTGAAGGGATATTCAATATGATAAGACAAAACTGAAAAAAACATTCCAAGTTTTTTAAAGCATTTTTCCATTGTTCTTCTATGCTCGCTCGGTAGTTTAATTTTTCAATTGATTTTTATTTTTCCCGATTCTCTTTTCTTCGCTTGTTTTTGTTTTTGTTGAATGTAAAACTATTCCATTCGCGATTTTCTGAATTTGATACTTCTTATGTTTCCGTACTTTCGATTATATTATTCTTTCAGTTTGATAATTATAGATCCTACGACGATTATTTTTGTAGACGACATGAGATTCATCTGACCATTTCACGAATTTCACCGATTTTCATAGTTTTTCTGTCGATGTATTAACTGAAAACGAGATCGTTCGCATTTTTATGCATCTAAAACAAAAAAATGTATATTATTTAAGAGAAACTTCGGAGAAATTGCATTTTATTTACTGGCTATTGTTATTTTAAAACCAAAAAGTTGCACATCATCAGTTAATTGACTGTTTTTTTGACGTTTATAAATTCTTCATGTATCATTTTTCATCGAAATTTCATAAAATTGAAGTGCAATTATTGATTTTTTCGGGATTTTATGAATTTCGTTGATTTTTATATTATTTCCGGATGTTTGTTAATATATATTTAAAAGTGTGTTCAATTTTTTATTTTGACTTCGTCTTTCTTCAGAATTTCATGTTCCCTTGCTTACATAAATATTATCATATTACAATATGTCATAATTCTATTTTGTGATTTTTCCAGTCGTCTCTTGAAGATAAAAGTCATTTTCATGTCCGGTCAACGATTAGAAATTTGCGCTCGACATTTATGTCAGTATGAGTGCAGATACAAGACAATATCCACAAATTCGGTCACATAATGGTTCTCACGATATTTCTTGAAATTGTTTTTTTGGTTTCTGACAACTAAGCATGGGCTTCCACCCTCGTCCCATTCGTAGTGGCCAGGAAAATTTCCCTTGTCTCTGTCGCCACTCGTAACTTCTCTCGTTTAGTACCGTTCTTTTGATTATCCAACTCATTAATTGCCTTCCTATTCTTTAATAATATAATATCATGCAAATAAATACTTTAGACATTATGATGAGATTATCAATTCTTCAAGGAAATGAAATGGGAAAAAGAATGAAACATATAACAAGGTATGGAAAAACGGCCGCACTGGCAAATTCGTAAATTGGTAAAAGGTTCAAGGTGGATTTTCGAAACGTAAATTACATTTTCAATCAGCGACGAATAGGCGAACTTTTTTTGTTAATCTAAATGAAATCTCGAATGAGTCGACCTGGTTGTGAAATGTTCTCAATATGTATCTAAATTTAAATCCTTATAATATTTCCATAATTCTGTTTTTTCAATCAATGGAAGAAATATTCATTCATTGTCTAGACTAGGTGATATCATCTTAATATTTGCATATTATTTTGAAATTTCAAGTTCTCTTTTACTTATTTTAGAAAATTCATGAAACCTCTCGAATATTAAATACCATCCCACAACTTTTCAAGACAATGAGGTTTTCAATTCAATTGTTTTACTACGGTGCGGTCGCTTCGATCGCTATACATTTAGGAAACCCTTTAAGAGTAACTTTCCTTCTAAACGATATCAGAAATTTCAACGACAAGTCTTTTATCTACGATAAATATACAGTAATGTTATAGATATATCTTAAGTTTCAGTATAATATTGCTGAATATTATTACCATTGGGGAAAATGATTCCAGATTGGAGGTTATTATTCCCGCTCGGCCTCCAATTCGCAACATTCAATGTACAATATGCCCGCTTTTTCTTCAATAACAAAGTTTCTCGGCGTATTCATGTTGGCAAGTGACGACACAAAGTTTAATTCATTGTTCAGAAATGAATTACCAACAATCGAGTTATATAGGGTGAGACAAAAGTATGGTATGGACATACCGGGCTAACTTTGTATTGGGTACTAGGAATAACAAACTCATGATATCTTTTCAGGTTGTCAAACTTTTTGGAAATGTTTGCTACTTTGTCTTTTTTTCTCCAAAATTTTGCTTTTGGAAGGTACTCAAAAGTCTTGAATGCAAAGACACCCCAAGTGGCAGAACAATTTAAAGGTCTTGACAAGAGAATAACGATAGTGAAAAATACAGTAGTTCTCTGTCTCAACCCAGAACAAAATGGCGGCTCTGGAAACTCCAAGGGCATTTAATCAAGTGTTAAGATGATAATATTAAAATTTATTTACCATAGAAATAGGTAAACTGTTAAAATTAAATTTTCCAACCATGATTTTTGAATATAGGTTCAAGCTGGTCTCCAAAGCAATATCCTGTTGTCCAACACTCGTGCGACTTTTTAAATTTCCGCCGCTACTCTGTAGGTTACTTAATTTATGATGTTTTTTAAGTGACTCCGAACAAAAAAGTGGCGACCTCAGAGGCCGCGCAATACTACCTCTTCTGCCTATCCAGTGATTGGGCGGTCTTTCACGTTGCTATGGTAGTAGATAGTCAATACGGGTTCGAGATCAAAAAGTACATTTGTCGGAATTTTCTTATTTCCAACAGTGGATGACATTCATGTTTTGCCCCAATAATTTTGTTATATATGGAACCGCCACTTTGTATTGCTTTGAGATAGATAGCTGCAGTGTTCCCTGTTGTTCTTTATTTGTCAAGACCTTTGAGATGATTTGTCACTTGAGGTGACTTTGTGTTTAAGGTTTCTGAGTTGCATCTCAAAAACAACATTTTCGAATTATGTTGCAAACATTTCCAAAAAGTGTGTTTTTTGAACCTAAAACTCATGAGTTTGGTTTTTCTAAGAACTACTACGAAGTTAATCTGGTATGTCCATACTTTTGCCTCACCCTGTATCAAAAAAGGGACAGAAAACACAAATTTGCAGAAATTGCGAAATATTTGGATTTATTAAACCCTCATAGTTGTATCGTAGATTTTTATCGAAGATCATCTCCCGGTTTGTATATTGATGGAAAAGGCAATGTAATTGTCTTAACGTATCATGGGGTTGGAAGTCAGTAAAAGTTGAACAAAGTTACTTCAGTCAGTCTATGAATAATGAAAAGAGTTCTACCAATATAATCAAGAATGATGAAGCATATTCTTTACTCATTTCAAACGAATTGCTAAATTTGTGTTCTGAAAATTCTTTCGGTAGTGTTATACTATTGTTGAAGTTCTAAATTTATAAAGTAAATATGGATAAAGTAAAGTTTACAACTCGCACAAATAGGTTTTATCACACCGCCGTAGATGGGCTCGGGTTTTAACAATTCCTTGGTAATAATAACTTTCGAGGTTCACTTCAAACTGGTGGGTTATGATGAGATGAGCGATTTCTGCTCCTAATATTGTTGTTTATGGATTCTACCAGAGATGGCGTTTGAAATTGTTTTCAACTGTCACACGTTATCAAAAGGGAAGTTTGAGTTTCGTTTATTTTTCCAAGATTATCGTGGTTTTTAGTATTGAAATAAGTACTTCAAAGGGAGTGAAATAGCTATTCATTCAACATACAATGATGAAACGATACTGAAATTAAATATTTCTTTGCAGATTGCTGATAACCAACATACACAACGACATCCCCAATCATATCCATAATCCAACACAAACATATCTGACTACTTTCATATCATCGGAATATTTACATCGACGTTGCAAACGATTTCACCGCCAAGGAACATCGAATTACCACAAACATCAAAGGAGAACCGAATGAATAATTGAATAAAATTCGACAACCAGGAAAACGGCAAATCGGAGTTTGTCAATTGGGGACGCAAGCCGGCCGAATTGTCTTCGTGTTTTTTTATTCCACGAAACATCGGTAGTTTCGACCGTATTATGTTCTAAATAATAAAACTGGTGTCTTGTTCGGTTGTTTATGGACGACTTTTCAAACCGGCAGGTAAATAATTGAGATCTTTATTAATTTTAAACCACTCGTGTGACTTTCGGGCCGGTCGTAAATTAAGAAGAAATCTCCCGAATTTGCGGGGATTCACGTTTCGAAATAAAACGGCTTCGCGAATTCGGATTCGGGTCGTTTCATCCCTTAGCGGTGATACGGCGTCGTCGTCACGAGTTAAATTCAAATTGGGATTCCGGGGGCCGCGGCGCGAAAACTTCCACCGTGCATACAATATTGAAAATCTGCAAAGCCGTTAGTCGTTTTTCATTTTGCCGTTGTTGGTGTGATACGAAAAGCCATCTGGGACGCCGACTGACCTCGAAGCACAATAACGTCGGGAAAGTTGTATTATTGGAAACTCCTCGAATGGGCGGAAACTTTGTTTCGTTCGTCTCAAATAAATATTGAGCGCGGAACGTTTCTTCAATACTTAATGCCAGCCACGGCGATAATCTTAGGCGCGAACAAAGGCAGATGAAATATGAGTTTTTGTATCGGGAAAGCAGAGAAAAAAAAACGTCTTTGGACATTGACGAGGGAATTTATCGACGTTGTCTAATTGGCTTCGGGGGAAAAACGGGATTTTTCGTCCCTCGCGACCGGGAGCGATGGAACCCTAGCTTTCCTCCAGCCTCGATGTTTATCTAAGGTGACAATGTTTACTTATCCAACTGCGGAAAATATTCGTTATTAAGGATTATTCGGTCTGTCTTTTCTGTTTTGTGAGGTGGAAAATACAATGGGATTAAAACGACGTAATTCTGTTAGCGATGTTCTTGAGGGGGTTTGGAAAAAAACGAATTATTCGATGGTGACATCAAAGAAAATTTGAGCGACTTCCATCAGGACGACTGATATTTTTGTTGCAGTAACCGAGTCAGCAAGATGTCCGAGAGTGCTTATAATTCGCCTATGTTCCCGAGGCGTATGCTGAGCGAATCGTGCTGCAGCTCTCCAGCACGGAGTATAGGAAGCTACACCATCGACATATTAACGGACTCCGATGGGGAAGGTTCGTCGGCAGACCAGCTGTTCACGGAGGTTCCGGGTCAGCCGGATCAGACAGTCATCTCCGGATGGCTGAAGTTCCGCGACAACAAAAAGGTAGGAAATACTTCTTTAACGTCTATGTCGTTATTAGAAACTTATCCGTATACGATGGAAACTTCGGCAAAGTTCCTTAAGTGATGGAATAATTTATTGACGCGGCGCGATTCCTCCGAGGGAAAAACCGTCTCGGATGACGTTGCAGACTTCTCATTGATCTCAACCCCCTTCTGGAATAAAACGTTTCGCGAATTCGATCCGGCGGCGGCAAGTTATGAGAGTAATGTGCGGTGTGGAGAGAAGAGCGAAGATCGGGGGCGTTGATTAACAATGCGGAGACAGTAAGATATCTTACTGCGGCGCCATTGCCCTACAATCATTACCATTTTCAATTAAACAGTACAAACATAAATAGATTTAATGAAGATGGATATATGATGTAAGGAGCGCCGAGGCGAATAAAGGTTTCGAGTGAATGATACACATCGAGACGGTCGAATGCGAAAACAATGATATATGGTTTTCGGATGACTCCTCATCACTCAGACAATAATGAAGTGATAATTGTACGCGAAAAACGCCTATTGCTTTACGAACGGAATTATATCATTCAATATACAGAATGTTGAGAAGTTTCCATTTTTGACTTCGATGTGACTGTTTGAAACGCACTTTAAATCAATTCGAGAAATTCAATGAAAATTGCATCGAAAGGTCCCTCTTCTTTATGCAATCATATTCTCGTGGAAACATTTAGAAAATTCAGTTTGGAAGATCCCAGATTTGCTTTGTCTGAAACAAATTTGTTTCTCTTCAACATGCTCTTCTATTCTTTTTACGGCGGAGGTTTCCTTCAATAACATTAATAACGGAATATTCGTTTTGAAAACGCTATGAGTTATTATACTCTTAATTATGAATAAAGTGGTTGAAATTTGAAATTTTCTAGATAATCGTCGATATAGAAAAGCATACAATTCACAATAATAGCCTTCTATAAATTAATTTCATAATTTTGCGCTAATAACTCCTTTTATTATCGAGTAATATCCATGAAGATCTTAGAAACTCAGGGGGACATAACACACCCTTGTTTCACTCCCTGCTTTTTTAGAAATTGTTTTCCTATTATCGGAATTTCAAAGACATGTCACTCGTCTATGCTATTTCAAATTATCTCTTGAAACTTCAAAAATCCAGAAATTTCCTCCAAATATTCGTTTTTTTTTTGTCTTATCCGAACTCTTCAGAAAGTTTCTGGAGGAAATTTAAGTGACACTTCTTTTGATATTTGAAAAGAGTGAAAAAGATTGAAATCTTATTTAATTCGACGTTTCGTACAACGAACTTAGTCAGGTTGTATTCAGAAAGTTTTAAACTTTTCCTAAAACTTTCAATTTTTCGTTTTACGAAAGATCAAATTTTTAGCGAATCTTCAATTACAACATTGATTTCTGAACGATTTCATTAAACTTTCCTTAATTTTTTTCGAATTCATTCAAAGGTATTCTCCATGATTTTTTTCAATCCTTGTTTATTTTTTTCAACCATTCGAACTCTTCTCAGAATTTTATAAGAACTTTTGGAGTTCTGAAATTTCAAAAACATGTCACTCGTCTATGCTATTTTAAATTATCTCTTGAAACTTCCAAAATCCAGAAATTTCCTCCAAATGTTCGTTTTTTTTGTCGTATTTGAACTCTTCCGAAAGTTTCTGGAGGAAATTTAAGTAAGCATGGACGATGACACTCCTTTTGACATTTGAAAATAGTGAAAAAAATTGAAATCTTATTTAGTTCGAAGTTTCTTACAACGAACCCACTCATATTGTATTTACAATTTTAAAACTTTTCCACAAACGTTCAATTTTCCGTTTTTCAAAAGATCAAATTTTTAGCAAATCTCCACTTTCAACATTAATTTTTGAACGAATTCATTAAACTTTCCTTAATTTTTTTCCAATTCATTCAAAGGTATTCTTCATTATTTTCAATCCTTGTTCATTTTTTTTCATCCATTCGAACTCTTCTCAAAATTTGGTAAGAACTTTTGGAGTTCCAAAAACATGTCATTTGTCCATGTTATCTTAAATTACCTTTTGAAACTTCCAAAATACAAAAGTTTCCTCCAAATGTTCGCTTTTTCTGTCGAATCCGAAATTTTTGAGAGTTTAATAGAAAGGAAAAATGTGAAAAATTTTTATAGAAATTTCTAAAGAATTGGAAGCGTATGCATAAGGTTTCAAAACAGTGAAAAAGGTCGATCAATTATTTAACTCGAAATTTTGGATAACAAACTCAAGTCAAATTGTATTCAGAAATTCCGAAACCTTTCCACAAAATTTCAATTTTTCAAGACATCAAAATTTTCAGCACACATCTCCAGTTAGAAACTCAATTTTTTTTAATTATATAAAAAAATTGATCAAACTTTTTTACAGTCATTTTCGAAATCCTTCAAAGGCTCTCTTCATCATTTTCAAACGTTGTCCATTTTTGTCAACCAGTGATGTAAACATTTTTGAAAAACTTTTAAATTTTTCCCTACTGTCAAACTGTCAAAGTTCGAAAACATGTCATTCATCTACGGTGTTTTAAATTACCTCTCGAAGCTTCCAAAATACAAAAGTTTCCTCCAAATGTTCGCTTTTTCTGTCGAATCCGAAATTTTCTGACAGAAAAATAAACAAGCATTCGTAGGATACTTGTTGATTTTAAAAGAATTCAAAACCAAATTTGGCTTAGCATGGACATGTGTTTTAAATTTTGGAACTTTTTGAGAGTTCAAAAGAAGGCAAAAATTTCAAAAGTTCCCATTGAACTTTCAGAAGAATTTGAGATAAAGGGACCAGGATTGAAAAAAGTACAAAAGTTGGAATTGTTATTTAAGTCGAAGCTTTGTATAAAAAAAACCCGTGTATTCAGAAATTTTCAAGCTTCTCCACAAACTTTCGGTTTTTGAAATCATTAAATAAACTTTTAGCGAACAAGAAATCTTGAATTATGGACTTAATTTCTCCACTTATTTAAAAAAGTTCATCAATCTTTCTTTAATTTGTTTTCAAACTTATTTGAATATCTTTTTCAATATTTTGAAACCTTGCCTATTTTTTTCAACTATTCAAACTAACTCAAAATTTTTGGAAAACTTTCAAATTTTCTCCTACTATCGAACTTTTAAAACTCCAAAATTTCAAAAACATGTCATTCATCCATGCTATTTTGAATTACTACTTGAAACTTCCGAATTCCAAACTTTTCTCACAGAAAAGAAACCAAACATTTGTAGGCAACTTGTTGATTTCAAAAGTTACAAGAGGAAATTTGAATTAGGAATTCCAGAAGTTTTTGGAAATTCGAGATTAAAAAAAATTTGAAATGTTTCCATAGGGGTTTCACAAAAATTTGAATATTTGAAAAAATGGTTGGTGTTTGAAAATTATGAAAAAAAATTGTATTTTGTAATCCTATTTCTTGTATAACTAACCCTTGTCAGGATGTGTTTAAACTTTTCCAACTCTTCCCAAAACATCAAACAAATTTTTCACAAACTTTGGTATGGCAAAATATAGTATTATTAATATTAAATTGATCGTATTTCTCATATCTATTACAGAACAACCAACTGAAGGTAAAAATGTGGTGGACGCATTTCCTAGATCCACATTTTTGTTTTCAAATTTTGCTTTTGGCATAAGCGTGCAATAAGTTTTTTCTTGTCATGGCGCATGCGCGGCGTGCAGAAAACTGCTACTTCTTCCGTAATGTCCATCTAGTGGATAACTAAGTAGATCGCGTCGCGGTTTAGTATTACAGTTTCCGTCTTCCATTTATCCGAATACGGGCTGCTGTACGCATGCGCAGTTAAGTATTCCGTCGATTTTTTATTAATATTCTTCTTTTGTCAAGACCTTTGAAATGATATGTCACTTGGGGTGTTTTTACAGTTATTGCTATTTTAATATAAATATTTTTCTTTTGGCATAAGCGTGAAATAAGTTTTTTCTTGTCATGGCGCATGCGCGGCGTGCAGAAAAGTGCAACTTTGCGTATCAAGAAGTATGCGCAAAAGTGTTATTTTCCACAATTCGCAGAGAATATTTTTCTGAAAATACTTATTGAGGGTGAAAATTTTCTGGTCCATGCAATATTGTTGCTTCACAACCTTTGGCGTTCATCTTCATTTCTCCATTTTGAGCGGCCCGATTACTATGTATGTATGGAACATACATACATACGGGAATTATAGATCAACACATTGAAACATTCACACATTCAAAACGAAGAAACAAATGAACATCAGATGTTATAGACATGGATTTCCAAGGAAATTTGAAGCTGTCCTCTAATTTTTTTTGTGAGAAACCATAAAATTTCTCGATATTTCCAAATAGTCCTGTGTTTTTTGTGCAGATTACGAATTGCTCGTCCATATATATCGAATAAACTGATATGTGTGAGATAAAGATTCCATCACTCGGTTCTGCTATTTATCCAGTATATCTCCATCTCATATGCGTTACACGTCGACCCACTTTCCGGTTGATGTACCTTTAGGTATCTCAGAAACAAGAGAGCCACTTGCAATACGCGGTTATAAAGAAATGCGAACGCGGGCACACAGCCACGCTTCTGCTTTTGAAGTAGCCGAACAAAGAGGGAACAACGGACGTAAAAAATGCGTGAGGCTCCATGGCGCTCTATATCGCGAATAGAATTCAACCACCCAATCGTTTGCCATTGTCGAAAAATCTGATTCGCGCGGAGTAATCCAATTCCGCGCCGGCTTAATTGTATCTCTCCAGAACGACTAGAACGAAACATGTCAGGAAAATGTCGCGCGGTCTTCACGAACCTCAAACAATGATTCACAAAACAAACCTCGTTAAGGGGCGAACTACTGGATGGAAGTCAAGACCCGTCGCGCCGTCTGCGTCGAGAGCAGAGGAATTTCGCGAACGAGCCTAAAGAACGACAACACCAGAGTGTCTCCGGAAAGGGGATGATGATACATGGCCTTCGACTCGCATCCCGCGACGAGCGTGACTTTTTTCTGCATCGCAACTGGGAATAATGAAGGCCCGTCGGATAAATTAGGATGGCGACGGGGCTGGAGCTCGCGATTCCTCTCCCGAGTTTACTGCTCCAGGAGGTGGAACAAGAAACGGGCTGGAATTTATCTCACGTAATCTAGCGTTGAAAGTTATGAGTTTCGTGGTCACGTGAACCAGTGGTGGTTACATAAATTCGAGCGTTATAGCAATCGGTGATGTGGGGGCGATATGTTTGTTCGCTGAATAATACAACTGATTGAGTATGATCACTCCAACCTGTCATGTCGTCGGTCGCCGTGAAGTTTGTGGATACTTGAATTTCATCCTGGCAGCTAGTTAGGGGATTTGATGATGAAGGGGGGCATTCAATGACTGATTTTTGCCTTTGGTCGTTTCTATTAATCAGAATATCGTTTCTGCTTTCAACAGAAAGAAATTTGGCAAGGAGATTGTAACATGTAGTTGGGATGCGGCGGCGGAGTCGGTGATGCTTCCTATCAGGAGTACCTCTGTTGTCTGCGTCATAGCAATACAATACCTAACTCCAAGTGAATTCACTTAGGTGAAGCGATCGATCACGAACATTCCCCAAATATACAAATGAAATATGCGATTAAATAATACTGGAACATGCAAAAATTCCTGAAAATTTAGTAAATTTTGTAAAAATGATTCGAATTATTTTTTGAAGAAATCGTCAATTTGACGTCTCTTATTCTTCTGCTAACAAGAAACAGTAGAACAAATGATCTGGAAAATTAGAGACGATAATTGTTCCATTACGTTCGAACCTTAAGTAAACGATTCGAACCTGCACCTGTAATTGCTAAAACCCAGTACCCAGCTGCATTTCCCAGAATTAAATATTGATGACACTTCGCGCCAAAATCCATACGCCTTCGAACCGAGCGAATGGAAATGCAAAGTCGAGCCCATCTGTTCGTTTCCGGAAACTTCTATGCTCCGTCGGGCGGTGGGGGCTCGACGTGGATTCCAAGGAACCTGCCTTATCTAACAACTGTTGTTTCTGCCGTCGTCTCCACTTAATGAGCCCATAATTATTATTGACTTAGTTTTAATTGCTCTTGTCTCGGTATTTGGTCTTCGGGCGAACGTCGATTCAGGTATTTCGGAACATTATTGTTTCAGTTTGTCGAATGAAGTGGAGAACGGTTGTTTGCCCGCCTGAAGGGCCCGAAGGGCGTCAGGGTTCAGCGGCAAGTTCATGAATTTCGGATTTGGCGGATTAAGGTTATTAGTTAATATGGGGCCTCCACCGACATAATGCATCTTGTTCTCCAGAGAGCCACTCGATTGAGAATCAGCTCCACTTTGATGACTTTCAATCCATTAACAATCCCACGGCAGCAACGTGGCGGCGACAGTCGCTCGAAATTTGTAGCTGACGATTTACAATTTCCACAACGATTTTTCACCTTCGACCCTTGCTGAAAGGAAATATATTCCGAGCTTTCGCGTCCACCTTTTATTTGCTATTCCTCGCTCTTCATCCGTTTATTCAAGCTTTTCCATTCCACTCGGAATATTCTATGAAGAAATTTTCCACTCTTTTAACCCGAAATTTGAATTTCTAACGAGCTCGTTACTCCCGATAACAAGAAAAATGAAAGATATTGACACTGTAATTAGAAGACGCGATTTATAGCTTGAGAAAATTAAGAACTGTAAATTTCCGGCAAATATTTATAAAGTTGCTGAAACTCACTTAGAGATAGCAAAATACCCAACACTTCCTTAATGGGGAAATTCGCGGGGAAAAATGTGCGACGACGTCGCGTCGCGACGCCGAACGGAAGCTTTCATTTAACCAAATTTCCCCCCTACACCCCAGACGTCAAAATTCCGAACGTTTTCAATTTATTCGAATGTTATCTTACGGTAACATGTTAGAAAGTTGGATCAGCCGATAGGGCACAGATGTGCCACCTCAAAAATACTCCACCCTCATCGGACCTGTCACCGACGTAAAAGAGGGTAGCGCCCATAATTTACGACACGCATAATCCCCAAATATCGTCTGTTTCTCGTGTACGAATTAAGAAGTTTAATTGGGATATGTAATCTTGCGCCTAAAAGAAATAATAACTTTTACACCCTCGAACGTCGCAGTATATCTGCTTCTCCCCCGTAGGAGTAGGAAAAGCCCTAAATTCTACGGTAATCCCGAGATTGGATACCTTTTCGGTCCCTTTGTCGTCGGAAATGTATTATCCTGAATGCAAGAGCCTGGAAAAAGGTATCGATTGCATTGTGTGTACAATAATAATCTTACCTCCTACCACTTGCAAGAAGCATCCAAATGTAGTAATGATGAAATTATATCGCTGGGGAATAGATAGCAATTTTAGGGTAACTAATTGAAACCCTTACAACTCACCAAGGGATTGGATTCTATTAAAACTAGCCGGCGAGGATGAATCAACAATGACAATAATATGGGACCGTGGATGGGTCAACTTGAAGTTCTGCAAGGTTATATCATATCAATCTTAATATCGTTCGTTAACTGGATCTCAAGACGTAATTGACCATTAGGTGATGTCATTAGTGAAATTATTGCATCTTGCGCCATCTTAATTGCGGATTCCCTGTTGTGGGTCGGAGCTCCTTCATCCTTTTGCATCCCATGGTTAATACTTTCATTTTCATCACTCCCTTTAATAAGTTATAGAAGATGCAATCAATCACTCTCGCGAAAAGGATCATCTGGCGCAAAGTCCAAAACTTTTTGGAACTGATGGGTTTTCGAAAGAATAATTTTTTTTTCATATGTTTGAATATCATAAAAAATTCAAGTTTGTTTTTTTCTTTCAAATAGGATTAAAAATTGTAAATCTTATTCGTTGAGAGAATAAAAGAATACAGAGTGTAGAAAGTCACCAATTGCATGAAACTATGCGGTAATGTCTTTCCCGCACGGATAAAACCGGTTTTATCGGTGCACGAAAGTGTTCTCGTCGAAATACGGATCTACTTGAATATCGTATAATAAGAAATTTAAGTCGTATAATTTTAATAAGATATCGAATGACCTGCAAGAACTTAAGAGACACTAACATTAGATCTACTTCAATAATGAAATAACCAAAATGGTTCAATTTGCCAATATTGCAATCACAGATCTCTGAACACCATGGTACATTGAGGAATCTGTACAAAAAAGGAAACTATAAAAGGATCAGTAACTGAGTATGCGTCATCAACACTTCAAAGTAATAGTCGTATTCCTGGAAAAGAATCAATTCGCACAATTCCACCTTTAACACCAATATCGAAGACTGTGAAAGAAACGGAACAAGGAATTGTTAATCCTCCGTAGTTAGAATAATATTAGAAGAGCACACATGCGAAATCTTAATCATCGAGAGTGAATATTTACGGAGATATTAATATTTGAAGTTTGCATTATAACCTACATAAAATTGACGAATCCATAACTGCGCATGCGCATTTTTAGCCGACTGAAATAGATGCCAAGGCTCGGCAATAGTGATGGGCAATACTGCGATTTCTCTGTCACCGTTCCAACCCGTGACAGTTCCAGCTGTGTCACGGCGACAAATACTGGTGATTTTTTGTCACAGCTCCGACGCGACGGCGGAACGGTTGTTTAGTAACAACAGTGTTTCTATTGGAAAATATATAGCATATTTTTTATTATTATCATTATTGTATATAATTCATTTGGTTCAAATCAATTCAGTGAAGTTAAGCATTCTTTCTTATAAAGCGAATACCATGGAACATGAAAGGATGATATGGAACAATGATAGTTCAAATGACTTTGAAAAGAAAACCTATGCTGTAACGGCGACGAACGAAGCAACGAAAGATCTCCTCGTAGTTTTCCGAACAGCGATTTAAAGCCGACTACTGTACAGAAGTAGTGGCTCTCAAAATCACTGGCTTGACAATCGATCATCGGCGACTTGTTCCGAGTAGTATAATACGCCTGAGTCTCGTCACCGTGACAAAAAAGCACGGCGACTTTTATAAATTTGGAACTGTTCCAACCCGTGACAAGATCGTATCAGTGACAAAGTCACCGACTGTGACATCACAACCCATCCCTACTCGGCAACCTGCCTCTTGGGTGACTTGTAAACCTTCTGTCTCTACACTACTCGCGAAGTTCCTCGGCGAAATACTTGGCAAAGTCCGAAGTGCGACACTACACACTCGTTCAACTTCGCGATGAGCTCATTCGCTCTACGGTCTCGATAGCGTGCACTTTGAGTCGGTAGCAGAAACCGACAACAAATGGAAAGGTAAAGTTTGACGAGGTAAGACGAAGTGCCTCTCTACACTATCGTATTCGTCTAACATCGTTCAACTTCACGAGTAGTGTAGACGAGACATTTAGATCGGCGATTGATTTCACTCACTGAACGCCACCGGCCCATACAAACTTCAATATTTCATGAAGTACTCTTCCTTAAAGTCCATCTATCGGTCAACTAAGTAGATCGTGTCGCCGTTTAGTATTACAGTTTCCATCTTCCATTTAACCGAATACGGGCTGTTATACGCATGCGCAGCTAAGTATTCCGTCTCCTTTTGTCAAGACTTTTAAAATAATATGTCACTGTGGTGCTTTTAGAGTTATTATCATTTTAACATAAATAATAGGCGATTGAAATTAATTGATTCGAATTACAAAGTGACAAAATTTTTCTCTACTAACCTCAAATGTGATTTGACTTCTCGGTTGTCATTTCAAACGCGACACGAAGCCATCATTTCCCATACAACGGAAAATAACCAGTGCTCTACGTAAATCCGGGATCAACCTATACCAACATTGTCCGCGAACGTTCCCAGATGAAAACTCGCTTTTCAATTCACTTTGAACGCGTCGAACAAAACGGGAATTTCATTTGTGCATACATACAATCATAAAAGCCGGAATAAACTCCCACTTTATATTGTTCGACTACGTTCGCCCGTAATACCGCAAATCCATATAATAATTTAGTTAGAATTGCTTTAGTGAAACCGTATAGACGAATTGGGAATTCTAAATGGTTCTAGTGGATTACGGTGCCAGTCCGTACAATATCGAGCCCTCTATATATATATTTATATTTTTTTTGATCGGGATCGTCCGGTTTTACTTTTCATTGAACTGCTTATAAAATATTTGTTTTTATTGACTTAATCATAGCAATATTCCTTGTCTATAACTTTTGAATATTCGTCAAAACATGGCAAATTACAACTTTCTTCTATTTGTCGAAATGGCGAATGCTCCGGTTCCATCTTTGCCAATCATTACTGGGATATAAAAAAATTAAAATTTCTCGTGCAATCGGCGTTGTGGTCCCCCTTATATTGATTCAAAACATTTGTAACTGAAACGAATTCGATTATGTTCCCTACACGAATACAAACCACGATATTTGCATTATGTTATCAAACATGCATTAGACCGTGAAGTAGACAGCAACTTCTTGTGCCCTTACAAAATACCTAGTCGTGCATTTTTGAAGTGCCCTCAGGCTTGAACGCGTACGCCCTCGCCCTCATTTATATACAGTTTCTTCGTCTCGACTCAACCGACAATTCTTCGGGCGATTTATCGAGAACCATTAACGTCAATAATTGATTATGCACACTCTATATATCCTCGAGCGTCATCCTTCAAAATCTTAAGAGAGATAGAACATCGTGCGTTTTATACAAAACGAGTCGATCGAACATTAACCTAATCTACGGCTTAGTAATCCGTCCGTTTCCTCAATCCTTAAGTTTTAGTAGATACGAACGGGCGAAGAAGTTCCACCGCAACGCAATCTCGGAAGTTCGCCGCACTACTCACGAAAAACTTCGTAAACTTAAAACAATATTACCCCTTAACCCGATCAATAAAATCCCTTAATGGTATTGAATCGTTCTTCTACGAACAATTTGTTCTGAAGCCTCCCCTCGCGTACCGCAAATCGCCATAAAAGTTATATAAAACGCGATCGTATCGAAAGAGTTCACCAGCGGCGCACGCCAATAAAATATGTTTACGATTTATTTTATATTACGGTGATTCGTAAGATCAAATCGTACAATTGGTGTACTGCCGACAACGGGGTTGAAAACGTAATTATGTTACGTGTGAAGCTAGCACCAAAGAGGATGAAAAACTAGCAGAACGCATTTTGTAAACTAAGGTTCCAAGAAGTTGATTTTTAATCCAAACTGTAATATATAGAATCTCAAACATCAGTGATCCTACAGATCAAAAACATGTCATATCGTGGCGTATCAGGAAGAAATCACATATCATGGCGTGTTTTGGTTTTTTCACACAAACACCTTCCAAGTTTGCTAAAAATTCTTAATCAATCCATACAATCAATGTTTTTTCCTGTATCATATTTTGTAACAAGACGACACGATTCTGTCAATGATATAGAACGAACAGATAATTGTACAATCGATAAACTTCAGTTGTAGGAAGTGGTAGTCTTCGAAGAGTTGAGAGCGGTGGGAGTCATTTCGTTACGAGTGAAGCTGACACCACAGAGGATGAAAAATTACCACAATGCATTTAAAGATCAGGGAGAAGTCCATACTGATGACGAAACGTCATATCGTGGGGTATTTTGGTTTTTTAAGAAAATACCTTTCAAATTTGCTAAAAATTCGTTAATTCCATACAATCATTGTCCCGTATCATATTTCGTGATGAAATGAGACGATTTTGGGCAATGATATAGATTGAAGAGGTTACTGTAATACTCATAGACTGTAAACATAAAGAGTGGTGGTCTTCGGAGAGGTGAAAGCAGCTCTGACGACGTAATTTCGTCACAGGTGAAGCTGACACCACAGAGGATGAGAAATCACTAAAACACATTTACGTGAATTGAGGTTCTGAACATAGTGCCAACGTTTAATGTATAGAATCTTGAAAATCAGGAATAATAAAGTGGAATGATAAATGATGGGATGATAAGGAATGATAAAGTGGATATTGTGATATTGTGGTGTATTTGCGACTTTTTAAACTTTTTTAGCATAAGTTTCAAATGCAGGACATTAAGAAAATCTACAGAAATCACAAAAATTCGAAACAAGAAACGTATGGAACTACTCAAAAAGTTCGAAACGAAGCGTTACATCGAGCAATTTCGAACGACAGAGTTGAAGGATTCTCAGATATGCGTCAGGTGACAATCTTGAAATTACGCTTGAAGTAGAGTTTCAAGGCCATTTTAAGGTGAAGTCGACTTTTTTTACAGAATTCCCTCAAGATTCAGAAAGATCATAAAATTTTGAGTTCTAGAATGATTCGTACAGCTTTATTGCGACCCATTCGTAGCTTGGGGAGACAACATTTTTTAATATAATCGTTGGTTTCCCAAAAATCGGAGGCCAAAATCGATGAAATTTTAGGGACGAAAGTTAAATGATTCGTGCATCGACTGGTGACCTTCAAATTGACCTTGAGTGGTGGTTTGATTTGATCTCTTATTTTAAACCCAAGGTTTGAAGAGAGTTTGAAGAACTCACGTGAAGAATTATTACGTATTCTAGACGGTTTTTCGATACGTTCTATCCATTATAAGGTTCATTTCAATGCCCGTTTCTCTCAGTGTATGACAAAAAAGTGTTTAGTTCCTTCAAGCACAGGATAGGTTTCGAAAAAATCATTTTCAGGCTAAAAGTACAATCATCTATTCAAATTTTTGGTCTCAAGTAAGTAATTCTATCAAAATAACCAACTTAATCTTGAAATGAACTTAAAATTTCACTACAAGGTCATTTTGAAGGTTATAATCTCATGTGCCTTCGAAAATCATTTAACTTTGGTTTCTGAAGTTCCTGGTTTCCAATAGGTCCTTTAATTCTTGGAAAATAAACGATTATGATACGGAAATGTTTAGCCTCATCAAGCCACGGATTGGTTTCGAGTGAATTTGAAAGAAATCATACTTAATTTTCAAATTGTATGATTTTTTCAAATTCTAAAATAGGGCGTTGTATTCTATTTATTGAAATTGATTTGAGCTAAAAATGACCTTGAAATATCACCCCAATGTTTATTTCAAGATCACCAGCTAATGTATCTTGAAGCTGCAAGTCCAGAAGAACAATATTTCGAATTACAGAATTCAAAAAAGAACAGGAATTCAGTCACGAAAATAGAAAAAAACGCAGATACCCGAAAACTAGAAGAACAAAACCTTCCACCCTGAAAACAAGAGAAAGAGACACAATGCGTCAGGAAAATCTGAAGAAAATCAGGAAATCGAAGCAAAAACTTACGAAAATTGAAAATTCGTCACCAAAACAAAAAAGCTGAAGAATCAAGCCTGAAAATTTCAGTAACCATGTATTTCAGCTCAAAATTTGAAAACAACAGTACACAATATAGAGAATCCAAATTTCTGACGAGAAAAATTGAAAAAAAATATATTGTCGACATAATTATCAAATTGGCGAAAAATCGTAGGGTTAATTTGTACAGTTTGTTCCCGTGTCATATTTTGTAACGAATCGAGACGATTGTTGTCAATGATATTATACGAACAGAAAACTGTAACTGTAAATGATGTAGAACGAACAGATAAGTATAACATCGATAAAATGTAGACATAGAAAGTGGTGGTCTCCAAAGAGGTGAATGTAGTTCTGAAGATATTATTTCGTTACTGTTGAAGCTGACACCAAAGAGGATGAAAAATTACCTCAAGCATTCACATGAATTGATGATCTATGAAGATGATTTCTGACCAAATTTCAATGTATAGAATCATCAGAAAAACCTCATACTGATCGAAAACATGGTAAACGTGGTGAAAATTATCAAACATGGTAAAAAATCATCTTATTGCTCAACAATGAATTTCATTAGAATATCTCATAATTGTAAAATTTAACACCAATCATTTTTGGTTTAATCGCTTTATTATGGCTAATACCATCTCAGAAGCAGAAACAAAGAAATATTTCATTTCAACGTTACAAAATCAGGAATTAATATCTTCTAGGCTGTGCACTTGGCGTGACAAATTCCTTTATTCCACAGGAACTTTCCAACTCCCAACAAATCCCCTTCGTGCGAACGTTGCTTCCGAGTCGGAAATTCACACATTTCCAACCGCCTCTTTTTTCCCACAGATCATTATCATAAAGACAAAATGGATAGCTTAGCTCCGTAAGCCGCGTTGCATTGTCGCCAGCTTCCACTCCATTCGTTACACGTTCACAGTGTCGTCGTGCGTCTTGAAGTAGGTAAAGCACGATCAGAATTCCTCTACCCGCGATCGGTAGTCGACTGTGAGATAATACAATCAACGTAGAATAGAATTGAAATCGATAAGGCGATTTCAATCTGTTCACGTTCCTGTTGTCGGCGAAGAATCTGGATGTGGAGGGATATGCCGATATCCAATCCTCCGTGCGGAACGGGCAGAATGTGGTACTCGATAACATCCAAACGGTCATACATATCTATTCAGGCGAAGCCCGGTGTCGGACATCGAAAACCCCTCGCTTTCAGCCTCGGCCACACGGACCCATAAAAAACCACTTGAATTACGTGCCAGAATGGCGCTGATTTATGTAAAGGAGTCCAAACGAACCCATTGAATTGCTCGTTACTCTCCTCTGACCCTGTGCGGTCGGTCGGTAATAACAGTTCTCCGTAAACTCGACCTCAGAATTACGGATTGCGAGCGTGGAGGCCTCCGCGATTACCCTCATGTTCTTCAAACTAAGCCCCGAAAATAAAGGCCGAACTAGGAATAATCGATGATGGGGGTTATGTTTCTTGTTGCCGGGCGTGTAATTTGGCGAATGCCCTGGGATTACATTGATAAACTGAGTATAATTGAAACCAGTGAGTTTTTGTGCGCACATGAAATTTTCTCATGAATTGAAGAAGTGTCTTCTCGTTCTCTGAGAAAGAATTGCTCTGGTTTCATAAATTTCAATAGCGAAATTTGGTTCATTCGTTCAGTTACGGCTACGGTCGTACTTATATCAATGCCGAGCTCAAATAAATTTTAACAACTTCATTAATAACTTCATCAGCAATGATGATGTTCTAATGAAATAGACATATGACACGAATTTTCCTAATGCAATCCCATTTGCGTGTAAAAATATGTCTTTTCAATGGAAAAGACATATTAGAATGGAGATAATGATCTCCATTCTATAATAAACGTTTTCATTGTAGCTACTACTTTGGTTTTCAGTAGAGAATCCTCAATAATGAATCTGAAAATATTTCATTTTATAATGATTTCATTACTAATGAAAGTTCTCTCTATTTAATATTATATGTTAAGCCTGAGAACTTGGTTATATGATTTTAGGTAAATTGTCAAAATTTGTTACAATTGGATCAAGGATATTCTTACTTCAAACAAATGTTGTTTTTTCTTTTTATTTCACTTTTCTTACCAAACGTTAATTTATGTTTAATGATTGCATAAGCTGAGACAGAATAAAGATCAGGTAAACCCAGTGCTTATCGTGCGACTCATCATGACGTCACAAAGAGAAAAGCTTTGACCTCTAAATCAAATATGTTAAATATCAACAAAATCTCAAAAAATTCACAAAAGTCAAATAAACATTTTTTGTAGTTTTCAGAAGAAAATATTTCCTGACGGTCTGAAGAACAAATATCAAAAGTACTACCTAAAAGTGATGATTCCAAACTTCCAACGAATTTTGCAATTTCAAAAACCAGAAAAATAAAAGTTCCACCCAAAAACCCATAAAAACCGAAAATTTGTCAATGAAAGCAGAAAAATTGATCACCAAGAACCCAACCACCTAGAAAAGCAAAAATCTTAGAAATCCGAAATGTTCAACACCTGAAACATAAAAACCAAAATATTAAGAAAATACAACATTCATAGTTGAAAATTCAGAAAAACGGAAATAAAACTTTATGCAAAAATCATAAGACTTGGCCTGAAACAGAAAAATTCGAAAAAACATTTCAGAAATCAAGAAAATTGCTGTTCAATCAGCAAACCTACCTAAAGTGAACAAAGTGAAAATTTGAGTTCAAAGAAACAATCGGGAAACAGCATGAAAAACCTCGAATAACCGAAAATTGCATTCTAAAAAATTTCAAGAAACTGAGGATTCGAATTTGGAAGATCAGAAATTCAGAACGAAGAAAAACCATGAGTTGAGCCATGAAAATTGAAAAAACGTGGAAAAACCGCAGAAGTCGATAATCAAAATCGGGGGAATTGGAATCTTTAAGCTGAACAATCAAAAATAGATAATAATACACACAAATCCAAGAGTTTACCGCAAAAATAAAGACGAAAACCGGTGAAACAAAAACATCTAATAACCAACAAACAACAAAAACTAAAAATTTTGACATGACAAGGAGAAATAGAATTCCAGTTTCAGAACAACAAAAAGAAAACAGAAATTCAGCCTTAAAATGCAGGAGGAAAAGAAGTAAGGGCTCACTAAGGTATAAAAATCGGAGGTTTGTACTTAAAAACCCATTGTTTCCAAAATTTCCGATACTAAAATGAGAATTGCTGCAATGATCGAAAGATCTGGAAAACTGGGAATTTGCATCTGTAGTCAAAAGGAAACTGAAAAATCTAGCTTATGAAATCAGAAGCAGGAGAAATCCAGAAAAGTTACGAAAATCGGGTGGTTACAAAACTGAGAAAACCGGCGATAATAGAAAAATTTGGTAGTCAAAATCAGGAAGATTTACATCTCCGAGCCGAAAAATCAAAAACAAATAAAATTCCAGATCAAACACTTACAAGAATTCAAGAGAATCACGTACCAAAATTGCTGCCTTGAAGGATCAAACACTTTAGACATTTAGCCTGAAAATAAACCAAAAACATCAATTCAGTCAAAAGTTTGGAAATAATAGCAAAAAGCGGAAAGACACTCTTGAACAAGAAAAATGAAATCTCGAACCCTAAAAAGAAGGAAAACACCATAAATCGCCAGAAAAATTAAAAAAAAACCATGAAATTGAGGCAAAAACTTACGAAAAGTCAAAATAAGTCATTGAAACAGACAAGCTGAGGAATGGAGCCCGAAAACTCTGATAAGCAAGTACTTGAGCTCGAAATTCCAAAACAACAAAAAACAGTACAGAAAAACCAAACTACTGCCAGGAAATGTCGAACAAAAAATTTTAGATTTGAATAAAAGAAAAATTGTCCAAAAATGCATAAGAAACATATCAAACACACAGTAAATACAAAAAGAAGCCTAAACACAAAAATAAAAAAATAATAAATTCGACAATGTAAACGATAAAAATTGAACATAAAACAGAAATTGTTCCGTAAAAGTTCGATAAAAATGGAATTCAATCTCAAAAAATTGAAACAATCTTCTGTCTAATTCACCACAATTTTGCAAATCTAATTCGCGGAGCACTTGTAAACCGATCGTAAACAAAAACCTTGTATTGTTCTCGAAAGTTCATGTAAGCTCAGAAAGCATTTCTTAAAATTCAAAAAATGTAGTATAATAGAATCAATACATTTTTTTGAACTCGATCAAATTTCAAAATATGGAACTGTTTTGTAAATGTTTGAAAACATTTTGTGAATATCTTTCACAGTTCGAGAAGGTTTGTGACTATGACAGTGCTATTTCTAATTGTTTGAAATAATGAAAATTTATGTTTTTATCTCGTTCTTCTGAAGTTGCTTAGAAATTTACAATACTCGACGAATTTTGAAAAGAACTGAAAAAGTCACGTCCTATCTAAGGGACGCTATTATGAGAGTGCTGTGTATACAAGACGAAATAAATTTTTTATTTTATTTTATTATATTGAAATTAGATTAAATTTCCAAATTGGACATTTTCAGATCAGTCCAATTCCGGTCTCCGATTTTTATGTTCGATTGAGTTAATTTGACTATAAGACATCGAAACTCCTTCATACAGATAAATTATTGGAATCGTTAAAATTAATCACGATATAACTTTCGAAAGCGATAAAATCCGGACGATAAATTAACGAACCAAACAATTCGTGTATACATTTGGGAATTAAGGACCGTACATCAATTTCAAGCAAAGTGTCCGAAACTGTTTGCCCACATTGTCTCGATTCGAATCAGCCAAATTCCCTTCTATTTTCATCTCTATTTTCCTTCACAATTCGCATAAATTATCCAATCCCGGATTCGTTAGCTCGTGCCGGAAATCGAGTCTGTCGCACGCGCTAGCGACCCGACGTTCCGCAAACTATCGGGGACACAATAGAAACATCAACGACATTTTGCGGACATAAATTTCGAAATACAGCGACGCGGAGTAGCGCCATAAATTTCCCTTCGAAAGGCAACGTCGGATAAAGCAAAAATTTGCGCGCGACAATAAACGTTGAAACGGATGAAAAGCTGCCGAATTTTGCGTGCGCGATGAAAAAACTTTTCGTTATTGTGGCGTTTGACGCGCGTCCTGATTGCCATTGTGGACGGGCGCCGCTGGAAGCTCGACTTTTTCGCACAATGCTTAATGGGAGTTTCCGTTTTTGACAATCGACACGGGAATATTCCGAAGGACTCCCTCGTTTGTCAAACAATGCGACGTGAGTTTTTCTGCGGAAATGTGCGAAATGAATGGAATTCAATTGCGATGCTCATTGACATCCATTTACAAGACAGAAATTCAAGGAACTGGCATCTCGACTGATTGATAAATAAGAAACTTCAGGTTTTCCTGGAATGGCAGTCAAATTGGCTACATAAAAGTGCGTTTAATTATTTCGACTGATATTCAGTTATAAATTTGTATTTAGGGCTGGCGTTCGATCAAGTGATAGTTAGACTACCAGTGATACACATCTTGTATTGCAAGTTGCCGTTCAATTCGAAAGCAAATTATAAATATTCAAAATTATGCGTTTATAGGTAGTCGAAGAGAAATCCTTGAACAAAAATGCGTAATTGATATATCTGGGTCGGCAATAAAATAGGTTTGATTCTTATATATCTTTTTCCGCTTGTTAACTTCACTCTCTCATTGACCGCCATCTTCGGGCCAATACATGAACTAAAAGCTGGAATATTTCTGATGAATTTATGGCTCGACACTTTCAAAAGACAAAACCAAAAACTAGGAGGTTTCTCAATATATGTATTGGTTTCAAAAGAATGAGAAAACAAAAAGAGATTTTTTCTTCTAAATACTGACATTTTCTATTTGAAGGAATGAAAAATCGATGTCGCACTTAAAAATGATTCATATGAATGGAATAGAATTTCTGTTTCAAAAATAAATGAAATATACATATATATGTATAAGCAGTTGTAAATCTTTTCTTACATGATCATTTTGAAATTTCGACTATAGCAGTTTGTTCGGTCCAATACGCATGATTTTCCCTACGAAGTAATCAACACTGAAAGCGGAAATATGTTTCGATTTACCAAAAGACCAACAATTGAATATTGGCCTTGCGTGACATAACCTCAAAATAGAGAGAAATATTCAAATTTCTCGTTTATTTGTGAATATAATTCATTACATTAATACACGAACCGAAAGCTAAAAATTACTTCCCACATTAGTAGTTTTAGATCGATAAACGAGTCTTTTCCTTATGGAGATTTCAATGCAAATGAAAGTTTGTTTGACAACTGCTTTTGACGTCAGGGCTCGCGCGGTGTATTGAGTTACTAATAGGTTTGTTACAAGCAGCGGTTCATTGGCCTTTGGACACATATTTCCTTCTGCGCATGTCCGGGACGATTCTTCTATGCTCTGGTCCAATACGTCAACGTCTTCGACGTAAATGGTCTTAGCCACAAGCATAAAATATACGCCGTCGAACGAACTATCACGTTGTTGATTGAAAAATGTAAATGCAGATACTATACGTCGGGTAAGAATCATCCGGTTTGCATAACTTGATGAGTTTATCCAAACAGAAAACCGTCGGTTAAGCCCGCGAAAATAGTTCGATCGAACGGCGACGATGATCCAAGGAAAAAATAACGAAGAAGTTGATGGGCTTCCAAAAGTTATTTTCTCAATTCATCCTTGGAGATTTCCAGAATGCAGCTCATGAATTACTAACGAGGCGCTCAACAAAGAGGAACAAGCACGCATACCATCCGAGAGGGATACGGTCAAAGTTATACGGCGAGATGAATGCTTTTGGCCTTTGCCTCAGTTTGTTCCAGCGGGAAACTCCGGGGTCGGCAGTTTCTTTGGTCGGACAACGTATAAAGCGATGCGTCGACGGCGTGCGGGAACATCTGAAGATTCCATTTGAAATTCTATTCGATTTTTTTTATGCGCTTGGTGCCGGAAATGATGTTTCTTTGGTTGACAAAACAGTGACTGTTTTATATACTGAGTTCATCCGACAGCAATTCGTTTATGTTAGCAAAACGTGATGAATTAATCATTTCAAACATCGAAAAATTTTGTGTCATTGCAAATAATTTGTTAGAATACTTTATTGTATACGCTTGCCCAACTCACGAAGTGAGTAGGCATAAAGCGTTATAACTTGCCGTCGTTCAGCGATCGAGGTAGTGTGTGTGTGTGTGTGTGTATGTGTGTGCAGCAAAATTTTCTGTTCACGCTACAGGCTAAACGACGCTACCTAGAACGACGAAATTTTAGGGAAAGATGGACAGTAACGGTCTCCAGGTCTGATTCCTTATTCCATCGCAATCGGAGAATTATTTCTCGAGATATACTCGAAAAACTGAAAAAATTTCGGGAATTTTTTGCGACCTTATTTTCAAAGCTACGGGTTCGAGAGAAAAATGTATTCTTCAGGTAAAATGAGTAAACGAAGGATGACTTGGCGAGAATTTTGAGATTTGATCAAAAAAGTAAAAAAAAATTGAATTTTTTTTTAATCTGTATAACTCAAAAACTATTGCAGATAGCGTCACGAAACTTTTTTACAGCAAAGAAAATTTTAATTGAAGTGTCTTTTGTAGGAACATCTAAAACGTGGTGTTCATAGATTTTGGGAAAAAGATTCAAAATCCCAAAAATTCACGATTTCGCCGAATATTTCACCCATAGCATGGCCCCCTCAACAGTCAACGCTCCCAAATTTTCACTAAAAGATTCTTATTTTCAATCACTATGATTGCCTTTGTCGATGAAAGTGCCACAACTAGCCCTTTTGAAACAAAATCATACCAAATCATCAAAATGCCAAAGATTTTTTAACATTTTCTAATATAACTCAATTTCTAAAACCACCAACGCTCTGAAAGTTTTACCATTCAGTTCCTATCAAATAGGGCTACATTCGTCTCGCTCACTATTCCTACCTAAAATGAACCGTTTCTGAGAAAAAAAATTTCGAAACCTTCTGAAAGTACCGTTTTTTCGATGAGTCATAACTCGACTGATAATATTTGCACCGCTTTAGAATTTTCACCAAACGTTTTGCCGTAATTTCATGAACAATTGCTTTTCTCATCGTTTTTAGCTATGGGCCACCATTTTCAAGAAAATCGACGAGAAATGTAAAAATAATCAAATCGATGAACTTGGATGAACTTGGCATTACGAACTTGGGCGTTCGTAATGCACGTACGAGTATTTCCGACCTCGAACGAAACGCGGCCGTCCGAATCAGTCACCACGCGTCGTCGTCGTTCCGAAAAGACGAAAACATTTCGGATAGTAAACTCGTGGAGACGAGAGGACTATCACCAGTTCTATACCTTTCGATCTCTTTCCCTATTGAACTCTTCGTTTGCTCGATGGAAAAATCGATTTAATTACTAATTCTTGTTCGAATCAATTCGATATTGGGATTAACACCTCTATTTTTCAGATGACCTGCGCCACGTTCCGTAATTTTAGGTTTAGTAGGAATATCCGATAAGTTTAAGCACAATTCCAATAGATGGAACTTCTTAGTTTTCATTATAAATCCAATTTGCCAATTTTTTCAGTCACAAACTGAATCATGATTGAAATTTGTAATAGTTGCAAACTTCATTACGCATTTGATATGTTACACTGACCATTTGCAAGCGTATACCTCCCCTTCTGGTATTATCAGAGCAAAATTACTCTCTGTCTTTGATCCATAACTTAATTTAAATATAAAATAATTGGTCTAATCAAAGCCGAAATGAAAAGTAAAATTAAAATTCGAAGAATGAATTCAAAGATTTTCGATTACTGCTATGAAAATAAACTTATCTAAGAAAAAATTATTCTTTTCAATGGACTAGAATATGAAGTTCAATATGAAAACTTGAAAAACAAATGAAAATCATTATCCGCACACTTCAAAATCTTATATTATCGCTACACTCCGACCATAGCCTAAATAAAAAACATTCTTTCATCCCGTGATATTCACATCTACAATCGACCGCATTGCAACCAAATATTCTCCTAAGTTTTGTCTGGGCCGAAGGCCCCGACTTGGCGGGTCCGCGGGGCCCCCCTACCCGGCCGATGTATATATAGTTTCAATAGAAAATTAGAAAATATAAGGTATGCTGCGTGTTGTCATCATTGTGGTGACTTGTATGAGTTGCCTGAAAATACGACTGGAGTGAACAGTTTCTACTCCCCATTCCAAAGTTGGTAATCTATGACAATGACGACGTCACTGAAGGATCTTATGTACGAGGAAAGCTTTCTGTAAACTCGCAGAATGTATGTGAAGGAAGAGAGTGCAAAGAGAACTTCATAAAGTTGAAAGAAAATACGAACATTATTGGAAAATATGAATCAACTCGGAAAATTTTCTTTCCTTATTTCGGGACTCTCGAGCTGATTTCGCCATCACAAAAACTCTTGTTATCACAACTGACGCATCCATGAATTGTGGTGAGAAAAAAATTACGTTTCGTTCAAAGGAAATCGAAAAACGTCCCGAGGCGAAGATCATTAAACGAAGTTGCGGTGTCTCCGACGCAATCGACAGATAAATTCAATTTCCTTATCTAATTTGTGTTATTACTTTTATTAGCCGTGTTCGTACAATCTTGTTGGAGTCTCGACGTCGGCGGCGGAGGTAGGCGGTTTTGTGGCCAAATTGAATTCGGTCGATTCAACCCCCGTTTTAGGTGAGCGCGCGTGTATCCATGACGGGATGTTTATTAGGACGAAACGTCGCCGATAATGACGTTTCGCTGGTGGATGCGGGTTGGAATTCTGACGGAACGTTGCGGAATATATTCCGACGACACCTGGAATTACGGTCCCGTTACCGAAATCGTCGGATTAATCACGATCCCGAACCGATCCATTACCGAACTCGTCCCACTCGATCGGATTCATCAATTGTTCTCCGTGAGCAGCTGCTCCGCCGACAGTGAATCTTTTCCCTTTTCGTGGAAAAAAAGAGACTGTGATAAAGGAACACGTGACCCAGATACATTGAAACTTATTTCCGAGTTCTTATCTACCTCCCCACAGGCGTAAGCAAACAGGGTGGGATTAGTGAACTTTTTTTACACAGAAAAAATGTGCTAAGAGCGGATGGAAACCATCAGAAATTTCTGTCAGAAATATTCTCACCGTCGCCGGATGGAAGTCAGCAATGCAATCAGAAATTCTAAACCGGCGATTTCGGACAGGCCGTCTCCAATTTCTGATCGTGCGCGCCGCTTAGATATAAGAGTATGTGGAGGACTGAGTTCCATCGTATTGCTTCAGAAAACTTCTGATGCCTTCTGACGTGCATCCGGCGGTCATCAGAATCTGACGTACCGTCCAGTGACTTTCCCATAATGTGCGCAGCTGAATACAATTTGCCTTACAAGAGCGCTATCAGAAATTTCTGTCAGAAATATTCTTACCGTCGCCGGATGGACGTCAGAAATGCAGTCAGAAATTCTGAACCGGTGATTTCCAGTTTAGGTGCTTTCTGGCAAGCCTCTGACAAACTTTGCGTAAACATGAGTAACATGAATCCTCGACATGTAGCATTTCGATTCAAAACTGTGTTCCAACGAAAGCATGTGTATAAAACAGATCATTTCTGACAGTCTGCGCCGCTTAAATATAAGAATATGTAGAGGACTGCGTTCCGCTGTATTGCTTCAAAAAAATTCTGACGCTTTCTGACATGCATCCGGAGGGCATCAGAATCTGACGTACCATCCGGTGACTTTCTGATAATGTGCGCAGCTCAATACAATTTGCGATACTCGAGCGCCTTCCGGCGACGGTAAGAATATTTCTGACGGAAATTTCTGATCGTCAGCGCACACCCTGAAGCTCTGAGAAAGTAATAAAAGAAAGTGTAGATTGAAATATACCCAGAAATCTAGAGTTCTTGAAGGTCGAAAAAAGAAAAATTGGAACTTTTATATACTTGGTGACATAAAATAATCCTTTTCCGTTTATACCCGGTACTTATGTCAAACCGTGATAAAAGGGAATAAGTGGAAGCGTGTTAATAAATTATGAGATACCGCATCTCTTTACTTTAATAAATGCGAGATCCTTAAGAAAAATCACCCTAAATTACCGAAACGCTCACCTTTCATTACGTACCTTCCAATATCGAAACAACTTTCATGACTCCAGACACTTAAGCGCAGTAATAACCCTCCGCTATGCCGATGGAAATTCGTTTGGTGTTTATGGTGTGTAATAACACCTGTCACTATCGAGCATGTCAAAAGGCATTCAAATTATAATTACCGATAACGCGCGGAAAGTTTATATATTCCGGGTGGATTGAATGGCCCGACATCAAATTGGGCGATTTCGTCGGCAAAAATTGCCATCTTTTCTCTCATCAATTCCGTTTCGATCGAATTTTGTTCTAGTAGAAATGCGCAACTTCACGCCACGCTTTTCGCATTTACGAGGACCGAATAAACATGCTTTTCCCGTCGAGAACAACGTTTCGTCCCCCCTATCCGAACAATTTCCGCTTAATAATTCATTTAGGGCCATTTCACGAGCTCAAAAAAACGTTTTTCTACCGGCGAGATTAAACGGACTGCGCAGCAAATGATTTCGGGGCTTCTTTTCTATCGCGAATTTACGTATAAATATGCAAGAGTGGCAATTTACATATGTATGGTGTGCTTTACACTTATCGATGGCTTCTTTTACTCTTGATAACGCAGTTTTTACCGAATTTCACATTCGGTATTCTGTATAGACATCAAGAGAAAACCAGAACGGGAGGTATACGTTTGCAAATGGTCAGTGTAACATATCAGATGCGTAATGAAGTTTGCAACTATTACAAATTTCAACCATGATTCATTTTGTGACTGAAAAAATTGGCAAATTGGATTTATAATGAAAACTAAGAAGTTCCATCTGTTGGAATTGTGCTTAAACTTATCGGATAGGAACTGATATTCCTACTAAACGTAAAATTACGGAACGTGGCGCAGGTCATCTGAAAAATAGAGGTGTTAATCTCAATATAGAATTGATTCGGACTAGAATTCGTAATTAAATCGAGCAAACGAACAGTTCAATAGGGAAAGAGATCGAAAGTTATAGAACCGGCGATAGCGTCTCTCGTCTCCACGAGTTTACTATCCGAAATGCTTTCCTCTTTTCGGAACGACGACGACGCGTGGTGACTGATTCGGACGGCCGCGTTTCGTTCGAGGTCGGAAATACTCGTACGTGCATTACGAACGCCCAAGTTAAATGCATCGAATTGATTATTTTTACGTATCTCATCGATTTTCTTGAAAACGGTAGGCCCTAGCTAAAAACGATGAGAGAAGCAATTGTTCATGAAATTACGGCGAAACGTTTGGTGAAAAATCTAAAGCGGTGTAATTATTATCAGTCGAGTTATGACTCATCGAAAAAACGGTACTTTCAGAAGATTTCAAAATTTTTTTTCTCGGAAACGGTTGATTGCAGGTAGGAATAGTAAGCGTGGCGAATGTAGCCCTATTTGATAGGAATTGAATGGTAAAATTTTCAGAACGTTGGCGGTTTTAGAAATTGAGTTATATCAGAGAATGTTAAAAAATCTTCGGCATTTTAATGTTTTGGTATGATTTTGCTTCAAAAGGGCTATTTGTGGCACTTTCATCGACAGAGGCAATCATAGTGATTGAAAATAAGAATCTTTTAGTGAAAATTTGGGAGCGTTGACTGTTGAGGGGGCCATGCTAGGGGTGAAATATTCGGCGAAATCGTAAGTTTTTGGGATTTCGAATTTTTTTCTCAAAATCTATGAACACCACGTTGTGGATGTTCCTACAAAAGACACTTCAATGAAAATTTTCTTCAATAAAAAAAAGTTTCGTGTCGCTATCTGCAATAGCTTTTGAGTTATCCAGATTAAAAAAAAAATTTTTTTTTCACACTTTTGATCAAATCTCAAAATTCTCGCCAAGTCGCCCTTCGTTTACTCCTTCTACCTGAAGAATACATTTTTAGGTACATTTTTGCCGAATCTCGAGCCCGTAGCTCTGAAAATGAAGTCGCAAAAAACTCCCGAAAATTTTTCAGTTTCTCGAGTATATCTCAAGAAATAATTCTCCGATTGCGATGGAATAAGGAACCAGACCTGGAGACCGTTACTGTCCATCTTAAAATTTCCTCCTCCTAGGTAGCGCCGTTTAGCCTGTAGCGTGAACAGAAAATTTTGCCGCACACACACACACACACACACACACACACACACACACACACTACCTCGATCGCTGAACGACGGCAAGGTATGTATACGGCTTTATGCCCTCTCACTTCGTGAGTCGAGCAAGCGTATACAATAATGGTTTATATATTATATATATATATTGATTTTTGCTGAATTTTTTTCCCGCTTTCGTAACACGACAGATGTCGCGGAAGTTGATTCAATGGTAAAAATTAAAGCGTATCACGTTTCAGTACCCTCAGCTTTATCACTCACCGTAAAACACCACTACTCACTTCACACCTAATGCTCGTAGAAAATAAAATTGTTGATCGTTTTGAAACGATCAAACTGACAATTATTTTCTTCGGGAGTGAAAAAAACGTGACGACTAAACCCTGTAATTTCATTTTCAATTTTCACCAGCTCAGCAGCATGCCGACATCACCATTCCACCGGAGCTTGACATAATTTCATAAGATTAACTCGGACTTTCGTTTTCACAATAAACGCGTACAGACTGTATAGACTTCACGCCACGGGTGCTGTTATGATGGTTGTGATTTCATTAAACGTCCAAGGAACCGTTAAACGGAACTCCATAAAGTGGGGTTGGGCGGTTCGAAACGCGTTGACATGTATGTGGCTTATATCTAATATTTCAACGGGGCGCTCCGGTTGCGCCAATGGACCAACAAATGTACACAATTTATTCATATGTTGGCCAAGAGCCAACGCTACACTATAACACTTTATAGTTGAAACGTGCAAGGCGGATACGACACGAAATACGAGAGCTATCTCATTGGCAATGGAGCGCGAAGCTACCCTCTAGTCTATGACGAGCTCGCAAAACAACCATGTCTTAATATTATGAACGTTGCTTATGATGCCGGTTTCGCAACAATCGCCGTTTCGGGCTTCGGGATTTCGTAAATTAGTGGAGAAAGTTGAACGTATCCCGTTTTACATCGGATTCTTTGATGAACATGGAGGGATTAGTGCGGCGATTCTCGGGAATGAGCATCTGTCTAACAAGATTATGAGGAGTTGCAACAGATCCCCAGAATAAACAAACGTAACACGGGAGCAACGAGGCGGATAAAAGTGATACATCGATGTTATGGGGCATAAAAGGGGACTTATAATGTCTGATTAATATTTTTTCCAATAAATACGAAGACATTTAGGAAGCTGTCCAAACCAGCGGCGTCGGTGACACTGTGATACGAACTATTTGCTAATATCAATAAATTGCTGTGAAAAATTGAAAATCAACACGAATATAATATTTCAAATACAGTCATTCGCCGAAAGAGTTCAAGCGATTGCACTGATATTTTAATTTCCTTATTTGGTAATAAATGATCTACATCTTATTGACCAACTTCAGCTAATTTGTGTCACCGGCACGGTGGTCGGGAGGTACACTGACTCTACTTTCACCTGGTGGTCGCGGGTGGTCGCGGGTTCGAATCCCCCGCTTGATATGGATTTTTGAGTGTGTAGGATGGTGGGGGATATTTACGAAATTTGACCAAGATGAAGATTATATACGTATATTGATATTAAAATGAAAAAAAACTAATATGTGTCGCGACGTCGCGTTGTGGTATTTGTGCATGGCTCAATAAACATCGTTGTGTTATTATTCTAATTGATGCGAGCCGTTTCCTTGTTACAGTGGAAGCAGAGATGGGGCGTCATCACCAAATTGTCTCCAGCTGCAGGTGAGTGAACGATTAATCATCAAAATTCCTAAACGACCACATTATCCCACCTCATTGTTCGTCATTGCGTATTGTCTCGGGGACCAACCAACACGCCCGAAATATTAATTCGCGAGCTTTTAAGTCTCCATTTTTTTTCGTGCGAATTAAATTCCGACAGGTTCGGCTAGGCGTCGTGCCGACGATCGTAACGACGACGACGTCGTTTTACTCCCTTTTTACAATACACACACAAGTGAGATATTTCCGTGTGACGTAATGTATTCCGTTCAATTTTCCGATCGAATCTGACGGGGATTATGCTTATGAGCTTCGGTTGTTGTTGCTTTTATGTGGAGCTTCGTAAAGGAGAAGGCGACGTCGGGAAGTCGATAGGGTTTTTGGGGAAATGAGCGATTTATTCGATCGGGAAATAAATAATATAAGAGTCGCGACAACAAACTTTATTATATCTTTCGGGTGTTATTGAATTGCGAGTATTGCTGATAGAGCGTCTCTTTTGTTCGACTTTACGGTTTATTTGCGAAGGAACATTCAGTTTCAGTCGTAAAAATGAACGATTTCATTTTGGAATCGGTTCGTTATTGTTTTCTACGAAGATTTATCTTCATCCTCGTTTTCATAGTAGTGCTGTTTGGAAAGTGGACGGGAAATTAATTGTTTTTAGTGACAACGGCACATTTCGAATGTTTTTTGGGGATTTGATGATCAACGTTTCGGCTTTATCTCGTTGCCGCGATGAACTAATTACCCAATTACGCTCTATGTGGGAGATGACAGATTGCGACCATAAATAAAATTGCGATATATGCTGCGACTGGTCCTTATCTCAATATTGACGAGCATTTGTTCGTTTCTAAGGCACTTTCGACGGTGTATCGACAATAATTTTCACGAATTAATTACTGCGAATAAGATAATATTCGTTCGGAAAAAATAATAAATTAGACTCAATTTGCAATCTGTGAATGAAGTACGAGCATAATGAGCAGAATCAGGAAACTTTGTGAAAGTTTGAAAAGTGATGATTTTTTCAACTCGCAAGATATTGTTTCACAGATTCAAAACAATTTTCATTTTTTCAAGTTCAGCTGGATAGTATTCATTCTCAGTTGCTATTTTATTTCTTATTGTCTTTGTTCAAATAGCAGGTCTGCGGCATAAGTCAAGCAGGACAAAAAAATGGAATTGAGGCTCATTTAGTCATTAAGGCTTTTAAGTTCAAACTTTCGAAATTCAGACAAGAATTTCAGGGTTTATTTTCAAATTTTGGGATGGAATTTCAGATTTGATTTTCGAAATCCAAGTTGAAATTTGAGTTTTCAAGGATTGATTTTTTGTTTTCTTTTCGATTAATTTATTCAAATTCCAGGATTTTTGGTTTCATTTTCAGGTTTTCAATCTGATTGTTTGATCGTTTTCGGTTTTCGGCTTCTTATTTCTCGTTCTTTCAAATTTTCTCGGTTTAAGATTTCGAATTTATTTTTTTGTCAGTTTCTGAGGACAAAATTTTTTGTTGTTCATTTTGATTTTGAGATTCTTCATTGAAAATTTGCTTTTCTCTGTAACTAAAATTTCATGCGGTTTGAGTTTTGAACTTTTATATTCAATTTTCGAATTTTCCATCTTGAATTTTCGCTCTTCATGAAGAAAATTATGGGATATAGGTGGGTAATTCATGTTTTATGTTTAGAATCAAATTTTAGATGTAATAGTTGAACTTTAGGTTCGTATTTTAGGTACGAAAGTTCGACGCCTTCTTCTTTTTTGGTTTTTAGATTCAAATTTCTGACGTTCAGGCTTCCAAGTCTGATTTTCACATTTTTATTTTCGTTTTTCAAATTTGAATCAAGTTTTTGAGTTCAAATTTAAGTGTTTCAGAATTTCTAGGTTTCAACTTTAAAGTTCTGAGTTTTTCCAAATATTCACGTTTAGATTCAAATCTTCACTTTTGAAATTGCTGTGTCTCTTCGGTTTGTTTTAAATTGGTTTTAAGTTTCTCGGTTTTCCTTTTTTTTGTTTCAATTTTATGTTTTCAGGTCAAATTTTAGGTCTTAATTTTAAATGAAATATTCATACTGCCTGTTTCGAAATTTATATTTTTCCAGATTGTTAGTCGGATTTAACCAAGATCTTGAACCTAAAACTAAAAAAATTAAAAATCGACTCGAAAAGCTTAAAAATTGAACTTCAAAGCATAAAATACGTTCTGATTTTAAGTTGCTCTTCAAGTGCGAAATTAGGTTTTTTTTCTGTTTGTGGGTTTTACACTTCGATTTTTTTGTGTTTTCGATTTTTTCTTCAAATTTCATGATTTTCAGTTTCACTTTCAGGTCTGCCAAGTTCGAATTTGTTTTCAATCAAAGGAAAATTCGAAATTTCGCACATAGAAATCTGAATTTCAAACATAAAAGTTTGAATTCAGATATAAAAACCGAATGTTTTAAGCTTCAAGATCTAAAATTCGATTAAAAAATTCAAGTAGATTCAAGTTCGAATTTTATACCTTTAGTTCAAGTTTTTCAGTATTTTATACTCTAAATTTCGGTTCTTTGGCTCGAAATTCAATTGTTTCATGTTAAAAACTTACTTCGAATTCTGTTTTCCATGTTTTAGCTTCGAAAGCTAAGCTGCTGAAATTTAAGGTTCTTCAGTACGCATTTTGGATTTTCTCTCCGAAATTTCGGTTCTACTTTAGGTTCGAAGCTTTGATCTCATTTTGAAAAACTGTGACATTAGTTTGAAAATGTGGAATAAACGGAAGTCTGGTTAAAACTTAAATGTTAACCGGAATTCAGAAGCAGTAGCGTGAAAAATTCCGCCAGGTTCTTTGGTGTTGACAAATTTTTGTCATCGAAATTCTGAAATATTTCTTGTCGCATTGAGCGGTATTCTAGGATTACCTCTCAGTGTCAATTATATATTGAAGATTGATCAAGATTTGACAACAAATTGGCGAAGGCGCCAGGTTATAATTCTTCATTGGTAAAAATTTTTACATACGATATGAGCTTCATTTTCTTTTGCATTTGAGTTTGGTTATTATCTTCTATTAGAAAACAACATATTGTAAAATTTCGAGAAGTTTGTCAAAATTTTCCGCAAGCGTAGGTGGAGAAAAATCGGACAGATATTAATACAAGTACAACGCCCAAAGAAAGTAATAAAAAAATAAGCGTTTTCAATCTGTCGTTTCGCCAGCATTTGACAACGTAAACTCAAATTCATACTTTCTGTAGCACAGTGGCGTCGCGGCTTTTTATTCATCATAATCACACAGTTTCACATTGACTGAATCAGATGATACATTGATTTCTGAAACATTCGGAATCATCTTCCAACAATGAATGGCATACAATTTCTATGGTTTTGTAAATGCTCAGACGATTCACCAAAACAGCGAGCTGCTTGTAGAACTCGATAAGTTAGTGAATGTTCTTTTCATCAGAGTTGACCGCTTCTTATACTAATAAAATGAACACAATTGGAAGACAAAGTTATTTCTTCCGCTAAACCATATCTTTCAGTTATTCAAAACCAAGATAGACAAAAATTTCAAGAATTAGCATCGTCACGCGCGACACCGTTGTTAATTCCCGAAACAAATTACAACGTTCCGCCAGCAAGTGCTCTTTATTACCTCAACCTTTATTACACATTTTTCAGCGACGCGATTTAATGAGTAATTTTTTTCTATTCAAGCGAGCAAAATATTCTCCCGTGCCCCGAATAAAGAGTCATATACACAGCTGCAAATTGTTGGGAATACACGCGCGCTCCCAAAGCAGCCCCGCTTCCCCGAGTCTCCTCTATCGCCGCTTTTGACGTAAACTTTCGGCAAGATCGCAAACTCGACTCGAACTCCGAAACCGTTTACCAACCGTCCCGGAATTATCAGCATATCGTTTTCATAATGAATATTCAATTATTTACAAGAGGAGAAAGTTGAAACGGTCACATTTTGATGCGAAGCGCGCCTCAGGTTTTCTTATGCCGCGGGGTGAATTCGTTAATTCCCGACACCGGGGAGATGTTGGATATTAAAATTTATGGAATCGATTATCCGTTTGCTGATTCCGATAGTTTAGAAGCAATTGGAATCGATAAATATCTGCGCAAAATTATATTACCGTCGCATTTGAAAAATTATTTTACAAACGCATTCCTTGCTGCAGGGTTGTCTCCCCTCCCCCTTGCCTTTGATGCGTTTTGAGTACTATTCTAGATGCAGATTTTCAGGTTAAAATAAATTTATTCAGACAAAGTTATGAAATAATTTTGAAATTAATAGCTCATCAATCATAAACAATGAGATAAAATGCAATTGTGAATGTTGTTCGATCAACTGCGAATCATCGTTGTTGGCGTACAAAAATCTAGATGAACAAGATCGGTTATACCGGCTTGGTGGTCGTGAGGTACGCTGAGTCTACCTTCACCTACCAGGTCGCGGGTTCGAATCCCGCTTCGGGTATGGATATTTGTGTGTGTCTACGGTGGTGGGGGATATTTACGAGCTTTGACCAAGATGATAAACGAAAATTGTGTACATGGCCAAACATTTCATATCCTGATGCCCCGTTTTTACTTGAAGCAGTCCAATTGAGTTGAATGCTCCACATATGGTAAAATTCATCAATTTGCTCGACCCTAGTTATCCATTCTTTTCCATAATTCCACGTCGGATCGCTATTATATCCATTATACTAAAATTTCGTATATCCAAATCTTATCTGAAAAGGATAAAAAAACTTTGAATACAAAGTGGACGACGATCAGAACCAGTGGGTCGTCGAAGAAGTTTCAGGTGAGCCAATCGGGAACGCCTTTCTATTCACTCGAGAGCACATCGGGATTAATCAGCGGTCATTCGTTTTCAACGCACGGCCGACCATACGAACCCCTCGGGTTCTCGAATGGCCGAAGATAAGGACCGAGAGCCTCGCTAAGGTTGGAGGTCGATGGACGTGTACGTGCGTGTCCTGCGACACTTACCGAGAACACCTGTTTTCGCTTGTTCCGTTTGGACGATGAAAGTTTTACGAACCGACCGCTCCGGGGGGCGAGGGGATAAGAAAAAAACGAACGGCTCGGTAATATGTAATAAATGTGCGAGTTTTTTTCGCCCTTCGGAGTTCGATGCAGTTGTTTTGAAAATCAAAGGGGCATTCGGCGTGGCGTGAAATGGGGCATTCGGTAAAACGTTCGGACTAAAAGACATCCGCCCGACGTTATTATCCGACATTTCCCGCCAACTGCGGACCGGAGATATTTATAGAAAATGTGACATTTGAAAATTGAGCCACTTTCTCCCTTTTATATAAGTGTAATCCTTCGGATCGGGCGGCTCCAACCCCCCCGCCCCCTTCCGCCGACGAACGAATTTGACGTGTTCATTAATGACGCTCGATTTTCCGTCCCCGTTACAAACGGACAGGATTAAAGGTTTTTTTCCGCGGTAGTTGTTGAAAAACTTGGACTCGTCGCTCGTCGGCAAATAAAGGATTAAGACTTAAAAACCGAAAATCCTCTGCGGCGCTACGTGCACCCCGACACTGTATCGTATCTCCACCCTGATGGCCCCGGGGGTTTGCAGGTGTAATTGAAAAAAACCGCGTGATAACGCAAACACTTGTCCGGTTGCACGACCGTTCTCACTTAATTAATGTTCTAATGCTATTCGGATTGTTTTGACTTTCGCTCGGGGATGAGGGAATGTCCAATGGACTGGCGGTTTTTCTACTATTTTTGCAATTTCGAGCCGAAGCCCCGCAATTCGCTTGTAGAGATCTCTTATATAACACAACTAAGCAAATTCATAGTCTATCATCCCAAATTAAATGCATAATGAACAAAATTAAAAATAATCTTCCAGAGGAAACTCTATTCGAATTCAGCCAAAGAGAAATTTCAGAACAATCTAAAAGGTACTATCGAAATAAAGCAAAGCACCTGAAAAAACTACAACTACATCGAAAAAAATATAATAACGACACACCAACCACAGAAGTCAACATAAAGAATGCTAATCATCTTGTGAATACAACCAACATCACTTTACTAGAATACGTCAAAGAAATACTCAATCTAGACCCGAAATTTACCATAGAAATACATAACGAAAAAGAACTACTTGTCAAACAAATTATCTCTCAGATAGAAGCTAATATTCCACAAATTCCAATTAAGGGACAAAATAAGATCAGAGCTCAACTTGCCCACAATATAAACATAACTAGATACCAAATCAAACAAAAAGTCAAAAGAACGAAAACAAAAAATCTCCTGATAAAATTTCGAAATACAAAGAAATTTTTAAAAGGAAATCCAAATATCATTGTGACGAAAGCCGACAAAGGAAATAAGACCGTAATTATCGACAAAGAACAATACATCGAAAAAATGAATGAAATCCTAGAAGACACTAACACTTACAAAAAAATTAAAAAGGATTTAACAGCCACTATTGAAAAAGAAAATAACAATTTGGTCAAAAAATGGAAATCCAAAAATTTTATTTCTGACAATTTATACAAACAATTAATTATACATAACAGCATATCTCCAAGAATATACAGCCTTCCCAAAATTCATAAAGAAAACATGCCTTTTCGTCCTGTAGTTTCTTATAACCAATCTCCTCTTTACAATATTTCGAAACACCTTGGAAAAATTATCTCAAATATAACAAACAAAAACATGTTTTATATAAAAAATTCTCAACACCTAAAAAAAGAATTAAATGAAATTTTGATCCCAGAAACTCATAAATTATTTTCCCTAGACGTAATTTCGCTTTATACAAATATTCCAAACAAGGTCGTAGCTCATTATAAAAGAAAAATGGACGCAACTTCAAAATTTCACAATGATACCGAAAAAAGACTTCATCGAATCCTCACTTTATTCACTTAACACTAATTACTTTCAATATCAAGACCAATTTTACCAACAAATCGACGGAGTTGCAATGGGTAGTCCGATTTCGAGTGTAATAGCTCAAGTCGTTATGGAACATCTCGAAGAAAAAATTTTAAGTGAAGGTAATTTCACAATAACACTATACAAGAGATTCGTTGACGACTGTTTGTTAATAGCTGACCCAAAAGTGATAAATAAAATTGTAAATAGTTTTAATATTTATAATTCCAAATTACAATTCACTTTAGAAGAAGAAAAAGTTAACCAAATTAATTTCATGGACATGACAATAATTCGACAAAATAACAAACTTGAGACAAAATGGTTCACAAAAAATACATTAACAGACAGACTTATAAATTTTCATCCTTCACATCATCAGTCACAAAAAATAAGCATAGCAAAAAATTTAGTAGACAGAGCAATAGCGCTTACATCTTCCAAATTCCGTACAGAAATTCTTAGTAAAGTAAAAATAATATTAACCCAAAACGATCACCCTGATCATATAATAAATAAAATTATCAAAGAACGAACTCATAAATTTTACAATCAAACATCAACTAATTTTCCTGTCACACAAAAGAAACATATTTCAATTCCTTATATTCCCGTACTAACAGAAAAAATTTCAAAAATAATGAAACCATACAATATTCAAATTGCATTCCATCCTCAAAATCAGATAAAACACATTTATAGAAAACTCAAAAGCAAAATTCCTAAAAGAAAACGATGACATATAGTATACAAAATTCCTTGTATCAACTGTAACAAATTATACATAGGACAAACTTCCCAACGACTTACAGACAGAATGAAAGCCAATAAATATTCGAAAACAGCCAATAACGCACTAAACAAACATAAAAAATCAAACAACGATGAATTTTATTACAAAAACATCAGTATATTAGCAACAGAAAAAAACTTTAAATCTAGAGAAATTCTTGAAATGATACATATAAAAAAAAGGAAAAAGATGTTGTAAATGATAAAATCGACATAAAGGGACTAAGTACAATATACTCTTTTGTACTATAACGATACGTTCCACATAATTTCGAACATTTGAACGAATATTAAACGTCATTGAACTTTCTGGTAAAATATTTTCAATAGCAAATTCGTTTTCCATTTTCATACGTGAATTATTTTATTTTAGATAGTTGACAAAGATAGAATCTCTATCGAAACGTCGCTTAATATTGTAAAATGTTTAAAATAAATCTGGCTGACCAAAAAACTCGAAGATTCTTATAGTATATATATATTGCGCACTATTTATGAATTCACGATAACTGCCGTAAAACTTGAAAAATTTCGATGAAACTTGTGAGGATCGTAAAACAGTAAAAGATCTTGGATGAATTCGTTGGAGAATGGAATCGGACCGACGGTTTCGGCGGAAATGACAATTTTTGAAAATGTCGGGCGAACTTTTCGGGCCGCGAAAACCTCTAAGGTTCAGATGAAAAATTCTTCAATCAACAATTCAGTTGAAGCAAAGTCTTTGTTTTCGCGAAGTTGCAGTCTCGCTCATCCATAATTCAAATTATAATTTCTGAGGTAGAAACGCAACCCCTCGTTTATTCAAGATTAATTCGACTTTAATTTTGCGATTAAAAATTTACGTTCACCCGCTTCAAATGTTAACACCTCGAACCGTCACAAATTAAATTTAAATTATCCATGTGATAATAGTTGGAGCTGGATTCCCAACTAAAACGACAAAGAGAAGACCCTTGCCTTATTTTCTCGGTTACCGTATAATTTTGATGAACGACGAAACAGGTGTTTTATATATCTTCGGCGCGGTTATTTTTCGCCCACAATTGATTTACCTCCGAACACATTACGGTGTCTATAATGGCGGTCCGTTCGGCCGACGCCCGTAGGATGAAATATAGCCACGTCGTAATAATAAGTTCGGACGGTGATGGCGATACACAGGCGGGCCAGGAAGAGAGAAAGGCGCTTCCGCACCTACGGCCGGAAACAAAAGATGATTCCCGTCGGATGGAAAAGCGGATAACGAATGGAACGTTCGATGAAAGCCGTTATTATCACATATTCGAACGTTAGGGCGACGCGACGACGGTCGACGGTATTGTTAATTGCTTATAAAACATAAGCCATTTAATTGGGTTGGGGCGGTGGAAAATGGTTACGGGAGCTATGGAAGGGGAGGACGAACCGACTTATTCGTTCCGGAAAATGCAGTCGACGATTTACTACTGCTCGAACTTGAAAGCTTTTAACTTTCACTATTAACAAACTTCGGCACCCCATTTTCGTCCCTCTAAATGCCGACGCGTTTTCTTGTAACCCTTGTGTGAAAGTCGTCTGAATTCGTATCTGATTCATTTGCTACAAGTCGAAATCTATTTTGCAAGAGACTTATGACAAGCACCCAGCCCATAAATGGATGAAATACGAAATCGTTGTGAATATTCGAAATATTATACTGGGATTGTATTGTTCGAAGACTAGTTAACGCCTGCGAGATTTTTCATAATAGATTCGAGTTATCGCCAGAGTATATGGTGATAAAATGGCGATAGGGTGGGTTTCTTCCCCAAAGTTATGCGTAACGAATCGAGTTCATTTATATTCTCCATGACGATTCACGCATTTGTTTTCAACGCGCTGTATTCTCAATATCTGATAGATCGATTTACTTCGACCAAGAATAGTTTGTCCGTGTATAATATAACATTTTCGAAAAGCAAACGTTGCGAAATTACAGCGCAACGAAGTCGTCGTGCGGTAAATTTTTCTCGAAGAGAACGACAAATATTGAAGTTGGCGAGGGGTGAAAAATGAACAACATATTCGAACTGATTTATATGCCCCTTGGAAATGCGTTTTCTCCCCTACATTCTACATAATACATAAGTATCCTGAAAGGATATTTCGAGTATCGTTTCTTTGTGGAGAAACTTGAAGTTTGTATTCCACGCTGGACAACGACCTTCCTCCACACACGAGGAGGACGGCTCCTCCATCTCCACAGAATACAAAGGTTCATTATCGCGTTCGATGAAGGTGTTATCGATAGTTACAGAGTTTGACGTTGCCGCAACATTCAATCATTTCGCCATGTTTACAACGACGCTTTTATGTCACCGAAAAATGCTATACACACAAGAAGATTAATAACGAAACAGGGACGTTTTTATTTACGACCCACAAAGTATCACTTTGGGACGTTCAGGTTAAATAAGATTTATCGCTTTTCATAATGTCACGAAGATGGAAATTTCCCATTTCTAAATTCCGACTGGATGGTAATGAATGAAAACCGCGCCCGGAATAACGTACAAAAGCCTTCTTGCTCTCGACTCACTCATCAAGGATATTTTTCATCAGACCGATCAAGTATATAATCAGAAAAGGTTCTAATATCGGGACATGCCAGAAGAAGGAGAAGGCATGCGAAAAGTGGGGAATTCAACTTTGACTTCAAAGAATCGAACGGTTGGTTGGGAAAGTTATGTCTTTGTCGGGATATTCTCCTTAAATCAAATTGTGGAAAGTGGATAATTGGACTGTAGACTACTCTCGAAGCTCTCGAATCAGATATCTTATGAGCGCTCTTTTTTCGGGTCTTTTGCAGTTTATCATACAATGGGCGAACTTGAATTTGAACTTCTCATAATCTCCAGTTAATATTGAATTTATAATAACAAGCACTTTATATAATAATGAAACTTTTAATAATTGATTCGAAGCATACATACAACAAGTCGGGGCTTTCGGCCCCTCCTGCGCCTATGCGCCCCGATCCCTCTATGCGCCCCGATCACTCTAGGGGCAAGATCACTATATGCGCTCCGCTCTATATAAGATCAGCTCTTGGGTCACCGTAGGCGTATCAAATTTTTCTTAAATATCACGAAAATCGTTAGGAAAATTGAGAGAATATACGGTTGTAATGCGGTCGATTTTCGATATGAATGTCACGGGATGAAAAGATTTTGAAGTGCGCGGATGATGATTTTCATTTGTTTTTCAAGTATTCATATTGAAGAGTGTGAAGTAATTTCTTCTTCGTTTTATATAAAAGGAATCGAAGAAATTAGTTGTAAATTTATTATTTTCTGGGAAGTTTATTTTCTTTGTCATTTTGGCTGTGCTAGAAACCACAGCGACGATATAGCGGTTGTAAAGTATGGTGTGGATATGATATCTGATGTTTTAATCGAAGAAGCGTTTCGAAATTCCAATTAGTTTTCAAGTACAATTTATATTGAAAGTATATTCTGTTTCATTTATTTAGTATGCTACGAACTATATTTTTTTGGGGATTCAATCTTTTCAATCGATATTGACACTCTATCGAGAAAAAAATTATTGTTTTCTGCTCTGTTTTTCTACATGCAATATTAGCTTTCATTTTTTATAAATGGAATCGAATAGTTGTAAATTTGTATTTTTGAGAGTCAATTTTTTTTTGTACTCTTGGCTGTGCTAAAACCACAGCGATGATATACGGTTGTAAATTACTGGATAAATGTTTGAAATACATAACTGGAAAATAACGTATTTGTGTGTCTTCATTTTTTATTAACTCGTTTTCTCCTTTTGTTTAGGTGTTTTAATTTCATGAACTCACTGTGAACAGTTATTCTGAAATGGAATAAATGTCATATATGTTGGAATTATTGAAGAAATTTAAATTTACCAAAATGTTATTACAGTTTCCACAATGTTGTTGTTTTGCGTACTTTTTTTTCACAAGTGGATATCATAGTGTTTCACTTTGCAGTTCAACTTTTACAATCTTATCTGCTTTTCCGTCGTTTACACCTTATTGTTTTGTGATGTGAAAAATTCGTTCCCAAAAGTGGGCGAGCAAAATTTGTTGAAGGTGGATACCATTCCATTTTTTTTATATCTAGGCATCTTTCCAATATTCAATTTCAGTTTTGCACCTTACATTATTTGTTCCATTTCAATGAAAGAAACAACTCTGGAACCGATAAACAACCGAAGATGATTGAAATAAATCGTCGAGGTTATGTTACGTTACCATAGACAGAAGATATAGACGGAGCAGATAATCGATTTCTCGTTCTTTCCTTTCATAACGATAAACTTCTTTGTAACCAAGGATTTTTCGTCAAAACATTGAATACATACAGATGGCTATAATAATAATAATAATAACGTAGCATTTATTTTTTCCATCGGAGATAATTAAAAAATGTTACGTTGGTGAAAAAAAAAACTTCGCCGTCGCGGTTTCGAGCCTGAGATCATTCACTATGTATCCTACCACTCGAACACCACGGCTACCACAAGCCGTACATAAAGTTGTCTAATTTAAGGATTAAAACAAACTCATTGCGAATTAAACGAATTCGAAATAACGACGAGACTCCATCCGGACACGATCGGTAGGCGAATCTTCGGAATTTATAGTTTTTATTCAGTTCGTTCGATAGGTAAATCGATATTTGCATTGCAAAGGTCAAACCGGCTCCTATAATTCACGTCTGTCAACGCGTCCGTTCGGAACTTTCCGGAGCGCAATCGTATACCTTCGGCACATAAGAGAAATTTTTCGAATTTTCGAAATTTTCTGCCGTTTTCCTCGAAATAATAATAATAAAGGAGATATTACCAGAAGAAACGTTTTTGGAGCGGACGGTTTAGTTTTGTACTTTTTTGCGGAGAATTGGTAAATTCTACGTCCGCGACGTCTCAAGAAGAAAGAAAGCCGTATTAATTATCTATTCGAAACAGGCATCCCAAATTTTTTAAGAGCTAGCTGTACCCGACGAAAATCGATTCGCGGCACCCTACTTTTTTCTATTTCTCTTACGATAGGTCTTACAGTTTCGGAACCTTCTAGCGAAAGATTGCTCGCAATAATTGAGGAACATCTTTAGAAGATCATCGCATCGTCCGACGTACCGCCTCCGAGATATAAGCAAAAAACGAAAAATTTCGACTTTACGAATTTTTTACTCCAAGAAGGGAGGAAGTTGCAGAATCGAACGGCAGACAAAAAACAAAGAACTGTCTTTGCCCTTTTTGAAAACGTATCTCGCGTCTTCCAATCGTACGTACTTCTCGAGATAGGAGCTTTTAAAAATTTTGCTAAAATGGGCGATTTTCGGTTTTTCGCAAAAAAATCGTATTAAGTATCGGGTTCGAGAGCAAGGTAAAATACCCACGATAAAATACTATTCTTCGCGGACCGTCCGAGCCCCCTTCCGATTCCCTAGTCCCCCGACGAATGTCACAAAAAATTCACGAAAAAAAAACGCGCGACCGCCATAAATCGATAACGGACAGACCGATCACGTCCGTTTTCGAACTCGTTCAAAAGAATGTCAAGATCTACCGATCGCTACAAAAATGAACTCTCTATCCCTAAAATTCGGCCCGCTAACCTCTCTACGTCGATTCGTGCGACGCACATTTTTTCGCCCGATCGATCTCACGCTACCGTAATATAGCGATACAACCGCTATATAAACATACATCATTCAATTGTTTCGACAAAAAAAATCATATATTCTAATTGAATTTTTTTTCTTGTGCTTTTTGAAATAATTGTGCAGAAAATGTTGATAAATTTCTTTTGTGCAATAATTATCTAAGTGAGAGGAGAAATTGAAAAATTTGCTTAGGAGTTTGTAATTCGCTGGAAGTCTCTATCAAACTACATTTTTCCTTAATTGAAACTTTTTTTCATTTTTAAACGATAATACTAGATCTTATTAATTTGTCACGATTTTCCAAAAAAACTCGACCAAAAAATTCGTGGCAAATCGATTTTTGAGCAGAATAATTTCAGAATTAGGTGCTGTTAAGGTTGAAGTTCGTTGTCTCGTTGTTCTCCGGAGAGAGACTTGTCCCTGTCGCTTCTGGCAGCTTCTCTCGTTCAATGGTGTTTCTTCAAGTTATAATTTGTTAATCGGTTTAAGCGGTTTGAATATTATTTGGGGAACACGGCACACTTTATCAAGGCTCAAAAGACAGAATTTTATACTTCTTGATCTTTCCCAATTGAAAATTCTTTGCTTCATACCTGAAATGATCAACTTTAGTGAACAGCTTTGATGCCTACCAGTAGTATGAATTCATCGAAATCAGCAATGATTAATCATTTAAACTAAAACGTTTCATAACAATACGTTTCGAAATGCAATACCCGAAACACGAAAGAATGTAATCGTTATCGAGTACATGATCGGCGATGATTCGAATACGTCCATCGCCACGGTTTTGTACGTGTCAGTCCGTTTCTGCCCCAACAAGGGGCGACGTGTTACGATTAACTCGACGGATTAACTTTACTACGTTTCAATTTGCCGTCGTTGCAAATCATGCGTTGGTAATTTCGGTCCACGCACCGATATATCGACCGCGATACAACATAATTAACCACTTGTCTGGTACGTCGTAACTGCCGCATCGACACCGACGGGGCGCAAGCAAGAATTAACTTATTTTCGGAAAGTGGGAAAGTCCTCTCGAACAAAGTAGCGAATCCGAGAGATTGATCGATCCGTCTAATTGAATTATCGGGAAGTTATCTCATTAATAAAACTAATTTGCAACCTGAAAGCCGTCCTCAGATGATTCCCCGCGGGCTCTCGCGCAACCACGCAGGCGGGCGGTTTCCTTTTATCGCAGCGTAATTTTCAATGTTCGATTAGGAAAATGTCCGGATATTTCGCCGATAAATTCGATAACCGACACGCTGAGCGTACACATAGGAAACGTCGTCGATGCAGTTTCAATTTTCCACCTGACTGCCGATGGCACGGCCACACAGGACATAAATCCCGATTTCTATACACTCCATGTATCCCATTAAACGCCTAAACAAAAAGGAAAAGTGCCCGGATAGAAAGCGGGATGTTCATTGAACGACGTCGTGCGTCGCGACGACGACGGCGACGGGGAGAAATGCGAAGCCGATGCCGTTCACCCTTTTGTTTCTTTTGAGCTCTCGCTACGCGGAAGGAGGAACTTGACAAGGTGTTAATGGTATTTTGAAGGCTCCGCTAATACTGCGACGATCCAAGAAATGTCAACGGGATTGAAGGAGGAAACGAGAAAATTCGTATGATTAGTGCGTGACGTTGGTGTGCTTACAGCGCAATTACTTGGTGACCTGATTAATGGATGTAGAACCGCAACTTTGCAAGCGTATATAACCGAAAATAGGATACTTAAAACCAACGGAAAAATGGAAACCCTTGATATTCTATTCCTCTGACAACAAGAAGCAACTATTCCATACACCGCGAAAACGCTGCGCCCAACATCCTCAACCACCTGAGACCACCCATCAACATCATTGGCATACACGACGCAACCTCCAAGACTTTTAAGACTTGGCGAATCGTTGATAAATAAAGAAAATAACAGAGGTCCCAGGTTAGACCCCTGAGGAACACCCAAGGAGACCTCACCCCATCAACTCCATCCATCAAAACCCTCATACTCATACTGAAGCCATCTTGCGCAGACTACGCGAAGGTCAAGTCTTCTAAAGTCTAGTATCACAAATGAATGATTCATAGGTTTAAAAAAATATCACAACCATAAACCTACCCTCATCAATTACAGAGTGAACAAAATTTAAAAGTGAACTACAAGCTGCTAATGAGGGCACCCTTCAAAGGAACTGAAACCTCTGCCTCTATTAATCATCTGTTAACCAAATAAGTTAATGGCTCTACTATTGCGTCAACAATGCTTCTCATTTATTTACAAGAGATTAATAATCACCTATTCATCCACAGTATGCACAAAAATAGAACACCCAGAATCAGTGATATTGATCGTGAGGGGAAGATTCAAATTGGATCTAAAGGATCACGAGACAAGAGCCAACGCAGATTCAGAGAAATCAGATAAAAAAAGGTTGAGTTGTTGATTGACTCTTATTTACCTTGCCTGGGAGCGCTGTTATTCTTATAAAATGTATGTTTAACGGCTGCAATATTTTTTTATGTAAGGTTAGTTGAGACTTGTAGCTACGCAACAGATGAGGATCGACCAACTCCCCCGTTAACTAATGTAGATTTTTCAACCTTCTATCTTCAAGAGCGATCTCATTCGCAACGCAGGCGTTCTCTGATATCTTGGAACTTCTTGTTACAAGACAAAAATATAATTAGTTATACGAAGTATCAAAGTCGGTTCGTACGATGAGACTAAATGGAACGGTAAATACAGATCGAGTATCCTAAGAAAACCATGATGATGAGTTTGTTAGCACCACACCGACTGTTGTTCCGAAAAAGACGGGCTAAGAAGATGTAATGGGTTTGATCTATAAGCCCCAAATACTTAAGGTGGCTGGTGCTACATAAAGTAAGTGGTAGTCGGCGCTGGATTGTTCAAAGGAGAGTTTCCAACGCAGAATAATGTTCCGCACCAAAAAGTTGACGGGAACCAATTAGTTGACCAGAGACAAAAAGCTGACCAGTGCCAAAAAGTTGGCCGGTAGCAAAAAATTCACCGGTACCAAAAATGTTGACCTGTACCAAAAAGTTGAGCTTTACCAAGAAGTTGAACGATACCAATAAGTTCATCGATACCCAAAAATTGACCGTTTCCAGAAAGGTGATTAGTCCCAAAAAGTTGATCGGTAGCAATAAGTTGATCGTTATTGAACAATTGACCGGTATCAGAAATACCAGAAAGTCGAATGGTACAAAAAAGTTGACCGGTACCAAAAAGTTGAACGCTACCAACAAGTTGCCTGGTACAAAAAATTTGACCGGTACAAAAAAGTTGACCTGTATCAAGGAGTTGACCAGTACCAATAAGTTGACCGATACAAGAAAGTTGACCTGTACCAAGGAGTCGAATGGTACCAATAAGTTGACCGCTACCACGAAAGTTAACCGATAAAAAAAACCTCTGATATTCGAGGTAAGATATAACTTTAAGACTAGTTCCCAAAACCTATATAGGTTACTCCTCCTGCAACGATTTCACACAACGATGTTCTCCCACATACAGAAAAATACTTACAAAAGGCTCAACTGAACGTCTCTCGTTATACGAACTCGTTGGAGTCTTAAATGTTGTTTGTGACCGGCTCGAAAGTTGGGTTAATGACACCAATCTAGGGGTAAATACGAAACACGTTAGAACAGAAAACTTTATCGTCACGTGATGGTTCTATCCAATTTGTAACACATATCGGTTCTGCGCAAGTCATGCTAATTTCGTCGCTTGGAACGCACTTCAAATAAAGAATGTTTAAGTAACCCTCAAATCTCATAATTGTCAAAGCAAACCATAAAGAAATAGAAAATAGACCACCAGGTTTCCGACCGAAATTATTACTATAGGAACTATGCATCCGCGATAATATCGGAAAAACATAGCCCACGTTTCATCCCGGGCAAACGTACTAGGACTCATGAGTATGGCTGATGTACGTTTACCCTGCCATATACCTTATAAGCCACTACGGAACGGTGCATAACGAGAGCGTTACTCGCTCGCGCCATCCGGCGTGCGGTGGCCAAGGTCCCCACATTACGAGCTGAAGTGTCGCCATCTGCATCTTCGAATGGAAACTAGCTCGAACGTATTACAGGTACCTGTTAACGTAAACTACTTGTGAGATCTTTGTACGTTTGAAGGCTATGCGTTTTCAAAACGCGACAAATTGCCTTTTTTAACTACGTTCTTAAACATCGTGATTTCCGTTAAAATTCAAAACGTTTATCACTGCGTTGATACAGAATGCTATCAAAGTCATGACCAGCCGACAGTACACATAATGGAAAAAACGCTAATAATTATACAAAAACTGGCAGCCTCTATGCAGTTTTTGAAATTTAAGATTGTTCTTAATCGTCAAAGCGATGAACTTTTTTAGAAACATGCCAGAAAATGACTTCTTGCTCCTCACTATCGATTTCTATTCCCTCGCCGTACGCGTCGGTTTCGAATTAAATATTTGATTCGGTTGGAGCGGGAACGGCGTCACGAAAAGCGGGGAAAACTTGACCCATTGCCGCGTTTCGAATATAAATTTTCCACTATTTTGGAATGCGGATACAAACGATCCAATTATACAGGTAAATTGGGGTGGATTGAGGTTACTCGGGGCATATACCTCAAACGTCAAACGACAACGAGCGAACGCGCGCCGCACGGAAATTTCGCTAATTTCCACAATTCTGGATTGTAGTTCGCACACTATCTTCCTAAACGAAAAACCCAAAAAAATTGGCGACTATGAAGAGAATGATGTTTGGGTTTGACGGTAGCTACGTCTTGGTTTTCATCCACTTGGAAAATTGATAGCATACATTAGCGGAGCAAACGGATTCGCTCTATCAATCTTGAACACGTACGTCAGACAGGCGGACTCATTCAAGTATAGAAATCGCCCGGGATTGTCTAGCGTTACCTGTTTAATTTCCATCAGCTGTGACAAATGAATCAGCATTAATTTATGTTTCTCGGGAAACGCCGCCAGGGTTGAATAAACCGATAGGAAGCGCAAGCTTGACGTTGCAGCAACAGCAGCAGCGGCAGCAGTCGCGCACTCCAATCTATCGCAACTGTTTAACATACGAGAGGAGGCACACGGTTTCATGACCTTTTGTGGAGGGCCCTCCGTCAATGGAACTCTATTCAGCGGGAAATTGCTTCAAGTGTGTGTCTTGAAACTGGGTGATCGAATAACTTTGATCTAAAGGGGAACGTTGTCTGTCAGAGAACAGTTTTATTGTTCGAATTGCCGATATTGATCAGCGATTACAAATTCGAACGTGCCGATACTTTGTCGTTCATCTTTTTGGCGGTTTGATTTCATGATACTTTGTGCAGTATTAGTCGTTAATTTTGACTTGCTTCTGTTCATTCAACGGAGGAAGGATGTTCAGATCTACTAACAACACCGCCTGGGTCTACGTTAGTATGTTGTATACGCTTGCGCAGCTCAGGAGGTTAGCGGGCATAAAGCCGTATACTTTGCCGCCGTTACGCGACCGAGGTAGTATGTGTGTGTGTATGTGTGTGAGGCAGAATTTTCTGTTCACGCTACAGGCTGAACGGCGCTATGTAGAACAACGAAATTTTAGGAAAAGATAGGCATCAATGGTCTCCAGGTCTGGTTCTTTATTCCATCGCAATCGAAAACTAATTCTCCAGATATACTCGAAAACTGCAAGATTTTCGGCAATTTTTTACGACCTTCAGAGCTCGAAGTTCGGGATTTGGCACAAATATACCTAAAAATATATTATTCAGGTAAAATGAGTAAAGAAAGGGTGACTTGGCAAGAATGTTGAGATTTTATCAAAAAAATGAAAAAAATTTTTTTTTCAGTCTGGATAACTCAAAAACTATTGCAGATTGCAACACGAAACTTTTTCATATCAGAGGAAATCTCAATTGGATTTTCTGCGGGACCATCTGAAACGTGGTATCCATAGATTTCGAGAAAAAGGTCTCAAAAATTTATTATTTTGCCGAATATTTTACGCAATAGCATGGCCCCATCAACAGTCAACACTCCCGAAATTTCGCTCAAAGATTCTTGTTTTTTTTGACTATGATTGCCTTTGTCGATGAATGTGCCACAATCATCCTTTTGGAGCAAAACCAATTCAAAACATGAAAATACCACAGAATTTTCAACATTTTCTAACATAACTCAATTTCTAAAATCACCAACGCTTTGAGTGTTTTACCATCCAGTTGTTATCGAATAGGGCTACAATCGCATCGCTTACTGTTCCTGTCTAAAATGAATCGTTTCTGAGAAAAAAATTTTGAAACTTTCTGAAAGCACCGTTTTTTCGATAAGTACTAATTCGTCTACTAATAATTGCACCGCTTTCTATCTTTCACCAAACGTTCGACCGTAATTTCAGGAACAATTGCTTCTCTCATTGTTTTTAGCTATGCCCTACCGTTTTCAAGAAAATAGATGAGATACGTGAAAATAATCGATTCGGTGCATTTAACTTGGGCATTCGTAATGCACGTACGAGTATTTCCGATCTCGAACGAATCAGTCACCACGAGTCGTCGTCGTTCCGAAAAGAAGAAAGCATTTCGGATTGTAAACCATTCAAGACCAGAGATGCTATCGCCGGTTCCATATCTTTCGATCTCTTTCACTACATTGCACTGAACTGTTCCTTTACTTGATGTAAAAATCAATCTAATTATGAATTCTTGTCCGAATCAATTCGCTATTGCGATAAAGACGTCTGTTTTTTAGATGCTTTCAGAATTCCAACAAATGGAACTTATGAATTTTTATTATAATTCCAATTTGCCAATTTTTTCAGTCACAAAATGAATCATGATTGAAATTTGTAATAGATGTGACCTTCATTACGCATCTGATATGTTACACTGACCATTTGCACGCGTATACCTCCCATATTAGCATAGCCAAAGTGCTCTCTTTCTTTCATCCACATCAAATTTTACAACTGTTTATCCTCGCATCGCTATAAAAATAAACTAATATTATAAGAAAAAAAAATCCTTTTTAATGCAGTAAAATGAAAGAATATAGCACGAAATATGAATACTAGACAAAAAAATTCAAAATCATCATCCGCGGACTTCAGAAACTTATACCATCGCTACGATCCGATTGTAGCCCAAATTAAAACATTTTCTCTTAATTTTCGTAACGATTTGGTGATATTAAAGGAAAATTCGATGCACCTAGAGTAATCTAAGAGGCCGGACGGAAATAAAAGAGTAGCCCCCTCCCTGGCCGAAGGCTGGTCAGGTAGCGAGCGAAGCGAGCGATCTGGTTAAAATACAATCCATTGCACAGAAAACACATTAACAACCGCAAATAAATAAAAACTTTCGTTCAGATTTCCCACCATTCATTCCTTCACGACATGGCGCATTGCGTATACACGTTAACGGATTCCCTACAATATTTTGACGCTAAAAAATAACGAAGAAGCATTCGGGATACTTCTTTATCGTGTTACAGTTTCACTTTCACCCCCAAGCCTCCGGATCGAGAATTAGTTATGCCGCTATATTGTTAAATCGCGTGTGCCAGCAAAAACGAATGAATCTGTCAACTGGAACGGATGGTTTTCTGGAACGGAATCGGCTAAGATGAACGCACCTGGGGAGAGCTACACTGATAAAGCGTTCGGCCGATTACGAAGAAGAAAAATGCCATTAATCGTCCGATAGTTCATCGGCCGCCTCGCGTAATAATCGTCATTTCAACATCAATCCAACAATATATTAACGACCGCTGATATCATCATTATACTCAAGAAGTCGTTAAAAAAACGAAAGTCACTGAATAAGTTACTAAAAAGTTCATTACAAACGGAAAAGAAATACATAAAACGACCTTGAAACCATTCTTAACGACAGTTTTATTACGAGTCCGATGCAATGTAAATAAGATTTTCTTTTATAGTTCCTTACCTCACATTCATTATTATTCGTATTTTTTTCCGCGCGCGCCAGTCGATCGGTGAATCGAGATTACAACCCTCGTCCCCGGTCGCCGAGCTCGCCGATCGTAATACGTCTAGAACTCCGATCGTGCACGTCGCTATACGGATTTAATAGAGAGGGAGGAAAGCCACCCTCTTCACGATTGTCTGCAACTAATAGCGTGTTATGAATTACCTAGCCATCCACAAACTGGATTTATGTCTCAGGAGGAATAGCGTGAAGCTGATAAAACAATGAGTTCAATGTGCACTAGGGCGTACTTTCCGATGGCAGGATTTTTAATAAAAACGATAATAATTCTTTAGAATCGGTCGGGTTCAGCGGCGGCGGCAGCCCCCGCGGTCCTCACAAAGGGCTCCTGCGACGTTATCCGTTCGCGGGAGATAATTGTGCAGGGAATGAAAACATTACGGTGGCTAATTGAAAACGTTACAGTCGAGTACTCGCGAAAGACTTCCCCAAAAGTCGCCGGAAACTTTATATGCGTGCCTGTCATTAATTTGAGTAATTTATCAGATAATCGAGTCCTGTTTCTGAAATTTTCCGACGGGCCCCGAACGCTACTCCGCAGGAGCGAATTAATTACCAAAGAGTTCGGATATTTCGCTATTATTCCGCCTTGCCTTTCTCAAATTCCGAACTTTATTAGAATTGAGAGAGGCGAATTAAGGCGCAATTGGAATTTTACTTTTCTCTTGATGCAATTTACCTCCAATTAAAAACGACTCGTCTCCACGTGGATATTGAATGTATTTTTCTGTCGGTACGAAATTCTTCGATGGGGGATTAAAAGCGAAGAAATCTCTACCAACCCGTAACGACTTTATCCTACAGTCACTACTCAAGCGTCGCTACTATGTCTGCTATCTGAGCCTATGTATTAGTGACCTTCATACATCTTTTTACTATCAACTCTACATTTCATATTGTGATTTCTGATTCACATCTGAAATGATTGTCAAAAAAATACTTTGTCGGTATTTCTTTCGATCAGTGGCATTTCGTGACGCACCAACTTGTCAAATGTGTACAATATATCACCGCAAATACTAATTGCATTGAACTGATCAACGAACTCAGTCGAGAAATCATCAAAACCAACACTCTCGCGCACTTTCACTGAAATCAATCAACTTCCGTGAGATTTCTCCGAGTGACAAAGAGAGTGGGAGCACTTTATTCATTATTCATTATTTATTTTTTTTCGAATCGTGATTAGCACGAAGAAGGTTTTTCTGAAGTCGCTGTTGAGATGTCTTGCATTTTCTGAAGTTTCCAATGAGATATCTTGCATTTGAATCCTCATCCGCTGGTTGTTTTATCGATCAGTGGCATTTCGTGAGGTTCACTGGAATGAACCTTCGCGAAATTGACAAAGGAAGGTAAGATCTATATTTAATCTTTGATCTTGACTCTTGAATATGATCGGGATTCAATAGTGCAAAGAAGGTTTTTCTGAAGTCACCATTGAGATAAATTTGTCACCTCGTCCGCTGTCAGTGGCATTTCGTGACGCACCAACTTGTTAATATAATATGTCCCCAGAAATACTAATTGGATTGGACTGATCAACGAACTCAGTCGAGGTATTATCGAAACTAACTTTCTCATCTAAGTTTCATTGAAATCGATCAATTTCCGCGCGATTTCTCTGAGTGACAAAGAGAGAAAAAATTTAAATTGAAATGTTTTATTTCGACTAATTAAAAAAAAACATTTCTTTTCTAATCGTGATTAATAGTATGAAGAAGGTTTTGCTGAAGTCACTGTTGAGATATCTTGGATTTTCTGAAGTTTTGTATGAGAAATCTTGCATTTAAATCCTCATCCGCTGGTTCTTTTATCGATCAGTGGCATTTCGTGAGGTACCAAATTTTCAATTTTGTACAATGCATCCCCAGAAATACTAACTGGATTGAACTGATTAACAAACTCGGTCGAGGAATCATCAAAACCAATATTCTCACGCAGTTTCACTGGAATGAATCAACCTCCGCGAAATTGACAAAGAGAGGTAAAATTTATACTTAATCTTTGATCTTGAGTATTGAATCTGATCGGGATTCAATACTACAAAGAAGGTTTTTCTGAAGTCACCATTGAGATACATTTGTCACCTCGTCCGCTGTCAGTGGCATTTCGTGACGCACCAACTTGTTAATATAATATGTCCCCAGAAATACTAATTGGATTGGACTGATCAACGAACTCAGTCGAGGTATTATCAAAACTAACTTTCTCATCCAAGTTTCATTGAAATCGATCAATTTCCGCGCGATTTCTCTGAGTGACAAAGAGAGAAAAAATTTAAATTGAAATGTTTTATTTCGACTAATTAAAAAAAAACATTTCTTTTCTAATCGTGATTAATAGTATGAAGAAGGTTTTGCTGAAGTCACTGTTGAGATATCTTGGATTTTCTGAAGTTTTGTATGAGAAATCTTGCATTTAAATCCTCATCCGCTGGTTCTTTTATCGATCAGTGGCATTTCGTGAGGTACCAAATTTTCAATTTTGTACAATGCATCCCCAGAAATACTAACTGGATTGAACTGATTAACAAACTCGGTCGAGGAATCATCAAAACCAATATTCTCACGCAGTTTCACTGGAATGAATCAACCTCCGCGAAATTGACAAAGAGAGGTAAAATTTATACTTAATCTTTGATCTTGAGTATTGAATCTGATCGGGATTCAATACTACAAGGTTTTTCTGAAGTCACCATTGAGATACATTTGTCACCTCGTCCGCTGTCAGTGGCATTTCGTGACGCACCAACTTGTTAATATAATATGTCCCCAGAAATACTAATTGGATTGGACTGATCAACGAACTCAGTCGAGGTATTATCAAAACTAACTTTCTCATCCAAGTTTCATTGAAATCGATCAATTTCCGCGCGATTTCTCTGAGTGACAAAGAGAGAAAAAATTTAAATTGAAATGTTTTATTTCGACTAATTAAAAAAAAACATTTCTTTTCTAATCGTGATTAATAGTATGAAGAAGGTTTTGCTGAAGTCACTGTTGAGATATCTTGGATTTTCTGAAGTTTTGTATGAGAAATCTTGCATTTAAATCCTCATCCGCTGGTTCTTTTATCGATCAGTGGCATTTCGTGAGGTACCAAATTTTCAATTTTGTACAATGCATCCCCAGAAATACTAACTGGATTGAACTGATTAACAAACTCGGTCGAGGAATCATCAAAACCAATATTCTCACGCAGTTTCACTGGAATGAATCAACCTCCGCGAAATTGACAAAGAGAGGTAAAATTTATACTTAATCTTTGATCTTGAGTATTGAATCTGATCGGGATTCAATACTACAAAGAAGGTTTTTCTGAAGTCACCATTGAGATACATTTGTCACCTCGTCCGCTGTCAGTGGCATTTCGTGACGCACCAACTTGTTAATATAATATGTCCCCAGAAATACTAATTGGATTGGACTGATCAACGAACTCAGTCGAGGTATTATCAAAACTAACTTTCTCATCCAAGTTTCATTGAAATCGATCAATTTCCGCGCGATTTCTCTGAGTGACAAAGAGAGAAAAAATTTAAATTGAAATGTTTTATTTCGACTAATTAAAAAAAAACATTTCTTTTCTAATCGTGATTAATAGTATGAAGAAGGTTTTGCTGAAGTCACTGTTGAGATATCTTGGATTTTCTGAAGTTTTGTATGAGAAATCTTGCATTTAAATCCTCATCCGCTGGTTCTTTTATCGATCAGTGGCATTTCGTGAGGTACCAAATTTTCAATTTTGTACAATGCATCCCCAGAAATACTAACTGGATTGAACTGATTAACAAACTCGGTCGAGGAATCATCAAAACCAATATTCTCACGCAGTTTCACTGGAATGAATCAACCTCCGCGAAATTGACAAAGAGAGGTAAAATTTATACTTAATCTTTGATCTTGAGTATTGAATCTGATCGGGATTCAATACTACAAAGAAGGTTTTTCTGAAGTCACCATTGAGATACATTTGTCACCTCGTCCGCTGTCAGTGGCATTTCGTGACGCACCAACTTGTTAATATAATATGTCCCCAGAAATACTAACTGGATTGGACTGATCAACGAACTCAGTCTAGGTATTATCAAAACTAACTTTCTCATCCAAGTTTCATTGAAATCGATCAATTTCCGCGCGATTTCTCCGAGTGACAAAGAGAGAAAAAATTTGAATTGAAATGTTTTTTTTCGACTAATAAAAAAATTATTTCTTTTCTAATCGTGATTTAATAGTATGAAGAAGGTATTTCTGAAGTCACCATTGAGATATCTTGCATTTGGCTCTTCACCCGTTGATAATTCCATCGAATAATGGCATTTCGTGACGCACCAATTGTGTACATCATATCCCCAGAACTAAAAACTGGAATGAATTGATTGACGAACTTAGTCGAGGAATTATAAAAACCAATATTCTCACGCAGTTTCATTGAAGTTAATCTACTTCCGCAAGATTTCTCCGAGTGACAAAAATTATATTTAGATCTTTGATTTAGACTTGTAAGGAAAAAATCATTTTTCTTCTGATAATTTAATGATTCAATGGTACAAAGAATCTTTCTCTGGAATCAACATTAAGATACATTTGTCTTCTTGTCCGGTGGTTGTTCTATTGATCAATGGCATTTCGTGACGCACCAATTTGTCGGTTTTCTACAATGTATCTCTACAAATACAAATTGGATTGAACTGGTCAATGAATTCAATCGAGAAATCATCGGAATCAATATTCTCACGAAAGTTTCATTGAAATCTCACAAAACTAAGGCAGATATTGCATCATTACTCGTTATTCGTTATTCGTTTGTGCATATTGGCGGAGGATTTGGTTCTGTCAACGAATATAGAGTTGGAACTAGAACATGATAATCAAAGTTCTCTGATCTTTCCCCTTGTAATCAACCTTCAAATCAACATTTCGACCCCCTCGGACTCGAATCATCCATCTGGGCGTGGTGTAACCATCTGGAAATTATTTCATATTCACTCGTGTTAACGAAATTGACGTTCCGGAAGGATGGAGGTCCCGAAAGTCGTTTGGACGCGAACGTCGGCCATTAGAGAAGATTAGGAAATGCGGCATAAGAAATGGCATAACGTCTGGGAATAATATGAGTTATAATACGTTTTTAGTTGGCAAGATGCCGCCACCGTACGTCACGCGGGTCGGGTTATTTAGAAAACTGCCTTTTCTAGGAGAACGAGAATCGAAGAACAAGATTAAAACTGTTCCAGAGGTAGTCGGGTAATCCAATAACGCACCCGAGAGACACTTTCAGATCCGCCCCGTTCAGGAAGTGCCGCTTTATCTAATTAACCTCACACGTTCGGTCCCCAACTTTCCTACGTAATTACTCAGCTAAATACCTAGTGATGTATAGCGAGTAAACGGCAATATGCGAAAGTGGCTTCGGAAAAGCGATTACTACCAAGTTGCGGGCGAATATTTCAAAGACTTATTTATCGGATTGCCGGAAGAGTTATAAATCAACGCCGCCGCGTCCGTCCGTCCGTCGGTCGGTCGGTGACTGATACGCTTATAATCTTCTCGAATTCCCCAGAAACGGTTCATTATTACTCCATTATTTTAATCGAGTCGCTGGCAATTAGCGCGTACAAAGAAGCACGATGTTAATAAGTTTAAGTGGGAAACAATGAGAGAAGTTAACGAAATACGTTAATTGAGCGGTAGCACGCGAATCGGATATTAAGATGGTCGTTAAGATTAAACACCGACTTTCGGCGAGCGCGGCTCGACGGAACACGGGAATAAAAGATTCCATAATAATATCATTAAAAGATTTGACCCCATGCTGCACGGACCCGAAATTCGTTCAACGATATCGGGGCGGAACTCGCCGATATCCATCTACTTAGAAACGTCTACTAACTACATTACATCGACAAATGTCAATGCTAATGACCTCAAGGGTTGAGCAGCAATCTGATTCTGTTATCAAAATCGAAAACTCCGTTAAAAAAGTCCACAATAATGACTGAAACGTTCTGAATAAAAAACATATAAAACACGAGAACCAAAAATTCGAAGAAATTCTATCCACTATAGCTACGCAATGGTTCAAGAATCCATCTCATCAAATATATATATTTACCTGTTTTTTTATATGTTATTTTATGATGTTTTTTTATATATAACAGGTGTAATTTGAAACGAGAAGATCAGAAATTTATTCGAGACGTTTCGATGAAGCTGTGTTCATCTTTGTCAGTCGTAAAAATTGACAAGAAATACAATGTTTTGAACTAAACTACTTGATACTAATTGTATAAATTAAAATGACTTGATTCTGTTTATAAATAAAAAGTCTTGTTTTCTGTCCAAAATTGCAGAGTTATGTTCTTCGATTCTGGTGCCATTGATATAATAGTGGTGTGTAGATGTTGCTTAAGTTTCTTATGTCAGTTCGGTCTTTCACTGTCGAGTTTTGGTTTGCTTGTATGTATAACATTTCTAGAAATTCTCCCTTTTTGAGTTTTGGTTTGATGGTTAATATTTTTGGATTGTTATATTGAAAATCGTGTCTTGTTTCTGTTTTATGTTTGTTTAGTCCTGTGGATGCATTTTTTGTATATTTGTGTCCTTTGATTCTGTCTTGTAGTCTTTGTGATGTTTGGCCTATGTATGATTTTTCACAGTTGGAGCAATTAATTTTATAGACTACGTTTGACTTTTGTATTATAGGTGTTTTGTCTTTCAGTCTTGAGTAAATTTCTTTTATTTGGTTAATAGGTTTGTTCATTATTCGGATCTCATATTTTGCAAATAATTTTGATAATATTCTGTTTATTTGTGGGGTATAGGGTAGTGTTATCTGAGAGATTGGATCTTCATTTGGTGGTTTCTTTTTTGTTTCGCTGTGGTATAGTTTGTGAATCCGATTTTTTATGAGTTTCTTCACTAATTGATCAGGATATTCATTTTCTTTCAGTATTTGCTTAGTCCGTTGTAATGTTTTCGTTCTATATATTGGAGAGGTGAGAATGAGTGCTCGATCGATGAAATTAATAGCTATGTTTTTCTTTTGTACGTTATTATGTATTGAGTCAAAAGGTATGATTCTATTTGTCGATGTATCTTTTCTGAACCATTGTGTTAGGATTTGGTTTTTGTCTCTTATGAGTGTCATGTCCAGAAAGTTGATTTTGTTAATTTTTTTCTTCTTCCATAGTAAACTTCAATATTGGGTGAAAATTATTAAATTTGGTTAATGTTTCTTTAACATGTTCTTCAGTTGTTATAATTAGGCAATCGTCTACATATCTCATAAAAGTCGTTATATTTTCGTATGTTCTTTCATCCAAAACAGTTTCTTCGACATACTCCATTATAAGTTGGGCTATTACACTAGAGATAGGGCTTCCCATTGCAACTCCTTTAATTTGTTGATAGTGTAGGTTTTCGTATTGAAAGTAGCCTGTATTTAATGTAACTTGTATCACTTCTATGAATTCTTTCTTTGGAATTATAGTGTGTTCTTTGATTAAGTTCCAATTTTTGTTGATAACTACAGGCATAAGTTCTAGAGGAATGTTTGTGTATAGAGAAACGACGTCAAAAGAATCAAGTTTATGTTCTTCTGGTATTCTGAGTTGATTGAGATATTTTTTGAGTTCGAAAGAATTTTTTATATAATGTGGATTTTTTCCTGCTACATTTCTTAAGATATTAGCTAGGTATTTTGTTAAATAGTAAAATGGTGATTGTATTTAAGACACCATAGGTCTTAAAGGAATGTCTATTTTGTGTATTTTAGGTAATCCATAAATTTTTGATGACACGCTATTGTGTATGATGAGTTGTTTTGCAGTTTCTTGTGTCAGGTAATTCTTTTCTTTCCATTCTTTTATGATTTGGTTGTTTTTTTTCTAAAGTGTTTGTTAGATCCTTCTTTATCATTTTATATGTTTCGGTATCTTTTAATAAGTTTTCCATTTTTTCTCCGTATATATTTCTATTCATGATGACTGTTTTATTACGTTTGTCTGCTCTGATTACCATTATGTTTGTGTTGTTATTGAAAAATTTTTTTGTTTTTCTGAAGTCGGTTGCAATCTTCGTTTGAATTATATTTTTCTTACGTTGTTCAGTAGTATTTATAAGATTTTCCAAAATTCTGGTGGTTTTCATTCTTATTTCATTTTGTTTCTCATGATTTAATTTCGTGATAGAACCTTCAATACTTGATATGATATTGTACATTGGTATTTGTTTTTTATGTTATGTTTTTACGTTCGTTTATTTGTGACGTCTACGTAGATACAACATATTCTCTCAGAGTTGTTGTCGTTTCATCAAGTTTCATTGTATTAACTGTGCAACGGCATTGAAAAGATAAAAAGAAAGTTTCTTTGGAGTAAATCTCCTATAAGGGATAGAAATTCTACCTTCCTTTCGAGGAAGGTTCGGTTCGGATCCCGGTCGCGCTGTGACTTATTTTCCGAGTTTTTCATATCTACCCTATCACCGGGTTGGCGAAAAAAAATATTTCAACATATATATACATATAACCCAACATAACGAGTACACGACACTTGATCTTGAATCCAACATATTCTTTATCCTCGCTTTATGTGTTATCATACTTCTTTGCTTCCGCAGAGTTCCCAACATGTTATAAAAATGCAAATTTTCAGATTCGGTCGATTCAAAACGAAAAACTTCTGTGAATTGGAATTTAGGGGAGCATACGTATCTTTTACACCATACTTCCGTTGAGCTCGCTATTCGTGAAAATTTCAATGTTGTAACAGACCCGTCAAGCATTGCTTTGAGACGGAAATTACTCATCACAACATTTGAATATTGTCAAAATTGCAGTCACAACAAACTAACAACTTGGATGATTCTTGTAGGTTCGATTGTCCCTCTCAACGTTCAGAATATCGAACTGGTTCGTTTTTAACGGGCAAATATATAAATAAAATATAAGAATATAAAAAAAAAAGAACGTAGTTGCTAGCAAAATTGAAATTGTCCATCTCAAGTAGAGCTCATTCCCCGAATCGCTTCGACGTTCGGCCACAGAAACCGAATAAAAATCGAATTGGGTAAGCGGATTTCACTTGAAGAGCCGCCAGTCGAACGGCTTCAAAAATCTCTTCTCGTGAAGTCCCAAGAGTTTCTATGATTCGACGTTTTCGCCAAACAAAATTTTCTCGTCGATCCTAGGACACGTCCAAAGTTTCCTTGAACTAAAATTCGATTACCCGAATGAATGACGGTCCGATAGGACGTCAAACGTCGGAAACATCGCTCAATCTGGGATTTCGACGCGTCCGGAAAGACATTATACAACTCGTTCCGGGGAGTTGGTAATTAAATAGTTACGAAATATCTGACAATTCGACTGCCGTTGCGATTCCTCTGCGGACTAAATGGCCATTAGTCCGTTTTGAGTCGTGGGGGTTGTCCGGCTTGAATACAGGACCGTGCTTTTTGGTGTCGAACGTTCCGACGTAACGTGACGGGAAATTAGGGAAGCCGGAGCTGTTTCATTAATCTTACGGCCGGGCTCTTGATAAATACTCCGCAAGCTGTCTTTCATTTCTTGATTGGGGTGAGGAAAATCGGAATTAATACCCGAATATTGCCTCGGAGGAACGAAATCGGTTTTATCAAAATGATAATTCATCAAATGTAACAAAGGACGCAGCTTGCTATCAAGCTGATACAACCCGATTCTCTATACATCAATTTTCCTTTTCATTCTGCGTATCAGCTTGTTTCCGAAAGGTATCGATGAATTATCGTTTTTTTTTCTATATAAATGCCAATATTATTTTCACACGAATGATATCTTATGTATATGTATATATTTTTATTCTTCTCTGATGTATTTGATTATAAAGGGTTAATAAAGATTCAGTAAATCAAATAATATATTATCGACGTTTCGGGTTGAACTCTTTTTCAATATATGACAATCTAAATATTTGATAATATTGTTATAATAAGTTGTCTTAATAAAAATAATCTGACAAATGAAAAACAAAAAGATGGAGACTTGATATGAATTATTTGTTCAGAATAAAGTTGAGTATATTTGATTCAAATTTCGAATATCTGTTCTGTCATTAATTGTTTCAGAGTTTCTTTTGATATGAATCATTTCAAGAAATTCTCTTGCTTTGCTGTTTTTTTCGTAATCTAGAATTTTCATTATGTTAAAATCAAATGTATGTTTTAATGTTTGTTCATGTTTATGTAATGCTGTTTGTACTTTAGAGTATTTATGACCTTTAATTCTTTCTTTAAATTTTTGTTTTGTCTGTCCAATATAAACTCCGTTACAAGCTTCACATGGAATTTGGTATACGATGTTAGATTTATCATTTTTTACTGTTTCCGATTTTAATTTCGTAAAAAGTTGTTTTATTTGAATTTGTATTTTATGTGCTATTTTGAAATTTGGATAAAGTTTGAAAATGTTTTAATTTTTTCAGAAAGGTCTCGTATGTATGGGATTGGAATATATGTTGAATTCTCTTCTTTTTTCTCGGTATTTGTATTTAACGTGTTGTATAGTTTGTGTATACATTCTTTCATGATTTTGTTTACATATGATATGGGATAATTATTTTTTAAAAGTAATGATTTTATGGAGTGTAGAATAGCGGGTCTGTGAATTGGTGAAGTTAGTTTGATTGATCTGTCTATATAGCTTATTATGATGGTTTTTTTTTGTTTTATGTGATGTGTTGTGTTAAAATCGAAACAGTTCAATTATTTTAGGATCCTGCCATTTCCAATTTGTTGAAAAATTTCATGAACAAACATTTGGCGTGGCAATGGGATCCCCCATTTTCAGCACCATAGCTCAACTTGTAATGGAAAATTTGGCAGAAAAAATACTAAAATATCATAGTAATGATTTAACCATTTTTAAAAGATACGTTGATGATTGTCTTATTATCATTTCTGAAGATAAAACGCAAACGATATTAAATAATCTCAATAATTTTCATGAGAAAATTAAATCGAAACTGAATCGAAAAATTGCTTAAATTTCTTGGATATGACCATTATTAGAGACGGAAATAAACTCACAACAAAATGGTTTAGGAAGGAAACTAATACGAATAGGATTCTCGATTTTAACACCACACATTCATAAAACAAAAAAGGCCATCATATTAAACTATATAGACAGATCAATCAAACTAACCTTACCAATTCACAGACCCGCTATTCTACACTCCATAAAATCATTACTTTTAAAAAATAATTATCCCATATCATATGTAAACAAAATCATGAAAGAATGTATACACAAACTATACAACACGTTAAATACAAATACCGAGAAGAAAGAAGAGAATTCAACATATATTCCAATTCCATACATACGAAACCATTCTGAAAAAATTACCAACATTTTCAAACCTTATCCAAATTTCAAAATAGCACACAAACCACACATTCAAATAAAACAACTTTTTACGAAATTAAAATCGGAAACACTAAAAAAGGATAAATCTAACATCGTATACCAAATTTCATGTAAAGATTGTAACGGAGTTTATATTGGACAGACAAAACAATAATTGAAAGAAAGAATAAAAGGTCATAAATACCCTAAAGTACAAACAGCATTACATAAACATGAACAAACATTAAAACGTTCATTTGGTTTTAACACAGTGAATATTCTAGATTACGAAAAAAACAAAAAAGCAAAAGAATTTCTTGAAATTCAAAAGAAACTTTAAAGCAATTTATGACAGAACAGATATTCGAAATTCAAATCAAATATACTCAACTTTATTCCGAATAAATAATTCATATTAAGTCTCCATCTTTTTGTTTTTCATTTGTCAGATTATTGGTACTAAGAAAACTTATTATAACAACATTGTTAAATATTTAAATTGTCATATCTTGAAAAAGGGTTCAACCGGAAACGTCGATAATATATTGTTTAAATTACTGAATCTTTATAAACCCTTTATAATCAAATACATCAGAAAAGATTACGCCGCATTGATGACAGCCAATAAGCCAGAAACATGCGCATGTCTGCGGTTATCCAGATTGCGGGTTCTGCCAATAACTTCATTTTTAATTTTACAATATATATATATACAATAGCCCAACTGATAATGGAGGATCTAGAAGAAAACGTTATCAATAATATTCCACACAAACCAACATTCTATAAACGATATGTCGACGATTGTATTCTTGCCATTCCCGACATTCACATTAACGATACATTAGAAGCATTCAATTCCTACCATCCACAAATCCAATTTACAATAGAAATGGAGCATGGCAACAGAATCAATTTTTTAGACATAACCTTAATACGACAAACTAACAAAATCGAAACCATTTGGTACACAAAACCAACTTGGTCCGGACGTTATTTGAATTTTAATTCAGCTTCACCAATGGAATATAAAAAATCAGTTATTTCAGGAATTGCAGATAGATCCATTAAACTATCCGATCCGAAATACAGACGGGAAGCTATAAAAAAAGCAAAAACTGTTTTGATCGAAAATAATTATCCTATTGAATTGATTTATAGAATCTTCAGCAAAAAAATGTACAATATATATAACTCGCTACAAAAAAACCCTATAGATAACCCATCTAATCAAGACCCACCAAAATACATTTCGCTTCCTTATGTTGCTGGCCTATCCAAGAACGTGAAACGTAAGAACCATAATATAAAAATCGCACATAAAACTGAAAACAATCTCGGCTGCCTTTTTTCTAAATTAAAAATGCCAATACCAAAAAATAAAACGACCAACTGTATTTACCAAATAGATTGTAAAAACTGTTCGAAAGTATATATTGGACAAACCATGCAATATATTAAAGAAAGACTTAATGGCCATAAATTTTCTAAAAATTCTACAGCACTACAACAACACGAGGAAAATGAACATCATGAATTTGATTTTTTGAACTACAAAATATTTAATAAAGAAAGTAGCTATACAACCAGAAAATACTTAGAAATGATTCATATAAAAAAAGAAAGAAATGCATGCAATGACAAATCAGACATAAAGAATTTATCACAAATATACTACAACTTACTGAAATGATACAAAATTCTTTTCTATTCCTAATTTCACAATTTTAGATCTTTTGAATCGAAAATTATACAGTAATCTATTAATAGATCCCATCATTGTAAAATTCATTCACTGACAAATTATTTACCAAGGTCCATTCTTTCAATTATCACAAACCATTCATTTAATTTAATAATTTCATTTCACTTGAATCACGTATTCTGTTACATTATTTCCATAACATATTTACTGATTATTGACAGGTTTTGAAATTGTCATATTGTAATGTCCTTTGAAAAAGGCGAAAGCCGAAACACGTGTCAGGACGTGAATATATCTTTGATTTAATCAATTTATATATCAATTCCAAGTGCTAACCCAAAGAACAAGACTATTTTAAATTTCGCAAGCACTAAAGAAACAAACATAATCCATATATATATATATATATAGATATTTCATAAAAATATGAACTTCAGAATGATTGATATCATAAATCTTTCCAAAGAACTTGGTGTGTTATAATTAACATATTGATATCATGATTTGAAAGATTGTTGAACTATTATCAGAAGATCGTTCATAACGAATATCAGATCTTCCACGAAAACACCTAATGATAAAGATTCAATGAAGTGATAATATAACATTAATTTATATTAACAGTTTGATAAGAGGATAACATCATCTATTTCGACTCTGATAAGAAATCAAAATATTCATACTCAACACTCGTCTGATAATTAAACAAATTCAACATTCTTGATCAATTTAAACATTTTAATTTTAACTAATCTTGACTTATCAACAAAATTATTTATCTAAATAAGAAAATAATTGATATAATATATATATGTGCATATAATAAACATAACTTTATACATATATATATACATATATAAATTCGAAAAATTATTATCAACCGATATCCAAATTAATATACATATAGATGTTGAGATATTCTTTTTTCACCAACCCGGCGATAAGATAGATATTGAAAATTCGGAAAATAAGCCACGGCAGGACCGGGATCTGAACCCAGAACCTCCAACTATACGCGTTAGTGCTCTACCACTGAGCTATCCCGATGTTGACTTATTTTCGCGTTTTTCGAGATGATAATATATTTTGAATATACATATATATACATCGAATATTCTAGGAATTTCAAGAATTTGTTTTACCAATTTTTCGGAAATGTGATGAATCATCGCAACTCCTGAAATGCAAAATATTCTCAACTTTATAAAAGTGAATCGAACTTTTCTAACAATTTCTTTCCTTTGTTTCAGGTAAGTCTTTTCCGAAGTTTACTCACTCTAATCATCCTGGTAAGTGGATCAGCGCATACCGTTCGGTGTTACAAACGATCGAATCTGAATCGAATCAACCAGCGAGTTAATAACCCGTTCGGTTCGACTACAGTGCTGCGGCCGTTTTGATCTGTTATGAATAATTTCACAAATGGCTGAATATGGTCCGCAAACACAGGTCGGACTATTATCGCACCGATATCGACGAAACGAAATTCGTTCTAAATAATTTATGCGTTCTCTCGAATGCAATCGATAGTTTAGAAAACGTGAATTATTCGAAAAAGCTCGCCGCGGCGCGGCGCTAAAATTAATTTTTCGACCGCATTTCCTCGGGAACGTATTTCATTCCCTTTGTAGGCAATACGGTGGCAACTCGAGAGCTAGAAACAGAAAAAAAAAAAATAATTGGGTTCTCGGCGCGGGCTATTAATTCCTTCCCTCAATAGCCTTGTCCGCGGCGCGATTTCTTTTTGAGGGAAAGAACTGCTCGAGGGTCGCGGAAACCCTAGTTTCGGGTGGCGTTTAACGCGCAAAAGATGTGTCACTGCGGATTTACGAGATTAAAAATAACGTTTGCTGAAAGGGGGCGCGAGCGCGGAGCTTCTCGTTAATTTTTCCGATCGCATCCGGTAACGTAACAGGTTTCGGTTACTACGTGAGGTTTGATAATGTAATTGGCGCATAGCGCCGCAATCCTAACCGGAGCACATATAACGATAATTGCCTTGATTAAACAGAATATTAAGGGTTGCTAATTACTAATCTGCGCCGCTTTTTTCGGGTGTAATATTGCAAATGACTGTGGCTATTAGTAGACGGCCTAACGAACCGATACTTTTCAGTTTTGTTGGCGTTCGGACAGCGCCGCCGCAACGGCGTTCAGCGAACGGGTAACGCCGTAAAGAAGCGCGCCGACTCCTTATAAAAATGAAAATAACTGTTTTATCGTTCGGTAAGCTTCCATAAGTCGTAAAATGGGTTAAAATATAATTCGTTTGTATAAAACGCGAATGTAAATGCGACCGTTAGTCGTCGTGAAACATTTTATTTATAGGTGGCTGGTTTCTTTCTCGCCTTTTCGGGAAATAATCGTCGTTTATTCGTTTTCTTCCAATAGGGAACTAATTTTCCACTTCGAGATCTCTCCATCCCCCGAAAAGCACTCGAATTTAATTGGAGGATAAATTGTTCATTTATACGATTGAGAAAAAAAACTCGCCCTTTCTTTTCGTCGTCGCCTCGAGTACATGAACATCATGTGTGCGTGTGCGTTCGATGAAGCTATTCAAGACCGGGAAATTGAGCTGTCAGGCGTGAGCTGGTCTCTCTTCGCCATCCGTCCAAGTGTCGGCGTCAACGATTTCAACCGCGGCTTTTCAGATATTCGATTCGATTTTTTTCCTCTATTCTCCTCGCGTGTCCGTTGCGAAGCTGCTGCACTATGGAACGATTTAACACGGCGCGTTTCGCTTCAATAGACTTCTGTCGACAAAGAGAGGTGATAGCTTATGGGTGCGGATAATGGAGGCGGCACACTGAGAGTTGCCAGGGAAATTGGGCGCACGCTAACGGAGCTTTTGTACTGGAAACGACGGTTAATGTAGCGATTAGGCGATGGGAGTCGAGTCTGATCCGCATAATAAGGCATGTATGATGGAAAGTCACATGTTCTTCCATTTCTTGGGTTTCGAACTTCTGATTCACATACAACATTACGACGAAACAGCAATCTCAACGTCTAAAACCAAAATTGCTTTCGGTTTTCCACCACTCAATTATTATCTAATAGAACAATCGTCTCGATTACTGTTCCTGTCTAAAACGAACCGTTTGTGAGGAAAGAAACCATCTGAAAACACCGTCTGTTGATAAGTGATTGTAATATCATGAACAATTGCTCTCATCATTGTTTTCATCATCGTTTTCGAGAAAATCGATCAGATACCTAACAACAGTCGATTCGATGCATTCAATTTGTGGATAAGACGCGTGCTCCCGACCTCGAACGAAACGCGCGCCGACCTTCCGAATACGATTTCCAGTCCGTCACCATTCGGGTCCGCGACTCCATCTCAAACGACCGAAAACCGGAAAATACTTGGAGACTAAAAAGAATTGTTGAAAGTCGAATAGAGTATCATTTTTGTCGATCTTTCAAAACAACCGCAACTCTAAGTGCACAAGACCTCCCTTGAGTATTACATAACATTTCAAGTGTAATTTCACTGTGTTTTATTGCTTTTTGTATTAAGTCCGTTGAAACTAAACCATTTCCTTACCCTCAAATATGATTAGCAAAAAGCGTAACCGAGTAGTGAACTAAATATTCCGGGAAATAATTGATGTAGATTAAGAATAAGAAAGGACCCATAATAGATCCCTGAACAACGCCATGTTTTACTGGCTTATATTTGAATACACTATCTAGTGTCTGTCTTCCAAAAATGAAGGTCGTCCTTCTTCAAAACATTCCAAGGAATAATCAACTAAATGAAATATCACCGCACATTGATGAAATGGGTTGTAGTGATGGAGGTTCACTGTAATCGTAGTAGGTCAATGTACATGAAGTGATCTGTCCTTCTAGAGTGTCCTATTTATTTTATTTATTTATTTATTTCGGCCCAGAATAATATCACATGTCCTTTTAAAAAAAAAACAAAGAATGAAATAGTAATAACAACAATAAAAAATCTTACTTTTCTTATGAATTAAGAACAAAGCGGTCTTGTATTTCTTTAAATAAAGATAAACTAAAATTTCTTATTCCTAAATGCCTATATTGAGCATAGATTAATGAAAATCTGTGCGCTCAACTAGTAACACTGCCTTTCCCACTAGTTGTGCCCTCCTAATCCCTTCGCCGTGATACAATGATGAACAACCAACATAGACTCCAATTAAATCTCGATACCACTATCTCTGATCCATGTTGATATTTGTTTCCTGATTTTGTGGAATGGGTTGTTTCTTAGAAAATCAGGTAGCTCGTTAAAGATTTTTGGCCCGATGTATCTAATATGATGCTGGAAACTTGGAGGCACGTATCACTACGTTTCTTTTAGCTGCAAACCTGGTACCAATACCATGCTTAACTTCCACCCTATAATCGGTATTTTTCAACATCATCCCAGTCACAGCCCTAATATGCAGTTGATGGACTGTCAGCAATTCACTTTCAGCAAACAGCAAATCAGTTGGGTATTGCCTATCCTTGAAAAACATAACTTCTAGAATGTATTTCTGGGCAACGAAGAGAGGTGCCAGTCTTGTTTTGTAACTGCCCTCCAATACAACTAAGGCACAATTCAAAAGCGTCTCTACAAGTGCAAAATAAATCTTCATAAGTATCTTTCTATGGACGATATGTCTCAATTCACTAAACTTGAAAATTAGTTTTCTTAGCTTATTGGTAATGTACTGAATATGACACTTCCATGCGAGATTTTCGTCCAATATCACACTCCTAGGTAGTTTAGATGGAGGACCCATCCAACATATTGCTTGCACGAACAGCTGTTTTCCGTCTTGCAGGTTTCCAAGTTATCATGGATCTTTAAGGCTGGAAACTGGCAAATTACCCTGTGACAGACTAAATGCAATGCATTTAGTTCTGTCAGTGTTCAGTGTCAGGAGGCTACTGTCCAACCACATTTTGACCAAACTAATCAGTCTCTCAGCGTTAGCACAAGCAGCTTCCCATGTTGGACCATTCACTAGTATTGCAGTATCGTCTGCGAAACAAAATACATTATTTTCCCCTATCAAGGTACGTATACCATTAATATAAATAATAAATAGTAAGGGTCCAAGTACCGTGCCTTGCGGCACACCACAGCTCATCATCAAGGGTTTACTAAGGACACCTGAAACTCTTACCACCTGGGTTCTGTTTTCAAGATATGATCGAATCAGCTTGTTTGCAAGCTATAGATCGATTGGTCTGTTTGCTACCGACTTTGTTGATATCAAGGAAACATTCGATACGTATATAGTGAGGGAGGAAAAAAGCAGGACCGAAGCCCCGCCCCCTAGTCGTCCGTTTGGCTTTTCGAACTATCCACTTTATGATGTATCCATAAATATTGCTCAAGAATGTTCAACTTTGCGAAGACAATGGTCACATGAGGGGTGCGTCAGGGTTCGGTTCTTGGACCAATTTTATTCATCATTCATGCAAATGATTAGTCGTCAAACCTCGAAGCAGATAGACGATGTTGTTATGGTGACGATTTGTCATTCCGAACTATTGCAAATAAACCCAGATACAATCGGACAGCAATTTCGGGAAATAAAAACCGTAGAGTTAAACAGTGGTTCTGAGCCGGTGAACTAAAACTGAATAGCCTTCATATCGACGACAAAAGTGACTTGGCCAAACTCAGACATATGTTCTCATTCTCTAAACGAAGATGATTAGAGCAATACAAGGACTGGAACTGAATGCTTCTCGGAAAGCACACAAAAGGCTTCTTATTGGTAAAAATGACATCGAGAAGGGTTTCAGTGTTCACTGTAATCGTAGTAGGTCAATGTAGACGAAGTGATTTGTCCTTTTAGAGGGCTCTATAGATCTTTTGGTCTGTTTGGTACTGACTTTGTTGATATCAAGGAAACATTCGATACGTATATAGTTAGGGAGGAAAAAAGCGGGACCGAAGCCCCGCCCCCTTGTCGTCCGTTTGGCTTTTTGAACTATCCACTTTATGATGTATCCCTAAATATTGCTCAAGAATGTACAACTTTCTGGAGACAATGGTCACATGAGGGGTGCCTCAGGGTTCGGTTCTTGGACCAATTTTATTCATCATTCATGCAAATGATTAGTCGTCAAACCTCGAAGCAGATAGACGATGTTGTTATGGTGACGATTTGTCATTCCGAACTATTGCAAATAAACCCAGATACAATCGGACAGCAATTTCGGGAAATAAAAACCGTAGAGTTAAACAGTGGTTCTGAGCCGGTGAACTAAAACTGAATAGCCTTCATATCGACGACAAAAGTGACTTGGCCTAACTCAGACATATGTTCTCATTCTCTAAACGAAGGTGATAAGAGCAATACAAGGACTGGAACTGAATGCTTCTCGGAAAGGACACAAAAGGCTTCTTATTGGTAAAAATGACATCGAGAAGGGTTTCAGTGTTCACTGTAATCGTAGTAGGTCAATGTAGACGAAGTGATTTGTCCTTTTAGAGGGCTCTGTAGATCTTTTGGTCTGTTTGGTACCGACTTTGTTGATATCAAGGAAACATTCGATACGTATATAGTTAGGGAGGAAAAAAGCGGAACCGAAGCCCCTCCCCCTAGTCGTCCGTTTGGCTTTTTGAACTATCCACTTCATGATGTATCCATAAATATTGCTCAAGAATGTTCAGCTTTGCGAAGACAATGGTCACATGAGGGGTGCCTCAGTGTTCGGTTCTTGGACCAATTTTATTCATCATTCATGCAAATGATAAGTCGTCAAACCTCGAAGCAGATAGACGATGTTGTTATGGTGACGATTTGTCATTCCGAACTATTGCAAATAAACCCAGATACAATCGGACAGCAATTTCGGGAAATAAAAACAGTAAAGTTAAACAGTGGTACTGAGCCGGTGAACTAAAACTGAATAGCCTTCATATCGACGACAAAAGTGACTTGGCCAAACTCAGACATATGTTCTCATTCTCTAAACGAAGGTGATAAGAGCAATACAAGGACTGGAACTGAATGCTTCTCGGAAAGGACACAAAAGGCTTCTTATTGGTAAAAATGACATCGAGAAGGGTTTCAGTGTTCACTGTAATCGTAGTAGGTCAATGTAGACGAAGTGATTTGTCCTTTTAGAGGGCTCTGTAGATCTTTTGGTCTGTTTGGTACCGACTTTGTTGATATCAAGGATACATTCGATACGTATATAGTGAGGGAGGAAAAAAGCGGGACCGAAGCCCCGCCCCCTAGTCGTCCGTTTGGCTTTTTGAACTATCCACTTTATGATGTATCCATAAATATTGCTCAAGAATGTACAACTTTCCGGAGACAATGGTCACATGAGGGGTGCCTCAGGGTTCGGTTCTTGGACCAATTTTATTCATCATTCATGCAAATGATTAGTCGTCAAACCTCGAAGCAGATAGACGATGTTGTTATGGTGACGATTTGTCATTTCGAACTATTGCAAATAAACCCAGATACAATCGGACAGCACTTTCGGGAAATAAAAACCGTAGAGTTAAACAGTGGTGCTGAGCCGGTGAACTAAAACTGAATAGCCTTCATATCAATGACAAAAGTGACTTGACCAAACTCAGACATATGTTCTCATTCTCTAAACGAAGGTGATTAGAGCAATACAAGGACTGGAACTGAATGCTTCTCGGAAAGCACACAAAAGGCTTCTTATTGGTAAAAATGACATCGAGAAGGGTTTCAGTGTTCACTGTAATCGTAGTAGGTCAATGTAGACGAAGTGATTTGTCCTTTTAGAGGGCTCTATAGATCTTTTGGTCTGTTTGGTACCGACTTTGTTGATATCAAGGAAACAGTCGATACGTATATAGTTAGGGAGGAAAAAAGTGGGACCGAAGCCCCGCCCCCTAGTCGTCCGTTTGGCTTTTTGAACTATCCACTTTATGATGTATCCCTAAATATTGCTCAAGAATGTACTACATTTCCCCACGTATTTCACGAATGATATATCAAATTATGTTTTCAATCTCTAGCACGTATTACGTGAATGTAATTTTCCACCGATAGACGTTCCGATCCGCACTAATTTACCCGCGAGATGGGATAAATCGCGAAACGGGCACAATTTTGCGTAATGTGTTAATTTGTCAGAACTGATTTCGCTATATAAATTAGCGGGCGTAGGGGGTCGTTCGACTCACGCGATTTACTCGGCTTCGGTTTTGGCCAGGGTTTGACGTACCCCGACCGGGGCGGAAAAAGTTGTAATGGCGTCCGCCGAATTCCCACATGGAAATTTCGACAATAGAACAACGGGGATTGTTTATCGACGTCGGAAATTGGCGAAAACGATCGGAACGCCCATTGAAATCGCTACTACACCTCCCGCCCGCTTTATTTCGCATCCGTTTTGCATTATTAGAAATCGTCGAATCGATGATCGCATATCGCTCGCCGACGACGACAACATAATTAAAAGCCGAAATGCCGACGCGAACTATTCGTAAAAATTAATCGGTTTCCGGGCGACGTATTCGGCGCGATAACGACGTGATCGACCAATCGAACGTTTTTCGTGTAATACACGTTGATCTTTGCTCGGGCTCGAACCTTTTAATATAAATGCAAATGTCACAGCAGCGGGTCCGCGTATGGGGGCGAAAAGAACGCGGACCAAATCTCGCGAACAATAACAGATTTTCGTACAAAATTCCCCATGGCCTCAGCGTCCAACTTTTTTGGTAAATTGAACAATTCTAAATTCAATTATTGCATAATTTACTAAATTTTAAATTTGAAAATTTTCATGTTTTCTATGAAAGAAGTTTGGAATATTCGCTTTCCTCCTAATTATTGGCAAGTTCTCCTTCCAAACTATATATTGTCACACAAAAATGCTAGGCCATCAAAGAAACATTTCGTTCCACCATGGGAAAATTCATTCACCTTGTCCATCGAAATGAGAAACGTCCGGCGGATACCAGTAATTCTAGGCGTACACGAAGCGGAACTTGTGAATCAAAATAGAGCTATGCAAAGAGACCAATTTCCACCAAACGAAACATTCCGCCATCAGTAACCGTTATTTTCGCGATAGCAATTCGGAGAGTAGCCTGGAGAATTGTACAGAAGCTGGAACTACTAATAGCGATGTTGCCCGTCTTCAAATTGGCCGATAAAGGCCAATAAGTACCGTCGAACAGTTCATGAAAGAATCATATTCCGAGATAGTTTTCCCATTTCCCAAAGGTCTAAACTTGTCGGGGGCCGATGGAATTGTGCAATTGCAGCTCTCGGAGAGAGGAGAGATAATTTCGCCCGAGACCCGAACCCTCGCCGCTCGAACTTTGGACGATGGCCCCGGAAATTTCAATAACTCGAAACGCTCATTAAAATGAGATTTTCAGCAGGAATAGGATCGGTACGAAACAGTCGATGGCGTCTGTCGGATCGAACCGAAACTTTTCTGCAAGTTATGATTAACATTTAGAGGGGGACGGGGGGTGGAGGAGTAATTATTGTTCCATCCCGGACGTGCAGATGGTACCGCGTCATTTTTGCCTCCGGGCGAGGGCGAGGTCAATTCGGTTGGAAGGATGAAGAAAAAGCCCTCGCATATAATCCGGAGCAGACGGAGAAAAACGAGCTGCAACCGAGGTTGGCGGTGAATGCATCTGTCAGTTCCGGCGCGGTCGGCGGCTTCCGATTCCACCGACCGTTCTCGCGTTCTGCATAATGCAGAAGAAAAACGATCGGTCGAAGATCCTCACGTAACGAGAAGCGCTTTACATCCCTTCTGTATTATTCATGCGGTAATAAAGTCATATTTCTAGTTATTTCCAACGACGTTCTTATTACACCGGGATACGCTTTTTGTCATGTAAATTACGAATGTGCCACAACGGCCAAAAATTGTAACATCCCCCTTCGTCCTTTTTTCCTCCGTTCGTTCGTTCGGTCGCGTATCCGCTTTTACGTGATTCGGCCTCGGGAAACTTTATTCGCGGTGGGAAAGCGCGTACCGCAAATATATCTCGACACTTTTTTCTCCGAAGATACGAGTTTTAAATTGTATTTTAAGTGGATGCGGAATGTCTCTTGACAGAAAAACTTTTTGTCTCATTAAATATTGCTATACCTACCTGCAAAATATTGGTTGATTCCGAATTTTTCACGTAACTGTTTCTCGGTTTCTTGACGCTATTCGCTATGGTTTATAGTTGAAGAAATGACGGCACAGTGGAAGTATCGAAACGAATCTCCTGCATTTCATCTAGTCGAGGACAATTTTATTTGAAGTGACCATATAGCTTCACATGCGGGGTGCCTCAGGGTTCGATTCTTGGACCAATTTTATTCATCGTTCATGCAAATGGTCAGTGGTCAGACGTCGAAGCGGGTGGGCGATGTTGTTATGCTGACGATTTGTCATTCCGGATTACTGTAAATAAACCCAGATACAATCAGACAGCAATTTCGGGGAATAAAAATAGTAGAGTTAAACAGTGGTTCTGCGCAGGTAAACTAAAACTAAATAGCGTTCATCTTTTCGACCTTCATATCGACAACAAAAGTAACTTGGCCAAACTCAGACATATGTTCTCATTATCTAAATGAAGGTGATTAGAGCAATACAAGGACTGAAACTGAATGCTTCTCGGAGTGGAGACAAAATTCTTAGGTTACAAAGTGAATATACACTTGACTGTACTCAATATGTTCATAAAAATAAAACGCCATAACAATTAATAATAACAACAGTAATAATAAATTGAACTAAAATACGAATTATTCACAAGCAGAGCTGCTTTTACTTATCAGGTAACACAAACAAGGCTGTAATTCAAAACTGACATTAAGGTTTGGCATAACTTTTTTCTCAATTGAAAATCAATTGTTCCTCTAAAGCTATATATACGTTTCAGAACAAGGTCAAATTCTTAAAGTTATGGTGACATTTATTCCTCGATACGTAGCCTACAATCAAGAATGACTGCCAGATTTCAAGCACTGGAGGAGATCTTCAAAATTTGATATCTACTATTAAGTCGCAGTGACGCATCTCGAAGTTCATGTGCGTTCTAAGAAAGGTACAACGGTGAGTCATCCGCAAAAGACTATTTCGGGACGTACTCAACTGTATATTAAAAACATATATAAGATATAATATTGGATTCAGTACCGATCCCTGCGGCACACCCGACCAAACAGACAACTCCACGACCCGGCTCAAACCTCTGCCAACGATTTTGAGTAGAAATAGTTGAATGTCGCCAAAGATCAGAAAACTGATCGACTTCCAAATACCAATTCACGATGTGAGCAAGATAAGAAACAATCACTGGTAAACACAATTTTAACATTTTACCAAAAATGCGCTCAGCTCCCTGTGCCTTTGATATTAAGCCCTCCTAATAGCTGCAGTAATAACATTATCCAATTCCTTATATGATAAAAAATCGGTTATATATTTGTTACGTTTGTACTTTGACAAAGCGGGTTACGTAGTCTCATCATACATCGCAAGTTATACGTCAATCAGGTGGCATGAGATTTACTGACCCTGCTTTCGATAAGCTGAGCTTGAGTTTCAAATGAATCATAAACAAGATCAATAATAAGAACAACCTCCTGATCAATATTCTCTGTGTAAAGAATGAACTGTTAAGCCTTAAATAGATTATCGCGGAAAATACAAATTCACAAAGACCCTATAAACGATAAGCTCAAGTGGTTGTTTCCTACAAAATAACTCAAGTTCACAGTATCTCTTACGATGGTCAGATATATCATGATCAATGGCATCGGCAGCCACAATAAAATCCTTCTTATTGATAAAAATGACATCGAGAAGGGCTTCGGTGTTCACTGTAATCGTAGCAGGTTGGATATTCACTTGATCAAAATCATAAGAACGAAAACATAAATTTAACGGTGTTTGTTCCCGTGGGAAGTATGTTGTTGTATATTAAACTATCCACTTTCGTAGAACTACGTTTAATGAGGGTCGAACGCTTACTACTCGGCGGTTCCTACCCTAGTACGTTTCTCCTTACAATAATGGTGGGTGCGTTTAGAGGGGGGAGGAAATCGAACATACTCCCCCGTTGAAGTTAACATCTTCAAAACTATGAACTAATATTAACACTAAGATAAGGATACATGAAAACAACAAAAAATACATAAAACATGACATTAAACATAAACCGGATCAGTGAATAAAAATGAACGATTAAACAATACAGTATTTTACAGATTTCGTCATACATACGACAAAAATTAATTTGTGTCTTCCGAGACACAATTTAGAAAATGAGCAGCTGCTCGTCACAACTTTTGTTCGGTATCGGCACTATTGTTTGCATTTTATCCGACGCGCTGCACTTATTTTTACTCAGACAGTGTCTGCAGATGGTAGGAAACACACTTTATTTATGGCTCGTTTCGATGTACCTTGGGATGTTCGTAATGTGATGACTCTTATTATACCATCACTACCGGGATGTACGTCAGTGACTCGCGCCATTTTCCATCTTAACGGTGGTAGATTCTCGTCGATCAAAACTACCAGAGCACCGATGAGTTTCGTAGCTTTGGATCCATCATTGGTCATCCACTTTGTCCTCATTTGCAGCTGGGTTAGATACTCGCGATTCCACCTTTTCCAGAAATGATGTCTTATTTTCTCAACCACTTGCCACCTGGATAATCTATGCAAGGGAATTCCATCGTAGTTTCCCGCTGGTAATGACGTTAATGCTTGGCCGATCAAGAAATGTCCGGGAGTAAGTGGTTCTAGGTCGTTGGGATCACTGGAGAGAGGAGTTAGGGGACGGGAGTTCAAAACAGCCTCAATTCTAATCAAAAGAGTATTCAATTCCGTCAAAGTTAAATGTGAATCCGCTATGGTTTTTTTCAAATGTTGCTTGACTGATTTTATGTTGATTTCCCACAACCCTCCCATATGAGGGGATCTAGGTGGTATAAAGTGCCATTTTATATTACTGTTTGCCGTCTTGTTAATGAGATAGTCTTTGGTATCTACGTTTTTTAAAAAACGACCTAATTCTTTTAGTTCATTTTTTGCACCTACGAAATTGGTACCATTGTCGCTGTAGATATTTTGTGGATACCCACGCCTGGCGATAAACCTATGCAGGGCCGCCATAAACTCCTCGGAACTCAAATCACATACAAGTTCGATGTGCACCGCTTTGGTCACAAAACATACGAACAGGGCGATATAAACTTTGATACTACGTTTTCCGCGTCCTCGTGATTCTTTTACTTGGATAGGCCCTGCATAGTCGACTCCTGTGGTCTCGAATGGTCGCGATATTTGGACTCGATCTTTTGGCAGATCACCCATTCTTGGGGTCATCTTAAAAGGATTGATTCTGACACATTTTAAACATTTGTGGATGACCTGCCTAATAGCGCTTCTTGCGGATAAAATCCATACGCGTTGGCGAATTGCCGCCAATGTGGCCTGGGCGCCCGCGTGTAACTGTCGTTTATGTTCGAATTCGATGAATAATTTTGTGACGTAATGATTTTTCGGTAATATTACAGGGTGTTTTACGTCGCTCGTTATATTCGCGTTTTTTAATCGCCCACCTACTCTTATCAGACCACATTCATCTAAAAAGGGGGACAATGGTAACAATTTCGAGCTATGATGGAGCGGTTTTTTATTCATCAACTTCTTCAATTCGATAGGAAACGATTCTTTTTGCACCAATTTTATAATAGTGAAAAACGCCAATCTCCATTCTTCAGTGCTCAAATTTTCTTTCGTTTTATTCTTTTTGTTTCTACAATTGTCAGAAAATCTTAACATCCACGCTATTACGTTTTGTAGTGTAAGGAAATCAGAGAATTTTGTCAACATAAATGATTTCTCTTGTTGATTGACACCGACCAATGTTACCCGAGTTTCTTGTAAGTTGATTTGTTTTAAATTGAGTGCCGTGACCGGCCAATGATTTTCGTGCTCTTCCAAGAATTGAGGACCATTGACCCATTCCTTTTTCTTTACCAATTCGCTGGGAAAAGCACCTCTGCTCAAAATGTCGGCAGGATTTAGTTCGCCCTTTACGTGTCGCCAATTTGAATTGGACGTGAGAGAATTAATTTCTGCGACGCGATTCGAAACGAATGTTTTTAACGTGTGAATTGGAGTATTTATCCATGCTACGACAATAGTGGAATCTGTCCACAAATATTCCCGAGTTATTTGAATTCCTAAACATGATCGTACTTTCGTTATCAATCGGGCAAGCAACAATGCCCCGCATAACTCTAAACGTGGAAGGGTTATTGCCTTGATTGGCGAAACCCGTGATTTTGCACATATCAACCGCGTTTTCCGTACGTTTTGTTTTTGTGATCTTAAGTATATTACTGCTCCGTAGCCAACCTGTGACGCGTCGCAAAAACCATGGATTTCCACGAATTCGGATGGATACAAAACAATAATTTTACGCGGTATCAGAAAACGACTCAATAAATCTAATTCGCTTACTATTCTCATCCACGTTGTATGAATGTCGATGGGTACCGATTCATCCCATCCCAAATTCAACGTCCAAAGCTGCTGAATCATTATTTTAGTTTTTACAATCACCGGGTTAAGTAATCCTAGGGGATCGAAAATTTGCGAGGCTACAGACAATATAATTCTTTTGTGACCGTGCGCGGTATTCTTTCTGGAAACACCTCGTATTTGAAGAAGTCGCTAAGAGGGTTCCAGGATAATCCTAAGGTTTTGGTGAATTCATTTTTTATCAAGTATGAATCCTCACCTGTGCCTGATGTTTGAGATTGATCCGACCTTTCGCTTATTACGCTTGCGTCATTCGACTTAAATTTTCGAAGTTCAAACCTTCCCTGTCTCAAAATATCTGTTACGTCCTTTTTTATTACTCTCAATTCTGAAACGCTATTCGCGCCTGTTAAAAGATCGTCCATGTAGAAATCTCTTTTAATTATATTACTAGCTTGTGGGAATGATTCACGATTCAGATCCGCAATTTCTTTCAGACAACGAGTGGCTAGAAAACTGGCAGGTTTAGTGCCGTAAGTCAGGGTGGTTAATCGGTAAATTTCGACTGGCTGAAAGCTATCATTTCTCCAAAAAATGAATTGTAAATTAGTATCTTCCTTATGGATCCGAATCTGCCGGTACATTTTTTCGATATCGGCCGTTAGTACAAATTGAAACGTTCGAAACCGTGTTATGATCGAAAAGAGATCCTGCTGCAAAACTGGCCCAGCCATTAAATTGTCGTTCAGGCTTTGACCATTCGATGTTTTCGCTGAGGCGTCAAAAACAACACGCAATTTTGTAGTAGTGCTACTATCCTTAATTATTGAATGATGCGGCAAAAAATTAGAATATTGGTCATTAATTTCTTCAGATGCTAACTCCATGTGATGGAGGTCCAAATAATCGTTCATGAATTTCGTATACTCGGATTTCAGGTAGGGATCTTTATTTAATCTTCGTTCTAATTGATGAAACCGTTTCAAGGCAGAATGCTTTGAATCGCCTAAATTAACTTTTTCATTTTTTATGGGTAGTCGTACGACAAAACGACCATCCAATTCTCTTTTAAGAGTGTTCCGAAAATAATCTTCGCAACGACTTTCTTCCGTTTCGCTATTCTCGGAACCTGGGTTGCTGTAAACTTCCTCTAATTCCCAAAATTTTTTGACCTGCTTGTTTAATTTACTGTCGACGTCAATTGAAGTGTTGCAAATTGTGTTGCCCTCTTGTTGGGCGTTATAATGCCGATAGTTGCCTCCGCAATAAACCCAAAGTGCGTTTTTGAAGAGTCAATCCGCCGGCAGTTTTAATTTGACCTATACAAAGGAGTTCCCAAAAGAGCGAGGCCCCTATTAACAGGTCTACTTTACGACTTTCGTAAAATGCAGGGTCCCCTAAATTTATATTGGCCGGAATTTCGGTACCGGGCGCAAATGAAACTAACGGCAAATTTTCGGTAATTTTTTCGACCACGATACAGTTTAAATTCGAGGAATATGCATTGAATCTGGATTTGATGAAAACATTCACCCTTTGCGATGCCGAACTTGACGTACCATTCAAACATTTTATTTTAATATCCGCGTTTATTGGTTTTAATCCCAATTCTTTGCACATTGAACAAGTAAGGTAGTTTGATGTGGATCCTGGATCTAATAACGCTCTACACGGACGATACTCCCCTTTACTATTTTTTATCAGAATCAACGCGGTCGATAATAGTACCGTTTGGTTATGCGCGGCAAAGTGGCTTACCGTGGTATTGTGCTCTGTTTGATGCGTAACTTCGTCGGAATGAATAAGCGTGTTATGTTTCTTACTGCAAATGCGACATTTCATTGGAGATCGACAGTTTTCAACCCGATGATTATTTCTTAGGCAATTGAAACATAATTTACGGTCATCAATATATGACAGCCTTTGTTCTCTGGATAATTTCAAAAGTCGCTACATTGAGGTAGCTTATGTTCATTGTCTTTGCAAAAATTACAGAGCGTTTGATTTTTGTGAGTCGCCGAATGGGTCAGCGCACTGAATTTATTTTTATGAGGATTTGAACGAGCCCCTTCGCAGCATGGGAATCGAACTTGTTAGTCGTATTTAAGCGATTTAACGATTCTAGAACTTGACAACGTTTTTCTAAAAAATCATTAAATTGCGCGTAAGTGGGTAATTCCTTTTCAAGCTTCGTTTGCCACTCTTTTTTGGTATGGTAGTCTAATTTTTCCGATATGATTGCTATTAATATCAAGTCCCACGTATTCACGGGGATATTTAGTACCTTTAACGATTCGATATTATTGTTAACAGTATCTAAAAGGTGGCGTAACTCTGTTAATGATGTTTTATGTATAGGCGACAAGCTAATAATTTGCGACAAGTGTTCTTGAATTATTAATCGTTTGTTCTCGAATCTCTTTTTTAACAATTCCATCGCGCTTTCATAATTTGCCGCTGATATCGAAAATGATTCAATCGTTCTGAGAGCCTCATCTTTCAGACAACTCTTCAGATAATGAAATTTTTTTTATGTTTGATAAACTGGTATCATCGTCGACTAAAGATTTAAATGAATCGTAAAAATTGTACCACTCGCTCGATTTACCGGTGAATATCGGTAGTGGTATGGGTTTCAAATTTGTGAATGATTCCTATCTATTGTTCTATTACCATTAACCGCTCCAACATCGTTTACGCCTGGTGCTTGTGAATTTGTTTCCGACTTATCTACTTTTCTGAGAATTGATTTAATACGGGATACGGTCGAATAATATTGCATTTCAATTTTCTCGCGTTCAATATTGTGCTCGTCTTCTAACCCGCCCGAATTTTCAGAGTCCGCGACGCTGGATAATTGAAAGCTTTCTATTTCAGCTTGAACCGAATTATATTTTTGAAATTCATTTGTTAAATCATTCAATCGCGTTTCAAACTGTGAACCATCGTCACCTTCTTGAAATTTGATAACGGCATTTTCGTGTCTAGTTATGGCACTTTTAATAATTCGGCGTTGTTTTAATAAGCCTTCCATTTTTAATTTTCAAACAATTGTTGTTAAATTGATAACTTTTCGTTAGAAATGAGGCTGATTTATGAGTAGGATTGAGATATCAAGGACTGACCTGAATTTCTTGATTTTTTGGTTCCTCGTGAAATGTCTGGATAGTTTGTTGGTGGATCGGGTCCGTGGAACGCCTGGATCGCTTAATGATGGATCGGGTCCTTGAAACGCCTAGATCGCTTAATTATGGATCGGTTCCTTCTGGACTGCCTGGATCTCTATTGTTTATGATGCACTTGCTGGTTTAACATTCGGCTCGAAGGACCATGTTTGTTCCCGTGGGAAGTATGTTGTTGTATATTAAACTATCCACTTTCGTAGAACTACGTTTAATGAGGGTCGAACGCTTACTACTCGGCGGTTCCTACCCTAGTACGTTTCTCCTTACAATAATGGTGGGTGCGTTTAGAGGGGGGAGGAAATCGAACAAACGGGTTATCAAAAAATTGGTTTTATTTGTAATAATGATACAATTGACACTCCGAGCATCATGGCTAGGTCACGAGATAGAAGGACAGATTGAGTATTCTTTTCCACAGTTTGGACATCAGACGGCCGATGAAGCGAAAATACCGAAATAGCGAATAACGATTAACGAAAAACCATTAGCGACAAGTAAGTAACGAATAACGAATTTTTTTCGGATACGATCGACGGAATTTGTGTCATCTTTCCAAAATGCAAATATGAGGACAATAAGATACTTTATTTGTGCCAATTCAAAATCGAAAAATCAAAATCATGGATCAACTGTACATCCCCAAATCGAAGACGTTCCACGATTTATCTGAGACAAGACACGTCGAGCGTAAGTGATTACAAATCTAGAAGTCTATCAGGATGAAATTACTACAACACGAACGGATGATACCCGGAAAATATGAAACGGATATAATTGATCCGGAGGGAACTTTCGGATCTCAGTAACGTTTCCCTCACGAAATTTGTTCGGTGTTTATTGAACGACCAATTCCGAAAGTGATTTCCGGCTTATCACACCTTCGTCTCGATTTTTTTTTTTGCTCCGCGAAGTGATTTCAAGTTAGATTACGTAAAATGCGAAAAGTTCGGCAGATATCTCCGGCAACTTCGATGGAGGAGATTGGATAAACTTGGCTAAGTTCGACATATGCTCCGAGGGAACATTCATTCGGAGCGACGGAGACGTTTCGAGAATGGGAAATGTATACGCGGCATCCTCACGAAACACGTATACAAAAATAGGGAAATCCTCCGTTTTGGGAAACGAAGCGCCGCACCGAGCCGGACGGACCGTAACCGCTGAGACGCGCGTCCGACACAGAGAAAAGAAAGCAAAACCGTGTTTTTCACCGGAGGATCGCTCATTCGCATAAAACGGTCCGTGCAAAATTGGTTTTCGCGGCGAAATCACGAAAAGCACTTTTTAATTTTATTTTCTCGAGTATATACGACAGATAATTTGAAATATGGCGTCCGTGGCGACGATGTGCTGAATTCATTACGCCCGGGATTGAATTGGACTTTTTGAAAAGCTTTCTCTTTTCGCGGTTGTCATTTCCCTTTTTTTTCCTGGTTCGGGTCGGACGCTCGAGTGGAAGCGTAAAACTCGGAATTGTCTTCGGACAATTCTATCGGCGGGATGATCGATTAAATTCGAGGTGGAATCGGCTCGCGGTACGTGCGAACGATTTATAAATTGCGAGGGATGTGTTATTTTTAATACTTGTGTCCAATCTGATTCATCAAGGACAAACATGAATTTTTATTTGAAAAAGGCGATCACACCTATGGCCGATTGTATCATGATATTGTTTATATATCCTTGAAAAGTGCAGAAATGTTGAAATACTGGTGCAGTAGGAAGAGTAATCAACAAAATTCTCAAATTGAAGTGGAACTTACAGAAAAAACTTACAATTGTCACCTATTTTTCGTTTTGATACTGTGCTACGTCCGCTCATTAGTATATTATATTTCATTGAATAGATCTTTATGCGTCCGTCAAGTTTTTCGTTTCCAAGAAAGACTTCTCTGCATTTTCAACGAAAACTGTTTCGTTTTTGAAATTAAAATGGATGCAAAATCGAAAATTTCCCAAAAGTGTATTTAGGTCCCAATAACAAATGTCACAATCAGCATTGGTGAGTAAATTTTCAATCTGAAAAATATAGCCTGATCTCTCGAAGTAAGTTTCGATATCATAAAAGAAATATAGTTATTTCATTCTGCAAGTTCATCAAAAAAAGAGGAAGATATATTGCTAATTCGCAGAGATAAGCAAGCAAAATTTTTCTCTACAAATTCAAATTCTTCGTGATCAAACTGGTTTTAACTGCTGTTATCTGGGATAACATTGTCTCACGGAATGGATTTTGAATCATCAAATATTCAACGTAAAATATTCAAGATTTGGGTAAATGTGTTTTTGCTGAATATTTGGCTTTCCAGTATACGTGATGTGAAAAATAATCCAATAAGCCACAATGACTCCAATTCATGGAATTCCTGTATACATTGGGAAAATGCGACTTCCAAGTCAATTTGCAGACACAAGCAAGAGTATTTGTATATACATGAAAAGGTCATCACAAATATTCAAAACATCAGAAAAATGAACTTTCTAAAGATAGCAGTTGACAAGTGAGCAATTAAATTGAATCGAACAATATCGCAACAAATTACGGTAAAAGCTCATAGATTCATTATTAAATTGACGCTATTGTACATCGAACCACTTCCACCTACTGCGACTCGGGCGTAAACAAAAGATCCGCCCAATCCCATTTGTTCTATCCTCCGCAAAGAAAAAAGAAACTATTTGATTATCCGTCTTAAGAGCGAGACGGTTCGTTTTCCTTCGAAAACAAAAACGCTGCAAACGCGGTCTCCTCACGAAAGCCAGAAACAGTAATTATCAACTAAAATTGGCGATAAATCTGAAACTTTTGTTTTTATTTATGGGCGTTACGGTTCGAGCAGAGCCGAAACCATTATTTTCAGGAGATTGGAAGTTTACTCGGTGTAAATGACGTTTATGAGTTGCCTAGTTCATTGGGGGAACATTCGAAGTAGTTGCGGGGAAAACTTGCTGATGTCCCCGGAGTTTCCTCCGCGTTCCTTGTATCTCACCTTGAGAAGGGGACAGTTATCTACTCGTGATGAACATGTTTATCACTTAACGAAAGTGGCGTGAGGGGCGCAAAAAAAGTTTCTGCAACCGTGGCAGTTCACGGTCGGTTAACGTGAATTTGTTTCTGAATGAGATTAAGTTGCATGTTAATCCACAGTTAAGAAAGCGGGGAGTTGTTTGTCTTTCAATGAAGAAATAAATTAAACCTCCTCCTTTGTTCCACACAAAACGGGGACTTTGTCGTCAGCATGAAACTCTCGAAATATTCAAATATTCATAAAAGAACTTCGTCAGCGATTAAGAATGATAACTTCTGGACATGATTACAACCGATCGTAAAAATTTACGACGTCAAGAATAATCTTATTATTGAATGGAAATAATACTTCTTTTCGCGGATAATAAATTTTACTTTCTCGTAACTTTCAATCCCATTCGGACGTCTATGGCGGGAACTATAAATTGAACTAATATTCGGAATTTACGGCATCGTTAAAAAACCATATAAAAATTCGCGCGGCACCCGGGGCGTCTTTCCTTCGGAAAATTATTTAACGCATTTCTAGTTTATGTCCGGAACGCTGCGAAATGGATCCTGGCATAGGGATAACTGATGGTCAGCGCCCCAAATTAATTTCCCTTGTACCTTTCCGTCATATTTCCCGAGATTTCTTGAGAGCGCAGATAAATTTATGCGCATTCCATTGTATAAGCAGACATATATCACGCTATTATCTTCTTCGGTGTCGTTAGAATCTTCGGGAATAAAACCTAACCGCCCAGTTAAAACATTGACCCCGTAGTAATGAAAGTTTTGACGATAAATCAGCTTTATCTCTCGCTACCGACCACTCGCAGTTGTATAAAACAACTCTTGCGTTCGGATCATAACTCTTCCTTTTTTATTAATTAGTAGAGGGCGACCGGGGCTTTTTATGGGGATAAACTTTGAACTATAAAAATAATGCACAATTACACGACATAACAATTCATGATTTCGGTTTTTTTTGTCGATAAAATATTCAGTGGGATATTTCGATAATCCCCATCGACACCGAGAGTTATTATCGTTCGTTTATTTGAATAGTAATATTTACGACTAGTTATAATTTTTGCACTATCTATTTCTACTACGGAGTAAAGGACGTCGGATCAATATGTTTCTGGATCAAATGTGTTTCAAACCGCATCAACTATCTACTAGCAACCTGGTCGGTCAAAATATCGCACCCCGATTGTAATTTGAATACTGGAGTCATAGAGTAGAAGAAAACAGAAAGTTATTCCTTTAGAAAAATAATAATAAAAATATATTCGAACTTTCTAATTCGTTACTCATACTATTAAGATTCGCAATTTCGTTCCAAATTGTCAAACGCTTTTTCTAATAATGGTGCTTATGTTCCAACTAATCGATCTCAACGTGAAGAGGAAGTCGAACTGGTTCGCACGTGGTTATGCGCGGCTTTATATAGACAAGCTTCGCCCCACCTACTTCAGGCTCGTGCGCCGACGCGCCTTATAACAGCGGTAAATCACGGCGCCCTCTGTCCCGCGTCGGTGGTCGCGTTCCGAACTACAGTTTCGCGGTTCTCACTGAAAGTACTCGCGTCGCTTACGAAATGCTTTTTACCAAGCGCCTTCGCCTTTTTGTAATACAATTTGATTCCCTTCCTCCTAATGATAAATAGGCAAAATCCTTACATTATTTACTCAAAAACTTTCGCAATTGCTACGCGATGAAGACTTTCCAATTCCAGTTATTAATGAATCATTGCTAAAGATGGAAAGAATGAAATATTCGTTTAAATAATTATCAGTTACATGCGCTTATAAAGATGTTGAGCGACCGTCGTCGGATATTCATTCGACGTCGGAGATGTGCTATTTTTTAAGCAACGGAAATACTCATTAAAATTTCAATGCGAAGTCTCCCGGGCCGGAATGATCCAGTTCCGTTTTTACTCATTCATTTAGAAATTCTATGAATTTTACAAATTTAACTTCCCCCTAAAACTACCTTCTTTATTTCAAATGTATATTCTATCAAAATACCCAGATAATCCCCTTATTCTTAATAAAATATCGATCAGGTGTCACAGAGTCCAAATCACATTTACGAGAAAAGTTCTCATGATTTATAACGTGTAAGATGAGAGGTTACATCAACATTCCACCATTTGTTAGAAAACGGGCGACCTGTATCAAAACCAACAGATGGACGCGACAACGGATGAAGTTACCATGACAATAGATTCCATTTTAACCGAAAAGGGTTAACGTACAATGAATTGTTTGCACACGAGCCCGAAATATAATCTTCGTAAATAATCACAGTTCAAGGTGAAATTGAAACCGGGATTCTTCGTCGTAATATAATCAAACTGCTTACGTAGGTAGGTAGGTAAAGCACATTAAAAAGACCATCCAATATTTTTCAATTAATGCTGATACCGTCCTCCTTTCCCGTCCGTTTAAGTTAACGAATCGAAATAATTAAATTTCGCCGAACCCTTTTCTCCCTTAATAAACGAGATATCTCGTGAGAGAGAGTGAAGAGGGAACGCCGCGGTCAGCAGCAGAACGAGAATCTAGCAGCTGACTTGGTAGTGAATTAATTCCGGGCCGGAAAGGCGTTACAATATCACTGAACCGATGCGATGCGACGACGACTGCTCCTCGTTTTCTTTCGTCTTCCTTAATTAAAATCATAGTTTTTGCGGGCGTGGAAAGTTGATTCAGAGACGGCAACATGCAATTCCGTGTTTACGGATTGTCTGAGAGAACGGAACTTCCGAAACGGAAAATGAAAACGAAAGACAATCGAGAATAGGAATGTTGATGAAGGAGAGTTTCGTTGAAAAGGCTCGCGAGCAGCGCAGCGCGATTGGAACAATCTATTCGGGACGTCATCAGATATAAATTTCCCTTTTTAACATTTCGCGAAATGGAGTTTTCAATCAACCTTTCCGCCATGTTTGGAGGAGGAAAACTGCCGACCGAGCGATACGCGAATACGAAAGCCCGCGTATCGGATCGAATTGCACATTCAGTCTATTCATCCATCCGCGCATAAATTGGGAAATACAACCCTTTCGTCGCTCGAAAGAATAGTCATATCTGTATTTTCATCTTTCCCGTTCAAATTTTCCGAGCGGGAACGGTAACGTTTCATTCCCCGTAACAATAAGAACCGAATGGAAATTATAAAGCTTCTTTTTACGGCAGATAAAATCGGCGGCAATCAAAACGTCTAACTTGTCGTGATTTATGTACGACGTTATTTTCTTCTAGTCGCAACATTAGACTTTTTATTGTTTGCGTAAGATAGTTTTTCATTGTTAGGGCAATTTGCGTGTTAAGCGGACACGCTGTGTGTAACAATTTGTCGGTATGGAAGCGATTGTTACTTTTAGCTGAACGTGGAGCTACTTTCCGTTACGGAAAGTCTAATTTGCATAGTTTATTGCAACAAAGTTTAGAATTTTCCACGTGAATATAAATATACAACGATCTGCACGAGGTTGAATATGAATATATATATATACATGTAAATATTTTCTGGGTATGGGTCAATTGAAAAATATGTTGAAAATATTTATATAATTCTATTTATAATGCGTTTCAGCATATGTGACAGTAACTAAGTACATTATGACATGATAGTAACTAAGAGAAAGTTTGACAAGATCTTAATTATCAAAAAATTATATGAAAAATAAGATAAATTAACAAATATTATAATTTGGTGAGGTGCAAAAATATATATAATATATTAGTTTTGAATGAGATTTTGGAAAACATTTAAAAAGTTCAAATCTGTTCTTGAATTGAAAGCATTGGTGTTCTGTTGGATTTTACACATTTCAATGACGTTGCATTTCTGATCGTTTTTTTCAATATTTAAAATTTTATAATTGTCGAATTGAAATTGATGTAACTTTTCAATAGCATGTGATGCTAGAGCAGTGCATTTATTATTATTTCTTATAGAATATTTATGTTCATATATTCGTTTATTAATATACTGTTTTGTGTTACCAATATATATTGAATTACATATTTTACAATTAATTTGATAAACTGAATGTGTAATTTTACTAGATTCTACATTGGGTTTTAATTTAGTGAAGAAGTTTCTAGAATAATTATTTGGAATTTGACCTACTTTTATATTGTATTTTTTCATACATTTATTAATTTTTTTGAATAAATTTTTTGTTTATTTTATACCTACATATTTGCTTCCTGTATTTGAATTTTGTTTGATATAATTAGATTGATTAAAAATAAAATTAATTCTCTGTTTTATTATTGGTTCTACATATTTAGTTGGGTAGCCGTTGTTTTTTAAAATTCGTCGTATTTTCTTTAAATTTTATGGTCTGTATTTTCGATCAGAAAGTTTGATAGCTCTGTCAATTAAACTGTTTATAACACTTTTTTTGTATAAATTTGGAACATCTGAGTTAAAATGGAGATACCTCTTTGATGTTGTCGGTTTTTGATGACAATTGGTGTTGATATTTCCATTCTCATCATAATTTATAGTCATGTCTGAAAAATTGATAGTTTTATTATTTTCATATTCTATTGTGAATTTTAATTGATTATTGATATTATTGAATTTCTCTAATAATTCATTTACTTCATCTTTGCGAATACATAGAAGACAATCATCGACATAACGTTTGAAAAACGATGGTTTATGATTTAGTGATGGTAGAATTTTGTTTTCTCTTTCTTCTAAAACAAGATTGGCAATGGTACTAGAAATTGAAGATCCCGTAGGTGTTCCAAATGTTTGAGAATAAAAAGTATTTTTGAAAGTGAAATATGTGGAATCTAAACAAAATTTAGTAGCTTTTATGAATTCATTCTTTGGTAGAATTGTATGAGGTTCTATTTGGTTCCATTTTTCAGATATAATATTAAAGGCCATGTTTATTGGAATATTTGTATTCAACAAATTTTAGGAAAAACTGTATATTTTATTAAAGATTCACGATTTCATAAAACAACAAAAAATACCGAAACATTATATATTAATTTCATTGGATGCTGTTTCTTTATATACAAATATTCCAATAAACAAGGCACTTAATATTATATCTGAAAAATGGAACCAAATAGCACCTCATACAATTATACCAAAGAATTAATTCATAAAAGCTACTAAATTTTGTTTACATTCCACATATTTTTCACTTTCAAAAATACCTTTTATTCTCAAACCTATGGGATCTCCAATTTCTAGTACCATTGCCAATCTTGTTTTAGAAGAAATAGAAAACAAAATTCTACTATCACTAAATCATAAACGATCGTTTTTCAAACGTTATGTCGATGATTGTCTTCTATGTATTCGCAAAGATAAAGTAAATGAATTATTAGAGAAATTCAATAATACCAATAATCGATTAAAATTCACAATAGAATATGAAAATAATGAAACTATCAATTTTTTAGACATGACTAAAAATTATGATGAGAATGGAAATATTAACACCAATTGGTATCAAAAACCGACATCAGAGAGGTATCTCCATTTTAACTCAGATGTTTCAAATTTATACAAAAAAAGTATTATAAACAATTTAATTGACAGAGCTATCAAACTTTCTGATCCAAAATACCATGAAAATTTAAAGAAAATACGACACATTTTAAAAAACAATGGCTACCCAACTAATTATGTAGAACCAATAATAAAACAGAGAATTAATTTTATTTATAATCAATCTAATTATATCAAACAAAATTCAAATACGGGAAGCAAATATGTATGCATAAAATACACAAAAAATTTATCCCAACAAATTAATAAATGTTTGAAATAATACAATATATAAGTAGGTCATATTCCAAATAATTATTCTAGAAACTTCTTCACTAAATTAAAACCCAATGTAGAATCTAGTAAAATTACACATTCAGTTTATCAAATTAATTTTCTTCCTGTATTTGAATTTTGTTTGATATAATTAGATTGATTAAAAATAAAATTAATTCTCTGTTTTATTATTGGTTCTACATATTTAGTTGGGTAGCCGTTGTTTTTTAAAATTCGTCGTATTTTCTTTAAATTTTATGGTCTGTATTTTCGATCAGAAAGTTTGATAGCTCTGTCAATTAAACTGTTTATAACACTTTTTTTGTATAAATTTGGAACATCTGAGTTAAAATGGAGATACCTCTTTGATGTTGTCGGTTTTTGATGACAATTGGTGTTGATATTTCCATTCTCATCATAATTTATAGTCATGTCTGAAAAATTGATAGTTTTATTATTTTCATATTCTATTGTGAATTTTAATTGATTATTGATATTATTGAATTTCTCTAATAATTCATTCACTTCATCTTTGCGAATACATAGAAGACAATCATCGACATAACGTTTGAAAAACGATGGTTTATGATTTAGTGATGGTAGAATTTTGTTTTTTCTTTCTTCTAAAACAAGATTGGCAATGGTACTAGAAATTGGAAATCCCGTAGGTGTTCCAAATGTTTGAGAATAAAAAGTATTTTTGAAAGTGAAATATGTGGAATCTAAACAAAATTTAGTAGCTTTTATGAATTCATTCTTTGGTAGAATTGTATGAGGTTCTATTTGGTTCCATTTTTCAGATATAATATTAAAGGCCATGTTTATTGGAATATTTGTATTCAACAAATTTTAGGAAAAACTGTATATTTTATTAAAGATTCACGATTTCATAAAACAACAAAAAATACCGAAACATTATATATTAATTTCATTGGATGCTGTTTCTTTATATACAAATATTCCAATAAACAAGGCACTTAATATTATATCTGAAAAATGGAACCAAATAGCACCTCATACAATTCTACCAAAGAATTAATTCATAAAAGCTACTAAATTTTGTTTCGATTCCACATATTTCACTTTCAAAAATACCTTTTATGCTCAAACATTTGGAACACCTATGGGATCTCCAATTTCTAGTACCATTGCCAATCTTGTTTTAGAAGAAATAGAAAACAAAATTCTAACATCACTAAATCATAAACGATCGTTTTTCAAACGTTATGTCGATGATTGCCTTCTATGTATTCGCAAAGATAAAGTAAATGAATTATTAGAGAAATTCAATAATACCAATAATCGATTAAAATTCACAATAGAATATGAAAATAATGAAACTATCAATTTTTTAGACATGACTAAAAATTATGATGAGAATGGAAATATTAACACCAATTGGTATCAAAAACCGACAACATCAGAGAGGTATCTCCATTTTAACTCAGATGTTTCAAATCTATACAGTAAAAGTATTATAAACAGTTTAATTGACAGAGCTATCAAACTTTCTGATCCAAAATACCATGAAAATTTAAAGAAAATACGACACATTTTAAAAAACAATGGCTACCCAACTAATTATGTAGAACCAATAATAAAACAGAGAATTAATTTTATTTATAATCAATCTAATTATATCAAACAAAATTCAAATACGGGAAGCAAATATGTAGGCATAAAATACACAAAAAATTTATCCCAACAAATTAATAAATGTTTGAAATAATACAATATAAAAGTAGGTCATATTCCAAATAATTATTCTAGAAACTTCTTCACTAAATTAAAACCCAATGTAGAATCTAGTAAAATTACACATTTAGTTTATCAAATTAATTGTAAAAAATGTAATTCAATATATATTGGTAACACAAAACAATATATTAATAAACGAATATATGAATATAAATATTCTATAAAAAATGATAATAAATGCACTGCTCTAGCATAATATGCTATTGAAAAATTACATCAATTTGATTTCGACAATTATAAATTTTTAAATATTGAAAAAAACGATGAAAAACGCAACATCATTGAAATGTGTCAAATCCAACAGAACACCAATGCTATAAATTCAAGAACAGATTTGAACTTTTTAAATTTTTCCAAAATCTCATTCAAAACTAATATATTACATATATTTTTGCACCTCACCAAATTATAATATTTCTCAATTTATCTCATTGTTCATATCATTTTTTGATAATTAAGATCTTGTAAAACTTTCTCTTAGTTACTATCATGTCATAATGTACTTAATTACTGTCACATAACATTTTTGAAATGTATCTGATGATGGCAAATGCCGAAACGCGTTATAAATAGAATTACATGAATATTTTCAACATATTTTTTAATTGACCCATACCGAGAAAATATTTACATATAACCTGAAGGTCGAGAAAATCGTTAAAAAAAATATATATACATATATATTTCTTCTTGTTGTCAAAAGTCTGCTTTTCGTAAATATTCATAATTATCTCCCGAGGATGTTCATATATTAAACAAAATATTGAGGATTCCGAATTGACTTTTATTTTCTGAACTAGGTCGAATAACAATACAAATTATAAAAAAAATATAAAAAGAATGAGACAGTGTTGACAGAAGTCAAAACTGTTCGTTGGTAACAAACCATGGATACGAATACTTCTATCTTTGCATGTAATCTCGTTCTGAAAAAAATATATATATACATATATATGATCGAAATGAAGCGATTTCTGATCTTGACTGATCAACTGACTCCGATCCAGCAATCGATTGTCGAAGAATAATGTTTCATTATTTTCTTTCAATTCTCCGTTCTAGTCCCCGTTATCCTGGTGCACTAGCTGCAGAATTTCCCGGCATCGAAGACGGATAAATATTTCCTTCCAGCTGGCGACGCATCGACCAGAAGAATTTCCAATGAGCTTATTTACGGCCCTATCCGACGGCTGCGGAATTGAAAGAAAACAGATTTTTAGCACTCTCTTTGTGGCACGAGCACGTCTGCCGAATTTCCGTGTTTTCTTGCTGCCCGCGTTCGATAAATCGTCCTGTTTTGTTCGTTATTGTTGGGCATTTTTCAATGCACACACAGCGGAGGTGCATTACCGAAATCAATTTCCCGCACACCGTTGTATAAAATATGAGACGCGCCGGGTAATATTATGTCGGGAACGGCGACGATTTTCCACGTAGAGGTGCATTTTGCGCCGAACAATAATCAGATCTGGAGGAGGCTTATGGAAATGAACCTCCATCGTGCCCGGTCGTTTCGAGTTTTATAACGGGGCGGTGTTTAATATTTTAGTTTTCTGCGAATAGACTTTTTGATCGCCGGTTATTTTAATGCGGGTATTTGGTTTTATTGCGATTGTTATTCGAGCGCAACTGAGACACTAGATTAGATCAAGCGTTCGCTCGATGTTTTGTATTCGTTGCGAGATGGAATAGTTTAGCATTCAGGTGTACACGAATAATTTAATTGGGACTCGGCGAGCAAAAACAATGGATTTCTCGGAGTTTGGGTCAATGGAAATATTTGTTCTACTGAAAAACAAGAAGCAGTATGAGTTGTTTGCGTTTCGGAGAAACAGCTCGTAAACGCGAGGTGATTATAAAAGTCTATTTCATAATCTTCTGAATACCTCGAGGAAATATTGTAACACAAGAATCGGTTCCCTTAGTAATGGTGAAATGATGCGCCAAATGACAGTCCATCGAAGGAACATCTCGTTCCACCTTCGGAAAATTCATTGACCTTGTCGATCGAAATAAGAAACGTCCGGCGGATGCCAGGAATTCTGGGTGAACATGAAGCATCGTTATGCGCGGCTCATGGATAGGGATGCAAACGATACATCGATGTTTGTCAAACATCGATATATCGTTATGTTAACATCGATGTTTCAATTGACGATACGTCATCGATACATCGTGCGTATTAGTCAAAAATATCGACATCGCTCCTTAATCTGTTTGAGAACATCTGCGTGTTCCAAAAGTTTTAACACTATTAATATCATACGCATAATGACAAAAAAAAAGAGTCTTTCGCGTCATTACAGCATAAAACAAGGTTTTCTAAAGAAACAATATGGAGAATATTCGGAGATCAAGAAACCACTATACTGTGGAACATTCCTGACCACATCCACTATCCTTTAATCCTGGATTCAGAGTTTATGCATTTCAAGGAATTTGTGATCAAAAAAAAGTTATGCTACTTAAATGAATAAACTCAGGAACACGAATCACCTGATCGACAAGTACCTCAGATGAATTTGACATAAGTATGGAAAAATCATGAATAGTTAGTGATGCGTAAGAACAAGACAAGAATCATAAAAATCTTGTCTTGCTAGGGCAAGATCGTGAGAAATATTCATCTTGTCTTGGTCTTGTGACCAAGATTTGGCAAGAATCTTCTCTTGTCTTGTTCTTGCGATGTTAATAGTCAAGATTATGAAATTCCAAAATCATATTTATCCTCAACAAAAAAATGAAAAAAAGATGTGGAGAAGTGAACTTGATGCCTATTACAGTTCTCCCAGAGAACCCCAAGACACCAACATTGTCCAATGGTGGAAAAATAATCAAAAAACTACTTTTGCTAAAATGGCAAGGGACATTCTTTGCACGCCAGTTTCGTCAGTGCCAGTGGGGAAATTCTTTTCTGCTGGTTCTTTGGTGATGAATAAAAAAGAACCCGATTATCCGATGATTCTTTAGAAATGCTGCTCTGCATTAACTCTTGGCCAAATGCTCTCTTAAAAACGAAATTTGTTACGGTGATTTTTCATAATTTCTTCTAGAATGAATTAAAGTAAAAATAATTTCAAATTCAATATAAAAGTTTTGTTATCAGGATATGAAAAAAAATTTTTTACTTCATTCCGATCATATTTCAAATTTTGTGCAACAAAGATAGATTAAAAATATTTTACTTCAAAATTTTTATTACCAGAACTGCGTTTTTATTTAATTGTTTCACCTTAACTACCTGCCTGGAATTAAAATCAGTAGATTAAAAGATAGATGTTTATTATCAATTTAAATGACACGTACGGACACATCATTTTTTTAAACTTGTTTAAACACTACAAAAATATCATCAGAAAATCTTATTGAAACTAGGATTGGTTGTAGAGTGAAAGAAGAAAAATTATTTTTCAAATTGAATTCTGCAGTAAAATAAGTGTGAATTTTCTATTAAATATTATTAATTCTTTGTGAATAGTTGAAATAGTAAGTAAAATATAAAAAACCATTGAAAATTACTATAAAAACGTGGATAAGATCCTAATTTCTTTTTCAATTCAGAGATAAGTGTTGAATTCGGAAATTTGCACATACATTTATATGCAATTAAGTATGCTTGACAATTATAACTTAAAATTTTGCACAAACATTTATATGCAATTAAGTATGCTTGACTATTATAACTTAAGATTTTTAATATCAGAAATTTACTAATAAACCAAAAGATGATGAACATAATTGCATAATAAAAAATTAGTTTTACGGGGATTCATTTGAATATTGATACGAAACGCGCATAAAATAATAGTGAATACACAATATTAAAAAAAAATTCTTGCACAAGACAAGATAACATTCTTGAGAATCTTGATAGGTTTTATCTTGCTCTTATCTTGTATTAAGTTGTCTTGAAATTCAAGACAAAACCAAGAATATCTTGAGTCTTGGCGCATCAGTATGAACAGTTAAACCATAAAACAGTTGAAAATATATCATCCACATCAATGATTCAAAGAAATAAAGATTTTCTAATAACAAAATATTGTTTTCATAATCAGGAAATAGATAGTCTACATCTATAAAAAGCTGCAGATGTGAACACTTAAAAAATATGGTTTTTCGAACAAATTTTCTTTCAAAGTACAAAACATCAGTAAAACGGTATCGTTCTTTTTCAACGATGTATTTTAACATCGATGTTTTTTATGCCATCATTGATATCTAGAAATATCGATGTTTTCCACAACGATATTGCATCCCTGCTCATGGACCGAAAGTATTCCAAGTAACGACAGACGCGTTGTTAGTGATTTTTGCGTTACTTGGAATATTTCCCAAGTACAAATACTGGCAGTACGCGAAAAAGGAGATCCTTTTCACGGGACGATCTTCTACAGCACCGGGGAGCGAAACCTTCTTTTTACCGAGGAAACTTCGGTTCTCTTCCCATGATTTTCCGGTGGGCTGAAGGCGCATTTCCCGAAAGTCTGTTTACATTGCAGTTTTCGGTACGTTTCTTATCTCAATCGACAAGGTGAATGAATATTCCTTAGCATTCGGCGCAACATTTCATTATTACTAAGGGAACCGATTCTTGTGGGACAATATACTACACCAGAGTTCTTTATTGTAGGTTTTAATTTAGAGAAAAAAGTTTTATTTCGATTTGAATTAATGAAGGAAAAGTTAATATTAGCTTTTTTCAAAAATTTCGATAGTTTCTCGGATGAATCATCCGCTTGGGGTGAAGTGAGTCGCATATTATTTTGCGCATTCTTTTTATTCTCGACGTCCGAAAAATTAATTTATTCACCAATTTTGATGGACAAAGATTGTTCAACATACGTTTGTATGATAATTGCAAATTTTTTACGATAAATTTTATATCAGATAACTTCTTAATTCTGTCTTCGATATTTAAGATCCTATTAAGCTTAGATATAATCTGATGATATGATTCATAATGGATATATCTACAGGATGGCCCATATTAGACCGACAAACTTCTATTGGATGTTTGATGCCAATGCGACTCTCTCAATGGCCCCACGTTGGGCGCCATTTGTTGCCGGAACCTTAATACTGGCGAAAAAGGTCCGACGGGCCGTGGTTGAACGGTCCCATTTTATATGTGCGGGTGCGTTTGGTGGTGAATTAATAAGACGAGTTGTCCAGAAATGCTGTGTGAATGGCTGTCGAACGACTGCCCCGAGTCACACAATCAGGCCGATATTTATACTACTTTAATGAATGGGGTCCATTGTTCTAAGGAGTGGGGTCGCTAATATTGAGAGAGTCGCATTGGCATCATGTTCTAGACATTATTTAAGGTCGATTCGACCAAAATTACATAATCCAAAAATGCTTAATTGAGGAGCTGGTGCCCTCTGAAGATGACGTCCAGGCAACACTTTAGGACACATATCTCCAAAACGGCTCCATCATAATTATTGAAATTTTAAACCATTGGTTTTAATATCAAAAATACGCATCGAATGGTTCGAATGAATCTTCCCATGTCAAGCATAGGCCTATCTTATTAAGGGGGTAAATGTTATTTTTACTGAAAACTTTTTTACCTTTTATTTTTTTACAAGGTATGCATCAACTTCATAGACTATGATATGTTTTCCTGCAGAAAGGTGCCCTTGTGTCATATAGCCCAGATGCACAGATTTTGAGAAAAATCAATTTGAAATTTTCTCTCGGTTTATTACTCAATACTCGTTATCTAAAGAATTATAATGATGTAAATGAAATATCAATTTCTCGCACTTCTTTTCTGATATTTTTTCAAAACTTTACCTCATAAAACAATTTTTGCGAACGTGACCACCATTATTTTAAATTCGTGAATTAATGCAAATTTTTTATGTAGAAATCATCGTTTTGTCGCAAAGATTAGTGAAAATATTCCATGTTAAGTTATCTCATTAATTAATTTCATTTTGAAAATGTAATAAATTAATATTTCACCAACTTTATTATGATTCTTCAAAAACCGAGTATTGAGTAATAAACCGAGAAAAAATTTGAAATCAATTTTTCTCAAAACCAGAGCATCTGGGCGATATCACACAAGAGCACCTTTCTTCAAGAAAAAATATCGCAGTTTATGAATTTGATGCAAAACTTGTGAAAAAATGAAAGGTCAAACAGTTTTCAGTAAAAATACTCTTAGCTCCTCAAAATGATACGCCAACGCTTGACATAGAAAAAATTCACTCGAACGATTCGATGCGTATTTTTGGAATTAGCCAAAATCTACAATTTCAATAGTTTTGGTGGAGCCGTCTTTGGAGATATGTCACAAAAAGTCTTGACTGGACGTCATCTTCAACGGGCTCCAGCTGCTTAACGAACCATTTTTGGATGGAATGATTTCGATTGAATCGGCCTAAAATATGTAATGTCTACAACATCCACTAGAAGTTTGTCGGTCTAATTATGAGACACCCTGTATTTGCATATAGGTTCCAAGTACCAATCTCTTGTTAGTGTTTGATTTCCGCAATCTCTAAACAGTCTCAGATCTAAAAGACTATCGATTCATTGACCTTGTCCATCGAAATAAGAAACGTCCGGCGGATGCCAGGAATTCTGTGCGGACATGAAGCATCGTTATACGCGGCTCATGTACCGAAAACTGTAATGTAAACCGAATTCGCCCTGTTTGGCGTAATCGTGCCAATAATTTCGATCAGATCTTTGTGCGATTCACGACTTTGCCTTCTACAATAATCGTAATGTCAATGCGTTTGAAGAAGTTTTCGACATTTGAAATGTACCCCACACTGCAAATTTCCTTTGAGGTCATCGACAAATTCAGTCACCATTGTTATTAAAATTCTGAGGCAGAGATTTTCCCAATGCTATAACTCTTGAAAAATAAATGCCGAAACAACCGGAGGTAGACAGGAAACAGACAGAAATCCGGCCAGTGTATCTGTCTGTGTACGTTGGCAAATCGCATTATCCCGAACGAAAGTGGCAAGGGTTCCCCTATGGGACTGCGATAAGCTGATTTTTAATTGGACTGCATTGCGCCCGCTTTGCACTGGCGAGTCACCTCGACGACCGCCGCGGGGACGCGGCAAAAGTTTGTCGACAATGTGACGAAATCAGCAACCGTATCCACCATCGAAACAAAGGAATGTCGCTATTCTAATATTTTCAACCCTTTATGATTTCCGAATGAAGTCCACTTGGAGGTGTCTGAAATTGAAGACGAAACAGCCATTCATTGTGCGATAATGGCACTTTCTTGTTCGCTCCTTCCGACATTAATACTACTTGTTCCGGAGTCGTAGTATTTCTCTCACGTCCCGTATATTTTCAGCCGCATAAACAACATCTCGGGGTGTACTCCAAAAGATTCTCTCCTTCCTTCCACCCATTCGTTCGGTGTTTATCGTCGAGCGCAAGGATCGGACGCCGGGATTATCCCGCTCCCGAGAAAACGAGAAGGTACAGACTTTCCAGATGCAACTAAACAACATTAAATTCCTCTTCCCGGACGTTCCCGCCACTCGAAATTAGTTTCGCGAAATGCGAAGAGCCCCCGTGTCGACGCGCTCGTCTCGTGGAAATTCCACAATCCATTCGAGATATCCGAAGACGATTTGCGGCTTAAAGTGTCTGCGTGTTGAAGTTTATTCAACCGCTTACGTATTCCTGAACAAACTGTGCGAGGCGGAGCGCGGCGCGTCCCGTCGAGCGTGGCAAAAGGAAAAATCATTACTTAACTCTTAAGTAAGCAAGTCGCGTTGTTGCGTGTCAACTCGCACTAAACTTCAAACCGATGTTTATTCGAATCTCGGAGCGGCTCGTTGTGTTTAGCGATTAGCGCCCCCGGATTATGGCCGACTTACGAGTTTCCGGTGCCTTGTTCCGGAATGCGGATAAAATCGAAACATGCGATGCCAATCGGCTTCGCGCAGCAATACGACAGCCATAACGTACGTCTATCATCGACGCTTTCATTTTGAGTTGAAGAAATAAATAAATCATCATGATTGTTCGAGGAGATTTCGATAATGGATTAGACAACCAACCGCAGCCATGCTTCAAGATGCCACTCTCCACTCTCCTTACATGTGATCAGGTGGTTTACAGCTAGCAGTCTAGTGTGTTGTAGGCAATTGCACAACTTGGCAAATCGTCGATCAATCCCAGTGCTTTCTCTCATTAGGCGGCGAGAACGTTGTACGGATTTGCGGGCGCGGGATTTGGCGAATGCGCCAAGCGCCACACTGCTGAGTGCGTTTTGATGTTTCACCTCCAGAGAAACCTGCTCTCGATCAGACAGCTGCTATAATTCATCTTTATTATGCCACCGCCAGCCAACCCCCGGTATCGTTAGTTCTCATTCAATGGACGCGTGTCTACTACGACCTTCGGCAATAATTCTCCATCAGCGGACTTTGCGTATATTAAAAAAATTCAAATCAACCAACTATGAATATTACGATTCCCCTGCAATTCGGCTCGTATGAACTGTGTTTATATATATCATAGGACAGTATCGCAAATTTTCGTATTGTTCATTATCGTATTTCAAGAAAAATTAAAATTGGGGATAGAAAATGAAACATAGATTTAGAGATTGGAGAAATCAAATACTAACCAGATCGCTCGCTTCGCTCGCGACCTGACCGGCCTTCGGCAAATTGGATTCATAATGAAAACTAAGAAGTTCCATCTGTTGGAATTCTACTTAAACTTATCGGATAAGAACTGATATTCCTACTAAACGTAAAATTACGAAACGTAGCGCACGTCATCTGAAAAACAGACGTATTAATCTCAATATCGAATCGATTCGGACAAGAATTAGTAATTAGATCGATTTTTCCATCGAGCAAACGAACAGTTCAATAGGGAAAGAGATCGAAAGTTATAGAAACGGCGATAGCGCCTCTCGTCTCCACGAGTTTACTATCCGAAATGCTTTCCTCTTTTCGGAACGACGACGACGCATGGTGAATGATTCGGACGGTCGCGTTTCGTTCGAGGTCGGGAATACTCGTACGTGCATTACGAATGACCCAAGTTAAATGCACCGAATCGATTATTTTTACATATCTCATCGATTTTCTTGAAAACGGTAGGCCATAGCCAAAAACGATGAGAAAAGTAATTGTTCATGAAATTACGGCAAAACGTTTGGTGAAAGACCTAAAGCGGTGCAATTATTATCACTCGAGTTATGACTCATCGAAAAAACGGTACTTTCAGAATGTTTTGAAATTTTTTTTCTCAGAAACGGTTCATTTTAGGTAGGAATAGTAATCGGGGCGAATGTAGCCCTATTTGATAGGAATTGAATGTTAAAAACTGCAGAGCCATGGTGGTTTTAGAAATTGAGTTATGTTAGAAAATGTTAAAAAATCTTTGGCATTTTGATGTTTTGGTATGATTTTGCTTCAAAAGGGCTATTTGTGGCACTTCAATCGACAAAGGCAATCATAGTGATTGAAAATAAGAATCTTTTAGTGAAAATTTGAGAGCGTTGAGTGTTGAGGCGGCCATGCTATGAGTGAAATATTCGGCGAAATCGTCAATTATTTGAGATTTAAAATTTTTTTCTCAAAATGTATGAACACCACGTTTCAGATGTTCCTACAAAAGACACGTCAATCAACGTTTTCTTCAATGGAAAAAAGTTTCGTGTCTCTATTTGCAATAGCTTTTGAGTCATCCCGATTGAAAGAAAAAAAATTCGATTTTTTTTCACACTTCTGATCAAATCTCAAAACTCTCGCCAAGTCGCCCTTCGTTTACTCATTCTATCTGAAGAATACATTTTGAGGTACATTTTTACCGAATCTCGAATCCGTAGCTCTGAAAATAAGGTCGCAAAAAATTCCCAAAAATGTTTTTCGAGTATATCTCGAGAAATAGTTGTCCGATTGCAGTGGAATGAGGAATCAAACCTGGAGGCCGTTATTGTCCACCTTTCCCTAAAATTTTGTCGTTCTAGGTAACGCCGTTTAGCCTATAGCGTGAACAGAAAATTTTGCCGCACAAGCATGCATCCACACACACACACACACACATACTATCTCGATCGCTGAACGACAGCAGGGTATATGGCTTTATACAGCGTATACAACAAGGGATTGATACGTGGAACCTATATGAGCAAACAGATATATTCATTATGAATCATACCATCAAATTATATCTAAGTTTAATAAGATCTTAAATATCAAAGACAAAATTAAAAAGTTATCTGATATAAAATTTATCGTGGAAAATTTGTAATTATACACAAAATTATGTTGAATAATGTTTATCCATCAAAATTGTTGAATAAATTAATTTTTCGGACGTCGAGAATAGAAAGAATGAGCATTCCTAACAGACAAAATAATATACGCTTGTCGATACTTGGGATATTTTCCAAGTATTTACCAAGTATTTTAGCTTACCGACAGTACGCTGAACTGTAAGGAGGTGTCAATAACCAATTTCGAAAAAAAAACTACGAGACAAAAAAAATTTTGCCAGAAAGTTTACTGTTCGTGGACATGACAATAATATGACAAAAAAATTACATTAGAGACAAAATGGTTTGGAAAAATTACAACAACATAATAGACTCATAAATTTTCATTCTTTAAACCATTAGTCACAAAAAATAGCCTTTGCGAAAAATATAGTAGACAGGGCACTAACTAACTATCGTACACACATTTTTAACAAAGTGCAATTAATATTAACACAAAACGAATACCCCAATGACATAAAAAAGAAAATTATCAGAGAACAAACTCATAAATTTGACAATAAAACATCAGCTAAATCCTGTGTTAGAGAAAAAATCGAGCACAAAAAAATAAAAAAATGTCTAAAAACCGGAAATAAGACTAGAAAATTACTGAGAAGCGATATAACCTGAAAAATTCGACCCTAAACATGAACGACCTGAAAATCTGAATTTGAGAACCTACAAATATTGAAACTTTAGAACGGGATTAAGTCATAATGAAACCCACAAATTATTAAAACTGAAAAATTATTCCTAAAATTTGGTTCTCACAGCTAAAGAAGCTAAGAAGCCATCCAAAAAATCAGACAATCGAAGATTAGACTGAAAGTGTCAAAAAACAGAAATTGAACCAAATCCGCAGAAAACGATAAGAATCTTAACTTGCAAAATATCAAAAATTTTACTAGCATTTTACTGAGAAACAAAAATTTTAGCCGATCACAAGTACAAATTTTGTATAAAAATCCATAAATTGAGCATTGAAAACAAAAAATCCTTGAAAATTGAAACTAAAAAGTAAATATATTCTAAAACCCATTAAAATCAAAGAATACATAGCGACCAGAATTGGGCATCAAAACCAAAAATTGTTTGAAAAAATCCTTGGGAACCGAGAATTCGAGCCTTTCAACAGAAAAAATTGCAACATGACACTAGAAAAAAAATGGATACCAAAAAAAAAAAAGTCGCGAAAACGGAAAAAAGAGGAGAAAAATTGATCCGAGAATTCTCTCAGAAACGGGCTTTATAACAGAATAATCTGAAAAGTGATCAAAAAAATTTTTTTTTTGATTCGAAGATGGTTTTCAATAGAATTATGAATTGAAAATGTATATATGTATATCGCTTTTCACTACCTCCAAGTTTGAATATTCGGTTCTTTTTTTTTTTTTTTAATTTTTGCCCTGTTTCTTTGTTAAAATTTTTTTAATGCTTGCGAGCTTTCTCCTTTCAGAATCATTGCAATAAGGGTATGGCAAATATGGCGGAACTGATTTTATTATTGAACATTCTGTCGTATTGAGAAGAAAATAATTGTAGAGCCTGATGAGAGTTTATGAACTAATATAATATAAGAGGGTGTAACGATTATCGACGCGTCACGATCCATTGATATTTCGTCGTCATGTGACAACTTGAGTAATCAATTTTCCATCTTGTTAACCAACAGACGTGCCAACTCCACAATTGAATAGTGCAGACGAGAGGAAATGTTTCGACTTCGTCTATCATTTAGAAGGCAGAAACAGTTGAATGAAGATGAGGCATTCTTGTCGGATTTGGCGTTTCGACGACTTTAAACGGCAATTTGCCAAATTGCTTTCATCGTCAAGGCATCGGACGAAATATGCTGATTGCCGACTTTAATTTTCGATATCTGCCGCGCGACGGTTCATTTGCAAATGAATCACTCTTTTTCTCGATCCCGGATTTCGAATAGTTACAGGAACGGAATTCTCGTGCGGCGGCTTTTATGTCCAGGTCGCCCGTTCCAACGTGAAATGTTGATTAAAATTGGCTCCCCGGACTAGCACCGCCGAAGCGACGCGACGTGGAATCCGAAAATCTCCGAGCGTGGATAAATATGAAACCAATCGGCGTTTTTCTTTTCTTTCCTCTAATTGACAATTGTAATTTCCCCGATACCGTATCTCGGCCGGCGCGTTGTTTTTCCCTTTCGCGGCGATCCTTTTTCACGAGCGAATTTCCTATTTTCCGATATTTCCTCGTCGACCACATGTCGACTCCCAAGATAGATTAGTCCCGATCCATCGAATAAGGATTATGACCCCTTCGAGACGCTATCAGATCCTGAACCCACTTTAAAATAAATCCCGCTTGCAATGGATATAAACGACTTAGGTTCTTCGCAAGCGATTTTAATTTCCTGGCCGCTTCATCAAATCACTGCCTCTGTTCGTATGAGGAAAATCTTCGAATTTGCGAGAAATCGTTTTTACATCGATGTATATGACAAAAATTGAAACGAAATGCGGCGGAGGATTATCAAAATCATTTCTTTTGGAACCAAAGTGATATTCTGCTTCATCTGCTTTGAGCAAATAATTGTCGTACTAAATATGCGATATTTGACAGCTAATATCAAAGTCGTACATTTGCGAGAAATCGTTTTTACATCGATGTATATGACAAAAATTGAAACGAAATGCGGCGGAGGATTATCAAAATCATTTCTTTTGGAACCAAAGTGATATTCTGCTTCATCTGCTTTTTCTTTTTTTGGGCTATTTTTTTCATTACATGTATGATTGTCGCAACATCTATTAATGGGTAAAACTGAACGATACTCATGAGCGTATGCCTTTGCGCATTACCGGGTGACGTCACTAGGACATCTAAACGTATATTGATGTTCATAGGAGGATCCGTAATTCAGCGTGATCTATTGCACGTATATCAAATTCATTGAGAAGTTCTAATGGCGTAAAACTTGCTCTACTAATTAGCGCCCCCTCCCCATAATACAAGAATTTTGGCATGCGACAGACGTGCATAAAATTTTCATTTCAATCAGTGATCAGAAGGGTACGTCAACTTGTCACTCGGTCAGCTGCATCCCAATCAACTCGATTCCTATTAAGTCAACGGCAATTTTGGAATTAGCGGGGCTAATCGTACGTCAATGCGTACGATACGAGGCGAATTCTCTCACCCCCTCAAAGTCGCATCTAATCTCGCCCCGCTTCCCATGCACGACGTCGTCTTATCGGGGGGTGGCGGAAAGGGCGACGCGACGCCTTCGATTTATAAGATCGCACGAGGCCCCCCTTAAGACTATGACGATTCCCCGTGGCGTCGCATATGCGAAAAATTCGGGGGTCGTGACGCTCTAGTCTAGGGGTAAGCAATAAAGGAAATTCAAATTCGGCCGTTTGATTTTTCGACAGCTGCGATAGAGAAGCAGTCGGATGATAATAATAACCGCGGACGCGGCATTCGAATGTGCCTGATAAAAAAAGAATGTTGCGTCGTTATGAATGTGTCAATTCGTCGCCAGCGGCGTCCGATTCCCGGATTCGTCGAAATGTCGTTCGGTCGGCGGGTGGCGTTGCGAGCGCGGAGAACCGAATAACCGGAGCTCGAAGTGAAACGGGAGGGACCGGAAATTGCGGATATAAATCCCTTTTCATTCAGTTGCAGCAAGATAAATATGGTAATTCAATGAAAGGCAAATAATATTGGATAATCCCCCGGCGACCCTCGCGTGGCATTCCTTCGGCTCAGTGGCGCCGGAAGATATTTTTTACGGAATAATAATTGAAAATGGATCTAGTTGCACCGACAAGGTGAATAATCCAACAGGCATTGATCGTTTTCTGTTTCGTTCACCTCTATATCTCCGACCAAAACAGTCTGCAAAAGAATCCAGTTGAACTATTTTGCTTTTATTTTGTACGTCCTACAACGAACGAGGTAATCGGAAACGTGTGGCAGTTTTGAACTTGACGAGAAAACAAAACGAATTCAGCTTTCTGTGCACGTTTTGAAGATACATTCTCTATCCAGCTACCTTTTTGGTTTCACACATTTTAAAAAGTTGTGCGCTTTCGCCGTTTTCCATGAAAACTTGACATATTGTTCAAAACCAAACACCATTCCTTCTAAATTCTTGGCCAGAACTGTAAAATAAGTAAGACGACAAATGACGAACGATAAAACAAAATTTCAACACTTCGGTACATTATTCCCGCTCGTCGTCCAATCATAGAATTAATTACCAAATATCTCAGCGAAAACCAAGTCAGTTTTGAAACAGAACTTGAATTTCAGTATCAAATGTGTGGCAGGAGGGCCAACATATAAATAAATAATAAATAATGAATAAATAATGAACAATGAGTAATAAAATAGGAACTTGAGGAAGGTTATATCGATAAGTCTATGAATAATAAGAAGACTATTACAAATACCATTGCCACCACCATTAACAGTGCTACAAGATTTTCTTCGTGCAATGCGAACAAATTAGAAAATATTTAATTTCAATTATATTGCTAATTAGAAATAAATTAGTTTCGACCTTGATATTGTTAATCTCGGTTCGTTGCGCGTCTCGGATCTCAACAATTTTTCGGTAATTACAACTTTTGTCATTTGCTGGTGATATAATTGACTATTCATTACTTATTTCTAACAAATAAGCCATAACTCAGTGATACTGAAAAGAGTATTGTTGATGCGAACTTTTTTTGCGCGGTTTTTCTGTCGAAACGAAGAAATTCCTTAGATTTTTGTGTTTATTTCGTGTTCATGATACTGATGTGATATGAATCATCTGAAGCGCATATTGGGTCTATATGTTTTTTTCTATAAGAATCTTCGAGTTTTTTGTTGATCCAGGTTTATTTAAACAATTTACAATATTAAGGACGTTTCGATAGAGATTCAATCTTTGTCAACTATCTAAAATAAAATAATTCAGATATGGAAATGGAAAACGAATTTGATATTGAAAACATCTTACCAGAAAGTTCAATGACATTTAATAGTCGTTCAAATGTTCGAAATTATGTGCAACTTATCGTTATAGTACAAAAGAGTATATTGTACTTAGTCCCTTTATGTCAGTTTTATCATTTGCAACATCTTTTTCGTTTTCTTTTATATGCATCTTTTCAAGAATTTCTCTAGATTCAACTTTTTTTCTTTGTTGCTAATATACTGACGTTGTTGTAATCAAATTCATGATTGTTTGATTTTTTATGCTTGTTTAGTGCGGTATTTGCTGTTTTCGAATATTTATGGGCTTTCGTTCTGTCTGTAAGTCGTTGGGAAGTTTGTCCGATGTATAATTTGTTACAGTTCATACAGAGAATTTTGTATACTACATTTGATTGTTTTTCTTCAAGAATTTTGCTTTTGAGTTTTGTATAAATTTGTTTTATCTAATTTTGAGGATGGTATGAAATTTGAATATTGTATGGTTTCATTATTTTTGAAATTTTTTCTGTTAGTACGGGAATGTAAGGAATTGAAATATATTTCTTTTGTGTGACAGGAAAATGAGTTGATGTTTGATTGCAAAATTTATGAGTTCGTTCTTTGATAATTTTATTCATTATATGATCAGGGTAATCGTTTTGGGTAAATATTATTTTTACTTTACTAAAAATTTCTGTACGGAATTTGGGAGATGTAAGCGCTATTGCTCTGTCTACTAAATTTTTTGCTATGCTTATATTTTGTGACTGATGATGTGAAGAATGAAAATTTATAAGTCTGTCTGTTGATGTATTTTTTCTGAACCATTTTGTCTTAAGTTTGTTATTCTGTCGAATTATTGTCATGTCCATGAAATTAATTTGGTCATCTTTTTCTTCTTCTAGAGTGAATAGTAATTTGGAATTATAATTATTGAAACTATTTACAATTTTATTTATTTATTTTGGGTCAGCTCTTAACAAACAGTCGTCAACGAATCTCTTGTATAGTGTTATTGTGTAATTACTTCCACTTAAAATTTTTTCTTCGAGATGTTCCATAACAACTTGAGCTATTACACTCGAAATCTGACTACCCATTGCAACTCCGTCGATTTGTTGGTAAAATTGGTCTTGATATTGAAAGTAATTAGTGTTAAGTGAATAAAGTAAGGATTCAATGAAGTCTCTTTTCGGTATCATTGTGACATTTTGAAGTTGCGTCTATTTTTCTTTTATAATATCAGCTACGACCTTGTTTGGAATATTGGTCTAAAGCGAAATTACGTCTAGGGAAAATAATTTATGAGTTTCTGGGATCAAAAATTCGTTTAATTCTGTTTTTAGTTGTTGAGAATTTTTTATATAAAACATGTTTTTGTTTGTTATATTTGAGATGATTTTTCCAAGGTGTTTCGAAATATTGTAAAGAGGAGATTGATTATAAGAAACTATAGGACGAAAAGGCATGTGTTCTTTATGAATTTTTGGAAGGCCGTTTTTTCTCAAATCATTCGATGGGTTATCTGTTTTTTTGAGCAATTTCAAATTCGGTCACGATTAAGATTTAAAAAATCAGTTGAAACATGACAACTCAAACGTACTGTTCCAACTCGCGATTCTGCGCTGTTCATGAAAGCCGCCCCATTTTATGAAGAGCGCAGAATCGTGACGGTACGTTGATCGTTCACAATGCCAATTGGAACCGGTCAAAATATGAAAATCGCTTCTTATTTTCATGGATTAGGCACAAATTCGACGGGATGAGTGGAGTGGATCGTCTTGACTTTTCGATATGAGACGAAACCAGTCTCGAGTCTTGCGAATTGATTTATATGTACATAGTAATCCGGCTGCCAGTAGGTGCTGGAGGACAATGAGGGCCGAAGGTTCCCAGGTGTTTCAGGCACTCACATGTTTGGCTGGGCAAGTAATTTGATAAAACTTACAATTTTTCGTTTAGAAAAGACTTGTTACCTATTATTCAAATGTTCGACAATGAAATATTGAAATATGGCACCAAATCAAATGACACTTTACGATTGTGTAACGGCGGTCCGGAATGCTAATTTGCGAGTCTCTAACGACGTAATTTCAATAATTATTGCATACATTCAACTCCTACATAGCCATCTACATCGGGTGTTGAACTTGTTCGCTTTGAAGTACCTTTGTTCTGGTATATTATATCCAATGTTCGAAATTTAGCGTTCTATTAGCTAAAGGGTGTTCCTATTATCAGATATAAATTATTTTATTCTCTTTTTCCCTCAAAATGTAATGACGTGTGATGTTTTGAATGCTCATCGAGTAAAAAGGGTACAAAAGACATATTGACTTCGGTTCCTTTCGCATGATTTTCCGGCGGGCTGACGACTCATTTCCAGGAATTCTGTTTACATTGCAGTTTTCGGTACATGAGTCGCTTCATATCCGCCCAGAATTCCTGGCATCCGCCGGACGGTTCTTATTTCGATGGACAAAGTGAAGGTGGAACGAGATGTTTCTTTGGTGGCTTAGCATTTGGCGTTCCATTTCACCATTACTAATTCAATTGATTCTTGTGTGACAGTATTCAGATCACATGACTATAAATGCTGAACAGCAATCAGTCAACAACAAAAAATTGTCACTACGTATCGCAGAAATGATATCCAGTCAATCCCGACGACAGATTTTTTCAATTAGTCGCCAAACCGATTGATCGTCACTCGTTTTTTGCGAAACTAACGAACTGACGCGACGGCGGCATCCGAAAGTGACGAAAAGGTTAATGGAAATATTAAGTTCCGCACTACGGTTCAATTAATCCAACAGCTACACCGATATTCCACTTCGGTCATAATATGAAATTCATTTTCCATTTCATTAATCGTCCCGAAACTTCTTAACCGTATCGTGAACAATCCATCAAAAAAACGTTTTCCTTTTTTTCGGCTTTCGCGGAAAGCCAGACGTGCCTTTGTTCGAGCCACCCTTTTACCGGAAAACCGAAAAAGAAAAAACAAAACCGGTACGTTTGACGTGACCGTCGGCCTCCAGTTCATAAATCAGAACCGCTAAAAGGACCTATTTATATTTATTCAGAGTGCGTGAATCGTTGAATAGATTATCCTGGAACCAGCCGTGTAGTGTATGGATGCAAAGTGGCACTCCCGATTACCCGGACATCGCATCGGGCCCGAAGAAGGGAAAAACATTCGAATGGCCGAAGGGGGAAAATGGAAATCAAAGCGATCCGGAGATTCGGTTACTTAATGAGACGTCTTTGAATTAAGACGGAATCATCCCCCAAATTGAAGATCCCAATACCTGAGAACGTGGCGAAACGGCTCCGTTTATTGCTTACTTGACAGTATCAAATTGGGTGAAAGAGATCCCTCTTCCCCGGTCGGACCGAAACGGACGGGGGTGGCGGTGGCCTGCAGAATGTGCTTCATTTGCGAAATCTCGTCTCGGAAGTTGGTTAGGGAACGCGCGGGGGGCTGGGGAATTTCTCGTGAAAAGGAAATCCGCGAGGGCCGACGGTCCGAGCGCTTTTTTGCCCTTCCTCCAAACCAACTTTTACCGAATAAAAAAGTTTTCGTTATATTAATTCGGTCGGTCGAGTTAATATTCATTTAGTTGAGTGCTTATCCCGCAGCAGAGCGGCAACCGATCTTATAGCCGAAACCTCGAAAACTGAAAAGTATGACGGAGAGAAAATTCTTGGCCGACGGATTTTCCCCTCGGGGAACGTCGCGCGATACTTTCGAGTTTTCCGCTTTGGAATTTCCATCTTGGTTTGGGAATTTGTTGAAACGCGTATTTTCCGACGGGGTTTTCTATGAATTTCGAACAGTTCGTCGGGATTGGAGAGCGTGGTCGATGGTTATTTTTGTTTATACGTTATATCCTGTGGAAGTGTAAAAAAAAAGACAAACAAGTCCAGCTGAAATACACAGAATACGGTTGAGCAAAGAAAAATGTGAAGATTAGCAATGAAAAAATAGGGAATTCAATAGAACTATCCAGGACAGGAACTACTGTGCAAGTGATATGTCACTTGAATAAACAAATGATAGATGCATTAGAACTACGTAGCAAAAGAAATGACTGAACTTCAATAACTCACAATGTTGTTGAGGTTAAGTCTTCTGTCAAAAAGGTTAACATAAACAATGCTAAAAATGAAGACTCATTACTGCTCACTGATACATTACTGTTCACTGACTCATAGCTATTCACTAATACACTACTGTTCACTGAAACACTATTGTTCACTGAGTCACCGCAGTTCTTCGGGTGTAAAGGCCGTCATTCTTTTGGAATTTTTTCCTAACATTTCGCTAGCTCGCTTGGCTAGCATCTTCAGATGTACTAACGTGTTCTGGGTGAGATGAGGAGCTGTAGTGGCTCCTCTGGTCAACGATGACGTCTATGTGACATCTGTCCCTATCCCAACTAATGACGTTCCAGGTGTGTTGGTGACGTCTGTTGCTACTCTATCCAATGATGTTCCATGTGTGACGGTGACGTCTATCTCTACTCCAACCAACGACGTTCTATGTGTGAGACCAACGGATTAACTTGTCGATCTGGTTTAAATGAAGCGGACTCGAGGAATGTTTTCTTGAAGTGCTGCATAAAGAAGTTTGCCATCACTGGGCTGAGTGGGCTCCCCATTACTACACCTTCAGTTTCCTCGTAAAAGCCACAATGCACTCTGCAAAAGGTCCAAGCTGCTGGCATCTGGGAGAAGTTACTACAGTAGATTTTTCAGGAGGTCATAGAGATATATAAGCACCCGAACAATTTCAACAGGAAAGAAGAAGCACTTAAGCTGAATAGGATATGGAAAATAGCACTCACAGATTCTCGTAAGACCTACGTGGCCATGCATAACTCTTCTATAGCCTTTTTGATGGAACCAAATGTAGTTTACCAAGAAGGTTTGAGTGGAGTGAACTTTTTCTTCAAACTCTGCTCCGAGCATGTGGCACCTGAACAGCTTTGTGAAAGATCTAAACAACGATAGCAGTTTAAATCGCCATGTTCTCCCTGTCTGTTGTTCTGCTATAATAATTACTCAGACAAGCTCTACTCTCGTGATCACATTGTCAGAAAATTGCTACGGAATTCTAATTAGGGCGGCGGCATAATTTAAGTGTCGATCACGATCCGTATCTCCGCCACCTCATCTCGTTATTCACTTAATTCCGCGAAGTTCCATGTGCAGAACGACTGTCGCTTCGTAGGTAATTCGATTATAAAATTTATCGCCAGCTGTTCTACCATCGAACGTATAACTAGATACATTTTATGTTACTTTTATGTTATCCGCACTTGAATTTCCTCATAAAATGTCTGTTTGAAAACAATAGCGAAGTCCTCCGGCTATCGACCAATTCTGGAAATTGCTACAATTGCATCGAATTCGCGTGCGAGTAGATTGGCCGGAAAAAAATATGCTCGCAAAACGGTGTACATTCCGGGTTTTGGGTCTTAAACGTTCCGTTCGGCTATCGACTTGTTTGCGATCGGATGAGATGGGGGCGGCGGCGAGGCGGCGAAAGGGGGTTCGGTCCATCAATAATTCAAAAAGTGGTGCAGTCGTTCGGATCGAGTATGGATCCGATCCGGTCGCAAATATTGGCCCAGCTGATTGGGCTTGATTCATAGCCGACTGTAAATAGACGTGCATTATTTAGCGTATTACAGACACTCGGCCGAGGAACGAGGAGGTTTTTCGATGTCGCATTGAAGTGGAGGAAAATTGGAATACACTTATATGAAACTCGATCCTGCAAGCATAATATGTAAGTTTGTATTTCAAATTGAAATGTCCATAATGCAAACCTAGTTGGAAATAGTTTTACAAACATATTTGCATCGGAACGCGGGAAATAGCGTTCTCAAACTTGCGCATGCTTTGCGTAATAATTAAATAACAACAATTCTTTCCGTCGGACAAGTATCTTTCACGACAAGCAACAACACACATAACAACAACAACCATAACAACAATTCTCAAGCTCACGTCAGAGCTTAGGTTAGTTAAGGTTAGGTTAGGTTAGGTTCACGTCACAAGGTGTCAGAAGTGAACACCGACTAAAAAACCTAAGTTCAATAAACTTGTAACCAGCAAATTTCTCGAATGCCCTTGTGGTTCTCGCCTCTTCTGGTCAATGGCAAAAATTGTGAGCAGCAATGTCATCTTTTGCCCAGCTGATGAAGGATGACGAAAGTATTATAACATCCGCTGCCGAAAAGGCTGAGCTATCTACGAAAATGTTCACCAAGAACTCTGGAATTAAGAACCCTGGTAGCCAAACTACCCACAATATGAAGGATACAGGCTGAAATGAAATTCCATCCTGAAACACTGAGATGCATTCTAGTTGACGATAAGAAGATTCTAAAGGAATATCTAACATTGTTTTGAAAGTATGTTCTTCTTGTTTGAGTCCGGTTCCTTGTCGTTTGTTCAGGTTCTCTTGGCATCTTCTACGATTGCTGGAATCCAACCCATCCTCAAAAAGACAAGAAGAAATCGCCATAAAATGACTGTCCCATTGCATTCGTCATCCCGAAAGTAACAATCAATACGAATTGGACAAGTATTTAGGTAGTACTCAACTATCAAGAGTTCGGCTTGAAATTCGAATATCGCTATTAATGACTTTCCAAATTATGTACAAGGATTTTTTTGTGTTTTGTTTGCTGATGATTGCACGTTATCTGCTCCTTGTGATGAACCGGTGGATGGGGAGAAACTCTTTGTGACCATGCTGTTGAATGGTTTAATGCTAATGCTCTATGTGTAAATAATGGAAAGATGGAAAGGGTTGTTTTTTCTCAGAAGAGTTCCACTACTCGGGGAGCAAAGTTCCTTGGTTTGCAATTGGATTCAAAGCTCACCTGGGTGACTCATGCGGAGTTTCTGTGCGACAGGATAGCCAAGAATATTTTCGTACTTAGAAATCTGTCTGCTGTGGTCTCATTAGATGTGCTCAGAACAGCTTATTTTGCCCTATTCGAGTGCCATGCGAGATATGGTACGAACGTGTATTCGGATTGCAAAGGAAAGCAATCAGGATTATGGCTGATCTTGGATCTTGGACTGCTGTGAACAGTCTTTTGATAAATTAAAATTGTTGGCTTTGCCCTCACTCTTATATCGTGAAAACAATGTTTTCACGAGGTTTAAAATTTTTATTTCGTAGAAACGATCAATTTTGGACAGTAATAGTAATCGAAACAACTGTAGCTTCATTTATTAGCAAGTGAATGGTGAGAAACCGAAAGCGATGCTGGTTTTAAAAGTTGACTTATAGTAGAAAATCTTCGGCATTTTTGTGCTTTTTTATGTTTTTGCTGCAAAGCACGATTTGTAGCTCCTGTCGACGGAAACAAAAGGAAAAAAAGATAGAAAGCGTTTAGTGTAAAACCTGGAGTATTAACGGCTGAAGGGGTCCTATGCGTGAAATATCTGGGGAAACCATAAATTTCTTGATACTTCAAATTTTTGATATGTTTTTGCTCCAAAAATGATATATGCATGTGATGATTGAAAAAAATTGATTCGAAACATCTTTACCATTGTGCGATTTTCCAGTTGAAGAAATGATTGACTTCTCTGAAAAGTTCACCATAAAATCAGAATAGAGATTATTTTGTGGTGATCAAATCACCCCTTCCCGAGACGCGCCCCCTCCCCAAACCCCGACAACGTTATTGCTCGTTATTTACATCGGTATGGGCCCGATTGGCGTTACGATATTACCAGACCTGATTTATATGGCCTATTAATTATCCGATTAGGGGAGCAAAGGGCATAAACGATCGCCGGTCGTATTCACTGACCGAGATGTCAACGAGAAGACCGGCGATTTCGAAACGGTCGTTTATTAATTAAAACAAAACGTAAAAATCATATTTCGAACACGACCGTAACGCTATTCGCGTTAAATATTCGCGGTTTTATGGCAGTCCGTGCCGTCGATGAGCGCGAACTCTTCAGTTGCGTTCGGTGTTTGATGGCTATCATCAATCGAATACAGTTACGAACATAAATAATTCCCATTCATTCGTACGTAGGCCATATAAATATCGAGGCTCTATTCCAAATTAAACGGGATTAGATTCACGTTCAATTCAACATTGCCATGTATATATATATATATTTCATTTCGCGGTAATCAATTCATTTATTCGACATTTTTATCGTACTCGCGTGTGCGTTATTCCCGCGATTTTTATTTAAATAAATTAGAATTACGACTACTGAATGGGAAGTGGTTCGTAAATAATATTAATAAACAGTGCATTTGCTTAATGAAAATTTTCTTGCATCGCCGACGCCGACGCTTCTTCCCCTTTTGATATGCGGCGATATTTTGCATAGCATTGTCAGTTCCGTGACGAACACGTCCGACAGATAGACGCAATTGCATTTCAGATGTCAGTTTCCCTAAGGAGATTTTCCCCGTTCCCCTTTTACGTTAGTGTCAGCTTATAGACCTATGTGCTTTTTGAGGTGTTACCAAAACCGTCGCTTATAGCTTTTAACCCTCCGGGGGATTGAATAAACTTTATCGCAACACCTGCGACAATAAAATTTTGTCACAGCTGATCGTCGAAACGTAGCTCGAGTTTAGTGAACGTGGGTGAATACGTTGTGGGATTAGTTGCGATCACCCTAAGGGGTTGTAAACGGCGGGCATTCTTGGTGCAGGGTGCGCCATCTGTAATGCAATGGCGGAACTCGAACGGGGAAGGAGTTTGCTGTACGATATATAGGGCTACATTGCAGATTCCTCTGCTTGATAGAGGTACAACGCGTTCGTGATTCAACTTCTCCCCAGTAGATGGTATTCGGATACTCGCAAAGAATATAGTTATACATATGTACATATATCTGAATACGCGAAATTTGATATTTTCTCTTGCGGAACGAGTTTTCATGTAGAAACCATCTATAGAGTTCATGAACCTAAGCTTTAGATAAATGAATGATTGATTCTTGACCAGCGGATGCTAATTCAAATAACTTTGCGAGCCAATATAATCAAAGTAAGTGAAATGGTGCCGAATGTCAGGGATATGCGCCCCGACTACACGCCTACGGTTCGAAAGACAAACTCGATTTTTATCCCGGTGAATATTATATTACCCCAGGTTCCGGGATTTCGCCACCGTGTTTTTTTTTTCTCGGACAAATTGAAACCTTCATCTAACGGACATGTTTATTCAATTGTGTCAACCCGTTGACAGTTTTCGACTTTACGTACCCGTACTTTGCCTAATTGAATTTGCGTCGGAAATTTCTGGATGTGGGCTTTAGGAAATTGTCCCCTTTGACTACGAAATCAAAAATTAATCTTCGATCTATAGATCCGACTCATCCCTATTTAATTCCCCCTTTTATCTATGTGCGTGACAAATTGAAAGAGTGCCCTGGGAACACATGCGGCGGCGATAGGAAAACACTAATTCCTTAAGATGATAACGCGACGTTTGTCGATAAAAAGCGAACGGGAAGAAAAAAAAAGGAAACGTGGGCGTCGCGATGGCGGCCAAACGACGCCCCGACTATTCGCGATAACGATTGCGATAGTTACTTCGCGGTAATTAATTGCGGGGATTATGGTAATCGGGAGTGTAGTTTATGCAGATGATTATGCGGGATGATTATTGAAACTCGTCGGCTGCTGGTTACGCTACGCTACTCATTATTATGTTCCTGCTCTGCGACAGGTCGTGTGTCAAACGCAATCTTCGTTCCTGTTTCCCGTGTACGCGCGCACACGCGAACCCGGGAATCGGTTTAACAAGTGCTGCTGAACACTCACTCACTCCCTTTGAGGGTGAAGAACGGGAACGCGTCTGCGAAAAGTTACGCTCGAAAAATTGCGCAAAAAAATCATTTGTCTATTATCATCGGCATTCCGAGCGCGGGGTATCGATAACGAGTTCCGCATTCGGAATCGTTCATACGACGCTCTGTGAAGTAGAGGGTGGAAATTGAAATAATTGAAACGGGGGAAAGTGAAGATAATGAAAGGGAGATACAATCTCTGCATTTTTCGGTTCGCAGCCGTTGAATGATGAATCCCGATGTGATTATGGTAAAGCAACGTGGAATTGAGTGAAGCTTCTCTTTGATTTGCAACTTGTACACATCGGAGAATGCAGCAATATTCTTAGTTATTCAAAGCTGAATTCGAACTTTGCTTTCGATTTCGAATTCTTGTTGACTAGAAAAAGAGATTTGTTTATTAATTGATTTCTATAAATAATCATTGAAATGCAGATTAGAATTGATGTTCCACAAGGATACGTTTTGGGTCTTCTGTTTTTATTAATTTCTATTGTGAACACACCATATTATTTCGGAATTTTTCATACCATTCTATTTGCTGATAATAACCTTTCCACAGGTGATCAGAATGACGCTTTGGTTAAAAATAAGGAATCAAAATGATCTTTAATGATGTAATAGTTTCAGCTTAAGAAGACTACCGATTCTTGATCCAAGAATTTCATACAATTCCAAGTTGTAGTTCAGGATTCGAGGTTACACATTGTTTAAGGTTCAGGTTATTCAAAATTACTTCCTTGATATTTTAGAAAAATTTTCAGTTTGAAAGTACTGCGTTTGGATTAGTGGATCCGTTTCAATCTGAAAGCAACGAGATTGTTTGCATAAATTTCGCGTTAAGAAAAAAAAACTGTCCACAATGTGCGTTTTTCCTAATATCAATAACTAATGGACGAATACAAATGCGGATTCAAAATTTCGTGAGTGGCATGGAGTCCAGTCAATGGAGAAATTTCATGGAAAAAATTAATTACAGGTAGTGACCCAGTGGAAATTGTTCAGGGTTGTGAGTAGAATATGAGGTTTCCATAAGAACTGCTATCGAGCGTCCTGGGGGGTGGGGGTGCAGTTCAAAGTTTCGAAATCACACGTTTTCGCTTCTAGTTTTTAAACCATGGATTTTCTTGGAATTGTCTTCAAGCAAAAGTTTTAGATAACAGAAATACCTTCAATCTGAATTTGTTTTCGTTCCATTTGAGTTGACGGTTAACAAGAAAACTGCAACAAACTTCTCAAGAAAGGCGTTTTTTGCAAACGTGATATTTACGACGCCAAATTTTTTTTCATATTTTTTATCATTTTAAAATGAAGCTTCTATATCATCAAATCAATCTAAATGAAAAAAAAAATAGTTACATTCATCGTTCACGACATATATTAATTTGTTTATAAGAAACTGTCTCACGACAAAACGTTCTAGTTGAAGACAATATTTTTCAATTTTTTTTGATTAATTATTATAGCTGAAGACCCATATTTTACTATGCTGAAAATGTTCAGACTAGGAAATGCGAAAAAGACTATTTTTTTCAACATTGAAAATAAGGTACATTTTTTTCCATAAACAAATTGCCTCAGACGGTTCATTTTGAGCTTCAGAAATTTCATTTTCTCGCGAATGAGGATAAGCATTGAAATAAAGGGTCTGACGTTCCAAGAAATCTACTACTTCTTGAATGCGAGTTGCATTTTTTTTTCTTAAAAACATCACAGTGGCTTTATAAACAACAATTTAGGAATTAATTCGAGTTCATACTTTTCATAATGAATTATATTTGATGATGCTTTAGGGGAATATGAAATAATCCATGTGTTTGTTGAAGAAAAAAGATGATAATTTGGACGGGTCGTCGCATTCTCGTCTTGCGGTCGATGGGGTCTTGGAGGGAATAGCAGTTCGGCGCGTATCGTAGTCATCACTGCCTTCATAATCTTCGAGCGATTGTTTAGGAAAACTTAAGCCAAAATTATAAACAACAACCCACTCGAGTTTCAAAGCAAAGTGCCGAATATGACTGGACGGGATGAAATCCCCTCCATTCGGATTGAAGATGAGGGTGCAACGAAATTGAATCAAATTGTCACCTGTTTATTTGTACCAAAAACATGCATATTGTCACTTTTTCTTTCAACATTATAAAATATAATTCATTAGGAAAAGTATGAACTTGAATTAATTCTGAAATTGTAGTTTGTACAGCCACTGTGACGTTTTTGGAGAAAAAGTGCAACTCGCGTTCAAAGGATCGTACAAGATTTCTTGGAGTGTCAAGTTCTTAATTACAATCCTCTTTTCCATTCGCCAGAAAATGAAATTTCTGAAGATCAAAATAAACCGTCTGAGTCTATTTGTTTATAAAAAAAAATGTACCTTATTTTCAATGTAGTAAAAAGTAGTCTTTCTCGCATTTTCTAGTCTGAAATTTTTCAGGAAAGTTAAATATGGGTCTTCAGCTATAATACTTAAACAAAAAAACATCGAAAAATATTGCCCACAACTAGCACGTTTCGTCGTGAAAAATCAGTTTTTTATAAACAAATTGCTATATCTCGTGAACGATGAACGTAATAATTTTTTTTTTGATGGAGTTTGGTTTGATGCTATAAGAGCTTCATTTTAAAATGATGACAAATATCAAAAAAAATTGGGCGTCGTGAATATCACGTTTACGAAAAACGACTATTTTGAGAAGTTTTTTCCAGTTTTCTTGTTAACCGCCAACCCAAATTGAACGAAACCAAATTCAAGGTGAATGTATTGCTGGCATCTAAAATATTTGTTTGAAGATATTTTCAAGAAAATCAATAGTTCAACATCTAAAAGCGAAAAGGTGTGATTTCAAAACTTTGAACTTCACCCCCACCCACTAGGACGGTCGATAGCAGTCCCTATGGAAACCTTAGATTGTACTCACAACCCTAAACGATTTTCACTACCTGTAATTAATTTTTTCCTATTTAGCACTGGAAATTTTTTTATTGACTGGACTATTTACATCTACAAATTCAACGCCGTGTGAAAGATGAAAAGTTTAACTAAGTAGAAGATGATCATTTTTTTAATGAAAGATAAAACCGAAATTTTCCCGATTTTCGGGGACAAGAGACGCGCGTAGGGGGTGGGAGAAGAGGGGAACAACGCGTTCCTACTACTAGCTGCGCACTGCATTCGTAACTCGGAACTCAGGGTAGCGCAATTCGTTGACGATGCTCGATATGCAAAGATATGCGCATACAGAAGATATATTGACTCATCCCAAATACAGAAAGAGTAATCCAATCGCTCCCAACATAGGAACGTTCACACACAAATATCGGAACGAGTTTTTAAGATATAAAATACGAAAAATCACTGATAACACGCCCTCCGTTACTTGGAAAATGGTGATCGTTTACACGCTTTTCCCACGATTTTCCGGTGGACTGACGGCACATTTCCAGGAATTCTGTTTAGATTGCAGTTTTCGGTACACGAGCCGCGTATAGCGATGCTTCATGTACGCCTAGAAGTCCTGGCATCCGCCGGACGTTTCTTATTTCGATGGACAAAGCGAATGAATTTTCCCAAACGATTGATTGAAATTTTCCGTTTCCTCTGATTTTTCTGTAGGATTTTTTTTCTGATTCCCTCAAACATTGTCTTTGTTTTCAGATCTCAAAAGTATCTCGGGCATGACGTAACGACTGTATATTAAATATATAGGCGGGATTTAACAATAAAAAAACATATTGAATAAATACTGACTAGAATAAATCCATTGAATGATTTTATTCATTGTAAACAGCTCAATAGCTAAGCCGAGCTTAGTGAGCGCATGCGTACGCGTGCGGTTCTCTCGCAAAGTATTCGGACGGTCAGAACTATGGTTTTTATTGAGACTACCAAAATTACCTTCATCCTATTTCGTAAGTAGTTGAGGATAAGAACACAAAAGTCGTCTAAAAGTTCAATTGTTTATAACATAACGAAAAGTTGAAAGTCTTCATTGTTATTTGTTTTTATATTGAAGCCTATATGAATAAGTATTGAACAATATCAAATTCGGAAAGTGGGTTTGGGTGGCTCAGTTGAGAAAGTTTGGTTCTATATTATTTGAATTTGCAAAAAATGATTTTAAATTCCTTGAAATTCTTAAGGAAGAATGCTCAAAACTTTTCTTGATTGAATCGGAGATTTTGGTTTTATGCCGGAACTGCTTTGAATGTTCGATAAATGGTTCGACGATCCGCAAAAATTCGGGATTTCATTTTCCTTTGGGAGTTAAGTGAAAAGGAGTACAATTGTTGTACTCGTTCCGAAAAGGTGGAATGTCTTCCTTTAGGTATGTCGATGACAATCGCTTAAATTGAAACTTTGCTTCTGTACGAAGGATCGTCCAATTTAGCGTCGTCCTCCGGAATTCCTTTTTCCGATCGCCGCCGTCGTCGTCGACGTCAAAGTCTTCGGAGACGTCCTAACGACTTCCTTTCCGTCGCCGGAAACGGATTTTCGGGGGACACGAGCCTCCTCCAATTTTACACCTTCACGGTACAATTACGGCCATTTCGGTGCGTCGCACATGTTTCGCGCACGGTCCTGCCGGGCGTCGCCGATTAATTTGCCTTCGCGCTTCGGTTACTCTTTAGCCGAAGGATATTTTCGTTGCGGTTTCGAAACGATCCTTAAAATGTCTTGTTTATATTTGGAAGGGCCCGTCTGGAAGGTATGCGAAGGGTGAGGCGAAACAAGGATTTTCGGTATCGCGCTCGCATATGGTCGATACGGGGATGATTTAGGGTTGGAATTAAAACTGCAAAACGACGTCACGGTAGTCCCATCTCGGAAATAATTATATGTAACTTTGGGGTGGTCTAATCCGTCGGCGGCGGTGCCGGTGCGTCATCTATGCAAATTCGACCAATAACATTATTGCGAATGCAAATTGGCGACAATCCTTTACGCCCGCTCCAGGACGGAGGAGAGGGTGTGCGTCCCGGCGGCGGCGGCGACGGCGGCGTTACGTTGTCCGGACGGCCGAATTACCAGACGAAATATAACTCTGATCCACGTCCGCGTGCGATAAGCCGAAACAGACCGACCGCACATCTGTCGCTGCGAATAATGCGATTGCGTCCGGCGGGCGGCTGATTAAATTGCCCGGTTGTGTGCGGAATCGAGCGGGGACTCTAATACTGGGCGGATTTTCTCCAACGAGCTGTTGATTATTCTGGATCTTCTGGAGTCTTTAAGAATTATATTGCGTTGGAACTTGAAGATGCTGAATGCGATTACACCGAAACGTTAACTCACCTTCATCATCATATTCCATACGTAACGTCTTATCGTTGAAGCCACTGGTATACTCTGCAACTCTTTTCAGTCTCTTGAATGTGTCACAGCCCATAGACATCTGAATCTCCTTGAAGTAGGCTTTCCCTTGACTTCTTGCCAAGTATTTTTCCCTCAAAGATATTGTTGATGAAGTCATTGCGCCGTTTGATGTGACCAATCAATTTAACTTTTCTTCTTTATATTGTCTTCAATAATTAGCAAAATTTGATCCATACTCAGATTGTGCTACCTGGTGGATGTGCGGATGTACGTCTGCGTACCAGATTGGAGGTCCAGTATTGGAAGAAGTCCATAAAAATATTTTAGAGACTGCGAAGAAAGAACTTGAAGGCCAAACGGTTTCCCTATCTTTGGATGGCTGGTCTAACACTAGAAACGAACCTCTTGTCTGCTGTGCTGTAGTAAAAGAGAATGGTGATTCATATTTGGTTGAAATGGTAGATACGTCCGGAAACGCTCACAATTCCGTATACTTGAAAACTGTAGCAATAAATGCTATAGAAAACTGCGAGAAAAATTTGGCTGTAAAATAAGAAGTGTCGTAACTGACAATACTGGAAACGTTCAGAAGATGAGAAGAGAGCTGGCTGGTGAAGATTTAGATATAATACAATACGGATGTAGTGCACATATTTTAAATCTATTGGCACAAGATCTAAAAGTCCCTGATTTGTCCGAACAAATTTTGAAACTGGTCAAATATTTCAGAAATAAACATTTGCCAGCTGCTTTGTACAAGCAAAGAGGAGGTAAAAAACTCATAATGCCTCTAGAAATACGGTGGAATACAATGAATGATTGTATTCAATCATTTCTGGAGAATAGAGGCATAATGGTCCAGGTTTGTCAGGACAATAAGGATCAAATTGACAATGATGTCTGGGAAATAGTAAATGATATTAATATCGTTACGAACGCCAAAGATTTTATTTCCCGACTCACTCCCATTTCAAAGGCATTGGATGAAATGCAGCGAGATTGTACCACTATCTCAATAGGAGTGGAAATTTGGATACATCTAGAAAATGAATTGAAAAATCAACCGTTATCAGTGAGAAAATGTCTTTTAAAAAGAAGAGAGATGGCCTTAGGACCTGCTCATTATGCGGCCAATATGTTGGATCCGAGATTTTTAGGTGAACGGCTTTCTCATTCACAGAAAGAACAAGGATACTCATTTATTAATGAAGTTAATCCAGAGTTCATACCATTTGTAATGACATTTTTAGCAAACTCAGATCCATTTCAAAATATGGGTTTGAACGTAACTAGCACAACTTCGTTCGGAAGATAATTTCTCGGGCGCCACCTGATTTTGAGTGGTACGGTCCACTTGCGCCGGGTTACACTACAGTCAGAGAAAGGTAAATCCCAATCTTTATCGGTTCGTGAGATTCGGGTGGCCGCTATTGAAACTCGCCACTCTGTTCTTCCGTACAGTGCCCACTATGACTGCGCGTTATTTAAACTCCACAATCAAATTGCCACGCCCCCGCGTGAAATACGGTGTACACGGAAGCGTACACGGAAGGTTACTCACTGCGGCGTTATAATAGCACAACGGTTTCGCTTCTCACTCACTAAATTTACACAAAATCAAGAGTTGATTTTCTTCTATGTTCCGTTCGTGTGATGTATCATTTCCTAACGATCGCAAAGCTAACTTAATTACATCGACGCCCTCAATTTCATCATCAGATCAACGAATATAAAACACAGATAAAAGAACATCTCTTTTGGACGACTTGGGACCCTCCCCTTGGGTAACAGACAAACAAGTTATATTCATTCGCCAGAGGAGCCACTTGGCATCAACACTGAAGTCGCCTGGGTCTACCCACAAATTTACAACGATTGTATCGTTGACTCGAACCCTTCAGGTTCGACTTGGCATCACTGGTGATGTCCAGAGCGGTTAATCACACCCAAACGATTGAAAACACCGTATGTTAAGGAGGTTTTTTCTCAGAGCGGTTCATTGTAGACAGAAATAGTAATCGCAACGATTATAGCCGCATTTGATAGCAATTGACTGGTGAAAAACCGAAAGCTAACGTGGTTTTAGAAATTTTTTCGAAACATCTGCATTTTTGCAACCCGTGTCAACTTTTTTTTCGAATAAGTTTTTTCATTATAACATCAAATTATTCCGACCACAAATTGATGTTTGATTAGAATTTCAATAATCCTTTTCAGTTTTCAAATGCCTTCCGATTTTCGGTCATTTGAGATCAGAACGTGGCGATATGAGGTTATGGAATGAAATTCCATCATACAATTACATATTCAATTGATATTCAAACACTCGACTCTGAATGTATTTTTGTCTCGTGGCAAATTTTCAATCATTGCAAGAACTGCAGCATTAAAACGTCATAAGTAATTGAGAGTTGTATAGATGAAATAATCATATTCGAAAAATGAGGGATGTGAATCGTAAATTTACGAATGAGAAAATTTTAATCGATTTTGTGATCAATCGAAGTTTCACGCTTCGCTTTTCACCTCGCACATCCGCCGTGTGCGACGATGGCGCCTTTCAAAACGATATTTTCGTCCCCGTTTTTATTTTTATTTGGTGCAGACACTCGGGCATCGGGCGTCATCTGCCGACTAATTAGAAACATTATGCCGCACATATCTGGGATTAATGGTTCGGTGAAATATTCTCCGGAATTCCGAAATGACGACCGAATATATTTCGAACCGTCGTCTGATTTATTCGACTACTTTTTTTCTTAATATCGCCGAGTATACGTTACTAAATACGGCGATGTCGCAGCGATCACGCGAAGAATGCACTGTGTGATTTAAAACCGATAGTAACGGGACGCAATCTGCAATTTCCAGATGACACTTTGGCACCCCTACCGCAAAAGATAGTCGATAGTTCGGGGGAGGGTGAGTAATGTCGAAACGGGACGTTTCGTCGTCTCCCGGTTCTTCGGACGTAAATTGAATTTCTACGCTCTATCAGTTAACGGGGAATATATATTCGCAGTCCTAATCTGTCAGCCCCCGGGGGTTTTGATTTCACCCTTCCTGACGGGGTTGCTTCGGGGGGATTGATAAGATAATCGGGTTATTTTTTTTTTTTGAATTAATAATATGTCGAGGATTTCTTTGATCGGCCTTGCGCAAAATCCTTTACCAGAACAAACCATGTGATGGGATTTCTCCGAATTGTTTTCGTCAAGTGTGCAGATGAATGAGGATTCATTTAAGAGACCCTCGCGACACTAGCTCCACCACCTGCCGGTATAGTGGTCCTTCGGGCCGGATGATGGATAATGAATAAGTTTGAATCTACCTTCATGTAGCGCATGGACGTTCGTATGGCAACATTGAAGTTTTTCAAACTCCGTAAAACGCAATCGCGTTAACCTTTCCCTAATCCCCAACCCTACGTTCAAGCCGAGATTATACAAGGCTCATGCGGGTTTCCGCGCGAAGCGCGCGTAAGAATGGCCCTTCGGTTCTCGCCGTGCCGCCGGATGTTTCATACGAAATTTAAAAAACGGGAAATGTGCCAACTAATTTGAGTGCCCCGGCACTTTCTCATACGAGTCCCGTCCCCGTAATGCATCTTTTATGATCCTCGAGCTCTTTTGATATTCGATATTTTATTTATTTAGAAATGGACCGACCATATATCCCTAATACTATCGGATTTCTTATTCTCTTTGTTTTTCTTAGCAGCATTCTCTTGTTCCGAGTTTTCGTACAGACTTTTTCGTTTGAAAGAAAACTGACAGTTGACGTTTATATTCAGTACGATGATGGTTTTATTATACTGTAAAACAAGTGAAACAATAGGTAGGAACGTACGTGAAGTTCTATTTCACGGTTAATCGAGTGTGTAGTTAATGTAGCGAACATCTGTTAACAAATTGACCGCGTGCCATAATATTCGAGTACTAGGGGTTTTGGTATAAAAATCGAAACGCCCGCCACGCCGCGTTGCACTTACAACTTTTACTTTTGTTTCAGTCGTTCCGAGGCATTCGGTAAATAGCGGAAGCGGTTTTTCCTGTCTATTTTTACATGTTTTACGACGGCCGACTGTAAAAATAAGTGTGGCTGCCGTCAACCCCCTTGTCATATTTGATATAGGGTGGAAATATTCGTCAGGCGACCGGAAACGTCTACTTGTATTGACGCTTCTCGAATTGGCGATCACTTTTTCAGCAATTTATCTCAGGTTTCGAAAGGGTTGTCGACGAATAACTGAAGAAGGAATGCCCGAGATGCCATTTAGTCGATTTATCGCCAAAGGACGTTTTGTACTTTGGCGTCGTCGCCACGTTCGATTCCTGAACAAAAGTCGCTTAATCGACGTCAATAATGGCGCGAGGATTGTTTACCGCGTAATTTATATGGTGACATCAAGCTTTGTGCTTCACAGAACTAAGTGATATGTTGTCGAAAGTCACTTGATATATGTGCTTTGCAACTCGGAACTTTTCGTTCAGTCTAATCACTCCGCAAATACCTATTCTCTGGGACGACACGCAATGAAAATTGACATTCTCGTACGAAGGACTGTGAGATTGATTGATTCTACAAAAGAAACACATCTATGACGCAGTTAAAAACGCTTTTCATTAGTCAAAAAGATCAACATTTCACGTCAAATGCAGCGATTTGCAACAATTCATTGCACTCGCCAATGAAATTATTCAAAAAAACCTAACTCATGGCTATCTTACCGTGTCATAAAAGTGTTGACAGCAATTTTCTATAGACTTACACAAAAATAGAGAAACAGTTCAATATTCAAAATGAAAAGTTATATAAATCTGGTTCACAAGATACGGCATATGTAGCTGAATAAGCTAAATCGTGACACAGAAAAACCGGGTTCGAATCCCGGCGAACTCCAAGTAAATTTCAGAATGCCATTGCGCTCCGAAATGAACGTAAAGCAGTTGATGCCATCTATGTACCTATATATCCATCTATATAGGATTATATATTAATTTAGTAAAAAATTTGAAAACTAGAATTCTTAAAATTTCACTTCATACAATAATTAATAAAAATTTATTCATTCTTAAAATCATTTATTATCTAATGGTTACCCACCAAAATTAATTAGCAATTCACTTTTCAATACTCCCCGGCTAGAAATTGAAGTGGGGCCCTCCTCAGGCGCGCATCGGGAACGCCACATTTCAAGTGAGGGCCTCACGGGGCAGCCGCGTCAGGCCCACATCGGGCGTGTAACGCACAAAGTGGGGCGTGCCCCTCATGGGGCATGTTACACTTGCGCCTCACTAGCTTTTCTAGTGAGGCCCTGAAGAGGTTCCAATAAGGCAGATCGCATTTGGTTATTCCGTACCAGTAGGGGAATCTATCCTACAGTTTTTCAAATTAATCACCAATTAGGAATATACAGCCAAATTTTTCCGAATGTAAAATAGGTAAATAATTGAGATATTCAACTGTAAAAGATAAATACATTCTCTCGCATATTTGCTATCGTATTCTTTTCTTTAAAATCGTATTCGTGCATATTATAATTTAAACAATAGAAAAAGTGGAACTAGATTCCTGTCACAAACAAGTGGATACATTGGCTCATTAAAACCAAGATGTTAGATAAATAGTATCAAAATTCTGCAAGAATTAAATTTTTCGGGATTTAGGACTTTTGGAATTCCAACACATTATATACCATTATTCCATTCATTTATTATGATTCTTGTATGATAATACAATATCAAACTCGCTCGGATTTTGCGGTCGTGTTCCTCGATTTTCGTCCTCCGTTCCAGTCCTTGCAGTTATGGATAACAGATGATAAACCAGCAATTATCAGGTGCTCTCCTAAAGGTGCCTTGTCTTTTTTTTCGAATCCCATCATCAGGGCGGCTGGAAAAGATCATTTCTATTTAAATTTCAGTGCCATGAAACATTCAAAAAAAAACATACCTTTAATATTATTGTATACAGACATGTTCCTGTTGAATATTTTTCCGTTTTTTTGTTTTCAATTCAAAAAATTTATTATCTTCCTTGGCTTTTTCCTTGGCCGTCTCGTCATTTTCGGTAGAATAAACGTACGATTTATACTGTAGTTCATTTAGTAGCTCCATGGCTTCATCAAGTGTTTCTAAAATAATAATAACAAAATATAATTTCACAATTTCGAGTTTGAACAGAAAATACTCACTAGCTCTTCCTTGAATTTCGATTGTATAACTTGGCCAACTCGAAAGCTCTTGTCGTTCTGCCACCATTTTTTTTTTAGAATTTTGCAGTTTTTTTTATGATATGGTGGTGGCATAAAATAGCACATCACCATTTTTTCATCAATGTTGTAATAGACCCATCTTGATGGAATTATTTCCACTGTATTTCCGTCCTTGTGGAAGGCTACCAATCGATATTCATAACACTCCATTTTATGAACTTAATAATAAATATAATTTAGCCGAAACACGAACTTCTCCTAAACGCGGTTGCTTTTGAAATGACCCACCACCAGCTTCGGTACAGGGTACGCAATAAATATCGTCACAATGAAACGTAAAACCCCAGACCAGTTCTCCGAAAAGTATAAACGAAAAATGGTCGCAATAGCAGGTACTCACATCTGTTTCAACGATATTCTAAAGACAACCGATATTCAAAATTTGCGAACAAATGTTGTTTTCACAGAAAAGAGTTCATAGAGCCAAGTTGCGATAATAGTATTAAAGATTTACATATGCAGTAATGACATAACACTAATATTTTCTTTCGTGTCATTGCTGATATCGATGCAGACCATTTTTTTTCGATGTTACTAATTTCAAATTTGGCAATGTCACTTGTATTTGATACAATACATTGATTTGGAAATATATGAAATATAATGTAAAGGGACTCTCTCGAGTAACGCAGGTAAATTTTTACTCTCTGGGTTCTTGAAATCCCATCTGTATTTATTACTCGAAGAAGAGAATAGTATCCATACTTGTGAAGCTATCTTCGTCGGCTGCTTGTAATAAAACTATATTCCGACAACGCAGAATCACGTACTTAGGATTATAAAACATCCGGAACATGAAACCTAAATTTTTTTTGTTACCTTATTATTTATTTTAATTAATATGAAAACCAAAACGTTACTTTGGCAATTACCTTCAGATTTGTGAAAAGTCTGTCGAAGTATCATAGCCTGCTCGTTTATTATGAAGAGGCGAGATACATAAGTACTCGAACTTTTCACTGATTTCTTACCTTGAACGAGAAGAAGAATCGACATAAATACATTAAAATAATTTTACTCGATCCAAGATAGAAAACAAATTTCATCTCGGATGTGTTATCTCTGGAAACTATACTTGCCTTTTAACAAAATTCGAATTTTTTTGTCATATTGATATCGAAAATAAAAAATGAAATCACTTATCATCTGTGTTAATTTTTGATGACACATTGCGCAATCAAGAAATTATGAAATCACAAAAGAACGGAATCGACTGGCAGTTATAGTATACTGATGTGTTGATTACCATCTTGCACGAAATAATTAAAATTCTATCTGAACTGCATTAAACAATTTTTCTAAATGTATCAGAGTTATCGTAAGACTGTAGACATGTACACATTAAGTTTGTAGTAGATGCAATCGCTTTTATAGAAGAAATCTGTAACGAGCTGTTAATGTGGCGATCCCCATTTCTTCCTTATAAGGCCCTGATGAGGCAAAGTTTATCAACACCGCGATTGGGGTACACCCGATAAGGCCCGCATGAGCGCCCGACAAGGATTTCCTCACTTTTTAACCGAATCGCAAGTGAGGCGTGCCTCCTCAGGCCCTCCTGCGCGCCTCATCAGGGTCGCCGTAGTGAGGAACGCCCCACGCGCTCCCCATCGGGCCCTGATGTCAGTTGGGGCGGCCCTCGGTAGGTTTCTAGTCGGGTCCCAACATCAATGAACTTTTTGTTACACCTTCTTCATCTTTACTCGTAAGTAACAATAAACTACCAGTAAGATATATAACTTTACCTTGGATAAATAATCTAACACCTAAATTGATCAGAATTTGGAACAAAAGTTGCAACAAAAAATTTGAAACGGATTAGAAAATTTTTTTTCCAAGTTAAAAGACACAGATAAAATATTGAACCATTCTAATGTTGTTTATAAATTGAAATGTGAAAATTGCGATACTGTTTACGTTAGACAAACTAAGACTAAATTACATCAGAGACTTTTAATACATAAAAGTAACATCCGAACAAAAAAACATGTGCATTATCGAAACATTGTTCATCTCAAAATCATTCAATTAACTGTGAAAGAGTTAAAATTTTAGATATTGAACCTAATGACAAAAAAGCATTTCTCTTGAAATGATCAAAATTTCGCAAGATGATAAATGTTGTAATTCAAGACAAGACATTGAACATTTGAGTTCAATTTTTTCCTACCTCATACAATTTGATTTTAAAATTTGACGTATAAAATTCTTTCACTACAAGTTTTCGGATATAAATAAATTAATTTTATACATATCTCGATTATATTCACTTTTTATTATTAATAAATACTTCCAAATGAGTCATGAATTGATTATTAAACTTTTCAAATGAATTAACAATTCTGTCACGTTTGAAACATAATACAATTCTTAACTATTTGGTAGTTCCCATGTTGAAATTAAGTAGTTGTATTTTATAATGTAAAACCCGAATTTCGTAAGTTGTTATTCTAAATTGTACCATTATGCTAACTATATAACACTTCAGCTACCCGGAAGATGAAACAAAGTTGTTAAAAATGCGTTTCAAAAGCTTGGTATTAAAGGAGAAAATAAGAGTACCGTAAGATTTTGACTGATATTCCCACTATTAGATATACCACATCTATATAGGTATATATATTAGAAGCCTAAACAAGTGAGTTTCTTTTACCTTCTTTTATGTTTGCATGTAATCTCGTTTTGAAGGTATATATATCTAGAATATTCACAAAACTGACCTTCAGGTGGATTTTCGGGGTCAGTTCAAGATCAAGTGGGGAGGCTTAACACGTTTTTCATCTTTGATTTTCCAAGAATAGAGCGCCCAAAAAGAAAAGCTTTCACAAACCAAGGTTAAGGTGCATCAGGTGATCTTTAGAATGACCTTGACGAGTTTTAAGGTCAATTCAAGGTTAAGTTGCTTATTTTGATAAAACTACCTATTTCAAATAAAAGATTTGAAAACACCATAAAATTTTGAGTTGGAAAATGATTTTCTATAATGTTTTTCGGCACCTACTCTTGATTTGAGGGGACTTAACAGTTTTGTTCAGCATACACTGAAAAAAAACGCCCACTAAAATGAACCCAATAATGACACATACAGACTAGCGATGATTTCGAGGCTCTGAATCATCAAGGTACAAAAATAGTGCAAATTTTTTTTCCGTTAATTCAGTGTTTGGGAAAAATCATTTTCAAACTCAAAACATTATGTTCCTCCCGAATCTTGAATTTCAAATGAAGGAATCTGACAAAACAACCAACTTAACCTTGAAATGACCTTAAATCTCCACCCCAAGGTCGTTTTGGAAGTCTGATGTACCGTTGAAAATAATTTAACTTTGGTCCTCTTTATTGATTTTTGCCTCTATTTCATGGATAATCAACAATTATAGTACAAAAGGTATAAATTTTCCCCAAACCTTAGGTGATCCACGAAAAGATGCGAAAAAATTATTTTTAAGATCGAAATTTTATGATCTGCTAGAATATTGAGTTTTCAAGTTTGAGTTTCAGGTTTTCTCATATGAACTTTGGAAATTCGGGCTTTCAAATTCAAAGACCATAAGCTTTAAAGACCTCATTATTGAACGTGAAAGACCAAAAATTAAACTCAAAAATCGAAAATTGAACTTGAAAATCTTAAATTCCGCATAATTCTCAATTTTTGGAGTACTAACTGAAAAACTTGCGACCTGAAAAACCGACGAAATCCGAAACCTGAAAAATGAAATTTGGAATCTGAGACTATGAAAAATCAAGAAACTAAAAAAAGGAAATTTCGGACATGAAGCAATGAAATATGAAATATGGAAAATTTAAATTTCAAATGTGGAACCTAAAAAGTAAAATATCGAACCTGAAAATCAGAAAAATCTAAAAATCCAAACGAAAATAAGATACCCAAAACTGAATCCTGAAGCATGGATTTCGAATTTATATTTTTTAAATTTGAGATATTAGTATTTTCGGTTTCAGTCTGAATTTCAGTTTTTAAAGTTGAAAATTTGGCGTTGAGGTTTAAGAAAACCTCAAGAGTCGAATAATCGGACTTAAGAGAATGGAATGTGAAAATAAAATCCGAAGGATTCTTTGAATCGAACAAAAAAAACAAAGTCAACCAAATTTGCAAGTTTTTAAACTTCGAAGACAGAAATTTGGAATTTTGACGCTCACCGCACCCTGGAATTTGAAACCAAAAAACATAAAAAAAACGAATTCTCGAACTTGAAATCGTGCTGAAACCAAACATGAAATTTGGACTTAATATCAAAAAAAACTCAAAAATTCACAGCTCAATAAAATTCGTAAAGTAACATTTCGAGAGAGAGACTGAATCTGAAGCAATGAAATTCCAAATTTTGAAAACCAACAAAAAACGAATTTTTGAAACCGAAAAAATGGAGTTCCAAACTCGAGAAACCTAAATTTCGGATTTTAAAACCTAAATTGCGAATCTAGAATCCGAAATCCTGATTTTGAAAACCGGAACAAACTAAAAATTGAATTATAATTCACAGAGTTTTGGATATTAGTTCATATTTCAGGCCTACAATTTTGAGTATCTAGGTTTGAAACTTAAAATTAAGTTTAGACGCGATGTTTTGATTTGAGATTTCAGTTTTTCCTTCAGTTTTGGATTTGTTCGTATTTTGATGATCACATCGAAGATAATCTCAACCTCTTTCTGTGAATTCATTAGTGCAACGATTCGTAAAACTACAAGAGTCGCGAACGCGATTGAAATTTTAGCAATTCATCTCGTATTCCGGACAGATAATTAATAGCCTACAATTAAGGCAAGGTTTGCAGCGAGTGCCGAAACAAAGTTGATTGGTTAAATTTCCAGATGGTCCCCGTTTGCATTTCCCTATCAATTAATAGTTGCGATCGAACGCGGGGGTGGACGACGACTTGCGGATGGGAAATATACGAACCGTTTATTTCCCGCGGGTTTCCCCAATCGAAAATTACCAACTGCTTCGGTCCGCTTTTCTCGTAATAATTTTCCGTTGTCGTTAAATTTCCACATCCAACGTTTCGTATCGACCGTGCATTTCGGGCACACCTCGGCGATACGTAATTTTGCTAATTAAATTAAGTTGATTATATTATAAACTCGCGTTAAGAGAACGGCCATCAACGGTAATGTTGATGGTGATGAAGTTTGCTGAGCCGAATTTTAATTAAGAATTTTTTCAAGATCATATCAAAGGAGAGCCGGAAGTTTCGCACTAATTCGTTAAACGAAATCGATTTAGGAAATTATGCGAAATATATTGGTTTTCTCATCGTTTATTATTATCGTGCGCCGGTGCGTGCAATTTAATTTCGAGCATACGTTACTCGAACGTAAAAATTCGGCAGTACGGAAATAATGTTCGCATATCCGGGGCCTTCCCAATATGTCTTCAGCCCGTAACGAGGATCTAATGGCTTTTCAACTGCTCGAAGGAAAAAAAAAACGGGAGTGGGTTTGAATAAAATTCCATGTTTGTAAATTGTTAAGCTTGCTGGCAAGCGACCTAGTTGAATTATGGGTGCTCCGTACTGAAACGAAGGAAACACTCGAGTAAAATACTGAACTCTTCCATCATTCCAACGTTTTCAACGTTCCCGGATGCTGAACGTTTTCCGCGCAATGCATCAGCGGCGTTGCTCTTTCGTGATTTAATTTGAATTTCGTCGGGTGCACGGAAAAAATGACGACTCCGCCACTGGCGTTGAATTGTCGTTTTTTTGTGCGTCGTCTTCGACAAACTGAAACATTGTTGGAACTATCCGGGGAAGAGCACTCTGGATTCGAGTTTCGAAATCTCCACGCTCGTCGTCGCTCCAAACAAACGGAACGTGGGTGGTTTCGTTGCTTTTTTTTTGTTTCGTCGATGTCGATTTTGTCTTCGCCGTTTGGACGAATTCCAAATAACCATTAATGCCTGGATTCGATTGAATTGAGGCTTTCAATTTTGTATTCTCTCGTTGACCGCTCTAAACTACGGACGTTTTTTTTTAGTTGTTCAATTTCAGCATTAGAAATATGTTGTTTGTCATCATTATTTCAACCTTTACCCGTAAAATGTTTTTATTCATTTTGAGTATTTGACCAAACCATCCACCTGGGAAGATTATATTATATTAGAACATTCAATATAAAAACCTGTTCAGCCATTTTTGCTGTACGCTCCTGATCCGTAAAATTTTCATTGAGTTGTGCTCAAACGGATAGGCCAATGTGATTGAGGGTTACATAAAAAAACAAGTTCCTACACTTTCAAAAGCTGTGCGCTTAAGTAGCTTCAATCTGAATGTAACCTTCAATTTGACCTTGAACTTTACTTTGAAGGTCACTTGAAGTTCAAATTTTTTGTGAACATTTTTGACACTGTCAATCGATTGAGCGGAAAATTTTACGTTCCGGTATGTACCTGTTGCAGAAAAATTTAAGCTCGAAGGTCACTTCAAAGTCATTTACTCCCAATGTGGTTTAGAGATATCTTTGAATATTTTTTCGATCTGTACAGCCTTTTTTTGTAACCTCTACACAGGATCTGATGTTCTTTAGCTTGACCTTCAGCTATTTTGAGGTTAACGAATTTTCAAAGGAACCTCTATTTTTCACACTGACTCGCCGGTTTACTGTTGGTTGAACGTTTGAGGGAATGTAAAATGCATCACTCCATTGTAGAAAGAGTGGCTTGGGAGGTTTTATTTTAAAAGTAGAAGCTAACCCAGGCGAAGGCCACAAATGATTAACAATTGGCGCCATTGAAATGCCACACATTTCTGGCTCTCATCACTCATCACCTCCTTAGTGGCGTCAAATCTGTTAATCCAAAAACAAACCCAGTTATATCAAATGTTTGGTACCCTTATCCATAAGAAAATCAAATTATTACTTGGTCACTTGGTGGTTCATTTAGAATGTGTAGTTAAAATACCCACGAGTGACCATCATGAGCGATTCATGATCATCTTCAATTCCGCATTCTTGTTCACCAATTCGAGATTAATCATTTCGTAGCCAGACTCCATCTAAATCGGACGTCAGAACTATTGCTACTGGGCTGTGTGCAAGAGTGAAAAATTGATAGAATAGATATGAGCATTGCGCTCAAGTGAGCATCTCGCTCAACTAGTTTTCGTTTTAATTGAAACTAAAAACTATTTTTGACGCGTCATGTGCATCAGGAGTGGCAACATTGACATATGCACATAGCGTTCAACTGATGCCTTTGTTGACATTTCTTTGATCCGTCTGGAGAAACTGACATCGTCATGGCCCCTATGCAATTGGCGAACATGGGTCAATTACATGCCTGTCTATGCTTGTGTACTGGTGCCTATACAAAAGGGGCTATTATGGGCCATAGGTCATCAAGCATGCGTGTACGATAAACGAAGAGTTGTCGGTATTTCGTCACGAATTGAGAGGGTTAAGGCAGAGATATGTTCGTTGGGCGCCATGCGCATGTTCATTTTTAGGTTTCCTTAACCTCGCACACACAACAATGCATATATCAATTTCAAGTCACCATGTCTTATTATCAGCGATTGCACATCCGTACATTCCTGATTGTCGATTATGGCATAACATGGCTGATTGTCTGTAAGGGTGATAGCAATCGTCCGTGATCATGGTGACGAAGCGACCTCGAAGGGGCAATGAACAAATGGGCCATTATGGGCCATCGTAGGCGACAATATGATTAACGATGATCGCCCATGCTGACTTGTAGACAACAACAATTGTAGCGGTGGCAATTTCCACGCGGATTAAATATATTATGCAACATGCGCATTTTAGTTTTCTAGCTTTCATTGACATGAACTTAGATGGAGGCTAGCGGCGGAATGAATAACCGCGAATGTATGGGCACTTAATTGAAGTTGCATGGCCCCTACACACCATCGGCCATGATGGGCCATCAATTGTTCATCTATGATCGAATTTAACTTCTCGTACGTGCCAATATATTCGTGATCATTCGGACCGTAAATAAACTTCGCATCTGATGTGTGTGAGAAAGTAAGTGAGAGCCGTTTTAAAATGCGTCGAAATACTGGCTCTCATTGTCGTCGACTACACGAGATAATCGTGATTGCCTACGATGTACAATGATAGCTCATTGTGTATAGGAGGTATGACCATGTCAGCTTCTGCACACGGGTCAAAGGAATTCGTTTTTTCAGTTTGATTATTCTCGCACACACCGCATTTGCACAAATATTTGGGCATTAACGCGAAGTTTAGGATTGCTAACACCATGACCCACTGATCCACAATTTGGCGTGTGTCCACACTTTCGCGATTATTCATTTTGTAGCTGAAAGAAGAATGCGCATGACGAGAAATACAGATATTCCGACTGTAAGCGATCATGTGCTCTAAACGGTGATTGCACCATCTAGACATTCACAATTGGCTATTATGGCCCATTATGGCTGATTGTAGAGGATATAACAGTCGTCAATGATCGCCCACGATGGCCTGCAGTCAGTTGACGTTAACTCTCAAGGCCACAGACGAAGTTAAAGATTGCTAAAACCAAGACCGATTGCGTTAAGCGGCCATACAATTTGGCGTGAGTGTTCAAATTTTCGCGATTATTCATCTTGTAGCTGAAAGAAGAATACGCATGACGAGCAATACAGATATTTCGACTACAAGCCATTATGTGCTATAAACGGCGATTGCACTATCCGGACATTCACAATTGGCTATTATGGCCCATTATGGCTGACTGTAGAGAGTCGTCAACTAAACATAAACGATCGTCATGGGCGATTGTAGACAACTATAGGCATGCATACAGTACAATTATGGGTGATAGCTACGACGGTTTTTAGTCAACGATGATTGGAACGGTGTGATTGAACATGCGCATAATCGTTCCTTCGGAAGACGATAACCGCCGATCATGACCGATTGTATGAAGGGGCCATAATAGTCGCGTAAGTTTCCACACATCCACGATTATTCGTTCCCTAGCTAGACCATCAAAATCGGCCGTCGAAATTTCAACTGACGTGGAAAACTGACATTTGCCGTGGACTACAACTCATCAGGGAAAATCATCGATATTTGTCACCTACGATGGCCGATGATGACCCATTGTGTATAGTGACGTTCAAGATTATCATCGACTGCACTCCATCATGAGCGATCGTTGACGATTGTTTTATACACTACTTACAATCAGCAATGATGGGCCATAAAAGATTATCAGGAATGTATGGATGGTGCAATCGCCGGTGGCAGTAATCGGGATATCTCTATTGCGCGTGGCGTCCATTGCTCTTTCAGCTACAGAATTAATGATCGCAAATGTTTACGTTAAGTTGTAGACCATCATGTAATGGCCCATGATGGCTGATTATTTGTAGGGGACGCAAATATCGCTGGGCAAAAACTTTTCGATAAATAAATTTCGGTCGCGTACACAAGCTATTCAATCCGCCAACTATTCGACGATTCATCGAGCGTTCAGCGTCGACCACGTCAAAAGGGCCACTTTGCAATTCGGCGGTCAGACAACGTTATTGTAATTGCCCGTCCATAGGTCGTATTGATCTATTTGCGCGACGTCGGTCCGCCGGGACAATTAACGCACAAATTCGATTATTAAAGACAACGTCGAAGCAGCCAACGTTAACAAGACATCTTCACTTGTTTATAACCTGGCCGAAAGTCAAATCGGCCGCATTCTATCGATTGTACTTTTCGAAGCGAAAGAACACGTCATCTCCATACAAAGAGAAAACGAAAAATGAAGAGTCATTTTTATAAGTCCCTTTGATGTTTTCGTATGCCACATTCACTTCGGGGGAGTTTTATCCCTCGGAATTCCCATCGACATTTACAAATTTTCGACGATTCTTCGACATTCGTTAGCTGTAACCGCTGTCCTAATTTCAGAAATTACGCAATACGCATATTACATTAAAAACAATTTCGTTCGGAGATATCATTTTCCATTTCGTAATTTCCCAAGATGTCTATCTAATCGAGATCCGCGTGCCGAAATGGGAAACTTTTTTCTCTACTCGTTTAATTAAAAAGTTTCACGGTCGGAAAATTAGTAACAACATTCTTCAATTAAACGTCCGCCGCCGTTCGTCGCCGATGGATATATAAGCGAGCCGAAAATTCTAATTCGAATTCAATCGCAGCTTGAAAAGTTCCGGAAATTGGTCGGACGACTGTTGGGACGAGGAAACTTTTCATAATGTACAAGCTACATATCCCGGGTTTTACGATTTTTTTTTTCCTTTGTTCCGTCCGTAACAACTCCAAAAACATTAACAGCTCACCGATGTCTGTTATAAAATATCGATCAGGTGCTAAGGTTATATTCGAGATAAATGGGAAAGTTGATAATCCTGTTTTAACTCCCTAACTAGTGAAGACTTGGAGGCATTCACTACCAACTTGAATCAATTACAAAGTTCTGTAATCCACCAACTATCCATCTACTTCGCGAACTTTTCATACTACCAAGAAAGTAAAAAGACAAGTACCTGTCCAATTAGAGATAACTTTAATCTTATTAAATATCAATTATTTCGGAGATCAGATCCTGTCGCTGTCGCGTTACGGTCACAGAGACGATTATACCGCATCGTTGTAATATGCAAAACGTAGCCAACTAAAAACACTTCGCAGCCAATTTTATTATTTCAGACGTACAATACGTAGATGCGATAAACGTTCAGACGTTTGTCGACAATGTAACGTTCCCGCAAACGGCGAATTACGGGCGGGAAATATAAATTAAAATGTACGTCTCTCGGATTCCTTCTTTGTCGTCCCACTTCATTTCGATTTTCTTTTTGTTGGCCGCTTTAATGGCCGTTTTATTTCTCGGTGGGTCATAATAAATTTACGGTCGCAGGGTGTTGAGGGAATCGGCATCTTGTGCACCAGTAGGATGTGGAGCCATTTCGGAGGTTATTAGTCGTCGCTGAAATGAGTTTCGACGCGTCCGTCCTCGGATTTTACATAAATCCATAAGTCCTTTCCAGAATGTCAATTATCACTCCGATTTATGGGTTCCGGAGGATAGTTTTGTATTTGTAGGAATCGAAAGATTTATTCGCATCAACTTGGAGTGGTAATTAGAGCATTGATGAAAAAAAGAGTTATATATAACAAATCTTATTGAGAAATATCGGTTTTGTTATTCCTTTATTTGCCTGAAAATTTGGCATAAAATAAGAAATTTGAAATAACAAATCAAAAATCGAAGGCGTGATGTTTAAGTTTCACGGTTTTTGGACGGCTTTTGGAATATTTAAAAAGTTTTGACAAAAAAAATTTGTTATATCATTTTTTTCATCTTTTGCTACACATTTTATTTTCAGTTTAGAAGGATATCAAAAAGCGATCGAATCTTTGGAGTTTCTTCAATGTTTCCGGTTTTTCATTTCTTCTCTAAATTTTACAACATGAGATTTCTTCATATTATTTCTTCAATTATTTCTTAAAATATTCATTCTCCTCGGATATTGTGGTGCCAAATTGATTTTAGGATGATTTCTCTTGTTTTCCACAATATATAGAAAATAATCAACAAATCAAAGGACAAAATTTTGAGAAATTGACGTTATGAACGTTAAATACATGGATTGAAAAATCAAGGGAAATTAAAATAATGAATCAAAAATCGAAGATGTGAAGTTAAAGATCTTTCCATCCTAGTTTTTCGATTTATGGACGACTTTTGGAATATGTGAGGAATTTTGACACAAAAATTTTCTAGTTCATTTTATTCATCTGTATTTTCAAATGATGAAAATATTTTTCATGTCAGTTATCGATTTGTGAGAGTAACCATCGTTCAATTTGCGGTTTCATCACATTTTAATATTTTCTTCGATTATTCCTTGAAATATTCAGCATTCTCTTCGTACCTTGTGGTTCAAAAATCGGCAAAACAAACGAAAAAATTTTGAGGAATTTATGTTAGGATCATTCTACGTGATGAAAATTATCCTGAATATCAGAAGAAAATGAAAAAAACGAATCAAAATGGGAGATGTGAGTTTAAGATCTTTCCAATTTGATTTTATGATTTTTGGAGGACTTTTGGAATACTAAAAAGTTTTGACAGAAAAATTTTGTGGTATTTCATTTTATTCATCTTTTGTAAAATATTTTATCTTCAATTTGGGAAGAAAATGGAAAAAACGAATCAAAATAGGAGATGTGACGTTTAAGATCTTTTCAATCTTTTTTTTTCCTTTATTGTGCTCGGCTATCTACACAAAGTTCGAATTCTATCATACTTTATCACATTCTCTTAATCTACGATACACACACAAACAACCAAACCCGAAGTGGGACTCGAACCCACGACCTGGTAGGTGGAGGTAAACTCAGTATACCTCCCGGCCACCAGGTCCTTTTCAATCTTATCAAGATTTTTGGAAGACTTCTGGGATATGTAAACAGTTTCGGTATTATTCATTTTTCATTAATCTTTTGTTACACATTTCTTCTTCAATTTGGGAAGATATCAAGAAGCGATCGAACTTTTCGAATGTGATCATGTTGTCAATTTGTAAGAATTATCATTTTATTTCTGGAATTAAAAACATGAGCACTTTTAAATTTAAATTGCTTCTTCAAAATATTCATCATTTTTGTTCAGAGTGAATTTTCGGATGATTTTTTGAATCCCTTCCATTCTCCACAATATATCAGAAGCAATTAACGAAACAAAGCATAAAATTTGTAGAACATGAAGTTAAAAATTTTATACGTGAATTAAATATTCTTCAAAATTTGAAGAAATTGGGAAGTTCGAATCAATATCGAACATGTGGTGTGTAAGATCCGTTCAAGTTAGTTTGACCGGTTTTGGAAGATTTTTGGAATGTTTAAGGAATTTTGACACAAGCATTTTCTGTTATTTCATTTTAGTCATCTTTTCTTAGACATTTTATCTTCAATTTGGAAAGATATCGAAAAGCGATCGAACTTTTGGGATGTTATTCATATTTTTGAGTTAAGTTATCGATTTATGAGAGCAGGCATCTCATTGCTGAAGTTTACAACATGCGATTTCTTCATATTCATATTCATTTTCTTCAATTATTTCTTAAATTATTTTTAAAATTTTGTGTTGGAAAGTAAAATTTTCAGATGATTTCTTGAATTTCTTCTATTTTTCACAATATATCAGAATGACACAAAGGATAAAATTTTGACAAACTAAATCTTCTGAAAAATTTGAAGAAATGGAAAATATCGAATCAATATCGAAGATATGATCTTTGAGGTAATTGCAATTTAGGTTCAGGGTTAGAGGGCGACTTTTAAAATATTTAAGGAGTTTTGACACAAGCATTTTTTGTTATTTCATTTTATTCATATTTTATTACGCCTATTATCTTCAATTTAGGAAGATATCGAGAAGCGATTGAACTTCTGGAACGTTACCGATATTTTTGAATTCAGTTACCGATTTCTGAGAGTAAATATCTTATTCTTTGAGTTTACAACAGGCGGTTTCTTCATGTTTTGTCATTTTCTCAATTATTTCTTCGAATATTTGGCATTCTCTTCGAATTTTGTGGTTCAAAGTTGATTTTCAGGTGGTTTATTGAATTTATTTTGTTTTCCACGATATATAAGGAACTATCAACGAGACAAAGAATGAAATTTTGAGAAATTAACGTTAAAAATATTATACCTGAGTTAGATGTTCTGGAAAATGTGAAGAAATTTGAGATAACGAATCAAAATCGGCGGATTTATCCAATTCAGTTTTATGCTTTTTGGAAGACTTCTGGAATACTAAAAAAGTTTTGACACAAAAAGTTTATGGTATTTCATTTTATTCATATTTCGTAAAACATTTTATCTTCAATTTAGGAAGATATCGAGTAGCGCTCAAACTTTTGGAATGTGATTGATATTTTTGAGTTCAGTTATCGATTTGTAACAGTTATCACTTCATGTCTAAAGTTTACAACATGAGCTGCCTTCATATTTCATGTTTTTCTTCAATTATTCTTCAAAATATTGATCATTCTCTTCGAGTAATTAATTGTCGATGATTAAAACTTTGGCCCGCGGTGCCAACAACTAAAGCAATTTCTTTTTAATCCATAAACGGTGCAGATTTTCCAGATTTCATTTTGAGTGAAAAAGTGAAGGAAAAACATCTGCCGAAATGATGAAGTCGGGAAAATTCGCTTCGGCACAGTCGACCGCCAAAGATCCGAAACTTCTACCCTCCTCAAATTCAGATATATGCGAAATTCCGACCGACAAAATATTCCCCCGTTATCGCATTCCTGGAATTAGATTAAGTTGCGACGACGTCGTACACTTTCCAAAACTTTTATTATTTCGCGACCCGAATGGAGCCGCATATACGCGGGAATCCAATATCAAAAAGTGCACTTCGACATTGTTGGGATGACGAAACTGTTTGAGAACTAGTCGTCGTCGTCGTCGTCAGTGAACATCCACTTGTTCGTCGTGCGGAAGTTCCGAAAACGATAAAACAATCATTTTCCGAGACGGGAACAGCGCGCCCCGGTCACTAACAATCTGTTCGGAACGTACAATATTAGAAAAAGATTTTCCTCGCTGGGAAATTCCCGCCGGGTTGCCTCTTGTCAATTTGCGGGCTCCCCACGTATTCAATGTATTTTTCGATTTCGCCGTGTTCCTCGAACAATTCCCCTTTCATTGTCAACGTCAACGTGTTCTTATTTTCTGCGAGAGATATAAAGTACATCAAACAATCGTTAAAATGATACATTTGGCGGTTACACGTAAGTATAGGCAACCATTCAAGGAGGTGGGGGGGTGTGTATATATTCTGATCTCCATTATATGACGCATAATATAGATATGGGGGTGCATAATGCGCCTCGATAGAATTCCGCAACCAACAAGGGTTGATTTTGTTGGTCCTCCACACACTCGCCCGCTCGTTAAACAGACATCTTCTATTTTAGTAATTTAGTACGCTCGGTAATAAAGATCCGGGGATAAATGCGTTACGAGGACTGTGTCCGGAAACTAATTACCGAGTTGCATATTTCACGGATCCTTTGATCTTTCTATCTGCCAAGCGGCAACGTTGCGAATACACTCGCAACGTTCGTCTCATTACACATCAGTTATGCGAACGTACACCAGATATGTGAAAGGCATTGATGACTAAAACGTATGAGACCGACAACTCGCATCCTTTCATTGTTGCTAATGTTGAGTGTCAGCGGTTGGTGCCAAAATTGTTACGGAACAAACAGAGAAAACCAATTAAAGAGAATAAACGAGGAACGTCTTGAGCGGAAAAAAGATTTCGACTCGACGTCGCTTCGTCAGAATAACTTTTGATCTCTAATTCATGGATGAAGGGTGCCCTAGGCTTGAACCGTAGCCTGTAGGTCAGAGTTTACGACTGCGTCGCTGCAGAAGATTGTTAATAATTAGACCACCACCAGTGCAGGTTCTAAAATTCATTGTCACGATGGAGAAGATTATGAAATTTATCCCGGGTTACGGCACTGATCAAGACTTGTATTTAACCTTTAAAATCCTCTCAAATTGTGCAAAGAAAGGTGATAAAATCACCGAAAATGAGCAAAAAACTAAATATTGACGAGTTTCATTCAAATTTGAAACTTGCGCCAAAAACGTCGTTTTTCAGAATTTTGGACGGAAATGGCTCAGACTTGAATTTAACCTTCAAAATCTCCCCAAATTGTGTAAAGAAAGGTGATAAAATCATCGAAAATGAGCAAAAAACCAAAAAGTGACAAGTTTCAGTGAAATTTGAAATTCCCGCCAAAAACGTTGTTTCCACCAATTTCAAGATTTTTGACGGAAATGGCTCAGATTCGTATTTCACCTCATAAATCTTCACAAATTGTGGTGTAAAGAAAGGTGATAAAATCATCGAAAGTGAGCAAAAAACCAAAAATTGACGAGTTTCAGTTAATTTTGAAACTTGACCTTTCCGTACGTGTCGCGTGATCCAGGTGAAATTTTTCTTCATTTCAGGGTTTTTCAAAAAATCATTTTCAAATTGAAAATTTCATATTCAAACCATGGCTCGAAAATATCACGATATTTTCATAAATATCAATCAATCCGATATATATCATAAATATCATGATATATATCAAAATGTTGATATTTATAAAAAAGAAAAATACTACAGTTTCACGTGAAAGATTTTTGTTTATTTGCTTTCAAAAATAAAAACGACAAAGTGAAAAAACAAAATGCTCATACAAGAAAAATCAAATTCGTACTTATTTCAACATTTTCGAAATAGGTATATCATCGGACGAATCGCTGGAAACGCCTTCTTCAGTCTCAGCTTCATTTTCCCAAATCCAATCCAGAGTTCCCGACTTTTTCTCCTTTTGATTTAAGTATTTATACATAAAAACTAGTTTGGCAGCTTTTTCATTTCCCAGACTGTTCCTAATTTTCGACTGTACGAGCCCAAATGTGGAGAAACACCGTTCAAGTCCCGCTGTTGAAGCAATTGCTGTCATCAGCTGCTCAATTAAAATCATGAACTTATCTTTTTCTCTTGGAAATTTTTCATTGGCGAGACTCAATGAATTCCACCATACCAAAGGTTTGACTTTTCGGAACTGCTTACCGAATAAATATTTTGGAAATGGATCTGAGTTTGCTAAAAATGTCATTACAAATGGTATGAACTCTGGATTAACTTCATTAATAAATGAGTATCCTTGTTCTTTCTGTGAATGAGAAAGCCGTTCACCTAAAAATGTCGGATCCAACATATTGGCCGCATAATGAGCAGGTCCTAAGGCCATCTCTCTTCTTTTTAAAAGACATTTTCTCACTGATAACGGTTGATTTTTCAATTCATTTTCTAGATGTATCCAAATTTCCACTCCTATTGAGATAGTGGTACAATCTCGCTGCATTTCATCCAATGCCTTTGAAATGGGAGTGAGTCGGGAAATCAAATCTTTGGCGTTCGTAAAGATATAAATATCATTTACTATTTCCCAGACATCATTGTCAATTTGATCCTTGTTGTCCTGACAAACCTGGACCATTATGCCTCTATTCTCCAGAAATGATTGAATACAATCATTCATTGTATTCCACCGTATTTCCAGAGGCATTATGAGTTTTTTACCTCCTCTTTGCTTGTACCAAGAAGCTGGTAAATGTTTATTTCTGAAATATTTGACCAGTTTCAAAATTTGTTCGGACAAATCAGGGACTTTTAGATCTTGTGCCAATAGATTTAAAATATGTGCACTACATCCGTATTGTATTATATCTAAATCTTCACCAGCCAGCTCTCTTCTCATCTTCTGAACGTTTCCAGTATTGTCAGTTACGACACTTCTTATTTTACAGCCAAATTTTTTCTCGCAGTTTTCTATAGCATTTATTGCTACAGTTTTCAAGTATACGGAATTGTGAGCGTTTCCGGACGTATCTACCATTTCAACCAAATATGAATCAGCATTCTCTTTTACTACAGCACAGCAGACAAGAGGTACGTTTCTAGTGTTAGGCCAGCCATCCAAAGATAGGGAAACCGTTTGGCCTTCAAGTTCTTTCTTGGCAGTTTCTAAAATATTTTTATGGACTTCTTCCAATACTGGACCTCCAATCTGGTACGCAGAAGGAGGCTTGAAACCAGGTCTCAACATGTTAATCATTTTTTTAAACTCTATACTGTCTGCATGGCTGAAAGGGGTATTGGTGGCGAAAAAATATCTTGCGATTTGATTGTTCAACTTTTCTGCGTATTCTTGACTAGTTACAATGGCATCTGAATTCCTAGCGATTGCGAGAGTTCGAGTCTTTTTTGGTGGTAGAGGTATATTTTCAACTGGATTTTCGGCTACAAAAATTTAAATATTCATTCTAATTTTTCTCAAAAATAAAAATGCCTATTTAACCTACCTGTACTCGTACTAGGTATTGATTCAATCGGGTTTCCTGATTCTTGCGTCCTTGTTACTTGAACATTTTCAGCATTACATTTCTTTATATGCACCAACATTCTTTGAGGAATGCCTTGCATCTCTTTTTGACAAGAACGACATCTTGCCCATTTGCCTGAATTATCAGTTTTCTTTGTACATTCAAATTTATTCCATATTTCGTGCTTCGGCTTAACCATTTTGAATATTTAGAAACAATATCGACTCACAAATATTATTACTTTTTGTTAAAAGTCATTTATTTCACAGAAAATCAAATCACGTTAGACCCAATGCAAGCTGGTGCCATGTGGCGTATATTTGTAATTTGTACAGTCAGGGGAAGTCCCGTGTTCGTGAAGTGGTTGGAAGTAGTCCTGCGCTATGAAATATTGTAGCGACGTTGTCAGAGCTAACTAGAAATCCTTATGAACACAAAACAATTGCCTTTAGAATTTTTATAAATATCATGATATATATCAAGCCATGAATATCATGATATATATCGTGATATATATCTTGATATATATCAAGTGATATATATCCTCGAGCCCTGATTCAAACTGAGGAATTTTATCAAAATATACATTTAACCTTGAAATGACCTTGGAACTCCATGTAGAAGCCATTTCAAATATGCAGCTTTGAAAATCATTCAACATTGGTGCCTGAAATGTTTTTAATTTCGGGCTTTTATTCTTGGAAAGTTAACGTTTACTATGAAAATAGTATCAAGCCTCAGGTGGGTGTCGAAAGAATTTGAGAAAATGATTGGTCAATTGAAAGTTTTTTGATCCGAATAGTGGGTTTATAACAGGGCATTCCGTTCTAAAAAATCGGCTTGACCTTGAAACGACCTTGAATAACATTGACCTCAAGATCAATTTAAAAGTCACCACCTGGTGCATCTTTGAAAGTCATCCAACTCAAGTCCTCACAAATTTTTCGTTTGTCGAATTTTTTGGTGATTCCTTACTTTTTCCACAATTTATATACTTTTCTGCTTAGCGTTCGTGAATAACCAAAATGGCGGAGGCCGATCGTACAACAAATTCTTCGGATTAATATCACATCTCCCCCGCTTTTAATGAAAAACAATCGTCGATTAATTAACGACTAGCGTGAGAAATCAAGTTTTCATAATGAAATTACGTTCGGGTTAAGATTCGAGTGGGTGAAACGTCTCTTTTAATATCGCATACCGCACGATCTGAATTGCGTTCGAGTCATTTCTAAGGTTCGTAAATCGAAATGGCGGTCTACGATTCGAGAGTACATCCGCACAACTATACGGAACTCCGGGCGTCCAACTCATTTGCTTAATGAAGAAATCGTGCATGCAATTTGCCGGGTACGAGGAGGGGCGCAGCGACACGACCCAACGGGGATGACGGGTTTTGTGCAAACGTCGTCGGGACAATGGGACGATGGTGTCCCGGGACCTCGGAGTTTCACGAGCGACTGCGTCCCCATTGTGTCCCGGTTTGCCGAACGAAAGTCGCGAACAAATGATTGTTGATCGACCGACGTCGACATCCCTCCTAATGGCCTATAGTTGTTTGTCAAAATATAATGAACGCGTTAAATGGGCATCGGAAATGTCACTAATATAAAGTAAAACATTATTATTTGAAAATAACGCCGAAGAGATTGAGTGATGGATATTGCGACCGAAATTTAATCAATACTGACGTCGTCTGCGTCCTCTCGATAAAATAGAGAAACTGAGCAATTTGTAAAATGTCAGCTTGCCTATATCGGTGACGGTCGAGCCGGAAGTTGAAGTCGAGGCTTCAAAACCGCCGGAAATTAACCTGTGGACATTTAATTAAAATCCGCTGCCAAGTTCATCATTCCGCGTGACATGTCGCAACTAGTTACTTTGTTTCAATAACAAATAACAAAACGAACAGACCATCCCATCGCCCACCAAACGCGGTTTACTAATTTATAACACAGCAATATCATCCCGATCCAGTCGAATCCTCCGAAGACAGACATTCAAATCCCTCAGAACCATTAGCGAAATTGACGACCCAAACTTTTCGCAACGAATTGTCGCCGAACGAAATCCGCCTTCAGGATTAATCATTCAAAAGCGACAAGGCGAACAACAGGAGCAAAAAAATCTACGGCATGCATAAATATCTGTCGTTTTCCCGATTCAATTCCGACAAATCCGACAACAAAACAAAAAGTTCCGCGCGGAACTGGGCCACCGAAAGAAAATACGTTTCGTACCAACTGCGACTTCGGATCATTATTCAAGGATCTCGAGACTTAAACGCGACTCGTGTTTGTCGGAGATCACACAAGAATGAAGTGTCCGACGGATGAATGTTCTAGCGTTTGTCAACGTCGTTCATCCATTTTTCGAGCAGCCCATGTTCGACCTCTGGGTTATTCGTGATTGTATACGCTTGCCAAGCGAACGAAGTGAGCCGTATACGTTGTCGCCGTTACGCGATGTGCATGTGTGTATGTTGCGCGTTAATGATTTTCTATTGACGCTACAGGCTAAACGGCAGCACGTGAAACGATGGTCCATGGTTTCCCAGTCTGATTCTTTATTCCATCGCGAACAGAAAATTAATGTTTCCTATATTATAGAGAAACTGCTGAATTTTCGGGAATTCTGGCGAGCTTATTTTCACAGCCCAAATGTACTTAAACACTGATTTTACTTTATGGTCCCCATTTCGTTCATACTTATTGTCAGCCTCTCACACATCGAAGTTGGGTTATACCATGTCTCCATTTAAACTGCTATGCTGTGTTCCCTAATCCATTTTGAAATTTTGTTTTTCACTCTAGTATTGGTGTTGTTTTTCATGTTTATTGGAAGTTGGTTATAAAACTTTGGGCCTAGATATTTTGCATGATGTTGGAAGCAGGTTAGTCTTGTTCTTGGGAGCATCACATTACCCTCTGTAGCAAATCTTGTATCCAACCCATGTCGGACCGCAGCTTTGTAATAGTATGTGTTCAACATAAATCTTATCAGTAAAGCCCGGACTTTAGGCACTATAAATTCGTTAAAAAAAGGCAGTGGAAAGGCAATAAAAATACTCAAAATAGCCACTTAAAATAGGCATTTATTATATACTGATAGATAAAAACAGATAAGATAAAACAAAAAAACATTCGATGTGAATACTTATTCTTTATGAAAAATAACTACCAATAGTTTTCTCAAATTTTCAAATTTTTTACTTTGTCGTCTATCTGATAAAATATGTTTATACAACGAAAAAGATCTCTCCACATCAACAGATGTCAAAGGTGCATACATAAATGAGGATATTTCGGTAGGGTTCAAGAAATTACTGACCCCATCTCCTAATAAAATCGAATTTATTTCGCACATCTTGACCAAACCACTATTGTTCTGCAACACTTTTTCACATTTTTCTTTCATGAACTCTCCTTTTAATCCAGGCGCAGAATTGATTCTTTCAATTGTTTCATCCATAATGTTCAATTGCTCTTGTAATTTTAAATTCCTCTCTTCTAGTTTTTGTATTGATGTTGGAATTGAATGAAAATGTGCAAGTATGTATGCTGAATCAGACTGGATATTCTTTTTGGACAAAACATCTTTACATATTTTTATTGAAGCTGCATCATTTTCGAGGTGATCCACTATTTCTACAATTTTCTCGAAATGGGTTGCGTAATAAATGGCAGCCGATATCCATGTACCCCATCTCGTTATTGTAGGTTGAGGTGGTAATGGCAGATCTGGTGCAAGTTCTTTGAAAATTTGCACCCTCGATGGAGCTTTTTAAAAACTTTCTTGACGTTTGATATTAACAGATCGACATCGTGAAATAAACTTCGCGCTTCTTCAGCAACTCTATGCAATGCATGAGCTATACACGTCACATGAACCATTTTTGGAAATAGAACTTGCAGAACTTTTCCAGCTGCTTTTATGTATGGAGCGGCATCAGAAACAAATAGCAACACTTTGTCATGTTTCACTCCATCTGGCCACAATAATGAGAGCGCACTGGTAAATAATTGGGCTATTGTCGAATTATTGGCTGATTCGAGTACTTCACTTGTTAATAAATACGTGTTAGAGTCCTGGTGAGTTGATTGTAGAGTTCCAATAATTACGTTGGCTACGTAGCGGCCAAGAGCATCGGTTGTTTCGTCACCCACAAATTTTTACCTTCCGTTTCTTTTCTAATTTTGTTCATCTTTTCCTGGAACACTACATCAATATAATTTTTCCGGAGGGTGGACTCACTTGGCACGTGTTCTTTGGTGTACTTTTCAAGGAATGCTTTTAGAGAAGGATTTTCCAATTTCCAAAGAGGAATGTTCGCATCCATCAGTGCTTTACATAAATCCAAAGAGAATTGGGATTGTCGATTGGATATAACGCCGAAATTCGGAAGCAGACACGTTTTTTTACTATCGCAATTTTTCGAAGCAGCATTTTTATGTTTCACTGTTGAAAGGTGCTGGGATACAAAATACTTCTTCTCAAAATTCACTTTACAGTCACATATTTTGCAGAATAACACAGAACCGTCACTACCGAAAACGTCTTTACCGAATTCAAGTATTAATTTATTCAATTTTGTTTGCTCGGATGCTCTGACTTAAGGCATATTGGCTGGCGATAAGTTGAACTGAATTTTATGGCATTTTATGGCATTTTGCCTAACATCCGGGCTTTACTTATCAGTGCCCTGATATGAAGCTCATGGACAGATAGTATTCCACACTCTGAAAACAATAAGTCGGTTGGGTACATCCCATCTTTGAATATATACTTTTGGGCTACAAAGAGTGGTGTTAGCCTAGTCTTATATGTGCCTCCCCACACCACAATGGCGTAATTCAAGATTGACTGTACAAGTGCCGAGTAACACCCAATGAGAACTTTTTTATGTAGAATGTGTCTCAATTCCCCGAATTTAAAGATCAGTTTTCTTATCTTGCCTATAGTATACTGTATATGCTGCTTCCAATTTAGATTTTCATCTAATAGCACACCCTCTGACACTCACTGATGTTTTGGCTGCACAAGCATTTATCTCCATTTGAATTACAGTGATCATAATTATCATGCATTTTCAGATCTTCAAATTTCGTCAGAGTGCTTGAAGACAAACCAAAGGCCATATATTTTGTCTTCTCGGCGTTAACTGTTAGGAGGATGTTATTCAACCAAGTCTTAAGTATGCTAATAGTTCTCTCAGCGTTTTTGTGAGCTTCCTCCCACATATCTCCACTTATCAGCAGCACAGTATCATCCGCAAAGCAGAACACATCTTCATCGTCTGTTAAGGAAAGTAAACCATTCACATAAATATTGAATAGTATGGGCCCTAACACTGTGCCTTGTGGGACCCCGCACATGATCATCATGGGTTCTTTTAGTATTTCATATCCTGACCACCTGCGTTCTGTTCTCCAAGTACGAGCGAAACAGTCCTCCAGCAGCCCCTCTCACTCCAATGGCTTCTAATCTATTTAGTAGAATCTCATGTTCGACTGTGTCAAGGGCTCGCTTAAGGTCTAGGAATATACCCATCACCTTCTCTCCCTTTTCGATATGCTCCAGTATAAACTCCGTTACCCTGCATAGCGCGTTTTCTGTGTTTGATCCTGTCCTGAAGGCAAATTGTCGATCAGATAGTATATCGAATTTTTCTAAGTAGTCATTTAGTCTAGTTTTTATACACTTGTCGACAAGCTTACTAATCGTGCTGACTAATGCAATGGGCCTATAGTTGGATACTAGCTTTTTGGTACCCTGTTTATGGATATGCTTTTTCAGAGCGTTTGGGTAGACTCCCTCTTTAAACATGAGATTAATGATGCTGCTGAGTGGTTGGACAAGATGCATATGATGTGTTTTCATAATTTCCGAGTTGATTTTGTCTTCACCGCAGGAGATACTATCTTTAGTGATCTAATATGGCTAATTAATTCATTTTCTGATACTGGAGTAAGCAAGAAGGATCCAGGGCCTCTTGATTCAACTCCATGTCGTGGATTTTCGTATTTTGCTCGCAGGAGATGGACCAATCTGATTCAGATATGTATTAAATACATTTGCAATCCGTACAGGTTCAGTTACTTCTTCACCACTTTCATCCACCACGCATTTAATATGACATCTGTTTTGAGGTTCATTTGTCGCTTCTTTCATTAGTTGCCAGGTTTTCTTTGCGTCTCCTCGAATTGTTTCCAGCTTAGACCTGTAATAATCATATTTAGTTTTCCTTATCAATTCTGTGAGGATATTTCTAAATGTTCTATATGCGGATTGTAGTTCCTGGTTGTCATGGTTCAGTATACACTGAGTTTTTACGTTGTTGCGATATCTTATCGAGTTGATTAGTCCTTGGGTAATCCAAGGTTTAAGTTTGCGTTTCCTGTTACTGATATGATATTCGTGTTGACACTCTAGCATATAATTTTTGATGACACCTATGAAGATGTTGGTGCACTGATTTACATCCTTGACCTCTCCTGCAGTTAATAGAATATAATCCCAATTGGTCGCTGCTAGAAGCTCTCCGAGTCTGTTGTGGTCTATTTTATAGTAGGTTTGGTTTATGCTCTGTTCCTCATTCTTCAGGCATATTGCATAAAGAAAAGGGCAACTCTCCACAAATTTACAAATTTGGAAGTTCTAAAAAATGGATCGTGCGGACCAAAAAGGACTCCAAAACAAAGTGTCAACCATATGACCCTAGCGCACTTACTTTAAACATTCAAGCACGTAATGCAAGACATGATGACGGACACCACGTCGAATTGAAGTTCAGATCCTCCAAACAAGAGATTCGGAACCGGCAACATTTTTCGCAAAGAAGATCCCTCGTCGATTCGTCGACGAGTTTAACGAGATGCTCGTTCGTTTATTTTCGACGTTAGTATCAATTAACAGCAACCCTTTTCATTTAGGCGGTACATTTTTAAAAACGCCGTCGTTTTTTTTATTCATCGCTCCGAAGACGACCATAAATCAATTAGAGCCGTCAGCTATAATGAACTTCACAAGCGCCGGATGGGATGAGAGCGAATCCGCGCGTTCACCTAGAGACGCTTTTGCTGACGCACTGCATGTCCGTTCCAAGTCCAGCACGGCAAGTGACAACTTGCCGCTTCCTACGATGATGTGCAATTAACGACGGACCACCTGCGTCTGCTAGTTGTCGATTGTCTTCGTCTTGCCGATTCGCAACTTTGGCGAAAATGTTTTATTTATCGCCACTCACCGTGTCGCCCCTTTTTCGACATTTGACACTCCCTTATTCGCGATAGATCAAAAGTGTTTGGGGTGGGCTGTCTTCGATGCATATAATTTTATTAAGTCGAGGAGTCACGACGATACCCCAACGATAAATCCGAGTCTATATCAATTTCACATCGGTATAAAGAATACTGTGATTCAGAAGTTGGGGGATTTTAGAACGATGCGTTTCCTGCGAGAGGATAATAAAGAAGATAATACTACCATCAATTCGATATCGTTTTTTTTACGATATCGAAGGGTGACTGATTGAATGTTTAGAGTAACATAAATCTCTTTTTTGTTTCAGGTGAGTTCGAGTACGATTAATGTTGCGGAGAAACGATCGGTTCATCACCCTCATTAACAACGGTAATCGATTGGTCTTGTTTCCGTGGAAAAAATTCCGAAGGAAGCCTCATGAAAGGTAGGAGAGAAAGCCCGCAACTGCCCGTTATAGTCGCCCCAGAGGGTGCCCATATATTTCGTTCGATTTCGCTGCGATAAACAGATGTCGATTATTTGTTGATTCGCAATTCTAATCAATAATCGCCCTCGAGTATCACGACGGGTGAGCACCTTTCACATAACGTTTATTTCCTTTTACTCGACCATAATTTTTTTTTCAACAAACATTTTATAAAACGCATTATATACAATCAGATACGAAAAATTATTATTGATTATACGAAGCAGCTTATAAAACACCGGCGTCACTGCGCGATTATAATAATAGCAAAAAACTAATCGATTTCCATTATACGATTTTACATTGCGCTTGCGGCGCCGTAATGAGCAGCCGTTCGTCACAAAAAAAAAGAGTTAAAATAATAATTTATATGAATACCAAACCGACACGGAGGACGAAACAGCACGCGACCGCGTACAAAACGACTTCCTTAAAAGGCACCAACATCTTGCTTGATGTAAATAATGAGCAGATTGCGGCGTGTTGTTATGAAGCACGAGCGAATGTCAATACTGTAATCAAATCAATCAGTTTTCGACTTCCGTACGCCGAAGGTATTTCAATCAGTGGAATTCGACGAGCGGGCGAAAAAAAAACGAGGGCGCCTCTTCTCGTCTCGAGTAATCTTCCCAATCACAAAGACACTCACCGCAGACAGACACACAAAACGCGCCCGGTTTTATATATACGAGCCGGGTCTCAGTCGTATAAGAAAAGCCGGGGCAACAATGGAGACGTCAATTCGAACACGAGATCCTGGAGATTGCACACACACTCGAACACATGTATCAATATCGTTCCGCGTTTGGGCCGTTGCACGGCCCAAGTGCCCTGCCCGGGCATCTAGGGATAGTGCGGCCGGCACTGACGGTCTAGAATCCCGGGGGTGTCATTGAGGAGATGCGGCGACAAATAGATTGGGTGTTCAAACACTTAAATAGGAGATTGTGTGATTTTATCTTGTGACCAAGATATAATTCTACGGGAAGCTTATCAATGTGTCGAACAAACATTTCCACCATCATAACGATTGATCACTTTGATTGTAGAATAGTGACAATATCTGAGTGATTTTTGATTCACGTGATTCTGACATACTTATTACAATTGGTCAGATATCTCAAAATAATGATCTTTTTCAACTTGCGTTTGTTAGATTGGCGTCCAATTGTTTTGATAATTTGAACTGGTGACAATACATACATATACCGGGTGTCCCAAAAGTATGGACACACCAAAAAATCTCGGTTATTATGGGCGCTTGAAAAAAACTTTCAATTGAAAAGTTTCCGAAAACGAAACGGCGCATCTGATGATGACTTTAAATTTGACCTTTGATTTTACTTTCAAGGTCATTCGAAGGTCATATCGATTCTTTTAAATTGGAACCACCCTTTTTTTATTACGGAAGTGGTAAAGAGATAAAATTTCCTTTCCAACGACATAAATATCATTGTGGTCAAATGTGGCCCGAAGGTCATTTTAAGGTCAGATTCTTAACTAAGAAAAAGTTTCAGACGCATCTGATGGTGACCTCAAATTTTACCTTGGGTTTTAAAGATGAAGAGGGGTTTGAAGATAAGGTAACTTTTTTAACATAAATCTCCTATTTTATCAAATAGATATAAAACAAGAGATCCAACCACAGGAATAGAAAACTGAAAAGAAAATTTATGCCAAAGCTGTGCAGATACGATTTCTTCCACGGAATTGAAAGTGACTTTCATTTTGATATTTCTGACCTCTGATACTCTCTCGGCAACCCCGAAAACATCTGCGTGTAATATTTTGACTGAATTCATGCAACTGCGATTATTTTCGCCATCTGTGATCTGTTATTTTGAATTTCACATATTTATCCTCGAATTCCCGCTCCGCAACCCCGAAAACCTTCAATTTGACCTTGGATTTGACTTCCAAGGTCATTCGAAGGTCAAATCGATTCTTTTGAATTGGAACCCCGCTTTTTATCACGGAAGTGATAAAAAGATAAAATTTCATTTCCAACGATATAAATATCAATAATATTCAGTTTAAATCTTTAAATTAGGAAATATTGGTCTTCTCGAGTCCACTTACTAAGAAAAAGTTTCAGATCAAAATATTTCGGAACAGATAACGGAAGATTAACCGAAGCGATAATTATCTTATCAATACGTGAATATTCTCAACAGGTGACCTCTTTGTCCCGTGATCAATTTGCGGTAAAAATCTCATCAGAATGAACTCAGCCAAAATTTTGGTGTTTTCGGGATTGGCGAGCGCGAATTCGAGGATAAATATGTGAAATTCAAAATAACAGATCACAGATGGCGAAATGAATCGCAATTGCATGGATTCAGTCAAAATATTACGCGCAAATGTTTTCGGGGTTGCCGAGAGAGTATCAGAGGTGAGGAATACCAAAAAAGTGCTGTGACTTTCAATTATCGTATCTGCACAGCTTTGGCACAAATTTTCTGTAGTTTTCTTTTCTTGTGGTTGGATCCCTTGTTTTATATTTATCTGATAAAATAGAAGATTTCTGTTGAAAAGGTTACCTTATCTTCAAACCCCTCTTTATCTTTAAACCCCAAGGTCAAATTTGAGGTCACCATCAGATACGTCTGATACTTTTTCTCAGTTAAGAATCTGACCTTAAAATGACCTTTGGGCGACATTTGACCACAATGACATTTATGTCGTTGGAAAGGAAATTTTATCTCCTTACCCTTTCCGTAATAAAAAGGGTGGTTCGTCAGGTGCGCCGTTTCATTTTCTGAAATTTTTCTATTGAAAGCTTTTTTCCAGCAACCATAATAACCGAGATTTTCCGGTGTGTCCATACTTTTGGGACATCCGGTATAACTGATCCACCTCTCAGCAAAATATATCATGAAGAACTCTGGTTCAGAATAAATTGCCATATTGTTGTTGAAACCAGGAACAAACTTAAATATGACAACGGTGCGCAATATATTTCAAGATCATGAGGGTAGTGTTGGGTCGTTCCTTCATTTAGTGTGCCGGCTCGTTTCGCTCCGCTCACCCAAACGTGCCGTCCGGCGTTGTTCGTTCGTTCAAAGTAACAAACCGTATAGTGAGCTGCGCAGCACTGTGCCGTGGTATTCCATAGTTCGTTACTTTGAACAAACGCACAATACTGAGTGCCACGATACACTGAGCTCATACGAAACGAACGATATCTGCAATTGCACCATCGTTTTCTCTACACGTCTCACTTGTTCACTTCATTATCAAATGTGCTACTTATTTCTAGTGATTATTAAGTTCAAGATCATAATACATCGAGAAAATATTTCATCATTTTCTATCTGAACAACACCATATGCTTCAAAATATCTCCGAAACGATAAAACTTAGCCATATGTCCATCATCTACATATGAAATGAGTTCATCATTCAATTAATGCGACATTATATAGCGTTTTCGTCACGTAATCTTAAAAAGTGCCCTCAAAAAGTCTGATTATTCCCCAAACTTTCGTATTTTTTTACACGAAGTTTTCTTCATATCGATCGAATTTAATCGTTTCATTCAAACTGCAAAACAGCTAATTTTCAGACAACACTTTCAAATTCAATTCGTTTCGAAATATTCACATTGAAATTCATATTGAACTAGTCATAATTGGAAAGAACTGTGCCGGGGAGTCGCACAATTTGAGAGTGTTGTTCATTCTGAAAGTGCCGTTATAGGATTGAGCTACTCTTTTCAAATGAGCAGCTCTTTTTCAGTGTGCCGTTATTTTCAATTCAGAGGAGCCGCCCATTCGTTTTAGTGAACGGCACGATACTCTTCGCCCAAGTGTGCGGTTCAAAGTGAACGATTCGTTATTGAGCACGTTTGAATTTCTGCGAGCAGCTGAAATATTCACTGAAATTTTGATAATCATATCTTCCCATTCGCTTGGTAATTTTCTTCCATTCTTCCATATTACTAACACTTATTTATCTTGATTCGGTCACCTTTGACAAATTGAAATTTCTTAGAATCCTCTCAACTTCTGGAAAATTTTTCAACTTTTCAAACGCTCCATGAGGAAAAACTACAAGAAAATCGTTAGAAATTTGCAAGTAATCTGCAAAATTTTCGGACTATGGGAGAAAATTGTTTGAAATTCCCGAAAGATCATGATTAACATAAATTCCTTTTGAGTAAACATCATGCAAGATTGCAGGAATCTGCAAATTTCATAATAAATTTCGAATTATGTATTTGCAATTTTGTTTAAAAATAACTTTTCGTTTTTTCATATCGACGAGCATTTCACCAGAATCCGATTTTCCTTAAAAACTTGAGAAAATTTGGTTTCGGATGTCCTCAAACTTCTCAGAACTTAGGTAATTTTTTTAATCTTTTGTGACTTGCCTGAAATTTTGAGTGCTCTGTTGTCTCAAACTGAATTGCTCATATTCTTGAAAATTCCGAGGAATCATTGAAAATTTCAATCGGTTCAAGGACTTATCTTTCATAATTCTACGATAGCCAGGAAATTTTTTCAGAATATTCCACAGATTATGGTTTTATTTGACGAATTTTCCAGGCGTTCGATAAATCTGTTAATCCTTCGCAAATATTGCCGAAATCTTGTTATGAATCTTGGATTCTACTCAAGAAACTCAATATTTTCTGGGAATTTTAAATCAAATTTGAAAACTGTCTTGGAAATTTCTTTTCATTTTCTCAAATTAGTGAATTAATTTCGATCAACATTTCCGAGTTCCTTAAAAAAATTTAGAAACATTTTGATTCTCTAAAATTCTTCCAAATTCTGGAAAAATTTAATGAGAGAAGAACTTTAGTTATTTCGATAGGTTGATCTCCAAAATTTCTGGGAGATAAGGAAAATCGAAATTTCTCAGAGTTTTTTTGTAAAAATTCTTCACTATCATTAAAGAAACGCTGCAAAATTCGTTAGGCATTTCAAATTTTGTGCAGGAATCCATTCATTTCAAGACAATTGCTATGACAACAAATTCGCTGGAATATTAGTCAATTTTTCTCAGTATTTGACATTAATTATCTCAATATTGAATAGTATTCTGATAGAATCGATTGATAATCTTCTTTTAAATTTTTTTATGAGTTCGATATCTTTCTTCATCTTTTGCGAGTAGTAGAAAAATCTTAAAAAGGATAAATATCTTAAATCTTAAATTCGGTTAAATTTTTTTCGGGAAAATTTCCAATCGTACATTTTTTGGGTATTTCTTTTCATTTTCTGGTACTGAAAATATGCATTTCTCTAGAATCGATAAATATAGTTAGCCGTTCCGAGAAATTTAGGAATTTTTCTACCGGTCCCTTGAAATTGATCCAAAATCCAAAAAAATGTCCCGAATTCCCTCGACTTGTCTAACATTTTGAGCTCAACGATGAATTTCTTAGTCATATGGACATTCTCTCTTCAATTTTTAGGAACTGAATCAAAGTTTCTGGGTGTTAAATAACGTCTTCAAAGTTTCTGGAAAATAAAAGAAAAATTGTTTGAAATATGGTTAACCAAAATTTCTTATGGTTTTTTTTGATCGTATAACCCACTGACCCGGGTTCAAGTGCCAGAGTTTTCAGATCGCACAAGTGCCTCTAGCATGACCTAATGACTATATATTAAATATACCAGCGACTTCAGTGTCTTCCGAAGTACGATGGCATTCTCAAATTTAATTGAGATTCACTGAGATTCGAACCCGGTTTTTCTGGGTAGTAGACCAGTACTACGCCTGTTGAGCTACCAATGCCATGACTTGATCTTTCGAGATATTGCAGAAAATTTTGATAAATTCAACATGAAATTCAGACTTTCTATCGAAATTCACGAATTCTCAATGAATTTCTATGTTGAAAAATGTGTGAAATCTCGAAACGTTTTTGAAAATTTTCTCCCCTTGATGAATATTTCGCCAGAATCGATTGATCTCATAAGTTTCTTTGAAAAATTGTGAAATTTTGTTTCAGCTTTCCCTGAACTCCTCAACAATGTGTCTGCTAGATTAATAGTTCGGTTTTAAAAATCAAGTTGGAAATTCGTAAGTTTGAAAATTGTTGAGTTTGCTTTTTGAAGTTCAAACGTCTGAAAACTGGACAAGTCTCGAGTATAACCCACTGACCTGGGTCCAAGTGCCAGAGTTTTCAGATCGCACAAGTGCCTCTGGCATGACCTAACGACTATATATTGAATATGTAGCTGAGACTAGCGGCTTTAGTGTCTTCAGAAGCACGATGGCATTCTCAAATTACGTTGGGATTCACTGAGATTCGAACCCGGTTTTTCTGGGTATTAGATCAATACTACGCCTGTTGCGCTACCAATGCCATAAGTTGATCTTTCGAGAGATTGCAGAAAATTTTGATAAATTCAACATGAAGTTCGGACTTCCTATCAAAATTCACAAATTTTCCAAAAATTTCTGTTAAAAAATTCGTGAAATTTCGAAACGTTTTTGAAAATTTTCTTCCCTTGATGAATATTTGTCCAGAATCGATTGATCTCTTAAGTTTCTTTGAAAAATGGTGAAATGTTGTTTCAGCTTTCCCTGAACATCTCAACAATGTGTCTGCTAGAAAATAGTTTTAAAGTTCAAGTTGGAAATTCGTAAGTTTGAAAATTTTTTAATTTGCTTTCTGAAGTTCAAATGTCTGAAAACTGGACAAGTCTCGCGTGGAGCGAAGACACTTTTGATCGTATAATCCACTGACCTGGGTCCAAGTGCCAGAGTTTTCAGATCGCACAAGTGCCTCTGGCATGACCTAATGACTATCTGTTGAATATATAGCCGAGACCAACGGCTTTACTTGTCTTCCGAAGCACGATGGTATTCTCAAATTGCGTTGGAATTCACCGGGATTCGAACCCGGTTTTTCTGGGTCAATACTACGCCTGAGACATGAAAATGTCTCAGGGGTCTTGTAGACTCGTAGGCAAGATACGCTTCTTATTTTCTTCACAAACAATACATTTTCAAAAAGCGTCCAGAGATTCGTGAAAAATCCAACAACGCTATTGAAATTATCAAAAAGTAACGTCGCACATCTTTCAAAGTTCTCAACAAAATAGATTACTCCCCATAACCATAAATCATTCCATTGTTCGACTTCTTTTACGATAATTCCGCTCATACGAAACATCCGTGGGGAAGCGATCTCAATGGAAAATTCCTTCGAGTGTGACGCCGTATATACAGTTCCAGGTCTGTGGGGTTTCGCGATCCGCGACATTCTCGTACAACCCCATTTCTGTAGAAACGCTGCTGTGTGCTCGACGACTTTCCGTATAATCCTTGTATCGGCGAACGTTCAGAAATTGTTATTCCCCTGCGAAGTCATCGACGATATTGATATTAAAGCGAACAAAACCTCCCCGGGGGGCTTTATGACTTTATACGCGCCCTAATCTGCGCCACTTTACCCATGTAGGGTATCCCGCCGATTCTCAGGAAATACGGCACGGACGCCTATCGTAAAAATCAAGGGATAATGCCATATTTCTTGTTTAATTAAATAAACCCCCGATACGGACATTCGTAGTGCATCGGACATATGAATTCCACCCTTATCTAATAACTAATGGCTCTAAACGATTATGGCACATGTGTTATTGGTATTAGTCGAGTTAACTGCATTTATGCAATCAGGTAATGTGCTCAAACGACTTGATGTTACTTCATCGTCGGGCAAAAAAAAATGGAATTTCACTGTTTCATATCACGAAATTCAAACTACATAAAATGATTCGGCTAACGGAAAGGGCGAAGGGTTTTGTGCGAGGGGGTCGTTTTCGCGGATAATAGCGTGACGTGACCGCGTGTACGCACGACGCACCCCAATCAGTTTTATCGCAAAAAATGATAACATGACGTGTTAACCAACGTGTTTCTGTATGGACTCGACTCCCTCTTGTTTTATGAATCAGATATGACGCGTTTATCGCTTTAATTTATTTGCGAAATAAGCCGTTTTTCGTTCGACGTCCCTTGTTCGCGATGAATTTATTCACTCGCAAAAAATATTCTGTTTTTTCGCGATAAACAAATAAATAAATCGATGTGAGTATTCAATATACGGAGTTTATGATACATATTATACGGCTTCCATTACTTCTCGGAATGGGTTTAGATATACATATAGCTGGTTTATATACGAAATGATTTGACGTCATTAAAAAGATATCCATCAATCACATATATAGCGATCGCATCCGCGACTTCTTTTCAAATTAAAATCACCCTACCAGAAGGACTATCAAAGTGTAATAAAATTCGCGATTCGATTACGAAACGCTCCGTTCGCAGAGACGACGGTCGTAAAATGAAAGGCATTATTTTATCCTGCGCCTATTTCGGCGCGAACGTTTGCAGATCATTGGGATTCAAGTTTACCTGTGCAGGTCTCTTGCTTCGCTCGAGGTCAGCGGCCCGATCACTCTACATCACCATTTTAGACAAATATACTTCAATAGAGATGATTACACAAATTTATGCAATGTTAACTGAATTCCAGTAAAATTTGGTGCCGTGATATTAAATAAAAGAAAATACCGAAGACCGGACAGGAAGAACACTTCGGAAAAGATTGTTGCCCTAGGACGACATTCAAAACGATAATAATGCGCTTTGAACTTTAACGTTTCCGAACAATCGGCGTCGTTATGCAAAAACGGGTGAAAAGGTCGTAAACTGCGTTGCATTTGAAATTGAAATCGTCATGAATGACGCCGACAACGCGACGTTCCCCGCAACGTTCCGTTCGAATATTTAACTTTTCGTGAACGGGTGCCACCAATTATAAATGCTCGCTCCGTCGCGCTCGTTATTTTGTTTTGCCACACTTTCCTCGTTAAAATTATCCGTGTTCATCTTTATCGTTGTGTAATGATTCGTTTCGATGTAACTGGCGGCGCGCTACGCGCAACGTCATCCGTTGCGCGGAACTGTCAGCGCAGTGCGGTTTTTTGCGAAACCGCAAACAATTACTTGGAACGAGTGACCTAAGAAAAGATGTCCAAATAAAGGTTCGATCTATTCAACAATTTATGGTTTCCGAAGACTTGCTGTATAAAAAACGATTCTCCTATATAACACCTCGTCTATCATATAACGTATACCGTTATGGCGATGAAACGACGGGATGCAACTTAAGTATAATAACTGAGAGAAACTGTCAACTTGCGTAAAAGTCCGCAACCACTAATTTTGAAATATTGATAGTCAAGCGGAGGGGAAATACGCACTTTCACAATCGATATTCTACGAGGAACTTCATTGCAGGGTATGTCTCTGATTCGTCGCATCGTCAACTTCTGCTCTTCATTATGCTTGGTCACTAATTCTCTTGTTCGTACTTTTTTGTTTGAAGGTTAGACGTGATCGCCACAGCTGACTTTCATTGCCAACTCTTAGCTTGACTGCTTGTTCTTGTTTTAATGAGTTCAATTCTGTTGATTAAGGTTTGGACATATCGAATCGTCCTCATTTGCTTCATTATTTCCATCTTTTGATTATTTTCGTTCCCAGATGTCTCTTCTACAACGTTTGGTCCTTCAGGCCGGATCATCATCGTGACAAGTGACAATGCGTTAACATAAAATTGGCATTTGTAAACGAATCTTGGATCAATATCAATTTGACAACAGCAAGTACCTGGTTGACTACATGTGCCACCGTGGTAAAGTCTAGTTGTTGCACTAAAACTCGAGGGTCTTCCAGCTGAAACTGCACATGTGCAGTTGGTATTTCCGTTGAATCCTGTATGTAGTTCTTAACATCCTGAAGAAGGACCGCATTGACGAAGGATAATAAGCCAGTTGGAAACATGATCATGTCTGCGGTTATCCAGATTGTGGGTTCTGCCAATGAATTTGATTAGCTAGTATACCTTCAGGTCATGCAAATCTACTCCGTTCAGGTATTTAACCGATACTGTATTCACTGAATTTCAACTGATTTCTCAATCCTTTCTATGCTGACTGAGGTACAGTAGCCTCAGCAAGTACATTTAGTCATTTGTTTATTCTAATTTTCGATACATTCAATGTGTGACAATCCATATTTGACCTAAGATGTGGGGTAAAACAAACGCTCCTCGGTTGAACCGGTTTTGACTGGAGAAACCTTTCCGGTTATTAAACACTATCTAAAAGAATTCGATTAACCGACATACCTACGGTTCTTTTTTTTAGTAATTTGGCTCTGCTAATACCAGAACGGGCGGTATACGCTTGCAAATGTTGAATATCATGTATGAAATGCGTAATGAAGTTTTGAACTATTACAATTTTCAAATTCATATTGAGATTAAAAAAATTTGCAATGAAAATTGTAAAGACGGTATTTTCAGAAAGTTTGAAAGAATTTTTTTTCAGAAACGGTTCATTATAGAGTGAAATAGTAATCGAAACGATTCTATTCAATTGAATAGTAAAAACCCGAAAGCGATGGTTGTTTTACAAGTTGAGCTACATTTAGATAATCATTAAAAATCTTTGGCATTTTTGGAATCCGTGGAAAATTAAAAAACGACTCTTATTTCCAATAACTGAAATGTAACTTCCATCATTTCACAAAAATTGATACTTTAATCGTTTTTTAACAATTGTTTCTAGTCTTCAAGTGGCTTCCGCTTTTGGTTGTTCCAGATCAGGATGTGGCGGCGATGTAGGATGACAGAATGAAATTCCAGAACGGGCGGTATACGCTTGCAAATGGTGAATATTATGAATGAAATGCGTAATGAAGTTCTATTACAATTTTCAATTCATATTGTGGTTGAAAAAATTTGCAATGAAAATTGAAGAGACGGTATTTTCAGAAAGTTTCAAAGAATTTTTCTTCGGAAACGGTTTATTATAGAGAGAAATAGTAATCGAAACGATTCAATTCAATTGAATAGTAAAAAACCGAAAGCGATGGTTCTTTTACAAGTTGAGCTACATTTAGATGATTATTAAAATTCTTTGACATTTTCGTGATCCGTAGAAACTTAAAAAACCACTTTTATTTCCAATAGCTGAAATGTAACTTCCATCATTTCACAAAAATTGATACTTCAATCGTTTTTTAACAATTGTTTCTAGTCTTCAAGTGGCTTCCGCTTTTTGGTTTTTCTAGATCAGGACGTGGCGATGTAGGGTGACGGAATGAAATTCGTATTCGGACGGTCGGGGCGCGTTTCGTCGGAGGTCGGAATGTAATGAATGAAGCAGTTGCTTATGAAATAAAGCTGCAATGTTTGTTGAAAGACCGAAAGCGTTGGAGTTATTAGCAGTTATCACTTATAGAAAAAAAACAGTGTTATCAAAAGGTTTCAAATTTTTTCCTTCTCACAAACGGTTCATTTTAGACAGGAATCGAGGCGATTGTAGCTCGATTTAATAGCAAATGGTGAGAAACCGAAGGCGATTGTGGTTTTAGAAGTTGAGTTACATTAGAAAATGTTCAAAAAACTTTAAGGGAAATCCTGGTGTATCAATTGTTTGAATTCTGAAAAATTATAAATTTGTTGATCAAGTATTACAACAGTTACAAAGAAAAGTAACAACTTTTTCATTTATTTTATGAACAGGTTCCCCTTCGACCGTTCAACTGCTCGAGTAATGAACGAGTGAAGAATAAATTTCAAAGAAAAAAAAACAATAAAGTACCGTATTAGTGTATGATCGTAAAACAATGGCCCAAAGTTGTGGGTGATAGAAATGTCCGAGAGGGTCACCAGGTACAAATTCGATAGGCGGCCTTCGCCGCCACCGCCGCCGCCGCCGCTTGGCAGCGGCGTACGGAACGGCGAGAGAATAGCGCGCGAGTCGAAACGTCAGTCGCGTTCCGGGCACATAGAAGAGAGGATGGTGCGACGCTCTATTTCCGGAAAGCGCGCGTGAATTCAAAACGATCAACCGGTGAATTCGGATATTTCGTGTAGTGAATTCAACGATAAGTGCGTTCGTTTCATATTTAAATGAAATATCTTTGTATATAGAAAATTGTGATTTCAATCTCTGGGAATTCGTCATAGTGGTTGTTGTTATTCGACAATGGTGGACAACAGTTGTATCATTGAAGGATCAGTTAAATTTCGAGATGGAAAAAAGGTAAAATTTTATATACGTATTAATTTTTCACTACGGTGCTGTTGATGGAATCGATTCGTGACAATAAGCACCATTCCCAAGTCGGAATGGATCCTGTCCAGATGAATCTAATTTATTCCCATTTCATTTTATCTGCCCTACGATCGCAGGATGTTACGAAAAGAATTAAACTGTCCGAAGCTTAATCCTTTATTAAAAACAGTTACCTTTCCATTTGCTCGCAGCCACCCTTATTAAATCTCAATTATGCGACGTTGGCGTTTTTAAGAAGCGGGTAGGTGAAAAAAATGAATATTTATGTTTGTAGCAAAACGGTTTTATGTAATCGCGATCTAATAATAACGGATTATACCGTTAATTCCATTTTGTACCTGTCATATTATCGGCTTATCAAATCACGTCGAGTCGTACATATATCAGGTAGAGAACGAGCGAGTTGTAAAAATGTAAATATTTTAATCGCGATAAAAGTTTCTGCAAACAGTGTATCGTGAAATTTATTCCGCCAAGAAAGTTCTTATCAAATATTGCGGAATAATTGCCCGTCCCAGATATTCTGCCGATACAAGTAGTTACGTTTCGCTATTTTATAAATGATCTTTGATCTTTCGAACAATGAGTACATTTAAACGTCTATCGATATTTTTAGAAGTGCTGATCGAAAATTTTTAAACGCCGTACTTGAGTATATTATACCTACATATGAGAATGATAAATTGAAAAAGGCTTTTGTTATCTTTAACGATCGAAACAAGAGGTGTGTCCTAGTTATTATAATTATTAGTCCCGTTTCATTCGTAGGTATTAAGCGATTTTTCTCACGTCGCGCAACTCTTGGAGTTTGTTGGGTTTCTCACACTTTTATTTTGCGTACCTTATGTAAACCTGATGCCAACTTAATTAATTGCTAATTTAGTTTTTGTTTTCATATTAATGAAAATTATCTTAGATTCCTTATGATTTGGCATTTCGACTAATTGATGATACGAAGCTTTTCTCGAAAAGTTCATTGAATTTATCAAATAGGTTTAATTATCGAAACGACGTTTCGACCGATATTCGATCATAAACTTACATTTGAAAACAGAAAAAACTTCGATACAATAATTTGCCTTGTTGTTTTTGGATTAGCGGTTTGAACTGTTTGTATCATTGCTTGGCCTTTTGTTCATAATAATTTCTTACAACACCATTTTCTCAATTTGTACTTTTTTAAAAGATTACGCTTCAATTTTCAAGTTCTGTCCCAAAATTCACGAAATTTGTTCCTTTTTTACTGTTTATAATTTCTTTGTTTCTTTATTAACGATTGGAATATAATTGAAATCAAAATTTTGGTTTTGGTAACGCGAACGTTCACTAAGCGCTATACTGTCATTATGTAATCCTAAAGAATATAAATGGTTGTAAATTTGTTTACAACCATTTATGTATATTCTTTAGGATTTTATAACAATATTGTTTCATTTGTACTATATGTTACCCTGAACCGTCTATACATGAAATTTTGTACACAACCTCAGTTTGTTTATTTCCATCTATCCAGTTTAGTAAAAAACAGAAAGCACTTTATTCTGAAATTTCATTCTCTCAAGGTTATTCCAAATTTTTTGACATTTGATGTTTCTATCATTTTTGAACAAATACTACTTTCAATGTTCAAACAGAAAAATCAAGGATTGCTGCAATATTGTTCAATTTCTTGAGATTAAATATCAAAATTTTCTAAGATTTCTACATGAATCATTACAACATATATTAAACAACTTTTCAAATAATCCAAATATGTTGGTAGTTTGAGACAAAACTTGATAATCAACTAAAAAAATAATAACTCGGCTGCTAATAATTCCACTGCTTTTGTCGTTCAACAAACATTGAATCGTACACCCATAAACAATTGCTTCTATCACTACTTTCAACTACGCTCCGCCATTTTCGAGAGAACATCATCGCTTTTTAACATCTAATCGTTAAAAATCGTTCCGAATACTATTTCTGTTTACAATGTATCGTTTCTGAGACAAAAATTTTGAAACCTTCTGAAAATATCGTGTTTTCGATAAGTTATAACTCAGCTTCAAGTAGTTCCACCGCTTTCGATCTTTTAACAAACATAAACAATTGCTTGGAGTACTGTTTTTAGCTACGACTTACCGTTTTCGAGGAAATCGAAATGACACAACTCAAACCGCTAGTCCAACGACTACATGCAGATTGCATTTCAAGGTTCAGTTAGGCAATACGATTAGCACAAATTCTGCTAGAATTTTTCTGGACTGTTCGGTACTTCGAAATTAAATTTGAAATCTTACTTAAATCGATCAATTTTAGTCTTGAATCAAATCAAATTGTCGCTCCCCGCTCCAAACTAAATAATTGATCAGACAATTAACAAGAGAATAAAGAAGTTAAGTATTAATAATAAAAATATCTTCCCCCTCTGAGGGAGATAATCATGACCCCGCTTCGCAACCTTCGACGATATCGAAAATTAATCGCCACCTATCCATTTTCTCCAGATCGATTCGATTTCAATATCTGAACGTCAGTTCCGCCGTTTCGTAATACAAAACCCGACGCTTACACTTTTTGTTCTCACGTTCGAATATTTTTTCTCGGAATTTTCCGTTTGCTACGCAAACGAATTGCTTTTCTCTCTCCTTGTGTGTTCGTTATAAATCGCATACACATCTTCCCGTTCAAATATTTATATAATCAGTTGACACGTAATCGATAATGGGAAATTTTCGATACCATAAATATTCTCGGAAATATATTATGTAGGTGATTTTGCAACGGCATTGTATGTATTTCGATAAAATTCGAATCACACATTCGAGTGGTTTAATGATGTCTGACATAGTCGCGAGGTTATCGTTTATTTTTCAAAAACACCGGCGTCAGTTATGTTTGTTGTAAAGTCAAAAGGATGTTTTCGATTTAGACATGGAAACTGAATTTTTTTCAATTAGTCATGAACGCGCCACATCGACGTCAATTAATTTTAGTCGCTCAATCTTTTCAAACTGTCGGAAATTGAGCCTCCCATCACCTCCGATGGAAACGTGTTAAAAAGTCGATCGTCGCGATCGGGAAAACTATTACACGTTATGGACAGGGTGCCATTATCGCACTTTTATAACTTCGTCAAATTACAGACTATCGTTGGACATGTTCCGTTCGCCGAGTTTTCTCAATTTTACTGCTTCGATGTTATGGGTTTATCGATTGCGTGGAGCCGCATCTCCGTTGCACTTTGTATTTCTTTGTAACGCAACCACCTTCGTAAAAGTGGATTTGTGGCCGTTCAGCCTTTTGGATGCCAGATAAAACGTGCGCACCTTTTTAACCTATTTTTCCAAATAGGATTCGTCGGATAAAAAGAATGATTACGTTTTCGCATGAATGCTGAGCCGAGAAAATCGGACGCTTTTCGAACAAACGTGTGTTTTCAAGGAAAATGAGTTGTTGTTTGGGTGGATATTCATAATATTTGCGTTTCGATACATGTGGAGATGATTAAATAATAATTTTTTGCCATGAACAATGTCAATATCATAATTGACCGTGAAACTTTATATTACCAAAAAATATTATGTCTCTAAGTACCTGCCACATAACCTGTCATCCCATCAAAGATGTTTGGGTCGTTAAAACTGCGAAAGTTAATTCTACAACGTGTAATCATCGTAAACTTGAGCACAATCTCCCGTTGAGGGAAAAAGTATCTTAATGTTTATTGCTTTATTATTATGAGCACCTAAAATAGATCGTTCTGTTTAATTATTACATCATCAAACAATTAAAAAAAAACATATTTCAATGCACTATCTCGACGTTGAACTTTATGGTTAGAGTGAAGAACATATTCACAGAGAAATCTGAAATTCAATTTCACAATTGAAACCAGGAAAAAGAATATGAGTGAAATTTCATTCTATCTTTCCAAATTTCGATGGAAACAAGTTTTGAATTGGAAAAATGTGGAGAAATATTTGAACTTTAGATCCTTTTAGATTCTAAAAATGTTGAGAAATATACGCCGGGTCTCATGTAGTTTGAAAGTTTTTCTTCTCACCTCCAAAATATACAAAACGAATTATGTACGTACGAAGTAGACAAGGGAAGCAAAACTGAAATTCAGTCCCGAATTACCTCAAATAGACAAAATGAAAGGGCGAAACTTCTTAATTAGGCAGACAAAACAAGCCCGAATAAGAACAAGTCTCCTGCGCCTATGCTCCCCGATCCCTCTATGTGCCCCGATCACTATATGCGCCCCGCTCTATATACGATCACCTCTTGGATCACCGTAGGCGTATCAAAGTTTCCTTTAATATCACGAAAATCGTTAGAGAAATTGAGTGAATATACGCTTGTAATGCGGTCGATTTTATGTCAAGGTGTGAAAGAAAGCGATTTTTGTGCTACGGTCGGAGCGCAACGATAATATAAGATTTTGAAGTGTGATTTTCATATTTTTTTTTTTCAATCAATTATTTATATTTTAGAATGTGTTTCGTTTTTTCGTTTATTTTTCATGCTATATTCTTTTATTCCATTCCATTTTTTAATTTAGATCTGTCAACGCGTCCGTTCGGAACTTTCCGGAGCACAATCGTATACCTTCGGCACACAAGAGGAATTTTTCGAATTTTCAATATTTTCTGCCGTTTTCCTCGAAAACGGCTATTCCTACGGCCTTACGTTTCGTAGCTAATTTTTTTTGAACATTTTCGTGTGACCGATAATTCGATACGTGACGTAATAAAGGAGATATTACCAGAAGAAATGTTTTTCGAGCGGACGGTTTGGTTTTGGAATTTTTTGCGGAAAATCGGTAGATTCTACGTCCGCGTCGTCTCAAAAAAAAAGAAAGCCGTATTAATTACCTATTCGAAACAAGCATTCCAAATTTTTTAGGAGCTAGCTGTACCCGACGAAAATCGATTCGCGGCACCCTACTTTTTTCTATTTTTCTTACGATAGGTCCTACAGTTTCGAAACCTTCAAGCGAAAGATTGCTCGCAATAATTGAGGAACATCTTTATAAGATCATCGCGTAGTCCGACGTACCGCCTCCGAGATATAAGCAAAGAACGAAAAATTTCGCGTTAACGAATTTTTTACTCCAAGAAGGGGGAGAGCTACGAAATCAAGCGGAAGACAGAAAACGAAGAACTATCTTTGCCCTTTTCGAAAACGTATCTCGCGTCTTTCAATCGTACCTACTTCCCGAGATAAAGGCTTTTGAAAATTTCGCGAAAATGATCGATTTTCGGTTTTTCGCAAAAAAATCGTATTCAGTTTCGGGTTCCAGAGCAAGAAAAAATACACATAATAAGATGCCATTCTTCGCGGACCATCCGAGCCCCCTTCCGACCCTCTAGTCCCCCGACGAACTTCACAAAAAATTCTCGAAAAAAAAACGCGCGACCGTTGATAAGTCGATAACGGACGAACCGATCACATCCGTTTTTGAACTTATCCAAAAGAATGTCGAGGTCTACCGATCGCTACCAAAATGAACCCCCTATCCCTAAAATGGGGCCCGCTAACCTCTCTACATCGATTCGTGCGACGCACATTTTTTCGCCGGATCTCACGCTACCGTAATATAGCGGTTTTACAACCGTACATCATAAACACACACGACGCACAATACATAAACGCTTTACTTTTGAGGAATAGACCACGGCTTTGCAAATTATTTAAGGAAAAACCCGAGCTCGTCTTGCACGAAGCGTCGAAAACCACCCGCAATTTTGTGGTTATACTGGATTCTTTAATGATTGCATGATGAGGCAAGTAGTATGTATTTCTACCAACTTTCGTTTCGTCGATTTTACTCATATGTCCCAAAGATTCATACTCTTCGATAAATTTAGTATAAAGCCTTGATAATGCAATATCACGTGATTCACCAAGCATTGTGGTTGGTTTTTGAATGGAATGGACACTACAAATCTACCTTGTGTGTTGACTACTGTAGACTGAACGAAGTGTTGTTCACAAAATTCTTCTTCTTGATTGTAACTAATGGAATTAGGTGTAACAAAATTTTCAATTTCCCAAAATCTTTTATCTCCTTATCAATTTGATTGCAAAATGTGTTCGTATTTGACGATATAAATGTATTTGTATTAGAACTTAACGATCCACCTAGTATCCATCCTAACAATGTTTTCTGGAGAACCGGTTTTTTATTACCTAAATGAATAGTGCCATTGCAGTGTATTTCCCAAAATATTTCAGCATTCAATAGTAAATCTATTGTATTTGTTTTATGGAAGTCTTTGTCGGCTAGTTTTATATTACTGGGGATGTTTAAGTACGTCCGGTTTAAGGGTTCGTTTGGTACCGAACCTGTTATCTTGTCAAGAACCAGACAATTTATGGTTGTTCTATAGTTACTACTTTGAGATTGTAAAATAACAGTAGATTTGAACTTAATCATTGAACTTGTTTCATTGATCCCTTTGACGGAAATATCGATTTCATGCATTGGCGCATTCAATTTTTTACATAGATCCGTAGTGATAAAATTTGATTGAGATCCCATATCTAAAAGGGCTCTCGCAATAACTGATTTACCATTATAGACTACTTTAACCTTTGCCGTTGATAATAACACTTGATGAGAAGCTGGAATTTTCGAATGATTGCAATTAGTTGCTTCAGTGACGCTAGTAGTCGGTTGCTCAGTTTCTACTTGACAGTCTCGATTTAAATGCAACATTGTGCCTTTTTGCAATTATGTTTGGAAGAACAGTTTTTGACAGAATGACCCTTTCGTGTACAATAATAAATTAAATGGTTACCTGTACATATTGGGCATTTGTCTAACGATTGTTTAGTATGTTGAAAGGAATTTGATTTTGAAGAATGAGTCACGAATGATTTGATAGTTTTTTGAGGATCGGTTTTCTGACGATTATTCACATCTATTGATTCCAGCAATTTGCATTGCCCATTCAGAAAGGCTACAAAATCTGCGATATAGGCGTTGCTATTGTTTAACGATTCCTCAGTCTCGATGTTGTTTGATCAATTTTGATTTTATTATGCAAATAATTAAGTTATTATATAAAAAGACAAAATAAACCCTGCTAAATAGACGGACGAATGAATGCCAGAAGAGAGAGGAAAGTTCCAAAACATGCATGGTGAAACTGATCCAAGTGAGAAGCGCGAATCCCCCAAAGTAAAGGAAAAGAGGAACCAATACAAACACGTAATATACACGGTTTCTAAAAATGCATGGTACGTATGCAAAACCGCCAAATGAATCAGACGACACAAAACCAATATGTGATACCACCTCCAAAATATACAGAACGAGTTATGAGATAGGAAATAGACATGCCAAAACAGCCAGTGGAATCAAAGCCGAAATGGAGGTTCGAATTCTGCCGAATACACAAAATAGACGGGCAACAACCCGAATAAGACACGTAAAACCTTCAAAATAAACCAACACAACGCGCAATATAGACACGCCATGTTTTTGAGGAATAGCCAAAAACAAAATAGACATTGACGTAGACACAACAAATATATGATACGCAAAACCTTCATATCATTCAGATGAAACAGACCCAAATTAGACTCGGCGAATTATGTAAATAAGAAATGCCAAAACGGCCAGTATAATCAAAGTCAAAATAGAGACCCCAAAATTGGTCAATGGGACACAAAATAAATCAGCAAATTTTTAGGACATAGAAACAGAATAAATCCAAATAAGACATACAAAACCTACAAAATAAACACACAGAACGTATAATATATCGAAATGTAGGCAAGTTTAACAAATGAACAAAGCCAATAGAAAATAGACGCGTAAAGCCTTCAAAATATACAAAAGCATTTCTAGTCTATGTAGCGCACTTAAAATAGATAAATTTCCATCCGTTGAACATGGACTGAGAAAGTGGACGGAAGAAATCACTGTTTTCAAAGAACGAATGACTCAATTTTACTGCACCCGTGTTGATAAAATATCAGTGTTTCATCAAGTTATGAAATCATTTCTCCGAAACTGTCATTGACTGCATTAATATTGTGCGAATCATTTCTATTGTCCTGGATGATAAAATGTAGATCGAAGCTTTTCATTTTCCATCGACGGGATGCTAAAATTTTTTAGCTGCGACGCACGAAACCTTTGAATGAATAAATTTCCTCTATTTTGCGTATAAAGGATTCGATGTTAATATGCTACCACGCACGGTGATTAGTCATTATACAGTTTCACGCATTAACATCGGTTCACGTTTATTTCATTGGGTATATTTTGAATGGAGACTAATTAGGTACGCATTCCCGAAACTCCCATAATTTTCCCTTCCAGTTCGATCGGTCCATATTTTCAATTCAGCTTACGTACTAAGCTCGGTGATTTAATTTTACTCGAAAGAGGGAGAAGCCATCGTTTTGGCAACCATTTATTAGCTTCATTAGTAGACTCTTAGCACACGGAACTTATTCGCTACTGAATTTTGCCTAATTCGAGACCAAGAAGAAAACCAATTTCTCTGTGCCCCGTCCTCTGGATTATTCATATTTCGCTTAACGTTTTCAGACCGGGCGAAGTTCAAGAAATGACGGCTCGGCGGTTTACCGTTAATTACTGCGCGATTACGTGGAGATTTCATTAGCGAAATTCGTAGCTGTTATGTTTATGTTGTGCGTATCCTGCATGCGTAAAGTTGAAGGTTTTTCGGACTTTGTACGGCCTCCGGGTGATGCGTTAATTAATTTCCGGGGAATCGCGAGGAGCGCGCGGTTTATGTCGTTCGTTGCTCAATCGAAATGTACTTGTGTTGTCTTCAACAGAGCTTTCGCTCGGGTTTTTGCCCCCGTTGTATATTGCTCGAGGGGGATGCGAAACTGCCAATTGAGTAAATATACAGTTAATTTCAACCTTAAATTGAAATTCGACACGGGAATATAAGAATATTAGGCGGATTCAAGCGAACAACCTGGTCATCAACTGTCATTTGAATTCCCGCTCTTTTTCCTTTGACATTTCTTCAATTCCCGCTCTGTTTCCATGTTCTGTCGATTCACGTGTTATTTTTGTTAACAAATGTTTGGAAATCATGGCACTCACCTCCCTGCTAGCGAATATGTATATTCCAATTAAAATCTTCACTCGGTATGTATATGTATTTCAAAGAGAGAGTTTACGTTTAATATTTACAATAAATTTTGAGGTTAGGCTTTCTGTTGCCGATCCGTACTTGGCTCCAACATTTGCGATCCGTTTTGACGTTTAGACAAGAATTTTTGACGTTGTCATACATGACCACGTTCACTATTACATTGATTGTCGTTCGCTTGAATCCATCAATTGTTCGTATAACCAAACAAAAATTTTTAATTCCGACATCCACTTCTTCCCTCGCTGGCATCAACATTGCTATTTATTCATGCGTAGTCCAAAGATCGCATCAAACCAACCAACGGTTAAGACGACGACGCGCGCGTATTATCAAATGAAGCGTAAACGATGGAGAGCTACTCAGATCATATCATCCAGCATCCGACTGAGTTATTGTGCTCCCCTTATCGAATAAATTTTTTATGCGACGGTCGCCGTCGTTTTCGATAACTGAAACGTGAAAAAAAAGGAAAAAGGTTTTTACGAGACCCGCGAATATGGCATTTGTATCGGTTTCCGCATTTCTTTTATCCCCCCGAAAACCCGTTATTTACGATTGTCCGTCGGGAATAATAAATAGAAGATAAAATGTGAAAAGATGCTCCACTTTGTAGGTCATTTGTTCGGACGATTTTTCTTGACCGTGCGCGTCGTAATCAATTGAGGGCAACACGGTTGAATCTGTAATATCCGTCAGGTTTTTCTTTTCCCTTACAGATCGTTATTTCTTTATTGTGGCGATTCAAGTCCTCCGCCTGGCTCCTCATTCACAGCTTGAATGTCTCTGGTCATTATTACATTGAGAGAAGTCGTATTGTCTTGTTCTTTTGGGTGACGGCTCACCGCACGTAGGGGGCCTACGCACATCTGTGGCTACTGGGACTTTGCTACCGACAGTTAAGAAACGCCCCGTTACGTCAGACAACCCCTGTGAATTATGGTTATGGGCACTACCGTCTACCGGACCACCGAATGTCTAGGGCCGGGGGCAAAAATTGGTTCTATCAAAATAGATACTTCCTGTTCTATTAAACTCTTGACTAGGTAATACTTTTGACATTGACGAATATGGGGAGGAACAAAAGAGTATCCAAAAGACAATATAATTCAGCACTGTTCGTGGGAACTCAGGGGTAGACAAAATAATTCGTTCATAGAAACAAAAATAATATAAAACCTATACTATACAATAAAACAAGATTAAAAATAAGTATTTTTTATGATGAGCAAACCTTCTTTTTTGTAATTTGCGTCGAACCCAGACACTATATCTACCCTCCCCCCACCCCACCCTCTCTCTCTTCCCGCAGGAACGGAAAGCAGAAATTTTAGGTCTTATCCCCTCCCCCTCCCGAAAATATTTGCTACATTCGCCACTGACTAGGTATACGACAATATTTAATTCAATGCCCGTTGCAGAAACACTTACTAACAATAGTTTATTGTTTCAATGTTGATTTTTTCGTCGAATTATACAATTTTAATTATTTTATTTGATATTAACATCTCAATTGTAATAAGATTATCAAATTTTACCATTGAGATCAATGAATTTGGAGTAAATATTTTGGATTCAATCGCGTTTTTTTATTCTTTGTTTAATTTTCTCAAATTTTTCCATTTCATGTGATCAATTCGTTTGGATGCTCAGTGCTGCCTTCATGTTGTTTCGATTTCTTAGAGATAATTGTCTCTTATATATATCATTGCATTGAATTGCAGATTTTTCAGACAAATCTTATGAAAAGTAAATAATGTTGAATTAGCAGTGAAAATTCAAAAATTGCATGATTTATTTAAGAAATTAAATAATTCTAAATGAACGTGAAAAGGAGTTTCGAAACGGCATTTGAAATTTTCAGGAAAATCTCAAACAAATCTCATCTTTGGAGAGACGAAAAATAAGAAGAAGAATCAAAAACTCATTGGAGTTTTTCATGATTTTCGTCTTTTACGAACTATCTCATCTAGACATTTATATGTTCAAAAAAAATTTAATAAATGTCTGAATTTTTCTTTATCTGTGCTAACTATCTCAGATATGTGATCAGATAAGGTCAAGTTAACAAAACACCAAATCGATAAATTGCAGATTTTTTATAAAAATTGAGCTACTTGTATCAAGGAATTTCTACAAACATAAATTTCGAAAAGAATTCTCACCATTTTCCACAAATTTTGTAGAATAATTTATCGATTTATAATATTCATTTCATTTATATTCCAACAATTTCTGACGAGTCTTCAACATTCATTAAAATTTACCAGATTTGTTTTTCAGAAAACCAAAAGGAAAATTTTTGAATTTTTCAAATGAGCTCAAAAGCATTGATCGAAATATGAGAAAACGAGAACAAATTCCGAAGAAAGTTTTCAAAAATGAAGGAATATTTAAAAATGTTGATATTCCCAAATAAACTCCAAAACAACAAGATTTCGTTAATATTCGACAAAGATGGACAGAATTACCGGATCATCGATAAATCATTCAAGTCTCTATAGTTTTCCTGGATTTTTCGAAAATATTCGATCAATTTCAGTAAAGTTAATGTTACTAACATGACAGAGTGGTAGAACAACATTAAAGAAATTGAAAAATATGATTTATGTCAAAGATTTATCCTCAATTTTGCCAATATTTACGGAAGATGAAGAGAATCATCGAAATTTTTGGAGAATTTATCACTTGGAAATTTCAATAATATTTGCAACTCTCCTGGAAATGATTATCACAATTTAAAGTAAACCACAAAAATTCAAAAAATATCCGGCTTTTGTTTGACTGCTGCTAAGGCAAGAGTCGATGAGAACCGGAGCGCGAAAATCGGAAGCGCAACTCTAACGCGCATCCCCACTCTAACACTTATTTCTTAAGCGAACGCTTTCTGTCCTCCTTTGGATTGAAATAGCAAAATGTGACTATGAACATTTTATCATAGAAATTTTGAGGTAATTTTCATGGAAAATCCAATATTTTAAATTTATTTTGCAGCTTTTCTCAGTATCAATTTTTAGGGAATCAACTACAATTTCCAGGAAGTTTCAAATTTTTCCATAAATCAAATTATTGAACCTCTTGAACATCTACTGCGAATTGTCACGTAAATAAAACTTGGACTCAACGGAAATCTAATTAATGAAACAAGGAAACTTTTAAAAAATTCTTATTTAGCCAATCTCCATATTTCGATAATCCGCAACTTCGACGAGCGTAAAGGCAGCGAAAAATCGCTTATTTCCTTTCGAAAAGAATTTTTTTCCCTTCGGCCGCGCGCAGAGATAATCGCTGTTTATAATCTGGCAACGTGCCGGGGCGGGACGAGTAGCAGGGAAATGAGTATTCGAAGGGGTCGAGGGTCTTTTGTAGCGGATAATACTTTTCGTAGAAATTGAATAAAACTCCGGAGGAACTGCATCCGAATTTAATCCACTTTTGCAGGCTTTCGTCGCCGGCGCTTCTTCTTCTTCTTCCTCGCCTCCATCCGGATATTTGCGTCAAGATCAAATGCGACACGATAATATGGAAAAACGAGACGATTCTTTTTTTTGCGTTCCGTCTTCTTTTTTGTCGCGCCGAAACGGTATGCCTCGTCGAAACGATTGATTTAAGGCCCGAAGCGTCGCGTGATCCCCTTGAGGGATTAACAACGTCCCTGTGTATACGATCGGCAACTTCCATCATTAGCCACTGATCGAAGTGGGGTGGTTTCGGCGCTCGTCCCGTTGAATAAAATATAAACGTTCGTATTGTTTAAATCTAAAGTACGTCATAAATATTAGATCGATTTTAAAGCTAGTTTGACGCTTCCCCGGGGAAACCTACATTCCATCCCCCTTTGGGAATTCGAACTGAATACGCTCCATCGGATTTCCGGGCAATAATTTTCCCGATCGAAAAAGGGTGCCATGTAAATTGTATAAGGAGACAACTCTCTGTGGTGGAATATATAAGACGCAGAAACCTTGTAGGAAAATATCGGATTTCGGGATATTTAAAAGTTCGCTCGCGATCGCTAATTCCCAAGTTTGCGACGACGACGATTTTTAGCCCAAACGGGCTTTAACTATCGATCGCGCGGAATATTGAATTATGCTAAACTTCTTCGACTGAATTTTATCCGGGCAAGAATGAATAGCTAAGTAATTTCATTTCCGCGGGAGGACGAATATTGCGAGGCCCGTAACAATCTCGGCGAACTTTGACGGAAAACTTCGATGTTACGTTATGAAAATCGGGTCAGTAACGATTTTCCCTCTCTTTCGTCGGTGCCGATTTGCGAATTTCTTTACGAATATCTGATAAGGATGCTTCATTTCTAAGGAAACTATTTCGAATATCTCAAGCTTCACTTTATTCATATAAGTCTACAAGCAAAACTGCCAGAAATTCTTTGGTATAAAACATCCTGTTGCCGAAGTTTCGAATAGATTTTTGGACGTTGAATATGATGAAAATAAATATGAAAGTCAGTTTTTCAGGTTTTTTTACGTTCAGCTTTTGAAGTAATCAACAAAAGTATCACAATTGAGAGGAAATAATTTGTTTAGACCACTAACAAAACAAAAAAACTTCTATTCCACGATTTTCACTTACGCGGCAACACTGCAGGCCGACTTAAATGCGTGCGCACATTCAACCGAGTGGAGTAGAAGAAACCTATCGATCTAACTGCCATGCGGTCTCTTTGTTGATCTGCTAGATGGACATACTAAAGCCTGGAACTAGGGGTGCAAACAATACCTACTTCAATGTTTCAAAAACATCCTCCATCAAAACATCGATGTTCCAATGGACGATACATCGTGCATCGACATCCTTCTTCAGTCTCTTTGAGGACATCCGCGTGTTATAAAAATTTTTAACATTACTACTACCAAACCCATAATAATGACAAGAGAAAATATAGTCGCTCACATCATCACTGCATAAAATAACGTTTTCTGAAAAAATTATACAGTTAAAAATGGAGATCACGAAACCAGTAGCAATAAGATTCGATACCCTGTAACATTCTTCACCACCTCCACTATTCTTTGATCCCAGATTCAAGTTTGTGCATTTGAACGATGTCGTGACCAAAAGTAAAGTTATAAGTTACTAGAATGAATATAAGCAGGAACACGAATCACCTGATAGACAAGCACCTCAGATGAATCTGATTAAAAAGGTTCTGAATTTGACATAAGTATGGAAAAATCATGATTAAATCACATAACCTCCAACCTATTCAACCCGATGAGATACAGATTCTCTAATAACAAAGTATTGTTTTCACAATCAAGAAATAAATAATATACTTCTGTAGAAAACGACAGATATGTAGATATGAACACTTCAAAAACATCGTTTTTCGCACAAGTTCTCTATACAAGGAATAAAAAAGCGGTAGAACATTAATATCTGGTTATTTCTCAACGATGTTTAAAAATATCGATGTTTCATCCCTATCAGTGACGGCTTGTGTGGCGCTAAACAAGTGAGGCCAACCTTCCATACAGACGCTTCCAAGTCACCCAAGAAATTGATTATATTCATAGTTAATTTGCAGTTTGAATTTTACAAATTTCTTTGTTACTTTTTCCACAACAACAAAATTTATTGAAATATGTTGTGGTTTGATGTTACACTTTTCATCTAATTCATACGCATCCATACGCATGCGCCGGTATGGAGTCCCTGCGGTATAAATTTCAATGCTACGCCCCTCCCACCTATGTGATGTGGGACACACTTTCTTCCGGTGTAGTGGCCCTCGTTGTTTGGAATCACTTCCTGACGTTTCACTTCTTGATGAGTAGCACTTCTTCATAGTTTTTGACACGTTCGATGCATTTTGCAGGTTGACGATTTCCAGATTGGAGGTTGTAACCGCAAAAGTCTAAACGAATTCATTCCACCTAAATGAACTTAACGTGTTGTGAAATTATTTGCTACTTTTCCGGCGATACATATATATATTAATTACTCCTTCCGCTGCGAATCGAATCGACAATTATTAACAAAAATGGATGAAAACTTTGTTAAATGCAAGTTTTATGTTTAAGAAGCTGCACCTCGACACGTTTGACAAAAATGCTTCATTGTTCATGTTTTTCAACTCTCAATAAATCAAATCATCGATCGGCTTCGATGCACCGATTGCGAAAATTTTATGCAAACTCAAATTTTTTCCTCCTTACCTCCATTTTTTGAAAACGTAAAATTAAATTGGTTTTTATTTCAATCCCGTCGAACGATTTCTACCAAGGCGAATCTAAAGTAATAACAATAATAGTAAACGCAATCTAACATGAATTCTATAATGTCGATTAACTCGTTCACACTCGACAACAGCGTTGCATTAACTTTTTTCCTACTGAATTCTTTACGCGTTACGAGAATATTATTTGCATTTAGTTAAGAAAACTGGAAATTCGAAGTCACCGCCGCGGTGTAGATAGTTTCAGTCGCAGGTTTGTGTTGCTATTCATTACTTTTTGCAGGTCACCGACATTTACCTTGATAAACAAACTCGTATAAATTTCACGGTCTCCTTAAACGAATAGAAACCGATATTTTCTTACGCAAATGGGCAGATAAAAAAAGTTGTTATTTATTTTTTGCGATAGTTCGTTTATTGTTTTCGTATAACATTTTGAGCGGAATTATTGACATGTACAAGTCCACCTTCACTAGTTAAGATGGAATACATCTGTTCACATCAAAGATATTGAGAATTATGGAACTCAAAATCTGCTATCACAGAATAGAATAAACAACAAACTGAAATCACTGAAATCTAGAGCATTCAATTCCAAGTTTCGAATTCTCACATCTTCGAACTGCCAAATATAGCAAGTTTTAATACTAAAAGTTCCAAACCTACGAAATATCATATAAGCGAAGAGAGAAAAATAAAATGACACGGAATTGAAGAATCAGCGAAGTTTTACCTGATGTTCGAGGTTATGTCAACACGTAACGTTCAAGATTTTTTTTATCCTATACGGCGCACATATATCAGCAAATCGCTGGATTTTGGTCTGTTCTTATATTCGGTCACTTACGAGAAGAGACCAATCCGGCAAACGTCGGATATATGTGCGTCTGAAGAGGTCGTACTTCGAATAATCGAATTCATATCACCGTTATCCATATTAATTTCCGGTATTTCTATCTTAGGGATTTTATGGAATTCACTTCATATTATTAAAATAAATAAATCCTGCAACTAATTAATCCGATCGACATAACCTCAATTAAAAATCGTTTTCTAATGAATTAAACATGCGATTTGTTATCGCGTAAGCGGATCGTTTTATCCTCTCTATTAGCATTCTAAATAGCGCATTCAATTTTCTCCACAGCTGTATAATAAAGAAAAACGAGAATCGGATCCGGCCCTGTGGGGGGGCACGATCCTCTTCTTCCCGGCCCATCTTTCGAGACACCTAAAATAACAAGACCCCGTTCTACGAAAAACGCCACCCATAATATAGTTCAACTCGAACCGTATCGCGTTACGGCATTATTATTTTGAAAAGAAATTCCGTCAGTTATAGGGTTTCACGGCGAAGAACGGACGTTAAGTAAGCAGCTGTCACTTTTTTCGGTGTTCGCCCCGATTCACCTGGTTCGGTGATCGCGATTGGGGTTACGAATTTTTCGCCTAATTGCTGCGAAAAATCCTTACAATCGCCATGCTACTAGGTAGTCATTATAAAGTAAAAATACCAATTCGAACAATCGCTACGAATTTCGATTCGACGTCGTTCCCCATTTACATAAAACGATCGGCGCGGCGTCGGCTTTTCACCGAATCGTCCGTTTCGCGAAATTGATATCGGCATCGGGATAATTGGACGGAATAGAACCGTTAGCATCCATTTCGTTTTTTTATTTTCCGGACTTTTTATCCCCCCGCGAACCGATTGCTATCGGTAATGACGATTATTTCCGGCAGACGTGAGTCGTCTCGTTGTGTTTCAATAACGGAACGGTCCGAAAACGACCGAAACGACGTCGCACTTATCGATGCGCGGCTATTAGTCGACTCATAGTGATGTTGAAAGATTTAATGACGGTAATATCCTATGGGACCATGGGATTCTATGATGAATTGTGGGAATTGTTTCCCGTTTACGAGTCCCGAAGTGACAACTGTAAGTTTGGAGAGGGTGAAGAAGGAGATATGGCGACTTGCGAGTGACAGATTTTCATGTCATTGACAAATAGTCAAGTATAAGTCAGCGGCGGACCCAGAATATAGTCATCGTATTCGCGTGCGCAGCGAATGCTTGCGCGATCGAGGTAGTATGTGCGCGCGCATGTATGTTTGTATGTGTGTATGTGTGTGCGTTAATGTTCTCGCTAGAGGCTAAATGCGGCACGTAGAGCAATGAAATTTTCGGAACATTTGGACGTAAATGGGCTCCAGCTCTGCTTTCTTATTCGATTCCAATCGGAAAATATCAGAGAAAAACTGCTATATTCTCGAATATTGTCCGCAACCTTCTTTTGACATTGATTTGGTCTTTCGCATCCGTCGTTTGGTGTTGAACACACTTTCTGCGGGATGCACTCTGCAGACTCGATCGAACTTTGAAGAAACTCGTCATTCGCGCCAGCGAAACATCTGAAAGTAATTCCCAACAACGATGACCACTAGGCCTGAAGAGAGTGTGTTCCACATCTGATTTTGACGGCTAAAATTTCTAGATTCGGCACAAATGCACTTATGCCGGATGAATGGAGGAAAGTGCGACTGGACAAACATTTTGAGATTTCACCAAAAAAGTGAAAAATAGTCGACATTTTTTTTAGGTCGAAGGTATATTATTGTGCGTAATCAATCCTTTAAGAGCAATGTACAAGTATATTTTGGTTTGCCCGGTCCAAAGGTTGGGACCATCCGACGTATTACAACCGTATATCCCTAATTTCTGTATCGATTTTTGAGACATCAAAGGCAAATTCGATGCGTAAATAGTGATCGGGCCACGGCCGCGTTTGTATCATTCTTATAATATTCGAAAAAAAACAGTCAACCACAATTTAGCGGTGGATCCAGAATATAGTCGTGGGGGAGACCACGCCTAATATTTCATTTACGCCGGTTTGAATATGTTGGAACTGGGAAACCTTTTTGAAATTAGGGCTTCTACATTCCACCAGTATAACCCATAAATAATGAGTGGTTCAATAAATGTATTCGTTTTAATATACTTCATACTTTAGTTAATCAGAAACCATCAACAGCACCGTACCCACATCGACACCTGTTGCTATAATAATAATAAATTCTCTTCCTCTTTTTTTTTATAGTGGAAATCGAGATGGTGCGTTATGCGAAAATTGTCGCCAGTTGCAGGTACGTTATCATCGATTTTATATTATCGCGCGATAATTACCGTTTTTAATTGGACGGTCGTCGAATTGAAAACGAGCCCTAAGTGCCGGTTAACGAGCGCCGGCCCCCCTCGTCTTCTTCGATTGAATTCGTTTTCGCGATCCGGTCGCTTTTTCCGTTCGCGGCTCTTTGCACCTTTTCTCATTTCGCCGCCGCGCCGCGCCGTAACAGTTGGATTCGTAAGTTGCTAATTGGCAAGTCAAATAACCCGGGACGATTTGCATACTTTGCCGTAATTATCGGATCCCATTAGCATTCAATCTACACAAACCGGCAAAACGAATCGGACCGTCTCTCTATCACCTGCGCCTAAAAAAAAACCCTTCATAATCAAAAAATTTCACATCCGCAAACACGGGGAAATTCAATTTTCGCAAAGCGTCCGCCGCCGCCCCCCTTTATTTTCGTGCCCGGAAACTTGGTATCCGCGTCAGTTTCTTGCCGCCGAGGCCTTTAATTAGGGAATGCTGGCTGAGACTAACAGAATAATTGTTGATCTCGAACGAGGGTACACAAAGGCTAGTTATTAGACTTTAAAGTTCTCATCTACAAAGGACTAATAAACCTCAAGATGCCGGCGCGAACGCAAATAAGCGGCCGGGAATTTCCCGATCTTGAGGGTCGGTCGCCACCGCGCGCCCCTTTCGCCCGGTACACTTTTCAAGTCGAGTTCGAGAGTTCAGTTCCGGAACTCTCTTCTTCTTCCACTGGCCCAGATTTATCGCGGACAAATCGGATCGAGTGTATGCGAAAAAGGGGGGACCTCGTTATTTGAGAGATTGAAAGATTGGCGGCGAAAAGTTTCGTTGAGAACTTTTCGACCGTATCGCGGATTAATCCTTTGGGAGATTAGTGAACCGGAATTAAAGGTCAATGTTGGCGACGTGGAATCAACAATACGCCAGAGATCCCGACTAATTTCTTCATGAGAAGGAGTTGGAATCAAAATGATCAATATTTATAGAGCTGGCCAGGAGTCCAAACGTCATGAGTTCGAATCCAGTCGCGGAATTTTTTCTTTAAAATTGAGTAAGAGATTATCTAAAAATGTAATGAAACTGAAAAGCAGTATTCTCATTTGTTGCTTAACTTCATTGTTTTTGAATTTCATATCATTTTGTCATACTTTTTTAGCCTTGACGACATCGAAGGATTTGGCGTATTTTGCGATCATAAGAGTTGCGGAGCAAAAAATGTGTGGTCACTTCGTGATTAGCCAATAAACTTCGCAACGATTAAAGTGTCGCGAAGCGACAGATGAAGAAGTGTGATCTGATTATGTTGCTGTATATTATTGAAGATTGAAAAATATTCCATCCAGATACGAACAATCAATATTCGATTTGCAAAATTATATTACGGATAATTTCACTGTTATCGCAACTTAAGATTGAGTTCTTATCTACAATTTCACTTCGATTTCAGTTTTTATTCAATAATTTGAAACCTCTGATATTTAAATTGTAGAACTGAATTTGCAACTTCAAAAGATTCCCACAAACATTTTTGAAATTTTCCAATCATATACAGCAACTCTGGAATTCTGATGGGACGAATAAGCAATTTGTCAAAAGTTTTGGATATCTTCAACGTACCCATTTTCGAAATTTTTTAATTTCAGGCAAAAAAATTCCTGAAAACTGTGCATTTCCTGTCATCTTCGATAACAAAAATTTAAGAAATCTTCATCACAATTCGATTGTCATTTGGATTTTCTTTTAAAATTTGTATTTCTTAGGAGTATTCATGACGAGAATTTTTCATATTAGTTTCTATTGAAACATAACTTTTCATTTTTTTCTTCAATTTTTCTTTCTCCATTAGTTTGTTCATATTAACTTCTATATTTCTAAAATTTTACAACATCACTTATTCTATTCTTTCGCTAGTTCTGATATTGATTCATCAATCATGGAATAAAATCATTGAAAATTTTCAATGCTGGGCTTTTTTCCACTCTCATAAAGTATTGAAAATCCCCGAATACTTTCCAAAAGAATTTTCCAATTGAAATAATTTTGCTCAAATCGCATAATTATAACTCGCTAAGTTCACATAGTAATTCATGGATTTACGAGAAATTTTTGTGATGATATGTTTTTGTCAAAGAATATCTAGATACTGAACAAGAAGCGTCACTCCCACGCAAAATTCGTATCGAATTTTTTGTGCGCAGGTTCACCAAATAAAACTAATTGACATAAACAGCTGATTTCGCACCAACAAAAAATAAGATTTCACTATGGCGCTAAAACACCTTTGAAACTTGCCAGGACCGGATTTAACGGGACGATGACAATATGTTCCAAAGTAACGTGAGATGAATGGTTCTTCTTCGTTTAGAGAACTTAATGTGTTAATCAGAAATCAAAACATTATGTCTGATTTGTTTCCATCCTTTTTAAATTAACGATGAGCAATTTAAATATATCCCTGAATCCGTGCGTTTAACGTTTTGTTAGTGCGCAGGTTCGCCAAAGTCGCTCAAGGTCAAAAAATTCTGTTTGTACGTAAGAGAGTGACGCTTCTTGTTCAGTATGTAGATATTCTATGTTTTGTGCACTATTTGCAACGTTTTGAGGATTTCGTTTTGTAACCTCCTATTCAATTTGCCATGTTCCATAAAATCGATACTCTATTTCCCAAAAATCACATTTCCCCGCATTTTTAATATTGCGAAGTAATTTCCAACATTCCTATCATGATTGCGCGTTCCCGGAACCGTCCGATAAATCAAACGGGAACCCGAGAGCAAAGCAAACATCGTTTTCAATCTGTGTATACACGAACGCGTGTTCATATTTTCGTCGCAGGTTTTATCGGTGCGACGTACCCGAAAAACACCCTCCGCCGACGACTACCTTCTTTGTTAACGTGAAAAGTGAGCGCGCTAGGGCCCCGCGTTTTAAACGCGCTCTCATTAAGTGACAGTTGTTACTTAGTTGTTACGAATTAGCCTTGGGGGTTAGGTATCGGAGAGGAAAAGTGAAGTTTACTTTCGAGGGGTCGTAACACAATGCCCCCGCGTACCGGGTGACGTCATTTTTAATGTCTAATGTGGGAGTTCCCGATTGCACGTCATTATGCATGATGTTGCTTATTTCGGTTAGCGAGGGCGACTGACGACGGGGGGAATTAATGGAGGAATAATTACTTCGATATTTGAAATGCGAAAGGGTGGGAAATGTGACATCTCCGGGGTAATAAAGATGGTTACCGCCCCGTCGCCGTCGCTGAGATTGAACGTCAAAATAAGGGAGCAATGAGCATTTTCCCGGCTATCCGTTTCACTCGGAGCGTAAATACCGTAACGTTCCCTAAGACAGCTATTCAATCGAGCACCAATACGCATGAGAGTGTGGAACAAGCGATAAGGTACCATCGTCCTGAAAGCCGCGTTTAGTTAATGTAACGCATCTGCCTTTCGTTCACCCCTTTGGCGAAAAACCAAGAAAGCTTCGTCTGGTGACGAGTGAAGAATAGTAATTATTTTCGATTGTCGAGTGATATTCGATGCGATTATTCAATGAATGAATGTGTGGGCGCTCCGGTCACTATATATGGATCGAAGAACATCGATATTTGAAATGCGAAAGGGTGGGAAATGTGACATCTCCGGGGTAATAAAGATGGTTACCGCCCCGTCGCCGTCGTTGAACGTCAAACTAAGGGAGCAATGAGCATTTTCCCGGCTATTAATAACCGTTCCATTCGGAGCGTAAATATGGAAGATGTCTTACTATACATTTGAAACGACTAGATGCGATCATACTAATGGTAAGTTATCAAAACTTCGGTAATGATCCCGAAAGAAGTATTTGTCGAATCGGTTTTTGGTAGAAAGTTGAAATTGCCGGCAAACTGGTGGAAGTTTTCCCATTTGTTCGGCACACACCGCGCGGGGCGTAGGGGGGCGGCGGGCGGCGGTTGCCGTATACGTTTTCCATATTCGCAACAATCGTTCGAGGCGTATTCGAAAATTCATTTAAAAGAATAACGGTTCCGAGCCAGTGGCGCGGACGTAAAACTCCGATTTATTAACCGGATTTTTTTTGTTCCGATTTCACGCGACCAAAACGAATTTTTCATTCGGACCGGCCGGCCACTACAAATGGATATCCTTTTGAGGGGGAAATATCGTTGCCCGGGCAAATCGAATAGTACAGTAGTGCGCGTTTACATAAATTAAAAACGGCCGCCCGCGCCGCATCGACATCGCCCTGAACCGTAACGAAATACGCGAAAATTATTGCCGCGATCCGGCAATGAAATTCTGATGCATCGATATGTATTTCCCATGATATTTTCCGTACATGACCGGTTCGCCCCTCGGCGATAGATTGAATTAGTGTGTACAGGATCGTGGACCGTGTCCGGTCCGCACACGGTACCTAAACTCTCTCGATGCGTTCATTAGGTTGGCGGTGTAAGGGGGTGGTGAACGCAGCCGGTGGCGGTTTCTCTTTCCAATGTCAATATAGTGGGGAAAATGCAGACTAAAATATAAACCCTTACATCTTCATGAGACCGACTTCATGCACGAAAAAATATGACTCATACCGTAACGTTCCCTAAGACAGCTATTCGGTCGAGCACCAATACGCATGAGGTGAGTCGAGAGCGCGTAACAAGTGCTGAGGCAGCATCGTCGCAAGACCGCCCCAAAGTTGATATGTAAATTAAGAATATATAGTTGTAGCCATATTTGAGAGCAACTAAATGTTGAAAAGCCGAAAGCGCCGATCGTGTTAGAAGTTGAATTACATTTCATAATTTTTCAAAATATTAGACATTTTTACAACACAAATCTAACGTTCATCATAACACCAAATGGTTCCGACGAAAAATTTATTGTTGACAATTCTTTTTAGTTTTCGAATGCCTTCGGCTTGTCGGTCGTTCGATATCAGGACGTTTCGAAGTGAGTTGACGAAATGAAATTCGTATTCGGACTGTCGGAGCGCGTTTTGTTCGAGAAAATGCGTGTCTTATCCATGAGTTGAATGCACCGAATCCAATAGTTTTACGTTTCTCGTCGATTTTCTCGAAAATGGTAGGGTGTAGCTGGAAAGAGTGGAAAAACAAATGTTTGTGAAGTTACCGAAAGCGCTGGAATTATCAATAATCAAGTTTCCACATATCGAAAAAGAAGTTTTCAGAAGATTTCAATGCTTTTGTCCTCAAAAAACGGTTCATTTTAGACAGAAATGAAGACTAATCGAAGCGATTGAAGCCCTATATGTTAGCAATTGAATGCTGCAAAAACGAAAGCGATGGTCGTTTCAGAAGTTCAGTTTCATAAGAAAATGTTTGAAAACTTGTAGCACCCCTATTGGCAAAGACAATCATTGTGACAGAAGTTAAAAATTGTATTTGGAGAAATTGTAAGTTTTTGGGATTTTAAATTGTTTCCTCAAAACCTGTGCATCCCACGTTCTGAATGTTCCGAAAAAAATGCCAAATAATATTTTTCTTGAGATAAAAGTTCCTTGTCGATCAAAAATAGTTTTCAGAGTATTAGAATTGAGAAAAAATTACTTTTTTCACTTTTTTGAAAAAATACAAAAATTTTGCATAATCGGCCTTTCATGTATTCATTCGGCCTGAAGAATACATTCCTAGAAATATTATACCGATGCTAGAATCTTTACTTGCGAGAATAAAGCAACGGTTTTTCTCTTATGTTTGGGGAATGAATTTTTCGATTCCGACAGAATAAGGCATCGGATCTGGAAATTTTCGTTGCATTTATTGGCCTGTAGTGTGCACAGAAAGTTATTGACTTATTCATATACGCACATACACACATACTATCTCGATCGCGTAACAACGGCAAAGTATACGGTAATATCTCCGCTCACTTCATTCGATGGGCAAGCGTATACAATCACACCAAGATTACCAAACGTCAGATATTTCTCGTAAAGTTAGAGAATGAATTCTCATACTCTTCTATAAATTTAGTATATTCAGATTTGAGTAAATAATTACAGTTCAATTTCCTTTCAAGAGCGAGTAGCCTTGATAATGCAATATCACGTGATTCACCAAGCATTGTGGTTGGTTTTTTGAATGGAATGGACACTACAAATCTACCTTGTGTGTTGACTACTGTAGACTGAACGAAGTGTTGTTCACAAAATTCTTCTTCTTGATTGTAACTAATGGAATTAGGTGTAACAAAATTTTCAATTTCCCAAAATCTTTTTATCTCCTTATCAATTTGATTGCAAAATGTGTTCGTATTTGACGATATAAATGTATTTGTATTAGAACTTAACGATCCACCTAGTATCCATCCTAACAATGTTTTCTGGAGAACCGGTTTTTTATTACCTAAATGAATAGTGCCATTGCAGTGTATTTCCCAAAATATTTCAGCATTCAATAGTAAATCTATTGTATTTGTTTTATGGAAGTCTTTGTCGGCTAGTTTTATATTTTCATTATCTCCTCAACAGTTTTAAACAGTGATTGTTGCAAGAGACTGTTCCTTCAGATCAAAATTTTCCGAATTTCTTTGTACGTTAAGAATACTTGTAGAGTGTCGGACTTTTTTGGCGTGATAAAATCGTATAAATCGTTGAGACAAGCTGCACGCACCAAGAAACATGACCTATACCGTAATTTGCCCTCAGGTGAGTATTCTCTTGAGCACCAATACGCATGAGGCGAGTCGACAGAGAGGAAGACACCGGGTACTGATGCGTCTGAGTTCGAGAGACCACTAGAACTTCGCTTTTGCAGTAGTTCTTCAATCATCCGGATAACCCAAAAGACGTTTGTACAGTTCTCGGGACTCGTAGAACGTCTGCTCAGGCGCTCTAGCACAGAGTAAAATTGCATCGAAAAAAATTGAATAAGAATATGAGAATGAGTCGTGTAGTCTAATTTTTGCCGAATTCTTGTGGCTCAATGTGCAAAGAACCTGTTGCACCTGGACTCGAAACAATCGGAATATGAGAACGCCATTAAAAACTAAATTGTTTATTTACTTCTTAAGAAAAAAAGGGTCAAAACGCGAATTTGTGAAAATTGTTTATTTTATTTAATGATGCACACTCTTAAGAATTTCAAACATCCATAAAAAAGATAGCAATTGAAAATATTGGACGTTCAAATATCTCGAATACAATATTTTTGGCGAATTCTACTCAGTAAAAATTCATTAGTAGAAAGACAGAAGAAAATTTTATCACGGAATCAAGTATGAACTTATTTTGAGTTTAATTTTGTCCCAATTATATCCGTTGCGAAATTAAAAAATTTCCATAATTGTATATGTGCAGGCTGAATTTTGAATTAGAAAACCCTAATTATATATAAATTATATTGATATTTACTGGCGTACTGTTGACAATTAAGTGAAATCAATGAGATTTTCAATAGCTTTTGCATCAAAACGTGTCATCTTCCAATACAGAGCTATTTAATACTTATAGCGTCGTTCTAGCTCTGCTTACACCACAGCGGATGATATCGGATTGTTGCGTTATGTGTGATATAACGAAATGTTGAAATTCCTCGAATACCTCCAACGATGACGAACAATCTTCTTAACTAGGGCGAAATTTCGTCGCTGATTACAGAAAGCTCCCATCCCCTGAAGATTGTAGGTGGTAATCCTCCGGCACGTCGTGATTGCAATGTTTCGTTCTGCGTTTCGTTCGGATTATTTCCTTCAGGAATTATTTTGCCGCTTTCTTGTTCTGATTAAAAGCACATTTCGGGTGCAAGCGCCAAAGAGTTTCGGGCGTTGTCAGCCTTCATCAAATCCCTTTTGGATACGATTTGAACTATGCGCAATTGTTGAAGAACTTTTGACAAAGTGTTTCCAGTTGGATAACAAATGTGTCCCCGGCTTTTATGCGAACTTTCTTAATCAGAACCGTCGTCGACGCCACAATGAAGTTCTAATGTTGCGTCGGAAATTTAATTGCGATCGGCGTCTCTCGAGCGTTTTCGCGGTTGATTTTTTTTGTATTGTAATCGATATTTGGACGCTGAGGGTGTGAATTTTTTTCGAACCCCTATCAATTAGTTAATTGGGCTGGGCAGCACGCTATCGGTGTTGGAATCGTTTTCGGAGTCACTTAAAGTGACTGATCGATGGTACTGGATGAAACCGGAAACCCGCAAAAATAATCGACCGTTGCGTTCCAATGAGAATCTCGTGAAAAACCGCACAACCGGGTCATTAAAGAATAACACGTCTTCATTGTCGGCTTGTCTACGACGAAATTACAGCTGTCACGACGTGGATGATAAATATCTTCAACAGGAATATTGTGATTGTCTGTAATTGAATACATCACGCGAAACTATCATTTAATTCGACGATCCTTTACATATTAGCTCTCGCTTTCGCATCCGATCAAACAGAGCTGAAACATTGAATTGCTTTTGAAGGAACAAAAACACTTCAAACAAGTTCGTTACTTCACGCAAAGTTCTTGAATCATCTCGAACAAACAAACAAACGATCCGATGTTGCGCTCTCCAAATTGCCAATAACCTCTTTGTACTTTTCGCATTTCCAGAGTGATTTCTCACGTTTAATTACGCCATCCCGAAGTTGAAGACTTGTTTTCCCTCCCTTTTTTTGGACATTTCATCCTTCCGGCAGCGATTTCCGTATTCGACGGAATCGTTCTCCTTTCCCTTTCGATTCGCTATTAGGCGCGTAATGACGAAACAGGGGTTCTACATTTCCGCCCTTATCACGTTAAGTAATTTAATGAGCGCCACCTATCTCAAGCCAACGTCTGATCCGCATAACGAATTGCTTTCCTGGAGACCCTCCCCTCTCCCGCTCCATAGAAGGTAGATAAGGGACGAAATGGGTTTTCGAAGAGTTAACGAACTTTTTTTCTCAATAAGAAATCGTTTAATTAAATTTTTCATTTCGTAGGGGATTTCAATGTCTATATATCCGAACTTACTTCGCCGTTCACATGTGGAACTTTCAATCAACTCGTTTAACATTGTTCCATAATGAGTGAGTTAACTCACGAAACAATGGGGGTACCGCATTCATTAATACGTAATTTATTTGTTCGTGGAGTTGAAGCCGAAATAGAACAAATTCCCTTTTTTTTTGGTGAGAAATAATACGTTAGTTGATGAGGGAGGATTAAAAACTTCGGTGGAATAGGGGATAATTTTAATGGAAATTGTTGTCGGCGCGAAACGAAATGAAAACTTTCCGATTCGTCGTCCGCATGCTAATTATGGTTATATAAACAATAAAGCGGGGAAATATTTGAGCGTTATTTCGGTGTCTGATGAATTTAATTTAATGGATTTAACCGTTGAGAAAATGACATTGTCCATCACTAGTACCATTTTGATATCGATTCAAACATCTTTTTTCGAATCAAAGAGTCACGATAATAAGTTTATCGAATAGATAACTCATTTTCATTGAGTCTATGCTTAAACTACAGCGGATGATAAACAATCATCCCGCAAAGAATATATGTATTCATGTAGAATTTTGCAGAGATGTTTTTTATATCCGCAAAAAATCAAAGGAATTGTTCGAATAGATAAGAATTTAACTATTGATCCAATGGAAATTTTCTAAAAAAGTTGCAAATTTTCATGAAAATTCAAAATCAAGTTATTTAATTCGCTAAACTTCCCTTGTTAGTCTTGAAATTTCGATTATCTGTATACATCTTCAAGAATTCTCGGTCGAATCGATTCAGAATTTCTGATAAGTAAGGGAATATCAGAGGAAATTTCAATGAATGTCACATTCTTCGGAAAAATTGGTCAATTTTGTACATCTTCCAACAATTGTCTTCCGGGGCATATTTCAAGGAAATACAAAAATGTTTGAGAAGTCTCTAACTCTGTTTGCTCAGAAGCGCAGAAAAAATTACAAATGTCCTGTTGAACGGAGGTAAGGTCGCGAGCTCTCTCGTAATTCCCGTAATTCTTCCGTCAAGTCTACCGGTGTAAGGGGTTCAAATGTGGAGTTTGACAATTCAAATTGGCTCCATTATCGATCAGTCGATCAGTAAACGAGCCGTTGAGTTGCAGTGAGTACGTTATCAATGTCATAGTAAAAGTGCACCGTTATCGAGAAGAAGATATCATTCCCCGCCAAAAGCAAAGCAGTTTTCCATCAAACCTGACGAGATCCACATCTGCTCCTAGCTGTAACAATGGATATATCTTCACGAAATTTTTAGTAAATTCGTTAAATGGTCTACTGGGGAACATGTGGAGGAAGAAAATTTTCCAAGAACAATGTATTCGTAATTTTCACCACAGTTTTTGAAAGCTAAATTTGACATTTTTACCAAGGAACTCGGAGATAGTTTTTGATTATATAAGTATGATGGGAGTGGATGTTCGAGAAAATCGTAAAATATGACAAATTTTTCTTGGAAATTCATGAATTTTCACATGGCATTGAACACTGACTATGAATTTTGCAGCGATTTTCTGTATATTTTGTATAAAAATCAAGATTATTGATTTTGAATCTATCTGTCTGATCGGACTGAAATTTCTGTAAATTTTAAGAAGTTCCGTCACTCGATTTCTGGAACTTTCAATGAATACTCAAGAATTCCATGAAAATTTGCAGAAAATTTCAGAAAATTTGAATTTATCCAGGATATTTTCAGAAATGTTAGAAGTGTTCGAGCCAAATTTCAAACAATTTTCACCACATTTCTTTTCCATTCTGGCAAGATGGAATGAAATCCTCAAAAATTTATAAGATTTTTCTAATGAAAATTGAAAATTGAATAATCTAGAACTCCCAGTTGTAAGTTTTCCAAAATTCCTCAGAACTCTCTGAAGTTTTCTTTGATTCCTTCGGAAATGTTCAGAATCTCTACAAAAGACTTCAGAATTGTCAAAGTTTTCCGAATTTTTCTTAAAGATCAGAAAAAAATTTTGGAATTGTCAATGAATTCTAGTGAAATTACTCCCACGAAAGAAAAAAAAGTGTCCAATCCCCTCAAGCCAAGGGTAGATTTCGAAAAAATTTGTTAAAATCATTTTCATTTTCAAAATTCTGTTCTCAAATCTTTGTTCTAAAAAATAGTTTAATCAAAATAACCAACTAGACCTTGAAATTACGTCAAAGTCATTTTGAACGTCATCTTTGAAGACCATTCACTGTGGTCTCTAAAAATTTTCCAATTTGGGCCTTCTTTTCTCCGAAAATTAATGATAATGTAAACAAAATTAAATTTCTCGAATCTACAGGTGGATCCCGAGAAAACATCGAAAAAAACATTTGTATACTTAAAATTTTTCGGTTTTCCGAGGCTTTCAAAATTGATGTGACCTTGAATTGACATTGAAACCCAAGTTCAAGGTCAATGTAAAGACCATCTGGTGTTTTCCTTCAATTTAATGTTTTTGAGTCTTCTGGGTGATTCTTTACCGTTTCCACGCCCTGTATATGAGCCGAGTAGCTATTAAAGATGAAAACGGTAGGGTTCATGCAGCAATTTTGGAATGTTGGAGGGAAATATTGTCGGAAACTGTAGAGTAATTCACATCAGTCACAACGAATATTCGAGAGAAGACAGAACCAGATTTTCTACTGAAGGGAATTAAGAATGGAGCTTCAGGTCTAGATTGCATGAAAACAGAAATGCTGAAACCGGTGGATAGCCTGAGAATGGTTGAAGCCGTAGATTTTCTGAAGTTAAGGAAATTGTGGATAATTTTATAGAAGATAGGTGGACTAATCAATATATTTAGTCCAACGCTGTGGTAAAGACCGAAAATGAAACTTCGGGTGAATTTCAACCAACAAACTGAGTGAAAAAAAAATATGCATCGTTACCTTTAACATCTGATGTCAGATATATTTTAATTGAGAGAGACCCATGAGAATGAAGGAGGAAAAATAATGATTGAAAAAAAAAAGATCTTCAATTTGTGTTTTCCTGATGTGTCATCACAGGAAAAAGAGGAGCTGTTGATTAGAGTCGAGGACTATGGAGAACCCGTAAACAAAATCAGGACTAAGGTGTTGATTACTTGTGATGCTCACAAATTACGATCTACAGCTCAATAATAGAAAATTAAAGGACCTCACAAGAAGTGTGTAGATGAGTAACAATAGGAAGAGAGGTTGTGAATCGTATTGCGCCTTTTTAGAAGAACTTATTCATAAGAATTTACGTAAGATGCTGATGAAAATCGGTGCTTTTGGAAATTAAGCTCAGATTTTCATGGATTTATAATAAAACAAACAAAATTAGTTATCCGTAAAGTCGATGTATGGACGATTTGCGTGATGAAAAATTGCATATTTGTATAAATTGAATTGAATTATTACCAGTATCCTGTATAATTCAATTAACGATTTACTTACATTTTATATTCTTCATTAAATATGTTCTGAATAAAATCCTGAAATTCCGACTCAAATCAGCCGTGGACAGATAGTTGCGCCACAAATCTTTAGGGAGGATCGTGTCTCATCGCTTGTTCCGCACTCTCGCTCTTATTCTTATTCAAATGAAGTCGACTTGCATGCAGCGAGACGCATACCGGTTTCCCGATTTGCCTCATGCGTATTGGTACTCAACTAAATACCCACCTTAGGGAACGTTACGGCATGAGTCATGTTTTTTCGCACATGCGGCCGGTCTCTTCGATTTATAAGTCGTTATCACGTCAAACGAAGGCCGTCTTCGATTACAGTGTTGTTATATAAATGAACATATGCGCACTGCTTCTCGGTAGGGGAAGATGCAGAGGACGAGTACCAACGAGATGATTCAATAAATTCATAAGAAAAAGCTGTCTACCGACTCTCGGGGGATCGAGATGATTAGAAGTGTTTCACTAAGAGCACAAATAAGTCCATCAAGATTACATCTTTGGAGAATGAACTCAAGAAGAAATTTTAGTTTCGCTTTCAATGATGAAATTGTTTGATTCTCTTGCAATGCCCCTTTCGGTGTGAACGCGTGACGTTGTCTGGAATATTCGTGATTCATCGCGTGATTCGTCGACCGATTCGTTCACAGATTCCTGGTATTCTTCTTCTTCCTGGAAGTGGACAACACACTACAATTTTGAAGTCGTTGCGTGGTTGACTCAACCGGATATCGCAATTCAAAAGACCCGGGCTAATTTCTAATATTCATTGAATAATGTTCACGTTTCCTGAAAAATGTTAGAACAAATAGTTGAAAAAACTGATTGCAACATGGCACATAACACAAACGTGCATAATTGTGCATCATGCCGTCGGTAATTTCACATCATTCTCCGTAACAATCAACTACGTAAAGTTAATTCAAACATCAAGAGGAACCTAACTAGCAATCGCGCTTCTCCGGCGAATTATTTCACAATTCAACGATGATTTCGGTGCCGACTACGGATCTGCTAAAAACCGCTGAACCGAAATTATTCCTGGGTCGCCGCATCCCGAAACTACGAGTAATTGTGAAACGAGCAATTCTCTATGACAAAGTTAACGGTTACGAGTATAACGATCACGAATATTGTTTTGTTATGTCAATATCGAACACTGACCAATCGTTATTGTCAGTTGATTATACAATTGGCGCATTTCGCCTTCGGCGACCCAATTGAAATCCAAATAAATGATTTATAAGCATCGCATTTTTCTCATTGCTAATGAATGTTTACGTTCCGTCGGTGTGACATTCCTAGGGACGACAATTTTCATCCAGAGACGATAAAACTCGACGCTACACGACGGTCGTAACCGTAAAAGAAATTAAAATATCGCTACCGGCATCGGAATGAAATGTCATATAATTTTACGATCTTGATGAATATTTCGAAGCATGTTTTACGACTCATCCCCGGTCGGAAAGGTAATGGAAATCGGGTGCTTTCGACAGAATGCAATAGGGAAGCTTTCAATTAAGCTGATGAAAAGTTTAATACGAACGCTTTTTTTTCTTTCATTTTATTTTTCATCCCCGCGAAGCGCGTTTCACGTTCTTCCGCGCATCGATAAGACCTCGGACAATTCTAATCGCTTCGAATTAGATTATGTTCCCGAAACCGGGGTGGGATCAACAAAAACCCGTTTCCGGGGAAAATTGTTTGTTCCAGTTCGGCTTCTCCATATTTACGTCGCATTAGTCGCGCGCCCCTTTTCAATCTGTACATTCGGCTTTCCCACCAAAAACCAATTAGAGAATAACTTATGTTTGTCATGAAGCGCGGTATTAATTAGGTTCGGTTCGTTCGGCCCGAATTAATTATCGGGGGGACGTTGTAATTAAACCCTCCGAATTCGGGTCAAACCACAAGGAAGCGGATATTGTGGCAAAAATTTCCAACTCGCAACGATTCAGCGAAAAATCCCTTCGAAAGTTTTTTTTCCTGCCGGCGCTAGAAACGTTCCACTCCTCGATGATTAAAGAAACGGAAGGTGCCAAGTCTCGGGAAAAAAAGTGAAAATGCCAGTGGAATTAGAAAGCATTAATCTTTCATCGCCGAACGTGTCTCGAGAATGGACGGTTTTCTTTTCTCATTAAAGCCCCATCGTCTATTATGATGGTAAATAAGAGCGGATTTAATTTTTCCTTTTAACGATTCCGTTGGCCGATTGAAAAAGGGGAAACGGCGAAAGAAAAGAATGTACCCGAGGAAAATCGTGTTATTGATAAAGATTCGAACGTCGAAAGCCCGATTAACTTCCGATCGGGGAGACAAAGGCGAGTTTTCCGGACGGATTGAATGGAATACTTTTTTTCCATTCATAGTTTCCTTTCCATTTGCCCGAAGATTGCGTTCGCGGCCTCATTTCGCGCTACAATACAGCGATTAATAAGGCCGGCTGAAAACAAAGTTTTAAATTTCGGAGATTTTATTTCCGCGCGATGGCTGTTCCATAAATTCGGACGCGACGAAAGGGGACGTATCTGAAAATCGAAACGTAAATCACGGATTCGTTTCTCGCTGCAAATCTCGACTATTTATCGTTCAACGTGTTTGCAACTGTCACAAAACGAGAGAAAATGGCCTTTCTCTTCATCCCATCCCCCGCGTATTCTTCCGGCCGTAACGTTGTGTTATTCGGGAAAATTGAACGATTATATCGCACCCTTGACGAGCTAATGCGCGATACGACCGGACAACGTGGCGCGCGTTTTGGTGAAACCGACGCCATCTCTCTTCCGCACGCATTTCCATAAATTATTAAATCCGACGAGATCGGAGCGTCGCGACGGAAGAGAAAGATGCGACCGGTTTATACAGCCAATTAGCTTAATCACGAGGACAAAGTGGCGCTGGGCGTCGGCGTCGTCAACCTCGAACTGATTTCGGTCGTTAAAATGTCACTTCGTTGAATCGATCAACGAAATTTGTCTTTTCGCTCGACAAATTATAAACTGACTTTGGTTACATTCTGGGAAATTCGGCATGTGTCCAAATTTCCAATCTGGTTTTTCTTTAATTCAATGTCGACAATATTTTAAAATTTTTTAATGTTTTTGAAAATTGTCACACAAGAATCGGTTCCCTTAGTAATGGTGAAATGGTGTGCCGAATGCAACGCCGCCAACGAAACATCTCGTTTGGGAAAATTCATCCACCTTATTCATCGAAATAAGAAACGTCCGGCGGATGCCAGGAATTTTAGGCGTACATAAAGCATCGTTATACGCAGGGATCTACAATTTTTGGCAGGGGGGCAAAGTACTCATGTGCCGCCCCCCCCCTTAGAGAAAAAAGTCGGGTAGATTCAGGGCGGGTAATTATACAGGCTGTTTCAATGAAAAAGACCTATCTCATTCTATCACTATCACCGGAATTGAATCAGATACGTTCAATAATGTTTGGAGGGGGACACATTTTGAAATACACTTGAATCTGAGAAAAGCAACCCCTAACGAGGGGTCGCCTCAACCGCAAGATTTTGAGTAGATAATAGGGATCGAATGATACATCATTTTGAAGATCTTGTAACTCTCTTTTCAATAATGTATATTTTGATTTCCTGAAATCAAAATTGTTTGAATAAAACGAATTTTCTTAATGGTGTACTCATTTTGAAATCGAGCGAAATAATTCAAAGCCATCCAAATCAAATGTTCGAATCATCCTCCATTCACTCCCATCCAATAAAACAAACGCGATCCAAACATTCTGCGTATTTTTTTTTTGCTGTAAAACCTTGTGAATCATATGGTATTCCTATTGTTGAATTTCATCTGAATTTATTGAGGACAACTTTGGTATCTTTTTCTTGCCAGGTGAGTATTAAACTTGGTCTTCAGCAATACTGCTAAAGTGAGTGAGAATGGTTTTTCCAATTAAAAAACGAATTTCAATCAAATGCAAGAATTTTCAAGGAAAATATTCTGGGACATTCTGTTGCTTGTGGAAAAGTTTCGAAAAACTGGTTCAGTTCAGAGTAAAAAGCACCAACCAGAAAGGGTAGTCAACAACGAAGCTACTGAATTTGTTTTTCTGGGACAAGTAGCTTTAATGCTAATCACATAGTCCCTGAGAAAAATATGTGTAGCTTCTGGAGTGAGCCAATCATCAGTTTCAAGGACCCTCCACAAATTCGAGTTTCATCTTTACAAAATACATTTTGTGCAGGGATTGAACGATGATGATCCAGATAAACGTCTTCAATTCTGTGAACAAATGACAGATCGTCTGAATCTCAACCCACAACTTCTTAACAGCATTTGTTTTTCGGATAAGTGTATATTCTCCTTCAATGGTCATGTGGACCGTCACAACTTTCGGTACTGGAGTGACGTTAATCCCTATCTGATGAGGGAAGGACATTCTCAACGTCCAGAAAAACTGAATGTTTGGGCTACAATTCTTGGAGATCATATTATCGGTCCACTTCTTCTTCCGAAAATCTTGAATGCTAAAGTTTATCTGGAATTTCTTCAAAACTCAATCTACCCAAGAATTTTCGAAATAATATAAAAAGATGAGAATCTGATTGAAGAAGTATTCTTTAAACAAGATGGAGCACCTGCTCATTATTCAGCACCAGTTCGATTCTTCTTGAACGAATATGTTCCAGAGCGTTGAATTGGCCACAGATGTCCAATGGAATGGCCTGCACGGTCTCCGGATTTGACACCTCTTGATTTTTTCCTATTGTGATACTTGAAATATAAACTGTTTCAAACTGAGCTGAATAGCTTAGACGACTTGCAGGTATCGCAAAGTGTAATCAGTTGACACCAGAAGTCTTTCGAGATGTTCGCAGAATGTTTGAATCGCGTTTGCTTTATTGTTTGGAACTGAATGGAGAACAATTCGAATATTTGATTTGAATGGCTTTGAATTTCATTGCTCGATTTCGAGAAAAAAAATTATAAAGAAAATCCGTTTTATTCCAACCTTTTCCATTTGAGGAAATCAAAATTCACATTATTGGGAAGAGAATTCTGAGATCTTCAAAATAATCTGTCTCGTGATCCCTATTCCCTATTCAAATTCATGAGGTTAAAGCTCCCCCCTCCCCCCATGAAGGGTTGCTTTTCTCAGACTCAAGATTATCTCAAAATGTGTCCCCCTCCAAACAGTATTGAATTCCGGTCATAGTGATAGAATGAGAAATATCAAGGGTGGCTCCTTTTCATTGAAGCACACTGTATATATCTAACAATTGATTCAATGCAGATAATCACTTCTTAATGAAGCCAGAATTATAATAGTGAACATAATAAGTGATGATATTCTTCTTTCGCAAAAACATTTTGGGATTCGTATTAAAACATCGTCCTAGAATATAGGAAACATTGTTCCTGTAAACCATTCCATACGTTCCCTTTATCGAAATGAAATCAATCACTATGAGGACGTACCGATGCGAGGCTGTGTTAAATAAAAACATTTGACCAAAGCATGGAACAAAAATTCAAAGGAATATTATTCAACGGAATGACTTGTCAATCATCATTAATGAAGTGAAGAAAGAATCGATAATAATATTTATTTTGATGTCAGAGTGAGACGTTGTCAACTTAAATAACTAGTCCATTGCCTCCCCCTATATCTTAGCGCCCGGGGCGAATGCCCCCGCATGCCCCCCCATAGATCCGACTCTGGTATTGAATGAGTTTTTCCTCAGGGAATCCAGAATATGGTGTTGAAAACAACTAAATTTTGCTGCTTGTATAACTATGTTTCCTTTAGATGCGATTCTTGTTGTAATATCCATCATGCTCAGCAAATAGCAAATTCATTTCACTTGGAGACGTTCTGAAAGAAAATTGAAAAGAAATTGGAAAATATATAAAAATTTCGAAAAAAGATTCAATGAAAGCAAATGAATTGACATTAAATACAAATTTCATATCATCTAACTCTGAAATTCGCAAAAGAAATGTAATCAAAGTTATAGTAAACGTAACACTGATATTAGAAAAAAGAAAGCAATTTGCTTTCAGAGAATTAATATCCTTATACCTGATAAATTAAATGATAAAAATCAAACGATCGTTATGTATACAACTTAGACATAATACAGCTATATATTCTAGAAATCATAGAACACGTTTAAAAAAATACAACATGAATACATAGAAATAGGAACCACACAAAAAAATTCTTCACTGAAGTCAAAAGTAAAACACCTAAAACTGAAGTTACTTATACGAGATGAAATTCCATCTACAGGATACGATAATGTATAAATAGGTCAGATGAAACAATATTTACAAAAGAGATTAGAAGAATAGAAACACTTTCAGTTATGAAAAAACCCTAAGTTCTGAAAAACTATAATAGAAAAACTATCATTGAAATGGTGAATCTCAAGCGAAATTCAAATATGTACTTAAAACGACCGAACGGATATAGAAAATTCATCGATAATATACCATCTCCTTCTAAGATAAAATTTCAGTCAAAATTTCATTAATACTACATGGAATGCATACAACAATATTCAACAGAAAACTCTTAGAATTGTATATTTAATTTATAAACTTTTTTATTTCATCAATTAACTATGAAAAGTGATTGAGTAAGCAAGTTCTCATCGGGACTGAGAAAAAACAGAAGAACGCCCATTAACAGAAATCTGTGAAACTTGCTCAGGATTTGCGAAAAGTTTCGCATGCGCAGAAGTGGAATTAGTAGAAGTGAACCTAACCTAACCTCATCTAACCTTACATAAATTGACTAACCTAAACTATAAAATTAGTAGTATTATAATTATTGTTAAATTTTTATTGGATGAATTAGATGCCATTAAAAACAATATTTATTCAATCCAAAAATAGGACAATCCAAGTTGCGTCTTGCTTGTGCTTATCGCATCATCGTTGCCTCCTTACCAAGCCCTGCCCACTCCTTGGCAAGATCCTCATTATTTCAACTACTTTGAATAGATTCCACCTCAATTTATTGTTGGAACACAATGTAAATCACCAGGGCAAAAAACTGAACACTAGATCATAAAAAATAAATATGCGCATGCGCAAAGAATGAGTTGCGCCACTGATCTTAGTTCAGTGCGAAAAATAAATAAGTGAAGTTTCAAACGTGTTTCTTGATGGACGTTTTTCGGAAGTTCCTCCAGTGTTTGATCGTCACCTAATTTTTCGGTACACACTTTCCAGTAAATGGTTACCTACTAATCATCGAAAACAGGAAATGACAAGACAGCAACTACTTCAAACTCGACACGGAAAAACATAAATCCGACGAGTTTTTAAAAACGAGCAGTGATTAAAACCGTCATCAATTCCATTAGTTTAATCGTAATGTAATTTCCGACACGAAAATCTCGTATATACGTATTGCCTACACAACGAACCATGTTCAAATTGATGGTATATCGATTTAATTACCAACGTCGGCAGGTGCGACATGTGAAACATTTTAACGTTTTATTTTTAAAGTGAAACGTTCCGAAAATAACGAAACAATGAATTTCTCGGGGAATTATTCGAAACGGTCGTTGTCGGAGTCGTATACATTCAAGATGCGTCCCGCTCGTCATAAAACGTTGGCTACGGATGAATTCGTTTTTTATGCGCGCAAGTCGACGCTGTAGTAAATTATATGAATAGTATATATGGGAATCGGTGTTGAAAATTGAATAGGGAAATTTCGGTGTAGCACGCGATGAAAGCCGGCAGTCGTCGTTACGATAAAATTTCCACGGAAACTTTAATCTTTTTTTTATGCCTTTTCATTTTATCCAGCGACTTCAGATATATTGTTTGGAAGTTCAGATCTTTTTCAATTGAGAACGTAATTTCATTGGGAAAAATTAATGAAAAAAGAAGACGTAGCAAAAAAATTATTTAGTTTATTCGTAGTCTGAATTACTTTCGTACTTATATCAATTTTGGTCTCAAGCGGTTTTGCGAAATTACATTTTCGGAAACGAATTCACCAAACATATTTTTCAATTTCACTGAAATCCGAAATTTATGTTTTGAGCTTCTAAATAACAGAATTCAATAAAGTGCATGGTTTAAAATAATGTATATTTTGGATAATATACCAACTTTGAATCCGAAGTTGTAACAAAACAAAATGGGTTTGAAGAATAGGATAATAGAGTAACGAATGATAGAAATGTGTATCACACGTTACCGTTAATACATTATTCCAATAACCTCGAGCTGTGATTAAGGACGCACACGAAAAAACGGATATTTGTGTCGATATCTCGCGAACTATCCATTAGATCGGCCACACCTTTCCAAGTTTTTTATAATTCAAAAACGAACTTCAGACCAAATTTCGAGTGAACCCCAATAGTTACATTTACCTGTTAAATATCCGTCGACAAAATCGACCGAGCACATTGTAAATCGTTCTACTTCAATCCCTCATTTCATTCGGTTCATGTAAAAATTTTAATACGTGCTTTTAAATAACTTTAAGGTTTCATAAACAACTTTATAGACTAATAAAGTTTATGATACTTGAATATGAACTCATGTCAATCAAAATTTTACGTTGGTTTGAACATCCAATTTATGCCATATAGTATTTTTATAATAGACACCAGTTATCAAAAATTTCATATGGAATATATGTGATGACTTTTTATTGTGAGAAGAACAATCTCCTCATTTCGTGGAAATCGTTGATATCTATATGGGCTTCAATAATTATGAACCCACCATGTGTAAAAGCATTTGAGCATAGTTAAAGATACATCCTGATTATGCAGTTGCAATATTAGAATCGCTCAAAGAGTGTTGGCTCTGCTTACACCGAAGCGTATGATAATTTCAATTGCTGGTCTTGCTCTGCTATAACATCAAGAAATGCAAATATTCAGCGTAAGCCGCAGTGAGGAACACTCAGCTCCACCTCCATACTGTTCAATTTCTTTGAATCTCTCAAATTGAACCTTAACTCTCAATTTAGGTGAGCAACCTGAGTTGAGGATTGAGTTCGGAGCCTGTATCAAAGATATGACTCAGCTCTCCCAATTCATTTTTAGTCGAATTTCCCCGAATATTACATAATACTCACTGTGGCAGGTCAACAATTGTGCTCGAAGAGCTTACGCAACCCGCGAGCCTCGCGCCACATACGTTTCCACATAAACCGATTGGAAGCGATTGTCTGAAAGCGAACGCGCGCTAAAGAAGATTTCGAGATTATGAAAGAATACTAGAAATGAAGTAGTACACGCAATAAATCTCATTGTCAGATAGTGACGTTTAAGTAGAGCGAAGCATTATAACGGAGACCACCAAGACCGTCTATTTATATCGAAAGGAGCACGTCGTATAAGATGGCTTAAATAGATTCCATTCAAAGTCGCTTATAAACGCTTAAAAACGGAATATGAGGAGGTGCTACTCTCGCCTTCGCCAGACGATTTCCGAGATTGTATGGAATAATAAGGGGGACATAGTGTCGGTTTTTGTTCTCCGTTGCCGAAATCGACGGTTTCCGAGACAAATAAGGAAGTGCTTCGTGTTTATTATTGTCTGCTATCGGGAAAACGTAACGAGGATTAACAATGTGACATGGCTTGAATGCGTTGCTCGAGAGATTTTATCATTTCCTTATTTGTTTCGGTAACAGCTGTTGAATGAAGTCACTGTTTTGATTCAAAGAGTACATTTGTTCGCTTTTATAACACCCACAGCGCTTCTTATTCATCAAATTAGCCGTCGTCTTCTTTAATAGATATGATGAATTTGTCGTGTTGATATTAATCTGTTTTACGATGTACTAATTGGCTTTTTCTTCACTTTCAGGTTAGTACAATTCACCTTATGGCGATTATCCTGATGGTGATTACAGGGGTGAGTTTAATTTATTGTGAAACTAACGATCGCCTTGATAGTAGAGTAACTGGCGTTACTTTGGTAAGCGATTCCTGCCAATGAAATTGTAAATTGTCTACCCCACTAGAGATGGCGCCTAAAACTATCCGTCTCAAACGATAACGCATGCGTCCCCATAGATTTTAAGCAATCTCATGATAATGCAGAAACTAATTATGTTAATCGATAGATTACATCTTTTATTAAATAATGCGGCTCACTTGAAACGATATGACGCTTTTAAACGTCCATTGTTTCCCAAAACGAATCGATTATAAACCAATATTTGCGCTCGCAGGCTGTTATAAAATTTTCATATCGCTTCGAATGGAAGAATAACGCCCGGCGGCGAAATAAAATGAATCCCGGAGACCATCGAGCATAAATCAGTTTGAAAGCAATAACTTTTCCGAAGTCTTGGGCTATACGGAAAAAAAGGTCGCTCGTAAAACACACCGCAATAGTTGAGGACCTGAAAGATGCGAAATTGAATAGTTGCAGCCTCCGGTGAACATGTGCTCGGTAATTTGGCGCGATGTTAACGTCCTATTCCGAAATAGCATCAAAGACGAATAGATAACTCGGATTTCCTTTAGTCCGTTCGAAAATAACCGGCGACGCTCTCGCGACTCTTCTCCACTGAAAAAAAATGCGACAAATCCACCGCCCGCGCGACGTTCTTCTCTATTTCTGGGCGTTTATTCGCAATGATTCAATTTGTAGAAGGTTCAGTTTTCAATTTGTTCCGCAAACCTGACGCCCTTTGATCGGGGATGCGTATGTGTAATTGTGTACAGAGGGGTCGACGGGACGTGCGGGTTTTTAACGCTATAACCGAAAGGGTGAAAACGCAACAGTTGAGTGAAAATTATTCAGTCGAACTTTCCCAATTACTACAGCTCGGATCCTGTAACGAAAAACGTAAGCGGATATTTCATTTACCTCTTATGTTTTTTTTCATCTAAAAGTGAGAGAAAAATTTTTTATGTCTATATATTCGAAAAGTTTCGTTTCGATATTTTCGGCGATTTTCATTGTGAGACCCAATCAAAAGTACTGAAAAATTGAAAAATTTTATATATAGATAAATGTTCTGACGTTTCGCCGGAATCATATCACGCATCTCTAGAGATGTTCTAGCGGCACAAGAGAGTCCGAAGCTGATGGAAATTTCCATAGGATTGTATAGAAGGAATTTGAAAATCCAACTACGTGTATGTGAATGGTTCAATGACATAGAAATGAATTCAAAATTATCATATTATCTATAAGAGATAAATCAACAAACAAGATTATTATCGGTGGATGGAATCTTAATAATCGCACGAGGTGAAATAATTTCCGTTCGTCGCCTTCAACGTGCGAATAACACTTTGGAGCCCCTCACGCCATAATTTGCTCTTCATCTACATTAATGAATATTGAATCCTCCAGACACCTAAAATGAATGTAGATTGGTAGTCGATAAATAACGAGAGGAAAAAGTGGATCGCAACTGCAAAAAAAACTGATTCGATTAACGACGAAGGCCTGAATTTGCGTGGCGATCATTCTTTTTACCGTAATAAAAAAACGAAAATTACAACATGAAGTAAAAGTAAATCACAAAGAAAGTGGATTTTATAAAATAGCTCGGCGAAGGGGACAAAAAAAACTGTCGCATAAACCTACAGGTAAAATGAAATGAAAAGCGACATCGGAGTGACATGTTCTTTTTTCTCGTCGTACAAATAACATTTGAACGAATGTGTTTCGTTGCGTCGGCGGCCCCGGGGGCCTACGGCGCGCCGCCGACAAGAGTCAGCTTTGTTTACCGGTGTCAATATCTGCGCCAACTTTAAACTGAAATGCGGACTTCAAAAAGATCAACGGATTTCGTCGGATCTAGCGGCCGGATTTATATATCTTCGGAAATACGTTTCGTTCGCAAACACTCTCTCTCTCACAAAAGAATCGCTTTCGGTATGTTTATTTTTCCCGGTTTTATAAAGGAAAATCGAAAGAGGAAACAATATGTGATATTGGTTCCGGCAAATTGTTTGGTATTCGATATGTTTTTTTTTATTTAAAGTCGCGCGTCTTGTTCGATTTCGCCGTTTCACTTTGCTCGTTGAGGAAATACCGAGTCGAATCGGTTAAACCTATTTCCGGTCTGTTAAAAGTGGAGTATTTGGTTGGAAGTTCTGCTTTCAGTCTCAATTAATTATTTTGAATTGTAGTTCAGGAGGAGTTTTTTTCAATTTTTTAGATATTCGTTCTGAGTTATCTACTAATGAAAGGTGTTATTGAAACTAACCTCACTGAGTTCGATCGCATAGGGTTATTATATATTGTATTAGCAAAAAAACTGGGAGATTTTGTTGAAAGAAATCTCAAACAATGCCGTCAATCATTCGTACATGGATTGGAAGAATTTGTCGTTACAGTATTTTTTTTTCAAACCGATGATTCGCTGAGTTGATATCGACTTAGCAAAACGCCAACTCAGAAATTCGTTTTTTGGTCAGCTTTTCGACTAAATCTATTGTATTCCTCACGAATCATTAGTGAATTATTTGAGGAAAAAGAAAATTTGTCGTATCGGTAGTTTTTATTCAAATCGATATTTCGCTAAGTTGAAGTCAACTTAACGAAACACCAAATCAAAAATTCATTTTCTATTCAGTTTTTTTTGTTGAATTTACATTAGAAATGTATTCAGCCGAAACAACCGACAATGAAATGAATTTCTGAGTTGATGTTTTGCTGGATAGAAGTCAACTTAGCGAAACACCAGTTCAGAAATTCTTTTTTTTTTTCTTTCAATTTTTTCGGTTGAACTCAGGTATACGCTTAAGCGAAATATGTCGTCTGAAGGTTTTTCATCGATTTATTCTAGGAATTATTCGTAGAAAAAATTAATTTGTAGTGTTATCAATTTTCTTTAAATTAACATTTCGCTAAGTTGACGTCGACTTAGCGAAACACTAACTCAGAAATTCATTCTTTGGTCAGGTTTTTCGGCTGAATCTGTGATATTTCTCACGAATCGTTAGTGAATTATTTGTGGAAGAAGAAAATTTGTCGTATCGGTAGGTTTTAGTCAAATCGATATTTCGCTGAGTTGAAGTCAACTTAACGAAAAACCAAATCAAAAATTCATTTTTTATTCAGTTTTTTTTTCTGAATCTACATTAGAAATGGATTCAGCCAAAATCGCTGACAATAAAATGAATTTCTGAGTTGATGTTTTGCTGGATTGATGTCAACTTAGCGAAACACCAATTTCAGAAATTCTTTTTTTTTTCTTTCAATTTTTTCGGTTTAACTCAGATACACGCTTAAGCGAAATATGTCTTTTGAAGGTTTTTCATCGATTTATTCTGGGAATTATTCGTAGAAAAAATCAAATTGCAGTGCTATCAATTTTCTTCAACTTAATATTTCGCTAAGTTGACGTCGACTTAGCGAAACACTAACTCACGAATTCATTCTTTGGTCAGGTTTTTAGGCTGAATCTGTTATATTTCTCACGAATCGTTAGTGATGTATTTGTGGAAAAAGAAAATTTTTCGTATCTGCAGTTTTTATTCAAATCGATATTTCATTAAGTTGAAGTCAACTTAACGAAACACCAAATCAAAAATTCATTTTTTATTCAGTTTTTTTTTCTGAATCTACATTAGAAATGGATTCAGCCAAAATCGCTGACAATAAAATGAATTTCTGAGTTGATGTTTTGCTGGATTGATGTCAACTTAGCGAAACACCAATTTCAGAAATTCTTTTTTTTTTCTTTCAATTTTTTCGGTTTAACTCAGATACACGCTTAAGCGAAATATGTCTTTTGAAGGTTTTTCATCGATTTATTCTAGGAATTATTCGTAGAAAAAATCAATTTGCAGTGCTATCAATTTTCTTCAACTTAATATTTCGCTAAGTTGACGTCGACTTAGCGAAACACTAACTCACGAATTTATTCTTTGGTCAGGTTTCTAGGCTGAATCTGTTATATTTCTCACGAATCGTTAGTGATGTATTTGTGGAAAAAGAAAATTTGTCGTATCTGCAGTTTTTATTCAAATCGATATTTCGTTAAGTTGAAGTCAACTTAACGAAACACCAAATCAAAAATTCATTTTTTATTCAGTTTTTTTTTCTGAATCTACATTAGGAATGGATTCAGCCGAAATCGCCGACAATAAAATGAATTTCTGAATTGATGTTTTGCTGGATTGATGTCAACTTAGCGAAACACCAATTCAGAAATTCTTTTTTTTTTCAATTTTTTCGGTTGAACTCGGATACACGCTTAAGCGAAATATGTCTTTTGAAGGTTTTTCATCGATTCATTCTAGGAATTATTCGTAGAAAAAATCAATTTGCAGTGTTATCAATTTTCTTTAAATTAATATTTCGCTAAGTTGACGTCGACTTAGCGAAACACTAACTCACGAATTCATTCTTTGGTCAGGTTTTTAGGCTGAATCTGTTATATTTCTCACGAATCGTTAGTGATGTATTTGTGGAAAAAGAAAATTTGTCGGTATCTGCAGTCTTTATTTAAATCGATATTTCGTTAAGTTGAAGTCAACTTAACGAAACACCAAATAAAAATTAATTTTTATTCAGTTTTTTCTTCTGAATCTACATTAGAAATGAATTCAGCCGAAATCGCCGACAATAAAATGAATTTCTGAATTGATGTTTTACTGGATTGATGTCAACTTAGCGAAACACCAATTCAGAAATTCTTTTTTTTTTTTCAATTTTTTCGGTTGAACTCGGATACACGCTTAAGCGAAATATGTCTTTTGAAGGTTTTTCATCGATTCATTCTAGAAACTATTCGTACAAAAATCAATTTGCAGAGCTATCAATTTTCTTTAAATTAATATGTATTTCGCTAAGTTGACGTCGACTTAGCGAAACACTAACCCTCAAATTCATTCTTTGGTCAGGTTTTTAGGCTGAATCTGTTATATTCCTCACGAATCGTTAGTGAATTATTTGAGGAAAAAGAAAATTTGTCGTATCGGCAGTTTTTATTCAAATCGCTATTTCACTAAGTTGAAGTCAACTTAGCGAAACACCAAAACAAAAATTAATTTTTTTTTTCAGTTTTTTCTGCTGCGATATTAGAAATGAATCTTAAATTCTTCAGGAAAAAAGGAAATTTGTACGAATCATTCGTAGAATAAGGAAAAATGAATTTCTGAATTGATGTTTTGCTGGATTGATGTCAACTTAGCGAAACTCCAATCCAGACATTCATTTTTTTTTTTTTCAATTTTTTCGGTGGAACTCAAATATACGCTTAAGCGAAATATGTCGTCTGAAGGTTTTTCATCGATTTATTCTAGGAATTATTCGTAGAAAAAATTAATTTGTAGTGTTATCAATTTTCTTTAAATTAACATTTCGCTAAGTTGATGTCGACTTAGCGTAACACTCACTCAGAAATTCATTCTTTGGTCAGGTTTTTCGGATGAATCTGGTGTATTTCTCGCGAATCGTTAGTGAATTATTTGAGGAAAAAGAAAATTTGTCATATCGGCAGTTTTTATTCAAATCGATATTCCGCTAAGTTGAAGTCAACTTAGCGAAACACCAAAAAAAAATTCGTTTTTTTTTTCAGTTCTTTCGGCTGAATCTATATTAAATATTAATCTTAAATTCTTAGAGAAAAAAGGAAATATCTACGAATTATTCGTAGAAGAAGGAAATTTGTCGTGTCATAAGTTTTCTTTCAATCAATATTTCGCTAAGTTGATGTCAACTTAGCGAAACACCGATTCAAATAAAAATTACCGACATGGCAAATTCTGTTTTTCTGAATGATTTATAAATAATTTTTAGACTAGATGTGCGCAAGTAAAATGAAAAAACATTTCGGTTTCGTTTTTCCCAGAAATGACGTCATTTTAACAAAATATCGATTCCAAAAATAAACTATTGACACCATGAATTTTCTTGTTTCCCGAATAATTCACGAATGATTCCTAGAGAAAATTCAGACAAAACAATTGACTGAACGTTTCTTTTTCGCTTTTTTTTCTCGACATGGCGAAGTCAACTTAGCGAAATATCGATTCAACGAGAATAACTACCAACACTTCGAAGTTTCTTTTTTCCTGGATGAATCACGAATAATTTTTAGAGTAGATTCTGAGAAAATAATTAGCCCGAAAATTTATTTATCGTTATCTTTTTCCACGTAGCGAAGTTAGCTTAGAGTAATATCAATTTGAAATATCTTAATGAAAGAGCAAATTTTCTTTTTCCAGGAATATTTTATGAATAATTCCTAGAGTGGAGCGTTCAAACGAACTTTTAGGTTAGATGATTCTCAGAGATGACGTTATTGTAACGAAATATCGATTCACGCTAAAACGACCAACAAGTTTATTTTTTTCCACAGCAAATTTACGAACGATTCTCAGAATCGATTTAGTCGAAATAACTGACCATAAAATGAATTTTTGAGCTCGTGATTTGCTAAGTAGATGTCAGCTTAGCCAAACATCGATAAGGTTTAATTTTGTTTCAACAATTCCTTGAGTAGATTTGGACAAAAAAATTTAATAAAAAATTATTTTTCGCTTTTTTGTCTTCTCATGGCGACGTCAACGTAGCTTAATCGATTCAAAAAACGATTACCGACACGACAAATTTTTTCGTTCCTCGAATAATCCAAAATTAAGTTTTAGAGTACCCGTATAACAAAACTCTATAGAACCTGTATCGGAACAGTGTTGACTTCTATAGTCCGATAAAGGTATCTATATTCAGTTGGTACAGCGACGATTCGGGTTTTAATATATTCTGGATATAGTTTGAGTAAAGATGATGTTTATAGATTCGACATCACTGCGATAAAGTTTGGCTGTAGATTGGATAAAGTTCAATTTATCGAATCGATATATCTTTACTAAAAAAAATGACTAAGCACCAATTTAACATATTGGTTGTAAAATACTGAATTTAAACAGAAATTAGTCTCTTTCATTTTCATTGGCGGTGTTTTTTATCTACGCCCATTTTGGACCCCCATATTTGTTTATGTCATATGCTCCGCTCCTTTTTTCCTTTTCCTCATTGAAAGGCAAGGATGGGATTCGAACCTAATACCTCAGATGTGGAGTCCCTGGCATCATTCATTAGTCTATTTGGTCCTTTGACAAAAGTTAATATTTTTGGGTATTTTATTTACATGCGTGATTAAAAACGTTTGCAATTGAAATTTGATATCTACGAAATGTCGAGAATTAAAAATGAACCGTGTCGGCGTTGGGCACATATACGATCTAATATCGAAAGAGTGATAGTTGTAATAGTAAAAGCTCTCAAGAAAGTGAAAGAAAATATTTACATGCAAGAACAATTATACAAAGCTTCGGGAATGTTTTCCAAAACCAATAGAGAAGTGTACCAATCGTTCCATTTTTTATTAGAAATTTCGAAAATCAAATTTCTACAATTTCGAAAAGAAAAGAAAAAGATGTCAATTAAATATTATATCTTTTTTCTTTGTGCTACGAATCCGGTCGGTAACATGTTGTAAGTAATACATGTACTCGTTCATTGCTTCGAATTGGGTCCTCTTAGCATTAACTTTCATCACTTCTGTAAAAAAAAATAACTTGACTTGTTCTGTTGCAACTGTTTGAAATTATTGGCATTTCGGAAATAATGGTGGAAAACATGGATTTCGAAAATAGTAAAACAAATATAAATACTAACCCTTTTTCACCCAAATTGTGGGCAACACACAGTTTTGAAAATTGATAAACGCAATACATTTTTTAGTTCACGCAGAAATCAAACACCAGTGAAGTCTCATGTGTACTTGTGATGCACGCGCTTCTTTTGTTCAATGCGAACGTTGATATAGATTTGGTAAAGACAATCTTTACTAAACCGTTACGCGGTCTATACCGATAAAATATATATAATATAACGATGCTTTATATAAGCTGTAAGAATAAAATTTCACTGGAAAAGTGCATAGGTTAAAATGATAAGTTTTACTTGTATATTATTCTATTGTACATTTATTGTAGAATATAAACAAATTCCAAAAATAGCCATATCATTACTTTATACGAAATGCCTTTGAGACCTGATGATATTGGATGAAAAAAATAAGCAAATAAATCTGTATATTTCTTATATAAAATATCTAATATTTCTTATGACACTGTACGCATTCCATACATGAATTATAGTATAGGAATGATAACGATAATGCAAAGCCCGTATCAGTAATAACTTGCATCCTGTATAGGATAAGTATATAAATTTCTTTATCTGTTTTATATAGTTGAACTAACGCCTAAATCTGTACAGACTATCTTTAGTCACGCTATAAATCTTCTGTATAGATACTATCTTTATCGAAAAATCTTTATCAATTAGTAACTTATCTATATAGGTCAAAAGAGCCTGTATCGCAATGTTATGCGGGTAGATTATGCAGAAAAAACTGACTTGGGTTGGCGTTTTGCTAAGTTGACGTGAACTTAGTGAAACATCGATCAAAAAAAAATTACTGACCTGACGAACTCACGAATAATTCGTTGCGCAGATTCAGCTGAAGAAAATTACAAAAAACCGTTTGTCCAATTTGATGTTTCGCTAAGTTGACATTGACTTAGCGAAATATCGATTTGAAATAAAATGAATTGAACCAAATTATTTTTGAGTGAATTCACGGGATGTTATGTATGTAGATAATACAGGACAACGTTGTTAAAGGAGAACTTGTTATTGAAACTAACCAGACAAGATACTAGATGATTGGTGTTCTCACAGAAATAACAAAAAAGGTACTGTGTGACAAACATGCATTAATGTCAAAATTGCGATGGGTCGTGGCATATACTCATCGATTCATGACCGAATCATCCGCGACGAATAACAATAATAGATCCTTTCGCAATTCAATTAGAGTGAGCAAATTCGGAATTAATTGGCGTGCGATGTAATGCATTCGAACGGGTCAGCTGGTTCAGTTCCCATCGGATCCCAATTTTACCGATTGGAATTCAATCGATATCTCGTGAAATCTCCTTTGGGGACGCAGCAGCCACCGCCGCGCCGGGATCCCTTCACGTGTATCGTTTCGAAATCTCCTCTCTCTCGTCAAAATAAGCCGCATTAAACGTGCCTATTTCGAAATTGCCATCAAGATTTTCCTAGATACCCATCGTACACCTAATAAACGTATGGTAATCGTGCACGACGTGATGTCGGATACGTACAGGTGGTCCATTTCGTCTTCTTACCTTCGGCGTAGGTGTACGATACACGAATCAATCGTCGGTTACGATACGACGTGTCCGTTTTTCCGCTCGAACGAAAGATTTTCGATTAATAACCGTGTCGAGTTTCGTTTATTGCTTTGCAGCAGTTCAACGCCGCGGATATATGACAGGAAAAGATGTATTATGAGAGATTTTTCGACGCTCTTAAACTAATAGAACAGTCCGAAACGATTTGTTTTTCATGCTATCCATCTGTCTTAAGACTACTGGTGGATTTTCCGGATAGTTTAAATAATTTTGGCCGACGATTATTTCTATAAGAAACTTGACCTGTATAAAAAATATTCGGTCAATTTCATTCGACCACCCGGTGTATATGCATTCCCCCAAAAAAGTTGTTCAAAGCTTCGTCCGATTCAATATGTGGGGGGCGAGCCTAAAGTAAGGCACCAAGAAAATTCTCCGACTAACCGGCACCCAAATAAAGGAATGAATCATTCTCGGAACGTTTGAAATAATCGCGAAGACCCCTTTGATCGTATTCGGCGACCGACAACGTTTGCAATTCGCAGATTCATCAACTAAATTTGAGGTTATTTCCGATTGTCCGACGGAATATTTTTTTATCGACGATGACTGGGATGTGGTGGCCCGATTTGAATTATGCATGGGACGTGGACCGTGCGTCGCGTCGTCCGGAATACCAGAGTAGGGTGGGCGGCGAACGAGGGCCCCCTCTAATGGAACATCTTTTCACCTTTCGCACTCTTTATTTCTCGTGTGCGAGTCTGTAATTTGCGAGATACAATGGGATTAGGACCGTTGACTGATTATGCCGAGGGATAATATATTCCGATATTTGGGGTTTAGAAGAAATGGAATATTCAGGACTGTGGGGGGCGAGATGGTTTGATGCAGCTTTGCGCAATGGTTTCCACCGCCTGAGTGATTGTTTCAAACTTTTTCTATGGTTATGAAAAATCAATTCGAATGTTCATCGAGAAATTCGATAATTCAAAATGTTAGAAGAGTTGAAGAAATACAAAATGTCGTCATTGCTTTCTGATATTTTTATTATATGGTGAATTGGATGGATATGGCGTTAAGGGAAAACCACTTTCAAATTTTTTGGAAGATAAATCGCAATATGCATAAATTGGATATGTTGAAGATAATATTAAAACAGGAGTAGGCTCCAAATTTTTCGAGGTCAATATAGGGGTCCCACAAGGGTCTATTCTTGGCCCTTTCCTCTTTTTTTATATATTAATGATGTAGTAAGGGAGCTACAATCTCATTTAACTTTATCCGCAGATGATTCTTCGCTTATTCAGGTTGGTGACACCCTGGATCTTGTTCAGGAGAGATGAAATACAGACTTGGGGAGTGGTTTGGCATGTTTTTCAAACGAAACACGTGTAATTTCATAATCATCAGCCGAAAGTAACACAGATCAGCATCAGTAAAGATGAATTTGTTGTGGCGAGAGAGCAATATGTCAACTTTCTGGGACTCGCTTTGGATGGGAACCTCACCTGGAGGCTGTTGTCAAAGTTGCACTGGCGAGCGTTTCTTTGTCGTGTTCTCGATGTTGGCGGGTCGTTGAGCCTCTTTCACGCACGGGTAGTTGAAATATTGTGTTTATTTCTGGGGAGATCACAGGGTTTTCAAGGCGCAAAGGCGTATAATCAGAATTATGATAGTAGTTCAGCAAAAGCGATCTTCTGAAGGTTGGCCATTCCAACACTTACTTGTCTATTTGTTATCAGGGCTAGCATCTACATTTGCAAGAATAAAAGTAGATTTCCTACTAATGGAGCAAATAACCGTCAACTTTAGAATCATACAGATACTTGGAAAAACTTAGAATCAATAATACGAATACCATGTATATAAAATCAGTAACAAAAAATGAGAAAATGGGTATAGCAAGAAAGTTCAAAAACAAAACATCGAAGGATATATATGGTATGTCTATTATACTTTTAAAACAAATAATACCATATTTAGTCGTACCTTTATGCAAAATGCTGAATGACTGCATAATGCAAGAAGTTTTTCCAGATGAACTGAAGGTGGCAAAAGTAATACCCATACCAAAGAATAAGGGATCGAGTGAACCTTCTAGTTTTAGACCAATATCAGTTTTGCCAGTAATCTCCAAAATCTTTGAGACGGTTCTGAAAAATCGTCTAGAAGATTTTATCCAACGAGGAGGCTATCTTGATGATGCAGAACATGGGTTTAGAAGGCAAGGATCCACAATAACAGCGATGATTAGAGTAACCGAATTAATATAAGAAACGTATAACAAAGGTGAAGAGTTAGAACTTACTACTAGCCTTGATATAAGTACGGCATTTGACAGTGTATGCCATGAAGTTTTATTAAATAAACTTTCCTACTATGGAATACGAGGAAAAGCATGGCGTATATTCTCATCTTACTTGCAAGGTAGATTTCAGCTTGTCGATTGGAGAGGTCTCAGGTCAGAAGCAATAGAAATGAGAACAGGGGTTCCACAGGGCTCTGTGTTGGGGCCTGTCTTATTTATAATTCATACTAATGACCTATATGCATGTATATCTACGGATAACAAGTGCGGTTTTGCTAACGATAAAGTTTTCTTAAATAGTTCCAGTAATAGAGATATTCTACAAGAAAAATCGACGAAAGCAATTGATGAAGCTAAGAAGTGGTTTGGTCGAAATGGGCTTCTTCTGAACTCTGAAAAAACACAATCAATCCTTTTGAAAACGAAAGAAAATAGTACCGATTCTGTCTCTTATCTGGGAATCATATTACAGCCTTCTTTGAGCTTGAATAACTACATTGAAGCTCTCTGTGGCAGACTGTCCAGTGTTACGTACTTAATCAAGAGGATAAAACAAATATCAGATACCCAAACAGCCCAACTTGCATATTATTCCAATTTTCATAGCCAAATTTAGTATGGTATAATTCTCTGGGGACAAAGCCACATGGCACAAAGAATTCTACTGAAACAAAAGAAAGCGTTAATATTATTCCAAGGGACAGCTGCCGTGATAACTTCAAAACAGAGAGGATACTTACCACAGCTTCGATATTCATACTGATCTCCCTGAAGTATATTCATTAAAGACAGGATAAATTTAAGAAAAACAAGAATAACCATAATCACAATACAAGAGGAAAAATAAACACATCATTCCGTATGGTCGTCTGAAGAAAACCCAACAGGGCCCGCAATATATCTGCGTAAAGTTATATAACCACCTCCCTGATGAGTATAAGTCGCTAAATCTTTCACAGTTTGACCGTCAGGTGAAAGAGTGGTTATTAAATAGGACAATTTATAATTTGGAAGAATTTTTTGAGTTGTGAATTAATGGAATAACATTGTTTAAATAACGGCAGTGTATATTGGTCGTTTCGATTTATGCATACATAAATGTCCTGAAAACCGTGTAATTATTTGACGGTAATTTGTTGAAATGTAGATACGTACGGAAACGCTCACAATTCCGTATACTTGAAAACTGTAGCAATAAATGCTATAGAAAACTGCGAGAAAAAATTTGGCTGTAAAATAAGAATGTCGTAACTGAAAATACTGAAACGTTCAGAAGATGAGAAGAAGCTGGCTGGTGAAGATTTAGACATAATACAATACGGATGTAGTGCACATATTTTAAATCTATTGGCAAAGATCAAAATCCTGATTTGTTCGAAAATTTCGGAAAGAAAAATATTACAGAAATCTTTGCCAGCTGCTTGGAACAAGCAAGAGGAGATAAAACTCTAATGCCTCTGGAAATGCGGTTGAATATAATGAATGATTGTATTCAATCATTTCTGGAGAATAGAGCATAATGTCCAGATTGTCACGACAGCAATTATCAAATTGACAATGATTCACAGGAAATAGTAAATGATATTAATATCATTAGAACCCAAAGATTTGATTTATTTATTTATCATATCCTTATTATATCTGTATATTTCATCCTTACATGTATAAATAAATAAATAAATAAATCATTTCTTTACTACAAGATACTCTGTACATAATCAAAATGAAACAAATAATTTGTTACGAAATTGGAAAATGTTCAATTTCGATTTTGATATTTGAGGAACAACAAGCACAAAACGAAAAGGCAAACACAAAGTTCAGAAATTCTTCATCCGAAAGACGTAGTCGCATGAATTCAAAGCAAAAAGCAACCACAAACGTTCTCCAAACTCAACACATTGAATTGTGCACGCGAATAAATTTCCCATCAGCGTTGTTGATTCGGGTGGCGCAACTTGTTTTCCGTACCGAAAAAAATAAACCCGACCAGTTTGTACATGGTATGCTAATAGAATCGTGTAACTTGTAGTGTTTATATTGTTGGTCCCCGTGGATCCGCGACAACAGCCACTTACGTCGCGCGATAAGCCTTAAAATCCACTTTTCCGGTCCAATGGAATCTCTAATTTCCGTAATCTGATCAAATTCCCCGGTAAGCTTTTCAACTATGGAAGTTCTTCTTCGGGCATAATCCGCTTTCAACTTCCGAGCAGAATTCAGAAGCCTGTAAAACGAAACACACGGTTCGAAATACGTCCTTTATGCCGTTACGTTATTCGCACGTTATTTCCACGTTCGCCCGAAAACATATTTGTCCGGATATAATAACCGTATTTCCGGGACGACGTCTTTCACGTATACACGTTCGCCGTTCTTTACGCCAAGTTGAATTGCATATCGCGAAATTTGCATAAGTAGAAGAGGAAACCCCCTTATATTCGCGAAACAAACTTGTTACGCGGGAGTTTGAGCGGCGTCGCTCAAAAACTTTCCACCCATCCATCCGACATCCAGGTGGTGCATTTGCGCGTTATTAAAGTTGCAGCCGGCGAATCGTCTCGATAACCCACTTTCGGAAAATTGTCTTTCCCGAGACGGAATGGAATGCACGCCAACGGATTTACCTGATTTCTGATTCGAAATTCCGGACGCAAATTCCGTTTTATTATTATAAAGTGGTAATATTCTAGTGAAAGAAAAACACGGTCCCGAATGCTCGTTCCGTTCCGTTGTACCGAGGAGCATACGTGACGTGCGTGCCGACGAGAACAACGTCACCTATGCATAAAAAATCGACTTGGCACTTTCACAAAATCCCGTCGAATCCGACGATGGTCGATTTGTCCGAATAATTTATCACGAGTCTTATAAAATTAGACTTCGATGATTGAACGGTGCATGTGCGACGAAGCGCGGTAAAAATAACGTTGCATCGTTAAATATGCGCGTTAATAGCTCACCTGAGCACCTGTCGTATGATGTGATTCGTTCTCGTGGAACAAGAGATTCTTTAATCCCTCGATCTCGTTTTAAGACGGCTTACAAATTCTTTCGCATTCAATTTGTTTCAGAAGCATTCTTGGTATTCTAAAGATCAATTTGTAATACAATGTAGATCAGACAGTTCATTCTTTTCCTCTGCTTTTTCCTCATTAGTGAAGCTGAAATTTCTGTCACATTGGTTATCGAGTAGCTTTGGAGAAAGGCCAGTAAGGTAGCGAACACGAGAGATTAACATCGCGGTACCTCAGGGGTTCGTCCCCGAACGCATTTGTGAACTAAATTCGCAAATTTCTTTCCTCTCTAATTCTTCTTCTCTCGGTGATACCAATGGGACAGGACGTGAACCTAATAATACACTTGGGATAGATACCCCACGGATATTCATTTTCATCCACGACAATTAACTGTTTTAACGAAAATTTAGAAACTTTTCCGTACGTAAGAAATCATGGGCAAGCAATTTCTCATTGCGGTTCCAAGGTTGTCCGAACGAACCTCCAAACCAAAAGACAGCGTCCCAAGGATTTTAAAACATAAACTCCAAAAACAAAACGATCAGACGGCAAGAATGTCTCTAAACTGTAAAACTGCAAAAATGACCATTCGACCCAAATTTAAGATCGGCGACGATGCACCCAGTAAATAAGAACTGAAAGAAAACAGCCAGGAAAACACGGGTCATTATTTACAGTTTTACTTTATTCACTAAACAATATTTACACGAAAACGAAGTTAATACGGGATCCCAAGATCCCGTTGCAGGGTGATTGGGAAATAATAGGAGCAAAGAAGTCCCCAGCGTTAGGTTCGTAGTATTCGACGCTAAGCAGGAGACGAACTGATAACCAGCTCGGTGCGTTCGACCTTTTATAGGCAGGCGCTTCCCGGAAGCGCTTCTGCGTCGACGCGCCGTACGATGGGGTAGTAGCCCCCTCTATCTTGCGTCGGTGGTCGCGTTCGGAACTACTTGGTCGCGGCGGAGTTTGCGTCACGCTGGCTTACGAAACGCTATTCAACTAATCGAGGATTCTTTTTGCTATAAACTCAAAAAACTTAATATTTCGGCGGAAAAATTAGATACCTTTGTTTTCAGCACAATAATTTATTCTTGAGAATTTCGGCCTACATAAACACTTTTGATCAGATGAAGTTCTCGGGAATTTCTCGTTAAATTTTCGTATTTCTGAAAGAATTGATGGAATCAATCTTTTTTCGAAATTTTAAACGTTCAGAATAATTGAACAGAAAAAATTAATTCGACTAGTTCTCTGCAATTCCATGAATTGTGCGACGTTTCCTGTATTCTAAAAAGTTTTTTTTCACCCCTTTCAACGATTTCCTGGAATTTTCTTGAATTTCCCGTTGAATTGTAGTATTTCTAGAATAATTTCGGAAACAGATTTTAAAAAATCGGCGACTTGTCAGGATTATTCAGAAGAAAAATTGGATATTTTCAATGATTTCGTTGGCTGAAACATTTTGATAGTCCAAAAATCTGAAGCAACTTTACGAAATTTTTGAGCTTCAAACTTTTTAAACATTATTTTTTGCCACATCATTCTAAAATACGGAAATATTGTAGAATACTGTTCGAACTTCAATTTGTTTGAAATATTAATGAGTTGGGCTTCTTTCATTTCAGACAATTCATTTCTCGCCACAGTTGACAATATTCCAAAAATTTCTTCATTCGACATTGGAAATTCCGCGACCGGTTTTCATGTTTCTTGAAGAATTCGGGAGATTTCACCAAAATTTAGAAGGAACAGAAAGTTTTGCGAATTTTTGAGACAAGATTTTAAATTTGTAAAGAACTGAATCTTTCAAAATTCATGGAACTAAGAAAAATTGGAAACCTTCAACATAACTCGGAAGAAGAATATTACGTTTGAATAAATTCCAAAATTTGAAATGTCAAAACACTTCGATAGTTAAAAGTTTTTAGTTTCGGCATTTGAAGATTCTTCTTAACGTTTTTTGACGTTGAAATTTTTCGTCGCTTTATGATTTTTTTTTGTTGAAGGGATTTGGAATTCTGCAAATATTGACTGAAATTCCTAGAAATTTGAATTTCCGAAAATTCGAACGCCTGGAAGTTGGAACACTTGATAATTAAATAGTAGAAAATTTCAAAATAATTTGAAATAAGGAATCAGTTTGAGGATTTCGAATAATTTCAACAAATTCAAATGTTAAGAGTTCAATGGTTGAGAAATATGGACTGTTCAACAATACTTATCGCATTTTATCCTATAACGAAGGAAGAGTTGTTATTCAAACTAATCGCCTATTATTCAAACACAGACGAAAAGTTGTTATTGAATTGATCATTTCTCACTTCAACTTCACGATAATGTTGAAGATAATAAGTCTTCGGGCTTATCCGCGACTAGAAGGTTTTTATTCAAACTAACACTACGTATCCAACAGTAACGATAGAGTTGTTATTGAAACTAACCTCTTCGGCCTTCATTAACATTGACCTTCCTCCGCTAACTAAACAGTGAAAAGTACGGTGTTATTGAAACTTACCAACTCTTATGTGACCCGTAAGGGGAAAAGGTGCTATTGAAACTAATCAATCTTTTTATAACAATTTATTAATACAATCATCTTTCTTTTTAAAACCACAAATTTCATATTCATCAATCACTTATCAGCTTAAACGAAATTACTCAAAAACCAAAATAGGTTGAGGATATAAATGTTAAGAGACATTAGAGTTTATTATCTGAACATATCGAGGATAGTGTTGGGATTTGATGTTATTCATTTCTAGAAGCTCGTGAAGTTGATAATCGAATATTTTTATATTTCTCCTCTACCTGTATTTTGGTTTTTTGAGAAATTTCAAGAAAATTGGTTGAAAACAGAAATAGTTTTCGCGAATACCTCAGAATTAAAGAGGAATCGAGAAAAGTTTCATCCGGACAACTTTCTAATTAAGGCATTGAGAACTGGGTCAGCTGCGCTTCTGGAGTGATTGCGTTAATATTGGAGTGAATGGGTTGTTATTCAAACTCCTCGAACAAAAGTAACAAGGCGTAATTAATTTTTTTTTCTTTTCCAGGTTAGTAGAAGCTATACAATCTTGATTCTCTAGTGATTGGTAAGTGTGAAATTTTGGTTTAGATATATAAAACTTGGATCGAATTACTCCAACTTCGTTTCATATACTACAATGGTGAAAAAATAAGCGGAGTATCACAATCGCCTAATTCTATAGGATCGTTTGATCGGTTTCACAGTATACAACCTAAACGAATATCTTATATTTCGTCTCTTCCATTTTCTTCCTGCCACCGACACAATACTGAAAATCCCTCTTTTCTTTTATTTCCTAACGTTCAAAGAACGAAAAATCCGACGGATTATATTCGGTAGGTAATTCAAAGCCGTCCGTTTCGTGTTACCCCACAAAAAAAAAGAAGATTCAGGAAATACCGCTCGCAGAGAGACAGACAGTCCTGGAACAACAAGTCGCCGTCAAGATAACGTCAACGGCGCCGATAAAACCGACGAAATAATAAAATATCCAAGTAGCGCAACAACACTTTTTATCATTTTAATTAAGTTTCGTGTCCGCATAGAAGATTTAATTACCATCGCGATTGTTCCCTATTCAATCGCGTTTCGCTATTTTCGATCCGGTTTAACGGGAGCAAAGAATCGTTACTTAGGAAATCATGTAGCATAAAAATTTATATCCTCCGAAAAAGTAGGCGAAAGACTCGGAAATAAACCCATAAATAAAAAAGATCCTTTTGTGTCGGCATCAAAGGATAAAGGGGAAACCATTGTCTCGCGACTCTCACTTCAAAGGTCATTCTTGCAGCGACGTCGTCGCGTCACGACTTAAGCGCTTACATAACGTGAATAAATTTGTTCATTTGTCGCGAAATTGTTATAAATTGCGCCCCGCCGTTCGTTGCCGAGCTGTCGAAGCCGTAAAAATCGCACAGAATAGATCGGCGATTGCATTAGCACGAATGGAGACGTGCGAATTTGCAGAGCGCCATTAATGGCGCATAGAAGATAATCCATTAAACTAAATTTCTAGACAAAGGATTAAAAGGGTTTCGGAAGTAGAACGTTGAAAGGAACCGTTCATATGTGAACCTCGCTTAATGCCGGATCTAGATAATGGTTAGCGAACAATTGTTATGGAAATTAGAAGTGCGGGGAAGTTCACTTTATTACGGCGCTAAAAATCGAACAAAATCGCGATTTCTGATTATTCGGCATTATTCAAATGCGAAGGTTGAGTTAGAAGACCGTCTGCCACGAAATTGGCCGTGAGTAATGACTAGATTTAGATTTGGTTAGGTCGTTGCCCCCCTCGCTAAAACGCTAAACCCCTACGGTGATGGTGACGAATTAAAATTACGATCAGCTTCATTTAGATGCGCGCTGAATAATTATATCTTCGTTATCACACATCCTTGGTAATATCAAGTTTCAATTATCTCACTATTATCTCCAATTACTTGAACGTTTGCCACCGGATTACGTGACACTCCTGAATTAACGACTATTTCCTTTATCAATAGTCGCTCAGCGAGCTTTGATGTAAGTCACGAAACAATAAAACGCGTTGTTATTCCCACAACAAACAGCTCTTTTTCAGTTTCACATGCTCGTTTGGCCAATACAATTAACCGGATAATTTCCCATTAGCGTCTACAGAAAAGATTCACGACCGAACACTTTCCGATCGTGGTTCTTCCATTCTCATATCCAATTAGTTTCGATGATTAGATTTATTTGTTTGTACCACAACAATCTTACTACGGATTTTATTCTGCCATTGATATTCATTAAAAGTTGCGTGTGGTCAAATCGAATTTTTAGTTATGTCTATCGCTTCGGTATTCCCATCGGGTGATTTATATTTCTCATATCAACAATCGTTTCAATCACTTTATTGTATACGCTTGCCCAGCTCACGAAGTGAGCGGGCGCAAAGCCGTGTACTTTGGCATCGCTACGCGATCGAGGTAGTTTGTGCGTATGTGTGTGCGGCAGGCTGCAGGCTAAACGGCGCTACGTAGAACAACGAAATTTCAGGAAAAGATGGACATCAATGGTCTCCAGGTCTGATTCTCCAGATATACTCGAAAAATTGCAAGATTTTGGGGAATTTTTTGCGACCCTATTTTCAGATAGAATGTGTAAAAAAGAACGACTCGGCAAGAATGTTGAGATTTCACAAAAAAAGTGAAAAAAAGTGGAATTTTTTTCGTTTAGTTTAGTTAACTCAAAATCTATTCGAGATACCAGCACGAAACTTTTTCAGATCAAAGAAAATCTTAATTAGATTTTTTTTTAAGATCGTCTTAAACGTGCTATCCATAGATTTTGACCAAAAAATTCTAAATTTCAAAAATTTACGACTTCGACGAATATTTTACTCATAGCATGGCCCCCTCGTCAGTCAACGCTCCCGAATTGTCACAAAAGAATTTCTTCTTTTCTTTCACTATGAATGCCTTTGTCGATGAAGGTGCCACAAATTCCCCTCTATGAGCAAAACCAATTCAAAACATAAATATGTCGAAGATTTTTCAAAATTTTCGAATATAACTCAATTTCTAAAATCACCAACACTTTGAGTTTTTTACCATTTAATTGCTATCAAATGTGGCTACAATCGCCTCGCTTACTATTCCTGTCTAAAATGAACCGTTTCTGAGAAAAAGAATTTTGAAACTTTCCGAAAGCACCGTTTTTTCGATAAGTGGTAATTCGTCTTGCTAATAATTGCACCGCTTTCTATCTTTCACCAAACGTTTCATCGTAATTTCATGAACAATTGTTTCTCTCACTGTTTTTAGCTATGCCCTACCGTTTTCAAGAAAATCGATGAGATACGTAGAAATAATCGATTCGGTGCATTTAACTTGGGCATTCGTAGTGCACGTACGAGTATTCCCGATCTCGAACGAAACGCGACAGTCCGAATCATGCGTCATCGTCGTTCCGAAAAGAGGAAAGCATTTTGGATAGTAAACTCCTCAAGACTAGAGGCGTTCTAAACTTTTAGATCTTTTTCACTACATTGCATTGAGTTGTTCGTTTGCTCAATGCAAAAATCGATTCAGTTACTAATTCTTGTCCGACTCAATTCGATATTGAGACAAACACGTCTTCTTTTCAGATGACGTGCACTACGTTCCGTAGTTTTACGTATGGTAGGAATATAAGTTCCTGTCAGATAAGTTTAAGCACAATTCCAACAAATGGAACTCTTATTATAATTCCAATTTGCCAATTTTTTCAGTCACAAAATGAATCATGATTGAATGAATGACTTGTAAGCGCACGTGGCGCCTTCGCCAGATTCTTTTCTTTTCGGCGCCAAATAATCGTATAAATCTTTTTCACTGTGATGCATGTATCAAAATAACTAAAATTAAAAATGGCGCCGAAACTACAAATGTGCAGTTGGTCTCTCCGTTGAACCCAGTATGTAGTTTCCCACCAAGTTTTTAACATCCTGGAGCTTGGATTGTACCTTCAGTTTGCTAAAAATATTCTTCATAGGTTTCCCGTTTCTCGTAGCAATTTTAATGTTCTTACTTTGCAATGATTTTTTCTTTTTATCCGCAAAATATTCGGCAAATGGAAGTGTAATGAACAATTCCACTCGATTCTGTTCTGTAATATATGCAAAATATATACATATATGTGTAATTTTAAAGGCTTGGTCGATTCTTGATATATTTATAATTTGTATTGGTATTCGACCCAGTTCAGGAAATAGAAGTCAAATCGGAATCCTAATATTTCGTTTAATATATGAACATCCTCGGGAGGGACTGAAATTACAAAACGTTTCATCATATAATACAACAACCGTGGGAAGATCCTATACATACATTATGAAGATTTACGAAAAGCAGACTTTTGACAACAAGGAGAAACTGTTTGGAATTTTAATTGTGACGGTTGCTATGAGTTTTTTTATCAAAAATCAAAATATTGCAATAAATTTTGTTCAAATCGTCAACATCGGTTCTGAAATTCATCGTTTTATTTTCTTTTATATGGCACATTTCCAAAAAAGATCGTTTATTTTCATTGTCTTCTATCTCAAGAATGTTTAAATTTTCGTAATTCATTGTATGTCCAGTTGTACAAACATAATGTCCCGCCCCCGCCCAGCGCCCGGGTCTTAACCTCAAGTCACTTCGGTGTAAAGCTAGTTTTTTTTTAAGTGCCTGACACGTTTGTCCAACGTAACACAAATCACAATGATTACAGTCAATTTGATATATAACGTGTTTTAGTTTAATTTTTGGAATTTCGTCTTTTTTTCTATTGAAAAATTGTCTACCAGTTATCAAATTACAAGTCGCAATTTGTGTATTGATTTTGTTTTTGAAATCTTTTCTTATTTCTACAGATAATTCAACTATATATGGAAAACCCGCATGTCTTAAAAGATTGTCATTATTATTCACTTTAATTTTGTTTGAAAGTTCTCCATAAATTAATTTATTTAGAAAATTCAATTTGTAGCCATTCACCTTCATTATGTTGATTAATTCGTCCAAAGCTTTCTATGTGAATTTTGGGTGAGTGATGTCGATAATTATTTTCTTCAAATTGAGAATTGCATTCGTTTTAATGATTTGAGGTTGATACGGGAATTTATTTATATATCTATTTGAACTGCTTGGTTTTCTGTACCAGTTTAATTCCAAAACATTGCTTTCGTTTTTAAAAATAAGTGTATCAAGTAAGGGAACTGATCTTTGTTTTTCTTTTTCTATAGTAAATTGGATATGTGTGTCAAAATCATTGAAAATTGTTGAATTTCTTCAGATTTTTCATTTGGCAGTGCAGTAATGATGGCATCAACATAATGATAGATAAATGGTAACGAAAAGGGAAGTTTTTCAATAGATATAGACAAAAGACTATTTATGACAAGGTTAGCAAGGACTGGACTCAGGCAACTACCCATCGGACGACCAAATTTTTGGAGGAAAAAACGACCATTGTAAAGAAAATAGTTTAACTCGAAAAGAAATGTTATGATTTCGATGAAAGTATCTTGTGGAATTAATGTCTTTTGTAAAATGTCATTCCAATGATTTTTTAAAATTTTGATAGAAAGTTCTAACGAAATACTTGTGAAATGCGAAACTGCATCTAAAGATATTAATCTATAATGTTCGACATCACGCACCCACAATTCACAAAAAAAGCTTTGGACGAATTAATCAACATAATGAAGGTGAATGGCTACACATTGAATTTTCTAAATAAATTAATTTATGGAGAACTTTTAAACAAAATTAAAGTGAATAATAATCACAATATTTTAAGACATGTGGGTTTTCCATATATAGTTGAATTATCTGAAGAAATGAGAAAAGTTTTCAAAAACAAAATCAATACACAAATTGCAACTTGTAATTTGATAACTGGTAAACAATTTTTCAATAGAAAAAAAGACGAAATTCCTAAAATTAAACTAAAACACGTTATATATCAAATTGACTGTAATCATTGTGATTTGTGTCACGTTGGACAAACGTGTCAGGCACTTAAAAAAAAACTAGCTTTACACCGAAGTGACTTGAGGTTAAGACCCGGGCGCTGGGCTTTAGCACATCATGTTTGTACAACTGGACATACAATGAATTACGAAAATTTAAACATTCTTGAGATAGAAGACAATAAAAATAAACGATTTTTTTTGGAAATGTGCCATATAAAAAAATAGAACGATGAATTTCAGAACCGATGTTGACGATTTGAAGAAAATTTATTGCAACATAATTGATAAAAAAACTCATAGCAACCGTCACAATTAAAATTGCAAACAGTTTCTCCTTGTTGTCAAAAGTCTGCTTTTCGTAAATCTTCATAATGTATGTATATGATCTTCCCACGGTTGTTGTATTATATGATGTAACGTTTTGTAATTTCAGTACCTCCCGAGGATGTTCATATATTAAACGAAATATTAGGATTCCGATTTGACTTTTATTTCCTGAATTGGGTCGAATACCAATACAAATTATACATATATATGTGTATATAATTGTCAGGATTTTTTGTCATTATTCGATCACATGCCGTGCTTTCGTTCCGCGTCACGTCTTAAACTGCCACAACAAAAGATGTGACATACCGAACGTTACGGCTCTTCAGATAATAATACGCATTCTCGCGCCTCCGATTGCTAGATTAAATAGAGCTTCACGGAACGTAGCTTACTCTGAAAGACGAACCTAATTGATTTCCATGCTCGACGCATTCGAAAATGTTCGCCACGTCACGACAATAATTGGCGAACGGACGATTTTCCCGAATGCTCTCCGAAACCTCGACTAATTACGGTAAATTAAGAGATAACCGGAACGTTTACTAACTGCTCGGTTTCATAATTACAGTTCAACGGACAATTATCGAGACAAAAAAACTTTCATAAACTGCAACGTTCCACGAATACAATTTTCGGAAAAACGCAAAACATGTCACGTTTTTTTCATCCTCTCTACGGATAGTACATCAATCGGAGAATGACATTGCGGATTCGATTCCCATTCAATGTCCCGGGCAATGCAAATAAAAATTAATCGAATAAGAATTACGGGGTCGCGTTGGTCGGGGGTGCGTTTCAATCGATACTCGTCATCGCTATCCGATTCGATCATCGCGTAAACCTGAGTATGTTATTACAAAAAGGTTTATTGTGTACCATTTACACCGAATCGTGTGATCGATATCTTGAGTCTGGCGGGTACAGGGTTTTATGAGGTCGCGTATCAAACTACAGACGTGTGCTAGTTTGCATATATTTGCTAATACGTACGGTCCCGGGGATCGGTTTACATTACCTAGCGAAACGCTTCATCAACTATTGAAGATCATATTCTGATGGAAGTCTGGCAGCCTAGGTACTTCCATGCAAATGAAGGGGTGGGGGGTGGATAGCGGCGGGAAACTTGTTGCGGTTAATGCTTGGGTAAGAGACCGATACGAGGTTTTGGATGTTAGACGCTTGTTCATCAACAATTTAACGATTAATCGTTTTTGAAACACTTACTTTACGTTACGCATAGGTGGAATATATTGGAGCATATGGGGAATGTAATCGACAAATTCAAACGTAAAATTATAAAATTTCAACCATGCTTTTGTTTTCATGATATGACATATTTAATTCGACCAATGAGAAAATTATGACATTCAATCCCCAATTGTCTTTAACGAGGTTTTTCCCACATTTCGAGTTAACTTTTATGACAGCAGAAGTTGATTAGATCTTATCTCGATTGAATTTCATTCGATATTTTTATCGAAGAAGAAAACTTCCTATGCCCATTGTCCCATGTATGTCCGAGCTTATTCAGCGCCCACTTTTGAGGAATTCGCCTTGTTTTCAGCTGCCTCGTAAACAAACGTCATTTCGCTTATCTCCATTGTTTCGACTATGAGAATTATTTGTTGGGCACTGTTTCACGTGTAACGATGTTTGTTGAGTTGATATCAAGAACTAAATACGTTCCGTGTAGCATTAACGTAAAATTATTGTCTATACAATTTATATACAAGTTGGTCCTTCCTTCCAGTTACTCAGTTGATGGAGGAACTTTTAATTACACTGATCTATTCTCCTCGAATACCATGAACAAGAAATGAATTACGAGAAAAGGACGGATGTGTAACGGCAGCCCCCGGCATTTCCCTCAAAGTGCTAGAGTGTCGGAGGTGTTTCGGGTGTTGACGAATGCTGTTAGATCATCAGGGGAGTAAATCAGCTCGGGGGAAAATAGTTTCGGGGACGCGGTTCTGTCTATCTATTGACCCATGGGAATACGTAGGTATATGGATAGAAAAGTGCGAATCGATGGTTTCGGAAAACGGAAAAGAGAAATCCTTCAAACACAAAAAGGTTCTCGGTTGATTTGACGAAGATTGCATTGAACCTCACCAGAGGGACATATTCCAGTTGTCAGATATTTGTTTGAAATCCTAAGAACTTTTATTTCATATATACATATATATATCATCTCGAGAAACGCAGAATAAGTCAACGTCGAGGTAGCTCAGTGGTAGAGCACCAACGCGTATAGTTGGAGGTCCCTGGCTCGGATCCCGGTCCCGCCGTGACTTTTTTCCGAGTATTTTCATGTATACAGGGTGGTCCCTCTAACTCTACTTCATTGTAGTAAATAATTTAACATGCGTCACTGAACGGAAGCCCTTGGCATTGAAATATTAATGATGATTGGATACGGTGAACGAAGTCGCACTCAAGCTGAGGTAGCTGAATTATTTCAAGCAAACTATCCCGATTTGCCGCGTCTTTCTCAAGGAACTGTTGGCAAAATAGAAAAGCGCTGTAGAGAATTCGGTTTTGGAAGGGACGTGCCAAGAGAAAGAGCGCCTGTAGTGGACGACAATACAAAACTTAACGTTTTGTTGGCTCCCCAAGAAAACCCCATAACTCCAGCTCGTCAATTGTCTCGCGATTACGAGATCAGTCATCAAACAGTTTTAAAGATTTTGAAAACTGCAAAGATGCACCCTTACAAGATGCAGATTCTTCAAGAGTTGACTGATGAAGATCAGATCGCCGAAATGAGATTTGTGAGCAAATGATGGACTTCATTGACCGCAATCAGATGCAACTGAACTGGATACTCTTTTCGGATGAATGCACGTTTACTTTGCATGGTGAAGTGAATCATCATAACTGCCGTTATTGGTCTGATAACAACCCCCATTGGATGCGAGAAACCCACACCCAACGTCCATAAAAATTGAATGTATGAGCTGGGATTATTGGAGACCAAGTTGTCGGACCTTTTTTCAAAGATAATAATCTTGATGGGCCATCATAGTTTTCACTGCTCCGGGATGAGCTCGTCCCACATTTGCGTCATCAATTTCCAACCGCAAATCAAAATGAATTTGACAACAGAATTTGGTATCAACAAAATGGCGGTCCAGCGCACTATGCATTGCAAGTTCGCAACTACTCAGATCAAATTTTTCCAAATAGGTGGATTGGTCGAAGAGGTGCACTTGAATGGCCTCCAAGATCCCCGGATCTCAATCCTATGGACTTTTTCTTGTGGGGATATTTAAAAAACAAGGTTTATGTTACACCACCAACCAATCTTCAGGATTTGAAGGACAGAATTACCCTTGAAGTTAGAAATATTTCACCCGAAGTATTTCGAAACGTTAGAAATGAGTTTTACGACGGATTGGCTCTTTGCCAAGAAAGAAATGGGCATCATTTTGAACATATTCCTTAGAATATGAGTGTACCCCATGAGCATATCCTCATTGTGAAAAAAAAAATTAAATTGTCGGTTACTTTCCAAAAATTTGGGAAATGAAACTTTCTTTGACAAGAAAATAAGTTTATATTGTTTATTATCTTAAAAGTTGATTTTAATAAAATATGTTCAGAATTTTTCACTAAATAAATAGTGTGTCGTATTCCTTTTCACATAAGCTTTTCAAAAATGTGTCACTTGACCTACCCTTATATGCAGATAAAAGTTAGGGGTGGTTTCACCCCTAGGGGGTTGGTATATGGAAAAATAGTTACCCTCAGAATGAAGCTTGGAAAAAGTTACAATTTATTCCGTTAGAGGGACCACAATTCTATTCTACTTACCGTTTTTTGGTTGTTATGTATTAATAAATTCCGACCTTTTTCGGTTTTCGGACATTTTCAAATTTGTGTTTTCTTGATCCAACGGTCTCTGGGTTTTCGAGCCCAATTTTTTGGCTTGTCTTTTCAAAAGTTTTCAGAATCAATTTTTCCGTTTTCTCACTCCCGAGCTTCATTCTGGTGTTTTAGTTTAATCTCTCCATGAAATGATTATTGATTATATATTTTATTTTTGGGAAAACACTGTCACCCGACAAATGATTTACATCATTTTGCTCCCTCAAAAACCCGGACTAATGAATGATTAATCGACGATGTCAAAAGTTGACTCGACCAATTTCGCAAAACGTATTTTTCCAACGAAATTAATAACGTGAACGTTGACCGAAACGACAAACGATTAATGCGAATTAGATTCGACCGGTCGGTTTCCCACGGCAGTTCATTCAATCATCGGCGGAAAATCGAGACGTTCTCGTTCCGCCACAAAACAGTCCTCATCAATTAGAATGTTCAATCTTGTGTTTTTCACCTGCGCCTCCGAATTTAAACGTCCAAAAGCTCGTTTATCGTTCACATAATGACCCTTTTTATTAATGACGGCAATCCCGAATCGCTTTCGCACTGACCCTTACCCCGACCGTATATCCCCATGGTAACGGAAGATAGAAACGTTTGAGCGATTACCGGCGTGCCGCCCCGGGCCAAAACAACGTCGGAAAAGCGGCGTCGCGAAAAGAAAAATCGTGCTGCTCGTAAAATGATTTTTCTCGTCATTTTCCTACTGCTTTTAAGATCACAAAGGGTTGAACGGTCACAGTGGAACAATCGCAATAAAAATGGAAATTCCGACGTTCCGATATTGAATCAACACTCGAAATCATTTTCAATGCAGTGTAAATTATTTGGAAAAATGTGTATCGCGGGAATATTATTCGTTGCAATCAGTTATTCCACCACACCACAACATGGAATTCTCGTTAAAACGAACGTTAATTATTACTGACAATGTGCGCCTCTTTTCGTGCGCACTATAAAATTGATATTTCAATTAGAATGTTTCAATTCGTTTGAATGTATAAAGTATTGAAGATCTTTCATCAATTTTCAAGAATCGATGGAAGATGTGATGATGTAAAAAGGCGTATGCGCTATATCCAATTACGTTTCGTTTCATGTTTCACCACGTTCAGATATTGTGTCAGATAGCGTATCTGCCAGGTAAATCGAATATTCCGATTAGATTATAAAGATTTTGAAGCGTGAGGTATGATGATTTGCATAATTTCCTTTCAAGTATTTATATTGAAGGATATGAAATAATTTCTTTTTCGTTTATTTTTCATGCTATATTCTTTTATTCTACTCCATTATAAGGAATTTTTTTTTATAATGTCGGTTTATGCTTATAGTAGTGATCGAAAATCTGTGAATTTATTTTTCGTTTTTTTTTTGGTCATTTTGACTTTGCTGAACCAAAGCGAAGTTGGAAAGTGTGGTGTGGATGATATCCGCTTTTTCATTCAAGTAGCTTTATTATTTTATTCTTCTCCATCAAAAGAAATGTTTTCTTTTATAATTTCAGTTCATTTTTATAGTTGATTTATTTTTGGGAATCGTTTTTTTTTGTCATCTTGGCTGTGCTAGAACCACAGCGATGATATACGGTTGTAAAGTGTAGTGGATGATACAGCTGTTTTCATTCTAAATGCGTATCGGAATTTCCATTTTTTTTATCAATGACATATTTACTTCGGAATGTACATGAAATAATTTTTTTTCATCTTTTTTATATTATGAACGATATTTATTAAAGATTTTTTTCATTAATTAATAATACCTCTTCATTAAGAAGAAACGTATTTTTTTCCCTACATATTTTTCTTCCTATAATATGAGTTTAATTTTCATAATAGGAATCGAAGATCTACAAATTTATTTTTTTGAATTGTTATTTTTTTGTCATTTTGGCTGAGCTGAAACCACAACGATGATATACGGTTGTAATTTGTATAGATATGTGTCTGTTCTCATTTAAATCGCTGTTATCCTGTGATTGGAATTAAAATTTTAATTGAAATAGCAACCACTCAAAATCGATACATTTCATTTTGCATTTATGATCAAAACAAATTTGCAGAAGAAGAAAAATTAATGAGGTTATGTTACGTTACCATAGAGCAGAATATCGATTACTCGTTAGACAACTAAATGAGGTGCACTTGAAATTTAAAAAATAGCAAGCAAGGAACCAACAATACACATTACGGTCAAGAACGCTCATTGCTCTTATGTAAATAGAAGATATTTTTTAAACATTCTTAACGAAATACTTTATCGGACTTTTCAATTATATGAATGAAGAATTCACATTTATTCTTTGCTTTCATAATTTATTTTTTTCCATCGGCGAAAATTAGAAAATATTACGCCAATAAAAAAAAGTTTTGACCGTCGCGGCTTCGAACCCGAGAACCCTCAGTACGAAACGAAGCATTCGATTACCACGGCTACGATAACGCGTACACGAACGTGTTCAATTTGACGATTAAAACAACCTCACTGCGAATTAAACGAACTCGAAATAACGACGAGAATCCATCCGGACGCGATCGATAGGCGAATTTTCGAAATTTTCATTCAATTAGTTCGACATGTACATCGATATTTGCCCTCCAAAGGCCAGACCGGCTCCTTTAATTCAGATCTGTCAACGCATCGGTTCGGAACTTTCCGGAGCACAATCGTATACCTTCGGCACACAAGGTGAATTTTTCGAATTTTCTCGATTTTCTGCCGTTTTTCTCGAAAACGGCTATTCCTAAGACCCTACGTTTTTCAGAAGCTTTGCTAATATTTTTTCCTATATTTCCGTGTAAGAGATACTTCGATACTTGACGTAATAAAGGAGTAATTACGTGAAGCAACGTTTTGGTTTGGTTTTGGAATTTTTTGCGGAAAATTGAGAAGAAAGAAAGCCGTGTTAATTACCCATTCGAAACAGGCATTTCAAATTTTTTAGGAGCTAGCAATAATCGAGGAACATCTTTGAAAGATCGTCGCGACGTACCGCCTCCGAGATATAAGCAAAAAACGAAAAATTTCGCCTTTACGAATTTTTTACTTCAAGAAGGGAGGAAGCTGCAGAATCGAGCGGCAGACGAAAAACAAAGAGCTATCTCTGCCCTTTTCGAAAACGTACCTCGCGTCTTCCAATCGTACGTACTTCTCGAGATAAGGGCTTTTAGAAATTTCGCGAAAATGAGCGATTTTCGGTTTTTCGCAAAAAAATCGTATTAAGTTTCGGGTTCGAGAGCAAGGAAAAATTCCCACGATAAAATACCGTTCTTCGCGAACCGCCCAAGCCCCCTTCCAACCCCCTTGTCACCCGACGAACGTCACAAAAAATTCGCGAAAAAAAACGCGCGACCGCCGATAAGTCGATAACGGACGGATCGATCACGGCCATTTTCGAACTTGTCCAAAAGAATGTCGAGGTCTACCGATCGCTACCAAAACGAACCCCCTATCCCTAAAATCTCTAGATGCGACACACATTTTTCCGCCGGATCGATCTCACGCTACCGTAATATAGCGGTTATACAACCGTATATAAAAAAAAATAAGGGAGTTACAAATTAAAACAGAAAATTCGAAGAAAATAATAGGAAGTAAAAAAACTATCGAAAATTTTGGAAATAGCTCTGAAACATTCTAAAATACGTTGAAATTCTCAAGAATGGAACGGAATGTGAAAATAGGAATTGATGAAAATAAAAACACAAGTATTCACAAGAGTTTGGACGGAATGACGACAAAAAGTATTACAACATGTACAAAAACAACCAAAAAAATAAAGGAAAAATAAAAGAAAAATGAAGGATCAATTCAAAATATGGTATTGATATTTTAATATTGTAGTAACCCTGATGACAAAATGAAAGATTTCGAAAGCCCGGCAAGAAAAAAAGAGACCTTACTTATAATATCCGTTAATACTCAAATATATTAATAAAATGGAGTTTTCAAGAATCGTATCGGTTTTTTAATCAGTGCCAATCTCTAACAACGTTACAATTCGATGCCTCCCAATTACACCATTATCAATTCCAATTGTTTTGATAACGACCGAATTAGTTCGACATGAGCCGCTCATCCATAAAACAATATGCAAATTCGGACCGAATCGATCCCGCACGCTGCCGAGCTTTACGACTGTTTCGCGGTCGAACATTAAAACTGGTCTACGTCTATGTTTACTGCTGATCGTCAATTCCGGTTTTATCTTATTTTAGAAGTTCCGGCCCACCCGTAATATCGATGACTCAATGATTATATGTTAATATCGATTGTTGTACTTATCGGGAATGAACAAAAGGTGTACTACACACAATTCGGTGGCTGGCGCGTCTATTGAATATTGAACTAACGGAAAAACTCTTCATTGATTAAGGAAAAGTTCGATAATCCCTTTCAAGGCCCTCGAAAAGTAATAATTCAAGTTGGCGGCACGCCGGAACTTCCTTCGTTCTTCCTGTCTTCGCGAACGAAAATCATCATGCGTATTCCGGCACGCAACATCCACTTCGAATGATGAAAAAGAAAATAAAGGTGGGTCGTCGGATTAATGGAACTTCTTGGTCTCGGACGGATTTTCGGGGCGTTGAAGATGGATAAAGGCATGAAGGTTTCGTAATAATAAGCGAGTTCCTGGGGCGTGGAAAATCGAGAATACATGCAAGAGGACGAACAATTCAGTAATTGAAAAGATCTATCACGAATTTTCCGACTAACGCTTGACAGGTTGATTATTTGGTCGAGTTATTAAGATGATGAATGGACAAGGTTGTCTGGAAAAATCCGGCGAGTTACAAGTTTCCGAAACGATCCTAACTGGGAACCGGGGGGGCGGAGGGGGCGTTGAGCTTGTTTTGATGAGCAAGGAAGGTACGTTACGTTAGCTACCTTTCAGCTGTCGCTCACAAAGGCATATTCGTGAACCCTTCAAAACGGTAGAAAGTGGAAATGAATTTTACTAATTACTGCGGGGGAGTCTCTTTCGAAGAATACTTCTCGTGGCGAATTCCGGGACGTCAGTACTAATGAGCGCCTACGATAAGACAGGCTGGGGCGTCCCGACGATGATCCTTATCGTCCCCCCGCGCATCGACGGATAAGAACTTTCAGACGGTTTCCGATTCTTTCGGGAACGATCCCCCGAGATCCAGATTAATTAAAATAACTTTGTTCGTCTTGTCTTATCTGAAAATAATTAATTTTGGAATGTCTTGTCAGAGTTTCAATAATACGTGTACGAAAAAATCTCTACTGTGAAATGTATTTTAAGAAAAATATGTAAATAAATCAATTTTTATTCTTTTCTGTTGTATTTGATTATATAGGGTTAATAAAGATTCAGTAATTTTAATAATATATTATCGACGTTTCGGGTTGAACCCTTTTTCAAGATATGACAAATTAAATATTCGACAATGTTGTTAATAATAAGTTTTCTTACTAACAATAATCTGACAAATGAAAAACAAAATTTCGAATATCTGTTCTATCATTAATTCAGAGTTTCTTTTGATATGAATTATTTCAAGAAATTCTCTTGCTTTTCTGTTTTTTTCGTAATCTAGAATTCTCACTGTGTTCAAATCAAATGTATGTTTTAATGTTTGTTCATGTTTATGTAATGCTGTTTGTACTGTAGAATATTTATGAGCTTTTATTCTTTCTTTCAATTTTTGTTTTGTCTGTCCAATATAAACTCCGTTACAATCTTTACATGAAATTTGGTATACGATGTTAGATTTATCTTTTTTTTGTTTTATGTGATGTGTTGTGTTAAAATCGAGAATCCTATTTGTATTAGTTTCCTTCCTGAACCATTTTGTTTATTTCCGCCTCTGATAATGGTCATGTCCAAGAAATTTAAGCAATTTTTCGATTCAGTTTCGAGAGTGAATTTAATTTTCTCATGGAAATTATTGAGATTATTTAATATCGTTTGTTTTTTATCTTCAGAAGTGATAATAAGACAATCATCAACATACCTTTTGAAAATGGTTTTCCATTACAAGTTGAGCTATGGTGCTGGAAATGGGGGATCCCATTGCCACACCAAATGTTTGTTGATAAAATTCTTCACCAAATTGAAAATAACAGGATCCTAAAGTTAATTGAACTGTTTCAATGAAATCTTTTTTGTGGCATAAAAGTGTGTTGAGATTGATTGGCAATTTTCTGCAACTATATTTGGTATCAAAGATGTGGGAATATTTGTGTATAATGATGTGACGTCTAATGAGAGGAGTTTATGATTTGAAGGAATAATTAATTTGTAGAGTTCGTTTTTGAGTGTGAAAGAATTTTTTGTGTAATATTGATTTTTGTTTATGATGTTAGAAAGAATCTTGGGTAAATGTTTTGATAGATTGTAGAAAGGAAATTGTGAATGTGAAACAATGGGTCTGAGAGGTATGTTGTTTTTATGAATTTTTGGTAATCCATAAATTTTTGGTGGTAAACTATTATGAATGTATAATGATTTTGCTATTTCTGGTGATATTTAATTTGATTTTTCCCATTTTTTATGATCGCGTTATTTTCTTTCTGTAGAGTATTCGTGAGGCCCCTTTTTATTTGTTTGTAAGTGGATGTGTCTTCCAGTAAGTTGTTCATTTTTTCATTATTTGTAGATCTATTAAGGATCACGGTTGAATTTCCTTTGTCCGCTTTTATTTAAAGATTATTTTTTTAGAAATTTTTGGTTTTTTGGAAATTTTGGAAAATCTGTCATTCTGAAAATGTGAGTTTAGTATTTTTTGTTTTTTTACAGTGATTGATTAGTATATTTGTTAATTTGGATTCATAACAGCTTACTACCAAAAATTTATGGATTACCAAAAATTCATAAAAACAACATACCTCTCAGACCCATTGTTTCATATTCACAATCTCCTTTCTACAGTCTATCAAAACATTTATCCAAGATTCTTTCTAACATCATAAACAAAAATCAATATTATACAAAAATTCTTTCACATTCAAAAACGAACTCGACAAATTAATTATTTCTTCAAATTATAAACTCTTCTTATTAGACGTCACATCATTATAGACAAACCTTCCCACATCTTTAATACCAAATATAATCGAAGAAAATTGGCAATCAATCTCAACACACACTTTTATTCCAAAAAAAGATTTCATTGAAACAGTTCAATTAACTTTAGGATCCTGTTATTTTCAGTTTGGTGAAAAATTTTATCAATAAACATTTGGTGTGGCAATGGGATCCCGCATTTCCAGCACCATAGCTCAACTTGTAATGGAAAATTTGGAACAAAAAATACTAAAAAATGATATTAATGATATAACCATTTTCAAAAGGTACGTTGATGATTATCTTATTACCACTTCTGAAGATAAAATACAAACGATATTGAATATACTCAGTAATTTCCATGAGAAAATTAAATTCACTCTCGAAACTGAATCGAAAAATTGCTTAAATTTCTTGGACATGACCATTATTAGAGATGGAAATGAACTCACAACAAAATGGTTTAGGAAGGAAACTTATACAAATAGGATTCTCGATTTTAACACAACACATCACATAAAACTAAAAAAATCCATCATAATAAACTATACAGACAGATCAATCAAACTAACCTCACCAATTCACAGACCCGCTATTCTACACTCCATAAATTCATTACTTTCAAAAAATAATTATCTCACATCATTCGTAAACAAAATCATGAAAGAACGTATACACAAACTATACAACACGTTAAATACAAATACCGAGAAAAAAGAAGAGAATTCAACATATATTCCAATCCCATACATACGAAAGCTTTCTGAAAAAATTACCAACATTTTCAAACCTTATCCAAATTTCAAAATAGTACAAAAATCACACATTCAAATAAAGCAACTTTTTACGAAATTAAAATCGGAAACACTAAAAAATGATAAATCTAACATCGTATACCAAATTTCATGTAAAGATTGTAACGGAGTTTATATTGGACAGACAAAACAAAAATTGAAAGTAAGAATAAAAGGTCATAAATATTCTAAAGTACATAAAGCGTTACATAAACATGAACAAACATTGAAACATACATTTGAAAATTCTAGATTTTGAAAAAAACAGAAAAGCAAGAGAATTTCTCGAAATGATTCATGTCAAAAGAAACTCTGAAGCACATAATGACAGAACAGATATTCGAAATCTGAATGAAATAAACTCAACTTTATTCTGAACAAAAAATTCATATCAAGTCTCCATCTTTTTGTTTTTCATTTGTCAGATTATTGTAACTAAGAAAACTTATTATAACAACATTGTCAAATATTTAAATTGTCATATCTTGAAAAAGGGTTCAACCCCAAACGTCGATAATATAATATTTGAATTACTGAATCTTTATTATATTAACCCTTTATAACCAAATACATCAGAAAAGGAAAAAAAGTATACACAAACTATACAACACGTTAAATACAAATACCGAGAAAAAAGAAGAGAATTCAACATATATTCCAATCCCATACATACGAAAGCTTTCTGAAAAAATTACCAACATTTTCAAACCTTATCCAAATTTCAAAATAGTACAAAAATCACACATTCAAATAAAGCAACTTTTTACGAAATTAAAATCGGAAACACTAAAAAATGATAAATCTAACATCGTATACCAAATTTCATGTAAAGATTGTAACGGAGTTTATATTGGACAGACAAAACAAAAATTGAAAGTAAGAATAAAAGGTCATAAATATTCTAAAGTACATAAAGCGTTACATAAACATGAACAAACATTGAAACATACATTTGAAAATTCTAGATTTTGAAAAAAACAGAAAAGCAAGAGAATTTCTCGAAATGATTCATGTCAAAAGAAACTCTGAAGCACATAATGACAGAACAGATATTCGAAATCTGAATGAAATAAACTCAACTTTATTCTGAACAAAAAATTCATATCAAGTCTCCATCTTTTTTTTTCATTTGTCAGATTATTGTAACTAAGAAAACTTATTATAACAACATTGTCAAATATTTAAATTGTCATATCTTGAAAAAGGGTTCAACCCGAAACGTCGATAATATAATATTTGAATTACTGAATCTTTATTATATTAACCCTTTATAACCAAATACATCAGAAAAGGAAAAAAAGTATACACAAAAAGGGTAAACACATCAAGAAAGAATGAATTAATTTTCACTGTCCAAATTTCAAATCGATGTCCTAAACAGTTTTCAGTTTAGAAGCGAGTGTGTGCTACCAAAGAGAATTTTTGGTGCTACTTACAAGCCGTAACTTTGACGAGTCGCCATCTTTGACAGGGTGACAGTAACAATTCCATACTCGAGGTTTAAGTTAGACATGGGAATACCTTTCAAAGGAGGTATCACACGACCCCCTTTCTATTTAATTTTTATTTTCAAAATGGCGTCCGGCCGCCATTTTGCAACATTAGGCTGTCGGTTTTACATCAAATTGCAGTAAGTCATGGCTTCTTTTGACCCTCCAAATTTCGAATTGATATCTCCAACCGTTTCCAATTCAGAGGGATAGGGGGACTATTTACGTCCGTGTGGTATATAACATATATACATATATTGCACGATATTTGACATTTGTTAGCAAGTAGATTTTGTTATATGTGCGGTGGAAGAATAGAAGTAGATAAGTAGAAATAAAAACAGTAAAAAACAGAGCATACTGATGCAGAGACCTTGTCGAAGAAGCTACGAATCGTCTTGAAATGTTCGCTGGAATTCTAGAATTTTTTTTGGGTTAAATCAGCAGTTTTCAGTCGGTTTACGAGCCTAGTAAATAAACGAAAATTCCAGTCCGGGACCGCAAAAGAATGAACGTTCGCGTCCTGATTTAAGCACCCTACGTGACTCCGCTTGACCCCGCCGCCAGATATGCATTTCGGTCGCATATAGCGGCGGAGTCCGGGCGAGAATTATGAACGATTTCGTCGGTCTAGTAGCGGGAACTTCGCTAATAAATTCCCCGGAGATCTGGGATTAATCGGACCGAAAGGAAATCGCGAAATGAATTTTTCATTTTCGCGGAGAAACGCCAAAGTCACTTCCAAGATTCTTCCGCGCTCTCGTTTCCTCTCTTCCTCCCTTTCACATCCACCCCTAATTCGGATGCGTACCATATCTGAGGGATTTTTTCACGCGTCCTAAAAACGAGGTAATCCTTGAATATTAAAAAGCGAATAATGAGGATGCGCCCCGCCGAAGGCGGGCGGCGGTTACGGAAGGTGAATTTTATCAACCCCATCTTCGTGTAAGATCTCCGCGAAGCAGAATGATTTCCGATGTGCCAGGAATACTTGAGCGAGTTTTTTTTTTCACGTTGGAGCGGCTACGTTATTTTGCGGCACGACGTGCGACTGTTGATTACGTGTTGTAGTAACAGCTTTATTGGATTATCGTTTGGAAAAATGATGAACAAATAGAACGATAAATAGCGAGGAACTGCATACGGCGATTTATTCATTGATTACGTTATCGAATAGAATGTAATCTCTGTTATCTAAACGTCGCGTGGACAAGGCAACAACGACGTTTTTTGTAAGACATGACTTCCTGGTTCGTTGCAAATATTTTGCAATGGTTGACTGTGAATTGATCTTCTATGTTGTATTCGCCGTATACCTCCACATATAAGAAAGATGATATTAATAAGCCAATTAGCGCTACAAGAACCATCTATCATCCCGTGTGGTTCAAGCATAGCCAGAATGAAAAAACTGCTAGTAGCTATAAATCAAATCAGATTCCTTGCGTCCGAGAGAATCGGATCACATAGGTTTTCTACGATTTCCTCCTATGCAGTTGGAAAATGCGGGACACGCTTAATACCGGAAACTTTTATCTCACTCCATCAGCGATGAACCAGAGAAAGATAGTCCATTGGTAGTCTTCGGTCGCGGCAAAACGTCGACGGGTCGAAAACTTATTGGCCCGTTTGATAATAGAGCGGGCGAACTCGTTTCGTCGCTATCAATTTGATGCGGCAATGAACTAACGACAGAAACACGATCTGCACCATAACTCACTTGACTGCTGATTTACTAACCCGTTCCGGTTCGGACTCGTGCCGTCGCCCAACCACGTTCTCGACCGCAATTGCTTTAATGCCTCTATTAATCGTCACGATTCCGAGCAAAACCAGATTTAATTTCGTTTTACCCGACCACCCGAGGTACCCTTAAATGGGTTATATGGATGTCGTTGTGTGCTAATTGACGCATTTCTTTCTTCAATTTCGCAAAGGAGGTATGCCGCTTTCTCAACAATGATAAAAGACGGCTCTTTACGTTCCGGAAAACAACGCCGACGTTTCCATAAACGCCCCGGGGCTACGGAATCCGCAAACGGATACGCGCGGGAGCCCGACGGCGATTTTTCAGGATTTTCTCTCACCGACCCGGAGCCCGATACGAAATATTTACATTTAGATTACGATTTCCCAACTTCTTCACCGTTAATAATAATCGCGAAAGTGGAAAGCTGTCCGTTGTCTTTCGTTCGATTAGTACGGAACATGAGATCTCTTGGGGACGTCGTAATGGAAAATGCCACACTTACCGCGTGAATCTTTCATTCGACTCTAATGGAAAATCGATATTTCGAAAAAGAAACTTTATCGTGTTCTTGTAGTTGTCTCGCTCGGTTCCCGCCGCCGGAGTTTCGTGTAGTACTTTAATGTTGAGGAAAAGTTGTTGAATATTAAGTGGGAGCTTTTCGCTACCGACGCTCGTTTGAATCCATTCATTTTTCCTCGTAAAATTAGGATTTTTTTTTACTCAATTCAATCGCGGCGGTGAACGTGTTGAACTCACCTGACCTTCGTGAAAACTGGGCGTTTGACGATGCTTTTACTAACCTGGAATGAAAATTAGGAGGAATTAGTAACCTCTCATTCCGGTCTTAGCCCTAAAAATGTTTGAAGTGAAACTTGTATACACATGTCAGGTTGCACAGCCGCGTATTGGGGATGAAATGCTGGTATCAGTCAACTATTGGAAATTTTCATTATTTTCTGAAAAAGAAAAAACGTCTTCAAAATGGAAAAATTGAGAAAATGGGTCAAAGGATTCAAAAACGTGTTCCTGTGTGTTGGGGTCAAGAAACCTTCCGTAGCGAATCTTTAACCAGATCGCTCGCTTCGCTTGGGACTTGACCGAACTTCGGCCGGTGAGGGGGCTTCGGCGATCTTCGGACTCCTTCCCGATTGAATTTTGAAGTGCGAGGATGACGATTTTCATTCTTTTTTTGTGTAGTATTCACATTGGAGAATGTGAAGTAATTTCTCCTTCGTTTATTTTTCAGGCTATATTCTTTCATTCTACTCCATCAATAAGAATTTTTTCTTAAAATATCAGTTTATTTTTATAGTTGTGATCGATAACCTGTGAATTTATCTTTGGAATTTTCATTTCTTCTATCATTTTGGCCCTGTTCGAACCAATGCGAAGATATACTAGTGATGGGCCAGTTCGAGCTGAAACTCATGCCGGCTCAAGCCAAAAGCTCGTACTAAGTTGTCGAGTTGTCGTCGATCATGGATTGAGCTAACCGAGCTGGACGGTTCAATCTTTCCAGGCGACCACGTAAGAAAGTGGTATATATCGCTACGCCTACCTATCGTAGAAACTGTGCGGGAATGTCTTTTCCGCAAGGGTAAAACCAGTTTGATCCGTGCGGGAAAGTGGTGACATCGAAATGAAACCACGCCAAGTAGATAGAAGTAAATGAAAAGTTTAGTTCGTATATCTCATTGAATATTGATAACGCAAGTGAGTTACCAGAACATATGGTTTCATTAACGACGAGTTTAACTTGATTCGATTCGCGTTTGTAACATGCAAAGTGAAAAATATCCCTCCAGAAATATTAAACGCGTGGGAGTGATTGCTGACAAATCTGAAAGATACGGAATAGCATAAACAAATAAAGTTATCTATTATTTTCGCTACAACGCCATCTATAAGCTGGAGATTGAATTATTCAGTTCTACTTGGATCGAAATCTTCATTATGCGTTCTCAAAGTAATTATCGTATAATGCCATTTTTGTGGTCGTCTGAAAAATGTCGTTCATTACTCGTGGAAAGTCAGTTTTCATTGCTCGTGTCTAGCTTCATTCGGCTCCGCTTTGCTTCGTCTCGTTCGTCAAACTGACACTCGCATGAAATCATCGACTTTCCGCCCTCGTTATGAAATATACAATTACATGGTATTTGTATTTTAAAGATACACTTTAAAACAGTTGATATGAGATCATTTTTGGAATTGAATATATGTACTTTCATTTCGTATTAAATATTTCCAACGCGATTTATGCTTTCTGCTGTCCAACGTATATTTCAGTAACCTAAACTTACACGGATCTCGAAAACGGCTCTAACGACTTTTACGAAATTTGGTAATTGAAGCCTTTTTGGTAATAGAAATTGGATAGGCTAAGTCTCATCCCTGGAAAAAGTCGCTTTGGGGTGATAAGAGGTTGCCAATAGTTGCGCCATCTCGTAGAGAGTATCGTAAACAATGTTTGATACGAGATGTAAGGTAGATCTCTACTTTTCAAAAGCAATTCGGAAATAGTATATTTCATAACGAGTGCCGAAAGTCGATGATTTCATGAGAGTGTCAGTTTGATGAACGAGGCGAAGCAAAGAGGAGCCGAGTGGGGCTAGACACGAGCAATGAAAACTGACTTTGCACCAGTAATGGACGACCACAAAAATGGCATTGTACGATAATTACTTTGAGAACGCATAATGAAGATGTCGATCCAAGTAGAACTGAATAATTCAATCTTCAGCTTATAGATGGCGTTGTAGAGAAAATAATAGATAACTTTATTTGTTTATGTTATTCCGCACCTTTCAGATTTGTGAGCAATAACTCCCACGAGTTTAATATTTCTGGAGGGATATTTTTCACTTTGCATGTTATAAACGCGAATCTAGTAGTTAAGCTCTTCGTTAATGATACGATATGTTCAGGTAACTCACTAGCGTTATCAATATTTAATGAGATATACGAACTAAACTTTTCATTTACTTCTATCTACTTGGCGTGGTTTCATTTCGATGTCACCACTTTCCCGCACGGATCAAACTGATTTTAACCGTGCGTAAAAGGCATTCCCGCACAGTTGCATGTAATTGTCAAGTTTCTACGATAGGTGGGCGTAGCGATATATACCACTTTCCTACGTAGTCGCCTGAAATAGTATATTTCATTACGAGTGCGGAAAGTCGATGATTTCATGCGAGTGTCAGTTTGACGAACGAGGCGAAGCGAAGCGGAGCCGAGTGAGGCTAGACACGAGCAATGAAATCTGACTTTCCACGAGTAATGAACGACATTTTTCAGGCGACCACAAAAATAGTATTATACGATAATTACTTTCAAAACACACAATGAACGTTTCGACCCAAACAGAACTGAATAATTCAATCTACTGCTTCTAGATGGCGTTGTAGAGAAAATGATAGATAACTTTATTTGTTTATGTTATTTCGTACCTTCCCTTCAGATTTGTCCGCAATAATTCCCACGAGTTTAATATTTCTGGAGGGATATTTGCATGTTATAAACGCGAATCGAATCAAGTTAAGCTCTTCGTTAATAATATGTTCCGGTAACTCGTTAGCCTTACAAATATTCAATGGGATATACGAACTAAACTTTTGATTCACTTCTATCTACTTGGCGTGGTTTCATTTCGATGTCACCACTTTCCCGCACGGATCAAACTGGTTTTACCCGTGCGGGAATAACATTCCCGCACAGTTGCATGTAATTGTCAACTTTCTTCGATAGGTAGGCGTGGCGATATATACCACTTTCTGACGTGGTCGCCTGAAAACATAATTAATGCTTTCCCTTCTGAATATTTGAAGTTCCTTTCTATGTCACCGTCACTTTATTCGTAACTAATTTAAAATATTTCGGGCAAATAAATATTCCTGATTACCATTGTGTAAATCGACAGAAACTTTCCGGATATGGAGAAGATATTACAGAAGAATGACAATTTATAATGAGATTAATCAGAAATTCACAAATAACATGAGTTTGATCGAGTGAAGTGAACCTATCACATTTCTTTCCGGTGAAACGAAATCCGGGAATATATATACACATAACGTAGGCGAGTCAGTTGTCCCCCTAAGACCTGAAGCTAGGTAGACAGAAAACTCGTTTCCAAACGAAGCCTCATTGGTCGGATAACATCGGTTTATGGTCGCTAAACGCTGACCCTTCAAGATTATACTGCAGTCAGGGAATTTATATGCGGGCTTCCCGTAGGATCGGACGAACGTCTTCTTCCCCTATGTGCCGGAAGAAAAAATGCGAACGACTCGTAATTGGGCGGAAATGCAAAACTCGTGCGCGTTCGCTCGACTTTTAAATTTTATTGCGTTGTGTTGAGGGGGTCGGAACGCATGGGGAACAATCGAGAGGAACTGTGGGAAATAAATAAGAAAATCGACGGTCGTCATTTTCCAACGTCGGCGTCGCCGGGCCAATTCCACAAACCCGGCATACCTTCAATTGAATTAAATTACTTCAGTCCGTAGTCTAGCAATAGGCGATGCATATCAAACAGGCGATATGGGACTTTGTGTGTGCACATCCAGAATACCCGTTTCCGTTTTTACACTTTGATAACTGGCACGTGAAGGGGCGCTTCAAAGCGACCGTTTACTTTGGCAATCATTCGACGAATCTAAATACATAATGTATGCCAGAAATTCGCAATTCGACGCGAGCACCAGCGGACTTTTCCCATCGATCACGGACGACGAAAAAACGGACGCGATAAACAACCTTGTCGTTTCCACTGGATGGTTAGACGTCGTTAAATTACCCCCCAGGACGATTTTCCTAAAATCGAGAAGCCACAAAAACCGCATCTGGACCTGACCGTGGAGAAATGATCGGCACGGGGAATAACGTGGTCGCGGCGACCCGTTTTCCTAGGCAACAATTGTCTGAAAATGCGGGGAAACGTCTGAAAACAGACCTGAAGAAATCCGATTTAAGGGATGATTTATCATCCGACTTTTTTCTAAACGGGTGGTTAGGCCAATGTACTGGCGGCTGAGGGGGGGATGGACCATATCGGTTCCGTCGGTGAGGATATCGAGAGCACCGAGCTTGAAAATAATTAATGATTCCGAAAAGTACGATAAATTATCCCACAAAGACGGGGAAATTGGGAGAATGGTGAGGGGTGAAGCTCCACTGTGGTTATGTGGAGGGAATTTACACTGTAAGGAATGACGCGGTGAAAATCATTCGATTCATTGTGGCATTTATCAAAAAAAAGAAAGAATTCGGTTCACGTGAACTTTATGGCGCATGCGCCAAGAAGAACAACATGTAAAAGCTTTTGATGAGACAATAGAGAATATCATCCATTCTTAATTTTCACCTTATACTAAACCTCATTACGAATGAAAAGTTAGTGTGGAAAAATTTTTGTGATACGTCTCATAGTTTCCGAGATATTTGCTCTTAAATTAGGCGTCCGACGACGAAGCGAAAACGGTCGTTGTGACGTCACTACACAGCAGCAGCGGTTCGCCGCCTTTGCGCTTGTCTCAACTATTGCATTTCTTATCGGGATGTTCTCATATTTCATCAAGACCGGAGCTACGCGCCGTCAGTCGGCGGCAAATATTATCGGAAAGAATATTTAGATCGACGGTGATCGTCAAACCGCGAATTATGAATGATCAATAGTGAAAAATCGATGTTGAATTGCTGAATCCGTTGAAAAGTGTAGATAATTAAATATTTAATGGGGTCCCAGCTGCCGTCCTTTTGATGATTAATGTAAATCAATTTATACTGTACACTTTTCTTCCTTCAATGACCGACAAAAGCGAATGACATGAATACATCGATACTTTGTTCTTTGAACAAATGAAGATAAAAGTCGGCGCTAATCTGAAATCTGCAGTTTGGTTGAACGTATGAAACACTCCTTCGACCGAAACACTCGATATCGAAACAAATATCCAAGAGCGCATGTGGCGGTTCACCGCAGTGCAGTGAATTGACGTCACACGACTGTGGCGCGCTTCTCGAAAAATTCAAATAATGCGGAAACTATAATTGTCATAACTTCTATACTACTGAATCAATTGAGATGAAACAAAAACTGATATATTTCTGAAGCTACGAGCTACGCGGTCAGAAATTTCAGACCCACTGATTTTCTCCATTGTTGACATTGGGAATGAAGAGACACATCGAGTTACTTTAATTCCATTCATCTTCTGCTGCAAGTTCAGCATTATACATCCATTTAGAAAGCATGAAATACTAAGTTGAGCTTATTTGAGGCTTATTTTAGGCTCAACTGTTGTACCTGAAAACCTAGAAGTCAATCTAAATTTCAAACATGAAAAAAAAGTAAAACTCAAAAAGGGGAAATACCTCATATTTGATCCTTAAAACCGATGAACAAAGAAACTAGAGATTTTTCTTCAAAATTTAGGTTTTAAGATCCAAAATTTTATTTTGTGCGGTTGATGTGAATTACGGTCGCATTCAACGTTGGACTCAAATTTGTTTGCACTGCGGTAGCAATAATGACATTTTAATTCATGGGACGTTTACAAGAAATTATTTTTTATCCGCACTTTGATATGAGTCCGACGTCGATTCAGACTAAACGTACAGAGTGAAACGTTTTGTTTCGACTAGCGCAGTCCATTCGGAGTGACTAGAAAAGAACACGTCGTCTGCGTCGCCGCTCGTAGCTTCTCTCTCTTAGTGAGATCGCTTGTGTTGTTATGTAATTGATCATCTGCTACGATTTAAGCTGCGATAATCAGAAAAAATATCAATGTTCATCATGTGCTGCTAAGGTATATGGAACAAACCGTTAATACAAACTGTTTTTCTGTCTTTTTGAATCTTTCTGCTGCTTTTTGAATTACAAATCTTGAATCGTGGTGGCCATAAACAGTTAATCTACATATTACAAACATTCTTAGCTTTTTTGAAAATCGATATGAATCTGGATTTTTCTGTGGAAATCGTTGAGTTTTGAATGAAGTTTGTCAACTGCTAAATCAAATCGTCGAGGTAATTTGCGCGGCGCGAAGCCCAAGTATCAAATGTGCCGTTCATATCGATAAATTATTGCTCTCGCCCCCCCTAGAGCAACGTTCCTGATTAAGAAGCACAATGGAGGAATTCAATCGTTCCGAATCGGCATCCACCTGAATGTGAACGTAATTCTCCGTAATGCCATAAACGAAATCCGGGGGATCCCTTTCACGCCGACCAACATTATTCGGTTTTTCGGAAGTGGAGTCACGTTCGCGAAGAAAGCAATACACACACACGGACTATCTCTGCGATAGTCCTCCCCGTCCCTTTGTGGAACCGATAACCGTCGGGGATAAGATGTAGAGAGCAGAAGACCGCGTTTCCTTTTGGACGTTATTCAGACTCTGGGGTCGCTCTGCACCCCCTCGCGATTCCTCTGGCTGAGAGCGTGCGTAGCACCTTTCGGGTTCGATGAACCATTCGCAAACGATCCGGACGCACGTTGCATTTCTCGGATTGAAATGCGCCTCGCCTCATCCTCTTCACTCTACCTGCTGCGGATTAATTTGAATTGTGCATAAGTGCTGTCGGTGCGCGAGGGATGCTCCGAGTATGCTCGCTCGATATTTTGAATGGATATAAAGTTACATCGTAATTAGGAACGGCGATAACGTTGTTTTGTATCGGGAGCGAAATTACGGCAAGGAAATTCGGTAATTTGAAATTTATTATATAAACTGATGGTTTTATTGATTATCCTACGGTAACGTTGGAGTATCGGAATTCCATTATTTCATCAACTCGGGATTATTCGGTGCGATAAAGTGGATTATTTTACCTATTTGTATTCGGAGGATGAAAACCGCTCTCAAACACTCACTACGGTTGCGAAGGATAATATACATACATACATATATTGAAAATTCGGAAAATAAGTCACGGCGGAACCGGGATCCGAACCCGGGACCTCCAACTATACACGTTGGTGCTCTACCACTGAGCTACCCCGACGTTGACTTATTTTCGCGTTTTTCGAGATGATAAAGTGCTAACTAGGTGATTTATATATACATATATAATATAATTGTTACACATAACATCTAAAATTGTGCTAATCTCAATATTGTAAGTATTCTTTCATTGTTAATAAGCGATTTCTTCCGCTCCGAAAGCTCGAGGAAAAGAGATAAAGAGTCTTCTAATATGTATCTAACCAGACTGATAACCCAAGATTTCCTTATTTATTACATATAAAATATATATATCGTTTTTTCGGTTGGTTCTTGTTATATATTTAGCTATTGGGTATTCGACCAGTTTTATACATAATAAAACACTTTTTAATAACAGAATTCGTCTCTATATTTCGCAAGCAATCCTTGCATGATCACGAGATAATATATATATATGTTCTATATATGGCGGCGTTTTCGAAAATTCTTGTCGATGCACGAAACTTTCCCCGAAACTAACGAAGCGAATTTTCGTCGCGGCGCGCCCACACCGACCAACCAAACGACGATGACGTATACGAGAAAATGCGGGGCCAAATTCCATTAAGCTCGGCATCGTTGCGATATCCTGACGGTCCTTTGAAGCCCCAACATTTTATGAGTTATACCTTCCCTTGTTCGGGGCGTAAATAGACATAGAATCAGCCGGCGACGTCGTGTATTATGGATGAAACCGCAACGAGCCAAGTGGGCGTTCCGGATTATTTCTAAGGCTTTGAGCAATTCCGGAACGGAAAATGAGATTTACGATGTGGAAATGTTTGCGAAACTTGATGGTGCAAAAAGCGTACCGAACAACAACAACCAATAACGAACAAGGGGTGTGGTATGGATGTGAACGAACTGTATACTGAGGAATTAGAACAAACAACAGTATTTTATAATTCATAAAATTGCTATACCTTGTGTATTGATCCTATGGCATTCATTGATTACTCATATTTCACCGTACAGTAGAAGTAACAATCTTTCTTTTATTTCCCTTAATACTAAGGACCTATGGGAAGTATTATGATTCAAGTACCGAAATTATCGATGCCTTCTAGTAATATTGTTAGTCATCCACCCAATCAGAGATGGCGCTTCAAATTGTTATCAACTGTGAAACGACAGCAACACCCGGGTAGTAATGCTTCCGTTTTATCTACTTCTTACTCTTCGCTTCTTTTCGATTGGAAAGATGAAAAGTGGATTGAGCCCTCCTTTGTGAGGTGAAAGTGCGAGGAAAAAAAATGGAGATAAAGTAAAATTAATTGGGATAAAGTTATCACAAGTATACATGTACAATTGGTCCAGGGTCGCTTTGAGACTAGCATCTTAACTGCGGCTCTGTATCATGTTTTTCAGTGGTGGATTTATCGGAATAATTCTCAACTTGATTTAGTTCGAACAGTTACATCAGCACAAAATAAGGTTGACGAAGTATCGCCAACGGTCGAGCAAACATATATCATCTAGAATCGAGTAGCGCCCTCTAGTAATACTTAGAAACTTCTCATCAGGAAGACAGGTGTCGCGCGATCCAACAGATGGCGTTACACAAAAACGATAAAGCGATAAACACCAGTGTTGTTTATAGAAAAGTGGTGAATGTGTTAGAATACAGAAACGCATAAACTCCATCGACGCAGTTTCACTAGTTATGTCCATTAACTTCGTGATACATTCATCCCCTTTCACTATTTGTCGACAGCTGCGCCTACGACTATAAAACAAGGGGTGGCGAACTGGCGATGTCACACCGATAAATCGTCGATAAGACAGATATTTTATCGTATCGACATTTTCGTGCGATAAAATCGCTAAACACGCGTCGTTAACATAAATCAATTCGTTTTCCAAAAAGCGCGAACGTCGGTTATAGAAAAGTCGTTTTCACAACCGATCCGGCACGGATTAAGAACGTTTTCGCGGTCGATGTTCACGTTTCGGCAAGTGGTATTTTGGCGCTTTGACAAATTGCTGACGTCTTCACTGGCGAAAACGTCGGCATCGTCGCGCCACCCCCTCCGGGAAAGCTATTTACGTCTTGGAGAGTTGTTCGTCCAACATGTGCGTTTTATATAGGGCTGGTGGTGGTCCTTTGCCCCCGAAGGCAAACGTGACGCGAATGCGAAAGACGGACGTGTTGAGGGATTTTCGGATAGCCCGCAACTTTTGCGATAAATCATGCGAAATTCAATTTCTCCCCCAAAAAGAAAACGCGGGAGTTTTCTTTTGCACCTTTCTGCCTTTTCGTTTTGTGGATAAGTTCGTGTGGTTGCGACAATCCGAATGGAAATGCATAATTCTTCTTGAACGTTGGCGCAAACAGGCAAGCAACGTTTTGCATCCGAATAAACAATGTGGCGTTTTTATGAATATCACGATTTTGTTTTCCTTTTCTGGCGGCTGTATAGCGTCGGACGTTCAGTTTTTGTCATCACGTGACGAAAACTCCTTCACCTGAAGATAGGTTTTCAAAAGTCAAAATTGGGAAGGACGAACAATTTTCAACATTGTGGTCGAAACGGAACCAGAAACAAAGTTAAATTTGACAACAGTGCGCAACATAGTTGAAGGTCCTGAGAGTAGTGCCATCGATTTGAGACGATCTGAACTTCATATCGGTAATGGCGCTGTAATGACAATTTCATGTGGTACACTACTGAATCCAGACTTAACGTCGGATTATGTAACACATGCTTTGTTATGAGAATTAGATATAAAGCCGGCTCGGAGGACCCTATGTATTTCCGTAGAGAACATATTGTTTGCTTGACACAACCCCCGTTGAAACTTAAACTTCAACAAATATTCAGAATGTTGTACAGAAAAAAAACGCGACGTCTTGATTCATTCTAGAGAGCCTTGAATAGAAGACAGAGAACCATTAATATAAGCCATTTTGGTGAAATTTACGGGACCATCATCTTGATAAGAAACTTTAAAATGAATGTAGACCGTGTCATTATATTATTGGATCAGTTTTCAACGTCGGACCATATAACACACTATGTGCTGGGAATTAAAACCAAACCGGCTCGAAGGACCATCGCTATTATCGCAGGAAGCGTGTAGTATGCCTGACTTGTATAAATTCGTGCAATGATAATTGGAAGTGGAATAGTTGGATTATGATGAAATAATCATTTTAATACATTTGTAGCTCAGTAGAGTAGTATCTACTCTACTATTTCAACTTGAGATAGGCCGTTTTGCGATGATCGACAGGACCATGACCTCGATAAAAAATTATAAACTGAATGTATACTGTGTCCCGATATTATTGAATGAATATTCAATTTCGGACTATACAGCACATATCATGTGTTGTGAATTAGAACTAAAGCCGGCTCGAACGACCTTATGTATTTCCGTAGAGAACATATTGTTTACTTGACATACAACCCCCGTTGAAACGTTATACTTCAACAAATATTCAGAATGTTGTACAGAAAAAAAAACGCGACGTCTTGATTCATCCTAGAGAGCCTAGAATAGAAGACAGAAAACCTTTAATATAAGCCATTTCGGTAAAATCGGTGGGACCATGATCTTGATAAGAAACTGTAAAAATGAATGTAGACCGTGTCATAATATTATTGGATCAGTATTCAATGTCGGACCATATAATACACACCAGGTGTTGGGAATTAAAACCAAACCGGCTCGAAGGACCATCGCTATTATCGCAGAAAGCGTGTAGTATGCTTGACTTGTATAAATTCGTGCAATGATAATTGGGAGTGGAATAGTTGGAGTATGATGAAACAATCATTTTAATACAGTTGTAGCTCAGTAGAGTATTATCTACTCTAGTATTTCAAGTTGAGATAGGCGATCGACGGGACATGACATTGATCAAAAATTATAAACTGAATGTATACCGTGTCCCGATATTATTGAATGAGTATTCAATTTCGGACTATACAGCACATGTCCATGTGTTGTGGATTAGAACTAAATCCGGCTCGAAGGACCATCGCTATTCTCGAAGAACGCGTATTCTTTGAATTCCTGGAATGATAATTCGGAGTGAAATACTTAAAGTATCGTTTTCATAAAACTGCAGCTTAGCTCTGAAGCTTAGTATCTGCTCTACTATTTCAACTTAAGGTAGGTCCACCAAATTTTCAGCAGTTCCATCACTGAGGCGGCATTTTATAGAAGTTTTCTCTCAACTCCCCAACATTGCAGTTTAAACGTACCGAGAAAAGACGAACTCTCGTGCGTTGTCAGCCGACCGCTTAAAATAATCGTTCCGAAATAGTGACTCCGTTTGAATTATCGTCCGATAAGAGGCGTTCCCGTTCGTTAACTCGAGGGTGTTGATTTCTCTCGAATGTAAAAAACCCCGCGGCATTGAATTCGTGACAAACATCGACGTGCCAGCGAAGACGTCTCCGATTCCTTTGTAACATCTTGGAAAAACGAAACCGCGTCAAGGGAGAAACAACAAAAAAAAACGAAAAATTCGATTGAACGTGTAAACGAAAGCGACACCTTTCCCAAAATAAACAGGGCTCAGTCTCAAAACAAGATCGCTTTACTTGTGTAGCGTCATTATCTCATCTTGTCGTGTAGGGTAAGGGATGAGGGCATCGGTGGGGGGGAGGGGGGTTGAATTGCGACACGCACATATCGTGGAACGTGTATTTTATCGGGTGGACGTTTTTATTGCCCCGAGAAGTGTTTTGCTCGTAAATTACCGAAGGCGGATGGGTTTCCTTTTTGGAAGTCGCATTTGCGAAGTCCGCCGCCTCATTTCCAGGATTTCCTTTTTGAATTCCATTACCGGGGAGGCAAGAAGAAGAGCGAAGCCGGGGAGAGGGTTGTCGTTAAGTGGGTCAGTCGATGATATGCGATCGATGGTGTGTGTTTCATTATCGTCACTTATTGGAACAGCGGTAACAGATGCAGAACTACAGCACAACGAGGGGGTGAGTGGTATCATATGTCTGTTCAGATATGACACGAAATTTGTCATCATGTATATTCCTGCTTTTTATGAAGAAGTATTGATGTTTGAATTGTGTCGTCGAATATATTGTAAAATAATTATTCCTTTCGAGGATGATGAAACAAACACTGTCACCTTATTATCATAATTAAGAAACAAGGAGTCATATATAAAGTAAGAGTTCTCATAACATCCCATCGTAGCGGTTAGTTTGAATAACTACCCTTGGCGTTTCATTTTTCATCTTCCAATCCTTCTAAATGAACGTCCTTGCAATTCTCAGCAGACAAACCATTGACAACGCGCCATCGACGCGTGAAATTCACAAACACAACCGAATCGTTAAAATATCGCCACCCCAGGATCCCATTCCATTCACCGTCGATTTCAGCAAAGTTTTCGCGACCCGGACGGCGCGTCCCGATGACAAACGACAGTTTATTTAAGGAACAACACGAATTTCGACGATCAAACATAAATCTTGCGCCGCGACGACGGACGGGGTCGAAGGATATTTCCACATCGACGACGAAACCCGGAAAAAATCACGTCCCACTTTCCCGATAAACTAGAAATTTTCCCCGAGTTATATCTTCGAGACCGAAAAAAAAACATTCATATTCATGTTGTTGTTGCTGCAAGGACGACATCCAATCGTTATTAGAAGTTATCTGTAGAAAAATAACGCACCCGCATCGCGTTTATCAGCGTTGTTTATAAACAAAACAGCGCCCACATTACTCCGGTATATGTGCGCAATAAATTCGACCTATTCATTGCCGTTTCCGGATGAAAAGCCATAAACAAACGGCGAACATCGTCCGATACAAAAATAACCGTCTCACCATCGCGTCGCAACGTCGCTACGAGCGCGACAATTTATAGAATCCGGCTCTGTGGCGGGAACGACGGCAACAAACAATGGAGAATCGAGAGGATATATAGGAGGCTGATCGAAAAAGAAAATAGAATTAGAGACGCGCGAAAATATATGGCGCTTTTATACTGGATATCATTCCGGGCGCCATCGCCTCGTAGAGCGCGCTAGAGATTTGCCGAATTAGAAGAACACGCTATGCGACGATTATGAAAACGCCGCAACATATACACAGGGGCGCGACTGAAATCCCTCTCAAATTAATAATTTAAAAATGAAAATACGCCGGATTTTCCAGACGGCTTATGGAAATGTCGACCCCGTTCGTGAAACGGCTTCTATTGTTTCGGAAGACGTTGCTGTTCGGAATGCGATTCCCTTGCGCTCGAATCAGAGGAAATCGTAATGACATTTCACTTTGGCGTTTCCGTTGTCGAAAAATTGAATTTCCCCTCGTTATGGCATCGGTTTCCCGACAAGCGGTCATCGATATGGAAATCGTGGACGATGCAGCATCAAAAAGGAATTTTACAAAAGCTTCAATCAATATATATATGTATATATGGTATATCTAACGATCATGTTAGAAATTTCCCTTTTTTAGTTTCTTGATTTTTCATATTCTCAGGTCCCAAATTTCATTTTTCAGGTTTTAGATTTCGTCGATTTTTGAGGTCGTAAGTTTTTCAGTTAGTACTCCAAACATTGAGATTTATGCGGAATTTAAGATTTTTAAGTTGAATTTTCGATTTTTGAGTTCAATTTTTGGTCTTTCACGATCAATAATGAGGTCTTTACAGCTTATGGTCTTTAAATTTGAAAGCCCGAATTTCCAAAGTTCATATGAGAAAACCTGAAAACCCAATATTTTGGCAGATCATAAAATTTCGATTTTAAAAATAATTTTTTCGCATCTTTTCGTGTATTACCTAAGGTTTGGGGAGACTTAATACTTTTTCCACTATAATCGTTGATTATCCATGAAATAGAGGCAACAATCAATAAAGAGTACCAAAGTTAAATTATTTTCAACGGTGCATCAGACCTCCAAATCGACCTTGGGGTGGAGATTTAAGGTCATTTCAAGGTTAAGTTGGTTGTTTTGTCAGATTCCTTCATTTAAAATTCAAGATTCGGGAGGAACATAATGTTTTGAGTTTGAAAATGATTTTTCCCAAACACTGAATTAACGGAAAAAAAAAATTGCACTATTTTTGTACCCTGATAATTCAGAGCCTCGAAATCGTCGCTACTTTGTATGTGTCATTATTGAGTTCATTTTAGTGGGCGTTTTTTTTTTTTTCAGTATATGCTGTTAAGTCCCCTCAAATCAAGAGTAGGTGTCGAAAAACATCATAGAAACTCATTTTCAAACTCAAAATTCTATGGTGTTTTCAAATCTTTTATTTGAAATAGGTAGTTTTATCAAAATAAGCAACTTAACCTTGAATTGACCTTAAAACTCCTCAAGGTCATTCTAAAGATCACCTGATGCACCTTAACCTTGGTCTGTAAAAGCTTTTCTTTTTGGGCTCTCTATTCTTGGAAAATCAAAGATGAAAAAAGTGTTAAGTCTCCCCACTTGATTTTGAACTGACACCGAAAATCCACCTGAAGATCAATTTTGTGAATATTCTAAAATCATTCAACCCTAGTCCACACGAATTTTTCAATTCAACGCTTCGAATGTTTTAGATGATTTCACTCTTTTTCCACATCCTGTGTATATAGATATATATACCTTCAAAACGAGATTACATGCAAACATAAAAGATGGTAAAAGAAACTCACTTGTTTTGACTTCTAATATATATATACCTATATAGATGTGATAAATTCGGAAAATAAGTCACGGCGTGACCGGGAATCGAACCCGGATCTCCAGCCTTACGCGCTGTTGCTCTACCACTTAAGCTACCACGACTATGATTTATTTTCCGATTTTTACTACTTGACCCTCAAAAATCGGAAAATAAATCATAGTCGTGGTAGCTTAAGTGGTAGAGCAACAGCGCGTAAGGCTGAGATCCGGGTTCGATTCCCGGTCACGCCGTGACTTATTTTCCGAATTTATCATATCTTCCCTATCACCGGGTTGGTGAAAAAAACACCTTTTCTGTCCTGTCGTTTAAGCAATTCGGATTCTTTTTATATTTATCATTTCAAGTATTGTTCTTTTATACTGATTTTTTTCAACTTTTAGAATTTTTGTGTTGTCATAATCGAATTTATGTCCTGTATTTATCTTATGTTTGTTTAGCGCTGTTGTTGCTGTTTTTGTGTATTTATGTCCTTCTATCCTTTTTTTAATATATTGCTGTGTTTGTCCTATGTATACACTATTACACTCGCTACATGGTATCTCATAAACTGAATGTGTTATTTTTGATTTAGGTGGTTTACTTTTCAGTTTGGTGAAAAATTTGTTTATGTGATTGATGCTTTTATATGCTGTGTTGATATTGTATTTTTTTAAATATGATGGATATTTTCTGAAATTTCCGGTATGTATGGAACAGAAATGAACACCCTGTTTTCTGTAGTTATTGATCTTGGTTGTGTGTCTCCTGAGTTGTAAATTGAGTGAGTTATTTTACCTATAATGTCATATATTAGTTGGATTGGGTACATATTATTGATAAGTAGTTTTTTTGCCTTCACTATCGTTTGTTTTCTATATTGCGGACTTGTTAATTTTATTGCTCTGTTTATGACGGCTCTAACAACATTTACTTTGTGTGTTCTTGGATGAGTTGAGTTGAAATTTAAATATCGCCCTGACGCTGTTGGTTTGGTATACCACATAGTTTCAATCTTTTGGTTTCTATATTTTTGATTAGGTCATATCCAGGAAATTAAGTTTATTTTCTTTTCTACTTCTTTGGTAAATCTAAGTTTTTCATGATATGAGTTAAATTTTTCTAGTAGTATATTTTGTTTTTCTTTTTGTACAATAACGATGCAATCGTCCACATATCTACCGTAGAATTTTATTGGAAATCCTAAGTTTTCTATGATTGTTTCTTCTAAGTTTTCCATCGTTAATTGTGCTATGACACTCGAAATGGGAGACCCCATGGCAAGTCCATCGATTTGTTTGTAGTATTTGTCTTTATATTGGAAATAGTTCGTATTCAGTGTTTGTTCTAAAGCTTTGATGGAATCTTGTTTGGGGATGTTTGTGATTTCTTTTATCTCATTCCATTTTTTCTTTATGATATTTTTTGCTAAGTTTATCGGAATATTTGTATATAGAGATTCTACATCTAACGACATCATTATTTCATTTTCTTCGATTGTAATTGAATTAATCATTTCTTTGAAAGTAAAGGAGTTTTTTATGTAATAGACGTTTTTAAATGCAATATTCTTTAGGATGTTTGAAATTAACATCCTATATAGATGTGGTGTATCTAGTCGTGGGAATATCAGTCAAAATCTGACGGTACTCTTTTTTCTCCTTTAATACCAAGCTTTCGAAACGTATAAATATAAATTGAAATGTGAAAATTGTGATACTGTTTACGTTGGACAAACTAAGACTAAATTACATAAGAGACATTTATTACTTAAAAGTAATATCCGACCAAAAAAACAAACATGTGCATTATCGAAATATTTTTTATCTCAAAATTATTCAATTAACTTTGAAAACGTTAAAATTTTAGATATTGAACCTAATCACAAAAAAAGAATTTTTCTTGAAATGATCAGAATTTCGCAAGATGATAAATGTTGTAATTCAAGACAAGACATTGATCATTTGAAATCAATTTTTTCCTACCTCATACGATTTGATTCTAAAATTTGACCATAAATTCTTTCACAATAACTTTTCGGATATAGATAAATTAATTTTATACATATCTCGATAATATTCACTTTTTATTATTAATAAATACTTCCAAGTGAGTCATGAATTGATTATTCAACTTTTCAAATGAATTGACATTTCTGTCACCTTTGTAACATAATACAATTCTTGACTATTTGGTAGTTCCCATGTTGAAATTAAATAGTTATATTTTATAATGTAAAACTCGAATTTCGTAAGTTGTTATTCTAAATTGTACCATTATGCTTCAGCTACCCAGAAGATGAAACAAAGTTGTTAAAAATACGTTTCGAAAGCTTGGTATTAAAGGAGAAAAAGAGAGTACCGTAAGATTTTGACTGATATTCCCACTATTAGATATACCATATATAATAAACAGTCACTAAATATCAATTATAAATTTTTATATATATACAGGGTGGCTATTTGAAAACGAAACGTCGCCAATTGTGGGCGAACCGTGCACATTGGTCCAAATTCCTGAGACAGGCCGATTTTTGATTAGAGGGGACACTTTTTGACCGCTTAAAAAGTTGTAACACAGCAACCCCGAAGCGGGGTGGCTATCCTTATTAGTTTTTGAATAGGGAATATAGGTCATGTTATACATTATATTAATGTGAATTGAAAGGTCTTTTCAGAAATGTATATTTAAGCATTTTGGACTTAAACATTGCTAAAATACAGGCTCTTTCATGTGTTATCTTATCCGAGACAACTTTTGCATGCACTTATGAGTCAAGAATTATGGTATTTCCTCCGAGGTTTCCTTATTGACAGCACAATTTTTATCCTAAAGGTGTAGTTTTAAATTGAAATCAATTTTGTCTGGAAATGAAGAAGATTTTTGTTATTCCGCTACAAATGTTGCCGCATGTTGATGGTGTTTTCAGAGACTGCGTGTTAACTTTGTTTACTAATTTTAATGAATGATAAAGCGTCAAGTGTATATATTTATATGCATGAGGCAACTAGCCCGGTTGATTTTCACTTGCGATGGCGCACAAGAATCAACATTCAACGACGAGACTAATATCCAACGCGTAAATCACTCGAATCCCCCAACTTTTTTTTATCCACCAACGACAATTCGTACGACGAACAAAAACGAATCTCAAGATTCCCGCTCGGACGGTGGCGGATTATGCTTCATTAGTCACAATAAATGAAGACACGACCGTCTCTCAACAGTTACAAATTACCCACTCATTGAATATTCAACCCACCATCAGCGGGATAAAAGGCCGAACCCTTTGTGGCACATCGAACGATATTAGTTATAACTGTCTCGACCTACTTGAATTGAGTGCTTTTAAGGTTGGCGCGAGCGCCCCTTCAAAATTGAAACTTCCAACCGAAAAACGCGGCAGAACGAAGTCCGTGTGGGCGCGAGAAAACGTTCGGCGGCGCTCGCTAAAGACGAAATCACTCTTAGAAATGTAAGTCATTCGTTTCTGCCAAACGTATTCGGGAAATGTCATAACCCGAAGAGGAACGATCCGTTTCACACGGTTCTTTCGAGGAAGAAAAAAAAGATCGATACGGTCTTCGTATCCCGTTATACTGATTGAATGATTATTCCGCGCGCATTCGCCTTTTTCTGGTGTCGATCCCCGATTTCTGATAAACGCGCTCGCAGTCTTTGTCGAGGCGTTCGAAATGACTGATATTGACGACGACGTGGGGGTTTTTATTGCGGACAGCTCTATATTACGACTGGGCATTAGTCGGCGCTATCAGCAGACACGAGAGTTAGTTTGGGGGCGGCGAGGTTTAGGTTTTCCCAAATATCCCGAATATGCTGGGGGTGATAAATGTTCGTTCTATTGCTAGAAAAGCCGCACCCTCGGTCTAACGACTTTATCTCTCGAGTCGTGAAATGCAACAATGCAGAGAGTCGCACTTTGTATTTTATCGTCGCCGTCTTGGGAAAACAACGTGATGGCGTTTAAAAATAACCGCGACGATGTTTGGAATTCCGTCGAATTCAATTTGCCGTGATACCAACGAAATCGAGGGGTTGGAAGAATGATGAGAAGTATCGAATTATCGAAGTGCGGTATGTATATTAAAAACATCGCTCGAGTTCTTTCCCCTTGCGCTGATAATCCTGAACGGTGGAAATATGGGGAGACGTCGCGGATAGTCGACTGCCTATTCCGGAAACGCGGATGACTGACGTTTCTCCGGAACGCAACGAAAATTTATGAAGATTGTTTCGAATACCGACTGCTCCAGACAGCCATCAACTTTGCGTGATGTTGAAGTTCGATCAAATTTCGAATAGTTGTACGAACTCAAATATTATATTACTTTTCGATTCACGAAAAATCAATTTTGCCTCGACGATATGGCGTTTAATTAAATGTTATCGGTTTTGTAACTACCAAATACGGTCGCATCAATAGGTGCTGGCAGCATAATAGACACGAGGTGATGAATAATTCGGAAAATCCTATTGTAACGCGTGAAAAATAAGTCCGGAAATTTATTCTGGTAGTCCATTGAATTGTCACCGCAGTTCAAAATCAGTTTCACGAAATCATTTGAGCCCGGGATTGATATCAGCATGACCGTTATCGCGACTGCAACATTCCTCAACATTTTCCCCCACGTATATACATATATAATCATACCAACGTCGGGGTAGCTCAGTGGTAGAGCACCAGCGCGTATAGTTGGAGGTCCCGGGTTCGGATCCCGGTCCCCCCGTGACTTATTTTCCGAGTATTTTCATATATAACTAAAGCCCGGACTTTAGGCACTATAAATTCGTTAAAAAAAGGCAGTGAAAAGGCAATAAAAATACTCAAAATAGTCACTTAAAATAGGCATTTATTATATACTGATAGATAAAAACAGATAAGATAAAACAAAAAAACATTCGATGTGAATACTTATTCTTTATTAAACATAACTACCAATAGTTTTCTCAAATTTTCAAATTTTATACTTTGTCGTCTATCTGATAAAATATGTTTATACAACGAAAAAGATCTCTCCACATCAACAGATGTCAAAGGTGCATACATAAATGAGGATATTTCGGTAGGGTTCAAGAAATTACTGACCCCATCTCCTAATAAAATCGAATTTATTTCGCGCATCTTGACCAAACCACTATTGTTCTGCAACACTTTTTCACATTTTTCTTTCATGAACTCTCCTTTTAATCCAGGCGCAGAATTGATTCTTTCAATTGTTTCATCCATAATGTTCAATTGCTCTTGTAATTTTAAATTCCTCTCTTCTAGTTTTTGTATTGATGTTGGAATTGAATGAAAATGTGCAAGTATGTATGCTAAATCAGACTGGATATTCTTTTTGGACAAAACATCTTTACATATTTTTATTGAAGCTGCATCATTTTCGAGGTGATCCACTATTTCTACAATTTTCTCGAAATGGGTTGCGTAATAAATGGCAGCCGATATCCATGTACCCCATCTCGTTATTGTAGGTTGAGGTGGTAATGGCAGATCTGGTGCAAGTTCTTTGAAAATTTGCACCCTCGATGGAGCTTTTAAAAAAACTTTCTTGACGTTTGATATTAACAGATCGACATCGTGAAATAAACTTCGCGCTTCTTCAGCAACTCTATGCAATGCATGAGCTATACACGTCACATGAACCATTTTTGGAAATAGAACTTGCAGAACTTTTCCAGCTGCTTTTATGTATGGAGCGGCATCAGAAACAAATAGCAACACTTTGTCATGTTTCACTCCATCTGGCCACAATAATGAGAGCGCACTGGTAAATAATTGGGCTATTGTCGAATTATTGGCTGATTCGAGTACTTCACTTGTTAATAAATACGTGTTAGAGTCCTGGTGAGTTGATTGTAGAGTTCCAATAATTACGTTGGCTACGTAGCGGCCAAGAGCATCGGTTGTTTCGTCAATGGACACCCACAAATTTTTACCTTCCGTTTCTTTTCTAATTTTGTTCATCTTTTCCTGGAACACTACATCAATATAATTTTTCCGGAGGGTGGACTCACTTGGCACGTGTTCTTTGGTGTACTTTTCAAGGAATGCTTTTAGAGAAGGATTTTCCAATTTCCAAAGAGGAATGTTCGCATCCATCAGTGCTTTACATAAATCCAAAGAGAATTGGGATTGTCGATTGGATATAACGCCGAAATTCGAAGCAGACACGTTTTTTTTTTACTATCGCAATTTTTCGAAGCAGCATTTTTATGTTTCACTGTTGAAAGGTGCTGGGATACAAAATACTTGTTCTCAAAATTCACTTTACAGTCACATATTTTAGGGTTTCCCACTTTATAACCAATCTGATTGCGAGTTCTTGGATATCAAAGAGAAATGAAATGAAATAGTGGACTTCCGATAAGCTTTTGGAATTGATAAAATATCTTAAAAATTCCTAAAATATCATCTGAATCTCGAAATTTTCTACGCATTCATTAACGATTTGAAAATCTTGAATGTAATCTCGTGTTTCAAACAAATTCTATACGACAGTTGAATTTTCTGTAGAAATCTGTAAAACTGCAAGCAATTTCTGTACAAAAGTTCCATCGAGATCGAATAGAAGTCGATACGAAACATCAATAATCGCACAACTATGTTCCTATATGTTCAAGGATGTTCTATAATATTTTTATTCGATCTACAATATTTGACTCTGCTTAAACCACAGCGAATGATAAACATTCGTTAGACGTGGAGGAATAATTACAAAACATTTTATATTAATTATCTGTATTGGGTGTTTCATATTTTGTTGGAAAAGAATATAACATCATTATGAGATCCAATTTATAATTTGAAACCATCCGAGCAGTCCAACATCAAACGCGTGCTGAAAACCGATTCAGTACGAAAACGGTACACGTAGATACACACAAGGAAACAAGCCGAGCGTAACTGATAATGCCTTAATAACAAGTCCTAACAACGGGAGGGATAATAGTTTTCGGCAAGATAATAATAATTGTTAGTGTTGTTTTAAGTGCTTAACGGGGACAATATCGAAGTCTCCTACTTGGTCGGGCGGAGGGCGGGCGCGGGCGGTTGTATAAGCGTTAACTTCCCGCCAATGGAAAAGTTATGTCGCGATTCGGGAACCGTATAAACCGGAAACTTGGATGCAACCGTTTCCGCAATCGCTACTTACGACCGAACGCGGATACGGAATTAACGTGATAACGCGATTCCGGAATTAATGAGATTCTTCGGATAGCAGCGACGTCGACGTCTCGTTTTTCGATCATTCCACAGTCTTACGAAAAGTAAGTAGTTTAATAATAACGCGGAGAGTTTATTATTTCGGGACATTGATCGATCGGATCGGATGGACTGGCATAAAGGTGGACGACCAGTACAATGATTTTCCATTAACGAGAATTAGATGTCCCAGATTTCTATCATTTTCGTTGGGTTAATGTGAAAACTTTGGCGCAAACAGTTCGATAAATAATCAAACGCCATATTTCGTGCTCGTCCGGAAAGTTTTTTATAGTTCCGTTTTATATAGGGAACCGTGAAGTTGGAGAATTAAAACATCTGATATATGGCTTCGGGTTTGAAAAATTAATCGCTCGTGTAATGGACTACATTGTAACTACGATATTCGGATTTGGATGTTGAGTTTTTTCTACTTCTCATTCTCGGAGTATGTCTGGTGGGAGTTGATGCGTGGAACAATGGATTTTTAACGTTGAGAAGGATGTTTTGATTCGACTTCCATTTCACCAGAACCTCGCGCATTCGCCAGTTTGTTATTATGTCTGTTCTATATATATATATATATATATATATAAAATACGACGATGACGATGTTCTTGGCAAAGCCATGAATGTGAATTTAAAAACACAATACCAAATGCAAAACAAAAGATGTAGTAAAAAGAAACTCACTTGTATTAAAGGGTGTTTCACAGAATGAAGTAGTTTCTTGGCAACAAGCAAAGCAATAGAGGACGAACTTGTTTTTTTCACGAATGTAGGACAAGATGTCAATATTTCGTTACACAATCGTGCTCGTCTTTCGTAACAATGGAAACAAAGTGGTCAGTAAAACACTTAGATTATCAGGATTTCTCCATAGTGTTATTTTTCTTTATGCACCTCTGGCCTCGTCAGTATATATATATATATATATACAACGGAGATGTTTCTTGGCAGCATGAATGTGAATTTAAACACAATTGCAAAAGATGTTAAAAGGAATACGTGTTTGACGTCTGCATGTCAAAAACAAATTTGCACATACGTGTTTGACGTCTGTGACAAGATATTAAATACGACGATGACGATGTTTCTTGGCAACAAGCCATGAATGTGAATTTAAACACAATACCAAATGCAAACACAAAAGATGTTAAAAGAAACTCACTTCTGTCACAATTGTGAAATTTCATGCAGACGTCAAACACGTATGCAACAAGCTGCACCTCCGTTGTACTGACGAGGCCAGAGTTGCAGTGGGCCGAAATGTGTTTTGACCACTTTGTTTCCATTGTTACGAAAGACGAGCATCCTTCGTCTTAACATTCGTGAAACTAATACAAGTGAGTTTCTTTTTAACATCTTTTGTGTTTGCATTTGGTATTGTGTTTAAATTTATATATATATATGTATAATTTCATGAAGTCGGCAAGGACTCTTGGAGTCAAAACCTATTTATCAAATCAATATTTCGTATCTAATGCGATACTACCTCCTCGGGATGCTGAGGAATCTTTGGATACAAAATTGTTTATAAAATTTAAGACAACTTACTTTAACTGAAGCTACAAAAGAAGCATCATATATACATATAGTACATACAAACATAAAAGATGTTATATGATTTCATATCCGTCATTTGTAACCAAGGAACAGTTTTGACTTCTGTCAACACTGTTTCATTTTCGTATATATACAGGCTGGTCCCTCTACACTGGAATAAATTCCGTAGCTCAAAGGGGTGAAATTCAAAAAAATTATCTTCATACACGTTCATTGTAACTTTTTGGAAGCTTCATTCTGAGGGTAACTATTTTTCCATATACTAACCCCCTAGGGGGGAAACCACATAAGGTTAGGTCAAGTGACACGTCTTTGAAATGTTTATTTGAAAAGGAATACGACACACTATTTATTTGGTGAAAAATTCCGAACATATTTTATTAAAATCAACTTTTAAGATAATAAACAAATAAACTTATTTTCTTGTAAAAGAAAGTTTCATTTCCCAAACTTTTGGAAAGTAACCGACAATTTAATTTTTTTTTTTCAAAAAGAGGATATGCTAATGAGGTACACTCATATTCTAACGAATATGTTCAAAATGATGCCCATTTATTTCTTGGCAAAGAACCAATCTGTCGTAAAACTCATTTCTAACATTTCGAAATACTTCGGGTGAAATATTTCTAACTTCAAGGGTAATTCTGTCCCTCAAATCTTGAAGATTTGTTGGTGGTGTAACATAAACCTTGTTTTTTAAATATCCCCACAAGAAAAAGTCCATAGGATTGAGATCCGGGAATCTTGGAGGCCTATTCACCTATTTGGAAAAATTTGATCTAAGTAGTTGCGAACTGGCAATGCATAGTGCGCTGGAACGCCATCTTGTTGGTATCAAATTCTGTTGTCAAATTCATTTTAATTTGCGGTTGGAAATGTTGGAGGTCCTAGGTTCGGATCCCGGTCCGAGTTTTTGATACATATATATGTATATCTTCCCAATTAAATTTACATTGAATCTCGAGCATTTTTTCGTCATAAAATTCACAGAGACTTCATGATTTATTGCCTAGTTTTTAGAAAGGACTCTATGTGAGGAATATTCTCGTCATGTCCTCCTCGAATAACTAGCTACGTTCGTTATCGCATATAATACGATTTGCGAGGACTTCTATTAGCTATAATTCCATTTCGAAAATATGTTTCCGTCGACGTTCGGTCTTAATTTGTCGCGGATGCTCCCCACGATTCCACTCCCTTCGTTGTCGTACGCTCACTGCTTTTCTACCGTAACCGAATCCGCATTCGCCAGACCAAAAACGATCCAATTTGATGGTTTGTCCTCAGATCCAAACATACACCGTCCTCGTCCTCGAACAAGTACATTTCCATATCGCAGCACTAACACACTGGGTGCATCCTGCACCAGAAATTCTGAAATGAAGATAGGGACGTGAAAATCTATACGAACGCAATTACGGAACCCTCCCGCCGCCGTCACCATTTCAAACAATATCCACGTCAAATGAACCGATACTTCTTTGTTCTTTGTGGTGACTAATAACTGATCCAGGGCTCGGACAGAACCCCATCGCTTTGGGAATATTGTGTCGAGAGCGATTGCATGATGAATCAATTATTGTGACTAGCCCGCGGGCCGCGCGACTCGTTCAAAGAGGAAAACATCGGTTAACTATCGTCGGAAAATGATAAAATTTTCGCGTCGTCTATATATTGTGGTGCGCTTCGATTAATAAACCGCCGTTCTAGTTTCGATTTACGGATTTTTCACATATTACTCATTGTTGCGTCCCCTAGGGGGGTTGGCGTTTTCTGATACGGCGACCGGTCGACACGCGCCGATAAGCGTAGGGTTAGGGAATTAATCATCAATAACTGAAACGGCGTTTATCTAACTTTTCCATTTCGATTAATCTCAATTTCAGTTGTCGCTGAGCTTTTTTTCTGTTTAGGGTTTGTTCGTGAACTAATCAATTGCAAGCTTGAGATAAAGAAGAGAGGGGTCAGGACATGTATATATGTATATAATAATGAGAAATAATATATGTATATATATATCTAACATATTGACATATTAAAACAAAAAACATCAAAACAAAAAGAAGGTCGAAATAAACAATTTCATTGATACAAAACGATTTTTCAAAAACAATCAAAATTTGCTCTCAACGAAAGCTGACAAAGGGAATAAGATAGTTGTTATCTCTAGAGATGAATATCAATCAAAAATGAACGACCTACTCAATGATTCTTCGACATATATAAAAATCAAACGAGATATGACCCGAACGCTAAAGAGAGATACTAACCAAATCATTAAAAATTGGCTAAACAACAATTATAACTTTAAAAAAGAAGCAAAAGAACTAACAATACACAATAGTGTGATATCGAAAATTTACGGTTTACCAAAAATACACAAACAAGGACATCCACTACGTCCAATTGTATCTTGTATTCAATCACCACTTCATTTTCTTTCAAAATATATCAATCGGCAATCCTCGGTAAAAACGAATATTTCATAAAAATTCAATGAATCTAAAAACAACTAAACGAGAAACATATTCCAGATAATCACAAACTTAACTCACTAGATGTAGTATCTCTTTATACAAATATCCCCAGAGAGCTAGTCACGGAAGCCAATGGATTAAATTAGAATAAGATTGAGAAGTCAACTAAGATACCTAAACAAGATTTCCTAAACACAGTTCAGTTTATATTGAATAATAGCTGTCTCCGATTCGAAGAAAATTATTTCGAACAAATTAAAGGAGTTGCTATGGGAAATCCTATTTCTAGTCCGTTTGCACAAATTGTGTTGGAACTTATTGAAGAAAAAATTATTCCGAAATACAACAACATAACAATTTTTAAAAGATATGTTGATGACTGTCTTTTAATAGCTTCACCTAATGAAATGAAGAATATATTAAATGATTTTAATAACTCACATAGTCTACTCAAATTCGCTATGGAGGAAGAACACAATAACGAACTTATATTTTTAGAAATGACTTTAATAGAAATTAATAACAAAATACTAACAAAATGGCATCAACGAGATCAGAACACCGACAAGATTCTTGATTTTAATTCACACCACCCTATGTCACAGAAGAAAGGTACAGCTATAGGATATATAGACCGAGCACTAAAATTAACATCACCGTCATTTCGACCGGAAATTATTTAAAAATCAAGACACTACTACAATATAACAATTACCCAGTTTTCCTTATTACTAGATTATTAAAAGAAAGAATACATAAATATTATAACACTACCAACTCAAATATTAAAACAACAGAAAACACAACATTTATCTCACTACCATATAATCAGACACTCTCACATAAAATAAATAACTTTTAAAAACATAACATCAAAATTCTACACAAACCAAAGAATCAAATAAAAATATTTTTAGTAAACTCAAAACCAAAATTCAAAAAATAGAACATCTCATGTCGTTTATAGTATCCATGGCAACATTGTGACAAACAATATATCGGACAAACTTCGCAGAAACTTGAAGACAAAATAAAAGCTCACAAATATACTAAAAACGCAACAACAGCATTCAACAAACATAAGAAAACATACAAAATACTTAAAATAGAACCAAAAACGAAAAATAGAGAAATTAAAGAAATGATTCATATACGATTAAATAATGATTATACCATCAACGATCGACAAGACGTACAAAAACTGAGTACTATATATTGGCCAATTCTAAAAAATAATATAAAACCTAAGTAGGCTATATCATTAAACAGTTGTCAATTTGACATGAAACGATCGACTCGAATGGTGAAATATATTTTCTTGAAAATTGTCTTTATTGTGTTCATTCATTTCCAGTTTCTAATTTTGTGACTGACGAAGGATGGAATAATTCGAAACGTCTTACATTTATATTATCAAATAAATAACTCCAACCTGAACATCCAAAACGTAAATTAATATATTATTCAAATCAGGTATTTCAGAAACTATTAATATATATCTGAGGTTAGGTTTTCTTTAAGCTGACTTTAATCTCGATGAGAGTCTAAAAACAATGTTTATTTAATTTTACAGAAAAGCAAAAACCATTAATATATACCTAAAAACAATAATCGAGAATTCAAAGTCTATATATCGATATCTTCTCTGACGTTCAATACACAATGTAGAGCATAGTCCAAAAGTGAGGTTATGAAACACGCACACCACAGATGATCAACCATAGAAGAAGCAGAGATGAGGCACATCTTACCGCGCATATAGCTGCGTTACATATATATTAGATATCGCGGGACTTAACATCCTGCACCTTGGATGGATATAAATATATATATATGACATTAGCGACGCCCCATTGATTCAAGTGAACGCACCAGAAGTATTTTTTTTTCTGCAGAAAATCATTACCAACCGCCTCAAGTATTTCACCCTTCAAGTGAAAACTCCGACAATCTGCATCCCGCTCCCCGCGCACCCCCAAGACAGACGATATTAAAGACGAAAGCGGCGATCGTGGGCGTTTTCAATCTCGCAATTTCGACTTTGGCTTCACGTTCCCCAAACGAAAGAAATTCTTCGACGTAAAAATAAAAGTTCGAACCACTCGAAGTGTTAACTCATTACATTTTAAGACTCGAAAAACTTTCCGCGACGGTTTCCTTCCATTACCGGAAAATAACGTCCACGAATATTGTCCGGGTGGGTGTATCGGTTGTCGAAACGGATCTGCATAAATAGAACGAGCGTCCCTTCGCATCAAACGAATCGATAAACAGGAGACCGAGATGCCGAGAGAAAAGACGCGGGTTTTTATTCAATTCAATATTCCATTTATTCGGAGAGATGAATTTCTGGATGCTCGATAGGCGTTTCGAAAATACGGGAAACACGAAACTGAATTATCGTTCGACGACAGACCCGACGTTCTCTCGATAAAATTCGAACCGATCAGTTCGGACCTCCGGGTTTATGGCCGAATGTAATAAAAATTTCCAACAACCAACGTTAGTCATGATTTTTACTCCATAAACCGTACACAAATTCGAAATTGATTAATCGTACGCCATATTTTTCTTGGAAAAATCGTTCTATCGTTAGGGTACAGACCCGAAACTACCCGAAATTTATCGACCGTAAATGTCAGAGACAGATATATCAACCCTTCAATTCTGTATTTTATCAGACTACCAAAATTTAACGCGCGTAATAATTTCAATTGTTCGAAATTTTATACGCAACCCCATGGAGGTTTACGACACGTGACTTTGATGTACATAAAAATAGGAGATTTCAAGAAGAATACGACTAACGACGCCATCATTAACATCGGCCTTCACCATTCATATCGTCGCCCTGTCATTAACAGAAAAAAAATCGCGTTCGCACTAAAACAAAGCGAACCAGTCGGCGTCGAATGTTTTTGAATAACTTTCACTTTATTAATTCCGATTCAATTATGTCGGTGCGTATTGTGCGGTACACCACCTGGAGCTACCTCACAAAAGGTCCTTTTAAAACGGAAATAGAGGACAGGCGTTCGACCGTTCGACTTTTATGAACCGTGTTTTGATGTATCGCTTCGTTTATTTTGCGCGTTGACGGCCACGAGGGCTATTCATAGACAAATATGAATTGGTTGGTGGGGCTCGGACAGAACCCCATCGCTTTGGGAATATTGTGTCGAGAGCGATTGCATGATGAATCAATTATTGTGACTAGCCCGCGGGCCGCGCGACTCGTTCAAAGAGGAAAACATCGGTTAACTATCGTCGGAAAATGATAAAATTTTCGCGTCGTCTATATATTGTGGTGCGCTTCGATTAATAAACCGCCGTTCTAGTTTCGATTTACGGATTTTTCACATATTACTCATTGTTGCGTCCCCTAGGGGGGTTGGCGTTTTCTGATACGGCGACCGGTCGACACGCGCCGATAAGCGTAGGGTTAGGGAATTAATCATCAATAACTGAAACGGCGTTTATCTAACTTTTCCATTTCGATTAATCTCAATTTCAGTTGTCGCTGAGCTTTTTTTCTGTTTAGGGTTTGTTCGTGAACTAATCAATTGCAAGCTTGAGATAAAGAAGAGAGGGGCCAGGACATGTATATATGTATATATATATATCTAACATATTAACATATTAAAACAAAAAAACAGCGAAACAAAAAGAAGGTCGAAATAAGAAATTTCATGGGTACAAAACGTTTTTTCAAGAACAATCAAAATTTGCTCTCAACGAAAACTGACAAAAGGAATAAGATAGTTAGTTGTTAACTCTAGAGATGAATATCAATCAAAAATGAACGACCTACTCAATGATTCTTCAACATATATAAAAATCAAACGAGATATGACCCAAACGTTAGAGAGAGATACTAACCAAATCATTAAAAATTGGCTAAACAACAATTATATCTTTAAAAAAGAAGCAAAAGAACTAACAATACACAATAGTGTGATATCGAAAATTTACGGTTTACCAAAAATACACAAACACGGACATCCACTACGTCTAATTGTATCTTGTATTCAATCACCACTTCATTTTCTTTCAATCGTCGGTAAAAACGAATATTTCATAAAAAATTCAATGAATCTAAAAAAACAACTAAACGAAATACATATTCCAGATAATCACAAACTTTACTCACTAGATGTAGTATCTCTTTATACAAATATCCCCAGAGAGCTAGTCACGGAAGCCAATGGATTAAATTAGAATAAGATTGAGAAGTCAACTAAGATACCTAAACAAGATTTCCTAAACACAGTTCAGTTGATATCTAATAATAGCTGTCTCCGATTCGAAGAAAATTATTTCGAACAAATTAAAGGAGTTGCTATGGGAAATCTTATTTCTAGTCCGTTTGCACAAATTGTGTTGGAACTTATTGAAGAAAAAATTATTCCGAAATACAACAACATAACAATTTTTAAAAGATATGTTGATGACTGTCTTTTAATAGCTTCACCTAATGAAATGAAGAATATATTAAATGATTTTAATAACTCACATAGTCTACTCAAATTCGCTATGGAGGAAGAACACAATAACGAACTCATATTTTTAGAAATGACTTTATTAAAAATTAATAACAAAATACTAACAAAATGGCATCAACGAGATCAGAACACCGACAAGATTCTTGATTTTAATTCACACCACCCTATGTCACAGAAGAAAGGTACAGCTATGGGTTATATAGACCGAGCACTAAAATTAACATCTCCGTCGTTTCGACCGGAAATCATTAAAAAAATCAAGACACTACTACAATATAACAATTACCCAGTTTTCCTTATTACTAGATTATTAAAAGAAAGAATACATAAATATTATAACACTACCAACTCAAATATTAAAACAACAGGAAACACAACATTTATCTCACTACCATATAATCAGACACTCTCACATAAAATAAATAACTTTTTAAAAAAACATAACATCAAAATTCTACACAAACCAAAGAATCAAATGAAAAATATTTTTAGTAAACTCAAAACCAACATTCCAAAAAATAGAACATCTCATGTCGTTTATAGTATCCCATGCCAACATTGTCACAAACAATATATCGGACAAACTTCGCAGAAACTTGAAGACAAAATAAAAGCTCACAAATATACTAAAAACGCAACAACAGCACTCAACAAACATAAGAAAACATACAAACATGAATTTAATTATGATGAAACGAAAATACTTAAAATAGAACCAAAAACGAAAAATAGAGAAATTAAAGAAATGATTCATATACGATTAAATAATGATTATACCATCAACGATCGACAAGAGGTACAAAAACTGAGTACTATATATTGGCCAATTCTAAAAAATAATATAAAACCTAAGTAGGCTATATCATTAAACAGTTGTCAATTTGACATGAAACGATCGACTCGAATGGTGAAATATATTTTCTTGAAAATTGTTTTTATTGTGTTCATTCATTTCTAGTTTCTAATTTTGTGACTGACGAAGGATGGAATAATTCGAAACGTCTTACATTTATATTATCAAATAAATAACTCCAACCTGAACATCCAAAACGTAAATTAATATATTATTCGAATCAGGTATTTCACAAACTACTAATATATATCTATAGTTAGGTTTTCTTTAAGCTGACTTTAATCTCGATGAGAGTCTAAAAACAATGTTTATTTAATTTTACAGAAAAGCAAAAACCATTAATATATACCTAAAAACAATAATCGAGAATTCAAAGTCTATATATCGATATCTTCTCTGACGTTCAATACACAATGTAGAGCATAGTCCAAAAGTGAGGTTATGAAACACGCACACCACAGATGATCAACCATAGAAGAAGCAGAGATGAGGCACATCTTACCGCGCATATAGCTGCGTTACATATATATTAGATATCGCGGGACTTAACATCCTGCACCTTGGATGGATATAATATATATATATATGACATTAGCGACGCCCCATTGATTCAAGTGAACGCACCAGAAGTATTTTTTTCTGCAGAAAATCATTACCAACCGCCTCAAGTATTTCACCCTTCAAGTGAAAACTCCGACAATCTGCATCCCGCTCCCCGCGCACCCCCAAGACAGACGATATTAAAGACGAAAGCGGCGATCGTGGGCGTTTTCAATCTCGCAATTTCGACTTTGGCTTCACGTTCCCCAAACGAAAGAAATTCTTCGACGTAAAAATAAAAGTTCGAACCACTCGAAGTGTTAACTCATTACATTTTTAAGACTCCGAAAAAACTTTCCGCGACGGTTTCCTTCCATTACCGGAAAATAACGTCCACGAATATTGTCCGGGTGGGTGTATCGGTTGTCGAAACGGATCTGCATAAATAGAACGAGCGTCCCTTCGCATCAAACGAATCGATAAACAGGAGACCGAGATGCCGAGAGAAAAGACGCGGGTTTTTATTCAATTCAATATTCCATTTATTCGGAGAGATGAATTTCTGGATGCTCGATAGGCGTTTCGAAAATACGGGAAACACGAAACTGAATTATCGTTCGACGACAGACCCGACGTTCTCTCGATAAAATTCGAACCGATCAGTTCGGACCTCCGGGTTTATGGCCGAATGTAATAAAAATTTCCAACAACCAACGTTAGTCATGATTTTTACTCCATAAACCGTACACAAATTCGAAATTGATTAATCGTACGCCATATTTTTCTTGGAAAAATCGTTCATATATATCTAAGGTTAGGTTTTCTTTAGGCTGACTTTAATCTCGATGGGAGTATAAAAACAATGTTTATTTAATTTTACAGAAAAGCAAAAACCATTAACATCTACCTAAAAACAATAATCGAGAATTCAAAGTATATATATCGATATCTTCTCTGGAGTTCAATATACAACGTAGAGCATACTCCACAAAAGTGAGGTTATGAAACACATCTTAACGCGCATATAGCTGCGTTACATATATATTTCATAATCGTCAATGTCGTTTAATTTTATTAAGCCGCCACCCCACTGTGTCACCGCACTTCCCCACTGCTAAACACCGGTCATAACCTTTCCGATAATGTCACCCGCTTTGTTATCCGTCTAAACATTTAGCCGTTGTCATGGTAACAAGACACTGCGTGTAAAATATGCTTCGCACCCGGCGGCGGCGTCGGTGGACGCCGTTTCTTAAACGATTACAATTCGTAACGTCAGGGACGGACCGCGTGGACCGACGTAAAACGCCAAAAACAAGAACAAAGCAGTGAATTAACAAAAGCTAACGATAATTAAACGAGAGCCCTTCCGCAATTGAAACCAGACACTCGCAGCCTCGGGCGATGGTCATCACGCAAAATGCGAAAAAAATTATGCCCGATCCACGCCGCCTCCGCCTCCGCTGCCGCACCGCGGCAATGTGTTTTGTAATTCAAGTAGTAATCAGAGAGAATTTTAATTATAAAAGCTTTGTCAGCTCCGAAGATTAAACGTGAACAGAAACAGTAAGCCTGCCGAGTAGTCATAGACGTCGGTGTTTCACGAGTTCCCCGCAACGCCCGAGTGAACCGTATTCGACACGATACGCCACTGATCCGTTGAACAATGACCATAAAATTCGAGGATTCTTTCCATTTGTATCGTTATTATTTATCGGACTTTTCGTGTCAGATTCATGCCCCTTTTGGTTATTATGCACGCCCGTGTCCAGGGATATATTTCACATACATAACACGGAATCGCGGGCGGCTTCAGATACATCCCCAATTAATCTGTTTCATATTTCACAAAAGTTTCAAGCGTTCAGCCGCCCACGTTGACGGCGACGACCTGATTCTTCCCCCGCAAAAAAAACGCAACCCTTCATTTGCGCTCGTTATCTCTCCGTCGAAAATACCAACCGCGATTTCCACGTTATGAATTGTGAGATCCGGAAGGAAAGATTGTTGAAAATAATGAGGTGTAAATAACTGGGATAAATAAGACGACGCTGTCGGCGCCCGGAAATAAACATCGTTAACGATTCTCGTCCAAGATGTCCCTTTTTGCTAACTCTTCCTTTATCCCTTCACAAGTCGTAGTTGATTTAAATACACCCAACCCTTCGATCCTAAACATCGTGCAAAATCAACTGCGATTCTTTCTTCGCCAACTTGAAAACATCGTTATTTCCGAGGGTAAAGTTATCTTCGAAAAAGGACCCTGCGAGTGGGTTTTATGGCTTTCGGATGGCTTTTCGACTTCATTTTTTTACATAAAACCCAATTTAAAAGAATTATGTGGGTGTGGGGTGGGGCGTGTTGCGGGCATTAAATTTTATAGCTATTAGTTACTACCGGAAAAATTCGCACCGTTAAACGGACTTAAGTGATATATTGGACAGGTGCGATTTTTCATTCGAGAAAAGAACGTTTTTTTCTCTTATCGAATGGAACGTGATGGAAACTGAATATCAAAAGTTCATATATCGATTCGAACATCTCGTTTGCATTCGAAACAACCGCAACGATTCGCCTGCGGGATAGATATATACGTTAAGCCTTCGACCGATACAATCTTCGTATCGGCGAATTGGAATACGTGGGAAGTTGCACAATAGGCAAAGAAAATCATGCCATCCTGCTAGAGACGTGAAAACAGTTAAGTTGAAATTATTCGACATCTGCAATTCTAGCGGCGGTCGCGGTTCGAAACTTATTTTGGACATTTTCACCATGTTTGAATTGTTTAACTAAAATTATTGAGGTTTGAAATGTTGAATTCTTAGGTTTGTCACTGTTTCTAGCTATGTTATCAGCGTAGGGTTTATATTTCTGTTGAAAACTTCCTACAATTTTCCGTTCAAAATGTGTATAACATGAAGAATTTTGTTTCGTATTTGAAATTCGAGAAAATATTTTTTCGAATGCAAGATTGCTGTTATTTAAAGTGTATATATTAATTATCCAACCAAAATCTATTTTTTGATGGCCAATCATTGAAAAACTCTTTTGATTCTGCGAGAAATTTGTCACGATATTTTGTTATGAACCAAATCTATCGCAATTCCTACTGTGGAAGTCTGTTGAAAATATGAAAATAGATGCAAAAATTGTATTTCTACCTTCGCACATTTATGACAGTGAGTCGTCGATCCATATGAGATCAACAAAAGTATTCAATGCATCTGGTTCTGAAACCAATCGTTAGTCGGGATCGAGAAGGTACAAAAAGTATCAGAAAATAGTGGGAAAGCGGTCGGAGACAACATCATTCATAGAATGAAAGTGAATATACGGTCAAGGAGTCATAATGGTTCATGCAATGAATGTATGATGAAGAAAATGAATACAGAATTCGGTGGCAGTTTTGTACATTTGTAGAACTATTTTTGTTAGTACCAACAGCCGTTAGATGCGTCCTGCGTTGGGACCGCGATCACTATATATGTGTAAAACACTTTCTTCGAAAAGTGTGCACTTTTATACGAAAAAATATGAAAACTACTCTCTCAAAAGCTTTCTTTATTCAGTAGGTATTAAACTGACCGATTTTGTTGATAATATTTTAGTGATTCGGGATGACCCCTAAAATTATTCACAACTATCAAAGTGTAAGACAAGTGTGATTTTTAGATATCTTTCCAGTATCATTGGTTGTAAATTGTAAAAAAGAAGTGGATCACGTTAGAGGAGTGAATGGAATTTTTTTTTTCATATATTCACAAAAAAAATACTTAACTTAATATTAATCTTCGTTTATTACGTAAAATTATGTTTTATGAAATAATTCCGTGGCAAGAAATGTATTAATTAGTTGTAAATTGACATAGCAACGATGATATGACATTACACAAATGTCATAATTTGAATTCAAATAATAGTATCACGATGTTTCTGTTCATTCAATTGAAAAACTGCAAACAGCAAGATGAAAGCTATTGTTATGACATTTTAGGGGGACGATGTCATACCCCGATGCATTCATTTTTATTATGTAAAAGTTCTCGAATATCTCCTGTTGAGTATAGTTACGAAACCCAAATTCAATTGGGCAATTGAATTGAGGGATCGACAAACTGAGGGTCGGTTTATCGTTTGTGACATTGTGTTTGTTCTGACTTAACAACACACCGAGTTTGAATTTGTATTCAGTTGTATCAAGTTATACATAGGATGTGCCGATGATCAATATACCAAATACATGTACAGAACGCGCTTGATAATCGGACACCGCTATCTTTTTTCCTATGTCGGATTACCGAAAATGCCGGAATATTTAAATTGTATTGTAGATTGACAACTAACGGCCATACCAGAGAGATCATATTATTATGTTATATTATAGTGTTTTGGAAGAAATGATATATCCTTTAGATACTCGGGAACATACTTTTACGTTGCTTTCACCTTACATTCATTCCATCGAACATTGTGACTCCTTGACCGTATATTTATTTTCATTCTATGAACGATGTTGTCTCCAACCGCTTCTTCACCTCATTCTTGTTATTCGGCCAGAATCGTCAATTTTAGTCAGACTATATTTATTTAAACACGATATTCCGGCGAAAAACTCCTCATTTTCAAGAAAAAGCAATTTTGAAATTTTGTTAAAATTCACTGACAATCTACATAATTGAGGGATTGGCAAACTGAGAGTATGTCATTCGTGACATTGTATTTGCATTTAGTGGAATCAGTCTGTACGTAGAATCTGCCGATGATCAATATATCCAGTAGAGTGTATGTTAACTAAATTTCAAAATTACTTTCTCTTGAAAATGACGACATTTTTGCCGAAATATCGAGTTTAAATGAATATGGCGCGATTGGAATCTATGATTCTGGTGTCGATATGAATATTATATAGATATGAATAAATCATAAATCATTTTTAAGATGAAGTATTTTGTCGAAACATTTGAATATTGCGCTTTATCACTGGATGAGTGGAAGTAACGAAGCAATTTCCCATAACTAAAATTTCCCCGAGAAAGTACTAAAAAGTGCACTCACGTCTGTCCTAATACGATAACGAGAATCGGTATTCAGAACGAGCTTCCGACTCTTTTATCGAATCGAACGTTCGCCTCCAGGATTCGAGCACGTCGTGTCATTTGAATCCCCGCGAGGAAAAACCGAGTATTTGATGTCTTACTACACCGCCCGCCGACAAAAAATAAATAAACTTGGAAAACTAACCGGATATGGTTGTTCCGACAATTCCCTTAAATGAATTACCTCATTAAATCTTCACCAATATTCCACCGAAAGTTAATATTGAATAACAAGGTGAAATGGGGCGTTGTATATCACACACAGGACTTAATCCCGACGGTCCCGTTAAATTAAACCCGAATTCCTTCGCCTTGGTCAGAGACGGACCTGTCGTTGCGGTTTAGGGGTCGTCCAATTTAAGGAGAGTTCGGCCAGTCGTTAACAATATCGATTTCTTTAACAAAGCTACGTTATTCGATAACCATCCGGCATGCAGTTTCCTGTACCCGAACTCCGAACACTTGTTAGAACTTGCGCTCGTATTTTTATTGCTGTCGTTATGTGCGTTATAATCTCTTTGAACCAAGACGATCCTTTGTTTCTTTTTCTTTGTTGCCACCGAACGCAATTGAAGTGGAATTTTTTTTTGTCGAAATAATGAGCTCGAATAACGAATAGCGGTCGAGTCAATTAGAGTTGGGTTATTTTCCGGTGCAGATCAATGAATTATAATGGATATTCCCTATACTAGATTTTTTTGCGTCGGTTTTTTTTTCGCTTTTGCGTGGTTTTAATCCGAACGGTGTCAGTTATTAATTTAGTTTCGAACCGAACATGCTCGCGCGGAAAATTTCAATTAAAATATATTTTGCATTAGGATCATGCGAAATTTATAACGTAACGAAATGCTATGGCGCAAATGAAATATACATATTTATTTCCGATGGATTTGAAAAACTCATTTTTTTTGGTTTCAATCCGAAAGATTTAATAACACTATTCAATATCTATATTTTTTTTGGTTGGGCTATGCTTCAACCGCAGCGGATGATAAGCTATTGCGGAACGTACTTTTCGCATTAATTGCGAAACAACTTTCCATTCGAGAGCTGAAGAAGGTTAACACGATTATCAAAATACTATCAATGAATAAATATCTCATTTTCCTATCTAGCGTTGGTTTTTAAGATAGAATAAGGCATACAAAATATTTAACGATTTCTCGTGAACCCTTTGCCCGATCGCTGCCATTAACGAACTTGGACTAAATTTGGGCATTTACAATCGATTCCCAAATATTTCGAGGTCCTCGATCTTAAATAATTCGACAAATTCTTACGGCACATGTACACACAGACACACACACACACAAACGAGCGTGCGCGCGCATGCGCACACGGACACACAGAGATCCTTACTCAGGAAAATAAGAGAATCAGCAAACTGGAAGAGCCCAGATAGAAAAGGAATACAACTAACACATTCTTGTATCCAACAAGTAAGACATTTCCCACAAAAATATCGATACGGCAATTTTCTCGGGCGATTGCGAAAATTCCATTCGACAGGAACACACGAAAAGAATAAAGGAAAGCCAATCCTCCGTCAAAGCCGTAATACGTAATTAGATGAAATAGTTCGGCGAACCGAGAATTATCCGCATAGCATCCACAAAAACCGGGTCAGGACGAAATCCTCAAAATCCGAACGTATTTTTCCCCGTCACTTGAGCTTTCTCGATCCGCGTTCCGGAACCCTAATCAAATGGAATCGTCGTAATTTGACGAATTGCTTCCAGACTACGATGTAATTCGCAGCTACGTGACCGCCCCCGTTTCGTCTTTGTGTCAATTATTAACGCCGGTTTGATACGAGATCGAAAATTCCAGATAAGACGTCGACAATCGATCCTCCTTTGTGCGATTCAATTAATAACTTTTTCATATTTCTTTTCCCTTTCACCCTTTTTTCCTCACTCCGATTATTAATTTGTTCCAATTCCGAATCCTGCGGAATGAGCAATTCCCGAATTTTTACGCCTTTTATCATCGTTTATTTCGAATTTGAATTTCAAATGTAATCCAGATTCCGGAGAGGTTTCGAGCTCCGTTTTAATTATCCTTCTCTAAGCTACATAATAAATTGCGATGGCAAAAGAGAGTCGGAGCTGTTCGTGGATTTTCAATCGCGTCGATTTGGGCGCCGCTTGAAGATGGAAAAAATTCTCTCAACTCCTCTTTTCGCGTATTGAAAATTGTGCGTAAACTGTGTGGGAAACGGCCGACGTATCCCCTTTAAACCGCTTCCCGTTTTATTCATTTCGATGCGACGTCGGCGGGATCGCATCCCGAATGTAGATGGCGACCGTACGGTGTTTTATTGATTTTGCGAGTAATAAATGCAAATCCGCAGTTCAGGTTTAAATAAAGACCGAACGACAAGTTCGAATTCGCCCCTCGTCGCCTTTTTGAATACGAAAACATGAGATTATATTCCGATGCCCCACGTTGGGCGCCACAAATTCCACACCTGTTTAGTTTATGGATCGACTTCGCGCCAGAAAATTCAGCGTTGACAACAACGTGACCGTTCTAAAAACTGAACATCATCATCCGGAATACATTTACATAACGGCCGTCCGATTAAATTCGAAAAAATAATAAAATTACGTTATCATCCGTCGAAAGATAATAAAATTATTTCGAAATACATCAGAACCTGCTTATTCGGATGCCGAAGAGCTGTCAAAACGAAATGAATAATTACGCATCCCTCGAAACGTCGATGAATTTTCCTCTCTATCTCGTCGCAGAAAATGGATCATTCATCGTATCCAGTCCTCTAGAGCTTCGAATGTAAACGACCGCAGTCATTTCATCCCGGCAAAAAAAATTAAATGCGCTGAATAGAGACTCGAACCGGAAAAGTACGTTTTTCGTATTATCATTTGATGTTTGACGACTGTAATGGATCCCCCTCTGTCGTGTATCTTGTTCTTAATTGAAATTTCGTCGTGCAAACGAAACGGGCGACTAACAAAACCAATATGAATATAAATTGAAAAGAACTCGTATTTTACTGGAATATATGAATATAAACTCAGTTTTTTTTATATTTTTTCCAGACTGCCTCCACCTCCAGTTATACAGGGACTCCAAAGATCGTTACAAGCAAGGACAGACGAAGGCATCACTTTCTTTGGAACATTTTCTCGGTCTGGAGTCCGGTTTCACCCTTGACAAGGAATCTCACACTGTGGCTATATTATGTCAAGACGTGGTGGTTGTTTTGGCGTTCGATAATAGGGAACGACTGATGCAATGGCAGGTGAAACTGAGCTCACACCTCGGCGACGGCCCTCACTTCCTAGTTTTGATATCATCCGCACCGACGAAATCACGCATCCCCCAAGGACCCGCGCGACTTCACGTCCAAGAGCGTGGCTTTTGCCTAACAACCGGCGTACCTCCAAGAATCAGTGGACAGTGGCTTATTAGTAACTTAAGACGATATGGAGTTGTAGAGGGTAGATTCTGTTTTGAGGGTGGATCCAGGTGTGGTAGAGGCGAAGGTCTTCATGTGCTGCTAACGGATCAAGGCGAAGAAATTGCAACAACATTGAAAGTGGCAGCTACGGGAAATTTGCACAGCTCCAGAAGGAGACCAGTGTCCAGGAATATGTCAGGTGAGTATAGGAAACAAATTTGGCATTGTGTGGTGATTACTTTTCTTTCTGTATTCAGTGATGGACAGTCCGAGACGACCTCCGTTGCGCAGCGACGGACGCGCCATTTTGGATTTGAGCGAGAGCTCGACGACATCCCGCGCTGATTCACCATATACGGATTTGGAAAGTAATTACGGCTGTGGTGATAGTATTTCGAACGACGGTTGGGGGCCTCCGGCCATCGAACGTTGCATGAGTTGCATCAGCAAGTTGGGTGCGCTATCGCGATCCTCTACTGCTACCATGCCGATGGGCATGACACCCTTTTGGGAGCACACGTGCGACGGACACTCAATCAGCAGCGGCTCAGATAGCAGCGGATGGAGCCAGACAATCACAAGACCACCGGCCAGACCACCAAAGCCTGGCTCGGGCACTGCCAGTCCTATCAAAACAATCCACTCGCAAGGCAGTTACGATAACTACGATGTTCCGAAGATTCCATACCCTGTGGTAAGTACTTGTTTTCTCTCAAAACTATCGGATCCTAAGAAACTTCGCTTTTACTCCAGGAAAACAAAGCAGACGAGCACTACGACACCCCAAGAAAATTAAAGGAATGCCTATTCGAAACAGTGCAGAAACCCTGCGGATGCATCGTGCGCATCCGGCAACCGGATCAACCGGAACAGAAACAACCCGAGCGTCAACCGGACAGACCGTGCGTATGTCAGCGACTGATGTCCTGCTGGACAACAACCGACGACGTCCAAGCACTGTACGCGACCGTCGACAAAAGTAAAAAATGCCAAAGGAGTCAACCGACCGCCACTAACGCTAACTACGCAAACCTCGCACCCTCAACGATCGAAATCACCAACGAAAAACCATCAACCAACTCTTCCACCTCAACCAACTACGAAAACATGGAATTTGCTCAAACGCTGCAGCTCTACGAGAACTCCAAGGAAATACAGGATAAATGCAAAGCGATGTGCACCAAATGCGGCCACGCTCAAGAAGATTATCTGCTGATGGAACCTTCGAACCAGAAACCAGCTCAACCGCACCCCGGCTACCTACCCATGTCGCCGGCCATCAAACAACGCCTCGAAAAAGTACTATCGAACAGCAATCCGAATTTGGGTCCGGCTCTGGATCGTTCGAACAAACCATCCGGCTCTTCCATGATGCAAGCCAACATTTACCAACGCAAACACTTGCTCGACTCCACCGATAACCTACAACGAAAACGCTCCAACTCCGCGGACTCCTCGAGCCGTTGCGAGGAACCAGAAGTGTCTTCGCCGACTCCTCCGTCGTGCCAGTGCAACCAAACGATCGCAGTCAGGAGATCTTCGTCCGTGCCCTGCAAGTCCAACAGGGACTCGTCGAGCTCGAACGATTCCGGGGTGTTCGAGCTGCCGCGCAGGGTGCAACTGTGCCCGACCACCCTTCCTAGACGTTCGAAATCGTCCGATCCCTTGCGGGATCTTAGTTTTCAATTCAACAAGACTGACAACGGCAAATCCGCGAGCGCGGAAGCCGAAGTACCCGTTTGTCCGTCTGGATCCACAAGCAGCGGCACGTCCGACATGTCCGATTATTTCGAAACGTTGTCGTTGTCTTCGCACAGCTCGAGCGAGGCTCCGCCGCCGCCCAGCTGCACGCTGAGACCCAGATCGGGCAACGAATACTTGAGCCTCCAGAGGTTGATCGCTCCGGTGCCGGAGGAACGACACAACTAGTCCGTTTTTATCTTTTGAGCAATAAACTTTTACTAGTGTGTAGCATATATTACGGATATTATTATGTATGTAATCGTTTCTGTATAAAAGGTATTTACTTTCTAAATAAATTATTATACGAAAGTTCTCTTATTCATCTTGGAACAAATCGTCTCAACTCTATCATTTTACGAACAGCAATGTTTATTGTGGCATAAAAAATGTGTTGTGTAGCAAGGAAACAAATTTTTCAGTTGCTGTAATTGCGTTCAACTGTCAAAATTACGAATCACAAAAGTTTTCAAGTTGCTCGACGCTGCGCGTAATGGAAGCAGCATTACAGAGGGAGTATATTGATTTCTATAGAATTAAATTAATCTGACGCAAACGTCTTCTTGAATTTATTTTTATCATTCTCTGCCAAACTGAAATTAACACTTCACATTTTGATATAAATCGGTATTCATTCTATTTCGTTTCCACATTATTGTATTCCAAGGCCAAGATTTTTAAAAAGAGAAAACAAACGAACATGGGAAACGATCAAAGTTCAAACTTGAAAAACATAAATTGCGAATCTTGAAAGCAAAATCTCGTGTCACGTCAAATTATTAGCGAATTAGTATGTCACGAAATGCAACTGATAAGTGGACAAGATGGTGCCATGTCATTTCTAGCCATCTCCGGCAACGACGAGAATGGAAAGGATTCATGTACGAGACGCCAATTGAAATGATATTGAACAAGTGCAATAACTGTAGCAGCTATGGAAATTGAGCAGATTTTAAACATCACTAAATTCATTGGATTTCAATACGAGAATAAGAGAAATGATGGTTGCGTTTATTCGAATTCAAAAGGGGGCGCGGAAACCCTTCAGGATTGTACCTTGACACAATTGCTCAACCTCTAATTAGTAATCCAACGACATTAACAATCCACCGAAAAGGAAATTCCGGATTACATCGAAATCCTTTCTCCATTCACCCTCAAGGGTTAACCAACAATAATCGATAATCGAACATCCGAGAATCGAGTTGAAATTTAACTAGTTCTAACTGAACACCTTAATGAATCAGGGGTTGAATGAATTAGTTTCATCAAGCATCAATCTTCGATTGTTTAATAGCAAAGTTCATCCAAGCTTTCTTCCACCACATTGTTCGAGCTTTAATTATAGCGCTTCGATGTTGGAATGTCGAAGGGTTCATTGAATGATATAAGGAAATGGGATGTTTCCTTGAAAATCTGCGATCAGTCATGCAAATTAACGTACTATGAATATTTTAGAGCCTCGCGAGAGCCTCCTTTACACATTTGCAAGACGGGTTGGATGTCACATTTGGGTAATTCGAGTGAGATTCCATGTTCATTGCCTCTTTAGCGGAGCTAAGTGTGCAATGGCGCTAAGGTGTAGCGTGAATTAATCGGTTTGAAGTAGTAAGAGGGTTTGTGGCGTTAGTTTATACTCAAAACAGATATGTGTTAAAAGTCCAAATTCAAATGGTTCAAGCAACAAAGGTGAAACAAGTAACACGAAACTAGTTCCTTCGTTCAAAGAGAATTCTCTTCATCCGCCTCCTATCTGAGCTCCTCTTTCGAACTAAACAACTTCCCAATTAGCCGTCGGAATAAATGAACTTCTCGCAGCAGAACGGGAAGAGATAAACGGAGTCGAAGGAAAATAAATTCGTGAAAGGGATCCTTTTGAATTCCCCTAAACGGACTGAAGTCGAATTTGATGCTACGAAAGCGACGCGATTAGCTAAGACTTTCTATATTTTTCCATCGCAGCCCGACGGTGCGGGTGTGATGAAAAAGTTGATCAAAATTTCCGCGCGATCTTTCGTTTGTGCGTTTTTTATCGAGCTGGGTAATCTATTCTTTTCACGGGTCATAAAATGCACGAAGGGAAATGAGGCGTGACACCGAGCGGCGCCAGGTGACGAAAAAAAAATGGCAACAAAGCGGACGCTACAATACAATTCAAGAAGTGAATTGGAAATATAGATAAGAATAACCCTGACAGATCATCCTTCAACAGGGAAAACGTAAAAACTGGTGACTGGTAGTGATTTTTCTTCCTGCAGTCAGCGTGAACGTGGAACAGTCTACAGGGCCGCACTGCTTAAGCTCTGATATTTGTAACCTGAACTACCTGAAACTGTTGAGGGCAGATACGATTCTGCAATTTGGATAACCAAGAACATGATCATGTTTCTGGCTTCTTAGCCTTCGTCAACAATCCAAGCTCCAGGATGTTAAGAACTTGGATGATGGACACTACATACAGGGTTAAACGGAAAGACCAACTGCTCATTTGTAGTTTCCCCTGGGAAACCCTCGGTTTTGAGGGCAACAACCAGACATTACCACGGAGGCAGATGTAGTCAATCCGGATACTAACTGTTGTCTAGTTAATATTAATAATATGAATGATTAATCACGAAGGAGAATCGAAATACGATACAAGATGATGTTATTGACATAACCCGCAATTGGGATAACCACGGATATGATCATGTTTCTGGCTTATAAGCCTTCGTCAACGCGGTACATTCCAAGCTTCAGGATGTTAAGAACTTGGATGGAAACTATATACAGGATTCACCGGAAAGACCAACTGCATATTTGTAGTTTCACCTGGGAAACCCTCAGTTTTGAGGGCAACAACCAGACATTACTACGGAGGTAGATGTAGTCAATCCGAGTACTAACTATTGCCAAGTTGATATTAATATTATGATTGATTAATCGCGCGGGAGAATCGAAATACGACAAAAGATGATGTTATTGGCATAACCCACAATTGGGATAACCACGGATATCATCATGTTGCTGCTTATTAGCCTTCGTCCACCCGGTATGATGGAAAGTACATACAGCGTTCAACGGAAAGACCAACTGCATATCCGTAGTTTCACCTGGGAAACCCTCGGTTTTGAGCGCGACAACCAGACATCACCACGGAGGCAGATGTAGTCAATCCGAATACTAACTATGTATTGCCAAGTTGCTATTAATATTATGATTGATTAATCTGGCGGGAGAATCGAAATACGACAAAAGATGATGTTATTGGCATTGTGACGCTTTCCTGCTCGGTCGCCTCTTTTATGACGCGACCCCCCCTTTACCGGCCCCTATTCGGATGCCAGGCGGGTAAAGCTGAACAATAAAACTCTATTTCTATACGGTTGCTGCTATCTGGCGGATGCGCGCGTTAATGTCACCGACTCCAAGGTCGTACTACAGGGTGTTAATATGACTAGCGCAGCTTCGTTCGGGGATATTTTCTCGGGCGCCACCTGATTTTAAGTGGTACGGTCCACTTGCGCCGGGGTACGCTACAGTCAGAGAAAGATGAATTCCAGGGGTCTGTATTCAGCGGGAGAAGAAAATTCCCCAAAAAGATAAATCGATTGAAGGTGTCCGAAATCGACTTAGTGTCCGGCGGAAAAATACTAAAAACTACTATTTACAATTTATTTACACTATTTACAATTTATCCCACGACGGTAGCGATAATACATCTAAAAACCAGTACCAGAGGGCTAATAGATTCACCAGCGGAAACTTACTTCGCCCGATAAACTAACGGACAGCGACCAGCGAATAGCGAATAGCGGATAGCGGATAGCGAATAGTGAATAGCTAATAGCGGATAGCGGCTAGTGAATAGTGAATAGCGGATAGTGAATAGCGAATAGCGGATAGCGGATAGTGAATTGCAGCTTACTATCAATCTATAATGGTGGTTCCTTTCGGTTCGTGCAATCTAACTATCCTACTCTTTACCGGTTCATGGGACCCAAGTGACCGCTATTGAAACTCGTCACTCTATTCTTCCGGATGGTGCCCACTATGACTGCACGTTATTGAAACTCCACAATCAAATGGCCACTTCTCCGGGAGAAGTCCGTTAGACTCACGGTGCACAAGGAAGGGTACTTACTGCGGGTTTCGCTATACCACGGTTTCGCCTCACTCACGCACGGTTCACGTATTCACAGACAGGATATCTCTCGAGGATTTCTCTCGTGGATATCTCTCTCTTTATTCCGCAGAACGCGATAAATTTATATACAACCTGTACCGCAGCTCTGAGGCGGGTCTACCTCTATTAACCGACTGGTACTGCCGTGCATTGCGATGTATCATTTCTTAACAATCACAAAGCTAAACCAGGTATCTCGGTGCCCTCGACTTCTTCGTCCGACGGTACCACCTCCCTCCGGCTCGTCGACGATAAGGGTTATTCCCGCACTGCGACTTCAGCGCCACCCATCGGTCGGACCAACAATCTGGAGACTACTAGATGTCGCTCCACATTGTCCGCCGCTCTTCTTGTCAGTATCGGTTCGCTAATTATTCTAGTAACGTTGCGTGATTTCAGAACGCATCGTTACAGCATAACCCGCAATTGGGATAACCACGGATATGATCATGTTTCTGGCTTATTAGCCTTCGTCCACCCGGTACGATCCAAGCTCCAGGATGTTAAGAACTTGGATAGAAACTATATACGGCGTTCAACGGAAAGACCAACTGCACATTTGTAGTTTCACCTGGGAGACCCTCGGTTTTGAGGCCAACAACCAGACATTACCACGGAGGTAGATGTAGTCACTCCGGATACTAACTGTTGCCAAGTTGATATTAATAGTATGAATGATTAATCACGAAGGAGAATCCAAATACGATAAAAACTATATTATTGGCATAACCCGCAATTGGGATAACCACGGATATGACCATGTTTCTGTTTTATTAGCCGTCGTCAACGCGGTACAAACCAAGCTCCCGGATGTTAAGAGCTAGGATGGAAACCACTTACAGAGTTCAACGGAAGGACCAATTGCACATTTGTAGTTTCACCTGGGAAACCCTCGGTTTTGAGGGCAACAACCAGACATTACCACGGAGGCAGATGTAGTCAATCCGGATACTAACTGTTGCCTAGTTGATATTAATAATATACGAAGGAAATCGAAATACGATAAAAGTTTATGTTATTGGCATAAACCGCAATTGGGATAACCACGGATATGATCATGTTTCTAGCTCACTAGCCTTCGTCAACGCGGTACAATCCAAGCTGCAGGATGTTAAGAACTTGGATGGAAACTACATACAGGGTTCAATGGATAGCCCAACTGCACCTGGGAAACCCTCGGTTTTGAGGGCAACAGCCAGGCATCACCACGGAGGCAGATGTAGTCAATCCGAGTACTAACTTGTTTAATGTTTTCGCTGCACGAGACGAGTTGGATCTCAATGATAGTCTCATCATTTGTCTTAGCGTCAAGGTTACTTGAGTCTTAGCTCATCATCTGGCTCGAAGGACCAATGTTGGTATAGGTGCCAATCACTTGCAGAGTGTTGTGGATTCAATCGATTCGTCTTTGTTCAATAAATTGACATGTCCCATAAACTTTCTATTCCAATCACAACGGAATAACTAAAATAATAGAGGAAATTTGCGGCGAATCCACCTCCATAATCTTCGTTCGACTTGCCGAAATAGGTAGCTAGAATGGAACTTTACCATGCCGTCGTCGTCGTTCACGCAACGTGTCCCCTTTTATTAACGCGAAACGAGGGGTTCCGAAAATCGCTCAGATGTGACGCCGAAGAACAATAGGGCAGCGCCAATTATTAACGGTGGAACATGTGCCAACCCCCTCTCACCGTGGCCGCACGTCATAATTTGCCCGAATGCAAAATAATAGAGCCGAGAAAACTCATTAGGAACGTGAAGTGTCCGAGGGACGCTTGCAAGACGTGCTTTTCAAGTCCCTTGGCCCGCCGCCACTCGAGACACATCAAGGTTTCGCGCCAACTTCTGCGTTTTCTTTCATGCCACGCACGCTTCGTGACGACGAGATTTGACATCAATCACTCTTGTAAATCCAATGTCACCTTCTGTTCATGATGATGAGGGACAGTCGCGGAATTCGGACAAGATACTTTCAATGTAATCAACTATTAAAAAGCGAATCAATAGATTCGTTTTCCAATACTTCAATCTCCTGTCGATGCCGATGCTAAGAATATCGTTTATTTGAAGAAGTAGCTCCGCATCGAGTTTCCTTTCAATTCACATTTTGCCGAGGCGAAAGAGGAAATAAATACACGGATCTCCTTTACAGACAAAATTAATTCGATCAAAATTCGCAGGTTTCACGTTCTACGCGAAACATCGACGTGGGCGCCCCTTGAGTAAATTTCGCAAGGATTACCGAACGGCTGAATAAATGAAACGTACTTTTTAGTTCCCAGTTCCTCTTTCGTTTAATCTAGTGGTGAGGGTGGACTCAACTATCGGCCGCTTTCCCTGAACCCGAACTTCAACAATAATATAACCTTTTCAAGGCATCCCTTAATCCTGACGACTCGTCGGCCCGTGAAATTGGACAGGAGGACGACATCGAGTTGTGTCTTTCCGATTACTCGTACGGAAGTCTTCTTCTCTTCCACTACGACGAAAAAGGTCGGATGTATTATTGAGAACGTTTAAATTATTGATAGGCGGCGCCGCCTTCGGCGCAATTTGATTAATGCGTCTCGAAATTCGCATTTTTCCTACCCTCACGTTCCCGGGAGAAATTCCCTTTAGTCAAAATGCGCGGTTCATTACGTTCGCATTAATTAAACATAAATAATAGAGATGTGATGGCATAGCCGTTATACGTCAAACCTTAAACCGGCCCCCGCTTTATTTATCGCTCTTTTAGTGCTCCTTCCGATGATGCACTTCGGGATTGTTCAAGCAAGTCGGGAGCGTTTAGGGGTAGTTATGTTCGGTCTTTCCGTATCGTTTCTCATTTGAATATATATTGGCTAACTTATGGAATGTAAACACAACGGTGTCGCGGTGTATTGGGAGTGTAAGGGAAAGGTTATGTCCCCAGAATACCAGGCGAATCATTCCAACAAAAAACTGAAAAGGTTTCATATCAAATCAAACACGAATCATTTTTGAATAAATTTTAATCCTCTTAACACACAAAACATTTCAGGTCGAAATACAACAGCTCATGGCACGCCGTACATCTTGCGGAATCCCAGTGTATACACATATATGTGGCTTTGAGGAAAAATTACTAGTATCTATTTTCCTCAAAGCCACACAAAATGTTCAACTGAATTATTTTCTAATTAAATTTTTAATACAATACTATTATATATCTAGTTCACATGTTCACATGTTCTATTCTCATTATCTCGTGATATACATGTATACACGGTGGTCCCTCTAACTGAAATAAATTCCATAACTCAAAGGGGTGGAATTCAAAAAAATTATCTTCATACACATTCATTGTAACTTTTTCCAAGCTTCATTCTGAGGGTAACTATGTTTCCATATATCAACCCCTAGGGGTGAAACCACCCCCAACTTTTTTTTCTGAATATAAGGGTAGGTCAAGTGCCACGTCTTTGAAAAGCTTATGTGAAAAGGAATACGACACACTATTTACTTGGTGAAAAATTCTGAACATATCTTATTAAAATCAACTTTTAAGATAATAAACAAATAAACTTATTTTCTTGTCAAAGAAAGTTTCATTTCCCAAATTTTTGGAAAATAACCGAAAATTTACTTAATTTTTTTTTGTCAAAAAGAGGATATGCTAATGGGGTACACTCATATTCTAACGAATATGTTCAAAATGATGCCCATTTCTTCCTTGGCAAAGAGCCAATCTGTCGTAAAACTCATTTCTAACGTTTCGAAATACTTCGGGTGAAATATTTCTAACTTCAAGGGTAATTCTGTCCCTCAAATCCTGAAAATTGGTTGGTGGTGTAACATAAACCTTGTTTTTTAAATATCCCCACAAGAAAAAGTCTATAGGATTGAGATCCGGGGATCTTGGAGGCCATTTAAGTGCACCTCTTCGACCAATCCACCTATTTGGAAAAATTTGATCTAAGTAGTTGCGATCTGGCAATGCATAGTGCGCTGGAGCGCCATCTTGTTGGTACCAAATTCTGTTGTCAAATTCATTTTGATTTGCAGTTGGAAATTGATGACGCAAATGTGGGACGAGCTCATCCCGGAGCAGTGAAAGATATGATGGCCCATCAAGATTATTATCTATAAAAAAAGGTCCAACAACTTGGTCTCCAATAATCCCAGCCCATACATTTAATTTTTGTGGACGTTGGGTGTGGGTTTCTCGCATCCAATGGGGGTTGTTATCGGACCAATAACGGCAGTTATGATGATTCACTTCACCATGCAAAGTAAACGTGCATTCATCCGAAAAGGGTACCCAGTTCAGTTGCATCTGATCGCGGTCAATGATGCCCATCATTTGCTCACAAAACTCATTTCGGCGATCTGGATCTTCATCAGTCAACTCTTGAAGAATCTGCATCTTGTAAGCGTGCATCTTTGCAGTTTTCAAAATCTTTAAAACTGTTTGATGACAGATCTCGTTATCGCGATCCAATTGCCGAGCTGGAGTTATGGGGTTTTCTTGGAGAGCCAACAAAACGTTAAGTTTTGTATTGTCGTCCACTACAGGCGCTCTTTCTCTTGGCACGTCCCTTACAGAACCGAATTCTCTATAGCGCTTTTCTATTTTGCTAACTGTGCCTTGAGAAAGACGCGGCAAATCGGGATGGTTTGCTTGAAATAATTCAGCTACCTCAACTTGAGTGCGACTTCGTTCACCGTATCCAATCATCATTAATATTTCAGTGCGAAGGGCTTCCGTTAAGTGACGCATTTTAAATTGTTTACTACGATGATGTAAAAATTGCAACACTTCATTAGAGTCACTAGAGATAGAGAAACTAATACTTTTTGAATAAACGAGCAAGGAGAATTGCAAGGAACAATTTATCAAAATTTCCCAACGTTGACGGTGTAACAAATCTACCACACAACTGACAATCGGATCTAAAACAGAGAAGATGAAAAAGTTTTTTCATCAATGATAAGATTAGACTTTCTGCGATAATAAATGCACGTTATCCGTTTATTACATTTTTTGCTACCGGTCATTCAGATATGGTCGTAAATCGCATTGAGCGAACGCAACTTATTTTATTTTTCAATTTTTTTTACTTAGTTTCGTAAATAACTGAGCAAATAAGTAGTGTGTTGTATTCCTTTTCACATAAGTTTTTCAAAAACGTGTCAGTTAAGTTAGGGGTGGTTTCACCCCCAGGGGATTGGTATATGGAGAAGTAGATACCCTCAGAATGAAGCCTGGAAAAAGTTAGAATGAATGTGTATAAGGATAATTTTTTTTAATTTCACCTCATTGAGTTACAGAAGTTATTCCAGTTAGAGGGACCATCCTGTATATATACATATATAATGTTTTTCAGGCGACCACGTCAGAAAGTGGTATATATCGCCATGCCTACCTGTCGAAGAAAGTTGACAATTACATGCAACTGTGCGGGAATGTTATTCCCGCACGGGTAAAACCAGTTTGATCCGTGCGGGAAAGTGGTGACATCGAAATGAAACCACGCCAAGTAGATAGAAGTGAATGAAAAGTTTAGTTCGTATATCCCATTGAATATTTATAAGGTTAACGAGTTACCGGAACATATCGTATTATTAACGAAGAGCTTAACTTGATTCGATTCGCGTTTATAACATGCAAAGTGAAAAATATCCCTCCAGAAATATTAAACTCGTGGAAATTATTGCTGACAAATCTGAAAGGAAGGTACGAAATTACATAAACAAATAAAGTTATCTATTATTTTCTCTACAACGCCATCTAGAAGCAGTAGATTGAATTATTCAGTTCTGTTTGGGTCGAAACGTTCATTGTGTGTTCTGAAAGTAATTATCGTATAATGCCATTTTTGTGGTCGCCTGAAAAATGTCGTTCATTACTCGTGGAAAGTCAGATTTCATTGCTCGTGTCTAGCCTCACTCGGCTCCGCTTCGCTTCGCCTCGTTCATCAAACTGACACTCGCATGAAATCATCGACTTTCCGCACTCGTTATGAAATATACTATTAAATATCTTAGATATAAAAATTTTCATTCTGGTGTAACATAACATGTAATCACAAATATTGAAAATAGAAATACACCGTTGGGTATGAATTAGTGGAGCAGCTGTCAGGTTCCCGACTGCGGCGGCAGGGTTGGTCCCGCCCGTTACACAACTCGAATACAAATAACACATCCCCTTTCCCGTCGGAAAAACTAAATAACAACCCCAGAGAGTAAGTGAGTGAGACCTAAGCAAACACTGATTACAAAGTAGACATTCCGAAACGGGGGCGCACGAGGGTCCCCCAGAGACCCAATTGGCGTTTCCACGCGCAAGAAGAGGCGTGCATAAAACGAATATCAAAAATCTCGCAGCCAGTTTCCACTCAATAGCGAAAAATTTACCGGTAGCACGCTACACGGTTTGCCAATGATAACGATATCAAATCCCGGAAAATCCGGTCGACTAATTGAATGACGGAATATAAAATCCGTAGCCGGTGAAAGGGGGGTGAGCGGCGGGTGAGCGGAATTTTTGCTCGGAAACGGACGGAATTGCGTTAAATTTCAAACACGCTTTTCCGAAATGAAACCAATTACGCGGACGGGAAGAATATTCCCGGACGCGCCGTACGAAACGTTGCGATGCGGAAGTAGCTTTTAATTATTTCGAAAAGATGAAAATGTTAACAAAAAAAAAGTACGCAACGAACGGCCCCGCTCTTCAACGACATGTTTCGCAAGCCATTCAAAAAGTCGTAATTATGGCTTTTCACTGGAATTACGCACGGCAAGCTGCATAACGAAAATGTATAATGAGAGACGGAAGCGCTCGCCGCGAACATCCACTTCTGTTGTATTTTTGGCGAAATTATAGTCGGAAGAGCTAAACTGGATCGGTTCACGGTTTACGTTAGGTATACGCATTTTCTAAACTATAAATAAGTTGTAGGTGCTGGGAATACATGTCTCTACATTGGTCCTTCGAGCCGGATATGGAAGTGGCACGTTGAAACGTCGATATTATGCGTAGCAAATCGAGTTCCGTTATGTTTTCTTTGCTTTCCATTGAGCTGGTTGCCAGTTCTTTTTCCATCAACAATTGAATTTGGCAGCTTTGATGTAAAGTTCTTTTTGATTTTTGACCACATTGTAAGCCGTTTCTTGATCTATCAGAGGTTACTCCTTTTACCCCTACCTGCGACTATTGGTCCTTCGAGCCGGCTATGTGATTTGGATTCAAATGATTTCTCTTCATTCAAGAAAATATCAGTACTATATGCAACAAATAAGCAGCTGATTTTTAGATCGAATCGACGATATTTATAATGGGATAAATTACGTAGGCATGAAACCATCTGATACATCGTATCCGCATCGCATAAAACGGTCCCGTTCGGAATACGGAAAAAATATGGAGGATTCGTTAAGAAAAGGGATTTTCCTCAATTTTCCACTCGAAAGAGAACGGGCTAGAAGTTATCCCGAACGGAAACCCTTTGCGAAGACCCGCAGAGGGGTGTCTAATTTCGTAGCTAATATACGACGCCCCCATCAGCACGGGGTATGGAATGCAATCTCCTGAAACTTTATAGTAGAAAACCAATTAATTGCAGTTTCGCGTAACAAAGGATCCCCGATAACGCGATAACTAACAACGGATACATAACAGAAATTCGAGTTTTCCATTTGGGCCGCCACTTTTATTTGAGTTTGGGCGAGGAAACGATGAAAAAAGCGAATAAATAATCCGAAAGTTAGGAACTTGAAGTTGTACGAACAAAAGTTGCAAGTCCTCGAAACGGCCAACCGTTTCCGGTTAAACAGGAACTGCGTACGAAACAGCATTATAGACAGTACACTCTCTCTATTCATAATTTAGGGGTGAGTGCGCGCTTCGGGGAACAAGCACGAACTATAAATTAATAATTATGTTCATTTTCGGAGCCCGTCTTTTGCCATGGTAATTCCGACTAGATTTGCATAAATAGGAAGAGAAAACTCTCCACGTCTGAACCGAGCAGCTTGAAATTTACCCTTATTCGAGGTTCGAATTTCCCGTAATCATCGATCGATGGAAATATTCGGGATTTCCCTTCGGGCTCAACTATTCTTCGCGTCGGAAAGAATCGAATGTTAATTTCGAGTTTTCAGTTTCCACCACGAAATGAAAGAATTCCTTCCGCTTTCGAAATCTCCGAAGATTTACGATTCCATTCTCTGGATAGAAAATATTTCACATCTTATTGGCTTTTTTCGCGAGAACTCGCCCCGGATGGGGAGTTTTCGTTCTTCGCGTTTATGCACCGTTGCGTTTCCACAAAGTATCCCTAAACTTCCGAATTCTATACATATTTGCGGATGGGGGTGATAAAAATTGGCCGGTTTTTCCGTCCCCCGCGACGTTTCCGACGGAACGACAATTTTAAAACTTCGGATATTAATTCCTCTGGAGGGAGCGAGCATTACGTCTTTCGAACCGAATTTTTGCTTAATATTTCGGGGTTATGATTTCGGTTCAATGTTTCCATTTCGTAATAATTTATGGGCAGAAAGTACTCCAAAAATTTTCATGATGACTATTCGATCCGACCCAATATATATGTATATATTATAAAGGATTAGCACACATAAAAGTGACTCATTATTACGTCCTAACAGATGTTCTTTGGCCAAACATGTTCATGATACAGGTCACCAAATGTCTTATAACAACTTCTCCATTCTTGACAAGTGCGATAATTTGAGAACGAGGGAAAATCTTGAGATGATACGTATAGTTCAAGAGGATGGAACTATGAATAATAAATCTGACATAAATAAAATAAATAACATTATCTTTTACTTGATAGAAATTGACAACGATTTACGACATCAGAGATTTTTTCATAACACTGAATTAACTTATTTATAAATGACAGATCCCTTTTTCCTTGATTCAAGTTGTCAATACCTGTCAAAGTCTATAACGATAAGAACTTGTGTCACAGCGAATAATTTGAATAAGTTATGATTTGTGCTTCAGACTAATGCGTAACCACTTTTTTCGAACCTCATAACTGAAAGGTATAGTAGTTAAGATCGATTTGTAAGTCAGACGTCTTCAGTGCCATAAAATAATTCTATTTTAGGTCCTGATGATGGTGACAACCCGAGTACCGAAAGCTCGATCGTGTTTAATCAGCAAAGAGTAAACGAAATAAAAAAAAAAAATTTTCTACGCTAACCCGTGATCCAACATTTACTATATGTATATATAGATACATACTCAAAAATATATACGACGATGACGATGTTTCTTGGCAACAAGCCATGAATGTGAATTTAAACACAATACAAATGCAAACACAAAGATGTTAAAGAAACTCACTTGTATTAGTTTCACGAATGTTAAGACGAAGGATGCTCGTCTTTCGTAACAATGGAAACAAAGTGCAGTCAAAAAGCACGTTTCGGCCCACTGCACCTCTGGCCTCGTCAGTACAACGGAGGTGCAGCTTGTTGCATACGTGTTTGACGTCTGCGAGGCCAGAGGTGCAGTGGGCGAAACGTGTTTTTTGACCACTTTGTTTCCATTGTTACGAAAGACGAGCATCTTCGTCCACTGCTAATTCGTGAAACTAATACTATGCGTCAAGTGAGTTTACTCAGAAAGATTTTTTTAACATCTGATTTGTGTTTGCATTTGTATTATGTCTATATACATATATATTTTTGAAAATCCTCTGAAAAGTAAGTCACGGCGGGACCGGGAATCGAACCCGGACCTCCAGCTTTACGCGCTATTGCTCTACCATTAAGCTACCCCGACTATGACTTATTTTTCAATGTTTTCCGGCTAACTTGTTAACTTTGATAATCTTGGACTTCATCACAGAAAGCCATGCAAGAGAATCAATTTAACTGAAACGCCGGCTCTGCGTAATCCAACGCTAATCGTGAATTGATGTTAGAAGGTGTTATTTCTCACCAACCCGGTGATAGGGTATAATTTTGAAAATCCTCTGAAAAGTAAGTCACGGCGGGACGGGAATACATATATATTGGATCCCCAAGTATAAACCCAAAGTTTATATTGGAAGAACCAGTAGAAATAGAAATCCTTCACCATACAAGCTTGAGATTTGAGTTGTTTAACTTCTTCGATCGATCGTTATGTCCAAAATGGAACCGAATTTACGGAGAATTAAAATCAACAAATAAGCGGGGAATATCGGGACCGATACGGCATTTTCCAGATAATTTCCCAATAACTGAACGGAACAATTTTCAATTAAATTGCGGCCGTTCGATAAAGAAAAATCTCGCAAGTCGACGGGAATTTCTACCCCTCGTTGAACCGAAGAAAGGGGGCGATCGATTGAACCGCCCAAGCTGACCAAGAAAGAACGTTTGATGTTGGATTTCACGTTGATCCGGCCAAAGAAGGAGCGATTCTTTAATTATCTTTCGGCGGCGGCACAATAAAAGAAACTCACCCCCTTGCCCCACCAGGGGGATCATTGGCGTAGGCAAATCGCATTCTTAGGAAAGGAAAGCCAACGAACGGACCGAACGCAGATTTCCCGCTTTGGTCGGTAAATTAGAAAACCCCTCCCGGGTCCAGAACGTTAATCCGCTTCCGAGCGGGATTAAGTTGTTTCAAACGTTTTCGGCCTCCTCGAAATTTTTCCGGTTTACGTTTCGGAAATTCAAGAGCCGATTCGGCGGAAACGGAAATTAGAAAGTCGGAATTAATAAAATAATCCAGTTTCAGGTGTCACGGATTTGAGCGATGCATCCCCTCCCTCTCTCGCTTTGCGACCGCGAAAGAGGCATCGGAAGATTGATGAGCCCCGAGGCCCGTATTAATGGTGGCGCCATCTGTGCCCCCGCACGTCATATTATACACAGTGCCATAAATTGATTAGGGCTCCCGTTTTGGGAGTCGAGGATCCGTCAAAACGAATGAGCGTGAAGCTTTGTTTCAATTTCTGTTCGAGAAACATTCTACAGTCGAATATTGCGCGCGATGCATTTTCGGGCGGTCGGTGGACGAGGGAGCTTTTAGTGCAATTGTAAAGGAGAATTAATGAAACGTCATTCTGGGTACATTTTGTTTTGGTGAATAGTTTGTTGACCACGAAATATATGGTCGTTAGCTTTAATTTTGTTGAAAATGTTCGCACAAGAACAGCATACATCATGTTACAATTCGACCCGTCAACTCTAATGATGCTGCGTGCGGTCACAGCGAAACGTCAGTCTAAGAACGATTTAATGCAATATCGATTGCATCTTGAAGTAACCTACTTTTCGACATGACATTTCGTAACTTCTTGTTAATTTTCCGTAGACCCCACCAATTTACGTCGTAAAAGTTTCCGTAATCCATCACAATCTTAATCCCTAATAGTTTTGGAGGAATTGAAAGTATGATAATATCGAAACGAGTCTGGTAAGTTTCCTCCTATGAATCTTATCTCGAGCTCATTCGTTCGCTTCCAAGTTGACGCGTTCTCCCCGAAGAGATAAAGAGCAAAAAGAGTGCATAAATGCACCTTAGATAGTTTCGGTTATCCGCGATCCAGTCTCACGCTTCCCTACCACGAAATTGATGGTTTTCCAGATTGGCGAAACGGGCGATTATCCGGCGCGAACGGTTTTTTTTTCTTTTTTCCACCAAGAGAACACGTATTGGTCGACGTTTAGCGCGAGGTTTCGGAATTTATGTAAAGTCGCTGTAATAAAATTTCGTTTTATCGGCACTTCGGGTTTTCCGAAGATCTGTGCTGAGTGCATGTGGGATTACATTCGAGTCGGATTGGGATATCATGTGAGTCGCCTGAGCGATACCGAAAGTCGATTGAGTTGAAGCTATTTTTAATGATTTCGTTGAAGTTGTACTATACGGAGTGTTGTTTGTTTAAAACGATTGAATCTTTCGGAACCCCTTCATACTTTTGTAATCGATTGCGAAGAAGCAATGCAAACAGAGCGAAATGAACGGCCGGCAAAGTGCTAATAACAATAAAATCTCGGCAGAAGTGTCATCGAGACCCCCCTCGTTGAAACTTGAACCCTCGGCAGCGTCGATGTTGCCACGTCAGGATTTTCCAACGCCCCCGTAGAAGGGGTGAATAGATCAAACGCGAACCCTATCTCGATAGCGGAAGGCGTCTTTGAGCACGCTCCCGGTAAGATGACACTGCTCGGACTGCCTGGGAAACTATTGTTTTTGCTCGAGGTTTTGCATGGAGCAGTCGCTCTTGAAAACCCATCTGCCGGCAATAATTGAATTAGGAGAACGTCGTCGTGCTCGGATCGCGACTGAAATTGCGCGAATCGAAAATGGGACTAATATAGGGCACGATCAAATATTTGCCTTCGACAAGAGATTCGCGAGGGGTTTTCGTTACGGTTAACTTTGGCATTATCCACGCGCCGCTCCGAGATGGGATAGCGGAAAAGGGCGATCGCAATTTTCCTTAACACCGTCATTTGCTTGAAGGTATTCCATTTTACGTGAAAAATTTGAATAGTGGTAGTAAGGAGAGTGATGATTCATTCTGAAACGAGCTTTTGGGACGTATTGTACTGAGTTTGAAGGGAACTTTGAACATTTTTGTCTCATTTTATATTACCTTTCGATGGGGACCTGTTCTATTATAGTTGAATGAAGTCGCCAGAATGGAACACAGGGTTCAACGGAAAGACCAACTGCACATTTGTAGTTTCACCTGGAAAAACCTCAGTTTTGAGGGCAACAACCAGACATCACCACGGAGGCAGATGTAGTCAATCCGAATACTAAATGTTGCCAAGTTGATATTAATAATATGAACGATTAATCTCGCAGGAGAATCGAAATACGATAAAAGATGATGCTATTGGCATAACCTGCAATTGGTATAACCACGGAGATGATCACGTTTCTGGCTTATTAGCCTTCGTCAACGCGGTACAATCCAAGCTCCAGGATGTTAAGAACTTGCATGGACACTACATACAGGGTTCACTGGAAAGACCAACTGCATATTTGTAGTTTCACCTGGGAAACCCTCGGTTTTGAGGGCGACAACCAGACATCACCACGGAGGCAGATGTAGTCAATCCGGATACTAACTGTTGCCAAGTTGATGTTAATAATATGAATGAGTAATCACGAAGGAGAATCGAAATACGATAAAAGATGATGTTATTGACATAACCCGCAATTGGGATAACCACGGATATGATCATGTTTCTGGCTTATTAGCCTTCGTCAACGCGGTACAATCCAAGCTCCAGGATGTTAAGAACTCGGATGGACACTACATACAGGGTTCACCGGAAAGACCAACTGCATATTTGTAGTTTCACCGGGAAACCTCGGTTTTGAGGGCGACAACCAGACATCACCACGGAGGCAGATGTAGTCAATCCGGATACTAACTGTTGCCAAGTTGATGTTAATAATATGAATGAGTAATCACGAAGGAGAATCGAAATACGATAAAAGATGATGTTATTGACATAATCCGCAATTGGGATAACCACGGATATGATCATGTTTCTGGCTTATTAGCCTTCGTCAACGCGGTACAATCCAAGCTCCAGGATGTTAAGAACTTGGATGGACACTACATACAGGGTTCACCGGAAAGACCAACTGCATATTTGTAGTTTCACCTGGGAAACCCTCGGTTTTGAGGGCGACAACCAGACATCACCACGGAGGCAGATGTAGTCAATCCGGATACTAACTGTTGCCAAGTTGATGTTAATAATATGAATGAGTAATCACGAAGGAGAATCGAAATACGATAAAAGATGATGTTATTGACATAATCCGCAATTGGGATAACCACGGATATGATCATGTTTCTGGCTTATTAGCCTTCGTCAACGCGGTACAATCCAAGCTCCAGGATGTTAAGAACTTGGATGGACACTACATACAGGGTTCACCGGAAAGACCAACTGCATATTTGTAGTTTCACCTGGGAAACCCTCGGTTTTGAGGGCGACAACCAGACATCACCACGGAGGCAGATGTAGTCAATCCGGATACTAACTGTTGCCAAGTTGATGTTAATAATATGAATGAGTAATCACGAAGGAGAATCGAAATACGATAAAAGATGATGTTATTGACATAATCCGCAATTGGGATAACCACGGATATGATCATGTTTCTGGCTTATTAGCCTTCGTCAACGCGGTACAATCCAAGCTCCAGGATGTTAAGAACTTGGATGGAAACTATAAACAGGGTTCACCGGAAAGACCAACTGCATATTTGTAGTTTCACCCGGGAAACCCTCGGTTTTGAGGGCAACAACCAGACATTACCATAGAGGCAGATGTAGTCAATCCGGATACTAACTGTTGCCAAGTTGATATTAATAACATGAGTGATTAATCTTGCGGGAGAATCGAAATACGATAAAAGATGATGTTATTGACATAATCCGCAATTGGGATAACCACGGATATGATCATGTTTCTGGCTTATTAGCCTTCGTCAACGCGGTACAATCCAAGCTCCAGGATGTTAAGAACTTGGATGGAAACTATATACAGGGTTCACCGGAAAGACCAACTGCATATTTGTAGTTTCACCCGGGAAACCCTCGGTTTTGAGGGCAACAACCAGACATTACCATGGAGGCAGATGTAGTCAATCCGGATACTAACTGTTGCCAAGTTGGTATTGATAATATGAGTGATTAATCTCGCGCGAGAATCGAAATACGATAAAAGATGATGTTATTGACAACCCGCAATTGGGATAACCACGGATATGATCATGTTTCTGGCTTATTAGCCTTCGTCAACGCGGTACAATCCAAGCTCCAGGATGTTAAGAACTTGGATGGACACTACATACAGGGTTCACCGGAAAGACCAACTGCATATTTGTAGTTTCACCTGGGAACCCTCGGTTTTGAGGGCAACAACCAGACATCACCACGGAAGCAAATGTAGTCAATCCGAATACTAACTGTTGCCAAGTTGATATTAATAACATGAGTGATTAATCTCGCGGGAGAATCGAAATACGATAAAAGATGATGTTATTGACATAATCCGCAATTGGGATAACCACGGATATTATCATGTTTCTGGCTTATTAGCCTTCGTCAACGCGGTACAATCCAAGCTCCAGGATGTTAAGAACTTGGATGGAAACCATAAACAGGGTTCACCGGAAAGACCAACTGCATATTTGTAGTTTCACCCGGGAAACCCTCGGTTTTGAGGGCAACAACCAGACATTACCATAGAGGCAGATGTAGTCAATCCGGATACTAACTGTTGCCAAGTTGATGTTAATAATATGAATGAGTAATCACGAAGGAGAATCGAAATACGATAAAAGATGATGTTATTGACATAATCCGCAATTGGGATAACCACGGATATGATCATGTTTCTGGCTTATTAGCCTTCGTCAACGCGGTACAATCCAAGCTCCAGGATGTTAAGAACTTGGATGGAAACTATATACAGGGTTCACCGGAAAGACCAACTGCATATTTGTAGTTTCACCGGGGAAACCCTCGGTTTTGAAGGCAACAACCAGACATTACCATGGAGGCAGATGTAGTCAATCCGGATACTAACTGTTGCCAAGTTGGTATTAATAATATGAGTGATTAATCTCGCGGGAGAATCGAAATACGATAAAAGATGATGTTATTGACATAATCCGCAATTGGGATAACCACGGATATGATCATGTTTCTGGCTTATTAGCCTTCGTCAACGCGGTACAATCCAAGCTCCAGGATGTTAAGAACTTGGATGGAAACTATAAACAGGGTTCACCGGAAAGACCAACTGCATATTTGTAGTTTCACCCGGGAAACCCTCGGTTTTGAGGGCGACAACCAGACATCACCACGGAGGCAGATGTAGTCAATCCGGATACTAACTGTTGCCAAGTTGATGTTAATAATATGAATGAGTAATCACGAAGGAGAATCGAAATACGATAAAAGATGATGTTATTGACATAACCCGCAATTGGGATAAGCACGGATATTATCATGTTTCTAGCTTATTAGCCTTCGTCAACGCGGTACAATCCAAACTCCAGGATGTTAAGAACTTGGATGGAAACTATATACAGGGTTCACCGGAAAGACCAACTGCATATTTGTAGTTTCACCCGGGAAACCCTCGGTTTTGAGGGCAACAACCAGACATTACCATGGAGGCAGATGTAGTCAATCCGGATACTAACTGTTGCCAAGTTGGTATTAATAATATGAATGATTAATCACGAAGGAGAATCGAAATACGGTATCCTGTTTTCAAGTTTTTGACCATACATAACAAATTTAGAGTTAATACATTTCTTAGCAGAATCATCTTCAATGAATTTCGAAAATTTTCATAAATTTCTTAATCAATCAGAAGATATTTTATAGGGAAATTTTATGGAAGACAGAAAAACGTGCAAATCATGCTCAGGGGTGGGGGTTATGGACAGTTCTTGAAAGAAAATGAATAGGATGTTCATAAACTAATAGCAACTTCGTCGGTCGGTATGTAATATATAGGGTTGCACGTGTCGGCAGACAAAATATGAAATATGGACGACGAAATGAACTCGTAAATCCCACCCTACTATTAATTCATGCCGATTATCGATAGCGGTAAACAAAGACATAATTCGCCTTCGGAAAATCGATAAACGCGCATTTCTTGACGTAAAAACGAGGGCAGTAACAACGACCAACGCAACCTGGTATATTTATTTCGCAGTAACGAGGTCGTTATCGTTTCGGGCCGACTGTTAAGAGAGGATGCTGCATGCATATTAAGCGACATCTTTAATTAATCGACCAATATGAAGCGACCCGGGAATGAATATTAAGCTCGACTTTCGTTTTCGACGGTGCTACGCTCCAAACGAAAGGTTAAACGATGATGCCAGCTTGTTCCGATCTTTATCGTGAATGTTAATTAGAGGAGATCTTCGAGGAAAATCGTCCCCGACCGAGCGATGTCGTTTAATTTCCAATTTGCGATCGACGACGGAAAACAAAGACGCTCCGAATTTTTCGGAAAATTGCTCACCTTCACCCGCTTCACGAAAAAAATCTGGTTTAAACGGTGAATTATTGTGAAACTGTAACGTTCTACTGCGAAATAACGAAATGGGAGTAGATCAATAGGTGATTGAACACCTACGTAGATTATCACGTGGTAATTTGTTTATCTTCGATGGAAATGGTTATGAATCGTATTTATTTGGATATTTTTGAATATTAATCACCGACCTTGTTAGATTAGCCCTTGGAAAAATCCCAATACGACCTTGCCCAAATTTAAAACAATACGAAAACATAGGTATATTATCCCATTGTGCATCTCGTTTGGTAATGACACACATAATTCATAATGTTTACCAAAGGATGGTACGGAATGTGGGACAACGGAGTTAACGAAACATCGCAGATGCAGAAAAAAAAATAAAATTAATAAAATAAAAACCAGCTTTCACCAGTTCGGATTACGATAAAAATTCAAATGTTATTCGTTTTAAAACAGCGCCGTTGAAAAACAACGAGTCGTGTGAAAATTTAAATTTCCGACGCTTCCGCCTTTTCTCTTCTCGTCGCATGTCTCTTGGTTTTGTCCGTGTGGTTCATGCACACGATGGGGCCTCGAGAACAAATGGAGGATGTTCGCGCTAAATAAATCGTCTTACATAAGTGAATTTCTTGAGCGCTGCGCGATATTTAGAAAGCGCGCGAGATATATGGTCGAGTCGCAAGGATACAGATTAAAAATTTCGTCCCAGTTTTCCATCATCATATAAAAATCCTTGCGGGACATCCCATAATAACGACGTAATCCGGGCAGCCAGGCGCCGGCTGCGTCTCGGATTATCATAAATTTGGAATTTCAACCCGGACAATTCGGAAATATTGCGACAACTTTCCAAAGGTACTTGCAATCGCGACTGGTTCCCTTGGGTCGATGATAAATCAAAGAAACGACGCAATTCATACGAGTCGTCTTCTCATAATAATTTCGGCTTGGGCAATATTTCTGCATTTTGCACAATGCTCCGGATTTCACTCGTAGGCGCGGGACATTGCGCCAAAAAAAACGCAGTTAACGTTCTCGCCGTTTTCATCATCTCGACCGCCGAAACAATCGATCTTCGAACGTTCGTTCGTCGCGCGGCGAAATTCCTCGCAGAAAGCGATAGTGACAGTACCATCATCCGACGGTGTGGATAGGAGTAGGGTGAACTATGAGAAAGTGAGAAGATCCTCGGCCAAGGTGATTCCCTATCAATCTGTGTCGCGGCGCAATTGTTTTGTGCGGGCCAATGACATAACCGTGGTACCTTATTATTTCGTGTCGACTGGGGCGCGACACAATTTAAAAACACCGCGCACTCAACGTTCGCGAAGGGTACTACCGAAATATTCGTCTCGTTACTTTCGTTATCAAAACACTGTCTGCGTCGGTAGTACCCGGAGGTGCATTGCGTCGCGTAACGTTTTCATTGTTTACATCATTCTCTCATCATGGTACTGTTGTTTACGTTACTACCATTGGTGATAAACCTGGTTTGCGGTACTGCCATCAAATCCGTTCGTAGCGGCGGTTTTCCGAAATTTCCCGCGCCTCCCAGGTCGTCCATTTGCGGTTCGCGTGCTGTTTACTGGATGCCGGAACGGGAGCCGCGAGTGGTCGGTGGCGAAGTACCACCCTACGGTGCGATCCCGTGGCAAGTGGAGCTGAGAAGAGGCAGCGAGCATCAGTGTGGTGGTGCGCTCATTTCTAATCGTCTGGTACTGACGGCTGCCCATTGCTACGACGATGGGTTGACGGCGGTTGCCGGTGCACATGGACCACTTGGTACTTCACCTTTTGAGCAATTCGTACCAGTGGAACGGGCTATACTGCATCCAGACTTCAGGCAGTTGGGGCCGTATAGTCATGATATAGCGGTACTACTGCTGGCTAAACCAGGTTAGTACCATTTATACCTAAAGGTCCAAACCTAGAAAGCGAAACTTTCCAAACTGTTCAGTTAACGAATTAGCTGTTCGCGAACTCCTTAATATGTCGCTATTAGTTCAATAAAAAATAGATTCAAGTGTGTAGCTATGCGAATGGACTGATTCTTTCCTTACATCAAAAAAATCCACATTATTTCTCTCTTCATTTTTCTTAACTATAGATCGTCTACACTACACATGGTATGGAATTTTTTTTTTCAAAGATTAATTAAATTAAAACGTCATTCTCTTGTTTCTCGCGACATTGTTGACTTCTAAGAACAACATTTCATTCACTGGGGAAGCTAGAGTCCAGAAAACTCCACTCTAGAACTAGGGAAAGCAAAAGCTTCCTGCTTTTTAGAACGATCTTATGAATAACGCAATCAAATGGCTTACATAAATCACAGAACGTTTCATGCATATACTGCTGATTTTCTTATACATCCATTATTTTATTTTCTTTCTTGGTGGTTTACCCCTGGTGGTACTCATAACTTTTCTGAAACCGAGCTGATCCTAAGTAAACCTCTACTTGAAATATTTGATTATCTGTTGCGTCATAGATGCCTCGTAAATCTTAAAGAGTACGGGCAAGATCTAAGGAGCCTGTAGTAGTTTGTATTATTTTGGTCACCCTTTTTGTAGATCAGGATCACAATGGCTGCCTTTAAACAACTCGGAAATATTGACATTTTATAACAATTGTGAAAATTCCAAAAAGTTAATTTCAAAACTAAAATCGTATTTCAGGTATGAACATCAATCCAGCTGTGGCACCGGCATGCTTCTCTCAAAGTTCACCACCTCCGGGCACTTGGTGCGAAGTGTCCGGTTGGGGTGCTAGCGATCCCAAAAGCCCGGATCAGCTCTCGCCGGTACTGCGATCGGCAGCCGTACCACTTTTGTCACTTGAAACATGTCGCAAAGACGGAATCTACGGCGGTCGTCAACAACCGATTCTCGATTCGATGTTGTGCGCCGGCAATCTTCGCGGCGGCACCGACGCCTGCGGCGGCGATTCCGGAGGTCCTCTAGTTTGCGAACGTTCCGGTCGTTACGAACTTACCGGAATCGTTTCGTGGGGAGACGGATGTGCGAAAAAGGATCGACCGGGCGTTTACACGAGAGTATCGAGTTTTGTGCCTTGGATAAAAGGATGTGCTGAGAAGATGGGAGTCGGTCTCGAGGCGTGAGTTTATCGGTGACAGTGACTTGACTGTTTTAAGTTTAAAGAAAGGTGGAACTGTCGGCAATCTAATTGAGTCTGACTGTCCTCTAGGGGACATATTGTTAATAGAGTAAATCAGTGTTTACGGCAGCGATACATTTAAGTTTTTTTTTAAATTATAAAAATCCCTGAAGAGCGCGCCAGACGAATAACCGTACCGTAATTTGTGCGCTTGCTCATTTGCGATATGCGTGTATTATTAAAACAACCACCAGGTAACCTGGTATCGAAAATTCATCTCGTGGTGAGTAACCTGGCATCACCTCACCAGCCGCCATTTGTGTTTGCGCCCGGCAGTCTTGAAGACGCCTTAAGGATTGTTAAGCAAAACTCTAAATTCAATCTGTGATTATATCGAATATATTTAAATCTATTATTACAAATCCCGTTTTATTAATATTTCCGCCCCGAACTTCCGAAAGATGTCCATCCAGAAAGACGTTTGAAACTTCACTTATTTATTTTACGCACTGAACTAATATATCTCGTGGTGAATAACATAGTATCACCTCACCAGCCGCCATTTGTGTTTGCGCCCGGCAGTCTTGAGGACGCCTTGAGGATTGTTAAGCAAAACTCAATCTGTGAGTATATCGAATATATTAAAATTTATTATTACAAAACCCGTTTTATTAATACATATATCCGCCTGGACTTCCGAAAAACGTCCATCCAGAAAGACGTTTGAAACTTCTCTTATTTATTTTGCGGACTGAACTAATATCAGTGGCGCAACTCGTTTTTTGCGCATGCGCATGTTTACGTTTTTATAAGCTAGTGTTTAGTTTTTTTTGGTCATTTAAATTGTGTTTGGATAATAGAATGAAGTGGGATTCATTCAAATTAGTTTGAATAGTAAAAGATGAGAATCTTGCCAAGGTGTGGGCCAGAAACCAGGACTTGGTTGATGCGATAAGCGACAAGCAATTCTAACGTAAGAAAACTTTTCGATACTTCTTAATTTTATAGTTTAGGTTAGGTTAGGTTCACTCTATAGCTGCCCGTAGACCTTGCTAATTCCAATGTTAAAAAATTCTGCGCATGCGCAAATTTTCACTAATTTTTGTCGTCTTACGGCTTAAGGAACGTCGTGAGTAAGGTTCACAATGGACGTTATTCGGAAATACCTCCATATTTTCATGTTTTTGGCACGAGAGTCAAAATAACGGAAAACCTGATACACGCCCAGCGCTCGCAGCCATGATGACCGATTGGTTTTCACTTAGCGCACATTCAGAAATGGATCACAATAATTTCCATGTTTAGAAACGTTTAAACGTCATGAAAATAACAACCGTAGTTGCGGACTCGTATCTAAGTTGGTTTTCAGTTAAACAACAACAATAAAAGGAACACTCGCCGCTTTTTTGCGTTTTAAAATACATCGCGTCATCTAGACGATACTCACTCGCAGCCATCTTTAACACAACTAAGAAATCTTGCGTAATGACAGCAACTCTGTGACGCGTTTGAGCTACAGATTCAGAGGAGGCGCTCTAAGCGACACTGAAAATATCTGCAGTTCTATGGTCCACTGTCATATTTTTTAGGTTATCGAAAAATCGACGTAACTTTTCAGGATGGGCTGTTTATAGTGTCGAATTATTTATAAAATTTTAATTTGGGACAATCGCCAAACACGGGAAAATGGAGAAAAACAAGAGTAAAGACGGTTAGATTACAATTATGTATAATTTGAATGCACCTCAAACTCACGAGAATCTGGTGAAATAAAACAGACGAATAGCGTTCAGTTAGTGATTAACAGCTAGTTGTCTCTTTATTTCGCGACTTGTCTCCGTGGTTAATGTATAATCATTTACCCCATATTGAAATATTCAAATTTGTCAGTGTTTGCTAGGCCGGGGCGAATGCAAAGGTAGATCGCGATCGCGATCGCCGATCGCAAAGAATGATGATAAACCGAAGGAAGAAAAAAAATTGGATAATATCAGTTTGGGAGCGAAGAGCCGGTTGAAGAGTTTGGGGATTCAAATGAAACTGGGGGCGAATAAACCGAAAGAAAGTCTGAAGCCGAAACAAACGGTAGCTTCAGTTTTTAATGCGGACGACGACAGTGAGCCAGAAGAAATGCCGCCGGAAGCTAAAATGAGAATGCGAAACATCGGAAGGTAATATAAAAAATATGTTACACGAAATTGTATTCGATTTTAGGGACACGCCAACATCGTCAGGACCAAACTCGTTTGGTAAAACCAAGCAAGGCTTTTTGGATGCTAAAAAATTATTCGAAAAAAGTATGAAAACAAGCATGGATACCGTTAGCAAATAGATGTAGATTTATTGATTCCATTTTGAATCCTTTGTAATTTAAAAATGTAGATTATTTGGGTACTTATTAATTGACTGATAATGATTTTTGTTATATGATAACCAATTGTACAAGTTAAATTATTGTATTTTCAAGTAGTCGAGGAAAATTACAATTGTAGCAAATGCTCGAGCTGTTTTACATCACATTTTAATTATTTGAACGACAATATCTTCTTGTCAGAAATAAATTATTGTCTGTTTAAGATCCAAATGTATTTCAATCATTCCACTTTTTTTTAGTACTGTATACTTCAATCAATATTGCAGACGTTACTCCTGAAAACTGAACTTTCGCATTGACAAAAACAATAATTTCCAGTTTTAATATGGAAATATATGAACATACGAAGGGATAAAAGGTTTATGATGACAAAAAACAAATGATCAAGGATAGAGGAGATGAAACTCGAGGAAAATAACTTTCAAGTTCCGATAATGGAATTCTCAATTTACTTAGAAATACATCTCAATTCTTATTTCCTTTGTTGTTGCTGAGCGCGATTGTTGTCTCGGCCCGGGAAACTCCTTTGTGGGGGTGTCCTAATTCTCCTGTCCTTTTTGCTCCTATTCCTAACCACTTTACTGTGGATGGCGCAGGAAACACAGTAATGGAGCTTCGCGTACAGTTTGGGCAACAAATATTCTAACGAGAAAAGATTACTATGTTAACCTTCTTATATCGATTTCCGATGTTATAATTACGCATAAAGTCTACTTACGATTATAGACCGAAGCTTCTGTGATGTCTCTGACAGCAGCTGCTTCGACGATGTTGCGGATGACGAACTTTTTGATCGCCTTGTCTTTGGGCACGCAACGGGCGCAATTGGTGCAACGCACCGGTTTCACGTGGCCACGTCCGTGCTTGGAGCGTCCTCCATTACGCCTTTTACAAGTCTAGACCATGAGGTGATAGTAGAGGTTAGAATCTTGTAAATAATTCAAGTTGGTACCGTAAAAGCACGCAAAGTACCAGAAATAATAAATAACGCGAATCTAATAGAAATAATAAAAGGATTAACACAGCAACTCACCATATTTAATAAAACGTCCGATAATAAACCACTCAGCAGTAAAGCGGAACTATGAAAGGTTGACAGTTTGACATAGTTGACAGTCGCGTACACAGAAGTGTGTCACGACGTTCGATGTCAATAGTACCCAAGAGCGCCATCTCATTTATAGGATAGAACTATTTTCTGCAGATAAGCTTTTAGCAATTTATTAATTTAATTTTTTTTTACTTTTGGAGAAAGTAAACGGAAATATTTTAGATGATTGAAAAAAGAAAATTAAAGAAATGAAAAATTTCACCTCGCGCCAACGGTGCGCGCAACCAATGGTCCATTACGCGGTCGCCAGTGAAAGTATTTTAAAAAAACGTACATGTATATATAAATACCCAACGTTTCACTAGAACCTCCAGTTCGTTCCTTTGAAACAAACCATGAAAACGGTGAGTTCGTCATTTAATTTAAAAATTATTAATATTCAATTTTTGCTTTTTCAGTCATTTCAATTTTTTTAATAACTCTGAGCTTCGCAATTGTTTTCGCAAAAACAGTTCCGTTGCGTGTCCACGATCAAGCAGCGTCGGCCGACAATGTGAGACCGCAAAGACAAGCTGGAGGTGATCATCACGACGCCGTCGATTTTGGGGCACATAGGGGCGATCATGGATCATTCGGGTGGTACGCAGACTTCCCAGTCTACGATCATTGAAACTCAGGAGATTTTAACGAAATCAAGTGTGCAAACTAGTCCTTTTTTAAGTTTCTCTTCAATATTCCCAAATTTGTATTAAAGAATGTTGTAACCGTCAGATATGTCTTTATATTATTCGGCGTCATTGCATTAACATGTATTATCAACATTCCATAGAAGGAAACAGTAGAGTTTACATTTAAGATCTTGAGACGATTGAAAAATAAAAAGCAACAAATGAATATACAGTATGTCACAGCAACTAATATCAATCATTACTCGTGATGAAAGCGTTATAAAGTTAAATTACACACAATTTTGTTTTCATAACATTCAAAATTGGAATATACATAAATAATATGAAACAAGAACATTATATGATGCATTATCATCATTGAAAAGCAGGAATTTGCAAGAGAAATACGAGCTCAAATTATACATTTGAATGTAGAATATGTGAAAAAAACTGAAAATTAAAAAGAGTTAGAATATTTGAACATTTATACTATTTATAAGTTCCGAAAATTAAAACAAAAAGTAAACACAATTTGAAAGTTTGAAGAAATATTTCAGTTTAAAATTGAATTTTAATCAATACTTTCAAAGATGACATGGAGAGTTTTATAAAAATTGAAATATGCTATTGTAAAACAGTTCGAAGAAAGAAATTCGAGCCCAATACTTCGTTTGCGAAATTGATATTCCGTACCTGTGGAACTAAATGAAAAAAAAAGTTGTGACACACTGTATCTTCATAACGAAAAGTTTTATACAGGGTTTCCCAGAAGTCGACGTCAAGCCGAAATCTTTTAACAGAGTAAGTTGTGATAGTTATCAGAAAAATAAAAGAAAAAATCCAAGTAACGTATTTAAAAAATTATGGACATGAAAAAAATCGAGAAAGTCTACATCCTATGACGGTCTTTTCACTCTACTACAAATATCAACTTTTTTTAATTATTTTTTTGTACTGAAATAGACGTTCAGGCTATAGAGAAAAAAATCAATGATGAGGAAACTAGTGGAGTCAGTATATGTATATATATTGAGGTTATTCATTCTACGAATATTTCAATAGTAAATGTTGGATCACGGATTAGCGTAGAAAAAATTTTTATTTCGTTTACTCTTTACTGATTAAACACGATCGAGCTTTCGGTACTCGGGTTGTCACCATCATCAGGACCTAAAATAGAATTATTTTATGGCACTGAAGTATATATATATTAATTTACGTTCAGGTTGGAATTATTTATTTGATAATATAAATATAAGACGTTTCGAATTATTCCATCCTTCGTCGGTCACAAAATTAGAAACTGGAAATTAATGAACACAATGAAGACAATTTTCAAGAAAATATATCTCACGATTCGAGTCGATCGTTACATGTCAAACTGACAACTGTTTAATGATAAAGCCTACTTAGATTTTATATTATTTTTTAGAATTGGCCAATATACTTAGTTTTTGTACGTCTTGTCGATCGTTGATTGTGTTATCATTATTTAATCGTTTATGGATAATTTCTTTAATTTCTCTATTTTTCGTTTTTGGTTCTATTGTAAGTATTTTTGTTTCATCATAATTAAACTCATATTTGTATGTTTTCTTATGTTTGTTGAGTGCTGTTGTTGCGTTTTTAGTATATTTGTGAGCTTTTATTCTGTCTTCAAGTCTCTGCGAAGTTTGTCCGATATATTGTTTGTGACAATGTTGGCATGGGATACTATAAACGACATGAGATGTTTTAATTTTTGGAATTTTGGTTTTAAGTTTGCTAAAAATATTTTTTATTTGATTCTTTGGTTTGTGTAGATGTTATGTCTTTTTAAAATGTTATTTATTTTATGTGAGAGTGTCTGATTATATGGTAGTGAGATGAATGTTGTGTTTTCTGTTGTTTTAACATCGGACTTGTTAGTGTTATGATATTTATGTATTCTTTCTTTTAATAATCTAGTAATAAGGAAAACTGGGTAATTGTTATATTGTAGTAGTGTCTTGATTTTTTTAATAATTTTCGGTCGAAATGACGGTGATGTTAATTTTAGTGCTCGGTCTATATATCCTAAAGCTGTACCTTTCCTCTGTGACATAGGGTGGCGTGAATTAAAATCAAGAATTTTGACGGTGTTCTGGTCTCGTTGATGCCATTAATTTTTATTAAAGTCATATCTAAGAATATAAGTTCGTTATTGTGTTCTTCCTCCATAGTGAATTTGAGTAGACTATGCGAGTTATTAAAATCATTCAATATATTCTTCATTTCATTAGGTGAAGCTATTAAAAGACAGTCATCAACATATCTTTTAAAAATTGTTATGTTGTTGTATTTCGGAATAATTTTTTTCTTTTTTTTCAATAAGTTCCAACATAATTTGTGCAATTGGACTAGAAATCACTATGGAGGAAGAACACAATAACGTACTTATATTCTTAGATGACTTTAATAAAAATTAATAAAAAAATAGTATTTGTTTGATAGACTCATAACTCGAGTACAAGTACATGATGTAAATGTTCGCCATAAGCATTACTATTGCCTCCCAAAGCATAGAACCAGCAAATTCGAAAGAAATTTGATTTTATAGCCACGCATACGCTGGATAAATTTATACAATTTTTTCAGCTAAGTTGCTCGCTTGAGACTGTCAAGAAACTCATTAGAGGTCATGTTTGCTTTGGTGTAATGCAAAAATGAACTCACATGTTTTGGATATAGTAGGTACATTTTAATTTTGGGCTCGTTTTTTTTTTTTTGTTAAATCTTTTAATCATTAAAAAAGTTTAAATAATTTTGTTTCCTTCTTCTGTTTTCTTTGCTGGTTTGCTTTCTTTATTTCACCTATCTAAAATTGTAATAATTTAGCTTTAATTTTGTTTTAATTTTTTAATTTTAATTAAGTGCTATTGAGATTATTGTTTCTCACGTTCTTGTAATTCACATAGGTAGCAGGCGGAGTGGAAGAATGACATTGTCAAACTCCGACCTTTTTGTGCTTATCGCTGATAAAGTCAATAATAGTACTTTTTTTTCAGCATGGTCAGTTGAAACTGAAACCATAACAAAAAAAAATAATTGAAAAAAGATGACTTTTGTAGTAACAGGAGTGAAAACATCATCACAGGATGTAGATTTTCTCGATTTTTTTTAATGGCCATAATTTTTTAAATACATTACTTGGATTTTTTTTATTTTTCTTATAACTATCATGACTTACTCTGTTAAAAGATTTCGGCTTAACGTTGACTTCTGGACACCTGTATACACACATATACAAGTTTTCGTCGTAAAGAGATGTTTTTGTATAAAGAATATACATTTCAACTTTGATATTGAATTTAAAACTATTCATTTCTACACAGCGTTCTTATTCAGTTGGTTGAATTAATAATTCAATGTATATCCGACAACTACTAGTAACCATCACATTTATTAAGGCCAAAGACGTAAATTAGTACGAATTTTTAAACGCTTTAGGGCAGTTTGTAACAGTTGTTATATTTTGTAATATTACAGACTGTAAAATTATTTGAGTCGTCTTTCACCTTAACATCTCTACAACAGAAATTTACGAACAGTTAACTAAGTAACACACCCTGTTACGAGCGCCTTGCGGCGCCTTATGGCACAATCAAGAATCAGCCAGGTACGATAAAACCCAAACAAAATAACAATCGCAAGTACCTACAAATGCTGCTATGGCCTCCAACCCATAATAACCTTTTTAAACGGTACGAAGATACCGTGATAAGGTTCACTGAAAAACAAGCACCGATCATAATTTTTGGGGGACAAAATCGTCGCTTTGTACTAACCAAATGAAATAACGTCTATTAGAGTAAGTACCATCGCAATATCCTTCGGGTACGGCCAGTTGAACGCCAACAAATTGGTCCGATTGCGTTACCACCGGTCCTATGTACCTCACCCTGCCACCTTTCACCTTTCCTTCGGTTGTTATAACTTTCACCCAATGCTCAGGCTTCAAATCTCTGGGTTGCCGTGGCAGAAAGGGTTGCCAACCTTGTGGCGGAATGTTGTCGCCTGACGTTTCGGGAGCCGAAGCGCGGCGGTGCGATTTCATTGGCTTACTAGGAACAAAAACTCGATCATTTGTAAGATATAGTCGTGAGACATACATTTCAGTCTCCTTGCGACCACCCAAAATACAATCGATGGATCGTCTCAAATAGCTTTCCGCTTCCTCGACCAAGCTGTCGGTTGAATCACCACTGTCGGCTGTAATTTGCGTCCAATCACCACGCAACTCCGGAAGCGAACCGTTCGCCAAACGTACCCGCGATTGGGTACTTTTAAAGGTCGCGCGCCGCGATGGTGACACGGGGGCGGAGCATCGTCGCGTCTGCGCTGGCGGTGACAACGGGTGAATGCTGTAACGCGAATGCGTGTGACTGCCTTCGCTCGGTGTGGCCGTCCACGTAAAACGTTGACTCTGCAATTATACGTGGGCACATTACAATCAAACGAATCATTTTTGTTTGTGGGCTTCATTCATTTGTCGCACTTACATTTTTCCATGTATTCCAACAGCGCACATGCGTATTAAAATCGTTTACGTTCAAGTGCAAGGTGGCGCGTGCGTATCGATAGTAGCAAAGCGTCATGCGAAAATGTCACACCGACCGTAAGGAGTCTTATCTTACAGTGTATGCGGGCGAACACAAATCGGACGCCCTCAAGTATTGCCCGTAAATCGGAGCGGGTGGCTTCGAGTTCGTCGGACAAAGGTGATCGGCCGATCTCGATAACTCGGGTACCATACTGGTAAAGCCGATGTCGGACAAAAGTACTCGACGAGCTTCCACGTTTGTCTTTTCGGACATTTTCAACCGGGAAGCGGGTAACGGGAATTTAGAAGGGAGCGTTGTGAAATTCTCGCTGAGATTCGTCTAAAAAACTTGATTTAATAAACATTCTCATAGCAGTTCTATGAAATTACTTTATTCGCTAGACTGCTATCGGACCTCCAGGATGAACCAGGTAGAGCGGATATATCAGTTTGAGCTTCGGACTCCTTCCGGATGGCGTTCGAATGTGCCAGAATCGGACGACATTTCCGTGCGTTCAAACCTCTATTTATGGCTTCCCTGAAATTTTAATTGAAGCTCAATAACCAAGTAGCTATTCGTTTTATTAATTCATTGTAACGTGATTGCGTGGAGGCAAAGTTCACGTTTTGAATTATTCAATCTCGACATCGATTCGAAGCGAGCCGATTGAAATAAATTCACAACCAGAACGGGAGGTATACGCTTGCAAATGGTCGGTATAATCTATCTCATCGATTTTCTTGAAAACTTTAGGGCATAACTAAAAACAGTGAGAGAAGCAATTGTTCATGAAATTACATTTTTTTCTCAGAAACGGTTCATTTTAGACAGGAATAGTAAGCGAGACGATTGTAGCCTAGGGTGGCCGTTATTTCGCAAAAGTTTGAATTTCTGCAACCCCCACCCAAAATTTGGTTTAGAATATGTATCAAAAAAATAAAACCTGAATTTTGTCAGATTTTTTTGTGCAGAATAACCCGTGCCTGTAGGAAGCCCAACTTCAATATTTGTTTTAAATAGACTTCTTCAGCGATATTAGACATTCGATCATAACTTTTTGAAATTTCGTTGTAAAGTTATGAAACTTCGTAGCCTTATGTTTTTCTGTCGAAACAACTTGACAACAATAATTTTTGACAGCTTGGACTGTCACAAATTAACAATTTTTTAAATCTCATTGACTTTTTTGAGTCGCTGCCCTCGAATTTGTCGTCAAAAAGTCATTTTTGACAGTCCCAGCTGTCAAAAGTGACTTTTTGACAGTCCAAGCTGAGAAAAATGTCATTAATTTGAACAAGCAAAAGCAATATTTTAAAAATAAAGTGTATCGTTATTTTATAGGTTTTTCAAGTCGCTAAGATTAAATTTGATGTCAGAAATTTAGCGACCTATAAAATAACAAGTCATGTTAGTTTAAAAAAATTGCTTATGTTTGTTTAAATTAATGACATTTTTCTCAGCTTGGACTGTCACAAAGTCATTTTTGACAAACATTTTGACAGCTGGGACTGTAAAAAATGGCTTGTTGACGGCATAGTCGAGTTCAGCGACTCAACAGACCTAAAAGATAACACCCAATGAGATTTAAAAATTACTTTTTTGTTTAAATTAATGACATTTGTGACAGTCCAAGCTGTCAAGAATTATTGCTGTCAAGTTGTTTCGACAGAAAATTCAAGTTCAGCGACCCCAAAAACGTAAGTGTACAAAGTTTCATAATTTGCCAACGAAATTTCAAAAAGTTATAATCGAATGTCTAATATTGCTGAAAAAGTCCATTTAAAACCAATATTGAAGTTCAACTTCCTACCGGCACGTGTTATTCTGCACAAAAAAATTCAAGGTTTAGTTTTTTGATATTCTAAACCAAATTTTGGGTGGAGGTTGCAGAAATTTCTCGAAATAACGGCCACCCTATGTAGTCCAATTCGATAGCAATTGAATGGTAAAAAACTCAAAGTGTTGGTGATTTTAGAAATTGGGTTATGTTAGAAAATGTTGAAAAATCAATGACATTTTTATGTTTTGAACTGGTTCTGCTCCAAAAGGGAAATTTGTGGCACCTCCATCGACAATCATATTGAAAGAAAATAAAAATCTTCTAAAATGCAATTAAGATTTTCTTTGATATGAAAAAGTTTCGTAACGCTATCTGGAATAGTTGTTGAGTTATCCAAGCTAACAGAAATTTTTTTCACTTTTTTGATGAAATCTCAGCATTCTTGCCGAGTCGTTCTTCGTTTACGCATTCTACCTGAAGAACATATTTTTAGTTATATTTGTGCTGAATCGCGAACTCCTAACTCTGCAAGTAAGCCCGCAAAAATTCCCGAAAATCTTGAAGTTTTTCGAGTATATCTGGAGAATTAGTTTTCCGATTGCGATGGAATAAGGAATCAGACCTGGAGACCATTGATCTCCATCTTCTCCTAAAATTTCGTCGTTCCACGCAGCGCCGTTTAGCCTGTAGCCGCACGCACGCGCACGCGCAAGCGCACACACACATGCGCACATACTACCCCGATCGCGCAACGACGGCAAACTATACGGCTTTATGTCCGCTCGCTTCGTGAGCTGGGCAAGCGTATACAAGAAAAGCGTTACCTATGAAGAAGCGGTCGGTACTGCAACGGATTCGGACAAGTATTCCTCCTGATCCCCGTGTACTCGACCTCCTGTATCCCAACTTTCGATATATCCGTTTCCACGATACGTATCCTCTCCTCGAACCGATCGAAACTCTCGTCCTTCTCCAACGATTTATTTTCGAAACTCGAATCCTGATACGAGTAGTAACTGCGCAGACTCCTCTCCTCCTGATTGATCGAATTGTCCGATTTCGACGCGTAAATCTGCGAATCGTCTCGTTGGAGCTGCACGAGGGGAAAAGCGTTTTCCTGATTTTCGTGGTCGAAGGACGTGTCGAAGACGTCGTCCTCCAATTCGCGATCGGATATATCGATGCTTTGCTCATGTTCCGGCACGTGGAGCTTGATGCAGGGCTCCGATTCGGAGTCGATCGAAACCAGTTGTTCTTTGAAATCGGTGGTTTTCGTGTCGTCCGTCGTGAAAATTAGTTCGATATCGTCCACTTCGTCGTTGGAGTTCTCCTCGGATCTCGAGGACGTTCTCACGCGTTCCGGCACGTCATTTAACTCTTTATCGTTATCAGTCATTTCCGACGGTACGTTTTTGGATATAGCGCAAGTTATGCGATCTTTATCAGAATTGGTTGTTTTAACGAATTTAAAACGATTTGATGTGGTTTTTAGGACCGTTAAACTATCGATACATTTGGCTTTAACTCGGATCGTCGCTTTAACTTTGTTTTTTGTTATATTACGTCCTGAGCTAAAAGGTTTTATTGTTTGTTTCTTTCGTTTGGCGGTTCTTTTGTCGGTTGCGAATTTTACGGATTTTTTATTGGACTTTTTCGACTTTATTTCAGCGTCGTTTTTGGATTTTTCGTCGCTTGCCGGTATTTTGACATCGGTTTGATTTGGCAATACATTTTCGTTTGGGTTGTCGATAGGTTGCGCTGTTTCCTTATCTGTAAAAGAGAAAACTATTTCAAGCACACCATTCATTTTACATACCTAAAACACAATTTTAAAAATTTGTAAGCATAGAAATACAGAGAACAGTTGAGATGAAAGTATAAAGATAAATATTCAATTTTAAAATCAACAAAAATCAGCATTAGGTTTGTTCCAACCGACCACCAAATCAGTCAGACGCTTGCGCAGTACGATTTTAGGGTACCGAAAATACTAAAGCGCAAGCGTCTGACTGATTTGGAATTAGTTTGGTGGTCGGCTGGAACAAATCTATTAGCGGGCAACAATAAAACACGTAAATATTTATGCGGAACGTTCACTTAAAGTGGACAAATGAAATCACAATATACTGCAACGGTTTCTACCCTGTGTTTGAAAACCGATATCGAACATATTCCTGAATTTATCAATCATAAATCATTTCGATGTTTGATATTTGGATTTATGATGAGAGTTTGGGAGGAAGTTTAATAAAAGTTTAAAATATATAAACTTTAAACTTGTAAATTTTTAAATTCCTAGCTTCTAAATAATACAATTTCAAAATGATCACTTTTATCTTTCACTAATTATTTGCGATATGTTATTTTTTTGGGCAACGTAACCTATTTGAGTTAATTGCTCGGCTCACACTAAGGGCGACGATGCACGCTTGAGAAAGGTTCAATTTATGGGAATACCCATTTTATTATTATGATCAAATGAACGATTTTAGCTAATAATAATTTTGTTCTTCGATTCTATCGGAGATGGCGACTAGAACTGATTAAACTATACAAAAATGTAAATGAAACTGGTTAAACCATATCCGTGATAACGATCGATTTTTGTACGTAAAAACAGAAAAAAAGCGAATTATTGCAGTTCTAATTTTCAAAGATATAAATGGTTCTCTTAATTCCATTTATTTGTGTCATATTTCTATATGATGGTGAATGAAAGTATTGAAAATCTTGCATATTTAAGATGAATAAATTAGTTCATTCTGATAATATATATACATTGATGAGAATTTAGGACAGTGATTTACTAACTTTATGAGGATCAACCATAAGCAGTTTTTTACCTAATTTGTCTGTGTGTAGTTGTCAAATAAAAAATGAAAAGTAGCAACAATTTTTGTTAAAATTGCTCAGCAAAAAGCACTTTAGATAAAATGTGTAATGACAAACAACCTGATATTGTTATCAACTAGGCGATAGCGTTAATTTTAGATTAGCAATGTGATTTAACGATCTAATACAACAGATGCTTCAACTTTACAAGTAAGATACTTACCCTCCGACTTTTCACAATCTGCTAGCTCGTTTTGTTGTGCGTGATTTCCTTCAGTTAGCGACGTAACAGATTGTTCTATTTCCCCACCTGGCCACGCTTCGCCTTTCAATTCCGATATTTCCTTCCTACTTTCCTCGAGAGCTTTCCTCAAGGCGATAACAGTTTGGTGCAACGATCTGACAGTTTCTAAGTAAGGCGCGACATCCTTCGCAATATCCTCGTTTCCCATATTTTCCTCCCATCCATTTCGCTCATTTTCCACTAAAAATTAGTCGTTATCACATCCACCTTGTACACACCAAAAAAACATGTTCACCTAGTTACGACCGCCGTTTTGTGTGTGGTAACCTAGCAAAACGGATTAAATCAATTTGGGGTTTGTATTGCGAACAACAGCGGAGTCTCGTGCGACTTAACGACGTATCAGTCGTTGTTACGATTTAAAACGCAATTTACTGTTCGAAATTGAATGCGTATTAACAGAAACGGAATCAATACGCGCGATTGCATTACAACCCTGGGAATTTTCGATTGGTGCTGCGATGCGCGCTCCGTCGTTTTGGTTGTACGTTCGCTCGTGTAAGACAGAGATGGGGAGTTCAGGGGCCGTCCTTCCAAATGTCACTTTCGAATTTCGTGGAATCGACAATCAGATGTATCATGTGAAATTAATTATTGCTTTTTAAATTGTCGTCACCGAGTTGTCATTGAAATATATGGAGGACGTAATTGACAAGGTCAATTTTTTTTCATTTTCTCAAGCGACGTTTTAATACTGAAATTATCACATCAACAAATTTATCCGCAGAAAAGTGACAGAAATCATCGAGTCACTGGGGCTTCTATGTAACGGCGATGCTACATTTTCATGAGATGGATGAAATACATAAAAAGCGATGGAACAAGGATAGCGAAAATCTGTTAAAATTTTTAAAATTGTTTAATTTATTGAAATAAAAAGTATAAAACTATAAAAAAGCTCAAGCTCCAAACAAACTTTTGATTTCATTTATAATGCAATTAAATTTATATATTACCCTCAAACTTTGTTATCTCTCATCCTTGCATCGCTTCTATAAGTTTCTTTGCTTGAACCTGCAAAGTCGTTCATTTTAATAATAATAAGTTCATCATTAATAACAAGTTTCACCATGTTGCTCCACATCTGGTACTTTAACATTACAATTTAGCTGCAGGCCAAAGCTGCAAAAATAATATAAATTAAATATTCAAACAATGATTGCTTTTAGCGCATGTTCGTTCTCTTGATGTCTTTATATCGATAACTACGAAACAAAGTCAGTATTGAGACGACAAAACTTTATTGGAAGTTTCTGAGCGATTGATTATATAATAATTAAATCAACGATCAAAAGAAGACTTCCTCAAGAAATATTTAACTTTAACTCACCATTTTAATCTTTGGTTCATCGCCAGAAGCTTTTGATCTGAGTAAAGAAATATAGGTTAGAGCGATAATAAGAAAAGGAAAAACGGTGTTTTCGAAGTAAAATTATGTCTGCCCCGTATCTGTCCACGATTCAAAGCTTAACAAATCGCAGTCATCAGAAGGCGAATAATAATCTTGGAGATTTGGCGGCAGTTTAATACTTACAAAATAAAGTTACAAACTAGAGTCGCCTACTCCATTCTTAAACAATTGAAGTTTATATAAAAATATTTCGACTAAAACAAATTGCAGGATCCAAAATTAAATTTCAGTGTATCAAAAAATTAGGTTATAGCATTTGCTTCCAATTCAATAGAGAGAAATTGCAAATGACGTTAATAACTAATCCGTTAACAAAGTACATTAAATTAACATTATTTCCATATTGCGCATGCCTAATTGTCAAAATAACGTATCCGTTAATAGTAGAAATATATTGCAAAAGACATCCGTTAATACTTTTACATTAACACTGTTATTTCGATATTGCGCATGCCTAACTGTCAACATAAAGTTTACATTATTAATGTTCGCATTTGCAATATCTCTCTATTAATGAATTTATTACATCTAAAGCACGTGGTAATCCCTAACGCATTTAAAATTTAAATAGTATAAAGATGATTTAAGATTAATGAAAAAATTGAATTGAATTACCTGATTCAAATACACGTTTACTGAAAACTCGCTTCAACGACGCCTCATGACTGGCAAAGTGTAAGAAAATATCTTAGGTTAAGTACGACACACACAAAATATGTTTGACATTAGACATTATTCTATGCTTGATACCATTCCAGCAACGATTCTGACAGTTGATGCATATAAATTAAAAACATAACCTAACATTTCAAGTTACGTTCTACATATTAAAACTACGTAAACATGTCCGAGCAGCAGACATTCCAACAAAAACAAGCGGAACGTTTAAAACGTTTAAGAAACTTGCATAATCTCCGTAACGAAGCGAGAACGCACAATCATCAAGAAGTCGTCGCGGAGGATGCCCGCAACAAGCTACCCAACAACTGGGAAAGCCGTCAAAAACGGGCCGAATGGATACTGAACGATCAAAAAGCACGAGACGAGGCGAAGGAGAAAGGCGAAGACTACGACCGATCGAAATTGCTTGAAGTGACCGCCCTCGACGCCGAACGTATCGAACGCAAAAAGAAAAAAAAGAACCCCGACCAGGGTTTCTCCGATTACGAAGGAGCAACGGTGCGGCAGTATAACCGATTAGTGAAAAATTTACCAGCGAAAGATATGGAACGTTACGAGGAGCAAAAGGAAAAATACGGCGAAGCGTTTTACGGTGGTCCCCATCATATAATACACGGTTTGCACGAAGACCGACCGGAGGCGGTTGATAATTTGGTGAAGGACGTGGAGGCGCAAATCGCTAAAAGGAACAAATACTCGAGGAAGAGGGCGCACAATGATGATGCAGACATCGATTATATCAACGAACGGAATGCTAAATTTAATAAAAAGTTGGATAGGTTTTACGGAGAGCACACAGCTGAAATCAAACAGAATTTGGAGAGGGGAACCGCGGTTTAAAATAATAATTACTTTGATTTATATAAAAAAAATTTATTACATTAATATATTTCTTTTCTTTAGTAACATAAGTTCAATAGTTAGTTTATTGATTAAATTTCTTTTTATTCACTTTGTGATCACTCACAAACTCCCTTTCAAGTTTCAACAATTTTTTTCAATAATAACGTTTAAGTCTCATAACAGTTTTCTGCATTCAGGACTGTTTTTGAAAATCGATATTAATTTTAGTTCTGTCATTTCTTAATACTACAACTACAATTTCAAAACTATAAAACATTAATCAATTTCAGACAGATTTTTCTCAACTACATCAACGTTCTCATCTTTCACGATAGGTTGCAGTTGAATTGAGCTGATTTCCAGGATTTCGCCACTTTCCATCACCTCTTTCTTCGTCACGACCGATTCTAAATTTTCTTCATTCGCGTGATTAATGCTCTGATGTCTGCTCATCCTGGTCGGTATGTTCGTAAAAAAGTTGCACAAGTTGCATTTTTTTCCATTCGACCGTGGTTTGAATTTGTGCTTCAGTATTTTATGTTTGGTCAAATTGCCAGAATGAATGCTGGTGTAGTTACAAGAGTCACATTTGTATTCTTTTTCTTTGGTGTGTATGTTCACATGAACTTTAAAATTCTGCTTATAATTCGTTGCGTATTTGCAAATTTCACAATTGAATTGTTTGTTTTGGTTTGAAGAAATAGTGTGTAATCTTTCTATATGCAGATTCAAACTGGCTTTATATAAAGTGACAAAGTCACATTGGTCACATGCGAATTGTTTATTGCGATTGTGCTTTTTTTTATGGTTATCGAAGATCAATTTGGAATTGGTTCCGAAATTGCAAATTTCGCATAGAAATTTTTTGTTTCGAGACGCATTGTGAATGTTCCTTATATGCGTAATCAAACACGTCTTATAAAGGGTGATGAATTCACAGCTGTCACATTCAAATTTTTTTTCTCCAGTATGTTTGTTCATATGTACATCCAAGGAAGACTTAGAATTTGTTGCGTAGTTGCAAATTTGACATGGAAATCTTTTTTCTTTACTAGTGTGGATGTTATTTATATGTAAAATCAAGCTGTTCTTGTAGATACTGCTGAACTCACAACTGTCGCATTTGAATTTCTTTTCCTCAGTGTGTATATTCAAATGTTTATTAAAGGCTGTTTTAAAATCTGTTGCATATTCGCAAATCTGACAACGAAAATTTTTGTTTTGAGAATTAGTGTGCATGTTCTTGATATGCCCAATCAAGCCGCTTTTGCGCAGAGTGGTAAATTCGCAGTTATCACATTTAAATATCTTTTCCATAGTGTGTTTATTTATATGTTGTTCTAATTCTGTTTTATAAGTTGTTGCATATTTGCAAATCTGACAATGAAATCGTTTGTTCTTTGAACTAGTGTGAATGTTCTTCATATGTGTAGTCAAGGCGCTCTTGTGAACAGTGGCGTATTCACAACTGTCACATTTGAATTTCTTTTCCACACTGTGTGAATCCATATGCCGATTAAAGCTGGATTTATAATTCGTTCCATGTTTGCAAATATCACAGATGAATTTTCTGTTTCGAGAAGGAGTGTGCACTTGTTTTATATGTGGAAGCAAGCTGCTCTTGTAATAGGAAACAAAATCACAACTGTCACATTCGAATTTCTTTTTACCAGTATGCTTATTCGTATGTCGATCGAAGTTTGTTTTTAAATCCGTTGAATAGTTGCAAACCTCGCATACAAATTTTTTAAGTCGTGAAGTCTTATGAATATTATTTATATGTGAAACCAAGTTGGACTTGGAAAGGGCGATGAATTCACAGCTGGCACATTTGAATTTCTCCTTGCCAGTGTGTTCATTCATATGTATATCGAAGTTTGTTTTCAAACGACCACTTTTACGAACAGTCGTGGTATTACTTTTAGAGTGTTTTCCAATTTCCTTAGGCATTGTGTTTTGAAATCTCTTTTTTAGTTTTCCATACAAATATTGGTTCCAATTGTTACTTTCATTTCACTTTCACAAGCAATAACTACAACTTCAAATTCGAGGTTAAGATGCAAAACTACAGAAATGTTGACAACTAAAACAAAACATCTGATTTCATGATACATCCACTGAGTAATTACCTGACCAGTGGTTTAAGTTGACCAAAGGTTTAAGTGACAATACGTTGTACCAACCTTGGTTAGCGAGTGGTTGACTAAACCTTGATTTCGCTATGTTGGCAATAATGGAAAACAGAGAGTAGATCTATTAAATCAAAATTCAATGTAAATGTTAAGAAAACATTCAAAATAATCAAATGTGATAGTTATATGCAAATTTTTGAAAAACTATTTTTTATGCATAAAAATTAAAACCTTCGCAAAAAAAAATATAGAATAGAAGCAACAGATTCAAATAATTTATTTTCGAAACAGTAGTGCAATAAATATTTATTTTTAAACATAACATTTTGATAACTTACAAAGTTTCATCAAACTTAAGTTTGACTGCCAACAATTTCAATTCTTTAAATGTGTTAACATACAAATCTTCCTGGAGATGTCATTTTTTTTCAATAACTAGGACCCAACGTTTAAGTCTCGTGCATACTGAAATACCTAATTTATTCAAAATTTTAAATTCGTTTAAATTTCAACCCATGACTGGAAAATAAAAAAAATAAGATAACAACAATTGACCATTAACAAAATTAAAAATAAAAAATACATCAATCAATTTCAGACAAATTTTTCTCAACTACATCAACGTTCTCATCCTTCACCGCAGGCTGTAGCTGAATTGGGCCAATTTCCAGGATCTCTTTCTTCATCTCGACCGATTCTAAAATGTTTTCATCCGCGTGTTTAGTTCTCTTATGTCGGATCATCCTGATCGGTACGTTTGAAACAAAGTTGCACAAATTACACTTTTTACCTTTCGGCTGCGGTTTGAATTTGTGGCACAGTATTTTATGTTTGGTCAAACTGTCCGAACGAAGGGTGGCGAAATTACAATACTCACATTTGTATTCTTTTTCTCTGGTGTGTATGTTCACATGAACTTTCAAATGGTACTTATTATTCGTTGCGTATTCACAAATCCCACAATTGAATTCTTTGTTTTGGTTTGCAGAAACAGTATGTAATATTTTTATATGCCAATTCAAATTGGATTTGTAAATAGTAACGAAATCACATTGATCACAAGCGAATCCTTCATGTCCATTGTGTTTTCGCATATGGTTATCGAAGATCGATTTGGAATTGGTTGCGTAATTGCAAATTTCACATGGGAATTTTTTGTTTCGAGACCTACTGTGAATGTTCCCTATATGCTTAATCAAAGAGATCTTATAAAGGCTGATGAATTCACAGCTGTCACATTTAAATTTTTTTTCCCCTGTATGTTTGTTCATATGTGAATCAAAGGAAGACTTAGAATTTGTTGTGTATTTGCAAATGTCACATAGAAATCTCTTTTTATTAATGTGAAAGTATTTTATATGTAAAATCAAGCTGTTCTTGCAAATACTGCTGAAGTCACAACTGTCGCATTTAAATTCCGTTTGCTCAGTATGGGTGTTCAAATGTTTTTTAAACATTGTTACAAAATCTGTTGCATATTTGCAAATCTGACAACGAAAATTCCTGTCTTGTGCATTAGAGTGAATGTTCTTCTTATGCTCAATCAAGCCACTTTTGCGAAGAGTGGTAAATTCGCAGTTATCACATTCAAATATCTTTTCCATCGTGTGAGTATTTATATGTTTATCAAATTCCGTTTTATAAGTTGCTGCAAAATTGCAAATCTCACAATGAAATCGTTTGTTATCTGAACTAGTGTGAATGTTGTTCATATGTGTAATCAAGCCGTACTTGTTAACAGAGGAGTAGTCACAGCTCTCACATTTGAACTTCTTTTCCACACTGTGTGAATCCATATGTCGATCGAAGCGGGATTTATAATCTGTTCCATATTTGCAAATATCACAGATGAACTTTCTGTTTTGAGGGGAAGAGTGCACTTGTTTTGTATGTGAAAGCAAGCTGTGTTTGTAAAGGGTGACAAAATCACAGCTGTAACATTTGTATTTCTTTTCACCAGTATGTTTATTCATATGTCGATCTAAGGTTGTTCTACAATTCGTTGAATAGTTGCAAACCTCGCATAAAAATTTTTTAATTCGAGTAGTATGAACATTGTTCATATTTGAAATCAAACTCATTTTGTACAGGGTGATGAATTCACAGCTGTTACACTTGAATTTCTTCTTGCCAGTGTTTATTCATATGTATATCGAAGTTTGCTCCGAAATGAGTTGCGTATTTGCAATTCGAAGTCGTGAAAATGCAAGAATCACTTTTGGAGTGTTTTCCAATGTCCTTAGGCATTGTGTTTTGAAATCTCTTTTTTAGTTTTCCATACAAATATTGGTTCCAATTGTTACTTTCATTTCACTTTCACAAGCAATAACTACAACTTCAAATTCGAGGTTAAGATGCAAAACTACAGAAATGTTGACAATTTAGACATATCATCTGATTTCTTGGTACATTGAAACGTTCCAGGTTTGGATAGAGATGGTCTCATCCATCTCATGCAAAAGCTGGTCACTCCCATAGAACTCCGAAACAAGTAGCTACTGCCTTTGCAGCTACTCAATCCCGGAGATCCCGAACGTGAATAACTTTCGAACGCCCTTAGGTTCTTTGATAATTACTTTTGGCTTTGAAATGAGATCGTCTAGAAAAACTACCTACGTTGTGTTTGTTTTGATACCTTTTTCCGCAAGTTCGCGAGGAAAATCAGGGTTCGGGGATAAATAAAAGTTCTCACTGGCCCCCAAGCGGACCCTTTATTCGTTACGTTGAAATGACAGATGCCTGGCTAAAACTAACATGGCCGACGATGATAAACATTATAGACATTTGTTGAAGCTGATGAGGCTCATGTGTACAGAGGTTTCGTTGTTAAGTGTCAAGCTACATTGTGCGACAAGTGTAAAGAGTGCTCGAACAGGTTTGTGTGTAAAGTTGGCTGTGAGCATGAATAAACGGTAAAGTTGATAGCTGCATTTATGTTAGTTGTTTTAATGTGCAGAGCTTTGTTTAAAGTTCGGTGAAAGTTGTGTGACAGTGCAAACGTTGTGCAATCTTTCACTTAGTTGCTGAATACGGAACGACAAACTGTTGTGTTTTAATTCCGGTATGGTGTTGATAAAACCATGGTTTGGTGACTGTTGTGATTTTGTTTAGATTTGTTCCATCGATAATTTCATTGGTTGTATCAAATAATTTTGGTAAAGTGTCGCGATGCCAGAAAGTCATGCGCGCTCCGCAAACTGTTAGCTCGTCCAATCATGCATCAAAGTTACCAGCTCTCGAAACGTTGAATTTGGAGAACGGAATTTAGACAAGCGTTGACCGGACGCAGGTATCCGAAAGAGAGCGCTCCCAGTTTTCATCGTTGGGTTCCCGGTTACTGGAATCTGTTGCTCCTCCTCCCGAAAGGTTTTCACCTGCGGTACATTTTCACTGTGCTTAAAATGCTTACGACAGCAGCCAACGCAATTTATTGTAATGTTTCGCGTAACGTTTGTCCAAATTCCAAGATATACCAACACCAGTGGGAAATGCACTTATCCGCGGCGTAATTCACAGAGATCGCGTACATAGCTTTGCATAAAAAAACTTGGCTAAAGCATAAAATACGGCAAAAAGACGCGAAGCGGGTGACGCGGTGGCGTGCTATCTAACAATCGTGCAAATTACACACCTAAACAAGTCAAGGGGAAAACGAAGATGATTCCTCGGAAAGGAGAAGAAAGCAAGCACTAAACCCACACACAAAATCACCAAAAAGCCCAAAAGCACGCACAAACAAAGGCGAAGATCACACGTAAAAATAAATATTACCGCACACTTCCGTGAGTTCCCAAAATGGCTGAGCGCGCCAATAAAGAACGCGCGCCGGCGTCACTTGACGAAAAGCCCGCTTATAGGTACCTTTGTAGTAGACTCAGGGTGAGCTTCGGTCTCCCTCCACTAGGTGTGATGATACATCTCAATACATTTATTGAGAGCATTAAACTTTCTGAAAAACTATTTTTTATGCATAAAAATTAAAACCTTCGCAAAAAGAATATAGAATGAACCAACAGATTCAAATAATTCATTTTCGAAACAGTAGTGCAATAAATTTTCATTTTTAAACATTAACATTTTGATAACTCACAAAGTTTCATCGAACTTCATACTCCCTTTCGACTTCCAACAATTTCAATTCTTTAAATTTGTTAACATACAAATCTTACTGGAGATGTCATTTTTTTATAAGTCTCGTAACTGAAATACTTATTAAAAATTTTAAATTCGTTCAAATTTCAACCCATGAATGGAAATAATTGAAAAATGAAACCACTTTCTAAAAAAAATTGGTTTTTAAGATTGTCAACAATTGAACATAAACAAAATTAAAAATAAAAAAAAACATCAATCAATTTCAGACAAATTTTTCTCAACTACATCAACGTTCTCATCCTTCACCGCAGGCTGCAGTTGAATTGGGCCAATTTCCAGGATTTCGTCACTTTCCATCATCTCTTTCTTCATCTCGACCGATTCTAAAATGTTTTCATCCGCGTGTTTAATTCTCTTATGTCTGATCATCCTGGTCGGTACGTTTGAAACAAAGTTGCGCAGATTACACTTTTTACCTTTCGGCTGCTGTTTGAATTTGTGGCACAGTATTTTATGTCTGGTCAAACTGTTCGAACGAAGGGTGGCGAAATTACAACAGTTACATTTGTATTCTTTTCCTCTGGTGTGTTTGTTCACATGATCTTTCAAATGGTACTTATTTTTCGTTGCGTATTCACAAATCCCACAATTGAATTCTTTATTTTGGTTTGGAGAAATTGTATGTAATCTTTTTTTATGGCCATTCAAATTGGATTTGTAAATAGTAACAAAATCACATTTATCACATGCGAACTCTTTATTTCCATTGTGTTTTTGTATATGCTTATCAAAGATCGATTTGGAATTGGTTGCGTAATTGCAAATTTCACATAGAAATTTTTTGTTTCGAGACCTATTGTGATTGTTCCTTATATGCTTAATCAAAGAGGGCTTATAAAAGCTGATGAATTCACAGCTGTCGCATTTAAATTCCGTTTGCTCAGTATGGGTGTTCAAATGTTTTTTAAACATTGTTACAAAATCTGTTGCATATTTGCAAATGTGACAATGAAATTTTTTGTTTTGTGAATTAATGTGAATGTTCTTCATATGCACGATCAAGCAATGTTTGCGAAGAGTGGTAAATTCGCAATTATTACATTTAAACATCTTTTCCATAGTATGGGTATTTACATGTTCATCTAATTTCATTTTATAATTTGTTGCATATTTGCAAATCTGACAATGAAATTGTTTGTTTTGTGAACTAGTGTGAATGTTCTTCATATGTGCAATCAATTTTCTGTTGGACTTGTTTTATATGAAGCAAGCTGGTGACGGGTAATATTCACAGCTGTCACATTTGAATTTTTTTTCCACACTGTGTGTATCCATATGTCGATCGAAGCGGGATTTATAATCTGTTCCATATTTGCAAATATCACAGATGAAAGTTCTGTTTTGAGGGGAGGAGTGCACTTGTTTTGTATGTGAAAGCAAGCTGTATTTGTAAAGGGTGACAAAATCACAGCTGTAACATTCGTACTTATTTTCTCCAGTATGTTTATTCATATGTCGATCTAAGGTTATTCTCCAATTCGTTGAATAGTTGCAAACCTCGCATAAAAATTTTTTAATTCGAGTAGTATTATGAACATTGTTCATATTTGAAACCAAACTCATTTTGTACAGGGTGATGAATTCACAGCTGTTACACTTGAATTTCTTCTTGCCAGTGTTTATTCATATGTATATCGAAGTTTGCTCCGAAATGAGTTGCGTATTTGCAATTCACTCTCCACTTTTACGAAGTCGTGAAAATGCAGGAATCACTTTTGGAGTGTTTTCCAATGTCCTTAGGCATTGTGTTTTGAAATCTTTGTTTTAGTTTTCTATATAAATATTGGTTCCAATTGTTACTTTCATTTCACTTTCACATGCAATAGACCGCGCAAGCGTGACGTCACCACCAACGAAATGTCAAAATCTGTTTCAAACAAACATTCGAATTGCATTGAAAAGCCCATAGCGATTTTTTGAAAGCGTATATTTCGAAGATTGAGACTCCTATCACTTTGAAAGTTCTTTGATGGTGAGCTCCCAGTGTTTTATCTTTCAATTGGTGTATATATGTAGAAATAATGTCATCTAAGTTGCAAGCCGTTATTGAATAATGGATTTTGAGGTTATATGGTTTCTTTCTCACCAATAATTAATTTCTCTCTGTTAATAAAATACTAATATACTTGTTTTCAGATAAGTATGGCTCAATGTAATAAAGTTTAGTGCTATAGTAGACTTCTTTCTCTACAGCAGCTGTGTGAAAAAAATTGATCAGCAGAGGTGAAACACTGTTGAATCCGACATGTAACAACATTTATATTTGATGCACATACTGTGCCATAACGGCAAAAATATTTGCTTGCATGAAAAACAAAGTTTATGATGTGGAGATAAGTTTATTTCATGTATAATATGAATGTATTATTTCATCAATTATTTTTACTAAAATAAATTAGATTTCCATATTATTAAAACTTATTCCTCTTAAGTCCATTAGCTGCAGGTAAAGGATGCAACCCAAAACGTGTACTGAAAGCAATAAATATTTTACAACGTTATGAAAATAAAACAACCCAGCAACCTAATTACGTTAGATTTTGTGAATAACCAAATTATTACTTGGGCATATGTTACTTCATTCAAGTTCATTATCTTAATAACTGTTTTAAATTGTCATTCCTCAAGTTACTCCTATAAAAACTTATTTAGGCATTAAAATTTAGCAAGAGTACTTCAGAAACATATTTATGTAAAGATGTTCTTTCAAAAATCATTAAACCAATTTTAAATATAGTAAGCACTTCCTAGTTGCTACATCGCTATCAACCTCATACACATACTGGTTCGTCTTTGCTTAAATCATTCTTGAGCGTACAAAAATACAGATATTTATCTACGAAACTCATATAACCTAAAAAAAAACAAGAAATTTTAAAATACAACCAATTTGGTAACCACAAATGGCTATAAGTACACCAAACGAAAGCTGAGCACTTCTGCTTACCATACTAGCATTTTACTTCAATAAATGTGATCATTTGAAAATAAGGGCCTTTGAAATTCGTCTTATGGGCTTTTCAATGCAATTTAATGTTTGTTTGGAAACTGCTTTTGACATTTCACGTCTTGTGACGTTTAACTTGCGCGGTCTATAACTACAACTTCAAATTCGAGGTTAAGATGCAAAACTACAGAAATGTTGACAATTTAGACATATCATCTGATTTCTTGGTACATTGAAACGTTCCAGGTTTGGATAGAGATGGTCTCATCCATCTCATGCAAAAGCTGGTCACTCCATAGAACTCCTTTCCTTTTCAATATGAATATTGGATTCCAATTATTACTTTTATTTCACTTTAACATGCACTAACTACAGAGGAATTGAATTCTCTGATTAACTAGTTGTTCAGTGAACTACAACATACAACTTCAAATTCGAGGTTAAGATGCAAAACTACAGAAATGTTGACAATTTAGACATATCAGAGAGCATTAAAATTCCTGAAAAACTATTTTTTATGCATAAAAATTAGAACCTACGCAAAAAGAATATAAAATGTAGCAACAGATTCAAATAATTCATTTTTGAAACAGTAGTGCAATAAATTTTCATTTTTAAACATTAACATTTTGATAACTCACAAACTTTCATCAAACTTAAGTTTGACTGCCAACAATTTCAATTCTTTAAATTTGTTGACATACAAAACTTTCTGGAGATGTCATTTTTTTCAAAAACTAGGACCCAACGTTTAAGTCTCGTGCATTCTGAAATACTTATTTTATTCAAAATTTGAAATTCGTTCAAATTTCAACCCATGATTGGAAAATGAAAAAACAATAAGATAAAGTCAAGAAATAATTGAAGTGTTGTATAGGATGAAACCACTTTCTATAACAGTTTTCTGTATTCAGAATTGGTTTTTGAAAAGCGATAATAATTTTAGTTCTGTCACTTCTTAATTCCCCAAAAAAAGTAATTACAATTTCGAACATTTAAACATTAACAAAATAAAAAATACATCAATCAATTTCAGACAAATTTTTCTCAACTACATCAACGTTTTCATCATTCACCGCAAGCTGAAGTTGAATTGGGCCAATTTCCAGGATTTCGTCACTTTCCATCATCTCTTTCTTCATCTCGACCGATTCTAAAAATTTTTCATCCGCGTGTGCAATTTTCTTATGTCTGATCATCCTGGTCGGTACGTTTGAAACAAAGTTGCACAAATTGCACTTTTTACCTTTAGTGTGTGGTTTGAATTTGTGATTCAGTACCTTATGTCTGATCAAGCTGCTGTGATGAATGGTGATGAAAGTACAAGAGTCACATTTGTATTCTTTTTCTCTGGTGTGTATGTTCACATGTATTTTAAAATGGTACTTATTATTCGTTGCGTATTCGCAAAACTCGCAATTGAATTGTTCGTTTTGGTTTGAAGAAACGGTATGTAATCTTTTTATATGCACATTCAAACTCCATTTGTAAATAGTAACAAAATCACAGTGATCACATGCGAATTCTTTATTTCGATTGTGGTTTTGCATATGGTTATCGAATATCAATTTCGAATTGGCTACGTAGTTACAAATTTCACATGGGAATTTTTTGTTTTGAGGCCTACTGTGAATGTTCTTTATATGCTTAATCAAAGAGTTCTTGTAAAGGGATATGAATTCACAGCTGTTACATCTAAATTTTTTTTCTCCTGTATGTTTGTTCATATGTCTTTCAAAGGAAGACTTAGAATTTGTTGTGAATTTGCAAATTTCACAGAGAAATTTTTTTTTATTAATGTGGAAGTTTTTTATATGAAAAATCAAGCTCTCCTTGCAAATACTGCTGAAGTCACAACTGTCGCATTTAAATTCCGTTTGCTCAGTATGGGTGTTCAAATGTATTTTAAACACTGTTACAAAATCTGTTGCATATTTGCAAATCTGACAACGAAAATTTTTGCCTTGTGAATTAGTGTGAATGTTCTTCTTATGCGCGATTAAACTACCTTTGCGAAGAGTGGTAAACTCGCAGTTATCACATTCAAAAATCTTTTCCATAGTGTGAGTATTTCTATGTTGATCAAATTCCGTTTTATAAGTTGCTGCAAAATTACAAATCTCACCATGAAATCGTTTGTTCTGTGAACTAGTGTGAATGTTGTTCTTATGTGTATTCAAGGCGCTCTTGTGAACAGTGGCGTATTCACAGAGGTCGCATTTGAATTTCTTTTCCACACTGTGTGAATCCATATGTCGATTGAAGCGGTATTTATAATCTGTTCCATATTTGCAAATATCACAGATGAATTTTCTGTTTCGAGAAGGAGTGTGCATTTGTTTTATATGTGGAAGCAAGCTGCTCTTGTGACGGGTAATAAATTCACAGCTGTCACATTTGAACTTCTTTTCCACACTGTGTGAATCCATATGTTGATCGAAGCGGGATTTATAATCTGTTCCATATTTGCAAATATCACAGACGAACTTTCTGTTTTGAGGGGAAGAGTGCACTTGTTTTGTATGTGAAAGCAAGCTGTTTTTGTTAAGTGTGACAAAATCACAGCTGTAACATTTGTATTTCTCTTCACCAGTATGCTTATTCATATCTCGATCTAAGGTTGTTCTACAATTCGTTAAACAGTTGCAAACCTCTCATACAAATGTTTTAATTCGTGCAGTATTATGAAAATTGTTTATATTTGAAACCACGCTTATGTTGTACAGGGTGATGAATTCACAGCTGTTACCTTTGAATTTCTCCTTACCAGTGTTTATTCATATGGGTATCAAAGTTTGCTTCGAAATGAGTTGCGTATTTGCAATTCTCACATTGATATTTTTTGTTCTCAAAACTAGTGTGAATGTTTTTTATATTTGCACTCAAACCACTTTTACGAACACTCTTGAAATTACAGGAAACACTTTTGGAGTGTTATCAAAATTGTATTCTAGTTTTCCATATAAATATTGGTTACAATTATTACTTTTATTTCAATTTCACACGCAACTACTATAACTTCAAATTTGAGGTTAAGATGCAAAACTATAGAAATGTTAACATTTTAGAAACCATCTGATTTCTTGTTACATCGATTGAGTAGGAGTCCATATAAATATTTGAAAAACTTTGTACACGAAAATTAAAACCTTCACAAAAAGAATATAAAATGTATCAAAACAAATTTAAAATTTCTGTGACGTATTTAATGTCAGTTACAGAGGCGTGCCAAATTTCTTGAGCCCCCACCCCGCGCAAAAAAATTTTGTGGCCTTCAAATAGGTTAGCTTATTGGGAAATTGGGGGTCCCTAATAGTCCGCCCCGCACCGCTGGCCCGTAATGCACGCCACTGGTTAGTTATATGGTTAAATACAAACAAATGTTTAAAAAAACAATGAAGACGGTAAACTCGAATGTGGTTTCCGTTCTGTCGCCTCTAAATGTAATTTTTTTGAATTGTATAAATAACATCCGTACTAGTATAAACGAACATAGACTTTAAAAAATGTTATTACATTAATGTTTTCCCTTGCTTTAGCAACATAAGTGCATTTTTAATATGTAAACTTTGTGCAGTTAATTTTACAAAAAAATTCTGCTGATAATTAAATTTCTTTTATTCGACAAAATATTCCATTTTCGAAACAATAGTGCAATAAATTTTCATTTTTAAACATTAACATTTTGATAACTCACAAAGTTTCATCGAACTTCATACTCCCTTTCGACTTCCAACAATTTCAATTCTTTAAATTTGTTAACACACAAATTTTTCTGGAGATATCATTTTTTTCAATAATAAGGACCCAACGTTTAAATCTTGTGCACATTGAAATACTTATTTTATTCAACATCTGAAATTCGTTCAAATTTCAACGTATGACTGGAAAATGAAAAAACAATAAAATAAAATCCAGAAATAATTGAAGTGTTGTATAGGATGAAACCACTTTCTATAACAGTTTTCTGTATTCCGAATTGATTTTTGAAATCCCCTAATAATTTCGGTTCTATCACTTCTTAATCCCACAAAAAAGTGATTACAATTTCGAACAATTAAACATTATCAAAATTAGAAGTAAAAATTACATCAATCAATGTCGGACAAATTTTTCTCAATTACATCAACGTTCTCATCCTTCACGGCAGGCTGCAGTTGAATTGGGCCGATTTCCTGGATTTCGTCACTTTCCATCATCTCTTTCTTCATTTCGACCGATTCTAAAATGTTCTCATTCGCGTGTTTGATTCTCGTATGTGTGATCATCCTGGTCGGTTCATTTGTAACAAAGTTGCACAAATTACACATTTCACGTATCGACAGTGGTTTGAATTTGTGCTGCAGTACTTTATGTTTGGTCAAACTACCCGAATGAAGAGTGGTGAAATTACAAGAGTCGCATTTGTATTGTCTTTTTTTGGTGTGTATGTTCATATGAACTTTCAGATACCGCTTATCATTTGTTGCGTATTTGCAAATTTCACAATTGAATTGTTTGTCTTGGTTTGAAGAAGTATGTAATCTTTCTATATGCTTATTCAAACTGTATTTGTAAACAGTGGCAAAATCACAGTGGTCACATGCGAATTCTCCATTTCCATTGTGTTTCCGCATATGATTATCGAAGATCAGTTTCGAATTGGTTGCGTAATTGCAAATTTCGCATAGAAATTTTTTGTTTTGAGTCCTGCTGTGCATGTTCTTTATATGCTTAATCAAACAATTCTTATAAAGGCTGACGAATTCACAGCTGTCACATTCAAATTTTTTTTCTCGCGTATGTCTGTTCATATGTATATCGAAGGAAGACTTAGAATTTGTTGCGTATTTGCAAATTTCGCATAGAAATTTTTTGTTTTGACACCCGCTGTGCACGTTCTTTATATGCATAAGCAAACACTTCTTATAAAGGCTGATGAAATCGCAGCTGTCACATTCAAATTTTTTTTCCCCTGTATGTTTGTTTATATGTATGTTTAACAAAGACTTACAATTAGTTGCGTATTTGCAAATTTCACATAAAAATTTTTTTTTTTTATTAGTGTGGCTGTTATTTATATGTAATGTCAAGCTGTTCTTGTGGATACTACTGAATTCACAACTGTCGCATTTGAATTTTTTTTCCTCAGTATGTATATTCAAATGTTTATTGAAGGCTGTTTTAAAATCTGTTGCATATTTGCAAATCTGACAACGAAAATTTTTGTCTTGTGGATTAGTGTGAATGTTCTTCATATGCGAGATCAAGCCACTTTTGCGAAGAGTGGTAAATTCGCAATCGTTACATTTAAATTTCTTTTCCATAGTATGGGTATTTACATGTTGATCTAATTCCGTTTTATAATTTGTTGCATAGTTGCAAATCTGACAATGAAATTGTTTGTTCTGTGAACTAGTGTGAATGTTCTTCATATGTGCAATCAAGCTGTACTTGTTAGCAGTGGCGTACTCGCAGCTGTCACATTTGAACTTCTTTTCACCAGTATGTTGACCCAAACGTCGATCAAAGGTTATTTTAAAGTCCCCTGAATAGTTGGAAACCTCACATACAAATTCTTTAATTTGTGAAGCATTGTTAATCCTGTTTACATGTGAAACTAAGTTAGCCATAGAAAGAGTGATGAATTTACAGCTGTTATATTCGAATATCTACTTTTTAGTATGTCTATTCATATGTAGGCCAAATGCTCTTTTATCATTTGTTGCATATTTGCAAATCTCGCAAAGATATTTTTTTTGACATTTATTGTGAGCATTCTTTTTATGTACATTCAAGTTGCCCTTATAAAGGATGATTTATTTACAGCTGGCACATTCGAATTTCTCCTTGTTTATTCATAGGTATATCGAAGTTTGCTTTAAATGATTTGCTTATTTGCAATTCTCACATTAATATTTTCAAAACTAATATGAATGTTATTTGTATGTGCACTCAAACCAGTTGTATAAACAGTCGTGAAATCACAGGAATCACTTTTAAATTTATCACTTTTCCAATCTCCTTAGGCATTGTGTTTTGAAATGTTTTTGCTACTTTTCAATATGAATATTGGATTCCAATTATTACTTTTATTTCACTTCAACATGCACTAACTACAGAGGAATTGAATTCTCTGATTAACTAGTTGTTCAGTGAACTACAACATACAGCTTCAAATTTGAGGTTAAGATGCAAAATTACAGAAATGTTGACAATACAGACGTACATTCTGATTTCTTGATACATCGATTCAGTAGGAAACCATATGAATTTTTGAAAAACTTTTATTTATAGACGAAAATTAAAACCTTCGCGAAAAGATTATAAAATGTAGCAATAGATTCAAAGTATGTTTTCATGGTAAGATTTTTCTGTGTTTTTGGAACTTGAAAATTTCTGTAATGTATGTAATATTAGTTATGTAATTAAATCCAAAGAAATTTTTCCGTTCCTTCGTCTCTGAATATAAATCTTTTTTAGATTGTCATATAAATAACATTCATACTAGTACCACCGAATATAGACTCTAAAAAATTATATTACATTAATGTATTCCTTTTTTTTAGCAACATAAGTGCATTTTTAATATATAAAGTTTGTGCTGTTAATTTTACGAAAAACGTTCTGCTAATAAGTAAACTTCTTTTTATTCAACAAAATAATTCATTTTGCGAAGCAGTACTGCAAAATTTTTTTCATTTCTAAACATTAATATTTTGATAACTCACAAACTTTCATAAAACTTTTCATACTCCGTTCCGACTTCCAACTATTTCAATCCTTCAAATTTGTTAACATACAAATTTTTCTGCGGATATCATTTTTTTAAATAATAAGAATCAAACGTTTAAATCTCGTGCATACTGAAATACTTATTTTATTCAAAATCTGAAATTCGTTCAAATTTCAACTTATAATTAGAAAACAAAAAAACAATAAAATAAAATCAAGAAATAATCGAAGTGTTGTATAGGATGAAACCACTTTCTATAACAGTTTTCTGCATTCAGAATTTATATTTGAAAACCCATAATAATTTTAGTTCTGTTACAACTTAATCCCTCAAAAAAGTAACAATTAAACATTAACAAACTTAAAATTAAAAAATACATCAATCAATTTCAGACAAATTTTTCTCAACTACATCAACGTTCTCATCCTTCACGGCAGGCTGCAGTTGGATTGGGCCGATTTCCTGGATTTCGTCACTTTCCATCACCTCTTTCTTCATTTCGACTGATTCTAGAATTTTTTCATTCGCGTGTTTGATTCTCTTATGTTCGATCATCCCGATCGGTGCCTCTGTAACAAAGTCGCACAAATCACACTTTTCACATATCGACCGTGGTTTGAATTTGTGCTGCAGTACTTTATGTCTGGTCAAATTGTCCGAATGAACGGTGGTGAAATCACAAAAGTCACATTTGTGTTGCGTTTCTCTGGTGTGTATGTTCATATCTTCAATTTCACAATTGAACTGTTTGTTTTGGTTTGAGGAAATAATGTGCAATCTCTCTATATGCTGAATCAAACTGTCTTTGCAAATAGTGACAAAATCACATTGGTCACATGCGAATTCTTCATTTCCATTGTGTTTTTGCGCATGGTTATCGAAGATCAATTTCGAATTGGTTGCGTAATTGCAAATTTCACATAGAAATTTTTTGTTTCGAGACGTGCTGTGCATGTTCTTTATATGCGTAGTCAAACACTTCTTATAAAGGCTGACGAATTCACAGCTGTCACATTCAAATTTTTTTTCCCCTGTATGTTTGTTCATATGTATATTCAAGGAACACTTATACTTTGTTGCGTAGTTGCAAATTTCACACAGAAAATTTTTTTCTTTATTAGTGTGGATATTTTCTATATGTAACATCAAGCTTTTCTTGTGGATACTGCTGAATTCGCAACTGTCGCATTTGAATTTATTTTCGTTAGTGTGTATGTTCATATGTTTTTTAAAGATTGTTATAAAATCTGTTGCATATTTGCAAATGTGACAATGAAATTTTTTGTCTTGTGAATTAGTGTGAATGTTCCTCATATGCACGATCAAGCCCCTTTTGCGAAGAGTGGTAAATTCGCAAATATTACATTTAAACATCTTTTCCATAGTATGGGTATTTACATGTTGATCTAATTCCGTTTTATAATTTGTTGCATATTTGCAAATCTGACAATGAAATTGTTTGTTCTGTGAACTAGCGTGAATGTTCTTCATATGTGCAATCAAGCTGTACTTGTTAACGGTGGCATATTCACAGCTGTCACATTTGAATTTTTTTTCCACACTGTGTGAATCCATATGTCGATTGAAGCGGGATTTATAATCTGTTCCATATTTGCAAATATCACAAATGAACTTTCTGTTTTGAGGAGAAGTGTGCAATTGATTTATATGTGAAAGCAAGCTGCTCTTGTGGCGTGTAATAAATTCACAGCTGTCACATTTGAATTTCTTTTCACCAGTATGTCGATCAAAGTTTATTTTAAAGTCCCCTGAATAGTTGGAAATTCACATTCAAATTTTTTAATTTGTGAAGTATTGTGAATACTGTTTACATGTGAAACTAAGTCAGCCATGGAAAGAGTGATGAATTTACAGCTGTTATATTCGAATATCTCCTTTCTAGTATGTTTATTCATATGTACGCCAAATGCACTTTTATCATTTTTTGCATATTTGCAAATCTCGCAAAGATATTTTTTTTGACATTTACTGTGAGCATTCTTTTTATGTACATTCAAGTTGCCCTTATAAAGGATGATTTATTTACAGCTGCCACCTTCGAATTTCTCCTTGTTTATTCATAGGTATATCGAAGTTTGCTTTAAATGATTTGCTTATTTGCAATTCTCACATTAATATTTTCAAAACTAACATGAATGTTATTTGTATGTGCACTCAAACCACTTGTATAAACAGTCGTGAAATCACAGGAATCACTTTTGAATTTATCACTTTTCCAATCTCCTTAGGCATTGTGTTTTGAAATGTTTTTCTACTTCTCGATATGAATATTGGATTCCAATTATTACTTTTATTTCACTTTAACATGCACTAACTACAGAGGAATTGAATTCTCTGATTAACTAGTTGTTCAGTGAACTACAACATACAGCTTCAAATTTGAGGTTAAGATGCAAAATTACAGAAATGTTGACAATACAGACATACATTCTGATTTCTTGATACATCGATTCAGTAGGAAACCATATGAATTTTTGAAAAACTTTTATTTATACACGAAAATTAAAACCTTCGCGAAAAGATTATAAAATGTACCAATAGATTCAAAGTATGTTTTCATGGTAAGATTTTTCTGTGTTTTTGGAACTTGAAAATTTCTGTAATGTATGTAATATTAGTTATGTAATTAAATCCAAAGAAATTTTTCCGTTCCTTCGCCTCTGAATATAAATCTTTTTTAGATTGTCATATAAATAACATTCATACTAGTACCACCGAATATAGACTCTAAAAAATTATATTACATTAATGTATTCCGTTTTTTTAGCAACATAAGTGCATTTTTAATATATAAAGTTTGTGCTGTTAATTTTACGAAAAACGTTCTGCTAATAAGTAAACTTCTTTTTATTCAACAAAATAATTCATTTTGCGAAGCAGTACTGCAAAATTTTTTTCATTTCTAAACATTAATATTTTGATAACTCACAAACTTTCATAAAACTTTTCATACTCCGTTCCGACTTCCAACTATTTCAATCCTTCAAATTTGTTAACATACAAATTTTTCTGCAGATATCATTTTTTTCAATAATAAAGATCCAACGTTTAAATCTCGTGCATCCTGAAATACTTATTTTATTCAAAATATGAAATTCGTTCAAATTTCAACTTATAATTGAAAAATAAAAAAACAATAAAATAAAATCAAGAAATAATCGAAGTGTTGTATAGGATGAAACCACTTTCTATAACAGTTTTCTGCATTCAGAATTGATATTTGAAAACCCATAATAATTTTAGTTCTGTTACAACTTAATCCCTCAAAAAAGTAACTACAATTTCGAACAACTAAACACTAACAAAATTAAAAGTAAAAAAAATACATCAATCAATGTCAGACAAATTTTTCTCAACTACTTCAACGTTCTCATCCTTCACCGCAGAATGCAGTTGAATTGAGCCAATTTCCAGGATTTCGTCACTTTCCATCATCTCTTTCTTCATCTCGACCGACTCTAAAATTTTTTTATTCACGTGTTTAATTCTCTTATGTCTAGTCAACCTGGCCGCTATGTTTGTAGCAAAGTTGCACAAATCACACTTTTTAGCTTTCGGTGGTAGTTTCAATTTGTGCTTTAGTACTTTATGTTTGGTCAAACTGTATGAATGAACGGTGGTGAAATTACAAGAATCACATTTGTGTTTTCTTTCTCTGGTGTGTATGTTCAGGTGAGCTTTAAAATTCTGCTTATCATTCGATGAGTATTTGCAAAAATCACAATTGAATTGTTTGTTTCCGTTTGAAGAAATTGTATGTAATCTTTTTATATGCCCATTCAAATTGGTTTTGTAACTAGTAACAAAATCACATTGATCACATGCGAATTCTTTATTTCCATTGTGTTTTTGCACGTGGTAATCGAAGATCAATTTGGAATTGGTTGCGTAATTGCAAATTTCACATGGGAATTTTTTGTTTCGAGGCTTGCTGTGCATGTTCTTTATATGCATAATCAAACACCTCTTATAAAGGGTGGTGAATTCACAGCTGCCACATTCAAATTTTTTTCCCTCGGTATGTTTGTTCAGATGTGTTTTAAAGGAAAACTTATAATTTGTTGCGTAATTGCAAATTTTACATAGAAATTTTTTTTCTTTATTAGTGTGGATGTCACTTATATGTAAAATCAACATGTTCTTGTAAATACTGCTGAATTCACAACTGTCGCATTTGAATTTCTTTTGTTCTGTATGTATATTCAAATGTCTTTTAAAGACTGATTTAAAATTTGTTGCATATTTGCAAATCTGACAATGATATTTTTTGTCTTGTGAATTAGTGTGAATATTCCTCATATGCACGATCAAGTTCCTTTCGCGAAGAGTGGTAAATTCGCAGTTATCACATTCAAATATCTTTCCCATAGTATGGGTATTTACATGTTGATCTAATTCCGTTTTATAATTTGTTGCATATTTGCAAATCTTACAATGAAATTGTTTGTTCTCTGAACTAGCGTGAATGTTCTTCATATGTGCAATCAAGCTGTACTTGTTAACGGTGGCATATTCACAGCTGTCACATTTGAATTTTTTTTCCACACTGTGTGAATTCATATGTTGACTGAAGCGGGATTTATAATCTGTTCCATATTTGCAAATATCACAGATGAACTTTCTGTTTTGAGGTGAGGTGTGCATTTGTTTTATATGGGAATGCAAGTTGCTGCTGTAAAGGCTAACAAATTCACAGCTGTCACATTTGAATTTCTTTTCACCGGAGTGCTTATTCATATGTCGATCGAAGTTTGCTTTAAAATCCGCTGAATAGTTGCAAACCTCGCATACAAATTTTTTAATTCCTGAAGTATTATGAATATTTTTCATATGTGAAGTCAAGCTGGCCTTGGAAAGGGTGATGAATTCACAGCTGGCACATTTTAATTTCTTCTTGTCAGTGTGTTTATTCATATGTACATCAAAATCTCTTTTAAAATCAGTCGCGTATTTGCAGATCTCACATTGATATTTTTTGTTTTCAGGACTAGTGTGAATGTTTGTTCTATGTCTATACAAATTATATTTATGAATAGTGGTGAAATTACAGGAATCACATTTGAATTTATCGCTTTTGGAGTGTTCTCCAATCTTCTTAGGCATTGTGTTTTGAAATCTGCCTTCTAAGTTTCCATATAAATATTGGTTCTTATTATATTTGAGGTTAAGATGCAAAGCTACAGAAATGTCTACATCACAGACAAATCATCTGATTACTTGGTACATCAATTGAGTAAGAGAGCATTTTTGAAAAACTATTATTTATAACCGAAAATAAAAACTTTCGCAAAAAGATAATAAAATGTAGCAATGGATTCAAAGTATATTTCAATTGAACAAATTCTCTGTGTCTTTTCTATTTTAACATTCCTGTGGTGTATTTTAACCTGAAATTTGGAGGTGAACAAAAATGTTTGAAAAACAAAACGATGAGGAAAAATTCGAATGTGATTCCTGCCATTTCATCACTAATTATAAATCGAGTTTAACCAGACATATAAGCGTCTTCCACACCAGTTCGTCCCATGAAAAGAACAAATTTCGATGTAAGAAATGCAAATATACAACGAATTATAAATCGCACTTCAGTCTACACAAAAGTAAACACACGGGGAAGAAGAAATTCGTATGTAATCACTGCGATTTTGTTACTCTTCACAAAACCAACTTGGCTTTACACATAAGAAATATTCATTTGAACGAAAATAAGACATTCGTTTGTGAGATTTGCAAATATGCAACAGATTATAAAGCGAATTTAGAAAGACATTTAAGCATACACGAGAAAGAAAAAAGAAATACAGATGTAACATTTGTAGTTTCAGCACTATTCATCGATACCATTTGCAGAGACATATAATTCAACTCACAACGATTCTGGAACGGAAATGAGAGATAAAGAATGTGATTTTTGCCCTTTTGCTACATTCAAAAGGAGTGTCTTAATCAGACATATCAAGGTTAAACATCCAAATCAACTAGTTTCAGAATCTCAATCAGTTGCGATTAAAGATGAGGCGATAGAAAGTGACAATGAAGAAGATAACAACTCGGTCAACTGGAGGAAGACTATTGCGGCGATTCAAGAGTATTCTCGAAAAGTTGTCGGAAAAAGTGGAGAAAGCAGCCCAATTCACGATACAAAAGATGAATTTGTACTTTTAATTTTTGATGATATTGATACCTAGTGATATTTTAACATGTTATTTAGTTTATTCATTAAAAATGTTTGTGATACCGAATGATTTTAAATAAAAATATATTGTCTTTATTTTATGGTATGAAAAACTTGGCGGATCATGTTATTTCATTTTTTATGTTACAGAGACATTTAAAAATTTTTTTTGCCCCCATTTCATAAGTCTATAAAGATGAATGAAAACTAGTTTTTCCTCAGCTTCTTAAACTGTGATGATCCAAACTTTTTTCTGAAAAATTTTTGATATCAATTCTAAATATGTTTACATTATTAATTTTATTCTTCTGTGTCTGTTTACTGTAAAATATCTGTGGTTGACTGAACTATAAATTTAAGGTTAAACATTATAGACAAATCAGGTAGGTTATTTAGTCTATGTTCAATACAAAAAAAATGTTTAAAAAAAACAATGAGGACGGTAAATTCGAATGTGGTTTCCGTTCTTTCGCCTCTGAATATCAAACTTTTTTGGATAGTTATATGAAAACCATCTATACTAGTACCGAAAAGGAAATATTTTTATGTAAGACTTGCAAATATACTACAGATTGTAAATCAAACTTCGATCTACATAGAAGCGAACATACTGAGAAGAAGAAATTCGAATGTGACTACTGCGATTTCACCGCTAATTGTAGATCTAAATTGATTGTGCATATAAAGAGGAACCATACTAGTTCGCAGAACAAAACCAACAGATTTTCATGTCCGTTTTGCGATTTTAAAACGGATTATAAAAAGAATTGGAAGGTTCATTTAAACAGACACAAGAAAGGAAATGAATTGAAATGTAACATTTGTAATTTTGTTACTATTCATAAACAAGAATTGCTTACACATCAACTTGTAACTCACAATTATTCTGAAACGAAACTGAGAGATAAAAAATGTAATTTCTGCATATTTGTTACATACACAACGAACATGTTAATCCGGCATATCAAGATTAAGCACCCGAACAAGCAGATTTCAGAATCGCAATCAACTGAAATTAAAAAAGAGGAGAAACTGAGAGATAAAAAATGTAATTTCTGCGTGTTTGTTACATACACAACGAACATGTTAATCCGGCATACCAAGATTAAGCACCCGAACAAGCAGATATCAGTTTCGCAATCAACTGAAATTAAACAAGAGGAGAATGACTTAAGTGATGATGAAAAACATAACAAATTCTCACTGGACTGGAGGAAGAAGAATATTGCAGCAATTCGAGATTATTCCAGGAAAATTGTTAAAACGGAAGGGGAAATCCTTGAAATCGAACCAATTCAACTGCAGCAAACTGTGAAAGATGAGGTTGAAGTTATTTACAAAAATTTGTCAGATTGATTCGATTTTTAGTCAGGTTTGAAAGTACTCGATTTCTCTATCGTCCAAGGGGGGTCCAAATTTTCCAAGATTTCTAATAAAATATTTTACGAGCCTTTTTAATTTAATTTTGCAAATTTGTCCCGCTACATAACAAATAGCAGTCGCAATTACTTCATTGAAGTGCGCAATGTATTTATAATATCAAATAAAAACACTTTGTAATACTACAAAAAAAAATTTTAACAAATAAAACATTTTAAAACATAATTAAGATTAAAATCAATATCTGACGAATTTTTCTCAACTACATCAGCAATCGTTTTCGTTTTTGAATTCATTTTTTCTTACATTTTCCATGGTTTTTCGCTTGATATTGCATTTTATCCCACAATTTTTTGTTTAGTAAAACAACAATTCGGAAAAACTGAGATTACGCTTTTATCTATTGTACTGAAAACGATTTTTTTTAAAGAGTTGATGGAAAATAAAAATAAATAAAAAACAATAATATTTCCGACAATATTATTTTGTGCAAAAAATTGAAAACGATTAAGCGTTTTCAAATATTGCAACTCGTAGAACATTTTACGTTCTAGAATTTTTTTATCAATGAGTATCGATTCCTTCATTGACGTCATTCATGAATAGCCCTTTGGGTTCCTTCGAGTGCGAAATAAGGTCTCGTTCCATTTACGCGCTGAATAATGGCTTGTTTTTTATCAGCTATCACCCACGCTGTGGTCACACTATGATTTCCGTTACGTGAATAGAATTTAAATGGTTTTCAAAATTAAAAAGCTGATTCATTTTAATTGTATCACAGTCTACTGATTTCGGAAATATTGTTGTCGCTATTTAAATAGTTATGTGTGATACAACGCAACCAGTCCACTCGATGCTTTCTGAAGATTCGAAATTGAATTATGGGAACGTTATCGGAAAATTGAATTTCCCGCAATAGTGTCCGGTCAACCCTGAAATTACAGCTTTCGACTGGCTATAAAAGACGTGGAAACCGTCTTTGCACTTACACAACAGCAGCTTGCTTCAACACGCGTAGTATACAAAGTGTTGCGTCTCCAGCAAGATGTATCAGTCATCTATAGCCACAAGTTTGATCATTATTTTTCTGGCCTTGTCCGAAAGTGGTTCCTACTTATTGGAAGCAGAAGCCTTCTGTGAGAAGCAAAACCAAGACGTCTTCAACTCTTCGAGCAATTTCAAATGCGACAAAGCCAACACAAAAGGAATCATGCAGATACCTCCGAAACTCAACGAAAATCGCAGATTTTGGAGGATGGAATCGAGGAGAACTTCTGGAAATCGCCAGGTACCCTCAAGATTTACAGAAAATAATCGCGGGAAATACGAAGAGTTGGCACAGGAACGACTGTCGAGGATTTTTCCTTCGGGGAATCCCAATGGAGCCTCGAGACTGCTTTCAATCCGTCGGGTAAACTTAAGGAACACCTGGCCAGAAAAATCTTCATTCATCACCAAATACAACAGAAAGACAGATAGGGAAAATCAACGTCAACGGCAGATGGGAAGAGATCTTCGTCAGAATGAACGAAGCTTCCGAGGGCAAGATTTGAGACAACGTGAACCCATAAACGGAGCAGAGAGTAGAGAAGAAAGGAAACTCAGAAAAGTTGTACCACCAATGGATAACCGCAGAGAAATATCAAGAATTCGTGATGATTTCGAAAGGAAAACAGATTTAAATCGTATGAGTAGAGGAGAGAGAAAACTGAATCGTCAACAACTTCCAGAAAGAGAAAATTCAATCGTTTCCAAGGATCTTAGGAATCTGGAAGCACGGAGAGGCACGAATCGGCGATCTGAAGCAAAGTTTCAAGCTTCTAACGTGCAGAATTCCCGACTCCATTCAAAACAACGTGAAAGAAATGATGAATCAAGGTTGATTAAAGGTACACGAGAAAACGAAAGGCAGGTTTTACGATTAGCTACTAATGATCGTCGTTCGATAACCCAAACCACAAGACGTGAGCGGAAATCAGACGTAACCAGGATGATTGGTGAAAAGCAACAACAATCCGAAAGATTCAATAGACAGGGTTTAGATGGAGAAATGAGAACAAGGGAAACAAGAACAATGAACTTGAAATTGGTCAGAGATAAGTTGCAAACATCAGAAATGGGAGTAGGTTCGAGGCGCAATTTGGAAGGTCGTGGAAATTCCATTAAACAGTCACCTCAAAGAGAAACGAGACAGACTGAAGAAACACGAGAAAGTAGCAAGAAAGAAGAGCTGACATCGAGGAGGACTCAAAATAATCTTCGGTTAACACCTGAAGCTTCGAATAACATGCGAGAATCAAGATTGAGTCCTGGGAATCGCGCGGTTGATCTTCGACAAAACAAAGAAACACGAAGCAGCAGTTATGTGCAGCAGTCTTCAAGTCTTCAAGGAGTGCGAAGAAGCTTAGCTAGAGAAGAACGAAGAGTATCCAGAGATTCCGCTCAAGGAAGAAGCAGGGAAACAAATCGAAGGCAAACAATATTGGATCAAGAAAACCTGAAGGACGAGACACGACGAAGTACAGAAAACCGGCAAATCCGAAAAGTTATATCGAGATTATTTGTAAATAATCGCCGATTTGCACTTCAAGCTTCAAAGATGCAACGGGACTCCAGTAGAAATAAGTGCAACAGTTCCTTTAGAGAGTGTTCTGGAAAAGAAAACGTTGCTTTAAGAGAGATAAGGTTCGATGAAGAAACGCGACGGTTTCATCGTACCTTGAAGATCGCAAGGATGACTATTGACTTCGATGGAAAATTGAAGATACGAGAAGATACACGAAGAACGATCATTAAACCAGGTTTGGAGGAACGAAATGCACGCGTAAGATCATCTGATGAACTAAGGAATACAAGAAACATCGAGACTCAGTTGATGTCCGAGTTGAGTTCAAGAGGAACAAGACTGATTAAACAAACAGGAGAAATTATCAATCGAGAACAAAAACAATTCAGAAACATCGAGGCAAGATTGTCAGGACCCTTCAACACGGATACAAGTATAACACCTCAATATTTTTCTTACTTAACCTTTATTTTTATATCACTTTCCAGATGACTTCCAGCCTCCTGCAGTTAGCGCCTGGTACATAACGGTGCAAGGTTCGTTGTGCGCAGCACTATTCATCCAACAATTCTATTTGAATACCAAAAATAAGAACCAAAAGTAAGTTTCATGAAATTTCGTTGTATGTATAATGCATCATATGTTATGTTTTAGATATAGCTTGAGGTCGTTCCTAAGTAAAGTCAAAATATAAATTATAATTATACCTTTCCAAAGTACTGTATCATAATAAATGTTAGCAAAAACCCAAATCCGTTGTTCTTGATTATATCACGCAGACCTGGGTTCAAGTGCCAGAGTTTTTAGATCGCACAAGTGCCTCTGGCATGACCTAACGACTATATATTCAATATATAGCTGGGACCAACAGCTTGCACATGCCTTCCGAAGCGCGATGGCATTCTCAATCTCAAATTAAGTTGGAATTTAGCGGGATTCGAACCCCGTTTTTCTGGTTAAGCAGTCAGTACTACGCCTGTTGAGTCTAAATCCGTTGTTGCAAAGCTGAAGGAACAACTTTTCAATGTTTCAATGCCTTTCGTGTTTTACTTCTGTGTTTCTCATTTGGTCGCCGTGTCACTTTGCTATTCTTGCTCTTGTAAGAGTTAAGAACATTTTGCAAGGAAAATTTGATGTCCTATAGGCATTTTGTGCGCGAGCATGTCCGTAGAAAAGTTCGCACCTGAATTTTGATTGCTCATCATGTGTTGTGCAATTAATGTCGATAACAATGCGGTGAACGATGATTCTTCTACATATGTTTCGACATTCGCCTTTGTTCAAAGGGTAAAATGTACAAAAATTGGGAGAGTATACAAGCAATATAATTGTTTGAGGTCTTTAAGGAAGTGTTTGAAAAAAAAACATTCTATTAAAAGATTCGATGTGGGAAAGCTTAAATGTCGAATGTATATCACTTAATTTTTACAACATATTACACAATGTAACGTAAGTCGTTGCTACAGTCAAATATGGAAACAACGCTGATTTAATACGATGTAATGCAATGTAAGCGTTCAACCTTGAGTATCAATTATTGATAACTATCTCCCAGTGTATCAAATGAATTTACATTGATCAGAAGTATGCAATAGAGAAATGTTTTCGCTAGTCTTAGTTGGTTTGCTTCTTTTTATTATTTCCGTTTACTTGATCCAATGTTATAAATGTTGGGAAAAAAAGGGAGTCAAACAACTGCCTTCTTATCCACTTTTTGGAAGTTTATGGTTCTCAGTCATAAAAGGAATGTCGTTTTCTGAGGTGACTCTACATTTATATAACAAATTTCCTGGCTCAAGGTAATTGATTAAAATAATATTGGTCAAATAAAATGAATTTATATATTTTTAGGTATTTCGGAATGTATCAATTTAGAACTCCAGTGCTACTGGTTAAGGACCCCGAACTGATTAAACAAATATGTATTAAGGATTTCGAATTTTTCTTAGACCACATGAGGTTTTTACCCGATGAGAGTGATCCTTTGTGGAACAAGAACTTGTTCGCTCTGAAAGGTGATTTTCCTCTTCTTTTTCTTGATAACACTTAGTGAAAACTGCAAAAATAGGGCAAAAATGGAAGGATATGCGTTCAACCTTAAGTCCATCCTTCACCGGCCGTAAAATGCGTCAAATCTTCGTACTGATGCAGACGTGCTCTGAAAATCTTGCCAATTTCTTGTTGAATAACACAAACGACGACATCATGGAAATCACACTGAAAGATATGTTCACCAGATACGCCAACGACATAATAGCAACAACAGCTTTCGGCATACAATGTGATTCGATGAAAGAAAGAAACAACGAATTTTATCTTCGAGGCAAAGAACTAACGGACAACTCGGGCATTTGGAAGAACATCAGATTGAACTTAACTGTAATGTTTCCATCGTTAGGAAGAATCATTGGTGGTTCACTCTTCGACAAAGAAACTTCAAATTTTTTCCGCCACGTAATAAAGGAAACTATTGATTATCGTACAAAGAATCAAATCGAGAGGCCCGACATGATCAATCAACTGATGAATGTGAATAAAGAAACCTCCGAAGAGGATGTTGAAGAAAATAGTTTCGCAACCGTCCTGGAAACGAATGGCAAGAACCAAACCATACCAAAAACCCACTTATCCATCGACGATATTGCATCCCAAGCCCTAATTTTCTTCTTCGCCGGCTTTGAAACCGTTTCCGTCACCATGTGCCTCATGGCCTACGAACTAGCCCTCAACCCTGACATTCAGCAGAAACTAATCGACGAGCTAGACGCTTATCGTGGCAGAAATAAAATTTTAACATACGAAGGACTTGCAGAACTCACATACCTCGACATGGTTGTATCAGAAACCCTGCGAAAATGGCCACCGAATATAATGAATAACAGGCAATGTACAAAACCATTCACCATCGAACCAGCTCAACCAAACGAAACTTCTTTCACCGTTACGGAAGACGAAGGAATTTTGATACCAATTTACGGTATTCATCGCGACGAAAAATTCTGGCCCGAACCACTCAAGTTCGATCCTGAACGATTTTCACCCGAAAACAAGGATAAAATCTTACCCTATACTTATATGCCGTTTGGGGTGGGTCCACGAAATTGCATTGGATCTCGGTTTGCGCTTATCGAAGTCAAATCGATATTTTACTCGATTCTAGCGCGGTTTGAGATTGTACCTGTCGAAAGGAGTTGCATCCCGTTTAAACCGGTTAAAACCGGATTTTCCTTCGCTGCAGAAGACGGTTTCTTGTTTGGATTGAAGAAGAGGAAGTTTTAATTTTTCCTTAGCGTGGGGTCGTTAAAATGTTGATCGAAAACAATTACAATTACAACATATCCGTTAATTTTTGTATACTTTTCCCAAAAAATAGGTATTTTTGCAATATTTGCGCAAACTTTTGCTAAATACTGCAAATTTCTTCTTTTCTTTTGCAAAATTTTAATCAATCGCTTCGATAATTTCATTTGACCGCAGTTCCTTTTGAATCAGTCATTGAAAAAAGATTTGCAATGTATGCGCAGTAATCTCATAATTTTCCCTAAAAATGGAAATAGCGGAAAAGTTTTTAATTCTTTTTGATATTTACATATTTTTAACTTTTTGCAATATTTGCATTACGTTTTGCTAAATCCTGCAAAACTCGTCTTCCCAAAAAAGATTAATAATGGGAAAACTTAAACTTTGCTTGGTTTTGAAAATTTTTCGAGTTTAATAACAATATTTACCGCAATTATATTGAAATTATTTACCGAAAAAAGTTGTGACTCCACAATATCTGTGAATTTTTGCAAATGTCTGCGGAATTTATTCAAACTTTTGCTACATTCTGCAAATGCTCTCTTACTTTTTGCAAAATTTTAATTAGTCGCTGGGATGATTAAATCCTGCAAAACTCGTCTCCCCAAAAAAGATTAATAATGGGAAAAATTAAACTTTGTTTGGTTTTGAAAATTTTCCGAGTTTAATAACAATATTTACCGCAATTACATTCAAATTATTTAATGAAAAAAGTTGTGTCTCCACAATATCTGAATTTTTGCAAATGCCTGGGAAATTTATTCAAACTTTTGCTACATTCTGCAAATGCTCTCTTACTTTTTGCAAAATTTTAGTCAGTCGCTGGGATGATTAAATCCTCTAAAACTCGTCTCTCCAAAAAAGATTAATAATGGGAAAACTTAAAGTTTGTTCGGTTTTGAAAATTTTTCGAGTTTAATAACAATATTTACCGCAATTATATTTAAATTATTTACTGAAAAAAGTTGTGTCTCCACAATATCTGAATTTTTGCAAATGTCTGGGAAATTTATTCAAATTTTTGCTACATTCTGCAAATGCTCTCTTACTTTTTGCAAAATTTCAATCAGTCGCTGGGATCATTAAATCCTGTAAAACTCGTCTCCCCAAAAAAGATTAATAATGGAAAAACTTAAACTTTGTTTGGTCTTGAAAATTTTTCGAGTTTAATAACAATATTTACCGCAATTATATTCAAATTATTTACTGAAAAAAGTTGTGTCTCCACAATATCTGTGAATTTTTGCAAATGTCTGGGAAATTTATTCAAACTTTTGCTACATTCTGCAAATGCTCTCTTACTTTTTGCAAAATTTTAATCAGTCGCTGGGATGATTAGATCCTGTAAAACTCGTCTCCCCAACAAAGATTAATAATGGGAAAACTTAAACTTTGTTTGGTTTTGAAAATTTTTCGAGTTTAATAACAATATTTACCGCAATTATATTCAAATTATTCACCGAAAAAAGTTGTGACTTCACAATATGTGTGAATTTTTGCAAATGTCTGCGGAATTTATTCAAACTTTTGCTACATTCTGCATATGCTCTTTTACTTTTTGCAAAATTTTAATCAGTCGCTGGGATGATTTCAGTGTATTTTGCAATTGTATGCAAACTTTCCATAAACATTTGCTACACCTGCAGACTGTCCTTAATTTACTTTTCCGAATATGTATATCGGTGTAGTAAATAATAGAAAAATATTTTGATTCGTTTTGATATATACATATTTTTTGCAATATATGCACAAACTTTTACTAAATCCCACAAAACTCGTCTCCCACTCAAAGTATAATATCCAAGCACCTCAAAATTTTGAAATTTGGTTCCAAAAGCGATAAATAATAGGAAAACTCATGAGAATATTGTTCACAATTATATTGAAATTGTTCATCGAAAAAATTTGTGAATCCAGAATATCTCCGAATGTTCCCAATTGTCAGCAAACTTTTGCTTAATCTTGCAAATGTCCGCTCTTATTTTTTTGCAAAATTTTAATCAATCGATTCGATGATTTTATTCTGGTAGCGGGTCCATTGAAATTAGTCAACAAAAAAAGTCAATAATACAAAATCTGTGAACTTTTGCCAATGTATGCAAACTTTGCACAAACATTTGCCAAACCTCGCAGACTGTCCTTAAGTTACTTTGCCGAACTCAGATAGATCTAGTAGATTATTTCAAAGAATCATGTTGAAGTTGAATGTAGCGACATATTCCCAACAAATGGAAATCAAAGAAAAGATTTGTTGATTCTTTTTGAAATTTACAGATTTTCGAACCTAAGAACAAAGTTTCCTGGAATTTCATCGGAGTTATTTTTCGACAAAGATTAAAATCTGAAACATTTGCAATATTTGCACAAACTGTTGCCAAGTATTGCAAATCTCGTCTATGTCTTATTATCACTGAAATGGTTATGTTGACGGCGTTCCACATCATTTTTTCCCAAAAAGGGGAAATCCCTCTGATTTGTAAAGGTTTTCAAGCTTAATTATTAATTTCTTTTGCGATTCCATTGAAATTATTTATCGAAAAAAGTTCAGAACAAAACTTAAGTTTTTTATTATATATCATATTTTGGTGGAGGAGCGATGTTAAGGCGATATGGTGGCGCCACCTGTGGTCGTGACTTAAGTCGTTTCACCTAGATGCTGGCGCCCCCTAAAACACTTGTTGCAACTCGTACGCGATTAAAATTTCGACAGTAAACTGTCAACCTTGTTCGTGAGCGTACCGAGTGCTTGAACCGTATCGAATATTTTCGTTTGATGATCGATAATTATCATTATCGGTCGATAGTTTTCGTGCATGTGCCAGTGGGGTGTCGTTTGTTCTGGAGAGCCCACCGAGTTAGGTCGTGTACAACCGAAACGATGCACAGAGTTTTTACATAATTGTGGAATATTTAGATCTTTGTTATGTGACACTGGTGAGTACTTTATACCTGCGTGTAAATTTAGAGTGAACGCGATGCGACCGAGCGGCCGTCGTCGGGTTTTTTGGATGTTCCAAACGAAACGCCGCCGCGCCGTTCGACGATTCGCTTAATTATATTTTTCTGCACCTGAGCTTATTCGCCCACTGCACTTTGTGGTATGTCAAACGTCAGGCTGACGTCAAGTGCGACGCCCCCGCTTCGTTTCTCTGCCCGACACCACTGGAAATCGGCGGTCGTTTTCTTGTTTTCGCGCATCCGCTCGTGTTTGTCTCGTTCGCTCGTCGCATTCGTCTCTTTGATGAAAATGCCGCGTCTACGGAATTTCGGGAATTTCAAACATGTGCTCTGTTGAATGAAAATAATTAAGGTGAATGTTTTATATTTTTAGATTCAGGTCGATAGACGAATATTTCACAAAGGCCTAAACCCGAATACATTCGGATATTCAAAACAATCAATTTATCGTTAACTTTTCGGGGAATTAAGGAAACGCTGTTTCGACCTTGGAATAACAGATTACTCTCGGATTGCGATAACGATTTCGTTACGACGTCGATGGAATTTTTCTGTTTCTGTCCGTGAAAATGACATTTATTAACTATTCATTTATTCTGTGCGAACTTTTTCACGGTTATATTAGACGCGGGTATCTATGATGATTCTTGATTTCTATGATTTTTTCACAGACAAAAGAATTTTGACAAATATCTACATATGTCGTAATGGCATCAAGATCTTTTATTGTTGGCCATTTAACGTTCACTGCTCGTATTGTGAAATCCAGAAAATTTATTCAAAAGGAAACGCCACAATAAGAATGTGACGACATCATATTAAAATTTTGCCCAAAATGGGTAACGAAATTTGAATTTGACTTACCATTAACGAGTTATAAACGAAACTTCCCAGAAGGCCGCACAAATGGAATTATTTCATAATTAGTTATGGTTTGTACGTACATTTAACTGCGATTATCGTTTTCAGTTACATATTTGTTCCGGTTACTTAACTGTCAAAAATCTGTCATTAATAACAGAATACGTTTGTATACTTAGTAGATGGCATGCCAAGCGCCGAAATGTTTGGATCGTTACCGAAATATCGATATGTTTACTTATCTGTGTTCTTAGTTCAAATATTATCTAACCTTCAAAATTTCGATCAATTTCATGTATTTATGTTTAACCAATAATACAATAGTGATCAATATTTATATTAACCCACGTGAACAGTTCAGTTATTTTCCTAGAAGGATTTTCAGCTAGCCACTTGATATTTATCAATATTTTGTCGGAGAGCATTACAATTTAAACTATTTCCTCTGGTTTCTTATTTCTTATAACCAAATTATGTCAAATAGTCTTGCGTCGCTCAATAACGAGTCGTTCACTTTCAACGGCACACTTGAGTGAACGGTAACGTACCGCTCACTCGAGCGAAAGAGCGGCACACTGAAAAAGAGCCGCTCATTCTGATCGGGCGGCACCTTCAGAATGAATTGTGCGAGCCCACGAAAATGAACGGTTCTTTCATACACTAGCGGAAAAAATTAAGGGATCAAAAAAAAATTCCAAATTTTTCGAGGTTTTTCAAGTGCCTGTATATCTGTTAAAAATGGTCGTAAAGGAGTTTTGAAAAAAGTATTTTGAAGCTTCAAGTCTCTAGTTTTGAGATCTATTGTTTCGTTCAATCCTAATGGATACCTGAAAAAAATTTTTTTTAAATTTTGCTTCTTCATCTTTTTGGTATACGAACTTGGAAAAATTTTTTTCAACTTAACCACTATATGTACCAGATAACTCGTTTATTCAGCTTCAATTTCTTTTCTCGAAATGTTCGTTATGATCACTTCTTGCTGGGATATAGGACTTTGAATGGAAAAAGATCTTTTTGTGTTTAACCATCAAAATCTCATCAACCGTCAATTGCACAGGAAAATGAAGGAATTTTTAAAATCTTGAATAAATTTCCCACAAAAATCAGCTAGGGCTCTTAGCAAAAAAATTCTTTTTGATCCTTCAGAGTGATTTGAAAAATCAAGAAAAAAACGGCTTTTAGTGCCTTCTGGAATAATCAGGCGCTTTGTCGGAAATACCGAGAAAATCACTAATGTTAAGTGTGCCTTTTACAGTTCAATATGTCCACAAAAACCCCACTAAGTTTCAATTAAATCTATAGAGCCGTTTTTTTGTTTCATACGTCCGAATGATTGAAAACACTTAAGAGATCACATGATTATGACTTTAAATGATCATAATCTTTAAAAAATTCCGACACAAAAATGTTTTTCCAGTTTTTTATGCATTTTTAACAATGCTTTTGATTAAATTCACCAAAAAAATTAGAAAAAAATTTTTTTTGCAAACTTTTGGAGTTTTTTTTAATGATTTCAAAAAATTTTAAACATAAACTACCGCTGGCATCAGCACTATCCAAAGCGTACCACGTGGAGGTTGCGCGGTTGGATTTACGCTCACGCACACACTTCACGTACACACAAGTGTGTGTGTGTGTGTGTGTGTGTGTGCGCGCGCGCGTGTTTCTTCAGGAGAAATGACACCCGGAGGCTCGTCAGTTCCTCCGTGGATAGCAACATTACGTCGACTGTAACCTTCTTCAAGCAGAGTAATCACACGAGCAACCTCCAGTTCTGATAAATATCGTCTAACCATTATCGCAAATCAAACCGAATGTTTACTTTTGCAACTTAATGAAATTTTTTTGTAAAGCGCAGGCGTCAACATCAAAGGACGTTTATTCTTATGCGAAATGACGCGCGCATAGAATATCCAAATTCGCACCACTTGGCCGCATTAGAGCGTGCACTAATTCTGCAAATTTGGAACTCCATTCCACAACCTCAAACTGCCCTGCATTAATATGGCTGAACGCTTCGCGGCCATTATTGAGAACAGTGGTGGCAATACCCGATATTGAGAGAACTGAAGCTTTTTTTTGCAATTTTCTTTTTCATCACACACACACACAGACACACACTTTCTTTGGAGAATGAGTTTGGAGTCATTAACTACGGAGGAACTGATGAGCCTCCGGATGTCATTTCTCCTGAAGAAACGCGCACACACACACACACACACACACACACTTGTGTGTGCGTGAGCGTAAATCCAACCGCGCAACCTCCACGTGGTACGCTTTGGATAATGCTGATGCCGGCGGTAGTTTATGTTTAAAATTTTTTGAAATCATTAAAAAAAACTCCAAAAGTTTGCAAAAAAAATTTTTTTTCAAATTTTTTTTTTTGGTGAATTTAATCAAAAGCATTGTTAAAAATGCATAAAAAACTGGAAAAACATTTTTTTGTCGGAATTTTTTAAAGATTGTGATCATTTAAAGTCATAATCATGTGAACCCTTAATTGTTTTCAATCATTCGGACGTATGAAACAAAAAAACGGATCTATAGATTTAATTGAAACTTAGTGAGGTTTTTGTGCACATATTGAACTGTAAAAGGCACACTTAACATTAGTGATTTTCTCGGTATTTCCGACAAAGCGCCTGATTATTCCAGAAGGCACTAAAAGCCGTTTTTTTCTTGATTTTTCAAATCACTGTGAAGGATCAAAAAAAAATTTTTTTGCTAAGAGCACTAGCTGATTTTTGTGGGAACTTTATTCAAGATTTTAAAAATCTCCTTCATTTTCTTGTGCAATTGACGGTTCATGAGATTTTGATGGTTAAACACAAAAAGATCTTTTTCCATTCAAAGTCCTATATCCCAGCAAGAAGTGATCATATCGAACTTTTCGAGAAAAGAAATTGAAGCTGAAGAAACAAGTTATCTGATACATATAATGATTAAGTTGAAAAAAATGTTTCCAAGTTCGTATACCAAAAAGATGAAGAAGCAAAATTTAAAAAAATTTTTCAGGTATCCGTTAGGATTGAGCGAAACACGTTACTTGAAAAAAATTTTTAACAATAGATCTCAAAACTAGAGACTTGAAGCTTCAAAATACTTTTTTCAAAACTCCTTTACGACCATCTTTAACAGATAGATACACAGGCACTTGAAAAACCTCGAGAAATTTGGAATTTTTTTTTGATCCCTTAATTTTTTCCGCTAGTGTATTATGACTGGTTCAATATGAATTTCAATGCATGTGAATCTTTCGATTCGAGTTAAATTTGAAAGTGTTGTCTTCAAATTTATGCTCATAAATATTCAATAAGCCTTTACCTTTCCTCATTCTTCTGTATATTGCGGTGATATTTAAGTAGCAAATGATAATCATCTTGAAATCAATAATTAGTAGAAAAAAGTAGCAGATTATGAAGCGAACGTGCGAAACGTATAGAGCAAACTATGATGCAATTGCAGTATCATTCGTTCGTATCGTATGAGCTCAGTGTGTCGTGGGTCTTAGTATCGTTCGTTCGTTCAAAGTAACGAACTATGGGATGCCACGGCGCAGTGTGGCGGAGCACACTTTGAACGAACGAACGACACTGAGCGGCAGGTTTGGATGAACGACTGCGGCCGTACTTATATCAATGTTTTTTGCAGCGCCCATAATGGGCTGCCATGTTCGGCGGAACAGAACGGCGCCGGTCGTCGAATGTCCGCTTCAAACAGTTATTTCATGAGTTGAAACAACAATTCCCGACGATCGCGGACGAGGTGATCGCGAGCCGCATCGCCGAACGGACGACGATCACGTCGACGAAACAGCCGACGAACGAGCCGATGGGTCGTTCGTCGTCGCAGTGCGAGGTTCCCGGCCTCGACGAGGAAACGACAACTGTGGCGGCGACGGCGGCGTCGTCATCCCGCGAATCGACGCCCGACGGCGACGGCGCCGACCACCCGACGACGGTGTCGCGACTACGGCAACAGTTCGAATCGCCGGCGCCGAAGTGTCCGAACGAAAGTGCCGGGGCGCCGAAACGACCCACCACCCTCGATCTGGACGCGACGAAACGCGGCAAAAACACGCTACGCACGTCCGAGAAGTGCAACAACCTCCCCAAGCTACTGAACTCGAACATTCTAAACGATAAACCGCCGCGGTCGCCGGTGCACAATAAAAAACCGCCGGCGGCGACGGGCGCTCGTAAAAAGGAAACAGTATCGACGCCCACGCAAACAACCGACACCTTACTCCTCGGCGCCGACCCCGTGAACGTCGTTTCGTTCAACGTTAACTGTTCGATGGACGTCATCCGTAGTCCGGTGCCGAACAGGCGCTCGACGACGCTCCAAGTGACGCCCGAGACGCCCTGGCTCGCGTCCGAACCCACCTCGCCGCGCAGTTACACGAGCGTCAATTTAACGCTCCGGCCGCCCAGTTCGACGCCCCAGCCGCCCATCGACATCACCTCGAAGAACGCCAGCCTCACCTACTCGACCAGTAGCTTCGATTCGCAAAAGGGGCTGCAAAGTCGGTTGCAAATCACCGTGGGGCCGGGCGGCGGCAACGTGACTTCCAGCCGGATTTCGGCGCTGAACTCGAGCACGCCGGCGACTGCGCCGGCTGTCGAAGTACCTGAACGTGAGTGTCCAAAAAGTTTCTTATCTTAATTTGTAAAGGCGGGGAGAAATTATTCAATTCAATTATTCTTGAATTTATTCAATTGTAACGAATTTTAAATTCTAATATTTTTTTGTATTTTAAAAATTTTAGATGCTTCATCGTAGCGATTTTTACAAAAAAAAAGGAAGTTATGCATTTTGGGCCATTTTGGGCCAAGGGTTTCTCCGGTGTTAAAGGTCGCTTTTGAACAACCAATATACCATTCGAAAGAGCATACTTTAAACCGCCAAAAACCGACAAATGTTTTGAAAATAAAGCATATCTACATACCGATATTGCGCTTACAAAAACACAATTTGTGGGTAACTTGAACGCTATATCTTGGGCCAGGTGAGCTCGGTATAGTTACAAGTCGGACATATTCTTATAGATCTCAACAAGATCTGTCAAATGGCGTATTATTTGAGATATCCAGCCCTTGTGCAAGAACGGATATCCACCAAAAACTAAAATTTTGCTTATATTTCAACCATATTCAATAGACCAATTGTGATAAACAGGCCTTGGATAGTTACATTTTGGATATTATCAGATAATCTGTCAAATGACGTGTCATTTGTTATGTCTAGCCCTTGTACAAGAACCGACATCAACCAAAAACTAAAAATTGCATATATTTTAACCATATTCAAGAGACCAATTGGGTAAAGCAGGCTTTGGATAGTTACGGTTTGGATATATTCTTATATAGTTTAAGGTGATCTGTCAAATGACGTGTTATTTGTATTATCTAGCCGTTGTACAAGAACCGATGTTCACCAAGAACTAAAATGTTGCATATATTATAACCATTTTCAACGGACCAGTTGGGAAAAGCAGGCTTTGGATAATGACAGCTTTCTTTGTAATGTGGACATAGCACGAACTTAGCTTGTTTTATTGGCAATCAATGGCAATGAATCGTTTAAATATTATATTCAGATTCAAGCTTAATCTAGTTATACTTATTTCAATATGACACTTTATGAGTTAACCTTCAATTTTGGAAAGATAAATTGTAGTTAACCATTGAATTACCGCTTTATATTTACAGTATTGTCATTCTCAAAACTCTGAATAGATCAATATATTTCAGAACACACAAATATAGTTTTCAAGCCCAACTATAAGTGATTTATACAGTAAACATGGATTAGACAGGTAAGGTGGGACTAGAGTCGAGAAATCTCCTCGTGTTGAGTTCTAGAAACGCGAATTTTGAATAAAAAGTTCATCACATGTGCACCAAAATCATTGTACAAGTGTTAGATATTTCCAATGACACGTCATTTTACAAATCTTGTTGAGATCCATGAGAATATGTTCAATCTGTAACTATCCAAAGCCTCCTTGACCCAATTGGTCTGTTGAACATAGTTATAATATATGCAACATTTTAGGTTTTGTTGGATATCGGTTCTTGTACAAGGGCCAGATATAACAAATGACACGTCATTCGACAGATTATCTGACAATATATAAGGATATATCCAAAATGTAACTATCCAAATCCTGTTTATCACAATTGGTCTATTGAATATGGTTGAAATATATGCAATATTTTAGTCTTTGGTGAATATCCGTTCTTGTACAAGGGCTAGATATCACAAATAACACGCCATCCGACAGATCTTGCTGAGATCTATAAGAATAAGTCGAACCTGTAACTATACCGACCTCACCTGGCCCAAGATATAGCGTTACCCACAAATGGTGTTTTTGTAAGCGGAATATCATTATGATGATATCTTTTGTTTTCAAAACATTCATCGGTTTTTGGCGGTTCAACATATGCTCTTTCGAATGGTATACTGGTTGTTCAGAAACGACCTTTAACAGCGGAAAAAACCCTTGGCCCAAAATGCATAAAGTCCTTCAGTATAAATATCGAAATATGGATATATCGGTCACGTGAACTCTATAGTTCAAGCAGTGTTCCTCAAGGAAGTAACATTGGGTCACTATTATTTTTAATTTATGCCAATGATTTGCCTGAAGTTGGTGTTCGTTCTATTTGTCGATCCTCGTTATATGCAGATGACACAAATGTCATCGTTTCTGTTTCGGAAGCAGAATCTATCATTCGAAAAGCTGAAAATGCATTTGGTCTAATAGACTCATGGTGCAACTACAATGGTTTAAGGTTGAACATCGCCGCATCTGCTTCATAGTCAGGTCTAAAACTGATTCATCAAAAGTAAACTAAAACAAACACTTCAAGTTTTTACAAGGCATTGATACATAGCATCTACAATCCCTTGGAATGACAACGTCTCCATCGATTTGAAACTCCTCCAGACTGTAGAAAGGCTTCATCTTTAGTTACTTCTTTAATCTGATTTTTACCTGACCATGGTTCAGGACCATCGATTCAATAGGTAATTTGTTATACAACCACTATCTATGTGGTCAGGTAGTGTTACCTGACCTGGCCACATAGATAGTGGTTTTGTTTCATATATGACCTTAGTTGTTCCCCAATGGCCTCTTCAACCAACTTCAAGGTAGTGGGTAGACCTGATATCAGTCTGCAGTTGTCTGGTAACAAGGGGTTTCCTCTGTTAATACAGGGCACGCTTTAATGGTTACGATTTGTTCAGCAACATTATTAAATTTGTGCTGATCTCGTGAACATCTTGAGTGTGCTTGGGGCTTAGCCCTTTAATAATTGCAAGGATATCATTTGCAGGCACTGGTCTCAAAAACGTAGATTTAAAATGTGATATCTTGATTGTTGATACGTATTCCATGGTTGTTTTGGTGATTGGATAAGAAATTATTCAACTGCTTACGAGTTGGCGCATCTTCATCAGGATTTAATTTTCTTCGGCCAGTCTCTTTGTTGATTCTTTGCCATGTTGTTCTTGATTTGTTATGAGAATTCTTAATTTCGTATAACATTTTTTTCTCTTGTCTTGCTTTGTGATGATAGAGATTGGCCTGAACTTTCGAAAAACGTCCATCAACAAACAGGTGTGAAACTTACTCAGGATGTTCCTCAAGGCGTAAGATGACCACAAAAATAAGTGAATTCTTTTTAACATTCAATTCATTCAATAAAAAGTTGACAATAATAACAATATTGTCAATTTTATAGTTAAGGTTAGGTTTGGCTAGATCAGGTTAGTTTAGGTTACGCGGTTCTTAACTCTTAAATTCCAGTTTTTAAAAAATTCTGTGCGTGCGCAACTTTTCACTAATTCTTAATTGAATAGTTTAGATTAGCTTAACCTTGATTAGGTAAGGTCAGGTTAGGTTGAGTTCACTCCAGAGCGGCCCGTAACCCTACTAATTCCAATTTTAAAAAACTTATGCGCATGCGCAACTTTTCATCAGTTTTTAATTGTATAGTTTAGGACAGCTTAATTTGAGTTAGGTTCATTCTATAGCGGCCCGTAGACCTTACTAATTCCGATGTAAAAAAAATTCTGCGCATGCTCAACTTTTCACTTATTTTTTTTAGTCATCTTATGCCTTGAGGAACATATTGAGTAAGTTTCACACCTTTCTATCCATCCGTCTAGTGTTTTTTTCATTTGGTATAAGTTTTATGATCATGTAAAATTCCTTATCAGTTTTTGGATACTTTAGTGATAATTCTCTAAATATTATTTATGGGTTCAGTGATCCTCAAAACATTTTTTTGCCGAAGTTAAAATCTATCTGAAAAAAGACAATTTTCATGAAGCATTTAATAAATAAATAAATAAAATACAATTCATCATTAACTCCGTCTCCGCCCCCCGGTGACACACTTCGCTTACGATGGCGATTTGTTTATTTCGCACCTCTGGCTGAATTCGATAATAACACCTGACTACCTGACTTTCCTTGCGGTAGCCACGAAACCGGTAAATACGATAATAATAACCGATGACTCAACGTCTAACGGTGAAAGTTTTTACAATATCATTTCTAAACCGATCGGAGCGGTACCCACGCGAACTCTACTGTAGAAAATTGTAATTGGACGTTATTCACAGCGCCGGTCCTGATCAAGCAACAGGTCCGTATCGAGCGATTGCGCATCGAGCTGACCGACCAAAAAACCCGACTGATCGTGCTGAGGAAGGAGGTGGCGGATTTGGACAAGAAAACCGGACAGAGTTTCGCGGAGGTGCAACGGAAAGAGCTGAAATTGAAAATTGCACATTTGCGTTTTCAGTGCCAAAAACTCGCCCAGAGTCTGAACGGTAAGTTTTCCCGCGTAACGCTAACGATCTTCCCGATTTTCCGACGTAATTCGTTCGTCATTACAAAGCCAGTCCAAGTTTTATATTTAGCGTCGTATTTCTTAACAAAAAAGGATAAATCCGATTGTTTTTTTTTTGTCAGATTTCGGCGAACCGGAGTTCTACAACAACTTATACCGGGGGCAACCCTTGGACGTGAACGCTGATCGGCGGTTCTTGCAAAGGGATCGCGACTACCCCAAGTGGGCGTGTCACGTGTGTACATTCCTAAACCACCCGCAATTGAACAAGTGTGAACAGTGCGAGATGCCCAGATTCATACAGGGTAGGCTGCTTGCGCACTTGCCGCGTTACGACTTGCTCAACGCGAACAATTTAGAAACTAGTTGAACTGTTTTTTTGTTGTTGTTTACTGTAATAAATAATTGTACAATTTTTATAAATTTGTTTGCAGTTTCCGCGGCTCCGGGTGATAATATTCACATTCACGTGACACCGCGAATGTCGAGCCGTAAGAATCGTTTTGATTGATTGCATGATGTTTGTTTGCTTGTTTTTGTTTTGTTTTTTGTTGAGGTAAGTTGTGGTTTCGTGTGTTGTTGTTTTTATATTAGTCTCTAGTTTTTTCTTTTGTTTCGTTGCAGGGGTCGTCCGATCGTGGCTGCTTTGACTAGTTTTTAGTACATCTATTTATTTTGTCACTTTTAGAGATTCGTCCTATTCTCGCGAAGGGAATAATCAAACTGTACGTTCAATTGCTCAATCATGAAACAGACGCGCAATAGCTTAAGTCGACGATGTATATTTTTTTCTATTCATTCTCACAGAAAGTTATTTTTAATATTTTATATTTTCCATCGTGGATGTTCGAATAAAGTACTTGATTAAAAAGTGGTGTCTTGACGATTGTACAACCTTTAATAATGTTTAAAAGCTTTGGACTTCGGCGGGTCGAACGGACTAACGGACATACAAATGTGAATATTTATGCAAAATAAAGAGCCATTATAAAACTCGGGCAGCGTTGCACCCCGCGGCGGACCCCATACGATGGCTGCGCGGCGGCGCACGCCACTTCCTCAACGTCGCTGCGAGGGTGGCGGTCACCACAAACAGCGAAGGGTAAAATGGACGCCGGTGGCGCGTACGGTGGCGGAAAAGCTGGCGGCGCTTTCGATCCGGTCACTTTCGTGCAGCGGCCGCAGGTGATCCTGAGGGCGGTTTGTTGGGTGAGTATTTTCGGCGCTACGAGTCCGCGAAAAAATCCGTTTGATAGCGTTTCCCGCCTATCTTTATCGATTATGGTAAATGGGTCACACGGGTTCGTGGGTTTGTTTATTACAGTTGTTCGCCGTGATCGTTTTCGGATGCATATCGTCGAAGGGGTGGTACACGAGGGGCAATCAGGAGGAATGTCTGTTCAACAAGGACGCGAGCGCTTGCAACTACGGCGTTGGGATAAGCGTGATTGCCTTTCTGGCCAGCATGGGTTTCTTGGCTGGCGAGTACTTCTTCGAACAGATGTCGTCTGTCAAAACGAGGAAGCATTACGTGCTGGCTGATCTGGGTTTTTCCGGTATGCCTTTGTTTTCTTTTAGCAGTCGACGACACCCTCCAACAAGCATGTTGTGGCCATTCTCCTTTGGTTGTTGTTTTATACTTTTTCAAACTATGAAAATTTTCAAAAAACTGTTTTGCCACAGCGTTTTGGTCCTTTCTATACTTCATCGGGTTCTGGTACTTGGCCAGTCAATGGAGCAACACTGACACGGAGTACCCGACGGGAGCCAGCAACGTGAAGGCAGCGATTGCCTTCTGTTTCTTTTCAATTCTGTCATGGGTAAGACTCTGTAGTAAACAGCAAGATCAGCTCATCCTTCGATTACTTGCAGGCCGGTTGTGCGTTCCTAGCCTTCCAACGCTTTAGTTTGGGTGCAGGTGCTGCGTTCGCCACGAATTACGAAGCGGACGGTACGATGCCTTCGACTTACACGTCGTACCCCGGTGGTCCCGACTCGGATCAAAATTATCAAGACCCACCGTTTTCGGGTAATCAACGAGGTATTAGTCCATCCGATAAAAGACATTCGTCGATAATCATTGATATTCTACAGGTACCGTAGACTTTCAGGCGCCAGCCTACTGAGATTAACTGCGATAATTAAAACGCGTATTTGTCGAGGAAAACAATATCAAAATCGTAGCGGGATTGTTTGTAGAATTATTACTGAGCCCCCCTAAGCGTAGCTCAAGCGGAGGATCAGTAGGGTCATATAGAAGCTTGTCAAATATTTCGTTACCGAACATTGTAATTACATTAATTAATGTCGGTAGTGTTTCGATATTAATTCTGAACACAGAAACACCGATCATTTCATCAGGTATAGTCGAATTGTGTACAAGTAACTGTAATTTTAGAATAGCAATAAGATTGTTGTAACATTTCGATGTATCTACTAGTGATGCAGCGAATATCAATTTTAATGTCTACTGTACACTACTCGCGAAGTTGAACGATGTTAGACGAATGCGATAGTGTAGACAGACACTTCGGCTTACCTCGCCTCGGCCGACTTCCATTTGTTGTGCACTCTATCGAGACCGTAGAGCGAATGAGCTCATCCCGAAGTTGAACGAGTGTGTAGTGTCGCACTTCGGACTTTGCCGAGGAACTTCGCGAGTAGTGTAGAGGAGACATAAGGAATACGAATGTCGCCATTTATCTACGGCTTTATTTTGACAGCTTACACGGCGCGCGCACATTTATATTGTCAATTGTTTTCCCGAGCGTTGTCGAGCCGAGCCGAACAAGGCCGATTGATGTTGTGTTTACTTTACAGAAGATCGTTCACAGAAATGCGAAAAAATTTAGGTTAGAGTGAGTTTAATGGTTTTTTAAAACGAGTAAATCAGTTTCTGGCGACATATGGACTTATTTTACGCTTTTGCGATGCCGAACGAGCTAGATGCAAGATCTACAACGGCCATCTGAAGTCACAGTAATCGCATAATTTTTGCGAATGCGAATGTCAAGAAATATGCGAATATTCGTTACATCACTAGTATGTACCTACCATGTGACGTATTATTTTCGTAACAGAACAACAATAAATTAATAAATTGTGTTGACCGGTTGAGTTGATAAATAAATGTTTATTCTTTGAACTTTTTTGGTGATATTTTAAATAAAACCCAACGGTGCGATTTTCGACAATATTTATAAAAAATTAAACATCGAATTCACAAAAGTGTCTCCTCGAGGACTTAAGACAAAAGGCCACTTGTTATCACAGGCTGAATTTCAGATAAAACGTATCGAGAAAATAATACTAACACTGGATAAAAACTACAACTAAACTTCGTTATTACGACGAAAGACACCAACGAAGCCGCCAAAAAGAACAATTAACTACAAGCTACGCAAAAATGAGACCAACAAATTGAAAAAAAAATGGCAACGCAAAACTTATTGCACCTACTAAAAGGCCGTCTCGTCGGTTATCTAAGGCAAGAATAATTAGGAACAACGAATTTGTACGTCTGGGTATCGACTACAGCAACGTAACCTGTCCCAGATTAGCCGAGATCACCATTTCCATAACAGCCTGAAAAACAACCTGAACATTCGCCGTATCGGTGGCCGTTGTGAAATGAGGATAAAGAACCTTCCTAGAATCGCAGTTCTTCAACACGAACTTGTGCTGAATGAAAAGCGCCCCTCGGTCCACATCGCAGTCAGCACCTAAAACCAAAGTCAACCGATAAATATCGCAAAAACCTGCGTCATAACTACCTTTATAATCAGGAAAGTACATCCTTATATGTCTTTGCGAATACAGAACTTTCTCCCGAAACAAATCGAACTTGTTCAGGAACAGCACAAAAGAGGCTTCGCGAAAAAACGGGTTGTTAACGATTTGCGCAAATAAATTCAGACTTTCCTCTAGCCGATTCACGGTTGGATCTTCGAGCAACGTCATATCGTAACCGCTGAGCGACACAACGAATAATACAGCTTTAACGTCGTCGAAACAATAAATCCATTTTTTTCGTTGCGATCTCTGTCCGCCCACGTCGTACATACTGACGACGATATCGTTTATACAAAATCTAGTCTCGATGATACCTTGCGTCCGAACGCGCGCGCGAAGAACGTCGGTCGGCGTTGGTACGTACTTGGGATCTGTGATCCGTTCCATATTTTCGAATAAACTAAAAATTTTAAATTTGATTACATATCAAAACCAGCTGCCACTTACTAGAGCGCAGAATCATTCAACTCGTATTCATATCCCCGTGCCACCGCTAAGCGAACTCCCCTATCCGACCACAAAGCTTGCAACGAAGCAGCCACATCCGGCAGAACCGTAAAACTCATATCGAAGCAACTCCGGCTCATTAAAACATTTTGAGCGTGCGCCTAAAATTTCACCAATTACAAATCACCCCCAAAACGTCTATAACTTCACCTTATTCCTAGAATGTTCCAAATTGATTCTGAGTATACCCATCCCGGCTAAAACATATTTCATTGATGCGAGTAGATTATCCAGAACCGTCGGTCTGAAACTACTCAATTCCGCTTGAGTAAAACCGTCCGCGTGTATGATCTTCATCTGTTTGACCAAAGTGCTTTTGCCACTTTCCCCTGCTCCCAAAAGGAGGATTTTGATAACATTGTTACGTTGTCTGGCCGCTTCTACTAATTGCCTGTCGATCTCTTCGCTACGCTTTTTGGCTTTACCCTCTTCTCGTTCCAAAGTCAGGCATGCCCCCATTTCTTGTACATCACGAACTTTTGGCTACTTAAACACGAAGACTCTGAATGTGATTTTACGTATTGCTGGGGTGGACGGCTTGTTGATGTTGGAAGTGTAGCAATTTCGAGCTGAATATTGTTCGATTTTCTTGAAATAAAATGTGTTTGTGAGGAATTTTTAGAAGAGGTTTGTTTAAAGGGCAAGCTGTTCTTCTTCTTTCAATTGGAAACAATAGTCATGTACACAGAATGGAGAGAACAACGTGTCGATGGTTTGACATGTCACATGAAACCGTGTCGATGGTTTTGCGCCACCATTGTTAGTTGGAAGCGTCTGTTTCTTGTCAGTAGAGAGATATCGCAACTGCTGACATTATTAATGTAGGCATTATGTTGACAGTTAGGCATGCGCAATATGGAAAAAACAGTGTTAATGCCCAACATGTAAATCCGATGAAAATTGAAAAATTGATAAATGTTGCACTTTTTACGTGTTTTAGAAAAATTGGACAGTGGTTACAGCTCGTACAATGGCCGCACTCAACAATGACTAACGTCATTGGCAGTATCTCTCTAATAACGGATCAGTTAATAACGTCATTTGCCATATCTCTCTATTGCCACTGCTGACAGTAGAGAGATATTGCAATTGCTGACATTATGAATAGATAACGTTATTTTGACAGTTAGGCATGCGCAATATGGAAATAACAGTGTTAACGTAAAACTCTAAAATCTACCCCAAACATGTCAATCGGATTAAATTTGATAAATTGATATATGTTGCGTTTTTTTGCGTGTTTTAGAAAAATTGGACAGCGATTACAACTCGTACAATGAACGCACTCAACAATGACTAACGTCATTGGCAATATCTCTCTAATAACGGATCAGTTAATAACGACATTTGCAATATCTCTCTATTGCAACTGCTGACAGTAGAGAGATATTGCAATTGCTGACATTATGAATAGATAACGTTATTTTGACAGTTAGGCATGCGCAATATGGAAATAACAGTGTTAACGTAAAACTTTAACATCTACCCCAAACATGTCAATCGGATGAAAATTGAGAAATTGATAAATGTTGCGCTTTTTTTGCGTGTTTTAGAAGAATTGGATAGCGATTACAACTCGTACAGTGGCCGCACTGTGATGAAACTTTCACGAAAAATCCTCTCATAGATGTGACACCGAAATATAGCCCAAATGTGCCAATCTGATGAAAATTGAAAAAATTATAAATGTTGCGCTTTTTTGCGTGTTTTCGAAAAATTGGACAGCGATTACAACTCGTACAATGGCCGCACTTAACAATGACTTACGTCATTGGCAATATCTATCTATTAACGGATCAGTTAATAACGTCATTTGCAATATCTCTCTATTGCAACTGCTAACAGTAGAGAGATATTGCAATTGCTGACATTATGAATGGATAACGTTAATTTGATAGTTAGGCATGCGCAATATGGAAATAACAGTGTTAACGTAAAACTTTAAAATCTAGCCCAAAACATGTCAATCGGGTGAAAGTTGAAGAACTGATAAATGTTGCGCTTTTTTTGCGTGTTTTAGAAAAATTGGACAGCGATTACAACTCGTAGAATGGTCGCACCGTGATGAAACTTTCTCGAAAAATCCTCTCATAGATGCGATACCGAAATCTAGCCCAAACATGTAAATCCGATGAAAATTGAAAAATTGATAAATGTCGCACTTTTGGCGTGGTTTAGAAAAATTGGACAGCGATTACAACTCGTACAATGGCCGCACTCAACAATGACTAACGTCATTGGCAATATCTCTCTAATAACGGATCAGTTAATAACGTCATTTGCAATATAACTCTATTGCAACTGCTAACAGTAGAGAGATATTGCAATTGCTGACATTATGAATGCATAACGTTATTTCGACAGTTAGGCATGCGCAATATGGAAGTAACAGTGTTAACGTAAAACTTTAACATCTAGCCCAAACATGTCAATTGGATGAAAATTGAAAAATTGATAAATGTTGCACTTTTTTTGAGTGTTTTAGAAAAATTGGACAGCGATTACAACTCGTAGAGTGGTCGCACCGTGATGAAACTCCCTCGAAAAATCCTCCCATAGACGCGATACCGAAATCTAGCCCAAAAGTGTAAATCCGATGAAAATTGAAAAATTGATAAATGTCGCACTTTTGGCGTGGTTTAGAAAAATTGGACAGCGATTACAACTCGTACAATGGTCGCACTCAACAATGACTAACGTCATTGACAATATCTCTCTAATAACGGATCAGTTAATAACGTCATTTGCAATATCTCTCTATTGCAACTGCTGACGGTAGAGAAATATTGCAATTGCTGACATTATGAATAGATAACGTTATTTTGACAGTTCGGAATGCGCAATATGGAAATAACAGTGTTAACGTAAAACTTTAACATCTAGCCCACACATGTCAATCGGATGAAAATTGAAATATTGATAAATGTTGCGCTTTTTTTGCGTGTTTTAGAAAAATTGGACAGCGATTACAACTCGTAGAGTGGTCGCACCGTGATGAAACTTTCTCGAAAAATCCTTCCATAGATGCGATACCGAAATCTAGCCCAAACATGTAAATCCGATGAAAATTGAAAAATTGATAAATGTTGCACTTTTGGCGTGGTTTAGAAAAATTGGACAGCGATTACAACTCGTACAATGGCCGCACTCAACAATGACTAACGTCATTGGCAATATCTCTCTAATAACGGATCAGTTAATAACGTCATTTGCAATATCTCTCTATTGCAACTGCTGACGGTAGAGAGATATTGCAATTGCTGACATTATGAATAGATAACGTTATTTTGACAGTTAGGCATGCGCAATATGGAAATAACAGTGTTAACGTAAAACTTTAACATCTAGCCCAAACATGTCAATCGGATGAAAATCGAAATATTGATAAATGTTGCGCTTTTTTTGCGTGTTTTAGAAAAATTGGACAGCGATTACAACTGGTAGAGTGGTCGCACCGTGATGAAACTTTCTCGAAAAATCCTCCCATAGATGCGATACCGAAATCTAGCCCAAACATGTAAATCCGATGAAAATTGAAAAATTGATAAATGTTGCGCTTTTTTTGCGTGTTTTAGAAAAATTGGACAGCGATTACAACTCGTACAATGGCCGCACTCAACAATGACTAACGTCATTGGCAATATCTATCTATTAACGGATCAGTTAATAACGTCATTTGCAATATCTCTCTATTGCAACTGCTAACAGTAGAGAGATATTGCAATTGCTGACATTATGAATGGATAACGTTATTTTGATAGTTAGGCATGCGCAATATGGAAATAACAGTGTTAACGTAAAACTTTAAAATCTAGCCCAAAACATGTCAATCGGGTGAAAGTTGAAAAATTGATAAATGTTGCGCTTTTTTTGCGTGTTTTAGAAAAATTGGACAGCGATTACAACTCGTAGAATGGTCACACCGTGATGAAACTTTCTCGAAAAATCCTCTCATAGATGCGATACCGAAATCTAGCCCAAACATGTCAATCCGATGAAAATTGAAAAATTGGTAAATGTTGCACTTTTTTGCGTGTTTTAGAAAAATTGGACAGCGATTACAACTTGTAGAGTTGCCGCACTCAACAATGACTAACGTCATTTGCTATACTCTCTGCTGCAACTGCTGACAGTAGAGAGATATTGCAATTGCTGGCATTATGAATGGATACGTTATACGTTATCGAAATAAGAGTGTTAACGTAAAACTTTATTAACGTATGATTCAGTAACCTGATTTGCTCTATTAACGTCATTTGCAATGTCTCTCTAATGCCTATTAATACTGTTATTAGAGAGATATTGCAAAAGACATTAATAACTGATCCGTTAATAAAGTTTTACATTAACACTGTTATTTCGATATTGCGCATGCCTAACTGTCAAGATAATGTTTACATTATTAACGTTGGCACTTGCAATATCTCTCTATTCAATGGTTTTACCAAAGAATATATTCATACTGAATGACTAAATGTCATTAAATAACCTCAACTCCACGTCAAAACAAACTGTTTACATTTCAAAAATGAACGGAAAATTCCTCTACTTCGCCTACGGCTCAAATCTCTTGGAAAAACGTATTCGTATCAACAACCCGAGCGCTATTCGCGCTGGAATCGGCAAATTAAAAGTAAAATCCCGAAATCCAAAACAAATCGTTAAATTTATTTACAATCGCAGGATTTCACATTGGACTTCAATACGTATTCGAAGCGCTGGAGGGGAGCTTCAGCGACAATAGTTAAACGCGAAGGCGCAAACATTTGGGGTGCTCTATGGCTTTTAGACAATGAACACATGAATACGTTGGATCAACAAGAGGGTGTATCGCATAACCTTTACGTCCCTTTAAATGTAGAAGTGGAATGTCCGGATGGCGAGACGAAAACTTGCAGGGTATACATGCAAACCGACATACCCAAAACGACCGAGTCGTTAATTGACTTACCGGATGACAGGAAACCGTCTTTGGTTTACTTGAAAACAATTCAAACCGGCGCAAAAGAATCTGGATTACCGTCACCGTATCAAGAATTTCTAAACAAAATACCGCACAACGGTTATGATGGACCGGTGGATATCGGTTTAGATTTAAACATCATCAGTTGAAGTTCGTCATCCATTTTTTAGAATATTTCAAATTTGCTGTTATGATCAAAATATATGAGACTGGTATATAAAAATTTCTATATTCACATAGTTTCAATATCATTTTGAGTTATATCTCCCACGACTTGTTGAACGCCTATCACGTTTCTTATTTTTTCTTTTATCCTTTTTGCTTTTAGACCTTTCATGATATTCCGTTTCTCTAGAATTGCTTCTTCTATGTTTCTCCCGCTTCGACTTCTTAGAATATTCCGAATCCGTTGAAACGCTTCTCCTTTTCGTACGACTCGAGTCTCTACAATATTCGGAATCTGTAGAACTACTCCTTTTGTATTTGTCGCGTTTCGATTTTTTACGGTACTCAGATTCGGTGGAATTGCTTCGTCTCTTGTTTTTCCTATGACTATGTTCTGACTCCTCTGAACTGCTTTCACGTTTTGACTTCTTAGAATATTTATCTTTTCTCCTTCTTAATTCTTCTGAATCTGTAGAACTATCTCTTTTTTTTATTTTATGCCTCGATTTATTTGGTTCCCTTTTAACTTTAATATCTGTGGAAGTGGAGGGCTGCTCTTTGTTCTCATGTTTCATTTCTTTTTCTTTGTACTCTTCATACTTTACATTATCTAAAATAAAGATGATTAATGAAAAATGTTACAATGAACGATTGTCTTACTTATTACTTTGGATCCTAAGTTAAAATTTTCTTTCGTAACTGGTGTAACAAATAATTCGTTTAGTGTTAATATTTCGTTGGTTCTGTTGACTTTAACTATGACCCGTCCCGATTCTTCATCGAATCCTTGAATCTAAAGTAAAATATGAATGGTGAAAATGATTACTTTAGAAATTTCTCACCTCGCAATAAGCCCCCTTCGAATTTCCTGCTACAATTTTTCCATAACCACCTGGTGATAAAACAAGTTTTTTTCCGTTTTTATCGACAACCTTTTCATTTTTCACTTTCACCATTCTTTGTGCACCGAGTCCGAGACCTTTCGGTCTAAGTTCAGGTTCGGTGGTAACGAAACACTGTTAAAAAACAAAATAAGTCACATAAACTTAAATAAGTTGAAAAGTTACTTTGCTTGTTTAAGTCCTATGCACATTCCTTCCTTCCATCCCATACCTCGTAACATAGCCATGCCGTAATCAGTAATTGGCACTTTTTGATAATCATCTAATGTTGCTTCCACACCATCATTGAAAACATCATTTACTAGAGGTAATTTATGCACTACTGTCGTGTCTTTCTCTTGAGTTAAACGGTTTTTAGCCTCTAAAACTTGCGATTAATAACCAGAATAATGCTTCCTGTTTCGTTTTACCTGCTATTAGTTGTCTTGCAGCCAATTCGTCCAAAGTTAATTCAGAATCCGGTCTTGTGTCTTCAATTTTATCTTCGATTATTTTCTTCGTTTTTTTCAAACTTTCCCTTTCTATTCGACTGGTTAAGTCGTTTTTATTTCCTTTCATCTCGATAACCATTGGTTTTTCTTCAACTTCCTCAACGGCACTAGAAAAAATAACTTGGTTTAATTGAAACATATCGGATGGGTACTTACTCTTTAATTTTTATTTTACTATTTTCAAAGCACACTACTAGTTCTTCTTTGGGTTTTTCAATAATCGTCGGAGTTAAAACAGGTTTTTTAGCTAATTTGGAGAACCCAAAGGATATTTTCTTCTCTTCCGAACTCATTTTGTTAAAGTGTTTATAAAACGTTACAGTTTACATAACCTTAATTCAAGGTAAACCACAGAAGAGTAATGTCTGAAATATGCATACATCAGCATTCCTGCGCATAATCCGAGTATATTGCAGAAGTGACATATTGCAAGTGCAACATTGACATTATGTTGACAGTTAAACATGCGCAATAGTGAAATAACAGTGTTAATGTAAATCTTTATTAACGGGTCAGTGTCTTTTGCAATATCTATCTATTACAAATTACTTATTTAATTAATTTTCATTGTTTATCGTCCATGAAATTATATAATAAGTGACTATATTTTATGTATGAAATTGATGAGACAAAAACAACGTGAACCATTTAAGTCATTTATATTTTTGGATCGTTAGTTTTTAATCCAACGAAATTCTCGGATAATTCCCATAATTTTTTCGCTTTATCCTCATCTTTACAACCGCTACTTAAACCTTTTTCTGCGCAGTCCAAGAAATATCGTCCCGTTACGCCTTCTAACTCGTCTGATACGGCGCAGTAAACTGTTGTTTGGCAACCTTGTTCAGGTGTTTTGAAGAAAGCTGAAAAACTTTTTGATTTAAATGGCGTCTAATAGAATAAACTGTATTACCCCAAACGATTAATCGTAGCCCCCAGCTAAATGGAGCAGCGACGTTCCTCCAAATACCCGAGTCGATTAATCCTGGATGGAGGCAATTAGCAGTCACACCAGTTAATTCCAAACGTCTGGCTAATTCAAGGGTGAAAACGATGTTCGCGTATTTAGAAACATAATAGTAGTAAGCAGGGAAAATTCCTCCTGAGGGGTTTAGTTTGTCCAAGTTGAGACTGGCCAATCTGTAGAGTTCCGAAGCGACGACTACAATTCGGCTTGGTTTCGACTTTTTCAACAGATCTAAAGGAATGGATAAGATGAAATGGTTAATAAAAGGAACATTTACCAATCAGGAGATGCGTTAACAAGAAAGGTCCAAAATGATTGGTTGCCATAGTTGTTTCGATTCCATCTTCAGTTTTGCTGTAATGCCATTCAGCTGTCCCTGCGTTGTGAATTAAAACGTCAAGACGCGTCAAACTTTTGTTGATATCTTCTGCAAATGCTCTCACGGATTTTTGCGACGACAAATCCAGTTGCTTCACGCTGATTTTATCGTTCTTTGTTAATCGCACAATCTCATCTAAAACAAAAAATTGTTCAATTCACTGATTGCATTGAACAAAATCTTTACCTTTGGAGCGAGTTGCGGTGGTTATATTTCTACAAGCCATGATGATGGTTGCACCCCTGGCAGCCAGCTCTTTGGTGGTTTCGTAACCGATGCCACCGTTTGCACCAGTAATGATAACAACTTTCCCGTCCATTCGTTCGCCGCCTCGATGATAACCGCAAGTTAAACTTGAGAAAAGTTTGAGCAAAGCGCAAACGAACAGAAATCCGATAATCCCCAAAGCCACGATAATTTGGAGGATCTGGATGTTCGACAGCTCGGGGAACCTGCAGAAGAAGTTTTATTGGAGAAGGCGAGCAGAGCAACTTTTATAAATACAAAAATAGTCCATTATCGAGTATTAAGGATTTGAATATTTTATCGTTTGAATCGATAATGAATGGAGGTCTTTTATTCTAATAGTATAAAGAGTGAGTTCTGGTTTGATATTGCAGATATTAAATGATAAAACTGGGTCATCAATTAATAAGCTGTTTGTTTTCTTTGGAGGAAACTGATGTTTTATATACTATAAACGGAATTTCATTAGATGTTGATTATGAGGTAAACGGGTATTTTATTTTATTGTGTTATATCAAAAATTTTATCTTACATTTGCAGATGATTAACTGAAAGTTCTCAAATATATATCAAATATCTCTAATAGTTTTCAAGAGAAACTTATTGTTTAATCGATTACTCATTAGCTACAAAGTGATCTAAACGACCATTTCCCTGAATTATTAACCCGAAGTGAACTTATCAACAATTGTAACGCGTTCTTATTTCAATTCAAAAGTTTGTTATATAGGTGAAAAAATTGGATAACTCGTCAATCATTATGGATTATATGTCATTAACTCGATAACAACTTCAATTAAGGATGTTTTCAGTCGAGAAGCGCTCAGTTCAAGGAAGTTTTTTACTGTTGCTATAAGAAATTTTTGATAAATTGTAATATGTGTACAACTTTTTTATGTTTATTTTTAAAGTATTGGAAAAAAAGAAAACGGATAACTTACATTATGACTAGAAAAGAAAGCGGTTGCAAAAACAGTTAGCAAGATATCTTCGTTTCAACCAACACGAACGATCCGCAGAATAGTACTAAGCGGTAGAGGCAAGAGTACTTTCACCTCTGACAGTGTACGGAAGGGGAATTTGAATTCGCTTTCCACCTATCGAAATTTTATTGATCGTTTAATTATTCGCTGACTAACTTGGCTCATCGTCAAGCGAGTAGTTATTCTTTTTTTATTTTTTTCAACAGTGACGAAACTCCCTATTCTATTCTCTAATGACAAGAAATGTCCAGAAATTCGATAAACACGGCTAGAATTATGTTTTTTTAAAACTTTTACATTTACAATTCGTCGTCCGGATCGAAGCTTTTTCCAATTTTATTTCAAATTCAGGCAAACTCTTTTCAAAATTTGGCTCAATGTTGTTTCAAACATTTTCGAACCACTCCAACTTTTCACAATTTGATTTCTAAACCATGACTTATTTTAGTTAAGGGTTAATTGCAATGAATCTGCGGTCATAATGCGGTCAATTTAAGCGATTGATCAAAATTTTTCGCACTTGAACATTATTTTTTAAATTGAATTGATATAATCTATAAGATAGATTTATATTCATAAAGAAAATTGTGAACACTCTACAAGGTTTAGCAAATGTTTGTGCAAAGTTTGCAGACATTTGCAAACCGATTAATTCCGCAAAAAAAGGTGTATACTGTGCATCATTAAACTTGAACATTATTCTTTAATTTAAATTGAAGTAATCTACGAGATAGATGTACATTCAGTAAAAAAAAATTTAAGACACTCTACAAGGTTTAGCAAATCTTTGTGCAAAGTTTGCAGACATTTGCAAAACGATTGAACTTGAACATTATTCTTTAATTTAAATTGAACTAATCTACGAGATAGATGGTACATTCAGCAAAAAACAAATTAAGACACTCTACAATCTTTGTGCAACGTTTGCAGGAAGTTGCAAAAATTCAGACATTTTGTATTCTTAACTTTCTTCAGTCACTAATTTCAATCAAACTGCGTCCAAAATCCAATAATCTAAGCGATTGTTTAAAATTTTTCGCAAAAAATAATTGAACATCTTGCGCAAAATTAAATCTGAACATTATTCATTAATTTAAATTGAGATAATTTACGAGATAGATCTGAATTCAGTCAAAAAATTGTGAATACATACTCTACAAGGTTTAGCAAATGTCTGTGCAAAGTTTGCAGACATTTGCAAAATGATTAAACTTGAACATTATTCTTTAATTTAAGATGAACTAATCAACGAGATAGATGTACATTCAGCAAAAAAAATTAAGACACTCTACAAGGTTTAGCAAATGTTTGTGCAAAGTTTGCAGGCAGTTGCAAAAATTCACACATTTTGTGTTCTTAACTTTTTTCAATGACTTATTCCAATGAAACTGCGTTCAAAATCCAATAATCAAAGCGATTGTTTGAAATTTTGAAAAAAATTATTGGGCATCTTGCGCAAAATTAATTTTGAACATTATTTATTGATTTAAATTGAGATAATCTACGAGGTAGATGTGAATTCAGTAAATAAAATTGTGATTATTCTACAAGGTTTAGCAAATGTTTGTGCAAAGTTTGCAGGCAATTGCAAAAATTCAGACATTTTGTATTCTTAACTTTTTTCAATGACTAATTCCAATGAAACTGCGTTCAAAATCCAATAATCTAAGCGATTGTTTAAAATTTTGCAAAAAATTATTGAGCATCTTACGCAAAATTAAATTTGAACATTATTCATTAATTTAAATTGAGACAATCTATTAGATAGATCTGAATTCAGTAAAAAAAAAATGGGGATACTGTACAAGGTTTAGCAAATGTTTTTGCAAAGTTTGCAGATATTTGCAAAAATTCAGATAGTTTGTATTCGTAACTTTGCAATGATTAATTCCAATGAAACTAAGCGATTGATTAAAATTTTGCAACAAATAATGGGACAATTTAGGGATTCAGCAAATACTTGCGCAACTTTTGCAGATATTTGTGCAAATTTTCAGATATTTTGGAATCATAACTGATCAAAGCTGAAGACATCCTTCTAGTCGTTGCAATTAGAGATATTCGAACGATTCGAGCACTGTTCGAATAAGACGAAGAAGTTGTAAATTCGACAAAAGTGTGAAGGAAGTGACAAAGGTTTCTTTTGTGCGAACATTCGATGAATTTCAAATTTCGTAAGTATTAAGAAACTTTGTAGCAGTTTATGTTTGTAATTTTGTTAAAAAATTCAAATGTCAAGAATATTAAGAATGCTTCAAAATATTGGGGATTTCCGACAGAGATTTGGAAGATGCAATTGTATTCTATTAATTTAAAAGTTCTACTACTTTTTGTTCTGGAAGTTCTTTGCATCGATTCATGAGAAAAATCTCCAAAAAATATTGTATGAAAATTGATGCTTGACAGGCATTAGCAGTTTTTATTTTTTGGCTTATATTAAGTATTGGTCACGAAATAACCTTGATAAACAACATCAATTTTCCTATCCCGCCTAATGATCTCCGTTCGAGACGATCACAATTGTCGTAATCCATTCAATTACTTTTTTCTTCCACTTTTTTTCGTGATCAAGTAGCATGGCATTCCAGGAACGTTTCGAAAAACAAAATCATTACAGATTTGACATCTACATCAGTTCGTTCGGTTTTTTTTTCTCTCCATCGACGAAAAAATGGAGTCTGAATGCGTCAACTTCGATGACGTATTTATCTGGGTGGATGGACATAATTTATCACGACCGAAACGTAATTTGAGACGAGATTTTTCGGACGCTGGTAACTACTTCGGATTATCTTTATCGATCGGTTTTTCATACCAACTATTTCCAGTTCCGTTGGCGGAAATTCTCAAGCAACACTTTCCCAAGTTAGTGGATGTGCACAACTACACGCCCACATTTAATTCCACTCAAAAATTAAACAACTGGGCGACTTTGAACCGCAAGGTGCTTTCGAAACTCGGAATCAATTTAACCAACGAAGCTCTCGAAAAGCTGGTGAAATCGGAGAAAGGTGCGATCGAGAATCTCCTCGCTCAAATCAAGACGAAAATCGAGTCGAAAGCTTGCGGCGACCTGTACGAGGAAACCGTGCGAAGCTCCGGGGAAAGTGTAAAAAGAAGAAACGGTTTCCGCACGGTTTCCTTGGCCGAAATCGCCAAAATGGAGATGGACTTAAAGGAAAACCAGGATACCATACAGTCGCTCAAACAAAAGGTGTTTTTAAAAATATTATTCCCCAAAAAACTTCAATAACAATATCTTAATTTTCAGCTGGAACATTGCGAAAATTTGTTAAAAATTAAGGACGAAAGGATACGCGATCTGAGCTTGCAACTGTCGAATGTTACCAATGACAACGAGGTTAAATCTCCGAGAACGAAATTTTTCTCGCGGCTCTTTTAATCCTCGGTCAATTCGCGTCTTATGTTTGCTCGAATAAAAATGCTTTGCTTCCACAGTTCAAGCATTTCGCAATATCTTTTGCACGGGATTTTATTTTCTAAGTCTTTAACAGCTTGTCGTAGGACGGGTTCGACGGGCAGCACAGCCTCCACGTTGGCGTTGGCCAAGTCGTTGTAATATAATTCCATCAAACGATTGGTTTTAGTTTCGGTGTCTTTTATAAGGGAAAAAGTTGACCAGTCTTCCACGCATGCGCGACATTGGCAATCGAAAAAGTATTGTTTTTTGAGCGCCTGCTGTCGTTTGGGCTTACTGTCTAAGGCGTAATGGAAGCCGTAGTTGTCGTAGAGTTGCTCCCCTTTCTTAATTTTTTCTGTGACTACACAAACCATCGTTGCGCCGTAAGCGGCTCGGACTATATTTGGGTTGCAGGCGTGGTTGAAGAGGCTCATGAAGGCGTACGCTCCACTGGCGATGGTGTGCGGCTCGTAGTAACCGACTGGAACCTTCTCCAGTACATCAATTCCATGGAAATTACAAGCCATCGCCTGTAGATGGTGCACCACCAAACACTTGAAATTATTGATGCGTTCTTCGTTTCCCTTAAAGAATTCTGTGTTTTTTGACAGAAGATCATAGAATATCCCAGCGACGGCGATTCGCTCGAACAAGCATGAAACCGTTCGCGATTCTTGATTGGTAACCAAATTGTGTATTTCCTTGTACCTCCCCGACTTGTAATAATTCCCGGTTTTCAGTGAAGCGGATTTGTAATTGAAATCCCTCATTATCACAGCAATTCTCAATGGTATTAAGCGGCACTTGTTCATATCCAAGCTGTCGAGCGTCGCCAAAATTGGACATTCGAATTGGTGGTAGTTTTGGGCCGACTCCATGCATGTGGGGCTGCAAAACAGGGCCTCCTTGCACGTGGGACAAGGCTCCAAGCTGTAACATAAAGAGAGACAGTGGTGGCAAAAACACCATTTGCGGTCGGTTAATACTGTGAAGGCTGGTTTCTCTACGGCGACTACATCGCCTATTTCTAAATCCCTTGCAGCGATGATGTGTCGACCCAGTTTTTCATCCGATTTGATTTCAACTGCGTTCGAAGCACATTCGATGGATTCATTGCGTTGCTCGTCTGGTATAAAAGGGATCGGCCCGTGAAAAGTTATTTTCTTTTGCTTGGGTAACAAGTTCTCTGAGCGGTCTTTCCGTTCAAGCAGTTTTCCTTTCAACCGTTCAGGGTAGTTATTATCAAGAGCCCTTTTTATGTCTTTTAGGGCGTCGTCGAATAGCTGCAAACGAAACAACACAGCTGATCTGTTGGCGTAACCTAAACTTAACTCTTCGGAGGATTTTTCCCCGGCGGCGATGCTATAAGTGTAAAATTCCAAAGCTTTTTCGTTGGCTCCGCGTTTAAAAAACTCATTGCCCCGCTTACGTAGCTCGGAACTTACTGTGTTGGATTTCAAATCCGGTAGAAATTTCGGGAGCAAGTTGTTCTCTTCTAATAATTCAATAAGAAAATCAACTTTACCCACTGTTGTTGGAATTTCGTTGAAAGTGAAGGAAATCGTTTGAATTTCGCCGTTTTCGACTAGGAGACGAACGAGTTTGTTGGAGAGATCCGCATTCATATTTTTAAACTTTAAATAGTTGCGCTAAATAAACCTAACCTAAAAATTTCGTAACAGAAATGTGTGGAACGTAGAAATAAATGCTAAGTTTTTTATTTCATGACACAGAACAATCAATTACATTCTTGGTATACAGAAAATATCTGATGGACTTGAGGAATGTAAAGAAAGAATCTCGAGGATTTACAAAGTGCACCAACATTTTTAGAACGTTATGCGCAAGACGGGGACATACAAACATCAAGAGTTCAAGGAGCAAGCCGTATACATTGCCTTTTTTTATACGCAATATTGAATTCAACAAAAAACAATTGAGGACACTCTAAAATGTTTAACAAATATTTGTGCAAAGTTTGCAGACATTTGCAAATAATTGGATATTTTGTATTCATAATTTTTCTCCATGACTGTCAGAATGATATAGCGAATTTTTGAAATTTTGCGTTTTGCGCAACATTAAACTTGAACATTATTCTTGAAAATAAATTAGGATAACCTACGAGCAAGACCTAAATTCAGCAGAAAAAGTTGGGGAAACTAAAATGTTAATCAAATGTTCGTGCACAGTTTGCAGAAATTTGAAAAAATTCAGATATTTTGTATTCATAACTTTTTTCGATGACTTATTACAATGAAACTGCGGTCAAAATATAATATTAATAGCGATTTTTAAAGTTTTGCAAAAAATGATTAAGTATTTTGCGCAACATTAAACTTGAACATTAGTTTTTAAATAAAATTGAGATAATCCACGAAAAAATCTAAATTCAGCAAAAAAAAAATTGAGGACACTCTATAATGTTTAGCAAATGTTTGTACAAAGTTTGCAGAAATTTGGAAAAATTCACATATTTTGTATTGATAACTTCTTTCAATGTCTTATCACAATGACACTGCGGTCAGAATAAAATAATGTTAGCGATTTTTTAAAGTTCTGCAAAAAATGACTGAGCATTTTGCGCAACATTAAACCTGAACAGTAGTTTTTAAATAACATTGAGATAATTTACGAAATAGATCGAAATTCAGCAAAAAAAAATTGAGGACACTATAATGTTTAGCAAATGTTTGTACAAAGTTTGCAGAAATATGAAAAAATTCAGATATTTTATATTGATAACTTCTTTCAATGACTTATCACAACGACACTGCGGTCAGAAAAAAATAATGTTAGCGAACTTTTGAAGTTTTGCAAAAAATGATTGAGCATTTTGCGCAACATTAAACTTGAACATTAGTTTTCAAATAAAATTGAGATAATCTACGAGATAGATCTAAATTCCGCAAAAAAAATTGAGGACACTCTTAAATGTTTAGCAAATGTTTGTGCACGGTTTCCAGAAATTTGAAAAAATTCAGCTATGTTGTATTCATAAATTTTTTTAGTGACTTCTTACAATGACAGACATGTGGACAGAATAAAATAATGTTAGCGATTTTTTAAAGTTTTGCAAAAAATAATTGAGCATTTTGCGCAACATTAAACTTAGACCTTAGTTTTTAAATAAAATTGAGATAATCCACGAAATAGATCTAAATTCAGCAAAAAAAATTGAGGACACTCTATAGTGTTTAACAAATGTTTGTGCAAAGTTTGCAGAAATTTGCAAAAGTTCAGATATTCTGTATTCATAACTTCTTTCAATGACTTACAATGACACTGCGGTCAGAATAAAATGATGTTAGCGATTTTTTAAAGTTTTTCAAAAAATGATTGAGCATTTTGCGCAACATTAAACTTGAACATTAGTTTTTAAATAAAATTGAGATAATCTACGAGATAGATCTAAATTCAGGAAAAAAAAATTGAGGACACTCTAAAATGTTTAGCAAATGTTTGTGCACTGTTTCCAGAAATTTGAAAAAATTCAGCTATTTTGTATTCATAACTTTTTTGAATGACTTCTTACAATGATACTGTGGTCAGAATAAAATAATGTTAGCGATTTTTTAAAATTTAGGTCAAAATGATTGAGCATTTTGCGCAACATTAAACTTGAATATTATTTTTGAAATAAAATTGAGATAATCCACGAGATAGATCTGAATTCAGCAAAAAAAAATTGAGGACACTCTAAAATGTTTAGCAAATGTTTGTGCAAAGTTTGCAGAAATTTGCAAAAATTCAGATATTCTGTATTCATAACTTTTTTCAATAACTTATCACAATGACACTGCGGTCAGAATAAAATAATGTTAGCGATTTTTTAAAGTTTTGCAAAAAATGATTGAGCATTTTGCGCAACATTAAACCTGAACAGTAGTTTTTAAATAACATTGAGATAATTCACGAAATAGATCGAAATTCAGCAAAAAAAATTGAGGACACTCTAAAATTTTTAGCAAATGTTTGTGCACAGTTCGCAGACATTTGCAAGTAATCAGATATTTTGTATTTATAATTGTTTTCAATGACAAATTCCAATGAAACTGCGGTCAGAATAAAATAACCTTAGCGATTTTTTAAAGTATTGCAGCAAATGATTGCGCATCTTGCGCAACATTAAACTTGAACATTATTTTTAAAATCAAATTGAGATACTCCACGAGATAGATCTAAATTCAGCAAAGAAAATTGAGGATACTCTAAAATATTTAGTAAATGATTTTGCAAAATTTGCAGACATTTGCAAAAAATCAGATATTTTGTATTCATAACAAAAATATGTGGAACATAGAAATAAATGTTTTTATTTTTTTGACACAGAATAATCAATTACGTTCTTGGTATACAGAAAATATTTGATGAACTCGAAGAAAAAGTAAGAAACTCGAGGGTTTTACAAAGTGCACCAGAATTTTTGGAACGTTGCCCAAGAAAGCGATTTTTAAAGTTTTGCAAAAAATGATTGAGCCTTTTGCACAACATTGAACTTGAACATTAGTTTTTAAACAAAATTGAGATAATCCATGAAATAGATCTAAATTCAGCAGAAAAAATTGAGGACACTCTAAAATTTTCAGCAAATGTTTGTGCAAAGTTTGCAGAAATTTGCAAAAATTCAGATATTTTGTATTCATAACTTTTTCAATGACTTCTTACAATGACACTGTGGTCAGAATAAAATGATGTTAGCGATTTTTTAAAATTTAGCCCAAAATGATTGAGCATTTTGCGCAACATTAAACTTGAACATTATTTTTGGAATAAAATTGAGATAATCCACGAGATAGATCTGAATTCAGCAAAAAAAATGAGGACACTCTAAAATGTTCAGCAAATGTTTGTGCAAAGTTTGCAGAAATTTGCAAAAATTCAGATATTCTGTATTCATAACTCTTTTCAATAACTTATCACAATGACACTGCGGTCAGAATAAAATAATGTTAGCGATTTTTTAAAGTTTTTCAAAAGATGATTGAGCATTTTGCGCAACATTAAACCTGAACAGTAGTTTTTAAATAACATTGAGATAATTTACGAAATAGATCGAAATTCAGCAAAAAAAATTGAGGACACGCTAAAATTTTTAGCAAATGTTTGTGCACAGTTCGCAGACATTTGCAAGTAATCAGATATTTTGTATTTATAATTGTTTTCAATGACGAATTCCAATGAAACTGCGGTCAGAATAAAATAATGTTAGCGATTTTTAAAGTATTGCCCAAAATGATTGAGCATCTTGCGCAACATTAAACTTGAACATTATTTTTAAAATAAAATTGAGATAATCCACGAGATAGATCTAAATTCAGCAAAAAAATTGAGGACACTCTAAAATGTTTAGCAAATGTTTTGCAAAGTTTGCAGAATTTGCAAAAATTCAGATATTCTGACATTTGCAAAAATCAGATATTTTGTATTCATATAAAAATAATGGAACATAGAAATAAATGTTTTTATTTTTTCACAGAATAATCAATTACGTTCTTGGTATACAGAAAATATTTGATGAACTCGAAGAAAAGTAAGAAACTGTGAGGGTTTTACAAAGTGCACTTTTTCAAGAATTTTACAATGACACTGTTGAATAAAATGATGTTAGCGATTTTTAAAGTTTTTCAAAAATGATTGAGCATTTTGCGCAACTTTAAACTTGAACATTAGTTTTTAAATAAAATTGAGATAATCTACGAGATAGATCTAAATTCAGGAAAAAAAAATTGAGGACACTCTAAACTGTTTAGCAAATGTTTGTGCACAGTTTCCAGAAATTTGAAAAAATTCAGCTATTTTGTATTCATAACTTTTTCAATGACTTCTTACAATGACACTGTGGTCAGAATAAAATGATGTTAGCGATTTTTTAAAATTTAGCCAAAAATGATTGAGCATTTTGCGCAACATTAAACTTGAACATTATTTTTGGAATAAAATTGAGATAATCCACGAGATAGATCTGAATTCAGCAAAAAAAAATTGAGGACACTATAATGTTTTACAAATGTTTGTGCAAAGTTTGCAGAAATTTGCAAAAATTCAGATATTCTGTATTCATAACTTTTTTCAATAACTTATCACAATGACACTGCGGTCAGAATAAAATAATGTCAGCGATTTTTTAAAGTTTTGCAAAAAATGATTGAGACTTTTGCGCAACATTAAACCTGAACAGTAGTTTTTAAATAACATTGAGATAATTTACTAAATAGATCGAAATTCAGCAAAAAAAATTGAGGACACTCTAAAATTTTTAGCAAATGTTTGTGCACAGTTTGCAGACATTTGCAAGTAATCAGATATTTTGTATTTATAATTTTTTTCAATAACAAATTCCAATTAAACTGCGGTCAGAATAAAATAACCTTAGCGATCTTTTAAAGTATTGCAGAAAATGATTGCGCATCTTGCGCAACATTAAACTTGAACATTAGTTTTAAAATAAAATTTAGATACTCCACGAGATAGATCTAAATTCGGCCAAGAAAATTGAGGACACTCTAAAATATTTAGTAAATGATTTTGCAAAGTTTTCAGACATTCGCAAAAAATTAGATACTTCGTATTCATAAAAAAAATATGTGGAACATAGAAATAAATGGTCTTATTTTTTTGACTCAGAATAATCAATTACGTTCTTGGTATACAGAAAATGTTTGATGAACTCGAAGAAAAAGTAAGAAACTCGAGGGTTTTACAAAGTGCACCAGGATTTTTAGAAAGTTGCCCAAGTCGGGGACATACAAACATCAAAAATTCAAGGAGCAACCCGTATGTATTGCCTTTATTTGTACGAAATATATTTCTATTCTACTATGAAATATACAGCGATAGATAATAAGTGAATATTACTTTGTATGTTAATTTTTTAAAGACTATAAACTACAACTAAAGTTTAAAAAATATTTTTCAGCAATAAAATTAGGCCTGGCTAGTGAATTCTTCGCTCTTCTCTTTCTCCTTCTCGTTCAAGCCAGTTCCCAAAACGAGTTGGGAGTAAATTTGTTGTCGCCGCAGCTCAGCGGACAACAATCTTTGACTTTTGAGACGCCTTATGCTACCAGCCAAGAGTCGAGCGAAAATTATGCCGAGAATCTGCGAAATGTTTATGTAAAATCTTTAATTGGTAAACGGGTGGTTACCTGAATAAAAGCCACGCAAAGGGCTCCAGAAGCAGACAGTTGGGCCGTTTCTAAAACCAGCTCAGTGACTCGCGTAGAGCAAGGCACTGAGTAAACTCGTGACAGGTGATCGGAGCAAGTGTTGTTGTTCACGGCTCGGAAATAATCGTAGCCAGGACAACAACTTTGAGGTATCTTTTTCCATCCATCAGTTGTGTAGTAATCTTGAAGTCCATGTACACCACAACAGAATAACTTTTTAAAGAAAAGTATTGAAAAACCAAATATTAAAAAGCTTTGTATTAACATACTTGACTTTGCGTGAAATCGAACACATCTGTAAGATTTTTGTTTGTGCTGGTTTTATTGAACACCCGTTCCATGTTTGTAGTTATTGCTTTCTGAACATCGACGTTCATGTTAAGTGCGCAATAAGCAGCTATTAGTTCCAAGAAAAGAATAAAAAGTAAACTCAAAGCGTACTGTAAGACAAATTCTAAAAGTTTCTATCAAGTGGGCATTCTGAAAGACTTACGCAATTTACGAGTAAAGTACTTTCTCTGATAGCTCCCCAGCAACCAAAGAACGCGACGAAAAACATGACAAAACCAGATAAGATAATCAAATCGGATGGACTAAAGTAGCTCGTTTCTAGAAAACATTCAAAATCCACGTACAAAGCCTTGATCACTGTACCAATCGAAATAAGTAACAACGATACCATCTGAAATATTATTGAAAAATGTTGATGATACGAAGTTACGCAATCACCAAAAAATTATCCATATGTCGTAAGATGGATGGAAAAAAAGGTGTACTCACCACAAAAAGAAAATTTGAAAGGAACAGCATGTACTGCACGCATTTCATGCTAATATCGATGTCTTGGTCCGACATTTTCGTGGTTTTTTTTTTGTACAACGAATACCAAATAGAATAAAACGAATAACGCTAGCTTAGATAGTGAAACAATATTAATCTATTGTGCGAGAATTTCATTATCATCACCTCGATAAGAAGATAAAATGTCGCGTTATCTTGGATTACGATCAACGTGAAGTTTCAATACCTAATTATATGTTCGACAAAAACATGGCGGTGGGGATTTTTTTGTAAAGTCAATTTGTAAGCTCCCTGCTATCGTGATTAGTTTTTTATCTTTAACTTGATAATATATAACGTAGAATATAAAGTACTTAAAACTTGTGGAATGCGTCGCAGTAACTGAAATATTATGTTTGTGCAAAGTTTGCAAACATTTGCAAAAATTCGGATATTTCGTATTCATAACTTTTCAATGACTAATTCCAATGAAACTGTGTTCAGAATGTAATAATCTATTCGAATATTTGAAATTTTGTCAAAAAACGATTCCACATTTTGCGCAACATTAAACTTCAACATTATCAGCAAAAAAAATCCTGACAGTGTACAAAGTTTAGCAAATGATTGTGCAAAGATTTGCAGACATTGGCAAAATTTCAGATATGTATTTTGTATTCATAACTTTCTTTAATGACTAAATCCAATGAAACTGCGGTCTGAATGAAATATTCTAAACGGTCGATTAAAATTTTGCAGGAAATAATGTGGCATCTTGCGCAATTGAGGACACTCTAAAATGTTTAGCAAATGTTTGTGCAATGTTTGCAGACATTTGCAAATAATCAGATATTTTGTATTCATAATTTTTTTCAACGACTGTCAGAATGATACAGCGAATTTTTGGAATTTTGCAAAAAATGATTTTGCGTTTTGCGCAACATTAAAGTTGAACATTATTCTTCAAAATAAATTAGGATAACCTACGAGCAAGATCTAAATTCAGCAGAAAAAGTTGAGGACACTAAAATGTTTATCAAATGTTTGTGCACAGTTTGCATACATTGGCAAAAATTCAGGTATGTATTTTGTATTCATAACTTTTTTTAATGACCAAATCCAATGAAACTGCGGTCAGAATGAAATATTCTAAACGATCGATTAAAATTTTGCAGAAAATAATGTGGCATTTTGCGCAACATTAAACATTAAATTAAATTGAAATAATCTACGAGAGAGATCTAAACTCTGCAATAAAACATTGAGGACACACTACAAAGTTCGGCAAATTTTTGCGCAAACTTTCTATTCTGAAACTTGCAAATTTGCAAATTTGACATTTTGCGCAACATTAAACTTGAACAGTATTTTGGAATAAAATTGAGATAATCTACGAGACAGATCTAAATTCAGCAAGATAAATTGAGGACACTCTAAAATGTTTAGCAACTGTTTGTGCAAAGTTTGCAGACTTTTGCAAAAAAACAGATCTTTTGTATTCATAATTTTTTTCAACAACTAATTCAAATGAAATTGCGGTCAGAATGAAAAAATATAAGCGATTGATTAAAATTCACCAAAAAAATTCAGCATTTTGAGTAACATTAAATTTTAACAATATTTTTCAAATTGAATTGAAATAATCTAAATTTCCAAATTCGCATATTTGCACCCCACTCATAAAAATTCGGATATTTTGTTTTCATAACTTTTTTCAATGATTAATTCTTATGAAACTGCAGCTAGAATAAAATATTCTAAGCGATTTTTTTAAATTTTGCAAACAATGATTTGACATTTTGCACAACATTAAACTTGAATATTTTAGAAAGAAATTGAGATGATCTACGTGATATATCTAAAATTTAGTAATGTGTATTGAAGACACTCTAAAAGGTTAGCCAGTGTTTGTGCAAAATGTGCGAAATGTGCTAGAATAAATTAATCTAATCGATTTTTTAAAATTTTGCGAAAAAGGTTTGGACATTTTACGCAACATCAAACTTGAACATTATTTTTTGAACGAAATTGAGTTAATCTACGAGATAGATCAAAATCAGCAAGAGAAATTGAGGACACTCTAAAACTGTTTGTGCAAAGTTTGCTAACATTTGCAAATAATCAGATATTTTGTACTCATAATTTTTTTCAATAACTATTTCTAATGAAACTGTAATCAGAATGATATAACGATTTTTTTAAATTTTGCAGAAAAGGATTTTGCGTTTTGCGCAACATTAAACTTGAACATTATTCTTCAAAATAAATTAGGATAACCTACAAACAAGATCTAAATTCAGCAAAAAAAAAATCAGGACACAATACAAGGTTTAACAAGTGTTTGTGCAAAGTTTGCTGACATTTGCAAAAATTCAGATATTTCGCATCTATAACTTTTTTCAATGACTTATTCCAATGAAATCGTAGTTAAAACAAATTAATCGAAGCGATTGATTAAAATTTTACAAAAAATATTGGAACATTTTGCGCAACATTAAACTTGAACATATGCTCGGCGAAAACATTGAAGTCCTGACTTTTTGTTTGGTAAAAACAATTTGTGAGCTCTCTACTATTTCGATAATTTTTTTTAACCTGATAATATATAACATAAAATGTAAAGATTTTAAGTGGCTGACGGATTTTTAAATGTTTCGAAGTAAATGAAATATTATGACTTGCTGCAAAAGCGAATCATCTATCTGAATTTTGGTAATTTGCTTAATATTTGTAAATCTATAAAGGCTTTACAATTTAAGTTTACAAATTCAACTCCTAATTGCTTGGAATTAATTTTAGTTCAAATATTATTAATAATTCAGAGAAACCTTCAGTTTTCTTATTATTATGAAAAAAAAGAGATAATCCTAAAACATTTATCATGGCACAGATGTTTCCAAGAGACTAAATTTCTCGTCTATGTTCTATGTTATTTCTGTGGATTTTTGTCGGAACTGTCAAAGAAGTGCCAAACGTCATCCGTTCATAGATGTAATAAATTTGTATCCAATACAAAAAAATTCAAGTTTCGTGCCTTAATTAGCAAATTGCAGAACTGAAACTTATCCAGTAATGATCACCCGATACAATAAATTATCAGTCGGTGAACTATAAACAGGTGGATTGAAATCGGCGTTCGGGAACATCCGAATAATGTAAACACGATTCCTTGAATCAACGATGATTCAATCGAAAAAACCCGGAGCGACTAACGGCCGAAACGCCTGAAATGATAGAGAGTTTCTCCAGGCGCGTTTTCAGCGGTTCCAGTGGCACGTACAACGTGCACGCCTTAGAGCTGGCTGCCGCCAGGGTAAGGAAGTTGAAAGGTCTCGACTTGACCGTACACTTTCTCGACGATTCCGAGCACGTTTTTCATGTGGAGAAACGGGCGCGAGGTGGAGACCTGCTCGGTCTCGTCTACGACCACTTGCAACTGGTCGAGAAGGATTACTTCGGGTTGCAGTTCGTCGCGGATAAAGCGGGGGCGAAGCCCGAACGGATGGTGAGGGTGACTTAGGAAAGGTACTTGTTTGACGGTGTTCGTGTTTCAGGTATGGCTAGATGCTACGAAGACGCTTAAAAAACAACTTTGTCATAATCAATCGGATCTCTATTTTAAAGTTAAATTTTATGTTTCTGATCCAAGTAAACTGCATCACGAATATACGAGATATCAATTTTACTTGCAAATCAAGAAAGATATATTAGAGGAAAGACTTATTGTGCCTCCAAGCACTGCCATTTTACTAGCTAGTTACGTAGTTCAAGGTGAGCTTTTAAGTGCGCAATGTTTTGTGTTTAACGTTAAGTTGTTGCAGCTGAGATTGGGGACTATTGTCCGGAGGAGCATCACGACGGTCAGTATTTGTCGAATTTGCATTTGATTCCTGATCAGAATGTCGAATATGAGAAAAAAATTGCGGAGCTTCATAAGTTACACAAGTAATATTTATGATTGTAATGAGAGGAGTGTTCACTTGGTGATTTTTAACAGGGGGAAGTCGCCGGCTGACGCCGAGTTCCATTTCCTAGATCACGCGAAGCGGATTGATTTGTATGGGGTTGATTTACATGAAGCCTTGGTACGGTGAATGCATGAAATTTCAAGTTTTTGAAATGATTTATTTATTAGGATAACTCCAATAAAAATATCCAATTGGGAGTGACGCATATAGGATTAGTCGTTTTTCGCAACGGTATTCGTTTAAACACATTCTCCTGGTCGAAAATTATGAAAGTTTCCTTCAAACGGAAACAATTTTTAATACAGCTACGCAGGGAACCGGTAATAAAAGATTATCAAGCTTGATGATGGTACTAAGATATTTAATTTCCAGTCCGAGGATTACGATACCATCCTTTTATTCAACATGGAAAGTTATCGAATGGCGAAAACGTTGTGGAAAAGTTGCGTCGAACATCACACATTCTTCCGGTTGCACTCGCCCAAAATCAAACGCAAGTTTCCGTTTTCGCTCGGTTCCAAATTTTCTTATTCGGGACGGACTGAATTCCAGACGGTTGAGGAGGTGCGCAAACGGGGGAAAGTCGAACACAAATTTGTTCGATCACCCAGCAAACAATTGGTAATTTTTTTGCCATTATAAAATTTTATTATATTGAGATTTTATTCGGGCTAGGTGAAACCGCCGCTGTCTTCGTCGCTGACCGAAGAACGCAGTAAATCGTTCATATCGTCCGCGCGTCCGACCAGAGACAAGGTGACCTCCCTGGGATCAAAGGAGCCGCGCAAAGCGTGGGGCGCGGACTCGCAAATGACGGAAGACGAGTGAGTATCGATTCGTTATCGGCAGATTAGATAAACCGTCGCAATCGGATCGATCGTCATTTTTAGAACAATCGCAATAAGACAATGGCCGCTTGTTCAGCGTTCATTCGTAAACGTATCCGTTTCGCGATGAAAATCAGAAAAAACGAGCGACGCTCCACTTTTTTCAGCGACGCCGCCGGTTTCGTTTTCGAAGTGCCATTCTCGCCGGGCAAGGTGATCAGCTACGCGGACGACGAAGACGCTTCGACGTCGCACAACGGTCCGTTCGACACCCCGCCCTACAGCGCCAGCCACTCCCCCGTCAGTCAGATGGTCGTCGACGAGGCGGCCGCTACGGTCACGCTTCATCCAGACGACGAAGGCAAATACGGTTTCAACATAAGAGGTGAGTCATCACTTAATTTAACGTCAATTGTCACAAGGACCATCGAGTATCGTCACAGAATACTGAGCGATCCGTATTCTGTGCCGTCGGGCCATAGAAAAACAATTTTACGTAGCCAAGCGTACCATAAAAGAGGAAGAAGAAATAAATACTCTATTTTCTATATTCCAGGCGGTAACGGCAAAGAAAACCCGATTGTAGTCATGAAGGTCGCCCCAAACACCCCAGCCGACAACTGCACCCCGCGCCTATCAGAAGGCGATCAAATCCTCCAAATAAACGGAAAAGATCTGTCGGACGTAACGTACGAGGAAGCTGTCAAATTGATCCAAGAAGCCCGAACGATCGAAGGTGGCAAACTGGTCCTGCTGGTCAAACAGAACGTGATCTACACCGGCTTAGAAGAGTACGAAGAACCGCCCTATCAGTACGTCCCGATCGGCGACGTTCTCAGAGCCGGCACACTTTTGGAGCAGAGCATGCTGCTGCTGGACGACGGTCTAGCCAGCGGCGCCCTAGTCGCCAGATACGAAACGTTGTTCAGAAAACATCCGGACATGACCACGGACGAGGCTTATAAACCAGTAAACGTCATCAAGAACAGATACAGAGATATATCGCCATGTAAGAATCTTATACATTTAAACGTGCAATTCTCGTATATAAATCTTGAAAACCGCTTCAACGATTTCGATAAAATTTGGCCCGCGGTGGCTTTCAGGGATGAACAATCGATCTAGCAAGATGTCATTCTACCCGAATTTCCCGTTCAACCTGTTTTCGGGATAAAAAGGGAAAATAGTTGCGCCATCTCGTAGAGGGTAGTGTAACCATTGTTTGATATGGAAGGTAAGGTAGATCTCTTAATAAGGATGTGGAAAAAATTAAGGTGTGGGGGCTTCGGCTACCGCACGGCGGATGGCGCGCGCAACTAAAGCTCTTGTTTATCAGCCGTCCGTCGTAGCTTATAACCGTCCCTTCATGAAATTTCAGAGGTCTTGGTCGATTCTTGGTATATATAATATATATTTATAATTTGTATAACCCCAGTTCAGTTTGTCGACCCAGTTCAGGTAATAAAAGTCAAGTCGGAATCCCCAATATTTCGTTGAATATATGAACATCCTCGGGAGGTACTGAAATTTATAAAACGTTACATCATATAATACAACAACCGTGGGAAGATCTTATACATACATTATGAAGATTTACGAAAAACAGACTTTTGACAACAAGGAGAAACTGTTTGGAATTTTAATTGTGACGGTTGCTATCAGTTTTTTTATCAGAAGTCAAAATGTTGCAATAAATTTTGTTCAAATCGTCAACATCGGTTTTAAAATTCATCGTTCTATTTTCCTTTATATGGCACATTTCCAAAAGAGATCGTTTATTTTTATTGTCTTCTATCTCAAGAACATTTAAATTTTCGTAATTCATTGTATGTCCAGTTGTACAAACATGATGTGCTAAAACACAGCGCTCGGGTCTTAACCTCGAGTCACTTCGGTGTAAAGCTAGACGTTTTTTAAGTGCCTGACACGTTTGTTCAACGTAACACAAATCACAATGATTATAGTCAATTTTATATATGACGTTTTTTAGTTTAATTTTAGGAATTTTGTCTTTTTGTCTATTGAAAAATTGTCTACCAGTTATCAAATTACAAGTTGCAATTTGTGTATTAATTTTGTTTTTGAAAACTTTTCTTATTTCGTCTGATAATTCAACTATATATGGAAAACCAACCCGCATGTCTTAAAATATTATCATTATTATTCACTTTAATTTTGTTCAAAAGTTGTCCATAAATTAATTCATTTAGAAAATTCAATTTGTAGCCATTTACCTTCATTATGTTGATTAATTCGTCCAAAGCTTTTTTTGTGAAATTTGGGTGCGTGATGTCGATAATTCTTTTCTTTAAATTAAGAATTGCATTCGTTTTAATGCTTTGAGGTTGATACGAGAATTTATTTATATATCTATTTGAACTGCTTTCTTTTCTGTACCAGCCTAATTCCAAAACATTGCTTTCGTTCCTAAAAATAAGTGTATCAAGGAAGGAAACTGATCTTTGTTTTTCTTTTTCTATAGTAAATTGGATATGTGTGTCAAAATCATAGAAAATTGTTAAAATTTCCTCAGATTTTTCATTTGGTACTGCAGTAATGACGTCATCAACATAATGATAGATAAAAGGTAACGAAGAGGGAAGTTTTTCAATAGACATAGACAAAAGACTATTTATGACAAGGTTATCCAGGACTGAACTCAGGCAACTACCCATCGGACAACCAAATTTTTGGCGGAAAAAACGACCATTGTAAAGAAAATAATTTGACTCGAAAAGAAAAGTTATGATTTCTATGAAAGTATCTCTTGGAATTAATGTCTTTTGTGAAATGTCATTCCAATGATTTTTTAAAATTTTGATAGAAAGGGGCCGTTCAAAAATTACGTAACGCAGTTTTCGACGATTTTCAACCCCCCCTGCCCCGTATGTAACGCACCGTAACGCTTTTGGACACCGCCCCTACCCACCCCCACGTAACGTAACAGCAAGTATATTTTTGTGAATGCGTACTCTAAATGGGATCGTTTGGCCCTCATACTATCTCGTACCGTTTAAACATACCTTGATAAATTACAAAAACTGATATCACAAAAAATATATAAAATAGATGCTCGATATACAAAAATTACAAAAAAGGTTGTCAGGTTGGGAGAACTCCTGTCTCGTTTTTGCACTTCTTAAATAAGGTTACGTAACGGACTCTTTAAACCCCCCTCTCGCCCTTATAACGCATCGTAAAGTTTTACTAGACCCCCCCTCCCCCCAAAATGCGTTACGTAATATTTGAATGGCCCCAAAGTTCTAACGAAATATTTGTAAAAAGCGAAACTGCATCTAAAGATATTAATTCATAATGTTCCGGAAGTTTAAAATTATTAATTTTTAGTGCAAAAGTTTTGGAGTCCTTCATAGAATAGATGAGAGTGTGTTTGAGTGAGTCCTGTAAAATGTCAGCAATGAATTTGCTTGATTTTGTTGTTGCAGATCTGATAGTCTTTACTATAGGTCGTAATGGTGTATTCACTTTATACACCTTCGGTAGACTATAGAATCTTGGTCGATAAGGGTCATATATCCTCAATTTCTTCGTTGTCGTATCATCCAAAAATTTTCTTTGGTTGAGTCTCTTGACCAGTTCATTGTTTTTCTTCTCTATCGACATCGTGGGATCCTTCTTGAGTTCAATGTAGATCTCATCGTCGTTAATAAGATGTTCTCATTTCTGGTCATATTGTTGTTTCGTCATACAAACTGATATATTTCCCTTATCTGCTTCCATTATAAGTAATTCTGGATGATTATTTAGAAACTTTCTAGTTTGTTTATATGGTCTACCGAAGGTGCATAAAGTGAATACACGATTACGACCTATAGTTAGCACTATCGGATCTGCAACAACAAAATTGAGCAAATTCATTGCTGACATTTTACAGGACTCACTCAAACACCTCTCATCTATTCTATGAAGGACTCCAAAACTTTTGCATAAAAAATTAATAATTTTAAACTTCCGGAACATTATGAATTAATATCTTTAGATGCAGTTTCGCTTTTTACAAATATTTCGTTAGAACTTTCTATCAAAATTTTAAAAAATCATTGGAATGACATTTCACAAAAGACATTAATTCCAAAAGATACTTTCATAGAAATCATAACTTTTCTTTTCGAGTCAAATTATTTTCTTTACAATGGTCGTTTTTTCCGCCAAAAATTTGGTTGTCCGATGGGTAGTTACCTGAGTCCAGTCCTGGCTAACCTTGTCATAAATAGTCTTTTGTCTATGTCTATTAAAAACTTCCCTTTTCATTACCTTTTATCTATCATTATGTTGATGCAATCATTACTGCAGTACCAAATGAAAAATCTGAAGAAATTTTAACAATTTTCAATGATTTTGACACACATATCCAATTTACTATAGAAAAAGAAAAACAAAGATCAGTTCCCTTCCTTGATACACTTATTTTTAGGAACGAAAGCAATGTTTTGGAATTAGGCTGGTACAGAAAAGAAAGCAGTTCAAATAGATATATAAATAAATTCTCGTATCAACCTCAAAGCATTAAAACGAATGCAATTCTTAATTTAAAGAAAAGAATTATCTACATCACGCACCCAAATTTCACAAAAAAAGCTTTGGACGAATTAATCAACATAATGAAGGTAAATGGCTACAAATTGAATTTTCTAAATGAATTAATTTATGGACAACTTTTAAACAAAATTAAAGTGAATAATAATGATAATATTTTAAGACATGCGGGTTTTCTATATATAGTTGAATTATCAGACGAAATAAGAAAAGTTTTCAAAAACAAAATTAATACACAAATTGCAACTTGTAATTTGATAACTAGTAGACAATTTTTCAATAGACAAAAAGACAAAATTCCTAAAATTAAACTAAAAAAAGTTATATATAAAATTGACTGTAATCACTGTGATTTGTGTTACGTTGGACAAACGTGTCAGGCACTTAAAAAACGACGACTAGCTTTACACCGAAGTGACTCGAGGTTAAGACCCGAGCGCTGTACTTTAGCACATCATGTTTGTACAACTGGACATACAATGAATTACGAAAATTTAAATATTCTTGAGATAGAAGACAATAAAAATAAACGATCTTTTTTGGAAATGTGCCATATAAAGGAAAATAGAACGATGAATTTCAGAACCGATGTTGACGATTTGAACAAAATTTATTGCAACATTTTGACTTTTGATAAAAAAACTCATAGCAATCGTCACAATTAAAATTTCCAAGCAGTTTCTCCTTGTTGTCAAAAGGGTGCTTTTCGTAAATCTTCATAATGTTTGTATAAGATCTTCCCACGGTTGTTGTATTATATGATGTAACGTTTTATAATTTCAGTACCTTCCGAGGATGTTCATATATTAAACGAAATATTGAGGATCTCGATTTGACTTTTATTTCCTGAACTGGGTCAAATACCAATACAAATTATAAATATAACCGTCCCTTCTCCATTCCATCTGGGGTTCTCCCTCAGCGTACATGGCGCCCTGCCATACTGATGCCTGGGACGAAACTCATAGCGAACTATGTGATCCGACAACATCATGGATCCATAGTTGCTTAACTCCCTGAGAGTACAAAATTTCTCATAGTCGTGATTCAATGAAAGATTTACCGGAAGGGGGAGCGGAGTTTGTCAACAGACTTTTTTCTTCAATGCTATACGAGAATGACGAAGCAACGTTGCCGTCTCAAAATGTTGTCGACTGAATCAAGAACGTCACGTTTTTCAGACGACGCAACCAGAGTGGTACTCGCCAACAGTACAACGGACAGCGATTACATCAACGCCAATTTCGTCGACATGAAAATCAACGGCACGGACACGATCAACCGATACATCGCCACCCAGGGACCGTTACAGTCGACGACCGACGACTTCTGGCAAATGATCCTCGAACAAAACTGCAACCTAATCGTGATGCTGACCACCTTAGTCGAGCGAGGCAGAACGAAGTGCCACAAATACTGGCCGAGCGTCGGCGAAGCGCTCGACGCCCTCAACTATTCCGTCCGATGTACGAAAGAAGAAACCGACGAAACGGACAGTTTCGTATTTCGCGATTTCGTTTTCAAAGACAAAGAAACGAAAACCGAACGGAACATCAAGCACGTGCAGTATTTGGTGTGGCCGGACCACGGCGTGCCTTCGTCGCCCGAGGAGTTTCTAACGTTCACGGACCTGGTGAGGCAGATGCGAACGGACGACGCCCCCGTCGTCGTTCATTGCAGCGCCGGAATCGGCCGCACTGGCGTGTTGGTGCTGATGGAGACGGCGATGTGTCTTATCGAGAAAGACGAACCGGTTTATCCTTTGGAAATTGTGAAAACGATGCGGGAACAAAGAGCAATGATGATACAAAATGCTGTAAGTCGTCGGTTTCGTTTGTCGAATTGATCTGACGTCAGTTTTTGTTGTAGAGTCAATATAGGTTCGTTTGTGAAAGCGTCCAGGCCGCCTACGCTAGGAAAATGGCCCAAGATAAAGATAAGAGCGAATCCGGTTGAGGACATGCAGGGTCACGTATGTATCGCTTTCGTTTTGACCGTCCACGAAAGACTGCGCCAAGCTATCGAATTTATATAAACAACGCTTGTTTAGTGGATTGTTATTTTTTCTACCCCTCTTAACGGTTGGATGATGTGGATTGTATAGAATTCGTAGTCGTAGGAAATGAGTTGTTTCGAGTACAAAGTGTTTTGTCCAATCTCTTCAACGTTATTTATATCGTACTAAATTGATTATACAGAAATTATTTCACAGTTTTTGATATTTCGCCTGTATCCATACTCGATACATTTTGAGTAATCTTCCTCTGTTCACCTGCAACCTTCGGTCTGCTCTGTTTTCCAACTCCTTGAAACCGGAGGTGGTGAATAATTGTTGGATTTCTCGTTGGGTGAAGAAGTAAACGCGAGTACCGTCTCCGCGGACGTAAAAGTTTTCGCCGAGGCACTTGCCCGGTTTGAAACGTAGTTGAGCTAAATCGTATCGTCCGTAATCTCGGAACAGTACTAAACCACCGGGTTTAAGGTATTTATGAATGCAATTAATAACATGCTGAAACCTAATTGTAAATTAGTTTTGGGTTTTCATGAAGGAAACGTTACCTTTCGGGATTTATAGCTGATAAAACGAAAATTAGGATTACTATATCTAAAGTATTTTCCTCGAATGGTACTTCCCAGTTTTCTTTTGAAACGTCGAGGTTGAAAATCTTACATTTACTTTCGTTGTATTCGGGTGATTCTGTCATTACATCAATTGCTTTAGTGGAAAAATCACATCCGTATACGAATAAACGTTCGTTTTCATTATATTTCAATATAGGGAAGATCGTGTTTCCAACTCCACAACCGATTTCAAAGAACACTTTTTCCTCGTCACCTCCTTGTAATAGCTCGGGGAATTCCGTGAATAACCAATGTCGGTCTTTGAAGAATTTATTCGTGTGCACGTTGTAAAATTCATCCCAATATTTATCCGCTTCCGTTTCATACTTGTTAATGACTTCATTCGAAAGGCTTATTTTACCGTTTGTTTCAACCATTTGCCTAGCAGCTTCTTCCTGCGCCTCATCCCATTCCACATCATCCCTACAATAAATTATCATCGCATTTATTCAGTTGGGGTATTCCACGTACCAAGCGTTAAAGTGAAACGCGTCTTTCTCGTTTAATAAATATCTGGAGCCGTATTTCGGCTTCTTTCGGTTTTTCGTGTGATTGTAACAGTTACGAATTATTTTTGAATTGACGAAATTTTTCATACCATGCGTTATGCTCGAAAACATTCTCCTCGTTAGTTAGGAAACGATTTCCAAATTGGGGCCTCCTTGCACCTTCAGGATTGCCGTCCATGTTTACGTTAAGTAAGTGGGGTTATGACATAGAAATTTATGTATTTGCGTAAATCGATGATCTTCTAGGCGGTGTTTTATAGTTTTACATGCATACAGGAGCGGATCTAGCTTTCTGTAAACTTCATTAAGATATAAATGCTTTCTTATAAAATCGTGACAAACTAACGCAAATTAATTTTTCGCAAAAAAAATTACCATTTGCGTAAAACCAAGAAGATAATTCAATTTAGATTGCTTAAACCCGTTCGTCGCAAGTCATTTGTGCCACGGAAAATCCTCTGCCAGGTTGCAATTCCAGCTGAGATAGTGGTGTACTACCAAGTCGTTTTGGCTATATATTTTAGTAATTAATAATTTTTTAAAAAATTTTTTGATTTTTTCCTCAAAACGTTTAAGGAAAAAATTGAGTCACGTTTAAAGAACAAAAATCTTGCTCCCTCAATTTTTCAAAATTTCAATCAATGGGTCCAGGAAAACCGCTGAACCGATTGTTTCGACGCGCTTTGATGGCACCAGACCGGGTTTGAGTGTGACCAGCGCAGCTTCCTTCGAAGATAATTTATTGAGGCACCACCCTATTCTTCCGGATGATACCTACTGTAGCTGCACGTTATTGAAACTCCACAACCAAATGGCCACTCCTCCGGGAGAAATACGTTAGGCGATCGGTGTACACGGAACCGTATAAACAATATAACAACGAAAGAGTACTTACAGCGGCTTTTTAATAACACCACGGTTTGTATTATTTCCTAACGATCACAAAGCTAACCTAAGTATACCGCTGCCCCCAATTTTGTCGTCTGACGGTACCATCTCCCTCTGGTTCATCGACGATAAGGGTTATGAGAAAAAAGCCTCCGGTTATGATAACATATCCCCAAAAACCCTAATACAAATTCTACCTTGGATCCTGGATCCACTTGTAGATTTATTTAATGCTTCGTTAACCGAAGGGTATGTACCAACGTGCTTGAAGACTGCGGTTATAACCTCTATAAGGGAGGAGATAAATTTCTAATTGAAAATTATAGACCGATTTCTGTCATATCTACCATTGCTAAAGTTTTCGAGAAAGTCATATTTAAGCAACTAAGTAGCTTTCTTGACAAATTTGAGATTGTATCTTCGCGTCAATTTGGTTTTCGACCTAATAAATCATGCGTAAATGCCGTTAATTGTCTGTTGGAAAAGATATATAGAGCTCTTGGAAATAACAAAAAAGTACTTTGCATTTTTATGGACCTCCGAAAGGCATTTGATACCGTAAGTCATCAGATTCTCCTGAATAAACTTTATAACATTGGCATTCGTGGTATAGGCTACAATATATTTAAAAGTTATCTTTCTGATAGAATGCAATTTTACAGAAATGATGACCTATTAGGCGATATACCGAGGGTGACATGTGGGGTCCCCCAGGGAACTGTTTTGGGCCCCATATTGTTTCTTGTTTATATAAATAATCTTTTACTTACCCATAACATCTCTGGTGAGCTTACCTCCTTTGCTGCATCTTCTTTGAAGATATGAGCTGGAAAAGTTTGACAGCGAATGCAACAAGGGATATGAAATACATCAAGAACTGATTAAATTGCAACCTCCTCTCTATTAATATCAACAAAACCAAGTACTTACCTTTTGCGTTTTATGCCAATCATATTCCGACTCTAGACCCAATAGCGGTTGACGGTGAACTAATACATTCAGAAAGGTCGATTAAATATTTGAGGGTGTGCTTGGACACTCATTTAAGGTGGGACATTCACATACTGTGACTCCACTCCAAATTACGCAAGATTCTATATATTTTTCATCAAATCAAAGATATCTGCTCTCGAACTCAGAAATACTCTGTTTATTGTGCTTTAGCAGAGTCTCTTATCCGGTATGGAATCTTGAGCAGGGGTGCTGCAAGTACTAAATATTACTTTATAATTGAGAGAATTCAAAAAAGGCTTTTAAAATCTTTGTTTTGCTAAGCCAATTAGATATTCGTCTAACTAACTCTTTAAAGAGCTTAATCTTTTGGATCCAAGGCAGTTGTACGTAAGGGCGGCAATATGTTTTATCTCAAAAAATAGATCATGTTTAGATTCATTGCCCGAAAATTATAACACAAAGCAAGTGAGCCACAATAACGTGAGAACCTTGAAGGTGTCCAAGGATAATATTAGAAAATCAACTCTTTATATATTACCAAAGATCTATAACATGCTACCGGCCCATTTGAGAGAATACCGCAATACCAAAAATGTTGGGGTGATTGCTAGAAAATGGCTACTTGAGCAGGATCGGCATGTGGTCCATTTTTTTAAGTGGACCTAATAGAGCCTTCTTATCACATACCCGGATTGATTCATGTATCTTTGATTGTTTAGGTATTTGGATAAAATTATTTAACTTATGTTCGCATTATACACAAGTACTTAAATGTACTTTCATGGGTTTAGTTCTAAATTTTTTTTTATGTAACTGATGGGGGTCATCCACAAAAGTGGTGTACCCTGTCAAAAATATTTTTTTGGAATAAATATTATTATTCCTGGACTGCAACATCAGCGCCACCTATCGGCCTCCTAAATAATCTGGTTCGTCACTAGATGTCGCTCAGGATCATCACTCTGGGGAGCTTCGGCTACCGCACGGCGGATGGCGCGCACGAGTAACGGTCTCGTTCAGCTGCTGTCCGTCGTAGCTTATAACCGTCCCCAGCTCCATGCCATCCTGGGGCTGTCCCCCAGTGTACATCGCAGGGCACACGTACATCAGCCATACTGATGAGTCCAGTGTGCTAGGGACGAAACGCAGTGAACTATGTGGTCCAACAACATCGCGGATCCATAGCTCCTATACGTCGGTCTCTTCGCCAGTTCCGATTCGCTACATATTCCAGTAACAGTAGCATCGTTACAAGTACAGAAAAAGGATGACAAATTTTGTGCAAAAGACGAAACCTGTCATCCGCTCGGTAGGCGACCAGTAGTTTCAGAGATATCGACAGTTGAGTGAAAAATTATCCTTTTGCATTCAAAATTTGATATCACAAAGATAAATTGGTCGTATCTGACTCCCGTAAAAAGCTTATTGAAGCTTTGCGATCTAGGTATCATTCTAGGCCGAAAAAAATTTGTCATGCCCATAGAGTGAAATAAAAAAGGTAAATATTATTCTTTGTACTCGAACGAGTCAAGCAAAATAATAAATAATACCAAACAAACTTTATTTGTCGTTTCAAAAATCATAAATAACGTTTCAAAATCAATTTTTTCTTAAAATTGATCGAGGAACAATAGCTATAAAACTAATAATAATAATTAAGCTCAATTTTAACAAAATTATTATAAAACACAGTTTGCAAATTATCAATATTATAAGTTTAAATGTAAAAACAATCTTCCTTAAGGTGTGCGATGCTCTGATGCTCCTCGCTCCTGATCGATTGAAATTTTGATATAACTTTGTTACCCCACTCAAAGGTTTTCCCAACTAACATCAATTAAGAATACAACTTAATAGCTCCACTTTTAACAAAATTATTATAAACCACAGTTTGCAAATTATCAATATTATAAATATGAACGTACAGAGGCTCCTCCTTAAGGTACGCAACGCACTGGTGCGTCCCTTCCAGCTTCCTCAAATACTTCAACAAATCGTCCTTTTGCTCTTGGTCGATCAAAACGTAATGCAATTTAGCTATCCTGAAATTCACCGGCAAATCCAACCAATCGTCCCTGATTTTCCGCACGTTTGTCTTATCGACCAGCTCGAAATTACCGTAGTCTACGTAATAAACGTAAACCATATCTTTGTTGGCGGTTTTTTCGAAAATCTGCGCCCTGTACCAGAGCCCGTCGACATCGTAAAGACTCAAACAAGGCGTTTCGGGCTTCCAATTATCCAAAAGCAGGCAAGTGCCGATTTCGTCTTGGATTTGCTTCATCATTTCATGAAAGCTATTGGTTTGGGTTGCGTCCTCGGCCACTCGAATCGACAAGCGATGAATATCGAAAACCGAGGCGATTTCTGCTAAGGTTTTACCGGCCGGTCTGTACGTCGGTAATGCGGTTTTCGTGTAACTTAGCTTCGTTTTGGTTTCGTCGTCAGCTGCGTCGTTCCACGTGGGAACGGCGGTAACTTTCGAGCATTTTCGGTATAAATTTCTTGACAACAAAGCGAGGATGTCGTTTAGACAGTCGCCGTTTTCAAAGTAAACGTTCGCCAATGGCACGTAATCGTTTGGATCGCTCATAAGAACAACTTTGCAGTCAGCTTTGGTCGTTTCAAGTATTTCTGTGTCCGATTCTAACCAGCGCCCGCATTTCGGTAGCAAGTCGTCCAGTTTGATCTTGTTTACAACTATCGGTGTGTCGGTGAAGAGTAGTGTTGGGTGTAAGTGGTCGTTGTGTACCGTGTGGTCGCTACCGTAATCGACCATTAGGATTCGGGTGTGGTTCTGATCGATTACGTTTAGTACTGAAGCGCGGTACCACTTGTCGTTTTCCGTTACCATAACCATTTGGTTGGGGGTGGGCGTAAACTGTTGTTTGGGTTCGATATTCATTTTAGCCGTTATTGCCTGTTCCATTTCTTCGTAGCTGCGCTTGAAGCGGTCGTCGCGTACGAAGAGGTGACCTCCGGCCTCGACTGTGGTGATGCAAGCTGTAAATTCTTTTTCGACGAAGGGAAGAGCTGGGATCCAGTAACGCGGCGTTTGCGGTGGCGATGCTTTACGTTGCCTTAGTTCCGGCATGGAAGTTGGAGTAACGGGTGAGTTACTTTTAGATTTCGGTTTAACGGCGAGCTCTGGGGTTTCTAAGTGCTCAAACGGTTTTAATCGCAAGGCTAAACCGTATTTTACGATTCGCGCGTCGATCGAAAAGTATTTTACGGTCGGTGGTTCGACCGGCGATTCAGCCGGGATTACCTTCGAGTACCACAATGAAACTGGTACTGGTTCTTTGGTGGGCGATAATTTAGCTACGTAAATGTGATGTGAGTAACGGCGGATTGCTCGCTGGCAACATTCGATGGCCGTGCGACTCCATTTAGTCGAATCACCGGCCGGTTTTACATTGGCCATGTAACATTGATAATCTGAGAAACGGCCGTCCAATTTGCGTAAAGCTTGGCGCGGTACTTCCTTCGTTTGCGTCGTACCGCTTTTCCTAACCAAATATTTGTTATGACTGCTTTGACGTAAAATATTTGCTACAGAGTAGAAATTGATGTACTGCTCGTGTACGACGACCGTTTCTTCAACCCGCCACGCGGCTAAGTGATCCGGTTTCGAACCTTCGTAAAACTTTTGCAAGCCGTCGATGTTACGAACGTGAATTGTATGAGGGCCTTCGAAATTCAACACTTCAACGTGCAATAATTCCATGAACCCGTCATTAAAATTGAAGATATCATCGTCGTCGTCGTCGTCGTCGTCCTCAGGAACCGGTAAGAACTGATCTGAACTGGATTGCGGTTCCAGTTCTTGCCGAGGCCAAGACAAGGTTTCCGATAACTTACCTGACGACTCGGTTAAACCTTCTTGTACCAGCAAGGTGTTGATATTCGTGTCGCGACCCTCCTCCACCAGGAATAAAGCGACCGCCAGCGGCTCCGTATCGACAATCAGCATTTTCATCTGAGAATCGCTTAGGTGCTCGTAGCGCTTCAGAAACTCCACCACTTTTCGAGAACCACCGTCGACCACTTTGACGTCCGCCAATTTAGCTTCGATGGCCAAACAGAAAGAACGACAAAACTCCGCCTTCAACCGTCGCAACTTCGACCAATCAACGCGTTCAGTGATGCCGCAATCGACCAAAAACACGTCAACCGTTTTTTCGATTGTGCTCACTTTTAAAATACGCGCGCGATGCCAATCGCCCAATTGAGTTATCGGCTGGTGAACCACGACGTCAGTATTCGCGATTGGTAATTGAATATCGCATTTACTATGGAAGTACCGCTCACTCAACAAATTGCTCAACGAAACCGCTGTTTTACAGTACGACCGCAAGTGAACGTAAATCCTATCCACGCCCGCCACGTGTTTCACGGACACCGCCTGCGTGTCACCTTTCTTAAACCTCGTCGGATTATCGATCAGTTGCGACGTCGAATCTTTATGCAAAATCCCCATGCCGCAAATTAGGAGTTCGGCCAGCGAGCTCGACTGCTCGGCCGTCGTGGTTATGTACAAATCGACGGCGTACACTGCATTCGAACCGTCCACAATCGACATGCATATCTCGTTGTCCGCGCCGAGGATCGAGTTCAGCTGCGCGTGCGCGCCTTCCGGCCAAGTTTTAGACGACGGATTGTGCAATCTGCACTGCTGAGCGAAAGGCTTGAACGCGCGCAACGCGTCCGAAATCGGCCGCAAGGCGGCGCCGGCGACATCGGCCTCGTCGCCGTAATCGATGTACTGAACTCGGAACCGATCGCCGTCGCGATCCACGTCGACGATCCGGGCCCTCGACCACTGCTCGGCGCCGTGCAGCGCCAAACACATATCGTTCCGTTCCCAAACACAACCGTCGGCGTCCAAATCCGCGCAACTATTAATTAAAACCTTCAAATTACTCAACTCGTCCTGCTGCGCCACCAATTGCACGTAGAACTCCTCCAGCGACACCACATACGTCAATTTGATCTTGAAAAAACCATCGAACACCCTTTTACTCCGCCTGGGCGGCGCCGGAGGCGTGGCTTTAGGCGCCTTAACGACCGGTTTTTCAAAAAATGTTCGGGTATCCGGACGCAATTCGAGTTTAAAATGATCATCGAGTTTAGATATTGACTCGTCGACGACGAACTCCAAATTTTCCGACGGTTCTTTGCTCGAAGGCAACGTCGCCAACGTTTCTTTCAATTCTTTCAGAAGCGAATGCATGTTCGTGTCTTTCGTTCCGCGATTGTCGTACGACTCGATCAGTTTTCGTAGGTGTTGCGTTTTAGTTTCGGCCGTCGATTCGCCGGTGGTCCTCGCTTCGGCCAGCAGTCGGCGCTCGATGCCGCAGAGCCGCGCGTGCAGATCCAAGAAGTATTGCGAAATTTCCGTTTCCAGTTTGTTGAGGTGTTGCTGTAAGATTCGAACAGTTGGCATCGCGTGTTTAATTCAGTTTAAACTTACGTTTTTTTTGCTGGTGTATTTTGCGTTGTTTTCTTTATTGGAGCGTCGCGACAATTCCGCTTTGGCGTCGTTTAAAAGCTTGTCGAATTCGTCTTTCTCCTCGTTTTTGAGAACGGCGAGGCAGATCGCGTAATGTCCCGTCGATTGGTGGTTGTCGATCAAGCAGAACGTACAGCAAATTACGTTGCATCCTTGACAGAATAACATTTCGGGCTTGTTGTGCACGGGACAGTCGTTGAAGTCGAAGGAGATCTTTGGAGAAGGCGGTTTAGCGTTGCATTGCACCGAGTTTTAATTACCTGTTTTACAGACGGAAGGGGTGGTCGTTTTACATCCATCCTGCCACCGACTGGAGCGAATGAAATGATGTTATGCGACTTAGTAGCCGAACAAAGTAATTCTCCCATCGCGAATAAGTTATAATCGCCTTTAGAGCTTTCGTTGCCGCAAACTGGGCACTGGATTTTATCTTTCTTTTTTAAACACATTTCGCATATTGTGTGACCACATGATAACGTTCTCGGTACTCGTCCCGTGAAATTGTCAGAGGTTCTTTGATAACCGTAATAGAATTTGCAGCTGGGGCAAATGTATGTTGATGACTCCCTGCTTTCTTCATTACCGTAGTCTTGATCGTCACTGGTTGAAGTGTTGGTATGTTCGGACGAGAGATTTAGGAAGAAACGGGACCGAGGTGGATTTTTTAGGTTATCAGGTTTCTGGTCATGGTTATAACGTTGAACCCTGTTGCTTATTGCTTGGCCATGTTCTGAATTGTCGGAATGATACGTCGTTTGCACCAGCGGATTGTGTCGTCCTTTCTTTGCTTTACTTTTACTACTTGGCCCTTGGTCGTGTTCTGAGTTGCTGGAAAGGAACCTCGTCCTCATCGAAGGATTGTTTCGCCCAGAATAAGTTGATGTTAGTCCTCTCGAGTTTGTATCCATTGATCGCTCTGTTTATCGTGAACGAGGTTAGAAAACACTTCACAACCTGTTGGTAAATAAAAACTTACAAAAATGATATGGAATTAATTGAAGATGAGCACTTACCAATTTAATTAAATGGTTGTTAAATGGACTAACGACGTTTTAAAATTTTCAAGCAGAAAAACACTTGATAAGGAGTTTTTGCCTTAAATCCACACCGGTTAGGGCTTCATTGCACCTTGATTTAGGTTTTGTTCGTTATGTTTTTTTAAAGAAATTTTCTAATCATAGAAAATTTTATCTTAATTTTAAAATCTATGGTTGACAGATTTGATGTAACTGATTGATAGCGACGTTGCCGATGCTAAACAAATTTCTCATATCAAAGAAACATCGGATAATAGATATATGTATCGAAAATTAATTTCATTTGAAACATATTTGGCAATTATTTCATGATTGGATTTGAATGTTGGAGGAATTTCCAAGGATAAAAATGATTACATTTCAAAATTATATGATACACGCAGGTTACCAAAAAGTGCGTTGGAAAGATTTATGTTCATGATGGAAGGAAATGGTTACAATAGAAGTTTTTTGACGAAATTGATTTTTGGTGGAAACATGTTAAGAGATAGGAGAATTTTGGACGTTCAGTAAAAATTTATCACTTTTCCTTATACCATTGGCCTTTCTGATGAGCTGAGAAAGTTATTCAAGAAATATACAAATATTAATCACATTAAAACCTTTATTCCATCAACAAAAAGATATTTTTTCGAAAATAAAATTGAAGAATACAGTGTATAAAATTGACTGTCAACTTTGTTCATTAAGTTATATTAGTAAAACTTCTCAAGCATTAAAGAAACGTTTAGCTTTGCATAAGAGCGATGCAAGGCTGAGACCAGAAAGGTGCGTTAGGTGAACATGTTCGTAGGACTGGTCATTGAATGACATTTGAAGATGTCGATTCTAGAAAAGGAAAATAAATATAAGAAGAGACTTTTCCACGAGATGTGTCACATAGATCGACATCAAACTATGAATAAGAAGACTGACACAAATAATCTCAGCAACATCTATAGTTTCCTTCTCAAATGCGACAAGAGTAGAATTGGACTTGTTTGAATCGTTTTTTTCCAGTTGGCATTGCTTAATTATTTTGTAGTTAGCTTTGAAATTTTATCAATTTTCACTTGTAAATCATCTCCCGATGAGGTTCGAATTTCGAACGAAATATAAAGTTTTATAACAAAAAGCTATTTTTAATTATATACTTTTTGTATATATTTTTATTCGTTTCTGATGTATTTGATTATAAAGGGTTAAAAAGATTCAGTAATTCAAACAATATATTATCGACGTTTCGGGTTGAACCTTTTTTCTAGATATGACAATTTAAATATTTGACAATGTTGTTATAAGTTTTCTTAGTAACAATAATCTGACCAATGAAAAACAGAAAGATGGAGGCTTGATATGAATTACTTGTTCAGAATAAAGTTGAGTATATTTGATTCAAATTGCGAATATTTGTTCTGTCATTATTTGCTTCAGAGTTTCTTTTGATATGAATCATTTAAAGAAACTCTCTCGCTTTTCTGTTTTTTTCGTAATCGAGAATTTTCACTGTGCTCAAATCAAATGTATGTTTTAATGTTTGTTCTTGTTTATGTAATGCTGTTTGTACTTTAGAGTATTTATGACCTTTTATTCTTTCTTTCAATTTTTTTGTTTTGTCTGTCCAATATAAACTCCGTTACAAACTTTACATGAAATTTGGTATACGATGTTAGATTTATCATTTTTTAATGTTTCCGATTTTAATTTCGTAAAAAGTTGTTTTATTTGAATGTGTGGTTTATGTGCTATTTTGAAATTTAGATAAGGTTTGAAAATGTTGGTAATTTTTTCAGAAAGGTTTCGTATGTATAGGATTGGAATATATGTTGAATTCTCTTCTTTTTTCTCGGTATTTGTATTTAACGTGTTGTATAGTTTGTATATACGTTCTTTCATGATTTTGTTTACGAATGATGCGGGATAATTATTTTTTAAAAATAACGATTTTATGGAGTGTAGAATAGCGGGTCTGTGTATTGGTGAGGTTAGTTTGATTGATCTGTCTATATAGTTTGTTATGATAGCTTTTTTTTTGTTTTATGTGATGTGTTGTGTTAAAATCGAAAATCCTATTTGTATTAGTTTCCTTGCTAAACCATTTTGTTGTGAGTTTATTTCTGTCTGTAATAATGGTCATATCCAAGAAATTTAAGCAATTTTTCGATTCAGTTTCGAGAGTGAATTTAATTTTGTCATGGACATTATTGAGATTATTTAATATCGTTTGTATATTATCTTCAGAAGTGATAATAAGACAATCATCAACATACCTTTTGAAAATGGTTATATCAATAATATTATTTTTTAGTATTTTTTTCTTCCAAATTTTTCTTTACAAGTTGAGCTATGGTGCTGGAAATGGGAGATCCCATTGCCACAGCAAATGTTTGTTGATAACATTTTTCACCAAATTGAAAATAAAAGAATCCTAAAGTTAATTGAACTGTTTCAATGAAATCTTTTTTTGGAATAAAAGTGTGTTGAGATTGATTGCCAATTTTCTTCAATTATGTTTGGTATTAAAGATGTGGGAATGTTTGTGTATAATGATGTGACGTCTAATGAGAAGAGTTTATGATTTGAAGGAATAATTAATTTGTCTTGTTCGTTTTTGAGTGCGAAATAAATTTTTGTGTAATATTGATTTTTGTTTATGATGTTAGAAAGAATCTTGGATAAATGTTTTGATAGACTGTAGAAAGGAGATTATCAGTATGAAACAATGGGTCTGAGAGGTATGTTGTTTTTATGAATTTTTGGTGGTAAACTGTTATGAATATATAATTTTGCTATTTCTGATGATATATAATTTGATTTTTCCCATTTTTTTATGATCGCGTTATTTTCTTTTTGTAAAGTATTCGTGAGGTCCCTTTTTATTTGTTTGTAAGTGGATGTGTCTTCCAGTAAGTTGTTCATTTTTTCATTATATGTAGTTTTATTAAGGATCACAGTTGAATTTCTGTTGTCTGCTTTGGGAACTATTATTTGTGGATTATTTTTTTTTTAATTTTTGGGTTTTTAGAAAATCGGTCGTTCTGAAAATGTGAGTTTTGTTATAGTGATTGATTAGTGTATTTGATAATTTGGATCTGATTATATTTTGATGAGAGTTATTGAGATTTGCAATTCTACTTTCGATATTTGAGATGATATGATTTATAGGGATGTTTTGTGTTTTGTTGCTGTTGATAGAAAATTTTGGGTCTAAGTTCAATATTTCTTGAACATTCAGAAGAAGGATAATATCTGAAAAATTCTTTACGTTATTTTGTTTATTTGAAGAAAAATATTCAAATGATTTATTTTCTTGCATTAATTTATCAAGTTTCTGGTTGTGTTTGGTTGTATTAAGATTTATGTTGTTTGTTATAATTTCCTCTTGTAAAAAATTGAACTTTTGAATGGTGTTATATGTTATACATGTTTCAAGTAAATTGTTTAATTGTTTTATTCTTCTCTATAGAAAATCGGAAACACTAAAAAATGATAAATCTAACATCCTATACCAAATTTCATGGAAAGATTGTAACGGGGTTTATATTGGACAGACAAAACAAAAATTGAAAGAAGAATAAAAGGTCATAAATACTCTAAAGTACAAACAGCATTACATAAACATGAACAAACATTAAAACATACATTTGATTTTAACCGAGTGAAAATTCTAGATTACGAAAAAAACATAAAAGCAAGAGAATTTCTTGAAATGATTCATATCAAAAGAAACTCTGAAGCAATTAATGACAGAACAGAAATTCGAAATTTGAATCAAATATACTCAACTTTATTCTGAACAAATTATTCATATCAAGTATCCATGTTTTTGTTTTTCATTTGTCAGATTATTGTTACTAAGAAAACTTATTATAACAACATTGTCAAATATTTAAATTGTCATATCTTGAAAAAGGGTTTTACCCGAAATGTCGATAATATATTGTTTGAATTACTGAATCTTCATTAACCCTTTATTGAAAAATACATCAGAAAAGGATAAAAATTTAATTATATATACATATATAAATACGAAAATGAATAACATTGGCAATCAATCTAAACACACACTTTTTCATTGAAACAGTTCAATTAACTTTAGGATCTTGTTATTTTCAATTTGGTGAAAAATTTTATCAATAAACATTTGGTGTGGCAATGGGACCCCCATTTCCAGCACCATAGCTCAACTTAATGGACAATTTGGAAGAAAAAAATGCTAAAAAATCATATTAATATAACCATTTTCAAAAGGTACGTTGATAATTGTCTCATTATCTCTTCTGAAGATAAGATACAAATGATATTAAACAACCTCAATAATTTCCATGAGAAAATTAAATTCACTCTCGAAACTGAATCGAAAAATTACTTAAATTTCCTGGATATGACCATGATTAGAGATGGAAATAAACTCACAACAAAATGGTTTAGGAAGGAAACTAATACAAATAGGATTCTCGATTTTAACACAACACATCACATAAAACTAAAAAAAGCCATCATAATAAACTATATAGACAGATCAATCAAACTAACCTCACCAATTCACGGACCCGCTATTCTACACTCCATAAAATCATTACTTTTAAAAAATAATTATCCCACAACAGTAGTAAACAAAATCATGAAAGAACGTAGACACAAACTATACAACACGTTAAATACAAATACCGAGAAAAAAGAAGAGAATTCAACATATATTTCAATTCCATACATACGAAACCTTTCTGAAAAAATTACCAAGATTTTCAAACCTTATCCAAATTTCAAAATAGCACATAAACCACACATTCAAATAAAACGACTTTTAACGAAATTAAAATCGGAAACAATAAAAAATGATAAATCTAACATCGTATACCAAAATAAATAAAATTAAAAGATCATAAATACTCTAAAGTACAAACAGCAAACATAAACATAAACAAACATTAAAACATTCCTTCGATTTTAACACAGTGAAAATTCTAGATTACGAAAAAAACAGAAAAGCAAGAGAATTTCTTGAAATGATTCATATCAAAAGAAACTCTGAAACTATTAATGACAGAACATTTGAATTAAAAATATACTCAACTTTATTCTGAACAAGTAATTCATATCAAGTCTCCATCTTTTTGTATTTCATTTGTCAGATTATTGTTACTAAGAAAACTTATTATAACAACATTGTCAAATATTTAAATTGTCATATCTTGAAAAAGGGTTTAAGCTGAAACGTCGATAATATATTGTTTGAATTACTGAATCTTTATTAACCCTTTATAATCAAATGCATCAGAAAAGAACCAAAATTTAATTATATATACATATATAAATACGAAAATGAATAACATGTTTTATGTTTGCGTGTACTATTGTTTTGATATACATATATATCTATAGCGTCCCTCAATTGTTTCATTTGGACGACGTTCCGGCAACGGCGCACCCGCCCGGTTTGCGATTGGGGAATTTCGGTTTGACAGTTGGTGATTCCGGTGTGCCGGCTGGGCAGTGGCAACGCTGCGCGCACTGGTATTTACTCCGCTTTTCGCCACTGTAAGAATTCGTGCTATGCGGTCGAATTGTCGTCGTCTAACAGTAGCTTTTCCCGAGTTTTCCTCGCGTTGAAAAGGTGTTTTTATAAAAATATACAACGTTCCGATCGCGCACGAACGTCCTTCAGCGACTGACGTTCGAGGAAATCCCGTAAAATTGGTATGTTTCCAGCCTCTGACAGCTGTCAAAATAAGGAGGGGCGTATCGTTCGCGAAGGAATTTGAGAATTTCGTGGATTGAATTATCGGTAATATATCGATTACGTATTGAAATAATGGTCGTTGTGGTGGTATTGTGAGTTTTCCTTCGCGTGCCCGAGCTGGTAAGGTGAGTTACTTCAGTTTTCCGTTCGATTTCTAAACCGCAAAATTTTCGCCCGTCGGTATCGCCTCAATAATATTGTTTGGGTTTCAATTATTGCTTTTTGGTGACGTTTAGTCATCGGGCAGCTTTATTTTCGGGCTGTCGCCTTTTTACCCCGTTCGGTGGTTACGCCCCGATTTTTCATCCGTCCTTGCGCTACACAGGCTGTTCCGAGAAACCGTCCACACGTCACGACGGAATTCGCATTATCGCGATTTCTACATTACCGGCGGTTTTCAATATATACAGCTTATCTGCGGAGACGCGGGTTAAACCCCGACCAGACGTCGCTTTGATTGTTCGAAATTGAAAAAACGAGAACCAGTTTGACTGGTCGGTTATCTTTTCAGTTTCTCAAATATGATAAAAAAACATCTTTTCCCCATTCCCAGAGTGTTGGCGGATGTTGAAATGAAAAAAACGTTCCATTATCGCGGTCGATGACAACTATTTCCTGGGGGGGTGGGTGGATTGTACCTGAAGTCGCGCCAGGGGTTATCCCCCATCCCCCTTTCGTCCGCGACGTCTGAGTAGGAAACGCCCGCATCCGACACCCAGTGAGTGCGTTTCGCGTTTTCTTTTTACGCGGAAGCGCGTTTCGGAAAAGCGTCGCTACGTGCGCATGCGGTCTGGACGTCGGGAAAATCAATATGGCGGGCGCAATAAGATAAATCGGACTTTGGACCGTCTAGTCGGCGCAGGGCCGCAATCCGAATTTTCCAAACGCGTCTCGATGTTATAATTGCACAAACCTGTTGAACAATGTACATGAATGACGAGTTTAAACTGGTTTTATCACAAACAATGAATAAAGTGAATTGTTTCTATATTTTATCTTATAAGAGATGTTTCTTTATGAAACATCAACTTTATTCCAACCAATATTTGTTCAGCAAAATTTTATTCATCCCCAAAAGATGGCGCCATCCTTTGATTTCCTTGAATATCGTAAAGAATTATCGCACCCGCAGTGCCCAAGCGTTTATTAAAGTGCCACTTCCTCCCTTGGATGCTTAAGGCCCTCGGCATTAAGTCGATTTCTTCAGGAAGTTTTAGTTTGCAACCAAAAGATGGCGCGCATTTCCAGCTTTCCTTGAATATTGCGAAACCTACCGCATCCACAGCATCAGATACATCTAGTAGGCATTATATATGAATAAACCAAGGATAGTCTTCGGCCACCTTTTTTCTTTTTCCCATTTCATCAAAACTAGCACCGATGTGTTTGGCTTTTCCTGTAACATCGTCAGAGTTCGTTGAAATCATATTGAATTGGAGATATACGCTTGCAATTGAAAAGAGAAAAAAAAGAGTAATTTGGCAGCGCGAATACCAGAACGCTTGCAAATGGTCAGTGTAACATATCAGATGCGTAAAGAATATTGCAACTATTACAAATTTCAATCATATTGCGACTGAAAAAATTGGAATTATAATAATTTTAATAAGATCTTCAAATTGTGCTTAACATCGTCCGAGGGGGCTGATATTCGTACTATACGTAAAATTTGCGTACAATATTCGGCGAAATCGGGAATTTTTGAGATTCAGAATATATTTTTCAACGTTTTAGATATTCTCTTCGAGACGAAAAAGTTTCGTGTCACTATCTAGAATAGTTTTAGTGTTATGCAGATTAAAATTTTTTTTTTCACTTTTTTGATAAAATCTCAACATTTTTGCAGAGTCGCTCTTCCTTTACTCATTCTACCTGAAGAATGTATTTGTAGGTAGGTAATCTCAAAGTCCTAACTCGGAAAATAAGGTCGCCAAAAATTCCCGAAATCCTGCAGGTTTTGGAGTATATTTGGAGAAGTAGTTGTTCGAATAAGGAATCAGACCTGGAGACCATCTTTTCCGGAAATTTCGTTGTTTTACGGAGCACCGTTTATCCTGTAGGGGTTTTATGCCCGCTCACTTTGTTCGCTTGGCAAGCGTATACAATAACAAGAATGGGCAATGAGCAAACCTTGCAGAAGAATCATTGAGAGAGATAGTCACTCTGCGTCACGTTAATTTTCAATATCAATGGAAAGAAAGTTATTTTAATTTTTACTTGTGTAAGAAAATATGAATATGATATGAATAGATTCTATTTTAGAAGTCTCTCCGATTATAACACCACAATGCTCGACTTCCTCCACTTTCGTAATGAAAAATTTCAAATTTAATGGTCAATTTGTCGCGACTGATCAGAAAAATTGTTCACATTGCAACGCGCATTTGGTGCATCTTGACATCACAGTCGAACATTTTTGACAAAATTGATAATTACTGTGATCATTCGACTGTTTGTTGTGTTAATAGTGCATTACAAGTGACAAGACATGCCTGAGAAGTGCTTTTTGTGTGGATTGACATACGTTGTTCGAAGTGACGTTAGGTTGGATAAGTAAGTGTCATAGCTATGCGGAACCAACGTATCTTTCAAATTCGGTAAAATATGTGGTTCTAGCGTCAGAAGTTGTTTTGTATTTGTAGTTTGAATCGTTTCTCATAGGTTATTGAACGCTAAACTTTGTTTCTCAAGAAACAAATTGATAAGAACATTTTAAAATTTATTTTCGAATCTGTATAAAACATGTAATTATGTATTAAAGAATAATATATAATATTATTTCATAAACCCAAGTTACGCAACTGCTTTTTCAGGCGACCACGTCAGAAAGTGGTATATATCGTCACGCCTACCTGTCGAAGAAAGTTGATAATTACATGCAACTGTGCGGGAATGTTATTGCCGCAGGGGTAAAACCAGTTTGATCCGTGCGGGAAAGTGGTGACATCGAAATGAAACCACGCCAAGTAGATAGAAGTGAATGAAAAGTTTAGTTCGTATATCCCATCGAATATTTATAAGGCTAATGAGTTACCAGAACATATCGTATCATTAACGAAGAGCTTCCAATCGCGTTTATAACATGCAAAGTGAAAAATATCCCTCCAGAAATATTAAACTCATGGGAATTATTGCCGACAAATCTGAAAGGAAGGTACGAAATAACATAAACAAATAAAGTTATCTATTATTTTCTCTACAAAGGCATCTAGAAGCAGTAGATTGAATTATTCAGTTCTGTTTGGGTCGAAACGTTCATTGTGTGTTCTGAAAGTAATTATCGTATAATGCCATTTTTGTGGTCGCCTGAAAAATGTCGTTCATTACTCGTGGAAAGTCAGATTTCATTGCTCGTGTCTAGCCTCACACGGCTCCGCTTCGCTTCGCCTCGTTCGTCAAACTGACACTCGCATGAAATCATCGACTTTCCGCACTCGTTATGAAATATACTATTGCGTCGCCCTATACAAACGTGTTTATTGTGTTTCCAAACAACTCGAACTCTACGCATCGCATGTCCATTCCTCTTACTCTACTTCCATCGTCAGACGCTTGCGCCCTAAGATTTTCGGGGCGTTAAAACAATAGTGCGCAAGCGTCTGACGATTTTGGCTGGTCGGTTGGAACAAGCCTGATAATAAGAAGAATGGACATGGAATATGAAATTGTATTGAAATACACACACATTCGATTTCTTGTGTATCACGCGAGCTTATACTAACTCGATTACAATTGACGACAATTTGCAACTATCTTTTTTATTTTATAGTTCCATAGCGTCCTACAAGCCAAGGCGCCTACTGATCATTACACAAATTTGAATATGTATGCGCTTTCTATTGAAAATTCCTTACAAATCGTCTCTTGAACAAACAAATACTATCGAATATAATTTTGCACTTTCGCTATACGATTCAAAATATACATTCGATCCCACCACTTCGGTTTGTTCGGTTGCTCAGCGCAACTACTTCGTAGATTTGACCTTTGACGCTGAACTTTCTTGGTGTCAATCAAAGCACTAATTGCACCTTTTTCTACTCAAGTTGTTTTATGTACAAAATATTGCGTCACGCCTACTATATAAATCGATTTTATTAATATCGATTGGACTTATTAATAAACAGCGTTGCCCGGACGAGACGCACTATCGATAAAATGGATCTTTCAACTTGACGCCGTTCGACATGTTGAATGTTAGGTTATTGTGCCCTCAAAACGCTTTTTGAGGGATGTATATTAGAGATTTTAAAGCGCATAGCCATTGTGGGCTTGTTTATTTCGTTTCGAGTACGATTCACCCAACGAGCGGCTTTAGTATGCAAGGAATGTTTCGTCGTTAAATACCAATCATGCGATTATAGAAGTGAATACATAATTCATTTTAAAACAGTTAAATGCGCAGAAATGTCTGCTAGTTGGAATCGAATATTCGTGCGGCTCATTCGGATTGTGTTAGCAATCGAAAAGCAGATAGAGAGATTGCTCATCATCATTTTTAACATTAATTATTCATAGTTTTTGTTGTCTGAATATTCTATACCTATATATTATACATATGTCGTTCTGACGTTGATACGACACTGAGGATATACGGCCGCACCCTTGCCGGCTCCCCGATCACTATATGTATCAAATGTCTACACTATTCAAGTCAATTTCACTTGTTCGAACGGTGAACTGCTTGATTTTATTATGATTTTTTTGTATGTTTCAGAGTTTTAACAATTTTTGTCAATCGAAATTTCTGCACATTATTGCACTTCTATGAATTCATTAATCATTGGTTAATCTGGCATGCGTTTAAACAGCTTTCCAATTAACGCGTGCCATCTTGAGCAATAATCCATTCAGTAATTTTCAAGTTTATCGCGAAGAGAATAGGTACGAAAAAAGAAAAAGCAACTTTGATAACATTGTTATCGAAGACATATCCGAATACATTATTAAACAAATTGACTTATTCTGCATTTCAATCGAACCGAAAGTGTAGTTGGGGCATGTGATTGAATGCGGGCGCTTGAAAAAATCAAAATCGTCCACACAATAAATAGTCAATTGGTTGAAAACGCTACATCGATAAGCAGGAAATGATCGTTTAATAAGATCTAAGTGTGAGAAACTACTTACATTGTAGCATCAGTTCAATGAAAATCTTGTAAGAAATTATCAGAAACACGGAGAAAACATTAAACATTTTGCAACTCGCGTCGTGAACGATCGCTACGCGGTCACGATTCTGCGCTGTTCATAAAATGAAGCATATATCGTGAACAGCGCAGAATCGTGACGGTTCACAACGCTACTTGGGTTCGGGACAAAAAAATGTATTCAGGAAATTCATATTAATCGTCTAATAAATTGACATAAGTAGTTTTACAGACAAACACTACTCTGTGTAGTTTGTCAAGAAACAATTTGTGATTGGCTTTTCATACTTCAACCAGCTTGTTCTTGGACAGATGGAGACACGAGGACCAAACTGTAGATATTTTCAACTGAAAAAAAAAATGGTATTCGGTCGAATTTCACTGAATTGTGTTTCAGACTCGAGCAGTGAAAGATCGTAACTGAAAAAATCGTCAAATGGGACGTTGAGTAAGTTCTAATGGGCCCCTGACCTACAATAAACAATGACATTCCAACGTATGACGAATCATTTAAGTCACTAGCTTAAGACGCTCAAAGAGGACGCCCGACGCATGAAATAGAACGGATTACTGCCGTCAAGTAAACGTGAATCTGTTACGGTCACGCCTATTTACTAATATGAATCGAATATGTAGCAAATTGAAAAGAAGTTTTCGAAAATCATGAAATTGAATGTTAGAAGCTTTATATCAGCGCCATCTGTTGGTTGTCGTAGATAATAATTTCGACATAGCTATTTTTTCATCGATGAATTCTACGAACGTTAAACTTAGTAAGGGCGATTTTGTGACTTTTAACGATTTGGCATAAAGCCCGATTCAATTTAGAAATATCTTCGGAAAAACTATTCGTCGAGTTATCGTTCAAGGAAATGAAATTATCAAGATTTATGCGGGGCGATAACTTTTTATCCTTTTGTTGACCGTATCAACTATGTATCGAACTTTTATTACTCATATTGTTTGTGCGATGGCAATTTGTCACTTTCGCTCGAGCAAATTTATAAAATTGACGTTTAGTCCGATGGATGCGTTGTAGATTTTTTAATTCATCATCGGATAAGATGGTAGAGCGGTTGCCTACCACTTTAAGAGCTTAATGAGTTCAATGTGTCGTCGTTTAAAATACGCCGCCCCCTCGTGTAGCGTCCATATTTTAAGAGGGTGCGAACTATCGGCGGCGTCTATTTTTAAAGCGATCGTCTCGAAATTCGGTCGAGTTTTTCGTCGGGCGTTCTTCTTCCGGTCGTCGAGATCTTCCGGATCGATCCGTTGCGTTCTGCGGCGACCTCTCTTTCGAGTTCAAAGACCCCGACGCGTCCCGTACCCCCTTTCGCGTCGTTCGCGCTCTCTCTATCCTCCGCATCCTCCTCGTCCGTCCGCCGCCCCATCCAGGACCGGCGGTCCCGTTCGGGAACCCGTCGCGACCGGATGCGCAATTTAAGAATACCAAGTCGGAATCACCGTCGCGTCCGTCCGTTTCCGGCGATCCACCGTTTAACGGTGTCTATGGGCACGAGCCGCAGATGTCTGACTGGGTAATCAATCTTTCTTGGAGGAGGGGGGCAGATTTTACCGAAAATTCCCGAAACTGCGGAAATTCGACGCCCGACAGCCTAACGAGTGACAGACAGACAGACAGACAATTTATTTTTGATCTAGTTCCTGAGCTAATTGCTCTTATCTAAATCATAATGAAACTATTAACAATTAAAAGATTAGAAAAAATAATATATAACATATAACCCCTAACCCCAATTAATAATAATCGAATAAATCTTCCACTTCTTGAACCGCTCCATTATTTCATTTATCGAAATCCATAGCCGAAATAGTATAACCATAATAATAGAAACAAATTATTCTTCATTCCAATCAACCATTCCAAACATACAAATATTTAATTCATAACATTTTTTATTCCATTTGACCATTCCACATATCAGAAAACATCCTTTCTTGTCTTTCAATCAACCATTCCAAATATTAAAACATTCATAAAATTCCTCATTCTATTTGACCATTCCAACCATCAAACAAATAATCCATAAAACCATGAAAAACTCTGTCCATTCTATATTCTTTCATTCTTCTGTTTTTCAAATTCTTCTCCTTCAATTAAGCATCCTAATATTTACATATCCAATCCATAGTTTTCCATTCCGTTTGACCATTGCAATCACATACATAAAACCTTAGTCATATCATCTAATTCATCGAAAACCATTCCATTATTTGATTCATCAAAATCGAAAAACCATATCCAAAATAATATAACCACAATAATTGTTCACTCCAATTAACCATTCCAAACATTAAAATATCTAATTCATAGCAATTTTCATTCCATTTGACCATTCCAAATATCAAACATCTTTTCAATTTCTTCTTTTCAGACAACCATTCCAACATTAAAACATCCAATCTATAAAGTTCCTCATTCTATTCAACCATTCCAATTATCAAAGATATAAAACAAATAATCCTTAAAACCATGAAAAATTCTTTCCATTCTATATTCTTTTATTCTTCCTTTTTCAAATTCTTCCTTTCCAATTAAGCTTTCTAAATATCGAAATATTTAATCCATAAAGTTTTTCATGCCATTTGACCGTTGCAATTATCAGAGACATAGAACCATAAAACACTCTTTCGATTCCATATTGTTATAACAACCAATAACATTGTATTCCAAATATCCATTAATCCTTAACTCCAATCAATCATATTGAAAAATTTAGTCCATAAAATTCTTCATTCCATTCGACTTTTTCAATTATCAAAGACATAAAAAGAATATTTTTTTATTATTATTTTTTTTATTTTTTTATTTTAATATTATCTTCTCTTTTTTTATATATATTTTTTTCATAAATTCAATTTTCATGGAGCAAGTTCAATAATTTAATAGCTTCGTCAGCAAATAAACGAAATTTGGAGAAAAAAGAATGGTCGAAAATCAAATCAGAAATTAAAAATTGGTCATTTTCTAAAGCTTGAACATCAAATTGAATTCTTAAATCGTGAAACCAACAACAAAATCTTAAAATATGAATATTGCTCTCAGGACGACCACATACACAAAGATTGTTCTCGCATAAATTCAATCTAAACAAATTGTCTCTGAAAGGACCATTCCCCGTTATAAAACAAGTAAGGGAAAAATTTAAACGAGGAAATGAATTATTTAAGACAAAATCAATTTTTGGAAACCAAGCAAAAGTCTTTGAAGATGAACATAAATCCCATTCAAACAGCCAATAATCCAATAAACTTTTAAAACAATTGAATAAAGTGGATTCAATAACAAATTTTCTATTGACAGTGTCAAATGGGATAGCCGGATAATGAAAACTAAGATTATCATAAGAAAAATCAAAAGAAAGTCCTTTTTTAAGATGAAAAGAAATAGCACGAAAAATAACAAAAAAATAAGCAGGCATACAACCAGTTATAATTTGTAAAGAAGTGTTTGAACAAGAACGACAAGCTGAAGAAATCAAAAGAAGAAATTTCCTTTGTGCGGAAATGAAAACTCTTTTAACATGTGAATTGAAAACACGATGAAACCATACAGAAGAACAATAAGATAAAATAGGTAAAACAATAGTTTCATAATAAATGGAAAGTTTATAGCGAGAATTTAAACAAATAGATTTACGAATACGAATTAATTTAGACACAATTAAAGAAATTTTATCACGAATGAATTTAAAATGAGGAAGAAAAGAAAGACCCGAATCAAGAATAATACCTAAATATTTATGTTCTTTAAACCACTTTGAAGAAACACTATTCAACCGGACATTCGAGGAACCTTTGACAAGGATAGCAACAGATTTTTTGACAGAAATGGACATTCTATTAGTCGAAACACAATTATGACAAATATTCAAGAGATTTTGTCGAGAATTTTCTAAATTCGTACGACTATTTGCCGAAACAAGAATCGTTAAATCGTCCGCATAAGCAACACAAGTACAATTTTCAACATCTAAAAGGAATAATAGTTGATCAAAAACCAAATTCCACAGAAATGGACCTAAAATAGAACCTTGGGGACATCCTTTTGAGAGTATATGATGAAAAGAAGAAGAACCTTGTTTAGGAATAATTCTTCTATTTTTCAAATAATTTTGCAGTAATCTTAGAAGAAACGGGGAAAAACCAACTAATTTAGCACGTTTCAAAATACTACACCACCACAAGTTATCAAAAGCACCTTCAATATCAAGGAATAAACCACCAACATATTTATATTCAGATTTTAGTACAAAATCAGTAACTTTTCTGATGGCATCTTCTGTAGATAAACCTTTTTTAAAACCGAATTGATTGGGAGAAATAAAAACAGAATTCGGATAAATAATATTGAAACGTTGATGCGAAGATCATTCTGAAAAATAAAATCTTCTAGGTGAGACCCTTTTGTATCTAAAGAAGAAGAAAACCAAAGTGGACTTTTGGCATTAGAGTCCATACAAATAATGAATTTTGAATTTCGTTCAAAAAATTGAATAATTAAATTAATTCGATCAAGAAAATATGATAAATCCAAAGAAAATTGACAATAAACATTGATAATATAAAATTTAATTTTAGAAAAAAATAAAGAAATAACTGAAATATGATTACAAAAATGAGAGAGAACAAATATATCTAAATTCTGGTTAGGAAAAACAATGCCAGATAAACAATTTTTATTATTTGATGAAACAATAGCAGTTCTACTACCAAAATATCGAATTCTTTCAAATGCAAAAAGGGTTCTTGAAGACAAATCAAATCGATGCAATTTTCTGAACAGAATTTTGAAATGAGAGAAGTAGCTGGGAACGATCTTTGGACATTGAATTGAACAATTGAAATAAAATTAGAACATTTAGAAATTTTACTCACAATTAGTTAATTTTTTTAAACGATAGAATTGTTTTAAAAATAATGGACAAGAAATATAAGATGCTTTGTGCCCGCAAGCAGAATTATTGAGTTTACAATTAGAACAGGTTGGATTTCTATTTGAATTTGGACAATTTTGAACAGAATGATTCAAAGAACAAAATGAACAAATGATCGAGTTTTTGCAAACAGAAGAGTTATGACCAAATTTCTGACAATTATAACATCTAAGCACTTTGAAATGTTCAAAAACTCTGAAACAACTTAGATCAATGAAGATTTTTTCTTTTTCCAAAAAAAGTTAAAACGAGTGACAAGCTTAGAATGTTCGTCAACTAGACATACATTATTTGAAAATCCGTGAAGTTTTCATCGATTTCTTGAGAATGTTTAAAATATGCGCCTACAAAATAGTTGCAAAGCATTTGTAATTTTTCCTAGCGTTTTTGAATTTTGGTGAGGTATCATAATCTGGGTGCCAAGAAGGCCGCAAATTGGCGACCCCTTTTCGAAATTTCAAATCTGACATTCATCATAATGGAAAATGTAAGAAAAACTTAAAACGAAGAAAGGTATTTTTCCGAAAGTAGCAAAATTTTACTAGAAATATATATGTTTTTTTAATGATTTCCCAGAAATTTAAAAGATAATTTTGATGGATTTCTTCAAAATTTGAAATCTTTCGATAAGTTCTCCTCCTTTTGTCGAAATGTCGAAGTTTTCCATCGATTTCGTGTGAATTTCAAAAATATGCGCAAATTTCACTGAAAAAACTTCTTCGATCTCCTTACAACTGTAAAATAGTTTCATTTTTGAAGTTCAAGGAAATATACATATATATTATTATTACATGTGATAGGGGATAATCAAAAACCTCAAGAATTGCATAGATTTCCACAGAAAATTCGACATTCAGATCGGAGATATTACAGATTTGTCAAAAAGTTTCTCAAAATGTTCGAGAATTTTAAGTCATTGTCAGGGAAATTCGAAATTATAATGAAAATATGAAAGTAATTCCTTGAAAGAGTAATTATTCATATGAAATTCTCCAGAAATGTATCGAATTTTGCGGAATATCGAGAGGATAGTTCGAAACAGAACTTCATGAAAATAGTAACTATGAAACATGCAGTGCGATATGTTATAATGTTCAATGGGAGCGAAAGAGTTATTGATTGAAAATTTTGAGACTGAACTCGTTATGCAAGGCCGCGGATTATTAGATTTTTGAGTTTCGGATATATGGCGACAGTTTCGGTACAAACGTTCGTTCTAAATCGTGCGTCGTCGGTGTGACACCTTAGAAAAAAAATGGTCGCGCGCGCGCGCTTCGCACAATGTCCCCCGTGCAAAAAGTGATCATAGAAGAGTCGGGAGACGCGCCGTTTCGCGGCGCATCGCGAACTCGCGATCGGTCCCCTCCGCCTACGCTTCCGTTCCGGCTGTCATACGCACAGCCAAGATGGTTGCCGCGCGGCTCGTGAAGGGGAGTGACGACGAGCGTCTGGCCTTGTGATTTTTTTTACCGCATCCAGTGTACGTGTGTGCGGCGGCCGCGCTTCGCCCCCCTCCGTTACCGTGCAGCCACCGGGGCCCCCGACGTCTCGTAACTTCCGTCGAACGGAAACTCGAGGTGGAAGAGGAACGCGCCACGACGGGGACGACGGCGACGGGGCTATGACGACGCCCGGACACACCCCTGAACGTTGCACCCGAAACGATCTGTGATAAATATTGTCGGAAATAAACAAACTTGTGGCGTATGGCCGCCGTGCGTATGGACTGTCAGGGCGGTGGCGGCGGCGTCGCCGCGTCCACCAGCAGGAAAATCGGCTACAAAATCGCGGTACGTTGATAACTGCGCCTCTTTTTTAGGTTAGGTATCGTCGTATCGGGCAATGTTTACTTTTGCGGCGGTTGCATAACACTGGGACGCGCACGGGTGGCATTTAAAATTTAAAGGGAACGTCAAAGGACCAGCTGTTTCGCCACGCTCGGTCGCCCCCTCTTTTCTCGCCAACCCTCCACGCCACGGCACCGGATTTAACTTTCGTTAACACTTTAATTGAGGATCGATTCCCTCCCCGGACAAAAGAAGTCGGGTATGCGGGCTATTTTGAATTCCTTCGAGAGTCAAGACGATCACCGACACCGTGATTGCCATCTGACGGCTGCTAATTAATTGCGATCGCTCGCCGAGGACTAACGGCGCTCCGTTTAAATTAATTCGCGTTACCAGGGATTTCAGTTTATCCCATCTGTTTTGATCGGTTATTGTTGTTTAGATTCGATTGTGCTTAGCATAGAAACGACTTCCTGTTCCGTCATCGGATCGGAAACGCGGCCGCGATTCGAATGTCGTTCGCAATGATTTTTTATGACCGACAACGCGAAGGCGGCTTCACGAAACAAAATTAGATATTGCTTGAAATTCGTTGCATTACCAAACGAGCAGTCGACGAATATGACACTGGTTGTGTCAATTCGTTTCTTCGGCCGGACGACTTAATTGCTCGTAAATGTCAGATTTTCAAGCAAATTTGAATTGTCGAGTTCACATAACCCTAAAGTAGCAGCTCTTCAAGATGAAATTAAAAAAATAAGGTTGCTACGCTACATTAAGCATGACTTATGTATCGATCGAAACCTTCCTCGAAGACGTTGAAACCGCATCCCTAAGTTAGGTTGCCGATATCGGCGCCGTAACTTTAGGTCGGGCATGCGCGTCTTGAGCAAACCATTCGACGCCTACATCAAGCTTTTGCGGTGCAACAAAACTACGACTCACCCTAGAACCTTTGATAAGTTGTGATGGTGTAGTATTTTGAAACGTGCTAAATTAAATGGAATTCTTCGAAACTTATCGAAAGATTTCAAATTTTGAAGAAATCCATCAAAATTATCTTTTAAATTTATGGGAAATCATTAAAAAAACATGATTTAAAACCGTAAGAACATACAATTAATCAAAGACGTTTCTTAAACAATCGATTATTCCTTCGATCTTCCAAATTAGTTCGAGGAATCGATGTTTTGAAAAATGTTTATTACTTTATATTTCTAGTCAAATTTTGCTACTTTTGGAAAAATACCTTTCTTCATCTTAAGTTTTTCTTACATTTTCCATTATGATGAACGTCAGATTTGAAGTTTCGAAAAGGGGTCACCGATTTGCGGCCTTCTTGGCACCCAAATTATGATACCTCACCAAAATTCAAAAACGCTGGGAAAAATTGCAACTATTTTGTAGGCGCATATTTTGAACATTCTCAAGAAATCGATGAAAACTTCACGGATTTTCAAATAATGTATGTCTAGTTGACGAACATTCTAAGCTTGTCACTCGTTATAACTTTATTTTGGAACAAGACAAAATCTCCATCGATCTAAGTTGTTTCAGAATTTTTGAACATTTCAAAGTGCTTAGATGTTATAATTGTCAGAAATTTGGTCATAACTCTTCTGTTTGCAAAAACTCGATCATTTGTTAATTTTGTTCTTTGAATCATTCTGTTCAAAATTGTCCAAATTTAAATAGAAATCCAACCTGTTCTAATTGTAAACTCAATAATTCTGCTTGCGGGCACAAAGCATCTGATATTTCTTGTCCATTATTTTTAAAACAATTGAATCGTTTAAAAAATAATTAGGAGTAAAATTTCTAAATGTTCTAATATTATTTCAATAGTTCAATTCAATGCCCAAAGATTGTTCCCAGCTACTTCTCGTATTTCAAAATTCTGTTCAGAAAATTGCATCGATTTAATTTGTCTTCAAGAACCCTATTTTGCATTTGAAAAAATTAGATGTTTTGGTAGAACTCCTATTGTTTCATCAAATAATAAAAATTGTTTATCTGGTATTGTTATTCTTAACCAAAATTTAGATATATTTGTCCTCTCTCATTTTTGTAATGATCATATTTCAGTTATTTCTTTATTTTTTTCTAAAATTAAATTTTATATTATCAATGTTTATTGTCAATTTTCTTTGGATTTATCATATTTTCTTGATCGAATTAATTTAATTATTCAATCTTTTGAACGAAATTCAAAATTCATTATTTGTATGGACTCTAATGCCAAAAGTCCACTTTGGTTTTCTTCTTCTTTAGATACAACAGGGTCTCATCTAGAAGATTTTATTTTTCAGAATGATCGTCGCATCAACGTTCTAAAACTATTTATCTGAATTCTGTTTTTATTTCTCCCAATCAATTTGGTTTTAAAAAAGGTTTATCTACAGAAGATGCCGTCAGAAAACTTACTAATTTTGTACTAAAATCTGAATATAAATATGTTGGTGGTTTATTCCTTAATATTGAAGGTGCTTTTGTGGTGGTGTAGTATTTTGAAACGTGCTAAATTAGTTGGTTTTTCCCCGTTTCTTCTAAGATTATTGCGAAATTATTTGAAAAATAGAAAAATTATTCTTAAACAAGGTTCTTCTTCTTTTCATCATATACTCTCAAGATGATGTCCCCAAGGTTCTATTTTAGGTCCATTTCTGTGGAATTTGGTTTTTGATGAACTATTATTCCTTTTAGATGTTGAAAATTGTACTTGTGTTGCTTATGCGGATGATTTACCGGTTCTTGTTTCGGCAAATAGTCGTAGGAATTTAGAAAATTCTCTACAAAATCTCTTGAACATTTGTCGTAATTGGGTTTCGAATAATAAAATATCCATTTCTGTCAAAAAATCTGTTGCTATCCTTCTCAAAGGTTCCTTGAATGTTAATCGTTCACACATTGTCTGTTTGAATAATGTTTCTTTAAAGTGGGTTAAAGAACATAAATATTTAGGTATTATTCTTTCTTTTCATCCTCATGATAAATTCATTCATGATAAAATTTCTTCAATTGTGTCTAAATTAATTCGTATTCGTAAATCTATTTGTTTAAATTCTCGCTATAAACTTTCCATTTATTATAAAACTATTTTTTTACCTATTTTATCTTATTGTTCTTCTGCATGGTTTCTTCGTGTTTTCAATTCACATGTTAAAAGAGTTTTGATTTCCTCACAAAGGAAATTTCTTCTTTTGATTTCTTCAGCTTGTCGTACTTGTTCAAACACTTCTTTACAAATTATAACTGGTTATATGCCTGCTTATTTTTTTGTTATTCTTCGTGCTATTTATTTTCATCTTGAAAAAGGACTTTCTTTTGATTTATCTAATAATAATCTTAATTTTCATTATCCGGCTATCCCATTTGATACTGTCAATAGAGAATTTGTTATTGAATCCACTTTATTTAATTGTTTTAAAAGTTTATTGAATTATTGACAGTTTGAATGGGATTTATGTTCATCTTCAAAGACTTTTGCTTGGTTTCCAAAAATTGATTTTGTTTTGACTAATTCATTTCCTCGTTTACATTTTTCCCTTATTTGTTTTATAACGGGGCATGGTCCTTTCAGAGACAATTTGTTTAGATTGAATTTATGCGAGAACAATCTTTGTGTATGTGGTTGTCCTGAGAGCAATATTCATATTTTAAGATTTTGTTATTTGTTTGACGATTTAAGAATCCAATTTGATGTTCAAGCTTTAGAAAATGACCAATTTTTAATTTCTGATTTGATTTTCGACCATTCTTTTTTCTCCAAATTTCGTTTATTTGCTGATGAAGCTATTAAATTATTGAACTTGCTCCATAAAAATTGAATTTATGAAAAAAAAAAATTAAGAAAGAAAAGAGAAATAATAATATGAAAATGAAAAAAAAATAAAAAATATATTCTTTTTATGTCTTTGATAATTGAAAAAGTCGAATGGAATGAAGAATTTTATGGATTAAATTTTTCAATATGATTGATTGGTGTTAAGGATTAATGGATATTTAAGGATAAGAATTAGACGGTTTAAACGGGCCAAAAAATTTGCGTAATAGACAACTTGTTAGGATCGCCGCAAAAAGAGGTCGTCAATGGAGTGAAATACACTTTTCTATAGCAATCAAAATTATTCGAATCGATTAGGAAGGTTCAGATTCATTGACAACATTCATTTTTGTTGAATGGTGAATTTCTGGACACGAAGATGTAAAAAAGTCTGACTGAAAAAAGGGCAGATTATATAATGACTTTCAATTGGCATCGAATAATTAAAGTTGTTTTGGAAATATAAAGAAGCTACAAAGAGACATTTGAAAATTCATTTTAAAAAATTTGATGAACACAATCATATTTGCTATAATCAAAAATAGCATTATTCAATTTATCAATGACTCATTACAGATTGGTTGTGCAATTACCTGGGAATCACTCAGCATGAAGATGTTTTGTTTTTAAACAATTTTCTTCAGTTATTAGGCTGTTTAAAATACAGAAATTTAATTCGACACCAAGGCGAAATTATTTATGGGTTGACTAACTTTGAACTCATCATCGAATGTGTTTACTATAATCATGACGAACAACTCAATTGGCGTTTGGCCTTCGATACTTTTATTTAATTTGGATATTTGGGCCCAAAGAACGCCTTGAAATCGATTGGAAATACTTTCTCAATTAATATTTCCCTACGAAGGCAAAAAAGAAGGCTTCACTACATTCATGCTGTGTAAAAACGTTAAATTTGAAATCTCAGAAATTCACAATTTCCAATCTCGAACTACCGAAAAGCAGAAGGCATTTTAAGGCTAAAAACATGCATCAAAAATCGACTGCCATTAAATAGGACTACAATCGTTTCGATTACTATGTCTGTCTACAATCAACCATTTCTGGAAAAAAATTTAAACCTTGTGAAGGTATCGGTGACTTATGACTCGGCCATTAATAGTTCCACCGCTTTCGTTATTTAAACAAACCATTGATTGCAATTTAATAAACAATTGTTTTTCTCACTGTTTTCAACTACGACTTACCATTTCCGAGAAAATCGAAGAGATACGATAAAATAATCGTTTAGGAGCATTTGATATATGGTCTATGCCTACCTGCTTATTGGATAGTGAACGCATCGAGTTCTATTCCTTTCGAACACTTTCATTACATCGAATTTGCGATACGAAAGCAGAACTCGACGGAAAAATCGAATCAATAACCAATTTTTGTCCGGAATAATTCGATATTGAGATAGACCTCAATGTTTTCCAAATGACGTGCAACAGTTTTGTTACTTTACACATGGTAGGAATATTACTCCTCAATCGATGAGTCTAAGCACAATTTCAACAAATAATTTATGATTGGAATTTGTAATAGTTACAACTATGTATTTGCAAGCGTATACCTCCCGTACTGGTATTAGCAGAGCCAAATTACTCCCTTTCTCTCTCTTTTCAATGGCAAGCGTATATCTTCAATTCAAAAGGATTTCAACGGACTTTGACGATATCTCGGAGAATCTATGCACATCAGTGAAGGTTTTGATGAAATGGGTTATTTTTATAAAAGCAAGTTGGGGCAGTGTCCCGGGCGGCTGGGGGAAGGCGGCAAATTCAACTTTTTTGCACACCATGAGGAGCCGTAGGTTAGGTTAGGTTCGAAACATCTTGGAAAAATTATCTCAAATATAACAAACAAAAACATGTTTTATATAAAAAATTCTCGAGAACTAAAAAAAGAATTAAACGAAATTTTGATCCCAGAAACTCATAAATTATTTTCCCTAGACGTAATTTCGCTTTATACAAATATTCCAAACAAGATCGTAGCTGATATTATAAAAGAAAAATGGACTCAACTTCAAAATTTCACAATGATACCGAAAAAAGACTTCATCCAATCCTTACTTTATTCACTTAACTCTAATTGCTTTCAATATCAAGACCAATTTTACCAAAAACTCGACGGAGTTGCAATGGGTAATCCGATTTCGAGTGTAATAGCTCAAGTCGTTATGGAACATCTCGAAGAAAAAATTTTAAGTGAAGGTAATTTAACAATAACACTATACAAGAGATTCGTTGACGACTGTTTGTTAATAGCTGACCCAAAAGAAATAAATTCACTTTAGAAGAAGAAAAAGATAACCAAATTAATTTCATGGACATGACAATAATCCGACAACAAACTTGAGACAAAATTGTTCAGAAAAAATACATTAACAGACAGACTTATAAATTTTCATTCTTCACATCATCAGTCACAAAAAATAAGCATAGCAAAAAATTTAGTAAACAGAACAATAGCGCTTACATCTCCCAAATTCCCTACAGAAACTTAGTAAAGTAAAAATAATATTTACCCAAAACGATTACCATGATCATATAATAAATAAAATTATCAAAGAACGAACTCATGAATTTTACAATCAAACATTTTCCTGTCACACAAAAGGAATATATTTCAATTCCTTACATTCCCGTACTAACAGAAAAAATTTCAAAAATAATGAAACCATACAATATTCAAATTGCATACCATTTTCAAAATCAGATAAAACAAAATTTATACAAAACTCAAAAGCAAAAGAAAACACAAATACATGTAGTATACAAAATTCCTTGTATGAACTGTAACAAATTATGTATACATCGGACAAACTTCCCAACGACTTACAGACAGAATGAAAGCCCATAAATATTCGAAAACAGCCAATACCGGACTAAACAAGCATAAAAAAATCAAACAACCATGAATTTGATTACAATAACGTCAGTATACTAGCAACAGAAAAAAACGTTAAATCTAGAGAAATTCTTGAAATAATACATATAAAAGAAAACGAAAAAAGTGTTTTAAACGATAAAATCGACATAAAGGGACTAAGTACAATATACTCTTTTGTACTATAACGATACGTTCCACATAATTTCGAACATTTGAATGAATATTAAACGTCATTGAACTTTCTGGTAAGATATTTTCAATATCAAATTCGTTTTCCATTTTCATAAGTGAATTATTTTCTTTTAGATAGTTGACAAAGATAGAATCTCTATCGAAACATCCAAACTCGAAATCAAAAAACTCGAAGATTCTTATAGTTTATATAAACCAGGTACGAAAATAAAAGCCATACATTAATAAATTACAAAATCTGATATCACAAGAAATATATAAAATAGATGTTCGATATACAAAAACTACAAAAAAGGTTGTCTGGTTGGGAGAACTCCTGTCTCGTTTTTGCAGTTCTTGAATAAGGATTAAAATGTTACGTAACGGACTCTTCAAACCCCCCTCCCGCCCTTATAACGCATTGTAACGTTTTACTAGACCCCCACCCTCTCCCCAAAATGCGTTACGTAATATTTGAACGGCCCCTAACTTAGAAGTTTCGCTTTTTAGTAATTGTATCGGTTATCCGACCAATGGTATGAAGTTGTTGCATAGTATCCATTGGTGGCCAATAATCGTGAAGTTTTTTCTTTGTTTTAAATTCATGAGAATTCACCGACGGATTTCGACGGTGTGAAGTCGACGGACCCGTTAATTAACTGTCAACAAATGTTTGTCTGGCGTTGTTTGCGGCGCGTGGATCCGACCCAGAATTACTAAAACCGCAATTCTGCAATAAATAAATAAATAGGTAGGAAAAATTAAAAAGGAATTTCTATTCAGTTCTTTTGTTCGAATGCACACACTTTCGGAATAGTAAGAAGCTCGGAATTCTTGTTTGTCGTTTCTTGAAAAGTAATGCTGCGATTAACACAATGAGGAAGAAAAAACTGTCAAGTCTATCTAGTAATCGTCGTAGTGTGTAGTAGTAGCAGCGGCCGACATCCCGTTGACCTTGGGTGTATTTTTTCTTGCCCGGAAGGTCGATTACGGTGCATCTCGAACTGGTAATAGAAACTCGCGAATAAGGTCGGGTGATTGGCCTTGAGCAATCCGCATACGACGACGACGTCGTCGACGGTCGTCGTCGTCGTCGTCGTGGTTGCATGCGTGAGAGGGAGATGAAAGTGGTGCTCCGCTGCTCTCTATGATCCGTTCGCGTGGGTGGGGGATGAAACGAGCTGCGGATCGATCGGCGAAACGGGATGATGATGAGGACGACGCCCGCCCCCGTCCGTATCATCCGTTGGGCGTATTCGCCGCAGATCTCGCCGCCGACTCCCTCCGCCGCGCCGTCGACGTCGTCGTCGGCTCTTCTTCGCCGCCTTGTCAGTCGTAGTTCCGTAGCGGTAGTGTGTAGACGGCGCGATGCCATAGAACGACGTTCGTCGCGCCGCATCATCGAGTTTTGCGCGTATCCGTTGTGTTTGTTTTTTTTTCTCAATGTATTTCGTGTGATATGTTCTGTGCCTTATCGGACTTCGAAATCCACCTCGACGGTTCAAGGTCAGTCGTTCGCGATATATGCCATCGACCCGATCGCCGATCGTTTCCACGAACGTCGACACCGATCGCCATTTAATAATATATGGATTGTGAATTTGAGTCATCGCCGATAAAATCGAATTCCGGTAATTGTATTGTCTGGGACGTCGTTCTAATTTTAAATTAACACGAACCACTGAAAAAGGGATTGGAGTTGACGCGCGTGCCGGCACGTAGTCCAATCTTAAACACCGAATCGAATATTAATTCAAAATCGCGTACACCTCGAGGAAAATCGAAATCTCCATCTTGAGTCTACGAGTGCTGCTACGTGTGATGTTTTATCGTTCAGAAAACTTTGTTACATGCATGACGCTTTGCGCAACGTTTGTGATAAAACTGCTTCAGTTCCACTCTGAATCGATTTTATCTTTATTCCATCACGCCAAACGTTCGACATCCGTTTAGTGTTTTGCGTTAAACATTAGTTTAAGCGTCAAATTCTGAATATGGAAGCGGAACTACGGTTCGGCCCCACGTTGGGCGCCAATATTTCTAAAAATTCGTGAAAAACGCCCGTTAGGTTATCGATCGCATCGTATGCATAGTTATGCGTAAATCGAGAGGAATGCCTTTATCTAGACCGAAACGGAATTGTCGTTCCGCGGCGATAACGACGGCCGTCGTCGTTATCGTCCGACCGTTGCTGGTCCGAAAATCAGGACGATCGTTTTAGAAATCCGTGGAATGTAGAATGTCTTTTACGCGCAAAGAAGGAGAAAGGGACCCGGGCGTATTGTGTATTATGCGCTGTCGTCCGCGAGGAGTAGCGGCAGCACCTAGTTAAGGTGTATTGAACTTCCAAGGTCGCGGCGCGTCTGCCGCGCGTTAAATTTACCAATTCCTAGTCGCCGGCGCCGGCGCCGCCGCTGCCCTTTCGAAAATCTGATACGCCCGACCGTATTCTATATTAGAACAGTTTCGGGATCAAGGCCGCGACGCGACTCCCCTGCGTCACTTTTCTGCAAATTGCAGAAAAAAAAATAACCAGAAAAACGCGATCGCCGAGTAAACAAGTCAGTGTTGTAACAACTCGATATGTGATTATGCCTGTTAATATCCGAACCTTCTTGAGGTTTCGACATGCAATTAGTAACCGCGGCTACTCAACCAGCCTGTCTCGAACGGATGAAAATGTTGCTGTCACTTCCGATAATTGATGTGATACATCGGAGACTTCGTGAAAGTTGCCTTCAATTAAAACATTAGTTCGGCTAAACGAAAGAAACAGTAAAAGTACAGGCGAAAAAAAACGCGCACGAAAGTAATACACGCATGAAAGCGTTTTATTTTTTGAACACACTTTATTTAGTTTTTGAAATTTTAAATAGCTTTTGGCAAAGTTTCAGCTTCCACTTTTTATTTCCAACTCTTTAAAAAAAAACGCACCAAAAACTGTATTTAAAATGAAACAGAAAAAAGAAAAGAGAAAAGAAACAGTAAAAGTACAGGCGAAAAAAACGCGCACGAAAGTAATACGCGCATGAAAGCGTTTTATTTTTTGAACACTCTTTATTTAGTTTTTGAAATTTTAAATAGCTTTTGGCAAAGTTTCAGCTTCCACTTTTTATTTTCAACTCTTAAAAAAAACGCACCAAAAACTGTATTTAAAATGAAAGCGATCTAGGTTTGAAGTGTGATAATTTTGTTTAAAACTATTTTATATCAATTCCGTTCTAATATGCAGTTCAAAAAACATAACATATATATCTTTCGTTATCAAACGGTTCTGAAATGTTTTTTTATTCTTGCGGTATATTATCATCGTTTACTATCATGTTCTGTCAATTTCATTCTTGATAAGACAAAGGCGTAACACGATTTCAATCGAATCTCAGAAACCGCCCAATTCAGCCTGCGAAGGTTTTTGAAGCTAAAAAAATCTCGCACTTTTTTCCGTAATGAGCTTCACGAAGCAGAATTCTGTAATTCTCTAGAATACAATGCAGAAAGTCGTTAAAATTCAATACATTTTGACGGGTTGTCATAATTTGGTTGCCAAGACGACTGCAAACTGGTGACCCCTCTTCGAAATTTCAAACCTGACGCTTCTGATTATACGAAAATGTAAAGGAAACCTAAGATAAAAAAGAAATTCTTCCGAAAGTCTCAAAATATGGATGTCGGGTCAGGATTTTTTTATGGATTAAAAACTTTAAATGTCAACTTAAACGTTCAAAAGTTGACTTAATATCATGAATACCAAAGTTTGAACACTGTACCAAAAACCTTGAACGTTGTAGCTACAATTTAGAATCATCAATTTAAAATTACAATCTCAATTCATTACCTCAGGACCATGGACTTGAATTATTTACGTAAAAATTGAAATGTTCGAGATATTTTTTTAATTTTTTACTGAAAAACTTTGAATCCTGATGTAGAAACTTTCTATATTTGACTAGAAAATTTCAATTTAAACTTACAATCTCAATCCATTACCTCAAGAGCACGGACTTGAATTCTTTACGTAAAAATTCAAATGTTCGAGGTAATTTTTTTAACGTTTTACAGAAAAACTTTGAATTCTGAACTAGAAACTTTGTATATTTTACTAAAGAATTTCAATGTTAGTTGTTATGAATTGAAAATGTTGATTATTCAATTTAAAACTAGAATCTTAAACCATTGCCTCAAGATCATGAACTTGAAATTTGAATTCTTTACTGGAAAATTTTGAATGCTGAATTGAAAACTTTTTACATTTAACTGGAAAATTTCAATGTGATTTCGTATTCTGAAGAGGTGAACAGAAAATTTTGATTATTCCACTTAAACTTTTCAATGCTAAACAGAAAATTTAAATTTTGTATCTCAAATTTGTAATCCTGATTTGAAAATTCAAATGTTCGAGATAATTTTTTTAACGTTTTACTGAAAAACTTTGAATCCTTTACTCTAGAAA